>OY776096.1:12660833-15316666 GCA_963675205.1 Catocala nupta | reverse complement strand
AAAAAAAAAAATTTTGATAATATTTTTACTCAACAACCCAATTTTTACGATGTCTTACAGAATTCTTAGAAAGAAAAATTTACGACGAATTGAATCTAACCTCTAAAGAATTACTGTTGTATGCTCATAAAAATAACAACAGGCCTCTCAAAAAACAGGTTAGACCGTAAGGGACGGTATGTGCATGCATCTCACCATAGTGATTCGTTATTACAACAGGAGGGAGCAAGACAGAAACTATCTTTGCGATTTGCTGGTTCTTCTTTATGGTACCCCATTATTCAGGTAAGAGTGAGGGAGAAAAAGGTTAGAGGTGCGAGTGAGATAGATAGTGACGCTATCTGGGATCGTGCTATTTAGGATAACAGTACGGTCAGTACGCGTCACTGCCTCCTGCCGTTACTACGCACCTCTCTCTTATTGTTACCATTGATCACGTACTACGATTTAAAGCTTTGTTTATTGGACTCGATTACTCTTTGTGCTCTGGACTTTGAAACGAACTCTTTACGACGACCTTTGCCTGTGTTTGGACAGTTTGTGTTTTGTGTGTGCTACCATGGCGACCTACACTCCGCAAGAATACGCAAATATGCACTACATTTATGGAGAATGTAGAGGTAATGGACGAGCTGCAGCGAGACTTTACAGAGAAAGGTATCCGAGGGCTACGCGATATCCCGACCATCGAGTTTTCATTAATGTGCACAGATCACTATGTGACGGGCGGTTCCCCAATCAAGTAGCTGGTGAAGGACGACCCGTAAATGACTTCATACGCGATGAAGTTTTAGAGGCGGTGTCGGCAAATCCAAGCATCTCTGTGCGAGGAATAGAAGCTGATACGGGGATACCGAAGAGCACAGCACACAGTATTCTCCAAAAAGAAGAATATCATCCGTACCACGTACAGCGAGTGCAAAGTCTTTTACCTCGAGACTATCCGAGCCGAGTCGCGTTTTGTGAAACAATCCTGCAAAAACATCGAGAAGACGAAAACTTTATCGACAAAATTTTGTGGTCAGATGAATCTACATTTAAGAAGGATGGCTACATGAACCTACACAACTTGCACGAGTGGCATGTGGAAAATCCGCACTTGATGCGAGAAGATAGATCCCAGTACCGGTTCAAAGTGAACATGTGGACCGGTATTCTCTGTGGGAATATTATTGGTCCATTTGAGATGCCCGAGAATTTGACTGGCGAATCATATTTAAATTTTCTTCAAAATGATTTGCCAAACTTACTAGAAGAGACCCCACCAGATATGTGGTTCCAACACGACGGCTGTCCAGCACATTTTCGCGTATCCGTTAGAGAGTTTTTGGACGAGCAATACCCGAACAGGTGGATTGGGCGATCAGGAACAATCCCGTGGCCAGCCCGCTCACCTGACTTAAATCCGCTGGATTTTTTTTTCTGGGGAACTATGAAGGAGCTCGTTTATGCGAAGCCCATTAATGACATCGCTGACCTTCGTGAGAAGATAACACAAGCAGTGCAGGTGATACGTCAAAAAAGTTACTCGCGAAACATAAAGCGGTCCTTTTTAAGGAGAGTGAGAGCTTGTATTGCCGCGGGTGGTCAACATTTTGAACATTTATTGTAATAAAATATCTTTAAACTAACATTCTTTGCTTTTATTCTACTGGGAACCCATCTACCTGTGTGTATTTCCTTCTTGCTCACTCTTGGAACCGAAGTAAATAATAGTAGTAACATAACAGTTTCTAAGATAAGAAAGGGTCCGACAGTTACCGTTAGTAGGTAGGCACTTCGTAAAAATTGGGTTGTTGAGTAAAAATATTATCAAAATTTTTTTTTTCAAATTAATGTGTAAGTATTATACCTTTTTAAAAAGAGGAATAAACGCGTCAAAATTTGACGTCACTTGCCATACTATTTTGGTACATTTTTTTTACACTACAGTCGGTCAAAGTTGCGAAATTCAATAGTTTTCCATATCACCTTTAGTTAAAATAATATTTTATTTTAAAATGGTACAATAAGTACTTTATTTTTACATTCTATTTAGACACAGCAATACCCTAGATTACAAAACCTCCAAGAAATATCGAAATTATCAGCATTAGCAGTCACAGCATTCAAAAGTATGTCACAGGGTGCTCATTTCCCCTTTTTTTTTGAAATCAGTATAATTCTGTAAGTACATGGGGTGGATTTTTTAAAATATTTTTCTGAGTACTGTTAGAACTTGGGGCATCGTGGGAATCCAGTTGGACGCCAGGTTCTTGGACACCCTGTATATGCGTTATGATATATTTATGACGTATCTTTTATGATTAATCAAATAATCATAGATAAAATACACGTTATAAATGTATTCTATCTATTTCTTTAAAACCCTATGTTACTTCTACAGGCAAAGGTGTTTTGTCTTTTGTCTGTAACTACATTGTACTACATATTAATTTGTCTGTTGGTAATGTAGAAAATACAGTGTCAGAACTTTTTAAGACAACTCAATAAAATCGAAAGTAGGTACCTAAATACATAATTTAGTTTACTACAGATTTTTATTTTGAAACTTGGCTTATCTGTGCTATTCGATACTCAACAGAAGTAAAGTTTAAAAACCGTAAACATATTTTATGTTTCTAAAATGTTTTTGTTTATTGTATTAGTGACAATAATATATATATTATTGTCACTAAGCAAATGCGTAAATAAAGCTTTATTTAATACTACTTACATAAAACTATCTATTTGTAAACTGTCGCCCTTTAAATAAGGTTGTTCTTTCTAAAAACATCTACAGTAGTCGATAGAATCTGATTTATTCGTAGTTATAGACTATGGTAGCTTATTAGTGACCATAAAAATATACTCTGTTACACAACCTGACTTTTATTACAGCCAGAGAATCTGTACAATATCTACTATGAATTTTATGTCCACTTAAGATTACAAAATATTGCTCTACGTAGTTTAATACTTAAACATTAATTATTTATTTAATGGTATACCTAAATAATATCAGCTATGTGCATATTTCATTAAGTTGATGTTAACTGTTTATTATTTAGTATCTTATTTTTAATAATAATAGCATTTATATTAAATATGTTGTACTTCTCCTCTCGAAATGTAACATTTTCTCTTATGTAACAATTGCTTTAAAAATAATTAACTTAGTTTAACTAATATTATAAATGCAAATGTAAGTTTCACGTCTTTACTCGACAGATCATCATTTAAGTTCGCGTACACGTTGTCTGGGGTACAGGAAAGGACGTAGAATACCTTTGATCTAGAAAAAGTACTCTTCCTGAGGTATAGAAATCTATTGACAAAATTTACATTAACGCTAGCGAAGGTGCGGGCAAGATATAGTGAAAAATAACTAATACATAATCACATCTACTGGGTTAAAAACTTAGCAATCCTTTGCATCGTAAGTTCATCAATAATAATATTGTCTTCTGTTTACGCGAATGTTATTCATTGAAATTAAACTACTATATACGGATTTTATCGCGTTGTTTATCTATCACTCTATTATATAATTTTGAAACTATTACACTACTGCTACTATTGAATTTTATCGGGTCTCCCTGTGACCATGGCTGCTGAAAAGCAACCGAAACGTCCTGGAAAGTGTAAACCTAAATATAAACAGTTTAAATAATTTTATTAGCTTATAAATTAGTAAAATTCAATAGTAGCAGTAGTGTCATAGTTTCAAAATTATATAATCGTGTGATAAATAAACAACGCGATAAAATCCGTATATAGTAGTTTAATTTCATCAATAATGTCACTAGAAAACAGTCATGCTAATATTGGGCTAGGCATATACATATTTATCTATATGTCACATGTCAATCGACAAATGGGCCAAAATTACAACCGGATGGAGGCTTCACGATAGCAAGCGACGACGTCGCGTCGCGGCAAGTCCAAACGCAGATGTTAGGATAAACTGGAATCCATAGCGGCTCTAAATAGATAAAGATGGACAGAGAGTGCCTTTGGTCTGCAGTGGGACATTATGGGCTTATTATAATAATACATAGATCAGCAGCGATATATACAACTGCGAGGCAAACAACATATACATATTTTCAGCAAATTGATTCAATTTCATGCCAGAGTACCAATAAAACCAATTACATATATTAGCAGAAATTATGAAATTGAAATCCCAATTGCTTCCTTTAGTGCATTCATTTTCTATACCCATTTGTATTAATATTATAGAAGAAGATAAGCATTAATCTGCATAGAAGCGGTCACCTGCGCAAGCGCCGGCCGACGCGACGCCCGCCGCGCGCCGCGCCGCCGGCCCCGTTGTTCAGTGTCGCGTCACGTCGCGATGCGGTGCGTGTGTAATCTAGACACAGTCGATTATTCTCGTCGGAGATCGAACCGGCACACTCACGCGCACCCACCCGTTACATGAAGACTAGTAATAATGACACGTAACTAAATTCAATAGCGGCTCAAATCGTTTCATTTTATACGCATAGATTACAAATTAATAGAATAAAACGCTAGATTAAAATATATCTGTCTTCGAACGGATTTGCCACGTGCGTTCTTTATCGAGATTGCAATCTTTATTATAAAAATGGTTATATGCAATAACCATTTTTATGTCACAGAAGACTTGGCTGTGTTTAAACAGGGTAATGTATGAAATGAGACTGTCAGTATGAAAACTGTAGATATTATTATGATATCCAGGTATGTAGTAGGTATAATAATTTTAAATAATAATTTTATTAGCTTATAAATAATTAGTAAAATAAAATCAATAGTAGTAGTAGTGTAATATTTTCAAAATTTTGTAATACAGTTTTAAATAAACAACGCGATAAAATCCGTATATAGTAGTTTAATTTCAATGAATAACATTCGCGTAAACAGAAGACAATATTATAATAATAATAATGTTTATTTCTCACCATACAGGTAACATCTCACATAAAAAGTCTTAAATAAAATACAGAAAAATATAATTTTAAAATGAGTACTAGGATCGGTCAGAATTATGGTGGGTTGGTACCTGAACTAGGAGAATCCTGTGTCTCAGGTTACCAACCCTCCACCCCTGGGAACTATCTAATATCCTGTGTAAAGCGAGTTGTGTGAGAATACGTTTGTATGAGTGTGTCGTGCATGTGTTCGTGTATGAGTTCGTGTGTGTCGCGTATGTGTTCGTGTATGTCGTGTATGTGTACGTGTGTGTGTTGTGTATGTATCCATGTGTGTTGCGTCTGGATTTATGTTAGGAGTATGCGGCTGCATGTATATCGTGTGTCTGAGTGTAAGTAGAGGAGCATGTGGATGTGGAAGGATTCAAGTTCATAGTGGTTTTTGCTTTATACTCGTAGAATATTTTCTGTACTAAGGTAATCAAGAGCCGTTAGGTATATTTTCAGTATCGATTTTAGCCGGATCTTAGGCATTCTGTAGGTTTGGCTCGAGTCATTAACGAACCGATAAATAAAAGGTCCCATGTAGAACAGTTGACGTCGAGCAAACATTGTGTTAAAGGAGGGAACAGGTGTTCGAATTCTTCTTTTGCTATCTGAAATCTTATATGGATCGATAGATTTATGGTGACGTAAGACTGTACAGTAGATGTATAATTGGCGAACGGTGAGCAAACGTGACTCTTCGTAGAGTTTTTGGGTGGGGTATTTCCTGGGCTTAAGGAACATAACTTTAATGACTGCACGTTGCGCTCTTTCCAGCTCTAGTAGATGAGTCGAGGCGGCTCCACCCCAGATAGGGCAACAGTAGGACAGAACGCATTGACAAAGGGCATAGTAAACGTTGGTTAAGAGATTGCGGTCAGCAGCTTCGCGTAGGTTTTTAAAAATTGGAAGTAGTTTACGTACTCTTTTGCTAAGTGCCGATATATGCGGTTTCCAGTTTAAATGGCAATCTATGATAACTCCCAGGTATTTATAGGTATTGGCTTGGGCAATGGGAATGCACTCACAGGGGTTACCATTTTTGAGTTTACATTGGGAGGTATGAGCTTTAATAGAAAAGTTAGACATTGGACTTGTTGCTTCCGATATTCTAAAACAGATGTATTTTGTTTTAGCTATGTTGATAGTTAGTAAATGCTCGTCAAGCCAATGTAACACTTGTTTGAGGCCTATTTCAGCAGACTCTTGGACCTGAGGCCATGTTTTCCCACGAAAAATCAATACGGTATCGTCCGCAAAAGCCAGTACGTTATCTGCGTTATCTATTTGGAGTTTACAAAGGCTATTAACGTAAGCCAAAAATAGCGTCGGGCCAAGGGTACTACCCTGCGGAATTCCGTAAGTAACAGGTAAGCTAGTGCTATAAGTATTTTCCACTTTAACTACCTGACTTCTCCCCTCCAAATAGTCTCGGAGCCACTCCAGAACCATACCTCTTATGCCCATGCACTCTAGATTGCGCAACAAAATTGGTATGGAGACGGTATCAAAAGCTTTTTGAAGGTCCAAGAATATGGCTACACATTTTTCACCCCCGTCAACTGCTTTTGTAACGATATCCGAGAACCTTGCTACCGCATCTTCGGTATTTCTACCCGAGCGGAAACCGTATTGGGTGCAGGCCAAAATGTTGTTGCTTTCGAGGAATTTTATTAGACGGGTGTTTACTACCTTTTCCATAATTTTACTAATTGCACTCAGAAGTGATATAGGCCTGTAGTTAGCAACTGTATCTGCATCACCACTCTTAAACACAGGCACGACAGCTGCTTTTTTGAAAATAGCCGGGAATACCCCAGCTGTAAGACTAATATTGCACAGATGAGCAATCATAGAACACAAAATCGTCCGAGAATTTTTTAGTACTATATTTGGAATGTTGTCAATACCTGGGGCACTACTATTCTTTAGACCAATGATAATTTTGTTAATCTCAATATGATATGTTAGTTTTGTTTTGGTTGCGGTTCTTAAAGGTTGTATACAATTTTATAGGATCTTAATTCTTAATGTCAGTGAATTTTGATTTTATTACTTTACACGGCAATTTATGAGCACATTTGCACGTTGTATAAAACTGTATCGACGACAATGTTTATTGGATTAATACATTACAACTTCTGATTTTGTTGATTTTGTTTAAGTATTTATTTTGCTCAAAGCACACGTTGACGTTTAAAAATAAAAGGCGTTTTTATGAGAACGCGATAAAATATAATGTAATTTTAAAATTTACTTTGCTCATAATGTCAACTTTTATATACATACATAGTCTCGTGCTTACATCCCCGAAGGAGTAGGTACATTTATATCATAACCACATTTTCCAGCTATGTTTTTAGACCCCACGTAATAGAAGGGCAAGCCTATTGCCGTTTACCAGGTAGGTCCAGACTCCGTTCTACTACTAAGAATTTCTTAATAGAAAAGCCAATAACATTTTTGAATATAGAATCGAATCTGCCACCTCATGGATAGCAGTCGCGCACTACGACTGCGCCACCAAAGCAGTTTAATATGACCACAAACTGTTCATACATACTGCGTAAGACAGAGCGAGATTATTATATTTGAGTACTTTGCTAAAAACAGGATTCTATATTTCGTGGAAAGTGTCACATAAAAACATTGTTTCAGAAACATAAGCCTCTAGAATATTATACTAGGAAACTCAGCACACAATAGTTTTGTGTTATCACTTTAAAGCGATAATGTGTATTTTAATGTTCAAGATTTTAGATAGAGCCTCGCAACTGGTTAGCTTTTCTAGTAGCTACACGCTTTAAGTATTTTATTGTCTATCTGAAGTATTATAAACAGTAAGGTAATTGCCCAGGTAGTGGTATTGACTAGAGACCATACTAAGGAAACTTCCTACTTCAGAAGGTCAATTCTTGTACTAAAACCTGTTCAAAATATAGTTGCAGTCTAGTATCAGGATTATATAAATGTAAATAAAGTTTTCTTCTAAATTAAAACAAGCAGCAAATGGCATCATTAATTGCATTTTAGTTTACATTTGATGTTTATTAGATTAAATCGGAGCTCAATTTCGAACATATTTTAGTACCTACAAAAATTGGCTTTCTGATTCCAGGTAAATACTCCATTATAAGTTTTACCTAAATTATAACCTTTTGTGAAGAGAGAAGTTAACATGTTTTTCGTGTAATATGCTAGTTTGATTAATTGAATACTCGTTTTGCTCCGCGGCTTCGCCCGCGCTTATCTAGATTTTATCAATACATTTTATACCGCAGGAACAAAAATTTTTCTGGATGAAAGCTAATAAAAAGTATTTCCTTTTCTGTACCACTAGCAACGTGTCTGCGAAATTGATGATCGGTCGAGTAGTTAAGGCGTGCAAGCATAGCAACTCACATTCGCATTTATAGTATAAGTTAGGATTAAGATTAAAATATTCATGCCTAATATTGTTTTAATCATATCAAATCAAATCAAATCAGTTTATTTGCAATATAGGTATAAAATGTTCTTATTATACAAAATGAAGTACCTCTACATTTTGCCATACAAGGCGTGCAAATATTCAATAAATAATAATATAATAATAAAAATGTCAAAGTAAATTAAATTAAATCAAAATTCCAAACCATAATGTCAAAGTAAATTGTCAAACAATGTCTTATGTTAATAAATCCATCGATGCATAGCAATTATGTTACGATATGATCAGCTTTCAAAATTACTCACATAAATTGTATCTAATAAATAATCATTAATTGTATAATAGCATTTGGTAATCAAGAATTTTTTAACACATTTTTTAAATTGAGTTGTACTTAATTTTTTTATGTCATCTGGTAATTTATTATAAATTTTTTGTGCCATGCAAAGAAAACTTTCATTTAATAGAGCTGTTGCACCAAATGTAACCTCTAGTTCTAACCTATTCTTATCACGCAATTTCCTGTAATGACTTTTAAATGCAATGTTATAGAGAGCAGAGTTCTGCCTAACAAAGATGCTCACTTCATAAATATAAAGCGACGGCAGTGTTAACAATTTTAAGCCCTTAAAGTACGGTTGGCAACTTGTTGTCCTGTCTATATTACATATAGCTCTGATGCATCTTTTCTGGGCTATAAAGACAGCTTGTTTCGAGACTGAATTTCCCCAGAATATTAAGCCATATCTCATAATGGATACGACATTGCCATGGTAGGCACTTAAAACAGCTTCTCGGTTGACTATTCTAGATAATTTATATAAAGCAAAGGCGGATTTATTCAATTTCTTACATATATCATCACAATGTGTTTTCCACGATAGATTATTGTCAATAAATATACCTAAAAATTTAGTTACGCTAACTGAATTTACTACTTCACCTAGATGTGTAATATTAATGTCTTTGATATTGGCCTTCTGATGGAAATGCATAATATTTGTTTTTCCTAAGTTTATTTTTAAATTGTTACGGTTTAACCATTGTATTGTTGTATTTAATGTGTTACTTATTTCGGATTCATAGTTATTACGACCATCACATTTTATTATCACCGTGCTGTCATCGGCAAATAATACCATAGGATGTTCAACATGTCTTGGAAGGTCATTTATATAAATTAGGAAGAGCAATGGGCCTAAAATGCTCCCCTGTGGTATTCCATATTTACTGATTTTAGGATGAGACCTGTATGTGCCTGTAAACTAAACTTAGCATTTAACTGATTTCTATTCGCATATTATATAAGAATATTACAAGCAAGAAACATTATTTCGATCATCACCTAACTATAGGTATCTATACCAAGCAGAAATATAGGGAGTAGGCTATTTGAGCAAAATAAAGTGAGAATAGGCAAAAGTTATTAATATAAACCAAATAATCGACCAGTAATACTTCAAATAAACTCAAGCAGATATGATAATTAAATTAGGTAAGTGTACATATTATTTTGACGGCCACAATTTTCAACAAAAATTGTATTATTGTAAATCTGACCACTTTAAATAATAAATAGATAATATAAAAGCCCCTGGCTACGTTCATATAGAAGAATAAAATCAAACGAACATTGTAAACAGTAAATAACTCAATGATGCAATAAAGCAACTAGTTAGATAATCAATTCACTTTGTACAAGTTCTAACATAAATCCACCACAACAATAAAAATGGCATTTAGTCAACTTTTTTAAAACGCAAAAACAAGACATGTCCGGAATTGACGTGCTGGGGGCATTCCAACAAACAATTTGCGGGTCATCGGGCCACGCCGCCGGCGTGAGACAGGCCTAACGATGGTCATTGTCCACTACTGGTTTGACAAACATGCCACATAATACATAATACACAGAGCGACACATAGGTAACGGAAATCGGACAGCCGTGCCGGCAAAAAATGTAAATAGTATTTGATGTGACGCTCTGTCTGGCAGCTTTGTGATCCGTTAAATGTAAAATTGATAGGTATACGTTCAGTTATCATTAAGTTTAGATATAAAAATAACATAATGAATAATATAATGCTGACCATAAAGGCTTAGTCGTTCAAAGTGTTATTGGGTGGTATTTATAATATGAGTATAGATATAGACTAATGAATACAGATCATAAGCAAAGTGACAAATGTTTTAACAGTTTTAGTGCTCGTAACTGTAAAAGGAATTAATAAAGCCGTTACGGCAATTCAACTTTACTACAGTAATAAGACTTTGTATCGTACGACCAATAAGTATTTACTATAGACAAATAAGTGGCCATATTTTAGAACTTATCATGTAATTTCTACCTGCATTTTACGTCAATAAACACTTCATTCTATGTTCAAAAAGTATGATTTCAAATGTCATTTATATTCTAGATGTCAAGGATGCTTAAATTTAAAATTGGAGACCCATTATACTTGATTGGATTTCATTTTATAGCGTGTATTTTGATACTCATTTCACACATACGTTTGTATATCTGTACATACAAACAGTTATCGCACAAAGTCCGTGCTAATGAGATGGACAGTGTCAATAGTAAGTCGAACAATAAATGTCAACATGTATCCCAACTCGCTCGTTATCCGAAACTGTTCGATAATTGACGACCGGTAAAATCAGTTGTCGCTCGCAATTATTAACGCAAATAACATTTCTCTCGACTTTATTTCAATTTTAATACTCACGTATCGAATCGATGGCGTAAATTATCAGCTACCGCTGCATACGACAACATTTATTCAGAATACGATTTTATATCTGGCAGTTACAGGGTTGATTGGATTACCAACAGCACTAATTTATCCGCCAACAAAGTAAGGTTTAAGTTACGAAAGAAAACTGTTTGAAGGTAATACGATAAAAACAAAACCAGAATACAAATTAGTGACCGAATCGTTAATTTTATGCGAACATTTTTAGGTCTGTTTCATCTTCATTGCAAAGCCAACTTAGCCACAAGATCGTGATTCTTTATTGAGTTCATATTATTTGTACATGACGTATGTCGCGTAGGCTACATGTGTAAGCTACCCAAGTTAGACACGCGAGTTAATCAAACGAATTATATGCGCAGGTTGCTTACCGCGCAACTACCTCAACCTGCGCATAATACCCGCGTCGTTTAGAAAAACCTTTAACCACCACAACGACCCCCTCGACGAGAGACATTGCGCGTTGCTGTTGAATCCATAAAAAAGAGACATTATATTGTTCGGGCAAGGGTTAAAGAATCCTGATCCCAGTTGGTATCACTTTGCTGATATCACCTGGGAACCATATTCACCGCAAAACACAAGCAAGGCTATTTGTTTGCGATCCTTAGTAGGTTAAAGGTAAGTTCCCAACAGAGCTGCTGCAATTTTAGCGTAATTTCTGTATTAATACCGCCTAATGTGCCTTATGCAGATCAAATTCCCACACGAGTCAACAAAGCGTGTGACTATTGCATGCGATTTAAAAAAGTCAAGGTAACATTAACACAATCTTAATTTAGCAGATATGTAATGCAATCTATATATACTACATACATACATAGATTCACGCCTGTTTCTCAAAGGGGTCGATCCTGACACACTTCTCTGGCTTCATTCACTTTCATAACATATCTCATACACGCTCGCCGGTTTAAGGTGCTCTTAACCTGGCCTTTATCCAGAACGTCTCCAATCTAATCAAGAAACGTTCGCCTAGATCTTCCCCTTGCGACTGTTCCATTCAGATATCATCTATAGATACTCTGAGTAAATAAATACCAAATACAAACAATTACAGATTTTACCAATGTCATGATTCACAGTTTCCAGTGCGCAAACATCAACTTTCGAATAAATGCCACCATCATACTCCGCAAGTGTTAACGGTTTTAGAATCGAACTAACAAATCTCAAGTATCAAACCTGACTTGTACTTTTAAAGTGCATAGTTGGACACTTATTGACCTACAACAATCCGATTAACATAAAGGTAAAACCGCCGTGTCAAGTGCATCTTCATCATAAATATTGAAATGTTATACGTCCTTAAGCTCATTCAAGAATGTATAAGTTTCTATATACCCAACTTAATGAGTATAAGTAAGAAGTAGTTATTAAGCTCTGTTTTTCGCCCGAAGGCTCCACGCGTGGGATTTCGTGTCACTGAGGGAGAACGTTTTCTCAGGAGTTGTTAGGATAATCGTTATCTTAACTGGTAATTAAGGAGTCTACCGTACATATGAGTAGATAGACGCACGCTTTTATATGTTATATGGAGAGCCAAGTTTTTACACCCAAATCTTCTAGGTCCTGTTTTAGGTCTCATTTATTAAAAACGCACTTATTCCCGTCTACCCGGTACATTTTTGACAAAAATTAATATGAATGGAATACCAAAAGGTCTCGGATACCTTAGCCCATGATCAGCCTTAAGCGTAAGTCAGTCTCAATTGATAGACTATTCATTATCACTTTGTAGGATCTGTTCTCTTTTTCTATGTAAAAAACAGATCCTTAGAAACATTCACTCTTAGATACATAAAATTTGCAAATTTAATAATCTAGTACTAATATTAAAATGCGAATGTGACTTTGTTTATTTCTTACGATTTCACGCCTTAACTACTCGACTGACCATCATAAAATTTCGTATACATGTTGTCAGGAGATCGGAAAAAGAGATAGGCTACTTTTCACGCAGAAAAAAGTATCGTTATTAACCTAACCTTACCTAATCTACATTTACGAGCGAAGCCGCGGGCAAAATCTCATCAATAGTGTACAATAATTTAAAAATAAAAAGCTGATTATCTTTGATTGTTATAATTGCAAAGTACCTAGTATGCATCAGATGTATCGTTACAGTAATAGAAAGAGTGGCGAAGTCACGTGTATACGCGAAACATTTACCATGAGAACTTCGGTGGAGACGCGGCCGCAACACAATAACAGCCGATCGACAATTGCTCTGACGTCACACAACACGATGAGAACAACGTTCACACGGTAACGTCTTCGCATACTTTGACAGAAATAATAACTAGACGAACTGACACTGATTGTCTGTACCTAATTAAAGTTTTTGTATGGAAATAACTGTTCTCTGGCTCTAGAATAGTATTTATATTATTAGCTCTCTTTATAAGCTGACCCACTGTTTGATACCTTCTCAATATAAAAAAGACCTGACCCAATGCAGCTTGGTAGACTTCACATTCACTCTTTAAGAACTTTTAGCTTAGACTTTAGATCAGATAAGCAGGTCGCTTCACTATCTTATCCTTCACTGTAAAGCAAGCTCTAACTAGAGTTATAATTCGGACATAATTTGAAATCTCAGAATTGCGTACCGTAGAAATAAATTTAAGATCTGTGCATGGCATTCGTCAGGATTACCATAAAGCTATCGCTGATGGTTTTTTTTTAAATTTGATTTATTCTTCGTTGTATTAAAAAATCTGTAACGAAAGACAGCGATCTTATTTGATAACTGTAACTAAAGGCCAGCCATACAATTAGAATAACATACTTGTTCAGTATTTCATTAAACCATACTTGCAGAAAAGATTTGTGAGTGAAGCGGTGGGTAAGACGAGGTGTCTTACATCCACATTTCGTCTTCTTCTCCCTAGCCTTTATTATTCCCAAGTCACTTGGGGTCGGCTTTTCTGGTCTAACCGGATTTGACTGGATATCAGATTTTACACGGAGCGGCTGCCACCTGACCTCCGCAACCCAAAGGCTAACGATACCCTAAGGCTAGACCAGTGTCAGGATATTATAGGGCACTGACTTCCCAATAACGACTGCTATAGATGTTCATTGCAGCCGGGACCGACGGCTTAACGTGCTCTCCGAGGCACGGAGCAGGCGATAATTGTCAATCATACGCACATAATTTCGAAAAGTCATACAACTTCCGAAAATCAGAGGTGCGCGACGTGGGTTCGAACCCGAGACCCTCTGTATTGCAATCTGTTGGTCTCCCCACTGAGCTATTGCTGCTTCTATACATCCACATTTCGTCATCTAGGTATGATAAGTCCCATATAATAGTAATGAGATGACGAGCCTATTGCTGTATAATATAATTACAAACTCGAGCCGCTACTGAGATTTTCTAAATTTACTCATTAATATAACATGATGTTGACCCATCCCGAAGTAATGATCACAATATCTTCAACCAAAGGTTAGGTTAGGTTACGTCTGCTCTATTTCTAATTTTAAATGATGTATTTTAATATAGTTAGGAAGTAAAGAACGCGGTTTTTTTAGACACGGTGATAGTTAATTATATTATCATACAGTTAACTAGTCTAAGCTATAACTTAGCTGAACCTTGTGAGCTACTTCTCGTTTCATTAGTCCTAACATTACACTAATTACGGAGACACGCAATTGATGATTCGTAGACTTGGAGTATCTTTCTTCTCTATGGAGCATATGATGAACCACCATCATCACATTCTCCATATCCATTCTTCGGGGTAAGGTGTTTTTACTTTGATCAGGGTACCTTCAACTACAGGTTCGAATTGAAAAATTCTCCGAGGTAGGCTATAGGCTATATAACATCACGCTACGACCAAAAGGAGAGGAGCAGCAATGAAAAATGTTGCAAGAACGGGAAAATTCTCTTATGTGAAGCAGACGAAGTTGCGCGAGCCAGCTAGTATTATTATATTACAAAAGCTCTAAGACAATCCTTTGTCGTTGATTCTTTCCATATGCCTATTCTACATATTTCAGTACTCATTTCTGGAACAAGCAATTTTCTCGCAGTACAAAACTATAACATAGACGATTGCAAACTTCTAAATGGAAATTAAGAAATTAATTAAATTAACAACACTCGCATCCATTTTTATGTCTTCCATGTTTAGTAACAAAAAGTCGAAAGAGTTAATTATGAGTAATTCGCTTTATGCAATTAATAAAAGAAGGCTGGGCATATTCAATTAGATGTGGAAGTGATTGATTGTGATTGCTTCCACTAAGTTCAACTGCAGTGTTTCCAAGATCATTTCTACACGTACAAAATCGAAGGCAAGCCCCGGCGAATTTATTTTGCATCCGCTCACCTGTAATAGCTATTGATTATGCTTTAACACATAAATACGAATTTTCTCAAAATTTCACAACATAATTAGACGTCTTGATATCTCAAGACATATAGTTATATTGTATTATTATACAGATCTCCTGAAAAGTTACAAGATTTTGTCTTGACGACTAAGAAGAGAGAGACTCTAGGACTACTTACTACACACGCATTTTGCTAACACTTTTTTATCTAATGATATAAGCAATGTGCAACCTTGGTTGCTAACATTTGTGTTTACACATTAGTATATAGTAAGCAAGTTAATAATTAGTTAATAAACATTTCAATCAGTCATTTCGATCTCATGCAAATGCTAATTATTCGTTTATTTATCGATAGACGCACATCACTAATGCCATTAACGTATTATGATTTCGTAACCTTAGTTTCCGAAGCCGGATTAGTACTGAGGATATTTCAAACAGCATTTCTAACACTTCTAAAATTAATTGATTCAATACTGGTTTCGCATTGTGCTATATTTATGAATCACAATAATATATTGTAAAATATTACTAAAAATGCGCATCCCAATATACCTGTAATGTATTTAAAATTATTTTGATTCTACTGTTGTCGACTAAGGCTTTTAATATTCAGCCAATCAAGAACGTTGCGCGCAGATTGAGCAGAGCATTATATTGTCGATAAACTTTATAGCCCATTCCGCTTTATTGATATTTAAAGGAACAGTGTATCGCAGACGCCAAATATCAAATAACAGGGTACTGTAATTAGTTTACAACGATCTGATAACGATATTGAGCGTATTCGAGAACGTTGGTGTGAGGCACAGCCCAATGACATTTGTTATTGCATTCCCTTGTATTATGTGCACGAAACTGTTAATAAAATTATCGTAAAACGCGTACTGAGAAACACTTGACCACTAATTTACATCACAAGTACGTAAGACTATTACCGAAAATATCGAAAAAATATATGTTTACCAAATTACGTGAGTGTGAATACATTTTGCTGGTAAAATATGCGTATTCTAAAGTGTAGCCAGTGTTAAAGTACACACTTGTTATATTTCGTAGAAACAAGTGCTCTCAAATGTTAGCCGCTTGACAACTTCCACAAAAACGTGAAGGCAGGGCTAACAAATATTTCACCGAATCTTCACTCGAACAGTTCATACTTCTCTAATGGTACGTGGCGATCTTTAACGAGCAAACACCACTATTTGACTATCTGTGTTTGATAAACATTGGGACTCCATAGCTTCTAGACTGAACGTCTGCTTCAAGAGGAATCAAAATAATTTATTTATTTTGGCGCGTGTGGTTGTTTGACTAATGGGGTTTGTGAATTTTATCTTGTACTTTCTGTATTTGGTAGTGGTACGAGAGCGCTTTAAAGTTCGGTTTATTTATCAAGGTACATGGTTTGAAATTAAAGCATACATTAAAAGTTAAAATAATATGTAAGGCTGATTATCGAAATATGAAAACATGTTTAAGTGTTCTATATAAACATTGTCAAGAATAGTTGTACAAAATTACAGAAGTTTATTGTTATGCAAATACAGGTGTCCGCTTTAAGTCTCGTTTCTTAAAATGAGTGACAGTTTTTAATTCAACAAGAGAGAAAGGCTTTACTAGCATCTCTTAAAGCATTATCATGCATGTGCAAGACTAAGAAAAAGCTATAAACTCTGTAACGCGCTGTCTCATTTTCGCACATGTTCTATATTAATACTAGTTCTTGTTTTTTATTTATACCTATTCCATCAGCTTCACAATTTGAGTATCAACAAAATAGTCTAATATTTACAAACTTTCTTGTTCCATAATAAAACGTCTTTCAAAACTTATGGGGAGCTGATTACCCATATACCCTAGATCGGTCAACGTTATGATGGACGGAGGAGCTATGCCGCGCTGTGGGCCAATATTTGCCTGCCTCTGAACAGATGCCTGCATTACCTAAGAGGTTGAACTAACTGTCTCAAGTGGGCTAAAGGGCCTATTAGCTATGGCTCGCGAAATTTTATTTGTAAACCCAGTTCAAGTATTAATAATGGAATATACATACCTACGTGTATACCGAAGTATTATTTGTGATAAATATTTGTACAAAATGTCTTTAATTTCAATATTCAATAATATATTTCATTATGGTTGTGTAAATGTATTATTAGGTATGTCTTAAATATAAATGCAAGAATGTTACAACTTTATTGTACGATTAAGTTGTAACAAGTTTGGATAATTTAAATACTTACTTACAGATATAGTTAAATATAGCTTCCTTAAATATTTTACATAGATCTACCCTCAATATAAAAGCGTAATACGTTTCACAAACCATCCATAAATTTATATTTCTCTATTTTGGCCAGTGATTAGCAATAACCATCACACATCAGACAAACGACACACAATGGAAGAAAAGGACAGCTCCTAAATAAATTCGCGAGATTTTAAAATTTTATTTAATCTGTATGGCTGTCGCTGCATAGTATAAAAATAATATAACAATTTTCACGTACCAATGTTCAACGCTCAATTTTCAAATATTCATATACAAAATTAGAATATCTTTTTTGACTTCGATGAACCATTTAGTTATGGTTCATCGAAGTCAAGTAAGGTCGTCTACCAGGGGTGTTACTTTAATTATTGTCATTGTTGACAATATATTTAGTATATACAAAATGTTTAAATATATTCGTGTTATTTCCCTTATTTATTAAGATTAAATAAAAACAACAATCATCATAAAAGATTACGTTGAGCACAAAAACTATGCAATATGTCTAAAGTCTACATCGTCGTTAATTTTCAATAAAGAAAATTATCCTCAACCGAAGATAACTATGTTTTGATTCATATTACACAGACGTAATCAGATTTTTATTAGATATTAATCTTATAGTCATCGAGATAAAATACAATGTCATTAATTGAATAACCATTTGAAACTATTGTAAAGCAATTCGTTGTATGAATGTAGAATGTCCGGTCTAGAAAAATTTTTGACCTATCGGTAAAGTACAGTACAAGATAAGATTATAAGGAGCAACGGCACAAGATCATGGATTCAATCAAATTACGATTATGTTGGTACATCGTCACCTTCTGTGTGGCCGTTCGGTTGGTAGCGGACTATCCATGTGATAAATTGCTAATCACATGCTAATATAATGACATTGCTAATTTATCATACATTACAGTTTTTGCTGAACAAAAACTAGCTTGGACGATACTTAATAACGTTATACGCTAATACTGAGAGTATGAGGAAACGGCCTTTGGGCGGTACCGACTAATAACAATATTAATAAATTGAGTTGTTCGTGTATTAAATGTGTGAGCAAGCGTAGACTGATTGCAATATGAATGTCGCTTGTCATTCTGTTTATTGATGCACTGACTGTATTATAAGCGATTATTCACGAAATTTAGTTTTTATGTTTGATATTGGGCTAACACTACCCTCTAGTTCCTATATGTAGTATCTCTTCATCGACTATATCTACCTACTTATGCTTTGGAGGTGTAGGTAGATCATTTGGTGGATATATGATAATATTGAAACTAAACCATAACATTCACGTAAGACGATATTGGTAGATATATACCTATATATACATATCGCCAAAGGACAGGCAGTGGAAACACACAGTCATGCATCAGATTTATTTAGGTATCATGTAGTAGGAGATAAGCCTATTCTTTACCGAATAAATTCTTGGATTACCGCAGGTCTTCATAAATGCCAAAAATTCTAACTTGTCTACCAGGTAATCTAATTTAGGACATTACGAAGTGCCCATACCTACGAAACTGAATCAACGAGACTATGCCACTTACCTATATAATTAACAGACTTGTCTCACATGTCAAACCGCAGGATAACCGTCTTTAGTCATTGTTTAGAAGTACGAGAGACGACCGCTGACCAGGAAAGATTTTCCTTAAACAGTAAGTCAATAACGGGGCTTCTTGCATATAACTTATAAAGAGCTATAGATCGTCTAAGACTAATAAACCAGGTAATTCTATCAATAAGCGGGGCTCCCACTAGGCCGTACGCCCGCTACATGCATGTAGGATTATATGTTAACTCATAAGACATTCCGTTATTTTTGTCATTTGACTTCAACGCAGATAAAAAATGATCTAAATTTGCAGATATCGATAAGATAAGATATCGCACTTATTAACAATCTTGTAGATTTATGGTAGGTACCACAAACAATGGCCATATTCAGTATAAATCATTTGTCTTGGTTCTTACACTTCTATATCGCCTTTAAATATGCGCATTTAGATATACTGTGAACATATTAAACCATGCAAAGAAATCGAGAAGCAAGCGTCACATTATCGGACGCGCATCTAATTCAATTAATACATAATTAATTAAGCCACGTTCTACATTCAGTAAACGGGGCGTAAAAGGAATAGTGCAGATTAGTTGTTTAATGAGTCCGCGGTTTATCTAAGGCCCTACCAACGTGATTGGAATATTATTCATTAGCAGAGGACTAACTAGCATTCCTGAATAATTCACACAATATTATAAGGGCTAAGTCACACCGTATTTTGCGGAACTGCCCCTTACCGTAACGACTTTATTCATAATGAAATACACAAGTCAGGTCAAATCGTACAGATATCTCGTCGAACAAGCCAGAAATAATGATCAATAAGAAGCCTGAGTCTCAGCACAGATGCGATCTACCTTAGAGGGAGTTGTTTCTAAAGGAATCCTTATATTTATCAAAAGCATTCTATGTTGTTGACCACGATTACGATCAGCTGTTTACTGGCAAGGTGCTGCATGACGAGTCGTAGGGACTTGCCTGCGAAACTCCGAGTTAAGTAATTATTTAAAATGTCAAGAGACGAAATACATTGCTGCTGGCTTGGTATTGTTTTGCACTATGGCAATGTAAGATGCATTAGTTGCTACAAAAAAAAGTGTATCTAAATACCTATTTACAAATCATGCATTTATACATTCTAAAAATTATTAAATTTAGTTTATGGATTAGAAATCGCCAAGACAGTGATTATTACTGTCCATGAATGCAAACTTGCTACCAGTTACAAATAATGTTCGACAATTAACCAGTTCGACCGGCGCAGTCCATCCCCGGCGCCCAGGGGTTTCCTTGCCAACCACTGTAATTTTTACGACCGTACTGCATTCATGATCAAATTGGATACGCCATTTTAGACCTTAATACTGGGTCGTTAATCCTATGTTTCCATATCAGTGTAATAGCACAACGACCAATATAATTAGAGCATAGGTATGTGCAGGATACGTACGTATTTTAGGTCTAATTATATTGGTTGGACATGAGATGTGTGTACTTAGTCAAACACGAGGTAGTCTCCGCGGTAATGGCTGTGCATCAATCGTTATCTCTATACGAGAAATCAATAGATGCATCTGAACACCGGTCCACTTCCGGAGGGCGGGTACCTTCGTAATAGTATCTCATAAAGGACTTGTATTTAAGATGAGTATTTATGAAGCAGAAATTGAAGATATGTTTTAAGTTTGAAATCTCAAGCGAAATGTAGTTTAACTAATTCATTTTGAATTAGGTGATTGATTCTGACCTTTGATGCACATTGATATTTATAATTATTATCTGAATTATTAATGATGAAATATGTATGGAACGTAAGTGCAATGTTTAAACACCAAAATGATTGCCTATAATAATGTATCATTCGGCTGTTCATTTATTGTATTTCTTTGGTTCGAAATTAAGAAGAACTACCGAAGAATTTAATAGGTGACATTATCTCCTACTACTACTGACACTTTACAGATACAGCTGACATTTAAATGTGACACGTCTGCTTCTCCAAAGACTAACAGATAATTTCAGCTTTGAATACAAAAGCTTGTAATTAGTTTCCTTAATAATTAATGGTAGCGAAATTATTTACGAAAAAAAGAAAAATCTTATTAATCAATGAACGCACATGCGTCTGTGGCATTGTGTGAAATACATGACGAAAATGTATGAAACACTTATATTATGAAACCATATTACATTAATGCGACAACCGATGTATGCGATGTATAAAAATCATACGCCCTTAGAGCTTAAAGCTTCACGTCATCTTCATCATCGTCCTCACGTCCGTCATACAATCATCCCTTACAAAACAAGGCTTTCAAAGCTACTGTAGGCTTTCTCACAAACTGTACACATATTGGAACGGTTTATTTTCTAAGGTTCAAGACGTGAGACGGCGGCGGCGCCGGCACTAAAAATACCCATTACGCGCACGTGCTCGATCCTAAGTATCACGGTATATGCGAATCGAAATGCCAGATGTTAGACGACGATAATTTCGCCCGCGACTATATCAATCAGACTCTAGATCCGCGATATTACTGCAATCATATTTCTATGTGCGGCTAATGAATCTATGAATGAGGAATAATCAGTAACATTAAATGGCAGCCAGTAACAACTAATAATAATAAGTTATCCATATATTCGCTTAGTTTCGAATTATATATCTGATGGTCTAATAAGAAATCAGAACAAGCTTTCAAATATTGGACCGTTCCCTGTGATAATTTTGTGTGACGGAAATTTATAACGTTGTATTTGCATACAAACTATTTCATTAATGTATTTTAGATGGCCAATTCGAATTCGATGTATAGTTGCTACAGTTACTTTTGCCATAAGCCAAGTATAGTTTGTCTTCGCGCGTCTGCTGCCCAACAGGCACCTCCTGCTGGAGGCTCTACGAAGGGGTCGTGCGGTCCATGGCCCTTTACGGGGCCCCAGTTTTGGGAGATAACCTGACGGCATGTAATATCTCAGCGCTTCGTGCGCCTCAGCGTGCATTGGCCGTCAGGTTCATTAGAGGCTACCGCACGATCTCGTTCGAGGCAGCGAGCCTCTTTGCCGAATCGATGCCCTGGGATCTGGAAGCGGCGCTTCTGGCGTCGCTCTACCGTTGGCGTCAGGAGGCGCTGGCTCAAGGCGAAGGACCAGCTCCACCCACTCTAGAGGCGGCACGGCCTGAGCTCTGCCAGGTCCTGGTGGAAGAATGGAAGAATCGACTTGTCCATGGTGCCCTCACTTTCCGGCTGACACAGCTAATGACTGGCCATGGTTGTTTTGGCCGGTTCCTGTGTCGTATAGGCCGGCAAGAGATGCCCGGTTGTCACCACTGCGGCAACTGCCGCGACGTTGTTGAGGACACGGCGCAGCACACTTTGGCGGTTTGCCCCGCCTGGGCATCGCAACGCCGTGAATTGATCGCGGCAGACGGATTGGTTGCCCTCTCACTCCCGGCCGTAGTTCAGTCTATGGTCCGGATTGAGAGGTCGTGGAACGCCGTCGCCTCCTTCTGTGAGGAAGTGATTTCCATCAAGGAGGCGGCGGAGCGGGAGGGGGAGCGCTTCAACCCTCTCCCCAACCGCAGAGCCGTGCGCTGGAGGGCGCGAGATGACCTCCAGCCACCCTGAGGTTTGACCTGGGGGTGGTGGGCTTCATGGGCTTGCCCACCATCCGATCAGCACCAGGTCCGAGAGGCGGCATGCGAGTTCCCACGCGCGCATCTGTATCGTGTGTCCGTCCCCCCCTCAGGGGGACAGTACAGTAGGGATAAAATTAGTGCTGCCCCATTGGGCACCTTTGGCAGATCTATTTGTGTAGTGGCCTGCCGTTTCATACGGCGGGCCGAAACCTCGGTGGGGTCGCGATTGCATGTGAAAGCGATTCGCGCGGCTCGGCCGATTGCGGTTATGTTAAGGAACACCGTGGTAGGTTTAGTCGGTATTCCGGGAGGTCCATTATCATCATTTCAACATCTTTTTATCTTACCCCGGTGAGTCCGACATAACCCCTCCATCCGCCCCCGCGGAGGTGTATGGGTCCAGGCAAACCGCCACGTAAAAAAAAAACATGTAAAGTTTGTCTTAAATTATCGAAAACTGCAACCATCATGGCAAATTAAGGAAACGGGTCTTGAAGACACTAAGCGAAGCAATGCAATATTTTTGTGTAAAATAAAGTTAATGACCTAAATAATTACTATAGTTTCTTTGTATGAATTGAAGTATTTATTATTTAGTAAAAACTAATATGCAAGCATTAATGTTTCAATTTTTATATTACCAAGAGTGTACATCTTTATATTAATACATGAAGCAAAAACATTGTACCCCATTTTACGAAAATTGCGCGGACGGAGTAGTATGAAATTTGGCACAGTTAAGTTTATATGGAGAAGGAGTGGCGAATCCTAATATTTATATAAAATATGCATTAGAAATACATTAAATTGATAAAAAAACACTACACGCACACAACCATGCATTAGACACAAACATTCGAATCACGTTCGTAGTATTTCGGCATTGCTCGGCTGATGTAGTACTATTATTCGTAACAGTGGTTACATATATTATATCAATATATAATTACAGGCAACATCTTACAGGCAACCTTTGGGTGGATTGGAATGATGTAGGTATACTACTTATATTATAACATATCTACTTATTTATATGTAATAAAGAAAGGGTATTATTTAACATCACACCAAAAAATCTTCAATTTGCATTTTTTTTTAAGTCCGTATCCTAATCAAAAATACTGATTGCACAGCAAAATAGTTATCTAAAAATATTATAACCTTAACAACAATTTTAGTTCATGACGCATTGCTATTTATTTAAAAGTGGAGCTTATTTATAAATACATATCTAATAATAACTAGCGCACAATAAAAATATGACATCATATTTTTTAACTTTTGTTTTAATCTTTTTTGGGGAGTATTTAACTGTTCCTCAATTTTTTTGCCTTTGTTCCACCAAAAATACAAATTGTGCATCAAAACATGCCTAATAAAAATTTGAAAGAGATCAAACTAAGTCGACGAACTATTTTTGGTTGGGTTTAAGAAGGAACGTAACATAACCTAACCTATTGTTGAGAAAGTTTTAAAATGCTTATTGGGAAACATGTTGCAAGAAGAAGGTATATTATTATGGATGTCATTATTAGGTATGTACGCTCGGGTAAATTTGATGGGCAATCAGTATATTTTATATGACAATCATATTTTTGTGCACTAAACAACTTTATTGTCGCGCATTTGAGGAAAAAATATAATACACTTTTGATGTACTATTTTTATGTACTAGTTTTGTTAAACAATTGGTCTATTTGAAATGAAATAATTTATTTGATGTAAAAATTGCTTAATTGATGAATATAAATTGATGGGTGATAAGATTTTTGATGTGCTTTTAAAAATATCCCAGAAAGAAAACAGAAAGCAAAGTAGCTTAGTAGTTAGGAAATTTATCTTCAATGAAAAAGTATGGTTGAGTAAATAATAATTTGTTTGAAAACGATAGGTAAATTAACCTGTATAGCCTTAGCAAAATCTAAATGAAATGTGATTATAAGAACATAGTTATAGACAATAAAACCTTAATAACTAACAAACTTAAAATTTAAATCAATTATGGTTGACTTTCGACCACTGGGCGACCGCTAGTATAGACAAATACTTAACTACCTACATATATGTAGAAAGTAAATATTTTAATTCAAAAATTAACTGGAAATATATGTCAAACATGCGCCGTCACTACGGATACGTAGCAACCATAGTACATCAAGAGTAGTGTCGCAATTATATACATATACCTATCCGAACACTCCACTCCGCTCCACTCTTCTTAATCTCGGTTCAGACTAATTTTGTGTTATACGTTAGTTGGTTTACGTGTACTAGCTATACTTACCTGTTTTGATAATGTTAATGCTTTCTCACGTACCATCTACCGTAATGAGGAATGTTCAAACTTAAGATAGATGGTCAGGCGCCTACCGCGGGAATCTAGATACATTTGCGTATATTACTGAATTACACTAATTTGATCTGACTGTCTGCCTCTGTGGCGCAGAAGTAGTGTTTGCGACTGCTGTGCATGAGGTCTTAGGTTCGATTTAGATATCAAACCAATACATAGTGTTATTAGGTTTTTCTGACAAAAAATCTCAGAAGCAGCACGAAGTATGCAAAAGTGCTCATAAATCGGCGATAAGCTCGTCCCACGTGGGACCTTAAATACCATACTAGCGAAATGTATACTGTGTAATACACCTCTGCCAACCCCTTCATGGATATGGATGTGACACTACGTTTGTGTCTATATACTTATGTATAAATTAAGAAAAAAACTACATGTCTTTATTCAGGAGATAAAACCATCCCAAGAGTTACGTTAACAATAAGTAAATGTACTTAAATATTTTAAGACTTAAAAACAGTCCAACAGATAATATTTCACTAAGCTAAGGCCGACGAAAGTGACGTCAGATAGTATAATTTGAAGTAACGTCAGAAATAATTTTGAATGGTACCTATAGCAAAATTCCATAGTACAAGTGTATAAGTGGCAAATATAGATACTGTTATTACATCATTCTATATGCCTATACATGAATGGACGTTTTAATAGAAACCACCTCGATTTACATTTCTGCAATAAATAAACAATTTTTCATTTATAGATTTGAAAAAATAACAAGCTACAATTTGACTTTAATTCAAACATTTAACTAAAAAGTTATGACGTTTATATTTTTTATTCTATTTTAACTTAAAGGTCATTCAACGTTTTGACTTCGCCATAAGTCTATGTACAATCTTGCATAGGTACAATCATCATTAATGAAAATCTTGCCAAGCAAAACATTGTATAGTGCTGCTGAACCTAAATAGGTTTAGCTAGTTCGTAAAACTTAGGTACCCCTCCAGTCTGTAAATCAAACACAATGGTTTTCTATTATATAAGAACAGTTTCCTTGTTATTAATTCTTTACCTCCGAAGTTCTATTGTTGCAAAGGCTGAAGTGATTCTTCCCTCAAACTACGCATTTTATGCCACAAATGGCCGCTTCTTTACTGAAATCACCTTACTGTTTGTCAATGACAAATAGTAAATCTTAAATGAAACCTGTGTAGTCTTTGTTTACGTCAAATGTCAAGTTTCCTAAGTAACAATAGTCTATTGACTAGAGCTTAAAACGTTTAGTCCGGATGTGTGTTAAATATCAATGACTCAACATATTTTATTAGACACTGTCCTAAACATAATCAAAGGTGTTTTCAAGTGTAAATAAAATCATAAAGGTTTAGTTCTAGGTAAACCAAACCTATATGATTTTATTTATACTTGTATAGCTACAATAAATAAAAAAGCAGGAAGTTGAAATAATAGCACTTGAAGGTTAAAGTTCTAAATTTCGAAAGTACCTAATAACTCACAGTGATTGCACAAGTAATTTCGAGCTAATATCCGAGTTCTGCAAACGCCCCATCATACTAAAACAATTATCTAAAACTGGCAAGCTAAGGTTTGTAGCGATTAAGGAAACCTATTAGCGTGGAGGGATGTATCACTACAATAAATCGACATCTGTCTGACGGACATATGGGTGTCCATATTTCAAACTTCAGTGTTAATATGTTAGGAGCTGATATTCTAAGAAATGATTGACTACGCGCCAGACATCGGGTTAAATCGACAAAGTGGGTGTCTCTGTACACGCGCCCACCGCTGAGCGAGTTTGTCACTGTCATTAGATCGTCTAACATAGTCACTTCTATAATATTAAATACCGTTTTTTGGATTATAAGTGCGATTTTTCTTAACAGTTAGTTCAACACTTGCCTATACAGAATACAGTCACGGAACAGAAGAAGTGTCAACAGTATTGACGCGTGCCAACACTCGACCGGATGAAAAGTAATTTCGACAAATATGTAAAATCATCGCAATATATTATGAACTGTTACACTTGTTTAGTCAATTTTAACAGTCACTCTTAACACGTATGTGGTATAACTGTATGTACACATGTGAAGTAGACCTCCGAGAATCGTAGTCACTCAACTAGATAGGTTTCACAAATTTAAAATGTTCTTTTAGAGCTGTCGTGCTGATTTTTCTGAGATCTTTTTATACAAAAACTTTCAAAACGGTGCATTTTAACGGTGCATTTTTCCCGGTTAGGACTGTTAATTGAAACCACTCCTAAACCTTTTTTAGTATTTAGTAGTAAAAAAGAAAGAAATCGATCAGATAATTCTTCGTCTAAACATACTTAAAATGAATAGCGTAGTTATTACATGAACTACAATAAACAATAAGTGCATTTTAAAACTCTCGATGTTGGTGTAACTTGCGCACGCCGACAACATAGAGGAAATCATGTGAACTGAGAGAGATTGAACATCGAACAATGCAGCAGAATTTTTGCATCGATGCGCGAGCTTTCACTACATCCATGTTGTGTTCCATCTCGTTTCGATTTACTATTTTCACTCAAAATTGCTATTATTCGAATGTCATGTTATGTGATTTTTAATTTTGTTATACTTATGAAAGAATTCAAAGATTAGATACGCTAGAATCAATGAACGTGGCGAAACAGATGTGTAAAGTTACCTATGATTTAGACGTCATGTAGGCGTCCTATTAAATGGCTTTATAGCAAATAAATGTACGGTAATTACGGTAATTAATAATTTAATTACATCATGCTTAACAAATTTCTTTATACCTTCTAATCAAGACTTGGTTAAATAATATTTTTACAATATAAACTAACTGTAACTTAATGTTTGTGTGTGTGCCCATTTTTCATTAATCATTAGCCATTTTATAACCCAATAATAAATATTTCAAAAAAATTACGCTTTGTCACTGACAATTCCATACCTTCCTGTATACGATTTCAAATAAGACATATATTTTCATTAACTACAGCATATAGCATAAAGTACAAGAATAGGTTGATTGTCAATTGTCAACCATGAAAGCAACACGAAGTCTGGAACTGTGTTCATATAGACAGCGATAGACACGTTGTGTTCTACATTTGTGTGTGATATCCGTGACGTCACAAACGTATACAGGCTACGATGACCGCTTGTCATCAGGTGGTCGTATGCTTGTTCACCCTCTTAGTTATAAAAAAATACATTGGTGTCGAGCACGCATCAATATATTTTGTTGTTTATTCCAACAGAGTGGTGTCTGCGATGGTGGTGGCAGGCGGATGCAGGGGCGCGGGCGGAGGGGGGTAGCATGGCAGCGACGCTGCTGCTGCTTTTGGCTGCGGCCGTGAGCGGCGCGCGCCTCGGAGAGCTCGCGCGCCGGGACACTGGAGATATCTTCACTATTACTGGTCAGTTAATGCCATAATTAAAGCTTTGAATGAGCCCCCTGCTTCGTTTCAACCGAATGAAGCAGAAGGTTTATTTAAAGCTTTTAGCACCAATACGACATAGTTACATGTTTTTTTAGTTAGAAGCTGCAAGAAGCGAATGAGTATGTGGCTAGCTGTATATAATTTCTTATTAGTTTTATGTTGTGTTATTACGTGTAAAAAGAATAATTTAAATGTAGAAATCTATTTACTTACGTTATTTTGTGTAGTATCCCAAAACATTAAATCATAAAGATATATACAACTATTTATATTTAAAAAAGATAACATAATTACAAAAACACAAATAATTATAATACTAAATATTTACAAAAATGGTTTAGGCATCGTAGAATTCTTCAGCATCGCTGTCAACTGGTAACGTGCCCAGAAGACTGGCAGCATTGCCACGTTGAATGGCAATGCTAAGTTTTTGGGCCAAGAAAAGACCAGCCTTCTGATCACGCGAAACGTCGATCAGGCGTTTTGCAATCTCCCTGTACAAAATACGAGCGCTCGGACCCCATGAACCTAGGGTTTCCATCCCAAACGGCGCAAACATGTAATTTCCGACTAAATTACTATATTTGCGCCGTTTGAGGGTTTCCGCGGTTGCAGTAGCAGCGCCGGCACATCCCACAGTGCTTGGAAGATGTGATGGCGCAAGGGTGTCAACGCACGTTGCGTCCCACACCAAAGGCATGCCCATCTTCCAAGGCAACAATGACATTCCGTCCGGTCTCTTCCCATCGTCGCGTACCAAGCCATTGGGTTCAAGTACAGCTAGAACGCCAGCAGTGACAAGACCACGACGTAATATGTCATTAAGATTAAAAATTCGACCAGCGCTTCAGCTACAAGTGAGTCCATGGTGTCCGAGGCTATCGACAGCTTCTCCACAGTGACAGAAATGCAGAGAAACATACGAAACACCTAAACGGAGGCAAGTGGCGAGACGGAAAGTGGTATCGTCCAACATGGTACCTATATTTGTCGATGGCAGCGCCTGGAGCCAAAGACCAGATTCCCATTCTCCCACAGCCAGCAATCGAGCACGCTCAGCAACATTGGAAGATGTAGTAAAAAGCTTTTCTCTTACAGAGTTGCTAAGCGGCCCGTCCTACTGCCGCTGGGAGAATAGGTTGGTTGGCAAAACAGAATTCGGAGAAGCAATTTTTCAGGCGTTTATCATGAAAATAGTTATCGTGATAATTAAACCTATGCACACATGTGAAACAAAAGACTAATAGATTCCAAGATTTAACCCGAATGGGACGACTACGAAAGTATTGATAATAAGATTTAAAATATCTATGTGGCAACTTCTGCTAGATATAAACATAGACTGTTTAAGACATTATCCTACTATTTCAGGAGACGAGTGCAGCGCAGCGCATTGCGCGGAACACGGCGCTGGCGCGGGCGCAGGCGTGAGCGCGAGCGGCGAATGCGCGTGCGCCTGTCCGCAGCGCGCGCCGCTCTTTAGAGAGGACCGAGAGCTATGCGTCGATGATCTACCTGGTAATTACTTACCCGTTACTTTTTCAAACGTTTTCTTTTTAAGTCGTAACTCCGTATTAAATGACAGCTGAATGATGAGATGAAGTAATAAAGTATAATGATTGATATACTTCACACCTCACTTTATAGCTACCGTGTTTATGTTTAATCACATGCTTTTAGTCGTAATCTAGATTTTAAGCGGGCATCCGCACCGGACTACAGTACTATATAAATTAATTAAAACTGAATACGTATATTAAATATAAACAAATAAATATATATGTAAGTCGTTAATATGGTGATATGAGAAACAGTTAAGTGACCACTCCTGGTAAAGACCTCTAGTAAGCAACACTAAAGATAGATATTATTACTTTATTTAATATCTCATTTTTTTAAAGCTAATGTCTAAATTACTTGAAGCGTAAACCAAAACGAGCATTTGACGAACAACAGGGGCTCTATTCAGTGAAACTTTGATAATAATATGTCAAATTATACTATTGGTCTATTTTTACAGTTTTCCTAACACATAAAGAGACAATAATTGATTAATAGGCCGGAGAAGCCGAGCATAGCTAACGTCGCACGCGTAGTGATCATTTCTTACGCTCCACTTAACCATGATCGCCAATAAATGCCCGCTACGAAAGTGAAATTTTATAAATGATGTTAACAATAATTCTGCAGATTCATTGTTGAAATTTCTGTCTACATAATAAATAGTTATCTGCACATTCGCTAAATCTCGCACTTCACTTTCATATCGATGATCATTCGCTTGTACGGTATGAACTAAATATGGCAAACGAAATAGTTGGTTGAGTGCACGTATAGAGCCACTGCTCTACCCATCTTATGCCACTGCATAAGATAATAATAATAAAAGTAATCATTCTTTATTTGTAACAGCAAGGTGAATACAAACATTATGCAGCCCTGATTCCCAAACTAGCGTGAGCTGTATGTTGGGAGTCAGTTCCTTCTCAAAGACAATTTAAATCAAAATTGTTACAAGCTGTTTAGTAGATACAATTTGTTTTCTTTTTCTTTTAGTTAGGTACAATAATAATAATACGCGTTTCAATCATGTATGGTGCGCGCATGTGTTTTATGCATAAATATGTGAAAAAAATTGTATTTATAATTGTATGATTGTGCGCGCTTTCGTGTGAGTGTGTGTGTGTTTGTATGATGTTTGAGTCGGAGTTGCAACTTTCATTTCACAATTTGTAGTAAGTTTTCTACATCATCGTATCCTAAATGTTTAAGCCATATTTTAATAATATATTTAATTTCATAGTTAGGTTTTTTGTTAATTGTTTTTTCAAAAAAATAGTACCATTTATGATAACGTCATGTCTACATGAAAGTACGTGGTAGCGTTTCTTACGTCTTACTTAATTTAAAGTTTGGCTCTAAATACGCCGTAAACGGTATTTTATATATACTTATACAAATCCAAAGGAATCACCCAAAATGATTTACTTATTAAATTATCTAATATAACTGGTTCTGGCTCCCATCTAAACAAGAGCATAAGGTAAGATTCAGTAATAAACCCAAGCTTTCGTATTGATACGTGGTATATAAATTAATTTATAAATATGCATTAGTACCTATGCAACTTTTATTATCACATTAACCTTGAACGAAACTAAAACTAGTTAATAAACTTAAGAATTTCTGTCGTGGTAATTATTCAGTCAGATGTGCCACCATTTAAATAAATCTGATAAAAACTCACGTTATAAACTCTCATATCTTTCGTTTCTAGTTTACTTTTACTTTGATCAATCGATATCGTAACGAAATATACATATGGTTAAGATTCGATACGATTTGTTCTGGGTCCCTCATTATAGGTGAGTACCATATCTAAATTTTATAAGACTAAGACTAATATCCGCGATACAATATAGATACAAATATGTTTACCCCGTGACTGACCATGATAAAATAAAGAAAACATATTAATTACCTCACTGGCCAGTAAGTAAGTATCATATAATAAACCTATAAGTAATCAAACCAGAGCTATTCAAAGAACAAAGAAATAAATTACATAAAAAAACCAAAATCAGGAAGCAATCGTAATAAAGTACCTTTTTATTCATTCAGGAGTCGTAATTATGCCTACTACAAATTCTTCATCCTTTAGAAACCCAAACCATTCAAGCAGATACAGAAATGTTCAATTATTTTCCTCGTAAGAATCAATTCATAGACCGATAGTATGCAATCAAGTGAAAAATGTAATCATACGTGGGAGATATGCACCTAAGTGCATACAACAAAGTTTCAATGGCAATATTACGTAGATACGTGGCGTGGGAACTTACCTTCATAAAAACAATCGAATAGCTTTCCATTTTCTTTACTTTTTAATTATATAGAGCTTCTGCAGAAGCCATTACAATTGTTAGCTCAATTTCCCGATGTCTATCTTTTAAGTTTAATAAGTGTGTGTCTCTACCACAGTTCTTATTATTACCCAGTCTAAATATAATTATACAATCGAAGGCATGAAATAGTGAGGCCACCATGTTGGTTAATGGTAAACTTCTCAAATACCAAAACACATCATAACATAGCATTATTCTACTTAGGTATGTTTGTCTTTAAAATTATCATATTTAAAAAGTAGCTTATGTACTTGCTTGGGTTTCTATATATCTATGGTATTTACTTTAAAAAACCTTTAGTCGTTTTGGGTTAGAAATTACAAATATCTTTTTTAAACCCTCCATCTAAACTTCCAGGTTGTGGTAGGGAGTTCCAACATTTGTAAGTATGTCATTTCTAATCTAATTTAGCCAAGCCACTAGCACTACCTTCGTTAATTTGAGTGAATCTATTGGATCCACAAAGTTTTTATGGCCAGATGGCCATACGGAGATCCGTATGACCACTTTCTCCGTTTTAACTATTCCATGATTAAAGACATGAATGAATGAATGTGACATGTCACCAATTCGTGATTTTAAATGGACTCCCAAAGAGTTTGCTTTTTAATTTTAGCTTGATGAATACGATACTGCATTAGGGCGCAATAAGTTTGTATAAGTGCTGACATGTACCTATAAATCTCCGTAAGGGAAGAAGATAAGTGGTTTTTACACATTAATAGACTCCATGTTGCTACAGTCATAGTCCCAGAAAAACCTTAAACACTGATCCACTCAGTTGTCAAGCTAGGCCCTAATAAAAAATAACCGTTCACGCTATCGTTCAAAAACTATAATATTATATGTAATAAAGTTGTAGACTAGGACTAATTTTTTTTTAAATAACTTTATTATTTTGGGCACTAACTATGTAAAGTAATGGCATAAAAATATTCAGACTATGTCTTCGTTGTTTGAATGATTTTAAAATTCCCGCAACACAGGGATTATACAAAGAGCGGGAGTAATCGTTAAAAACAAAATCCCATATCTATAATTAGTCCGGCTCACGCCATTGTGTTGTGGTACGGAACTCTTACTTTGTAAACCTGACTCGCACTGGACCGGGTTCATTAATAGCTAATTCTAATCTTATCTTCAGTTGAATGTTGTATCGGTAATGGACGTATTAAATAGACTATAGTCATTAAAAAATATACCAACACTCATGCCATAAAATCAAAATAATGTTAGGAACATACAGCTAATTAACCCAACTGCGACTTCCGACTCCGTTGATTTCTCGTCTTGTGCATTTGCTACAGAGTGACTGGGTAAAAATTACGCACTTCCTCAATACCTACCCTGTACAAATACAAATATATAATTGAAATTAAACTACTTTATATGAATTTTATCGCGGCTTATTTGAAAACATCGTTTAGATCATTTTCAAATCATTAATCTACCACTTACTACTAGAGTTTTTCCGACGTTTTGGTAGATTTTCAGCAGCCATGACCACGGAGAGACTTATAAAGTAGTTTAATTCCAATATCATTCGCGTAAACATAAGACATTATACAATTAATATAGTATTTTAACAGTTATCCATTTATCTCCAGAATGACTCTGGCATCTAACTATGGTTGCATGCATTAAAATGTAAAACTCTTTATCTCAATAGGTTTAAGTTGTCACCATGCCACTATATCGCGCCAAACATTTGATTTCGAGCCCTATATGGCAAAAAAATGTGTGATCCGCAAATAGTTGTTCAGTCTGGGTGCTCGTAGTGTCCATTGTAAATACCGCAGTTTGAAACGAAGGAGGAATAGAAACGATCTTCAACGTGATGATACGCGTCCAATAGTACGATTTGCCAAAGTAACTATGTATTTTTACTCTTTACCGTATTTAACCTTACGTAAGTTTAATTAATATTTCAATCTAAGTATTGTAATTTCATCGACAAGGTAAAATTTAAATTTCACATTATCGACCATTCGTGAATCATATCGATTGGCCATAATCTCACACGTGCATCGTTATACTTATAACTTGTAACTAATCGCGTGATAGCTATCATATTTAGCATAACTTACGGCGTAAATGAGAGCCGATGAATTACACACATATAATAACGTCCAAGATTATCGAAATAATCTCCCGAACCGGACGATATCGCTCTTAATTCCTATAGAAATGACACATTCAATAGGATATAACGAATACAGAATTACATTACTCGTATAACAAATATGACAAATATTTGTATTCAAGTCTTTTGGCAACACCATCAACTGCTTTTTTATGTTTATTACATTCAAATGTTTATCTTCACATGTTGTTTAAAGTATGCAAATATTATGTTTTACAGAGTGTTCGTTAGCTACGTTTGGGACAGGCACCGCTGTGCAACGCATACCGTTCGTTTATTTGCCGCTCAAAGGCCAAATTATACACCCGTCAAGGGAGATTACTTTTCAAAGTATGTTTTTATATGTATAAGTAATAAAATTTATTATTATGTAACGAATCAATTCTTTTATAAATTTTGTTTGTTCCTAAAACCTTAATAAATTTATAATATTGTTGCAGATGTTAAAACTCCAATATGTGCTGTATCAGGCGCTCAATTTCTTACAAGGAAAGGCTTCCTCGATTTGCGAAACACTTTGGATGCCGATGTACCTTTTAATCTATTCCGCGATGAAGGCAGAACATTTCTACAGGTATTTTTTACCGTACCAGCACTTTCAATAACTACCTTGTCGTATTTCCGAGCTAATAAACATGTAACGTTCACAGTGGAGCGGCGAGGACGAGGTGCGTGCGAGAATGACCGGCCGCGTAATGGTGGTTCGATTGCTGTGTCGTGATGTCGCCGCCACTCCCACGTCACCGCTTGATTTGCGAGGAGTGTTCACACCGTGTGTCGCGTTTAGAGTACAGGGAACTCCACCTAAACCTTATTCAAGTGAGTCTTAGTCTATATAATGTGTGTACATTTTGGTTGCACATTTTGTCGAAGACACTTATGGGAATTAATCGTTTTCAGATATAACCGAGGTTCAATTCGCACCAAACGCACAGACATCGGAATCGTCTCACACATCAGGTCTCAGTGTATCTGAATACGTAGCCATCGGCATCAGTTCCTTACTTCTCGGTCTCGTCTACGTTGCGTCTGTTTTTCTTTTCCTGCACATCCGAAAACGTCGAAAGGCAACATCTGATGAAGATGGCAGAAGACTAAAAGGGTTAAAGAAAAAAGATGGATCTATCATAACGGAACGTGATATTGTAAGGGTTAATAACGAAAGATTGCAAAATCTGCCCAATGCTATGTGCCAGGATGACGGTATAATTAAAAAGAATCCGTTGTTGACTATGAATTGCGGCCGGCAGCTCCACGACATTAAACATTATCCAAATGATTCCGGCAGCAATTTGGCCGACTTAGATGACTTTGCTGATAGTAGTGTCCAAAGCGAAGAAAACTTATATACTGTTAGTTACTATCCTTACTACTTTAAGTATAAACAAAATTGGAATAATTTTGTATTTACTGTTCCTGTCCTTTTTTCAGAGTCAAACAACATTGGCCGTAATTCACCAACACCACGGCGATTTCAAAATGAAAAATGATAATTCAGAAGTCAGCCACCGAGATGAATCTGGCATAGAGAGGCTCCCAGACGAACACGTGTCAATTGTTGAGACAACAGATGACCGAGAAATAGCTCGACCAGTTGGCACTACTCGAAGGAAATTATATTTTAATCCTGCTTACTTTGAACCACAATTAATGGCGGTATGTCAAGAATATAATTAATTATATTTGTGTTGCGATATTACTCTTATTACTATAAATGACATATGTTGATGATTTCAGGAACCACCAGCAGCGGCGCTGGAATTCTTAGTCAAAATTAGAGAAGTGATCTCTATTGCGAAACATAAAATGGCATCAAAGCGTTTTCAACCAATTTTAAATCAAATACCTGAAGAAGAAACCTTCCTGTCAAACGGTAATAGCATAGATATGTATCAAGGCATGGGAAGTCAGAGAAGTGGAAGCGTAGTTAGTCTAAAAAGAGAAAATAGTAGAAAGAAGAATTGTATAGGCTGTCCAGGTTGCAAAATAGATAATAGCAGCGATATTCAGCATATGGCAAAATATAACATTCCAGCTTGTGCAAATTGTCTACATAATAAAGGCGATAAGCAAAGTAGCATACGAAAGTGGCTCGAGAACATTCCTACTCTTAAACAACATTCCTTGTACAATGACTTATCGCCGACGAAACAGAATAATTTAGCTGAGTCTCTTCTGTCACTCCCTAGCAGTGACAGTCGACGAAAAATAAGGAAACAGAATAGTTTTTCAAGTTCTAATTCTATGTACTTAACAGATAATTTTTCAGCGCCCAAGAAATCGGCTACGCTTTCCGTCAGATCGGAGCCTGTCACACGAAATTACAATCTACCTCTTCCTGATTTTGAAAACGTGAATCATCAACATAACGACTTCAATTTCTTTTGCCAAACTGTTGCAAGGGTAGAAGATATCAGACCAATTGGTTTTAATGATTACCATTCTCTAAATCTAGAAAACGATCCAGACAATAAAAGAATAGCGCAAATTTACGCTAATAAGAATGCTTTACCTGATATGGTGAATGAAGCTGTAGCCCTAGATCACTGTACAAAGTCATATAATCAGTGTAGTTCCGACGAGGAAAGATTCAGTAATAAACATACAGAAGGACCCAACCAAAATCAGTTTCCAAGAAATACTTCTGAGAGTCCCTCAGGAAATGATTATGAAACCGACAGCTTGGAAAGAAACTCTAATAAAAAAGGATTATCTACTCCCACCGACTACCCAGACATTCCGTCATCACAGGCAAGCCCCAGTTTAAGTAACGCACTACCTTTAGAAGAGGAACTCACAATGAGGAACGCTGTGTACAAAGTACATTCTAGCAGTAACAGTAATACACCATCACCACACGGAGAAATTCACGTAGATCAAAATGTTTATGAAACTATTGAGAATAAAAATAAAGCATTTGAAATACAGAAATCAACTACTCCTGGTAAAGACTACAGTTTAGTGACTGAAGTCTATGTAAATAATTATAACTTCGGCAGTGCACCAACATCTCCTAGTGGTTCAGACTGTTCCATGGGAAGTAGAAAATTAATAACGGCTATTACTGAATCCGAAGAAAAACCAGGGTGTTTGACTATAGAAGTCAAAGATTCTCCAGAAAACTATATTAAAATTCACGAGTCCGATGGCTTTGAACCAGATACATTAGACAGAAAGCATCCTAAACATCAAATTAAAGAAGTCATGGACAATATGCAATTCAGCAGAAAGGATCTTATGAAAAATATAGATAGTACTGAAAGCATTCAGAGCCCACAACGCATACAACTCAGAAGCAGCGGTACTTTTACGAAAACTAATGACAAAGTGGAATATGCATCTAAATTCAACAGCCTTAGAAGTGAATATGAACAGCGAAAAAATGCTAATGACCGTCCTAAAATTTCCCAGAGTATTTATAGTGGTTCAAAAAGTCTAGATGAAACAGCAGACGAAAACTGGGAGGAAGCTGAGGACTGGGCTACAGAGGAAGGTCGTATTTTAACTCTAGAATTACGACATTCTAAACGTCAACGTCAATGCACACCACCGACTATTAAGCAACTGAAGAATTTAGCACGACCTGACGTACTACCACCTTTACCACCTAGTGATGATGATCCTATTTATGAACAACCGATCTATCCACCTAAAAAAGTGGAAATAGATAAAGTATCGATCAATGAAGTACATTCAAAAAACTTGAATGGCAGAAGTCTCAGTCCGAGGTCATATATGAAGAATACGACTAGTGAATCAACCATACATGATAGTTCAACACCTGAACCAATTTATGGACCTTCCTGCAGTCCAATGAGAGCTTCTGTCCAATCACAATCCTCGGAATACGAAAACATGGAGTCCGTTAGCAATATAATAAGAAAACCGGGCGACCTGTGCAGGAATTTTAGTAGAAAACGCGCAGACAAATGTGGTAATATAAATACTGACACATTTGTAAAATCTTCAAAGGGAGAGGGACATACTAAAGCTAGATTTCGAAGAAAGAAAGGTTGCAATGTCCAAGACTCAGGGTACTTGAGCAGTGACTCGACTAGTTCCAGACAAGTGCAAAGAAAAGTAGTGGTTGCGAAAATAGTGAGTTGTAGTGAAAGTGACGATACAGAGAACGAAGCTCGAAGTGAATCCGGTGCTGAGAGTATAGAGACACATTCAGTTTACTTTGACAGTTTCAGAAAACTAGAAATGGATGTTGCGAACAGTTTTAGTTTTGATAGTAAGAGCTCAAGAGACAGTAGCAAAAAGTTTAAACATTCCGATGACTGCTCATAACATTTTCCTACTAAGTATAGTTTTGTGTAGTGCAATATAAAATTACATCAGTGCAATAACGCGTGCAATATTACGTGTTATCTCTTCTATTATTAAACTTTTAGTGGATAAGTTATATTTTCTCCAAATGAAGAAAATTAAATCATTACCTACATCAAACTAACTCAATGTTTATTTGTAGAGGAGATAACGTTAAAAATATTAATAAGTTATATTATGTTCGATTTATCTCTATATAAATGAGCCAATGTTGTTGCTGTTTTTATAGAAATACTATTTTTATACAGTACCTAATACTTAAGTTTAGCGTGTAACGTGTTTAACACGGAGCAAATGTAATGAAATTGCTAATATATAAGTAGTTATCTAGTAACAGTACCTCTTAAAACATCGATTTTATTTATTATAAGTAATATAATATAATTATAATTGTCTAGGTAAAGGCCGGACGTGCAATGCAAGAATAGAATAAGTAAACGAATAGTTTGTATTATTACAATCTCAATAATTCCAAATGTATAGTGTATATTATTTTTATAGATATATTTAAAGTTTATAATATTGTTTTAAATGTATATATCGCTATAGGTGAAGAGTCAGGCAGCAATGTTAAGCTTCCTAGTACCTGACATTATATGAGTGCTCCAGAGAGGATTCACTAAGGGTTGGACGCCTCTCTGTTGGAATACAAGAGCACAAATATTTCGGTTGTGGACATAAGACGTTAGTTGGGAACAAGCAATCATAAAATACATATGATTTACACCATGTTTACTTATAAAAAATAAAGTCACAAAAAATATGAGATAGGACTAAGTAGTAACTATGCATATTAATTAGACTACTGTGTATGCATGGCCGAAATTGATTATGCGTAAAGAAGCTAATTTAAAATAGGGGATAGTTTGATCTATAGTGTATAGAATACAATAGATAGCGGAAAATTTCGTTAGTTTATAGAACTACGCCCTACGTACAACCATTTCCTATTGTAAGTAAGGCCTTTTACATCAATTACGTGCCTAAAAAACAATTTCTACCTTTTTCCAAACTCCTAATACAACGTTTTCGTGAAGAAATGACTAACGCGTCTTCCAAAAATACTAGAACAATTCGTTCACCCCAACAAACTGCTGCAACATAGAATAGTAAACAGCGGTCGTATCGTCATGCACCAAACTGACACGCACCTAAATAAATATCAACATAAAACAATGCCGTTCGATATAAGTAAAAGAGCGGTGCATTTTTGCAGTTAGCAATACCATATTTGTTTTCATTGTTATATTTAAGGGAACATTCAAACGGTAAATTATTCTGACGATGCTTTTGAACAGTAAAACAAAAGTTTTTGTGGATAATTTGTCTAATGATCACCAAAAGTCATTGTTCGATTTGTTAAGTCATCCTATCCTTTCCACTACTAAGCAATTTTAAGCTTTGGCGGAGCTTGCAGCATTACTAACAAAAATATTAAAGAAATAATTTTTTTAAACAATTTTACCGTCCTCCGAAGTATGATATTTGATATAGGTACCATAAACATTGGTAAAATAAATATTACGAGTATTTACCTAGTACCTATTCTTAAAAACGATTTCGTTCAATTTTCCCGTGTTTACTTGCTCCGTCAATCTTTTGTAGTCAACAGTTTTAGCTCAAATAATGAAGCTATTGACATCCCGACAACCTTAAATACTTCATAACATGTATCAGATTGTTTGTTACCAACCGTCAGGGTATTAAAGGTTGTGGGTTAATTATACGCATTTTAAGGCCAGTCCTACAACTTACAAGTAAAAGTTATCCGAAAGATAAATCGTATGCTGTCTCACAATTGTTAGGTTAAAGAAGAGAGACGGCGAAACTTTTATCTTACTTATAGATAAATGCTATTTGGAGGTGGTAGGACAAGCCCTTATACTTAAATTTGTTAGGAAATAGACAGTAGCTGATTAAATGGTGCTAAGCAATCGCAAAGGGGGAAACCGGGTAAACGTAATAGTTAAGATACTCTTTGTAAAGAGTTTTTTATTGTCAATAAATTTGTTAATATTATTCGTAAGTTAATGCGAATTATCAAATAAAGATAGAACATTTTATATCATTAAAATGCTCAATATTTATTATAAATAAATAATATATGTTAATTTATTATTTAGTTTATTTTTATAGTTTTATTAGCTCTCTTTACAGCCAGTATTAGGCTATAATTTGTATATTATATTATTTTTCGTATTATTAATAATGTTGTTTTAATTGTAATGTTATTGTCACCATTAAGTTTGAATAAGGTTTTATGTACTTAAAGCCAAGACTAATATTTAGCACATAATGTAATAATTGAATAGAGTATTGTTATCATTAAATGATGAAACGATGTAAGTGAGTTTTATTACAAGACATTTATTCATCCTTAAAAATAAACTACAACAAACTTAGATTATAAAATATCTGAGGTGTGACTAGCGCCATCTAGTGGCGAAGCAGTGCAACGCACAGGCAACTGTGGTTTTCACTTGCATTTAAATCCTGTTTCCTGTCTCGGATAGGTCCCGCTTCGCGCCACTTGTATCTGAATCGAGCATATGCGAGTTAATTTTATGTTAGAAGCTTTGTGCGTGTTGGCCTCTACACATTTGTGTGGCTTTAGTTCTCTTGTTGACTTTCCCATTATACATTTAGATAAATTTCTACTGCAGCCTATGATTTCTCTGAGTCCGTTGCTAATCTATAAACATTTCATCTGACATAGGCTCCGTAGCTAAACCTTCATTCAACATTTTCACACCTTTTGCGGCCTCTTCCCACATTTTCTGCTTAAACTCTTTATATTTCGCCTCACCCTGAGCAAAGAGATCAATTTCACTTCCAATTTTACTCCAGACTAGGGAATTCTTTGACTCACTCATTTGTATCATGGACTTGTCTAAATATTCTATAACTAAAGCTGTACGGTTTAGCATAGATGAGGCATAATTCGTGTAGTTATATGTTGGTTCAACAGCGCCTAGTGGAACCTCGTTGCTTACTGACAACATGTCATTCTTTGCAGTAACTTTGTAGTCAGGCGTTGTAGTGACGATCGGGTATGGCACGGCGTTGTGAATATGGTGTATGAGGGCTAATACTTGTGATGGTGACCTAAAAATAAAATATAATTTAAAATATCGTATTATCGAGTCGATTTCTTTATAATTGGTGTGAATTGTTAATATTTTAGGAATTAGTAGGAAGTAAGTGTTACTACGTCGTTGTACCAATGACAAATATGCGTTTATGTTTGCGACTGATAGTGAGGTTTGAAACCCTTATCAGACATTGATGCCAATTCTGTTGTCACAAAATTCTCTTATCTTAGCTAAAAATCTCTAAAATTTATTTTAGTCCTGTCAAACGACATTTCGTATTCTGAAATCGCTAAAAGTGACAGGACTAAACTAAATTTTAGAGATTTTTAGCTAAGATAAGAGAATTTTGTGACAACAGAATTGGCACCAATGCCTTTGTGTTCGAATCAACTCAATAGTAGCAAAGGGTCTACAAATGTACCAGGTAGACGGTAATAAGCTCGCGCTTTAATACATCGGACCTAAAAAATTGCTGGCAATCCTATCCCACTCGGTGATAAATATGCGTAAGTTTATGTCTTCTCGAAAGATTAGGTAGAGAGACATTGCGTCCATTTAACAAATTATATTGAGGCTTTACGTGAGAAAAGGAATGCGTCGCCATCTACTGGAAATAATATGCGACATTAGTAATAATTTACCGCCTCACAGCTATGTTTTAAGCCCCATGTAATATCCTTATTGCATACTGTCGTATACACAACTAGCAAAAAAACTTGAAAGCATAAAGAATGTTTTAAGCCCCATGTAATATCCTTATTGCATACTGTCGTATACACAACTAGCAGAAAAACTTGAAAGCATAAAGAAACAACATTATGACAACCTGAAAATCATACTCAGAATTTCACAATAATTCACAAACAAAAACACAAACTAGACCAATAAGGCATTAACATTATTAGTTTAGATAATAGCGATTTCTATTTTAGATTACAGTAAATAAATATAAATAATAAGTAAATTAAATTGCAGTATAACTTTAATATGACTGATATTATTTATATGTAATGGGTATTAACGCGATCATGTACCTAAAATGTTTCCATTTTTTAAGCTTGACGTTTCGATCAGGTTACACCGGCCGTGTTCACAAGCTACAGTCAGCTTGTTAATACCCGTTACATATTATATAGATATTGTCTAAGAAATATTACCTTGAATGAACAGTAACTGCAAGCTGATCATTTCTGCCTTGCCCCTCACTATGTGATACAATCATTAAACCATTCAGCACATGGTAAGGCGATTTTCTATACATCACTATATTTTCAGCATTTGGAACCTTTTCCATGTCCAAATATTTACAGAATAATGCAAAACTTAAATAATACTGGTCTGTAGAATCTGTCTTTATATGCCTTAATACAAGGTCTGTTTTTTCTGTTGATGCTAGTACTGCAAGCATGATGTTACTGTCTGGAATAAAAACTGCTATTAAGGCGACTAGTGCTAAATAGCTCTTTAATTTCTAACGAATAAGGAAGAAAATAATATATTGTAATAATATTCTATCACATACACACATCACCATCTAGCCCAAACTAAGCAGAGCTTGTGTTATGGATACTAGACAATGGATAGACATACATACTTATATACTTTTCTTTTGTAAATACATACATATTATACATAGAAACACCCAGACCAAGACAAACATCCATGTTCATGCACACAAATGTTTGACTTGTACGGGAATCGAAACCGCGACCTCAGGCGTAGCAGTCGGTTAAGTACACTAACCACTACGCCATCGAGGCCGTCATATAATATATAAATATTAATGAGATTTGTAGTAAACAAAATACAATATATATCTGTATATTAATAGGTGAAGAGAAAACTTTATACCCCTTTTAAAGCATATGGCGCTCCCGGAAGCGTATATATAAAAGCTATTTCAGTACGTCTCCGCTGAACTGAATTAGCATTTTTTAACGATAGACACGCATAAATGCTGCTACAATACGTCTCAGAGGGTGATGTACTGCAGTAGGATTTCAAGTTTTATAACGCGCCGCAAAGTAGGGGTTATCCTAATACCGTTCGTCAACGTGAAACTGATACTAAAGGAAGACTAAGAATTAACAATATAGGTTTCTGGTTAAAAGATAGAGTAGGTATGTAGCATGACAAATAAAGCAAATATAGTACGTAAAAGGTACCGAAAAAGAAAATAGTAGGTTAGGTTAGGTTAGAACGGCGCGGCGGCGGAGCGGGAGAAGGAGCGCTTGAACCCTCGGAGGAGGCGGAGACGTACTGAAGTAGCTTTTCTATATACGCCTCCCGGAAGCGTCATCGATTTGGCATATTATATATTGAGAAACAGAAAGTTTAAAATAAAGATGGACCTCTAGTTGACCACTAGTCCATAACTTAAATATCTCTACTTTGGTGGCAGGGGTAGTGCAAAATATGTACAATTGCTGTGAATGAGTTCTCAGATTTATTCTCAGGATAGGCAGAGAGTAATTGGATGCAAACATTCTTAATAGGAGCACATATGCGATAAAGCAGAGGTGTATTACATGTGCTGAGTTTAGAAATGTGCAATAGGCTTAAACTATATAAAATGTGGATGCAATATGTCTAGGTCTTTTATAGGCCGCCTATTCTTTTGAGAATATATTTATTTACATTCACCTAAGATACTAAAGTATTGAAACTAGTACCTCAAAACAGTTAAGTATGCAATGTTAAAGTCAATGGATCAAAGCAGCAATTTAATACAAATAAAACCAAAATACTCACCCATAGGATCACTAGACAACACATCAAACTGCTCTCCCATGGTATCCAAAGAAGACAAGATTACATCATCCATTGGTACAATACATTCTTTCTCTGCCTTCTTGAAACTGATCACTCCATTAAATTCTGTTCTACTTACTACACTATATTTCAGTTCATCAAGATCAATAACTGCTACTATAGCACATTCTGTGTTTGGTTTTAATATCTGTTGTGACTTTGTTTCATTCCAAAAAGGTGGTGTATTCGTCTTTTCAAATAGTTTGGTTGTGTATTCTATACAGTGTCTGGTAGTGCCATGAAGAATTATGTGCACATCTTCTATAGATCTGTAAATAGAAGTTTGATAGTTAATTATAAATTATAATTTACTGTTTACTGTTTAATAGTGGTTAATTATAATTTATAATTAACCACTATTAAACAGTAATTATTGATTGCTTTAAGGTGTAAAAAGTGCGATGGCCTGCATGTTCTAGTTGTCTATGTATTTTTAAAGATGTGTGAAGTCTGCTAACCCTACATGAGCCAATATGATAGTCTAGCCTTGCTTGTCATGAGAGATCTAATCCCAGTAGGACAATTTATATATAATATGTGATACATAATCTCACAAGGGTATACCAGAGGTAAGCAAAAGTATAGTTATAGCTATATTTTGCTGCAGCAGGGAGCTGGTGAACCTATTTCCATCCAGTGGGTACAGTGCCAGAGATTATAAAGAGGCTAATATAATTTATTAATTTGTTATTTTTTAAATACATAATTTATTATTAATGTATATTACTTATGCTTGAAAAATAGACAGTATACTAACTAAGTTACATTTTGCAAAGTTGTTTTTTTCAGGCAAGGAGCTGAGCTAATAGAAAACTCACTGTAATTTTTTTTATATTACCGTTGAATTCAAATATTGATAATTTTTCTGTAAGGTATTTCAGCATATTTTGCTAACTGAAATAAAATATAATCTATGGACTTACTCTTCACTCCTATTACAAACAAAATAAATGATAACAATCTTCTTATTGCAAGTCTTGATCCATGGCTTTTGGGTTTCAATCTTCAATGTCTTGGCCAACTGAAAATAGCAATAGATAAAATAATTATAAACAAGTAGTTGTACAGCAATTAAGACATCTAAATAACAATTTCATTTCAAGATTTACCATTCATATTATGATTGCTTATCAATGAATCTACTTGATGGATTTTAGTGGATAAATGAGTCGAGACTATAAAAAAGATCAGGCAGTAGAGAGTAGAGTATCTCAATAGCTAACTATTCTTGATCTGTCTAAGCAAATGGTATGAATATGAAAGACAATTGTTGTGCGATACTTTCCTACCTTAGTGGTAACCAATGTTGATGGAATGTGGCATAAAAAAAGCTTAAAAGCTTAAAAAGCTAGTTTCTTAATTATAATATACTTACATTTTCCAAACCATCTTTAAATTGTGAATCTTCTAAGTTTGGATGTATCTCTTTATAAATTGAGAATGCTACAGAATGTCGAAGATTTAAAAACTCCTGGTAAGTTTGCTCATTAGATTTCACATTATATTTAGCTTCTGTTAATTTCCTCTTCAAGTTTGTTATTAAATTATCAGAATCTAGCTTCAGTGGGATGCCCAATGTCAAAGAGAAGTCTAGACATCTGAAGTTTTCAAAATTATCATCAGGAATGACTGGTATATTATTGTCCTTGTGAAAAACTTTCAATGTAGCTTGACCACTGCATGCAGAATCACTTATTTCATACTTAGACACATTAGTAAGTTTATGGTGAAGCTGTAATTTCTCTTTTCTAGACAAAATTGTCAATTCATCACCACCAAACAACAAAAAAAATAGATCACATTGACTGTTCCTCAAAATCTTGATATTCGTTTGTGTATATGTACTCTCAACGTTAATAGAGGATAATAAATCCCGTTGATAGTACTCCCTAACGTCTCCCATCTTAGTGCATAGTACGACATCAATATTCTTTTTATCTCGTGGATGGTTGTCGTAGAATACGAAACATGCGATATCTTTTATTATAGAAGCCGGCACAAGCTGTAACAGCACTTGTAAAACGTTTGCCGGTATTGTCGACATATTGGCAAATTTTTGCCGTCTCACATGTCACAAACTCCCACCTAAACAAAATATATCTGTTAACCTTTATTTATTTGACTTGTTTAATTCACACTATTAAATAGATAGCCACTTTACGAACACGCTTATTTACTTCTTTGTAAATTGAAAGTTTGTTTTTGTTAATGTAAGGCGTGATGCATCAGTCAGATGCATGTCAGTTGTCAGTACTGTCAACAGTAGAGTGACAATACTTGTATTCGTTTCTGCCCTAATTCTTGATTAATATTATAGTTGATTGATATATATATTTTCTTTTATTTTTTTTTATTTTGCTCGTCAAAATGACCACACTCCGCCTGATGGTAAGCAGTCGTGTGGTCTAAGAGCAGTGGCCTCCACATCGTCCTCATAGCAGCCGAGGCGATGTTGAGGTCTCTACTTTGACGGCCTGAGAAGGTGCTTTTTCACGCCCCGCTTAAAGGACCCAGGATTGAAGGAAGAAGGAAACACGTGCCTTGGCAGAGAATTCCATGCCTTGATCGTTCGGCAGAGGTATGAGGACCCAAACTTGTTGGTACGCACTCTAGTCGACTCCACCGTGTAAGGATGGCATTTGAGCCCAGCACGCGTTGTTCTGGATAGGAAAGGGGAGGGCGGGATAAGGTGGAATAACTCTTCAGAGCACTCCCCGTGGTATATTCTATAGAAACATGCCAAAGAGGCAATATCCCTACGGAGTTGCAGAGGTTCCAGTGAACTCGTGACCTCTGGATCTCCGATGATACGGACAGCCCGCCGCTGTAACCTGTCAAGAGCGTCTAGCAAGTACTGCGCGGAGCCATCCCAAAGATGAGAACAGTACTCCACGCAAGGGCGCACTTGTGCCTTATACAATAGGCACAGCTGCCCAGGCGCGAAGAACCGTCTCACCCTGTTCAGAACTCCGAGTTTTCGCGAAGCTTGCCTAATGACGCTCTCGATGTAGGTTTTGGGATTAAGGGAGCGGCAAAGATCCATACCTAAGATGGAGAGGCTGTCACGTATCACCAGTGGAGTGTTCTTTAGAGAAGGGAGGGGAAGGAACGGAGACTTTTTCTGTTGAGAACGCGCATGCCTGGGTCTTCTTGGCGTTGAACTGGACTAAGTTCTTGGCACCCCATTCAGAGATGCGGTTCAAGGACTGGTCAAGTTCAACGACAAGATCCTGCCTTTTCCCCACAACCTCAGCATGTTTGGCTCCAGGACGTCCGAGATATCGCCCATGCACGGTACTGTCGTCCGCATAACAATGTATGTTGCCGAGATTCAACATATCATTGATATGCAGAAGAAAGAGCGTAGGGGATAAGATGGAGCCCTGAGGCACTCCTGCATTGACCTGCATAAATTTGGAAGCGCGACCGTCGCAAAGGACCCGAATACGACGCTTCTGCAGGAAATTTGCAATCCAGGTGCACAGTTGAGGGGGCAAGCCATAGGCCGGAAGCTTAGAAAGAAGAGACCGGTGCCAGACTCTATCGAAAGCTTTGGCTATGTCTAGGCTGACAGCCAAAGACTCGCCGTGCTTGTCCATAGCCTCACCTCAGAGGTGCGTGACGAACGCTAGAAGATCACCCGTTGATCATTTAGCCCGAAATTTGTATTGGCGATCATTGATCAACGAGTGATCCTCCAGGTAGCGGACAATTTGGGTGTTAATAATCCGCTCGAACACCTTGGAGAGCACTGAGGTGATAGCTATGGGTCGATAGTTGCCTGGCTCGGAACGGTCACCCTTTTTGGGAATCGGTTGAACGTTCGCCTCCTTCCAAGCCTCAGGCACAATGCCTGCGGCGTAAGACGTCCGGTATAGGCGCGTAAGTGTGGGAGACAACTCCGCTGCACATTTTTTGAGGACCACAGCTGGGATGCCGTCAGGTCCACTGGCTTTCCGAACATCGAGAGACTGCAGTATCGCACGAACGTCACGTTGCCTGATACGTATATCAGGCATGGTGTAGCCGCAGTTGGCAATGTTAGGCGGCTGCGAACCGCAGTCATCGATTCGGGAGTTGGCCGCAAAGAGATTTGCAAGCAGATCTGCTTTCTCTTGCGGCCGATGAGCCAGTGATCCATTCGGATATCTCAGAGGGGGCAGCGAGGTCTGGCAGAATTTGGACTGCACGGCTTTGGCCAGGCGCCAATAACTACGACTGCCCGTAGGATGGGCCATGAGCTCCTGGCCGAACCGTGCGACGCGCTGGGCATCCGCTCTTAAGTATGCCCTCTTGCAGACCTTTGTGGCTTGGTTGAACGCTGCCTTCAGGTGATCCACGTTAGAGTCGTGGAGAGTGCGAGCCCTGGTCCAAGCGCGGTACGCTGTCTGTTTGCGTTCAACAGCATCAGCGCATTCACGACCGAACCAGGGCCTTTTCCTGCCACCGCTCGTGACATCACTGTATGGAATATAATATTCCATACCCAGGATGATTTCACCTGCGACAGCAGTAGCGCTCTCTGAAGGATCCCTGTTCTCAAAGCAGCGTTGAGCCCAAGGGATGGATGCGAAGTACTCCTGCATTCCATCCCAGTCTGCTGACGAGTAGTGCCACAGTCGTCTTCTTGCCTCCTCGGGTCGTGGGGGCGTAACAACAACAGCTGTGGCACAAACCAGACAGTGGTCTGAGGTGCTCAGAGGAGCACTAATCGACACACTGTACCGGTTCGGGTTACTTGTCAGCAGCAGATCGAGCAAAGAGGGCGCCTGACCTGCAATGTCCGGTATCCGGGTGGGCTGGAGTACCAGTTGAGACAGGTCATGCGTGAGAGCGAACGCATGGGCAATTCGTCCCGCGTGGTCTGTTTTGGGAGAACCCAACCAGGTCTCATGGTGGGCATTGAAATCTCCCAAGAACACCAACTCAGCATTCGGAAACTGCTCCTGCGCGTCGTCTGCCGCCTGACTCAGGTAATCAAAGAGTCGAGTTGTCTCAGCGTCTCCTGAATGGGATCGGTAGAGGCACATGTAGATTTGGCTGAAAGAGCCATGACCTACGTGTACCCAAAGGACAGAGAAGGAAGGGTCCTCTAGGCAGTGTAGACGGCGACAACAAATATCCGCCCTAACAAACAAGCATACCCCGGCTTTCGCGAGGAAACACTCCTCTAGCACGTAGCCGGGATATTGCAGGTAGGTCGTGTCTGCAGGACGGCGTATTTGTGTCTCCGTTAGAAAAAGCATTGCCGGCCGAGCCGTCTCCAGGTGGTGATGGACAGCATTAAGGTTAGCGTGGAGTCCTCTGATGTTAATAAACTCCACGACACCGGAAGAGGAAGCAGCGGTGGGGTTACGGCGATTGGCTGCTGTTAAACGACAATAATATTCAATACCGTATCAGTCATGAAATGATATTAAAAATATTATAATCATGTTGGCCTGACATCGCAAATAGCATGAAATTAAAATAACAAAATACACTGACGGACTCATAAACTGCATCAATGTTCAAGACGCCTTTTAAATAAACATTTTAACCAAGTATTCAACTAAAATTAAAAACTTAAACTTATAAACTTTTTATAGAAATTTAATTTGAAACCTATAGTTTGGTTCGTTAACTTCAAAACAACGTAGTATCATATCCTCAATTGTATGTTTTTACAATAAAAAAGAAAGTTGAAGCACAGTTTATTTTAATTTTAATAAGGTGTATTGCCTCCACGTGCCTTTATTACAGATTCTAATCGGTTCCGCATAGATCTGATTAGGGATATTAAACGGTCTTGCTGAATATTGTTGCATTCTTGTGAAATCGCTGTTCTTAGTGCCTAATTTGCCGACTTCTCGCATATACAGCTTTTTTAAATTGTCCCAAATATGTTCAATGGGATTAAGATCCGGGCTACGTGCTGGCCAATAAAATTAAATGAATTCATTTCAAACTTTACTCTTATAAGCGGCAGAGATTGGATAATCCAGTGCATATTTACCTAAACTTTGAGGAAGCAAAATAGAGTGGTAATACCACTAAAATAAAAAAAATATTAAATGGGGATTTAAAAATCATGAATTATTATTGATTTTATAGAAACATAGTAAGGTACAAATTATTGATTTGAAGAATATTATTCCATTTTTTAGAGTCCCGTACTAAAGTTGTGTCAAAATAAAATGTTTTGTTTTAATTACGTAAAATAAAACAAAGTTGGCTTTGTTTAAGTAATATTAGGTAAATTTAAACTTATGCTTTAAATACATACCTATATAGGTTTTGTTGTACATAATATATTTGTGGCGGTTTCTATTGTATCATGTTATAGTTTACTATCTCTTTCTTAGATATAGTAGTAACTATTTGCTATCTATTTCACTCATACATAAGCTGTATGAAGGAGATAGCAAATCAAGGAATGTAAGCATTTTGTAAGTGTACGAGTGAGACAGCAAATTTTACCTGCTTGTGCGCAAGTAGCTATCCGACATTACAACTGAGTTACTTCATTCGTCGCTATGCTTGCTATGCGTTCGAGTGTGTTTCTCAAGTTTATTTGTGATTTCTTGAACTACTTGGCTGTTGGAAAACGGTTTCAAATTTGCACTGTGATTTGGATTTTTGTTTTACTTGAAACGATGACTTTGTGCTACGAACCCCGGATTTACCTACTCAGTGACTTAGACCTATTTCTTATTAAGGTAAGATTTTTTTACAAAGTCTTTCAAGTATATATTTATATTATTTATATAAAGCTGTATATATGTTATTAAACTGATTTTGATTATGTGTAGTGAGAACAAAAATACCACGTGTTACACATCCCAAAATCTTACTAAAGCTTGTAGTAAATTCAAATGTACCTAAGGAACGGCTATTTTGACAGGTAGTAACATGTTCTACTCTCTGATACTATCATTCATTCAAACTTGGCAGTGTATCAGTTAGTGTTAAAAAAATGCAATACATGCCTGATAGTATTGCACCACTATTTACAATTTTGTATCAAAAGTAGGTTCTCTTTCTTTATTTCGACCCATCTTTTCAAACCATCAAAATATAATCCTTTTTATTTCACAGGTTTTATTCGTTACCGTAATAACAGATTCAACCCAAAGATGTTTTACGATCCAGCAAGCTTTACGAAATGTGAAACAAATTTAAAAGCGAAGAGAACTATTTTAATGCCCATTTGAAAACAAAAAGACACCGAGGAATGAAAACAGAAGCACCAAATCAATTTTATTTTGACCTGATTAATTTTCTAACTATGTGCAACATTTTGTGGTCAAAAGTTGACCCCCATATTCGTATTTTTTTTGACAAATATATATGTAAGTGTAAATACGAAGATAGAACCATTCCAAGTGAGTCTCTGTTAAGAAAGAAATACTTGGGTAATGTTTATGATGATAAAATTAAAGTTATTCACAATGACTTACAAAACAATAAGATATGAATTTCAGTAGACGAAACCACTGACTTCCTGGGACGAAATGTGGTACATGTTTTAGTGAAACCATTAAATGAAAACTCATCGAGACGAACTCACCTGTTAAACTGTAAAACTTTAGATGTGGTTAACGGTCGTACTGTGTCAGTGTCTAAAAAACTTATGGGGGGACCAATTCAACAATAAAGTGCAGGACGTTGTAATGTTTTGTAGCGATAGCGTAACTTATATGTTACTAGCTGGTAAAATATTAAAAGAGACATTTCCCAATATGAAACATTTTACGTGTTTAGCTCATGCCTTCCCCAGATTAACAGAGACAATACGTATAAACTACGGTGATGTAGACACTTTAATTAATAATGTGAAAACTATTCTTAAAAGTCAGGCCCATCGCGGACAAGAGTGAAAATGTAATCAAATTACTGCTAAAAACATACAAATGATATATATAAAAAAAATGTGTATTAATGGTGGTATTAAAGAGATATTTGAGTTTATATGTATAATTCTAGGTTATAATAATGACACCATTTTGTAGGTACGAAAATTGTAGGTACACACAGCGACGCATCAACCTAGACTGTTTGGACTTTGAACTAGTAGAAGTTGAACGCTGCGAGTCGTGCGAGATAGTGCGTAGTAATTTTGTTACACACTATCCTTACCATTACATCGAAACTACTATGTACTGTCCCTTTCCGACAATTCTCTATTTTGTATGTAGCGTAGTTATGCGTATATAGGGTGTCTAACTTGATGTGTAGCCGTGTGTACATATTTGTTTATGGTTTATATAATTATAATAAGTAAATCATGTATATTTTAAAGATAAAAATATTTTAGGTTTAAATAGTAATATTAAGGTTTAATAGTTTAATATTCATAAATACTATTTTATTGCTCTTTGATTAGTAACTTGCGTGGGAAAAATGAGGCTCAGCCCGTAGTGACTGTAATTAATATCTTGAGACAACTTACACAAATATCTAATAGCAACAAAGCCAGGTCAATCGAAGATGCAGTTTCAGAATCCAAATAAATAGCCAGGTCACAAATAAATCACAGTCGCAAAAATAAGTACTAGTTTATTAACGTTCACTGCGCACGAGTGCAAAGTCAACACGAATGTAACTTTGTTGCTATTTTTGACAGCTTTATTGTTCGTTATTGCCATTCCGTTTCTGTTATCGAATATAAGCCTTTTGATCCAACATAAAAATAAAATAATAATAGAAGAAGCGCACGTATAAACATAAAGTCAAACGCCAGTAATTATAGTTACATAATTACTGGCGTAATATAGTAAACATACCTTACCGTGATTGATATTTATTTAAACTACCTATTATAACTGTTCAAACTGACAATCGAGACCATGTATTGTATATTAAAAACATTAATTTAAAAATAATAAATAGTGCCCTTATCTATTTTTAAGGCTGGCAACATTTGAAACTCGAAAATGCAACTGTTTCCAGTTTTACAGTACGTTTATTACCTTTTTTTGTGATATTTATATCTAAACTATAGATTTTTCGGTTTTTGTAGTTCAAATGTATACTGTGACGTGACGCCGACTGTACAAAGTAAATAAATATTTTGTAATGTGTCTTTAACAAATAAATAGTACTGAATTGAATAAAAATATTTACATTAATTTAGGTTTTTTATTTACCAATAACCTAATAAAAAAATAATCAAACCAAATATAATAATAAAACCAAATAAATTAAATAACTAATACGATTTCATTTTTAGTAAAAATATTCTCAGAAGCCGCTTCCATGTAAGCCGAAAATTAACTTTAGGTAAATATGCACACGATTATCCAATCTCTATACATATTCAATTCTCGTGGGGAGGGGGGCAGAAAGCGCCATGGTCCCAGGTGGCATAATGAACAGGGGCCGGCAGCAAGCCCCGCGAGAACTACCTGTATAAATAAAAATGGGCGAAGTTGCGGGCGAAAAGCTAGTATATCTATAAAATCCAGTAATAATTAATGATTGTTAAATCCCGGTATTAAAATCGGAATACGGGAATTTAGAAGAGGTATTACCACTCTAGATACATGCTTCCTCAAAGTTTTTTAGGTAAATATGCACTGGAATATCCAATGTCTGCAGTAATAACACACGAATTTGAGACTATGCATAAATTTTATTTTCCCGACTATAATTCTATCTTTTACTGCAGTTCTATTTTTAAATTTCTTTTTTATGATTAATGGACAGTCTCGATATTTTCATTTAGTTTAATCTAAAAAGTTTGCATACCGTGAAACACGCCAACTTTGCCACCGAGTAAAACTTTGCCCAAAACACAATTTCTAAGGAAAGTAACAAATATCTGAAAAACCACCGAACTTACGACAACATTGATAATATTAGTAGAAAATAAAATATACGCGTGGCAACACAGGATAGCACGTGCACTTCCCACTTTACTAGTTACCTGTTGAAACTTGTCGAAGACGGGGTGTGTTTTTGCGGGCCAATTACTGTGCATATTCGAAAGTAAATTGTGCATTATGGCGAATACTCCGGTAAGTTTAATTGATTGCTTCTTATTTAAAACAATGTGTTGCGCACTTTGATGATAGTTTCGTTGCTGTAGCTCTTGTATAAAAAAAGTTATGCTGATGGGCAAAGTTACACTGTAATGTGCAGCCGTATCATTGTCAACATTGCCCGCCGTCAAAGAACGTCTAGGGCTGACACTTTTTGTTCTCTTTTTACACGACTGCCACAAAATATGAGTGTACCTAATGTTTTCACGGCACTTCTTTATAAAACTGTTGATATGTTTAATTTTTGGGTCGATTTATTTTATTTCAAAAGTGTACACACGGCTACTGATCAACCTTTACAATTCCAATTTTAGGCTTCACGTTAAACGAAGAGACCAGTTTATACTGAAAATCAAAGGTTGATCAGCAGCCGTGTGTACCTACCTATTGCAGGTACAGTTTGGGAGACCTTGAGCTTGAAAGACGTAGATCTTTAACTATTTTATTTTTGGTTTAGTCGTGAACATTTGTTTAGTTTACTTATTAGATTTAAAAAATCTTTTTTATGTCTTTTTTGTAAGAAAATTGAGATTAAGCAACTCTCGATATGTATGAGTAAATTTAAGAAATCTCAAACTTTATTACTATTATTGATTTTTTAATAAACAGTTTTGCACTTAAACGTATTTTATCTTACTTGCCTCTTCCTATCGACTTCATAGAAATAATTACTGTTCTATAATTCTCAACCCTAGCACTTTGGAATCGCTACGTAACGTTTGTATGAAGAGTAGAAAAAATGTCTGGCTAACATTGCCCATTCATTTTAATAGCAAAATATTTATGATATCGAGTTAATTTTTCGAGCAATCGGTTTTATTGCCAAAATGCTTTTACTGGTTTTTATGGCATTCAAATAAGGGCTATAGTTTCGCTAAAAATCGTGGTGGGTAATGTTGGCTAAAAGTTCAGATAATTTTGCCCGCCTTGAAAATTGTTTATTTGAAGGAGAAAACGATGATTAATGTTGAATTTTGGTAAACCAATGCGTGCATATGATCTTAATATTGCGATAAATAAAAAAATATGTTTGGGGCTACATACAAAAATCTTGAAATATCTAGTTTTATTTACAAAATGTAGGCAAAGTTGGCGTGTTTCACGGTACTTATCAAAAATATTAATTCGAAAGTAATCCTGAACTTTGATGCAGTTTATGAGTCCATCAGTGTTCAACCGGAAGATCTTGGTGTCTGAAGTACCTAACGATGCCATGTATAGTCACCTGTAATAGTGCATGGATTTATGTACAAATAAATAACAATTTATGTACAATATAGTCTTCTCGTGGCCATGGCCGCTGAATACCGCATAGGACATCAATTATAGAGAATATAAATTGTTTAATAATTTTAAATTGTTTATAAAACTGTTTTCTATTAAACCGTCATGCAAGCCGTATTTATAAAGTAGTTTAGATTCAATAGGTAAATATAGCGTGACACAATGTCACTCCCAAAATTAATGGGAAAACGTGTAACGAGTAACACTGTGGTTTGACTGTCAGAATGACATTAAGAGAAGGTATGTCAGTTTGATCTTGGTTTGATTTTTATACAATCGACATTTGGTATAATTGGATGACAATAGAATAGATTCTTTAACAAAATGAAATTACTAGAATAACAATTTGTGATTAATTAATCTACCGTCAGAAAGACTGGGGTGAGCTGAAAAATCTTCACGTCACTATTCAAGTACAAGTACTTTTGTAGTCGTATGAAAGTGATCGATGATTGAGTATACCTTTGTACACAACTGTATTCGAATATCATTCGAAAGCAGTTATGCGCATCACTAGTACAGTATGTTACCAATCACAAAAGATAGTTTCCCATCTCACGGTGCCCTGTTATTTTACGGTGACAGGTTGTTGCATACAAAGCGCGCAATTTGACTCGCATGCATAAATAATGCATTAGAAATGAATGTAGGTTAACTTTTTGTGCAGCTTTCATTGTAATAGAGCAAACCAACGTTACTACGTCGTTAGTCAGTTACCATAAGGCATAATTATCTGGGTTCTCTATTGAATCGCATAGTTAACGTTATAATTCATCATGGCCAATGATAGATAAAGTATAGATTTTTTCAATGTATACTTATTTTGATTGTTATGTTTAAGTAATTAAACATAGATATTGATTTAAATTGTCTTTGTTTTTTAGCAAGGAGAACAAAATACTATATTTTTACCAACAAGCTTGGAGCATGTTCAAGTGTCTGAAGAAGGTTCCATTTTTGAGACTCCAAGAATAGACAAATGCAGACTGCAATTAAAAAATTATAATTTGCAAAGAAAAAATGAAAGACTAAAAGAAAAGTGCAACAATTTAAAACAAATTGTGAACCGACCTAAAAAAAACATTTTTTTACTATTGACCAGTTCAATGAATTGAATTTGAAAGCAGAAGCGGTAGAGTTTATTAACAGGCTGATTAAAAAAAACATGAAATTGGGCAATCGCCAAAAATATACATCAGCGCTGAGAAAAGGTCATTGGGCATATCTGACCCGCTTTGCGAAAAGTGGCGGACATTAACCAAAATAGTTTTAAACTAAGGGGAATAATATGACCTTTCACTGCATATAATTATTTTATTTAAAATCGATGGAGAAAAATGTACAGGACCGTTTAAAAAAAAAAACAAACAGTTTCAGAGGATTTTTTTTCATCTTATAACCATACAGCATTTTGCACGGATGAGCCAATGTTCAGAAGCATGTATACGCTGTCTCTTTCGCACATTAGACAAGTAGAAAAGGTTTCGTTGCGCTCGCGCACTGACTCACCACCCCCCACGCAGTCCTTCGTTAGCCACCGTTGCGATCTGTACGTTTACCTGGTTTGTTTTATCTATTGTTTTAACGACTACTATTAGCGTGTTTCATGGACTCTGGTTATTTGCTTTTGGATTGGATTTTCGTTGATATGGAAAGACAAAACAGTTGTGTGTCGTGCAATCGATCTGTGTTACGTCGAAGAAAACACAGTCTTAATGCAATGTTTCTCGAAAGGTACCGGGATCTCGTAGTGTTGTTATTACAAGAAATCATACCACGCGAGGTAAGTACTCCGTCTGTACACCATCTATCTATCTATTTACTAAGAAAACAAAGCGCAAGAAGCGAGTCTTTGTTGACCAATCTATTGTTTTTATTTATGTTTTATTTTACACAATCTTAACTATTATTGTACAACCGTAATGCTAAGCATTTTACCTGTACCAGTTAATCTTAGAGATGTGAGAACTTATTGTTTATGCATAAAGAACACCCATAAAGGATTTTAGTGAAATAAAAGATTATTTTTCGTTTATGTTTTTATACAAATGTACAGAATGTTATATCTTGTTTCAGATTTCTTTTGACGGCACAAGATCTATATGCCACCCTTGCTGGCAAAGATATGATCGAGCATTGCATAACCAGCAATCAGATGATATGCCACCCCAGCCAGTACAAGAAGGTGCAAATCAAGAAGAAGTTGGAGAGGCGGTGGCGGTCCAACAAATAGAAGTCGGGGATCAACAAGGTCCTGGTTTTATTTCTGTTACTGGATATAGACGTGTATCAAATACAGCGAGACGCTGTATATTTCTAAACTGCAGAGGTATGACTACTCATCGTGTGCCAACCTACGCCAAGTTCTACCTGTTGCACAATCACAATTTGTATATACCAGAACTTGCTAGAGTTTGCCACCCTCATTTAGTTCAAAATGATTGGGAAGAACTTGTGAATGCCCCGGCAACACATGAAAGCTTTAATAATGCTCACGTACTTGACATAATCAAATTTTATAAATGGGGATTAGAAAGCAGGTCTGAAATGGATTTTGAAAATATTGAAGCAATTGATGACAACCACTTCCATTTTTGGACAGCTTTAACTAAAAATCAGTTTATGACTATTTTAGAACAAACACCGTCTCTTCGTAACAGGTTTGATCGTCCTGCTACCACTTTAGGAATTTATTTGACTAAAGTAAGAACTGGTCAATCTGATGAGCGCTTAGCTACGAAATTCCAAATATCTAGAAGAACATTAGAGAGGAAGTTAAAAGTAGCGAGAGAATGCTTAACTGAAGATTTTGTTCCACGTTACCTGGGCTTAAATCATATAACCAGAGAAGAAGTGGTGGCAAGAAATCTTCGTATCTCAACCCATATTTTTGGTGGTAGCGAAAATGAACCGGCAGCCATTCTTGTATTCGACGGAACATATATTTACCTTCAGAAGAGTGCGAATTTCCTATTCCAAAGAAAAACCTACAGCCTTCACAAATTCCGCAACCTGGTAAAACCTTTTCTAATCGTATGTACAGACGGCTATATAATAGAGGTCGTAGGACCGTATTCAGCAACTACTTCGGATGCAACTATTATGCGCAGCCTGATGCAAGAAAGCTCAGCTTGGCATTGGTATCTTAGACCTAACGACGTGTTTCTACTGGACCGTGGCGTTCGGGATTCTATCCCTGCCATTGAAGAACGTGGATATAATCCCTACATGCCGCCAACTAGAGGAAGAGGAGAACAGTTATCTACACCTGACGCTAATAAATCTCGGTTAATTACAATGTGCCGCTGGGTGATTGAAACAATTAATGGACGATTTAAGAAAGATTTTAAAATATTTCGACATACATATTTTAATGTTGCAATGCGAAATATGATGACTGATTTTAAAATAACCGCGGCAATTATCAACGCTACTCGGCGGCCATACGAAGACAATATATACGCCGAGCAGTTTATGGATATTATAAATCAAAATATAAACAGAGAAAATGAGTTGGCAGAATACGTATCAACAAATAACTTGAACAGACAAAGAGTAGCATTTGTGCCTCTAGATGGAAACAGCCCAGACTTTGAGGATTTTCCAGAGTTGAGCTTTGAAGATTTAATCTTATTCACGTTGGGCTCATACCATTTGAGAATCGCAAGGTCTTATTGTCACGAGCACATACGACCAAACGGGGATTATATCATAGAAATGTATCGACACCAACATTTAATTGATAATAAAATATTGATTAGAGGGCGAATCCAGTCACGTCATATTCGAATGAAACAGTATTATACATATATTTTGTTAAACCCAACACAACACGGAAGACAAAGAATAGAAGAATACTACTGCTCATGTATACACGGCCGCCGCACTGTCGGGAGCTGCGCCCATATCGCTAGCATAGTTTATTATCTGGCTTGGGCCAGACATCAGGAAGCAACAGACGCACCTGCTGCTTTTTTAAATGATTTGATGCTTGATTTGGATCAAATTGAATAAAAAATACATGAATGAATTAGTGTTTTATTCATCTTCCCTATATCAGTTTCTAACACTTGAATCCCGTGGCTCACATTAATGCGACTAATGCCATAGTAAATCAGAGCCATATATCAATAAACTCTGCTATATTTCGTTTGTGTCCGCCATAGGTATGGTTTCCATACTAAGGTGCCCAATGACCTTTGCAGTCACTCTGCACTATTACACAGTAGCTGCATATAAATATGTAAGAAAAATATTTAATGGATCTTTACCACACCCTCGCCTCATGGGAAAATGGTACGAGAACAGTTCGGGTGATCCTGGCTTTAATAAACAAGTGCTAGAGATTTTAGAAAAAAAAAAAATAGTAGCCAGCGTATATTGTGCACGTTAATTGCTGACGAGATGGCTCTTCGCCACCAAACTACGTGGACAGGAAAAAATAAGTGCGAAATAGCGACTCAGGCGTATGTATTCTTATTAGTATGCATGAACGAAAGCTGGAAAATCCCAGTGGCATATTTTTTAGTTAATGGACTATCAGCTGAAACTCGGGCAAATTTATTGAAAACATGTTTGAGTGAATGCTACCGTGTGGGGGTTGATATTGTTGCTATAACTTTTGATGGCTGTGCGGCTAACATAAATGCAGCCAATTTACTAGGTTGTGATCTAAAACAACCATCACATTTAAAAAAACATTCAAACATCCTGAATGTCATTTAGAAGCAGCTATCATATTTGATACTTGTCACATGATTAAACTGGTTCGGCATTCCTTCGAATCCAAAAGGCTTATTTATGATGAGTGTGAAAGGAAGATTTGTTGGCAGTTGTTGGAAAATTTAGTAAAACTTCAAAAAAACGTTGGGCTAGATTTTGCCAACAAAGTTACTTCGCGTCACATTAATTTTAGAAATGAAGTAATGAAAGTTAAATTGGCTACACAAATAATGAGCATGAGTGTTGCAAATGCACTCAGGTTGTGCAATTAAATTTTGACGCCTTCACTTTTTATAGACACTGCAGGGACGGTAGATTTTATAGTATTTTTTAATAACTTATTTGACATATTCAACTCCAAGTCATCTGATTTTTACGGCTTGAAAAAGCCGTTGTCTACAAAAAATGCCGATGAAGTTTTAGGATATCTTGAAAAAGCCAAACAGTACATATTGGGTCTTAATATATTTATTAAATACAGGCGTGAATATCACCAACGATTCACTGTAAAACTAATTAAGAATAATCTTCTAGAATCTAAAAAGAAAACAGGATTTTTGGAGTTCCTTATTTGTATAGAAAGTTTAAAACATCTTTTTCCACGTTGGTCGTAGGACAACGGTTGCGATATATTGCAACTTATAGGTTGTCTCAAGACCACATAGAAATGTTATTTGGTGCTATCAGGAAACATGGAGGTTATAATAACAATCCGAATATTGTGCAGTTTAAGGGAATCTAAAAAAATTCTTCAACACCTGGAAATGAAATCTTCGTGTTTAGAAAATTGCATACCTCTAGAAGATATTTCCGTATTAGAGTGTTCGTCTGCAATCCAGAACATTAATTCTACAGTAAGCAGAAGAGGTATCGATGAAGACATAGGCTCAATTGTTAACAATTATGAGCAAATAAATCCAAATGCTGTAGAAAGGAATCCTTTGATAGGCGCAAATGTTGAAGCTTTTCCAACAATTTAGAATCGGGAAAGCGTCAAAAAGACTACTGAACAGATTATTGGTTATGTTTCAGGATGGGTATCAAGAAAATTGGCTAAAGTAATAAAATGTGAAACATGCATCGGTTGTCTGTTTTGTGATAGCAAATTATGGTTTCATAAATTGATAATTATAAATCATATTAAAGAAAAGGACATTATCCTTCTCGATCCTACAGAAATCGAAATTTTTAAAATACGAATTTTAAAGTTATTTATTTGCAATGACGTATTTGCGTCTTTGCATCTCCATTCTCTAGAGCAACATCCGATTTTTGATCATAGGGTACACCTTACACGCTCGGTCATAGATACATTTATCAACGTTCGCCTACATTTTGCACACAAAAGTTCTGATCCAAAATCTGATTATAAGAGACAAAAAAGAAATAAATTAAGTTTGTTTGAAGGAATTTGAAAATAGTGACCTTTTTACAGTTAGGTATATTTCGTGATTGTCTGGCAGTTTCGAGTGCTTAATGCGGTCTACCCAAACGTCCTTTCTTTGATATTGTTAGTATTTGAGTTGAGCTACCTGTTTACTGACATATGCGTGCATTTTATCTCATCAAGAGGTCACCACAGACATTTACATAAGAGATTCTAACTTGATTTGACCTTTGTAAGTATGCATTAAAAATCTGACCTCTGATTAACTTTAATACTTACAAGAAGTAGGAATTTAAGGGGCACTGTGTAAAATGTAAAACTAAATGAGAGGGCATTTAATTGTAATTTAATTTAAACGATTGTTGTACTTTTTTTTATTTTCAATGTTTAATTATTCACATTTTTTAATAAAGATTTGTATATTTATAATATTACATTTTGTTTTATTGATTAATTAACAATAATAACTTTTGTGAAATACTGCATTCATATTTTTAAGGATCAAAAATAATATTTTACCCGTAAATCTATTACCTATATCAACACGAGAAAAACGAGTGTCCATTTGATCCCTAAATGCTTCCTTTTGTTCGCGCTCGGCCAATGAGCATGCACCACAGAATGACAAAGTAATTAAAGAAATATATTTATCTCTCTCTAACAACAGAAATTCCTAATATGACATCTAATTTTCTTTCCCTTTCTTCGTGCGTCTAAATAGCTGTCTAGCTACCGATAGTATTACGCATGACGCGTCTATTAATATTACGTCATTGATCATGGCATGACATAAGGGTGACAACCTCGCCGCATGTAAGTCAGGGTTCCAATTTTATTTTTGTACTGTACTTTTATTATCAATAAAAAAATATTATTATTATTATTTATTATTATCTAAATCTACTGTCACAGGATAGTACCTAAATTATACTGGATATCAACCTTTTGCGATTCAAAGTGAGACCGAAAAATATAGCCCATATTTGGTAGCTATAGGTAGGTATGCCTAAACAGAATGCCAATAAAATATGTTAATGTATTAATTTATATTTATACCTAACTCGTTATGCCAAAGTATGTAAGCATAGCTATTAGAAATATAATAAATATGCAAGTTAAAGGAAACCTACACATTAAACGACAAGAAGAACCTACCTTTCAACAACCTACTAAGTACAATAGCGCATGAGGTCCAGGAAGTGAACAGTTTTCAAATTGGAGTCTTGACGTTACTAAATACATATGTACCTACTTATTGTCAATACTTATAAGTCGGGTCACTCGCTTAGCAGGCAAACGATATAGGAATAGTGACACACATACTGCGTTTCAAAATATCCGGAAGCTACATACCTACATTTCTTTCCATCACATCTTTAACGTCTTTATTAAAAGATGGCAACGTACGTACTTCTTCTAGTAGCAGGTATTGCAAGTGATCTAAGGCTACCAAAACCGCTTACCATGGTACTTGATTGTCACTTCTGTGGCATAAAAAGCTGGACGCCTAAACAAAGAATAAATCCGCGATTGAAGTAGGCATAGGCATAGCTCACGGTAACAGGCTTATAAATCCGATCCATGAGAGAATAGTAAACCTCCGATATAAGTCATTAAAATAGTTTATCTATTAAAATTTAACACGCGATTAGCTTTACAAATGTTTGGTTTACTCAATAGTAAACAGGAAAATACGCAGATACGTATGCTAATTTAGTGAATTGCGGCTACCTTCATGAGTGCAAGATACACTAGTGACTCTAACTTGAACATCAATTACGCGAAACAACTTGAAAATGCCGACACCGAGCTATGCAGAATACCAAACTTATCAGACAGTGAACCTTTCGTTCTATTAATCCACCCGTCAAAATACACCAGTTGAATAGTTTCTGTTTAATGAGTTTTTACTATGAAAGCTTTTTAATTACTACGTACGTATGTACCACTTAATTGGTTCGTATTATTGCTTTTGTTTTTTTTCAAGACTTGGACGAGGTACTTTACAAACATTGCAACAAGGCGGATCACATTAATTTTATCCCGTATGGAGATCGATTACACAACACTAGACGCATTGGTAAGGCGGCCAGTAAACCACTACGTCACCGCCCATGCAGTCAAAACGTTTAGTGCTATGAACGCTTATCTTCAAATTATACGTACCGCTTAATTTTTTCGTACTACAGTCTTTATTTTTTTAAGACACTAGGAATGATGCCAGTTTCGAGGAGAATTTACAAACATATCAGCGCAACGGCCATAAAGAACAAGCTCGGAATAACAATTTGTGGACCATACAATTTTTCCCTTATTGACTTCACAACACCGACGCAGTAGCAATTACGAGGCGACTACTTAAACTTGGTAGGTACTACGCCATCAGTGATCATTTTCAGGGTCGCAAATCTTTTGTTATAATTCTCAATTTATTGAGTGCAGACACAGTAGGCTTTCAAACATAACTTGAATATATTTATTATATATTTAAAACTAAACCGACTCCTAATAAAAAAGCTACTGGCGTACAGGCACTCGAACATTTAGCCAGTTGCACTTACTGATCGGTAAACGATTAGCGAGCTTAAGTAACGTTGGGTGCGATCAGTCTATAGATGGGTGACCGCTTAGTGGTATTTCATCTGAGCGTCTCCGTGCTTCGGAGAGCACGTAAAAAGTCGGTCCCGGTTGTTGCCAAAATTGACAGCAGTCGTTAAGCCTTGTCAGAGGCCTACGGGCGGCTTGAACAACTCTTCACAACAGGTTGGCCACTAACCACACTAAAAGAAAACAAGAAAGAAAGAAGAGTTTGGTACGGATCGGTAACCAATCCCTTTTTTTTTCATTGAGTTTAAGCAAAGAGGATCTGTAGATCCCTATGAAAACAGAGATTTACTGTTCGTCGCGAGAGCCTATGAACAAGTCTTATATTGTAGACACAAGAACATGGATTTTCCCACGATGTCCGTAAACTAGTCAGTAAGTTGTTTATGAATGGATTGCAAGAAATAAGACCGCAATTGTTCTGTAATCTATAATAATATGACACAATATGTACGTGATAGTGTGTGCACAACCTAACATAGCGCATTGTTACCTGCGTAATGGTATCAGAAAACATCATTGCAGTATATGATATTTAGTTGTATACAGAATAATGACGATAAGGTATATTATTTATAGTGTCAAATTAATAAGAAACTCGTAGAAGTTTTCCTAACGTCTTCTAACTTCTATAAGAGTAGGTATTTAATATTTTATTGAACTATGTGGTTGATAAAGATTTATCTTTGGTGGTTCCAATGTTTTCAGCTATAGCCAGCTTCAGAACATTTAACCACCATTCTACTCATTTTGATAGGCCTGCTATAATGCGGCTAAATAGTATAGCATTACAGTTAAAATGATGCCAAATTAGCAGACCCTTTACGAATTGCAATCGGCCAAGATAAGAAGATGGCCTGTTGCTTAAACAGTGTCATTCGCAAATTCTTCATGTCACCGATGGCCCTATTAAGAAATATCCTCATGGGTCCCGTTTGATTGGTTCAAATCTTTTGGGTGAAACTTAAAACATTGCGTATCCATACAATTAATAATAAAAGTATTGAATGGCTAAATATAATAATACTAATGGCTTCAACCACATTAGCAATCAAAGTATAAACGTAGGTATCTACTGTCTTTCCCTACATTGTACGAGTCTATACGTAAGATGTTTTAATTTACGTATCTTAGTAGTAGATTTACGTAACCAACTTTTGTAGTTAAATAGATTTTTAGATTGACAATAGTTTAGTACGTAAAGTTTTTATAAAACAAAGCAACATGTTTTATTTTTGTGTAAAGATGTCATTAATAAAAGTGCAAATTACCTTTAGTCTGAAACGACACGTGTACGTATCTATTTATAAAATGTCGCTTTGTAACCTAACTATTCTTATTTTAGGGTTGTCACAAGCTTTTAGCATCGTTACACCGAGTATCTTATCATTTGTAATATACGTAGGTACTTAATCTTTGAATATCTAGTGTGATCAAGAATTTCAACATAAAATACGTCATGTCTATACATACATACAAATATATAAAATTAAAGTGGCTGTTTGTAATGTCGAAGTAACAGCTTTTTACTACATGCATATAAAAGTATATACGGCACTTATATAAAACATCATATTTTTGTCTGTCTGTTTGTTCCGACTAATCTCTGTAACGGCTGGACCGATTTTAACGGGCCTTTCACTGGCATGTAGCTAATGATATAAGGACCAACTTAGGCTACTTTTACTTTAGATTTTTTTGTTAAATTCCACGCGGACGATTTCGCGGGCTACAGCTAGTCTATAATATTTATATTCTAAGGTAACACTTTCCACACTTGTAGATTATTTTATTTTAGATTTTTTGTTAAAGTCCACGCGGACGATGTCGCGGGTTACAGCTAGTCCATGATATTTATATGCTAAGGGACGACTTTCCACATTTGTAGATTAACAATCCCATGAGAAATATTAGAGTATAGAATAGTATAGAAGTACATTAATTGCATTTTACACGGCATCTATATTAATTAATCATAAGTACTTATTTTAATTGGCAGCACTTCGTACTATGACCCCGTTCTATCCCTGGAGAGAATTAGGTAAGTACCGGTTTATCCCCGTCCCACCCTTATATACGGAAATTGACATATGTAGGTATCTAATCGTATTTTTTTAATACTGTATTTTAAAACGTCATATTCATTTATAGATATCGTAAGGAATCGATTTCAACGACCGTTTATTTTAGAGCAATCACGTTCAGTATAGTAAGTAATATATCAGATCAGCTTTGCCCAAGAAGCTAGCAACACGAAAGTACCTTAACCTTGTACCTAAAGAAAGGTGAACAAAAGATGTTGAACTAAATGTAAGACCCGCGTCTTACTTTTAGATCAACATCTTACTAATACCTAAGACCCGGGCCTTAGATATTAAATATAGGCGAAACCGTAAAACATTATGTGAGATATTTTGTGGGCAAAATAATCAACCACGAAACTAACATCATTATAATCATAAATCATCAAATTATTATATATTTAGTGTCCAATTCAAAGGGTATCTTCTTCTTCGTCTTTAAACTACTGACGATTTGTGTATAATATGTTAATTCCTCCAGTTATATCTATAGGCCCAAGGCCTATAACTTCAGACTGTTATTTATTTGTTAAGGACAGTCACATATAAAAAAGCTGTTAAATTTGTTAACACACATGTGGCAGTAAACAATTATACTATATAGCATTAAGGCATTTTAACTTTGACACATGCTTTTTAAAATATGGATAGAAAGTAATAATGAAGATGTTGATTCGATGCCTCCACCAGCGCGTGCCCAGTATTGTGACAATTGCGACAGCTGAATTAGTTAGCGTAATAGCTCGCAGCCGCGCCGATGTAAATTAATTAATTAATTAACGTGTCTCTCGCGTTCACGTAGCATGAAATTCTGTTACACTGAAGATTTTAGATGTAACAAATATCTTAATGCAATTTGTACCAATTGTGTAACAAATCTTCTGCTAGGACGAGCTAAGTTACAAATTTAAAGTAATTATAACAAAAGATATAAAAATATATATAACAAACTCCACTGATTGACCGCTAAAGTAACCATATCATGGTTCCAGTACCCTCCATTTAAATGAATATCTGCACGAGAATATGGTCTTTTTAAGGTCGATGGGATTATAATCTGTATTAAACCTGTCAGCTTAACAATATTATCGTGTCATAAAGATAAAAGTACTGTATCTGGATGCCAACGTCGGTACGCCAATGGGCGAATTATATAAGAGAGATAAATGTATTAAAACTGCCAACCTAGATAAGTTTGATAACATACCGACAGCATATAAGGTATAAAGCTACCACGCACCCTGCTGATCTTAGCGCATTCCTAACGAGCTACGAAACCCTACTCACCAGCAGTAAAAATAAAAATTTTTTGACTGCGACCACCTTTAGAGTAGTTACACTCTACTTTTCCAGTCGGGATGCACTAGTTGTGCTCCGATACCCCTTCCTTATTTCTTTCAACGATATGAATAACATAAGTTTGTAACGAGTAGATACACATGTCATAACACACCTATCAACTTAAGACTCCTTCAAAGTCACAGCCCTAGATAAATAAATGGGTTAGCGAGCAAATTGTTCGGCAGTCGGCACCACTCGACTCGGAACAAGGTCGGACGATGCTGCGCTATGCAACCGCATTGCACCATCTCTTGTTCTAAATTGTTCGTGTATGCTGTACGACCTGTGTGGGCAGGTGTACACGACGTGTAATATAAATGTATACAGATTTGATATACGAATGCTGATTTAATCTGAATTCGAATTGCATGACTTTGGCGTTTTAACATCGCCGTAAATAGATTTAGGTATAAGCATTTGTTTTGATTTATATGAAGCTATATTTCTAAGTATATTATAAACGTGAAGGATTGTAATATAATCACGATTATGCCGTTGAATGGATTCAGATGTAATTTCGTACACAGACAGATTCGAACCTGGATTACTTTGCGCACAGCCGCTTCATTTTCCCTTTTGTAGGGCACACGAACTAAGCCGCAGGCAGAAAGTAATATTATACATAATATATCTCACAAATAATATTATACCCACATTTCGCCAGCTATAGAAGTAGATCCTTTTATAAATGTATAAGTTACTACAATAAGTACTACGAAATAAGTAAGGGGGCAAACCTATTGTCGTTACCGAGCTGCTGCTAAAGATAAATTTTATCAGAAAAAGTCAATAGCACTTTGGGCCACTAAGGAATCAAACCTGGGCGCTAATATACAGCAGTCACATTCATTGTCGTTTCGCGAACGAAGCAGTCAGTAGGTATGTAGAAAATAAATTAGGTACTCTAGCTTTCTAGTTCTCGCCCGTAACTTCAGTAGCAAAGTAACTATCTCATAAAACATAACTTATATTATAGTAATATAGGTTATGCATACTAGGGATAGTATAGTTTTACATCAGTGAGTGAATTTTTTGGGTCAGTTCAGTAGTTTTAGAGATTACCCAATCCGTATATACAATCTAACAAATTTTGCCTTTTTCTGATATTATTATAGATTTCGTAGGTAGGTAGGTCAATCAATCTCGATTTACATTTCCCACTAATCCGGTCAAATGAAACAGTATTGATGTTAGTTAATTAAATTCTCGCACACGGATTTCACTACCCGGTAGTACTGCGTAAGCTTCGCCCATACTTCGTAGAACTTTAACATAGCTGACAAAATTAGGGTGTAATAAATACAGCTCGGCCTAATCCCTCGAGCACCTAAATATATCGAGACTACTTATGTTATGATACCTATATGTTATCTCGTAACGTACTCCTATGGCTTCTATTACATGCACTATATGCTACCGAACCGTTTCTCCTATAAAATGTATTGGTACAGTAAGGAGTCGTTCCTAACAACACATAATCCCCTACATCCTTATTAATATTATAATACATGCGATCGTGATTGTTTGATTGTTTGTTTTTTACGTTTTCACGTATTAACTACTATGATAATTATCATATAATTTCGCATACACGTCTGGGTTACAGAAAAGGACATGGGGTATACATTTCATCTAAAAAATGTACTGTTCCCAAGGGATAGAAAAATAAATTCTATAATAACGTGAGCGAAGCTGCTGGCAAAAACTAATAATTATATATTTTAGCAATGAAACAAACGTAAATGTGATATCACAGGGTACAGAAAACACGCGCCGCAGTGGATCTGTGAAAAATAATAATAACATAATATTACGATTTAACTTTGACTATTACTTTGTCGCGTTTTTGACAAACAAGTCGTATACTATAACATTTATCTTTAACTTACACTCGTTATTAGAAAATGATGTTGTACTTCAGTTAGTAATCAAACAAATCGCCGACATTATTGAAAACACGAAAATATTTGTTTCTCGTTAACGCGGTAAGACGAACATTTTAGTCAATATCTCGTACAATGTATATACATCATAATACCATTTAAGCTTATTTGAGTCACTGGCCTTTTCGTTTATTGCTATGAATCGTTTGGTCCAAGACTTGATTCCCAGGTCGAGAACAGTTTAATTAGACAATTCTCGGTAGCAGCAGGTCCTCTTTAACTTCGGTAATCCTCTTTTATATTATCAAGTTGGAAAAATGCATACGTCCTGCCTGTCGTTAAGCGATTTCTGTAGTCTATGACCGCCTGCAATATTAAAGGTACTATTTTATAGACTTGACACAAAACAAACATAAATAATCGTGGTAATCGCGAGTTACAATCGACACTTTTATAAGGAATATACCATGGGGAGTGCTCTGAAGAGTTATTCCACCTTATCCCGCCCTCCCCTTTCCTATCCAAAACAACGCGTGCTGGGCTCAGATGCCATCCTTACACGGTGGAGTCAACTAGAGTGCGTACCAACAAGTTTGGGTCCTCATACCTCTGCCGAACGACCATGCCACCAGGCATGGAATTCTCTGCCAAGGCATGTGTATCCTTCTTCCTTCAATCCTGGGTCCTTTAAGCGGGGCGTGAAAAAGCACCTTCTCAGGCAGTCAAAGTAGAGACCTCAATTTCGCCTCGGCTGCTATGAGGACGATGTGGAGGCCACTGCTCTTAGACCACACGACTGCTTACCATCAGGCGGAGTGTGATCATTTTGACGAGCAAAAATAAAAAATTAAAGAAGGATATTAAAATAGGTTGAAAGGAATTAAAGACCTACCTCTTGACCATTTGTTCATTCCTTTCAATTAACTTCTAGAACTCATCGGTGAAACGAAACGCTGAGAGAGCTTTTTCGTTCCTACCATCACGTCACCAAGTTTTACTATTTACCCCTGAATACAAAACATAGATCTGCGTAAAATGAGTATATGACACCTCTGTCTAACTCTGTGAGAAGACACAGGTGTGATGATATTGTTTTCTAAACTTGACCATTTCAGTCGTCATGGCGATTATACGACTTCGATTATATTTAATGTGTGCACATTTATATTTAATATGAGAACGTCACTTGTGATAAGTGACACAATTTGTGTCGTCGAAGAATATCTTTTTTACAAAACTGATAATAATATAAGTGATTGTTGTAGGTACATATGTGTCACCAATTATACTTATCAGTATAATATACGTCAGTTTTTTAGATGTTAGAAGTTTTTGAGCGTGCTTAATACTTACATTGGTTGTGAGAACAATTGGTATTATTTGAAAGCTTTATGTATTTCTTTTAGATATACTATAGAACGAATATGATGATGTACACATTTTATGTATTTCTTATCTATACTAATATTATAAAGCTGACGAGTTTATTTGTTTGTTTGTTTGGTTGAACGCGTAAATCTCAGGAACTACTGGTTCGAATTGAAAAATTCTTTCAGTGTTGGGACTCAAAAAGCGCCCTACAACACGTGGCTCGATGCACCTCTTCTTTAAGAGGCACACCGATCGCCTATACTATTATTAACACAATATTTGTACTAAAGGAACACTTGAAAGAAATCACACTTCAGTGGATTCCTTCGCATATTGGTTTAGTAGGGAATGAGAAAGTGGATGTATTAGCAAAAGAAGCTTCTTGTGATGGCGTGTCTATGAATATTTCCCCATACTTCTCAGACTGCTTTTACATAGTTAAAGAATATTGTTTTGAAATGTGGAAAAGTCATGTCTGTGAAACATCCAGGGATAAATGAATATGGTAGGACATTACAAAATGAACCTTTGAAGTGTCCGTGGTTTGAGCATTTGACTGCAAACAAATATAAGTTGCTAAGCCTTTAGACTTCGATCCCGACTCATTGCGCTTAATAAATTAGCTTTTTTAATGAAAAAAGTGCCATCACCACTTTGTTCCAATTGCGGAGTAATAGAGGATGTATTACATGTTATGTTGGAGTGTTTCCGAAACGAAGACATTAGATTTGATGTATTGAGCCAAGTAATAGATTTAAAAAATGTCGTATGCTGTAATAGTATTCTTGCATACCCGCTGTCTAAGACAGCAAAATTATTAAATCGTACTGTAAAAGTTGGCTTACGACGACGTGTACAGTGATTAGTTACATATTGTTTAAGTTTTTGCTGTGAAGTATAGTGTAAGAGTAGGTCCAATGGAGCGGAAGGGTCATATAATTGACGAAGCTCCTTAAACAAAGAATAAAAGAAAATAGCCCATTTATCGAGGAAGGCTATAGGCTATATAACATCACGCTACGACCAACAGGAGCAGTGCATAAATGAAAAATGTTGCAAGAACGGGGAAATTTCTTTTATGAGAAGCAGACGAAGTTGCGCGGGTGAGCTAATACTTACATAAATTGTCAAAATATACTCATATCTACTAGCTTTTACTCGTAGCTTCGCTTGCTCGGGGACAGCACTTCTTAGGTAAAATAAACCCTAAGTATGTCATTTTCTGTACCTGTAAGACCGTATATGCGAAATTTTACGATGATCGGTCGAGTAGTTAAGGCGTGAAAGCGTAACAAACAAACAAACTCACATTCGAATTCATAATATTAGTTAGGATTATGATATGATGTAACTTGCATATACAACTACCGTGGCTATTAAACGGCATTATGTAGCATCCGCCTATGGCAGACTCGGTGGCGCCGCCCGTAGTTAAAGCAACAGCTGTGCATGAGGTCTCGACTTCGTCGGGCAGTGTTATTAGGTTTTTCTGTCAAAAAATTGTCAGTAGCAGCTCAGAATTTAGAACTTTGCCCGATGAGTGGCAATAGACATGTACCTCGTGAAATGTAGGTATAACACAACAATCATCCATCTCTTTAAAAGAGGCAAATGTAAAAGTTTTTAAGTGGTTTAGTTCACATACGACGACACCGAAACTACTAATTCATTTAAATTAAATATATATGTATATATCTATATAATAAATATAATAATTTATATATCTATATATCTATTTATACATACGATTTTTAATAATAATGTGTATTATATTTTATTAACATTAGAATTTAGCAACAATATTTATCTTTCATATAATGTTTTTTTTTATTTTTTGTTCTTATTTATTGTCCTATTGTTTATATAAGATAGTTTGTAAAGTTAATAAAATAAAAAAGTACAAGTCAATTAAAATAAGATAATGTCGACCGAGCAATGTAATCGTAAATGGTAATCGACACGGTACCCACAGGACAGGCTTGCCTAGCGTGGGGCCACTGTATATCTTTACATTGTTGTAATCTTTTTGGCAATAAACAATTTTTATTATCTTTTATTTTATTTACACTTGCACTTTGCTAAACCTATAAGAAACACTATAGCTCTAGCATATGGAATTATCTTCGAAGTCTAGAAACCACATCGAAGATACGCAACACGTTTTGAATAGTCTACGAACTTTTATAAAGTGCCATATTACTCATAAAATGCTATAACAGAAACTTAATAGCACATAACCCTAATACTAATATGTAATTCAAGTCTAATGGCTTAACCAAATAATAATAATAATAATAATATAATAATATTCTATCACATACACACAACACCATCTAGCCCAAACTAAACTGAGCTTGTACTATGGGTACTAGACAATGGATAAACATACATATATTACTTTTTTTTTGTAAATACATACATATTATACATATAAACACCCAGACCAAGACAAACATCCATGTTCATGCACACAAATCTTTGACTTGTGCGGGAATCGAACCCGCGACCTCAGACGTGGCAGTCGGTTACACTAACCACTACGCCATGGAGGCCTAACTAAACTGAACTAACTAACTAAGCCATAGATATTCCAAATGATACTTTTGTAACACCTTAGCCTATGGCACACACTTGCACTTAGTACTTATACAAAGACCGACCTTCTAAATTATATATTGCCAGTCACGATTAGTTCCTTTAGTCGCAGTAGGCTTTCAACATGTAGCTATACGAACGTACCTACAGTCTTTTATAGGATATATCGAGGTAATCAGTTTTGGTTACAAGAATGCATGTACCCCTTCACTTTGCTTATATGTTAGACAAAAAAACAAGCATATGTGCGCTGTATCAAAACGGCTGTAGCTTTTAAGATACATATCTTTTTTTTATACAACTAAGGTGGCAAATAAGAATACAGCCCGGCCCACCTGATGGTAAGTGGTCACCGTAGCCTATGGACGCCTGCAACACCAGAGGCATCACTTGCGCATTGCCGATCTTTTTGGAAAGGAAGTGGGAAGGAGAAGGAGCGGAAATGAGGAAAGAGGGTAATTGGACCTCCGGCACTCTCACTCACCGAATGAAATACAACAGCAGGAATACTGCTATTTCACGTCGATATTCTATGAGAGGGTAGTCTGTCCCCGGTCGAGCCAGCCCATTCATGCTGAAATCAGCGAGGCTCTACTACTCATAATCTCTATATAATATTACTTTATCATCCAATAGTAGGTATTCTGTATTTTTTATTAATCTGCTGCTGGTAGCATAGCGATAACTGCTGCTCAAAGGTACGACTATGTTTAGCTGAGATCAAAAGCGATGCTAAGGAAACACAACCAATCCGTTGCCTGCCGTAAACCATAAAGAAGATAGCACGAGTTGGCCTATTCATTTTGAAATCAGTAAAGCGCTACTACTTAAAAACTATATTAAGCTGATATATTTTCAATATGCCAGCCATTGATGAATGTAGTAGTTTATTGCGCCGTTAGTTAACTTATTACATTCATTTAGATTGATTCATCTTTCATATTTTAGAAAATGTGTCGAATAACCGACGAATAATCGAATGAATGAAGATACGTCTAGAACTAAGTACGAAAGGTCTATGTAAAATCACTGCATGCAATTTGGTTTTTAGGAGTGATTAGAAATGTGTCCGTCTTGCGTATCGTCTAGTGAAAAACGGCATGATAAATGTATATATACATACCTATATTGTCTGGTGCCGGAAACAAATAAAATAAATTTATATCGAACTTCAACCTAACTGATTGGTTGCGGGAATTTGCCCCTGACTATACAAAGCTAATGCGAAAGTGTCCCTAAGTATATGGCAACAAATAAATCCAGCCAAAAAGAAAAAGAAAATGGTATAAAACAATTGACGGCACTCCACAGCTCGTCTAAACAGAAACGTGTCAAATGAGTTCAGACTTGTAACACTTCACAAGTCAAGTTAAATAAGTCTCATCGTATTGTTCGACGTGTGACAAATTTGACAATTTCTAGTTACGTAACAACCTTATTTTATGTTTTCTTCTTTTATTTTTAGATGAACCAGCGCGCAGCTTTCCCGAAAATCCTCTGAGTAAAGAGTGGGGCAAATAAACAAAGAGTTCGGTTGAACGACTTCTATTCAGAAATCTCTAGTTTAGTTACGTGAATTAGTAACGTTTTGTCAACTAGTTGTAAGTGATAGTTGATTCGTCGCGGATGATATCAATTAAATACTGAAAACTAGAGCTGGTCTTCAATTTAATGTTGTTGCATAAGTTTGCTTTTAATGTTATGTAGAGATTGCGTCGCTGATACTTTGGTATAAGCATACGCTTACATTTAAAGCTGATCGTGGGAACAATATTTAAATTTAAAATCCTCTAAAATTTACAAGACATAACGTCTGGGTGTTAACCCTTATAAACGATCTTAATATTAACATATTTTAAACAAGAAATTATGCGATTTTTATTTTATTTGATTATTATCAATAATGTAACCTATATGAAATAAATATTAAATTTAAGTATATTATATAATATGTTTCTTGTAATAAAATTATGTGAACAGTTAGTATATTTCACGTTAATTATATCTATCTTGTAAACGTAACTAAATTGAAAATCTAACAATTGATTTTATATCATATAAAACGCTGCCGTATGGTAAAAATTGATTGGGCTGAGCAAAATGTTATTGAGTTTTTTTAATACATACTTAGTAGCAGCACGAATGTTGAAAACTCTGACACCTAAACAATAGCTAGCGAAATGTAGTTTATATTTTTTTATTTTGCTCGTCAATATGACCACACTCCGCCTGATGTTAAGCAGTCGTGTGGTCTAAGAGCAGTGGCTGGATGTTGAGATCTCTACTTTGACGGCCTGCGAAGGTGCTTTTTCACGCCCCGCTTAAAGGACCTAGGATTGAAGGAAGAAGGAAACACGTTTCTCGGCAGAGAATTCCATGCCTTGACCGTTCGGCAGAGGTATGAGGACCCAAACTTGTTGGTACCAACAAGTTTGAGTAAGGATGGCATCTGAGCCCAGCACGCGTTTTTCTGGATAGGAAAGGGGAGAGCGGGATAAGGTGGAATAACTCTTCAGAGCACTCCCCGTGGTATATTCTGTAGAACAAATTTCTGTCTCCGGTTATGTGATATATAAATAACAAGACAATTTTTATTTATGTTTCGTTAATGCAGTAGGTACCTACAATAAGTGTGATAACGCAAGCGTGTAATGGGCCGGACGTAAAATCCTGTGGTTAATTCCCATTTTAGGCAAAGGCAAGACCACGGGAAGTGTTATATTTTTATGTCAATAAATATAAATAATAGTAGCGTATAGTTTGGAACTTTGCCCGGTAAAAAACAATAGGCTTGCTTTCCGTGTTACGTGGAACTACAGAGCATGGAATACCGCGCACCCGCTTCTAATAGAAACTATTCGTGCAAAATGACATCCGGTGCCCCTAGCGGCACGGCCCGGCAAGTTATTTTAAATAAAAAGCACTATTAAATTATGATAATATAAGATTGTTGTTATAATTCCAACAAGGCAGTTGTAAGCCCACGAATAGCGTACACGGCAGCTCTCTTTTGTAGCTACTCTCCTGACATCAAGCGGCCTGGTACCACCATTATGCCACAAGGCTTTCTGACTGAAATGCACAATTAACATTCCTGTTCCCCTATTTTTACGGTAAGTAGTAATTATATTATTTGGTTCTTTAGTATTGCTTCTGTAATGCTAGAGGAACTGTACTACTAAGTTGGCTCGTCTATCACTTAACAAATAATCTGGGCATAGTGTCATGTTCTGCATAATGTGTATTAATTAATACAGCAGATTAATAACAAATGCAAGCTCTAGTAGACTCACAAATAAAATGGATCACTTCATTTGTCTTCGGTGTCTGAGCTACATATCATGTTTATAGTATCCATTCTTAGTAGATTGTGAAATATTATCTTATCTTTGATTTAAATATCAAAATATTTGAATAAGTAGATGCCGCTTAAACGCATGTGATTGTAATTCCATAAGAGAAGCCACTGTAGAAAGTGCTAGACAGTATGGATTTAAGAACTTTGCTAAGAAGACGACAAAACACTCGGTACTATCATGGGATTAAGATATATGTAGCAAAATGTATGTCTAGCGCCCCTGCCTATCCGTTCGGGGATATAGTCATAAAGATGTGACTGTATTTTAACATTACTGGTAACCGTTAGCCGCTAACATATCTCTAACCAGAAGCAATAATAAAGAAATCACATTTATAATTTTAACACTGACCATTTGTTGACTTAATTATTCAATTAAGTCATTCGGCTATTATACTGTGTTCTATCTTTAAGTAAAATTTAAGTTTCTACCAATAGGTAAACCCATAAGATCCACTGATATTGAAATAACCCAAGGTCCTGATGGTGATCCTGGGCAATTTTCGTACAACGCTAAGTAAAACATAATAAATATATACAGACTAATTGTTTTTCATTTACATTAAATTTTAAGATCATTGACCCTCTTTACTTATTTTATTATTTTAAGGAAACCTTTTGCCTATGTCTGTCCCAAACAACACGGTTAAGTCAAATTTTAAAAAAATTATTCGCCTTATGCCCTTGTTACTTTTAATCTACAGGGTGTCCGGTAATTAATGGATAACCTGGAAATGTCTTATAGTAAAACTGATGGCCGTGCAGAAAAAAATATGAAAAAAGATCTATCCCAACTACTACCTGAGATATGTGTTTTTTTTAAATTACCATATATAAGTTTCTTGTATACTACGACCATAAATGAATGAAAACCATCGGTTTTGTGTTGTTTTATTATTAAACACTAATTATGCTAATAGATAGTCAGTCAAAAGTATGCTATGCTAATATAGCTTGCACTTATTATTATATATTTTTTTTATTTTTTTATTATTTTTAGTTTTCATTTTTTCTGAACGGCCTTCAGTTCTACTTTAAGACATTTCAAGGTTATCCATTAATTACCGGACACCCTATATATTTAAAATGACCTTCCATCTCAATCCCTCACCCAATGGTATTATTTGCTGATGACTCTACAGCCCTAATTAAATGCAATAATACAGATAATTATGAAAATAATATAAATAACTCGATTACAACCATAATAAACTGGATGAACCACAATAATCTTCTTATAAATATAGAAAAACTAAAATTATGCAATTTGATCAAAAGATTCAGGTTAAGGAATTGAATATTAGATCCAAAAATCAGAGAGTAGAAACAGTAACCATGACTAGGTTTTTAGGTATTCTAATAGAGTGCCAATTAATATGGAAGGCACAAGCAGAAGATATATGCAAGAAGCTAAGTGCATCTGCTTACGCTCTTTACAGATTAACAAAATAAAAAGAAAATATAAAAAAAGAAGTTAATATAAAAACAGAGTTAGTTGCTTATTACGGCCTTGTTGTTTCAAATTTAAGATGTATCTATGAGATCACAATACCATAATTTACTATATACAGGAGCGTTTAAAACAGCATTTTTATTTTATGTGAATTCTGTAACAAAGTTTATTATTTTTAAATTGGTTTGTAAATGATAGATATAAGTATAAATATTAAACGTTTAATTAATGTTTGCATACCTAAACGACAGAATGTACAAGGATACTTTTTGGTAGTAGATCCTCGCTGGTTTCAACATGAATGGGCCGGATCGACCGGGGTAGTACTACCCTCTCACAGAATACCGGCGTGAAGTAACGGTACCCGTACTGTTGCGTTTCGTATTGTTGAGAGAGCCGGAGGCCCAGTTACCCCTATCCTTTTCCTATCCTTTCCTTTGTCCTTTCCCTCCTTCATTCCTTTTTAAAGGGCTAGCAACGCACTTGTAACTTCTTTGGGGTTGCGGGTGTCCATGGGCGGCGGTAATCGCTTACCATCAGGCGATCCGTCTGCTGGTTTGCCAACCGATACGATAAAAAAAAAAAGGATTCAACCACACTTTTGTAAACTTATTGTAAACACCTACATTCTAAGCAAATAAATAAATATTATTATCAAATAAGCCCAGAAAACCTGAGAAAAAGACACAGCTGTTTTTTTATGTAATAATATTAGTACGGATTGCGTTAACTGGATAAATCAAATGTAGTTAGTTATGTTCTCTTGTTTCAATTGTGTCATGTATCGCAAGAGAACTCCTACTCATATTGCACCAACGCGTTCTGTTAATCCAGGAATATTCCAGAGCGTCTCACAACATTGTAGCTCAGTACATTATTCTAATATTAGCATAGCGCGGACCTCTTGAGTCCTGTCACCTACGTAAGTGGTGGCCATGAGGCGGACGCTTTAAAATAGTTACTTTAAATGGCCACTTCCTCCGACAATGATTGTCATAGAAATCGCTAGATATTCGCATCGTACGTGCTTAGCAGAAAGATTCTAACGCGATAGGTTTCTACTCCGAACAATGTACGGACTTCGTTAAGATCCTATCTATTATTATAAATGATAATATGACTTATTTTGTTTGTTATGCTTTCATGGCTTAACTACTCGACCAATCATCATTAAAATTTGTATACACTTTTTCAGGGGTACAAAAAAGGAAAAAGTATACTGATTTTGAGGGTTGAAAATGTATTGACATAAACGCGATTGAAGCCACAAAAACTAGTTCATTTATATTTAAAAGCTAGATTTTATGCTTATGTTTTTTTTGGTTTCTTTCTTTTATTTCTGTATGTCGATGATGCAATAATGTTCTCCAGACCTAAATTCTAGGACGGCCAATCTTAGCGAAGACTGGCCATCTGCCCAGAATATATTATAGGGCACAAGAATGCGTGCAAACACAGGTGCACTCTCAATTGCCTTATTTTCGTAATTCGATTGGACGGTAATCCGACAGGCGCTTTTCATGCTTTCCGGGTACGGAGATATGCAACACCGCAAACTTCCTAAAATAGATCCCAATAAATAACTTTTTGTTGTCCTGACCCGGGATTAAAACCAAAAACATCTGGCACATCAGTCGCATTCACTACCGTGGCAGTTAGATAATTATGGTCAATAATGTGTCACTGATATACGGGTGTATGTATTTCGTTAGCATAATTGAACAATAATTACAATACAGAATTATACCTACACTGTACAAACCACATAAGACACATAAAAATATGCATAGCTGTTAGAATTCACACATCAGTGGTTTCAAATGTGACATCACCGAGAGTTGTGTCCGAAAAAAAACTGCCTCATTTATAAACCAACCCGCTTGTAGGCAGCGGCCACCTCTTATTGTGTAATATGAAAGGGGTCTGAATATAGTTCAAGAAGCTGACCCAGTGCAAGTTGGCAGACTTCACGCATCTTTAAGAACACTATGGAGAATTCTTAGACTAGCAGGTTCGATAACGATATATATCTTCCCCCCTAAATAAATATAATATTATACCATCGATAAGTCAGAGTCTGTAAAAGGTACGTCGGTTGATTCGGCCACATTGTCTCTACTACTCCATCCGAATATAAGTCAAATATGAATGTATGTTCCAAAGATAAGTGTCGACGCCAGGGTGATTTTATATTCTATAATTTAATGTTCATAAAGCTTCCCGCGATACAAATAATACTCCTAATGCAGAATTGTCTGAAAAAGTTATGAAGGTAACTGCCCAATCAATTAATATGCTTAGTTTTCTTATACAAGTAGATATATTTAAAGATACTGACAATCGCATTTAAGTTGAGCGATTGACTGATTGATTCGATTAGCACGTAAGTAATAACTGTAATAGACCGTTACAGAACCAGTTCAACATAGAACCCAAATCGGCACAGATTATTCAACATATTAACACTTTAAATTTGGAATTTTACTGTAACTAGTACTGGCAATAACAAAAATAACAAAAATAAATATCATGAACGGGGTCACATAATAGCACCACAAATCAAAGCTACTTTATGCATGGTCATTTTTTGCTTACTTGTCTTATTAAGTAAACAAATTCGATGTACTGGTAAGCCAGAGACAATATATAGAGACACTCTTATGTATCATCTTCTACCTAACATAGTCAGAAAGCAGCAACTAAATAATAATTGTTTGTTTATACAAATTATATTTACCGAATAAGACATTTACAAAATATGGGCTATAGGAACAAATACTTGCAGTCCAGTATTCGTGTACCTACTGTTAGAATAAGATGTCTACGTCTTTTCCGCTTTCACGGCTTCTATGAAACGCCTATGAACAGTACTTCTCTGTGAAAATTACTCTTCGTTTGCAAATTTATAACATAAACATAAGGCGAAATACATTATGTTATTCATTTCTAACATCTCAGTTTTCGTTGTAAATTGGTTATGGTTTCAATATATCAAGTTCAAAAGCGACGGCCGCTTTGATTCTATAAATAATATTAGCGTTTACTAGCCATTACTCACCTTACTCAGGGTTTTGTGTGGAAGCTTTTCAGAATTTCTGCATTTTCTCACGATTTACCAACATTGTACGTTTGAAGTTTATTTTTTAAGTGATTTAGACTTATATTTAAAATTTACGATGATTATTATTAAGGTTAATGTTAATGAAACAAATTTATATTCATATTAAATTTATATTAAAAATTTATTTTAGCAGACCGATATTGTTAGAAATTGGTAATGCTGAAACTATGCTCATTAGGCTAATTCACGTAATTAAATAAGTTTAGTTGCAGTGCAGTTGCAGTTAAGTTTCGATCAAAATAGCCCTTTTCGTATTCTTGTAATTTTGACAACCGCTGTCAGATACGCTCGCGTCAAGTTCGCGTCACACGAGCGCTTTAGAGTATTCTACTGCTGCGCGTTTTATGTGCGTGATTCAGATCGCAATTTGTTCGGTATTCACCTATTCATTTGACGTCTCAAATGACAGTTTAGTCCGATCAACGTGAAACGTTAAACGTGCGATTCCATGCGATTACTTAGTGAGTAAATTAATTTCCCTCATGTGGCCACACCGTGGGTAAATTTAACTGATGTAATGGAGCAAAATCCTGAAAGCCATGTCAAAAGTATTACATACGACTGACGTACAGTTGACGCGCAGCACACGCGCAGTTTACGTGCAGCTCACGCGCAGCTAAACAATTACAAGAATACCATTTTGCATTAAGACGTAAACTTCATTGCAACTGCACCGCAACTTGATCGGTGCGTCACGTAATTACGTGAATTAGCCTACAGATAATTATATCAACTTAAACATAATTATGAGTCACTAACGCACTAAAACGATTCTCTATTGTATTATCCAGATATGCGTTATAATTATAATATTGGATCAGAAAGATACTATCAACGTTACAAGAAGTATATTAATAATGTAATCTTGAGGACTAAAACTGTAGTTGCTATCTTCATTTCTAAGGATTTTGTTCTTTTAAGAGCATTTTTGTGATTCTATATAGATGTATCGTACTTATGTTACTTTTCGAATGTTTGGTGGCAGACGAGCTTTCCTCCACACAGTGGGATCTTCTTCAAGAAGCACAATCAGAATAAACCTCAGAATAAAAAAATACACAGTATTATTCTATTTTCTGCAATATAAATACCGAAATAGCGTTTCCAGCACATACGTTAATTAGAATCGAATCTGAACAAACGTGTCTGTTGTTTCAGATTTGATTATACGCTACTGCAAATCAGTCTATCCAAACAATATTTCTAGCAGCGTGTTTGATTAAATCTACTATTCTAAATTGCATACATGATGAAATATATATGCAGCCAGTTCTTTGAGTGTTTAACATCCGTATGAGAAGTCATGATACTGAAGGCCTGGTTTATTAAAACACCTGCTATGTAATTCTACCAGCCCTACATCTACAAGCTTATAACAATATTTTCATCAGAGGTGTTCTACTATTATATTACATCTGTCAACGCTTCCCATTAGTTTAGAACACTCAAGCGGATCGTTGCCAAATGTGTATCGTAATTCGTAGGTACGATTTGTACCTACTCATAATTCACTACATAGTCATCATGATCAAATTTAGGATTTGAAACGTTAGAAATACGAAATTAGTTTTTTTATGTATTTTTTACAACTACGGCATTCTTATTGCTGTAATTCTATTATATGTAAATGCTATAAATATAATCCAGGTATTAACAAAATTTCAAGTGTATAATGTGCATATTTTAGATTGGTCAAAGATTATTTTATGAGATAACCCTGTACCACTGTACTTTTAGATAAATAATTGCCGGAATATACATATCTTAAATCATAAGCATCGTAGCCATAAAAGCTTTCTTTAATTTTGCTATGGGTATATAAACTATATGTACTAATTTATCATTATGATGTGTAAATATTGTAATATTGCCTTATAGGATTCAATAATTCGGCCTCGGTGGCGTAGTGGTTAGTGTAACCGACTGCCACGCCTAAGGTTGCGGGTTCGATTCCCGCACAAGTCAAACATTTGTGTGCATGAACATGAATGATTTGAACATATTATGCATATAAACAGCCAGACCAAGGTCTGGGTGTTTATATGTATAATATGAATGTATTCACAAAAAATAGAAAAATATACTATATGTATGTTTATCCATTGTCTAGTACCCATAGTACAAGCTCTACTTACTTTGGGCTGGAGATGGTGTTGTACTCGTATATGTGGTAGAATATTATTATTATTATTAATACTTTTTAACGTTACTAATACTACAACCGCAAACCGGGCAAAGATGGAGATGTCCCGGTAATACCGACTAAACCTACCACGGTGTTCCTTTTCACAATCTATGGCCGAGGCACAGAGATCACTCGCGAATTCATCCTATATATTTGGTTACCTACTTACCTATTATACAATTTATAAACAAAAAGTTTTAATTTAATTTCCTTTTTGATTTTATTTATTTGAGAGCACTAGGTGTAAATTTCATTCGATTGGACATTCGTTTTATTATAATAATTAAGAGCATTATTTACTTGCCACGTTTGTTTAATGTTTTTTTAATGCTTGCCGTCAGCCATTAATAAAGGCTATATATATTATCACAATGACTTATTGTATGCTTTGTTACTGTCCTTAAATTAAAAAATTGATGGCATCAAACAATTTATGACGTGCGTATATGTATTAAGTCGCCGTTATACAAAACTTTTGCCAAATAAAGAAATGGTGTGGATATGTAACCTAGGTCACAACTTTCGACATGGCAGCAGTAGCGGTCGAGACGACCACTTCAACAACTATGCCAACCGCGCATTTCTGATGTAATCTGAATTTTAATGGAAAGCTTATTATACTCTATATTTATGTGTGTGAGTGATTACACTGAAAATCGTTAAATAATAATATCAGCCCTGAATTTTCCTCAGTAATGAAACTGTTTATGGGTATCACCCTCTGGTTTGGTGAGGTTACAGGCACAGAATACGGCATCAAATCACACAAAGCGGTGCGTAGAGATGCGCGATGTGCAAGTTCCGTGTTTTGTGAGCAAACCTCGCACGTCTTTAAGATCATTATGGAAATTTCTCAGATATGCAGGTTCCTCACAATATGTGTATCTCGAGGAACGTAACAAACATTCAAACAACGGACTCAGAAAACACCTAGACGCGGCACAAATATTTGTGAACCAAGCAAACTTTTGTTCGAGTGTTATGTATTCGATCCCTACAGAATAGAATTCATAACACTCGGCGCAGTGGTAATGGCGAAACGACTAGTTATACGAAAATGCCATCCGTACAATCAATATAGTTTTACAGGGATAATTTATTTTTCATGCGAACAATAGATAGATTATTCGCTACGTATGTATACTACTACAGTTGTAAGAATTTGAATTTACAAGATGGCAATTGGTATTTACAATTATAATGATGAGGATGTTGTTTTACTTGAATAATCTATGACATCATTTACTCATCTCTCATTACATCTGTGTCAGGAAGAGGCTATGTCGTAGCATAAAATATGCATGCATATCATTTTCATTCATAACTACGTATTTCTTATGTGATTACTTCATTAATTACTGAGAAAAATAAATTTTAGTTTTTACTACTTTAAATAATATGTTTCATACATATGTACATAGTCTCACGCCTATATCCTCAAAGTCGTAGGCAGGCGTCCATTACATTTCGCTAACAATATTTTAAAGTCCTAATATTCGGGAATTTCAGACTCGGGTATTACAGATTTGGGGACGAGGGCAGTTTCAGACGCTGCGCTGCTGCTGAAAATTTCTTGACAAAGAAGATCATATAGCATAATAGCACTTTACCCGATCGTAGAATTGAACACGAGATGCTTAGCCGACATAGTCCACCACAGGGCCAACACTAGCAATCGCCTAGCAAAACTTTTCTGAAATAATTATTTATTTTATTTTCTTTGGTAGAGTCGCGTCTATGGTCTAGCTCAAGGCAAGCGGTCGAAATTGCTCATCAATTTAGCACTGCAGAAGCAATGTCAAGGCAACACAACCAAGTCACTGCCTGCCGTAAAGAAGAGGAGATAAAAGAACTTTATGACGTATACCTACGTCTATTTAGAATATCTTTATTATATCTTCTATTAAGAAAACGTCGGCCATATTATGCAAGCGTGAACCCGCTCCTAAAACAAACGTATTAGCTTAGCTGGGCGGATTAATAGAAGTACTAGTAATTCGTAAACCCAATCACTAATAAATTTGAAATAGAAATAAACTTGCATAATGAAAAGACAAGATTTTGTTTAACCACCACGGCACATCTGTCGTCAAACCAAAAAATAAAGGTTAACAAAAACATTTAATTCAACATGTATGCCTCTCAAGTATGGCCGCACCTTATTGTTGCAGTGTCCATTTAATTACGTAAAATATTACGCCAGTATAGTTATATTGGAGACAAACGTGTATTACCCACCCATATTTCTTAAGCTTAGTTCAGATTCCTGAAAATAGAGACGAGCCACTGTCCATCTTTACTACCTTCTGAGAAGTTTCTCACCGAAACACTAATGACATAAGTTCCTGTACGACCTAGTATTTATCTGACTTCATTTCTGACCTGCCAGTTTTAAGAAAATCTTTCAAATATATTTTCCTTACCTAATATAATGACAAAGACCTAATCTTTGTCATTATATATATATATATATTTCTTTGAATCTTGACTGAAGATAATTATTATTAGGAAAAATTTTATCTTTCATTTCGCGGCTTTTACTTTGTAGTTTATATATAACTCTTATGCCAATGTGTAACTACTTAAGACATTGTTATATTTTCTTATACATTGCTACTCGATACGGTGTGTAGAGAGAGTAAATAATAAATATCTATACATGGATACCTTTGTCCAAATGTCCTATATAGTCAGGAAATACATTAGTGACATGACCCGACGCGCTGTTGCTTTATTAGCTGTAAATGCTGTAAAAGTAGTTTTATATAGAGGTATAGTTTATTTGTTTCTATGTAGAGGGTTATCTATTAAACTATAATACTAATATGATTTAAAAATATTTTAATTAATATTAAACCCAGCAGTATTTATTGGCTCAGGATCCTGGAGAAGGGCGAAACAGAAAGTAGCTGCTAAGCAGCAGTGGGTTGCGTCAGCCTGTTGATGATGATAAGAAAACTGCACTACCCTGGAGTCAAATAGGCTATGTTTCAATAGCATAGCACACTAGCGAACTCACGGTTGGAAGCTATAAAAATATATAAGTAAACGCATCACATAGCCGTGACTATCATCACTTTCCACTATAGTTTAGATAGGTCACACATCACGTGTGATCATCATCGATGTGACATCACGATAAAAATATTGTACAACTTTGCATGTCATTATCGCATCGCTTATTTAATTCAAAACATTATTGAAACGATATAGTTGTTCAGTAAACCATCAACACATCGATATAATTGATAGAAGAATCGATCATTGCGAGAGCCATTCATCGATAACGACAGGAAGTTTTATGTATCTTGTCTGCTACAGACCTAAGAACGATCAGATTGTGTACTCGCATTAAAACTTTAGTCACGTAGCTATATGACACTGCCGCACTGTTTACTGTGCTTGTAATGACTTTGATTCTCATTGCTTGTTTACCATTAACATTCTTGGCTAATATAAGTTAAATAAAGCAATGTATGTACATATATGAATGGTGGAGCGTGCGGGGCACGCTTAATAAACTTAAATGTGTAGGCGCGTTTTAAGTACCATAGATGGCTTTATGCGATTGTTAGAGTTGTATTGTCTTAGAAATAAACTCTTTGTTACAGATTCTTGTATATTAGGCAGTCTTTAGGAAAAATTGCATTAGCAATTTGTTGATAACTGATACTTATCTTATCGCGATAATTCTGCAAAGCCAAAAATATAACCGAAGTGGCAATAAATCGATAGTTAGTAATTGGAAGCTGTTTTAGCCATTATTTATGCTCATAAAAAGTTGTTTCAACTTTTATAGCATGTTGCTAAAACACCTGCAAAAATGTTATATTTATGTCAATATACTTTGACACGTAATCGTAAAAATTAGTCGAATGTGTTAATAAGAATTTGTTTAGGATATTAATTAAAAGCTATTATACAATATACCTACTCATTGGATAGATTGTGAATTAGCCACGCGTCTCAAAAAATAACTTATATATTTTAATTAATAAATGAGGACTTTTTGCAAAATAGATCACCTGTGCGATTTCAATGCACCTAAGAAGATATTATTTAGCCGTTTTTTGGCTATAAATAGTTTTATGGATATCCTCTTAAAATTTGAACAGTACAATAATAATGCATCTAGTACTATTCAGGCTAAAGTAACGCATGCATAGGGTCGTCTTTTTAAAAATAGTCAAAATTTAAGTACCTTACTTACTATACTGAAACGTGGTAATACAGACGTTAAATTATATTGAAACATAACTAAGATACGGATACACACGATAGTAAACAACTTAAGTCGTAAGAGATACAGATAAAAAACATATCACGTTATTGTCAACCGGTATTTACTTGGATTTCAGTATAATTATATTGAACTGTGGCCTAGGACCTTTCACAAAACACAGTCATTATGTTCATCTAGGCAGCTATAGCGCGGGATCTTTGTGACCTAACTAGACAACCTTGAAAGGAAGTAAGTACCTGTTCTTTGTGCCATGAGCAAACTCAAAGGTTATGGGTTTATACCTACAACTCACGATAGACACACTGGCAGACTAGACCAGTATACGTGGATTCTATATTAAAACCGAATCATAAAGAAAATATTTTGAGCTATAAAAATTTATCTAAGATAGATAGAACTCGACCAAAATAAAGGAACAAGGTCATTGAATCAGCTGATACCAGTGAGTTATACGTTGGCTCTCTCAGTCACGCATGCGTAGAGATGAACATTCGACACGTTTTATTATAAAAATAATAAGATAAAATATAAAAGTTAGTGATAAATGTAACCGCAGAATTCCTCAGCACGGCCCACGGAACCGGGTCAGTGGCTCGGCTTTTCGCATGTCACAGACTAGAGTTGTTGGCATATTTTTGCAAAGAAAACACAATGTCGGAATCGTGCTAAGTGTCGGGGTGGTTGCCAGAAATAAAGCTGCAGTGCAGTAGTGAGCTTGCAGCGGCAGACTGCGGTGCTGGCTCACCATTCATTGTGATGGCGGGAGGTCGATACGTCGCCAGTGTCGCCGCGCCTGCTGTGATGCGCGGTCGTACCGACGTCTCCGCGTTGTTCGCTTGTTCGCACCGCTCGCTTGACATTTGTGAGCACTGCGCAACCGACTCATATCGACAGTGAAGCCTTTATTTATAAACAAATTGTAATTATCTGTGAATTTGATTAATCTTATAACAGTAGTTTCATTCATAATAAACTGTTTGGAGATATGGTCTGTTTGGTCCAATAAGATAATAGTGAAATTTAAGATGATAACGTATTTATTTGATTAATTTAACGTGAAAGAGCACGTGACGACAGACTATAACATAAATAGTAAAGTAATATGGACACAAATTAAATTGATCAGTAAGTACACACTCGTTACATACAGTTAGAACATAACATAATTTTCGCAAATTACACAACCACAAGTCATCAATTTCTAACACGATTATTATGTAGTGTAAACGAATGAATGTTTAAATAAAGATTCGGCATATCGAGAATAAACATGTCACCCATCTTGAGTGATAAAATTTGATAAAATAAAAGATGTAAAAGATAATAGGCGAATGAATGATGTAATTGTTTATTGAGATGCTCTGTAATAAATGACAATCGAGAATTAATTTCTCGATGGCCCTGGTTATGTAGAATTCCACATTAAAACGCCCACAACGCAAACCCGTGGTTTTAGCGATGGTGACACACTCGTAAATCAAATTAAGAGGCCGTACAACACAATACAACGATGAAATAAAATTGTATAAGACAATTGTAACTTTTCTGTTTTACGACCTACAATCTCGGGAACGACATTATTAAGATGATATAATAATTTGATATGCAGTGTTTACGATGAAAACCGGTTATGAAATGACTCAAAACAAACTATTAGGTGCTTTATCAAATTTTTCAACAAATGTTTTGACTTTGATCAATGACAGATTAAATATAGAGTATATTACCTACTTAATTCTGTCGCCTTAATCAATTAAGTTCAGGCCTATTATAATGATGCCATTAGAAGTGGAGAAAATGGGATTTTTGAACTTGGAATTATCGTAACGATCTACAAACTTTTAACAACAGCTTGCGCACAATACAAATGGGTAGGTTTTGTTACGCGAAGTAAAATAGTAGTGATCACTCTGCGTGACGAAGCTTTTGTATTAGGACTTACACCAAGTGAATACCTACAATTTGTTGTCGATTGTCTCTTTTTTCTCAATAGTAGGCATGTCATTTATATCCCTGGTCGTCATGTCGTGGCATCAAAATATAGCATTCTTAAAGACAAATACAAACATTATGGAATAATAAAAATCATTATCGATATCGAATTTATGTTTTACTTTAAGTTTGATAATAATCAGTAAACATCGTATTTATCTTGCCTGCCTAAAAGATCAGTGAATCATTTAGATTGCGGATACTGCCAAAATATTGGATTCATTTGTATTTCCTTCGTTCCGTTTATTTCCAGATTTTCTTTATGCGTACTGATTGTAGATTAAAAGATTTTTAAAAAATGTGTATTAGATTAGACATTAGGCGTATTGAATTTGCCTCTGGCGAATTCTCTTTATCTAATTTGAATAACATTGAATGAATCATAAGTTTGGACGAGGTCAACCTGTGTCATCACAACAGAATGAACTGACTTGTTCACTTTTTAAAATTAACTTATTTTAGTATCGGCAGCTTATTTATAATTAATTGCCAATACAAATCATCGAGCAAAAAGTTTGTTGATGAAGACTTAAAAAGTGTTAAGGTTTAAAATAAACTAATGTACAATTAGCTCTTAATTGAAGCAGGTACTTAGATATTAGAATATCAGTCATAGCTACCGTCATAATACCTACCATGTAGTCTTAATTTTAATAAATTCGAATTTTTGAGATAACATTGCGAACAGGTTATAGAGATGTAGAAATGTAGATAAACAAGTCAAGTGTGTATTGTGTGACAGAATCAAAGCAAATTCAACCCGGACCGGTAAGAAACAAATCTAAAATGGAGCCTGGAGGTATCATAACAAATATACCGGTTGCTACCATCGTTTCGTCACCTTTAATATATAATATATACGCCTATACGCATTTCAAGTTCTGTTCACAAAGATTCAAATTATGCTGGACTTCTGGCCTTCATCGTCCATCTTGGACACATGCCCGACTAGATTTGTAGCACAAACATCATTATGCACGATAACAACTGGGTCTTACGAATTTCCTAATTCCAATTTGAAATTTATTATTACATAATTGATTATTTTATTTTGATTTTAGAATAAAATTCCAATTATAGTTGCGTAAACATCGTCCGGCTTGGAACATCAGAATATATTAACTAAACCGGTGTATTGTCAAGTTATTCATATTTTATTCCTCATTAAATCTGCGTACATCGATTTCTGTCAATGTTGCGAGTTGTAACCTCATTTAGTGTATTAATTAATTGTAGTCATTAATTGAAAGCTGAATCCACCACCACGGGGACTTAAGCTTTTCCCCACGTAAAAAAAAAGGAGGGGAGAGAGAGTCATTAATTGTTACAAGCAGAAGAGAAGGCGTGTTAACAGTTAAAATTTTGGAACGGCTTGCGTATTTATTTATTTGGATGAAATGGAAGGTCTGGTAAGTGCGGGTCGTAGCGGTTGTCGTCTCGACAAATTTTGCTGTACGATATCGATTTCATGCTCACGTTTTTTGGCCGTATAGAATATTGGATCCACGCAGCGATACTTCTCATTTTGCTCTAGAAACTGTTCAGTCGTATTTAATTAAACAATTGACTACTGTGGGTGTTATGAATGTAAGTGTCAGAGAGAGATAAGATCAGATACATCTATGCGAACGTCCTGAGTCTTGTGAGCCGAAACATTTGATGATACGAAAGTAACACATATTATTGCAAAGATCAGAATTAGTATCATATTAATAAAAACAAAAATGCTGCTATAATAAACATTTAACCTGATCAAATTTATTTAACCTGATCAAATTTAAACAATTTTTGCTACGTTTGAATGCCTGTGTCCAATATTCTAAGGCTATAGTGGAGGTTTCAAAGTAGATTATTAAGATAGGGAATAATCTTTTTTTAAGGAGAATCAAGTTTTTAGTCAAGTCACACGTACCAATTCCTTGTATAATACAATATACTGAACACTTCCTAATATAATACAGTAACAGAAACCATATTGTATTATTAAAGGTATTCATGTGCTCTAATTTGCTGATTGGAACTGACTCATACTGTGAGGTGAAGAAATAGGCAAAAGACAAGTTGACAGAGATATAGATAGAAATCGCTTCACCGTCTAGAATAGAATCGTTCCTGGAAAATCTGGTCATTGTCCCGTAGGAACAGTAGGTATATTGCGTGTATATTATTCTTTCTACGTTTTGACCGCGATCTTGCGGTCCTGCGATCTATTCTACCTGGGGTAAACTGTGCGAAAGCCAATTCGCCATAATTAAATTCTTAGCAGCTGTACGGGATAGTGCCTGAAAAAGTGTTATATTATGTATTATACGGTGTATGTAGATATAGACTACGCATCTGCTTCTACATATCACTAAACTAATTTTCTTCTAATATTAATATAAGCTTGTAAATATAAAAGCAGTTAAGTCTAAACCTTGGCATTTTTAGTTTTTAAATAGGGAATTATCAAATTAATTTTACAGTAAGCAATCTGACGATTGAAGAGTCAACTCTTTATAGTAAAAATGTAAAAACTAAGTTCACTTTTGCCTTTTAAATATACAAACATATATACATATTCCCACGGTAGTCGGAGATATATTACACGAACATTTCGCCAGTTATGAATTTCGGTCCCACATAATAGGAGGCGAGCCTTTATTTTTAAACTGGCTCACGTAAAAATATCTATATACATTACCCAAAGTCCAATCTCACACTTGTACTCACAACTTCACTTATCTTGTAATTATTCGACAAACGTGCCATTTATACGCACGTGACCTCTTAGCAGCTTCACATTTGTGGGCTTTGCACTTAGCATACCACTATTAACACATTACATACAGTATATAAGTACTGTGCATGGACAATAATACCTAATTTATTGACAGCTAACATTAGACCTGAATGATACAGTGGAATATGCTAAAATTTTATAAGTTCTTATATTGTACAGAAGATCGAAGCCAAACTTTAACAAGTGCAAAAACACAGCCAATAGTTCGGTTACGATATGATAAGAAAAGGAATAGCATGCTCTTAGAGGAAACCAGCGTAAGAGTAGAAACACTGATCCTGTGTTTTGCCCCGTGATCTGAAGACTCACATACCTAACTCAATCACTTCATTTTTCTCTCACCCTATTCTGTAAAGCATTGCAATCTATGACTCGCTAGGTTAAAGGTATTAAAATTTGAGTGTAAGGGGCACCATATCACTCCCAGTGATATCTCTGGTAAGGTAAGCGATCATAGACAACGATAACCATTTACCATAAGACTTAAAATAATTAGGTGTTGTCACCCTTTAAAAAAGAAGTCACTGTGGTGCTGATAGCAAATCCTGTTTTCAAAGAACCTGGTACCTCTAGTCACCAAGGAAATATAACACAAGCTTGTTAAGACGAAATAAGCGAAATCGTCAGTTTAAATAAACTATTGTTATATCAATTATTTCACAGGTAGTAAATAATTAGTAATTTATAAACATACGAATGCATAATATCATTATTGAAATATTTCAAGAACATTATACCGAAATTAATTACAGTCACGTAACATAGTTACCTATCGTATTTCTGGCATAGATTGCTACCAAATTTTGCTATTGTGAGATATATAAGCATAAACATTTTAAGATTATGGTGATGTTATAAGTGCATTTGATAGTACTGACAAAATGATATCAGATTTTTCTGCTAGAAAAAGTCTAGAAGGCAATTTTAGCCGTAGATTAGGGGATGTCATCGACACCGGTTATTGGAAACACTTATGACGGTTGATATAGAGAATCAGTATCCCTAAATAACCTGACGACTAGTCCGGCGTTTACAATTCGTTGGTGGCTATTACTACATAAACCCACACCCTTGTCCATCCTTGGACTACAGCTTGCCTGCAACGATGTCCTTACGCAGATCAAACTATACATCATATTTGTTTCTACTGAAAGGATTTAGATGAACAACGTGTTTACGAAACCGCATCAAATTTAAAGACCCCTAATTAGTCTGAGTATTTTTTCATAAATGCGGATATTTATTCGTACAGCTTTTTAATTTTATAATACTTTTAGTTCAATAATAATTATATTTTTATGAGGTTTATAGAAATACTAACATAAATATTATAAATTTATTATTCAAGCCAATCAAGAAGTCAATTTTGTTTAAGTTTAAAATATTATTTCACAATTTGGTGCAATGTGTCCGTGCATAGAAATATACACTAACTTAAATCAATACATCCGTCGTTTTGTAAAGTTCTTATCAGTTACTAGTGATAAACAAGCACTTTTATTATAAAAGACAAGGTTAGATCATAGTTAATTGATAATATCGATTTATTATTATACAAGGTAGAAATAATTAGACGAACTGTATGCTTGTTAGTCACCTACGTGTATATATTGTAATATAGTAGACGTAATTTTTTTAAGTATTGCTTTGTCGTCTTTGTTTTGGATTTAATTACTTATAGATCCATTGTTAAACTAAACTGCTTTTCCAGACTAGTCAGGCTAGGTCGGTCCAAAAGTTTACTACACTTACGTTTGACCGTGAGGTATCTGGTTTAACTAGCTATTCAGTAGATACATGCCGGACAAAGGGAAAATTGCATATTTTTTCTATTGTCATCAACGTCTTCTGTGCGCGCATTTCGAGTAGACGTTGCCCGATGATAGGCTTGCATCTTTTCACGTGGGTCTTAAAAACAAAGCTAGCGGTTTTTGCATGTAACACATTTCTGTCTACCAGTTGTAGCCAGATCTAGAAGTAGCATCCTCGAACAACACCGATTTATTACACTCGTAAAGTCTCGTGAAAAATTAAACTATCTTGGCCGCAACGAATTTAATTAGAACTGTAGAGGAGTTGAAAAATTTATTCCACTTCTTTATTCTGTCGCCCGCTTTGCTAAGGAGCACGAAGTGGGCGATAAAATATAGAATATTTATCAAGACCTGGGACGCGCCAATAAAGCATTATTATGCTCTGAAATGCATTTTATGGTAGACTGCGCTGTACAGAATGTATAGCTTTGTCTGCTTTAAGAGATGTTTTGAAAGATCGTGGTACGGTCTTGTGTTCTAGTAAAGAAAAGATAAGTACCATGAAGACGAGCATTAAGGGGTTAGATTTGTGGATTATTCTTGATGCCAGTAATGTGTATGTAGCATAATTTATTTTATTCGAAATATCATTTATTTACTAGCTAAACCCGACTACGCTTCGCAGTGGTACACTCTCATATTTTAATTGCCCGTGCCCGTGGGAACTTCGATTTAAAATATACATAATTATATAAACACTCCTGCAGCGTTGTGTAAAAATTTCAAGTTAACAAATCGACTACATTTTGTGTATTGCGAACAAAAAAGATATTTTTATTGCAATAAAATAAAATACATAATTCATTAACATCGCTTCACAAAACAGCTTTCGCTGTTTGTCTATATCTAGGACAAAACAAAAAGTTGTAAATACATAAATATAACTCAAATACATATTATATTGTGTGTATATACGCTATATTGTTCAATACCTAATTTGGTTAATCAAGGGCGCATCGCATGCACATATGTAAAGTATCGTTTGTTTATTCGAATATAATTTGTAGGTATTGTATTAAGATCTGATGTGTACTTAGCTAAATTGATAAATGGCTGAAACGCCTAGACGCCTGGAGTGTTGTACAATTTGATACAAGATCCATATAATAACAATATAATTCGAATGTATTAAATATTTATTCAGTACATTGTATGGCAGATACGTATGAACGCACAGCAAATCGTACTAATTGACACGTCCATATAATTAAAATAACACTATTTTATTTATGCAAAAATCATCAAACATGAAATGAGTTACTAAATAACAAAGATACTAAAACTTTAAAAAACCAGATATAATCATGATGACCGAGCTTCCTCTGGTGTCAAGAATTTCAATTCTGCAAAGGACCTTTATGACTTTTGAATTAATTCTGCTGCAATTATGGTAAACACAAAGCTTCTGACGTATTCGCGTGTTTTTAAATTCTAATAGAGAATCATTTACGTCATAAAAATAAAATAACTGTACTTGTCGTTGTCGACTTCAATTTGGTTAAAAGGTCACATCATGTCCGATTAAGGACCGATTCAAGTTACCAATCTGTCTGTAGTTTTCCATATTTAAACGCAATGAGAATTGAGATTTAGACATAAGTAGATATTTTGTATGGAGCTCTTGTCAAAATTCTATCCCTCTCGGATCCGTTACTAAGAATCACTGCTAAAGTGCTAATAGTGATTCGATAAAAACTGAGCCTGAGAATACTGATAAAAAATTAACCTTTATTTCTCATTAAAAAACTAATTACCTGCGAAGTTTCGTATGACGTATAGTAAACAACTCGCAAGTATGCTGTCGACGAAAAAGCGTAGAATAGGTCGGCACATTCCGACAATTATGACTCATAGCGTTCAAAGTCTTTAAACTGTAACAGATATAATATAATCTTTCTCATCTCTATCAATTGTCCATATGGTTGAGAGATTGATTGGCAACTCACTACAATTGGTTTGACTCATTGATATATTTTATTTATAGCTAGGCATGCCTATTATGTAGTACGTATTACTGCAATATACCTTTAATATGGAATTACAAATATTATTTTTATAACATACACATATAAAAAAAAATTATAATAATAGGACCTAAAATTTTGCTTATTGAGCTAAAGCCCTAAAAGGTATACTGATAAGGTTTTTGCTTGCCCAGGAATAGAACCTGAGACTGCAAACAAAAGAGCATATACCACGGTATTAACGTCGTAGCCGGTATAATAAGCATAATTAGTCTTTTTCTTCAGCGGGCCGCTGCAGCTCAAGAACTTAATCTAAAATTTTCAGTAAATTAATGACCATTTATGTTCACATTTGAACACTAATTACGGATTTTATCGTGATTTATTAATTGGTCTTCCTGTAACCATAAATACTTTTATTGGAAACGTCAATTGATAAGAGTAAATGTAAATTTCAAACCAATATAAATTGCGATATGTTCAATTTTAGTATGTAGTAGGTACATAGACGTAAGGTAACGTATGATCATAACAACGGTACCTACCTAAAATACAATGCCCGATAAAATGTTGGGCTCCGTCTGGAAGTAGTTATAAGTAAAACTCCAGACCTTTTATTCTACTGCTGAGAAGCAGTAAATAGAGTAAAATACTCATCAGCATATTTAATGCAGTATAATAATTAAATCTCTGCACGGATTTCGCAGCGGACTAACTGTCACATGTCGTCTCACTGCTGCAACGACATTGAGTGCTGTAGGTTCAAATCTCACGCGGTACTATTATTGGTGTGATGCACAAATGATTGTTCATAGTCTGGGTGTCTTTGAGTCCATTCTTTGTAAAGTCCTCGCACCACAGGGTTAAATTTCTAATGTGGGATTTGAAAACTGAAAAATACGTACTTGATTTTTAAATACTTATTTTACAGTCATTTCTAAATTAACTACCTTTCATTCTTTAATTGTTTCTGTTTTTATGAGTTATTGATTGTTAACAATAATAGTAAAACCTATTATGTAATTTAAATACTTTTTCTTTCTCTTTTTTTAAGCGTGGCAAAAAAGTTCTTTAAAGTATTTAGTACTTTATAGAAATTTTTTGGCAACCCTATATTTAAAAAATTAACAGTTATATGGGCCACTATAGCTGCCCTGTGGTTACGCACGCGCATTCGGTTATTTTTCTCATTATGTACTCATCAATCACAGCTACTCGTTTTAATTGGACACTTCATTGCTTCCATTATTTTAATAATTCAATCTTCAAACAAGTTCGAAATCTCTTATCTTTTCGGTGGAGATGACTGTACTGAGTGTATTTTTGTTCTTGGGTCATTAGTGTTCGTTACATCGTTGTCGTAAGAAAAAAATATTTAAAGAGTGACTAATAGAAATAGTCGTGAGAAAACACGAGATCAACGTGGTAACGTTTGTGTGAACGTTGCTCTTTATTTTACGGAAAAATGCTGTGGAAACCATTATACTTATGAGGTTTAAGTTGCGAAAAACAACACCTAGTTGTGAATGGATTCTCACGTCCTGCGGTCAAGTATGTACAACAAACGTAAAATTAATTGACATTGCCTAACTTACAAAAATCTAACGAAGCTTTCAAGGTGCCAGACAGAAGCTGGATACAAATGGCATGATGCTATTCTACATTTCTTGGCATAATGCTACATAAATCTGAGACTGCCTCACGATATAAATTTGCGCTAATGCTTGCACTCGAATTTAGGAGTCGAGTAAATTTTGGTGTTTCTATTAACCTATCAATACTTGGAACGCCAGACCTAATTCAAAACCTATTGTTTTTGGCCGCTGGTATGCCGCTGCGACTCAATAGATTAAGAAAATGTCAGTAATTGCACGCAGCATCTAATAGACTGGTAGTCAGCTATGGGTTGGCCCTCTTGTTATGTAGAACTTCTCTTTTTAAAACATAGCTGTTGAATAATGGGTCTTAACCACTATGGGTCTACAAACAGGCGTGAGTCTATGTTTATGCAATATCAAATAAAAAATGCATTAAGTACCTAAAGCTATTAATAATTTAACCGACAAGCAGCATAAAACTTATCGTTTAGATTCAATTCGATTCGCTAAAACTCATCGAATATTTTATGTCCTGTATAATTTAGTCGACTGAGGAAACGCTACTTAGTATTTAAACGACGTAGCAATTTGCTACCGTGATATGCAATTTGTATGTAGTTCTAGGAACAATGCATTCTACGTGGCTTCTTTGTACGACGTATTACGATTAAAAATGCAAAACTAGCTAATTAGACCAGGGTTAGAATCCAAGACAATTACGTAACGACGTCATATGCATATAAAAATCAATAAATATATGAATCCTTTGAACATTGTACTTTTGTAATACGCAAAGACGAATATTTCTAACCAGGAACAGCCCAACTATTTAGTGCAGCCTGAAACCAAAACAACAGCTTTTAAGAATCTTTGTCTGTCTGCCATCACTGTTTGTTTGTTCCGACATCATGCAATCTCTAATTCATACCTACTTAAATTTAACAGTTTACAAAACAGGACTTGACACGATGAAGTTGTTTAAGTAAATATTTGAGTAACCTAAAGACATTGACTCGTTGATATAATTCTCACGAGTGCATGGTTAGCTATGTTTATCGTTAGGTTTGGTACAAAATTGGACAGGGTTGATGAGATTCCTCGCAAGTAAAATGAGTATCTGAGTTACACCTTAGATGGGATGAGCATTACAAGTATCTGTTATAAAAGATCTAAACAATCTAGCACAGATATAATTGGTAATTATAACCGCACCTAATTGTGTCTCCGATTTTTTGCCTCAATAAGAGTTTGTCCACTGCCAAATGAAACGTGGTTTCATTCTAGGTTTCATTTAAATGACGTTTAGCTATCAAACTGTGAAAACCATATTAAAATCCGGTCAGTGATAATTGCGTTAGGTTTAAACAAACAAAAGTGTTATCCGTGTTATAAATAATATCTTAGAGATTCCATATTTAAATTTTGACGATTACATCTTCCTTCCTTAAATTACAACAAGTTTGTTTATGTAATTATTATAATTAACATCCTTATTGTCATTTTTAGTGAACATATTCCACAAAATATGAAGTATGAGAAAAACGTGTATTACCATAAGCGATGACTACAAGTAAGTTGTCAAATTCATAGCCTTGTTTGCCTTTGCACTACCGGTAACCACAACACACGTGACACCACAAACCTATTACGCATACATACATACATAATTAATAGGTACATCTTACATACCTATTATATATTTATTTTACCATAAACCTGAATGTAGCTATTTTCTGAGAAATAGTGAGTCTGGAATCGACTGGAATCGTTTTTAAATAATCGTCTTGATAACATGATTCAGAAACGAAATGTTTATTGAATGTTATTTTATCGAACCACTTTGGCTTATTAAATGCAACTATCCGTTTTATGATGTGGTTTCGGAGTAATATTATATAATTCTTCGAAGTATAACCTGAATTTTTGTTTAATTTGCCACAAAACGTAAAACGTAAGTGAAAATTAAGTAAAAAGGCAAACGGACGAATTGCGACGGCGATTTTTCAAATATTTATTGCTATAAGAATTATATAGGTTTATGATATAGTAAAGTAATTCACTATTAACTGTTCAATTCAGTAAGTACAATGGTTTAAGTGCGGGTTACTAGACTTCACAAATCTTCGAGAACATCGTGGAACTCTTAGAAATCTTTTTTATCATGTATTCTATTTTTTGAGCTTTCCTATATGTTTTCCGTAGCAGGTTTCTTCATAATGTTTGCCTTCACCGGTAATACGAGCGATAATTAACTATTACTAATAGGTATGCATATAATATCGAAAACCACGATACGTTGGTTAGACAAGAATATCGTTTATTGGTAAGCCGCGTTAAATTTTATCGGTTTAATAATGAGACAAAAAAATTTATGATACGCAGATAGTTTATTTAAGCCGCTGTCTTATTCTTTGTGTTCGTTATTTGAACATTTACATCTCCACCGAGATGCAATTATTTCAAATGGCAGAGTTGTATTAAAAAAGGAAGATATAGGTAGCCTTGGGATCGAACTTGCAACTAATGACATGTCAGTCCAACGGAACAATAGGCCATCGTTATTATGACATAGGCGATGCTACGTTATGTCACATAATATAAGAAACATCCTAACCGCAGCAAGGTGACGTAACAGCCACGAACGCAACGCGATAAGAAATTGTGAGATGATGCGAAACCGGTAATCGTTGTCGATCGTAACTCATCGTGGTTCATCAACGCCGAACAAACTCCTTTAGAAAGTCAACCTTGAACTTAATATATACTGAAAAAGCCGGTTTTCGGACTACAGGTACTTTTAATTTAATTCAGAGATACCAAGTCCTGTTTTTGCTGTGTGCATATTGCCATCCCATCGATTTATGAGTCCTTTCTGGATTATAAATTGGATAAGTTATTTACTAGTTACTGTACATGGCCATTTAATATGCATTCAGCATTTTTAAATAATCAGCATAATCTCGCTATTTATCTGTAATTATATGAATTATAAATAAAATTTTCGTTTACATGGCGTATCATAAATATGGATCTTACGGTCATAAGACATATATACAGGCGTACACGCCATAGTTTTTTAAAAGAAATATGTATTTTCAGGCCATCATAAAATAGTTTATATATTGGCGCATTATAAATAAATAAAGAGTAGCTAATAAGCTATATAACTTCTTTATAAAAAAAGTCTCTCAATATAACAGCAGAGTTTATCTGTTTATACTCTCCAGTCTTTTAGTCTCCGTTACCTATTAGCAGGCTTTAAATTAGGAACACTACTTGCCGCGCCGTTCCATGAAAACTATGACAACTCCTTCTCATACGAAGTTTAAAGACAGCCACAGACAGAATGGCTTCTCTATATTATACGACGTATTCGATTGTAGGCCATTTAGGATGACCCATCATGTAGATTGTAATAAAAGCTGCAATCGATCAGAAATTGTTTCGAGGAAAGACGGTCGTTATTATGATTATCATGATTTTCCTGACGTAACCAAACATTTGGTTAAATCAAATATGATGACGTATTTGGTCAAAAACCTAATTAAACGAGCCATGACTATCACGGTAAGCAACGACTTGGCGTTGCATACCTTTGGCATTGCCAAAGTCTATCAGCGACGTTTGCCACTTACTATTAAGTGGACTGCTAGCGCGTATGCTATTAGAGACAATAAAAATAGATAACTAACGGAAATAGCTGCCATTCAAATACCTCAGTTCGTTTCATTGCTTCTTTTTAATGAGATGGAAGGCTGAAAGAATCCTTAGACAGGATATGAGACGTCGCTCGGGATTAATATATTATAGTAGGTATATATAATACTATTATTAATATAGTAGGTATATGTATTACTATTATAGCAATATATATAGTCAAAGCTAGGTATATAAGTATATGAAGTCAATGATATATCACAGTATACAGCAAGGAAGACGCAATTTTTAATTAGACACCATTTTGTCGAGTGGCACCGGTTTAATCCGTACCCTAGTCAGTTTGATCCAAAGATATTTTGCAAATCCTCCTTGAACGCATAATTTTAATTATGATTAAATTCACACCGTGCTGCAGACTTTTCCTAACGTTTGTCTTTGAAAATGTAATCTAGCTGTCCGCCGCGGTTTTACTGACGTTTATAAAGACTGCTCCGCTCCCGTGGCTTGTAGCCTGATGTTTTAAAGTGTATTCTTCTTCTTGATTTAGTAGCATTCTACTGCTTGAAAGTTTATTTTTAATCGAGCCCGTTATTTTGATTATACTAATTACAAATAAAATACAAATCTTTTCTCTTTATAAGTTTATATTGAGAACAGACCCCAATATATACCACATACTAACACGCCTTTATCTCCTCAAAGGCACAAATAGAGGAGATGGTGTATATTTCGCCAAGGACTTATCTATTGGCATTTTGTACAATTCCAATTACCAGCTATAGAGATGTAATAGTATTTTGTCCAAACCGGGTAATTACGTGCGATCCCATGAGACACACCACGTCGGTCGGTGACAATAAAACAGTTCAGAATATATTCTATTTGTGTAAATGGTACCTCGTGGACCTACCATGGAGAAACATCAAACCATGAAATAAGAGAAATATGAAAGCCCATAAATGATTTATAGTTTTAAGGTACGGTCCATTAGCGCCTGTAAATTTAATGTACCATAAGCTGTTTTGTATTTTATGAAACATTCCAGATATTTTTATTAGATACAGATGTATGGGTTAAAATTGAAAATACTCAATATTATCAATTATTAATACAATGATTTATATCCTTATTTCACGCACTTATTGAAGAAAAATAAATTACATCATATTTGAGCGACATCGTTAAACTAATAAAGAATGAATTATTAATTATCAATTATATATTGATGTTGACTACATTTCGCAATAGGAAATTATATTACAATGAAATATAAATTTATGGCGTCAAGCTAGTTGGGCTTAGTTGGCTTTTAAAATAAGTCGTTTTCATTTAATATGCTATAGACATTGAAGCAGCAGATAGCATGTGATATTTTGAACTAAACCACTTAAAAGAATATCCGTTTATAGTAATCAAATAAGAAGAAAGTAACAAACTATGTAATATACCGTAGAGTCCACTGCAGCCAAACAACCTTGGACCGCTGCCAACCGTATTCCCTAGTTCCATTGCCATTGACAATTCAACAATTATAGCTTTCCGCACTAAATAAATAATTTATTAACATCGTATTTCGAGAGACTTTTTTTTTTTATATATCGCCTACGGAAACTTCTTAAAAGGTCAAATAACTTAGGCTTGGGCTCTTGACAAATATACTAAGTTTTTGACCTGAATTGTTTAGATCAATATTTTCTTTGCGTGTTTCATATGGTATGTATGAGTATATTTCACATATATTACAAGCCCATGTGTTGAATTGCGAAGTAAAATTGTTTAAAATAATATTTAGCAACGATTTGTGTTATATTTGTGCCGGTAAAATATTTTTTTGCTGAAAATCTCTAGAATGTCGTAAGACAGTATTACTTTTAACTAAAATATGTGTAAAGGCAAGCTGAAACTGACATGTATATTTCAATTTAGTGACGTCACTAAAATATGATCTTTGGTTATTCCGTCTTAGGCTTGCGATTTCCAATTGGTATTGGGCACTTGCATTGCGTTAAGTCGCAAAAGCAAATTATTCTGTTTTAGTGTCTACGTTGTTTACCTTTAGGTAAACTATTTTTATTAGCATCGTATATGAATAAAATGCAATAAATTAAAGGCTGGTATGATATTTGTTTATAATAATTACATAAACCTCAGACCTTATTAAACCGCTGCGATTGGCATCCAGGTGTATTTGTATAGTGTTTAAATAGCTGACGGCGATGCAAACTATAAGCGGGGCTTAGATTTCAGACGACGTAAAAAACTATCAAAATGCAACAAAATCGCAGATTGCTCTAAAAATAGTGTATGTGTGCTATTTTTAACATCGCTTAGATGCCCGTGATGCGTAAGTGGCGGCAGCGCAGATCGATCGATCAGCGGATTAAGCGAACATTACTACCATAATTGCTAGAGATTGGTAACCATTTACTAAAAGTAACAACCTCTTTTAGCGGATCTCGTTAGATTGGATAATCGACCTCAATGAAAAGAGAATGTTCATTTTTCCAATTATAAACTGAAGTAATTTATCTTCATTAGTTATTACTTTTAAACTGTACCGTTAAAAAAGAACCGTTCGTTAATTAAAAAAAGTATAATTGATTTTATCTACACCTGTCGTTACGTGTAAGTTTAAATCAATTATTACTCGCTAAAAGATATTCGTAACGTGAATAAAAAGCACAAACAAGATTAATGTAAATAAACAAACTGATAGTCAGGTATTTAGGTGTCCAGACGGTATTTACACAACGAAATAAATAACATTTGAATATATAATTACAGAGCTATTAACTAAATTGTTGACGAACAGTTTCGCACAAAACTATTTGTTATACCAACAACGATTGCGTTTACCTATTTCCAGTACGTAGCTGCTTAGAGACTGGTATTCGTGAGAATTTTGAAGTTTGTTGCTAAGCCGATAACGTTTAATTAAGATGGTCTTTGAAGACATGTTAGGTAAACTGCACCTCGGTATCTGAAAATATACTTATGTAGTTGATACCAATAGATTTGTCTTTCTACAGGGTGTTTAAAGAAAACTCTGCTAAAAGTAAATGCAATACAACTGTGCTTTAGACTTTTAATACGGGCGTGCTATCATACCATATATCATTAGACTTTGACGACTTTTCTTGAACTGTAGTATAAAATTTTCTCATTATTCCGACCTAATAAGTTAGTCATTATATCTGAAAGGACATTAGCTTTTAAAACACAGCATCTTGGCCTAGTTAAAGAGACAGCAGTTTGTTGAGAAGTAACAGGAATTAGAGAGGATAAATAGCCTTATCAATACTTTTGGCTTCATCCATCACCCATCAGGCATTCTTTAGCTGCTGCTTTACAATAACAGAAAAGCGGGAAAATGGTCACCTCGTCGGCGTCGCTTCGCTGAGTGTTGTGTGTCCGAAATCCATACGGAACAACATTAAATATTCGTGTTATTCAGAAATTAATTATTGTTTTGGGTCTGGTGTACATTGTGTTCGTTAATTGTATATTATACCTATGTAAAGTTCCTCTCGGCACAGGCCTTGATAATTAAAAATGAGGTGTATTTAATAAAATACAATTATGATTGATACGTCGATTACTATTAGGAGCCCCTCCCATATAAAATATACATCAACAATTTTAATACGCACAATATACCAAATATGTTTGCATTGAGCTTTCTTAGATTGACATATTAACATTTAATTCAGATTAATTTAGAAAACTGCGTTAACCGTAAGATGGGCAGTAAAAGCATTGACGGTTTACGTAGCTAATATCGTAAACATGAATTACTATACTAATCTTATGTGTCGTGTATAATAAAGTTGTCAATAAACCAGCGATATTATTTTATTATTGGTGTTATACTCTTGTCTACGAGAACGGCCGGAGCTTTATTGCGAGTTAATTTACCATCATAATGTAATGATTAGTATCTGGAAGACGAAGCGAGACGATTCAATTCGATTACACAGAACGAGTTTTACCGAGTCAACGGCTAATTGAAATCGATTTTTTCGCTGGATACATATAACATTCTGAATATTCAAACACAGTTTTCGCCAGCCAGTTAAAGGAGGTATATTTTTAGATGTCATGTATTAATAAAACGAGTAATAAACGTATCGAGAAAGAGGAAACTCGCCAAGTTGTCGAATAAATCGGTAGATTTATGCGCGGATTTTGTGTAATCCATAATTCATAATGAGGTTTTACTATTGTTGTGACGTCAAGTGCTAAGTAATTAGCTAATTCTGCCTAATCGTCAGATAATCTTACAGTGACGTTATCGGGATTAAGGCTGTTAAAAATTCTTTTATGATAATTTTATACAGCAATAAAAGCCATGACTATTTTTATAGCGAGTGTACGCGACGACGCGGCAAATATGCCGCGACAAAAAGTTGAAGACGGCTTGAGCCGTCTGATTGTTTGAATATCTCAGTAATGGATGAAACGTTAGTTGGCTGCATCGCTGAATATTTTAAATATTATGAAATTGCGTGAACTATTTATGTGCAAAGCTGCTTTGCTTAAATTGAATAAAGAATATTTATTCGGTATCATGCCATAAGTTTAGGTTAGTGATTGCTTTCTTTTGTGTGATCTATTTGTCAGCTAAGCAATTCTTAATAGCAGTACAAAGGCAATATGGGCCTAGGAGATAGCAATAGGCTTTTACGTAAAATAAGGGTATAATTTATTATTACATTATATCGAAGAGATAGGCAGAGATCTATCTCTGCCTATCTCTACGATATATAGTGTGAGTTTATGTTATCTAATTTTTGCAACTTTGCAATCAACAAACTCAACAAAATAATGCACAGTTCACTGTCACCTGAAATAGGTGAACATAATTATGTAAGCGATGGGTTATGTTTGACAAGGGACTTCAGTCAACTGGATTATTACTTTGAAACCGAATTACATGTTTAAAATCCGTTTATAGTAGGATAATTTAGTTAAATATAAAGCGAAGTACGACTTTTAGCATACTAATCATATTAAAAAATGATTAAACTATTCCTAACTGTAATTACAAATTCGAAGGTGAGTATCTTTGTTTGTTAAGCTTTCATGCCTTAACTTCTTGACCGATCATCATAAAATTTCATATATCCACACATTGTCAGAGGTACAGAAATGTACATAGAATACCTACTTTTCATTTAGGAAAATATAATGATCCCGAGCGAGCGAAGCCGCGAGAAAAGCTAGTATTATAAATGTGTGAGTAGTAGTATTATAGTATTATAATTCATTATCCTCATTTTAATGAAAAACTATAAAGAAATCGTTGTAAAGAAACCTAAACCAAGACACGCGTTAAAACTAAAAAAATATAAAAAGACTGAGAACAACCTAGCTGATATAATAATCGGATGAATATCTAACCTAACCTAATATCCATTCAAACCTCGCACTAAACATTTCTATATTACACACCAATTAAATAAGAAATATATAAGCACTAGCAGACGAAAATATCAAGGGGAGTAACAAACACATTGAAACAATGCCAAAGAGCCGTAGCAGTAGACAAAATAGATTCCCATAAACAGAAATAAGAGGAAGCAAGACAAATTTGATTATGTAAACGAGGAGTCATTCATCCGTGCGTTATGGATACTAATAACGCTGACAATAAACTTAGTTATGCAGAACTAAATCGGTGCACATATAATATTCTAGTACGTAATAAATATAAACCTAGATTTGACGGGTTTATTTAAAGAGATGTCCCTCATGGTTTCACCCACGTTTACGATTACTGCGCCGCTCCTGTGGTTTGTAGCGTGATGTTATATAGCTTACAAGCTTTTGCTCGCTTAAAATTAGGTTAGGTTGCGTTAGTACCTACTTTTTTTGATAACATAATAATAATAATAATGTCCTCCTGACCGAATTTCGGTCACGGCGGCCAATCTTAACGGAGACTGGCCATCGGCGCAAGAGATATTATAGTGCAAAAGTGTGTGCGCAAACACAAGTGCACTCTCATGATCCGATGGGACGAATAATCCGACATGACCGGAGAGAGATCAGGCGCTGGACCAACGGCTTCACGTGCTTTCCGAGGCACGGGGGTGTCTAATACCGCCAACTTCCTAACTCCGGGTTCGTATTGAGATTTCTTAACAGAAAAACCCAATAACTTTTTATTGGCCCAACCCGGGATTCGAACCCGAGACCTCATGCACAGCAGTCACATTCGCTACCGCTGTGCCACGGAGACATACAGCCTATGTTACTCGGTACCCGGCTTTCTAACGGTGAAAGAATTTTTTAAATCGGTTTTAGATATCAATTCTTTCCCTCTTTATAACATAAGTATAGACAACTTTCCTCAAGAATCCATACTAATATTATAAATGCGAATGTGAGATTGTTTGTTACGCTTTCACGCCTTAACTATAAAAGCAATCATCATGAAATTTCGCATAGACCAGACGTTGCCAGACTTTTTTCTCATAGACCACTTAGAGTTTAGCTGGTTCCGGTGGACCTCCTGCAGCTACATTTCTACCATATTCCTTGACTGAATTTAAAAAATTTGATTAAATCTCTACGGGCTGACCTTATTTTTTTTTAATTCTCGGGATTTAGCCTACCACGGTAGGCGGGCTGACCATTTTCTTTTTTTTGAAATTCTTGGGACTGAACCTGCCACTGTAGGCGGGAATAATTTTCCCCCCGCTTACGAATTGTGAACCCTCATTTTTTTGTCACGCCAACGTGACAAGACCCTCGTCGAGTCTTCTTTGGGAACTACTGGCATAGACTTTGTCAGGGATACAGAAAAGGCCAAAGGTTTACCTTTCAACCAGAAAAAAGTGCTACAGCAGTAGAATATTAATGACAAAATCTAAATTAACGCAAGCTAGGCCGCGAGCGAACTCTAGTAAGGACATAAAATGCAAAAACAATCGAATCTGATTGGTAGTTTTAGAGATAAGCGGGTCCAAACAAAAAACAAATCCCTTCAGCTTCATTTTATTTTTAGTATAGATAATATAGAAGTCATGCAACTTAAGTTAAATATAAATATATCTATATATTAATACGAGAAGCAAAAACTTTGTACCCCTTTTTACGAAAATTGCGCGGATGGAGGAGTATGAAATTTGGCACAGTTAAAGTTAAAGGAGGAATATGGAGAAGGAGGAGCGAATCCTAATATTTTTATAAAATATGAGTTAGTATTACATTAAACTGATGAAAAAACACTACACGCATACAACCATGCATTTGACAAACGCAGACGAATCGCGTTCGTAGTATTTTGATATTGTTCGTCTGACGTCATACAATTTTTTGTAACTATGGTTACCTATACCTTATTTATATTTAATAGAGAAAAACAGAAAACAAAGCAAGCTTAGGAATTTTGGTCGAATTTTGACCACGTCACTCGTTGACAAAATGTTGCTAAAGGCTCTAATGTGTACCATGTGCAAGTTGAAACACATGCTTGGATTGTGTGTATCTTATAAATGACCAACGCGAGCCACCCGCGCAAGTAACTGGTATGATAAATTCACGCATGAAGTCCGTGCAAGTATCTTGCACATGTAGCCTGTGTCACGCGTCAGGTACTTGTGCTGTATATACGCACCTTTACAACTGCACGGATGGGGGTTAAAAGATCACCTCGCCTATGCCTCTGTGGCGAGAGCTGTGGGTTTGATCTCCACAAAAGACAATACTTGACTAAAGTGATACACAAGTGGTTATTTCGAGTCTAGGTGTTCTTTGTATTCGTTGTTTGAATGTTTGTAACGCCCTCCGCGACACAGAATTCATTTCTAGAGACTTTAATTAAAAAAAAAAAAGGAATAATATTGAGTGGTATTATATGTGTACATATACAGTGTGTATAATAAACACTGTCCGATCTTTAAAGGTGTTATACAGTAGCTTATTATGAGTACGTAAGTGCCATCCTTTTATAAAAATCGATCTAAAAATTACCCCAATACATTTAATTTATTGAAAATAATATGTTAATAGATTACCCATGGCAACATCGACAACTTATTAATCATAATACCTAGGTATCATTAAAGTTCATAAAGATTTACCGATGCTGCGCCGCGCTACGCCGCGCCTACCTACCTACCTTTCTTTTACCTTAGAAAAATGTCGCCAAAAGTATGCTACGCTTCGAGTCCTTGTCAATTTTAGTCGAGTGTTGCTAGATTGTTCAAAATTTCAGTAATGTAAGGGTAAAATGCTGATCAATACTGTACTATAAAATATTATGAAGACGTTTTACGATGGTATAGATATATTTATTATTTTTCTCAGCATGTTTTGTAAGTGAGAAACAAGCCCGTAATGGATCGGACAGGGTTTATTATACAGACTGTATATTTATACTTAAACCATTAAAATGATAATCATGTCGATGATAAAAAGACGCTTTACACGACTATAGTTTACTATCCTTTGAACTATACTTCGACCTTTATACCTAAGTGTTGTTTTGTGACCTAAATAAAAAAATATTTGATTTTACTATTATCACTTGGTATAAGTGCATAATAAATATAAAATAACTGTTAAATTATAAAAAGATAAAAATCTGTAGACATTATTGAAAATATCGACAATGTCACATTGTCGACATTTGCAATAATTTTGATTTTTGGAATTTGTATAAAAATGTAATCAATTCATGACCCGTACAATTATGGGTAGTTGAGCATCCTATGCATAAGTTATTAGATGAAAGTGGAAGAAAATTTTAGTCATAAAAATTCAGTTTATTTTAGAACCTAACCTAGTCTTAAATGGTAGTTTATTTAAATTATTAACTATGTACATATAAACACAACTCTTTAAAGCTAACTTATACCTAAATTATTATAAAACAGAAATAAAAAAGAAAAAGAAAACTAAAGCCCTTTATTGGCATCATAGAATTCCTCCGCATCACAGTCGACTGGTAGTGTGCCCAGAAGACTGGCAGCATTGCCACGTTGCATGGCAATGCTTATTCTTTCCGCGAAATAAAGGCCAGCCCTCTGGTCACGGGAAGCGTCGATTAACCTTTTTACTATATCTTTATGGAGAGCACGAGCACTGGAACCCCATGACCTACCGTTTCGACCCCAAACGGTTCAAAAACATAATCCCTTGCCAGGATTTTGTATTTGCGCCGTTTGAAAGTCTTTCGTCTAGTCTTACGCGAGCGCAGCCGCGGGCAAAATTTAGTAATATTATAAATGCGCATGTGAGTTAAATAAATTGATTCAAATTTGGATAATGAAGGTACATATTTTACTTATAGACAATATTTTTTTATTATATGTTCACATATTTTTAAAGTAGTGTATATTCTATTTATTAATTATGCAAATAATATATAGTTCACACAAGAAGAACCATTGACACGAAGAAGAAGAACGACTAGGATAATTGCATATAACGATATAAAATTAAAACCTAAAATAATATCATGCCTGGTTAAAAATACTAATATAGGTATTGCTGCAAACTTAGTAAAACTTCAGACAGCGAGTACAGAGCAGCACAGCGCTGTTTAACATTAAGTGAATACTTCGGTAGCATTTACTCAACATTAATTTGTACACAAACAATAATATCGCTGCAATGCATATTTGTAAAAGCGAAGCTTCGCGCTTAACGCCGCGGGATATTGGATCCGCCGCTCTTCTCGCGGGTCATAATGGAATTAAAATGTCACAGTTACAATAAATTTGCTACTGCAGACCTCAGAGTAAATAAGTTAAAATGTCTACGAGACCTGAAATTTATAATTTAGCGTTAATTCTTAAATTAAAATAACTTTAAAGTGATAAATGAAAGATGTTGTCTAACCTAGTAGGTACAGATCCTAACTAATGTTATAAATGAGAATGTGAGTTTGTTCGTTTGTTACGCCTTCATGCCTCAAGTACCTGACCGATCATCATGAATTTTTAGACCTACAAATTACACAATTAGTATTTTTTATTTTACTTCCATGACATAAATTTTGTCTTCACGTACCTAATTATAATAGCAGTTTCGATATTATTAAATGTTCTTTTTCGCAAGCATTTTTGCCAATCTATACATTACAGCAACTCTTTTTTACGAATTATTACTTATTACTCATAAGTGCTGTTAGTTGTTTATTTCTGAAAATATGTTCACGGTACCGCCTGAATTTAATGTTCATATTAGCAATTTGTGAAAGTATTTTAATGAGAAAATACATATAGTCTAGGATTTACCTAAGCCATAGACTCCAATATACAAACATGACCACATCAAAAATCATTGTCACTTACTAAAATGTCGATAATGATCGATTTGTGTTTGTGGTATTGATAAGTATTCGTAAGTATATATTAATTCCATGAGTTTGACGTATAAATTAGTGTCGAGGTCGGTAACTTACTAATTATTGGCTATTAAACTTATCAAAGTTACCCAATAATGAGTAAGTTTAACATGTTATACGCTCTTCGTTGAGTTATGTGCGCCGACCGTGTAAAGGATCTGTAAGCAAAACTGTAAAAACTAACGGCTGCAGAGAATATTTATTTGCCCGTGGCACATCACCGTCGCAAGCACCCAAGAATACTTGTATTTTATTTGCACTTATTTATAAATAAGAAGAATAAGCGAGATACATCAACAGCGCATAATAGAATAGAAAAATATTAATAATATACTTGCTTTTTGGATTATACGCAATAATGCTTGCAAGATAATGTCTCCTCATAAAAACGTCTTGAAAATAATTAAGGTGAGCCTCTTTATACGATATTCAGCTGGTTATTACATTTATTAGGTACTGTTACGTAATATCTCCAAGTTGCAATCTAAAAGCTATTTTCTAGAGAATGCGGAGGTCATACAATACGGACGTATAATGAAATGGATTCACGAAGAACCAATTTTCCCGGAACAGAAGGTGGATAATCTCTTAAAAATTAAATTGCTTATTCTACAGCCTCTTAGGGCTGTTTGGCATTTTTTAGAAGATTAGATAGGTATTTCGGGAGCTTAAACATTTACGTTTTTCTTTTCTTATTTGCCTCCACTGTAATTGGGTACAATTCAAAGATATTTGTTACGAATTCCTAACACGGTCCCGGGTATTTCTTTAGAACAATGTTTTGGTGTTACATCGTTTCTTGCATTAACGTACGTAATTGTTAAATGACATTTATTATTTTTTTACTTGTTGATTTACCCTATGCGTTTCTGCAACACAAGATATATACGCGATTACGCTCGCTTATACTAGGTACTTGCTTATTACCGTAGTGTGCTTGTGCCGCACCATTATCTTTGTTTCGACACGATCCACTAAAATTGTTATCGCTTATACTCTTGACTATCTGTCGTAACCAAATGTATAACTAAAACAAGCGCAATTTCTTATTTTCATACTAAAAAGGAATCGTATATTTCGCGCCATTAAATCTTTGAGACATATGTATCTAAACAAACGGACAGGAAGGTTTTATATGAGCAATAGGTAAAGCTAAAAGTTTAAAATGTCCGGTGTCATACAGATGATTTCACCTATATGTATAAACAAGAAAATATAAGCGTTAATTGTATTGGATGATAACCATACCGAGATGTAGTGACGTAGTGGTTAGTGTAACCGACTGCCACGCCTGAGGTCGCGGGTTCGATTCCCGCACAAGACAAATATTTGTGTGCATGAACATGGATGTTTGTCTTGATCTGGGTGTTTATATGTATAATATGTATGTATTTACAAAAAAAAGGTATATATGTATGTTTATCCATTGTCTAGTACCCATAGTACAAGCTCTGCTTAGTTTGGGCTAGATGGTGTTGTGTGTATGTGGTAGAATATTATTATATTATTATTATCATTATATTCATAAGAACGTTTCATCCATTGAATGTGTCAAAGTTTAAAGATATTTTTAACAAATACTGACATAACACTAAATAAACAAACTTATTTTTTATCGTTATGTTCCGCGTACTTTTGACATTGACTCTTGAATGACTCGACCGCTCGACCCGTCTCGGCACCTAATTTCAATGTGCCTCGATATAAAAATAACAAGAATATGCAAACAAAAACTGAGACCATCATTAACGCCGATATTCTGATATCATAAATCATCTCGATCCTGTTATGCTTTCAGCGATTTTTTTACTTTTTGGGGAGCATTCACATTAAAATGCGATGATTTCGCCGACATTAGCGACCCGAATCGTTGGACAAAAGGTATTGCAGCGTCATACTTGGTAATGGAGAAACAAACATGGGCCTGAGGTCAACTAGATGTATTGTTAGAATGTTTGGCCTGTGGCTCCGTCCTTCGGCAAACCAATATGAGTAATGATTGTGAGAAATACATCGTTATGGTTACAGACGCCGAGTAAATATGTACCAACTAAATATTAGTTCTTAATTATGTTACATATTGATGAGTCGACTTCCGATGACTCTGCTAAAGTAGCCATAATCGATTATTTGATCAAATTTTATCTTTAAGTAACATACTTTTATCGTTATAAAGGAGTATTTTTAAAAATAAGTAATTTATGAGAGACCAGCGTGCATTGAGTAGCTTAGAGAAATGCCTTTGCAGGCTGGACTACTTCTGTGTTGGGTCTCTGAAGGCACTTACCCAAAGTTGGTTGGCGTTCAACATTGAAACAATTAATCAACAATCCGGAAATTAATATAATTAATCTGTGAATCTAAGAATATGTGTTATGCATATCAGGCAGAAAAGAAAACCACAATCAGCAGTATGTCAGTTTTATTAGCAATAGCATATAATAGTAGAGATATTAAAATTATTCATTACATATGTCAGAAAATGTGTACAGTCACGAGTAATAACATAGAAACGCCCTTAAAATTCAAATTCATGTAGCAACATTAAATCACAAAAATAAGTATGCTAACTGTGTCCAACCATTATGTAAACGTTAAATTGTGTCAAAATGAACTACACATTTTTATCAAATTTTCGTTAACAATAGATTACCAAAAAATAATATTAACTTTTAGTTACATAATTATGAACCCAAGGAAATTTCAAAAACATATTTACAGTACAGTTTCGAAATTATGTAAACAATTACAAAGCAGCAGTTTCAAGCACCTTGAGCTCGGCAATAAGTCGCAATTTGGATTCATAAGGAACCCAAATTGTTATTTTACCTAATTGACAAAATTAGTGTACATAAATATACTATATAATATCTTATTATATTTAATAATATAATAAGATATTAAAATAAAAATCTAAAAGTAATCTTTTTTTTAGATTGTTATCATTAATTTGCGTTAAACTTATTGTCTAAGGTAGCTAGTAGCCCGGGCACGCCACGATCGTGGCGGTAAGTCCCGTTGTTGAGGAGTGGCTGGAGAGGCGGCATGGCGCCCTCACCTTCCGGCTGACACAGGTTCTAACTGGCCACGGTTGTTTTGGCCAGTTCCTGTGTCGTATACGCCGGCAAGAGACGCCCGGTTGTCACCACTGCGGCGACTGCCGCGACGTTGTTGAGGACACGGCGCTGCACACTTTGGCGGTTTGCCCCGCCTGGGCATCGCAGCGCCGTGATTTGATCGCGGCAGTCGGATCGGTTGCCCTCTCGCTCCCGGCCGTAGTTCAGTCTATGGTCCGGAGTGAGAGGTCGTGGAACGCCGTCGCCTCCTTCTGTGAGGAAGTAATTTCCATCAAGGAGGCGGCGGAGCGGGAGAGGGAGCGTTTAAACCCTCTCCTCAACCGCAGAGCCGGGCGCCAGAGGGCGCGAGACGACCTCCAGCCACCCTGAGGTTTGACCTGGGGGTGGCGGGCTTTGTGGGCCTGCCCGCCATCCGTTCAGCACCAGGTCCGAGAGGCGGCGTGCGTGTTCCCACGCGCGCCTCTGTGTCGAGTCCGTCTCCCCTCTAGGGGAGACAGTAGGGTTTTATGCGACGTAGTGCCTATTTTGGGTAGGTCTTTCGTGTAGTGGCCTGCCGTTTCATACGGCGGGCCGTAACCGCGGCGGGGTCGCGACCGCATGCGAAAGCGATTCGCGCGGCCCCGTCGATAGTGGTTTTGTCGAGGAACACCGTGGTAGGTTTAGTCGGTATTCCGGGAGGTACTTTACTATTATTTCCATCTTTCTTTTACCCCGGCGAGTCCGACATAATCCCTCCGCCCGCCCCCGCGGAGGGATATGCGTCATAGCATTCCACCACGTAAAAAAAAAAAAAAAAAAAAAAAAGGTAGCTAGTAGCCACCAGCGAGTGGCATCGACTCGCCCGTCGACTGTTTTTATTGCCGTGTACCGTCCTAAAACTATTGTGCTATTAGATTCCTACGGCAACATTGCAAATCATACAGAAGGGATAAGCGCACATTACGGTGGTCTTTTGTTGTCGTGCAGTGCAGCTAGATAAATATTTCCTGTGTTATTGTGATTATTATTGAAATCGATATAAAATGAATAATAACGTGCCATATCGTATTTCTACATATGACAAACACAAAATCATTGTTCTTAAAGAACAGGGACTTTCGGTTACAGATATTGCAAATGAATTGGGAATTACGGTGAGTTTGCAATTTATTGTTGACTTTTTTATTTTATAGTCTTTTTAATTAACAAAAAGTTCAAATTAATGTTATTATCTCTTTAAATTTTCTTTATTGTTCTTTAATTATCATTCCAGTATAAGCTATTATTAGGGGGCACCCTAATAATAGCTTATACTGAAATGATAATAACCCTAAAAACGTTTTTAGGGTTCTTTATTAAATTACTTAATTAGTAACAGTTTACTTAAATGCACTTTTTTTTCCAGAGAAAAACCGTATATTTGTGGCTCAAGCGGTGGGAAGTTGAAGGTGACGTTGTTAGTTTTAAAAGTAGTGGTCGTCCGCGAAAAACTGCCGCAGCGCAGGACAGGCAGATTGTGGACAGGGTGGTTAGTAATGGATTTGTGCGAATTCAGGACGTATCATCTTCATACCGCGTATCATCTGCAACGATTCGACGTCGCCTACACACAGCTGGCATACGTCACAGAGTTCCGGCACGAAAACCACTTTTAACTGCACGCCATAAACAACAGCGTCTACAATTTGCTCGAGAATATTTAAACTACGATTTTAGCAGAGCCATTTTTTCTGATGAAAAAGTGTTTGTTTCTTCTGCTGATGGACGTTTGTCTTTATGGCGACCTAATAACACTCGTTATTTGGAAAGAAATATACTCCCATCTAGAAGAAGTGGCCGCATAAGCTTCGGCGTTTGGGGCTGGATGGCAGCTAGTGGACCCGGTGAATTGGCTGAGATCAGTGGTCGAATGAATAGCGAGCAATATACCAGTGTTTTAGAAGAAGTTTTACTGCCTAGTATGGAGGTTTACTTTCCCGAACTGACACCTATTGATTTTGTGCAGGACAATTCAGGGGTCCATAATTCTCGATTCACTCAAGCTTGGTTCAATCGCAACCGAAATTTCGTGAACTCGTTGCCGTGGCCGCCTAAAAGCCCAGACCTCAATCCTATTGAGAACTTGTGGGGGCTGATGGTCCAAGAGTGGGACAGCAACCGAGTTAGAACCAGAGAAGCCTTAGTCAGACACGTCCACGAGATATGGGATAGTTTTAGAGGTAATAATGCATGTTACAATATGGTTTCGTCAATGCAGGAAAGGTTGCAAGATGTTATAAACGCTGAAGGTGGCTACACAAGATTTTAATTCACCTCGTATTTAAAATTAACAATGGTTATGTGCAGCGACAGTGAATTAATGATTCCGTTTGGTAACGAATTACAACACTGATTCTTTAAGCTATTGTTTTATTGCAGTAACCAACCGCTATTTATTTATAAAACTGTAATGTATTAATCGCATTGTATTTGTCGCTCAGCCAGCTATGTTCGAGGTTTCTCTTAGGAATAGGATCCAAAATAAAATCGTACAGCAAACAACAAAAGTATCAGACAGCTTGGACTATTAGCAGGGGACTGATACAGGCTGATGATGTTTGTATTAATCATCATTGAATTCGTCCAATTCATAAACCATTGTGTTAACGCACACGTTAACACAGAAACAACACACATGCGCCATCAAGAGAGGGGAGCGGGCGGCGTGGTAGCGCAGCGGCTCGACGACGCCTCGCGCGCCCTCCACACTCCTTTGAACACCGCGACCGCAATCGCATTGATTTGTAAATAATTATAATTGACCATTGTAAATACCTAAATTATAACCTAGTAATACAGTCCGCTACTCTTTTATTCCACCTGGGCCTGTACACATTGTATTATACAATGGTATATGAATAAACTTAACAAGAACAGGAAAAAGTAGGTATACACTTTCAATGTAATTTTAATGTATACATGACAATGCCTATACCACGTATACAATTTCTATTACATGTATACATTTTGTATACATGTAATAGAAATTGTCATGGATACTTAAAAATGACATTGGAAGTGTAAACTTTTTACTGATTTTGATTCGTTTATATTACTGTGAAACCGATGTATACCCAGTTTTGACACAGTTTGATGGTTAGATAATTTAGAAAAAAAATGTCGTGCACATTATTTTTGAATGGTGGAAGTTAAGATATTTTAGAAAATGTGACAATGTATATATATTATTACTCGTGACTGTACATAACGTCAACACTTTTAAACATATAAGTTTTGGAAGACCGTTGGACTATCTGACGTCGAGGTCTCTAGATCGATTCCAAGGCATGCACTTCTGATTTTTCAAAGTTATGTGCGTATTAAATAGTTCATTATCGTTCGCTTTAACATCTTGAGGTAACCTGTTCTGTTTGTAAAGTTCTCGAAGTTATACGAAGTCTGCCAATCCGCACTGGCCCAACGTGGTGGACTATGGCTTAACCCTTCTCACAATGAGAAGAGACCTATGCCCAACAGAGGGACAGTTTAATACACGGCTGATATTATTATTATCTTATGAGGGTAGATAGATAGTAAAGTTATTCATTTCATACATCGGAACTAGACAATGTTTCCACAGGGTCAACACTTTTAAGCATAATTATTATTGAGCTACTGGGTTGTCATTACCTATCATTTATTTGAGTCACTTTTATTTTGAACCTCTAATATCTAATATATTGAAGAGCGGCTCACACCCTAGATTATTAACGTTCATTATCTTTGAGCGTTTACATGTTACAGTGATAGGGTTCGCGGAAATGAATACGAGGCCATTCTTCGAATAATATAATTTGTCTTGTTTGTTTTTTATTCAGTCATATCTGAAACGGTCAACGAAATTTGATAATAAAGCGAATAGTCTGGCCTGAATTAACATACATTTATATCCCAGGATTTGTGCAGATTTTGTATATATAATCTTTTCTCCGTAGAAAGCGTTTGCACTATTATTTTACATACATCCAGCATATGAGTTAAATAATAACAAATGTTTCTTATTCAAACAATATTAGTATTATATAAATAATTGCCCTTTACCAAACTAGTTTAGTAAAATAAATATTATGATAGCGTTAAGTAACTCATATAGATAACGAACAAACAACAAATTATAAAACATATTTTATTATTTTATAACCAGTGATCGGAGTAGGTAGATTGAAATGGGGTCATTGATCCGAAACGTATATATTAATATGGACATTCCTCCGGAATTGGTGGATTATTAAAAAAAAAACCGGAACTTATGTAGGAATTTTATTCTGCCAGAGTGGAAGGAGTCATTTGATGATTTGCCATCCTCAAAAAAAGGTAGGAGTTGTAATAAAATGAGCAATATTATTCTTTATTATTCTTCATATTTTTTTTAACGGCACACAGTCACGATTTGACAAAACCCAACGACCAATCAGAACAAAGGATCATGGGTGGTACAATAACCGGTTATCAGAACAATGCGTACGCCCGCCGACGACATGCCAGGTAGCTCACTCGTTTACTTCGGTTCGTAGAGTGCGCATCTTTGTTTGTTACTGTGTTGTGAAAACGTTACTTGACCCTGGCTTGTGTACATACTGACTTCTGGAATCTGCTCTAAACCACGATTTGGCTCGAATATACGGACTCAGATTTTTCACTATTGAATTGGATCTACATATTTAAACCAAGCTTTGGTAAGTAATATTTTACTAGTTACAAGGAGTATAAAGCATGTTTGGATGTACTATAAGAATATTTTTAGTATTGTGTTTGTTCGCTTAACCTGCTGAACATACCATGAGTCTTAATATTGTTAAATCTTTAATAGAGTATGAACCAGTGAGCTTAGTGCGAAACAAAATTATGATATTCTAGTAATGTAGTCGCAATTCAGCTAACTCCACTATTAACCGACATTTTACTGGAATCCGTATATAATTTGAATGCCCTGTGTCCTCTTGCAATGTATTGGTAAAATAAATTACTATAGGCCTTATCTACTTCTCTACAAAATATTCTACGTAACAAGCCCTTTCATTTGATATATATATATATTGATGGAACTGTAAAAAAAAATTAATTGTCCGCCATCTTGTAGCGGCAGCCATTTTGGATTGACAGGAAGAGGGTGAAATTTCAATGACTAAATTTGATCCACGAAAAATAAAACAAACGGAGTAAGCTAAATAAACTAAATAAAATGTAATTTTTTCATGTCTTTGTTTTAGGTGATATATACGAGGTTCCATCTCTAAAACAAAGTTCAGATATGGCAAACGTCAAGGCTGAAACTGTAGAAAAATGGATATACGGTCATCCCGAACTACTTCACGATCACGCTAGTGGTACAATATACTGTTCAAAATGTGAAAGCCATTTGAAAACCATAAATAAAGGAAACGTTAAAAGACATATCGAAGGAGCAGTACACCAGGGAAAGTTTAAGCGGCCCGAAGAGGAATTTTATTTCGATCTTATAAAATTTCTCATTTTGTGCAATATTCCGTGGTCTCAGATGAAAAATACTACTTTTCAAGATTTCTTTAAAAGATATATGTGTAGTACCTGTTGTTGTACGTGTACTAATCGTACTCTGCCAGATGAATCACAGTTACGGAAAGTTTACTTGGACAAGTTTTTTAAGAATAAAATCAATTCGATTCGGCAAAATTATAAAAATGAGAAACTATTATTAGATGAAACGACAGACTTTTTAGGTCGCTATATAGTCCATTTTTTAATAAAACCATTACATCCTAGCAATTTGACTAGACCTTATTTGGTAGCATGTAAAATGCTAACTGTAGTTAATGGACAAACAATCACGCAATTTGTGTTAGAATGTTTGGAAAACTTTTGGGAAGATTCTTTTGAATCGAAGGTAGGTAACATTCTTGTCCTCTGCACTGATAGCGTTGCATATATGCTGTCTGCAGGACGAAATTTAAAACAATACTTACCTGAAATGAAGCACGTAACATGTTTGGCGCACTCTCTTCATCGCGTATCTGAGCAAATTAGGTTAGAATATCACGATGTTAACATTTTAATAGCAAATGTTAAAAAGGTATTTTTGAAAGCCCCAAGTAGAGTCAAAATTTTAAAAGAAAATATCCAGATTTGCCGCTACCTCCCCAACCAGTTGTTACAAGATGGGGCACTTGGTTAGAGGCAGCATTTTATTACGCTCAAAACTTTGAAAAAATAAAAGAAGTATTATCTTGTTTAAGCAGCTCTGATGCGGTATCTATTCGAGAGGCAAAAAATATTATAGAAAAAGAAAATTTAAAAGAAGATTTAAATTACATTAAAGACAATTATTTTATAATTCATTTGTCTTTAAAAGAATTGCAAAAGCATAATTTATCGTTGACAGATTCACTTTTAGCATTTGACAACGTCAGAGATGCTATAAATCAGTGCAATTCAGAAAATATAAAAAATAAAATAGAACGTGTTATGGAACGAAACCCAGATTTAGACACACTTAGAGAATATAGTGAGGCCATTGAAAAAAATGAAGCACATAATTTAATACCTTTTTTAAAATTTGCTCCTTTGACATCGTCAGATGTAGAACGGTCTTTTTCCATTTATAAATGGACTTTAGATGTTAAAAGAAATAGGTTGAAAATAGAAAATATAGAGAAACTCATAGTTATATATTTTAATTGTAAAGATCAGGATTACCAGGATGCTGACATTGTAATCGATGAAGATTAAAAATGTGAATAAATGTAAAATGTACATATTTAACAATAAACAATCTTGATTTTTATCTTTTTTCTTTATTCTACCCCTTTTTTTTGGTCCTAAAATCTGACTAAAATCAACCTGTTCCTTCGTATGCCCTTTACGTTTCAGAGTCGTGGTGCATCCTTAGAACAGTCTCACGACCCCAGCAGGCATTGGCCCTCTATGGGGCCCCGTCATTTATTCTACCCTTAATGCAAATTACCATGACCCCTATGAAAATATTTAAATTTAAGTGCAACAATTTATGTCTATCTATAAAAGTTCTAGCCATAAAAGGCTAAAAATAAAAATTAAAGCTTCGATCGGAATTCGATTGTTTTTATTATTCAACAGATAAATAATGAATTAATTTAGTTTTGATACCTTCCTTTAAATTTTGAATTGAGTAGGAATAATATCACTACCAACATTAACAATATTTAATTGAATCCGGAAATACCGGAATTACTTTCCGGGAAAATGGCTTATCCATGTTATTCTTTCTGTGTGCATTTATGATACAAGTACCAAAAATCAATCTACCTACTCCGATCACTGTTTATAACATATACCAATAAATTGTTGTAAATACATTCTAATTATAGATGCAACAGAATTATAACACAACAAAAATCTTGAAGTGACGAGATTTTTTACGTGTGTACATACGCACATACACACACATGTGTGTGTTTGTGTAGTATGTAATGGTTATGAAGGTATGAATAAAGCGAGAGTAAATTAATCGTAGCACGAAGAAGCCATAACACTTACTATAATGTCTATGTACTTGAGCATTAGAAAATGTGAATTAAGTAGGTACCTAATTGATAGGCAAGAATGTTTTTGTAATAATATATGTATGTATGTATATATGGTTAATCTTTCTAAGTTCAGAATTATTCCCCGTGATGTATTTTATGGAGATAACCAATACAGAACAAGAAACATAATTCGCGACTTCGATCTGAAAAAGATACCTCATGTTGCACTCAGAATAAAATGTTGCTTCTTCAAAACCAACTCTTATTAGAATCAATTTAAGCGGTTTATCCCTCTAAGTAAACCGACATGTATGATAATCGTAATAGAGTAACTATACGAACGTTTATAATAATTACATACATACATAAATTCACGCCTGTTTCCCAGAGGCGTAGGCAGAGACTACGGATTTCCATTTGCTACGATCCTGACACACTTCTCTGACTTCATTCACTTTCATAACATTCATCATTCACGCTCGCCGATTTAAGGTGCTCTTAACCTGTCCTTTATCCGGAACGTCTCCGATCTGATCAAGAAACGTTCGCCTAGGTCTTCCCATTGCGACTGTTCCATTCACACTAGCCTTATAATAATTGTAATAGAGAAACTAAACGAATAGCGAATCCCATGCCGCGGCTGTCCCCAACTCGAGGCGAATTTTTCGTTTATCTCTTCCAATCGTTGGGATCTGTAATCGACGGCGCATAGTGGGTTCTCTTCACCCAACAACCATTTAAAAGGGATATATGCCTAGTAATACCTAATTAGATTAAAATATTTACACCACGCTGCCAAAACATCTATACAACAATACTCTCTAATCTTTATTAAATGACTACTCCGCATTAGAAATGTATCCTGTGTCGCGGGACTTTACAAACATTCAAACGACTGACACAAAAACACCCAGACTTGGAACATCTATTCGTGACACATTTTACTGCCATGTCGGGATCAAACCATTAACGCCATCCGTGCATTCCATCAAGTAGCATTTTATATACCTACCTATTTAAAGCCAAATTACATTGCGCGAATACATCTAATTTCTGAGTTACAGAATAACAATGTAGGTAATTCATCTAAATTGGTATAAATCAGTTTGAATCACTATAATTCATTGTCACATAACATATATGTATAACGGAGTTAGTAGCTAACAATGCGGTCACTGTCTGTCGGTATGTTACGTTCACAATGAAAACTGCCGTGTTCAATGATCAACATCCGTGGTCATTATCTAAATTTAGCATTGAAACTAAATTTTCCCCTTTGCGTCTCATTTATCAATTTACATTAAAATGATTGTAACGCAGAAGTGTAAGTTAAAAGTTAGACTAGACAGACCGCCATTTTATCTACTGCCGTCTAAGAGTTGGTATATATAGTATATCAATTCGATTGTTATATACGAGAGAACGAGGCAGGCGTATAGTAGGTACTATTTCAATCCCTCATAAAGAAATAAAACGCTCTTACTACATCCATGCAGGAGTTTCTTGTACAGCTCGCAACGAGTCACACGGAAGCTAAAAGATAAACGTTTCATCAAGATCTACAAGACAAAAGTAAAGTTACTCATTTATAAACACAACGTCACCTTGCGACAAGTTGTCCAGCGATTATCAACGTAGTATCGCTCAGTACGTGGCTGGTAGACGTCGCCGCCGTGATGTAATTCGTATAGTACCTAATCACTTTTATAATTGATAGTGTAAGAGTAAATTACAATGCGAAACCTACAACAGAACTAAGATGACAAGTTAATTGTAAAGTAGTATCTAATATATATCATGCCCGCGGTTTCGCTCGAGTAAATGTATACTGCATTAGTACTTTTTTCTGGATGAAAGGTACCCTACATCCTTTTCTGTTCCCCTGACAACGTGAATGCTAAATTTCATGATGATCGGTCAAATAGTTAAGGCGTGAAAGCGTAACAAACAAACTCACATTCGTATTTATAATATTAGTTAGGATTACGATACCGTTGGTACCTTGGTATAAGTTAACGCTTATATTTGCGGCCGACCGTAAGGTCCCGTATTCGATTCCCGAGTAAAGTGTGTTAGTGTTTTTGTACGAGATACTCTTAGATACAGCGCAGTTTGGAAATGTGTCTCTACCGGACACACAAACATACAGCAATAGGCTCGCTTCCTACTATATGGGTCTTAAAACTATAGTTAAAGAAATTAGTGCTGGCTAACCCTCTCGGGAATACAGACGTGAGACTACTCTAACGTATGAACCCTTTAGTGAGTGAGTTTGAATCGCACTTTACCGGTGTTTTCTTTTAATATTTGAGCATATACATAAAGGCAATTTCAATTATATAGGAGGAGGATGCTTTTTCAATGGAAAATTTTCATTTCCTTTTATTTTAGCTAGGTTTTGCCCGCGACTCCGCTCGTGTAAAAGTAGGTTAGGCTAGGCTATGTAACAGTTATTTTTTATTAAAATGTAGCCTATGGTACTTGGTGATAATAAAGTCTTCTAATGTTGAAAGAATTGTTTAAATCGGTTATAATTTTTGAGTGAAATCCTTTCAAATAAACAAACAATATTTTCTCAAAATACAAACAAATATTCCCTCTTTATAATGTTATTATAAATAATATGCAAGTTAATCGACGTGTACAAGAGGTGTTTACGCATTTTTATGGGAATAAAGATTTTTGACTTTGATTTTTATACTATCCGAACTTATAAAATTGAGCTAGATTCTTGATCAGATCTCAAATAAGCTCGAGATAACTCCGTGACGATCAAGTATACGTGTTTCAAGTTCAAGTTGAAGGTCAATTAAGAGGCTTCTCAACGGGAATTATTTTTACCAATGTGTAACTGCAATATTGGCCGACAACAACATCCATATTATTGAAGACACGTTAAGATTTTGTATATGATTACCCAAATAATTATGTTTGGAATATCCGATGCATTCAAGTGTTTTTAAGCTAGGCTATAGACTTCTTCTTCTTTTCGAGTGGTTAGTGGCCAACCTGTTATCAAGAGTTGTTCAAGCCGCCCGTAGGCCTCTGACATGGCTTAACGACTGCTGTCAATTTGGCAACAACCGGGACCAACATTTTACGTGCCCTCTGAAGGACGGAGACGCTCAGATGAAATACCACTAAGCGGTCACCCATCTATAGACTGACCGCACCCAACGTTGCTTAACCTCGCTAATCGTTTACCCATTAGTGAGTGCAACTGGCTATGAAAACATTGCAGCCATATACATGAAGCAGTAAAAATATTGCCCGTTTAGAAGCCCCTTTAGGTACGAGTCATAAGTTAATTCTATAATAAGCCATAAACTTCTCGACAACAAATGGTAAACGTCTTATGAGTTATGATTATTACTGAGTTATTGTATAAGATCAAGGTCTTAGAAAGACCCATTATTGTTTTAAAAACACCCATTAAAATGTTATATACTTCTAGACTTAGACTTTTTCTGAATAAAAGTTTTCATATGACGAAAACCATTTCATCGAATAACAGAGTAATAGCGCCTATAACTTCAACGCTACGATAAGTTTCCAAACCATTTAAATAATTCCATGAAAATGTATCTCAAAAAGTAGTTTGGCAAAAATATTAAATGTTTGTTCGCTTGTATACGAAGAAATTTTATTACCATAACTACATAGGGGCGGTGAAATATAGCTTCCGTTCGAAACATTAGTGGCCCACGTAACGTTCGGGCCGATCGATAGATACATTACATCGGACATGTCTACGATACCGTGATACATTACAACAAGCTTTTCCTTTAACTTCGTTTATTGTTGAAACTACAGTATCTACGCTATATGTATGATTTTCTCATATATAAACGCCTTCAGATGATTATTAATTGCAACTTTCCTACTCATAACACTACTCTATAAAAGCACATTCATATAATAAAACTGTTAGGCAAACTGCCGTCACGTGCGTCCTATAATTCTCTTTATAAGTGTTCATGTTTAATCATTTATGTATTACAACACCGTTTATGTTTTCTACAGGTCATATTTCATAGAAAAGTTCGCATACAAATGAGGTGTGTGAAGTTAGTGCGACGAGCAGCTACATAGAGTCAAGATGGCAGTCGGACGAAGGAACGTAAGCATGATGAGGCTGGGCAGGTGCGTCGCATTCCTGGCTGCAGCCGCCTTCCTGCTGCCTTTCACCATTCTGCTCATGGTAGCAGACCAGCAGTACAACCTCACCTACAGTTCTAAGAGAGTATTCTACCAAGAGGTTAGTATTTACAAGTATATTGACGACGACAGCACGTGTGTCTGCACAAAATAACAATATTAACATTTGACACCGATGAGCCGAAATGATTCACAGCTTAACTTGTTTGTTATGCCTCCGAAGAAACATTAAACTGTCACGAACGGACTTAACAAACGTATTACGATAACGGAGATTGAATCCATCGCGATGCCAAACAGTTAATATCAATCAATCACAATTGTTAACTTTAAACGAGTTTAGAAGCTCGTTAATGTTAAACTTGGTTTATAACAGGCTTCTGTTAAGATCCATAAATTTAACCATCAATTTTCTTTTTATTGTTCCATATAAAAGTAAATTACATCCTTGACGTTTGTGTCAAGAAAGACATAACACTCAGTTTGTACCAAGACAACAATTCAAGTGAACATAAAACAAACAGCTTTTATTCGTACAACGACCTACAAATCCGCATATTAATGACGCATATCGAAATGCATCGCGGTTGTAAATGTGCGACAAGAGAAATCTGAATGGAGCTCGCACGACAATGACCCGAAATGTTCCAAGCAGAAGTAAATCCAGGCATTCAGGTCAAATTTCTTCTTTTGCAGAGTGACTTCTATAAAATTAATGGAACATATTACGCGCCCGCATTCACGATAACGACACCTACTATGTTAAGGACACAGGTAACAGAGTTGTCGACTTATACTGAGCCGAGCTAAGGGCCAAGACGCGCACCAGGCTGTAGTATCTAACCGTACCTGGAACTCGTGTTTTTGTGTTCTCTGCGCACAATTTATAACAAAATAGTATGCAAATTTTCCTTTAGAAACCGAAACGTATACTTCAAAGGTTCTATTGGACACCTGTCACGTACTATTTGAAAGTAAATTGGGCGCTTACAACTCAAATGCGTGTGTCTCGATACAGTGTTGCCTGCTGTGTGGCGAAGCTTTAACATTGCACTCCACGCTTACTAATGAATTAAACAAACATACAAAGGTCTGAGGACGGCTGTGCACGACTAACTAACTAAACCATTAACTCATCCCTTCACGGGAGAGACACTGAGCACTTTTAGACGTGTTTATGTTTGACAACCGTGAGACATACTGTATCGGTTACTTACTTTAATCTTTGGAGATAATGTTTACTGACATACTACATCAAATACACACAAGTTGACGTATGCATGAAGCGGAAACAATTTATTACCTATACTTTCATAGTACGTTAAGTAAAAATTATCTTCAACGATCGATTTTGAAAACGGAACTGAGAACCGTAAACGTTTTGAATCTAAAACCGTTGATGTTACCGGACGTTCTTTACCGTTCTTTCAACGATATATTATATACTGTAGGTACTTATGTGTTTTACCTAGCAAGATAGTACAAAAGATTTCGCCACGCTTATTCACAACACGCGAGCTTTATTCTTCACCCGGCTGTTTCCCACAATCCATCTACAGTCAATGGACGTGATATGTTACAAATAAATGCATCATAAGTTCTTAGTCAACGTCGATATCAGTCTTGGTAAGTTAATTTATAGGGCTTCGTCGATTTGAATCGGCTTCAAATGTGCACTTACCGTGTGATGATTTGAACGCCAACAGAGTATGGACAACCTAATAGTAAGAATGTTGAACTGCTTAGCTTGAGATTTTAACATATTGTTAGAAATACTGAAGCGGTTTTCATTTAGAAATGCCTTCTTGTGTTACTGTCTTTCTCTGCATTAAATTACCCTGATTAAAATAATCTAACTTAGAAATAAAATTGATTAATGTTTGTATAATGATAATGATATATGATATGTATATATATTTACTTAAAATTTTTATTAAACAAAAAATTTATTGATGAAAAGTAGTTTCCGTCTCTGTCGTCTTTACTCTGTATAGAATATTTATTTTATTTCATTATTGATTCTTTGCCAAAAACGCATTAATATTATTTTCAGCAAAGATATACGAGTATCTTTAAAATCCGCGTTTTGTTGTAGATATTCCTCTTTTGTAACGATTATCTCAAAATACGTTTATTCATGTAGATCACAGAGAAACTATTGTGAAGGTTAAAGTAACACATAAAATTAATATGAATTTGCATTGCCGTTTATCTATCGCCACGTTCAACAATGCAAGTGGGTAAAACCAATGAGAAGAACTAGTCAGAAACTGACATCCACTGTTTTCAATCCCCAATTTTTCAATATGGATTTACTTTATAAATCAAATCTGTGAAAGCTGCAGCCATTTTACTACTCACAATGTACTCAAGCAATTGTTAATGTTATCCGGTTACAGCGGTAGTATCTATAGTAAAATGGGAGCATTCCCTTACATGTACACAGCATTATAAGATTAAATTAGCGACAATCAACGAAACTCGTATATAAATAAAACGGGACATATTTACAGATAGGTACTCAGTTTCGCGTGTATCCGAACACGTTAATATAATTAGTGCGGTGCCGTGTACCGTGTTTTATTGCAAGACAGACTCAAATTGCCGTGAAATACATCAATTGCCATATAAATGGCAACCGTGACTCAAAGCTTGCGAGTATTCTCTAAAGAAATCTTACCGGTAGGTGAAAAGTACTAAATTTTGGTAGAATAGCATAGTATGCTTTGGTCGGCCTTACATGAGGTTTGATAAATTACAATGATTTTTCATATCAAGTAGAAAGAAATTACTGCAAATGCGGTCAAGCTATTGGGGTGATCCAAAGACTAATTAAGGTCAGTTACGCATGTAGCATACATACTTTTTATTGACAGAACTTTATTCTGAACTAGCAAGCTAATTATTCAAAAGAAATACACATTTTTTTATTTCTTCATGTTTTGGGAGCGGCCCTTTTGTGTGCCATAAAAAAAAATTTCTTTCTTTCTTCTGTCATACGACTAACTTATTTACTTTATAAACTATAGTATCAGCATCAGCAATGCATGCATACAGGCACGAGACTATGTATACATGTCGATTGAATATGAATTTTCGCTCGAAACCACTGACCTCGCAACTCTTCGCAACCACATAATGATATTAGAAATAATTTCAATAAACAGAATAATTTTTGTCAATTGTTTTCAATTTAACAAATGTTCTGTGACCCGGTGGGCTAATACGTTAATATTGTTGTTGCTATCTTCATCATCTAAAAAACTGATCATATAACTATGTATAGTTTTGTACCATATATATATCTACGTGTTCCTAAAATTGTACAAATTTATGGAATGCTGTGTTATATATGTACATACACTCCTTTGAAGTTTATTGACCTGTAATCATTCGGCAAAGCATAACAGATCGAAGTACAATAATATATGCATAAATATTTAGTCAATTCACATACATACATGCCTCAGCGTAATACCATTCATGTGTTAATTATGTAACTGTATTGACTACGGTTGCCAACCGTACTGTAAAAACAGTTTTATTTTATTACTCCAATATACTGTTACCATTAAATATAAAATAAATATGCATAAAGCCAAAATTAAGACCTGTTTACAAAAAGCTGAAATATTATGTATTCAAAACATAAAAAGATTCTGTTTATTTTTCCAAAATACTGTTTATTTGACTTTTGCGATCTTAAATATTATTAAGTATAACTTTATTTATACAATCCGGGACCAACATAGCAAGCCTATTTTTCGTACAAATTACTTAAATACATAAGATACTTATAACAGATATTTAAATATAGAAGATTAGATACATAACTAAACACATAAATCGACGACACGCGAAAACGAACGCAATCGCACATAAAACACCACAGAAAATTCGTCAATGACTGCATTCAAGTGTGCGCATAATTGACACTACCAAGAATCGTTCTGAGCACGCTTTTATATTAGCAATGGTATATAAGTACCTAGCTCGCTTGATGGTAAACAGGAGGGTATCACTCGGGTATTGGCGACTTTATGGTAAAGGAATTATAGGTTGCATAATAGAAATAAAACTGAAAAAGTAGGCATGAAAGCATATCTAGCCTATAGGCACGGAATCTTAACTCGCCCACCTCTCAACTACCTCGACTCTTCCATGTTCTACAGAGCTGGACTGAACATATAATACCACGCCTAAATCTCTGGATGGGTAGGCAGGCATAGGTATACTGCAACCAACCAAGTATGGTTTTAAGTCACACGAAATAGGTGGAGAGACTATTGACGTCTACGGAACATAGCTATAGATTTCGTGCTGCTACCGACAATTTTATTAGAAATATCTAATAACACATTGCCCAAGCCAGGCATAACGCCTGCCTTGGGCAATGTGTTATTAGATATTTACCCAAAATCTCATGCACAGCAGTCACATCCAATACGGTTGCGCCACCAACTTACCCGTATATGTATCGGTAAGTTGGCGGTAAGTCGGTTGGTAAATGCATATGTAAGTATTCACAAACGCATTTGTCTGTATTAAATAAAGTGACCACTGACTGTAGTTATCCATGAACTAACTGAACTGAAACGAACTGTCCAAACGACTCGAAACAATGTCCATTATCTTAATATTATGGAAAATTACTTTAATGAGCCGCGTAAGTAAGGCAAAAAGTGTAATGGAAAAATTTATTCACCAAATTGAATGTAAGGCATAGCATGATAATTTACTTTTGTTATTACTGTTTTTGTATTGACACGAAATATAAAGCTTCTTTTTGTAATGTGTAATGTGTCGTAATTTTACGTACAGGTTCAAGTTTGATTTAGTCATTGATATGGTTGGTAAAATAAATCGCACAAACGTTGAATCCCTGGTTGGATTGCCGGATTTAGCAATGTGACGGAAATATTTATTACGCAATTTGCAATGTACCTATTACACCACGTAAATCTAAAAACAAAGCTTTTCACAAGTGGGTGTAGTCCCACTTTACGCTTGCCGGGATATACAGATATCATCCTATGTATGTTTCAAGTACTCGTTAGTCCAGTAATCTAGCATGATGTTTGTTGTACGTGCTATGGTTACCGACGGTAGACATAATTTTGTGCCTGTGCATGATATATGGATAATCCTTACGCTAAGAGCCCATGACACTTGACTCGACAGAAATAACAAGAGAAACTAATAGCTATTTATTAAGTACTAGATTTTGCCCGCTTAAAAGTAGGTTGTATTAGTAACAAATCTTTTTTCTGAGTGAAAGGTACCCTATGTCCTTTTCTGTTTTCCTGATAACGTGTATGCGAAATTTCATGATGATCGGTTGAGTAGTTAAGGCGTGAAAGCGTAACAAACAAACAAACTCACATTAGCATTAATAATAGGTAATAGTTAGGATTCATATTGGTTAGGACATATGAGAAAGAGAGAGGAATATAAATGAGCCAGCGGCCCACCTGTTGGTAAGCGATAAGCGCCGTTCATGGACATGACTATATTCCTTTGGTACTGCGGAAGCGACGCCCATAAAGGAAGTTGGATTGTCTATTTGCCATTAGGACATTCCCAGTAGCAGCATGGTATGTGGAACTTAGTAGGTACAAGACAACAGGCTCATAAAGAATTACAAGTGGCACATACGTGGAACCTCAGTAGAACGAATTGATCTGCATGCCAGACAAAATTTAAAAAATATATTATAAGCATGTTTAAACACAGAATTTTACTGGTTTACATTTATTTAATAATCATATTTTTATTTAGAAAGTAAAATAAGGATAACGCTGCGCATGCGCAGTACGATGCACTCAGTGCTATTGAATTTGTAACTTGGAGACGCTTGTCGGCGTGCTTTAAAGAAACTTTGCATTGAAGTTGATTTTGTGTAAGGTGCGCGAAACGCGGGTTGATATTGATTGTTAATCCATATAAAAAAAATTGATTTCAGAATAAGCAGCATCTATTAATATATCGAAGCAGATCAATATCTTATAAAAAGTTTTTTTTATACCGCTGTTCTCTTCTTCTTCTTCATAATCCAAGCGTGCACCGGTGACTTAATGGGTTAGGCAGCGTATTACATGTATAACATCCATATTTCCCCAGCTATGGTTTTAGGTCCGACATAAAAGGACGAGTCTATTGAACTTTGCCAGTCAGAAGTCTTTGAAGTCCCAAACAGCTCATGCTGTTGAATGCACTACCCCTGAGCCACCGAGACAGTCTTATATGTATAATAATATTGATGTATTTATTGCCATACATTAACAACATAATTATTCGAACACAGTTGAGTCTGTACACTTGTAAAAACAAACCGGCCAAGTTGAATCAATAAGTTGATAAAACAATATTGGTAAGTACCGTTTTAATGAGCTTGTTAATATTGTGTGTGCAGAAAGGAGGCGGTATTCATTTAAATTTAATAGTACATAACTGTATACACGTAAATACTATAACCTTAATAACGTTGGCAATAAAAAAGGTAATCGTTTAGAATTTTTTTTATTACTGAACTTACTGACTGTACAACTTTTGACCTGTTTTTGCCGCTAAATGGGCACATGTTATTATAGCATCATATAGTATGGCATACCTAACAATTTATCATAACATTTTTTAACAACCCTGACAGTAATGACTTCATTTGTCGAAAAAAGCTAAAGTGAGCGCAATTGCGAATGCCTAATTGATTCGGCCCAGGCAAAATGTTATTGAAGTTTTTCTGAGTAAGTTCTTAAAGTATAGGAGCGATAGCCTAGTGAGAAACCGTTGGACTGCCACGCAGAGGTCTTAGGTTCGATCCCAAGGCGTGCATCTCTCTCGAAGTTATGTGCGTATTAAATAGTTAATAATCGCTTGCTTTAACGGTGAAGGAAAACTTTGTGAGGAAACCTGCATATCTTAGAGTTCTCAATAATGTTCTCAAAGGTGTATGAAGTATGCCAACCCGCACTGGGCCAGCTTGGTGGACTATGGCCTAACCCTTCTTACACTGAGAAGAGGCCCGGGCCGTGCCCAGAAATGAGACAGTTTAATACAGAGCTGATATTTTTATTAAGTTTTTAAATGCAAAACATCATCTGTAAGTGTAACTAAGTTAAGCACTGTAAGCTTAAGCCCTATTACGTGGGTACTGTGCAGAGTTGACGAAATACAGATAACACGACGGTTATACAGGCATATTTTATTTATTTATTAGGAATAACAAACAGTTACACATTATGTCCTTATTACTAATACATTTTAAATAAAGTTTGATCAAATGTGCAACCCACACCGTTATTCACAGCTTACATAATTTACAAAATGACAATTTTGCGAAAATCAAACAAAATACGAATTAATAATTTGAATTCTACTCAATGTTTCTTACATTTTTAACTCAGTTTCTTCAATGGCTCTTTATAATGTATAGCGAAATTTACTAGCAAGCCTACTAAATACATCATCCAGTTTAGTGAAAAGCAATAATAACAAACATAAAAGTATGAGGCACGTCGACAAAAAAAAAATGTTAGTCCGTCTTTAAGACTAGCAAAAAATAATAGTCACGTATTTTTTCTTTTATCACACAAAATAATAATAACAAAGATACAACGGATTTAAATTTCGTGTTACGTCACTTGTCGGTACAAATTTTATAGGACAGTGACGTCACAAGCCCTCGCTCCCGAACTTTAATGCGTTATATCTTAGAAAATATTTAATGTTTCGTTAAAAAAAAAATAGGTGTCAAATATTTTTTGCTAATCTAATTTTTAACCCTTTTCTTTTTTTACGTGCGGGAATGCTTTGACGCATATCCCTCCGCGTGGGCGGGCGGAGGGATTATGTCGGACTCGCCGGGGTAAAGAAAGATGTTGAAATGAAAATGGACCTCCCAGAATACCGACTAAACCTACCACGGTGTTCTTCGACAAAACCGCCATCGACGGGGCCGCGCGAATCACTTTCGCATGCGGTAGCGACTCCGCCGAGGTTTCGGCCTGCCGTGTGAAACGGCAGGCCACTACACAACAAGCCTACTCTATAGGCATTACATGCAAACCCTACTGTCTCCCCCCTAGAGACGGACTCGACACAGAGGCGCGCGTGGGAACACGCACGCCGCCTCTCGGACCTGGTGCTGAACGGATGGCGGGCAAGCCCACGAAGCCCGCCACCTCCAGGTCAAACCTCAGGGTGGCTGGAGGTCGTCCCGCGCCCTCCGGCGCCCGGCTCTGCGGTTGGGGAGAGGGTTTAAGCGTTCCCTCACCCGCTCCGCCGCCTCCTTGATGGAAATCACTTCCTCACAGAAGGAGGCGACGGCAATTTTTTTAACCCTGTCAACATGCCTATTGCCTATTTGAACGACTACTTACGATGACGTCATATTCAAACTGCACGGATGATGAAGTGGTTTAAGTGGTCGCCTCGCCACTGCCACTGCCGCGTGTTGTAGGTTCGATCCCCACACTGGACAAAAAATTTTGTGATCCCCAAATAGTTGTTCCTAGTCTGGGTAGTAAAAGATAAAGATAAAGATAAAGATATTTTTATTTGCTAAGACACGTGTACATAATAAAAACATTGATAAGATGCTTATTATAGATGTCACATAATAATTTGTTTCAACATGTCTGACCATTGCTGGCTTACAAATATCAAAGATTAATCATGCATTACATAAATTTTAATAATTAATAAACTAATTTAATAACAAAATGTCAATAAAATATTATATTTAAACAAAACAAATCAGAAATATGTCAGGAAACAGTCAAAATACAGTCAAAAAGTTTTTTTTTTTTTTTAACAAATAATGGAAATAGGAAATAGTCAAAAATACAGAGTCAAAGATTTTTTAACAAATAATGTCAGTTAAAATGTATCTTTAAGGAAGTCTTCATAATTATAATAACATTTTTCAACTAATAGTTTTTTTAATGCTCTCTTAAATTGGTCTGTATTCAATTAGTAGTTCTTTGTGTCCGTTATTTGAATGTTTGTAAAGTACCCCGCGACACAGAAATTATTCCTAGTGTTAGCATAACTAATTATCGATTAATTAATACCATAAATAACAATCGACTACTTATTCAATTAATAAATCATTCGTTCACTTTTGGGTGGCAACACCGTTTTTGACGTTGGTAGTAGATATTAGTTGCAACGGTCATTTTTTTACTTTTGCGGCTACAGACGTCGAAGGTTGCCTTGAGTTACACTCCAACAGTTGTTAAGCAGAAAATAAAGTACATACAGTGATTAAGAATAGTCAGTTTTCTTTCAAGTTCAGAAGTGAGATATCGTTTATCTACGTGCCTGATTGTGCGGTTTCCTGGACTCAAAGGGATAAAGGTCAGAAATTAATGTCTTATTTTGCTGCTACATGATTATCTGCCAACTTAACACTGTTGTAACGATACAAATATATTTGGAAAGACTGTGTTAATCCAATACGAACCTACTGGTGGGTATAGTGAAAAGAGAAGTCTTTTATCATCGGAATATACGTTATTGCGTAATTATATCAAGATTTATGGTGGACCTGTGCGTAAATACAACGAACTTGATACCAAAGTGAAGACGATTTTGTATTCAACATTTTTATTTTATGACATATTAATTAGTGACGGTGTAATATTAGCTGATATCGCTTGTAATCCTTGTCAACCGAAATAACTTATACAAATTGAAGTTAATACCTACATTGTTTGACCTTAATGATTACTTTTTGTATATTTTATTAGTTGATCTAAGTCGTGGTATATTTTTTTTTCCTCTACTTTGAATCACTCAAAACCGGTGTTTATTGATAATGGGCAATTCCAAACGAAGGCGACGTGATACTAGTGAAGACAGTACGTCTGTAAACACAACCTCTAGCGATAGTGACGACCACCATCGTAGATCGCGATATAAAAAAAGACGTCATATTCGTAAACATAGCCATAAGAAACATAGTAAGAGACAAGCGCGTTCTAAACGTCGTGGGCAACGGTCTTCTCGGAGAAGTGTCAGCCGTGAGTTAACTAAGTCTCCTCCATTGCCGATTCCGACTCATTTAATTGTATCGGACATGCACATCCCCACGGCCAATGACCCTATTAGTAATTTTACTACCCCTCCAGTCCCTAATTTTTGGGGACAAAACAATTTTCCTGTTTCTTTTAGTGTTGTACCCGAATACGACCCAAGTGATAATAGTCAGACAATAGAAAATTGGATAAACAAGGTTAGTGAATGTGCGCAGATTTATTCTTGGAATGATCGTCAGATTTGTCACTATGCTCTCCCTAAATTAACTGGTTTAGCGAAAAAGTGGTACCAGGGTTTACCCTCAGTTTTGTATAACTGGCCTGAGTGGACAGAAAAATTAAAATTAGCTTTTCCCTCTAATGAAAATTACGGAGATTTATTAACTACAATGTTGAAACTTCGATGCAAATTTGGACACTCCTTAGAACATTATTATTATGACAAAATGGCATTAATAAATAAATGCGAAATAACGGGAACTAAGGCAGTCGGTTGTCTCATACACGGCATTGATGATAAATTCGTACGAATGGGAACAGGGACTTGTATGTTCAAGGAACCGGAACAGGTCCTAAACTATTTGCGTACTGTGTCACAACATGAAAATAATGTACCAACTTCTAATTTCCGAAATCGAAATATGGCGTCGCTTAAACAGCCTAATAAAATAACAAATGAACAAACAAAAAATAATATTTCAGATACAGTCCGGTGTTTTAATTGCAATGAAATAGGTCACATAAGTTTAAAATGTAACAAACCTATCAAAAGGTGTAACTTCTGCTTTAAATTAGGACATGATACAAAAGATTGTCGTAAAAAGAACACCAATAATAGTGATGATACCAGTAAAAGTAGTAATGTTACAGAACAAAGTAAGACTGTCATGTGCATTAACAATAGTAAGTCTAATAATGAAAAATATTATAAAAATGTTAAAGTAAATGACAGTAGTTTGCAGGGATACATTGACCTAGGCAGTAAATGTACTCTTATACGGGAGTCAAATGCAAAACTTATATTAGTTAGTTGGAGTACCAGTGATTTACCAATATTACAGGGGTTCGGTAATTCTTTAGTCAGGCCAATAGGAAAATCAATAGTTAGGTTAGAAATTGGTTCCGTCAAAGCTGAAATTGAGATTCTAATCATAGAAGATCATTATTTGATGACACCAATTTTAGTAGGGCAGTCTTTTACGGAAAAACCAAATGTCATACTATTAAAAACGGCAGATGAACTGATTTTTATGCAGTTACCAGACTTTTATGATAATAATAATTTAAAGGTTAAAGTTTACGCTAGCAAAGATGAAATCCTGAAACCTAATACCACAATGCCAATCGATGTTATTGCTGACGGTGAGTATACAGGTGGCTTATTTGTGCAGTGTGGTCTCCGAATTTTACATAATAATGAATATGTTATTTGTTCTGGCCTTTTTGAATTTCGAGTAGGTAAGGGATATTTACTATTAACTAACTTATCATGCAATGATCTAAAAATTCCAAAAGATATGTTATTAGCACGGGGTCAAATATATCAAGAAGTGAGTAGTGAATATGTAGGCATAACGACGGAAGCTACGACTTATGAACCCTTACCTTTATCTTATGTAAAAATTAGCACAGATGTGACAGAGATACAAAAACAAAAATTATTTGAACTATTACAAAAGTATAGGGACTGTTTTGCAATGAATTTGGCAGAATTAGGTATAACTAACTTAACAAAAATGGACATTGCATTAACAGATAACAGACCGGTGGTGTATAACCCATATAGAATATCACAAAGCGAACGTGAGCACTTAAGTAAAATTATAGAAGAGTTGTTGACTAATGGTATTATTCGTGAAAGTAATTCGGATTATTCAAGTCCCGTGATATTAGTAAATAAGAAGAACGGCGATAAACGGCTATGTATTGACTATAGATCTCTTAATCGGAAAACGCTTAAAGATAAATATCCGTTACCTCGTATTGAGGACCAATTAGATAGATTAGGAGGTAATAGGTACTTCATAAGCCTAGATCTATTTTCAGGGTACTATCAAGTACCAATGGATGAGAATAGTAAGCGATTTACGGCATTTGTGACACCCGATGGTTTGTATGAGTTTGAAAGAATGCCATTTGGGCTTACAAATGCACCTAGTGTTTTTCAACGTACAATTAATTCGATGCTTAGGGGTAAACAAAATTTGGCACTGGCATATATGGATGACTTATTGGTGGCATCACAGTCAATTGAAGAGGGTTTAGATAAGCTGGAAAAAGTATTACAGTTGTTAAGATCTTCTCGTTTAACACTTAACCTGGAAAAATGTGATTTCTTTCAAACTCGTATAAATTACCTTGGCTATGAGATTAGTTCTGATGGAATTCGTCCTGGTGCTGGAAAAATTCAAGCTGTAATGGATTTTGCCATTCCTAAAAATGTTCATGAAGTTCGACAGTTTGTGGGACTTACAAGTTACTTTAGGAGATTTATACAAAATTATTCAATAATAGCAAAACCCTTGACAATTCTTACAAAGAAAAACACTCCTTGGAGTTTTGATGAACCTCAATTAATTGCATTTAATGAGTTAAAATCAAAATTAACTACAAGACCTGTTTTAGCATTATACAATCCCCAGGCCGAGTTGGAAATTCATACTGACGCTAGTAAAGTTGGTATTGGGGCGATTTTAATGCAACGGGTTAATCTTGATAAGTTACATCCTATAGCGTATTACAGTCGTCAAACAACTTCCGACGAAAGCAAACTGCACTCATATGAATTGGAGACTTTAGCAGTGGTCTGTGCATTAAACAGATTTAGGGTTTATGTGTTAGGCAAAACATTTAAAATTATTACTGACTGTGCAGCCATACGGAGTACAATGATTAAAAAGGATCTCATACCTAGAGTGGCGCGTTGGTACATATTGATGCAGGAATATGATTTTACTGTGGAGCATCGTGATGGTACTAAAATGTGTCACGTTGACGCACTGTCGCGTAACCCTGGTATTTCTGAATGTCAAGATGACATTAGAGTTGTCGAAATAATGGCAATAGATGATGATGCCTGGTTGCGTACAGTGCAGGAGCAGGACTCAGAAATACAGAGAATAATAAATATTCTAAATGACACGAATACAAAAGACATTGTCGAAATTCATAAGAACTATACGATAAAAAACGGTCGTTTATACAGAATAACAAGTGACAAAAGCAATGATGTTAATTTAAAGTGGGTAGTACCGAAATCTGTTAGGTGGCAAATAGTTCGTATGAATCATGACGATGTGGGTCATTTCAGTTTTGATAAAACTTATAGTAGGGTTAATCAAGTTTATTGGTTTAAGAAAATGCGAAGATTTATTAAAAAGTATTGCAACTCTTGCCTCAGTTGTGCTCACAATAAAATACCGGCTGGTGCCAAGGAAGGGGAGTTACATCCTATACCTAAAATTAATAAACCATTTGATACGCTGCACATTGATCATTGTGGCCCATTTCCAGTTAGTAAAAAGAAAAATTGTCATATATTAGTAATCATTGATGCCTTCACAAAATTCATTTACATAAAACCAGTTAAGAATGTTAAAAGTAGTACTACTATTCAGGTATTTACAGAATATTTCTCGTTGTTTGGAGTACCCCGTCGGTTGATATCCGATCGAGGTACTAGTTTCACAAGCAAGGAGTTCTCAGATTTCGTAAACGAAAGTGGTATCAAACATATTTTAAATGCGGTTGCCTCTCCTAGGGCCAATGGTCAAGTGGAGAGATACAACCGGACTATAGTTGATGCCATAACGACCGCAAACCATGATAAACCAGAAAACGAGTGGGACTTGCGATTACCGCAAATACAGTGGTCCTTAAATAACACAATAAATAAGTCAACTGGTCGTACTCCCTCAGAGATTCTGTTTGGCATTCAGACTACAGGTGTTTCGGACGGTTTCATGAATACGCTTGTCTCAGAATCTCATACCCCAGTAGATCGTGACGAAGTTAGGTCGGATGCAGAATCGCGAATTCAAATTAATCAACAGGAACAAAAAGAGCGTTTTGACAGATCACATAAAAAACCTACTCAATATAAAATAGGCGATTTAGTTCGTGTCGAAAAAGATATTCGTACTGAACCTGGACAGAGTCGTAAATTATTACCTAAATGTGTAGGGCCGTATAGAATTTCTCAAGTTATCGGTAATGATCGTTACGAAATAGAGGACACTCTTATTACTAGAAAAAAAGGTTGCAAACCCTATAGATCAGTTTTCGCTGCTGACAAATTATACCCTTGGCTTGTTTTTAGCCACGATGCAATATCCAGTGATTCGGAGTAGATATAAATGTATTTGTTAGAGTACTAGCACTGTGATTGATTTTTCCTATATCATTGAATGTAGGAATTGTATGATGATGATAATGAAATCATAGTTGTAAAATATATAATGATTAATGGTAATCACAAAGCTGTAAAATTAAATAATATTTGTTTAACAGAGAATAAATAATGTGAAGAGAAATATTATAAGTAACATTAAGTGAAGAGAGTTTAAAAGTGATTATGATTGTATGAGAAAATGAAATAAAACGAATTAATGTTGATATTTGTTATTTAAAGTTATTATTTGTTTAGTTATTCAGAGTCAAATGAAGTTGACTTATATGTTACTATTTAAACATATAAAAGCGAGAAAAATTGAATAAGGAAGTAGGCTAGAGTGAGTAAATGTGAATTATCAAGTAACCTAAGAGATAAATAATCTATTATGAGCATTAAAATAGTGAGTTGCTATTGGTGAGAGTGCCTATTGCGATGTTAGTTATAAGAGTGAGTCGCTATTGGTGAGAGTGCCTATTGCGATGTTAGTTATAAGAGTGAGTCGCTATTGGTGAGAGTGCCTATTGCGATGTTAGTTATAAGAGTGAGTCGCTATTGGTGAGAGTGCCTATTGCGATGTTAGTTATAAGAGTGAGTCGCTATTGGTGAGAGTGCCTATTGCGATGTTAGTTATAAGAGTGAGTCGCTATTGGCGAGTGTGCCTAAGCGATGTTAGTTCTAAAAAATTGTAAAACGCGAGGCCGCGTTTGACGTCAGGATTAGCCGAATGTTAGCATAACTAATTATCGATTAATTAATACCATAAATAACAATCGACTACTTATTCAATTAATAAATCATTCGTTCACTTTTGGGTGGCAACACCGTTTTTGACGTTGGTAAAAGATATTAGTTGCAACGGTAATTTTTTTACTTTTGCGGCTACAGACGTCGAAGGTTGCCTTGAGTTACACTCCAACAGTTGTTAAGCAGAAAATAAAGTACATACAGTGATTAAGAATAGTCAGTTTTCTTTCACTAGTACGGGAGTTTATGAAAAAGAAAAACGGAACCTATTTATTACTTTTTATAGACAAAACAAGGTAACATAAACAATATTTTATCATAACGATGTGACTAATCGTTACACAACAGTGTAACAAAGCATTCAATAAAAACTTCAAGTATATTACTCTATTATGTATGTTAAATAACAGTTCACTATAGCACCAACATAATTATTCATGTGGCGTACAAAACGGACTGTAATATAATGAACGTAGGGATGGGAAAACTGTTATTTTTATTAAAATATATAGTAGTTTAATTTCAATGCATAACATTCGCGTAAACAGAAAACAACACTGTTATTTTTAAATCATTTTTATAATTCACTGTGATTTTATTACGGCTGATGGTAAAATAATTATTCGTACTTGTAGGTATAGTTAGTACATAATTATAGTCTGTGTCTGTTTCAAATACGAAGTCCCTTTTGACACTTCATAGAACGTAACTTTGCACATTTCATATAATTTGCTAAAATAAACATGGTTTATTGATTCTAATTATTTTTAAATAGTCGTCAGAACCATAAGGAACTAAATACTATTTAAAAATAATTAGTAAAAAACATGATATAATTGTTCCACAAACATAATCAACTATCATTTCTATTGATATTAGTCTTAAATAATTTAAACAACAAAATATAATAATATTTTACTACAATACCATGGTTAGGCAATAGGGTAACTTTTTTAATTTCAGTTATATTGACGCGACAATATGAATCGGATAAAATCTAACATGAAAACAACTGTCTGAGAAATACTTTTGTAAATTTGTATTTGGTATAAATTATTATTACATTGCAACATACCTTAAATCCGACTCTACAAACCCTTAATATATTTTCTTTATCAAAAATGAATTTGAAGATGGGATATTGGACGTATGGTTTAAATATCCCAAAGATTTTAAAGAGTAGCCACCTGGCCAATCAAAATCTGTCATACTACATTTATTTCACCCTTATATTATGTATGGAGTAAATATGTCATACTAGGAATTAATCAAGGATAAGCCCAGTTTTGTTTTTACAAGTAAACACGTTATATGTAACTTTGGTGTAACTATTCTTTCGATATAACAAACTTGGATGGACCTCTTTTTTGGTTTCCTGTTTCTATCATTTTTGTTTCGATTCTAAACCCACGATTACAGCTTGTTTAAAAAGATAATCGGTAATCGATTTCGTGATGTGTCGATTGAAACGGTCTCTTCACTATTGCTGTTTAACGTTCATCTGTCAAATGGACCTTGGTATTTGAAACGGACTATAATCTAGTCGAATACATTTCCAGAAGTCCATGGACTGAGCCAAACTAGGCTTACTTATCCGTGGCAAAAGCTTACGTTTATGTTTTTATGCGATCGTGAAACTAGAGTTTAATTAAGGGTTGTAAAAAAGTTTTTCTATTTGGAAATTAAATTGCAGTAGCAGCATGAAATAGACTCGATCCCTATTACTTGTGCTAAAATAAACATAGCTGTAAAAATTGGATGTAATACACCTCTTCCTGTTCTTTTGAGGATATAACTACGTGCCTATGTAGGTAGGTAAGTCCAGAAGCCTGTCAAAATATTTTAAGAAATATAAATTCCTTTAAATTATTCTTATACATTGTGTTTAAGTGTTGTACTACCAAACACTATGATACAACAAAGACTCGCTTTAAAGAAAATCCGTTATCACTTAGCTCGACTGGGGCAACGACCCTCGAAGAGCAATCGCTCTTTAGACAACTGACTGACAGCCTTTGTCAGTTAAAAATATAGATTGGATCTTTAGTTTGTTCATAGCATATGCGGTTTTTAAAGACGCTTACGAATTTAATATAGACTATTTTCTCTTACGTGGCTTATTTGGTTAACAAACTAACTCGTCATAAGTTCTTCAGTTTCTCCTTTGAGACTATATTCATAATAAATAGAGATGACAAAAAGAAAGACAATACATAGATAAATATTTTTCTTTCGTGATGGCAATCACTAAATAGGTACAATGAATATAGACCGTCGTTTCTGCTAATTAAGCAGATCACGTGCATTGAATGTCGCAGGTAACTGTGATTTTTATGTTACAGTGAATTTATTTATCACCTGTTACTACAATGTAGGATGTCAAATAAAACGTCGTATTTGTATGCAGAAGACGACCTCGGGCTCGGTCGCACCATAACGGTTGATTAGTTTGACCACATCGCAAAGACAATGTGGCAAAGACTGCGTTCAAAAAAATGAATGGCATTGCCCCACATTTAAGGAAAAAGAAGTAATTCAAGTTCAAAGACGCGGCGGTTTTTTTAGTTAAATATTTAGTATTTGTGTATCATTCTTAGTGGTATTACCACAGAAATATATCTAGATAAATGCCTGTGATTATTACTCATATGTCCAAATCTAGGAGATGACCTTGGGAGTTAAGGGATTATAGAATATTTTTCTCTCTTTAAAATGCTTTTGGTTACTAACGATTTATGTTACAAATTTTTACTTTTTTCATTCCAACTTTATATTCCACATATGCTTGTTAAGAGTAGGTTGACGTCGCCGCGTCGGTAGTAGGTAAGTGCAATCCACGTAGTCCGCGATAGTGCACGATCTCTCAATTGTAAGTCCGAGGATCCAATGAGCTACCGCCGCTTATTAGAAATTATAATACGTCACTTTTTACAGAATGAAATAAACTTTTTCCTATACTTTTTAATATTCGCGCGATTTTTAGATCGTCCGAACTGTTGCAGAGTTTTTTTCGGACAAATGTTACATTAAGACATTATCTGTAGCAGCATGGAGGTGGAAAATATGTTCAGTATACAGTAAAATAAGCTCTTCATTTAAAAAAATATATTCTCTTTTATTTTTTAGGATAATGACTAATGAGTCCTAGAGATTAATAGCCACTGAACATTTTTAGTTTTCCTAGTTCCGGTACTGATTATTTCTAGGTCACTAGAAAAGTATTTTGCTTAACCAGAGTGATTATTGATTCGCTTATCGGTATACATGATTAGTGCGGTTGATCATAAAACTATAAATAAAGCATATCAATAATACATTATATGCCACCGACGATTATATTAAACAAAGGCCAGTTGTTACGATGTAATATTTATATATATTTTATAACTGAACAGGAAGTAACAACGATTGCCGTGTTAGACTAAGTTCTGTGATACAAAGTTCGATTCCCGGATATCGTCGCGTATTATCGTGGGTGTAAAAACCCAGGATTCAACTTCTCCGTCTTCATGTGACCTTTTTTTTCATCAGCTTTTTGTAATGATCCACTAAACAGCCACAAGCCTCTACCTTGGACTTCCAAATCACTCTGTTGGTGGATATCCCCTGACCTTATGACCTTATGATCCTCGGGAGTCTTTTGACCCACAGGACCCATATTCAAACTCGACCGAGGGATGACCCCAAGGTATCTGCACAACAAGTTACAAGTCAATCGGTCCAGTGGTTCCGAAGCTATGCCTGTCACTAACAGACAGACACACAGACCCACATAGTGTTTTCATTAACCTCTTCGAAGAAGACTCAGAGGTTAATAAACAACACTCAAACTCGAAACACCTATTTGTGGACTAAACAATTTTTATCCCATGCGAGAATCGAAACCACAGCACTTGACGCAGTGTCAGTAGCGCGGTGACTACATGAACCACTACACCGTCCGTGCAGTTGTTTATATTCTTGGAATCAAAGCCCTTTAATGATATACATGCATAAGTATAATCAACTAACAGGCTTTTAAGCTCCAGATCATATTACTGTGCTGTCAAGTTGCTGGTTCGTCGCGTTTCAGTGTCACTGAGGTGTGTATGTAGTGTGTCAGTTTGCCTTTCAACTTACTGTATAGTTTTACACTTGAGAAAACATATCAATAAAGGCAACACGAGTCCTTTCTTTACACTCCACTAGACATTGAAACCAGCAGGGTTCATCCTCCCCACCTATGACTTGTACTTGTTCAAATGAGGTTTCATTATAGAGGGCTTAGCTAAGTGTCCTGACATTGCTAAAGCCCTAAGACAGCTACTACTTACGACCAAGTGGCTTACTGGCTCGTCTGCTACTAAAGGCAATAAAAACGCAATCTTGGAATCAAAAGTTAAATGATGTTATGATGAGTAAGGCAAATTATATCCAAGTATGACAATCGAAGTCCTAAGTTCTATAGATTGCGTGCGTTTACCCCTACGCCTAGTGTTGTTTTCCAATCATAAACTGTACAGAAATATTTTGTCTTTTTACATAAGGTTCTCCGAGTTGAAATGTTTATAAATTTCTTAAGGCAACAGAAATTATTCTTAGTGTGGTTCTTAAAAAAGAAATGGGAAATTAAAGATCTTTCAGTAAATTCATCGGCGTTGGAATCACGATATTTATACGCTCTATATAATTTACCAGTTGATAAGAATCTTAACAATGACTTAATTGACAGATAAGACAATAACAAATAATGATCGATCCATATCAAATATATAATTCTTAAAGCCCGTGTTCCGATTGAATTGTTGTAACATAGATAACGATCAGTTTGGAAAACAGTATTTACCTATACGTCAGAGAATACTAAAAGCGCTTAGAATTACGACCGACGATTAGATATCGACTTTGAAAAACGGTTTAAGCATTGGTTTTGGGTTCGTCTATTTGTAAAATTGTAAGACACTGCGAATTGCCATTACAAGGGTCCGTACTGCTAAATAGTCGTACCAATTTCGTCTGGAAATATGTTAATCTTAGTAGACGGCAGTATACTGAATAAAGTTGTTATTCAGTCTACTGCCGTTTACTAAGCACATTACAGCACTCTACCTGTGCTGGGTATGTACAACAGTTGTTGTTACACGTTTTGATTAAACTAATAAACGCTCCTCTGTAGCGCTGCGAGTAGTTCCGGCGTCATCCGATGACGATTCATCCTACAGGGTTTTTTTCCTTTTTTTTTTTTTTTTTTTTTTTTTGATACCCAGGAAAAAATGCTTGATGCACTACCCGCCGGCTAGGGGACGGCACCGGCGGGGCGTGTGGGACTCACCAGCCTATTGCTGGTATACCCACTAAAAAAACCTGGGGTGTTCCCTCTCTCACCCAATGGGGGGGGGCCTGTTGGGAGTCTAAAAAGATTCATCCATAGCAGGCCCCCCCGTGTGGGTGCCGGCCGGGTCAATGGGACCCGACCTCCTCTCGTCCCCGGGGGAGAGCATTTTACCGCTCTCCCCTTTCGACGTTAGAAGGCGCGCGGGAACACCGCGCGCGCCCTCTGTGGGTTCTTACTCACGGGTGGCAGGGTCCCCTGAGGCCTTGCCACCCAGAACCCTTAGGTGGGGGGCAGGAGAGCGACATAAGCGCGTCTCCTGCGCCCCCTCCTCCGGCGGCGGATGTCCGGGGCGTAAGGATCTTCCTCACGCGCCCGCTCCGCCGCCTCCTTCTGCGAGATGACAGCCTCGCAGAAGGACCTCATTGCACCCCAGCACCTGTCGTCGCCGACCATCATGGATACGACGGTCGGCAACGAGAGGTCGGGGCCAATCACGGCGACCAGGGCACAGCGCTCCTCGGCCCACGCCGGACACTCCTCCAGCGTGTGCTGCGCCGTGTCCCGGTCGCACTCCTCGCAGTGGTGACACCTGGTTGTCGGCTCCCTACCGGCTATCTTGCACAGGTACTCTCCGAAACAGCCGTGTCCGGAGAGCACCTGAGTAAGCCGGTAGGTGAGCGGTCCGCGCCGTCTGTCCGTCCATTGCCTTAGCACCGGACGGACAGCCTCGACTGTCCTCACCCCATAGCGGGGCTGGGCCAGTCGCTCCTGCCACTTGGCCTCGAGGACCAGTCGAGCCTGGGACCTTCGCGTCTCCACCGCCCCGTGAGTGGGTTCCTCACCATGGAGCCGGAGTTCCACGCGCCAGTGATACACCGACGCTTGGACCTCCGCCTCCAAATCCCAGGGCGGCGATGCCGCCAGGACGCACGCCGCCTCAAAGGAGACGGTGCGGTACGCCCGCGACACCCTGATCGCCATCGCCCTCTGAGGTTTCCTCAAGAGGGCGATGTTTCGGCGATCGAGGGCGCCGGCCCAAATGGGCGACCCGTAAAGGGCCATCGACCGCACCACCCCCAAATAGAGGCGGCGGCAGACGACACTCGGCCCCCCGATATTCGGCAGCAGAGAGCTAAGCGCTCCCGCCGCCGACATCAGCCGGGGGGCCAGGCGGCTAAAATGGACGCGAAAGTTCCAGCGGCCGTCGAGGTGGAGCCCCAAGTATTTCATACTCGGCTCCACCCCGATGTGGACCCCTCCAACTATGATGTGGGCATCTGGTGGCGGCGCCCGCCGAGGCCCATGAAATAACAGGGCCTCGGACTTTTCCAGCGCCACCTCCAGTCCCAACATCCTAATTCTACCGACAACCAGGGCCACCCCTGCCGTGGCAAGACGGGCAGCTGCCCCGTAATCCTCTCCCCGGGCCGTGACCAGCGTGTCGTCGGCGTAACAAGTTACGCCGACGCCCGGGGGTAGGGCGCCCCGCAGCACCCAGTCGTAGCCGATGTTCCACAGGATCGGTCCAAGAACGGAACCCTGCGGAACACCGCACGACACCTCCCTCCGGAACGTCTCTCCGTTCCGCCCCACACAGAACACACTCCTCTGGTGCAGGTAGTCCCCGACTATTCGGCGCAGATAGGGAGGCACCCCATGAAATCGGAGCGCCTCCCTAATAGTCGCCCACGGCAGGGTGTTGAACGCGTTGGCGATGTCCAAGGACACCGCCAACACCACCCCGCGCGAGGCGACCGCCTCATCCGAGAGGGCCTTGACACGACTGATCGCGTCAATCGTCGATCGACCCTCTCGGAATCCGAACTGCAGTTCGGACAAGTCGGGGCCCACCCGCACCAGGTGCCTGGAGAGGCGGGCAACCACTACACGCTCAAAGAGCTTGCCCACCTCATCCAACAGCACTATGGGGCGGTATGCGGAGGGAGAGTCCGCGGGGCGGCCCTCCTTTCTCAGGAGGACCAGCTTACCCGTCTTCCACGTGGCAGGGAACCGTCCCGACTCCAAACAGGCGCTAAACAGCCTGAGGAGCCGGTCCCCTAGGGCGTCGTAGGCCAAAACCCAGGCGCGGCCAGGAATTCCGTCCGGCCCCGGGGCGGTGTTTTTGCCCCGGAGCCGAACCATTGCCGCGCCGAGCTCCGCCATTGTTACCTCTGGCGCCCCGGCATCGGCACCGCCCTCCTCAATATCGGGCGGCGCCATTTCGGGAGGCGTGTGCTCCGCTCTCGAAGGAAAGAGAGCGGAGACCACCTCCTCTAATTGCCGGGGCTGGAGACTCTCGGTGACCGGTGGGGCCCAGGGGCGCAACTTGCCCCTGACCGCCTTGTACGGACGGCCCCACGGGTCTGCCTCGAGAGTCCCCAGGAACTCTTCCCATCTTTGGGCTTTGGCCTCGCTGATGGCGGACTGCAGGGCGTACTTCCGCTGTACGTATTCGCCCCGCAGCCGTGCCTCCACGGTCGGGTCACGGTACCGCCTGCGTCGGCGGTACCTAGTGTACTGGCGACGCGCCGCAATGCAAGCGGCGCGTTTCTGACTAATGTCGTCAGACCACCAGTACACCTGACGCCTAGGAGGTCGAGCACTGGCCCGGGGCATCGACGCGTCGCAAATCCGCGTCATCGCGCCCCGGAACCACTCCGCCTCTAGCTCAACCTCCACAGGCCCTTCGCCCATTGGGGTCCAGGCCTGGACGATGGAGGCTTCCACCAGCACGTCTACGTTGAGACGTTTCAACGCCCATCGTGGGGACGACGGGGTGTGCACTCTCCTCGGGCGATCGTCCGGGATCGCCGGCGAGGCGGAGATGTCGAACCGCACGTAACGGTGGTCCGACAGTGACTCCGCCTCGACCAGCACTTGCCAGTCCCGGACGCGGCGCGCTACGGCAGGGCTTGCGAACGAAATGTCCACAATGGACTCGCCCTGCCAGCGCACGCACGTGGCGACCGATCCCCGGTTAAGGACCACGAGACCGGTCGCAATCGCCCACTCCTCCAGCGCGTCGCCGCGAGCGTCGGTGACAGGGGATCCCCAAGCCGTTGATTTGGCATTGAAGTCCCCCGCCACCACGATCGGACGCGATGGGTACCGGTTAATAACGGCCCCCACCGCGCCCAAAAATTGCTCAAACTCGGCGAGGCGCCGGTTCGGAGAAAAGTACACCCCGATCAGGACGGTTCCCTCCCAATCAACACATATATAACCCTCGCCCCTGTCTGTCATCACCAGGAGCGAGGGTCCGGACGAAACAATGGCCGCCGAGCCTCCGAGGTCCCCAAACCAGTTGTGTCGGCTGGGGACGCAGTAAGGCTCGGCGACCACGGCGATGTCTATTGACCACTCCGCCATGTGCTGCAGCAAGATATCCTGCGCCCTGGCGGAGTGGTTAATATTCACCTGTAGGAGGCGATGGGCCATAATTAATTATGTGTCCATCGCCTCCGTACTGCTCCCTGCTTGGGACGGGGCCGGGGCGGCCGGAGTCCCGGCGACCGCCCCTCTGGCCCTACGTCGTTTCGGTGGGGAGCAAGATTTGCTCCCCATCCGGTGCTCCGCCGGCTTTCCTGCAGCAGAACAGAGGCTGCAGGAAGGTTTTGCGGCGGAGCAGGCGGCGGCCTTGTGGCCGGGCTGACCGCAGCGATAGCAGAGATCGCTGCGGTCAGTTTCGGCGGTGCATTGCTGCCTCACGTGCCCCGGTTCGAGGCAGCGGTAGCACCGCCTAGGCCTCGGCGCTAGGAGATTCACCTGAGCCGAGACCATCCCGACCAGCAAACGGCCGGCCGCCACCTTCTTCGCCGCCGCGATGGGGCAGTGCACCACCACCGTGCACAGACCACCATTGCCGCGGCGCATATCCCCCACCTTGACCTGCGCCTGAGGGCAGGCTCCGGCTTGTGCCACCGCAGCGGCGACATCCTCAGAGGAGGCCGAGTCGTCCAGCCCGGTTATCCGCATTTCTGCGGACTTCACCGGACGGGAGATCTTGACCTCCTCAGGTGAGAACAGGGAGCGGAGTTTATCCGCTACCCTGTCCGCCTTGTCGCCGGAGGTGGCACCTGGGACCTCCAGAATTCTGGCCCCAGTGGCGGCAACCTTAAAGTGGACGCCTCCGGCGAGGCCCATCTCGGCGAGATTGTCTCTCATAGCCTGAGTGGCCTGCCGGAGGACGCCCGCATAGCTGCCGCCCTGCCGGAGCCCCTCCTCTGTCAGCTCCACCACAATGGCGGTGGAGCGCGGGGAGCGTAGGTCGGCCGGGCGGAGGCCCCTCTTTTTGCTGGGGGCTGGGATAGCCCGGGAGGCCTTCTTTTTCCTCTTCCTCTTCTTCTTGGTGACCTCCGTCCACGGCTGTTCAGCCGAGGTAGAGGCCACCGAGGTGGGTTGGGCATGGGGACCGGGACGCGGTGGCGCCTCAGTGGCAGTCGCCCTCCCCTTGCCCTTCCCTTTCCTCTTGGAAGAAGAAGAGGAAGCCAGCGGATTGGGGGCAGATGTCTGCCGTACCACCGGTCGGCCGGAGGGCGACAGGGTTTTTTTCCTAACTCAACCTATTTACGTTCCTTACTCAACCGACAGCAATTATTTCATTTTTAATTCCTTATTCATCCTGTAAGTATTCCTAGCTCAACCGATTACGAAATTACCTAAAAACTCTAAGGTTTGGGTTGACGGACTGAACAAAAAAAAAACCGTTTTAGTCATCTATATCTATACTAATATTATGAAGAGTAAAGATTTGCACAACCGATTTTAATATTTTCTCCATTAGTAAGCTTTATTGTCACAGAGTATCTAACATAGGCTATATATTATTTTAAAGTACTGTTATTAATCTAACCTAACCTTCTTCTACGAGGCCAAAAATTGTTTTGCTATACTTTTTTCGATAATATTTGCCACGGGTAGAGTAGGAAACGTATTACGGTTGAATAAAGAAACTTTATTAAGATCATGTAATCGGACCAGTTAGGCATTCTAGTTTAGGATGAGTAAAGAAATAGGATGAGATGTCATAGGGTGAATACGGAACAACCCAGTGCTGCCATGCTCGTAAAGGTATGACGCAGCGGTGATGGATGTGACCACTGTGCGGTCTTAGGTTAGATTCTTAGGATTTCTGTCAAAAAGTTTAAAAAGGAGCACATAGTTTGAAACTGTACCCGATAAACAACAATAGACCCGCCCTCTATAACGCGGGACCTAAGGTCAAAACTGATAAAATTTGGGTGTAATACCTACACCATTGTCTACCATCTCAGGTATATAAACGGTTCAAGACATTAAAAATAGATACCTACTGACGTTTCTAAAACATTAAATTATAAAACAAGACGTGTCACCAAGTGAGTTCACACTAATGGACGAAATAGATAAAATGGTTTTGTCATGATGTAAAAACGTGACCCCCGCTTGGCGTTAAATCGCATCTACGAATACAATGTCGCAGTTTTTTGCCTTCCAAAGAAATGCTAAGCGATGTGATTCACGCTCACATCCGTCAATCTCTTGGAATTTTAACCCGAAAAAAAGCAACGAGCAGTTTCTAGACGTGTTATTATCAAATTTTGGCGCAGATTACGAAGAAACGCTAAAGGCTATGTAGGGTTAACAATTTTACAGGCCAAAGACCTCCACTCCTCCTTCTACTTACAAAAATATCGCTAACTAATAGTTAGTTAAGTCTTAACCGAATAGCTCTTAAGTACTAGATCAATTATTTACCTTTGACCTACGGCCCGTTATTACTTAACTGATATTCAACAAACATTTAACGGTGAATAATGTAATTATGTTTATTATAGGTGAATTTTTAATTGATTAGTCGCCACTTAATACTTAGCTAGCTTAAATATTTGAGACTGGTTCATGGTAATGTGCATAATAAAATTATATCTAAGCTCGGTGCAATTAAATAAATGGTTATATTGCTACTGTAAATATAAGTGAAATTTAATCCCCACATGTGGATAATCTGTGTGATCTGAAACATTTAGCTGTTGCAAAACTATATAGCCTTTATCCCTTTTCGTTTAAAGTTTGAACAGTCGAGACAGGGATTATCGTTAGGATGGGCGTTTTTAAATTATAAAATATACAATATACATTTTTATATATACTAGGTCACAAGGTAAATTTAGTAGTCGGTTTATAAATAAGTTTTGATTCGATTCTGATTATTAAATTACATAGACATTAAAAGCGACGGCAATGATACCACAGGGATTGCCGTCTTTCTGGCAAAAAATGCGTTGACGGTTTCAATCACAATTATTACCCAAAATAGCATTATCGTTCTAAAGTTAAACTGCTATACGGATCCTCGAGCAGAAATTTTGCAGGAAGAAGATTGTCATTTTAAACCTCTACGAGTTAATATGCGTGCGTTTGCACCAGCCTGTATTTTTACTACGTGACGATATCATATAAATAATTAAAGAAAAATAACTAAGTACACTTATTTATATAATTGCATTCCTTTCAATTGTTTACGATTGTAATTATAAAATTTCACAGTGCCCACGTCATGATGTTTACCAAGTGAACAATTATTCACCACTTAATTGGCATATTTTCAAACAATAGGTTTTCGGCCTGAACTGTGAAATTAGCAATCCTGAAATCCATTTTTTAACCAGACAGTTCTGACAACTGTGGCAATATAGCACGCAAATCGATTAAAGGTGCGCTCAGACTTCGCTGAAAGATTGTGTTTTATTTATTATTTCCATTCGCACGTAGATTTAATAGCCATACAGCACGATAATAGCTTTAGAGAGAATAGTTCATTTTTATGTTATTCCGTTTACTGTAAGAATAACAAACAGTTAGATAGTTACTTTTATAGCAATTACTTAGTTTAAATACATAATGATTATATTTAAAACCATATCGAAATGGGAATAACATTTGCAAAATGTCATTTATAAATATGTTTAGTAAACATTTTTTACAGTGTCGTTTTAACAATGTGCTCGATATTATCTTGAATTTTTTTATCGAGATAAGATGCCAATGTAGATCTAATCTATAATCGTTTAAATAATTTTAGTTACAATGATATAGATATGCAGTTTTGCGGATATCGAATTCGGATAATGAGCTATCACGCAACGGGACTACAAGCAAGAATGCAATCAAAATACTTATAACATGCACTAGGAAAGAAACCCTGTCAATCCTTTTGTAGTTTATGGATCCGATCAATCGATGCTGCTCTAGGTTTATCCCATTAAGCAGGTTTCGATGCCACTACATTTATGAATCACTCGGTATTATCACAATGAGTAATTTTTGCTACCTACAGTAGATTCCGATTTAGTAGTTAGTCGAGTGACACTATGCACATTGCACACTTACTCATTTACTTTGCAAAATGATTTGGAATATTAAAATTTTATATTAAAACTTTTGATTAAAACTAACAGTTAGCAATAAAAATATTAATCTCTTATTAGTAGTTACTGAAAGTATAAGTATTTTTTCCGTTAAATAAATTCAATTCTATCGTCGTTTCTGTACTTGGATGGTCTCTGACTAACGCGCGGGAAATTTGGTAGAAGACGACTTGCGCATATCAGATAATCAAACTTGTGACGTTACGTTAGAAAGTGTTTGTACTTGACCCTTCGATCACTAGCTATTTATTAATTTTTAGGTGTCACAGCATTCAAAATTATGGTGTAACACGTGTACCATAATATATGGAAAAAGGAAATAGCCTGTTATTAGTTAGAAATATAAAGAAAAGAAAATAAGACCCTGAGTATCCAACGCCACCTTCATCTTTTTATTAAAATGATCCTACACTGATCATCAGTATCGGACTCTGGCTATACAGAATAAGTCTATGAAAACAAAAAGAAAAGTTACATTAAAAAGAATTGTTCTTGGCCAAGCACTCGTGTGGCACATTTGCTTGCTTAACAACTGCATCATTTTGATAGCATCATGTTTTATAAACAAGTAGAATAACTTTCTTCTTCTGTATTCAAGTTAAATTTCACTTTTGTAATAACATACAGGATGCACTTTTGGAGTAACACTTCAGACTACAGGCGTACATTGCTTCGTCACGCAATAAAAACTGTTGTTGCGTGAATAATTATTCGTATCCATTCTGATATTCTAAAGGGAAAGTTCTTGTTTACGTACTGTCCTTTTGAAAGTAAAAATGTAACTGTAAAGAGAATTCGGTATAAACACTTTCCATAATTGATGTATTGGGTATTTAAAATAAACACCTAATCACTTTTGATCGGTAGGTAAGTATGTCTACCAAGATAGATCGACAAGGCAGGCAAGTCTTAAAGATTACTTATAAAAACAGCATGTAGCAGATTTCTAGCGTATTTGATGGTGTTGTTAAGACAAATGTGTCTTAACAACACCATCAATGATTAAGATCAGGATATATTATGAATTTCATAACATATCTCTGAATAAATTTTCTTTATAGCCTCCTCAAATATTTACTAGTCATTGATATAATTTTATCTAGATCATCTAGAATTAAACACTTTATACGTGTTTAATTTCAATGTATAACATTCGCGTAAACATAAGACAATATTAGATAATCTGGAATTTGAAGAAAAGTAAAGCGAGTTTGGAAGAATTCTCTTAATATAACTTTAACTTCATCTCTGATAATTACGTTTTCCTCTTTGTACAAAATTACAAATTTTAGTTGTTAATTATAGTAGGTTTACAGGTGTGTTCCTACAGCAGTAAGCCATTTTATTTGACTTAGCGCTTTCGCCGATAACCTCTAAATAGCCCGTGGTCTATCTACCCATGTTAGCTGCGGGGTACTGAGATGGAAAACACTATTCTTCCATAAAGATACATAACGGTACGTTCGTGTATTTCTAGAGCATTTTAATTATGCATTATCCAACATACAAACATTACAAACCAGATATCTTTCAGACATCAATTCAATGCCTGTAATACTTCACGTACAGTATCAAAACAAATACATGAATGCACGGATGTTGTAGTGGTTTTTAAGTAGTCACCACGCTTCAGCCACTACACTGAGTGTGAGTTCGAGCCCCACATGTTCGTACACACAAATTTGTGTGCTTCACATATAGTTCTTCCGAGTCTGGGTGTTTTTTATGTCCGTTGTTTACAAAGTATTCCGCGACACAGAAATTACTCCCAGTAGGTACGGCAGTTGTCTTTAAAAAAATAAATAATACCAGTACATAAAGGTACCCATTCCCATTTGGCTAAATGCCGATACAACGCTGATAATGGCGGTAATGTTCGGTTTCGTACAAATTAAACGCAAGCGTGACACGCGCTCGTGTGATGCGTGACACCGGGAGATACATTTATCTCGCAAGTAGTTCACCGGCACCTTTACTTATGATACCGATAAGTTATGGTGGTTGTATGCTTCCCACGATTACGGTTTGTTGCCTTGTTACGGTATTTAGAGTGGCGTAAGCTAGGCTTTTGCTTGAGTATGATTAAATGTTAAGAGAGTTCAATTGTTGTATAAACGTGTGCATATTCTTTAACTGTCTAGTCACATCGACTGCCTCATGGCGCAGTGGTAGTGTAAGCGACTGCTGTATATGTCTCAGGTTCTATTCTCGGTAGGATTAACTAGTATCGGATTTATTTGGCATCTCAGTAGCACCAAGGGGTCTGAAACTGTGCCTATAAACGTTAAAAGGCTTGCTACCTATAACGTGAAACTTGAAGTAATAGTTGGCTAAATGTGGGTGTCGTATTATGTCACACGTGCCTCGTGAAAACAGCCGTGAGACTATGCATTCATGTATGCCTAATAATAGCCACAAATCGCATTAAATTGATGTCAATACGCGAGTTGCGTAATTTTTTTATTGATTTCTTTACCGTTGTATAACTTTGAAGTTACTACCTAAATCTTGAGCGATAATATGAATTGATAAGAATACTTTAGAGATAGATAAGAATACTCACTAGAATATTATATAAAGCTGTCGTATTATCAGTGCATGCAACTAGTAGATAACTTCTTTATAACTATGTAGGTTTACGGGTTAAAATATTGTCGTACATTAGAGCTACTGTTGTTTAAGATCGTTTGAGGAAATCAGGTGAAACTACACAAAACTGTTTTTATCTATTGTTGCGGGCACAATGCCACGCGAGCAGTGAAGGTACAATACGAATATTTCTTCTTTAGTTTTGGGTTATTAAGATCGCAAGACAGCAAGACTTTATTGACCAGACGAGTCTCTTAGCAATGCCGTCAAAATCAATTAATGTAATTCGGTATACAACTATTACGGCGTCTTTTTCGACAAAAGTAACACATACAACAGAAAAAGTTTCACTTATTCATATAAATTTACATTTACACTTCAATCGTCGAAGTTCACGTTTTATCTTAAAACGACATGAGAAATTATCTAGGTAAGTACATCGTGCCGGAAAAGTCCTTTGTATCGTAACTTAACTAACAATTGATAGCACGCCATAGTTTACACATAAGCGGAAGCGTAAGCTTGACAGCCAATTGTTGTCTTTTTATACAGTGTTTTCTTTTTCTACTATTTTCGTTGGCAGCAGCTATGAATCTGGAATTGCGTCTAGTAGACGGTGCCGATTCTCATTATCTCAAAATGACCTGTTATACATTCAATGGCCTTATGTGCATGCGTATGTTGTACCAACATATAAGAAAAACAATGCTTTACATACAAGTGAGTGTTTCAATACCAGCGGGATATGACGTCCCTGTGCTAGGATTTCTTAGTCTCTTGCGTGCGGTTTGTATTTAAAAAGTAACAACTTAATAAAATACGTATAATCACACCTCTAAGGTATGTTATACAAAAAAGTGACTTCCTGACTTGAACTACAGACGTCAACATAACGACATTGACGGCTACCGCACATAGAACTATTATTTACTTCGTACTAATAGGTATAAACTTTCAAACAGCTGTCATTTATCACCATTTAAAACCATTAGCATTGTTTTATTGTTCTAAGCGTCAAAACCATGGACGTGCCTATAATACAGTAATGCGACAGTTTATAAATACAAGTTACTATTTACAGATATACGTCAGTCAAACAAAGGCATATTTAACTGGAAGTATTCAATCTATTATTTAGTACGCATGTCTTTCCACGGCTTCACCCATATGAATCCCATGGGGACACATATCGAAATTAAAAATCCAGGACATGATCTATATAAGTGCCGCGTGATTAGGTAACACACATTCATCCTGTCTCACAGTATAGATACTTGGATTCGATTTTTAATTGTCTAGGTGATCTAGTAAAAAGATAGTCACTACCAATGGCTTAGCTGCTAGTATTCTTTTCGATGGTTGTATAATCCCTGAAACTGCCTCCGTGGCGCAGCGGTAGTAAATGCGACTGCTGTGCATGAGGTCTCGGGTTCGAATCCCGGGTCGGGCCTACATAAATTTACTGGGTTATTCTGTTATGAAATCTCAATAGCAGCCCAGAGTTAGGAAGTTGGCGATGTTAGACACCCCCGTGCCTCGGAAAGCACGTAAAGCCCTTGGTCCTGCGCCTGATCTCTCTCCGGTCGTGTCGGATTACCGTCCCATCGGATCATGAGAATTAGGGAATAGAGAGTGCACTTGTGTTTGCGCACACGCTTGTGCACTATAATATCTCCTGCGCAGATGGCCAGTCTTCGTTAAGATTGGCCCCCGTGACCGAAATTCGGTCTGGAGGACATCATTATTATTAATCCCTGAAATTCCGATTACAAGATTGGGTAAAAACTACCTAAACTACCCTAGTTCTGGTTGTCCGTCGAATTCGTACAGTACAATTTTTAGTTTTTTTGTTTTGCTGAACTGGAGCTAATTTGGCAAAGTATAATGGAATCGTTTGACGTCAACATATTTAATGAAATTGGTATATCACGAAATACCAATATCGTGCGAATAATCGTCAGTCATGTTGTTTTTATCGTCAGCATATTTATTCCTGCCAAATGATGCTGCTAATGTAAATCCGTTATATCAATAACAGTTTAAATTTCGAAGAAAGTGAAAACAAAAATGTGTCTGTTATTTAAAAGTCAATCTTGACATATAGACAGTTTACGTCTCTTATATGTTTTAAGGTATGGTTGTTTATTATGGGCCTTAATTTTGAAATGTATTTTTCATTGCCAAGTTGAGTTAGTTTAAGTATGACAAGACTTTATTTTGGCTTGTGCACGGCTATTATCAAGTCTAAAGAAGGCGACACCTACCTAAGTTTAAACTAAATTCTGTTTCGCTGTTATACTTGTGACGAATAGTCATTATAGAGTTTCAAATTCATAGATATGACATACCAGGATAGTTTGCATAACTATCAACTGTATAACAAATCCATTTATCTATTACGTAGTTCCAGCAGAAGAAATGATATTTTCTTTCCATGATATACTTCTGCAAGTAATACACCCTATTGTCCCCTATCAGGCAAACTAGCAACAAAAATGACAATGAAAATGCAGTGGGCTCATAAAACGCTAATGTTTATTCCTAATGTCAATACCGTCGTTGACATTCAAACCGCCTTGTTATAGTGGTTAGACGGTTCTAAATAAACTACAAATAGCGTCTGTAATTTTACCTCGCTTGATTTACCTCGCTTGATATTACTCGGCTTCTGCAAACAATTTACATTATGGCCCTATTACATATCAATATAATTTTATTTACATACCTAGTCAACTATTCACAGTTATTTAATAAACGAATTAGCTTAATTATTTGAAAAAAATTGAGCCTGCTTCACCCTAGTAAAATGTTTCTGGTAACTACTCGATTTAGGTCAGAGTCGTATTATGTAGCTTCCAGCCCCCAGTAAACAGTCTACCCAAGGAAGAGAAAATTCTGAGCGGGTAATATTTTTTAAATCAGCGTCTTCAAAACTTTAAACACTTGAATTTTATCTTTATTTATATAAATCTTCTGTGCGTGTGTTTGTAATTAAACTCCTCCTAAGCGGCTGCACGGATTTTGATGAATTTTTTTGTGTATGTTCAAGTGGATTCGAGAATGGTTCAGATATGGTATTTTTTATTTAAATTTTTCGTTTTTACAGGACACCGTCGGTCGGGTCTGCTAGTATTTTATAATATTAGCAGCACTTTTTCTAAGAGTTGTCTACCACCCTATGATTTATTCTTGTAAGGCGGTGAATTATACAAGCATTCCAACGACAGACACAAAGAACACACACAGTTTTCGTCCCTTGTTGGAATCAAACCCACAACTCCCGGGATAGTGGCAGTGACGAGACCACCACTTAAACTGCTACACCTTTCGTTCCGTTCAAATCCAATTATTATGAATGATAAAAACCGGCCATAGATTTTCTTGCGTGATAATACGAATTCCAGAAAAACTTCACTAATAGAAAGAAAAAAGAAAGAAAATAATTTTATTCTCTTCACATTCTTATAAATTTTCTAGGAAACATAACCAATATAAGCACGTTGCTTCTTTTGGCGAGATGTGAAAACGAACAAAGTAAAATTTGCAGTTTCTATAAACAGGATGTGACGAACGATGCTTTAATTAATTAGAGAGATTGTTGTTGTTGTATTATAAAACCAACACGGGGTCGAAAGCATCATTAATCACGTCCAACACGTAACCATACGATAGAACAACACCTAGATATTTTTTTGGCTTGTCAAAAGCTGAATGACATAAGCGGCATTTTTGCAATATTATATGTGAAGAAAAAGAAATAACTTTGCTTGTTTACTGCCGATGTTTGGTTATTATTATTAGGATTTTATATGAATACTTTTCGTCACACTGATCTCATTTGCAAAACAAAGTTTGATACCTAAATGCCTTATACTTGTAGATAAGAACTCTGTGTATTTTATTTATTTAAGTTTAATACTTTAATACATATACATGAATAATTTTTGCATAGCAACCAAACAATGTAGCAACTTCAACGTTTACGCATTTATAAAAGAGAATTACTGAGTTTTATCTTCCAGTTTCATTTAAATTTAGAACAGCTCCCATTTCTTCATTCGTAAAAAAAGTTTGGCATGTAAAACAAAACGGTTGCAAATAAATATCGACGTTGAACATCTGGGGTAGTCTGTGGTTGAATAGGTATCGAACATTGCAAAGTTGGCAAGTCTTGTGCCGCATTGCGTCACCATACTTACTGCAATACACCATCACGATAATAAGAAAATAAACAATATAACAAACGTCTAATTGTCTTCGAGCTACTTAACAAAATATATTGTAAGGATTATTATTATTGCTTAATCTGTGTAATCGGATCGAGTATTAATTTTATTAGTGGTATGTATGTTTCTTTTTGGTAAGGAGGCTGTTCATGTGGTAAGAGTGATAATAAAAAGCATCGTGTATTTCTTTAAATATTTTCTAAACCAGATAGCCCATTAGGGCGAACGGTTGAACTGCCATGTAGAGGTTAGGTTTGGATCCTGCGATCACATCTGAACTTTCAAAGTTATGTCCTTATTATATATTTATCAAATTATAGCTCTCGTTGACGATGAAGGAAAGCGATTCATTAGGAAAGCGTCATTGCTGAGGATATTTCATATTGTGCGCAAATTGCAACTAGCCCAGGGATGTGTAGCGTGTCGGACCGTTATAACACTATAGTCTATAATATAGCCTTCTTAAAATATAGAACCTTTCTCATATTTTTCAAAAGGACGCCAGTGCCCGGCGTTAGAGTTGTTTATAAATATGGCTGATATATTGATATAATAATAAACTTACTCTTCTCGTCTATACATAGTTATATCTATTTCGACTCGGTTTTTAAAAGGAAGTTATTTTTAACTGATGATCAAACTCGTATTGTCATCTGGAGATCAGGATTCATACAGCAGTATGAATGAATTAACAGCAGGCAATCAAATTACTTGACATAAGTTTGCTTTTGACACGACGTTGATTAGTCTTCCGGCATTGTCAGTGGTTATTCACTGCACAGTAACCAACCTTATGACTGCACTCTGTCGCTTTTTAATCATTAGCCTCGCATTAGCCACTAAATAATAAACACTAAAGAACAAATAAAAACATTCTTGTATCCGTAGTCCTTCTGATCAAGCATCGGAACTATTGCTGTAAGTAAAAAAATGTAGACAAAGTAAATCGCAAATATTCATATAAAGTAGAAAATACTGATAACTTTAACATAATAACAATGTGTCAAGATAATTATGCTAATTAGATCTAAAAAGTTGTGATTCACAGATAAGTTATTGTCCTGAGTCTAGATCTTCTTTGTGTCCGTTGTTTCAATTAAAATAACTACGAGGTCGTGTATTTTAAACAAAAATTATAACTACATATATCTACGAGTTGCATCCGCATCCTTTTTTTTTTTGCTCTAAATAATGTTTTACTTCTTTGTATCTGCGTTTTATACATTTTGTTTTTTATACATACATGTATTGTATTAGATAATAAGTACTTACCGTGAAAGATGAAATAAATATCTTTATTATTATTGTTATACATTTTGTGATAGCACTATAGGAATAGGCCGTTCAGAGGCAGTGCAATGTCATATATAAACACCCAGTCACTGAAAAGCTACTTAATAACAAAAATCAAATTTCTATCAAGAGATTTGATTGGCTGGTGCTTATTTGGACAGCCAATCACAGCAGTTAGCATATGTTCGACCGTTTGTTAACTATTTATTTATTTGCTTTTTAAAAACCGAGTTACGTAATAGAACATTTAATCTCTTCTATTAAATGTACTTCATTTTTATTGTGCAAATAAATGATTGGTTCTTTAGAACCTAGAAATAGAGGCATCTCGAGACCCAAATTCGTTTGCTCACATAACATAGATCAATAATTACAAAAGAGATAGCCACAACAGATTCACTACTTAAACATAGAATTTTGCTCTTAAGGAGCATCTCGACTGTGGAAGTACTTCCGCCTTAAAAAAGATCGCAGCCAAGCAACCTTGTGTTGTGTTCCTCCAATAAATATGATTTCCAGTCTTCTTTAGGAAACAGTACACTGTTAACAACAAGGCCAATGTGATCTTCACTTCTTGCTAGCAATACAATGAGTCCGTTTTGGACGGGTTAGCAACGCGTAAATGGCATACCAGGTATTACAAACACTCAACAGCAACGTGTACAACTTACCATTATAATAATATAATCATAGTTTTTATTGTTTAAAAATATGACGCATGATATTATAAAAAAAATTCTAGAATATTTACTTGTATAGTAAGAATATTAGAAATTCCGTATACTTTTTTCGTAGTAGATATAAAAAACTAATAAAAATTAATTTGATAAAAAGACATAAAATTTACATATCACGTGACCTTCGTGACAGTTCACGTGTGAACAATTATTATAGGTAGGCCTTCATCCGTTTTAACTAGTTTAAATTTAGAATCAATGTCGTTTTTTAATCAATTAATATTCGAACAGATTCCAATTTTTTAATCAACATTAAATATATAGTCATCGAATCTGTTTCGGTCGTATACTTAAAAGCCTATTGAGGCCAAACGAGTGCTAAAATCTTGCTTTGTTTGCAGCCAAATTAAGTTAAAGGGAATTATATTAGCACTTCGTGTTCTAATATAACTGTACCTACTTATTAAAAACAATCTTTGATATAATCTGCATCAAGACATTTTATGTATTTGGGATATAACTCTGAAACTTAGTGGGTGCCAATAGCCACACTGACTATTTATTTACATGCGACTTCCTTGATATTTTCTTCCATTACAACCTTATTAATTTCCTTATTTTTTATGCGTATGCAATGCACCGAATACCTTGCATTCGTGATTGACATATTCGCCCACATTGTTTTAATTGTCATGGAATGTACTACACCGTTTATCACTCCACCTGCTACTTACCGAAGCCTACTGTTAAGCACGTTTAAAATAAGTAAATAAATAGTTTTACTATGTACTTTAACTTACACTGCTATTTACAAATTTTATCGCGGCTTGTTCAGATAACAGCCATTTTTAATTGCACCATATGTATTTCACTTTTTTTACTTTCTGCGACAGTTCCTTAGCATTTCAGCAACCAAGGTGACGGGGAGACTGAGGTTAAAAGTAATCGAATTGTTTAACTATTATTTGAGTTCCTTTTTAAACAGAGACCGAGTGTAAAATATCTTGAAGTTCTGCTGTGTTCTGTTAATTAATTAATGCAGTATATTACTAGCTTCTCTATTTTTGAATCGCAATAGCGCAACTATATTTGATGAGTCTGCATTATCTTTTCCTTTAATTATTGTTTCCCGCTTTAAAGCGATTGTGCAAGAGAAATATTTATTAAAGAAGAAAGAAGAAGGCGCGCATAAGTCGGCGTACGAACTCTCCGACTGCACTCTCCTTAACACTAATGCAGTCCGACATATTCAATATTAATATCTTTATAAGACTGAACATGTTTCAAGTAAATGTCAAGACTAATAAAATTCACAGTTAGAAAACGTGTTTTCGGATGTAGAAACATTTTTTATTTAGGTTTCGGTTAGAAATGTAAATATGTTAAAGTGCACCATACGCCTTCCCCGTGAAATAAGTTTGCGATTACATTTGCGGTTGATTATAACCACAAACTTAACGATGTTGAGTTCGATATCCATGTCGATCGAAGTTGTTTGGCTTTCATCACTGTTAGGAAGTGTGTGTCAGTAGTAGTATAGAGTCTAGCATTGTACCCCATACACACCGATTGTCTCGACACTGACTAAGTGAGACTTAAAGCACAGCTGGTGAAATGTGGGTGAAATACACTTCTATCTACCGCAGTGGCGCAGCGTATTGGGAGCGGCACTTTTAGGGGGCGGCGAAATTTCACAATAAATAAAAATAATATCTTGTAAATATTTGAACTGTACAACCTGTTTTAACCGAAAAGTTCTTTAGAATAACTGAAAATTATAGTCTTTTAAATTGAAATACCTAAATAAAAGGGAGGCAAAAATTTTTCCTTTCTGGGCGGCTGACTCCCACGCTAAGACACTGCCGCTTGGAATAATAATAATAATATAATAATATTACATATTTACTTAATGTAGAGTACATTTAGATATTATGCTAATACCTATAGTTTAGTTAATTTAAACCGATTTCTGGGGATGTCACCAAACAACCGATTGTAATTATTAACTACCCGCCATATTTCGCATTCACCAGATTAATTGGTTTTAGTAATGAATGGTCTATCTCATGCTATGCGTTAAATAATAGAGATACAGATTACCGGCAAGTTCACATATACCTACGTGTTATATTTACATTTATTGAATAATGCCTCATTGCTTCGGTAGCGTAAATGTTTTCGCTTGTGTATCAAACTATTTATCAGAACGTAACAGGTTTGAATAGTAGGTTGAGAAATTACCTTTGGAAAAAGAGAAGTAAGTATATCAATAGTTTTGCCTTCATTTAAGTGGGACTTGATGGGATCCAAACATCTCTAGTAAAGCATTTGGCACAGCTCTGCCTCATTTTATTGGAATAAGTAGTAATGCTGAGTTTGACTATATCCAATTAGTACAAAACCGTTATTAGGTTTGACAATTTTGTTTTCTTATTTGCAATTATTATAAGAAACAGATATAACAATATAAAATATGTTTTACAGTTAAACGTGTCATTGCAGTATGTACTAAGCTCGAACTAAATGAGATAGAGAGCGTGCACTTTAACGCGTGTTTCAAACATACGTCTAGGTAATCCGTCTCCTCTAGTACCTACATATTATCTGAAGGATATTCAAGTCTACAATTTTAGTTTTTACTATAGAAGAACTAAGTTTTATTTATATATATTATTTATAATTTCTAGTAATACAATTTGCTTAAGGCGCACTATTGAAACTCCACGCAATGTATGCTGTTAAGCTCTTTTTCATTGGTTACTTTGGTTAGTTTCACGGTAAAAAGTCGGTACCAATGTCTATGCTATAGTCCTGAATAAACCTAAAATACCTAAATAAGATGGCGGTAAATTTTTTCCGCTCCTGGCGGCTTACACCTACGCCACTGACTACATACCTCACCGAATAACTGAAATAAAAAAGTATATATGTAGGTTTGTTTATCCATTGTCTAGTACACATAGTACAAGCTCTACTTAGTTTGGGCTAGATGTTGTTGTGTGTATGTGATAGAATATTATATATTATATTATAATATTCGTACTTAATAACTTTTGCGATATACATATGTTCGTACTGATTTGCCAAAGCGGCAAGCAGCAAGCAAAGTTTGTTGCGTCAAAACTATAAAACATACAATTCCAATTATCACCAGCTCGCTAAATATTACTATTTAGCTTAGGTATCCTACTAATATAATAAATGTGAAAGATTGTAGACATGTTTTAATGATTTAACGTTTGTTACTTAACCACACAGATAAACTATGTCCAAGATTATTATGATGAGGACATACGATACTGTCTTTTATATCTCGGAATACGTTCATGTATATCTTACACAGGCGAAACTAGAACTTAAATTATCTATTAAAAACACAAACTATAAAAATTGGCAATACCGTATAAAAGCAAAACAGTGGAAATATCACTTTTCAAAAAATCTCTTTTAGATAACTGAGGGCTGAAGAGAAGGCGAATAAGGAAAAGTAGTAAAACGATTTGCCTACGCCAGGAGCTTCTACCAAAATATAAGGACAACACCCTCTACGCTAAACTTTGGGAGTGGCCGTGCCATGCCGATTGCAGATCCGATTGTATTTGCTACGTAAACTAAGTTCTTGAATTTCTTATGCGGTTTGTATAACTGTTTGTCCACGTGTATGTTTCTGCTTGCTCGTCACATTATGTCCAATGTAAGACATTTAATTCATTTATTTAGCTACAGGTCAACAATAAATAGTTATAGAAACATATTTAGAACAATGATAAGGAACAAGATAAACCCGATTATAAATATATCTCACAAAATATTTACCATGCTAACCAAATCATTCCCCATCTACCCAAAAACAGATCAATAGTTGGGGGTAAGATCGTAAAGTTTAGTAAGTGTTCGTGGTAACGCCAATTTGGCTCTGGCAACTCAACAGTACGATATGTAGGGGTAGTTGTTGAGGATAAGAGCCAAGACTGAGCAAAATAACAAAATAATTCGCCTCGGTGGCGCATTGCTAAGACTCTAAACAGACGGACTGCATTTCAACTGAATTCTGACTGCAAATTTGCAGTTTAAATGCAGTTAGTACGACTGCAATTAAACTGCAAACCAACCGAGCAGCCCGTTTGTAGTAGCTTTGCAGTACAAATGCAGTTGGACTACCTGCATTAAGATTACTATAGACCAACTACATTTGAACTGCACGTCGACCGTGCAGCTGCTCTCAGTTAGCGTGCAGCTGTTGAAACTGCACGCCAAGTGCACGCCGACTGCAATTGGACCGCGGTTGGTTTGCAGTTTTATTGCAGTCTACTTACTGCATTCAAACTGCAATTTTGCAGTCGGAGGGCAGTTGAAATGCAGTCCGTCTGTCTAGAGCCTTATGAATGCGACTGCTCTACCTGAGGCTCGAGGTCGGCTAAAATTTTATTGCGATTTTTATTTCAAGAAATTCCTAGTATCGGCGCGTAGTCTGCAACTGTTTTCGATAGACAGACGTAAAAATGGCCTGGTAATAAACATCATTAGCTAAAAAGGATAATTTGTTTCTGGATAACGAGACACGATTTATCAGGTTCGCATGGAAATGCAAAATTAAGAACAGTTAACAATCTCAATACTTCATAACAATTTTAGGTTTGTGTTAGTTATGGGATCCACTATAATTATAAAAATATGACCACCACTAAAATTTACTAATTGTCCAGCAAACCAACTTTTGAATCTGGATACCTTTCGTCTTCATGCCTTAACCACAATTCATATCACCAACGGTATATATACATACACAAACATCACATATCGAATTCTAACAAATAACATTATTTGGATTATCTATATCACATAGCTACAAAACTACCATCCCGCTACCGGACATCTAATTCAATAGTCAACAAAAACATGATATAGATAAGTTATATGAAAATTGGATCACCTTATTGAGTTATGACCCGTTGGTCGGCAAAACATCAGTTTGATAATATTACTAGTGGCTATGCTATAGGAAAACGAGAGCGGTGGCTTCTAAGTCGCACATTCATTTAATTTGAAGTAAAAGTGTAGAATGTAATACAATAGTTATCTAATTACATAGGTACATCAAGTATGTGTTAGCAGTTTTTATGTTAACGGAATCTATTGTCATGATTGTGGAACAGCGTTACTTTACTTTAATGCTTAAGAGGAAACACAAGGGCCGTTTTTCCATACAAATGTAGTCCCCTGTTTCCTCCCTGGATAATGCCAGTAGAACAATAATATTTTAAAAGAACATATATAGCCTCTATTGGCATGTCCCTATGTTTTCCTTTTTTTCATTAATTAATTATTAAAAGAGATATGAGCCTTCAAAAACCTCAAAAATTGATCAGATTTTCCGCTGTGTTCAAACATCCAGAAAACAAATTTGAGTAGATTATATAAAAAAAGAAAAACATAAAAACACGGCCAAAGCCTTTCTTCAATTTTTAATGAAATAAGTAGTTAAATCGGTCAAGTGTTGGAGAAGGAATCAGGGGACTACGAAACGTTGATTTTGTGTACTTTTATAGGTATTTTCGGTCCAAGGTGCAGTTGTCTCTATCACGCTCTGCGGGCACTGCGCGACAACAATAGATTATACAAATACCTATTTTTCAATTCTCTCGCCCATGGTGTTTCCTCTTAATGATGTACACGTAGATAATTCATGTTGAAATTGCAATAGAAAAGAAAAGAAAGACAACGACGACGAACGGATAGCATAGAGGTTGTGGTCGCCTCAGCCGCTACGCCCAGTATTGTGGGTTTATATTCCACACGCGACTATCATTTGTGATACACAAATGGTTGTACGGAGTATGGATTTTCTATGTGTTCGTTAATTGAATGTTTGTACATAAGTTACAAATGCGATACAGTAGTTGGTTAGTTTATTAAGAAATGTCTTATTAAAAGAATTAAAGCAACTGTTAGAGTTATATTACTACACTATAAATATTCGTATATGTTGTTATTTATATAAGCGCAATGATATAATTTTATGAGATAAGTAAGTAATTTAGATTCGTATTCATTCAAAATAAATTATGAGCTATCGTCTAATGATTACTTCAAGAGCTATAGGATCAGAATTAAATAAAAACGAAAAGTATACTAAGTACTTGATTTAATGATTAATGTATGCGAAACCATAACCGTCCATAGCCGTGTTAAAATACATGACGTTGAAATTCAATATAAAGTTAATATAATAATTATAGTATTATTATTTATGCTGTTTATTATGCATATTCCGTTCAAATCACGCGGCAAGATGTCGTATTAAGAATATAGTAATGCGATCGTGGAATAAACTTTAAATAAGATTTTATTTTTAAAATAAACTATTTCAAGCCAGCCAGCACTTCAATTTAAAACTAGATAAACGTGTTCAAAAAAATGTAGAACGTTTTTAAATATTTGCCCGCGCGTTTTTCTTTTTTATTATATACCTGTTATGATACCAGCCTCATAATATACTATAGAGGCGAACCTGTACTATATCGCCTAAGCAGTAGACAGATGTATAGTTTAGCGTTACACCATCAGTTAATTCAATTCCCAAGTGTAGCATATTATACTTGATAGGATTTAAATCGCTGGGTAATTTATGCTAAGTTTATAAAAAGAAGTTCCCTTGATAGTCGTCCTACATGTCAGTAACTGTCAATTTACCGCCTAGACGCGTATTTTCTTACCGCAAACGAGATGCGTGTCTCGTTACACGCGATACTTCACTTCTAGTTGCGGTCATCGTATTAACTGTGGTAGATTACACTCACAAAGTAATATTTAGATGCAAACTAGAATAAGCTTTGAGTGACCCGTATTTATTATAGTAGGGTCAGGTGTTGATAGACCGCTATGCCTACTTTGCAATATGAGATTTTCAAATGAATTTATTACTCACTAAGCAAACATATAGCTTGTGGAACTCCGAAGAGATTGTTATACATTTCTAAAATCAACCACGACATAATTTCACCTCCTTTTTTTAGGTCCTACGTAGCAGGTGAGACTATTGCCATCTATTGGGTTAATTTCCTAACATATGAGTCAGCGATTAGTCTTTATGCAACTCAGGCATTGAGCCGAGTTTTTACAATCGCAAACATAAGCGCCACCTTATTCTACGAACCTAGAATGCGTTGACCCAAAAATATTCCCTCTATAAAAAACAAAAGTTTCGCTGGTTACTAAACCTAAGTTTCGTATTACTAGATATTGTATCGTCTACTCGAAACCTACTCCTCATAAATAAATGTTCTTACTATACTAGATAACTTTTTTATTAGTCATTATACCTAATTATTTATCTAATGCTATTTCTTATACTTACCCATGACATTGTTAACACTAAACGCAGCGTAATTAGATAAAGAACAATTCTCTTTTCCATATTCTGTATAAGTATGGAAATTACCAACCATTGTCTAATTCGTGACTTTCTGTAGGTATCTAATGATAATGTAAGTATAATAACGCATATCATTACAGTATGATATACATTTTAAATAATGGTAACATTACTATGTGCGTACGCCAGCGACATATAATTACGTTCATCGACACTCACGCACACATAGCAAATGAGCCATTCATGTCTTAGTAATTGGATTCGTTTTACTTAGACAAGTTCTAAGATCTTATGAATTATTATTTTATAGTTCAGAATATGGAACAATATGTTTTTGTAAATCGAATAATCAGTTTAAGGAATCAACTGTAAAATTGTAAGTTATTATCAACCATATTGATAACCACGTCACATGAAATAATAATATATAAGAATGAATAACAATATATCGAATATTCATATTACTTTACCCGATGGGATTATCTTTCTTTTTTAAGACACCTGCCCAAATCTCTATATAGCGTGGGTCTTTGAAAATATTTGAACTAAAGACACAACGAACACTCATAACAAATATTTGTGAATCACACAAATTTTTGATAAGATCCATCTTTACAAGGTGCAAAAATTTTGTGCGATCCCCAAATATTTGTTAAATGATAAATCGGTTGGAACCGATAACATTTGTCGCAACTTGTTAAGTAAGCCAATACCATACTCGCCCTGAGGTTAGACCTGGGGGTGACGGGCTTTGTGGACCCGCCCGCCATCCGTTCAGCACCAGGTCCGAGAGGCGGCGTGCCCCCGCAGAGGGGTAAGAGTCAAAGCATTCCCCCACGTAAAAAAATGCCAATACCATACTACCAAGGATAATATCTATGGGATGATATATATAGTAGTAGGTAAGTATTTTAATAATGTCAATAAAATATGTACCTATTGACATTATTTTATGATTAAAATAATAATAAGCTCCAACAAAAAGGTGAAAACAGTTAATCAATCTCCATCGGTATTTACACTAGAGTATTTTTCTTCCTTTTCTCTTAAATTGATTTTCGAACATGAGTTTTGATAATATATTTTTTTTTCTCCTTTTACGAGTACAACAGAACTAATTTACGATTTGAATAAAGAACAAATGCGCCTTTACGTTAAACATTATAGGTAGCGAGAAGTACGTAAGTACCGTGTTATTGCAGCAATTTGTTTCCCACGAGGTCATAAAAGCAGCAATAAATAAAAGATTATGTCAAATCGATCAAGTTAACAGTCATCCTCATATGAATGCGTCATTAGGAACCCGAACGTGGCGATGTGCAAATTTCAAGCTTTGATATATTACGCAAGGCAATTTGGCACAAAGTTTTAAAAATACATGCCTACTAAACGTACGTATATTTATATTCTAAATGAGGTGACAAATTACAGAATAGTTTTCTTATTATTTTAGGTTTCAAATCACTTGTATTCTTGTAATCCCAGTTCCAGCCAAATATTTTTTTTTAATATGACAGCTCTCTCAAGTCATATTATGTCTTTATAAAGATTCAAACACCGGACACAAGGAACACCTAGACTTAGAACGACCAGCTGTGTGGATCAAATGTTTGTGTAAGGAGTGTGTTGCCGTCGGTAGTGCAATGGGTGGGATTCGAACCCACGACAGCTCGATTGCAAGTCAGATCCTTGTCCATTGGACTACCGCCGTTTTTGCCGAGCTGCTTACCGTTTACGCGATACATTTGACTCCGAGCTGCTACTGAGAGTTTTTAACGGTAGCGGCAATATAACATATTTGAACACATTAATATTAACACACGAAATAGTGGCGGATATTTGAAAACAACACTAAAGTTTAATTAGCAGCAGTGATGCTATTTTTGTGTATGTGTGCACATATTTGATAGTCGTCATCATGTCTATTTTGGTAATAACAATTTGTAAGTGTCCACATTTCATTAACTACTAGTCAGTTGCCATTTTAAGATGATAACAAGATAATAACTAATAACCTCGGTGGCGCAGCGATAGTGTATGCGACTGCTGTATATGCTGTATAATATGAGGTTCGATTTCCATGTCGCGCGTATTTTCAGGAAATTCTAAGTAGCAGCACGAAGTTTGATTGTGCCCGGCTCGCGACAATAAGCTTGCGTGCGAGCTAGAGGGCTATGGACTTCTAATACATGAACCTTATACAATAGCTAACGAAGTTATTGTAATAGACCTCTGCTAGCCCCTTCGGGGATATAGGGCGTGGGGCCTCTTCATAATTAAGAGGATAATTATATGGATTACAGTCTTTGACTATAGTCATTAGTACCTAGTATTTTACTTGAGATATACCTACTTTTCACATCTCTTAAATCGAGAATACGCACAATTATACGATTACGATTCAATTTATTTATATACTATATACGGTACTCCGTAAGTCAATTCTAATAGGGCTATTGAATGTCATTATTCAATATCTATAGATAGGTACGAAACTGAAGTAAACGTTATTTGCATGTATTACACTAATCGATTAACTAAACTGATGTAGATAAAATATTGGTTATTTGCATAAATTCATTTACCTACATTAATTTGTATGCACGGATGTCATAGTGGTTTAACAGGGCACCTCGACACTGCCCCTGCGCCAAGAGTTGTAGGTGCGATCACGAACGAACAATAAAAATTTATTTTTTCGTAAATAATTTATGAATTTATTTTACCCATCTGTCACAAGAACAAAATAAGTGGCCACTCCCAATTGCCACCCCTGGTGACGCCAGCACTGGTGGCAAATGGGAATTTTTTCTGAATAAAATCCCATTTGTCACCAGTGGTCGCGTCGACGGTGGGGGCAACTGGGAATAACCCCAAAAAATGTGTGATTCATCGGCAACACAGCGACCAACCGTCATGTACCTACTCCTTACACAAGCATCCGATCCACACAAATGATCGTTCAGTGTCTGGGTGACCGTTGTATTCGTTGTTTGAATGTTCGACCTTCGCGGCATAGGGATTATTCCTAGTGTGGGAGATGCCCTTTTAAAAACTATACTAGTTAGTACATATGATTTCGTGTGTAAAGTGCCACAAACCGAGTCTACACAAACGGTAACACTGAGCACCAAGTACGAGACACTTAAAATTTAATTACTAGTAAACTAATATATTCTGAATACTTTACTAGTAATAAATTTTGTATATAATAGCATGTTTAGTAGTTTACACAGTAATTCGTTAATAACAGGCTGTAAAAACGATGTTATCACCGGCAATTTGGCGGGCTTTCGTTTTTAAACCGAGAATAATCTTAGATCTAGTTCATTTCACCACTTAAACGGTTTATGACAGACAATCCCGTTTTACCCCACTTTGAAAAGGGGGTAATGCCAATGCATTACCCCCCTTTCAAAGTAAATCTTTTAAACACGCAAACGTGTTTAAAAGATTTAACGTATGAACTGATCATCTAACATGTATTATGATGCGATGCGATTAATGCGCATAAATAACATTTATACGTGATAAATAACTTTTTAAAATACAAAACGGATGCATTTTTTATTTAAGTATCAGGTTTTGAGATGGAGAAACTGATATCGCCTATTATTTGGTGTTACTGCGTTCATTCCGTAGCAAAAGGTATTTTCGTTGCTGCCCGATAGAATCAAAGGGCAGTTGAAAAAGATACGTTACAGACTACAGTATATCAATAAGCGATCACTTCAATACCTTTATATAAAACTAGGTTTTGCCCGCGGCCCCGCTCGCGTTGATGTAGGTTATGTCAATAAAATTCTGTCCCTTGGGCACAGTACTTTTTTCTGGATGAGAGGTATTCTTTGTCCTTCTCTATACCCCTGACACGTGTATGCGTTTCATGATGATCGGTCGAGTAGTTAAGGCGTGAAAACGTAACAAATAAACAAACTCTCATTAGCATTTATAATATTAGTTAGGATGTCAACTTATATATCAAAACGTAAAGATGTATACGGTAAACAGTAATTTATATTCACTAAAATTATACCCTTAGACACATCAAGGTTGATAGGTATCTACTTAACTAATGACACTGTGTAGTAAATAAAATATAAATGCCACATATTAGACACCAATATACCACACAAATTGTGAATGCACGGATGGCGCACTGGTTTATACGGGTGAACCTGTGGGATAAAAATTGTAAATCACGAATAATAAGTGATATTTATGTCTGCGGTTCTATATATGTGACTTGTCCCGGGACAAAGAGATTTTTCTTTGACAATTAAATTGTGGAAAAAGAGGTTTACATTATCACTATATCTATTTAAATAAATACATAGTTTTGCGCCTCCATCCGAGGATTGGTAATCAAATATATATTTCATTCACTTTCCGTCAGCTACCTAAAGTACTACAGAGTAAGAATGTGAGCCTACTATCGTCAACCGGACACATTGTCAAGGTCCGTGATTCTACTAAGATTTTCTTCGCACCTATACCCAAAAAGAATTCGTTCGATCTAAGATTTTAAGACGTTTTCCCACAAGATTGCAGACACAGCAGTAGCCGCAGCTGCTTTACCAAGATTTTTTTGTTGGTAAGGTTGGTTTCAGAATACTGAAATCTACCTTTTATAAGTGCCTCTATGTGTACAAAACTTTAAAGAAGAATCTATAAATTCCTTACAGTTTTGTAATAGTATAAATACTTGGATAACAGTATTACAATGACATAGCAGTCGTACTTGACCTTTGCTTGTCATAAAGCGTGACATCACAAGCAACAAATAGGTATCTCAACTCCCAGAGCACAGTGCACAATGGGCCGGGGCCCGGACACGGCGCGCTCCTTCCTTTTGTTGCTTATCCACTGACCCATTTGTACTGTTGCGTAATACACGAGGTAAGCCACGGGCCTTGTATGATGATACTCGGATTAAAAGTACTACATTTCATTACAGTTATATAGGTACCTACGACTGCTGTGCAGGAGAGTTCGAAATGCCCGAGATGGATAAAGTGATATTAGATTTTGCAGTGTAGAAATTGTCAGTAGCTGCTCGGCGATTGAACTGTGTCTGATAATCGAAAATAGGCTCGGTCCCTACGTGATTTCACGTGATAGGCTATAAACTGTGTTCAATCTGTCTTTAGTGTTGGCATTCTGCCTATTAATCACACCTATAAATAAGAACTTCAAGTCGGTAATTCATATTCATTCACAATAACAAATAGAACATATTTTTATGCGAGAAAAATTGCATTTGATAAAATATTACATATATTTTATCATACCTTTTGCTTTCCAGACATCATGCTGGTACTGTGGAATCCCAAAAAGACTGTTCACCACAGCTATCAAACTATAGACCCCACGACACGCAATTTAGGCTAGGAGACCAAGAAAGCAACTTAAGTACATGTAAGAATTACTTCATCAAGAAAGAGCAAGATAAAACCAAGATATGTTATAAACATTAATACTATTTCAATTAACAACAATTAAGTTATCTCGTAAAATGTTATTTGTGCGCGTTGCACTCCCTTGTGTAATAGGATTATTTTAGACAGCGCGCTATTATGCGCCGCGTCGGATGTTGACCGGATACGGCTGTTAAATAGTTGACATTATGAATAGGAATAACGTTACAAGTTCCCGGTAGCGTGGCGCTCAATGCCACTGTTTTCCTATTTACATTCGTTATCATAAGATATGTATATTTGTAACTCCCACTTTTGTTACTGTAGGATATGATCATCCAGATAAAGAGGCTATGAACTTATCTGTAGGTAACCTAATATTTAAAGGTATTAGATTTGTAATGACTCTTCATCACAAATCTATTTAATAAATTTCGGCACTTGCAATCTAATATTTAATTACTCTTGACTTTTGTTTTGACTTCAGATTGACGCTTCATTGCAAACTTTAAATATTAGGTCGCTAGCTCCATATCTTTTCATTTTTATAGTTATTATAAATAATTTGTTATTTCCTAGAGTATTTTTCATCAGAAATCATAGAAACAGGACAGAAAGAAAATATACTTATCCTTTAGGTGTTACGTCATAAAGGACAAGCCCTTTGCCAACAACCACAGATAGTTTCAGACTCTATACTAACATTCTCATTTATCTAACCGCCGCCGTCGCCTTAAATATACACCAAATAATAAACGTCGACATAAATTTAAATTTTTAAACAATTAACTAATTAATACGCACATAACTTCGAAAAATTAGAGGTGCCTTGGGATCGAGCCCGAGACCTATGTGTCAGTCCAACGTTCTCCCACTGGACTATCGCTGCTAGATTAACGTAACCGAATAATAAATAATCAAAGCGAAACTAATATTATCGTACGTTTTTCCTTTTAATAAAAGATACTATCAACGTCGCCGCCGTACAATCACGCTCTCTACAGCGGAAAACAGAACAAGGTTGAGAGAAATATATGTTTCTCCGGTTGAACAATGATCCCATCCTTTAATAAAATCCATATAACCCAACGAGAACTGTTATGGGCTGTACCCCCAAAAAAGACATTCCATTGCATTTTTTATATTTCATGAATATCAAACGCTTGGTAGCGTGGAAGTATCCGTTTTACAGAATTTTATTTGCATAATTATGCAATCATTTTGTTAGTTCATTTGTTAATACCACACGCAGTTACGGCCGAGTACGGTAACATGTTATAGTATGTAGCTAATCAAATAAACAATATATTATGTTTAACAAACATGAAACAAGAATACATCTAAGTCTAATCTAAGTAAGATTTCTATCTTGTAGACATGTAAAATTTAAAATGCAGATTAGCCCAATTTAAAAAGACACTCTCGTACTTGGATTAAATCTGATGTCGCGGGGATTTTAACTAACATTCAAACAACGACACCAAAAACAATTAAACTTTAATTCATTCAACGATCACTTTCTTAATTTCACACTATTGCGAAGAAATAGTCTGTCTGTATTTATAGCAGACCACTTTTAGTTTTCTTCCTTTCTCGTATAAAATGTAACACACTGCACTCCTCCGTACGCACACTATGCATAAAAAGGAATATAATGTTTTTTCTTTACGTACAAATATGTTATTATAAAAATATATATCCAGCGACCCAATGGCGGCAGCGAAAGAAAGAAGCACCATTATAAGGGTCAAATGTGGATGTGATACTTATATCTAACTCTTCGGCGTTCTTTGAAGAGTTATATTACGTCATAATACTAAGAAGGTTAGGTAACTATCTATAAAAAGTTTCAGGATAAGTGACTAAGAGTAATTGTAATAAAGTTTAATAATAATTATTATTATCATTCGACTTTATTACAATTACTCTTGTTAATTGTAAATGAAAACAGACATACACACAAATACTAGAATGCAGAGCAAAAGAAACGTATTTGGTTTGGTTACTTACCTAGACATGACAAATTCATTACCATTATTATGGAAGTAAAAATAGTGGCAAGATAAGTGAATTAGTGTATAGCACTTAAATTTTGGATGGATGCACTAAGTAGCACTATTACTAAAACTGTATATTTAATATCTAAACTTAATTTGTAATTCGCATATACTAGCAGTCTGCAAATATTGCATAATTAATAAAACTAGTATATTTAGTTTTCAGAGATCATAAATTTCTTATCAAACCATAACCTAAAAAGTCAAATTACTCATTAAACAATCTTCACGTGGAAATGAAACTAAACATGCCATCATCCGGGTAAACATTATTATCAGTCGTAAAGTCCGTCTGTATCATATCATAAAACGACTGTGTCCCCACGTCCCCACAATATTATCTCAAATTGCAGAATTTAAACAAGGTGTGTCCCGCAGATTGTGTCGGCGCTGACAAAATAAGTGTATGAATATGCAAAGAATGGTTAAAAACGTGTGTGTTCAGAATGACCTGCTCGTGCTTACACGTTTTATAATAATTAGTACATACAAACACAGTCTCACGCCTATATAGGATATTCTCGAAGAGGCAGGTAGAGGTGTAATGTTACACCTACATTTCGCAAACTTTGATTTTAGGTCATACGTAACAGAGAGCAAGCCTATTGCCATCTATCAGGTACTATACCAGACTATGATGGTATATGAGATATTTTCCACAGAAAATCCCAAAAATTCTTCGTCGAACCCGACAACTTATACACAAAATTTACATTCACTACCGCTGCGCCATCGAGGCAGTCTTTGGTAGTGACTAATGACAATTCTTAGCTTCCTATCGATTTTGCAGACGAATAAGTATATTTTGTACTTTTATGAGATTTTCTAATAGGAACTTGTAACTAGCAACACCGAGTCTGGAAATATGCCCTACAGAGGACAATAGTCTTGCTGGTTCTTACGTAGCTTTATACCATGACTGGCGAAATGTGGATGTAACAGACGATGATCTGCCTACTGGAGTACCTACATATATACAGGCGTAATCCTTACCATACCATACCATCTTGTCTTTTCAGAGATCTCATAGTACATGTAATTACTTATACGTTAAGAAGTTTAAATTTTTACGTGGGGGAATGCATTGAGACATACCTCTCGGCGGAGGCGGACGGAGGGTTATGTCGGACTCACCGGGGTAAATAAAGATGTTGAAATGAAAATGGACCTCCCGGAATACCGACTAAACCTACCACGGTGTTCCTCGACAAAACCGCTATCGACGGGGCCGCGCGAGTCACTTTCGCATGCGGTCGCGACCCCGCCGATGTTTCGGCCTGCCGTATGAAACGGCAGGCCACACAACAAGACATACCCAAAATAGGCACTTCTCACTTAAAAGCCCTACTGTCACTGGACACGACGTTAAATTAGGGCACGTTAACTGTACTTTGTCCACATAAAAATATTAATGAAACATGCTTTTTTTTTACTTCATATAAAATTTTCCTTTCAAAATAATCCGTGGCAAATACACTGGAAATTTGCAGATCTTGCACCATCAATACAAGTAACTCCAGTAAAGACACGTAACTCTTGGTAACGTATATGTAGTACCTTACTTTATGTCTGTGAAACATTCATATTTCCCGAGGGAAGATTGAGAATAGACGCGACAAAGGACGACACAGCTTTTCACTAGGAAGCTGAAAATATGGTAGGCTCGTAGCTACGATATACCTACATAAAAAGAACGCTTTATAGAGCTTCGGTCTAGCGATGTGCATAGTAGCATTCATATTCAGAAAGGTCAATCGTAATAGGTCTTTTGGCAACTTACCGTCTTGCATGTTTTGTATGTATAGTCAAGTTTGCACAATTAAAATGTCTTGAAACATGAGCGTGTTGCCAATGTTATATATAAGTAGGTTCATGCGCTGTGTCTACGACGATGCAAATTAGATATATGTATCTATGTATATTCGAATGCAGTTATACGCTTCACGAGCATAAGTAGCGAATTATTTTAAAAAGGATTCTGGTAATAATTTTTCTTTAATCTTAGCAACCTAGACTTAACAGAACTTAGACAGCAATATTGCTGACCGAGGTGAAGTACCATACCATATGGTCTGGAGTCGTTTTTGTTCTGTGTACACGTAAGTCGATGCTCTTATTCTACCACAATCTACTATTAGAGGAAGCTAACTTTGAAATATTGCTTATTGGTTGAGTGTTTCATGAGTGGTAAGTGGTGTAAGGATTGCAGCTCCTTACAGAACTGATTTGTAAAACAAACAATACTAGCAATTATTGCGGTTGCAAATTAAATACTGGTATTGTTGTTAACCTCTCTAGCTAAGATTAAAAAAATGTTTGTGGCACAACGGTACTGAAATGGATACAAATTTTGTTTTTCTATAGTCCTATGATGCGGTGCTTTTATATTATGTTAGCTACAGGCAGATTGAAGAACATCAAATGTGCAGGCAACTGGTTACCATGATATTTAGCACATAAGTGAGATATATGAAGATTTAAAAAAATCTCACTCCTATTCAATATAGTATAAATTATACTTTCGAAAATTGTCAAAGGCTATCTGCCAGTCTACTGACCTAAAGATCCACAAAGCATTTATAATTAATGTGTCAAGTCTCAGAATACTAGACATAATGAAAAATCGATTGTGTCTGACAACCGGTGTGCCGCTGCGACACATAGGTTAACAGAATTATATTAGGTAAATTTACTTCATGACCGAACGAAACAACGGTATACATTTTGTATAACTTCGTCTCATTTTCTAAAGTACAATCACATAAGCGTTGGTGGCACGGCCCCTACACTTCGAATATATTATAGTGCCTCGCCTGACCTACGACCTTATAACTTAGCATAACAATCAACATAATGATGGTTACATCACAACTTCCGCAGTTCAAATAGAGACATAGCTTTTATCTTCGTGTGTCGTGTCGTAGAATAATTTGTAGTCATGCACATACATGTATGCACTGGGACATGAAATATGCGCATGTCTGTCATATATAGTTATTACAAAATTACAGATTCTCTCGTATTAATGGCTCGCAAAGAAACGCAACACGCAATGGGAGGTGCGGTATAATCATGATATAATATTAATGTCTTTATGCCTGCTGGAAAATTATAATCTCCGTCCTCAATGGCGCGGTGTCAAATATGGCTGTGGAAGAGTTATGTTTTAATCTTATGGTTTTAATAGGCGTAAATAGGTTTTACTTTTAAGGAGTGAGTTTAGTACCAAAAAAGTTTGACACACCCAAAAGTTTGACTTGTAAGTGTGCTTTTCTATTACTATCCGTGAGAACCTGTAATTGGCTTAATACTTCATATTTCAGTTACCTTTCTTTATTGTTATAGCTGTTGGTTTTCCAAATGATAAATAAATAAATAAAAAATGTGTCTAAGATCTTGTAACTTCAAATACATTTAAATACAAACTATAAATCATAGCAAATACTTATTTATACATATACATATATTAATTGCAATGTTCTACATACAAAATTTTCGCCTGAAAAAGTGCATTAGAACACCTTGTCATCGTGAGTCCTTATATTTCCCGTCGCCTTAAAGGGCGAACCACAGACATAGCTACTATTAGTAATATTGAACATGAAATTTCAAGAAAACTTTTACCGACCCAGGTTTCCAATCTGGTACAGGTTACAGGTTAAGGTTAACTTATGGCACGGAACGATAAGGATTTCATTCATGTTTTCTCTTTTACCTTAACATGGGCATTCACTTAAAAAATTCATATTGCAAAATGGTGAATTTTTCATTAGTAATAAATGTATTTTGTCAATTTATAATTACCTGGGTAGCAATAGCCTAATGGGAAACGGTCTCTGACTACAGTCAGTTTACATTATTCGTCAGTTTATAATCTCACTAGTTATAGTCCTAAGATACAGGTATATACACCTAGTTAAGAAGTCAGGGTTAATATTTTGACAAAACTGCATCTTCGTTGAGGAACGGCTTAGCATCGCTTGGCCGCACTTCATCGAGAATGCAGAAATAAAATAAATGCCTTGTGTACAAATGTATTAAGATATATTTGAAATCATTTATTGGTGAAATAAATATATTATTATAATTATAAACTAGTATTCTTACAATATTTCGGTGACATATTTAAAGAGATAATTTAATTTTATTATAATGTTTATTTAAACAACATCTCGCAAAGGATTGGCAAATTTCAAAAACTTATAGGTAGCAAAAGTCAGCAAAACTTATAAAGAGTTCGTTTTGATTTTTATCTTTAAAGCTGGGGAAAGCCATGGCTACTTAAAAAAGACGTTGTTGACTTCACGGGCAACTGCTAATTGTTAAATTCTGTATGTTACAAACATATTTCTAAGTTAACTACTAATTAACCGACTATGTTGAATGAAAGTAGGGCATAATGAGCAATTGCTGGCAAAACAAGCATAGTACAGGATGCCATCAATTAAATTTTTATATTGTACAGGCAAGGCAGGACATATGGCATATATAAACTTGAGCATTTAACGGACTTGACTTTTAGCTATTTATTTATTTATTTATAATAGGTACACAAACAGATTACAGTCTTAGCATAGCAGGTAGTAATAATGAACATAATATAAAAACAGGACAGTGATCCTAAGGTAGTGTACACAACATGAATATATTAGAGCAGATTACTCATGCAAAACAAAAAACATTAATAAAATTTTAAATTCGTTAGCGTAGGATACAAGTGGATAATTGTAAGTAGATTTTAACTTAATAACTGTAATTTTACATTATAACAACTTTACATGACGAACAGATGACTACTTTGACATGTTTTAAAATATGTTTCAATAAGAAAGTCGCACCCATTTTTTAACGCTTTCAGAATACTTAAAAGAGCTGATAATTTTTAACATTTTGTGATTTTATCAGTAAGTAGATGTATTAGATGAATATGACCACAATAATTATTTAGGCTACAAGGCATAATATATACCTTAGGTACTCTAAAAATAAACAAGTAATTTAGAATTATGTGTCTTCATGGCAAATCGGAATACCATGACGACTTTTATGGCAAGACAATTTTAAGATATAAAGTTCATTTCCTGTAGGTCGATCCTTACCAACATTATATCAGGTCTATAGTTTGACTATATTTTATTGTCACACACTTTGAATACGTTATCTTAACTATTAATTATAGCAAAAACACGAAGTAAACTAACAAATAACTATCCGGTAGTCTAAACCGTACAAACCAATTTTAATTAATTAGGTTACTTAGCGGAGAGCTATAGCAAAACATGAATTGAGAATTAAGTATCCATTACTAGCTCTCGCGTAATCAAAACTGACTATTGCACTATAAAAGGCTTAGCAGTACCGTAACATTTCTGTTCTTTAGCAATAATGACTAACACTAGATTGTATAGTACAAATTGCTTTAAATAATCTTCACTACACTCATTATCAAATCTAGTAACTACCTTAAATAGTTCCAATGCTACTCTAAACGTTCCCGTGACTATTTTGGATATATTGGTAGTTATCCTAGACTTCAACCGTCCCATGGCAGTCAAAATGCATTTTCTTTACTTGTTCCTTTAAGGTATCTATTAAAAATTAAAACTGAAACAATTAAAACGTGCGCCTCGTTTTTACGTACATTTTCGGCCGATCAACGCTATCATGAAACCCAAGTTTCTTCCCGGATCAGATAAAAGTTAACGAATTTCTGTTAGGAAATACGCAGTGGCACGGAGTTTGGCAATGTGCCTGGTAGACGGGAAAATGGTAACCCTTTATTATCCACAGATATAGCTGGCAAAATGAGGGTGGATTATACATAGGTATACCCATATTTTGAAAGCATAAAGGGAGTTCTCCGTACACTTCTAAGGATGCATAGACGTAAATCTATATATGTATATGCAACGAAGTATTAATTTGAAAAAAATATGCGTTGTATATGAAACCTACTCTATTTTAAAGTCGGTTAAAATACATTTTCAAACGGATTGTAAGAAGTATGTATTTATCGTAAGAATGATGCACATTTTTGTATAAAGTTGGACGCTTGTTTCAATGAGCAAAAAATTAGTAACATAAGTGTATTTGCTAAAAATAAATCATGTCGATCATACGCAATGTTTGAACTAAGTCTGACTAGAGTTTTACGACTAATTTAATGAATACCAGACCTTGTTTTGTTTGAAAATGATATTGCATAAAAAGTATTGATTTATGGATGTACCAACGTTGATAATTGTGTGATATATCGTTGTAAACCGACATATATATTTATTTAAAATTCATACGATGCAATAGTATTACGTTTATTGTCTAGTAGTGGATTAGTTTGAATAAGTCTTGAGCTGCGTTTGAAGTTGTATTAATGAACAGCATATTATTAGTTTATGTTTAACCTATTGAGTGGAAGCGGCACACCAGCGATCAGACTCAATAAGTTTTCAATTATGTTGGCATTCCAACAATTGACAGGTTAATATTATTGACATCAGTATAATATACTGTATTGACAAATTGTGATTAAGAGAGAGCAAGCTATGTTTCAGACTTGTTTTAAAGAAGTCTGTCACAACTAAACCTGCAGACTGAAAATCTATTTATTAGATATGTTGATCTTATTTTTAGAAAGATTTAGATAGTTGTTCAAACTATCTTCAATAGATAGGGTACATTGTAATGAGAGCGAATGGATATACGGGTAGAGTATAGCTACTTTTTAAGTAAATATAATTGTATCACTGACTAGTTTCTGCTCACTTCTTTGCCAGCGTGAATATCTCGGGGATGCTAACGGGATAAAAAGCATCATATGTGCTGCTCATGACATAGTCTATCTAGTATCTGTGATTGCATAACAAACATCAAAATACTTTACTTACAAGCTTTCACACTTATAATATTGGCAGGATGCACATATATCAACACAAGCAGTCTATTAGCATGTTTAGGACAAAGCTCATAATTATACGCCTATCTATTATGTGACCATCGTACAACATTTTATGACTAGAATTAGAAAGACCCGCGCATCCAAACTAACAGCCGAAATGGCAATGTCAGACTCCACAATATCATTATAGTTTTTGCCATAAGACGCTAGAGGTTTTGAATATAGAATGCGTGATATTATATATAGGTATGTACATAATATATTAAAGTTATATAAAGTAAGTACTTTGAATTATATCGTTTGCTAATCTAATCTGAATAATTTAATAAACTTTAAAGTATTGTATTATTTTATAATTTAAATTTTAATCTATAAATGGCGTAAATTTTAATCATAAACTCGTTGGCAGCGTAAACATTCATCATAATATGTTTAAGATAACAGTACGCCATAATATTATATTAAATCATTTCAACAATAACAATACAGCTTTTCTAATATTATTCTTTTTACGTACATAAATTAAATATCATCATAAAAAAACAACAAATTTATTATAACATATCTGTGAAAAATGTTGCAAAATGCCTTTACTAATAATTCGGATATATATCACGAACTATTAGAGATACAATAAAAAACATGAAAACAGCATATATGCGCACAGTAAAAACAACCCAATAGTACCTTTGATAATTTACATTTATCAACTACTTAAAACTCAAATCAATAGTGCTGCACAACTATTTATACAAGTTGTCCGGTAATTAATGGATAACCTTGAAATGTCTTATACATGTGTCTTTTTGTATCACCATGTCTTTTTTTGTTTCTTTTTTTAAAAATTTCTGAGAGGCCATCAGTTCTACTATAAAACATTTCAAGGTTATCCATTAATTACCGGACACCCTGTATAATAGCTAAGTCAATTTCATTTTGTAACTATCACTATAATCATTACCGTATCTGTCTTGTCATAATCAAATTAGGAACGCAACTTTTCGACGATTGACGACCGAACGAAAAAACAACTCTTCGAAAATAAGATGAATGATACAGATAACTGCAGTTGATAGCGTCATAAACACTCCCACGGGATGTGAAAGGCGGGTTATTCTTAGACGACGCTATACGTCTCGGCAGAAAATAGGCATGGCATGGCCTTGCAAAAGTGATATTTTTACTTAGGTATGCAAAACTGCGTGTACATTTCGATTTATTTTTGATAGACTTCTGCACATGCTCCTGGAATGCCGTAGATGGATAGGTAGATGGAATTTTAAGTCCTAAGATATAAAATGTTAATACGTGAGAGTAGCAATCCATGTTATTGAAGTATTTGTGACATCCTAGGCGATCTTTAAAAAGGATTTGATAAAACAGGACAAGCGCAATAAACCTAAATGATTTAATTTTTGTTAATTTACTATACGAAAATCAAAACAATTATACATTATTGAGATTTATAATTAAGAAGTTTAGGATTCATGACAATAGTTTACATATCAAACTACATTTCCACATTCGCATCGAGCATGTCAATCTTATAAATTTATTCGGATGGATGGATAAGTATTTATACCTAAAGCCAAAACAACAATATACATACATACATACATAAATTCACGCCTGTTTCCCAGAGGGGTAGGGTAAACAACAATATGATACTGTTTAATTCTAAAAATATAAAAACAGTATGATATTATAAAACATGTCGTTGCAACTACGATGTCTAAACACGTTACATAAATAAAGTAAACTAAATTAATCAACAACAGGTTTATACTGCACTAGTCGATTATTGCCATTAGCTGCTATCACTACTAATCGATGCACTTACCTAAGGCTGCATTTATGAGACTCCAAGCGATTTTATCCTATAACTAAAAATCACAACATGTAGAAATATAAAATATATGCAATACCGTATGTTGAGCAGAGCAAGTTTTAAACGATAATTTACGATATTGTATACGCGTATTTGGAGTACGTGGGGGCACTATTATTACAATTATAATACTTTATTACAGACTTTTTATTTTCCTAATTTATAACTGTATTCCAGATAATTTAAACTGCAGATAAAATATTTCTAAACGAGAAAGTGTATGTTCTAAGAAATAAATCTAGACGCGCGCAATTTTTTCCGCGTTCAACTTACGACATGGCACTCCGCGCAACGTTTCGCGGGACCGTAAACACGCACTAAGCTTTCTACTTAATGAGAATACGATAACTGGATCGAAGTAGCAGATTAATCCTGAAGTTTCATTACAGCCGTCGGCGATAGTCACTCAATTTCCACAATCCACTTAGCTACATGATGATATATTACCGTCATTCTTTGTGTGAAAGACCTTATTTAGTGGTGGAAGCTTTAGCCAACACAAAAAGTGGTGCTCTCTTCTGGTTTATGTATATTGCTACAAAGTATGACCTATATATAGCTTTCATGCTGAGACTCATTTAGGTTTCTCAAGATAGACTTTTTTAGTTTGTGCTGTAGGATACAGTTAAAAATGCCGAAGTAAATGCCTACATAACCAATGCATTCAGTTGCCAACTTGTGAAGTTTTAGCACAAAAGATAAGGTTCGTTTGCTTGTTAAGACAATTCTACTTTGCTTAACTCAAGATGTACAACAAGTTCGTTATTGCGCATAGCAACACACAAGCGGAATTATTCACTTTAGTGATGTCTACAGACGATGAAACTTCATCTTGGCAACCGTAATAACTAGTTCTTTCTAGTGGCCTAATAGTGCAGTCATTCAGCCCAGATACTGACCTACAAATCAGAAATAAACAGCATGCCCCTCGGCCTTCTCTCTCATTAAACGCTAGCTATTCAATGAATCGTAAATCATCAATAGCTGTGAATCATTTGTATACGTTGTCTAAACATTTGTTCAGTATTTAGTATCTACCTGTATGAACAGATCGTACTACCGTTAACAGATCTACTACTATTTTTAACGTTGAGTTATTTTATACGCACTAAAAGACACAGCCTAGCTAATTCTTTTCCCTGGGCCTGTACTCTACTGACTGTATTCAGTCTGTTAAAAACCTATCATCTAGCGTTCTCAGGAGCACGTACCGCTTAGGTAAATGATAGTCAATACTTTTCTAGTCCATCTACACTGCGCGATTGTTTTAATATTAGCAGTTAGCTAGAATACACTAAAGATAAGTTAACACATTATTTGGGTAGTGGAATATAATACTGTGTGTCAATAAATATTTTAATATGAATAAATCATGTTGTTAATAATCATATAAGCTGATATTAGGCACTGGTGCCATATACAATAATAAACGAAACATTGTGATTAGATATGGTAAAGATAATATAATTATTGCACAGGATAAAAATTTATTGCACGCCGCCGAGCCGTCGGAAGAGAAATACGCACGTCTACCTAAATCAATTTTAATCAGTTGTTTTAAACTTGACCGGACGGTTTCCGGATGGAAATAGAAATAGAACGGCGCGTGACTATTTATGTGCGTTCGGAACAAAGTAACTATGTGATTTCACGCCCTATAGGGCGCGGAGATGAAGCACTGTTCCTGAGACGCTTTAAGCTACTGTTTCATATACACGGAGATAATTAAACACATAGTAACATAAAGAGATTTTGTAAGCTATTATATTATATTAAGCATATATATATTAGCAATTATTATATATAGCAGCAAATTTTATAGTACAAAATACAATTGCGATAAAATATTAACCTTTTAATTTAGCACTAACATTTTACAGATATGCATATGCTCAAACAAGTAATCTACCCATAGTAGGTACATGATAATAGTTAGTTAGTATTATTGGCCTGTAGCTGTTCTAATTATTATTAATAAATAATAATGAAACGGTATTGTTTTCACAATCGTGTTGGTAGATCAATGGTAAGTTTTTTTCGTGACGGTTTTAACATACAGGCAGCTAGTGCTATGTCAAAAGGAATTCTAGGCACAATTATTATATTTATTATTTGATAATTTTATTGACTCTGTTTTCTTTAAATAACTTTCGACTGAGAAAAGAAAATGAAATATTACAAGTAATTTTGTAAATTACTTTTTGTAATATTATATGCGTATTTTAATGTATATAGCCTGTGAACGATACCATTACCATTACCATTCATCCATGAATAAAAATAATAAACAAAATTTATTATACGTTGATACTTTTTAGACAGCGCATTTGAACCTGAAATGCAAAGTACCGAGCCTATCTCTAGGGAAAGGCTACATAACCAACAGCGTTATGCTGTTAATGTCTAATGAACTTTGCGGTTGACAGGCTTGGCCAACATCAGACTGGACTACGCCCAGCTATTCATTTTGACATACGTTCGTATTGTTAGCTGATCCACACTGTATTCCGTTGAATTCACAGTTCGTATGAAGTAAACTTTGTGTTTATCGAACGTGTCGAACACAAAATCAATTCTAAATGTAAAGCAAACAATACATAAGTATTGTATATGTTTCGAGCTAATTTATCATATATGTTATGATGTTTAGTCATATTTATTTTAGTACAGGGCAATTAATTTAATACAGTTTATGCTTTATGTGGTAAAATCTGTTAGAAATTGGGTAGTATATCAGTTTAGTATTGAGCTCTTTCAAAACTGTGTCTTGTCTAGGCATACCACTTTAAAACGCTGGCTTATTTTACGACAAATATTTAGTAAGTCGCACATACCAACATAGGTAATATTTACGAACGATAAAGATGTGCCTACGAAATCTTGGCACATTGCTTTTAAACGTCAAGATTATTATGTTGCATATCGTGTATTATGTCTTTTTGTAATGGAAGCGATTCTTGACCGAAAAAAATATATATGGCGTAGAAAGCCGTTCCTTATACACGGCGCAAGTGGATGTCGTGGGCTACATACACAAGCTATTTTCGCAGGCTACCTAGGCTACATGAGCGAGCCACTAGCGCAGGATTCATGCGCTTGTTAAACATGCGGGCTACTTGACCGGTCCTTTACATGATGCATTTTACCCACGCATTTTTTATATTTCGTGTACATTCAATATTTAGTCTAAGTACTATATTTGCCTGGCAGCTTCACGAATCTGTATTTTATTCCCTAGAGCCGGCGTCATTTTTTCATTAGGTACAGATATTGTGCATACACGTGCACAACATCTACCTAATATAATGTAATATGTTTAAGTAGTATATATAGCAATATACACATAACAATCGCGTGTACCTAGAACATTAACTATATGCAGAACTAATATAAATTACTGAACTTATTTCACGATATGTGTCTGTTTTCAAACATGAAATAAGGCACGACATGCAAGCAAATGACATGCAACGCATTGAACATAAAACTGTTCATTATTGTCACGAAATGTACCCTACGGGGCACGCCCTTCAACATGAGAACCTAAGTTCTAATAAGTTCGATGACATAAATATTTGTTTTGCGATGATGTGATGACTTAAATTGGAGTATTCGTCCAAACATATCTACCTAAGATATATGTTTGGGCGAATACTCGAATTTAGCTAACAATTTAAAGCAAATAAATGATGCTTATTCCTAGCTTATAAACATACGTTAGATTTATATATAAAGATTTATTTTTAATCATTGTTTTGAAGGACACTTCTGTGTACCTACCAAACACAGAAGCGGCTTCACGCTGTCGTCCTTGTAAATCTATCCTAATTCTACGGATGTTAACAACATAGTATACAAAATTATAACCGAATATTTATATCAGACTAGACTAATTAATACAATGCTTCTTCTATATAAAGTTTAGATACTTATTATTGTTTGCGTTTTGCATGGCTAGGAATAGCCTATTAGAAAACTGTTGTTAGGGCCTCGTGAAGTGCCTATGCAATTATCGTCCCGCATCAAAGAACAATTTTTGATAAATTTGATATGGAGCTTTAAAAAACAAGCACTACAACTACATTTTATATAGTAGGCAGTAAACTCGCGGTCATCAAAATAACAGTAAAGGAGTCCGACCACCTTGTATGGGACCCTGGCCTGGGCGTGGACAATTTTATATTGTAATAACAATATTAATTTTCAGTAGCCTAAACTAAGTAGAAAACATTATTCTATGAAGTTTAGTATCAAGTTCATTAAATAATAAAATAAAACACAAAATCACGTCAAAATATCCAATAAACGAGCGAACAAACGCAAAGCGAATGATGGAAACAGAATTGACAGATAAGTCAAGTGTTGCTAGAATATGAAAATAAATTACCCAACACACTTTACAATTTTGTTATATTTTATCAAATATCATATCATTTTTACATTAATTATTGTTGTGATTTTTTAAACCCTTTTACCGGTTTTTGCCCACTGTTTTTTTACTAGGCAACACAAACAAGCCATTTGGATTGTCCATTTCTGTTCCACGTTTTAAACCAAATGAAAATATTTTTAAATCATTTTTATTATACGTCAATTTCATACGACTGGATAATAACCAATATTTATTATATATTAAAACAAAACTTTTAATATTTTACTTTGTTTATAAGACGATTGTCCACGTTCAAGCCGAATATGGACGGTCTCCTTTATAAAAAACAAGAAATATTTTTTTTTCTACGGCCTTCGATCTGTACCTATTTAATAAATAACTAGATATTTACCGTAGCTTTGCTCGCGTTTATATATATTTTGTCAATAAATCGCTATTCCTTTGGGATCAATAATACAGGATAGGCTTGATATCGTGTATGCGAAATTTCATGATGATTGGTGAAATAGTTAAGGCGTAAAATCGTAACAAACAAATAAACAAATTTATATTCACATTTATTATATTAGTTAGGATAGGATATCCTTAATTTATACAAAGACACTCGATACTGCACCAAATCTATTTGTACCTATTAGACTTGTCAATTGATCAAAGTTACGGAAGCTGTAGAGATGACTTCAGTTAGTGCAGCAAAAGGATGCAAGCAATCAAATTAACATATCCTTTTCCTCAAATAGCTAATGTAATAAATATACTATGACGTGCCTCACTAAAATATACATTTAAAATAGTAAAAAAAGTAACTTCCTGTACGTTTGAAAAACATGTTATTAATATCAAATACGGAAAATGAAGTAGAGGAAATATAAATAAAATAATAATATAATATTCTACTACATGCAGTATAGGAGTATTGTTAATTGTTATTATAAAGCACAATCTTAGATTATTATATTTATAGGTATATGAACTAGTGGTTGAAGTTCGGTAATAATACATTTTTTTTAAATTATATTTTAGCTCTCTGCACTCTTTTCCCATGTAAACAAACTATACCATATCTCACACGATCGTGCGCGCAATTTGACTTAAAAGGGATACAAAGCTATTTTTTTAAGTATTAATATACAGATTATCATACAAATATGATTTAATAAATATAAACAATAGTTAAAACGATCTGCAGCTGTATATAATATAATCTATACTAATATTTTAAAGCTGAAGACTTTGTTTGTTTGTTTGGTTGAACGCGCTAATCTCAGGAACTACTGGTCCGAATTGAAAAATTCGTTTAGTGTTGGATATCTCATTTATCGAGGAAGACTATAGGCTATATAACATCACGTTACAACCCACGGGGGCGGCGCAGTAATCATAAACGCGGGTGAAACCGCGGACACATTTAGTATAGTAATAAATTTATTGACACCAAAAGAAGTATAGATAATAATAAATAAAGTCTCATAAAATTAGTTTTCTTTTTAATTAGCTACCTACTGCACTAAGAATAATTCCTGTGTAGCGGGGAACTTTACAAAGTCAACCTCGATGGCTTAGTGGTCAGTGTAACCGACTGCCACGCCTGAGGTCGCGGGTTCGATTCCCTCACAAGTCAAATATTTGTATGCATTAACATAGATGTTTGTCTTGGTCTGGGTGTTTCTATGAAAAACATAAGTATATATGTATGTTTATCCATTGTCTAGTACCCACAGTACAAGCTCTGCTTAGTTTGGGCTAGATGGTGTTGTGTGCTGCGGAAGAACTTGGATTCCCGCGGCCCCGCGCGCACGTGCGAGGAGACACTGGGATGGTTTTAGCCGGTAAGAGTCCGGCACGCCCCTCCGCCTTTTCCCAGGCGGAGGTAGTCCACGAGGATTCCCCCCATAGGAGAAAAAAAACAGATGGTGTTGTGTATATGTGATAGAATACATTTACGGACACAAAGAACATCCAGGCTCAGAACAACCATTAGTAGATCACATAATTTTTTGCCCCGTGTGGGATCCGTACCTAAACTTCTGTGCGCAGTAGCAGTGGCCAGTCGGCCATTTAAACCTCTACGCCATCCGTGCACTCAATTATTTGTATACAATGTAACGGCGGTCTAAACAACATGCAATTTTCAAAATCATATAATAGTGGTATAAACAACGTAACAGGGTAATTAATTATTCTAGGGCTGTAACTGACTGAATGTAAAACAATAGATAAGGGGCACGCAACGAAAATCATGCATTCCATTTTACGGGAAGTACGATTGAATTCAATATTTCAGCTGTGTTTGTAGAAGATTTTGAAATCACTTTGATGCTTTATTTTCTTTATTTATGGTCAGATTTCTATACTCATATACAAATTGTATCAGTTTTTCTAAATAGCAAATACAATTTGATTACTATGAACAAAGACAACAACAATTTTTAGATATCTTTATTTCTTAGAATTGCGGTGTTCAGATTGCAGTATTATTCTGCTTATTAAAAATGAAGCGACAGTGGCGAGTTTCAACGACCGAATTTCAGTTAAATCTTGAAGATTCTCAACTGACTACAGCAATTCAATGAGATAACGTTATCTTATGACATAGCTACTGTCATCTGACCGTCTTTATCCAAAGAGATTCCGTTATCTTTTTATAGGGAACTTTATCTGACCACCGCGACCCACAGAGATAACTTATTTTGACATGGCCACTGCCATATGACCGCCGAAACCAAACTAGATAATTCTATCTTTTGGCATGGTGATTGTGTCTTTACCGCCGCAACCCAAAGAGCTAACATTATATTTTGACATAGAGACTGATATCTGTCTATAGCAATCAAAAGGATAACGATAAGATTAGAATACACTGTTAACATTATGCATGCATGCTTTATATATCTACTATTTACCTTCTCCCATGTGAAAAGACCCGTGCCCAACAGTGGGACAATTTTATACGTGGCTGATACGCATTATGGACCAACCTGGAGCTTAAATGCGGAAAAGGGAGTCCAATTACATTACGTGGCTGACATTATAATACAGAACATATAAGAGTAGTTTAAGCTATTGCAATCTCTTTTAAACTGTCGACTATTATATTGCCTGTAAAAGTCTACGGTAACCAAACACTGAGTTCATAAATTGAAATGCTACCTAATCATAGGAAAAATGAAATCTTTTCATCAATTGGTCAATGACGGAAAATGTAAGCGACAACGTATAATCGATATTTACTTATCGTATAATGAATCTAGTATCAGTAATTAGTCACGCACATGTCAGAGTAATTAGATCATTTGAATTACATCGCACAGTAATTTACAAACAAATTACGAATATGTACAATGTAGGCATGTTTCTTTTACGATTGTAAAGTACCCCTCGGGCAAAATATTATATTTTTCAGTAGGTATTATCCCTGATGGCATTAGTGTTTTTTTTAAACAAGTCGGCGTGCTTCTTCGGGGCTTTATCTCCCTCTACAGAAAATTTTACACAAATCGGTGAAACAATTTAGTCATCAAAATGTACATGTGTCCAACTTCTAGTCCACTTTGAAGTTGCTATAGCCTGTGCAATTCCACTCGTTCTCCGGGTTCGCCAGGTAAGCCTTTCTTATCGTCGTAGTACCCTCTAAAAAGATAGCGACGTTACTCGCCATTCAGAGGGAACTTTGACGCAAGCTATAACAGACTAACAAAGGTCTACTATGACTTTTCATAACTCCCGAAGCACGTCGACATATTCGATCGTTTTCATAGATTTTTTACAAGCCGTTCTCTCTAAAGGAAAGCCATGTCGGATATTAACCGTTTCGAGATGCATCGAGATTTATAAAACATTTTGGTACTATTCGATGTAAAGAGAAAATAGTTCTGACATCACAAACGACGAAAATCGATAATGCCACGATTATAATTTTTGTTTGGAATTTTATTTTTGTTTTAATGTATGCTACCGTTACATAAAGTTGTGCTCTTTACTAGCAAAACACATCGACATTAGCATAATAACTCATTAAAATGAAAACTACAGCTAATGCAGTCATCTTATACCTTTGGCCAAATTAACTAACACTGAGCACGAATATATTACCAAAATTATCATAGCCACATTTTAAATTACAGCACACAAACGTCTTTGAAACGGCGTTCATTCACTTAGTTTTACGTTTACTTAAAATCAACAAACAATAGAATCGCAAGACATCCCCTTCGTGCAAGTGAATGCATTTGATGAAATTGCTTTCCATCGATGAGGCAAGTTCGTTTTATCGTCGCTAGAAGTTATTGGATTTGCAGGGTAATGGCGGGAAGGCACGCGAATTTCCGCGAAACACGTTCTATGACAGTCTGTACACACTGTGCATATATTATATTTCATGAAAGGTTTGGTAGTCTGTATATTATGTTCGGGAGAATAACCTAGTGAGGCAACAGTAGGTCTTACTCACGGAACAGAACTTACTAATAGGAAGTTTTCAGTTCTAGTTCACACACCACTGAGTTTTTAAAATAGCTTGTCTTATTAAAAAGCAAAAATATAATGAGACAAAGTGTGATAAAGGAGTGCTGTGCTGTAAAAATGATATAGTGAGCTAGGATGGCTTGGGTATGTAGAAAGAATGAAAGAAAAAAGACTGACCAATATAGTATATAAGGCAAAAAAAACGAAATTACACTTATTTATAGAACATCGGAAAGATTGTAATAATAATTTTGTTCGTAGGCATGTCAAGATGTGCCTAAAGTAGTTCAGTATTATAAAGTTTATTATAATAATCAAACAAAAACTAAGGTGACCAATAGCACGAAACGTAGGGTAATCGTTGACGAGCATGTTATACAATACGTCGATGAATACATTTACTTGGGCCAGACAGTGTCTCTCAGTAGCAGACAGGATAAAGAGATAAACAGACGTACTGATAACGCCTGAAAGAGCTTCTGGTCGATGAAAGAGCTTTTGAAGGGTAATCTTCTAATGTCACTAAACTGGAAACTTATCGACATGAGTATCTTATCTGTCCTTACTAATCTACGGTGCCCAAATATGGTCCCTGAATCAGAAGTCCAAATTGAAGATCTGCCAGAGGGCTGTGAAGCGTAGCATTCTCGGAGTTAAAAGGACGGATCACGTCCGAAACACTACTCTGCGCTCAAAAACACGCATAGTTGATGTAGATGTGAAATCCGCCAGGTTGAAGTGGTACTGGGCCAGACACGTCTGCCGCATGCACCCAGAGAGGTGGGCACCAATCGTCACCAATTGGGTGCCACAAGACAGTCGAGGACGATGGGGCAGACCGTAACGAAGATGGAGGGACGATCTGGATGCATTTGAATAGGACTGGCAGGGGATATCCACCAACAGAATAATTTGGAAGTAATAATTTGGAAGTTCAAGGGAGAGGCTTTTGCCTAGCAGTGGGAGTTGGGACATATAAAAAAGGTGAAAATAAAAAATAGACATATCATAGGATCAATTGGTATTATCATCAGTATCTACTAAGCAAATATATTTACACAAATACGATTATCGCAATGGACTATACCCTAAGCCTTCTGATTTAAAGATAAAGCCCGTGTCTCTTTGGTGCACATGCACTTTATTGGAAACAGTTAACTGTAGTTATTTATTATTATTAAAGTGTAAAGATAAATTAATTCCATTGTAGTGAAATGTTGAATACGGAAACAATGCGTCATTCAGGTCAAGCGTGCGTGCGTTGTAATTAGTATTTTGACACTAAATAAGTCTTAGGTATGTCTTTGTGAACTTTCTACTGCAGTAAACGTGCTGTCACAGGTATAACAAGTAAGATAAAACGCCTCTAATTTCCACGTTCATGTTTAAAGCTCCTATCAAACAGTATTGCAAAATAAATGGAGTGTTATCCACGATTATTTATCTAATTAAGTAACCGATCAATCTTCAACATATTGTGTATCATCATAGTAAGAGATAGTTAGAGCAGCGATAGCTTAGTGGGGAAACCAACAGACTGCAGACAGACTGATTTATAATAAGTGCCTATGTCAACGCAATAATTAATAGTTTATAATTTCCATTTTAGTATACATAAAATATAAACTAATAAATGAAGGTTCTATTTTCGTATTTATATGTACATATTACTACGCGGCCTATTAACGAAGACAATATAATAATAAAATCATTCATTCTCTCTTCACAAAAGTTACTTATAATTACTTATGTACAGGCAACAGTGTAAGTAGCACATTGTAATTGCGCCCCCACCTTTAATTTAATGACATATTAGTTACAAGACGGTTTTACAAAATTCAGTGGATCTGTAGATTGCCCCTTTATTATATACAAGAACATGAACAGGAGAAAATATGAAATGTAATAATAATGAATACATTCAAACTTGCCTTACACGGTTAGACTTCTTATGACCTTAGTAGAATGTAAGGCCTTGACCTTATCTACGTATATCATCACTTCAGTACTTACCTATAAATAATTTGTTTGTCATCAAGGGTCAAACGAATAAATTGTAGACGAGCAAGCGTGCTTCATTGCCGACAGTACAGAAATGATCCTATATTGTAATTATAAAAGCATTGTTATCCTGTCGATTACATTTGGTAAGGTGGCAGGCAAAAGCAAATCCGATTAGTATTCCGAAATCATCAAACATGCTAATTCGAAAATAAGTTGCGGTGACTGTGTGCTGGCATTCCGGGTTTTACTATTTAATTTCTGATAAACGCTGATTAAACAGCGTATAACAGATAAAATATATAACATTAATATCTGAAGTCTCAGAGAAAATCCGTGTAAGAATAAAGTTACGAATCCGAGTTCGTATAGGCTGTATTGAGAAAGTCCAAGTGAAAGTTAGTGTACCTACAAGAAGATCTATATGGCACGTGCCTGCATGTGTAGGTAGCAAATAACACGTATAGAAAGTGTTTTGCAAATCCGTTACATATAGTGCTGTTTCCTCCAACGGTAAACACATCGAAATGCATTTCAATTTCATTTTGTTCGCCGTAATGTTAGAGGTCTTAAAATTTAGTGGGATAACTATTATGGGTCTTGTCTGTGCTTGGCAAAAGTATAAAACGGGATGAGCAGTTAGTTATCTATCAAATAATTAATATATTTTTATTTGCCATCATTATCTCAGCCGAAAGACGTCCACTGCTGTACATAGGCCTCCACCAAGGTCGTCCAGACAGACCGGTTTTGGGCCTCCCGCATCCAACCGCTGCCCGCGACCTTTACCAGGTCGTCCGTCCACCCTGTAGGAGGCTCTGCTGCGTCTTCCGGTACGTGTCGATCTCGTTTTTGGTCGCACCGCCGGGAGTAATCCAGGTCCACATGCGGCATTCTCGCTTTTGGAAGAAGGAATTCATCATGTAGAGTCCTTCGTTTTCCACAAAGCTAGCCAGCAGTTGGCCCGCGAGTTTCGATTTCCATATCCAAATTGCTCCACTCTCTGCTCATCACCGCTTCGTTTGGCCAGTTTCGCGTTGAAATCTCCCATGACAACGGTGTAATGGATCTTGGTGCTATGTATAGCCCGAGATATGTCTTCGTACTAAGCTTCCAACTCTTCATCGGGGTGCGCCGAGGTCGGAGCGTATACCTGTATGACCTTCAACGAATATAGTTTTGATATTCTGTGTTTAAGGTACGCTACCCTGCTCGACACACTCGCGATGTTTACCACGCTGTTCACGAGACATTTGTGGACGATAAACCCGACACCACCTTGGGACTGTTGGTCGCCCTCCCGGTAGAAGAGCAAGTTACCGGATTTGAGGATTATCGAGTCCTCACCCTGTCTTCGGACTTCAGATAAGCCCATAATATCCCATCGTAACTTGCTCAATTCTTCTTCCAAATCGACAATCTTCTCGTCGGTCAGCAGTGTGCGCGTGTTGAATGTTGCCAGGGCCAATTGTCGTTGTTGGTGGTAACACGAACTCTGCCAGAGATTCTCAGTACCCCTTGCTCCGCCGTTACCATAGTTTTTATTACATTATCATTACAACTAGTGTATATTATAGTATAAATAAATGTATATATATATATAAGTTCCGCAATGAATTATGGAACTAGCTAAACCTGGAGCTTTTTCAAGATACAAACTTAGAAACGAGGTTATTTGTCAAGAAGCTTACTAATACAGCTCGCAGAATAAGAAAGTTCATGTGGCCATGGGCTAGCTGAATCTTCAAAAGGACTGATAGCCATTAGAGCAAACAAATCTTAGAGTGGAGTTTGTAAATTAGTAAACGCAATGACCACTAAATAGGTGCCTGGGATGAAGTGAATGCGTAAAACGGCAGACTGGAGATCGGACATAAATAGGATAGACTTACTCTAGCAGTAGACTTTTTAAGGAACTGTTATATAAGAAGGAACAGTTGCGCCACGCAAGCCGTAATTCATTTAGCTTTTAGAAATATAATCTACTTAAGCGCTAAGAACAAAACCCAACTCAGAATGCATAATGTAAGTAACCTGTAAAAGCAAAAAGGCTCTTACACTATTTTGCTGTTCTACAATTATCTGCTGTTATAAATTGTAAACAGTATTTTTTTTATTTTTTTGTTTACGTTTGCACTAATGGCTGGGACCGATCACGACGTACCGGGTTGGATTTGCCATAATTGTTTAGTAGTTCCTTTTTTTAGCCCTACCTTCGACGCTTTGTTATAAACAAACAGAATTAAGCGTGAAGAAATAAGTATGTACGTAAAACATATGCGCAAAAGGGAAAATATCAGTAATTTTAATTGAAATGAACGATAAATAAAAATCATTTCGATAATGAAATCCGTTATTAGGTAAACAGTAGTTATTATGACCAGCTAATGCCACACCGTGACGATAACGCGTGTTATTTAGTGAAAGTTATAATTGTCTTTATATTATTATTAACCATACTAGTATATAGTTAGAATATTTTGTACACGGTTACTACTAAAGTCGGCCCTAGTCGATGGTTTCTTCCTGTTGAAAGGAAATCACACTATGTCCCTCAACAGCGGCAATAGGTTTATTACATAACCTAAAATCATAGTTGGTGAAAGGTTCGGGGATGGAAGCGCAAGACTTTGTGTCATGATAATTAAGAAAGCGCCGGTAACTCAAGCGGTTAATAGGTACGTTTTTCACCTTCTTATCTCGTAACTTCACGATTATTTTAGTACGATCTTTATCAAACTCCAGAATACTAGACTACTAGGAGTAGTAGAGCCTTACTGGTATCTACGTTAATGGCCCGTCCCGAGGAGTAATTTACTCTTATGGAATATCGACTGTATTGTTTCGTTCGGTGTGTGACAGCCACCGAAGGCCTAATCACCCTTCCTCCCCGCACCTTTGCTGCGTTGTCCTACCCTTTTTCTCCCATTCCCTTCACATAGGCACCGGTAATTGTTTACTATAGAGGCATACCGTGTGCTTGGACACCTAAGTGATTTGCGTCGGTGGCGACTGAGTTGTGATACCTTAGAAATGCTTCTGTGATATCAAGAAAATACATGTGCGTGACATCTGCCTTCAGCAGCAACAGAAAAACATTAGACAAGACCAAGCATTATATACATTGTACATTAAGTCTTTTTTTTTTCTAAAAAAGCTGAGGCATTTATATGGGCACGACCGTACTATGTTATTAGATACGGCAGCACTTAACGGGCCGACATTACTACATGTTACTTTGACGCAAAAAATACTTGCACCTCGATAACGGTGATAAGTCTAACACAAACATTTTAAGCTGAGTTTAATGAAAATTACAACCACACTTTTGTCAGTTACGCACTTCTTCTCCCTAGCCTTTATTATTCCAAAATCACTTCGGGTCGGCTTTTCTGGTCTAACCGGATTTGACTGGATATCAGTTTTTACACGGAGCGGTTGCCACCTGACCTTCGCAACCCGAAGGCTAACGATCCTGTAAGGATAGACCAACGTCAGGATATTATAGGGTACTGACTTCCCAATAACGACTGCCATAGATGTTCATGGCAGCCGGGACCGACGGCTTAACCTGCTCGCCGAGGCACGTAGCAGGCGATAATTGTCAATATAACTTCCGAAAGTCAGAGGTGCGCGACGTGGGTTCGGACCTGAGACCCTCTGCATTACAGTCTGTTGGTCTTCCTACTGAGCTTTGGGGTTCGTACCCACGTCGCGCACCTCGCATTATCGCCTGCTCTGTGCCTCGGAGAGCACATTAAACCGTCGGTCCCGACTGCCATGAACATCTATGGCAGTCGTTATTGGGGAAGTCGACACAAAAGATCCCACTGGGTCGAAGTGTCGCCGGTCTGTACTGACTGGCCCCCACACACGATAAGATAAGATCGTTATGTCATCCAAAGTAAGGCGCAATACGACAAAAATTTTAAATACTTTAAAACCTCCATCTGAAAATGTTTACCATGCTGGGTCCGACCTGAGTCCGAAGTGGAATAAAATACTAACAGACCAGCCAGGCTAATGCCGACATTGCCAATGATCGAAGATAACGAGATGCATCGAGAGGTACGAAAACTTTTGGTCGATCTGCAATACTAGCAATAAAAGCAGCGATAAATACAGGTCAATAAAGTAAAACAAACATCAGAACAAGGTTTAAAGGAGACCCAGACTTGGAACAAATATTTGTACGTAACACAAAATATGTAAGATTAAGGCAATCTAAGCCCCGCGCTTTGACTACCTTGTAACAAAGAAGCTACGCTGTCTACGCCAAACATACATATATTATGTTACCTAGCTAATTACCTCACTTCCACTGATGAAGGAACACTTGGAACGCCCACTCGTCATAGGAACAATACATAAAGTTCCCGCGCTCCTTTCTTCGGTAGGATAGAATTACTGCTTCAATTCTAAGAGATCTGAGCGAATGCAAATAATCTGGCGTAACATTCCACACTGCCTTAAGCGAATTTTATCATTACATCATCTTATCATATTCATTAGCTTCATTTGTTATGTAAGTAGGACTATAGGCCCGGGCCATGCTCTCGATTTAACAATAAAGCTTATCGATCGTTCTTTAAGTAAGCAAATTAAGTCAATCGCGTGTTAAACTCGTACACGATAGAGGATCACTCGATAATTTGCTCTGTCGATACTTTAAATTATAATGCTTAATGATTAACGCTTAATGATTTAAACTGTTTCTGACATAATAATAGAACCTTACCTATTGACTTTAATAGGTCTTGTACACAACGCGCATAACAAGCGCCAGAAGGCATTTACGTGGGTTGTATGATGTATCCACCGTGTAAACGTTTGGCGCGAGCCACCTGGTCTAGTAACTCGTACGATTGACTCGCACACGTAGCCCGCGTGAGTAGCTTGCGTATGTAACTCGTAACCTAGTTGCGTTTTGTACAAGTATAAAAAATTATCAAAACGCACGACAGTTTCTAAGACTGTCCATAAATGTTTAACATTTATGTACCTAGGTATATAGATAATCAGGTGGTGTGTTATCACAACGTATATCATATGCAGTTATTACTGGTTGAACAGAACCAATAGATTTTTTTTAAACCAAATCTCTCTTTGTAACTAGTACCTACCAACATATGATAAGCAGGCAAATACCTACTTTGGATTCAGGGAAAACTATTCTAAATATAAACGAAGGCGCAATAACTAGTTATCTAACTACTAACTACAAAGTAAAGATTCAGTAGCTTTACTTTGTAGTTAGTAGGTATGTTACATCAAAGATGTTTCTATTTACGATAGAATAATTTCCGTCGTTCAATTAAGAGTAAAAAAATCTAAACGGTTATGATATTATTAGCTTTATAAGCAAGTGGCCATCATTTTTTTGTTTACGTGTTTCATAAATGACAAAAATGTGTCCGCTAACTAATAATATACGTAGTAAATATGTTCTAATTTCTAAATCTACTATTGAATCTACTTAAATTTTATTAGTAAAATTCGAGTAGATTTACGTAATACATATTAACAGTTACATATAAGCCAAATACATCGAATTTCTAAAGAAAATAAGCCATTATTATTACTACATTTCAAATAAACGTTCTCGCCCATCAAAGGGTACGAGAGAATCGCAATAAAAATAAAAGGGATGAGTCTAGAAGATATCTCTTCAATTAAGCACCCGTCGCTGAACGTCTGATCTCGAACAACGTAATTAAGGCTGAATACTCCCATTTTAATTACTCTTGCACTCATGCCAGCCATTGCGTTCTACGTTTAAAATAAAACATTCCAGATTCAATGTTTGAGATAAATGTTAGATGCAAAAATACGCGTTCAATTTCATTTTGACATTTAGTTCGTTTCTCAAGATTTATAATTTAAGATTTTTCGGTATCACTCATTTACTAGGACTAGGAGATAGATTTAAAGAATACTTAGTATAAAAATAAGAATTCTTTAAATAGTAGTATCAAATAATCTTGTAGTGTATCATCAGTAAGTACTTATGTATACCTATACAACGTTATGACCATATTTGGTAGGTGAAAGACCCGTTGATTCACGATTGAAAAAGAAATATAGGAGCAGTTAGGATAAAAGAGCGTACTCACAGTTCCAAGGGCCGAGCTGAGGCTTCTTGCAGGATCGAGTCTCGTCAAGGGCTGAGTTTACCTACACTAAAAATGCTCTGTAGCCGGTCGTACGAAAATATCAACACAACACTATTGCTCACCTATATTATTACGAGATACGCGACATAAGTTAGATTGTGCTTAATGAGCTTGATTTCAGTGAGCGGAAAGGAAGGGCACGTCTAAAATTGCAAATCCAAATTTTAAAACACGATAAAGGTTTTGCTTTTTCGACTTCCGTGGCAAACTTTAAATCTTTTGACAGTAAACGGCGCGATCAGAAACCTGTGCAAAATTTAACTTATTTACCGTCATGACGTTCTGGGGTGAACAATATTAATACTTATTGGCTGGATATACCTACATATATATTACATTAATTATCTTTTCTTTTTCTTAATGGGTAATAGATCATCAATAAAATTAAATTAGTCCAAAATGTTTTTTATATTACGTTAGTATGTTCACTCTTTGTCTTAATGGAGATTATAGAGCAATCTACTGACCTCGTCGACTACGCTGATAACTAATAACTTGATTTAACAACATGGGATGCGGGTAACAGTTACTGGCTTACTATGTACGTATAATTAAGACTTGTTTTTCTAGATTACCCAGTTTTCCTATGCTGATTTCCATTGCCGTCTATAAAACAGTTACTTGTACTGAAATAACTTAAGAATCCTGGAAAATTGCACATTCTAATATAATATTTACATTAAAAATCGCAATCTGTCTGAACTTTTGGGTAAAATCAATAATAGATATTATATATGTATAGAAAAGAAGTAGATAAGTTACTAGCATACGCAAAGTGAAGACTTAAAAATATCCCAGTTGGGACGTTTTTCTATTGGTCACAAAACAAAATCGGTGTAACAAAATGCCTTGCACAATACATAGTTTAAGTGTAATTGTTCGAATGATAGCTATCTCTTTTACATAAGCCCTCTTCTTATTTAATTTTATAAAAACACGTACTATATATATATTATTAATAACAACATAGTCTGGAGCAGATCACCCACCATGAAAGTAAAATATCCAGTGTATACCTAATATCTTTACTTGGTTAGATATACAAAAAAGGTTAAATGTTTTATAAAAAGAAGAAGAAACAAATGAGACATTCGTTTGCAAATGGACCTATATCTGGCAATAAAAACTCTATTCATTTCAAGAAAACTAATTAAACATGATTGTTACAGTACATTTTCGAGAATGGCACTCACGACGAGGGTCTTCTCACAAGAGACAAGTTCATGGAGGTGAACGCGAGGATGGAAGCCAGGAGGGATTACCTGAGAAGTGAGTGCTCTAAGTTCGGGCTCGACAGCTCCAGTCAGAAGTCAAACGCGTGGGAGTACCTCATCAATAGGCAGTACCATGTTATATGGTAAGGTCCTTTAATATTGTCTTTTTGTTTTTAATGTATGTAATTTCCGATGTGGACGGCAAAAGCGGTAGCCCTACCAAGAAAACGACTATCCGAAATTTCGGGACGAACAAGATTTTACTGCACGCATGGTTTAAGTGGCCGTTTCGCCATTACCACTGCGCCGGGTGTAGTGGATTCGATTTCCACATAGGACGAAAATTTTTGTGATCCTCTAATTGCTGTTTCGAGTCTGAGTGTTCTTTATGTCTGTTGTTTAAATGTTGCCAAGATGCATGATTTATTAACCTCTGAGTTTTCTTCGAAGAGGTTAATGAAAACACTATGTGGGTCTGTGTGTCTGTCTGTTAGTGACAGGTATAGCTCCGGAACCACTGGACCGATTGACTTGTATCTTGGTGTACAGACACCTTGGGGTAATCCCTCGGTCGAGTTTGAATATGGGCCCTGTGGGTCAAAAGACCTCCGAGATGTAGAGGTCACAAGGTCATAAAGTCAGGGGATATCCACCATCAGAGTGATTTGGATGTCCAAGGGAGAGGCTTTTGCAAAAGGTCACACGAAGACAAAGATGTTGACTCCTGGGTTTTAACATCCATCTCGTTAATAGAGCGAAAGTTATAAATGAAAATAAGTCCCAAATAGAAACTACGAAATATGAAGGATATACATACGTCCTTAGATATCTACATGGTATTCGTTTTTTAAGTTACATTACTCCGTTGTTCGGATCACTTCGTGGTAGGGTTTAGGGCGATCAACACGTTACATTAAGTGTTTCTAAGTATGAATAGCACAAACAATCACTCCCAAACGTCGGCTTTACGTTTCGTTTCATAAGTCCGGCTTGTAGGACGAACAAGGAAAGGTCACTTGTCGGTGTAGACATGTCCAATGTAAAATATAAACGAATAGTACGACTTGTGCTTCTTCTAAAAAATATATTTACCCGTGATCTATAAGACCTTTAGAATAACATGTATTTTTTATAAATGGCAACTTCCGCAATAGTTTTTAAACTCTGTCACGTGAGGGACTTTACAAAAGTACTATTTACCTGTCATTTATTGGAATGACAGACATAATTGAAAACTTATTGTGTCTGGCCGCCGGTGTGCCGCTGCGAGCCGATAGGTCCAACACTGTACCTTGTGTTGGACCTAACGGCTCAGACTCAAAACAATTATATGAAACCCACAACGCTCGGCGCGGCAGTAGCAGCAAGTGCATTTGCAGCATTATGTACATTTAGTGCTATCTATATAAAATGAAAACCCAGCTTTACTAGACTACACTTTATTGGCACCTCCATTAAATATCTGTTTGTCTCTTACAAATAGTATAAAAATATCTTATTTATTAAAATTTTTAGGTGCAACATATTCAAAGCAGCGTCGACGTCGTGGATGTATAACTTTAATCTAATGGCGAATTACTCAGCTGCTTTCTTAGATAAAACCAAAGAAGTTCCTTTAGAGCTAGCCAGGAGGAAGTACGCGAGGCCTACCACAGAAATGATTAGGAAGGCGCAGGGAGACTCCATCACATTCCTTATTGTCAGACATCCTTTAGAGAGATTAGCCTCGGCGTACAATGACAAGATTGTGCACGCGTGGCCCAAATCATTCCATGACAAATTGGGGCTGAGGATTATGAAGAAATATAGAAAGGTGCGTACGCCAAAACATTCTTACTAAACCAAGTATTCAAATCAACCTGAACATTCAACACTAGTATAAAAAAGAAGTCATTAAAATTTAGTTCGGTTTAAGCTTTATACACATTTCATTTGCTTATGGCAAAACAAAACGGGTGCTACCTATTTAAGTCTGTGTATTTCTTTAAACGTTTTACTGTATTTTTAGACCGGGGGCAACCAACCGGCTCCAACAGAAAGGTATCCAGTATTCGAGGAGTTTGTCGCCTACGTGTTAGACGAAGTAAAAGCGAAGAAATCTTTGGACATGCATTGGACACCCTACACTACGTTCTGCACACCGTGCAAATTCAATTTTGATGTGATTCTCAAGTTTGAAACGCTGGATGTAAGTACATAAAATACAATAGGTCAAAGAGCTCCACACTCCACGAAATTATAGCAGTCTAGCGGTTTGTTAACAAATTGTATGTTTATATCATCGATGTCCGGAGTCGCCGCGTGTGTCTATAATAATATCAGCTCTTTATTAAACTATCCCACTGCTGGCCACAGGCCTCTTCTCAATGTGAGAAGGGATAGGCCATAGTCCACCACGCTAGCCCAGTGCGGGTTGGCAGACTTCACATATCTTGGAGAACATTATGGAGAACTCTTAGACGTGCAGGTTTCCTCACGATGTTTTCCTTCACCGTTAAAGCAAGTGATAATTAACTATTTAAGACGCAAATAACTTCGAAAAGTCAGAGATGCGTGCCCTGGGATTGAACTCGAGACCTCTGCGTGGCAGTCCAACGGTCTCCACTAGGCTATCGCTGTTGGTTTTGGTTTTGTTCGCGTGAGTCTGGTTGGCAGATAATACTCGTTTGATTTGTTTTTTAATAGTATTTAGTAGCATGTGCAGGTGTTTTAGATATAAATCATGATTTTGGCTGCGTCTCATGGTGAATTTCTGAGACTTTATTTGCGAATGACAAATTAGTTGGAACGTTAATATTACTTTAAGATTTTATGGTATGATGATGAATACTGACAGTTTCAATCGGCAATTATAATTTAATAAAGCTGAAGGGATTGTTTGTTTTTGTTTGAACGCACTAACACTAATCTCTGGAACTACCGGTCGAATCAAACATTATTTTGCACCCCTGATGAAGGTCATAAACGTGGTAGAAAACGCAGGGGACAACTTGTATGTGCTAAAATCAATAGCTAGCGAAAGGCAACTGGGATTTATTCTCATGACTGTCGTAGTAATATAATAAGTACATATATTTAACAATAAATAGCAACAACAACAGAGATAAGTTTCTTAAAATTTCACAAATAACGGCTGCCTATCGGCATGTTAACTGCACTTTTAAGTTATTCAAATGATTTTCTAAACTGTGGTTCTTTTCTTTATAGTAAATACAATAGCTGTTCTGAGAATACCGTATACATTCAATTTATTATGTTCACAAGTTTTAAGTGAGCGTGAAATAGATCGAGCCGCGGTCTGCGGCGCCGCGCCGTGAGAAATAACTACGACCCCGAACGACATGATGCTTTTACCGATGCGGTTTCGAGCTCGCTTTGTGCCTTATTGCGTTTCTCTATTTTAAATGTGCCTTGGGACAGTGCACTATTAATACGCTTGTTTGGAACGGGTGTAGTGGTATATTTGGTAAATTCCATCATACGCTGAGCCTTGTGAGTTCGAGACCGAGACGCACACGAGATATGTTTATCTGATCTTAAAAGAGGTGATCGAAGCCTGGTTGTTTAGATGTTTGTTAAACTCACAGCGAATTAAACTCCAGCAGCAAGAAAATGACGTAAAAAATATTCTTTATTTGTTATTTCAATTCACATATTAATCCAATGTCATATCACCTAAATCTTTGAAAGTAATATAAGGCCACGTTTTGAGGAATTAGTATCTACCTACTCTAAATTGTGAAATTCTTGCTAAAACCAAAACTTAATCAGAATCCGATTGACGTCGCGATTTCACCTACACTTACATTCTAAATAAAACAAGGGAGTCTTAGCAGATGCTATAATACACTTTACTCGTATTATTCAGGAGGACCAACGGTACCTGATCCAGCTGGCTCGGCTGCAGGACGTCGTGAAGCCCGAATGGCGCAACAGCGGTAAAGGCACTACTACTCTGAACAACATCAACCACCTCTACTCGCGCTTGAAGAAAAGTCAACTTGATGGACTTTACAAACTTTACAGGTAACTTAGTAACTTTACTAATAGGTACGGATTTGTTTTAAAGTGTTGTTATAAGTATAAATGTTAGGGTAGAAGATATGTTGGTTAATGAAGAGAACACTATCTCGACCTAAGGAAATATTTTATACTAAAATTTTAAAAGGTACCTATAGAATTCTCAAGACGTGATTCTTACTAGCACTTTTACTTCAAGTCAACCTCTTTCATCTTTAGATTTAGTGCAATACCTATTCTACAGATAAAAAGTTTAAAAAAATGTAGGCAGGTGCTGATAACAATGCGTGCAATCTGCTTCCAGTTGTTGGCATTTCAACTGGAAACCTAAAAGTAAATGGTATTGTAGATAACGTTAGCTAGCAAGTTTTCAAAAGCCAAAGATTTTATATGTCATTGTATTTCCAGGTACGACTTCCAACTATTCAACTACACAATAGAAAACTACTACGAGATAGTGCTGGCAGACGAGTCGAGCAACCACGGATGAACTCTCTAACCGTCAGATTGAACGCTTCACCATGTATCATCACAATGCGCATACGCAGCAAACAAGCATCGAAGGTTGATGAATGAATGTTAAATAATTCATCAATGGAAAGACTGATCGCTAAATGATTGATGGACATTCTATACATCTAACAGCCAAGTGCAAACTGTGCCCCTTGCGTCAATTTCCAAATTTGTTGTCGCTGCAAATATATATTTTGTGATAAGACGTTTGAGTTGTTTAAGCACTATAGGTTAAATAGGCATCTTAGAATAACGTCACGGCCATAAAAAAGTAGCGTCGTTCGATGACATTAGAAAAGTAGGTTTGTTTTTTATACCGCTGAGCCGTGAGAAAATTAAATAGGCGTAATAGATAACGAATGTTATCAATTAAGAAAAGTATATAAATTGTACCCGTTTATCTTGTGTGGCAGTTCATCAATCACCTTGTTAGAATATATTCTTAGGGATAAGATAAAGAAATTACGAAATGTTGAGCTGTAATAATTATACGTAGTGCTAATAGCTGAATTTAGTTGGTATTGACGCATAGGACAAATGTAAATATTGTTTTAGTTTTATAATGCAAACAAAATTCCTTAGTGCTTCCATAAATTATAGAATTATGGAAATAAAACGTATGTTAATCATGGAAATTGAAGTCATTTAGTTGATAAATTTCGCATATTTTATATATTAGAAAGTAGCACTGCTTGTTACTCTATGCATTTGTTTTTATTTTTTACGGAACGAAGCATGTGCCTACTGTGGGATAAGAAAATCAAAATTGGTTTGTTACAAGATAATCAATTTGTCAGGTAATAAAAAAGTTTTATCATTACAGCTGTGTGGTCATTTGTTTATTGTTTATCCTCGCGATCACCGCCGCAAATACTTATACTAACGTTCTATTTTAGTCAGTCTCGAAGTTTTATATGGTTGCTATAAATTTCTGAAATCAATATCATTCGATTTTCGATTATTAGTATTTAATTAATCTATATTTAGAAAATTTGAAACTGGTTTACCTATATTTTCTTTTTAATATTTTTACAAGTCATAGATAGATGTTTTATTGTTTTAGTACAATTTAATTTATCAAATTTAGATGTTTATGTTGTGTTATTCCATTGTAAAGTATTATTAGTAGTTTTAGAATACCCATAAACGCAAAGTTGTTAAATATTTTATAAATGACAATTGCCTTAATGCTTCTGTTACAACGCATGCTAACTAGAAGAATAGATGGGAGTTTATGATTAACGAAAAATTCATATTTACTCCTATTTCAAACTTGACAGTCAACTAGAATAAGTCTGGGAATATCCCAAAAATGTAACTCAAACACCAATAAAAGTACAGTTTCCCTTGAAGTTTTGTAAATAACATAGACTATAAGTAATAATATTTATTTATAAGTACAAATAGAATTTCTAAGATTGAAGAAGTTTTAGTTAACAGATTGTAAGTACATAGGTAGTTGTTGTAATTTTAATGTATAGTTTTCCAAGTACATGTTGTAATTTTCCAATACAAAATAATTCCCAGTTACCATAGCTATGAATTTTAATAACTTTATTAAATTGGTCACGGTCATTTTAAGTAGACTGTAATTTATTACTTAGGTACCTGGTTAATGAATATATTAACATCGAAATATTATGCCTTTATCCTTATAGATTGTTCGCAAAATTATTACCAAGTGTCTTAAGGAATCCGTTGATTATCTTATTCTGGAGACAAAACGACAAAATATAAATGAATTAAATAATTATTGATGCTTTGATAACTAATTATAAATGGAATATGGTCAGCTGGCTCCTTTGCACGCGTAAAATTAATTGAAAGAGCATTTTAAATTGTAAGAATGTAAGTTACGTTGGACGAGCTGGGTCCTTTGCTAAAGTTTGTTGAAAAACTGCTGGTTAGCATATTTGGAACAACTCAGTCAGTCAGAAACGAATTGAGGACAGAACAATCCGACATAAAATTGGGAATTACATGCTAGGAAGGAAATGTTGAGATGTCTCAAATTCTAACGGCTCCTATTCAACTTGATTGGCACTAATACTTATTTGGTTAGAAACATTTCGGGCCACGATCATGCATAACTATAATTTGGATCGTCGCTTAAAGAATAAATTACGCAAGAATAAGTCTAAATCTATATGAAACGTGAATTTTGTATGATATCACAAAATTGAAAAGAGTGTAATTCCCGGAGGATAATAAATTCACAACCAAATTGTATAATGCGGATGGCTCATTACGTTTATAGTACCTAACTACATTTATGTATGTAGTACGTAGCAAAATTGTATTTCAGCTTAGAAAAAATTTTATTAGCGTAACGCCCATTTATATGAACTTTTCCACATAGTAATCCTAATTGATTTGCTCCTAGAAGTTTAGTTAATTAATAAATAGTTGTTACGGAATGAATTAGACCAAAAAGATATGGCCTATGAAAGTAACTGTAATGGTGCTATAGTCCTATAGATTTTGATCTCATATCAGAATGTGAGACGCGATGCATGCACAATCGTTGCTAATAAATTACGTAATGCGTTATAGATTCCAACAGTAATTGAGTCGGTTGTGTTTATAATAATGTTGAAAATAATTATTCTTAGTACTTATAGAAAAATAAATTGATTATTTAATACTATTATGTTTTATTATTGTAACCCTTTAGCACTGGTTTTCAATTATTGGTATCCGAACCCTCAGTGATACCTACGTGTTTTGCTTGAATGGCGAGTAATTCAATATGATTGTAGTTACTAAACTTATCTATAGTTTAATATGGATTGTAATCCTGGTGTCCAAACACTGGCCCCAATATGAAATGTAAGTCGAAATGTATGCCGAAGTTTGGGACCGATTGTTCGTACCATGAAACACATGAACTAATGTTTTGATAGTCAGGAGAACCATGAAGTGGTCCGAACTATGGAGTTATGTTACTTTGAAAGAAGGAAATCCATAGAAACTATGGCAGGTATATTTTAATATGTCGTTCACTCCGAAATTTCGGATAGACAACTTCATGAAATTATCAATCCGAAATTTCGGCGCGAACGAAGGGACCGAAGTTTTAATATATTATATATATCTAATATGTAACGGGTATTAACGCGATCGTGCATAATGTTTGCCTTTTATATGCTTGACGTTTCGACCAGGTTACACCGGCCGCGGTCACAAGCTGACTGGTGCTGCGATGTCATGTCTCCGTTTGTGAGGCAGGAGAATCTTGATTCACCCTCACTTTTGGCATATTTTTGTTTGTCCATGTACCGTCACAAACTACACTCACGGTATCCCTATTACGAATGCTAGCCAACGTGTCCGTATTCCGTGAATTACCTAACTGTGCAAAACAGCGAAGTTGCGTATTATTAATCACGGGATTCCACGTCGCGGATAATTTGAAACCATCTTCCCTATTGAAATTTCTATGTTTTTTGATTTCAATAGCTTCTCGCACTACTCTTGGATAAAAGTGGCGATCGGTGGAGAGGACTTCCGGACGATGAAATTCTATCCAATGATTAGTACCCGATTCCAGTATATGTTCTGCAATTGCTGATTTGCTAGTCTGCCGGTTTTTCACAGCGGCGATGTGTTCTTTGACACTCTCAGGAATAGTACGCTTGGTTTGGCCTATGTAAGAACTCCCGCAACTGCAATTTATTTTGTAGACACCTGGCGTTTGTAAAGGCAAAACGTCCTTTGGTGTGCCCACCATGCTGGTTACTTTGGCCCCCGGTGTATAAATACTTAGTGTTGATGGAATATTTCTTTAACACCGTTCCGATCTTATCCGTAATATCTTTTACATAAGGCATATAGGCGGGTTGTCTGTTCACCTCAGGATGTTTGCCTCTTTTAGTCGGCTGCCTCTGTCGTCCATTCACTACATATCCGTTATTATTTAGTACCATGATTGAGAGAGACCAGAACATGATTGAGTTCAGACTCTAAATGCTGCAAATGGTCACAAAGATCATGAGCTCTGTTTTTTAATGATGTTATAACGGATTGTAAGTGACGAGGGTGGTGGTTTGACGTTGCGTGCAGGTATCTATCCGTGTGTGTAGGTTTACGGTACACACAGTGTGACAAGGACCCATTCGTTCTCGCGGTGATTTTGACATCAAGAAATGACAACGATCTGTCAGTCTCCATTTCATAGGTAAACCTCATTTTTGGGGAATGTAATTAAGGTGTCGTACATATTGTTCCACGTCCTGCTTAGTACCCTTAACAATGCTGAAGATATCGCTATCGAAGATATAAGCTACAACATGCCAACGAATACAAGCGTAGGTATATAAAACAAAAGATTTGAAGAGTAAAAGCAGAAACAAATTAGAATTATTTTCATGTATCCTTAAGTATATTAAAGGCGAGTTGAATTGAAACTCGTTTAAATAGGAATTATGCATAACTATAATCGTATTGAGATTAAAACATGAGTTTAACACTTGTTATTACACTTATGATAAAAACTCATTTATCAAGAAATAATATAAAGCAAATGCTAAAAAGGGAAGCCCTCAGTAAACGTTCATTGATCACATGCTGGGGAAAGACCAGGTTTAGAGTATACTCAACCGCCGACCTTACATGAAGAATATAATGAAAGCGAATGAAGCAAGAGGTATGCCAGAATTGTAGCTACAAATTGGAAATCAGGCATGAATCTGTGTATGTATGTTAAATGAATCAGTGTTTGAAGATAAATACTTGTAAGTATAGGTAAGTGCTATTCACAATACTGATAATATAATTAATGAATGTGGAATAGCAGACTCTGAGTGATGCAGCTTACACATGAACAATTACCATTGTTGCACCTTATTACATGATCATAATAATAATGGTTAGAACATAGGAGACAAAAGTACATACAAGTTATGAGCTCGAGTTCTGCTCTCTGAAACTATATATTTTTAAAGACTATCTCCACACTAGCTTAGCTTAGCTAGCTTATTTTCTGTGTCACGGGGAGCTTTACAAACATTCAAACAACAGACATAAAGAACATCCAGACTCGGAATGACTCGAACAACGCAGTCGTCGTGAACTGGGGTTCGATACCCGAGTGAGTATTTCTCGATAGAAGAACTTTATAACATGATTTTTCTGTCGAGAAATACTTAGCAGCAGCACGGAGTATGGAACTGTAACCCTTAAATAGTAATAGGCTCTTATTACGTGCGCTTAAAAACATACCTAGCGAAATAGGTTAAAAGGAGATTCTTATTTCAACTGTATAGAGCTACCAGGAACTGTTTTAAATAAATAATTATTTTATTTCAATAATATTTATTTTGAAAAAATAACAATACTGACTTAACCCGAAATTTGAACTAGATGCACTGGAAACTGAGGTAGATATTCCCTTTTTTCGGTGACTTTAGTTTTGTTCCTGAAACAAAATAAATAGAAAATATTATCTGTTGTAATAATTTTCAAATTTATTAGTAGATATATGTGACTATTAATCACTTGCTCATGCCCTTTTAACCTATACTTGCAATATTGTACAAGTTTGTGTGCCCATCCTATAGACCTATCTGAGAGCCTGTACCACCTAAAGAGACAATCACAAATATTTAATGGGTTTCTCTGGAACCGAGAGAGCACTTGCGCACGCCCTTTTGCACAATAACATCTACAGCGCAGATGGCTTATCTCCGTTAAGATTGGCCACCGTGACCTAATCTCGGTCTGGAGGACATTATTATTATTCATATTATAGAGGCAATTCAAATAAGTAGGACTACTAACTAACCTGTACAGTATATTTATTTAATAAATTAAATATTGTATGTAACCCACTATTTACAAGATATCTAACTGCCTCGGTCGGCGCAGCGGTAGTGTAGTGTGCAGATCTTGGTTTCGATTTCCGAGTCGGGCAAAGTGTTATAGAGGTTTACTGTTAGAAACTTCTTAATAACAGTACAGAATCTGGATCTGTATCTGGTAGACCACAATTGGCCTACTCCAGTGTAATCGGTGTAATCTCTCTCTGCCTACATATGTACCTATACAGTGTGACTGGTTAAACATTGTACGTACTTAAGGATATGATAATTTATGGTCAGACGAAATGTATAAAAAAATAAATAAAATGAAATCTGTGTAACCTGCAAAGAAAACCTTTATGAAAATTTGTATGAAATATCCATAAAATGTGGACACTGCGCGGGTCACACACAGTCGAGCGCGCCGCGCTACCGAGGCATGACCTTTGATAAGAAAAGGATGGGCGGGGTTGCAAATTCAGGAGAGTGCAGGGTGCAGTAGCGGGGCGCCGGCGGAGGTTCAGAGTCGTTTCGTGTAATTACATCGTGTCCGCACATTAAGTTTTTATTGGATAACTAAATCAAATTTTAAGCACCTATTTTTTGGATATTCGGCTCCAGAATCGAGTACATTTCGTACTCGATACCCTCCTTCAATATATCCAGTCTTTTACCAATCAATCTGTATATATTATCTTCCTAATCAAACTAGTCTCTCGTAATAATAAAATAACTTACTCTAGCTTCCTCTGCCGCTTAGGAATGTCAACAATATCAATAGGATCAGTGGTGATAATGACTGGTCGCACTGATCCAAAGAAGTCGGTGATTGGCACTCTGTCTGGATCGCGTTTGAATAAGTCGCGACGAACGCCTACCGTTGATAGGCACGCACTTTTTGGACACACTGCTAGCTGAAATGTGATGGAAACTTCAATTAAAATTAGACAATGTTATCTCTCTCTCCTACCTATACATCTGTTTATCTCGTTAAAATTAGACAGACTTGAAATGCACCTACTTCATGTATCTTTGCTGGTGCAGAGATCACACACACATAGGCATTATCGTAGAAAATGCCGATTGGCATTAAGTCCGCATATGTACATAGTTTATGTACTATGTATGCATAAAGTAATAAATACAAAATAAGCGTGGGTTTACGGGCTCCCAAAACTTCTGCTAGAACCTTGTAATCAATATTACAAGTAACTTATGAGATTAAGTAAAGACTGCATAATTCAGACCTTATTATTTAGTATATAACCTTATTATGATACTTACAAATTCTGACATAGACCGCTTGCTGTTAGGGTGTACATTTTCTAGGAACTCCAACACATAGTATGTGTATCTGTCTATGATGTATACACCAATAGCCGAGTCCACATGATGCTGTAACCAACACAAACATGCTTTAATTCGGGAGAATTACCTAATAAAACTAACCGGTCAAGTCTTGGAAAGTGAGATATAATTAAAAAACATATTGTGTTTGGCCACCAATGTGAAGCTCAATGAGTTATATAAAAATCATGTTGGGCAAATGGGCATTATTTAATCTTCTTCCCCATAGCCTTTATTATTCCCAAGTCATTTGGGTTCGGCTTTTCTAGTCTAACCGGATTTGACTGAATATCAGTTTTTACACGGAGCGGCTGCCACCTGACCTCCGCAACCCGAAGGCTAACGATACCCTAAGGCTAGAACAGTGTCAGGATATTATAGGGCACTGACTTCCCAATAACAACTGCCATAGATGTCCATGGCAGCCGGGACCAACGGTTTAATATGCTCTCCGAGGCACGGAGCAGGCGATAATTGTCAATCAATACGCACATAATTTCGAAGTCATATAACTTCCGAAAGTCAGAGGTGCGCGACGTGGGTTCGAACTCAAGACCCTTTGCATTGCAGTCTGTTGGTCTCCCCACTGAGCTATCGCTTCTGCTGTACTTCTACACTCTAATGCATTTGTAAATTTTTAGATATTTTACCACAGTCAAAATCTAGCAAACAAGAATGAACGCCTTTTTTTTTGTCACGATCATGTACCTACTCAAGAAGTCCGTGGCGGTGACATTTTTCATATCATAGCCGTGACAATTTGCAACGTATTCGACATAAATTTAAAAGTTGCCATGATTTCGCAGATCTTAATTATCTTAAACTACGTTGAATGAGGGTACATATTATATTACAAACAGTAGCGTGATACTTCAAAAATCGCACACGGCGTTGACGTGTTAAATTTGTCCCTTCGAGTATCACTCATATGTGACCAATTTTTTAGAAGTAAGTTAGAATGTATCTAGTAGGCTCTCGTTAAAAGATAGATGTCTATCTTTTAACGAGAGCCTACTAGATATGTGACATATGTATGCCATCCCGGACTTTTTCGTAGACCTATAAAAGAGTAACAATCCCACCATGCATTGTTTCATTATCTCTCTGTTCCCTAAGCCTCATGATCCGATGGGACTGATAATCCAACACAACCGAACAGAGATCAGGCGCAGGACCAGCGGCTTTACGTGCTTTACGAGGCACGAAGGTGTCTAACACCGCCAACTTCTTAACTCCGGGCTCGTATTGAGATTTCTTAACAGAAAAACCCAATACGTTTTTGTTGGCCTGACTCGGGATTCGAACCCGAGACCTCATGCACAGCAGTCGCATTCAATACCGCTGCGCCACGGAGGCAGTACTAATATATACTCATTTTCGTTCATCGTTTTATTAATTTATTTTCACGGCACGGATGGCGTAATAGTTTAATACGTTGCATTATCACTGCTGCCACGTCGATTGTTGTGGGTTCGATAAAAATTTGTATGATCCACAAATAGTTGTTCCGAGTATGGGTGTCCTTTGTATCTGTTGTTCGAATATTTGTAAAGTCAGCACTGATACAGACTTGCACTATTGTTGAAAAGACAGTAATATTTAAATACTCACAGATAATGAATCTTCTCCTACTAAACTGGAAGCTGTAGCTAAAATGTTAGGGGAGTAAAACTTCTCATACATTGATGAGGCCTGGCATGTGTCTATGATGAAAAATATTTCATTGTACCTGCAATAGAACATTTAAATTACCATATTGAATAACTACACATGTAATTTATTGTTTCTGATTTTATTTATAGAAGTGTGATAATAAGTTACAAGTAGGATAAGAATTACAAAACTTATTTAATTAGAAATAAATATATTTTTGGTATTTCTACTTTTTTTCATAAATGTTGCTAGTAATTTTTAACTAATGTTATTTTAAACCCTGCATCTGATATAGCTGTTTTAGGCGTGGGTGTATATTAGTAGGGTAATGGGCGTGATTGGAACCCATAAGTTATCAATTGCAAATCCAAAGCCTTATCTTATCCATTGGTCTACTAACACTATAAATCTTCTGTGCATGAATTTCTTAGATAATTATTTTGTGCCATGCTTCAACCAATGCATAGACAAATTTTATAGTAAATAAAATTGATTGTAAGCAGAGTAAACTAAAACAGTATACCTTCTCTTCTGCCACATTTGTTCTAGAGCATCAGCTAACTCTTGACTAGTAATTTCCTCTGAATCTTGGAACTTTAAGAATCCATCGCCACCATGGCCTGTAAGGTAAATCAGAATATTGCTCCCCTCATCAGTGAGCAGCCTCTTTGATCGTGGTGTATCTGGGGGCACCCTGCCCGTCAGTAATCTCACAAAGTTCTCTACTGATACCTATGTAATAACAAAAAAACAACAACGTAGAAAGATAAGAAGCTCTTTCAAATTAGTAAAAAGCTATGAAGCAATAAAGACTTATACTTTCAAGTAATTAAGCTATCAAAAATGTTATATGACACCTTGTAAAAAATAAACACTTCTATTCCAAGACTCAATTTCGAAGGTTTGTAAGATATTTTGCTGTACTACTTGGAATCTGGTTATTACAATAGTATGTCTGTCTATGATCTGTACTCAACAAACAGGGAAATATATTACAACTTGCCTCAATAGCCATCATTACAAATTGCCAATCATTTAAATTAAACTACTTACAGATTTTATTGTGTTGTTTATTTGACACTATTAAATAATTTACACTGCTACTACTATTAAACATTACTAATTTTTAAGCTAATTAAATTATTAACACTATTTATATTTAATTTTACACCTTCGTTTTGGTTACTTTTCAGCAGCCATGGTCACAGGGAGACTAAATACTAAATAGTTTTAATAGTTTAACAATTTAATTAGCTTAAAATTAGTAATGTTTAATAGTAGTAGTGGTGTAACAGTTTCTAAATTATGTAATAAAGTGTCAAATAAACAATGCGATAAAATCTGTATATAGTAGTTTAATTTCAATGAGTATCATTCACATAAACAGAAGACAATATTATGTAACTTGCCAATCAGTCTAGCATTTTAACAAGGTACATTAACACCAATAATTAAACATAATTCCAATATTTTTAAAGGAATAAACATTTTGCCCAACCACTTATGGTTTTTATTTAATTACTATCTAATCAAATAGCCTCGAGACTCATTGAGATTTGAAGCTACTTGTAATTAGAAATGTATATTATTAATTCTTTGAATACTTGCAGAAGCTGTGATGAAGGTACAGGCCCATTTGTAGAGTAAGAATACATATTAATATCAAACCTCATAACCTCTGTAGTCCACTTCAACATCATCACCATAGACATTGATTTGTTCATGAGCATTGTTAAATATGGTAGCAGGACGCGGGTTCCGAGGATTACACGCCATATCATCAGATATCATCAGGATAATCTGGCTGTCGGGGATACCCAGCCGCTTCACACTTCGGTAAATAGATAACACGTTTGCTACATGACGATAATTGAACCAAAATCTAGATGTGTCCACTAATACTGCCCAATTGTTGGAATGGTTTGATTTCTGGAATTCTTCAGGTATCTAAAAGAATAGAAAACTTGAATAATGTAAAATTTGCTTCTGTTGTTTATTTTGAAATACTGAACTAGAACTGATTTACCTCTATTCCATAACTTAATGAAAATACCGTTGCAACTGTAAGACAAACTTGGTACATAATACGTGATAAATGCATGTTTTATATTGATTTAGAAGACTAGTTTTTATCTTTCATAGCCACAATAAATTATCATATTGTTTTTATCATCAAACGTCTGTCAGGCTGACAGTGACAGTAGAAAACCATTTACCCTCACAGACTATTATTTATTGGAAGAAAGATATTCAATCATTTGGATACGAAAATTGTAGTTTTAACAAATATTTCCCTTCCTAATAATCCAGATCAGAAAATTTTCAAGTTTCTAGTGATTTGGAGTGTTATTAAACTAAATCTGATAACTTTGCTATAGTAACTTTGAATTTCATGCTATTACCAGAATAAGCACAAAAATTAATTTTGGTTATAATATTTTATTGCATTGGTCATTTAAAAACAATCCAAGTCGTTATCATATCTCTACAAAAGAATTGGCACTTTTTAAGTTTGAATTAAAATTAAGCAAATGTGTGCATATTCAAATAAAATTCTAAAATTTAAAATAAAAAAAGTAAAACGTCAAAATAGAAAATGCTGTCAATTTAAAAGTCGCGTAAACAAGGTAAACACAAGCTTTATTGAACGTATAATTAAATTTAAATCATGAGCAGCCGCAATCCTAACACACTTATGAGTGTTCCTGATGAACAATTTGATTATTTATTCAAAATTGTACTCATCGGTGACTGTGGTACAGGGAAAACATGCATTGTGCAACGGCTGAAGTCTGGTAATTTTATAGAAAGGCACGGAAATACAATAGGCGTAGACTTTTCAATGAAAACATTGATAGTGGATGGCAAAAAAGTCAAGGTTAGTCTATTTATGTAATGGTTTCTATAACTGCGTTATGTTATTCTGAAACAAACATTAATTCGATGATGCTTTAGCTTCAGATATGGGATACGGCGGGACAGGAGCGCTTCAGAACTATTACTCAAAGCTATTACCGTTCGGCAAATGGTGTGATAATTGGTAGGTATGCAATGTACGCCCACTCGTACCTAAATTTAATTTCCTTGATAAGAATTTCTGCTGTGCATCACATGACTCATAGTCAGTTACTCTTACATACAGTAATAACCGTAGTAGATAATCCCAAAGCGAGGCTATCGTATAGTGACGTATGAAAACAATACAATATTAGTCATCATTTTAAAATAAGACATTAAATATATTTAAGAAAAATGTAATGGAGGGTCTGATCTGTTGTTGAACTTTGATAAAATGATTAACACACCTAACCTACCAAGCTATGCAAATTCATAGTTATTATTAGAATAAATTAATGATTGATGGACAGTTTGCTTATATTTACCTAGTCTGATAAGCTACTACATTATCACATCAACCTTCTTAACAGTAATCAAAAATTGGCTTTTTGCATTATAATAAATTATAATTAGTGTAGATTACACTAAGGGAATTATAATTAGGTTTCTTATTTTCTATGTGCTATAGGAATAGGACATAGACAATAAGGAAGCTAATTATAAATTCAGGACACCATGAATATAGAAACAAATATATTTAAAAATGTTAATACTATATTACTGTATATTGCAGTCTACGATATCACCAAGAGATCAACGTTTTTGTCCCTACAAAAATGGATTGAAGAAGTGAGACGGTACACTTCGTCTAATGTGATAGTGTCATTGATCGGCAATAAGTGTGATTTAAATGATCAGCGTGAAGTGGAACCTGATGAGCCTCAGTCATTCTGCCGCTACGTTCCTGAGATCATGTTCGTCATGGAGACCTCTGCTAAGGACAACACCAATGTTGAAGATACATTCCGCAGTTTGGCTACGGAATTAAAGGTAAATAAATACATTATACTATTTGTTTTCCTGTATTATTAAGTATGTACCTAAGACTAGTGAAATACCACCAATATTACCAAAATGCTTATTGTAAAATAAAGTAATTAATTACATTCAACCAATCGTTACTTAACTAGCTTTGGTCATCTCATAGCTAGGTATGCAAATAAAATCAAAGAATAAAAAGAAGACTGTCAACAAACCACATTTAGTTAGGACATATATTTTTTTATAATATCTAAGGAGATAGGAAACTAAATGGTTGTTCTTTCTACATGTAAAAATATTCAGTGAAATCTACATATACTGTATGCTTTCACAATTTGAAAGTTACATTATGCCAGAGAGGCATAGGCTATATATTATTATGTCCAAATCATGCAAAGTCTGGACAGAGGTCTAATAAAGTATTTAAAAAGAAATGCAATAATATATACGTAATTAAATGCAAAGCATCTCATTGTTCGACAATAATCATTATTAGTCTAAGTGTCAAATATTGCTTTTAATTGCTTCAACAATTATTAACCTTTTATTTCTAACGCATAGTTATGTTATCAATTTGTATTAAATCAGATACATAATATAGATTTATACTAGAAATTTCTACTATGTAAAATAAAGTAAATAATATCTTAAATAGTAATTAAAATATAATAGGTGCAGAGATTAAACATAATTATTAGCTTTCATTGGCAGCCTGTTGACAATGATTAATAAGCTATAAATCCTTTTAAAATAAGCTTGAAAGCAGCATTATGTCATTGTATAAGCCTCTCAATAGTCTCGATTTCAATAGCATGAAACCTTAATCTGTATTAAACTGACATATCACTAATTTCTGACATATTAAGACTATTATTACTTACACTCATTTATACATACAAAGACTCGCGCCTGTGAATTCCTACAGGCAGGTTTCGTTGAAGATATAACATGGCTGCCTCAGCAGCGCAGCGGTCGTGTATGCGACTGCAGTGAGTCTCGAGTTCGATACCCGGGTCGTGCAGTTAGTGTGTGTTACTGGGTTTATCTATCAATACATTCTGAGTAGCAGCAAGGAGGTACTCTAAAGCCGTGCCCGATAAACAGAAATAGGTTTGTCTATTACGTGAGACCTAAAAAACCTTAAGGCTCCTACACACTATGCTGGCGGCCCGGCCGCTGGGCATGCAGCCAACAAGCCCGACGGCATTCCCGGCGGGTATTTGAGCAGCCAGGCTTACCGCACAAACTAACCGCTGCCATGGCCGGTTGCACGGGGAGCAAGCGCGGGCGTGGCGTCAATTGAAATGTCATTTAATTGTGATGAATGAGCTGTGTTGCTTCTAATTGAAAAATTTCACGAAGATGACATGGCGATGTTGTCGGCTTCATTGTCAATCGTTAAGAACTGGGAACACAAAGTGTAGACCACTAGCGTTCTACCCGGCTGTCACAACTGAAACGATACTCTGCGGCTGCCATCGCCAAGTGCCGGCGACCTGATTATACCGAGCGGCATACCCGCGCGGCGAAAATCCGCCGGCTGTGCCACCGGTATAGTGTGTAGTAGCCTTTAGATGCCGAATTCGGATGTAATAGGCCTCTACATACCCCTTCAGTCATATACGCGTGAGATTACCTAACCATCTGTAATAATAGCAGGCCTGTATTAAACTGTAGGTACCACTGCTGGGGACAGGCCTCTTCTTAGTGTGAGGGTTGGGCCATAGTCCGCCACGCTGGCCCAGTGCGGATTGACAGAACTGTCCGACATTCTGGTTTCCTCACGATGTTTTCCTTCACCGTTAAACCAAACTATAATGAACTATTTCATACGCGTATAACTTTGAAAAGTTACAGATGCTCGCCTTGGGATCGAACTCGAGACCTTTGCGTGGCAGTCCAACGGTTTCCCACTAGGTATTCGTTGCCTCATATAATTATGTATAACGATATCTGTTGCTACTGAAATTGCCTTTTACTAAGTAATAAGTTCATAGAACTTACAGACTGTGAATTTATATACTTACCAGTAACGCTAGCAGAACACAGGTAATTTATTGCCTTACATCATTTGACGATTACAATGTTGGGAAACTTCTTGATGTCTCAACTCTCAATACAGTTTCACGTTCGTTTCTTTTTGATAAAAACTCCTATTGTCTAGGTATTTCACGCTTGGATAACAAGCACTTAGTAACAACATTATGTCTCAAATTCGTCACCACGGCTTGCTAGTTTTTATGCTAATGACCGTAACTAATTATACTAATATGCATACATAATGTCTTACATCTATATAGATATATCCCCGCAGGTGTAGAGGAGGTGAGAGAGGTAGGAGGAGTAGGTAGAGGAGGAGGAGACATTTGACCAACTATGGGTTCAGATCTCTCGTATTGAGAATTAAGAAGCGAGCCTATTGCCGTCTACGGGCCACTGTTCTAGAGTTCGTGGCAGATGCTGCTACTAAGAATTTAATTTAAGATAAACCCAATAACACTGTTCGAGACTTCATGCTGCCGTATGATGACGAACACGCATTCACTACCGCTGCGCCACTGAAGTCGTAATAAAATTATAAACATACAAAAAATATTTAGCTTTGATAAATCTAATAAGAGAATAATTATATTGAATCTAAACCATCACAATCAATTTTTGTTGTTACCAGTAAACATTGACGTGGTAGCTTACCAGGGAGGGCCCAGTTTCTAAATAGCGATGGCCTACATGCAACCCTAGAATTTTGAGTTTAATTAATCTAACATCATATAATGGCCACCTGTTTGACCCCTCTTATATACGCTTAAGCCTGTGCATGAAAGCAGTCCTATTAAAACCACTATAAAAATTCTCAAGAGATTTCTTTGATCATTAGTTAATGTAGGTAGTTAATCTATACTAATAATATAAGGCTGACGAGATCGTTTTTTTGTTTCACCGAACACGCCAATTTATGAAACTACCAGGCCGATATGAACCATATTTTTTGGATCAGATAGACCGTACGCTACGACCCACGAGAGCACAACTGTAATTATAAACGTTGGTGACACCGTGAGGACATCTAGTGTATAATATATATTCATAGATATCTACAGTATTAAGCTCTTCATTGACGTGTCAACATACCGGTTAGGTGTTCATAAAATTTTCTGTCGTTGAGGGCCGGCTAAACGTACAGGTGTGCACAACAAATGTGTTTCTATTAGTCATGGGTTTTTTTGCCCACACTCAACGGATTATGGATTAGTGGGTTCTTCCGACACGGAATTCTTAGTAGCAGCCAGCAGTTAGGTAGTCCGCAGTGTTACACATCTCCTTATCTCGTCAAGCACGTAAAGCCGTTGGTCCTACGTCTGATCTCTCTCCGGTCAAGTCGGATTGTCGTCCCACTGGATTATGAGAGTTAGGGAACAGAGAGTGCTCTTATGTTTGCGCACGTTCTTGTGTACTATAATAACTCCTGCGCAGATTGCCAGTTTCCGTTGACATGGGTCGCTGTGACCAAAATTCGGTCTTATTATTTTATCGTCTATGTCTCTTTTTTCAGTATAATAAACAATTAATCTAACTTTTTCAGAGACAACACGACAACAGCGAGGGTCCTCCAGCGGATTCTGATGCCGTGGTACTTGGGGAGAGTCATTCAGTGAGTAGATGTCAACCTTGCCGGTCCTCCTAGGTATATAAAATTATCCAGTCATTTATAAAGTACCTTATTTCTCCCTCACGGCTCACAGACTGACTGCATTTTTGCCACCAAATCATAATATTAATGTTAACATCTCTATATCCTGAAAATTTATACAAAAAGTAGCTAGTCTGTGCGAAATCTTGCGTGGTGCTTATTGCATCAACCTTTTTGGTGACTAATTATTTTTTTTGCCATCATTTGGAGATGCGATTTTGTTTTGTTGTCACAAATCCTAGTTTGTATTTGAATGAAACAAATGTGCCTACTGACTGGACATTTGCCACTACGGTGTGAGGTGATGCGTTAAATGAATGCTTTAATGTATTTCTTTAATGCAATTGTAGGAAGGAGAATTGCTGTAACGTAATTTAAGCGGCACGTGTGATGTATCACGCGATGGCCACGTAAATACACACTTACTTACATTAATACATCAGTTTTGTATGTTTTCTTCGTTGCGCCGATAACTTTTTCACCTTTACGTGTGGCGGTAGATTATTTCAAGTATGTGAATAAAGTCTTGGCCTAAAGAAACTTTAATTATCAATAATAGTTCGTAATTCACTAAATCAATTATGTTTACATATCTTAGTGTCACTTTGTTTAATTATTTCTGTGTGCGCTTACGGCCGAGACCACGCAAACATTTTACATTCATTAAGAACATTTGAAATTATTATAGTAAAATATACATAAAACGTTTATGTAAAACATAATTTTGGATATAGATATGAATATGGCTTTAAGTTTTAATTTTAAGATCCGTAAAATGTAAGTGAATCCCCTCATTGGTTTTTTAGTATTAAAAAAATATTGAATAGATGAATCAGTTTCGGTATTGTAAATAACTGTAGATAATTGTACGAATGTGAACCACCGGCTCGAGACTGATTTGAGCCATACAATTAGTATTGAATGTTATAATCCTGACCATAGATTTTTATCTATATAATGTGTTGTATGTTATTAAATTCTAAATATACAGGGTGTAAATAACGAACGCGTAAATATATTGCGTAATTTCATTTTTAATTGAAATTTATAACATGTTACAAGTACGTAAATTGTTGTATTTAAAGATCATAGCGTAGATTGTTCTGCCTTTATTATTTATAAAACTAAAGAACTGTAGGTGAGATGTCCACTCCTGATTAGAATGGCTCCCTCGCCATTTTGTGGTTTGTGTTCGACGCCGACTAATAAAGCTACTGTGTGTAGCCGATTAATAAAGTAGAAACTCAATAGTTTTTGTCATACATAAGCTTTCTTTGGACCAATTTAAATACTCTATGTACCTATATTTGTAAAATGCAAAGGTACACGAACTGTTAGTAGCTCTGTTGAACTACTACATCATTGTATAATCTTGTGATATTTCACAATGTAACAGATTTGTCTAGAAAATAGTAATACATTTCTTTGTAAAATATACAAATATTTAAATTATTCTGTTATCATGACAATGACCCATAGATATGACTACAAGGAACTGTTACATGTTATATAAAAAACGCTTTTTGAAAATATTAAATTGAATTACTTACACCTTGTATATAACTTTATTAGCATCTGTCCGCATTTTGATTTGTGCCTATAATGGAATTGTAGAATGTGACGTCCAATAAATTATAATTATCTAATTAACTAATTAATACTCATATGATACGGGTGCTGATTAAAATATTGCGCTTCATTAAATGCGTAAGTATATGGAAAATTGACAACATTGAAATTATAAATAAAACACAATTTAAATCAACACTGTATTGTAATTAATCATTAGAATAAATATATGTTATAATTATGAATCTGAATGTTCAATCTCGTTATCAGAAAGGAACACGTTTTAAATTGGTGTCGATCTTTGAACTTGTGTTGAACTTTGGCTTGGCTTTATATTTTGGCCAGTAACCAAAGTTTTCGCTAAAGCAGTGGTTCTCGATTAGTTTTGGCTGTCTTGGTAGTACTCTATGTATGGGTACACAAGATCAAAGTCTATCTTATAGGTTTAATCTTGTGTACCATAATAGCTGCAAGGATAAATTTCGTTACGGCTTGCAAACTTGTTCCCAGCGATAAGTGGACGACCTTGTTTTTATCTGCTACAGAAGCAGGATTCGAATACTGACGTCAATCTAATGTTACAGTGGAATATCTTATAAACAAATAGGTATTGATGTTTAGTCTAAGAATTGAATATCAGTTACAATAATTCTGCTGTGACACGCAGCCACCCTTTTGTACTCAGAAATTATTTCGGAAACACTGCTCTAGTCGCATTGTACGGAAATATATAGAAACACGATCATATTCAACGTAGTTGAAAAGTATTAAAACTTGCACTATGATTACTAATAACTGAAGAAAAAGTATTTCATATTTGAAAATGTAAACAAAAACTCTTTTTCTATGTAAGCAAAATTATTAGTTTACGCTAACCCTGTTTCAATAAGTAGGTAGATAGAGAAAATTTATTTTCAAATTATTTAACGTGTCATATAGAATCTCCAAACTTTAATTTGTATTTTTATTAGATAAATTGAGTAAAACGACTTATTGATAACAATATGTTTATTTAACCACTTATCTCAGTGCTATATCACGATTTGTATTTTAATTTACTTTATTTACGACATATGTTCGACACTAAAAATAAATTGTTATAATTTTAATACATCTGTTAAAAAAAGTTCACACTGTGGTTTTTAGTATCGCTTATTATGATATCCAGTTGTTTTGTGACGTGTATGCCGGAGATCCAGCCGAACTTCCCAGGTTGAGTGCCGAGGCCTCCGAATACTCTCACAAGTTGACCTGACGGCTTGAAGACCTGTACTCGGCAGTTGCCTGAGTCGCCGACTAGGATGTAACCCAGCGGGTCAACGGCTAAAACTTCTGGTTGTCTAAACTGTCCTTTCCTTTGTCCCATAGATCCAAACTCAACAATTTTGCTCTTATCTTGCTTGTTATACACTTTAACCCTCCGGTTGCCGCTGTCTAACACGATCACGCGGTCGCTGGTTACTGCAACGCTAGTAGGTGCGTTCAGCTCTGTACATATGATCTCTTTGGTCTCCCAAAGAGTTGCAGCTTGGGACGTTTGCGGTTTCGTCGCTACACCAAGTTGATCGACGAACTTACCGTCGGGTTGAATAACCTAGTAAAAACAAATAAATTAACATGTTATTGAGAGTTCTGTTCTGTTCAAAATTCTCAAAATGGTAATTCTTGTCAAACTAGTTTCCGAAATCCACTAAAGTGATGAGAGCTATGTAAATACGATTCTTATTATGAATAAATTCTATTGCATTAGATAATAGTGCATGTTAGCAATAGTTGAACAGTTCATACAAGTTGATGTACTATGCATATCAGACGCTTTTCGTGCAGTCCGGTCTCATTGGATTTGAATCGACCTTCAGTAGTAATTACAAAACGTCTCTGAGATCAAATTGGTATTGTATATGTACTTAAATTGTTAATCTAATCAAGATCTCCAAAATATTATTCCTTATCGTATTCCTGCTCTACGTACATACACTCACACACAAAAAACATGACTTGCAAAATGTCACAATGCACAATTTAATCTACTCAAATCTATATCTGCCAATAGGTATCTATCTAATCGGCCATAAATTATAATTAGAGAATATTAAATTCCTGGTTACGTAATATATTTGATGTAATATACCTATAATATATTTGCGTAGGTATTAGGATTAGTGTGGTTGTAGAAGAATTACTTGCTAATTCAGTAGCATTCGTAATATAATCTTTGTTGCTAAAAATGTAATTCAATTCGATAAAGGAAAATGTAATACGTAAGGCAGTTTATAGTGTATTTTGTTTTGGTCGACGCAATCATTTGTCAATTGATTGTAGTTTTGATAGGCCTGATTTTAAGGACAGGGAGAAATAGGTACCTACAAACACTTTCACAGAATTTTTTTACTTATGAGAGACATACCTGCATAGCCCCATATTAACCCTATATTCCCGAAGTAGTCGGCAGAGGTGTATACACAACACATCTACCTAAATTTCGCTAGTTATGCCTTTAGGTGCCACGTAATAGAGAGCGAGCCTATTACCATCTACCCGAGCACAGTTCCAGATTTCGTGCTCCTACTGGGAGTTTTTGGACAGATAAATGCAATAACAATTTGTCTTACCTGGGAATCGAACCCGGCACCTCTTGCACAGTAGTGACATCCACTACCGCTGCGCCACCAAGGCAGACAGAAAAAGATGTTTTTTATTGGTTATGGAATTACCTGTATCCTGTCGTTACCGGTATCAACAACATAGATAAGTTGGTTCGCGTTGTCAGTGGCTATGCCTTCTGGTGATCTGAAAGTGCCCACCCGACTGCCTTTCTGACCGATAGAGCGCAAATACTCGCCATCCTTAGAAAACACGTGGATACAGTGCTTCCATTTATCTAAAATTAGGAATCACAAAATTACATTGATATATTGAATCGTCAATATATATACATATATCGAAAGTATATGGCAGAAATGTCAAATTACGCCATGTTATTAAGTTCTACTGTCTATCTTGGACACTGTCTGATACTGTGATACTATTAAGAATTTGATAATAAAAATCCTGATAGGTATATCTTCCCGATTCAGGACGACGATCGCTCACGAGACAAAATATCGGTTTGAAAACATAAGCTTTACCAATCTCGCTTTGCGTTTTGCTGGATCGGCGTAGGTACTTTTATAATATACAATGAAATTGTGAGATAGATAAGCTTGTCTTGTCTTGTACCATCTCATCTTTATATATCGTACATAGTTTAATAGGTATCTGAAATTGTTTCTATGAGAAAAACAACGGGATTCTGATCGGACAATATCGGATTGCCACGCAGAGAACTTGAGTTCGAACCCACGGCACGCTTCTCTAATTTTTGTAGTTTAACAGGTTCTTGTTCAAATGATGTATCATAATTATGTAATTCATTGAACAAGGAATTATAAATAGTTTTTCTATTGTGTCTATCACAGGACAGCAAAAGGGCTATGCTAAATACCTACGTAATTTGAGCTGGCCTTAACGGTAAATAACATCATCATAAGGAACATCTATGTGGGAGATCTCTTCGAAGATGTATAAAGCCTATCAATCCACACGTAGGTAGTGGACTACGGCTTTATCTATTATATAGTGCCAAGGCCAATATCATAGTTATGATTGGTGGTTTCTAGGATAAGATAAAAACGTTGTATTGTTAGCAGCTAGAAACCATTGGGTGTTCTTTGTCCTTTGCATTTACAGCGCAGTGAGAACTTCTCAGAACCATCAAGAGGTAGCTGTTTCTATGCAATTCAGTCCCAGACATAATATTATCGCTCAAGATTAATATGTTAAATTATATAACAAGGTGCCTTAGAAAGACAAGCAACCCAGTAGCGAGATATACCAATGAGTTGAGAAGAATAATCGTAAATACCTGTAAACATAGACTTTTGAATTTGATGTAAATAATGTTTGTTTATTGACCTCCCCCTAAAAGTAACTATTAATATATTTAATATATTGACTTACTCCAGGATAAACATCGTGAAATAAAAATAACACGCCATTACCTGTAATGTAAATCTCTCCCAAGCTCTTCATGAAGGCGATATGGACTGGACACAGCATGTCCTCGTAAGACAGCCGGGTGACTATCTTGGCCTGAGTGCGCTCCATGACCAGTACACTGTGACTGTCCATTCCACACACATACAGGTGGTTGCTCCATGGACTGACACCAACGCCGCCGGGACGAGACGTCTTGCGCCAAACGTAATGTGGAATGAAGTTACGGGATCTGAAATCATACAAAGTTGAGATCTTCGACAATATTCTCAATCTTTAAAGATGCTGTAACCAAACGTTCCCCATTTTAGGTAAGCTGGTCTCGTATTTAGACAAATTGGTAAGTTCTTTAACATCTGTGCAGCTAGTTTAGCTAGCTAAGGACTCGGTTCTAGTGAGAAAATTAAACCGGCTTATAAAGGTAAAACGAATGTACATACTACATTAACCATCATTGACCAGTTTATCCGGAGTGAGTATTGATAAATTGATTTCATCAAAATCGGGTTAATAGAGATTACCCGGCAAGGAAGATCATCATAAAGAACTTGAAGATAAAAGGGTTTGTTTAAATGTATACCTAATTGAGTTATTGGTAAACCAGGTTCGGTGGACTTAAATTTACTCTCATCTATATCCAAATTTACCAAAGGGGACTTTTGAACGGATAATATTCTACTGCATTATGTGGCTGAAATGTTTCCAACTATAGGCGGGCCAGTTCAAACACATGTGTATTGTATACCTATTATCTGAACCTAAATGAAGGAAACGATTGCCTATTAGATAGTCACAGTCTAAAGGCAAAAAATTGCATCAAAAACTAACTGACCTAACAAATAATAATATTATTAATAAAATGTGATATATTCTAATCACATAAAATTAATGGTAAATAATTTACAAGTAAAAAAGCTATTTGTTAATCAATAGTGTTAATGAACCTCTTCGTATAGTATTAAGAATTTTTTTTGTTTTTTTCGTGGGGTATTGCTTTGACGCATACTCCTCCGCGGGGGCGGGCGGAGGAGCTATGTCGGACTCACCGGGGTAAAACAAAGATGTTGAAAAGATAATGTACCTCCCGGTAATACCGACTAAACCTACCACGGTGTTCCTCGACAAAACCGCAATCGGCGGGGCCGCGCGAATCATTTTCACATACAGTCGCGACCCCGCTGAGGTTTCGGCCCACCGTATGAAACGGCAGGCCACTATTCGATAAGACCTACCCTTTGGTCACCACTACTTTTAAAATCCCTACCTATCCCCCCCCCCCCTAGAGCGGAGACGGACACGACACAGAGGCGCGCGTGGGAACACGCACGCCGCCTCTCGGACCTAGTGCTGAACGGATGGCGGGCAGGCCCACAAAACCTGCCAGCCCCAGGTCAAACCTCAGGGTGGCTGGAGGTCATCTCGCGCCCTCCGGCGCCCGGTTCTGCGGTTGGGGAGAGGGTTTAAGCGTTCCCTCTCCCGCTCCGCCGCCTCCTTGACGGAAATTACTTCCTCACAGAAGGAGACGACGGCGTTCCACGACCTCTCACTCCGGATCATGAACTGAACCACGGCCGGGAGCGAGAGGGCAACCAATCCGACTGCCGCGATCAATTCATGGCGCTGCGATGCCCAGGCGATGTGCAGCGCCGAGTCCTCAACAACGTCGCGGCAGTCGCCGCAGTGGTGACAACCGGGCGTCTCTTGGCGGCCTATGCGACACATAGTATTAAACATTTTTTATTTTTTTTATTAACCATCCTCTAACCGGCAAGTAACCCTGTTACTGCATTTAACTGTGTAAATAATAGCCTTTCTTTTATGGATAAAAGGAAGGCAATGTAAATAAAATAAGTCCTTCGAGTCTATAATTAACTTGGGTAACCCGCGAGTGATGACCCTGGTATTGAAAACTATCATAGGCGGTAACTGATTACCATTAGCCATGCACGCTACTATAATTATTTATAGGAGTATAAAAATAGAGATTAGGCAAACATATTAAATGAATGTAGTTTTCATTTTAGACACCGAAAGTGTATCTTCGGTTAGTAGGTACATACCTACTTAGAAATATACCTACTCGAAAACTCGACATTAATTAAAAAAGAAGATTTTGTGTGGAATTTTCGTTAATTAATTTTCATAAATAATCACACTCGCTCGGGGCGACCACACTCGGACTTGCACGCGAATGCAGAATGAATGCATGCACATTTTTTCGTATTAGGAGATTTTCTTCGGTCGTGGTGAGTACAAATTTTATAGTTTCATAAATTATAGCTAAATTTCGTATTGGCAATGCTTATACTGACATATTTATCTATATCTTAGAACATAACTATTGACCAATTAATACAATAATATTGTTTTCCGATTGCAATCACAATCAAATTGTGGTAAAATAAAATTTGGTTTGTTGAAAGATGCATATTTTTATTACTTTCTACAGGACTCGTAGTATCTCAGTTGTTATACTGGCTTTATTAGTAAAGCTAGTATTATCGCTGAAGATATCAAGGAGGTCAGGTGGTCTCGGGGCGGAGCCGTAACTTTGCAGACAAATTAGCGGCTGCCTATCACCTAACAGGTGGGTAAACTAGTTTAATTCATTTTGCGCACTATCATTTATTCGTTCACAATCGTTTAATACACTTTGACTACTACTTTGACGTAAGAGCCACTTTAGTTGTACAGAGCTCTATCGGGCAGTAAACGGCTAAATAATAGTATCGAATAATTGAGGATGCCTCGCGCTGAAGCGAAACACGTGTCTACTCAAATTTTGACTTCGAAGTGGAACAATGCATATTGGAATAAACCCGGATCTAATGGCGCGGTTGTCCGTCATCAGAGAATTATCAACCCATTTTTATTGCAATTGTTAGGGTTAAGTCTTAGCTAATGTTTTAAAAATACTAGATTTTAAATCGAAGTCAAGTAATATCGTCGGCTGCGTTTTTCACATATTTACTATGTATGTATCTACATAGTCTCACGCCTACACTCCCGAAGGCAGAGGTATAGGTGTAGGTGTCGTGTTAGGACGTTATAGTACGTCTATTATTATTAACTCATAGGCGTAATTTGAGGGTAAGGGGAAAAAGAACTATCAGACCGGCCGAGCCTGGAAATAACTGGTCCCACCCCAGGATTTTAGGTTTCAACTCAAAACTCGAGGATTGTATATAAACCAACTAGCCATCGAAACGCAACGTAAGACGTATGCTTTAAATGTTTTTTCTATAAGTATACGTTGAGTAGATTGCGTGGTTGGTACTCATCAGTATTAATTTTATTAGTGGTTACGTTATAAATCATCAGCTGATCTTTTTCCTTTATTTGCTAATTAATCACGTTACTTTCCTTGCATTACAAATATAAATCTGCATACAATACAAAATTACGTTCACTTTATGACGCTGCGAGTGAATAACTGAAATAGTTGTTAAATTACTGAATATTTCAGAAAGCTTTTGTAGGTATTTTTAGGAACTGCTTTGGTGACATAGCGGTATAGAATGTGGCTGCAGTGTTTGAGGTTTGATTCCTGGGTTATGGCAAAGTGTTATTGGTGTTTTTCAAGCATTAGGTACCTATGGCTCTCTAGGTACTTGGTAGCAGCATAGAATCTGCAGTTGTGCGTCGTAGACAGTACAATAGGTTCGCTCTCTATTATGGGATCAGTATCCTTAGCTGAACAGCAGCGATAGCTCAGTGGGGAGACCAACGGACTACAATGCAGAGGGTCTCAGGTTCAAACCCGCGTCGCGCACCTCTGACTTTCAATAGTTATATATGACCTTTCAAAATTATGTGCGTATTCATTGACAATTATCGCCTGCTCCGTGCCTCGCAGAGCACGTCAAGCTGTCGGTATCGGCTGCCATGAACATCTATGGCAGTCGTTATTGCGAAGTCAGTGCTCTATAATATCCTGATACTGGTCTAACCGTAAGGTATCGTTAGCCATCGGGTTGCGGAGGTCAGGTGGCAGCCGCTCCGTGTAAAAACTGATATTCAGTAAAATCCGGTTAGACTAGGAAAGCTGACCCCAAGTGACTTGAGAATAATAAAGGGTAGGGAGAAGATGTATGACTAAGACTTAGCTTATGAAATGTGGGTATAATAGACAACACTTCGGGGAAATAAGCGTGAGACTATATATCTATGTATGCATTTATAACTACAGGAACTGGCACAAACACCGAAAAGACAGGTATGCTAAGCAAAATTCTCCAAGATCATATAATTGGCTATTAAGTGTTTTAAAACAAGATTATGGTATATTCAATACATTCCAAATAATTTATGCCGGCAGCTAAATATCGACATAGATTCAAATAGATAAACTCATCAGTTAGCAGCAAGCGATCAAATCATTGCCGCCTGTGATTCGTCGCACCTCATTTGCATGGTAAATTGTGTTGATTTCAAAACCCAAACAACGCCGTAGTTGATAGTTGGTACTTAGTCAAAGCCAAAAACTTGATTTCCATATAAATGATTTAAAATTGCTAGGACACGTCAATTTAAAATATTATTATCTATACTAATATGACATACCTAACTACTCAACAGATTTTAAAAATTCTTTAATTTTAATAAAGCTATAGGTATTAACACCGAGTGACATAGGCCCTATTTTATTTAAAAAAAGTATCTAACCGATCCTACTTTTACGCGAGCGAAGCCACGGGCAAAAGCTAGTAGGTAATAAAATATAAATTAACTAAAATTTGCATTAAAAAGCCAGTTCGAGGAGTAGAGCTCTTATGAGAAGGAACTGGCAAGAAACTCATGACCATTTCAAACGCCAATTATCGTTTACAATATTTCGCCTAATAATATGTTAAGATATAGCCTGTGGGTGAGTACAGTTTAATCCCAAGCATCTTTATATTGAGTCTACGATATAATAATCGAAAGTAACTTTTTATTTATTTTTCTTCTTATTGTAAAAAGATACACGACTTCAATATTTTATACCTACAATTACTAAATAATTATTGGTGACACATTGGTTTTGTTATTCGATTGACAATTAGTCTGTCTTCTATGAATCGTTGTGTGCGATGAAAGTTAATCTGTGCAAGATCCATTGGCATTAGTTTGCGCATATGTACTGTGAGTTGCCCCTTATTTGATTTATACTTAGGGTAAAGTGTTACTAGGTTTTCATGTCTTTTTAGTACAAACACGGTACAGGATCGTGTCCGATAGTGGTAAATGTGCTTGGTTCCTATTACGTGAGTCTTTATAAAAGAAACTCTACATGTTATACCTACACATATACTTTAGTCGGAGATATACAGCGGTTAAAAAGGTGAGGTCATATTTTAAGTCCATAATATGAAATCTATGTATCGTTGGATTAAAAAGTAATAATTTAAACTTTGTAACAACTTAAAAAAAAATTGTTTATTTTTGATACAAAGATGCATACGCATTACTCATCACTGAAATAATTTTATACAAACTTACCTGTAATGCATAATAAGATTATCTTCACTTTCAAGCGGGTCGTTTTGTTTCTGCGACTCCAACACTGGATCGTCAGATTCGGCGTCGAGAGGCGTCGCTGAATCCATTTCTATGCGGAAATTCTCTTTATCGAATACGAATCGTTCCGTATCCCATTTTGATACGTCTGATAAAAGTTGTACCGCATTCTGGTGAAGGTTTATAAATGTGGCCACCTGTAAAACAAGTGTGTTTTTAGTATTTACTACCTGCCTCCCGCGACTTCGTCCGCGTGGAAATTAACAAAAAGGTTTTAGTTTTTTTTGCGGTATCCTATTTTTTTATATTAAAAGGCTAAATTACTGCATATAAAGCTATATGAAAGTCCCGTCAAAATCCGTCCAGCCTGATATGATCCAGATTAGCTGGCACAAACAAACAGAACAGCCAGACAAAAAATAAAATCATGTGGCCAGCCACGTATCGCGAAAGACTTGATTTTGCAAACATCAAGATAATTTGTGGCTCGCATAATAAATGTTCTGTGTGGGATTTTAACCCACAACACAAACTGATGTGGTATTCATCCGTTTTTCGTTATTGCTGGCTTAAGGTCAAAGCACACATATCAACTCGGAAAGGGATCGTCACCGAATCGTCTTTCCTCTCACCAACCAAAACGGATCAACAACTTCGGTACGTCGACTCGGCTACGGCTAGGCGACGCCGTGCTTACGCCGGGCTCACTTAAATCATATTAATATGAATATTTTCTGACTTCTTCAATGATACCTTTTCATCGTTATTTTTGTTTGAAATCTAACCTACAAATTCAATAAAATACGCGCGCAACACGACTGTTAGTTATCTTGTGAATGACAGTACGTTCAGCAACAATAATGCAGGGAGAGACGTAAGTCACGTAAGGGACGACGAGCTGTAAGCGCGAGGACTGCCAGCTTGTTCCGAGACAAGGCGATTACGTTACGATTCCGATTAGTGTGCACTGCAGTAGGGAGTTTCATACAAAGAATACTGCACAGCTCGAGTTGATACGATGCCGATCCGTTTCCGAGTTGATATGTGTGCTATTGATCTTTAATCTAATTTTATGTAGTTGAACTGAGAAAAGCACATATAAATTTATATCGAAAAAGATCTGTCTGACATTTTTTGTTGATAACTACTAAACACAACAAAAAAGGAAAGTCAAAAGGTTGAAAAATAGCAGTAAATAGTAGGTACCCATTGATTATGAGAAGATATTGATTATATCAACAAAGATAAAAATTAAAAATCTCTGTGATATAACTTGCCTATTGTAGTCTTTTAAGGTTTAATATTAATATTTAGTAGCATATATCTCTAAAATATTAGTAGACATTTTAGCTATGGACGGCCAAAATGGACTTGACTTCCTGTTAGAAAAGTTATATTTATTCTAGATATATCTTATTACTTACTGTATGTCAATTCTGTTATTACCTACAATTATATCATCGAAATTACTTCTATATGTGATATGCATCTACTTCGTAGTTTTGTAATACTAATCAAGGTCTACTAAGGAGATCGTCATTAGATAACAATCTACATGGATAGATAGGTTAATACTGATATCTAATTTATTGATTATCATAAACCCTATTTCTGCGACATTAGGTATCTCCAAAGAAATCTTTTACAACCAGGTGATTCGTTGTTCATAGCTAATGCAACAATTGCTTAATTTGTAAAATAGTTAATTTTTTGGAGTCAGTGTAAAGTGCGTTCGTGGATTTAGTGTTGCGAGTTTTAGTATCATTTAAGCAAAAAGAAAATAGCGGTAGGTATTCTCACTCTCTGAATTGGTTACAAATCTGAATAAAATATATCTCGAAACGATTTCTCTTGTGTTTTCACATGCGTGACATGATTGGGATGGGATTTTTGGCATCCAATCAAGTCAAAGTCAAGATATTCTGCGCAAATCAGAACACCTGCCAACTATACTTACATTGTAATTTATAGTGCCTAAAATTAAGATTTTTCAACATTACTCTCGCTGTATCCTTATATCCCTTTTATATATCTCCAGGGTTTCTTTATTATCTTAAATCTTATAATTTATGGTTTAGGTTATCAATGCACAATTTGGGGCAAAGTTATATAGGAATATGACTTATAAATAATAGTTTGTGCACGTAAGAACATTGCCAGGAATCATCAAGCTCCCTGTCAAAGCCTCCTGCAGTGCTCTCCAATATAAGTTTTAAAACATCGCTTGGAATTTAATAAAGCAATAAAACTATACTTGTGACTTTGTTTTAGTTTGGTAGGTAATGCCAAAAAGAGGAAAATAAAAGCGCACTTGTAACATTTAGATAAGTTTCATATCGTATTTACTCGCCGCTGACTTGTTTTGCTATGATTTTTGTTTTGTAATCAGTCGTTTAGGTGATTCTTTGTGATTTAATTACCTAGATAAGATGGTAGATTCCTTGAATTGTATTTTTATTTACAGAATATAAGCCACCTTTTATGTAGGTACCTGCTTTTCAATTTATGTATTTATACATATATTGCGTTTAGCTTTATAATATAAGATATTCAAGGGCTTATTTCTATTTAGATTACTATCAGTAAATTATTGCACATATGACGAATCAGGCAAGAGGTCTCCTCGCCGTTCCTGCCGCACTGAGTGCTGTGGCTTTGATTGTTTGATGCAACAATTAGTTGTGTGATTTATTGTGCTGAGCCTAGGTGAACTTTAGATTGGTTTATATATGTTTTTACAGACCCCGCGCTATTGCTTGGTCCTTTTTAGGCAATGTGTGTATGTTTCACTCGTCACATTTCCTAAAAAAGTACAAATATGCCTATCCGACATCATAGTAGCTAGAGTTGCGTAGAATTACAGTTGAGACTACACATTCAAAAATCAAGCTCATCAGTTGCTCAAACATCAGCAATTGTCATAATACAAGTACCACCATGATTAAACAGTTTGTTTTGATTTAGAGAATCAAAACAATCTTTTAGGTTAGCTTTTTTTGAAATTAATCTTCTATGTACGGCTTTTATCGCGTTGTTTATTAATCACTGTATTACAAAATTTTTAAACTGTTACTCTACTATTTATTAATAAACAACGAATTGATTAATAAACAACGCGATAAAATCCGTATACAGTAGTTTAATTTCAATGAATAACATTCGCGTAAACAGAAGACAATATTAGGTCAGCTTTGTCGTCACACAAGCCTTTTCAAAGTAAATCCCTTCCGAAAAATTTACAAACGATGTTAGTATGTTTTTTTTTGCAATGGAATATATGAAATTGAATTCAAAGTAGAATTATTTACTTACTCTTTCCTTATCGTTATCTATATCACAGGATTGCATAGCCTTCGTGGCGACCCTCTTGGCTTCGTCCAGAGAGGTATGCAACGCCAGTGCAGACAAATCAGCTGACTTCTGAAAACTGGAGGCTTCGCCCAGCATTGTCTCTTTGGCTTCCATTATAACTGCTATTTTATCATCTGCCGCAATGTTTATTTGTTCTGCTATACGTTCACAACGATCCTGGAGAGAGAAAAAATTATTAAACCAGTCATACATTCTCAAAAATAGATATAGATCTGTCAAGTATTCCGTCTCGATTGTGTTAGTCAATCATACGCACATCATCGTACTTCAAGTGTAATTATACACTTGCATTACGCTAATGTGTATATGGTTAGATATTTTATAATATTGCATAACCGTTATAGATAAGGTTTAGCTGCTTAACCAAACTGCTGTATTTGGAGAAAGCTTAAGGCAGATTAATAGAACGCTATTTTCTCTAACGTCTTTTCACAGTCGAAATTAAAAATTAATCTAATCATTTTTATTGTTGGCACATCAGCAGTGATTGCGACTAATGCTCATTACGTAGAACCTAAAACCTGTTACGACAGGTGCAAAGTAGCAAACCTTAAATACTACATTTAACTTGAAATATAAACTACCTATTGTAATGTAATAAAAAATAACCCAAAGCTATCTAACAAATAATACAAAGATTGTTTAAGGTACATAAAAATATCAAGATCGTAATATGTATGTAGTTCTTAAAGTAAAGCGCACAATACTAACTGGTGGATTGACATATTTAATTCGCCATTTTTCCTCGTTATTTCGCTAAACTAAACAAGTTTTTAAATATTCAAGTCACGTACCTTATAATGTTCAATTTTGTGTTCAAGATGACTGGTGGCGGTGTCCAGTTGTTTCAAAATGGATTTTAGTTGTATCCGCATGTCATCCAAATGCTGCGACCAACATACGCGACAGAATTTCTATAAAAAAGAAAATCGTCGTACGTTCAAAAGTATACTGAAATCAAAGGTATTCTGCTGGAATATCATGGCAAAAAATTTTGCCATTGCTTGTAAAGAGCGTGTCGTCAGTATAATCGTTAATTTTCAAACTTAAGTTTAGTACTTGTTTACTAATACTGCAGAGAATTCATACATTCTTATAGTCTGTACAGCCAGAGACCGAATAAATAAATCTGAACTAAGATCATCTGTTGAAATTAAACTACTACATACGGATTTTAACGCGTTGTTTATTTATCACTGTATTACAGCTGAGACAACTACCATCTTAGTCTCTCCGTGACCATGGCTGCTGAAAAGCAACCGAAACGTCGGGGAAAGTGTAAACCTAAATATAAATAGATTTAACAGTTTAAATAATTTTATTAGCTTATAAATAAGTAAAATTCAATAGTAGTAGTAGTAGTTTAATAGTTTCAAAATTTTGTAATTCAGTGATAAATAAACAACGCGATAAAATCTGTATATAGTAGTTTAATTTCAATGAATAACATTCGCGTAAACAGAAGACAATATTATAAGATCACCTGGTCCAAGTGCATTCCCACGGCTCACCGCTGCATATAACCACCATAAATAGTATAAACACTGTCTCTCTTAAAAAGATGAATCAAAGCAATTAATTTTGTTGGCTGTTAATATGAGATACCGTTATTTAAATTAAAATTTGTGTGATCTACAATTGGTTGCCCCGAGTCTAAATTCTTGTGTTCAAAGTTCTTTGTGTCCGTTGTTTGAATGTTTGTAAAGTCACCCACGATACAAGAATAATGTCCTAGTGCGGGAGTTATCTTTATTTAGAACAAATAACAAGAACAATTTGTAGAAAACTTCGTTGCGTTCAAACCAGAGAACTAACTAACCTATTCCAAACTCAGCAATCCCTCAATTTTTGATCAGTCTATCACTTAATTTCAATATTATGCCAGGTTTTATGGCGGTTTTTTTAAAGATCACAACGAGCATTGTACAAATTGTTTTATAGATACAATTAAAAGTAGGAAAACTGTGCTGTAAAATTCATTTACCAGTCTGCAATGGTCGCAGGTGGTGATGTCCCCAACGTCGCACATAGTCTTACAATGTGCACATCTAGTCCCCGCCGCAAACAGATCCACGCTCTGTGCGCTGTTATTGTTATTCGCAGGGGGTGTAGACGGTGGCGTCCCTCCACCAGGTAGGGTTGTTCGTGGAGTAGTCGATATACCCACTAACTGCAGCAACGAGTCTATGTACAAATTCGACGGCAAATTCTCAATGAAGTTTTGGCCATGAACTTGAATTCTTGTCCTACATATAGGACAGTCGAAAATTATTAAATCTGAAAATAAAATAACCGGTTGTTATACATGTTTAAGTGGTCCCTTATTGTCAGTAATGTATGTGATTGTTTACCGGCGATGTAGACAGACAGACACGCCATGCAGAAAGTGTGCTGACACGGTAACATCTTTGGGTTGTGTAGTACCTCCAAGCACAGCGCGCATTGTACCAAGTCTTTGATGCCACCGGCTGATAACCTGTCCACAACGTTTGAGCTGCAGCGATTAATATTAAAGTTTAATATAATTGTATTTCGACAGAAATACACTGCACCGCAAAGAAAAAGGATCGGTTAGAAAATCTTCAACATCTTCAAAAGTACCTGACCTAGCTTTATGAAATAAAGACTAAATTAAAGAATATTTTAATGTGCTTTAATGAAAATAAAAGAAATTAATTCAAGCTTTTTATTTTTAATAAATGTAAAATAAATAAAAATGCGTGGGTTTCCAGTATTTTCGTAAATGTAGATTGGTTACAGATGTGCCGTTTTCACGCATTTTAGTTCTTTGTGTTGCCTCCGCGAGCTCGCAATTCTGCTGTTATGCGATTTGGCATACTTTCTACTAGGTTTTTGAGGCGATGCTGCGGAATATTCTGCCATTCCTCTATTAGAGCTTCTTTCATTTCACGTAGCGTGATTGGCGGCGGATACCGCTGACGTACACGTCGTCCCAGTTCGTCCCATGCATGCTCAATGGGTTTTAAGTCGGGGCTGCGCGCTGGCTACTCCATGTTTGTAATACCGACATCTTGAAAATAGGCAAACACTATCTGAGCTGTATGCGGGCGGGCATTGTCTTGCATAAAAACGGAATTCTCGCCTATGTTCACTAAAAATGGACCAACGTAGTCATTCAGAATTTCAGTGACATATCTTTCTGCAGTTAAAGCTCAATTTTCTATCACAACTAGCTCAGTGCGTCTTTCAGAAGAAAACCCAGCCCACACGTGAACAGAGCCTCTGCCGTATGGTACTTCTTCTATACAGGCTTGGTTATAGCGCTCGCCCGGTCTTTTGTATACTCTTTTCCTCCCGTTGTGCTTATATAAACAGAATCTAGGCTCATCTGAAAACATAACTCTTGACCAGTCATTCAAAGTCCAATTCTCGTGTTCTCTACCATTACTCAACATTGAGTTTCTGTGGTGTCTTTCTAATTTTGGGCCATTTGCAGGTCTTAATGGCTTTAAATTTGCTTCAGCCAGACTCCGCCTTATTGTATCCGTACTCAGTTTGTTTCCTTCAGCTCGTAAATGATGATTCTTTACTTCAACAGCCGTAAGAAAGCAATTTATCAAAATTGTTGACACCATGTAGCGATCCTCTCGCACCGTCGTGCACCTTGTTCGGCCTGTTCCTGGTCTTCGAAGATTGGATCCAGTTTCATGGAAACGCTGGAGTACTCGCTGAACTGTAGAAAGAGTCACACCAACAGTTCTCACTGTATTTAGCTGACTGTGCCCATCTTCAAGCATTGTCAGGATCCTGATTCATTCTTCAGGGGTTAACGAGATGGTGACTTCAGAATAATAAAATTTTTAAGGCAGAGACACCATATTTATAACTTTTTTATTGCAAAACTAAAACAAATGCGAAACAATTGACTTGAATTTTTTGGTACTAAATTCTAAAACGACCATTATTATACATTTTCAGTTTTTATACAATTATCAAAAATAAATAAAAAGGTTTTATATATTATTATATGTGGCATTAAACATTCTTTAATTTAGTCTTTATTTCATAGAGCTAGGTCAGGTACTTTTGAAGATATTGAAGATTTTCTAAACGATATTATTATCGTTTGTAGATAATAACAAATAACAAATTTACATACCTAGTTTAGCACGAAAATGCACCTCGTAATTATTAATCGACAATTTAAAAGTAATTCTAAGTAAAGTTTCTCGCTGTCCCTTTGGTTTATGAAATCAACATTTTAAATAGATTTTAGCCATAAGGACTTACAGAAGACAATCTACTTGGCGAAACCCAGACAACTATACAAATTATGGGCATAGAAGTCTAAAATAAATAAGCTGGGACTAATCTAATATCATGTTTGAGTATAAAGTAAGCCTATATATTTTTATGGCAAATTGGCAACCACCACTTTTCCAGCTAAATAGTTATGAATACGGCTTAAAGTCGACGCTTCAAAAAATAAATATAATTATTGTTATTGGTTGATATTTGATTGTAATGTATTGAACAGTTTTAATTATGCTGGCATTGTGTCCTGATATTTAAATGAGACTTATAAGCTACATATAATTACCTAATAAAATTTGTATGTCAATAATAATTGAGTAAAGTGTGTTGTTTCGTTTTACAGGCTAAACCTAATTAATCCAAAGTAGTAATGACTAATAAAATGAACGATAATTACGTTTCCATAAGCCTTAAAAATAAATTATCTTAAATAATATTATGGTACCTACAATTGTTATGTAAATATTACAAGTTGCATATGCACTTAAAATTAAGATAATATGTTTGGACTGCAATATCTACCTACTCATCAAACTAAGCAAAGCTGACATTCTGCTTAGTAAAACAGAATACAAAAACAAGATTTAATAAGATCAGTGAATATAATTAATGTCTACGATATAAGTAGTACTCACTTTCTAGGCTTTGATTCTGAAATGGAATTGACTGTCCTCGATACGACTGTCGGAGTATGTGACTTGTACAGGTGAGGGCTGTCCTGCGGCGCGTGCGCATGCGTGGGTGATAGTGGGGACCGTGGCCCGCTCTCAAGCTTCTGACTTTGCCATCGTTTCAAAGTAAAAAATGGCGGTCTCTTATTTACCTTCTCAGCCATTTTAATACACTTCACTCGTCAAAATCTAACCATACACTAAAAACCGAACATCGATAATTGATTCGATAACTCGACTGTTATCTGATATCCCTGTAATTATAAACTTATCTTTCTTACAATAGATTTAAATTCGATTAACGAATCGACGTATTCCTTGCTAAAGATAAGATATGATTTTTATATTTTCGGTGCAAATATTTACGATTACAAAGAGGGTTTTTATGAAAAACGTTCGATGTCCTGCAATATTGAATTTGTCAGATAGCGTAATGTAGTGTTTTCTCTCGACATAAAACCGAACGTAAATATCCTTGATCTTCTTCAACAACATTGTACTTTACGTATGAGAAAGTTATCAAAATAAATGTAGGCTTTTAGGTTGCCATATTTTAGGGGGAGGCCGATGCATTATAACGGTGAAAACAGGTGAAGTAAGTGTTGCGCCCGAGGCTCCTTGCCGAATTTGGTCACATTTATACGAACCAGTCTGGGTATTCTTCATCGCGTCCGTGGTAATTTTCTATTTTTATTATTCTGTTTATCCTCTGTCGTTATTGTAGCTAGGGTAGTGCGACCAATTGCTATTTTTTGCCACGTTTAAGTAAACTCCGCGATATCAGGTATCTGCCTATCTAATTATACATCTTAGTCAGCAACTGGCGCGCTCACGACTTAGGAGTTACGATAAAAGTCAGTATTTACGCACGTTTAGTTTTTAAAAGTCTAATCAGCCTTTGTTGCTAATTTTGAGGCGTTAATTAAACATGGTATGTGTTTCAATGAGATTTTTTATTAATGAACGGAGTATGCATATGTATGACGTAATTGAAACTCAAGACAACTTCGTAAATGTAAATACTTTGTAAAATAGGTACTTAAAGGCAACGCATGCCACAGAGAAGTGTGGTATTTATGAAATGAAGTGAAATTTGGAATAATTTAAACAGATCGGGTAAATGACAAGTCAGGAAATCCTTTTACAATAAATTGTTTAATGATTGAATTGATAATTGACTTACAATAATATCCTGTACAGAATGGATGATCCCGAAACAGTTAATCTATTGGCGACCCAAATTGAAATAAAACAACGTTTCCTACCTTGTCAGGGTAAACAAGTACTTAGAGGCTCTCTTTTCTATGATAAAAACAAGTTTAGTTAATCACTTAGATTAGTAACATTTGAGTCGATCGCCGCAGCGCCAGATTATGCATAGTAAACGAATGCTTAGTTAATATTAGGGATGTGTGGAACTAACCGTGTCACGCAAAGTCCATCCGACAGATCAGGGTGAGCAGCTTTGCGTTTGCGCTGCCAATTATATCGTCGCGTCGCAGTACAGAGTGTTCACTGCGATAATGTGCGACTTAATAATTTTCTTAGAAGTATAAGATATACTTCTAAGAAAATTATTAATTATTAACTTGCTTTTTGTACAAAGCTATTCTGAATAGCAGGTAGGGAGTTGGTGGCGTTGCATATTCTCTACCGAGGAATGCACATAAAGCCGTTGTTCCTGCACTTGACCTCTCGCTGGTTGTGTCGGTTTGTGGACCATAATAATTAGGGAATAGAGTGCACTTGTATGCGGTATACACACTTGTGTTAGCGGACTATAAAATCTTCTGCGCAAAGGACTAAGCTCCGTAAAGATTGGCTGCCGTTGGGAACCCTTACTAACCTAGTGTCAGAGCTTCTCTTCTCACCTGTTACCTATTAAATCGTCCGTAATCGTCATTAAGGGTTATGTTATATCGTTCGGATACTTATTACGACAACGATTTGCTCTCTGCACTTGACTTCTTCGAGCTACGTGGTGATTGTACCCATTCATCGTGATAGTTTTATCAATTTCCTGAAATAATATTTTATAACCTGCAGCTTTCTATCGGCATTTACTAGTTTTCACATATAGGTATGCCAATGGACTAACAAAGTAGTGAAACATATGCTTTGCGTGCCTTTACTTTATTAATCTATTCGTAATATAGGAATTTTAACATTCAAAATGTAATGTGCCAGCTTCTAGAAATGTAAACGAAATTACGATTACAGCGGTTGCTTATCTTGTTGTTCTAACTTACAGTGCTACTGCTCCGCGCGGTGACGCAGCGGTAGAGAACGCGAGAGACGTGCAGAGGACTTGGTTCGCTTACGGGACGGGCAATGTTCTTTCGTGTTTTTCTTTCAAGTTATTCTTAGTTACAGAACGAAGTCTGGAACTGTATCCGGTAAATGGCAGTGGTCTCGTCGCGTATAACGTGGGATGTAAAACCATAGTTGGGGATTGTTCGTATAAAACTATTCTGCTTACCTCTTCGGGCATATAGCCGTGAGGCTATAAACATATTATGTAATACTACTACAGTTTTTAATATTTCAATAATTCGGATATATATTTTTAGTTCCTAAAACACACTTTAACCTATAAAATGTTGGGATGCCAGACATCATTGAAAACTTATTGTGTCTGGCCGCCGTTGTGCCATTGCGACTCAATAGGTTAAAGAGACAATCAATACTTCGAAAATATGCCATCGTTAACGTTTGTAAATACAGTTACGAGCCCGTTCGCCCCTCAAGGTTCGCCTCCTAGTAAGTATTTGTTACGTTTCTTCTTAAATCCACCCAAAAATACTTCCTGTACTTAATGAAAGGGGCGAAAGTCAAGGGGCGTACGGGCTCGTAGCCGTAAATACTCATTTATAAGTATAATTAATTTATCATCGCTTACTTTTACTTGTCCTTAATTAACGTAATTAATGGCAAATTATATTGCAAACACAAAGTGTTTCTAGATAACATTTAGTTTATGCAACCTGTTATCGATGTTACCCATTATCGGACAAGTATCTTAAAAAGGACTTATATAGGTATACAAATCAATGTTAAGTAGATTAAAGTAGGTAGGTATAAATATAATTATCATAAACTATCGTCTCACGTTTACGCGATTGTTATATTATTATGATGAAATTAAACCACTTTGTTCGGATTTTATCGAGGTGCATTTGTGCAATATAAATATTATATAATATTAAAACTATGAAACTACTTTAATTTAATTAAACTATATGAATATTAAACAATTTTCATTATGTGTGACTGTGGCATCGGGGCAGTAAATATGTTTTATTAATGACTTCTAATGCATCTCTTCTACGTTGATATTACATTGAAATATACGACAATAATAATAGTTGAATAAATCTGATAATCGATGCAGATTATATTCTACCTAATTAGTTTGTTGTTTAGGTACAATTAAACAACAACGGTTTACACAATTACTTAATATTACATATTGCGTTATTAACATTAAAATAATTACGAAATTCTGGACCACTAGTATAATAACAAAAGAATCAGTCGGTTAACTAAACAAAGCTAGCGCAAGTAGTTACCTAAGCCACCGAAATTACTTGGTATCATTTAGGTACTCGTAATAAAACAGAGACCTATCTGAGTATTTTGGATCAAACTAATTTGAACTCTGTTGCAATAATTTAAACACCGAATATATTACTAGAATTTATAGTCACAAGATTAGAGATCGAATTGCCACACTACCAAATTTCGATTTAAGTCGCTGTTTTTCTAAGCATGCGATATGCCCTGCAAATATGATAACAAGTAGGTATAATCTTGACGCACTGTTATACTTCAGTCGTTGTTATCTAACTCTTTAAGTTCACTAGATTTCTAAGTAGAAGTTATACTTAGAAATCATCTTTATGTGGCCTCGAGAAAATCTCTAAATCGACCACAAGCTGTTTATACATACAGATTACTAACAGTTTGAGGTACAAACGCCTTGTATTCTTGGTAACCCGTACAGTTAAAGTTATATCCTTGTATTAGGAGTGGGTCAACGTTGGCATTGCAATAGATGAACGAGCTCTCGACTGTAGGTCCAATGCGTCATACATTAGGCTACTGCTGTTTTAACTTTAAGTTCTTCATCAATCTTTTGCTTGTCATTTTCTTTGGGTATGATGGAGACGTGTAAAGAGCGCACACTATTCATTCGTGCGAACTGATTAAAGCAGTGTTTCAATTGATATCACATAAACGACACTAATTGCACCGTTATCAAGTGTGCTACAATATACCATGACTGCGCTTATCCATATTCACATTACAAGTAATTGGCACTTTAGCAAACTACGCTAATATAAGAAAAGAAAGAAAGACGTAATAAGAAAAAACAAAGACTGACTGCATGGATGGTGAATGTTTTAAGTGGCCGTCTCGCTACGCCACTGTGCCGATCGTTGTGAATTCGAATCACACGAGACAAGCATTTGTGTGATACACATATAGTTGTTGCGAGTCCAGGTGTTGTTTGTGTCCTGTTTGTAAAGTACAGGAAATATGTTCAGGAATTGTCTTCATGATATATTTTTGTTAAAGTTTTGTGCAGATAGAAGTTTCAAACTCAAATTACTTAAGTATTTCTTTGCAGGCCACGTTTTTGGAGTGCATTGAGTAATAATGTTTTAAGCTTAATATTAAGTCTTTAATACTTTATCTAAAAGCCAGCGGCTCTGCAATATAATATAGGTACCTAGGTTTTGTTATCTCATTGATGATCGAATGTTGTCTAAGCACACGTTCTCTAGCTGGCCTATAGCCAATTCCTCTGATATAACGTTGAATGAGCTTACGACATCGTGACTAGCTAAAATGTTTTGCATCTAATGCTATACGAGAAATATCCTTGATTGACGACATTTACCCTATATTCCAGATTAGAGATTGCCTGCGGATTCGCTCGCATTAATCTACATTTTGCTAATAAATTTCTATCCCACAGGAACAATACCTACTGTTTTTCTGGATGTAAGGTACCCTATATCCTTTTCTGTACACCTGACAAGGTTTATGCGAAATTTCATGATGATCAGTCTAGTAGTTAAAGCGTGACAATGTAACAAACAAACAAACTAACAGTCGCATTTATAATATAAGTAAGGATCCTCGAAGAAAGTTTTAATATCATACCCAAGGCGACGATGTTTCGCGAAGATGTTTACAAGTAAGATTTTGTTGAACGAGGCAACATTAATTTTTAAGTAGGTATATCTAGAAAGTCCTTGTGTGACTACATTGGAACAGGAAATAAGTAGGCAGGTGTTTTCATACTGCTGCCCTGGTACATAAATGATGCATAAGTATTTACTTAAATTGGCGGTCCACCAAATCGCAGTTTCATCTCCCCTTTAGACAATACGTGATGTGACTATTGTAATGTAAATAATGTAAATAAAACATATGTACTTGCTTACTGAGAATAGTTTAGACAAACAGTTTCCTTGTGCGTAGATTATCAGAAGGATTTATTTATTTAATAATATCAGACCTATATATTCAGTGCTCCACAGCTGGGCACGGGCATCTTCTGAGTATGAGAAGGGTTAGGCCATAGTCTTACACGCTGGCCTAGTGCGGGTTGGTAGACTTTATATATTTCCGAGAACTCAAACTATGCAGGATTATATATGATGGGTTAAAACGAGCGAAAATTATATAGGTACATATTTTTTTTTTAAATGTCCTCCTCTTGAAAAGACAGGGATGCGTGCCTTGGGGTCGAACCGAAACCATTGCGTGGCAGTTGAACGATATGCCACTAAGCTATCGCTGCTTCGAATTTATTTAAATTATTAATTATTGTTTGTGAATAAACAAAGTTGTCACCCAACTAGCTTAATCCTAAGAGATGTAAGATAATACAAAAATATTGTTGATTGGACCTTTGTTCTTTGTTTTCATAGATATCTCCGGTGACAGACACAGCCTTATGTCACTTTTATAATACCCATACGATGTACACAGTTCAGGAATCTTACATTATTGGTGAAACTAGACTGCCTCGGTGGCGCAGCGATAGTGAATGCGACTGCCATGCATGTGGTCCAAGCATCGATTCCCGAGTTGGGCAAAGGGTTATTAGGTTCTTATAACAAAAAATTCTCTTTAGCAGTACGGAGTCTCGGACTGTGCTTGATAAATGGCAATAGGCTCGCCCCCTACTACGTGAAAACGAAAACTATACAGGGTGTCCAAGAATATGTGAATCAAATTGTATATTATTATTTACCTAAGGAATCTCCCGTTACAATTTGATTCACATATTCTAGGACACTCTGTACATAGACATACATATGTGGGTGTGGTACCAACACTTTTACCTAACACTTCATGGGCATAGGCATAAGACGATATGTGTATCTAAAAATTTATTTAATGCGTACAAGAAACACTTGGCCCAGTATTGTCACTACAACATTTTGACGCAACCTCAGGACCTCTTTTGCCATAAAACTTTATTTTATTTTAAGTTCTTTAAACGTGGGTAAATATTGTATATATAAAACTATTCCAAATCATTATCAGTAACTTGCTGAAATAAGCTTAGCAGCTGTGGCTAATAGACAAAATAAGTATTTTTAAATTTTAAGAAATCTCTTGCCCGTAACCGCACTGTAATTCCTGCGACGCGGGAGACCAGGCAGGGCATATCAGGACGTCGATGAAGTTGAAGGGAAAACAATGGCCATCGTATCTAAATAATTTACTACAGAAATAGCACAGCGAGCAAGTGATCGCCTCGCGCTCGCACTGCTGCCGCCGCGCATATTGTTGTGGGTTTAAATCCGACACAGGACAATTATTTGTGAGATTCACAAATGATTGTTCTAAGTTTAGGTGTACTATGTGTCCGTTAATTGTATGTTTGTAAAGATCACTCCACAGGTGGTCCCTAACACAGGAAATCTTACTTAAAAGAAATAACAAAAACGGTTTATTATATTGACCCACTCTCTGGGTCACATAAATTTATGTTCTGAATGGAATTAACAATACGGCGTACTGCAGTAAGGTCATCATAAAAAGATACCTATATTATTAACCTGACCCAAATGCACTTTCGTTTGAGTGCAAAAACATCTTTGCTGGTGGCCTCTGAAATGCGTGGGTGCATCAATACGTGAGTCATGTAAATTTACAATATTTGGTTCTCTATTGTGTTACCTAACTTTTTATCCATAATCTAAAGTGCCATCATTGTTTTTGTTCTAATCACTTTTGTCCGAATGATAACTTGCTCGAACTTAATGTCACATAATATCACATGTCGTAAAATTGAAATCCCTAAACACAAAATGCCCTCAAATTGTTTGTCATAAATATTACAATCAATAATATACAAAAGACTTAAAACTGTTTTCAATAAAAGTTATAAGTCCTAAATTCAAACTATTTAATGTTTATTTATCCTAATAATGTTTTAAAACTAATTTGTATTACAAAGCTTGGCTTTTGTCACGGCTTCGGCGCTGCGGATCTACGGCGGTCCCACGCGTGCTAATCGGCGCGGGATCAGGAGGGGCGGGCGGCTCGTTCGCAGCCTCCTGCTCCTCAGCCCGCAGACTGCCGCGCCCCTACGCGCCTCCGCGATTCTAAATGCCCTACCACTAGGTAGGGCAGACAAGACTGTGTGGAGTCGGATTCAAAGCGATTCGTTTCTGTCACTACAACCTAATTTTAGCAAATCTTTTAGGACTAACAATTTTATTATAAATGAACATTCGGAATAATACACATTATATAATACAATACTTAAGACATATGACTTTATTTCATGCAAAATTAGGAGATTAAATTATTATGGTACTCGATATTATGACAGAATAGTTTTGTAAGTAAAAATAATTATGTAAAACAAAATTCCGAATATTAGAACATTATGGTTACTGAAGTTATAGCAAACGTGTTATGGATAATGATTTTCGGGCAAACTATTTTAGAAGAAGAAAGGGAGTACCACAATATTGTACTTTATGTTTTATTTTTGACTAGATTTTCCCGGGGCTTCGCTCGTGTAAATGTAAGTGAGGTTAGGTAAGTAACAGAACTTTTTACTAAATGATAGGTACCATATATCTTTTCTGTTCCACCGACAATGTGTATACGAAATTTCATTATGATCGGTCGAGTATTTAAGGCGTGAAATAGTAACAAACAAACACACCTTTATTAGACATCTCCCGCACAATTAATAATTCCTGTGTTGCGGGGAATCTTACTAACATTCAAACTTTACAAAGGACACAAAGATGGAAGATCACACAAATTTTATTCTTTGTGGGGATCGATTCACAGCACTCGCCGCAGTAGCAGTGGCGAGCCGACCACTTAAATCACGACGCCATTTTTGAAGTCAATATACCATCTCTACCCTTATGCTGACGAATATCTAAGAGTATTTTTAACACCATTTAAATCACTTAGTTAATAAGGCACGGCTGCGAATTTTATACGTGGCGCTTAATTAATTACACGCCGCCCATTTCTTAGAAAGATGTTGATGACGACTCGTACTTGATAGGGTATTCCCTATCAAGTACGAGTCGGTCTTGCGCACTGAGGGTTCAGTACTGAGTAAAAACGTATAGAAATATTTGCACGGTTTGAATACCGTCCGCATAACTATGTTGTACTTTTAAAATCATATGCGCAAATTTCTTTCAAAACTATAGATACTAGTTGGAAACATCGTCATATTTTTTATGTATTTTTACATAAAATCGTATTTTCATTTCGGCAACTTCGGGGATAGATATTAGATTAGTAGAGAGGATTTTTTTGGGTTTTTGTAGTATAGTGTTAATAGTATACAAAATAATACCCATTTTGCAATAAAGAAAATATTTCTCTTTATTCACAACTAGCTGACCCGCGCAACTTCGTCTGCTTCACATTAGAGAACTTTCCCCGTATTTGCAACAACATTTTTCATGGATGCGCCGCTCCTATTGGTCATAGCGTGATGTTGTATAGCCTAGCCTTCCTCGATAATTGGGCTATCCAACACTAAAAGAATATTTTAATTCGAACCAGTAGTTCCTGAAATAAGCGCGTTCAACCAAACAAACAAACTCTTTAGCTTTATAATATTAGTATAGAAAACTCGCTATCATAGTTAATCATTTTGCCTGATGCCTCCCGTTTCCTATTAACTCGTACGTATAATGATGGAATTTTAATCCGCAACCTGCAGGTCAAACATTGATCCGATCTTGCTTTTGGCCCGTATTGAAGCCATTCAAGTTACTGTTTAGCTCAAACAATCGTCTATTCTCTTAGAGATAGTTAATGGAGTTTATACTGAGATTTACACTTATTTTTGTTAACCACAGCCTCGGCACCATTGCATAGCTTTGATCAACCTTTTACTAGTTAGTTTTAATGTATCCGTGTTTCCAACATGTTCACATGTTGCTTTTGTTTGTCAGTAGGGTTGTCCACTATTCATACAATATATCACAGTAGAGTGCTTCGTTGGACCTGTGGTATAAAGCGCTTTTATTTGCCTATGATCTTGTCCCAGATAGGTTAGTTTTATTGGGAATTTCTCAGTAGCAGCACGGAGTTTACAAAAGTGTGCAGTAGGCGCCAATAAGTTTCTTCTAAAAATATAGCGAATAAAATTTTGACGTACTACACCTCTTTCCACATATTAATGTAACGTAATGCTGATTCTATTGGTCAACAAAGACCAGCTTTTTATCACGATGCGTCAATCAGACGTTTTGCACTCTTCAATCTGTATCGTATAAGGAAGTATATCACAAATAATATTATGCTTGATTTGGGGAATTTATCAGCTTCCTAGCGCTTACCTATATCTGATATGTTTGAACGTTGCCGTCGATTGCAATGGTGTATTCAATACCGTCTCTACCTTCATGCAGGCGATATCTTCAGTTATTTGTCTTTTACGATCAAACTGAGGATACCACCGTGTTATTCTTTTGCCACTTGGTCACCATAAATCCGGTTGTCATACAAACCTGAAAATTATCTTTGAACTTTTTAACATTCCGTTACCGGTATTCCCATTAGTTGCTTTGCAGAGCCGGCGATAGTCGTTCTATCTAGATGCGCTGATAAATCAACAGCATCACTTTATACGAGTAACCTTAATGCCAGCTTGAAATACTAAAATACAAGTTTCCTTATACTGGTAATAATTGTAATGTCAACAAATACTACTTCTAAAACTCGGAAAAATAGTTCAGTTCGATGTTCTACTGTTGCGGTTGCTCCTTGTGGATTATTCAATGTTTTATTTGGAAAATATAAATAATTATATTATATATTATTATAAATAGAAAGACTTACGTATATATCTCTAAACTACAAGTAAATATTTAGCATAACTAAGCATTTCTGGTATAGACATGTTTCAACAGTTTTATTAATCTAAATGCTGGGTATATTGCAGCTCTATTTGCTTTCTTCATTTACATAGATTAATATGAAATTTGGTATATAAGTGACTAGTAATTTAATTTAAACTGGATTGTGTTGATCAAATCAATATTTGATTAATCCAGTAGGGAGTGTGGAAATTAAATAAAACTTTCTTTAAATTAAACTTTGTTAATGCTTCTGAATGTTTAGTAAATACCTGTAAATTTGGTAATATATGTAAAAATATATTGGATATTATAGTACGAACTATTTTTAATTATAACTACGAAACATTTTTACATATTGAGGATATTTTTGCCAACGTTAAATAATTTCTATGACCTGTAAAATTTCATGACTATAATGTAAATTAGCCAAAGTCAAGCCACTGAGCGTATTCGACATGCTCATCCGTTACTTTTTAAACAAAGGTAATATTTGTGAATAACATATTACTAAACTTTCTATAAGAAATAATATATGCATGTTCAAAAATATATATGAAGTTAACAAGCATTTAAGTAATAACTAATGAGGCTTAGCTCTCTACGCGAATGGCGGAATTAGAATACAGTGTCTGACAAAACAATGGTGTTGGAACATGCATTTTCACTGAGGCTTGTTATTAAAATGCTCGTATGTCATAAAAGATAACTTCCTAGGAAATCTGTGTCATGAACAAATGCCCTGGTCACTTGGTCACTATGCATACAAATCCATAGCATACGGAGTTTCACCCTGGACATGGATCTGGGTCAAATTAATTACCATGACAATGCCGTTGTAAAATACATTATTTATAGACACGGGGGTGCGAGTTTCTACTTACATTTGTGTACATTAACAGTTGGTTAATCTAAAAACAATACGTGATACCGTGACACTGCCTATTGTTAATATACACCTGAGTTTGAACGGTACAGTCCTAACAAATAAGAATTATTTACACAAGCTTTTGCTAATGCTTGTACATATCGATACATGTACCTACATATTGATGATTACTTTAATGGTACAGCCATTGGTGCAGCAATGGTAGGAGAAAATGAGTGATAATTAAATTAATACGAACAGTAAACTAAATTTGAGCATAGTTACTCTTAGAGGTCCAACCAAACAGTCAATTATTCAGAGTGCCCGAAAATTGAAATAATCAAATTAGGGAAAAACGTATTATTTCATACATCTACTAACTTACTACTGTCGCAAGTCTTTTCGCCTGAACGTAACATCAATGGAAAATTATTATTCAAAACAAATAAATAGTGAGGCATTTATTTTTCAGGTATGATCTGTATAACTCCAGAGAGTTAAAATACGGTTTTATCAGAATCATACATTAAGTATCTAATTACAGATTCTCTCTGTAGCGCAGTGATAGTGGCCTGCTGAGCATGAGACATCAAATTCTATACCCAGGACGTGCAAAGTGTTACTGTTTTTTATTTTTCTACATATTCCCCGTATCATCAAGGTGTCTGGAACTGCGTTCGGGGGACGGCAATAGGTTCACCCCATTTTACATTAGACTTCGAACCAGCTGGCCGAATGTGGGTCTGTTATACACCTCTTCTTGCTCCTCCTTTGTTTCTGCGTCAATATAGAAACAAGACGATAGGTACTGATTAAACTGATTCTTACGAGTCTATCAAAGCACAAAAAAGGTGTCTATATATACATATATAACTAGCTTTTGCCTACGGCTTCGGTCGCGTTGATACAAATTTTGTCAATAAATTTTTATACCTTGGAAGAAGTAGTCTTTCGTGTGTGAAAGGTAACCTATGTCCATTATTTTCCTTTCTGTACCCCTGACAACGTGTATGCGAAATTTCGTGACAATCGGTAGAATAGTTAAGGCGTGAAAGCGTAACAAACAAACAAAATCACATTTGCATTTATAATATTAGTAAGGGTATGCCTAACCAAAACAATGACCGATGGCATTTGTAATTCCTTTTTTTTAAGTGCCAAACAGCTTGGTTTCGTTTATCAGATTAGGCAAAATCAGTAATGCAATTTTCAGTAACAACACGGCTTCAGAAAAATATACATAGTATTTCTTAGAAGAATACATAACAAGCTAGATATTGTGTTTTACTCTTTAACCCCTTTCGAGGTATATCTACAAGCACGAGCTATTATTATTAAGTTAATAATTAAACAACTATAAATTGTCGACAAATTATAATCTTTATAAATTATACAAATTGCCGATGCGCTGATAGCCTGATTTCTAAGGCAATCGGTCTCCAGATCAAATATTTATCCACTGCCCTGTATTTCATAAAATAACAACCTTTTTATAACAACTCATTTGTTTTATCTTGAGTCTGACTTCTGATTTGAGCAAAGTGTATTGGATTTATGTGTCAGTAGCAGCATGAAGGTTGGCATTGTGTCTTGTAGGCGGCAAAAGGCTCGACCCTTATTAGGTATGAATCGTAATAATTGCTGGCAAAAAGTAAGTGTCATAGACTTTAGTCTACCCACCCCTTCGGAGAAAAATAGGCGTGAGAGAATGATACTCAAGGGGCAATTTTATATTAGGTAATTATAATATGTATTATTTATAAGCTACTTATAACTTTTAGCTAGGTAATCTTCTTCTTCTTTTCTTTACATGTGGTTAGTGGCCAACCTGTTGTCAAGAGTAAGTTGTTCGAGCTTAGGCTTCTGACATGGCTTAACGACTGCTGTCAATTTAGCAACAACTGGGACCGACATTTTACGTGCCCTCCGAAGCACGGAGACGCTCAGTTGAAATACCACTAAGCGGTCACCCATCTATAGACTGACCGCACCCAACGTTGATTAACCTCGCTAATCGTTCACCGATCAGTGAGTGCAACTGGCTATAATTACGATTATATTATTTTCTGTAAGCCAAAATACGATAACCACAGGGTTTGAGTCATTTTTACCGCCGATAACAATTAAAGAGGTTAATAGGTATTATATTAAAAAACAATCGGATGTAATACAGTTAATCAGTTTCATCATCGTTGAAACATTTATCATGTGGTAAATTACGAATCGTCTCCCTTATAACTTGATTTCTTTCTTGTTTTACAAGTGTATCAGTAAAAGTAAAGTGAGTTCTCGAAAACGCGGCCTAAAATCATATAATTGCCGCGGCCATTGAGCAACTTTATGTAATTTACGTAATTTTACCATACCACGATACGGCCCAATTCTGTCGCTTTTAAAAATTGTGCCACTGAACATTCTTTACCTTAATGGTATGCTATATGTAAACCATTGTTTTTACTTTCATTGTTTCTTTTTAATAGCATAGACTGTCGTGGTAGTGCACTGGCGTAAGTGTATGCTTACGCTTAGTGCCACTCACAAAGACCTCCCAAGTTGGTAGTATGATTAGGTATTGCCGTTCGAGAATTTCTATTAGAGATACGACACATGTTCTAGAACTACGTCAAAGAGATGGCAACAAGACGGCACATATCACGTAAATCTTACATAAACGGGAATCCGCCTCGATGGCGTAGTGGTTAGTGTAACCGACTGCCACGCCTGAGGTCGCGGGTTCGATTCCCGCACAAGACAAATATCTGTGTGCATGAACATGGATGTTTGTCTTGGTCTGGGTGTTTCTATGTATAATATGTATGTATTTACAAAAAAGAAAGTATATATGTATGTTTATCTATTGTCTAGTATCCATAGTACAAGCTCTGCTTAGTTTGGGCTAGATAGTGTTGTGTGTATGTGGTACACTAACCATTACGCCATTGAGGCCGTATAAGTATTATGTTAAATATATTTTTTTATTGCGTACTTATTATATGTGTCATGTCACTATGATACAAACGTTCCAAAACGTGTATCTATTTAGTATTTTCTAATCCTGATTAAATGGCTTTTAATATAACGTCGTCATTATTTTAGCTAACGTTAACAACAAAAAGATTTTATCAAAATGAGGTAATGATATATGTCTGTAACAGATACAGAGATAATTGTTTCTAGATCTACAATCTAGCCCTCGTTTAGTGTTCTGTATTTAGAACACTTATATTTGTATTTAAACAGGAAATTGGTTGTAGTCGCAAACGTTATTATCAATAAATATTATCTTCATTATAACAACAATACCCATGTGCTAATCTTAAATATAAACAATAATGAATATATTTATTTTTCAATGCGCAATAATATGTTTACGTAAATAAATGCCAGTACACGGCCTTCGCAATGGAAAAGGGCGCGGGCGGCTGGTTTGGATCAGATTCACTTATGTATGTTACCCATTAAGAAACGAAGCAGGAAAAGGAACACCGCTAACCCAGTGGCCAACTGGCGAGGCGACGTCGAATGATTACAACCGCCCGAGCCTCCATTCCGTACCGGTATCGCCGCGCCAACGCTCGCAACCAGATACTTAACTGACTCTCATTACTACAGACACTGCTAGGCACTAAACACACGACCTTATGGCGGGCGAGCCATAAGCGATGAGGACCGAGCACCTGTCACCCCGGGGTGCTACGCTCCATTGTTTGACAATGCGGAAAGCGAGGAACGCGCCGCGCATCACAATTAGCGAAGAGAGTTTCGGCGACATGTGAATACAAAGTCGTCGTCGATATTGTGGCACTCGAAGAAATTACACACGACGAAGGACCCGAGGACGAACGTGACGGAGCCCACCATCAATTCTCAAGTATCGATACTAAAAAGAAATTTGTCGCGGATTATTTCGAAGGAGGGCAGTTGTTTTATGGAATAGTGTTTGTAATGCGCGAGCGTGCCCGAAAGTTTGCGAAATTTGGCAACGACACAGCAAGACAGACGCGTGCGCAGCTCACCTGCAATCATCCAATACATCCTGTGATCATCGCTCGTGAAGGTTTTCCTAAAACTGTGTGATTAAAAGTGAACGATAGTTCCACAAGGACACTTCGTGTGATTACTTCGTGTGGTGCGACAGATTTATTCCTACGTAACAGTTGTGATATTGAGGTAAGTTGAATTTAAACATAACCGTTAGAATAATTTATTTCAATTAGCAGTAGTGCTTGTACATAGGTTATCATTGTGATAATTTAAATACGGCCTCGATTGAATCCTGTTTGAAGTGTCACAAGCGCGATTTTACCCGTCCTGGTTTATAATTATGATCTACTACTTTTTTCACTCATTCGTCAACACTCGGTACTGATCCATTAACACATTATTGCATTGCGGACGTTTATCGCACACACACCCACACACACATCGCGAATAAATTAATATTTATGATTTTTATATGTGATAGTGAACTAATTTAGATGAATTCTAGGTGCTAGCACGCGTTTATATCAAACATACTATTATCATTAAATTATATACCAGTAAAATTATAACTGGACGAGTCTCGAACAGCTCAATGTATGATTTAAACAAATCTAGTTAGCTTTTTATATACATAATTTGTTGGAAATTAACGTGCGCGAACACAGCGCGTTACTGGGAATAATAAGACAATACCAGTTCATTCAACTTCATTTACATGAGCAGTAAATAATTAAGTTTGTTAACCTGCAACAAGAGTTCTTCATAACGCAGTTAATTAGCGATAATATTGGATAACCAATTAAATAATCACACTATAGATAGAATTGGCTATTATAAAACAAAATATGTTATGTTTGATTGGATTGGATAGCAATGCGTAATAAATAGTGATGTAGTAGAGAAACCTACCAATGCAGTCGAAGTAAATGTTAAGAAAATATATGATTTCCCATCGAATTGTGATTTTATCTAAAGTAGGACGTGAATTTGCGGCTGCCAAACCACAGCGGTACTAAATAAGGTCGGGTCGTATTTTATAAGCATGATGCCGGTGCCATACAACGGTCCACAAGTTAAAACAATAACACATTTGGCTGAGATGAAATGCGGTGATTTAGACCACAACAAGCTTTGACTCTTTGTACAACATCAAGCTACTGTACAACTAGATATTCTTTAGGTCACCCTCACACTACATGTATCTACTATAGACAGATATACAACTACTAAATGTGTGCCTGTCGCTTGCGATTTTCTAAGTAACTAAGGCGCCCTTGTATCAATCAATTTAAATCTACATATTTACTAGTCCCAATTTCCATATAACTTGAACTTAGCTGTGTTGAAATTCGAAATTGGTGACTAGCCTATCTGTTGACCTATAGCAGAGGTAAAATATAGAATCTGAATATCCGATTAGTATTGTATTATATAACTATTTGTGTTGCTGCATTCCCTCGAATTTATTAAGCGCAAAGGAGCTTTTTAAGAGACGTGCCTCTTAAAATAAAAACGTTGGTTTTAATTACGGAATTACTTAAAGAATTGCTCTTTTGTTTAGAACGTATGACTGCAGTTTCCTTACGACGCTTCCTCGCTTTAACGGTGAAAGAAAACATCGTAAGGAAACCTGCATGTCTGAATGTTCACGAAGATATGTGAAGTCTGCCAACCCGCACTGGGCCAGCGTGGTGGACCTATATGGCCTAACTCTACTCACACTGAGGAGATGCCCGTGCCCAGCAGTGGTATAGTTTAATACGGGACTGGTATTATTATTATTAGAATATAAGGTCATCAAATAATTTATATAAACGATTTCTAACAAATTTATTGCTGTGGAGCTGGGTCCGTACGAATTACAAAATAGATAATTACAGTTCGGGGTGATTATATACGTATTTCCCTGTTTCCTTCTTCAAAATTAAACCGATTTTATTATGTTTTCTTTTCTTATTAATAATAAGAAAACGGTTTTGGCTATGTCTGTAAGTCTTATTTTTATTAGGTTTGTTATATTTGTTTACTGAATGTTTGACACTAGTGAAACCGAGTATATAATGTAATTTTAAAGGTTCCTAGTACGGATAGGAATATATTAGTGGCAAATATTTATTTGCTGTAGAATTATTAATTGGACACAAAACAGGAGAATACGTTTATATAGACAAAACGCTGCCTGCATTTCCTTTTTCTGTAGTAGGTACATCATATTAAACTAAGAAGTTCGGCTTTGAATCGATTCAAAGCTGATCGAATATGTCACGGTCATTAGACTTGCGATCGAGAGGTTGAGTGTTCGAACAAAATCGCATCCATTGTACTACCGTATACCGACGTGAACTCACTCCCAACATAAGCTTTTAATTTTATATTATTCTTAGCAAGTGGGTTAACAGGAAACCTATTAATTAGTAAACAAATTGTTAATAATCCTTTTCAAGAAGATAATTGAAAGAACTGTGGTCTAAGGTGTTACTACTATGACATTCTCTAAAAACGAAACTAATTAGAGACTAAATATCAGTTCTTTCTTTGGTGATATTTAGGCGTGTCTGATTATACTAAGGCTCATACGCAGAGTCCAATAAATCAAGTCATTTTTCAGACTAAACTCAATTAAATTTTACCCAAGGATACTCTAGGTATATTTTAATAAATATATATATTGCACGAGTGCTACACAATCCATTGATAAATGTACAAAGGCAATGATCATCGTGCGTGCATTCAATGGCGCAGAAATTAGAAGGATATTAATTAATTGCGATAAAAATGCTACTATTTTGGATTTTGTATAAATAAAGCCTCGATGGTGCAGCGGCAGTGATTTAGACTGCCTGTTGTGCATGAGGTCTGGGGTACCACCCCGGGTCAGGCCAATGAAAAGTTATTGAGTTTTCTACCAATAAATTTTCAATAGATGCCCAGAGCTAGGAAGTTTGCGGTATTACACACCTCCGTGCCTCAGAAAGCTCGTAAAGGCGTTGGGCCCTGCGCCTGATCTGCGCTCGTATCTGATTACCGTCCCATCAGATTATGAGAGTGAGAAAATATAGAGAGTGCACTTGGCTTTGCGTACACACTTGTGCACTATAATATCTTCTGCGCAGATGTCTAGTCTCCGTTAAAGTTGGCCAGCGCGACCGCAATTCAGTCTGGAGAATTACGATTATAATAAATAATTTTAAAAAGTAGGTTGCCTGCTTGGGCCTCACTAGCGTTATGCTTATGAGTAACCATGAAAAAAGACAGGACCAAATAAACTAATTTTAAAATTCATGTCGTGACGTAAACATAGACATTATTGGCCCAGCAAAACAAAACGAATAAGGTTAATGTAGCAGATCGGTGCGCAATCCTCGTCCAATTATGATATAACCTGACATAACAGTAAGATTGCACAGATACAACCAAGTCATTAGGGATGAAGTAATCTCGGTAGCGGTGTCTTGATCTAAGTGACTATAAGCGTCTAGGTATCTGTTACTAGCAGCGAGAACAATAGTATTTGAAATTACATGGTAGTTTAACAGTCGGTTGATGTGCCGTGCATCTTTAGGCCCGGCTCCTATATCAAGTAACGAGTCTTTTAAGCTACGGACAGCTAAATCTTGGCATATTTTTCTTAGAATATACTTATGTCAAAATTAACGGAGCGTAGGTAAAACGACTCTTTTTGAATGTAGGAACTGGGCCTTACTAATAAACGCATTTTGAAACTGGACTCAAGTCATTTTAGTCGCTGCTTTTATTAGATTCAACAGGATCAATAGCACAACGTAATTTTTAAACAAACTGAGGTATAGTTACCAATTTATGTCGGTACACACTTGGGAGATGTTCATTTCTTCTATCGTTCAAAATGTTATATATTTTTTTACAGTAGTATTGATTAAAAAGCTGTTAATTTAGTAATTGTTTAATATACAAAGTTTAATAAGGAATTTAAAAGTTCAGATACTTATGGTGCTGACTGTACAGTAACCTAACCTATGAAATATATAGTAATGTGCTTATGTTACACTAGATGTGCTCGCGGTTTCACCCGCGTTTTTCGTTACTGCGCCGCCCCCGTGGCTCGTAGCGTGATGTTATATAGTCTATAAACTTCCTCGATAAATAGGCTATCCAACACTAAAATATTTTTTCAGTTCGAACCAGTAGTTTCTGAGATTAACGCGTTTAACCAAACAAACACTTCAGCTTTATAATATTAGTATAGATTCACCAAGCACCTCAGAAATAAATAATGATGACACTGCATATATTTTAAATTACAATTTTAATATAAATGGCGGGTGAAAGTCAGACGCAGGTTAGCATCAATAAACAAACCATACAGACATGCTCTCAAGTCTTTACCTCCGAAAAAGAAGGCAGGGGAGTATTAGGTACTATCCACATTTCGCCAGCTGAGGTTTTTGAGCCCCACGTAATATCTTGCAATTATATTGCTGTTCAATCCCTGTGCTTCTACTAAGAATGTCTTGACAGGAAAGCCTTTGTACGACCCGGGCATCGAATTCAAAACCTCATTCACAGAATTCGCATACACTGCTGTTCCACCGAGGTAGACAAAACAACACAAAATAAACAACAATCAAAAATATAAACTATTGTCTTCTGTTTATGCGAATGTTATTCAGTCTCCCCGTGACCATTGCTGATGAAAAGCAACCGAAACGTCGGGGAAAATGTAAACCTAAATATAAATAGATTTAATAGATTTCATAATTTTATTACCTTATAAATTAGTAAAATTCAATAGTAGTAGTAGTGAAACAGTTTCAAAATTATGTAATAGGTACAGTGTTAAATAAACAACGCGATAAAATCCGTGTATAGTAGTTTAATTTCAATAAATATAAAGTATGTTTATGTTGCGTCACGAAGATGCCAATGATAATAGACTAGTCTGTAGTTGCAAAGGAAAGAGCACCTTGAATGGCAATAACCAAAACATTTACTTTCATTAGTAAATTATCAGTCACATCTCGTTCTTAACTGTTAGGTACTAATACTATTTATTATTCTATACTGTTACTCTCCAATGAGATGCGCATATCCACTAATGTGTAGAATACAATTCAAGTGCATGATTCAAAATAAACATTGTTATTCAAATGATAATTTATTGAATAAATTTAAAAGACGCTTTGAGGACATTTAAAATAATATTAACATCGTTGCAATTAAAATAAACCACCAAAATACAAGGTTGTTTGTAATTTAATTATAATTTTGTTACCAGAATATTATTGATAAGAATTTTATGAGTAAGAATAGAGATTTGATATGAGTGTTTGTTAAAGGTGGTGATTTTATAGACAGCCACGATGCCTTTTTAAGGCTTTCAGTAAGAAAATCTGCAAGTTACCCTAATATGGCGTCGAATTGGTTGAGCTTGCTATAGCAAGCGTCATATTCAACATTGGTAAATCTACATGGACTCGTGATTATTTGCCCACTCACTTGCAGACAATCCCAATAAATATTAAACTACTCTTACGTCTGTATTCCTCAATGTATAGGTGCTGTATTATATTTCTCCTCTTCCTTCTTCTGTTTCCTCATATCGCCAGTTATGGTTTTAGGACAGACGTAATAGAGAGCGTCTATTGACGTTTACCAGGTATAATAGTAGAATAAGTGCTGCTATGGACAGAAAACCCAGGAAAACTTTGCCATACCCGAAAATCGAACCTGAGATCTCATGCACAATAGTCGCATACACCACGGTGCTATCGAAAGCCAAATTATATAAAAGCTTAATAATAAGCATCATGACTGCAGGTAAAAACATATTGAGTTTAGACGGCTTAATTTTAAAATTTTACTGTCTTGAATTCAAAGTCAAAATCATTTCTTCATTTAGATCACAAAGTAACACTTATGAACGTTAATGTCCAATGGTTATTGAGATAACTGAAGAAAAAAAACATTTATGTTAATTGGTAGGTAAAATATATAAAAAGCTACGTACTAAAAGATCACGGCCTCTCTTTTAAATCGTAATTGTAATATATTTTCGGTATATTACAACTCATTCGATCAGACATTGTATTTTACTATATGCCCTTTAATAAGTCAGCAGCATCAAATCTAGTTACATGGTGTAAGTACGGTTCTCTATTGTGTTACCTAACTTTTTTATCCATAATCTAAAGTGATTTAATTTTTTTTGTCCTAATCATCATCTAATCTGTCCGAATGATAACTTGCCCAAACTTAATGTCACATAGTATCACATGTCATAAAATTGAAATCTCTCAACACAATATGCCCTAAATTTGTTTGTCATAAATATTACAATCAATAGTATACAAAAGACTTAAAACCGTTTTCAATAAAAGTTATAAGTCCTAAATTCAAACTATTTAATAATTATAAACTAATTTGTATTACAAAGCTTGGCTATTGTCACGGCTTCGGCGCTGCGGGTCGCCGGCGGTCCCACGCGTGCTAATCGTCGCAGACGGCTTTCGCTCAACACTGCAGCTTCGGCTTGATTCTTAATTACTCTCTAGGAGTAGGGCAGACAAGATTCGGATTCACAGCGATTCGTTTTTGTCACTACAACCTAATTTTTAGCAAATGTTTTAGGACCAAAATTTTTATTATAAATGAACATTCGGAATAAAACGAATTATAAATTTCGGAAAATCACATTGAAATTTAAATTTCGGTATAAGAGACTTTATTTCATGCAAAACTAGGAGATTAATTTATTATAGTACTCGATAATACAACAAAATTTCGAATTTTTGAATATTATGGTTACTGAAGTTTATAGCAAACGTGTTATGGATAATGACCTTCGGACAAACAATTTTAGAAAAAGAAAGGGAATACCTGTAAGTGCACTTAAAATATCGTTAGCCCTTTGGGTCGTGGAGGTCACATGGGGTCGCTCCGTGGTAAAACTGTTAGTCAGTCCAATCCGGTCAGACTAGAATGCCGACCCCGATACGATGGGACACAGTAAGACTGGGATCCTAAAGTCATGTTATTTCTTTTTGTTAATAAAAAACATCTTTCGCACTATGAAGTCCTGTGTCAAGGGCTACAAAAACACAAGTAATGGTCACAAAGTGTAGCCAGGCTCATACTTATCAATTGTAAAACACTTATAATCGTCCTGTAAGGGTTTGACAACAACATTCAACGCATCCATGCATCCGCATCCGCTTGCGCTCTGCGCTACCCGTGCAGGCAAATATACAATTATACCTTTTATTATTTTATCGGTTATATATAGGTAATAATATCTGCCCTGTAATAAATTGTCCCACTGCTGGGCACAGGTCCCTTCAGTGTTAGAAGGGTAAGGCCATTGTCAACAAGCTGGCTCAGTGCGGGTTGGCAGACTTCAAATATTTTCTGGTACATTATAGAGAATTCTCAGGTATGCAGGTTTTCTCACGATGTTTCCCTTCACAGTTAAAAAAAGGGGTTTTTAAATCTTTTACAAAGATAACTTCTGCACTTAGAGTATCTACTGTGACGAGGGGGACTTTACGAACATTCAACCAACGGACACAAAGAACATATACTATTAACTATTTAATATTCACATAACTTCGAAAAGTCAGAGATGTGCGCATTGGGATCGAACTCGGGACTCGTAAACCGATATAGCAGCAAAAGCCTAATGGTAATCCAAAGATCATATCGGTTATAGTACTACGTAAAGATCACTGAGACGTCGTGGCTATGTAAACAATGTAGTCATATACATATACCCATATCAAATAATAATGTCACAAGATTACGTACCTTCTTTGAACATATGGAACGGACCGTGTGTCCGTTCCAAAAAAGGCTATAATTCTTTTGGTATTTGACCTTTTTCCATAACAGGAACAACGAGAACTATAATGTAGTAAAAGTGCCCATACAAGATGAATAAGACAGATAATAAAATACAACATATTATTATAAAAAGATTTAAAAAATATTTTATCAAAAATATTTTTCTTCTTTCCATAGAGCCGATGTTTAAATACGAAGTGAAAATGGTAAAATAGGCACTTAGTAAATGCTCGAAACATGAACGGTTAATTCTTAAGATCGTAGCAAGTGGTAAACAAAGCAAAGCACGTCGATCGTGGCTGGAAGAAACCTCTTATGTTTCAAATATAGTTTTACCATTGAACACGGTTATATGATATATTTTTGGGATGCGGAGATTAGAAGACAGTGGTTCCAAGCAATAGCTGATATTAGGACAAATCTGTTTGGTTTCTAGCCCTGACTCAGCTCAGTATATTTTGATCGGACACAATAGATTTTGTTAAATTTAGATAAGATTTTATCAATTTGAATTACAAGTTATTAATTGTTCCTGTTAACTCGTTCAACCAAGTGGTGTTAGGAACCTCTCCTCACCTCAGTTGGTTGGAAGCCAACCTACAAACGCCGATCGCAAGTCCAATTCCAACGTCTCCATTGGGCTGTAAGAAGAATGTGAAGAATTTCACTAAATTCAATTTGACCTTAAAGAAGCTTGAGAGCTTCTTTAAGTGACTACTGTGCGTAACAGATTTTAAACATTCACAATATATAACAACATAAATAATTTATTTTATAAACATGATTCTATATCGATGGCTTAGAGTGAAAACCTCGAGTCTGCAATTTTAGGTTAATTTATTTTATTATATTTCTGGAAAGAAAAGCTCGTAACTCACAATCTTGTTTCACGCAAAATTTGATTCGATAGTTGTAGCGCCATCTATGATCTTGATTGCATACCTCGTAACTACTCGCTCGAGTCAGTTTGGCTTTGGTGTGATAACCTCGCGACGGCGGCACGTCAAAACTTGTCGGCAAATTCAAAAACATGAGAAATAAGTGTTTTTGCGATTTTTTTATTAACTGAAAAGACTTTTATGTTTCTTTAGATTGTTAACTTTTGCTACTTTACTTTTTATATAAATATTTTTCTACATCATTATTACCTACAAGGCGCAGTTTTTTGTGTCTCATGAAAAGTTACGTATTTCGCAGTTACGAGGTTTTCACTCTAAGTAAGCCATCGCTATAAGCTACCGATTTTAAGCGTGAAAGTATTGAAGGAAATGGATGGCCGGTGAATTTCTGATGACAATCCGATACATTATGGATTCGATTCGGGGTGACGACGGCGAGCATTCGAGCGGTCTCAAGTACACAACTCGTCAATACATTTACACACGTGCTACGAATAAGAAACGAATATATGAATAGCAAACAAGGCAATCGATTAGAAAACTTGATCGATTCTGACGATAGCCCTAGTTCTAATATAGAGCGCTATTGTAGCGCTATCGTTAAACAATTTACATATAAAAGATTTAACACGACTGATTAATCCATTAATCGTTAGATTGTAATGGAATATGCAATGTATTTAAAGCTGTCCTTAACTTTAATGTATTTATTCTATACAAGTTATTGATTTAAAAAAGGATGTTAGGAACAGAAGTATAATTATTTTCAACTAAAAGACGATTGTAAGCACATGAGTTGTTCACTTTGGCCGAGTAGTTTTGAACCGTATTAAGTAAGCTCCTGACGACGTCGCATCATAATGCAATAGATTTGCGATAAATCCGACTATAGACGACGAAATAAAGATACAATTTGCAAAATTACAAAAACTGTACTATTTAATGTTATATTTCATTCGAATGATATTAGAATACAACCGTGCGTAAACTGCGTAACGCGACACCCGTTTTGCGTAGATAATATCACACGATTAGACATAGGTATAGTTCACATTCGAATTCAATTTGTTCAACACAAATTTGAAGAGAGTCGATGGTGTAAATATGCATCGTGTTGTTGCTTCCTTCCCACATATAACCTAATTTTCTGGAATTCATAGATAGGTATGTCTTCCTTTCAGTCTAGCTACACTTGAGTGACTTAGTTTTTATGTTTGTACGTTGACGGATTGAAAATTCAATGCAGAACTTTAACAAAGGCATGTCACTAGTTTACCTTTAATATAATTTAGACAAGTTTAATAGATTTTTTTGTTCTACAGGCTGTAAAAATATATATATTGCAATGACTAAATTTTTCTTTTCAATTAGACGATTTTTTATATTATATTTCCTGTATTGCTCAACAGTGTGCCAAGTAGTATGTGTGAATAATAAACAGTAATTCTATTCGCAGCAGTAAGTCATGCTTGCTAATGCGTCGATAGTTAAATGCTCGTTCGCCAATTGTTACAAATGAGTTTTAAACCTATAACGGTTACTGGATTTCTTGCTTTTAACTGCTGCCTGTAATAAATTACCAGTTACGCTAGATAAAATATGTTTTAGTACCTATTTCAGTCGTTGCTTCTGTAACGTTAAAGTACTTCTTATTATCTCTGCATCACCCTACGGTTGGCTGGTAGAGAATTCCCTTGGCATTAAGTCCACCAATGTATTGTTTTGTGCATGAAGATTATAAATAATAGCATGCAGAATTACCAATCATAAGATTCGCGAGACCTAAGAGTTGTTGAATGTTTTATCAAGATTTTTCAAAACATCTGCTTCTGCTACTTGTGTACTAACAATACATAATTTAAATTTGCGATAGCGAGGTGAGTAATTAAAGTATTCTGCAATTAGCCAGCAGTCATAAGTATATCGTAATTCAGTAGAAGTAATTTTACTGTTTTACAAATCTAGGCACATATGGCGCTGACACTTATTTTTTGCACAAGCGTATTAACGTCAGATATAGAACTTATTAACTTGTAAGGACTGAGATAATATCAGATTTCTCATGGGTATTGTCCTGTTCAACCGAAAAAAGAGGGTAATTGTATTATACCCAAAGTAATAATGATATAGTAAAATTAGTTGATAGATTACTTGAGGAAATTGACTTATACTATTATTGCCCAGGCTGCCCAGTTCTGAGGAAGATTAAAATATGTAACAAATATTATTTTGTCGTAGAGGATGCGATATTCCAATATTACGACGCCTCAGGTCATACTTTCTCCGTGTATCTTTTTAAAAACACTTGATATCCATAACTTTGGGCCACGATCACCTATGAATGTTATTAACTTGCTGTATATACTACAGTTTCAACTTGTTCTCTGTAGTACCAGACTTTTGCAAGCTACAGAAAAATTTGCGATTTAATTGATTTAATTATAGATTCTGAAACCCTATATCAAGTTTTTATCGAACATACAAAACATGATTTACAAAAGTGTATAGAAATCTATTTTAAGCTATCTAATAGTTGTTGTAATTTAATTTGTTTTGGCCAAAAGCCTTCCTATTTTTCAGCTCTCTTTTGTAAACCGCACTCTTTGCACTGCCATACTATTCGATGCGAGTATCGATTTGATCTACAATAATCTGAATATTTACCACCCGCCCACATGCTACATCATGTAGGCATAAATCGAATTGTCATAAAACGACAAATGCAATCGATTCGATCAATGGTATCGCTGATTTATACTCGATTGTCGCATCGAACCGGTTGTTGTGACCTGTAGATCTAGTCTGGGATATTATGCGAGTTCAAGCAATCGACTCACCTGACCTGTATTACATACACAAGTCGGGCAGTTAACAGGTTTAATCCTTGTCAAACATTGCTCACAGCTCGACTGGCTTATAAAAGTTGACTAACATAGAGTAGCATTGTGGGATGTAGGTTCCTGTGGCGATGACCTTAAACCTTAGGCGTCGAGCATCACAGTGATTTACTGGTCCACATACCGGTAGAATACTGTGATGCTCGGCAAATATCCTTGAGAGGCCCATGATTCAAGAACAACCACGCAAATGAAAATTCCGCGTGGTTGGAAGTCTATGATAAGTAAGTCTTCCCTATACGTTTCCTTCGTACCTTGCATAACTTTTGATACATCGTTCCTGATTCTCGTGAAAATCTATTGATATAAAAACTCTTACACAGACACCACTTATCTGCGAGCAGGTAAAGTTGTGTGTAATGTCATTGGGTTACAGTCGTTCTGTGAATAGCTATTCAGCCCTATCTGGTCAGATTAGGAGCCGACACTGCGCAAAGTGTTATACTAGATAAAAACAAGCTCCGATGCTGTTTCATTCAAAGTTCACCAGTTATACTAGAAAGTTTGTGGTCTACAGAGTTCTAAATAATAGACGATGTTTCTGACAAGAAATCCTATAAGTATATTATCAGTTTATTGGTTTAACTCAATACAGAAGTAGGTCAAAACATTAACACAACCCGTGACACATCTTAAATGCCTACATAACCGATAATTTTCTTTATAGTTATATTTTAATTTCTAAAAATAAATCGATTCAAAATTACATTGCTGCTGGTTGATTTATCACAATATACGCAGGCTACTTCATTCTGTCGCTTCTTTAAAATATTTTTCACTGTAAACTTGTTTGAATTCGGCTGCACACGGTGCTATTAGTTCATAAAATATGGGCGGAACATGATGGTACACGGTCTTATACCCAACAACAACGATCTTGAATGTAAAATGTACTAAATCATCAGCTAGCGATGGTGACAAATAATCTCGGGCGCAGAATTTAACTTCAAACGTCACACTTGATCGTGCCGGCACTACAGACTTCATCGGAATCACGTAGAAAAGTTTCTTCATCTTTGTAGTCAATTTAATGTAAGCGGTAACTGGGAAAAATCTATGGGTATTGCTGACAATAAATTTATCTTCATAATAACCGTGTAAGAGTCGTGAATTGGACATATCTAATATTATGGGTGTTACTTGAATTGGATTAGGCAGAATCTCTGCAAACACTTTAATCGTTTTCTTTATGACAACAGTTTCCGTATCTGGATCAATAAATTCAAAGTCATAGTAGCTCTGGTGGTAACCGATATTTTCAGCTTTAGTAAAATATACATTTACAGTTCTTTTTGAATGAGGCTGTAGATACATGTAGGTAGAGTTGAATACGAAAGTATCTAGAGCGAGCTGCATGATGTCTTCAACGATCGTGGACATTATGTCTTCAGTCACGTTTATTTCTTTAACTTCGCTCTCTACTGCCTTAACGTTAACTATTTGTTTTTGCTTAGTTGCGGATTTAGACTTGGGTAAGGCATTACTTGTCACTGAAGATCTACTCGGATCGCTTTCAGCCGGGAAAAGAGTTTCACTATGAATGAACGTGTCTCGGTCTTCCATGCTCTCTGTATTCAGTGTAGATGCTCGCATCGACATAAATATGTCAGATTCACTTGATAAATCAATTCGGCGTTTGTGAATGTGTAAATGATATGCATACGGATCATCGACAGTTATCTTTACGACCCCAGTTGGATATTCAGAATCAGGCTCAGTTTTTATATGCCAAGGGTAAACGGACGGTATTGTTACTGTATCTGAAACCGTTACCACACGATCTACTCCAAATGTGCTTACTATTGGAATAAAGAATGGCTCTGTAGGTTCATTGGCATAAACGTCTCGACCAATTCTAAAATATAAACCAGAATGAAAGGCTTCTTCGTTTTTTAGTTTAAATACTAATTTAAATACAACAGCTATACCAGGATAAAGTCGTTTTGGAATTTTCGGCAGTATCTTGGCTTTGATAAATGGAGAGTGATCTGTGACGTATTTAAATCTAATATGCAAGTATTCCCCGGTACAGTTAATAAGTGAGAATAGGAGACATTGTTCGTCTAATGTGTTATGTTCAATATTAATTGGTGTTGGGTTACATACCACTGCTGACGTGGATAGCTGCCATTCTGCTGCTTCAGCCTCTAAATCTTTCACTAAAGTTTTGTAATCCATAACTGAATGACAACTTAGTTGACTAGTTTTTGAGTCTAAAGGCGAAATTAACTTGTGTGTATTTGTGCAAATCAGGATAGGCATATTCGTGACCGGCATCGGCAGAAGTTGTGTTGTGGTAGGTTTTTGCTGCACTCCTACGTCGACTTTAGATGGTTCTGGGGGAGAGAAATCTGATGGAACGACTTCTGTATTCGGATGTACAGTTTCTATTTCCTCTTCGCCAGCTTCTTCACCTGCTTCATCAATAGTTTCCACTAATGTAACTTGCGAGGCTATTTTAGCGCTTTTTAGTTCTTCGTTCATTCTTTTCCACTTGCTTGCTGTTCTTGCTAATTCTTCGGTAAGCTGGAATGGTGATGGTCTGAAAGACTGTATGTATAATTTGTCTATAATAGTAGCTTTTTGCAGATTTGCGTATTGGACTCGTCGTTTGTAATCCGTTTGTGAAACGTGTAATCGTTTTACTAATTCTTGCCATTGTGGTAGAGACCTAAAATCAATGTTAAATTGCTTCTGTATTGATTTTATCAAAGATTCTACGTCGAGATTGTAGTCATTATCGTCTCTTATACGTATATGAGTGCACTTCGATTTCTGCATTGTATATTTTTAAAGAAACTACAATATTGTACATTTATTTTTAATGGTTTTGTCTCTATATGACATAGATAAACATCGAATTCGAATACAGATTATATAGTTGAGATAATTTTCAAATCAACATTTTTGACAAATCACAATCAAACTTCTTATAAAAAACAGTAAATGCATCAATATCTGTGAGCATGATACATACACTGACTATAGGCATGAGTTTAATGTATCTATTATTTGCTTACATTATCTGGGATGCCCGAAGGGCATAGGAGGCACGACAGTATCAAATAATTTCTTTATCATATATGTTATTAAACAAAAACACGCAATATTGTACCCGCAATTGCATCGTGATTTCACAATCAGCCGCAAGCAAAAACACAAACATATGCCCAGATCAAATAAAACAAATTTAACAAAAAAAATATTTTGTGCAGGTAGGCGATGGATGCAAGAGTTCCCCGTGTATTATTAAGCATAGCATTAGCAGCTATGCTGCCGATGGCCTCAATGAACCGACAAGATGATGTGGCAAAGGAAAACGTGCCGCATTCGCGCCAGAAAAGGTTGCTGTGGATCACGAATGATGGCCGCCTGGCGTTGCCACCTGGTACCACCATGACCATAACGCCTTCGTTGTCTCTTCCATTTGTTAGGCATCCACCCGTTGGGTTTCTTTCTAATATGACTATGGCTTTTCCTTTCAGCAGTAAGTTTATTTATTATATTTTTGTGAGCATTTAATATAATTTTTTTTGTATTTAAATATTATACTTATTTAGAAACGGCGTTGTTGCCAAAATCAATTTCTTTCATATAGATAAGGAAATGATTAAAATAATATGTCTTTTGTTTAATACAGATCAGAATATCCTAAAAATATTGGTTTTACATGAACCCATAATACAGTGGACACCCGGTAATCCGACAACCGTTTTGCAGGGCGGTGTCGGATTATTGAGTTATTCGGATTATTGAGCAGTTACTGCCACAGACAGACCGACAGTACCTACTGCCAAAGGCCTGAATTTTTTGAAAAATATTTCTTGTTACCTTCAACATATTACAAATCAAAGTGATAAGATTCTATATGAACATATCAAGTCTGTTCAATCATACATTATATTAGTGAAGATTTGCCGTAATAAATTTTATATACAGTGATAGCCACGTCGGATTACAAGGGGCGCCGGATTAGACAATGGCCGGATTATCGGGGATCCACTGTACTACATTCTCCAAAGAAAAATATTTCGTTATTATATGTAATACATCTACATTAGAATATTTTGATAGTATTTTTATCAATATTAGACTATTCATGCAAGGAACTATTTTCAGATACACTGAAATATGAGCTGGAATTTAAAAGTCAGTATTTTCAGGTCTACTAGGAGTTGAAGTAGCTTTCAGTAGTAGAAAGTAATGTATAGCATAACCGATGACCTAGTTTGTGTTTATTAGTTTATTTGTACTTAATATAAGTAGTTGTATTACATTAAGTATAGTATAGTATAGTAGTAGCAAAGTAACTTGTAGAATTATTCAAATTAGATAATTTCTAGATATAAGTACATAGTTTCATAGAATTGTATTAGTAATAGCTAGAAATATAATTGTAACGCGTGTGAAGATGAATAAGAATCAAATTAATCTAGAAAAGTGGTTTTAGAAAATATAATAACTGTATTATAATTTAAAATAAATTTATCATAGACTTAGTGAAACTGTTAGATACTTAATTAGCGAAGATGTTGCCATAGCCATTACATTAAAAATAATTTAACTATGTAAATACTATGTACTAAAACTCATGTCAAACCCTATATAATAAAAGCATTAATATAATTTTATATACTTTCAGTCGACTTCGATAAACTTGGTTTAACTGATAACGAAAATCCTTATGGAGATTTCCCATCAATTTTATCCCGATCTATGGGGAGAGCCGCTGTTACAATGATGGCAGATTATGTAGGCCAGTACTTAAATAGAAGACGAGGAAAACGATCTACTGTAACCGTCACTCCTGAACAAGAGAAGGCTGCACTCGACAAATTATATGGAGGAGAAAGGTAAAATATGATGATCTCATCAAAGGAAAACAGAGGTTTTGTGTACCTACGTTTATGAATGATGATTTCCTCTTCAGTCATGCAAATTTTAAGTAAGGCAACAATGTGTCTATTACTGATGTATAAGATTCATAAATGGAAACAAAGGGAAATGGTAATGAATAAGGGCCACAAGCAATAGCTATTAGCACGTAGTTTCAGTAATAGAGCCACCACGTGGACGTTAGTAACAGTAGCGGTTAAGTTATTGGTCGTCACTTTCACCTTCATGCCGATAAGCGCATCGCGAATTCCACTCACGAAGGACAGTTGGCGACGAACGCAGCCAGTTCACTTACAAAAGCCGCTTGGAATTCTTACTGTGATTCGAAAACCGGCGCCAATTATATAAGTTTAATTGAATGATTAGAACATAACGATGGGCCTTGCTTTCAAGATATATCGCGTAGTACTTTTCGCTGTGACCAATTCAAAAATATCTTGCGTTAATATTGTTTTATATTTCACTTTTATAAGCACCTTTATTCTGAGTAGGTACCTACTTGTTGTCCAACTGAATAGTAGAGTCTGAAGTCAACTATTAATGTAATAAGTGGGACTCTAAACGGCAAGTATAAGATGGATAAAGATACTGATGATTTAGTTAGGATTTCGCTGTTTCTAAACGCATTTCTCTTTAATGATATCATATTTCATTTAGTACATCTACCGACCAAAACTTGTAATTTATTGCAAATCATCCTTCTGCAAGAAAGTATTCTTTGTTCCCAATATGAGTTTAGATCATCAGATTAGGGGTTACAAAGACTAATTGTTTGTAAATAGTACCTAAAGATTATAAATATTTTGAAATCAATTAAATGTTATTTTCAGAGCCATACTATACGGATTAGCTGAAGACATGTTAGCCAATTTTGGACTATCCGGGAAGGAGTGTCTCTTGCGAGCAATTTGTGAAATACAAGCACATCCATTAACGAATTTCGGTTTTATTGGTGAAATTATGAAGCTTTTCTTTACGTTAGTATTTATTAACATATTTTAAGGTCGAGTCGTTAATAATTATCGGTTGTTTGATTGACAACATCAACCACAATGTTAATGCGTTGAACGCTCGTCGCGTGCTGAAGAGCATTGACGAATGCACTTGTCAGTGCTCTTCAGCACGCGAAATGCGCGTATGCTTTAAGTAGCTCAAAAATTATAGTAGGTATTATTAATATTTCGTTCTAGAAGGCGGCAGGCAGATATTGACAGAATTATGCAAAGCATTAAGATGACAGATTTAATTGTAAATTTTAGATTATTATAGTACTTAAAGAATGAATAATTAGTTAATTTGTAAATTTATTGAGTTTGTTAATCCTGTAGCCTTAGAAGAAAGATGAGTTTCCGTAATGATACAAAGACTAAGGAGCCTTTGTATCTTTAATTGTGTTTATCCATTCTAATGTTTCGTGCATTCTATATAGGTACTTATTACTCGTACAACCATAGCGTGAAATATATCAGCTCTCTAAACAATCATATTTCAACACACGGCATCGTCTGGCCTGTCACATTACCCATGCTTAGTATTGAGACAGCTGATCAAGGTTCTATGCTACCGATGTCGAACTGTTTGAATCATACTCAGCACAAAACACGCCATTGACATGTGTGCGATGCATAAAATCACTTTCCTGATACTAAAAACGTCTACACCAAAGAGGCGAAGAGCCAATTTAACTATATTATATATATTATACCTGTTGTAGAAATGTTGTGGTGAATTAAACTTTCATAGTTATTATAGAATTCTTAGAGGGGGCATTGTTATGAACGTGTTATTTAACCACAAACCCTAGCTAGCTAGTTCTCACTAATGGTGAGAACACGCTGGATGGCATAAATAAGGACAGCCATGTGTAGGCTAATAAGAAAGACGTACTTTATCTCTTATGTAGAAGATAAGCTGATTAAATAGATTTTTATTCTTTATTTTGTATTCTTTAGGCCAAGTAAATCGCCGTACGCGGGCCTTATGAATGAGTACGTAGAAGCGCAAAAGGCCGGTGAAGCTGGAGGCGAGTGCTGGCCTTACTACCGCCTTTGCCCTAAGAGTATCTTCCAATCATCGAATAAGTATTCGTAAGTTAATATTTTATAGTATAGTTCTAGTTATTCGTATTATATAAGCAGCGATAGCTCAGTGGGGAGACCAACAGACTGCAATGCAGAGGGTCTCGGCTTCGAACCTACGTCGCGCACCTCTGACTTTCAGAAGTTATATGACTTCGAAATTATGTGCGTATTGATTGACAATTATCGCTTGCTTCGTGCCTCGGAGAGCACGTAAAGCCGTCGGTCCCGGTTGCCATGAACATCTATGGCAGTCGTTATTGGGAAGTCAGTGCCCTATAATATCCTGACACTGATCTATCCTTAGGATATCGTTAGCCTTCGTGTTGCGGAGGTCAGTTGGCAGCCGCTCCGTGTAAAAACTGATATCCAGTCAAATCCGGTTAGACCAGAAAATCCGACTCCAAGTGACTTGGGAATAATAAAGGCTAGGGAGAAGAAGTTCTAGTTATTCGTTCCTATTGTTAATCAACCCACCCGTATCCTTAAATGAACTCCGTCATTGCTTACACCAATCAAATTTAAACCATTCGTATTAGATATATTTCTTTTTTATAAACTATATGCATAGTGTACTTTTGTATACTATGCATATAGTATGAGTTTACAGACTTAACATTAAATTTCATTTGCCAAAATAAAGTACCTACAAGTAATTGGCAGTAAGCTCAACAAGCTTCAATTCAACTTCATTTCATTATATGATGTGATCAGTACTGATAATAAATGCCTGTAATACAATTCTCTCCAATTGACAAAATAGAAAAACACAATAACATCATAAGACCTTTAATACATGTAGTTACAACACAATGTAAATTTAAACAACCTGATCTAACTTTGAAGAGGATAATATTCCGAGCACATATTATACTGTCGTATTACGACTGTTTAAATGCAGCCATAAAATTATCATTAAACCTGCGAAATGCTTGTACAAGTGACTTATGCGAGTGTATTATACGATGTTGTATCATTAACTTATCAAAATAACTTTAAAATATATAACGTTGTGTTTGTTTGTATTAATTTTGTAATGAATTATTGTTATTAACCAAGCGTTTTAATTATATAATTAAGACTTGGTTAATAACACCTTTATAATCACGGAATGCCGCAAGACAGGTAAGTTTTAAAATTCATATAATATTGGTTTACAGGCAGGACGCTGAAGAAGTACACAGGCGGCAAGAACATGAGGACATCGAAGAGAATAAAATAGAAAATATACAAGCGATGTAGATGAATTTAGAGACTCATGAGGGTCAAGCAATCCCAAATGTAGAGGTAGTTAGTTCCGACCAAAGCTGTTGTTAATTAGACTTGTACTAAAATTATTTATTTTTTTACACCTAAGTGCCATTCTATATATAATAGTTGAATTATTTCGATTCTCTACGAAAATCTCTTAGTTTTTAACTTCTTATTTATTCTTAGTTATTTTTATTACTTAACATTATTTATTTGTCCTTGTTGTCCCTGTTTTGTATTTAAGTTAAGGAACACGTGAGTCTTACGTAGCTAGTGATTTTGTAAATGTATTTATAATTGATAAGTAATTTAATATATTTTATTAATCAAATATGCTTTGTTTGTATTGACGACGAATAACTATTAAGTAATTCGAATAAACGCAGTGACGTCTTAACAATTCTTAACTTGGATTGACTACTATAGCCCCTTATAAGAATCTAACAGAGCGGAAAAATATAGCGTGTCATAGTATCGTTATAGCTCATATACATACATATATATTTACATTTCTTGTAACAAAGTTTGGTAAGTTTATACCTGAATATTAGTATAATTATCAGGTTTGCAATATAAAAATACTTTCAAACTTGCGTATAATACGAATGCTAATGCATATCGTAAAAGGTCACTTCTGAAGTATCTAAACGCTATGTCCAAGTAAATATCGAAATAAGCTTGATATATGTGAACAGATGAACAATTCAGCGATATCTAGCTCGCGACTACACGATATAATAAATAAATACCGATAAGCCACGTGAGAACAGTCACAACCCTACAAAAACGAATCTGAAAGCTCCGTCAGGGGGCGTGGAAATGAAACGTTACGCGGTCCGATAATTTTCTATTTTTGGACCAGAAACTCTGCTATGATTAAGGTAAGATCAACAATAGGACGTGAACAACCCTTGTGTGTGTCTATAAACTGTGTGTTTGTGTGTATTGTGTACGTATATTACACGTTTCAGGCGCAATATGTAATGTTCGCGTTAGTACTTATGTTGAGTGCAATGCTTGAAACTGCTTCTATAAGCAAACGAAGCTATTCGGATCAATCCGTCAGGGGATACATAACAGAGGTATAGTAGAAACACTGATATAGATTACACAATCTTATCTTCGTTATAAATGTGAGCGCTGTGTTGTAAATTAATAAAACTTGTTGTAGAGAACTTGTTGGTGGAATGAAGTATGCAAAGAAGAATTCCAAACACTGTTTCGGTGTAAATGTCCATCCTGGTCGTACTGCCGCAGTCCTGGCCGGTATTACAACGCAGTGTGTTCCATGACAGAGACCGGCTACATATGGGACCAGCCTAACTCAGAATGGCGCGGTCAATAGCAAACATAAATAAATACAACAATATTTTTGAAACACCCAAAATGTTATTGTAACTTAACACCCGAACGTTTTAGCTTGTTATTGTAGCGTATAAGTCTCTAGGAAACCTTAAATCTGCAAATGTGCCAAATTCATACAACGATTCTAATTTGAGACTGATTCAGTATAAAATGAAATCAAATTTCGTCTTCTATTTTCATATTTAGCCTAAGGTTATGCACCTCTATTGGTTTGTTTCATCACAATATACGAATTCACAAAATGTCGAGTGAGACGCGATTTATCTTGACCACTTTTGTTGAATACACTTGTTAGACTTATGTGAAAAATAAATCTATGTTTATTCGAAGTTTATGGATTTAATTTCTGTCTCCCTAATTTTGACCTTGAGATTATATGAGAAGCCATTGCTGAAGCGCGCATGCGTATCGCGTCGTGTCTTAGAGCCCGCAATCAATAGTGCGAGCACAGAGCAAGCGGACCCTAACAATAGCAGATCACAACAAATATCACGGCGATCGTCAAAATGCTGTCGTTCCTCTTGCTTCTATTCGCTTTCACTGGAATACGTTGTGAACCAGAAACAGTGCGGGAAAATTTCGATTACTTCAATTATGGCAGCAATGAAGACCTTCTTAAGAACTTGGATCTACATCTGGTACGTGGCAATCATATTTAAAATTTACTGTAACGTACTAAATCGATCTGATGTAGTGAACAAAGAGACTGTTTCTTTGCAATGCGTATATGAGCAAGTTATAAACAGTACATATTTAATTGCAGCCGAAAGATGAAGTAGTATTGAGACCTCAAGAAGTGAAGGACTGGCCGCAACAGTCCTTGAACGTCGGACAAATAACGGCTGTGTCTATCAATTCTCTAGGACAACCTGTTATATTCCATCGAGCTGAAAGAGTCTGGGACGAGAGGCAAGTAGTCTAGCATTTACCTACTCATTATCATAAATATTTGTCATCATTCAAGATAATCTTTTTCAATATGTGTGTCATTTGGAATCCTTTTAGCATTCAAGGCCATTAGACTTAGGCATTAAAAATTATATTAAACATCATGATATAAATATTTAGTATACATACATGTAAACCTAAAAAAAACGTAATAAAAAACTTGCAAATGGTACTCAGTATAAATAATATATTTAACTTTTAGCACTTTCAACGAATCCAATGTCTACCAAAATTTGGATAAAGGTCCGATTATCGAAGACACAATCCTAGTACTTGATCCGCATACAGGATCTGTGCTTCATAGCTGGGGAGCGTATGCTTTCTACATGCCACATGGACTAACTGTGGACCATCACGACAACGTTTGGGTTACAGACGTCGCTAAGCATCAAGTATTCAAGGTAATAACGAAACATGGTAAAAGATAGCAGAACAATGTGCTTCATTTACTAATTTGAAATATTTGGTTTCAGTATATTCCGAATAACCACAAATATCCAAGCTTAACAATAGGAGAGCCATTTACAGCTGGATACCCTTACAGACGTCGGGTCTTACTATGTATGCCTACGTCAGTTGCTGTTGCAACAACAGGAGAAATATTCGTCGCTGACGGATATTGTAACAACCAGATTCTCAAGTTTAACGCTGCAGGCAAACTGTTGCTGGCCATTCCGACTTACACAGACACGCTGACCTTAAACCTCCCACATAGCGTGACTTTATTGGAACATTTGGACATAGTCTGCGTAGCTGATAGGGAGAACATGAGAATCGTGTGCCCAAAGGCTGGTCTGAAGAGCTACGTGAAAATGTTAGAGCCTGCTACAATTATTGAGGATCCTACTTTGGGCAGAGTGTTCGCTGTTGCTTCTCATGGTGATACAATCTACGCTGTCAATGGCCCGACTTCTCAGAATATTGCGGTTCGAGGTTTCACTGTGAACGCGGTTTATGGAAACATCTTGGATACTTGGGAGCCGAGCACCGTGAGTATAGTATATATTTATCCTAGTCTTACAATTCTGTAAAATCTCACAAAGTCCAAGTGCTATTTGGACCAGCCATGATAAATATTTTTAAGAATAAGGTGACTGGTGTCTATAGGTATATGCCTGACATGTGTTTAAAAATTATGTCACAACATTAATTTAATTCCTTAACATTGAATAATTATATTATTAGGCACGTAAATTTCACAAATTTAGTTGCTTCAATAAATTTATCTACTTTTGCTTATACATGCTGAATTATTACTTTCAGGAAGAAAGAAAGAAACAAAATGTAGGTTAAGTTATAAATCTTATTTGTACCTACCTAACTTATGTAGGTATCTACTATTAATCTGAAATTTACATTAAGGTGTTTTAAAGCTTCCGAATGGCAATAAGTAGGTATACCAATATAAATGTAAAACGGGACATCTAATTTGTTGCAGTTTTAAAATCCTATATCGAAATAGTATTCAGATAAGGCAGGTGTAGGGCTGCCATCACTATTATAGCCGAGGTTAAGAAAAGACACCCCTTAAAAATATTTTCAATCAAAGAAAAACATCGTCACTACTATATAAGATATTTAATTAATAATATATTAGTTGTAACTCAATTAGCGTGATTCTCCTGACATAAAAGTGAGCAGAGGTTTTAAGTGGATACTTTTTACAAAATAAAATCTCGACATCTCTCGAACGCCTTCGTAAATCTGGTGAATCCCGGACGAATGGCAGCCCTAAGAAGGGGTACTCAACAAAAATACCTTATATTTATTTTAATCACCAATTTAATTATCTTTTCCAGGGCTTCACAAACCCCCACTCACTGGCAGTGACAAGGAACGGATCGCACCTGTACGTGACAGAAATCGGCCCTAACAAGATCTGGAAGTTTGAGTTAACAGATGTATATGACAAGAAGTAAATCGGTCTATTAGATTGTATGCATTATAGAGCTATATTTATTACTTCAAAGTATAATAGGAAAATGCTTGGGGCGAATCAAATTCGCCAAATTATAGGGAAGTGTTGGAACAGGAATGTATCAGAATAATTTCTGATTTATTAAAGCTCAAGTTTAATGATACGATATATAATAACATATTACCAACGAAATCAGGTAGTTATAGTCATTATACGTGTTCTTTCAAAATGCTTCTATAGCTCAATCAAACTGTGTCTAATTAGAGAGAGAACATAGCTTCATCTTACGCATACATACATTATAGTGTACAAACACTTAGTTACTGAATGTTCCTGCCGTATTGGCTCGTATAAAGAGTAATAAATATATATTCTTAGTATTGTGAAACGAATTGTTTGATATTGGAATTGCAGGTCCAATAAATCACGCACAGAGAATAATCAAACAGGGCTCCCTGATAATTTCAGTAGTAACTAATTCTAGAGCAGTATTTATGTGAATGTATTTTGATTATAAGGCGTAGAGAATCCTTCAGCTTTAACTCTTATTTGAACGTAGCCCTAAGTTTTCTGCAACAACAATAATTGTTGTAGGCACTTCCTTAGTATCAAATATGGACCAATTGGCATGTTCATAAATAAATATAATCAAAATAGATAATTTTATAACAATTTAAAGGTAGAATAAAATAAAATGATAGAATCAATTGATTGAAATTAATAGATCTTTTTATTTGTAAACTTAAAATAACTGGGTACTTAGTACCTACATTTGAATAGACACACAGAGTAAAGTGAATTGTTTATTTCTAAACCAGATATTCCATTAAATATTTCACAACATTTATGATATAGTGAAGTAAAATATAATACACGAAATAATCTTAATAATATGTATATAAAACATAGTATTTACTTAAATAGACATGAAATCTATACATAATAATTATACACTTTCTTCCAACTTCTGCTTATCTCCTGTAAAACCTTGTACGTAATACATACCTTACAACTCCAACTTTCTTTTTTTCATAACCTTCATGAAGAGCACCATATCTGTAAAAGGAAAATACTTTTAACAGAAACCCTATAAAGAAACAGGTTCTAAAAGCAGTGTTCATTAGCCCACTGGAGTGTTGTGGATTCCGATCCCTTACTACACATTCCTCCTATTATTTGTGTGTTCCACGAATAATTATTTTAAGTTTGTAAAAGTCTTCCGCGACATAGAAGTTAGATCTTCCAATGGTACGATTTCTCTGAACGACGTCTAACTCGTGCCTTTATCGTCTATATTTTGTGAACTAAGATAGAAAAGGATGGGTCAGGCTTGCGGCACGTAAAATTGGAAACAGATATATTTTGTACCAAACATATTTTAATTCCTTTTTTTTATCATCATTATAGCTCTATATCTGAAGTAAAAAAAGAGCTGCGTTTAGGGACATGCGTATTTGCTATGCCCATTTAGTTGTTTTTCTTGCAATTCTAATAATACCTACCTAACCGTTTTTGAAACACAGCCTACCTAAGGTACTTAGTGAAAACATAGGTACATAATAAATGTGTTATCCTGTAGTGATAAGCTGATACTTACTGATAAATATAACCATGACAACGGCGAGCATGATCCACAGCCAGCACTTCCAAGCACTCCGACTATGTTCTTGTAGCCGTTCTGACTCCACTTTGAGCGATGACAAATTCTTATCCGTCAGATCGGAAGATTTCTTCAAAGCCTGCCGAGTAACAACAACTATTAGTAAACATTCGGTGTAATAAGATCAGGGTTGTCTACGAGACGCTGCCTATTAGGGGGCATTCATTGTTCAAACCTTCTTTAGGTATTCCTAGGAGTTAAACTAATAGCTGTTCCAGTTAACGGTTAACGAACAGTCAAAAGTCAACTTCGAATTATGTTATATACTTTGCTAATTTAAATAAAATACGCACTACGGGTCCCTTCACTTCTAATAGGTATACTAATCTAAATTAGATATTACTGTTACAAATATTGGTTAAGACAATAATATATATTTAAAGTTAAGCTCATAGGTTTTTATATAGCCCTTATTGGTAGAAGAGCTCGCAACTTTCTTGAAGGTCATTTTAACCGGCGCTCTTAGACTTCGTCAATGGTAAAGTTATAAACAGCCCAGTTGCCAAACCGCTCACTGTAAACCCTTTTTGAAGAAGGCAAATTCTAGCGCCCGGTTAACACGCGGCAGATAGGTCATTTCAGCGTTTAAACGTTGGGTACAGTGAACGACTTTAATGATAGGTAAATAATTGCAAGTATATGGCACGAAAGTAAAAAGTTAGCTTATTTATAATGCAGAACAATATTTTATTTGGGTAAGTATAGTTTTGGCTGGCGAAATGCATTCTCATTTCCATGAATATATATTATCTCTGTTTTACAACAATGGTGTTTGTTTACACAACTTTTCTTATCTTTGCCAAACAGACATTCCAATGTTAGAGATGTTATCTCCTCTTAAAATTAGTTGTATTGAATATTCACTTCATCTTGACAATATTAATAAAAAAGTCTCAAGAAGCGGCGGACAAATCTGGAGCGGCGTATGGCTTGGGCGTGAATGTGATTATTTACACAGTTTACATGTAACAGTAAGATAACAACCTATATTAATTTATTATCATATACCACTGTATGAAAATAGCCACATGAAGACATTATACTCAAAGGAGTATGTTTATCTTTTTGGAATAGGCCTTAGCCTATGATACCCACATTTTAATCTTAAATTGACTAGTGAGATCAACTAACTGCTTTGTCATTCCTAATTATTGTTGTCTGGTTTGATCCTAACATGGGACCATTAAAAGATAGAGGAAACAGCTCAATTAGATTGCTTTCAATGCTCATTTGAGTGCATGCTCTCAAGTGATTTAATCACTTAGTCTAAGCCATACAAAAACAACCTGTTTCTATTTTAGAAGTGTAAAGTGTTACAGTCATGTCATTTCAGAAAGCAGCTGAGATAATTGTATTTTGGATTTCTTACATCAATCGCAAATATTTTACTTGTGCAGAATTTATTTGATACCCCTCTCACACAACCACTAACAGCCTGTGTCAATCCACTTCTGGAATAATAAAAATACCTAATTATATACATTGCTTTGCCCCAGTACTGACCTCAGTATCACCTTTAATAATAGTGCTGGCAATCTGAGACTGCTCCTTGAGGCTCTTAGTAAGCATGACCATGTTCTCTGCCACCTTCTCCTGCATATTCTGATGGTACTTTAATAAGGAGTCCATGTCTTCCTGGCTGCTACTGTTGCTTGTGAAGTTTGGTGCCTTGATGATATTGCGTTTTCGTAAAGCATCGTCATTGGCATCTGCAATATAAATATTGTCAGTCTCATCTCAATCCAATAGAAAATAAAATATTTCGCACTATAAAATCAAAGCATATTGACCTAAAAGTCACTTTGTATGTACTAATGTTAAGTTATCCAAAGGACATGCCATGTGTTTAAATTACAGTATTAATATAAATGCATTTTTTGCTCTTATCATATTGAACAACATTAAATTTATGTGGACAGAGAATATTTACATTTAAATGATTTGCATTAATATTGCTAAACTATAAAAAACCCATCAAAATAGGACAAAGAGCTGCTTTAAAATAATGGCCATAACAACAAAAATACTAACCCAATCCAAAAAGCTCAGATCGGAGTTCGACTCCATATTTAACAACAGTCTTTTGATGTATTTCTTGTGCTGATGCATCAGCAGACATTGTTGCTGCTCCGTGTGACAATTGTTGAACTGCTTCCAACTGTAATATAAAAATGTTTATTAAGAGTAATTTAATTTATTTAGAAGAAGTTTTATCTAAATTAGGAATCTGCTATGCTTGAAATAAATCTATAACACAAATTTATAGATTGACTTTATTACAAGATATCTGAGTAAGAGCAGTAGCTCTTAAGTCAGATATCTTGTAATAAAGTCAATCTAAACTTAAACTGTCAAGTCATGGAATGTCAGACATCAATAAAAACCAATTGTGTCTGGCTGCCGGCATGCCATTGCAACTCAATAGTTTAAGAAGGAATATGATAATTATCAATAAGTAGATTGACTATTATCTCTAGTTTATTTTCACCAACAGAAGATTGACCACAGCTAGAGCAACCTGGCAATTGTTTTAAAAAGTATGTCATTATTTGTTTTGAAACACACAACTACTATACTAGGAGGCAATCCTGTGTTGTATTTCTATATGCTGTAATAGTACATACTTTTTCCATAGGACTGTTAAGTGTAGCAGTCTGTAAAACACCTTTGAGAAAAGCAGCTCGCTTAGTATATTCTGCTAACACATCTTTTGCTGGTTTGCTGAAATACAAATAAAAAGATAATCAACGATAAGTTATTAATTAATACATGCATGAATTCAATGAATAATTATAATTGCATATAATATAAATGCAGCTACACAATTATTATGTTTATAAAGATAAATTATTGCTGAATGAACTTTCATGAAATTTGGTAAAATAGTACCTTAAACCATAGGGAATTATCAGAAAAATTAAAAATAATATGATTGAACTGGAAGGGAAGTAGTAGTTATATTTATATTACAATAATCATTTTCTCTGGGGTAAGCAAAGAATATCTAAGTTTGAGGTAATTATTATTTTGTAGTGCAATAATTAATCACGAATAGGAATATAAGTGTATTGAGTGGCAATTTTGAAGTACTACGCCCTTGGTGCAGTAAACTTAAAACTCAGCTCGAAACAAGTGACAATGTATAATAAAAGACTTACTCAGGTCCAGTCTTTAATTCTGTGATCATTTCGGTTAGAGACTCCACATACTGTCTTAGTCTCCAGTTATTATCTATAGACTCTTGTTTGGCTATCAGCTCGCATTTACTTAACAGCTGCCGAATATTCATTTCCAAACGACTTTTCTTTGGAACAGTAACACATGATACAAATTTTGGCCTCTCCACTGCCATTTTATTCTATTTTATGATTTCTTTATTCTATCACATATGAATTATATTTTTTATATGAAAATAAGAACAGCTTTTGATTGCAGTCAGTATTTTTTGTGACAGTTTGACACTTTTGACAGACACTGACAGGCAGTTTATTGACGTGTCTTTCATTTCTAATTCAAAACGTTTCGTTTCGTGCACCATGGATGTATTTAGGGCGCATACAAAACTAAATAGTTTGCTAGGCCTACCTCGGTATCGGTACCGCAACGATAGTGAATACGACTAATATACATACATTAGTTATTTTCCAGTAGTGAGGAGGAGTGTTGGCTCATAAACAGTGAAGCCTTACAGAACCATAGTTTTGAGTTGAAACTGTGGTTGAAACATCTTGTATGTGTGTAAGATATCGTTACATGTCTAGAATTATCATATTACAATTGGGGTATTTCTGTTTCACCGAAAACCAGACTCAGTACTAATATGGAAGATGATATTTAAATGTTTGCCTTGAGTAGATCTCGAACCTATAAAGCTAAGTAAGTATAAATAGTCAAATATGATTTTAAGACTGTTTTATAGTTTACTAGCGACCCACCCTGGCTTCGCACGAGTAGTACAAAACCTTAATCAATAATTCACCTAAAGCTTGCTCATAAATCACAATGTCTATTGGTGAAAACCGCATAAACATCCGTTCAGTTTTTTTTGAGTTTATCGCGAACAAACGCGGCGAGGGACTTTATTTTATAATATGTAGAGATGATTTTGGAGATTTAAAATATTTGTGTTGAATTCCCAATCACAAAACTTAGGATCGAGAAATATATTTTCTTCCGTAGGTACTTCTATCTTACTTTTAGAAATAAAGTGACACGTTAGGAGAAACAGAAAACGCTCCTAAACGTTTAACGAAACTCAACTTTCATAAATTAAGTTTCATCTAGTTTTTAGCCTCGACAACACAACGGTATTAAATCCAAATGAAAAACTTGTATGAGGTAGATTGTACAAGGCAGGTTTGTACAAGTTGTATGCAATTTGCAACTGGCATGCAAGTAACTTGCCTATTGCCGTGTTGCGTGGACCGGGTATAGATGTCAGAAATACAAATCATATATGCAATATTTTTTGACAGAAGTAGTATGAGGTATACAATACACCATGAATGATTCCTTTACAAAAAAATCTTTGTTACAAAATATATCTATGGAGATTGAGGAGTTATATTTTTTAAAATTGTTCTATGTTGTTTATGAACGTGAATAATGAACGCCACAATTTCAAAAGTCTGTTGTCATCGCTGCTCTGTATAAAATGTTAGTTGTGTAGCAATGAAAATAGTGCTATCTCTGTTTAATGTACTCAAATTTCAAGAGCGCAGATAATGCATTGATATTGTCGTTTTTGTATAGATCTGGAATACGACGTTGTAATTGTAATTGTCAATGTCATCTTTGAATAGTCCGGCAAACTTGCTTTTCATTATATATATCTAAAATAACACAATATCGAAGTTATCTGAGTAATATTTAAAAGAAATAGTATTTATTAATTCTCAAAATGGTAAGTTGTAATTAAGTTTCTGTAGTAATAATACTGAATATTGTAATTACATAGGTTAGTAATCTTGCTTGGTCATTCAGTCAACAATTTCTAACATTTTGGCAGGCTCGTCGTTATGATACGCGTACGACTATATTCTCGCCGGAAGGTAAATAATATTATTTATTTCCTAAGATGCTATTGAAAAACAGACTGAAAGTAATTTAAACTATGTTTTTGTCAGGTCGGCTGTATCAAGTCGAATATGCGATGGAAGCTATCAGTCATGCCGGGACATGTCTCGGTATATTGGCCACCGACGGTATCTTGCTCGCTGCCGAGCGCCGAAACACTAATAAACTTCTCGATGAAGTATTCTTCTCTGAAAAGATCTACAAATTGAACGATGATATGGTGTGCTCCGTAGCCGGTATCACATCAGACGCCAACGTCTTGACGAATGAACTTAGACTGATTGCTCAAAGATACCTCTTGCAGTATGGTGAATCTATCCCTTGTGAACAACTTGTGTCTTGGTTGTGTGATGTCAAGCAAGCTTATACACAGTATGGAGGTAAGACAGTAATTATCATAGTAACAAGGTAGATGGGCAGCATGAACTGAATAAGTTATAAATGGGTCAAAGGTATTAAAAGAATGTGTGACTTCTCACTCATTCTTTTAATACCTTTGACCCAACCTACCACAAAATGTCTAATTAAAAACATCATATAAAAGAATTGAGCAAATGAGTGACTTGTTGAATAAGATATTGTTAAATAACAATGAGCAATATGACCATCTCATAAAAATACTTTGCCAGTCATTCTCCACAACAGCAGACACAACTATTCAGGGCTAATTTACTCTTAACTTTTATTTCATAGCTAAGCAATATAGCAAGTCCCTGAATATTTGGACTAATAAATGTATTAACAATATTTACTAATAATGTTTTAAGTAATAAAGCAGTTATAGCTCAGTTGGGAGACCAACAGACTGCAATGCAGTGGGTCTCTGGTTCGAACCCACATTGCGTACCTCTGATTTTCGGAAGTTATATGACTTTTCGAAATTATGTGTGTATTGATTGACAATTATCGCCTGCTCCGTGCCTCGGAGAGCACGTTAAGCCATTGGTCCCAGCTGCCATTGAACATCTATGGCAGTCGTTATTGGGAAGTCAGTGCCCTATAATATACTGAAACTGGTCTAGTCTTAGGGTATCGTTAGCCTTCAGGTTGCAGAGGTCAGGTAGCAGCCGCTCCATGTAAAAACTGATATCCAGTGTAATCCGGTTAGACCAGAAAAGCCAACCCCAAGTGACATAGGAATAATAAAGGCTAGGGAGAAGAAGAATGTTTTAAGTAATTTAATCCTATTATAATACTAGCCGTGTATATCAACTGTCCCACAGTGTGAGATGGGTTAGACCATAATCCAATGGAATCATTAAGGATACTGATGTAATAATATAATCAATTTACATATTCACTATGTTATTTTTAGGTAAGAGACCTTTTGGTGTATCCATCTTGTACATGGGATGGGACAAGCATTATGGATACCAGCTGTACCAGTCAGACCCGAGTGGCAACTATGGTGGCTGGAAGGCGACCTGCATTGGTAATAACAGTGCTGTAAGTTGGTTTAATTAATATTTTAATCAAGTAAATACTTATGTTGCACTTTTGCTATCTGTATGGTGCTTAAAATTCTTTACTTATGAAATTAAACAGTTAAGTACCAGGTACTGTACCTTGGCTTACAACTAAAGCAAACTAGGATCTTTGATCTTACAGATACTTTAAGTATGTTTGATTCATATAAGCATACTAAATAGCTATGCAACCAAATAATGTAGTTTAACATACACTAAAACAACGGCACTTTTAGCAAATGATTTATTTAATTATAATTTGTCATACCCAGCCACTAATAAAATATTGAGTCTCAAAAATACAGAAAAACAGATTTCTTATATTTGGGCTATAGTAGCATGAACAAATACTCTTCATGCATGAAGAAAGGTTCTGATGCAATTATAAATAGATATCATTTAGAAGCTTAAAATAGAAATTGTAGCTATTCATTTCATACTATTATTGTGCAATAAATACAGATATACAAATTTATATAATTGAAAATATTTAAGAAAAAGGGAAGTCTTCAAATTTTTTGTAATTTTGCCTTTACAGTGCCTGATAGTAAGCAATCACTAAAGTCTTATAGTGAAGGCTACCATACCAATTAAAAATAATTTATGAGATTTTTGTTCTCTTTCAGGCTGCAGTCTCAAGTTTGAAACAAGAATACAAGGAAAATGCGACCACCCTCACTGAAGCTCAAACTTTGGCTATCAAAGTTCTAAGTAAGACCTTGGATATGACCAAGCTTACTCCAGAGAAAGGTAAGTTAATTATTTCAAAGTTATAAGTAATATTATTTCAAATGTTGTTTGGACAGGATAGTCTTTTTTTAAAACTAAAAATCACACTTAACACACCCATATATATTCTTAAAGGAGCTACCAGGTGGGCATGTAACAGCCCTCTTTTGCCATGCTTGAGATGCTATGTAATAGCAGGCCAAATTCCAGCCACATAGCACATTTCCAGATCGCTTCCAGTATCGCCATGCTTTACAAAGAGAAAATCTCCATGAGAACAATAAGTTGCAACTTGTACTAGTATGCAGTATAAACAGATTGTAAATATATTGTTAAACCATGAAAGTAGTATTTAAAAACAAATTAAAGACAATTTTTTGTCCCATAATGCTCGCTGACAATGTTGAGGCCTCCATTTATACGACTATGCCATCCATGCAGTCAATACTGTTAGGTTTACAGATTTAATTTTCTTCCGTCATGCGGTATGACAATAAATTCACAAAAAATGAGTTTTTAATTGAAGGTGGCAATGTTCATGAATCTCATAAAGAACTGTTTTTCTTTGCAGTCGAAATGGCTACGCTAACACGCAAAGACGACAAGACAATAATCAGAGTTCTATCAAGCGCCGAAGTGGAGAAGTTGATTAGCGACTTCGAGAAGAGTGAAGCAGATGCCGAGGCCGCCAAGAAGCAGCCCCCTAAGTCGTAATTTTTTACTACTGCTTGCTATAAGTTTCTCATTGGTACATTAAATATTTTACAATATATTGGGTTTTATTTATTTGTTCGCTACCTACGCGTGTTTGTACGAGATTGTCTTTAAAATTTATATTGGCAGATTAATAGGGATTTAAATATGAAGATGCTACTATGTATGAAGACAATCGGTAAAATTGTGGCTTTTATACTAATTCTATCTTTTTGTTTACTTGTATAGTTGCTTGTATTTAGGCCATGTAATCTGAAATGTTCTAAATTGAACATGGACATGAACAATCATATAGTTATGGAGAGTTCAAACAACAAATACGGGCAGACACTAAGCGATATACCTTTGAATACAAATTGTATAAAAGGCTATCGATATTTATAACGAATATAATAATTCATATTATTAACGGCAATTATGGCGTTATGGGTTATGGGTTCGATTCCCGCACAAGTCAAACATTTGTGTGCATAAACATGGATGTTTGTCTTGGTCTGGGTGTTTCTATGTATAATACGTATGTATTTACAAAAAAAATAAAAAAGGTATATTATGTATGTTTATCCATTGTCTAGTACCCATAGTACAAGCTCTGCTTAGTTTGGGATAGATGGTGTGTGTATGTGATAGAATATTATTATTATTATTTTAATATACGCTATACGACGCCGCGCCGAAGTCCAAACTAAAATCTATCGATACGTTAAGAACTAAAGTTTTATTAAAACAGAAAGGTGAACAAAAATTAATCTACTTATTTATGTAATGGATAAGATAATAATCGTATTTAGCATATTATAGACTTATAATAATATATAAATAAATTAATTTCAATATATTATTATATTGTGTTCGAAGCGGAATAAGTACTGCAAATTGGAATACGCGGTTAGTGAACCTTTTCCAATGCAATAGTTGGGTGAGCAATCCGAGGTTGCACGGCTAGTTTCTCTTTTCTAAATTATTTTGTTACAACGGGTATCTCTCAAAAAGTTTCATCATACACCATACCTACTTGTTTATGTCTACTGTGATTTCATCCTTAACTGAATTTACACGTGATTTAGTCGCAAACATACAAACATCTTCACAAACTATCGCTTTTATAATACTAGTGGCACATATTTAATAAAGTTAGGTATAAATGTAAGATGCAAAAGTTATTGGGACGGAAAGGTGAATAAATAAGGCTTCTATAACAGACAAAAGAGACATCAAGGTTTTCTAAAAAATGAGGATAGACGAATAAATAAAACAATTTTCTTATTAAAAATGTATATTTATTTAATAACACTCATACATGCATGTATTAGGTTACTTATACTTAGTATTATTATAGAGAATAACAATATAAGTAACAAATAACTGTAAAATAGTAAGTTTATACTTAAATTTAAGTCTTAAAATTACAAGAAATTAAGTAAGTAAGTACTTATTATAAAATGAAGTTGCTAATGATGACAATGAGCACATAAGTAGGTAATTTATAATGGTGGGTAGGTAAATAATGAAGTGGAAAATTTGTTCAAATACAATTTAAATATAATACGTTCTAAAAAGCCAAATTATTTATGTGTAACATTGACGTTACGAATAAAAATCTGTTATCGGATTCACACATTTACTCACGCTATAGATTATTTTCAAAGTAATAATACGATATCCCAGTCGGCATTCTTCATTATAATATTTAAAATAAAATGTTTAAAATAACTGTTATGTATTTACAATGATAAAATTATAAAATAAATATTTAAATTAAAAAAATTAAGCCGTGCTGTCGGCGTCTGTTGATCCACGTATTTTAACTAGTCACATTGTGTTTCTTGTTGTGGAGATTAAGTCGTAAACAGGTTGGATGATCACGTATCCTAAAATCATTACTACGAATACTATAAGGGCGGTCGACAGGCCCCCTTGTGTAGCGCTGTAAAAGTCCATATTGAATCCTATTACCATAGTAATGAGGCCCATTGCGATGGCGAAAAGACCAAGTGCTATGTGAATGATTTTGACGGGTCCACTCTTTACCATCAAACGAACTTTTGATGAGAACAATGCGCCGATGCCTGTGACGAAACTGACTAATGAAAATGCCAACGCTATTACACCTGAAATAAAAAAAATGCATAGTTAGTTGGTATGTAGGTAGGTATACCTATAGAACACGGTGAAACATCGTTTGGTGCACGTTGCACGAGGTGAAATATCGCCTCGTATTTCAGGAAATGTATTCAGAAAAACGCTTATTCTGTCAGTGGCGCAGCGTAGTGGGGGCGGCAGGGGCGACCCGCCCGGGTGACACTTTTAGGGGGCGGCAAAATTTCACAATAAATAATAATAATATCTTGTAAATATTCGAATTGTACACACAATATTTAAGACTGTTCTTGCCGAAAAGTTCTTTAAAATTAAGTACTGAAAATTATAGTCTTTTAAATTGAAATACCTAAACAAGCTAAGCGGCCAAAAGAAATTCCGCTTTGGGCGGCTGACACCCACGCTACGCCACTATCCTATATATTTTATTTATCTCTTTAGTATTTATTATATTTCATCCGATAAATTAGGCTTGTAACCCAACAGGACTAGGCAGAAGAGCGCTTCGCCAGCTTTGTTTAATAGGTAATAATACTATGTTTTTATACCTATCAACAAAACCCTTAGGTACGTGGCGAGCAAGCATATGAACCGCCTAATGATATACTAGACTATGTATAGGTACCTACAATAAAAAACGGCACTATTGCGCGTTTTCGACCCACTTAGAAGAAATTATCAATGACTAAATTCGTTGTATTTGATAATTATGACAGATATCCAAATAAAATTTTGTCCGACGTCGAAATATAAATAAGTATCATACATCTTTACATAAATAATGTGTATTATCTATGTTATTAAAGTTTTGACTAGTTTTCGGTTGAGTTTATAATGGTATTTAAAGTCAAATTCTTATTTATAAGTCAGGCATCAGGTTTCCAAACATTTATACATGGACACAAAGAACATCCAGACTCAGAACAAGTTATTGTTTGTGGATCTCACAAATTTTTGTCGTGTGCCCACACGGGACAAAAATTTGAACCCACAAAACTCGGTGCAGCGACAGCGGCGGCGACTCCTCTACTAAAACGGGCGAGGCTGACTCACTTTTAAAATGAAAAGAATAGACTTTTGTAACAATATAAAGAAATGATTAACTAGTCTTATTTAATACATCACAGCTTATCTTAGCAATACCGTTATCTGTCCTCTGGATATAATTTATCTTAATATCTTTCAGGTATTTACTCAAAGTAGAGAGTTGCGGCAAGTTGGATATGGTGGTATGTCCATTAGGTACGCTGACTGCCATAGATAGAGTAATGGATTTCCGTATTCGTATTGTCATCAAAATGCTTCCATATCTATGTCATTCTACCAATATATTCTCAATATTTAGCAGCTTGGAGTTAGGAAATTTGTGGTGTTACATCCATGCCTTGGAAAGCACGTTAAGTTTAAGCCTAAACTTTTTTCGGTTATGTCGTATTGCCATGTCATTGGATTAAGAGAGCTAGGGACACTAGTAATAAGACTACTGCTACTATATACGGCTCTTATCGTGGTCACGCAGTTCAGCAGCTATGGTTTAGGGAGATTCGATATGAATTGCGATATGAACCGAAACGTAGTCAAAGTGTAAGTATAAATAGTTAGACCGAATAGAAAGACGCTACTTTAAAAATAAAAATAGATTTTTACAATTAATGTCGATGTTATCCGCTGTACGTGGTAGGTGTTTAATTTCAATATATAATATTTGCGTTAATTAGATACCTACTAATTTACTCATGTTGTCTGCAAAAAAATAGGACATTTGTTTTAAGTAGTGACTACTGAGTTGGTACTATGTCCGTATCTAAATAATTTGAACAATAATCAACAAGTATGCAGTGTTACACACCCCGTGCCTCGAAAAGCACTTAAAGCAATAGCTTTACGTGCTTTTCGAGGCACTAGCTTTATTTGCTAACCGATAGGTTAAGTGCCTGATTTCTCTGGTCATGTCGTATTGCTATGTCATCGGATTGGGAGAGTTTGGGACACTATAATAATAATGCCATAATGAAAGAGCCGAAACGTCAAAAATGTTTCTGTTTAAATAGTTTAATAGCTTTAAAATAGTTGACAGTATTGATTTTTAAAATGTTCGCATTGTTGCAAACATTTGCGTAAATGTAGGGCATATAACCCAATAAGGTATTCATGTTGTCTGCAAAAAAATAGGACATTTGCTTTTAAGTAGTGACTACTGAGTACCTACTAGGTATCTCCGTAAATAATTTGGACACTAATCAAATTGATGTTTACATAATGTTATAGATCCTGAGTACAAAGTTCATTAGTACCTAAGTAGGTACTCAAAAATATCGGAGTAAAATTGTGTTTAGTAAGCTGTTGTACAATAAAGTGGGCTGTCAAGAATTCAAGATAATACTTTATTTTATCGATACGGCGCTATGGCACAACGTATTAAGATGTTACTTACAACTGTGTCTCTGCGTGTTAGGGACAAATCTAATCAACTGATTCTACATTGATAATAATCTGCTATAAGTAGGTTTACACAGTTTAAATCTATCATACATACTACTGCTTAATTCTTACTATAATATTATAAATGTGAAAGTTTGTGAGGATGTATGGATGTATGGATGTTTGTTACTCTTTCACGCAAAAAACTACTGGACCGATTGCGATGAAACTTGGTGTGTAGATAGCTGGAAACCTGGATTCGTACATCGGTTTTTTATCCCGATATTCCCACGGGAACGGGACTTACACGGGTGAAACCGCGGGCAAAATCTAGTGTGTAATATTTATATTAAATTGATATGACGGATCGTTTTCATTATTGTTGCAAAAGCACTAAAGCTTTAGTCTGATAGTGTTTTGTACTATTTGATTAACCTGTCAAGACTTACTTAGATGTATGGCAGGATGATGTTACGTCAGGGGTGTCATTCTCAACTTCTGGACTGAAAGTTGTGGTTTGATACACGGGTACGCGACCCCGGTTCCCTGAGCTACTATTTTCTTCATCTATCCTCCGAGTCAATAGTATCACTTTACCTTTATATCCTCTCTCACTGCCACAATTATTCCTTTCCAACCCTACTCCTATTTCCCGTCTCTCCTGGGTCTGCGGATGCCTCCCGTACAAAACAAAGTCTGTTTCGGTTCTGACGGCAATCCAAAATTAATAAACAAATGGTTCTTGGCTAATTTGGCGGAACAGCAAGGCATTGCAGAAGGCCAAGGGCGACAGCAGAGGTCAAAAGCGCTGTCGGCCAGATGCTGCATCTAAACTCTTCTCCGGTCGTAGCGATTCTCCGTTCCATCGGATACTGAAGGGTGAGGACGAGAGAGTGCATCTGTGTTTGCGCGCATGCTTATGCACTTAAATATATCCTGCGCAAAGGACTGCGGCATGAATAAAGGCTCCCGAGACTAAGTCCTGTGGCGATGGGCAGAGGTAGAGAGGTCGAGTTGAGATGTGCACTCGGCTTTGTCTGATGCCTACACACAGGCGGCTCTGGTATTGATGGTCGTTTCCGCGTTGCATTAGGGATAACAGCGTGGATTAGGCAGCAGCCAGAGTGACGAAGCAGCCCTATTTAGGGAGGCACTGCTTCCCCCGAATGGGGAGGGGACTAGAAAAGGTGTCCTAAAGAAAGCTTGTCCCACACTTATTGGGGGTAGTAACCGCGGCTACCCAAGCATCCCATTTTTCGTGGTCGAAGATACAACGAAAATAAAACAACTATTATGACATTCGGTGCGTGGAATGTCCGCACCCTTCTCGATCGTGACGCTAACCTTTGTCCAGAACGGAAAACTGCTGTTGTGGCTAGAGAGCTTTCGCGATATAATGTGGACATAGCCGCTCTCAGCGAAACCCACTTGCCAGAAGAAGGCGAGCTCATGGAACACGGCGGTGGGTATAAATTCTTCTGGAAAGGTACCCCAGCTACAGAACCAAGACTCTCTGGTGTTGGCTTCGCAATACGGACACAGATTGCTAGCAAACTGGAAGAATGTCCAGAATACATCTCAGACCGCGTTATATCATTGAGTCTGCATTTCGACAATTGAATGTAATCAGCGTATATGCTCCAACGATGGACAAGGATGACGAAATAAAAGGTAAATTTTATGAAGACCTTACACGCTTGCTCACCGGGATAGGCCCGAGAGAGCAGATTCTTCTGCTGGGCGACCTCAACGCTCGAGTGGGCTGTGATTATGAAGCGTGGCCGGGGTCTTAGGGAGACATGCGATTGGCAATATGAACATTAATGGTCTATTATTGCTAGGCCTGTGTGCTCAATTTGGCCTTACCATCACAAACACATGCTTCCGGCTACCAGCAAAATATAAAACCACCTGGATGCATCCGAGGTCGAAACATTGACATCTCATTGACTACGCGATCGTTTGACAAAAACATATCTCCCAGGTCCATGTCATACGCGCTATGCGTGGTGCTAACTGCTGGTCAGACCATCGACTTATAGTCACAAAATTGAAGCTTCGCTTACATCCACCGCGCAGGTCTTGCAGACAAAAGACAAGATGACAAGGGAGATAAAAGACAAATGGTGGCTACAGAAAGCGGAACACCTGCAGTGGCTCTCTGATACAAACCAACTTGGTGCGTTACTACCACTGTAATCAATAAATAAATTATTATTATTATTCTCTTTATTTAAATATTTTCAATATATTTTTCATTTTTAAATATACATATATCTATAAAAATACATATCATTTAAAAATATAAAATATATGGTACCCCACCGGCATCGGGAACAGGGTCCAAGCTGCCGGTGGTTAGGATTCTAGAGATAGGAACCTCCTCACAATGCGTGCTGTAACTAAAATCACTGCCTTCTGCATCAAACCCTTGATCCAAGCACCCAACGCGAACCTCTTTAGATGGTGATCGAGGCTCTTGGCTATTAGACCATTGACAGATATGACTATCGGCACAATGATTGCCGAATCAACGTCCCACATGTCGACAACCTTGCGAGCCAAATCGAGATATTTAATTTGCTTATCTTTTTCAGCTTTCGCGAGATTGCCGTCATGCGGAATGGTGACATCGATAATCAATGCGCGGCGCTCTGATCGATCTATCACCACAATGTCAGGTTTGTTGGCCACAACAGTCCTGTCTGTGATGATAGTTCGATCCCAGTACAACGTGACATGACCATTTTCGAGAACTGATTCAGCTACATACCTGTAGTACGGCACTTCAACATCTACAAGTTTGTATTTCAGAGCAAGTTGCTGGTGAATAATCCTGGCTACTTGGTTATGTCTGTGCAAGTACTCGCCGTTAGCAAGACGAGAACAACCGGAAACTATATGCCTGAGGGACTCACCAGGTAGGTGGCACGCCCGACAAATGTCAACCGTACCATCCCTCAAGATATATCTCCGGTAGTTATTCGTCTTGATAACTTCGTCCGCAATAGCACAGATAAACCCTTCGGTTTCCCCAAAGAGGTCACCGAAACGTAGCCAGTTCACGGAGGCTAACAGGTCTACATCAGCTCCATATAGAGCCTTGTAGAACCTACCGTGAAGCTCCTTGCTCTGCCATACATCCCTGCGATCGTTAGTGCTAAGTACTACAGGCTTGCGCCAGTTCTCTTTAGCCAAACTGAGCGGGGTGAGTCCGATGTCTACAGCAACTACATCCCGATGCATACCCACGTCTGCCTGAAGAAAGTATTCTCTGAGGTTGCATACCTCGCGGTTATGAAGGGCCTTGGCATTCAGAAAGCCTCGGCCTCCACATTTCCGCGGGATATACAATCTCATCACAGACGAACGTGGGTGATGCATACGGTATGCCGTCAAGAGTGTACGGACCCTCCGGTCCAGGGCATCCAGTTCAGTCTGAGTTCACTTAAGTATGCCAAAGGAGTACATGAGCACCGGCATGACCCAACCGTTTCAAGCGCGCACCTTGTTGCCACCTGATAAAAGACTTTTTAAAACTTTTTTCAGGCGACCAAAGAAACGCTCCTGCAACGATTGCTTCATGTCAGCCTCATTGATACTTAACGCCTGTGACATACCCAAGTACTTGTAAGTATCGGTTACAAGAAGTGATCGTAGGTTAATGGAATCCGAAAGTTGTGTTCCTTCGGATTCCACTATCCTGCCTTGCTTTACATGGATGACAGCACATTTGTCCACACCAAAATCCATACTGATAGACTTACTAAAAGTTTCAGTTACTTTAAGTAAATCCATCAACTGTAATTTAGTGTGGGCAAACAACTTTAAGTCATCCATATACAACAAGTGGGATATCACTCCACCACCTCTATGTAACCTGTAACCTAGCCCTGAACCCTCTAGTAATGTACTAAGAGGATTTAATGCTAGGCAGAACCAAAGAGGACTCAGGCTGTCGCCCTGAAATATACCCCGCTCAATTTTTATCAATTCGCCATTCCCAGGGATCTGTCGACATCCTGGATAGCTAAGAACCGTTTTCCATTACCCCATGCATGACTTCAAAAAGGTGCGCAGAGTTGCATTTACTTTATACAACTCTAAGACCCTCAAAAGCCATGCATGAGGCACCGAATCATACGCTTTCTTATAATCTATCCAACATGCCGCCATACCCCTTTGTTTACGGCGAACCTGTTGGCTAATGGCCATATCAATGAGGAGGAGCTCCTTAGTACCACGAGCCCCCCTCTTACATCCATGCCATTATTATTATTATTATTAGGCGAGCTAAGAACACTCACAGGAACAACTCAACGGACAAGCGTACCTTTAAGGTCATGTGACGGCGTGACATTGTTGACGTCCAAGAAGGACGTGTTGAATCGTTGGGCTGAGTACTTTGCGAAACTACTTAATGTTGATCGGTCAGCTGATACTTAATCAGCAGATAAAAGAGATCGCATCTCTCCCGCAAAGGCTTGAGCTTGATGAGCCACCGACGTTGCAGGAAGTGATAGTAGCCATTAGAATCAACAAAATGGGAAAGCGGTTGGCGTGGATGGTATTCCTGGTGAACTTTTGAAGTACGTAGGGGAGGGGCTATATGACATAATATGGAAACTTTTTACTCAGATGTAGAGCGATGAGCAAGTTCCATCTGACTTCAAGATCTCGCGAATCTGCTCACTGTACAAGAATAAAGGTGACAGGTCCAGTTGTAATTCCTATTGTGGCATATCGCTGCTCTCTACGCCCGGAAAGGTCTTTGCCAGGATTTTGCTCAACCGTCTAACCTCAGTTTCGGAAGAAATGCTTCCAGAATCCCAGTTTGGCTTCCGCCCTGAGAGAGGAACCTGTGAAGCATTTTTCTGTGTGCGACAGCTACAAGAGAAAAGCCGTGAGCAAGGTCGACCATTGTTTCTCTGTTTTGTTGACTTAGAAAAGGCTTTTAACTGTGTTCCTCGTTCCGGGCAACCTACCCTCTCCAGAGCAATCCATAGGGCCTCCCTATGGATTGTTCTGGAGAGGGTAGGTTGCCCGGCGAAATTTGTACGTCTAGTTCACCTACTACACGACGGCATGACATGCTGTGTGGCTGCAAATGGGGAACCTGACTGGGTTTCTTCCCCGTCACCTGTGGGGTTAAGCAAGGCTGTATTCTTGCTCCCACACTATTTGCCATCTATTTTGCAGCTGAAGTCAATGAGACGTTACAAAAAGTACCTACAGGCATCCATATTCGCTTCCAAACTGATGGAATGCTTTTCAACCTAGCTAGGTTTCTCACAAAATGATAACCGAGATTATGTACGCGGATGACCTATGCTTTTTAGCTGATTCCCCAACTTCTCTACCACCACGTTCGGGCTTAAGATAAGTGTCAGTAAGACAGAAGTCATGACAACAGGCGTTTCAACAGATGAACTTCTGAAAATCTATCTCGGTCAAGATGTCCTGAAGCGCGTAGAGAAATTCAAGTACCTGGGAAGCACAATAACAACGCAGTGCGACCGTGATGCCGAAATAAACTGCAGAATCGGTACTGCCTCAGCCTCTTTGGGTAAACTTAGAACTAAGGTCTTTCGTTCGCACGATCTAAAACTGGCTACTAAAATTGCAGTTTATAGAGCTATTGTCCTACCAAGCCTGTTATATGGCTCAGAGACTTGGTGCCTTTACCGCAGACACAAAAAGACATTAAATCAATTCCACCTCCGATGTCTGCGGGATATCATGAACATCCACTGGACGGACCGCATTAGAAATACTGAAGTTCTTCGACGCGCTAAGATCTGTGGCATTGAAGCATATCTGATGCGGCGTCAACAACGCTGGTGTGGTCACGTGTTCCGTATGCCAAATGAACGGATCGCAAAGTGCATCTTCTATAGCGAGCTTCAAGAAGGCAAGCGCAAGCACGGCGGACAGATCTTGCGATACAAAGATGTGCTTAAAAGGCACATGAAAAATTGCAGTATTGACCCCTTAACGTGGGAGTCATCTGCGGCAAATCGCTCAGAATGGCGACGTCTTGTAAGGCAGAAGATCGACGCCTTTGAAAACACACGTAAAGACGAGCACGACGCAGAAAGAGACAAGCTAAAAGCCAGACCACCATCGGCTTTAATTTACCATTATAGTGACGGCGTTCTCACTTGTCCGAAATGCTCAAGAACATTTACGGCCAAAATTGGCTACAACAGCCACATGCGAGCACACCACCGACGTGACGCCAGTTGCTGAGCCTATCCAGCAGTCACTGTAGCCGAAATCGGCTTGGATTATTATTATAGATGTAGGGCGTATCTAGAGTTATTTTCCGGAGGGTGTTCGGCCCCTAAACTGCGTTTGCTTATATACAATCCTAGAATTTCAGTTAAAATCTAATATCTTAGGGTGGCCTTAAATACGCCAAAAGTTGCATGCATCGTGTAGTTATTATCGTAACCCAGGGTTTTCTATAGTAGGTAGGTACTAAAATATTATGAAGAGCATACGATCTGTCTGATAATAAAAAGTTATCGTGGCGCTGCTTGCAGAGCATATCCTTTATTACATGCTTTATGTGCTGGGCATGCATGAAGTCTATTAGAATAACTAAGCTAGTAGGTACGGTCCTATGGTCACATTTAAGCGCAAGAACTAAGAAAACTAAAGAAAACGCAAGCGTTTTCAATAGGAATTTTCAGTAGCACTAATAAAAGATAGTTTTTGGTTGCTTTAAATAACTACTTGATCAAATAAAGTAGATAAGTTTATTTTACATGTTTCTTCTTACCAATTGTAAACTGTACCTACCATAAATACTTTAGTTATTTTTGTGTGCTAGGTTTTCTGATAACTCAAATATGTAAGATAAAGTTAGTGTTTGAAGTGGATATATATCACAAGATTACAAACGAACTGAACTTTATAACTAAGTTAAGATGACGCTATATAATTTAAATAAAACTCGTCATTATATTTAATTGAACTATCATCGTATATGTAGATCTTTCACAGTGTACCAATATTAAAAAAGACAGGGTGGCAATATACGTGAATACAGGCAAATATTTGAAAAACATATTTTTGCTTTTGCATCTACATTGCGTGTAGCTACTTAGAGGCTCCGACAAGTTCTTGTTGAGCAAATTGTTAGTGGCTTTTTCTGGTAATAGTTTTAATAGTTCGTAGTAGTATCAAATCTTAAAATATGAATAAAGCGTATATACCCTCATAGCACCTAATATAAAAAAACATAGCCGGCGAAAGAGGTCTTAACCTTTACCTGATCTCCGGGAAAACACAGAGAGTCCATGTATAGAATTAACTTTTTTATATAATTCGGAGGCGGAAGTGAGAGTATGATGAATTCGCTGTTAAGCTTGAGGGTTACGTTGTGATAAGGCAGTATCTATCGTGAAAAGATTTCTTACCGCAGATGCCATGAGCAGTTGTAATCTGCATATTGACTCTTGCCAGTCCAAGGAAAGTGCCAATGATGACGAACACTGCACCGATAAGTTGCAGGCATCCGTGTACGATGCGTTTGGCGTCATTAGACAAATGGGCCGACCATGAGTTGTGTCGATGCATCGTCAGGATCGCCTCCACGAAGAAGAGTTGGTACTGCAACAAAAAGCAAACCAAGATTATAATTGTAACCATATTTAGCCATACCATACCCATATTATTATCATCGTTAAATATCCATATATTGTATTAAACTAAAATATGTGTATACCTTCCCTTTCTACCGACCCTTTCGTTCAATGGCCTCTACATAACGCATATTGAGGCGATAGAATGGGAGTAGAGGCAGACCAGAATAGGTAACCTTCTCTCGGATCCGTGAATCAATACTGTTGTGAACAGATAAAAATACCTCACGCTCAAGAAAGTATGATGTGGAAAAAGAATAAAAACGATTTAATATTATTGGCAGTATGTTCAGTTATTTTTAAGTGATTAAGAGAAGCTTCGATGTAAGTTTTTCTTGACATAAACTATTTATACGTGGTACTGATGGAGCGAAGCGATTATCTTGGTTTCATACTGAAGACTCCAGTAGATGCTGGATAATTCAGTTGGTAGGTATATTTTATTTAATGGGTTTATACATAATTATATAGAATATTTATATTAAAATAAAAGTTTTGTTAATAACAGCTAGATCTATAATTAGTTGTTTTTATTAAATATGTAGTTGAAGAAAATAGTCAACGTATGTAAGAATTACACTATAAGCCCTACGGCAAATTGCGCTACCAAATATGAAATATGGTAATGATAGACTGTTAGACGGCACGCGAACATGACTGTAGTCATATTATTCCGGCCAATATTTTATATCGTAAATAAAATCTAGGCTATGATTTAACCTTTTACTGTACCACATTTATTCAAGGCAAGTTATAAAATATATTGAAAGTCAATACAATTGATAGTAATTTTGATCAATATTTATCAAGGTCTACAAAATCTATAATATTTTGATAATACGTACACCAGTGCCTGCAAAAACGATATGCAACTGCAAGTTCGTAATTTCTCCGTTCTGAGCCGAGGTCAGCGCGAAATGCCACACACAGAACACCACGATCGCGATCTGCATGTGTTGCAGCAAGTTGAACAGTTGGCAGATCGCGCGCCAAGCGGACTCCCATGAACTGTCGTACATATTGCCACTTTCCTCATCATACGCCGTCGGAGCTCTTGTTAACTCCGCCTGGTACGGCACATGCTCTCGGACCTCGAACATTTCCACCTTATCCATCGACTGACTAGTACTCGGTCTATCCATCTTTAGCTGGCACTGCACCCCACGGTGTTACTTAATTTCCTAACTCCGGAAATCCCTCACAGACACGCGGTCACATGGAGTCCCGTCGACTTCAGAACTAAATTGCCAGTATTTGTCCAAGATAGCGACACTCTTGTTTAAGATAACAAGAGAAAATTCGATTGATAGTTCAGTTATCGTCGAAGAATTGACAGTTTTAAGATTACGATCTTGCGTAACATTCCGATAATGCGAGATGATATTGTACTTATACGTTAGATTAGAAGCAATTTTATCTCCTTCATTCTTTTAGGAATGTCGAAATACTGAAGTCTTCTGAAGGAGTGGTCGTTCAACGGCTAAAACTCTAGTTGTTGTGACCTACTTTTCATGTATTTGTGCCCAATTATTATGTTATTTCGCTTTAGGTTCTACTGCCATAACCTTGGTATGATTTGCTCACCTTGGTGCCTATATTTTATTTACAATAACAAATACTGTACAGAACGGGTTCATGTATTTGGTTGACGTCAATATTTACTTATTCGCGAATGTCGTTGGTATTTACAAAATGTCTGAGATTCTTATTATTTTAGTGCATACGTACCTGTGATATTGAGCTGTTGTTTCAGCCCAATCTTTGTTGTTTCATGTTCTGCAAAGTAATGTTCAAGTTTCTTTGATTTAAAGTGATTGTTCAAATGCAGCAGACCCTTTATAGATCACGATTCCATGTCTTCAATCATTAACTTTTTGCTTTTGATCATTGTTGAACAATAAGAATGTATTATAAATTTCAGCACATTAGCTGTTTTACAACTACTAACTTCATTCAGAATAAGAGTTATTCACAACCATTGAATTATTTTAAATTACAAATCCATGTGTGTCTATTATTCTTTTTATAATGTACACTGTACTTAAACAGCACGCAACGCTTACGTATAACATCAACCTTACTAACACTAAAAGACGAAAAGATATTGTCTGTACCACACTTTCTGAATCAAAGTTTGTTTTTACAAATAGATTTTTCGCATTCTTAGGGCCTTTTCTTTATAACAAGATAAATAAACAAACAGCTATATATGACCTAAGTTACATAAGATCTAAGCGGATAGTCTGTCAGTACTTACAAACTTTAAATTATGAGGATACTGAAGATTTGTTGATTGTTGTTAAATAAGTAATAAAAAGTTCCATGATAATAATTATAATCTTGGCCTATTTTTGCATATATTTATATAATAAGTATGGTTAATTGTATATAATTTAGTTCCTAGTAGTATATTGTAAGTGCCCTTAACGCCTGTGGCACAGGTTTACCCTAGTACAGGCACCAATATTATATTATCTATATTAAGTACTTTATGGACTGTATTCATGTTTTACCACTGTAATCAATAAATAAATTATTATTATGGCTTTTTATTTTTTCTCAGCTCGTGGCTGGTTTTAACTACATTTACGGGCCAAAACCAAGTAAATGTAGTGTGTGCTTAAATATGATGGTATAGATGTTGTCTGCGTTATATCGTTTTCGTCCAGTGACATGAATTTTCTAACAATCCTACATGTATTCAATATGGCTGTTTTCTGGAGAATTATGTAAACGGGTTCTTTTAGATCTATTAATTTCAAGCTATGGTGTAGATGTTTGGGTATGATTCCGGTAGTAGAAAGAACAATAGGTACTATATATACTTTATCTTGCCTCCATATTCTTGATATTTCTTCTTTTAATTCTACATATTTTCTTATTTTCTCTCTAATGGTTTTTTGTATATTATGTGTATTAGGGACTGCAATGTCTATAATATATGTGGTTTTATTAATTTTATCTTGTAAAGTTATGTCTGGTCTGTTGTAGTGAATGGTCTTGTCAGTGAGAATAGCGCGATCGTAATACAGCTTATGTGTGGTGTTTTCTAGTACAGTTTGAGGCGCGTATTTGTTGTAGGGAGTGTTTATGTCTTGTATGAGACTATGTTTGTGTGCTAGTTTTTGGTGAATAATATTTTATATTAGCTATTTGATTGTGTCTGTGTGTGTAATCTGTCTGTGTAAGAGTTGTGCATGCTCCAGTTATATGTTGAATGGTTTCAGGTTGATTGTGACACTTACGGCATTTGTCGTTTGTAACCGCAGGGTCTTTAATTATATATTTCCTGTAATTTTTGGTGTTTATTATTTGATCTTGGATAGCTATCATAAATCCTTCTGTTTCTGGAAATAAATTACCTATTTTCAACCATTTGTTTGAAGCTATCGTGTCTACGTGAGTCTGCTCTAAGTCATGAGGAGGTCTTCCATGAAGTGTTTTCTTTTTCCATTCTTCAATTTTCTGTATCTGCGGGTCGCTATTGTTAGGGTTTTGTATATTTGGTGGATCGTGTAGGTTAAGTGGGGTGTAGCTGTAATCATTTTCAACTATGGCTTTATGAATTTCACTGGTGTAAGATTTTGTGATGAAGAAGTTTCTCAAGTTATAGATCTGTTTCTGCCAGAGGTGATGTATATCTATGAAACCCCTACCTCCAACCTACCTTTTAATGGTAAGCCTTTCTATTGCGGATTTAGGATGAAGGTGATTGTGCTTTGTTAATGTGGTGCGTGTACTTCGTTCTATGTGCTCTATGTCAGTTTTTGTCCATTTTATAACTCCAAATGAATAAGTTAATATTGGTACGGCATATGTATTCAATGCTTTAATTAAATATTTGCCAGTGAGTTGAGTTTTGCAAATGGTATTAGTTCTTCTTTTGTATTCTGTTGTAAGTATTTGTTTGAGTGTTGTGTGATCTAGTCCTTTTGATTGCTTATACCCTAAATATTTATAAAGATCGGTGGGTTCCATCGCTGTAATGGTATTAGCATCATCCACTGGATAGTCACCAGGCCGAATTTTGCCTCTTATTATATGTAACGTTTTACATTTATCTAATCCAAAAGCCATATTTATATCTTTACTGAATTTAGTAGTTGTTTCTAAAAGCGTATTCATATCTTTAAGTGATTTGCTATAATAATTATAAATTTTAAATTAAATTAATAATTAATAATAATTTAATGTCATCCATATATATTAAATGTGAGATAACTGTGTCTCCTGTATTATATTTAAGACAATATCCGGCCTGGCAGCGTCGCAGTAAATGTGATAGAGGGTTCAAGGCTAGACAGAACCACAATGGACTCAGAGAATCGCCCTGATAAATACCTTTCTTTATAAATATTTGTCGGGTCTTGACTATGTTGTCGCGGTTACCTAGTTGCAATGTTGTTTTCCACTTTGTCATTACATTTCGCAGGAAATCTATTATTTTAGGGTGAATTTTATAAATCTGTAGAATTTGTAGCAACCAACAATGAGGAATACTGTCAAATGCTTTTTTGTAATCGATGTAGGTGCAGTGTAAATTTCTGTTTCGTGTTGTGGCGTGTTTGAGAATAGTAGAATCTATAACAAGTTGTTCTTTACAACCCATATGGCCTTGTCTGCATCCTTTCTGCTCTTCTGCTATTATGTGATTATTTTCAATATGAAAGTAAATTTTTCGGGTTATTGCTGTAAGTAAGTAAGGATTTTGTATAATTTTGGCAGGCATGTGATGGGTCTATATTTTGAAGGTTCTACTGAGTTCTTGGCTTTCGGCAACATATAAGTTATGCCAGTGGCAAGGAAATCTGGTACGTTCTGTTTCCCTAATATTATGTCAGTTAAGTTTTTCGCTATATTATTATTATTCTCTTTATTTAAATATTTTCAATATATTATTCATTTTTAAATATACATATATCTATAAAAATACATATCATTTAAAAATATAAAATATATGGTACCCCACCGGCATCGGGAACAGGGTCCAAGCTGCCGGTGGTTAGGATTCCAGAGATAGGAACCTCCTCACAATGCGTGCTGTATCTAAAAGCACTGCCTTCTGCATCAAACCCTTGATCCAAGCACCCAACGCGAGCCTCTTTAGATGGTGATCGAGGCTCTTGGCTATTAGACCATTGACAGATATGACTATCGGCACAATGATTGCCGAATCAACGTCCCACATGTCGACAACCTCGCGAGCCAAATCGAGATATTTAATTTGCTTATCTTTTTCAGCTTTCGCGAGATTGCCGTCATGCGGAATGGTGACATCGATAATCAATGCGCGGCGCTCTGATCGATCTATCACCACAATGTCAGGTTTGTTGGCCACAACAGTCCTGTCTGTGATGATAGTTCGATCCCAGTACAACGTGACATGACCATTTTCGAGAACTGATTCAGCTACATACCTGTAGTACGGCACTTCAACATCTACAAGTTTGTATTTCAGAGCAAGTTGCTGGTGAATAATCCTGGCTACTTGGTTATGTCTGTGCAAGTACTCGCCGTTAGCAAGACGAGAAGAACCGGAAACTATATGCCTGAGGGACTCACCAGGTAGGTGGCACGCCCGACAAATGTCAACCGTACCATCCCTCAAGATATATCTCCGGTAGTTATTCGTCTTGATAACTTCGTCCGCAATAGCACAGACAAAGCCTTCGGTTTCCCCAAAGAGGTCACCGAAACGTAGCCAGTTCACGGAGGCTAACAGGTCTACATCAGCTCCATATAGAGCCTTGTAGAACCTACCGTGAAGCTCCTTGCTCTGCCATACATCCCTGCGATCGTTAGTGCTAAGTACTACAGGCTTGCGCCAGTTCAGTTTAGCCAAACTGAGCGGGGTGAGTCCGATGTCTACAGCAACTACATCCCGATGCATACCCACGTCTGCCTGAAGAAAGTATTCTCTGAGGTTGCATACCTCGCGGTTATGAAGGGCCTTGGCATTCAGAAAGCCTCGGCCTCCACATTTCCGCGGGATATACAATCTCATCACAGACGAACGTGGGTGATACATACGGTATGCAGTCAAGAGTGTACGGACCCTCCGGTCCAGGGCATCCAGTTCTGTCTGAGTCCACTTAAGTATGCCAAAGGAGTACATGAGCACCGGCATGACCCAACCGTTACAAGCGCGCACCTTGTTGCCACCTGATAAAAGACTTTATTATTATTATTATTATTGTGTAATTTGCGTAAAAAAACATGTTTTTTATGTACTCGCAGAAGTTTTAATGCAAAGTTATGCTGACATTGAATGTTTATTTCCTTCAAACACAATTGCACTTATTCTAATTTGTAGGGTTGTGAAGAGTCCAACGGAACTCGAATTTTATATAGAATATTGTTCTTATTTAGCCAGATAAGCGGCCATTGGCCTGTCTTTCCATATCTTACATTCTCAAGAGAAATATGTACCCATAGGTAGAGCCGTTTCAGCCCTGATTTAAACTGCCCCACTGTTGGAAAGAGATGATTGGACTGTTTTCAACAATACATTTTACAATCTATTTTATAGACCCCTGCATCTTGTAAAGGTAATTGGCACTTGACGGATGGTAAAAATTGACTTATCTTCGTTGGCGGCTTGAAGTATGTGTTGATTGAAGCTCGCTTCAAGATGTAGCCAATCTTGTCAAAGACACCCCTTACATAAGGCAGTATAGCAGGCTGGCGCTCGACTGTGGCTGGCTTTTCTCGGGATCTGTGACAGCGGCGCGGCTGTTGGAGCTTGTTATCTTGCAGTATTTGCATGACATGTTGAAGCTCGGCGTCCAGGTGGTTCTTGTCACAGATCCCGTGGGCTCTCTGAAACAAAGACATTCCCACGGTAGCTAACTGTTTAGGATGGTGGTGAGATTCACCGTTTAAGTACCTATTTGTATGTGTCTGTTTCCTATACACAATGTGGCAAACTTCAGGATACTTCTGCGTAAATAGAAACACCAATGACTAAATTATGTTCGGGTACTTTGAAATAACTACACTGGAACATTGAGACAACTACCATCTTAGTCTCCCCATGACCATGGCTACTGGAAAGCAACCGAAACGTCGGGGAAAGTGTAAACCTAAATATAAATAGATTTAATAGTTTAATTAATTTTATTAGCTTATAAATTAGTAAAATTCAATAGTAGTAGTAGTGTAATAGTTTCAAAATTATGTAATACAGTGATTAATAAACAACGCAATAAAATCCGTATATAGTAGTTTAATATCAATACTTTATTGATTTACTTTTTTTAAATCTTGAGACAATAACATATACGTATATGTACCGCGTTATCTGTTATCCACTTGGTAATTATTTGCTATCGTTTTATTTCATTTATTAAGGGATAATAAACAGTTACAACATAATATAATGTCCATTAGATGTCATATAATATGCAAAAATATAAAAACATACCAATAGCAATGCTGCAGCCCATTGCATTATCCACTAATTAAACATAAATTATACACAATGGGTGCCACTAGACAGACAATCATTTATAAAACAATATATAAATCAATTTCTATAAAATTAAATAATACAAATATTCAAATAGGAACATGAAAAGATTTATAAACAGAAATAGCTTTGTTGCCAGACAACAAATTCATTTACATTACATATAAATTACAATTAAAATAAAATAAATAATATATTATAAACTGAAATAAAATAAATAATATAATATAAAATAAAATTACTATTAAAATACAATATAATATACTTATATTTAATTGAATCTCAGCTAAAATTACAATTTCAGCTAGGATTCAATTAAATAATTTGAAATGATTCATTGCAAATTATTATGTCGTACAGAAATATTTAAGGACATTAGATTTAAATTGAAATTTCGAGCAAGCAAATATATCGATATATATAAAATTTGTATTATAAGAAGCCACCATTCTATGTATGGGGCAACGTAGTCCCGAGTTTGTCCGACATGTGCTAATCGCGAACAGAGCACAAGTATGAACTTTGCGCACATTTACAATTCGGGGAACCACGTAACACAATTTACTCGTAAGATCCAAGGCATCAAAATGATTGTGAACAATATTATAGAGCAAATTGGCTAGACTGATTAACTTAAACTTAATAAGTAATAGTGAGTATGACAAGTGAGTTGAAGTGAGAGAAATTTGCGCTGGACTCTCTCGGTCCCAGCAATGTATTTTTAACGTTGATCCATATTATAGTTGAATACCTATTATTTTCGCATGGATTTCAGAACTTCTCCTTTGACGCGCAATAGCTATCAAAAGAACTTATTTACCTCACCTTTAAAAACAGAAAAAGCTATATATGAAGGATGTATATTTAATTATTTCTTATATATTTTTTTAATTGTTGGTATTAATAGCATTCATTAATAATATTTTTAAATACCTAGTAAATATAATATTATTGACCCTTGGTATATTATGTATGCAAATATTAGTTGAAAATTACTGTCACTGCGTTACGTTTGGTGAGAAAGAATTCTGGGGGTCACCTATTATCTTTAGTTGCTTAGCCCTTGCGTCGACAACACGAGAGTGATAAGTAGGTACTCCTGATTTCGCAAGCAATCATTATAGGTATCTGTAACCACCTACCATCAGAATGCACGATTTCTCTTTTACCACATCAACAGTAACAAGTCTGGACTGACAGGTTTATCAAAAAACTTGCCATCTAAATTTAATAGAAAATATCCAATGTCAATGAGCCGATAAAGTAGTATATCAATATAGACCTTGTTAGTAACAAATTAGAAGCACAAATAACTGTAATTCAGACACGAGACGAAATAAAAGAGCTCAATGCAAATAAAATCAACTGTGATCTAATTTCCACCCTCAAATACACGTGATCACAGATTTACAAAAGTTCATAATACGATCTGACCTAATGTAGTAGGTATATAATTAATAACTATGTAGCTATTTATTATAGAAAAATATTTGATACCTCTTATGATAAATACATTTTTTTTATTGTAATCCTTCGCTCTATTATTCTTTACAAGTACCTACCTATAGCTACGCAAGAAGACAACAAATAAATGATTAGAGAAGTGCAATCATTATTGTATTTTAAGCTACCAAAAGTGGGTTCCATTTAAAAAAAAATACACGTGGTGATTAACCTAAACTGAATTTAATCTTTACATGAATTATCAACACACCAACAATCAACACTTTTACACAATAATAGAATCCAAACGCAATTTGACACGAGGTCCACTCCGCACAAAGTCTCGACTAATAATGCCGGTTGACGCGCTCGTATCGCCTTATATAGTCACTTTTGGTTGTCATTATTCGGTCCTCCAACAGTATGATATTTATTTTTATATGACGAATCAAACAGTAGCGTTGTTTTGTTAATAGGAACATAAAATATGTTATTGAACATATCTCATATATTCATAAAATATTTTTAACTAACTAGTGTCAACTATTCTCAAGGTTCTAAATTCATAAGAAAAGTTTTGAAATTTTCGTGTATCAGCTATGTTTGTCCCAGTATCACAGTCAAATCATTGAATAAATTTAGACGCGGTTGTCGCAGTTTGGTAGCTTGGGGTGGAACTTCAAATCTAAGTTCTAACTAATTCCGTAGAATATAATTAACTGAACATATATTGCATTAGGTGATCGGCGTAAATTTAAATGCGAACTAACTGTAATCCACGCGCATAAGGTTGCGGATATTTTTTTTCACGAACAGTAAACCGTTACACGCCTCGTCATTAGAGATAATTTTAAATCATTATCTAGATGTAAAACTGTCTTTTGCGCAAGTCTGCCTATTCAAGCATCATCTTAAAAATTACTGAAGATAAGCAATAGCAGGCAATGCAACATCAAACAAAAAAAAATCTTTGTTCCATCGAAATCAAAGGCTAGTTAACAATACATTTATTAGTAAATACTGATTCATCACATTAAAATAATATAAAGGTTAAAAATAATTGTTTAAGCAATATACCTACTGAACAATGGAGATAATACAGAAGAATGGCAAGTAAACATCACGTCGCCATACACATATAATATCGGAGTAAACATCAATGGTTGTGAATATATCGCGAACACTGACTGCAGCCATTCGTTCATTACAAGAAGTACAACAGATCAGATATATACAGATTAGTAAAGCAGCAATATATATCAGAGCAGTGCAAGAGGATACCGCACCATTTCGAGTGACGCAATGTGCGTTGGCGGCTGGAATTCTACCAAGAGAGTTGAAAACAGAAGTGCTAGATAAAGCTTTCCAACCATCATTTCACAAAGATTCTCAGCATATAAGTACTGTCCCAAACGAATATCACCTAACAAGTTGCTAACGCGAGTAGTGATAACGTGAACAACATAACAAAAAATGTGGCATTGGACGCTTATGAATAGAATAACGAGGACGGATAAGAATAAAAAGGAGGATGTATTAAAACTAATTAATGAAGGGCAACAATTAACAACCATAGAGAAGAAAAAGCTGATTGGTGAATTCATACGACATGATAATTTCTTTAGGACCATACTGGAAGAAAAAATAGAAGGAAAGAGTAGAAGAGGAAGAAGTGTCATGCAACAAATCAAGGACATGGCGTGTGTTGTATTGTTTCAAAAGATTAAGAAAAAGACGTAGCGAACAGCGTTCTTAAAGGAAAGGGAAATACATAACGCACATCTAAAACAAAAGTGGCGTTATCCAAAAAAAGTCGTTTTGCAGTATGGCCGTTTAAAGTTTTTAACTCAATATTAGGATTTATATCTATGCCAATAACTGAAATATAACACTGCAATTGATTTCACTTATCAGTTCGACTATCTTACTTTTAGTTAGGTACTAAAAACATGCAAGAAAAAGAAAAAAGTTCTGCATTTGTTTTACGTAAACCAATCCGTTTTTGGAATAATTACCTAAAGTTGTCGTATATTTTATGATAGAAGGTAAAAAAATTACTGAAATAAAATGAAAAAGGCATAATATGTAGGAACATTACATAATTGGCGATAAAAATAAAGTTGCAATCAGTACAATCGCGAAACAACGATTATAAAGTGTTTCAATATACCTATTTTATCAAGCATTAAGGAGTCTGCCCACTACACTGTCTCATATCATGACCGTGCTAGGAACGTATCAGACACGAAAAGCAACACGATACGCCCTGCTATAGGAACTGCTGGTCGGTGAGGGTACGGTCTAGTGTGCATAGTCTTATACATTTCCATACAAAGAATATTTTTATGTCTGACACTTTCCTAGCTCGGTCGTGGTATGAGATGAAGTAGTGGGCAGACTCCTTTATTCAACTACTCTTAAAACTTACAAAAATCAAACAAAACGGTTTTAAAAATAGAATTACCTTTAAAAAAATTATAAAGTATTTCAAGGGATTTTGTTAAGGATTATTGACGTGTATAGGGAAGCTATTTTAAAAGAAAGCACGATACCTACGTTTTTGGATCCAACATTTTCGTTCTGGAAATTTTGACCCACAGAACAAACTCAGTGGACGGCTGGAGACCGGAGAGTTGACAATGAAGAATTAAAGGTGATCGTGAAAGCAAATCCGTCGCAAACTACGTTAGAGTTAGCAGCAGGCTACGGTGTGAGTGATAAAATAATTTTAAATCACTTGAAATAAATTGGAAAAGTGAAAAAGCTCATGGGTACCGCATAAATTAAATTAAGAACACCAACAAACACGCATTGAATGATGCGTTACATTATTCAACCGTCACAATAACGAGACAATTTTGCATTGAATCGTTACTTAATAAAAAATGGATCCTGTACGAAAATCGAAAATGCTCATCACAGTGGTTGAACCCAGGAGAACCGGCCAAATCCTGTCCCAAGCAAAACTTGACGCAGAAAAATGTAATGGTGTGTGTTCGGTGGACCAGTGCTGGTGTCATACACTATAGCTTTCTAAGATCTGCCCAGACGATTACGCCAGATCTGTATTATCAACAGTTGCAAACCATGATGAAAAAGCTAGCCGTTAAGCAACCGAGTCTGTAGGCCAATTCACGTATTTAAATGTGTTTACTTGCAGTGCAGTTGCAGCTAAGTTTCGATCAAAACAGCTCTTTTTGTATTCACATAATTTTGACAACTGATGTTTCAGATACAAAATCCGACGTAAAACTTAACTGCGACTGCATACGGACTGCATCGAAACTCGATCGGTGCGTCGAGATATTACGTGAATTGGCCTACTGGTCAATTGGTGTAGCCCACTGCTGCTTCAGGACAACGCTAGACCTCATACTCCATGACAGATGGTCGCTAAATTAGAGGAGCTGTGATTGAAATGTCTCCGACACCCACCATACTCCCCGGACCTTGCTCCAACAGATTATCACTTTTTTAGGAATTTGGACAATTTCTTGCAAGGAAGAAAATTAAATTTCGATGAGGCAGTCCTTTTTTTTCTTTAGTTAACTTTATTTTATTTCTATATTTTACGGATCCATGTTGATAATCCTAAAAAAATAATAAACATGTTTTAAATAAGAACTTGGTGATGCGAAAATGATAATTTAGATTGGAATTCACTGCAGGAATGGCGTTAGACACAACTTCGCATGTTAAAATTTTTAAATACAGATATCTACTCAGAATGACACTTATTTAACAAAGTGAAATAATTATCATTCTATTAACTTTATAGTATAACTAGCACTTAAAACAATAAAATATTATAACTTTAACAAAAAAGACACTATGCATAAAAATGCCATTTATATACTATACTTCGATCAAAAGACCACAAGAAATTACGTTAAAAAAGGAAAAAAAAATTTTTTTCTTTTTAATTACGCAATTGATTTTGGTGTTACTTTAACTAAATAAGCGACACTATGTGTAAAATGCCATTTAACTAGTTATTACTTCAGTAGGGTATTGGCGTGAATAACGTTTAAAATGACACAAAACACAAAATGCCTCTTTTTTACTTACCGCAGTGTGCTTTCCCTCTAAATGCCAGTCTGGAACTGAGATAGTGTCACCTTATGAATTACTACTCAGTCGCATTTACTAAAAGTATAAAGTGATACTAGTGGCCTCTATGAAAAAGTATCCGAGCTATTAGAATGTCAGTCTTTGCATTAGAAGCGCTTGCTATTAAATAATCTAAATGTGGTTTTAACTCAGAATTAGCGTTTGTTGTATAAAGCCACTTTTGTTATCAAGGTGCGATAATATGACCCTTGACTGTATAATTATTTATTTTAAAAAGACTACTCCCGCACTATGAATAATTAAAAACATTCAAACAACGGACATAAAGTACACCCAGACTCGAGACAACCATTTGTGGATCACACAATTTTTTGTCCCGTGTGGGATTTGAACCCACAATACTCGGCGTACTGGAAGCGGCGAGACGACTATTTAAACCACAACGCCATCCGTGCAGTCAAATGTAATCTTTTACACATTACAGTCTATTAAAATGATGTATAATGTGCAACCTTGACTTGCTTGTTTTAGATCAACAGCAATATTGTTAACAGTCAAACAGATAATCCCAGCAGAGGAAAGTCTGACTGAAATAACAACAGCCAATCAAATCACTTGACATGATTTTGATACGTTGTACAGTAGCCTTGCAAAAACCGGATGTTCACGAAAATCTGAACAGAATTACGGAATTATCTTATTACATTTGTGTAACCTATTTAAGGCACGTCGGCTTCCAGTGCAACTGAAAAATATTCAATACCTACTCAATATTTTATTGCTCTCCACAATGTTATAAAGATGGACTTATTAAACAAATTAGGTCATTGTGGACCCTGTCGGATTTCGGAGAGCCGATTCATCGAAAAAAAAAAATAGTAAGAAGTCTTTTTATATTATTATGTAAACATATGTAGGTACGCATGATTTCATTACTTGATTGTTTATAACTTTAATAAGTGAATACACATTTATACGTGTTGTCTCCGCGGAATCATGACAGTGGAATTACCTACATAAGTACGTAAATAAATTTCTCTAGATTTTAACTCGTTGAAGTTGTAATATATACTACCTGCATTTTATACAAATTGTATCACTTTAAGCAAAGAGGTAATTTGTGAGTCTTTTAAACTCTGGAATAAGTAATAATGGCGTTATTGATACAGAAAACATAAGATCGAATATGACCTCATGTAGCGATACCGCGAACAAGTAAACCGTGTGTAGACCAACCCTAGCTAGTACATGTATTAATTAGGGTCGGTAAGCCTTACGATATATATAAGTACTAATAACGTAGTCTATAATTGTCAGATGCTGCGATAGCCTAGTAGGAGATCGTTGGACTGCCACGCAGGGGTCTCGAGTTCGATCCGAAGGCGCGCATCTCTAAATTTTCGAGGATATTTAATAGTTAATTATCACTCGTTTTAATGGTAAAAGAAAACCTGCATGTCTGAGAGTTTTCCATAATGGTCTCAAAGGTACTTGAAGTCTGCCAACTCGCACTGGGCCAGCGTGGTAGATTATCTACGACGCTGCTCGGCCTTAACCTTCTAACGCAGAGAAGAGGCCCGTGCTTAGGGAAAGTTTAATACGGTAGCCGGAATCATTCTATCACCTGTGGTCGAAACCAATAGCGAAGCTATCAACCTTATCCGATCTCGAAGAATGAACAATTTGCGGAGTTGTCACATACGAACGTAAAAATGAAGCTTAGCTTTTTTAAAACCCATAATTATAGAATTCTACTAATTGCTGAAATTTTAGGTGACCTGAGTATGATACTCCGGCAACATTTCTGTGATATTGATATTATACACCTTACAATTTTACCTAACACTGGTAGCAAAATCAGGCTTTTGCTACTAGTGTAACAGAGTTTAACTAGACCAGTAACGACTTAAGTTTAAAGTTGTGGTTATGAAGCCATCAAATTATCACATTCCTGTTTATATATACAGCGATCTTTATTTGTGTCTGGGGGACGTTCGGCCTCTACGACTGAAACCTTAATTATAATAGGTTATAGTTGAGATTACTGTCACTAGCAGTTGTTGATTAAAAAACTGAATTACTATTTTTGTTCTATTTGATAGGGTTATCCCAAAGAACAACAACGGTTATTCTACGACGGCAGCGGCTTGGCTGTGTTTCCTTAAGATTATAATGGCAATGACAAGTGAACGCTGGCATGAACGGCGATTACCCCAAGTTCACTGGTTAGATTGCAACCGCAAATCATATAGAAAATCTGATGTGGCTAAAATTTAACTACGGCGACACTGCTATCCAAGTTTCATAACTCAAAGAGATAATGGTGTGTAAAGGAGCACATATACCAAAAGTACTGACGGCTTATATCAGACATACATGTTATTAAGCCAAGACCAACGACTTTTCTCGGTTTGTTGAAACTTTTTTTACTTCCCGTCGTTGTCACCGAACTTTGTAAATTCCTAAATAACGCTTTAATAACGCTTTTAATTTAAGTAATTAGCATTATGAATAATATGTAGGTATTAACAAAAAGAAAACTATAAATATTATGTATCTTTATCCATTGTCTAGTACCTACCCATAGTACAGGCTCTGCTTAGTTTGGGCTAGATTGTGTTGTGTGTATGTGATAGAATATTATTATAAATTATTTTGTGGGTATTATGATTTTGTGGCAAGTGTTAATTGAAACTAATAATCGCATAGTATCGTGTACTCAACTGAAAAACAGAGACAACAATATAAAATATAAATTAGTATCGCTACTGCACACTAGATGGCAGCGTAATATAAGTTAATTGCTAGCGCCGAGAGATGGCGGCACATGGTATTATAAAAGGCTTTTGACTTAGTTATTGTAAGAAATTAACTCTGAATAAATACAGATTCAGACTTCATTCTGGTACTAATAATTTCTTGACAATAAATCCCAATAACACTGTGCGATCCAACTATCGAACGTGAGATCTCGTACATATCTGTCGCATTTGCTATCACCGTGCCACTGAGACATCAGTATACAGATTGTCCGGTAATTAATGGATAACCTGGAAATGTCTTATAGTGGAACTGATGACCGTTCAGGAAAAAATATGAAAATATCTATCCTAACTACTACCTGAGATATGTGTTTCTTTTTAATTACCATGTATAACTTTCTTGTATAGGTACTACGACCATAAATGAATGAAATACATCGGTTTTTTGTTGTTTTTTTTTTTTTTTAATTTTTCTGAATGTCCTTCATTTCTACTATACCTAAGACATTTCAAGGTTATCAATTAATTACCGGACAACCTGTATATGCAGCAGAGCCGATGTTAATAGCGATGCTGATCTCAGCTTCAGTTTAGTTAATGTGTGCAATATGTAGAATAATACATAAAGTTGGTTTTATCAAAATGTTAAATAAATAGATAGAATTAATAAGACTGCCTCATTTGCCTCTGCCTTGCTTCGGCCCTGGGTCGAGCAAAGTATTACTTAAAAGATTTTGCGTTAGGAAATTGTCACGAAACGAATTTGGAAAACTGTTTGTCTACTTTTATGCGGGATTAATATCATAAGTGGCGGCTGGGGTGTAAACCTGCCTATCCCATATATGGACGGCAATATTTTTTACAACTAAGGAGACAAACAACCTTTTGTTCAGCCCGTCCGATGGTAAGCTATTACCGTAACCTGTGACCGCTTACATCACTTAAGGAAAATACAAGCCCCACAAGGAGAGCACCCCGAGACCTTATAGGTTATATAAATTTTTATCCCTCGGGAGCATTATCTTTTTGGATGTAAATTATCCTATGTCCTTTTCTGCACGCCTGATAACATGTATGCGAAATTTCATGATGATCGATCGAGTAGTTAAGGCGTGAAAGCGTAACAAACAAACTCACATTCAGATTTATAATATTAAGTCATGATAATAGATTGAGCATTTTATTAGGGCAAACCGAGCTTTTGGTTTTAAACGCTAAATACAGTTCATAGGTATAGCGTAATATTATCAAACAACTATACTCGTAATAGTAGTAGGTATTAAAAAGTCTCAAGTAGGTAGCATACAATAGACATTTGAAAATCTGATGCGTATAAGCTATATCAATTTAAACTTAAATTAGGTGAATCTAACATGCTCTAATTAGCAAGTGGTGTTTACCTGTAAAGATTGTGCAATTAGTATTAAGGATGTTATTTTTGAAAATTATGCATGTATTAGGTACTGTAACAATAGCTGGTAGACCTAAATAAATAAATAAAATAAATAAATAAATATATAGCAACCAATAGTAACAACAGCTTTAGACAACTTTAGATAAAATCATTAATCGGTAGACCTCCTGTTTCTCAATATTTGGTGATAATAATACCTATGCTAGATAATCCCCTCTTAATCTTTATCCTAGTTACTTATGAATAGACTTTTATGTTAAACGTACTAAGTATATTTTGCATGCTATTTTTTATGACATTTACCATACGGCAAATCTTTACAAGTCCTTGCAAGGAAACTATGAGGTTATCAGTATAGGTGGAATAATTGTTCTGATTGGACTTATTTAAATGAACTCTCTACAACTAACTACAAAACAATCTGAATCCAAATTAACTTCAAAAGGAATTCCAAGGAGGTCACAATAGCCTAATAAATATAACGGATACAAAATTTAAAAAAGGAAAACAACAATACAAGCCTAGAAAGAAATAACTGTTCAAAGAAACCGAGTATTATTAGGGAGGGCTCTCGGACCGCCTATCAATTAATTAAGGACTAATGAATTCCTACCTGAGGCCTTATTGCCGTGCGAGGCGTAACCCATTTGTCAACGCAACACGTGATAACGAGGGGTCAACGGGGCCTTTTTAGACAAAGCCGCTTGGTGCACTGACCTGGTAACATTGTGTCATTTTTACGAGGAAAATGTTTTTTGACAGTTAAAGGGTTATAGCCATAATTTATTTTTCGCGTCGGGTAGTGAATTCTTTAGTTTACATAAATGCGTATAAAATCATAGTTGGTTAGTTATTGGTGAAATAGCAAAGTTACAAGTCAATCTTGCCACAAAAATAATAACTGCACTGAAACGGCATATTTATATAAATAAGCGGTTTCGCTCACATAAATGTACGTTTTGTTAATTTTCGATCCCTCGGGAAACAGTACTTTTACAGGATAAAAGATACTCTATGTTCTTGTCTGCTCTCCTGCCAACGAAACAAACCACTGTTTGAGTAATTCCGTGATGATTGGTCTGACTAGTCAAATAAGGCGTGTAAGCATAACAAAGTAACAATGGCGTTTATAATATTCGCTACATTTTGACGTAAAATTATAAACATTATGGGCCACTAATTTAATAGACAAAAATTATTGATGACTGAATATATATAACATAAAGTGAAAAATAAATCTAAAAACAATATACCTATAAATAAAGTTTGATATTGAAACATTGATCAATCGCAGCGTTACAACCTCTAAACGTGACCTTATTTTAATGTTCTACATGTGGCATAATCCTGAATAAAAATAATTATACCATGTTTTCCTTTATTGATTGGTTAATTGAAGTTCAAAGGAAGAATGCAAAACTTACAGTATAGCTATAGAACTGTTAGGTATATAACGATTTATTGTACCTAAAAAAATAGAATCGAGATAGACTAAGTCTATCTTAGAGTGGCTCCGTGATTACTTGACGGATAGAAGCCAGGTAGTTAGGGTGGCGGATACCTATAGCAATAGTTTACCTGTCACCTATGGCATTCCCCAAGGCAGCACCCTGGGCCCGACGCTCTTCTTAGCTTATGTCAATAGCCTTTGTAAGCTTCAAATAGATGATGGTGAAGTGCTGGCATTTGCGGATGATACTGCCTTAATTTTTCAGGGTAGCAATTGGTCAGAAGTTCAAAAATCGGCTGAAAATGGCCTAAGGCAGGTTATGATATGGCTAGATCAGCACCTCCTGACTATCAACGTTTCCAAAACGAAATACATTTGCTTCAGCATCTCAAGTGCATCCAACGCTGCGTCTAAGTTTTCACTTAAAGCACACACCTCGCAGTGCAAAGACTTCAACCATCCTTGCGACTGTATTCCCATCGGACAAACAGATGTCCATAAATATCTGGGAGTTCTCATAGATAGCCACTTAAATTGGAAGCCACATATATCGGCCCTTAGTAAAAGAATTCGGAAATTGCTACCCATATTTAAAAATCTTCGCGACTCTGCAGATCATACACTTCTGGTTAAAATATATTTTGCTCTCTGTCAATCACTTTTAACGTACTGTATCCCAGTGTGGGGTGGGGCATCAGCAATGTATCTTCTAGAATTGGAAAGAGCGCAACGTGCTGTCATAAAAGTTATGTTTAATAAAATTAGGAAATACCCCACTCAAAAACTATACGAAGAAACAAATCTGCTCACCGTGCGACAATTATTCATCTTGAATTGTGTACTACGCCACCATAAAACTGTAGACCTCTGTAAAATACCTAAAATTAATAAAAGAAGAATTCGAACACCTGTTCCCACATTCAACACAATGTTCACTCGTCGCCAAATATTCTATATGGGACCATTTACTTACCGAGTCATTAACGACAAATTTCATATTTTCAGTTTAAATAAACACCGTCTGAAATTGATCCTAAAAAGCTATTTAACAGCACTTGATTATGCTACAACAGAAAACATTCTGCGAGTAAACATATAAACGTGAAATCAACGTGAAGGTATATACATGCACACACAAACATACATGTACGCACAAAACCTCCACATACATACAAATTAATAGATTTACGTACTTCCACATTCACACACACACACATACATTCACACACACATATATACACATACACACACACACACGCACACACCTGCGCACACACACACATACACACAAACACAATAAATTTACACGCCCAATCATCCTCATTTATGTCAACCTTCTGTATTTTTATTTTATTTTCTTTTAATTATCTCTTATTTCCATTTTGTTTTGTATTGTTATTTTTGTAAACTTACTGAATGGTTAATAGCACTAGCCAGGGGTGGAGGGTTGGTGACCTGAGACACAGGATACTCCTAGTTCAGGGGCCAACCCGCCATAATAAAACATAGCTACAACATAAAACCAATACCGTGTATATCTCAAGTTTTTAAGACTGTATGTATTATGGTGAGAAAATAAAAGTTATTATTATTATTATTATTATTATTATATCTCGATTCTATTATTTTCTTTTTTTTTTCCAAGACCATAATTATTTATAGAAAAAAGGACTTGCCGCATTTATCTCTAGCTGCCGCATTACCAAGTTAATTAGAGGATCTACTACTAGGTAACTAATAAAAATACTTACTATCCTAATTAGGTTTACTGTTGTTCTTTCTTATTCAACTCATTAAGTTAGAGTTTATCGCTTTGTTCTTGTGAGAATAGCGTTCTATCTCGGTAGATTAAATTGGTAAAGAAATAAAACCCGACGAACTTGGGAGTTAAGAACAAAATATATTTCCTATGTCCATAATAATATTATTATTTGGCACTATTTAAATATAGGTACTTACGTTTATTATATTATTTATATATTAAGTGGCAAAGATAAAGAAAATCTGTATTCCTTTTTAAATACGTTGCGAGTACGGAGAAGTATCGAAATTGGTATCATTAAAGTTTATATGAAGACGGAGTAAAATACTAAAAGCTACTTAAAACAAATTATTACTTCGACGTCATTGCACTATTCTTTTGTTGTAAGTTTCAAGAGAATAGTGAAATAACATGATAATTTTATACGTACCTACCGCTGAGGTGACAAGATAATACGCCCTTTTGTATTAAACCAGAGTTTAATGTAGATAATGAAATCTAATACGTCATCTGCATCGTGATGATGTAATAAAATAATAATGATGGAATTTTCTATTTGTTAGCTATAGTTCTTGGTCTCAATCACAGCCTATTTGCATACATGTATTTCAGTAATTACGCAGTGCCATGTGCTATAATCATTCCTTATGGTATATATTGATTCCTGCTTTATACTGCTTCGGTCGCGCCGCGGTAGTAAATATTTTTGGGCATGAGGTTTCCAGTTCGATGCTCGGGTCTTACAGCACTATTGTGTGTTTCTAAGAAAAATTCTTACGGACTCACGGAGTCTGGAACTGTGCCCGATAGGAAATAGGCTCGTCCCATTCTGCCTGCCCATTCAGGGATATCCCTGGTGGGTTATCTATGTATGACAATGTTTCTCCTCCATCCCCCTTGCATATGTATGACATTTCCTTAAGGAATACTATTAAGATAAAACCAACCTAAATTTGATCCCTTAGTCATACTTATTTATGTCTTTAGTTATCTCTCAAAAACATCGTCCCGTGGCTCCTTTTAGTCGCGAAGGGGGGACAAACAAAACACTTTCGTATTTATGATACTAGTTAGTGTACCTACATATAATGTGTGGTGGGGATACACAATTACGTCATTATACAAATTGCGAGCAAGGTTGTGGAGTACGGACAGCAGTAAAAGCAAATGATCATTACGTCGACATGTGGGAGTCTGCACGTCATATAACATTACTATCCTGCAATTATTATACAACGGCTGAGCTTCATGATAGATTATACTCGATTCCGATCTTATTTGTATCGCCGATCGACGTCTAGTTTAGTTTTTCAGACTTAGATTGTTATGTTGCTTGTGGTTTGTAATATGAGGCGATCATTAAATTGCCTTAGGTATATTTAAACGATTGAATAGTTTATCCGTAAAACCACTTATATCCAGTAAAAATTGTGTAAATATCTTTATTTATCGTATATGCTTTGGATTTATAGACGTTTCTTTCAACAATAACAATAGCCAAAAATATTTAGGTTAAATTACTAAAACTGACATACAAACATAAGAAACATTGCTTAGAATTGTATATCTTAAATAGTTATTGTCAACTACTTCCTATGACTGGCTTGAATATAAATAAGCATTAAAATTAAAAAGAAAATTAAATATAGAAAATTATAATCATAGCATCTAACATTAGACATGACAAAATAGAAGGAGAGATATTTCAATCTGCTTACATGCACTTATGTGCTACTAAGGCTACGAGCGATTATATTGTATTCCGAGCGAAATCTAGGTATCTACTATAATGAAACTCACTTGTATAAAATATTATGTGACTATATTCCCAAATTCACAGCAATTACACGGACTCTTGAGAATGTCTTACTATGTTGAATGCTAGTTCCTGACTGATACTTTTTCCCCTTCCACAATAACCCGACTATTTAATAAAATTATTATTATAAAAACAAAAAACCCGACTGCTTAAAAGTAATTAACAGAAAAGAGAAAAACAAGTATCACAATATCTATATACAATTCGATTGACTAATGCACTGTTTTGTAAGCTTACTTTATCAAATAATAAAATAACTACATATGTATTTTCAAATAAGTTAAACTTTATGGTGATAGCATGCAGTAACATTTTAAATTTCCAAAATGGCGCCCCATTTTGAAAATTTATTTAGCCTATGTCACTACGACAGTTCTGATAAATTCAACGACACCTCATATGTCAAAAACCGTCCAGCCGTTTGGGCTGTAAGGCGTGCCAAAGAAATGGACATACATACCCACATACATACATATATACATACGCTCGAAAAATATTACCCTCCTTCTGACGCAGTCGGGTAAAAATAAGAAATCATGACACTACCTACTATTTTATTTTGTAATAAATAATAACCGAAATTTTCAAAGCGCTGTCTTGTGTAACAGACATACGATCTTTATTAATATTAGCTTGGGTATTAGTGCCAACGTCAATAATAACCCTAAAACTATCTATAAGTCTGCATATATTAACTTGTATGTAATAAACATTATTTTTATATTTTGATTTTGGTTTAATTAATCTCTTTTATGTGGTTTTAACCGTGTGTTTTATCGGCTTTAATAATAAAATCGTGTATTTCACACGAATTTTCATTTTGGCCTCGACTATAAATTACTTTACATGGTTCGATTACGTGATAGCAAATACATCGTTGCCTCAAATATTTTTTGTTATCCATAAATCTCTTTATATTTTGTACGGTAAACGCGTATATTGCACGGTCCACGTCATTCCCATGATTGTTAATTATTATAAATCGATGGAGGCTGCGCGGCGGGCTCGTTGAGTGCATTCGATTATTATCATTAGATTTATCGCTGGTAACAGGCCGGCGATGCTGTTGACGAGATGCAACTTTATAGGAACCTCACTCCACCTGTCGGTATAGTTAACCTTCAAGTACTCGGGAAAATCGTGACAATAGATCACCGAAACTGTGATATATTGTTTTAACCCAATCGTCTCACGTAACGTACTCCAAAATGAATGGTGTAAAACATTTCGTCACTGCTAGATAATAATGAATTATGGAATGCACATGAATGTAAGTAACCAAAGTGGATCGAAAGTGCAGCATATCGGGAATCCATTTACACTACTATTAGATTTTTAATTTATCGTCACTTTTTCGTCGTACATCTTACGAATTTATGACTGATTTGGAAAAAGTTGGTCCTAAATTGAATTAATAAAAATATTTTTTTGTTTGTCGATGTCGTATCTCAAACACTTTGAAAAAGGGTCTGTTTTGTGAGATAATACTTTGAACCGAGTACCAGGGATTACTATTAAAGAAAATAGATACAATGTCAGATATTTCCTGCAAACGGCCGACAGATACAATGAATTCAAATCATAATCATAAAGCAGTAACGGAGAGATGATCGCTCGGCGGTCGTGCCATTAATATAACGTTTGTGAGCAGTAGTTAATATCTTAATAAGAAAGCAATAGAGATTATAGAACCATGGTTGTATGGGGGTGGGCTGTAATACCGATGTATAGTGTAATAGCTTCCACTATGTGTGGTCCCGTCGTTGCACCTCGGATGTATCGATAAATCCCACTGCGGTCTGTGACGCCCGCAGTTAGTGCAGAATAATATATAAATAACATCCTTACAAAGTGGTATTTGTAACCTATGTTCTAGTAATTAAATACCGAGACGGATGCTTTTGTACTCGAGATATAAGATAAATTAAGAATCGGTACGGCACCGGTATAGCACTTTGATTACTGAATTGGTGATCATATTACCAGCATAATGGTGTAGAATGATTTACGTTTAGATGAATTGTGCATTGAAATTTGAGCTACTTATTCCGCATCTTAACGGGTTTTATGTTTGCAGCCTTATAGACAATACTTCCTACATTTATTTGTATTTTTCATTAACTTCCAACCAAAGAAATGGTAATCAAACGTTGAAATTCTATTAATCGTCATTTGATTTGATTTGCATGGGTGGTTATATTTTAACGCTAATTATATTGTGTTTATATCAGTCTATTTTTGTCTATACAATCAAAATTATTTAAGAGAGAGATTGAAGTAATATTAGAAGTATCAATTTCATCTAATAGATATTTGATACCAGTTTTTATCAAAATTGTTGATAGAAACTTACATATAACAAGTCACGTTATATATATATCAAATTCCGTAGTGGGTTAAATATAGGTGAACGACTTTACGAATGATTATTCTTATTGTAAGTTTGAAACATTTTTCAGATAATGTTTAATTCTATGTATAATAATGTTTATTCATATTACTATTCGAACATTTGCTATCTCTGTTATTAAGTCTAATTTTATATTTGCTATGAACTTTGGGCTTATGTTAAGAGTATTTTACGTATATTAGAGAGAAGAAGTACCTACAAATGTTGTTTTTTTAATTTTCTCTTATTTATTAAGCTTTTATTGGCTTTATTACTTTCTTAGCGGCCTGTGACTAGTATAGTGCTCCGTATTTATTAAATACTGACACATAAAAGGTTAAATTAGAGTTTACTATAATCATAAACAAAATTAATTATTTTTATTTTACTTATATATAACAAAAATAATAATATAATCGTTTGCAATGTCTTAGAGAAATGTTGGTCATGAAGATTAACAAAATTAATAAAACAAACAACATTGACATACAAAAAATTTAGAAATGTTAAATATTTTCTTGTAATTGATTTTAATATTTACTCTACACAATATACTTTCCACAGGTTAAAGATATACGAATTACGAGTATGTTGTCTTTGCAGACACCCATGTATTCTATTTTGATTCCCACGTATCTATAAGCTATCGATAACTTTATCGATAGAATAAACTAAGTTACTCATCTTAGCACTACTCTATCGATTAGACTAATTCCGAGTCCTGAGTGCAATAATTGGCTAGTCGATATCATCCGCAGTGACTTGCGTACGGAGCTAGAGGATACTAAATAATTGTTTTTCGTGACCCACATGTTATGTGTATGCGGGTAATTTCTGCTGCGGCACGATCTTGTTTACTATAGGTTTGTTTAAATGCTACACGTCGCTAATAATAATAAGTAGGTAAAACTAGATAAATATGTTAATTTTTAGTTTACTTATAGATAAATTAAACTTGAGGGCTAATTTTCGTACTAAAACTGTGAAGCAAAAACATCACATATAGTACTAATCCGTCAAGTCTTAGCAAACCTAATTAAAAATCGATTGTGCCTGGCCACCGGTGTGCCGTTGTAACTCAATAGGTACATAATAAAGACATTATATTTAAATGTTAATTGAAATTGCATTTTAGTGCAAATTTGTTTTTTTAGACTAGATCGAAACTCTATTTAGAACAGTTTTTATTACGAGAATTAGCTTTCTGGTATATCATTCTCAGTATATTAAACTCGCCTATATAATTATATTTCGTAATTATGTTATTTTTATTTAGACATGAGCATTGAAAAAAATAATTTGCCATGTCACCATCAGAAAAACATCATATCTTTTTAAATCATAACAAATTCTTTGACCTCTAATGACATCAAATGTAAACTCTGTGTTCAGATATAAAATTTGTAATAACAATATTTATTTTATTTTTCGGCTGTCTTTTTTAACCTTGTTATGGAAAGCCCATGTTACTGAATAATTAGAGGATGTTACGCTGAAAACGAACGATGTAACATTTTCAAAATTGGAATAAGGAAATAACAATTTGAAAATGGTACTCGCTTTATTAGTTCCGCAATAACGTTATACAAAAGACTAAACAATAGGCTGACCTAACACTGTTCTCTGTGCAATTTCCTAGTATTCTATAGACAGTTTTAATAGTGTAAATGGAAGGTGAGTCCACTTCGAGGTTGTGGCGTGGCGAATGAGTAAACGCCATGGTACGAACCAGCGGGAACATCAAGCGATTTTTGACGAGAAAACCCTTTTTTTTTTTTTTTTTTTTTTTTTACGTGGGGGAATGCAATGACGCATATCCCTCCGCGGGGGCGGGCGGAGGGATTATGTCGGACTCGCCGGGGTAAAGAAAGATGTTGAAAATATAATGTACCTCCCGGGATACCGACTAAACCTACCACGGTGTTCCTCGACACAACCACTATCGACGGGGCCGCGCGAATCGCTTTCGCATGCGGTCGCGACCCCGCCGAGGTTTCGGCCCGCCGTATGAAACGGCAGGCCACTACACAAAATACCTACCCAAACTAGGCACTTCCGACATTATAAAAACCCTACTGTCTCCCCCCTAGAGGGGAGACGGACTCGACACAGAGGCGCGCGTGGGAACACGCACGCCGCCTCTCGGACCTGGTGCTGAACGGATAGCGGGCAGGCCCACAAAGCCCGCTACCCCCAGGTCAAACCTCAGGGTGGCTGGAGGTCATCGCGCGCCCTCCGGCGCCCGGCTCTGCGGTTGGGGAGAGGGTTTAAACGCTCCCTCTCCCGCTCCGCCGCCTCCTTGTTGGAAATTACTTCCTCACAGAAGGAGGCGACGGCGTTCCACGTCCTCTCACTCCGGACCATAGACTGAACTACGGCCGGGAGCGAGAGGACAACCGATCCGACTGCCGCGATCAACTCACGGCGCTGCGATGCCCAGGCGGGGCAAATCGCCAAAGTGTGCAGCGCCGTGTCCTCTATAACGTCGCGGCAGTCGCCGCAGTGGTGACAACCGGGCGTCTCTTGCCGGCGTATACGACACAGGAACTGGCCAAAACAACCGTGGCCAGTCAGTACCTGTGTCAGCCGGAAGGTGAGGGCGCCATGCCGCCTCTCCAGCCACTCCTCAAAAACGGGAATTACCGCCACGATCGTGGCGTGCCCAGCACTGGGGTGCACAAGTCGCTCCTTCCAATTCGCCACTAGGACCTGGCGGAGCTCGGACCTTGCCGCCTCGACAGCGGGAAAAACAGGTCCTTCGCCCCGAGCTAGCGCCTCCTGGCGCCAACGATAGAGCGACGCCAGGAGCGCCGCTTCCAGGTCCCATGGCATCGATCCGGCGAGGAGGCTCGCAGCCTCGAACGAGATCGTGCGGTATCCTCTAATGAACCTGACGGCCATGGCGCGCTGTGGTGCACGAAGCGCCGAGATGTTGCGGGCCGTCAGGTTGTCCGCCCAAACTGGGGCCCCGTATAGGGCCATGGACCGCACGACCCCCTCGTAGAGCCTCCGGCAGGAGGTGTTTGGCCCCCCAAGGTTGGGCAGCAGGCGCGCGAGCGCACCTGCAGCGCCCCGAAGAATGGGGGCCAAACGACGAAAATGTGCTGTAAAGTCCCATCGACTGTCGAGCAAGAGACCCAAATACTTTAGGGTTGGCTCGACGCCGATGCGGACCCCTCCTACCATAATATGGGCCCCTGGAGGTGGCCGGTTCCGAGGGCCGTGAAAACAAACGGCCTCGGACTTGGACAGGGCCACCTCGAGGCCCAACCGCCGGATACGACCAACGACTTGTGCAACCCCAGCGGTCGCCAATATGGCCGCCGCCCGGTGCGACTTACCCCTTGCCGTGACTAAGGTGTCGTCGGCGTAACAGATGACGCCGACGCCATGTAGGAGCGCACCTCGCAGCACCCAGTCGTAGCCGATGTTCCACAGGAGCGGACCCAGAACCGATCCCTGTGGAACACCGCACGACATCTCTCGCCGACTCCAACCGTCGTGACCCGGGTAGACGACTACCCTCTCCGATAAATATGCCCCGACTATGTGGCGGAGGTAGGTCGGCACTCGATGGAAAATGAGTGCCTCCCTAATGCAACTCCAGGGCAAGGTATTGAAGGCATTCGCGATGTCCAAAGACACCGCGAAGACGACCTCGCCCCGGGACACCGCATCCTCCGCCAGGCTCCTCACACGCTGGACAGCGTCAATAGTGGAGCGCCCGCGGCGGAAACCATATTGGTTCTCCGCCAGATCCGGACCCACTGAAGACAGACGCTGGACGAGGCGCTCCGCGATAATAAACTCGAAGAGTTTAGCTACCTCGTCCAGCAACACAATGGGCCGGTAGGCGGAAGGCGAGTCCGCCGGGCGCCCCTCCTTCCTGATCAGGACCAGTTTCCCCACCTTCCACTGGCGCGGAAACCGGCCCTGTTCCAGACACTCACTGAGGAGCCCCCTGAGTCGGGGCGCGAGCTCCTCGAGGACCAGGGCCAAAGCACGACCTGGAATGCCGTCGGGCCCTGGGGCGGTGTTTTTCGAGCGAAGTCTCGACACCGCCGCTCGCAACTCTACCTGGGTCACTTCGGGAACCACGTCGTCGTCAAAGTCCGCGCTGGACGCCATGAAAGGCGGAACCATCGACGGAGGAGTGTACTCCGCCCGTGAAGGGAACAGAGCGGCCACCACCTCCTCAACCAATTGTGGCCGGAGACTCTGGGACAAGGGGGGCGCCCAGGGGCGAAGCTTGCCTCTTACCATAAGGTATGGACGCCCCCAGGGATTAAAGTCCAGAGTCCCCAGCAGCTCTTGGCGGGCCAAATCCTTGGCCCGCTTAATGGCTATTTTGAGGGACTTCTTGGCCGCTCTGTATAGCTCGTACAATTCCGCCTCCCTGGCGTCGAAATCGGGAGGGCGGCGACGCCTCCTGCGAAGCCGGATGTACTGGCGTCTGGCCACCACGCAGGAGTGACGAAGGTCAGCAATATCTTCCGACCACCAGTACACCCGGCGCCTAGATGTAAAATTTAAAGGCACTCTAGGCATCGCCGCATCGCAAACTTGCGTTATGGCCTCCCGGAACCACTCGGCCTCCATCTCGACATTGTCAGGCCTGGCCGGTGCTGGCACCCAGGCCTGAACGATGGAGGCTTCCAGGAGGACCTCCCGATTCAGCTTCTTTAAAGCCCAACGCGGACCGCCCCCAATCGGGGCCCTTGGGGCTGGGGGGTCGGAGGTCTGGGCGGAGACGTCGAACCGAATATAAAGATGGTCCGACAATGTCTCCACCCCCTCGACGACGCGCCAGCCTTGGACACGGCGTGCTAGTGCGGGGCTAGCAAAGGAAACGTCGATGACGGAACCGCCCCGCTGACGCACGCACGTGTGCACTGACCCACGATTGAGGACTAGCAGGCCGTTCTCTACGGCCCACTCCTCAAGCAATTCGCCCCTCGCGTCCGTGGTCGCTGAACCCCAAGCCGCGGATTTGGCGTTGAGGTCCCCGACGACGAGTACAGACCGAGGGTGACTACGAGCGACGACGACGCTAAGTTCGAGGAGATACACCTCAAAGTCGGCGAGAGGTCGGTTGGGCGAGAAGTAGCCGCCCACCACAACCGCTTCTCCTACGAGTGCTGCGACATAGCCCCGTCCTCGGATGACGTTCTCGAAGGACGGAGTACCGGCGGCGACCAGTGAAATTATTGCCACCAAGCCATCAAGGTCCCCCACCCAGTCAGCCCTGGGAGGGACAAAATAGGGCTCGGCGGCAACGGCGACATTGATTGACCACTGCGCCATGCTCTGGAGGAGAAGGTCCTGAGCCCTAGCGCAGTGGTTAAGATTGCATTGGAGGAGGCGGAGGTATGGGGCCATTACGTCTCCATATTGATGACCTCTGCCCCTCCGACCACGGGAGCGGCGACCTTGGTTGTTGCCGATGACGACATAGAAGACCTTGGGGGTGTTTTATAGGTGGCGACGCAGCCCTTGCCACCCGCCCGGTGCTCCGCAGGTTTGCCCGCCGCCGCACACAAGATACAGTGCGGCGTGGCCTCGCATATTGCGGCCATGTGACCGGGTTGACCGCAATGGTAACAGCGGCCGGTGCAGTCAACCCGTGAGGGGCACTTTACACCTACATGGCCGCTGGATAGGCAACGGTAGCACCGGGCAGGCCTGGGCTCCAGTACTTTGACTTGCGCCGACACCCACCCCACCAAAATACGTCGGCCATCAGCTAACTTTTTAGCAGCTGCAACGGGACAGCTAATAATAGCTGTCCCCGTTCCGGCGCGGCCCGTCTTGATGTCGCCACATCGAACCTGCCCCTCTGGACAGTCTCCAGACTTAGCAACGGCGGCGACAACCTCTTCTTTGACGATGGAGTCATCCAGGCCACTAATGCGTATATCGACGCATTTCTGCGGCCTAGAGACGCGGACATCATCTGCCTCCAAAGTCTGGCGGAGACTTTCCGCCAGACGGTCCGCTTGGTCGGCGCTAGCGACCCCTGGCACTTCAATGAGGCGGGCACCGGTCTGGGTTGTCCGGCACCGCAATCCCGTTGTTATCCCTAGCTTGGCGGGATCGATTGCAGACCGCGCCTTTTTTAGCAGTTCGGCATAAGTTGTCCCTCGCTCGATGGCGGCTGGCTGCAGCGTTAGTACCACTGCAGTGGAGCGAGGGGCTTGGAGCTTTCGAACTGCCTTCTTAGCCGCTTTTTTGGCTTTTCTAGCCGCTTTTTTCTTTTTCTTTGCCACTTCCTTTTTGCGCCCTACAGTCTCCCAGCTGTCAGCCATATGAATGGGAGTCACTGCACTCTCCTTGGGTGCTGTGAGGCTCTTCTTGGGTACTGCGGGTGCGGGTACAGCTTGCGGTCTTTTCTTGCCCTTTTGGCTGGTTGGGGCTGCTGTAGCAGCCGCTGGGGTTGGTTTAGCGAGCCTTGGAGTCCTCAACTTCTCCGCGTACGTAAATGCTGGCGTTGGCGGTGGGGGAGGCAGAAGAGGGCAGAGCTCTTCCCTTGTTCGTCTTCCTGCCGCCAGGGGAGGGCGTAGCATTCGGCCCTCCATGACGGAGAGCTTTGAACGGAACTCGCTGAGCTCCTTACGCACGAGCTCTACCAGCTCGGACTCCGTCTTTTTTAAATTTTGATTGTGCCGCTGCTCCAACTCCTCCTGCCTCTTCTTGAGCTCAGCTATTTCAGCTGCCAGGCGGGTATTCTCCTTTAGCAGCTTTTGCGTCTCCTCGCTGGCAGTTCTAGTGAAGGCAACCTCTGCGATCTCCTTGATAGCCTCTATGGACTCCTTTAGGGCCTTTTGGCACGTGCCTTTGAGACCCTTCGACTTCTTGGAGACCAATCGTATGGCCTCCAAGGCGTCAGTAAGCCGAGTCTTTAACTGTGGCATCGCCAAGTCCTCGGCATCGGGCTCCACCACAGGTTGCTGCCTTCCCGCAGCGACTCGCCGGACTGCCGCAGCGATGAGGCTGTCCTCCCCAGAGAAGCGCTCCTCTTGATCAGCTTTTCTCAATGCAGCAGCAAGTTCGGCCTTGGCCTGGGCCAGACCCACGTACTTGCCGTGGATGGGCGGACGGCCGCGTCCTCGTCGCGATGTCGGCACTTTTGGAGCCGATACCGCCTCCTCACTGGAGCCGTCCGACTCCGATTGCTGCGCTGAAGAGCGCAACCGCTTCCTAGGAGCCTTCTCAAGTGTAGACTCCGAGATGATATCCACATCAACGGCTTCCACTTCGTGCTCCGAAGGCACGTTTACCTCTTCGGAACGCGCAGAACTGGGCGTGCGCGTCCTACTTCCTCTTAACGTCTTAGTTGTATTTGTTTTTAATGAATTTTCCATAATGAAAACCACGAGTATGGGAGAATGGGTGGTCGACCCGGGCAGAGATCCCGATACCCGGGCAAGCCTAATACAACAGGGGGACGGCAGGTACCCTGAGGGGGCCGCACTAGTGACTGAACTACCCATCAGCCATGCATCTCCTCGCCGTGCGGCAGCAACTTGAGATTCGGGGTGGTTTTTATAGAGGGCCACTCCCTCGCAGTCCGGGCGGTGAAGCCAAGACCCTCGGTCCCGTCAGCAGCCGCGAGACGTGATCCACGACACTGCACAATACGGGGTTACGATATGCGCCAGACGGTGACAACGGGGACAAAAGTCAGAAAAAAGGGGGGACAACAAGAACAAAAACGGGGCAAAACAAACAAAAGGGGACAAAACAAAAAACAAACAAATTTGGACGCAGAACCAAACCAAAAAGGGGGACAAAACAAAAGGGGGACAAAGAGGGGGAAAGAATCGTCAGAACGACGAGAAGAGACCCCGTTGTCTGTTCAGCGGCAGGGTGAGTGCACGCCGAACCCGTCAAAGGGGCTCTCCCATGTCCACTCTAAAACAGAGCGGTACTGGGAGAGCCGGGCCCAAAATAGGGCCTCCGGCTTGGGGATGGGACTCGCGTCCATCCCCCCGCCTCCGGTGCCAAACGCGACAAATGGCACCGGTTGTCAGAATATTAGCCACCAGCAACAATGAAAAGCATTGTTGCTGGTGCCCAGGGTGCACCACGGGGAGGTTTTCTGACACGCACCCCGACGAGAAAACCCTCCCTCTACTTAAATTGCTATAATAAATCACCTAAGATTGCTTAGAAATAACTCGCCATTACAGTGTTATTGAATTAATTTTTATCTTATGTTTCCTGGATATGCTGTTGAGTCTTCCGAGTATTATTAAATTGGTTGTTTTGTGTTGATTATTATGTTTTAGAAATAATAGTTGAGCCGATGACATTAGCGATTCGTTATTATTATACTATTTATTCAGTTATAATAAGTACTGTTCATAACTCCCGTAAAATTATCATCATAGACATATTTTTCAACTTATGTTAAACATCCGCTTGACAATATTTATCACGTACATTATGCAGCAAAAACTCGTGTCTAACGTTTTATATTTCCGCACTACATTACAGCAGTTTCACACTGTCATAATTACTAGAACTTTTACTCGCATTTTTACTTTCCACTCGAGTAATAGCCAAGATCTTGAGCCCTTTTTCAAACAGTCGAAAGCCGGTGCTCGCGTCAGAAGGGACGCGCGCGCACGCTGCGTCAAGAAAACCCAGCAATTAAGAACTTTTTATGAACATTACAGTCTTCTTAATAGTAAACTTCGTTATAGCGCATTTATAGGCTTGTTCAGTGTGTGAACCTACTGAAGCAAAAGTTCGTTAGGTAATTGGTGATACTAGGTGAGTTCTATTTTGCATTTTCCGTATACTGGTTTTCAGCTGCAACTGTGTAGATAATTTGAGCAACGGTAGGATATGATTATTGTGTGTCGCAAATGTAGATATAACAACCGTTTATTGCTTTACATATTCATGGTTTGTAGGTCTAACTGTAGTTGAACAATGTGAAAATTTTCTTGTTCTTATTTTCAAAGAGATTTGTTTTGTAAGTGGCAGTTTTTTCATTTCATATAAAACACCATTAGCTATTTTAGATCTCCGTGGCATAATTTTACAACATGCCTACTATTAATTAAAGTATATGTTTTTACAAACATTTGTGCTCCACAATATCAAACTAATTACTATTAAACAAAGATATTAGGTAGGTGTGTCACATATTGTTACAATAATTGTATTGTCCTCCTCATATAAAGATGTCAATATTAATCGTGCGTATTATTGAAGTTTAAACAGCATTCCTTACACAATTGCTTACTGTTAGAACGCGTAATTACTTGATTGTCTAGTAGACGGACAAAAGAGTTCATATGTCAGCACCTTTTCTGTTCGGGAGCGTGAATTTGCGCAAGTGTCGATTCTGTCAGGTTAGTTTGCCGAGGTGTATGGGTATTGAGTACATCTGCATCGCCGCCATAGCGACCGGCGGGAATGTTTTGTCTAGGTATTTTAAGCTATACGAGTATCTGTAATATATTCTGTGGTTTGAGCACGCTGTCGTGCGGCAGAGACACGGTCAAAAACAGTATGACATCGATATAGTAGCTGTTTTAGTGACAACTTTATTTTTGAAAAGTAATTGACCTGGGATATGGTTTTTCGGATAAACTACCGTCATCAATATGTCCATATTAATAGGAAAACTGTGTTTACATAAATATATCAGAATTTATAATTACAAAAAATCTATTAAATTATAAGAAACTAGATTTTGCCTGCGCTTTTGCTCGCGGAAATGTAGGCTATGTAAATTTTCTATCCTCGAAATTTCATGATGATCGGACGAGCAGTTAAGGTGTGAAAGCGTAACAAACAAACAAACTCACACATTTGCATTTTTAATATTAGTTAAGATTAGGATATAAAAATACGTAATATTGTTAAAACAATGATTTGTTTATTTTGAGTTGAATATACAAGGACGATGACGGAAGTAAACAATTTTGACTCACAACTCGGCGTTGTATACCAATAATTTTAAATCACCGATATAAAACCGATGTAACCGGACGGTATTCATCTTACGTTTATCGTATATTACGAAGATACATAGAGTACATTGGAGATGCAGTGTTGCGAGGAGTACATCCGTACATCATCTATGCGGGGCTGCAGTATTGCGACCGGACGGGCACACGTTGTGTCGTGTCGGTCGGACCGCGCCGCCGGCACCGGCGCGCGGCGTGCTGTTTGCACTGTGATGCGCGCCACGTGCACGATAACAGGTTATTCAGCCTTAGACTTGTCGTTTAGTAATGAGCGAAGCGATTTGACGTTGCTGACTTATCCTCGATGTACGAGTATTACTTGTAGAACTTTACTTTAGATTGCTTGATGTTGTATAGGTATTCATAGGCTGATTGTAGGAACCTTTTTAATTCCAAAATGCACTGTTTGTTTACGTTCATTTTGTTATTCATTTCTATAGTTACAATAGTAGCCACAGCGGAGAGATAGCTCTGTGAATAATTTTCTAACTATATTTACAGCAATCTTGTTTAATTTCTACAGCACAGGCTAAACCCTACAATTACAACTAAATCGTAGTAGTCCAGCAAATTACACAGATTATCTCAATTGCAGAGATACGGCTAATTGCTTAAATGCCCCAACAGAAAATATCTTAACTCGTGACACTATAAACCGAAATCTGATTCTGCACAACTCTAATTTTTTTCGCACAAACCAATGAGATAGTTATAACTGTAGCTGTTTTATTCTTCATTCGAATATTTATTTAAATATTCGAATAAAGAATACCCCATTTCAAATTTAAATAATCGAATGAAGAATACCTATCTCATTACGAATATAAATATTCGAATGAAGAATACCTTATTCTTTACTCGAATATTTATAAGATATTAAAAGTCAACAAAGAGCCTACCTAACATAGCAATAAAGATTACGATCAGTACACGAATGAACCAATACGGTGGTCGGACTGTATTTGCATAGTCCGCAGATTGCGCTCACTTGTGAACTACCCGTTGAGATGAATCCGACGATAGCCAGCACAGTTAGACCGTGCTCTATGTATATGAATGAACATAGGGTACCACCAAGTGTTTGAATAAATAAGATGTGTTCTGCAATACGGCAGCGTGGGACTTTCTGTAAAAGGTAGCGGGTTTTCAGAGGTACTACAGAGTGCTTGTATTACACTGTTACAATGTATTACCAATGAGTACGAGGAATAAATAGCTACTTTTATGTTTTAAACATGGCAGCAGGGATTGATGTGAATAATCAATTTGATACATTTAAACATATAGTTATCATGTATATCGAAATTAATAATAGTAGTATTTGCCCCGTTAAAAAGTGTTGCACTGTTAGACTTAGGCTATTGGAACAGTAACAGGTTAGGTTATAGAACGCACTATCCAAGTTCAATTGTCAAGATCATTATAAAGAATACTGCCAGCATACTTCAGCTTTCCTGCACTGTTAATGCAAATGATAATTAACTTTTTAATGCCCATACATATAAATGTAGAAATAACTGAATTATTTTTACATTAGGCTACGGCTGCTCCTTGTATGCCAACCTTAATACCATTTTAATTTCATCTTGTAACCGCTAGGACGTAGGTACATTGTATAATTTATCACACAAATATTTTATTTCTCGATTTACACTTTTACAGCAGCGATAGCCTAGTGAAAGACCATTCGACTGTCATGGAGAGGTCTCGAGTTCAATCCCAAGGCAAACACCTCTGACTTTTCAAAGTTATAGTTAATTATTGCTCGCTTTTACAGCGAAGGTAATCATCGTCAGGAAATCTGCATGTATGAGATTTTTACATTATGTTCTCGAAGATATGTGCGCCCGCACTGGGTCAGTAGTTAGACTGGCCTAACTCGACTCACACTGAGAAGACGCCCGTGCCTAGCAGTGGGACAGTTTATAGGAGATAGCTGATATGATTTATATATACGATTTTAACATAAGAAACACAGATTTTAGGTATTGATGCAATTATTTATTATCGAACTAGCGACCCGCTCCGGCTCCGCGCAGATAGTACAAAACCTTAACAAATTATACAGCTAAACCATTCCCATGAATCACTTTGTATAATGGTGAAAATTGCATGAAAATCCGTTCAGTAGTTTTTATTTTTATCGCGGATAGACAGACAGACGCGGCGGGAGACTTTATTTTATAATATGTAGTGATCTACTAGAAAAACTGATAACACTGAATCGATAATATATATGTATCTCTGCTTATCACTATGACATCGGCCTGTTCGATTCAGTTTGCCCCACCTGTAATTGATGTTAGATAATCTGGCCGGCGGCTATGATGTGCCTCTTAATACATTAACCTTACATCCTGTAGACATGTTACTTTCGTGTTCGCCGATTTTATCTATCATTGGTTAAACAAGGTTTTCGTTACCGCGCGCGGCAACAATTCAAGATTGTTATCTTGATATACAGACTGCGGTTGTGTTACTTAAATAATAAGGCAACCGGTGTTGAATAATTAAATTATATTTCATTATGTGTAGTTATAGTGCTCTTTGATTTTCTTTATAATGCAACTAGCGATGAATTTACGCTATTGTCAAACGCATGATTGTATTTTTTTGTAAAAGTCTGTACTTTTAAATTTGTCATAAGTTGTCAAACTGTCAAAATCAGAAAGATTTTTTGCACTCTATAATTTTCCTTCACTCTGTGCTTCTAGTAGAACAAAGTAAAGGGATAGTTCTTAAACTGTCAAAATCACTACACACCTATACACCTTGAATATATCTGAATAATCAAACATTATTATTATTATTATTATTAATCAAACAAGTTGCACATATTGTATGTTAAATGTTCATGAGAAATTTTACGGCTATTATTAAAATATTAATATGTCGTCCGTCCGGCTTAAAATGGCACCAGAGCTTAATACGACATCCTGTGCGTACGCACCGGTGGTATCGTTCTTTAAGTTAGTACGTTACATAATTACGAATTGCTGGGAGACATGCGACATTATATGGAGAACTTGATATAATTAATAGGGGTGCAATATGTAATAAAAGTAATTACTGTTTATGAGACCGGTTTGATGTAAAGTATGATGCTTTTAAAATGTTAATTACAGTGCAGAATAATAGGAGATTGTTGCTAATCACGTAGCTAGAAGCTTACGTTAGTTGCATACTTTGTTTGAGCTCTATAGAACTATAATTTGACCTATAACAAGAATGCTGTAGAAGGGGTGTGCCGTGTTACGTTTATGTAATTCTTATACATTGAAATTAAACTACTCTATACGGATTTTATCGCATTGTTTATTTGAAAGCATTACTTTTATATAATTTTAAAATTGTTAAATTATATTATGTAATACTAGCTTTTGCCTGTGGCTTTGTTCGCTCGGGCAGATTACATTTATTCTGGATTAAAGGTATGCGATGTCCTTTTCTATTTACCTGACAACGTGTTTGCGAATGAATTTCATGACTGATCATCGTGAAATTCATTTGCACACTTCGAGTTAAGGCGTGATAAAATAACAAACAATTTCACATTCGCATTTATACTATTAGTTAAATTCGTATAAAGTAGTATAATTTCAATGTGCTGTAGAGTTCAATATGCGTTACCAAAATTATACACCATGATTAATATTTCTTTTAAATTCATCTTTTGTCAGTTATTGTCCAAATAGTATGAGACTTTTGGAAATATGTTTACTTATGTCTAGTCCAGTCAAGGTTATAATTTATGCGGAGTTTGTGATATCCAAATATTTATACAAGTTCCGCGTAGAAAATAGTTTTGGCTGTGCAGTTTATGACTCCGACCGAACGACACAGTTTAAAAATATGACATTACTGAATAAATATTGTTCTATTTCGGATACTTTTACGTAGATTATTTACGACCAGTTCGGGGATACAGTTTTAAATACAGTTTACAAGATTCGCTCATAACATCTATGCATATTTTGTGAACTTCTTTTTTATAATGGACTAGCTTTTGCTAGCGGCTTCGCTTGCGTAAAATATAGCATATTTTACTCGGTTAATAGAGCTGTACAATAGCGAAAGAATTTTTAAAATTGGTTTACTCGTTTTTAAGTTATAAGTACCCTTACAAACAAACAAAGAAAAATCTAATATTTCCTCTTTATAATATTAGTATAGGTAATTGACTAACATTTATAGCTTTAGTTTTGTCGGTTATTTAATCAAACAATGTAGATTACTTTACGCTTTTTTCTATCACCAAAAAGGTTACTGATAATCATTAATTGTTTTGATGTTTCGTATTAATAACACTCATGGGTAACCTATTAGAAAAATCTTTCCCTGACATTTAATTTCGCAACAATTCGTACATTGCTTAATTGTTAATCTCATTACATATTTTTGAAGACAACCGTAAAAAAAGACAGTGTGTTTATATTGTAATATGTGGCCAGACCCTTATTCTTGCCATAAAACGCGAAAGACCGAATAGTCCTAAAAAAGTTTTTATGTATGCAATGCTTATTAGCTGCTTTTTTAAAGTTGGATTTGTAATAAACAAAGTATTTTTATTATAATAGATAGAAGATAGATTTTGACAATTCAACACTATCAACGCTGTTGTTAAAAGTACTCAATCGAATTATGATTAAAAATGCGTATTAAAGTTCCCACGGGACATAGACATAAGTAGTGCCGCAGTACCATAGGGCAGGATTATAATTTTTTTCACATAGGTATATTGCGAAGTATGCGGTGCGTTTAGCTGCGCGGGCGCAAGAGGCGCGGGCAGGAAGAGAACCCGACACCGCTCTGCTAATGGTACGCTACGAACTTGCGACGTCGGCCACCTCGCTACATCTCCATCGGATTGAGTTACCGTAGACAATGTTCCTAGACATTGTTATATTGTACGGAATTCATAGATGTATTGCACGGTTTGACTGTAACGAGTTCGGGTCGTTTTGTACAAGCGGATGAAGTTTCAACACTTAAATTATTTAGATAGAATTAAATAATGTAAATAGTGATAGGTGTTAGTTAAATTTTGAGTGTAAATAATTAACACAGCTACTTAACTGTGTTAATTATTCTTTCATTTAAATAATCAACTCACTTGAGTTGATTATTTAAATGAAAGAACATTGTGTCTACCGAAGACGTCTTTAAAATAACATAAAGTTAATCATTATAATTTAAAATAGTAATACTCAGCTCACTCAGCGTTATAACTGTTCTAAGATAAAAATTGATTATTTTAATATCTTTGCATTTTGTAGGCTTACGTAAAAACATCTGCAGAGAATTGTTCTAAAGAATGAGCTCCGTGACTGTAGTTCATCTTAATGCAATGTGAATTCTGTATTCTAAATTCACTTCCATTTTAAGTTTTGCCAAAGCACGTCGCATTATTTAAACAAATTTTGACTCTATTGAGTTTTTATCAATATGCCGCGGCATATTCAATAGAGTCAAAAGCCGGAGCAAATATATAAATTTACAGAAATCAAACAAAGCTTTCACTTTTACAGAATGTTGAAATACCTTGAGAAAATATTATTCTCTTACACTGATCCTATTTTAATTTGGGAAGGCGTGGTTTTCTTTCCAGTATCCCTATAAGTCGTAATCTAATAGTTCACTCCTTTTTATATAGTTTCTCTCACATCCATCCTTATCTTTTATTTGCCCTTCCTCTGAAAATAAGAAAATATATTGGAATAAATAACTATAACGCAAATAAAAATTACCTATATAATTAAGTTAGGGAGGAGCAGTTAAATTTACTATTATAATCAATCTATGTCAAATTGTAATAGTTGTAATGATTTTCAATAAGCATACATTAGTTAATATGGTTGATATTTGTAACTGTGTATGTATGTATATGTGTGACGCTCTGACTCCCCAACTTTTGGGACACCATACAGGATGTCCCAGAAGTCGACGTCAAGCCGGAGTCAGGTAACAGGCTAAGTTATAATTTATAATAGATATCAGAAAATATAATGAAAATCTAAGTTACGTGTTTTAAAAATTATAGGCATTTTAAAAATAAACAAAATAATCTACACTGTGACGGTCTTTTCACTCCTGTTATTACAGATATTTACTTTTTGAATTTTTTTGTTATGTAATCTCGAATGATCGAAAAAAATCGAGAGCTTAAAGAAGCATTAAGTATACAACCACTATACGAAACTTTGGAAATGTTTGTAAGCCTTCTAATAATAATAAAGTAAAATTCTGCTAATATATAAAAAGACGTGAAAATAGACCCATAATGTTAACTAAAAATAGATTTACCTCGACACGTGTTTCGTGTTATGAACTAGGTGTACGATCTTTTTTAAATGTCACTTCCAAAGGAGCTTTACAAACATGTAAATAAAGAAGTAAAACATCATTCGAACTTGGAACTATACCTACCTACACCTACAGTTACTACCTTATCTCAAAAGACAGCTGTAGCTTTTCGATTCAAGAGTATTCTTTCTTCTATGTCCAATGTATTGGCTCACCAACAACTGCTAACACCACTGAGACTACAAAAATTCTTATAATTACTTGGTCTAATGATACAATTTCTTACAGGTATACACCGCATAAGCTATTTATTACTGTATGTGTTAAAACGATTAATTCAAGGTGGGCAATAATCTAAAACAAATTTAAATTTACCAAAGATTGTTGTTTTACAAAGATCGAATTCGCAATATGCAACAAGTCTTTAGGGGCGAGTCGCCATTTAGGCAATCAGTGTTTCTGAAATAATTTGTTTCTTACCAACAGGTAAAATTTTACATCCCTTTGAACCACTATATCTACAATTCGCAGATTTTGAATAAGATTTTAATTACGGACGCTCGTAATTAAATCACAGAGGGAAGTATCAAACAATATAATCTTTAGAAACATTAGCATGATTACCCTTCATCTTTTATAATTAAACTAATTTACATGTACTAAGGCAAACGGAAGACAATTATTTAGCAAATGAACATGGTAAAACTGTTGAGTATTGCGTTTAATCAATGTAACGAAGTGTCTAGCCAATAATACACGTTATTTGCGAGTCATTCTAGAAGCTCTTAACACATTTCACTCAATTGATTCTGAGAACTTGATCGCATAATAGACAACTATACATTTCCGTATGTATTGTATTACACTATAATTATCATAGAGGTTTATTGGTACTTCCATTTTAATTTTAGCAGATAGTAAAAATACTTAGCTTATGTTGATATTCAAAGATAAAGTTTGTTAAATTGAATGATATTTATCTGTATTGAATAACTAAATATAAGTTGCTGTGCGAAAACGTTAGCATTATGCGACTTGTATAACTATTTTATGTTTTGTTTTAAAAAGACAACTCTCACACTAGCAATAATTTCTATGTAAAAACTTTACAAACATTCTTCTTCTTCTTTTCGTGTGGTTAGTGGCCAACCTGTTGTCAAGAGTTGTACAAGCCGCCCGTAGGCCTCTGACATGGTTTAACGACTGCTGTCAATTTGGTAACACTCGGAACCGACTTTTTACGTGCCCTCCGAAGCACGGAGACGCTCAGATGAAATACCACTAAGCGGTCACCCATCTATAGACTAACCGCACCCAACGTTGCTTAACTTCGCTAATCGTTTACCGATCAGTGAGTGCAACTGGTGCAAAGAGTGCAAAATGAGCGGACACGAAAATACCCAGACTCATAACAACCATTTGTGGATCACTCAAAGTTTTGTCCCATGTGGGATTCGAACCCACAACACTCGATGCAGTGGCAGTGGCGTGGTGACCACTTAACAAACGCCATTCGTGCAGTCAAATCTGTCAAAACTTTGTCATTTCTTTCCAAATTTGTAACAGCAATTATATCAAAGGAGAAAATACCAGTAAATGAATAGGTGAAGACAAAACTTTATAACCCTTTTTTAAGGATATTGCGCGCATGTAGGAGTGGAAGATTTAGCATAGTTAATGTTTATGAGAAGTATAGTATAGTTAATATTTACACCTTCTCCGTAAACTTTAAACTGGCAAGTATACACCTTCTCCATAAACTTTAAACTGGCAGACAAGTTTAATAAAATAAACATTTTTAAATTTAATGAATCGAATTTCGATCACTTAAAAGAAGGCTGGTTATGTTCGAAAAAGTCTGCGCTTGTTATACTTTTTTAGGAATTTCTCTTGGTTTGTTACTTTAATTAGTTTAGTGTAAGTGGTATAACAGATCAATGATTAAAGCGTTAACTAACTGAGGTAATAGTTTGCCCAGAATGGGCAAAATTCTAATAGAAATTCTAATATTTATTTGCGTGTAATGACTATTAGACGCGCTATTAGTCATTCCACGCAAATAAATAACTATATACCGATTTTAATTAATACCCACAACTTCGCGGTTTAAAGCAGCCAATATCCTGCTCATCAAACCAGTGATTGCGATATAGCCGTGAATCCTAATTTAATATGCGAATGTGAATTTGTTTATTTTATGACTTAACTACTCAAGCGATCATCATGAAATTTCGCATATATGTATGTACTTTGTCAGGTGTCCAAGTAAAGGGCAAAAATACCTTTTATTTAAAGTACTGTTTCTGAACGAAGCCGCGGTCAAAAGCTAGTATTCCATACAAAGAGTTACTATCGCATTTATAATAGTAGTACCTAGTACCGTAAATAGATCATCTTATTGACATTAACCAGTAAAACTGTTCGGGCTTAGATTAGTGATGAACATAATTTAGTGATATTCGAATACAATTCTGCACTACTTTACGTTGTCAAAGACGCAGCTCAGGTTCAGTTTAGAGCGAGATCAGTTAACTAAAGAGCCCTATACTGGGGCTGCAGGATGAATGCGCGAGTGATCCCAGCGCCCCGGCCATAGATTGCGAAAAGGAACACCGTGGTAGGTTTAGTCGGTATTACCGGGATGTCTTCATCTTTTCCTGGGTGAGTGCGATATAACCCCACCGCCCGCCCCCGCGGTAGGGAATGCGTCACTGCATTCCTCCAAATTGAAAAAAGTACTATGTATAGTGACGTCAACACATTCGAATTTAATTCGAATACATACCTACACATCGCTAGCTTAACTCATTCCTTGTAACTGTCGAACACATTTTGTCGCCTGTACCTCGTCCTGACATTATAATTTGTGTTTTCCTCTCCGACAATACTAAGTTCGTTAGTCTGTACAAACGCTACCGCATAGTAAGGGCTTAATCGAGCGTGTGTGAGTCGCGACGGGCGAGTCCGGCGGGTCCGCCGACCGTGTGAGTATTGAGTGAGAACCGGCTCGGCCGCGACGCGCACTACCAGCCGAGCCGTTCAATATTTTGATACCGTTCATTGTGATTCGCTGCACATTCATATGGAGCTGTTGACATCACCTCTCAATTTAAATTAAAGTTTGGTGGTTTAAAAGAATTACAAATGCATTAAAAATATAAATACGTATCTATACATTTTTTAAGTTTAAGTAAACAATAAAATAATGTGTATAAATATATTTACCTTGATCTATTTAAGATTATGGCTGCTCGGATAGCGTAGTGGTTTAATTGGCTGCCTCACTACTGAGTGAGGCAACCACTTAAAACATCAAAACAACAACAACATCACAATTCTCGGCGTTGTGGCAGTCCACAAAGTCGAGACTTGTGATGTCGATCACCACACTGGAGAGAGGACATTTCTCATAGGATTTTGGGCCTAAATGTAAAAAGACGAAATTGGTATAATTTGATAGCTAATATTTTATAATATCATCACTGAAAATTCAAAGGACTTTGGCAGTCTGAGAGCTGAGCTATAAGTTTTATATAAATAACATGCAAGTTCAGTAAAACATACAAGGTCGATCGTTAATAGCAAAACGCTTCCAAAGAAAAGGTAGTATTTTTGCAAACCTTATTAAAGGAATATACAAGCATAGTCCTGGTTTTCGTTGTAAAATCACAGAATTATACGAAACGAAAACTAACTAATGTTGACGTTTCCATTTCAAATTAGTTGTCACATATCTTGACACTTCAAAGCAGAGACAGATAAAACGGAAATTACAGATTTCATACCGTTCTCGTTTGAGATCAGATTTAGACTTTTAGACAGTTTAAAAGTTATTTTGTTAGAAATGAAAATTCGACAGTTATAAATAAATGCATGTTTTGACGTTTTATTACATTTCACTTTTTAAACATTCTAATTCTTCATAACCCAAAGAGTAAAGTAACTAAACTACAGAAAACTCAGATGCTAACGCACGTCAGAACCTTATTTAGTCTAAGGTCCGAACTATCACTATCCAGCCAGATATAATAAATGCATGATTCGATTGAATCGATTATACAGTTTTTATGTCAATATTTATTTTTGTGCTTTCTATTTTTTTTATATATTAGGAATTAATTATTTTGTTTGATTTACCTATTAAGTGTCCATTATTATTTGTTTTATTTTTGTACATTGTAATCGATTAAATTAATCGATAGTGTTTTACTAAAGTAGAAAGTAAGTATTTATAAGATATGTCATTTCCCAGAATGCGGTTAGAGCTGCATTTTTGCTTATTTACTAAGAAAAATATAACGAATTTTTTAAGCCATAATTTATCTTATTATATTTAGGCCCAAAATGTCCACTCTCCTTTGTGTGATCCACAACTGGTTCTTACCCAACCACAACATCATACATACTTTTCTGATATTTGAAATAAAAATAATATATTTTGATTGATATCATTGATTGATCTTGTTCCTTAGACTGGATTTATTTAAATGGAATTACATCAGGTAGATATACCATTTCACAAAAAAATAATCATGGGCATCATTGTTTTTTTTAAGTATTTCACAATAGGTTACTTACATTATTATTTATCATGCTTGGAATATAATTGTTTCTATTGTTATCCATAAGTCCAAAAGTTTATTATTGTTGCAATTAACAACAGAAAATACCTTATGAATATTACAAAATGCTTTCTAAATCTATTTTGCTATTAAAGTCAGTAATAATTACAAATTTTTATCATTTACATATGTGCAAATTGACATAAAAATATATGTATTCACCGCTCTGTAGATATACAAACTCGATGGCCCTAACCCTGTCAGTCGATTAACTGGAGACGCAATGTAAAATTAAATTTATTTACGTACTGATAGGATAGTTGAGTGATTCCGGGGTCTGGCACCGAACATAAACTCACCAAGTACTTGTAGCTACATTCCATTTGGTGCATATATTTAATTATTTTCACGATAACATTGCCATCGGGGTCTGATTAAACTAATATAAAAGTATTAAGTAAGGAATTATTGGACGATATACTGTACATACTGCATCATAAACTTTACGATGTTACGCACGACGTAGAATTTTATAAAGTATAAAAAATGTTATTGTGTAATGCTGACTTAATTACGTTAATGTAAGTAATCTAGAAGATTTCTCGCTCGCAGGGAATTTATACGAATTTTTTTGATGCGTTACTAAACCTATGTTAGTCGCATCGTCTATGATTGTTTCTGAGTTCTGCAATATAATGTGACCGTTGAACTGCCAGAGGTCTCAAGTTCGATCCCAAGGCGCGCATCTCTGAATTTTCGAAGTTATGTGCGTAACACTTAATTATGGCTCGCTTTAAAGTTAAAAGAAAACATCGTGATGAAACCTGCATGTTAGAGAGTTCTCCAACCCGCACTAGGCCAGCGTCATTGTATACGGCCTAACTTTTCTCATACTATGCCTTTATTTTAGTTTTTCCGAATAATAATATAACTAAAGATCATTGACTTTATTGAACCGATAACAGGTAGACTGTCTATTTTCTTAAACTACACAATTGTTTTAGAAAATAACAATATTTAATTTTATTTTTAAACAATCTGCAATTAAAACATTAATCGTAGTAATCACTTCATTCTACGTAATATGTATTATGTAGTAAAATTATTTAACATTACATAACTACTCATTAATACATTTTTACGAGCTGTACTGATAAACTACAATAGTAGGTATATAAAAATCATAGCTTTTAGTTTTAAAGCTTTCTGTTTACAAGAACTATAAAATCTATACCGTGAACACAGTCTTGCGTGTGATATTGCCGGCCTAATGTGTATCGTTTTAATGTCATATTAGTTTGTAATAAAAGAGTTGTCCCGTCATTACGATAAAGAGAAATCTTCATAAAATAGACATTATACTGACGGTGTTGGGGATTACTGTCTTTAATAAGTAAGTATATCCGTCATAGCAATGATGCAAGTAACTTTAATCCCGTGTGTCATCGTTTCTATTAAATCGCTTAACAATACTAACATTTTCTATACTGCATGTTAATACAATATATTTTGATACTCAGGAAGTAATTTGAACATGACAAAAGTGGCTTTTTGTTCGAAACGTATCTTTTTTTATCGCGGCAATAAAATTTAAATGTATTTGAAGGTTTAATTGGAATGTTCAATGAGGCTTTCAAATATTTTATAAACAAGTATCATAACAATGGCCTGTTACAGTAATTTGCTTAAAGGGAGCGAGTCTACTTTTATTATGGTCGACACTCTGTCCAATTTCCATATTAAATTGAGGTTTTGTTGAGCTAACAGGACATTGTTGGTGCGGCCACGGAATGACCCAATCTCATCATATAAACCGAGAGCAATGGAACACCTACCATTGATATGCATTTTTAAATTCTTTTCAGAATCTAATCTGTGCGGCATATACCTACGAGGATTTTCATTGTTTTAACAAGCGAGCACTGCGTTGACATTAAAATATATCATTTTAAAACTGTTTAAAAATAAATACGTTTGTTTGATTTGATTTAATACGAAACACCAGATAGTATACAAAAGTGAGCTTTTTGCAAAATGTAGAAACAATTAGTAGTTTTATCTTCAGTATGACAAAAACTGGGAGTCTTGTGTAAGTATATTATTTATATTTCGCATATATAATCTAGCTTAGCAGCATTAAATATTACATTATATTGAGAATACTTAGAAAAATAATTAAGACCTTGCTCGTTTTTCGGGTCAAGCAAAAAGTTTTTAGAATTTTGATCAGGTAAGCTTCAGGTTGCCCTTCAGTTAAGTAGTAGCAACTAATCCTGTCAAACATTTCAGATTACATACACTTCCATCTTACTTAAACTTTTATACTTAAGTTATGAATCCATAAAAAGACTTTTTGTGCATCTATTATCCGAAAATACTTTTTTAAACCAGCAACTTTTATAAACAGTTACAAATGATGACTGTTCTGTTCTAAATTCGAATCGTTAGAAATCATAACACCACCAATCATTATTAGTACATCTATGGCGCCGGCCACCCTAGTCGTAGGCGACACTGCCACCTGCTATACCATACCATATGTACCACACATGGTATCACTATACTTATACATGTGTTATAAAGCAAAGTATAAATTAAAATCTCTAGGCCTCATTTAAATATTTTATATTAATTGTCATTGTAAGTACCTACAATTCTGCTTGAAATTTTAAATTAACATTTTGTAATTTCAGCTCTTAATGAATCCACGTACAAATGTAATAACAGAGTATAAGGTGAGCCTGGAATTAAAAAAAATACATTTTACAGTAAAAAGTCGTCACTTATTTTGGTAATCTAAAGGAAATGAGGTTTTAATCATATCTATGGTTTATAAATATAATACATCTCAGTAAAAAGATCATTAGAACAAACAAATAGAAAACGGTTTTATGGAATTCGTATGTATTTTCTGTAAGTGTTATACAAAATAATACATACCTGTATTAAACTTAATAATTATTGTTACGGTGAAGGAAACCACGTGAGGAAACTTGCATATCTGAAAGTTCATAGATAATGTTCTCGAAGATATGTGAGGTCTCTTAACCTGCACTGGGCCAGCGTGGTGGCCTAATCCTTCTCATGTCGAGAAAAGGCCCGTGCCCAGCAGTGGGACAGTTTAATACAAGGCTGATATTATTATGTTATATAATTATTGTTACCTACTCGAGACTAAATAAACAGTTTTTGTAATACTCACAAAATACAAACAAAATGGCAAGGGCATGATTATTTTGTTCTAAATAGTTAAATGTTAAATATGTACGCGGTAAAGTGCCGACGAAAAAAGAAATCGTGTTTATTAAATTATGAGTCCTTTTGTGTTTTTAATTAAGTACCTTTTGTATTCTATAATTATTCATGTATGTGTTCGTACCAATTATTAAAATAATTCTTTAAAATAAGACAATTTCGCAATACAATAGGTACATTTCTTTTTTACACTAAGAAATTAATTTGGCGTTTTGATAGTTTTTGTACTGGAATCTGTCTAATTTATAATTCAGGTACACTATCTGCAGATAGGAAAATACATCCTTAAGTCAATCTATTTTGGGCATGCGTGTACGTTATTATGCATTAACAAGATTTAATATATAACATATTTGTTTATGCAATAATACTTAAGTCTAGCTTAACCTAGGTAGACCTAGAAATGTAGAATAATTGTAATAACACCCATAATGATATGAGGCTTGTTATCTTTTTAACGTTATAGCACAGAATTTACCATATCAGACTGAGAGTTTTGGGGCTTTCATGTCACAATTAAAAGCTTGTCTGACCCACAATTCCAGCATTCTATTTTATTTTCTGTACCAAAATTAGATCGTGTTCAATTGGCGCGAACATTGAACTAGTGAAGCAGACTAGCAGAAAGGCGCTACCCAAACACTGAATTCGTGAAACAAACCTATGTATAGTATATCTGTTAACGTTTAAAGCATATTTAGAGCTATTCAAATGGCAACTATGTGTGTGGGGTGTCATTGACCCGCTGAAATCACGGGTGTTCGCGCAGTTATATCATTATGTCCAATAGTTGCCGATCGTTGTCGCCTGTTGACCCCCCGACTCTATCAAGTAGCCAGTCTCTATCTATTTATCGGCCACTTCAATTATTTCCTTTTGTTTTTGTCCTTGAGCCTGAAACAGAACGTATGTCGTAAAACTATGAACTGTATTGATTGACATCACATGGTGTTAAATGAAAAATATTTAAATGTACGGTCTAGAGTATTGTGCAACTAATAAATGCCAAAGAATAGGTATATATTTTCTTAGAATGTGGTTTCTAATATACTTGTTTTGTCTTGCTGTTCCACTAGAATCATCGTCAATATGTATGCAAGTCTACATCTTGAAATACCAAGTTCCGTTTTTAAATTATGGAAAATATCATTCGATGAATACTTTTTTTTTAGTGTATTGTCCATGGCAAAGTGGAGTCTGTATTTTTGCTTAGTAGATATAAATACCATTGTTTCATCGTTTATTCAGTTGTATATAGTCAGCCAAATATGGGTCTAATCCATCACTGGTTATTTTGCAGATATGCAGTCGTTGCACGATATTTAGTACCGACAATAAGGTTGCCTTTCCACTGACGCGGAGCTGGGCGGAGAGGAGTGGAGCGGACGGTGAACTGGTCAATCACAGTGCTCGATATCTCCACTCTGCATCAGTGGAAACAGTGCAAGTGGAGCGGAGCGGAGCTGTACGAACTTTCAAATAAAACAAATGAACTTGCGGCTCCGAGCCGGAAACAACGGAGTCGAGCGGGCTGTGGTGCCGAGCGGATCGCACGAAGCGGCGGGTAGCGAAACGGTGCGGCGCGGTGACTAGTGTAGACTTGTCAGGAAAGGACTCGTGCACTGCATTTTAGTTTAGTTAGCGATATTACGTCATACACTTCACACGTCATGGACATTGTATGTGAATCAAAATGGATGAGAAACTAATTGAAAGGGTCAAAAAATTTCCATGCTTTTGAGATACACGACTGATAAGATACAAATGCAATGAAATCAAAGATATGGTGTGGGAAATCATAGTCAAATACACCGGATAAAACATCATTGCAGCTCTGGTCTACTCAGCTCCAATCCCTCCCCCCCTCCGCTTTGCTCCGCCCCGCTCCGCTATGCTCCGCACCGCTTCAATGGAAACACTTGCTACTCTTCACTGCTCTTCCTCGCTGGTTTTCGTTAGCAACTCCCTGAGTTGCGGGCGGTGAGCGGCATTATTGGTCCAGTACCTATCTGGAGGTAGTGGGTAGTGTCACTTGGGCACGAGGTAGCTCGCTAACAAGAACCGGATCTCTGAGGTTAGGGTGGAGAGTCGAGATTTGGGGAGAAGACCTGTCTATAACTGGTCCCGGAAGATGCTCTCGGCCACTGGAAGGTACAGCGGCTCCTCTAATATAACCTAACGGTTGGTGTAGGGGAACGCTATATCATAAACTGGGATAGTCGTAGTGAAAATGGATGATCTTCCTCGCTCCACTCCGTCCAGCTCCGCATCAGTGTAAACGCACCTTAAGTATTACGACGTAATTTTTATGCATTTATAGAATAGTAGATTTTGCACTTGGCTTTGCTCGCGCAAATGTAGGTTAGTTCGGGTTACATTAGTAACAGTACTTTTTCCGGGATGAAAGGTACCCTATGTCCTTGTCTGTTCCTCTGATATTTCAAGATGATCGGTCGAGTAGTTAAGGTGTGATAGCTTAACAAACAAACAAAGTAACATTCGCATTTATAATATTAGTTAGGATTTAAATCGCGACGTGAAATCATGATCATCGTGGTTGGTATTGCGACGACAAGTTTTGTTGACGTCGCGGCTTCAATTCCTGATTCATGGATTGCCTTTTTTGTTCGTTTATATCGTGACAGACAATTGGGATTGTACTTTTTATTGATATAGTATGGCCGCGAGTGTGATGACTAGTTGATACAATTGCCTAAATACTACTATAATTGTTGATCACGGAAGTAACCAATTACCTATGAATTCTTAGCCTCTAAAAATTATTGAACGCGGAGCGTAGGAATTAATTGTCTCGAAATAGACGCGCTAAGTGAATTCCGTCTTTTTTTTTTTTTTTTTTTTTTTTTACGTGGGGGAATGCAATGACGCATATCCCTCCGCGGGGGCGGGCGGAGGGATTATGTCGGACTCGCCGGGGTAAAAGAAAGATGGAAAAGAAATAATGTACCTCCCGGAATACCGACTAAACCTACCACGGTGTTCCTCGACAAAACCACTATCGGCGGGGCCGCGCGAATCGCTTTCGCATGCGGTCGCGACCCCGCCGAGGTTTCTGCCCGCCGTATGAAACGGCAGGCTCCCTCAAAAATTCCCTACTGTCTCCCCCCTAGAGGGACGAGACGGACTCGACACAGAGGCGCGCGTGGGAACACGCACGCCGCCTCTCGGACCTGGTGCTGAACGGATGGCGGGCAGGCCCACAAAGCCCGCCACCCCCAGGTCAAACCTCAGGGTGGCTGGAGGTCATCGCGCGCCCTCCGGCGCCCGGCTCTGCGGTTGGGGAGAGGGTTTAAACGCTCTCTCTCCCGCTCCGCCGCCTCCTTGATGGAAATCACTTCCTCGCAAAAGGAGGCGACGGCGTTCCACGACCTCTCACTCCGGACCATAGACTGAACTACGGCCGGGAGCGAGAGGGCAACCGATCCGACTGCCGCGATCAAATCACGGCGCTGCGATGCCCAGGCGGGGCAAACCGCCAAAGTGTGCAGCGCCGTGTCCTCTACAACGTCACGGCAGTCGCCGCAGTGGTGACAACAGGGCGTCTCTTGCCGGCGTATACGACACAGGAACCGGCCAAAACAACCGTGGCCAGTCAATACCTGTGTCAGCCGGAAGGTGAGGGCGCCATGCCGCCTCTCCAGCCACTCCTCAAACACGGGACTTACCGCCACGATCGTGGCGTGCCCGAAGTGAATTCCGTCTATTCCATGTTCCTTTAAAATACTTAAGGTTTCTTAAGGCCACAGAAACATATTATTATTAATCATTTAAATCGCAATTATAAGTTCATGTTCCTGTTTATTTTCCTCAAAGCCTTCTGGCTATTTAGATATGATTCAGCCTACATTAGAGTGGTATACTTATACAAAAACCCAGTGTTTGCTCAACGTCGCTACAGGTTATTTTAAAGTAAACAGAGCTCGGCGGAACACATTCCCGATTAATGGCAATAGATTGGGTATAGCGCCTAGAGTGCGGCTTTTTGTATGGCTCACTTGCATTTACCGGGTTAAAGAATAATTCACAATGGCGCGAAATGTATATTATGAAATAATGTTCATATTTTAACTAAATAAAGATTTAAAATAGCATTGCTGGTATTGCCAGTTAAAAAAGTATAAACGATGCGTTCAAAGGACCAATTACCGTAATGAAATACTTTAAAAAAAGAATTCAAATTTTGTCTAAAAAATGTCAAACGTGAACAAAAATGAATGTATTTTTACATTTTTAAAGTTGTTCACTATCGTATGTGATATTTGCAATACGAAGTCTAGACAGCAACTCTATTTTGAACTGGTTTTATTAGAGTAAGAGAATTAGACCGCAGACCACTTCGTTGCAACTGTAAGCTTGATTGCATATTAATATCTTTGTAAAGCTTGTTTCCCTAGTGGTACAAAGCGTACCTAACTCTGTATTGCTGTTTAGAAACTTTCTGTAATAATAATATGCTGTTAGAAACTGTGCCTAACACGGTACGTTCATAGTTTCATCACACCCTAATAGTCTCACATGACTCTTAAATTACAGAGGAGACTATATTCTATTGTAACTAACACAGCTGCTGCTCCGAGTGTTGTGAGTTCGATCACGAGACAAATAAATGTCTGATCTACAAATAGTTCTTTCGAGACTGAGTGTTTTTTTGACCGTTATTCAAATGTTTGTAAAGAACGCTGCTGAATGGAATTGCTGGTTTAATAAAAAATACTAATATTACAGTCTCCTTAATTCACCTGTCATTTAAGAAACAATAGTGTCTGGCCGTCCAGGCCACCGTAGCTTAAAACGTTAATAAAATTTTAGAAAGCTGACCAGAGTCGTTATTTCAAAATTTAGCAAAGACAAAATTACAAAGCAGGTTTACAACAGGCACTTGCGGTCTGACTTTTACCTAAAACCGCTAGAAAAGCGAACGTGTGTCAGTAGCTTTAGTCACTTGCAGCTGATATGCGGTTTCTGGTCTAACGTGAGGTTGCTGATCACTCAAGTAGCCACTACGTACTCGTCAATGTACAAGTATTAGAAAAACTAAATCACGTACTTAGCTGCTTGGTGGTGCAGTGGTAGTGAATGCTACTGCTGTGTATGAAGTCCTTAGTTCGATACCTAAGTTAAGGCGAGTCAAAATTAAAAAAAAACTCACTTACAATAGGATTGCTTTGTTAGTAAATTCTTAATAGCAGCACGTAGCCTGGAAGGCAATAATCTCGCCCCCTATTACGTAGAATTAAAACCATATTTAATGAATTTTTGGTATAACACACCTCTGTCAATCTCTTTCGGGATTTAAGCGTGAGACTATGTACGTACAAGTTTGTTATCTATTAGGATTACTCTTTAACTAACCAAGCTGAGGGTTTCAGTTGTGATGCATAAATGGTTAATATACATAACTAACGCGTTGATATAAATTGGCAATGAAGTATTTAATTAATCTATTTCTTTAGGGCACTATGTAGCATTAATGATAAGGGTTACACTTAAGTAACTGCATAGTACACGTTACAATGACCTGGCGTTACGAAAAGTACCTAACTGAGTGTAACGACATGAACCATAATTGATATATTTTAAGTGCGATTTTGTATATGTGTCAATATATGTATGCCTTGTAACTTCTATATAAAGTTCTTCAAGGTCTGTAAAACCTGCGTAAGCGACTATGAATCATTCTGAAAAGACCGTGCTTTCTGGTGGAATAGTTTGTAAATACGGTTGATATTTTAAAATAAAAAGCTTAATTAATATATAATCTTTTAGGTATTATATTGATATTCTATGTAAAACTAAAACAGACAAATCTGATTAAACTAGCAAAACAATTCATAATATAATAAGTTTGGATTAATAGAGCTACGACGAAGGAATGTCAATATGTAACTAAAGGTAAACATCGCCAATCTAATTTAATCTCTTAAAAAAGGTTTCATATGTTTCAATTGCATTTTCATCTCTCATTCTCATTCAACTCACCTTTAACTGTATTTGAATTACAATTGTCTACATCCAATTGTACGGACCATTCGATTTGCATTTTACTGTCAATTTTGTTAGCGGCGATCGATGTATAACGGCCCTTATGTAGGCTGTGTTCCAAATGCCAAAAGAAAGCAGAAAACTGACACAGCAGCAATAAATATAACAATAAACTAAACACGGCGGGTATTACCAAGTAGGTCACTGTATCGAGACCCTGTATGAGGTCAAAGGTTCTTGTGCTAGTAGAAGCTGGTTAACAGGTGATAATTAGACCCCAACTTATACTGCTCATGCTTCTAATTCGATTTGTTTGTATAAACAGTTATAAACCATCGCTTGACGTCACGATAGCTTTTATATGAGAATGTATTATTGCGTAATTCTTAATTGAAATTAAACGAAACATGACTTTCCTCTTTAACTTATTGCAGGGGAAAAGCACTATTCATATTCAGATATGATTTATCAATGTTTATGTTTGCATATAATATGTTTTATAACATGATAATTGTGATCGTTTATCACAAAGTTAGTAAGGCAACAATTCATAGTCTGCCATACAATAATTTTGTACTGTCACGCTTAAATCATGAGCGCTTACTTTAAATTTAATTACAATAAATTACGAAGAGCATGAACTATGATGCAAGGTCACTTTCTCTTGTAAATGTAAACAAATTACGAGTAAATTATTGATTTAGAGTACTGTGCGTTTGTCTTACGTAAATATATATTTAAACATGACCATGTCTAACTTTGCAAGCAGCCGTGACGCTGATAGCTTTATAATATAGCTTTTGCAGATTTATGCATATAGCTTTTTTAGCTTCTGCAGATTTATGTATAGCGTTTCTTTACCTTTGAAATTAATCTACTTTATACGGATTTTATCACGTTGTTTATTTTAAAACACTATTTTTACATAATTTTGAAACTATTAAATTACTACTGTTAAACTTTACTACTATTCAAGACATTTGAATTATTAAACTATTTTGGTTTACACCTGCGTTTCTCTCCTCCTTTTCCGTTTCGGTTGATTTTCATCAGCCACTGGGACGGGTCGACTAGAGATTTTTAACTACTGCAGGTTTTCAAAACTCCAAGTTTCATGACTTCGTAGGAAGAATGACAAACAATATATCGAAAAATATTTCTAATATTATCTCGCGTAAAATCATCGTGAGCGTTCAGATCACTTAGAGTACGAGTTCAGTAATTTCTACATGAAAATTCTTTGAATCACTTCAAGTCTTAACATTTTAGACGATTGCATGTATCTGGTAGTTAACAGCATACACGCATTAACCGTGACGCAATCCATATTTTGACGACTATTTATTTGTTTAGTAATGGAATAGAGAGAAATAAAAGGACAATAAAAGTTATCAGGGTCCGTTAAGGCATCATTGTGTGGTAATGAAATGTATGGGTGTTAGTAGACCACCTAGTAAGCTCTCACCTCTTGTTAACGAATCGCAGCGTTACGGAAATTTTATGGCATTTTTGAACGGTTCACTTCGTATCAATGGAATTTGTTAAGGGGAAACATTCAAATTAACACCCACGGTTACTCCAAAGTGGTGGATACAGAGCTATTTTATTTGATTGTCTTATTGCTTGATTGAAGTGTCGGTGGAGTTCATTCTTAACTATATAATTAAAAATATTTAAGAAGCGTTAGATTTGATTAAATTAAAGAAGCTACGAGCAAGTATTTTGGTCACGCAGCTAGATATTTATTACATAGTAACAAAAATTTTAATAGAGTCTTCGAAGGCTTTCGTTGCCGCTACGGCAATTAAAACGATGCTGGAAATAAGGTTACGGGTTCGATTTTAGGAAAATATTGTTATTAGGTTTTCCTGTCAATAAATTTTTAGTACCTGTGCTAGGTTGACGTCAATAGGTTCCGCCCTATTAAATAGGCCCTGAATTTGTATCTGGCAAAATGTGAGTGCAATACACCACTGTAGGTAATGATGTTATTTTTTTCTAAGGGGTACCTTAGGGAATATGAACATCATTAACTACCTTTTTAGTATTTGCAAGCTGATAAATGTCTTAATTTATTGGCAATCCAAATAGCTCTGTGAAGCCACCCTGTCTTTTAACATGTCCCGATAAAAATATTCCCATAATAAGCATAGTACTGTCTCTCTTTATTGAATTTATAAATATGAGACAGATAACACCTAAGTATTTTTACGGTAGCATAACAGTTCAATTTCTGAAAGCCTATTTACATAAAGCTTGCTTTGTGTAAACAGGCTTTCAGAAATTGAACTGACCCTTGGGTCATCCCTATTTTTTTCGCCAAGTAAGACAAAGACAGCACTACACTTACATTAAAAAACATGGCTCGTGTAAAGGCCTTATAGCTCTTACTTGAACTTAGCCTTAAATAGTAAAATGCTGTTGACGAAATTAATGCAGGTGAATGTGATACGAAGCCGGCGCAGGCGCATTAGCTACGTAAACAGATTTACGTTGTTTACGGATGCGTTCTCTGTTATTTTGATTACACAAGATGCACGAATACCTATCCATTACTGTTACGTCACCAATACGATTATCGTATCTAATGAGTATGCTAAATACTCACTGCACTTAATATATGTAGTGTTAACAGCAACTGAATTGATCGTTACTTTATTGATGTTTTTATAAATTTCATTAACGCTATTTGAATATATTATCCATTAGAATATGTATGCTAAAATTAAATAAGCTAGATGTATGATACCAACATTTCGTCAGGTATGTTTAGATTCTATGTGTTTCATCTATTAGGCAATCGTGCGCTGAGCTGAAAATTGCTAGTCAGAAATGTAACAAACCTTGCTTGGTGAATAAATCAAGCCCGGGACCTAACTCAGAATTCACCAGTCTAATGAAGTAGGCTAAAAATAATCTAAAGGAAAATTATAATAGCGCCTATCTGCACACGCACGTGCCTCATTGCCTAGTCCGCGTCTGGATCTGGTTAGTAACCGCAAAAATTCGCTTCAACCTAGGCATATAATACACAAAACAACAATACTCGATTGATACCGACATTAATGCCCGCTTAACAATTGAATGATAAACGACATATTATTGCAATGCGAATAACCAAAGATTGATTCTCGATTCGGTTCACGAACTCGTTTTTTATTGCCAATCAAATTTTTGTCTATTATTCCAGAACAAATATGCGTCACATACCTATGTATGGATGCTTACATTATTGTAAAAGTTAAATTATCATCGCAATAATTTAGCATATTATTCACGATTCGCTCGCACATTCCAATGTAATCATAAAAATAGGTTCTTCTTGATCACTGCGTAAATTAATTCTAGCTTGTTAATAAATTGCGTGGCGTTGGCAAGGGCCAGGAATGATTTCCTTGTAATACAACGAAGTACTCTCCATCCATACCACTTTGGAAGTTACGGATGCGTTCAATGTCCAGTCTGCTAAAAGCAACTCGCACGCACGTACATCGGGCGTCGCGTATGCTCGCGGGATAGCGCCCTTAAATTACGCGCCTATTTTAAAGTTTGTCAACAACTAATATTGCGAGCTAACTAAATTTAGTTTTTTAGTTGAAAGTAAGCTGGTCTGAAAATTATTGACAGTGAATTGTTTGATCAGATACCTTGGAAGTAGATGTTATAAATTGGCGTTATCACGATACTAAACTTTACTAATAGGTGAGTTTTCTTTTACATATTAATTATAATTTTTATTTGATATAAATATTTATATGTTTGTTCATAAATGGATTACTATAAAATGTATTTAAATTATGACATTTATAACTTGAATCTGTTATAAAATTATGTGGGTCTTCATTGGAAAAGCTTTATTTGTAAAACGTCTTAATTTGCCCGTAATGCGTGTATTGTGAGAGTTGGTTGCGTTATGACCCAATTTACTGTTCGTTATTTACCTTAGCAACGCAGGCGCAATGATAAAGTATTATGAAGGTACAGTACTTTAATTCAGGTCACCCGTGAAGCTTTCGTGATCATACACATTTTTAGAGCATATAGTTCACGTTATATGCGTCTAAGTTTTAATGTTAACGTATCTAGAGCTGTCTAGAGTAATTTAGATACGTGAATATAGACATTCTTATTTGTTGAATATTCTAATAGTATGTAGATTTTTTTCTGATGTAAAGATTTACTTTAGTATTATCGGCGAAACAAATTTCTGACGGTCATTCATTCTTGTCATTGTTTTTAATAAAAACAATATCAACCTACCTTTAGTTTGTACTACGAGTATAACAATATTTTGAAGCATATCAGAATTTTGAGTTCTGTATTCAAATGCTGTAGTGGTGTTCAGCTGAACAGTCCCACAAGTTACATGTATCACAAGTTAATTTTCTCATGAACAACGTCGTGTATGTTTGTTCAGTACACGCTATTGATAACAGGTTGTCTGCTAACACACTGACATAGTGCAGTGCATGTCGTAATAGTTTGGTAACACACTGTATCATAATATTTGCCTTTATTTATTGACTTTGCTCACATAGAGATAAAGCCGAGAAAAAGTACGTGTGAGGGCGGAGTCAGATCAGAGATATTTTACCTCAAAACGGATTGTTTTGTTTAGAAGCTGCGTAGGATTCGCAAGATCGAATATCACATTTTGAAAACGCAACTGCCAATAGCGATGGCCTTGTGTGGGAGCAAATAGTAAATTCCATTTTGGGTACGTCACCTAGACGTGATGTCGGCAACGAAATTTGAGAAGCTGAAAAATAGGCATTGTTCTGTTACGATGCTATAAATTTTAATCTACCCACATTTGGATTAAGTGTTTACCAAATATGCTGGGAAAATTTCGAAAATATACGCATCTATCAAATCACACACACTATTATTATAATATCCTAATATTATAAATGCGAATGTGAGTTTGTTTATTGGTTTGTTACGCTCACACGCCTTAACTACTAGATCGATCGTCATAAAATTTTACATACACGTCTTTAGGGGTACAGAAAAAATACTGTTACTAAATTAACCTTGATTTACACAAGCGAAACCGCGAGCAAAATCTAGTATCTCATAACGTTTACTTTAGAAAACTGTTATTTCTAAATTCAAAGTTTATTGTATTACCAACCGTAGTTTAGTTGTAAGTGTGTACTGCATTAGCCCACATTCTTTCACTTTAAATGACTCAGTGATTCTAATGTTTGTTGTTTGCATCTTATCTTAGTACGTGGTTGCGTTTCCTAGTTTCTGGTAAATACTGTTACATCATTAATTTGATTTTATAACAGATGCATTATTGCCAAGCTTCTAAAGATATTTATTGATAGACATTACTTTTATAATAACTTATTTAATATATTACATTATTGATGTATCGGCAGAAAATTAAATTCATGCATTTGTCTCTACATACCACTTCGCATGCAAAAGTCTCATGATATAAAATTACGTTGAAATAGTTAGTGGTATTATTGTAATCTAGTCCAAAAACTCTTTATTGTTTGGTATACCTAGCAGTTCAAAGATAAGTTATTTTTTTAAGAAATACTTTGATAGTTATCCAGTTTTTTTATCTTATAAAGCAGAAGTTAGCGTATGTCGCAGGTATATACTGCACTACATTTTACCTGCGGCTTCGCTCGCGTAAATGTAGGTAATGTTAGATTTGTGACAATACTTTTTTCCTGGATGAAAGGTACCGTATGTCCTTTTCTGTACCCCTAACAACGGGTATGCAAAATTTCATGATGATGGGTCCAATAGTTAACACGGAACAAACAAAGAAACTCACTTTTGCATTTATAATATTAGTTATGATTTTTCATACAAAAGACTGATGTATCATAACATTTATAACGATAACGTTTTATTTTGTTCCAGGAGACGGAAGGAAACATGAAATGGGTGACTGCGGCGTCATGGTGATCACCTACGACGTGACGTGACATCTTGTGTACTGTGGGACACAATAAAATAATCTTGCTCACAAGATATTCATAAAGTTGTCGTTACTTAATAAAATGAATAGAGACAAGCATACTTTTATAAGTACTAAAAATTCACTGTGAAGTCATAAAATGGAGAAGAAAAGATATTTTCACTGTAAAAAGATATTATGGTAAGTGTTAAAGATATTTATAAATTTAATATATAATTTTTCACATGTTCATCAAACGCTTCTGAAAACTATAATACCGTTGAATAATAGGTTTTTTGTTTATTGTTACGTTATTATGAGTTGAATCATTTGTTATGTACGTCGATACATGAGCGCTATTTCTATTTTAACTAAAATTATGCCTAGGTTTATAATAATGATCTAAAGACTGACGCAAATTCGATATCCGTTGGCAACGAAATTTTAAACACTAGTAACTTAGTCGTCAACCTATTACACCTAAATATTTATACGTAGCTTTAAAATTATACGTTATATTTACTAGCTTTTGCCCGCAGTTGCGCTTGGGAGTACTTTTTTGTAGATGAAAGGTAATCGATGTTCTTTTTCTATACCCTAACGATGTGTATGCAATGATCGATCGAGTAGTTAAGGCTTGAAAGCGTAACAAACAAACAAACACATATTTGCATTTATAATATTAAATAATGATAGTGGTACAATAATTAAGTGATATAAAATTTAATAATCTACACCTTTATTATAGTAATCTCAGGAACTACCAGACCAATCTGAAAAATCTTTTTGCATTAGATGACCTGAAGGTTATTATAGACTTACAATATAACGCTACGACACGTTTAGGCAGAGCTGTAACCATACCTAAATACCAGTTCACAATAATGAAACCGCGGGGTACAACTAAGGATTTATATCACGTAGAACACAGATCTACGTCATGCAAGAGATCTATTTTATCGATCTATCTATGGTATGAAAGAAATTTAAGATCTTTTAACTCGAGGCCTGTTTCTAGAAGCAAGTGTCATGTCATCATCTTTTTCTAACTTGGCATAAAGGAATGCATAGCCTGCCTTATGTAAATGGGCAATAATCTTTGTATACCAGCCACGTATTAAACTGCCCCACTGCTGGGCACGGGCCTCTTCTCAGTGTGAGAAGGGTTAGGCCATAGTCCACCACACTGGCCCAGTGTAGGCTGGCAGACTTCACATATCTTCGAGGACATAATGGAGAACTCTTAGACATGCAGGTTTTCTCACGATGTTTTCCTTCACTGTTAAAGCAAACGATATTTAATACGCATATAACTTCGAAAAGTGAGAGATGCGTGCCTTAGGATCGAACTGGAGATTAATAGGTTAAGGCAGTAATATAATTCGAATTTTGAAATTACCTTCCACCGTCCACTGGTCAAGGTAACTCGGACACGCGAAATATACAGTAGTGCAGTAAAACAGTTTTGGCAGAGCTGAAAGCTGAAACTGTAGAACAAACTGAATGCCTAATAAATTTGAATGAACGGTACGTTTACGACCAGGGAATACGAGTAGGTATGTGTTGACCACGGTTGCCGTACTATCTCATTTCGACGGTTAACACCGGACGCGGACGGCCAACCTTGCTCGTTAGTGTACATTGAAAGGTTAAGGTGCCTACTGGTTTCAGAGAAATATTAAATATTCTGTTACTAGTTCCTAGAAGCTTTTGAATATACATACACATTTGACTGTGTGTGTATGTATGGCGTAGTAGTTTAACTAGTCGCTTCTCTCTGCCACTGCGCCGAGTGTTGTCGGTTCGAATCCACAAATAGTAGTTCCGAGTCTGGGTGTTATTTTGTTTGAATGTTTTTGATGTCCCACGCGAAATAGGAATTAGGTTGAGAGAGGCAGATTAGTTTTAAAAAGATCCTTTGAGTTTGTGTTATAAGTCTATGCGTATGTTTACTCACAAGATGTCAACTTCGATAAGTTCGATTCTCTAATAAAATCTCAGTAGTTACACATAGCCTAGAAATGAGCATGGCTGACGCAATAGGCAGCTGATTATTACCTGCGACCTAAAAATATTAATAGCTGAAGAATATAGGTGAATATACATGTGCTTACCTTTTCAGGGATACACAAGTGAACAAAAATGTTAATGGCAGCTTTATGTGCAAACATTCTATAGTTATTCGTTATACTATTATTGATATCGTTATGGTTATCTTTATATCCAAATTATATATTACTGGCATAGCCTGGAGGTAGACCTCAAGGTCTTAAGGTCAAAACCACAGCACGCACCTCCGAATTTTCGAACGTTTTTGTGTGTATTAAAAAAGTCATAATTACGCTACTTTTACGCTCGCTTTTACGGAGAAGGTATAACATCGCGTGGAAATCTGCATGTCTGAGAGTTCTCCAAAATGCTTTTGAAAATATATAAGGTATGCCAATCCTCATTGGGTCAACGTAGTGGACCATCGCCTTATTCTTCTCAGACTATAAGAAATGGCTCATGCCCAGCTTTGGGATAGTTTATATAAGTACAGTGCCAATATTAATATATCTATCTCGTTTAAAATCTGTAATCGTGTCATGAAAATATTACCGTTTGTCTCACAGTTATGCTATTAACGTTTAAATTATATTGTATACTTAAGCCAAATTTTTAGACTAGTAGAGTTCTCAAATACCTGTTTGAAATTTTATATATTAGCTTTCGTTTACTTATGTCTTTATTTAAGGTCATAGTTTTTATACCCAGCATTACATAAAATGTGTGTGAACGAATCTCACAAAGGACCCACTAAATACATTCACAATGAACGTTGTAGAAACATTTGTCCATCATAAATATTTTTCTACGTGTTCAAACGGTAAACTTTTTATGATCACTACTTGAGGGTCCTTTGAGAGTAAAAGTAAACAGAAATTATACGGCCCATTCACTGCGCGGGCGCACGCGCTGCGTCAGGATAAAAAAATAAGGTCAAGATCGGAGACCCGTGATTTCAAAATTGTCCTTTATGTTCCTACGGGCTTAGAAACTTGTTTTAAGTGGGCGGTGAGTGTGGACTCCTATATTTACTATGATAAAGCTGTCTCATAAGTTCATTCAATAGGCTTAAATATAACTTGAATTCGGGTTCTATAAATCCGTTCAACATAAATTCCGAATGAAAGTTTACGCGACAAACGACGAATGCTTTCTTTAACAGTTGCCGCACTGACGATAGTTTACGTCAACATATAGAAGTTTTATTACGACTTTATAAGTCACATAAAAACTACATCGTACAAGTGTGGAGCGACAAGTTATTTTACCATTGCTAGTTTAGTTATAACAGCCAACGTCCTAGGGCGGAGCCGCAGTTCTATATAACTGTTTATAGCAGTGTTGAATTGTATCTATTTGTATCTGTGTAGATGCAATTATTCTCAGATAACTGTATACAGTACAAACTGCAGGTACTTACAATTTAAACACCCTGTTTTATGACCGGTGTTTATAGATAGCCGTAATAATGGTGGAGGTATTTTTATTTGAATATAAACGATGTTGCAGCTATTGACATAACAATGAAGTTGTAAAGAACATTTAAAACTAAAGTTTTATTGTAGTACTAGATTTTGTCCGCGGTTTTGCTCGCGTAAATGTAGATTAGGTTAGGTTAATAACAGTACTTTTTCTGGAGAAAGGTACCCTATGTCCTTTTTTGCTTCGCTGACAAGTTGTATGTGAAATTTCATGATGATTGGTCGAGTAGTTAAGGCGTGAAAGCGTAACAAACGAACAAGCAAAGTCACATTCGCATTTATAATATTAGTTAGGATTAGATTTCAACTTGGTATCTTCATATATGTCATCAAGCTTTACCAGTGTCCGAATATAAACACATAGTTAATAAAAAGTATCTAATAAAAAACATCCATAAGTACTCACGTGTCTTTTATATGTATGTATATTATGGAAGGCAATAAAGTTTGAAATTAAAATATATCTTTGTTAGTTTAGTTAGTAGACAGAGGCCTAATATACCTAAATATCGCCAATTATACTTTTAGGTCCTACGCAACACAGGGGTCATGTGGGCCTTATATCATAGGCGGCGTCTATTAAAGTCTATCAAGCATAGTTTCTAGACTTTGAACTGCGAATTTTTTTAATAATTATCCACTCCACAATTCGATTCCAAGACGTCATGCACAGTAATATGTTTTGAAAATTTATTGACTTTGCTATTACACTTAATCGTAATCAATATCAAAGTCTCTTCTAAACATAGGCCGCCCCTATAGATTTCAATATTGATTCAGCGCCACATCGATTACTTATTAATTTAAAGTACTGTTATAGCTGATCTTGAATTTATGATGAAATCGAAGGGCTTATTTCATATTTGCGACTGAGATATCATTTCTAATAACATATACATCTCAGATAGCGTGTATAATTGGAATTAACGGTATCGTCGACGCATTTATCAATATATTTTACAATTTATTATAGCTTTAAATTGTATGTAGGTTTTAAAAACCGTGTAAAAATGTATGATACTATTGGAAACTACCTTGCTCTAGGTCTATTAGGCTTTTGTCAGGCAGTTTATTAACAGTTTTGATGCTACTATCCCTTGCTCAGACTAGTTTTAAAGACTAGTCCGGCTATTATGCATTTCTTCGTCATTTGATTTTTGACGTCGTTTTTTTGTTTGTTCATTGGTAATCCAAGTAGTCAGATGATTTATAATTGTAATACGAGGCTAGCTTATAATTGCTAAAAAGAACTTGTACATATTATACTGTAATAACACTTATATAAAACACACAATATCCTCGTCATCATCATCATCATCGGTAGCCTGACACATGCCACTGCTGGATATAGCAAATATCATACAGGTTCCGCTAACTTCACAAATTACCTAAATGATTCTTCAAATTGCTTTTATAATGTTGATGTTTATGTGAGGTTTGAAACATTTAGTGGCACTGAAGCAAAGCTCTGTAAGTACGTGAAGACGTTTCTAACGATCTCATAATTCCTTGTAGGTGCACTTGTTTATTTTCCGATGTGTTCATCACCTTATAAAGCGATATTCCTTGCGCGTAGTTCCGCGCTCAATTGGCCGCGGCCGACCGCCGCCGGCGTGTGCTCCAGCGTAAATCCAATTAGAACTATTGACATGTTTATATTTATTTTAGTAGAAAGCCGTTAGTTAATGTTAATTATCATTGTTAATTTTGATTTGTATCTGTGTTTGCGTTGTACCCGCCGCTTGCACATTTAATTGCTTATGATTCGCGTGTGCCAAGTGGGCGCGTATCAATCAACCAAATTAAATTATTTGCATCATTTACTTTGGAACATTTTAACAGTTGATTAGCTCATGTTGTACGACACGGCGTCAAAATATTGCGCTTCGAGGCATAAAACTAATTAGTTAATTAAAATTACAGCCATAAATCTATTGTCCATATTAGAGACATTTGAAATGTTTATTATTAATGACCATAAACTTGCAAATAGTTTCATACCATTAGAATTTCGTCACTGCGAGACACTTCAAGAAAGTAATAATTTCTCATGTGGCATTGGGAGGCGACGTGATTTTAACATAAAAATAACGGCGATCGGCACTTAATAAACCACTTAAGATGTTCATTAGGGCGTTTTACAGAGTCGTTTGATCGTTTTAATGTGGAGTGCGATGCGGGTGCATTCGGGCGCTGCTTCTCGCTCCAGCTTCAAACGTCTAATGGAGTTGTCAGATTGCGCAACGCGGTGAGAACTGCGTAGGCGCAGCGCGCGCAGGGCTGTCCGCAACCAATCATCGATGACCCGATGACTTACATTATTGATGCCTTCATGCACATTATATTATTTAATGTGTATACGTTAGAAATTCGAAGATGTTTACTCTATGGAAGAGAATTAGGACACCATATTTTTTTTTAATGCGGTATTTTAAATTTTGTAGCCGTTTGTCTTAAAGTTACATAACCTACCATTTTAAGGTATTATTGAAACTGTTGGTGTAAATACGTTTTTGTTGATACATTGAGTGGGTGGTAGCCCTATTAACGCGACCAATTCAGGAAAGTAGTCATATACAAACTGATTCCATGTTACTATGATCACCCACCGATTTAGGTATGTGTGCATGCTTACTTGTTTTACTTTAGACAATCGTGTAAGTGCATGTTGTTAGCCCATATTACTTTAAGTTTATCCGTGAGAGGAAATTGTGTGAAGAATGGTTAGACTGGCAGATTGTTTGTACTCAGGGATGATAATTGACCTCTCGTCGTTACCTCGTAGCTGTTTTTCACAATCTGCTCATTAAATTGTCGTGTAAGATCACCGGCACATAATAATTTATTGCAGGATACGACGTGTATACTCTGGTCAAGCGTCTTAGACCACACTAGAGTTTATAGTGACCTTTGCTTTAGGTTTTAAACAAATATGTAGCCTGCTATGTTCCGTGCATGTTACTTTTATGAGGAGAAAGACTTGGTAGGCGTTCTTGCAAAAAAATATAAATAATTTGCTGTTGGGATATTTAAGTTCGTGCAGAATATATTAATTATCTAATATTTTCTTTAATATTTTGCGAGTTAGTACTGTGTGTCAAGTTTTATAAACTTACAATCCGACTTGAGATTTTAAAACCGAATTAAGCATCATTTCGTTATACATTCTTAGATTTTAATTTATTTGATGTGTGTTTATGTAGATTTAATTAACTAAAGTTTTGTTTGCAGGGCTTTCGTAATACTAGAAATAGCAATGTTGTCGTCAGCAACAAATTTCACAACAACAGAAACCCCACCTCAGGTAATAATTTCTGTATTTAGCTAATAATAAAATATTATTAAATATTTCACTAAACAAGAAAAATAATTTGTTACTAAAATTCATGTATTATTTAAGAAAATTATTTCATTACGTTTTATATCAAACTACATCAAATAATATATGTAATATTGAAGTAAAACTTCTTTTATCCTGGTGAAATAGCTCTTCATGTTGAAAAATGCGAGCGTAACAAAAAACGGGACGAATACTTGGGAATTGTCTGGAAGATGGAGAATGGATGCGAGATATATCTTCGACATTTAGTGCTTTCCTGAGAAATGGAGACTTATACCTTATACCTAAGTTCTAAGATAATTTTCTGTGAAGCAGACTCATGTTTATCCCTTTTCTTCAATTCAGTTTAGCTATTCATTTATACACGATATTTTGAACTATAAATGTCACTTTCATAGTAATGGATATCTAAAATCTGGTGCCCAGATATTTCGTAGTTATTAATTGCATTTGTTTTCATTATATTAACTAATCAGTAGCGCAATAGTTATGGAAAGAGCTTACGTCAAAGAGATAGTTATTATTCAAACAATTGCGGTTTAAACGTTTTGTCAAGAATTTTGTTGACCCGATTATGTTATGAGACGAACTGGTCTCACTTGGGACGTTTTTGAATCTTTACTTGGTATGCATGAGTAACATAATATCTGATTTTTTGTATCATATACCACAAATATCAAAAATATTAACATTCAGAGACATCTAAAGCGAGTTGCGAGCGAATAATTTGTTTTCTTAAAGGTTGATACCATAGATGAAGTCACAGATGTCATAGTCTTTCAAGTTTTAAATAAGGAATGCTGTATGTATATCATATGTTTTCAGGTGATAGAAACAAAGGTGGCAGCAGAACAAGTAGTCGGAGGGTACGCTTGGAGCGCGTGGAGCAATTGGAGCCCCTGCTCTAGGAGCTGTGGCGGAGGAGTCTCCGTACAAGAGCGACAGTGCTTACAAAGGTACACGGGGATTTCACTTTCTGCTTTTGGAACTGCTGTGCTAGATATAGAAATTAATCTGTTGTCTTTAGCATTGATTTATAAACGGTTGACAATGATTAAGAGTAAATCCACATCATATCTTTATATATAAGATTTATCCGAAGAGCCACCCTAAGAAAGGTACTGACTACCGAGTTGGAACGTTTGAAGTTTCTGATTGGACATTTCAGATTGCTTAGGTAGTATGGAATCAGGCGCGTGCGCTTCATACAAGCAAATAAGCACTGCATACCCTAGTCCGCTGGCCTATGTAAATCTATATAATCGAAATCTATTTATTAAATACTACAACCTGCATAATAATAAATACACTATAAAATTATCAGATACAATAAGAGCTTATGCCACTGCCATCTATTGGTCCATGAGCGAACTACTAAACAAATAGAATATAATATAATAGAGAGGTGTCTGGAAGCAGAAAGAATCGTGCTTATTAGCAGTACATTTAAACGTCAATCGATTACGCTGTCTACGATACAAATATTTTGCTTGTGTGTGTAAAATGCACGTGTGTGCTCGCCGACTGAAGGCAATGCCTACAACGAAAATCCAACCAGTTTAAATAGTTGTCAAAAACATCATAATTGTTGTTTATTATAGGCCAATTATTTTAGCAATATAGCATCGTACGCCATTATAAATTATTTCACAGAGCTGTCGAGGGGTTATGAGCGCTTTTTAATTAATAACTCAATAATTAGTGAAATTACTGGAATTACTATAAATTATGGCAAATTAAACCTGCGAGATCTGTGTTGGTGATGTGTGTTTAAATAAATTAAAAACTGGTGTTTTCTCGACGTTGTCTTTTGATGACAAAAATAAAATAATTTCTCTTGGACGCTGTGTTCGCGATTTAGATCTAAAACAACAGAAAAGTATTATGATATTTATAGCTGGCTAGCGGGCTGTGTACACACAAATAAACTATTTTGTTTGTTAACCAAATTGCGATCGACCGAAAAGAAAACGAGGTGTTGACAAAGTTCAACAATATTACAGGCGCGTGTTTAACGAGATTATTGACAATATCTTGAACGAGTGTCGTAGTCGTTATAAAAACTTAAAAGACCTTAAGTTTTCAATCTACTTTCGTATGAATATTATTCTTTGTATTGTAATAATTTTCCAGAGCAATCGATCGTCGAACTCATTAATTCTCATGAAAAATCCTTTAACGCGGATCGCCTTAGAAATGAGCTCCGACGCGTTTATAAATCAAACGAATTAAAAACGTTACGAATATTTGATCTTATTCAATATTTACATACAAACAATTTAACAGCCATATTTACCGAAGTATACAAATTAGCAAAATTAATAGTTACGATTCCAGTTAGTAGCGCATCGGCTGAACGATCATTTTCTTGCTTAAAAAGAATCCATACATATCTACGAAACACACAGGACCACAGCAGACTCACTGATTTGTCTATGATTTCAATTGAAAATGAACTTTTAATGATTTTAAAACGATCTTGTAATTTTTACGACGACGTTTTACAGAATTATTTAAAAAAAGATAGGTGCGTTGATTTGGTTTATAAAAATTAAAATAATACCTATAGTCAAGTATGTTAGTAATTTCGTTCATTTATTTTTGTTCATTTGCGCAAAAAACACTTAATATCTCACGGTTTTGTAATACCTAAAAGTACTTGTAATACCTACTAATTGTAGATATTACAAGGCCACAATGAATATCATTTAGGTGACTTGTTCTCACCATCAGTCACTTATTTGGATATTCATGGTGGCCACACACACAATCGTCAATGGTGCCATGTCGAAAAGTCGCTGAATTGAATTTTAAGACATTTTACTTATTTATTGTACACAAATATATATACACACAAAAACATTTATAAATGAAATGTAGTGTCCTCGCAGAGGTTTCGGGTAGGGCGTGCATACCCTACCAGAAATCTTTGTGCACGCCCCTGTGTGGAATTATACCTAATCGGGAGATGAAGGTAAAAAGCTGTTGTCCAATACAGACGACTGTCTAAATCTTCTTGAGAAATGGCAGCAAATCATTCTTGCTGAATAAAATATGATAGATTATTACAAAACAAGAATTTCTTTTTCAATCTTAATCACCACTTTACTTCTCATTATAAGATAAATGACATGTGTGATCAGTTATTACTACTTGTAATATTAGTAGACACTTGTAATCACACGTATATTATTTGTAAACAATGTTTAAGTGTGTGTCCATATAATTTCTCTTTAACGAATTGTTCGTTGAGTGGGTTACAAATTGTTGAACGAGGCGGTGCCGACCGCGCGCTTCGAGGCGTACTTAATATCTTATAATGTACTGCATATAAAATCAAAAATTGTAAACACTAACATTTTATGAGCCTATTAAAGTAATTCGTTTAAGATCCGTACACACCTTCAGACCAGAAAACTTATCGAAGTGTTTCAAATAAAAACGAATGATTTATTATAGCAAATAAACTTAACGGCTTTAGAAGTGGCTTTTAAATGATTTTAAAGGTTTCATGATTATTAGGGCAGAGATTGACCTAACCGATGCGACTGACGATGCAAGTCGATCGAAACGTCAGAAAATAAATATAATTTATTACCATGTTTTTATTCTGTAATTGTAAATTGTAAACAAACAAGAACGTTTAATGTTAATAATAAAACAAAAATACTTTCTGTACCTAAATAAAATCTATACATATTTGCATGCCATAAGACTTTGATGGTAAAGGGGCATGCCAAGACGCCATAGTAATTTGGGCCCACAGTGCACACCTATAAAGGCTAATGATAACAATAGTAAGCAATGCCAATAATTAATTAGCATAAGAAGTGATTTACAAAAACTTGGCATTTTAAAGTTATCAAATCTTCTTATATCTCATCAATACAATTTATATTAAATATGTGCTATATTATTTTACACATTATTTTAATTTATTTATGAGTACAATCTATTAGGAATGAAATCAAACAAAATACATTTCAGTTTTATATCTTCTAGGTAAAAGTCGTCGATATTAACCGCAATAAATAAACACTAACGTCACAATGGAGTTGCAAAACAAGCAATGATATTGACATTTACGTTTTCCGGCGTCATACAAGTTAGAGATGGTGCTGCCATAATAAACACAAAACCTCGATACATCGATAATAGACATTATTTTAAGTTAATCAAAGCAAACTTGCTAATCTAAAAATAATAATTATTATTAGATTTTGTATTATTTTTGTATAAAAATGAAATGAACGATTAAAATAATTATTATATAATATAGCAATGGTAAATTACTCCCTATTTCGATTAATTACCTGTCAACATATTTTGTATAATGGCCACATTTTTATATTTACATTATTTGTCGTTTTCTTGTTTAATATTTTAGAAAATACTACCGAGTTGTACAGAATAATAAATACAAGAAAAAGTAGGATAAATAATAATATATTTTTTTAGTATAGCCAATTTCTTGTGCACCTCTTGGCCTAATACTGTCCCTTTGCTGTATCTTATCTTGTATCACACCATCTGTACAAACCACATTTTAGCAAATAAACGATTTGATTTGATTAAATAATGATCAATGCGATTAAGATCAGTTGTCTCAGATTATATTAAAAGTATGACTACAAATCACAAAAGTCTAAAAACCTTTATCAGGGAAGAGTTAATAATAATAAATCGGCCTATGCAATGATTTTGACGTAGACATTGGTATATGAGGCGTGGTTAAACATGTTGCTCGTTAGATGGCATTAGTTTAATATATGTATGTCGGCTCATACAATCGTAAAGTATGACAGACTATGAAAGTGTTACGTCATAATGTAAGCTATAAAACAGTTTATTAATATAATAAATAGTGTTTTATTAAGCATGGATCTAATTGGTTAATTAAAGCTCATACATAGATGGCATTTCAAAAGCAGATCATAATATATCATTTTACAAATATTACTATAATAGAGAAATAAAATTTCAAATCTGTTGCATTTTAAATGCAATATCAATTCATGACTTAAGCCTTACAAATAAATAAAAAGTCTCCCCGTGAACATGGCTGCTGAAAAGTAACCGAATCACCGGGGAAAGTGTAAACTTAAATTTTAATTAAATTAAATATTTTAATCGTAGTAAAGTTTAATAAGAGTGGTGTCATACTTCAAAAATTTGTAATAAATGTTTTAAAATTAACAACTTCAAATTTCAAACTATGTAACTAATACTATACTATATATTAATATAACAATTTTATCTCTGAAATTTTAATTGTTTTTATCTTATTCGTCTACTTATATATTGTTGGAGAATGCGTGTTTATAATATGTGGATATCTCAACAGACGTAGTTTAGATTATAGTCGTGACATATAACTTCTTTTTAATTTGCACAAATACCCAATTACTTAATCATTGAATAGAATGTATCTGTCCACGACTTCGGTGGCATTTCGGCTGTCGTCGTTGATTAGATCTTGTTCATTTGCGTTTATCAAACAGTTGACATATGCAATTTAGTAATCTGACGGCGTTTGATCCTGTCAGCTCACTGGTCGGAATGATTTTATTAGCTTTAAGTCGTTGGTGGTCTTATACCTAAAGATATATATTGTGTATAATGATTATTCAATAAAGCATTCTCGCTTCAGCATGCGCTCTAGTGAAACTTTGACTGGGTTCAACTGATTAGTTGTTTAATTTTACTACTCTAACTCCATTAATAGGTCGACACGAGTCTTACAACCTTCGATCTTTTTTCTACGAGATGTTACAAAACTTTTTAATATTATATTTTCCCACAACCTTACAATGTCAAAATCAATAGTATTTCTATTACTAGAAAGTAAACGCTCTTGATAGAAATACAAAATATTCGCCATGTGTAAAAGCTTGTAACATGTGTGCGGGTCAAAGGTTAAACATGCCCTCGCGACCTGGCTCGTACGGTTTTTATCGACTAAATTAAGGTAATGGAAACCCCGTAGCGTCGGTTGTAACAAGCTGTTATTGTAGTGGGAGCATTGATTGCTTGCACTCGCGCGTCTTGATTGACACGCATCAGCTTCGATACAGCCGGTAATGAGCTCGCGATTACCGTCCATTTTATAAAGAAGACAAACTTCATTTTTGTCTACATATTTGTAGTTACATGCACTAATGAGGGATTGCTTTTTTAACATCTGGTAATTGACGTCAAGAAACGCGTGTGTTGAATGCAGTAGTGTTTGGCGGGACCGATTCCCATGCGCAGCTATGCAGGAGAGATAGTGGTGTGACGTGAATGCTGTGCCGCTCGCGCTGGCCTGGTCATGGGTCACTGTGACGCCATGCCTTACTATTTCATGTGAGATTTACTTACAAGTTTGTTTCTTAAGAACTGTTGTGTCGAACATCACAATGAATGCGTTGAATGGTAATTAAAATCCATCATAACCAGTAATAGAGTATCGGTTCATTCGGGTCATAATTAATAATCCAAACAAAGCTATGAAGGGAACCGTTAGTGGTAAACGGGTCAGGTTATTTAGGTATAAATGAATGCGCGCGACCCGAGATAATTGTAACGAGTCGAGGATCCAGGATTAATACGACCAGATACGGAGTCCTGTTAGATAGATAAGTAGGTAATCAAAATACCGTCACTCTTAATTAGAGTGGGTGCCGCCGGCGGCGCCGAGCTTTAACGGTCTCGACCGAGACTACATTAAATATCTACATCGTAGGCACGCTACGCTGTAGATATTTAATGTGTTCGTAGGTATACAGCTGCAAAGTAGCGCGAATTTTTTAATAATAAAGCCAAAGTCTAAACACGTCTAATTATGTTCTTAGCTACGTTGCTATATTAGACTGTATGGATAACGCAGGGATTTATGTGGTCGTCTTGCCATAGCCAATATAACAATGGCGTCGTGGAGTTCAAGTCGAGCCTAAGTGAGATCACGGATTTGTGTCCTTTGTTTGAATATTTGGGAAGTTTCTTGCGACAGCAATAAAACCTAAAACGGGAATGGTCTTTTGGATAAAATATAACATAGCAAATTTACTGATAAACCTTATAATAGGGGTAGATAACAATTCAAAATTCTATATTAATATATATACATGTGATCTTATAGTAATATATTTAAAACACACTAAAGCTATTTCCGACAAATCGTACAAGCAAGTCTGAATTGACAACAACGCAAAATACTGTAACATTTATTTAAAGTAACACCATTATAGTACGTTAAAATAGATTAATTTCTTAATATTCCTTCAAGATAGAAATGTTAGAAATAAGTTATAAATTCCTTCATTATAGAGACGGTGGATAGTATCCTGCTGATAGCGCGTCGTATAACACGCTCGACAAATTAGGATGGACGTCGTTTGTCATGTTCCTCGTACCGCGTACACATTTCATTAGGATGGCTATAAAGCTCAGTTGAAATATTGCTCGCCATATATCGCCAGACATGAAAATTTGAGTTAGTTTGTCGATGTATTAGTGTACAGGTATTTTATATCCGACTATCTAGGGTATCGTTTGTTTGATTATTATCAACTCTATCAACGTTCTGTCTAGACTGCTATTAGTGGATAAAGGATCTGTGTTGATAATGTAATCGATAAAATATAGAGGGTCTTTATTAATTGAATATAATGTTTATCGCGTAATTATATCTATATGTATCTGTAAACTTTATCTATTACTTACTTACAGAACATTATAAAGAGGTTTAATCTCTAGAAATACTGTACATAGGCACCGAGCCTATTGCATTATAAGAAACCTGCACTATTTCAGACATAAGCTATGTTTACCCACATGTCACAGGCTAAAGGGTATTTTATATTATATTATATTACATGTATGTTATGGTACATTTGGTAAGACATTCTTAATAAATGGACGAAAACACGACAGAGTTTATTGTAAAACCATTCACTTACATTAAAACTATAGCGATAATTCATTAAATATAAATTATATAAAAGAAAGACAATATCTAGCGATGATTTTCTTTGTATTGTTTCATTGTATGCATTTATAATAAAGGGCGTAATGGCAACTCCTAAAGATATGCATAACACATCGATGCCCGAGCTTCAAAAAAATTAATGTATTTCGCAGTTAGCTGATCGAATTTACTTTGTATACATGAGTTAAATTTCCGCTACATACAACATAGTTCAAGGATTATTTTTATAGCGAATGGTATGATAAAAAGAAACAAGACCAGGATCAAAACAGGAACAGTTAACTAGACATCTATTAAATAAGTATTATACGCTGCGCTTAATTAATATTTTTATTCAAACCGATACAGCTTGTGGCATATAATGTGAATTTCATAGCAGTCATTCTAGAATTTATTGCCATTTTGTATCACAAAGTTGCAGTGTAGCACTGTAGAACGCAGTTTAACTCAGCGCTTTTCATTTATGTCTTTTACAAAGTAATCTTCAGGTGTCATCTTTTAATGGCGCCAAGAAACCTGTGATGCCGTACTTATCTTTTTAAAGACTTTTAGATAAATGTAAGCACCAGCGGAACTAATCTTTCACTTCGTGAACATGAATATTCAAATTGGTGGTTGAGTTTACATTAAATTAATGTTCGAGTCCTGTTACAAGGCCGGTACATTTGTAAGATACGATTGTACTAATATGTGGAACGATCGTCGGGCGATACATCACAACTTTTTATTTTTAATACCTTCAAATTAGATTACCGTGTTTGGAACTATTTGTTAGCGGCGTCGTTGATTTCATTATAGAAGCTTTTATGTTATCGCCGGTCCACCGTTTTGTTTTGTTTGCCTTATGAAATATTAACGCAATTATAATGTACGATTTATCACTTTTAATTAATATTGACATATATATATGTACATGTTATTGAGTTTGATTTATTTTACGGTTAGGTAACTAGATCGATACATAAATCGTACCGTTTATTTTTCAACGTTAATTTTTAAAATGGTGCCGCTTATCACCTTTGAATATAAGTGTGTTAATTGCACAACCTTGATTTTTTTACATAACCTGCGTACTCATACCTTTATCGCCGAAGGAGTACATTTCGCTAGCTATGATTTTAGGTTACACAATAACAAGAAAAGCCAGTTGTCTCTCGACCCCAGAATCGATCTGAGTTCATAAGATCTGAGATCAAGAGAACAGCGGTTGCATTCATTACTGCTCTTACATAACAATTATAAAAGTAGTTAAGGTATACAACAAGAACTTTAATGATTTTAATATATTCGCATTAGCTCGACCTGTATTTAAGAAAAATATTGTAAATAGACCCAAAGCAACCGAAACAGAAGAGTAAGTTAGTAAGAAATTGTTATATTACGCTTATTTAAAGTCCTATATATAAATGTAATATTATTATATGTAAGTTGGCATACACAGTATTATATTTAACATTATACTTGTAGAACACGTTTCCTAACCCTATTGTAATAAGTGAAAATTTTGTGGATTTGTAGGTTTAGTTAATCTTTTATATTGTTTAACCTTTTGTTACGCTAATGTACAATTGTTTGTTTTCCAAATAAAAAATAAGTAAAAAAAACAAATATTTTAGGATAGTCATTAATTATCATAATTTATTACAATTCTCATATTTTACGTAGCCATTAAACTAATAGTCTATTTTGATACGTAGCTATGCATCTCTAATTACCTTTAGTTTAGTAAAATGTGTTATAGAATTCATATTTATAATTTTAATTACCTTACTTTTATTACAGTTGTATTTTTTTGTGTTGACATTAACAGGCATCCTCGGTGTTTAATATATTTAATCTGTAATTAATAATATGGTTACTGGTCCAGTGGCTAATGTATACAGATTCAGAGTATGAAGGCCCAGGTTTAAATGCCGGTTCGTACTAACGGAAATATTTGTGTTCTCCTATCAATAGATTCTTTGCAGCAGTGTTGGATTGTTAGAAAATTGCCAGTGTTTCTAGCTGAAAGTCACATAAAACCGTTAGTCTAGCATCTAATTCTTCTCCGGTTGTATCGGATTGCTATCCCATCGGACTATGAGAGTCAGGGTATAAAGAATGCTAATGTGCTTACGCATACATTTGTGCATTATAATTTTTCTTGTGCAGGTGGTTCTCTGATAAGATAGGCCGCCGTGACTAAAATGCGACATAATATCCTTTGCATGTATAGCATAGTGGCTTAGATAATAACTTGACTGCTGACGTGAGACTTAGGCACAGAAATTGTATCAATCTATATTGTTCCAGAACAAGAACGCTAGCTGACAACAGCAGTATCGCACCACCCGTCGTCACGGTGCGAGTCACGAGACAGATCCACGGAGAAGAATGCCCGGGCGTCGATAAGAGATATCATGAATGCAACAATGTAGTAAGTTCTCATACATACACACTACGGAGTGATTAGAGTTATGGAGCTGGCATATTTAAATGGAGGTAGTTTAATGGCAATGGTAGTTCAATGACTGAACGGATGACGTTGTAATTTAAGTGATAGCCTCGCCACTGCCACTGTACCGAGTGTTGTGGGTTCGAATCCCACATGGGACAAAAATTTGTGTGATCCACAAATTGTTGTTTCGAGTCTGGGTGTTCTTTATATCGGATATCAGAATGTTGGTAAAATCCTCCGCGACACAGGATTTATTCCTAGTGCGCGAGTCATCTTTTTTGAATAAATAGAATAGGTACAATTAATGATATCTGGTTTGTAATGGTTAAAGTGTCAGACGAGCCAGTAGTCGACATGGTTGTACTTTCCATAACAATAACCAGTTATTAGTAAGGTTATCTATATTCCCTTAGTATTGAGCGTGGTAAAGCTTAAAGAGAGGGCGAACAGAAATGGTTATTATGTCCTTTAGTCGGCGTGCAATTGTCTTAGCGGTTGAATATTATTAAATGTCGTTAACAACATGCTTGAAATCAGCATTCAGTGGAAAACTAGCTAATAAAATTCCTTAACATCAATGATTGGAGAGGGATGTAAGGAGTGAGATATGGGATAGAACATTAAGTACAGCATTGCTATCCAGAGTTATATCCATGTTGAGCATTTAAGTGACGATCGAAATATCGATAATTTAACGCTTTTCATTACCAAATCAATAGGCCCATTATTTAGTTGCCGAAGAATATATTTATTTTATCTGAAACTGCCACAAGGCCAATAATTTGTCGTCAAAATTTCTAGTAATACATGTCTAAACTTTACATACATTATTTTGAAATCAATACGAAACCGTCATATTTCGGATAAAGTTATCAGCAAAGTAAATAAACTTTGTATGCTATGTGTATATGAGCTCGTATCTTCTAAGATCGTACCTAGTGCATAATCGTTATTGGCCGTATTTATGTTGGAACAACTGATCACCGTTTACTTATTATATATGGCCTGTCGATTTTCTAACAAACTTCAACGTCTATATGGCAAGACGGGATCGCGTTAAGCTTTCAGTCCTTTATCGAGCAAATATCTGTTTTAGTCTTAAAGACGTAAAGGTCCTTCGGTACTATCTAAGCAACGGTCTTTATATACCAGCGCATTATGTACCTACATTTACCCTCAGACCTCATCTGGGTCTATCCAAGATAACAATCTTAGAAAAGTATAAAATAAAAATAAATTGAGATTAAATGTAAACCGGTTGCGACCATACCGTAATTTCCATATAATATTGGCGATTCAGGGTGGTTAGATCCTTTGATCAAATGATGCGTAAAAAGCTCTTAGGACTATTTGTTTATTCCAATAATGATGATGAAAGTAATTTAAACGATTATTTTACTTGTTTTCTTATATTAATTTAAAATATATACCTACTTTTTTGACTCATAAATATGAATATCTAAGGTTGTCAGACCTGGCTAAGTTAATTGTGGATACAATTATAATTAAAAATATACGAGATTAATATATTTGTGGTAACTTGACTTTACTAACTAACCTTGGCGTCTATTATTTTTATGATGACGGATGAAAGTGGTTATGGTTTTATAATTGGGTCCAATACTGGCAAGTCTGCACGCCGTGTGTTACGTCCCTTATATTACGGTCTGTTGTTGTTTGAAGAGTCCCCCGCGACACATAAATTATGCTTAGTGCGAGAGTTGTCAATTAAAAACAAAATAAAAAAAGTAAACATTTCAGTAATCAAATGTTTTCCATTCAATGTGTTTTTGTGTCCGTTGTTTTTAAAGTCCCCACAACACTGGACTTATAGTGACGCAGTTATTTTTCCAACGCATATATGTACCTATATAAACCAATGTCTTCTATGTATAATTTATAGTGTTTTTAATTAGCACAAATATCGCAAAAATATTGATGTTTAATCGGTAAATTTTAAAATTGATCTTTTCTTTTTTCTGTCCTTTAAATTGTGTCTACAATATCAAAGCTTTATTTAATTTAAATCAAGCATAATATCCAGCTATTTATATATGTAATGTGGATTTGATATCTATGTATAATTAAATTTGACACGTATCGAATAATTGCATAATCATAGGGGTATCAGTGCTCCAATTATAGATCTAACATGTTCAAAGCAAGTACTTTACATAATTTATGCAGTATAATAATTATTCATTGAGGTCCTATGCACTTATTGATATGCAATCTTTAATTGTTATAAATAGCTGGCTAATTAAACTTTTACTTTAATCAGATGATAAGCAAGTGCTCCAAGTTTCCCACGTTAGGCTCCTATTAAATGAATAATGAGTCACAATCATTTGTTCGATTGCCACGCACTGTAAAGGGCTCTTAGTATAAGCACTCAATCGGTCACATTAAAACTGAATACTGATTTACGATGTTGTACATCGTAAATGTTTCCGTGATTAGTATTGTTCCATTCAATTTGCTGGAGTCATGGACGGCATAAAAGTACCCTTTATTGTGTTTGTTTATTGTGATGTCTTATGCTTGCAGTTGTAAGCCACACATATTGTGTATTTAATATGCAAGGTTTGTCTTTGACTGATCAGTTAGTCGAAAAAGCGTGAAAATCATATTTACTATTGTTTGTAATAATGCAATAAATGTAGAAGATTAATGAGAATATTTAGATTGCATTTTCACTGTCGGATATTAGAACGTGACGTATTATTATAAATAAAACAAACATAAATAAAATGGTTCATTCGTTAACGTATATTATTATTATAATAAAAATAGGTTACACTACTTAGTTTATACATATTCTGATAAGCAAGTTATATGCTGTTTTAGAATAACCTTCTCTTTTATAGGTTCCTTACAAGGTAAATTTAGATATATCCGATAACTTAGTGTTATATTGCAATATAATCTCTATTGAGACCAATGTAAATAAACTATAGTGATTTAGTTTTATTTTATTATAAGTCAGCATAATATATTATATTATAATTGCACGACCTTGACGTGTAATATAGTAACTAGACACCTGGTCGCAATACTCATTATACGTATGATTTGCACCAACTTATTGTATGTTAGGTAAAATTATTGTAAGGACTAATTCACATTTTAAACTTATTTAAAAATACTAGCGGTCGCGTGGTGGTCGAAATTCGACCATAATTGATTTAAATTTTAAGTTGATAGTTATTAAGGGTTTTTTGTCTAGAACTTTACCCTTATTTCATTTAAATTACAATCTATACAGGTTAATTTAACCTGTATAGATTGTGTATTGAAATATTTGTCAAACAAATTATTATATGTAACCATAGTTACGAAGAATAGTACGACTGCGTGTGTCGAATGCATGGTTATGTGCGTGTAGTGTTTTTCATCAATTTAATGTATTTTTAATGCATATTTTATAAAAATATTAGGATTCGTCCCTCCTTCTCCATATAAACTTTAACTGTGCCAAATTTCATACTCCTTCGCCCGCACAATTTTCGTAAAAAGGGGTACAAAGTTTTTGCTTCACATATTAATATTATTATTATCATGGGTATGTATCATCAATTTTGCGCTATGACATTATAATATGGGGCAATTCAGTTGATATCATAAATGTTTTCAGAGCACAAAAAAAAAATGTATTAGGTCAATAAATAAAGCTCAAATAATAGAAAGCTGTGTACCACTTTAAAAAAATTAAGTGTTACCTCTCCCAGCCTTATATATTTACGAGATTTGCATCTTTGTACAGAAAAATATAAACTTGTTTGAGACGCATAATGAAGTTGTCACTAGAAAAAGTCGGAAAATGCGTAAATTATATGTACCCCAGCAAAGATTAGAACTTTATTCCAAGAATGTTTACTGTATGGCAATCCGAATTTATAATAAATTACCCGATACTTTTAAAGGATATAACATTGCTATATTTAAAAACAAATTATTTCACTTTTTATTGGATAAATGTTATTATACAACGAATGACTTCCTTTGTGAAAAATTTGACTCAAAGTTTTTATTGTAACATGACATTGTCATTGTCATTGTCATATGACATTATAATAATATTTTACTGAAATTTAATTCTAATTACAAATTATTTATAATTTTATAGTAATATTTTATTTTCTAATCTTGTAGTCATAAGCTATCTTATCTCAATAATTGTAACATGGCATTCATATGACATAGAAATATTTTACAGACATTTTATGTTAATTACAAATGATATATATTTTTTATTGAAATACTTAATTATCCTACTATTAATCTTGTAATCTCGTTTAAGATTTGTACGCTGGAAACGGCAGAATATTATGAACATTCTAATTTAGTAACACCATTGTAAAAACAATATTCTCATAAATAAATGGATTATTATTATTATTATTTAGATATAAAATACTGAATAAATACTGTATCGTAGAGGAATTTTAAACATTCAAACAATAGACAAAATCCTTTGTGTCTGTTGTTTTATTCATTCAGACTCGGAACTACCATTTGTGGACTACAAAAATGTTATTTACGTGTGGGATTTATACCCACAACTCGGCGTAGTGTTAGGGGCGAGGCGACCACTTATACATTTACACCAACCGTGATGTTGATTACCTATCATTGTCTATTAGAGTAGAGCTGGTACTAGCCTACTCTAGCTAGTACGAGCTAAAGTAAGCTTCCAATAAATATTGAACCAAGAATATGCTCTTTTATTATTATTTTAGTGCCATATTAGATACAATATGTCTGCGTTTTGTATACCATGTTTGTATATGTAATATTGATTGTATGTTTTGTTGTAGCCGTGTCCGGATGGTGCGACGAACACGAGAGCGGAGCAGTGCGCTGCGTACGATAGGAGACCTTTCCGAGGACGATTCTACACTTGGGTTCCTTATATAGACGGTCAGTATCATTTCAGCTTATTATTGTCGAACTGAAAGTATCAAAGGAAAAATGTGGAGCCCGCATTTTCTACGGCTCATATATCGCAAGCAAGCAAATTGGTAGGTGGTCTGGTAATACTGCGGTATAATCTGTGGGTTATGAAACGTTAAAGAGATATATCCATGTTACAGGCACAGTAAGTTAAGCTACTGGATTCTCTACTGAAAATACCTTACAAGGTAACATGAAAATAGAAGTTGACAGTGAACCTCTATTGGGTGAAGGTATTTCACCAGTTTAAATTCTATAACTTGTCGGCGTAGTGGTTAGTGTAACCGACTGCCACGCCTGAGGTTGTGGGTTCGATTTCCACACAAATCAAACATTTGTGTGCATGAACATGGATGTTTGTCTTGGTCTGGGTGTTTCTATGTATAATAAGTATGTATTTACAAAAAAAAAGTATATATGTATGTTTATCCATTGCCCAGCACCCATAGTACAAGCTCTGCTTAGTTTGGGCTAGATGGTGTCGAGTTTTTGTGGTAGAATATTGTTATTATTATTATAACATTAACCGGTGATAAACAAAGCCACCGTCCAAATATAAATTTCATGACTACGCAGATTTCTTCAACAGCAAACATTGAATTGTTCAGTTTCATCTCAGGCCGTGTTAAGTATACGTACTTACAATTTCTCTCTTTTCACCCTATCTACATATATACTGACCAAGGCATTTAGGTAATTCTGGGTGGCAATGACGATGGGAAGTAACGTATGCTACGATACTGTTCTAGTGCCTTACCGTATGTATGGGAGACGGCTTATCTGTCGATAAAATCCGTATAAAGTGTTTAATTTCAATTAAACAAAGAAGTCTTCACATTCAATAATAAACTCCATTACTATATAAGAAAACATAAAATTTATGCAAAGGAAAGGCAAAGGAATTAACGCATACAGCCAGCTCTTTTTGCCAGGCTCTTTTGGATTCAACTATTTGTTTGCCTTAAAAGGTCTGTATGTCGTAAATAAAAACTGTGACATCGTTTTATTTTCCCCTAAGGACGCTTACACGTGCGTGTATTTAGCACACGCGAACACTAAGCACATAATAACATTAAATATAATTATCACTTTCGCAGTAATAATGTCCGGCCCTCGAAGTTATGCATGCTACAACGTCGTTTATCTTCTACCCACAGGATTGACGTAGTACTGCTGCCGGCTATGCTTTTGCATGTGTAGTTGACGCATATATGGCAGCGGCGACATTGACTGTTATTATAATGTTTTGTGAATTTCGACGATGTTTATGTAAGGGATTCTTATGCTGAATCCTAACTAATATTATAATGCAAATGTAAGTTTGTTTGTTACGCTTAAACGCCTTAAGTACTCTACCGATGATCATGAAAGTTCGAATACACGTTGTTAGGGGTACAGAAAAGGACATATGATACTTCTCATCCAGAAAAAAGGTCTCGAGGGATAGCTAGCTAATATATTTAAACATTTTATATAAATTTGACAGATTTTCTACAGAGGAAAGGGCTACCTAAATAAAGGATTCCTACAAATATGATTTATCATTCCAAAGATGTTAGGTAGGAACCTAACATATTTGGATTGATAAATCATATTTGTAAGAATAGTCGTGGACTACAGAATAATACAGGGTTTTTCAACAAGAACTTTGTTTTGTAAATCAAAATAAAACAATAAATTTAGATAACAATGATTCAAATTTGTATTGTATTAAAAAAGTAACGTTTGGCAATTATAAATGAAAAATGTTATCTGATAAATGTCCACCACGACCACGGTTAAAGATGTCGATTCTTTCATCAAAGTTTTTAATCACTTTTTGCCAAAGTGAAAGAAGGAAAAGAAGAATGAAAGAAAATATTTATTTTGGCACACAAGGGCACACGCAAAACACAAAGAAATAAAAAAAATGTGGTAGGTCTATTTCGTTAATCACTTCACGAAGGACGATTATGTTGACCGAAAATATCCCGAATTTTACGAAATGTAACTTTTACAGACCCACCATTTTCATAGTGAATTTTTATTATTTTAATGCTTTTTTCGAGTGAAATTGAATTCATTGTAACAATCGCCCAAGCTTCCACATGTTAAAAAAACTAAATGTCAAAACTGTCATCTAGTTCCGGTGTGACCATATTGAAAAAGAAAGTTCTTGTTGAAAATCCCTATATAGTTCTACGTGTTACAGTGAAAAACTGAAGTATACAAAATAGGAACGTTATAGGAGAAGTTTAAAATATTAGTTAAAATATCTGCTATAAAATATGTCCTTTATAATGACTGCATAAATTTAGTTACGGTCATTTATATTATAGAGGCTGCATAACAGAGCTTAATAATTATAGCGTAGCTATGTGACCGCTCCATTATATAACACTCCGTATACATTTTGACGAAACATCTGACTTTTATTTGTTCCATTAAATGGAAACTTGATCATAATAGATGTCTATCTACTTGTTGCCTACTGCTACAGAAACAATTTGACGATTTTAAAATTGATTCCAAATCAACTAACTTTTTCATCTGACCTTTTAGACTTGGACAATAAATGTGTACCATTAATCAACCTTCTGATTGATATGAACCACACTATTATTAGTCTCCACGGCAGCCGTAACTGCCTGCGTAACATTTTGTTCGAAGCGCGGAAGTCTCGGGGTAATCAGCAGTTATCTGTTCACGTTCATTGACTGACAGCGTTACTTAATCAGGGAGATCGAATTATCTGCGCAGCTCCTACTTAATGATAGGTCAATTCTCCATCCATCTTGTAGCCATGTTTGTAATTATTTTGATTGCCTACAGTGGATTTGCCTTATGCTTACTGCGATTTCTTAAATTCAAAATAGATAGCAAGGTCCATCAGGCAAGGTTGGCAGAATAATATATTCAGAGCAAAGTGAAACGGCGAGTTTGGTTTTAAGATATTTTCCCTTTGGCTCATTTATCATTCCGTAAGTCGTGAAATGTTATATAATATATTACAGTGTGTACCTAAACCCGTCCCGAGGCATGAAAACTGAAAGCATTTTAATCCGTACTATCAAAATATACCTATCCAAACTGTAACGCACGAAATTATTAATAGAGGCCTGGAAAATTAATGGCGCAAACTTTCCGTCGGATTTAGGATGTTTAATGACTGCACATTCTAAAGCATATAATTATATATGGCACTTTTTATGATCGTTAAAACAGTAATATGTAGGGCCTGTATCCTTACGGCCTTATTGAAGATTCTAAATATAAAACTTAAGTTGTAGGCTGAAGCTGTATTGATATGACATTTTAAGAGTGTTAGACAACGGCTGGCAACACTGTCTCTCGGGTGTCTCGCAATGAACGTACACGTTTGTAAATTAGACTTAGATTAAATATTAAGAAACAGTGTATTAATATTAATTTAATAATAAACAAACCACCGAAGACCACTATAAATAATTTTTATTGAAACGACCAAAAATACAGAAGCTATCCGTAAAAATATAGACAAATCATGAAAACTAATCTCAAACAGAGTGTTTAAAATTAAAACTCACTAGTTTCTCCTGTCCCTAGGTACCTATTAAATCTTCAATTAATGTTCTATTTTGTTCAAACGTTACAATTATAAAGTAAAACAGTAGACAGGTTATTGACAGATAGCTTGTTTGCATTACATTCAAAGTTAAGCGTGTTTAGATTTTAGAGATTAATGCAAAACCTTAACGACATAATATAAAGCTGCGGCAACCTTATACCGCTTTAAAACTTAGAATAATATGGTACTGTTATGGCTTTATTGTAGCTAGAGGCAGCTAGATTTACAAGCCAAAATAACTACTACTTAACTATAAGACTGCAGAAATATTGTACTTTATCTACTTCATGGGACTCATAGACTAACCGAAACTTTTTTCTGCTTTTTATTTTATCAGATCAAGTAAAGTGTTATTAGGTTTTCTTTGAAAACGTCAGTAGCACCATGTAGTTTGAAATTCTGGTAGACGGTAATACGTACCTACATCCCAAATAACTTGGTACCTAAATCTTTCTATCTAAATGTGTGTGCTATACGTATTGAATGCTTTACTGATAAAATAAAGGGGTTTAATATGCAAATCTCAGTGCGGTGGCAAATAATATGAACAACGATGTGTTGTTATTAAACAAAATCAAGCAACAAATCTCCCTTTCATACAAATTTATTCAGCCGTTTTGGATAATTATTCATTTCAACCAAGCAAATGACAACTGGCCGTTAAAGCACGATAAAAAACTGTTTCACATTTATTTTTCCTCCTAATGGCTTTAAATAAAGTTATCATCAAGCTGTGAGCTCCTTAAGCACTCACAAACGTTCGGCGTCACTTGCGACAAAAAAACAGGCCGATATAATTTGTATGTCGGCAGCTAATCTAAGTTATTACATGTCTTGTCTACGCATTTGACACGCTTGTTTTGTCAATTTGCTCGCCAATAATCTGTCAGAATTGTCTCTCGTTTTATGTATCAACGATAAAATTGAATTGTGTATGACTGCTAATAAATTGTAATGGTTGGTTATGTGTTTGATTTTGGCGCCTTCGTATGTCAGGCTTAAATATTAAAATTATTGTGGTGCCGCAGTAGACTGTAGAATTGTTTGTTAAATTATACTATCTTTAAGGATTTTATTGGAGTTCATTTTGTTGTAATATTTGAGTCTCAATTGCCGATTCCAAATAAAATATGCAAATGGATCTGCTAAAATGTTAGTGCTGTCATAATATAGATTTATTTGGAACGTCATTTTTAAATCTATGACATTATAGGTAATGTTACACAATATTGGCACTTTAGCACGAAACGCGCAGCTACTTTTAATCGTCAATTCCTAAGAAGTTTTATATTTTACATTTTATATTTACTCAGAAGAAGTTTATATTTTACATTTATATAGAAAGCGATTTATTTTAGCAATTAAAGCCGAATATGACAAGAAAAGTTGTACGCGTAATATTCTAAAAATTTGTATATAAAATTTTCTTTCAGGTACATTTACGTACATTAATTTGCATAAAACCATTCAAATCCTGAGTCAACGCTTTCTTAGAAAAGCAGCAGTGTCATTGTGAAATCGATCGAGTCGCAGAAAATATAAACATTTATTATTGTTATCAAATCGCTTACTTCAATTGTCTCACATGCTTAGCTAAATAAAAAAGTACAAACATATGGCTGACATGGTGAAAAAACGACATAAGACTACGCCATTATATTTTTTTGTTCCGCGTGGATGCTAACCAAATTGTGTATTCAGTCCCTCGAAATGATATATCTACCGAAAACGCCAGTACTTCCCTATCTAATAATGTGCAAGAGAAAAGTTTCAGGTTTACGGATACAGTATGATTTATGACACACGATCATGCCATGCGATGATAAATCATACGATAATCGCATTTTGACTCTTCGCGTTGCTGCTTGATCGAACTATTCCTTGCTACATAAGCTAAATTTAAGCGATTATTTTAATCGATTAATCTCAGAAACCATACATAAACGATTCTAATACGATGCGAATAAAAGTAAAATAATATTTGTAATTGAGTTCTATATTCGTTGGTTGTCTTTTGCTTTTTGTTATCTTTGTTTCAAGTCACCTTTTCTACGAGATATATATTAGTTTAAGTAGTTGGCTAAAATATAGCGTGTATTACTGTTCCAGCCAATGAATTAGATCTAACTTATGCTATATTTTATGGAACTACACAATAAACTTTATTTTTACATAAAGAAAAATTAGTCCGCTGCGAGCAGCTTAAATAAGTATAAATACTAATCAGAACTAGAATTTGTTTTATTTCTTACTAGCCTTTTCCCGGAAAGAGTATTATTTTCTGGATCTTTTCTTTTTCGGACTCCTGACAATGTGTATGCAAATTTCATTATAGTTGGCCGAGTAGTTGAAGCGTGAAAGCGTAACAAACAAACAATCACATTCGCATGTATAATAGTGGTTAGGATAGAAACTTCTTTGTAATTTGATATGAATTACGGGATAAATTTATTTCTGTGTCTTGCCGTATGAGTGGAAGAGAAATATAATACCTACATTTCCCAGCAACGAATCAGGTACGACGTAATAGAGGCGAGCTTAGGTATATTTACTTTTATAACAATAATATATGATGTATAATTGGATCTTCCTGATCGGCTGTAAATATTACTAACGCCGTATCTTAAAGTTATTCACTCTCTATCTTGATTAGGAATTTATTGACAGAAAAAGCCAATTCTAAGAACTTTGTTGAATGGTAATTAAATCGAACCTACAGCCACTTTTACGTTTGCAAAGATATTTTATTTGGAATTAGTTCTGTTTTTGTGCAGGTAATGCCCCGTGCATGTTGAACTGCCGGCCGTTGGGGCAGCACTTTTATGCGTCGCTGGCGCTGGTTGCCGATGGCACGCCGTGTACACGCCAGGGTGCTCGGGCCATATGTGTGCACGGGACTTGCAAGGTAAGCATAGCAATCTAACAACATTTTACAGTTATCATATTTACATGTGGTACATTCCTGTATTAAGTGGGATTGCCCACATAATGCTGTTCTCAAACAGATTCGTAATTCTGTATATTTCAGTGGCTAATTAGATTGGCACCTATTGAAAGACAGAATACCCTTACCTGCTCCGTTTTTTTCACGGGAAAGGGAGTGTTTTGTTGACTTTATTTGCTTTTTCATACTAGATTTTTCCCGTGGCTTTGCTCGTGTAAATGTAGGTTAGATAAGGTTAGAAACACTATTTTTTACCCTATGTCCTTTTCTGTTGCCCTGACAGCGTATATGCGAAATTTCACAATGATAGGTCGAGTAGTTAAGGCATGAAAGAGTGACAAACGAACAAACTCACAGTCACATTTGTAATATTAGTTAAGATTTGGATTCCATCCACATGCATAACCAAGGTCATGACTAGGTTACTCATGTCCCCTGGTTCGTCTGCCACTAAACAAGATAATACTGTAACGGCAATAGCTGCGTTCCTATTATTTTCGTAGGAATATTGTTTCCTTTGACTGTGAAGATCTTCAACCCGTTCGTCAGGTAAAGAAAGTATGTTGCAGTGAAAATGCTTTATCACTATCACTACATATTATAGAACAAAGACCCCGCCGCGTCTGTTTGCGACAAACTCAAAAACTACTGAACGGATTTTCATGCGGTTTTCATCAAAAGACAGAGTGATGCATGAGTAAGGCGTCTAATTTGGCAAGGATTTGTACTACCCGTGCGAAGTCGGGCGGGTCGCTACTTAAGTATATATAACCATATCTAGACATAGTGACAAATACTAGTACTTACTTACTAAGAAATACGTAAGATATTCTGTATTGATGCATTTTATTCATAAATTGCAGTAATCCATAGTTGTCCTGGGGTCTGTCTTCTTAATACAGACGATTTCTCATAGTCATAGTAGCACTAAGAAAAAAGTAGCGGATCCGAACAAGCATTTTCTTTGTACAATGTAAAAGCTACAGTATGATGTAGCACTTCAATAATGTGGTTTCAACATAATGTTGATACCAAGACAGATGGACATGAATTTAAATTGCGTTGAAGTAGGTTACAGACTTTGTGTTATGTGCATCATAATGGTCTAATTTTCTCAGTAAGCATTCTTACTATTGCAACTGGCAATAAACACCTTGCGTTTCACTTTAGATTAAGCTAAAAATAAATATTATCGTATACGATGTGTGACAGATAGGTGTGGTCGAATTTAAGAATCAGACAGTACTGATATACTTATGGTGTACTATATTTGTGACACCCTATGTTAATGGAAAAGTCTAGTAAATCGGTTTTATGTTTAATTTACTATGTATATTTGTTTCTTTTCATGCAGATTCTTGAGTGCTTCATCTGTACTCTGAAGTTTATTTTAATCTTTATTATATTTTATTTCTATTTTAAACATTTCATATTATATTTTAAGGATAGCTTACACAGCAGATCCTCCTTTGATGTGAAGTATTCTGAGGGTTCATATTAATGCACCATAGATTAACAAGAACTTCTTCATTGAAATTAAACACTTTATACGGATTTTATCGCGTTGTTTATTTTACTTTAAACACTGGTATTACATAATTTTGAAAACTCTAACACTACTATTATTGAAATTTTACTACTATTTAATCTATATATTTTCTAATTAAAACAATTTATATTTGAGTTTACACTTTGCCCCGACGTTTCGGTTGCTTTACAGCAGCCATGTTCACGGGGAGACTAAGATGGTCTTATCTTAGTCTCCCCGTGAACATGGCTGCTGTCAATGTATAACATTCGCGTAAACATAAGACAAGAACTTCTTCGTTGAAAAGAAGTAGTCAAATTCATTAGAATCGGGCTTTATTGTTTAATCCCCATTGTATGACATACTAATAATCATTTATATTGTTTTAACAGATTAATATTATTTTTTGTTTTTATCCTTACATTAATTTACAATACATTAAGCAATATAAAATATTTAGTGTAGCACGCACTATATAGGGTGCTGGGTATTTGCTTTTATATTTCTCATTTTTATTTTACTGTAGTCGCGATCAAATAGCCCGACGATTGGCTAAACCCGCTATAAAAGATCGCAACGTAAGTCTTATATTGGTCACTTGTATTGGGGTTTTCAAATCTTCATAAAGAGTCGTCGTTGTTCTGTTCTAACGCTTAGATTTATTCCTTTGCACTTTTCGGAACACGTTAATGACACAAATCGTACAATATATCTCTCACAGAATATCTACTTCAATATTATTGCTTAGAAAAATAACAAACAACATTTACTACTTAATCGTTATATGCTCTAAGAAATCAGCCTAGTTAATATTATACTTTTAGAATTTTCATTAATGCAAATTGTAGAACCAATTTTGCAGTATTGGCAGGCAGACCACGTCTCAGCAAAATGTCTACTTAGCTAGTTCGAGACAAGCGTCCTATTCCCTATACAGCTATCAACTTGTGCAATTAGAGCTTGTTCGCTGTACGAGGGACGCATTTCTTTGTCGATCGTGACTTAGAACGAACTATAGTCAGGGGCAGACTACAATTAGCTAGAACTATATTTAGTCTGACGTCACTGCCGAATAGAAGCAGTTTGTTTTGTACTATCCGCCGTGACTTTCGGCTTGCGATATAAACAAGGCATTGTAGCTGCGAAATGTGACGTGAAGTCGACGTTAGCGGTACAATCAGTTATTTTAACACCATGTAACATGTTGAATAATGTTTTGTGTTCGACACACATACACAGCATTATTCGCGTGCGTAATAAAGCTAGATGAATTGTCTATTGAGTATTGAGCGAGCGAGCAACGTCTGCTCCACTGCTCTATAAACTATTCAATCGTTGCAACATTGTGGGGCGCAAGGACGCGAACGCAGTAATCATAAATTATTTAGTGTATTGTTTATTACGTGGTAATGATTCCTGTGGCCGTTGTTCGTTGTCGTACTTTATGGTCGGTAATTTGCGCTCCCGGAGTTGCTATGTCAAGGAACATGTACATGTCGCTTACACCCTTTGAAGTAGGTGTTCTAGGTTTATAGCCTATACGGGCATATACTGCGGTAAACCTAGAAAACTCACCTTAAAACAGTATAATCAATCAGAGTAGAAAGTAAGAAATACCGTAATTGCATTAGAAATAAATTAATGGCTTTTAGACTAACGGTGAATTTGTAGTGTAATTTCCACCGGCATAAAATTTTGTTCTGTGAAAATTCAATTGACCTCGGCGGGAAAGAGGTGCCGTTTACTAAGTAACAGTCGTACCGTAGACAAAAGTATTATATCACCATTATTATACTACCTGCCCCCGCGGTTTCACCTACGTTTATGAATACTACTCCGCTCCTGTGGCTTGGAGCGTAATATTATATGGCCTAACCGATAACGTGATAATCATTGTAACAATCAGTCGTATATGATTTTTTTTTGTAGCCTGATGTCTATATCCTGAGTCCTTCCTTGCAAGGTCTTTCTTTAATATGAAAAATAAAAAAACAAAGAAATACAAAGACGTAAAAACTATACAGCTTTATTATATCAGTATTGATAAAAAGGATATCATATACATTCTATTAATAAATATGGCAGAAAGAACGGAGCCTAAATTTTGGGCTTAAATAAATAATTGCTCAGTTATCCATTATACTTCATGGCGCCGGTATATGAACTGTAAGGCTTTATTTAGCTAAAATATATCCGGATACAGTGATTAACTAAATTGCAATTAATTGGCTTTATCACTGCAATTATATTTTATAATGTAACAAACTACATACTCGTGACTAATAATGTGATTAGTGATTGAAATTTACAGTACCGGCTTAACAAATTTATTCGTTTGAATAAGCGATTTTGATGCTGATAATGTAACGAGAATAATTGAGTCTCAACTATAGCATTAATTTTGATTATAGGTATTGTTGCTTAGAATCTATTTTGCTTTATAGTCCTAATCTATAATACGGTTAAACTTAAATTTTGTTATTAGGGTTTGCCCGACTAGATTTGAACCCAATCAAAGTTCTTTAACACAACCGTTTTAAATATTATATTATGACTACCACTTTATCAGCAGTAGTCATAGTTTTTATAGTAATATATACTAATATTATAAAGAGGAAAGATTTGATTTTTATTTGTTAGTTTGTTTGTAAGGATTTAACTCAAAAACTATTCAACCGATTTTAAAAATTCTTTCACCATTGGAAAGCTATATTATCACTGAGTAACATAGACAATATTTGATTTAAAAAAAGTACTGTTTCTAACATATCCTAACGTACTTTTACGCAAGCGAAGCCGGGAGCAAAAGCTAGTAATCTATAAAATGGTTAAACTGAAATTTTGTTATTCGGATTTGCCCGACTAGTTTTGAACCCAATCAGAGTTCTTAAACACAATCGTTTTATATATTATATTATGACTACCACTGATTAAAGTTTCTACATAAATATATATATATTATAAATTCACGCCTGTTTGCCAGAGGGGTAGGCAGAGACTACGGATTTCCATTTGCTACGATCCTGACAAACTTCTCTGGCTTCATTCACTTTCATAACATTCCTCATACACGCTCGCCGGTTTAAGGTGCTCTTAACCTGGCCTTTATCCAGAACGTCTCCGATCTGATCAGCAAACGTTCGCCTAGTTATTAAAGTTTCTATAGTAATATTGTTTCACAGTCTTAAATTTTATTCGTCTTACAGTACATAGATAGCTGAAGCAAAAAAAGGGCCCCGATTTCTGTTCTAGGAAATAGTCTCCATCGTGCTTTTACAAACAATATAATTATAGATCCAAAATGAACACATTTTATGTTTGGAATTAAATGTTTACTATAAGCTTCGGTTTGGTTTGATACAAACAAAGGCAAAGATGAATACTGCCTACAAACACACACATACTGGCTGCAAATGCATTTATTTGACCTAAAATCACGTTACAAATTACGCAACTTAGGTATAGTTTTCATAGCTACATATCCTGCTCTTAAGTTTTTACCGTATATTGTTTTTATAAAACATTTTATGGTATGAAGCATTACCAACATTTATTCAATTCAAATCAATTCCTTTATACTAGACTAGATGTTTCCCGCGGCTTCGCTCGCGTAAATGTAAATTAGGTTATGTTAGGCACTTTTCCTGGATGAAAGGTACCCTATGTCCCATTCTATAACTAATTGAATCGTGTTAATATATCTGAATTAAATTAAGAGAATACCGTCCTTTTCAAGAATTTGTAAATAACGCTATAAATAATGTAGAACGCTAAATGGCTTGGAATCGAACGAAGAGGATCTTAGATGTGGCGTTATCCGAATTCCATACATAGTGATACATACAATACATGCACAGCATATGTATGTGAGCGACAGCGGCTTGCGGCGCCAGCTGGTATGCGCGAGATCGGTGATTATCGCCACCCACCGCCCCGGGCATCAAACACTGTTCCTATTCCGCTATACCGACAACGATTATACTAACGATTATTAATATTATATGAAAATTAGGAAGTATTTAAGATTCCGTTGTGTTAAACTTTAGTCGATAGTATGTTAAGACTTGGCATTCTCCGTTTAACTATTTGTATTATTAAATTTACGGCGGATATATGTATACTTTTCAATTGCCATAAAATAATTTCATGTACTACATTGTCACGTTAACAATAAAAATATATTTACTGTAAGCAATCCATACAAAAAATATCTAATAAAAAAAATCTACCAAACAGGAAATAACTGAATATATTGAAAATATCTTGTTCAGGAAGTTAGAGCTTTTTGTTTGATAACCTGCTTTCTTGACAATAATTAAGAATTTCATATTTAAGGTATAGTATTGTAGCAACGAACTTGTTTACATAAAAGGATCTCATAACTTAGGCAAAAATAATGTACATTTAAATGATGTCTTAAATCTTACTTTTCCCCGGCTGTGGACATTGTCTGTACGCGGAAATCATAAATTTTATCCTTTGCTACTTAAAACAGTCCCTTTATTAAAATATCCTCTTTCTTAAAAAGGAATAGAATAAACTACTACTAAGCTAACCAATTTATAATAGTAAATCTGTAGGAGATTGAAGTTACTCTTAGTCTATAAAACTATTTTTTGATAGTAAAATGTTAATATACATAGTTTAGTTAAAAACCTTGTTTCTTATAAAAACTATGAGGACATGAGCACAACATCTCTTAAATTTGTCTTTTTAGTACTGTAAGATATTGATTAGCTTTCACTTTACTTTAATGTCTTATCGTTTGGTATTAAAATAGTATAGAGCAAGGTATTTATAAACAGACAGAACTAAATGAAATGGCACTAAAACTGCTGTAAAGGTTACAAGTGGTTAGTAAGAGATAATGAACTTAAACAATCTACATAACGTATGACGTATATTGGCTAGCTTTAGTACGAACAGTTACAACAATAGTCATCCGGATATTTGTATTCAACGCTTGAAATTAATAATGTTCGCGATAATACTGTTATTTATAGTAATGCAGATAAAAGCTTTACAAACTACCTGTAACAGATTACCACAACGAATGTATTGATACACCTACACGTAAACAAAATAACTTTCTAGAATACGAAGTTAGAAATATAGAAAGAAAATTATAGGAGTATATTCCCTATTCACGTAGAAAGCTCACAAGTGATTTGTGACAGTGTTCCATGATCGGAACATTTCCCAGACGAATGGTACAGGCTAATTAATCCCACGAGGCATTACTTTGACACCTTGCAAATGACTACATTTCTATAAGATACGCTTTAATTACTAGTTGGTCGGTGTTGGTAGTACCTAACCGTCAATCATCTGAACATTTAGCCTCCAGATAACTCGTGTTATAGATATTTAATTGCACTGCCTGTGACAGTTATTTCTACCAGCACGATATTCAAACTGAATAATTCCTGTACTATGTTATTAGCAATATTATAAACAAACAAGTAAATTTTGTTTAATTTACTGATGATTTACTTCTTTGGGCGGCAACTGGACGCCAGAAGATGCCAGATCGTGCCACCGTGATGAGATGAGGCGACGATGTTGGGACGAACTAGATCATCATAAAAGTGATTGGGTTAAACTAGCGTATAATAGTAAATTATGGTGAAGTGAGAGTTTAGCCTTTTTCTCCTGCAGTGTTATTAATAAAAACTGTGGTGAGGGGGGAGGGGGGGCACTAATTTGCACGCAGCTTCGCTAAGTAACAGTTATAATTTCTGGATGAAAAGTACCCTATGTATTTTTTTGTACCCCTGACAACGTGTATGCGAAATTTAATGATGATCGGTTGAGGAGTTAAGGCGTGAAAGCGTAACAAACAAACTCACATTTGCATTTATAATGTTAGGATTGTCTTACGTTTGTTCGAATTGTATATATTGAAATTAAACTATATGGATATCACGGTTTATTTTCAAAACGCAAATTTTATATTTTTGAAAACTATTAAAATGTTATATATTTATTTTTTCATCAGCCATGGTCACGGCCCTGAACTGAACCGGACGTTGGAAAACTCTAAAAATAAATATAAATCATTTAAATAGATAAAATTGTTTATAACATTTTAAATAATCCCCGGTAAAATATCTATGTAATAGTTGAATTTCAATTTATTTTATTGCAATAAGAATATGAACGATTGCCGTCATGGGTTTAATACGGCATTCACTGTACGTAAACCTCTATACTTTGACACAGCAATCTATGATGTACCGGTTGTATCCAACGGCTTTTCGCACTTTGACTAGCTCGTTTTAGTATCTAGTTTGGTAGTACCATGTTGCGTTTATATTGCATCTCAAGAAGGATTTGTAACGGTTGACAGTTTTCTGGTCTGATGATACGGTAACTCCGCCTACTTTAGCATCAAAGGTTAAGGTGTAACTTGTTGTTTCTACATACATATGTATATTACTACATACATTTAGATTTTGCCCGCGGCTTCGCTCGTCGGTTAGCAACAGTATTTTTTTATGGATAAAGGTACCCAATGTCCTATTCTTTACACCCGATAACGTGTATACGAAATTTCATTATGATCGGTTGAGTGTTTAAGGCGCGAAGCCTAACAAAAAGCAACAAACTCACTTTCGCATTTATACTTACTTAAGATTAAAGTGTAAATGAGTGATGGGGTACCGTAACTGTAATTTTTACAACACTAGAGTTAATGTTATGGTATAGTTATAATAGTGCGATCTGATTGACTTTGCAAAAAGTAATTGTACCAGCGTGAGGGGCAAAGATTGGTCGCTCTGCCGACAGCATATTGGAAATAATACTTGGTGATATATAATTCTTCTGACTAAGCCTTCCTTTTGTAGGCAGGAGACTTTGAGTAAATATAAGTAACCATAAAACGTACCCAAGTGTAAACCGTAAGCAATATAATGCAGAATGCAAACATTGCAACACTCTAATATAATCATTTAATAAATAATAGTATAAAAAACTTATAAACACGCGTTATTAAAAAAATTTAAAATAATTTAATAATTTTAATGTAAAAAGCGTGGGGCAGGGTTTATTAAAATAACTTAGAAAGCACCCAAGTCTTTCTTACATTAAAATTATGAAATTATTCTCAACCTTTTTAAATAAAGCGTGTTTTTTTGTTTTTTTAACTATTATTCATTTTTATTTTTTTGACTATTATTTATTATATTATATTAATTAATATTTTTTTCTAAATTATTGTATTGTCATTGGTCCTTGATAAGTGTGCAAAGTTTCAAATCAATCCGTCGGTTTGAAAGGGGTGAAAATCACGTTCAAAGATTCCGTTACATAGATTCATAGACACATTGATTAAATAGACATACCAAGCTATAAAAAGCATGTTAAAAAAATAGGAATATATAAATAATTGAATAGATCAAAACTTGTTAAAATATGTTATTAGTTTCAGCCGTGATACAATTTGTATATAGTAGTTTAATTTTAATGTCTGCCATTTGCCTTAACTTAAGACAATATCATGATATTGTTTTACGTTTACGCAAATGTTAGATATGACTAACTAGCTTTTGCTCGCGGCTTTGCCCGCATAAAAGTATGTTAGGTTACGTTAGTAACAGAATCTTTTTTAAAATAACATATAGCCTACGTTGCTCGGTGACAATATAGCTTTCTTATAGTGAAATATTTTTTTGAGTTTAATCATTACAAACAAACAAAACATCAAATCTTTCCTATTTATAATATTAGTATACATTATAGTAACAGAAGCTATTTATTTTCATTTGTCTAAGAGATAAAGGTCTAAATTTACAGTATGGTGTATCAAAAATATTGTTAGAGGCAAAGTATAGAGAAAATACGTTTTTTTTTTGTACACCTTAACAAAAGCTGCTGATATATTATGCATGTTTAATCTGTGCGATCTATGTTTATAGAAAAATTCAATTTACTAGATTATATTTTTGTGTTGTTCAGTCTACGAGCAACAAAAGTGCCTTTTTATGATGGCAATAGTCTAGTCTTATTAATTAAGTATCTTCATACTATATTTATTTCTAAACCTTGTCAGTTTATAGATATTTAATACGGTAATAAAATTTTAATTTAGAAATTAACCCCTATACAACACATAACAATTCCTAAATAGAAAGTAATAGTTTAAATTTATTGTTGATTCTTAAATGCGTAAGGGGAATTGCTGTTGCTGGGGGTTGCTGTTTACTTAAGGTTCAAGTTTAAATTTGCGAGATTACAACGAACTAAATAACGTCTCACACCAATTTTGATAAGTGCGCTTAACTTTTAAACATCTAGTCAGGTTTTTACGAGTATCAAATATAACTGAGAAACAGTCTGATTCAACGAGGCTTTAAAAACTACTTGTAACTTGCGACTTTGTCTGCATAGAATTAAACAAAAAGGTATTTGTTCAGTTAGCAGAGATTTTCTAAATTAAAAGTACCCTAAGTTACTCCTTATAACATGTATGTATAATATGTATGTATTTACAAAAAAAAGTATATATGTATGTTTATCCATTGTCTAGTACCCATAGTACAAGCTCTGCTTAGTTTGGGCTAGATGGTGTTGTGTGTATGTGGTAGAATATTATATTATTATTATATTATTATATGCATTTAATAAAAAATAAATGCTGTTATTTTGACATCACAAACAGATACCTACTTTAATTTTATTTATTTGTATAGATGTATAGATTAAACAACATGCATCAATATCTACCCATCTATTTTGGAGCTACGTAGCCACAGATAGGCAAAGAGATCAGGCAACTGCCCATACTTTTCAATAGTATTAACATGTACTGAAATAAAACCCGTTACCATGAACAAATCAACAATCCGCTACCTACAGTATATCGTATATAAATAAACTACTATCAAATATACTATACGATACCACTAACCCAGAATCCATGTCAATGACTGAATTAACCATTTTATGGTACACTATAAATATGAAAATAATATAGCATTTCGTCACTGATACAGTAACCAATACTTATTATTGCCAATATTTTATTTTCTTTGTAGCTATAGAGCTACAAAGAAAATAATATATTGGCATACTGTGACACAGTATGACGCAATACTTAGTTTTCGTAGAACTGATTGGATGTAGGCGCCAGTGCAAGTAAATAGTACAACTAATAATCTAATATACATATTAAGAAATCTTAATCCTAATGTAATTTTCACGGAAATCGTAGGATTAGAGTAGACTTACGGTGACAACTGCAGTTTATTAGAATTAATATAATGTAGGCGTGTAATATGCATTTAAATGAAGTGATAATGTATTTACTTATCCTTATATACGTCATACTTTACATATACTTACGCGTATATAACCCGATGCAGTAGGCGGAGGTCTATTAAATTCATATTATATTAGTTAGGTTCCACGTAACGGACTACGGACCTTGCTGCCGTCTTTCGGGCACATTTTCTGAGTCCTCTCTGTTACAGAGAATTTAGTAACAGTAACATAAGAATCGCTTGGATGGCGAAGTTTTAGGGGTTGCCTCGATATTACTGCGTCGACAAAAGTTTGTGTGATCTACAAATAGTTGTTCAGAACTGGGTGGTTTTTATGTCCGTTGTGTGGATGTTTGTTAAGTCGCCCGCGACACAGGATTTGTTCATAGTGCGGGATTTGTGTTTATAAAAAATAAATAAATAAAACTTACTTTTAACAGAAAGAAAAGCAACTTCAAAAATAATATTCTAAAACAAAAAATGCATAATATTGTCATATGTTTACGCGAATATTATACATTGAAATTAAACACTTTATACGGATTTTGTCGCGTTGTTTATTTTAACTTGAATACACTTTTACCTATTACATATTTTTGAAACTCTAACACTACTATTATTAAACTTTATTACAATTTAAGCTTAAATAGCATAAATTAATTAAATTTAATAGCTTAAATTGTAGTAAAGTTTAATTATAGTAGTGTTAGAGTTTCAAAATTATTTAATAAAAGTGTTTTAAAGTAAAATAAACAACGCGACAAAATCCGTATATAAAGTGTTTAATTTCAAGAAAAAAACATTAAAAAGTAATAAATAAAAATTGCGCATTCTTATGACTACAACTTTCAATCAACTTATTTTTCTACTAATGCACAATCTATGCGTTTACCATGCAAGAAGGTAGGTATACACTTAAACTTCACATTTAACTCAACACATATATTTTTATAATTAAAATATTTATTTAGAGTTCACCGAAGCAAAATTTTTTAAATATACTAGTCAAAACAAAATAAGGTCCTCCACGTTTTTACAGTATTCGCATTAATTCTTGAGGTTCAAGGGTTGATTAATGATTAGATTGCATAAATTAATTGATTTTTATTGTAAACACCATTAAATAATGATGGAAAAAAAAATCTACAGCACTTTTTCTAAAAACTAGCATTGAAAAGAATATAGTGGGAAAAGAAAATTATGTAAAATAAAAAACAAAAAGTGTTGGTTTATTTGTGACTTTCCTCAATATCTGGTGTGCCCTCCTTGTTTTCTAATGCACTCTTAAAGCCTGGAAGGTACACTCTCCACCAGGTGTACCACTATTTCTTGAGGAATTAGTTCCCAGCTTGATTTCAGAACGTTTATTAGCTGTCTTTCATTGTGCACGAGTTGGTTTGTGCTTCGAACACTGCGTTTCAGTAAATCCCATATGCGTTCAATAGGATTGAGATCCGGACTGTTTGCAGGCCAGGGCAACACCTGTATACCAGCCTCCTCTAGGGCTTCTCATTCTCATGGAATCTTGCGCCGATTCTCTGTGCATATGAGACCACATGGGTATGACTTCCTCGATATAACGTTGAGCTGTAATTGTGCCTTCGTTGAGAATTACCAACTCGGTTCTACCTGATATAGAGATTTCTCCCCACGCCATAACATTGGGGCTAATATAGGGAAAATAGCTCACCTGCACGCCTCCAGACCCTAATGCGAAGGCCATCACTAAAAAATGTAACTTTGCACTCATCCGTAAACAATACTGTGCTCCAATCACTCATGCCAGATGCTGCTTTGCGAATGATAATCGGTTTGCACGGTGAGTACTTGTTAATGGTATCCGCACTACGCGTCTCCTGGGGAACTGCTGGTCCTCGTGTAACCAATTTCTAATGGTTTGATCACTAACGCGTGTATCCGTCGCCTGCCGCAAACGGTTTTGTAAGGAGCGGGCTGTGATGCAGCGTTCTCTGCGCGCAGTCAAGCTCACGTAGCGGTCCTCCTGTGCGGTAGTTGCTCGAACTCTGCCAGATCTCCGTCTCCTGGTTAGTCTCCCAGTCTCTTGAAATCGATTCCAAGCATTCTGGATCGCTCACCGGGAAAAACCCAGCTGCAACGCCACAGAACGCTGCGAATGGCCTTCTTGAAGCAATGTTACGGCCCTAGTTACGGTTGGTAAGTCCATATGTCGTCGAATTCTCGGCATAACTTTTTTAAAACGTTAATTTAGCCACTAGTTCAACAAAACTTATACTGTTTTTGACAGAAGCGTCACTTTGACTGAGTTACAATCCGTCTTAAAATCGGGTAGAATCAAGTGGTTACAGTGAATTATAAAAAACTACCCACTTTAAACAATTATGCAGCTGGAATACTCAAAAAATGTTTGTAAACAAACAAGGTAACACCACAATAAACAATTAGCTACTTGAGAACGCATAAAAAATAAATTATCGCTACCGAGGTCAGAAAAAACAAGTGGCCCTTATTTTGCTTTGACTAGTATACATACATATATACGTATATTTAAAAATGTTTCGTGTAGACTGTTTAAAAGACAATCAAATTATTAGGACAACATAATGTACAATTATTGTTATTTTTGGCGTTCTTCCTTTTGAAGTCGGTTTAATAGAAGATATTTGTAAGGTCCTACATAATAGGAGTAACTCTTTTACCGTCAATCGGTCACGTTTTCAAACTCCGACCTGTTACTGAAAATTTCTTACAAAAATCTAAGTTTGTAACCTAAGTCCATATTATGTATTTAGTATGTATTTAGTAGGAAAACATATGTCATAGACCAGCGAGGCAGGCAGTCTTATATGTATAGGAATATATATTTCTCCGTGTATACATAAATAGTAGGCATCATGTAATAGTCGAACTGTGAACTACACAGTTGGTAGTCATGTTTGTGGTTACGTTTTATTATTAAACCGCTGATAACTGATGAGTCAGTCAAATTCTGTTTTATTAATGTATTTACATATTGAACTAAGAAGGAAAATATTTATAGTTTCGACTTGTATGTAATCTTCGAATAATTGTATGTAAGCAGTTTACTATCTTAAAATTGACAAGCAAGAGTTAAAGAGGTACTAGTAGGAAGCGAAGAAACCTTTGTCTTCTTTGCCAATAAACAGAAGTAAGTTTATGCCTGTGTAAGTATGAATTGAAGAGAATATTGCCAAAGGCATAACAAGTTATATGTAGGCACTATTTAATGCTGACCATATAACATAGAACGAATCTTACATAATTCATAGTACTCCGTCTCTTTGTAGGCTATAGTGTAATCCATAAATATTGTGATGGTCTACAGTAATTACAAACAATCATAGAATTTTGCACAAATCGTGCCCATGAACTCTGTTAGTTTTATGTGACAACGGAAAAGGGCGTAAAATATCGTAAAATACGTTAGCGGTTTATGCACATGAATAGAAATTTATGTTCACGATGACTCCGAATTGATCCCTTAACAGTTACACGTAAAATAATTCTTAGGTGACGTGAAATTAAATTGAACAATATACGTTCTCAATAGACTTGATTAAATAGCATAATAGAAGGCCTATTAAAGTATGATAGCTTGCCAGTGCACGGTGGGGGAATTATACAGCAGGAGGTTTGTGCACGTCATTTCAAAATGGATTTTACATTTGTGTTTAAGATAAAATATCGAAAAGATGAAAGTCTTTTTATTTAATAGACGTGTTGGATATATGGGACCGATGCTGATCAATTGAATAAATCATTACAGTCGACGCGAGCTTTACGAAATTGAATCTCTGAACGAGCTATGACGTCCGATGCATTAGTATTGAGTCAGTGATACAATGAGAAATGAGAAATGTAATTTTGAGCTTGTTTCTTTATAAAAGATGGTTAAAGTTACCAATAAATTATTTTACCAGTAATAAACCATGCATATGGCGACAGTTTTGTAATTATGCATTAATATCATCTTGACGGGAAAATGACTAGCGCTCGTGTATTTGTGACAGTAAATAAATTGTGAATTTTCTTTTGTAATAAATGTACGCATGTACGTTTATATGTCGCATAAAGAACTTGTTAGTTGTTCAGTGAACATACATATATCACGAACGAACAGTTCGCCGTGACACATGTGCAGACGTAGTGTGAGTGTTCTCGGTATGTGACGGGACGACGTCCACTCTGTCAGTTTGTCGGTTTTCCACATATGAATGCGCGGGAGTCGCGTGCTTTACGCGCCAGTAGTGCCCAGCATCGCGGCTCGCGGCGCGTCTACCCGCAGCGCATACGTACTTGTACCACGGGAAAACTCGCATATTTTCTGAGCGAATTCATAAATAAAAAGTTTCTTAAAATAAAAAAATAACAGTGAATATAGTTGAAAGACTCAAGTGTGTTTCAAGTTTTATCGGTAACTGCAATTAGTTGGTGCAACAGAATGCATAATTTTTAATGATATTTTCTTTTATTTTATTAGGTTTTACATGCAACTAACTTAAATGATTGCGCATTAAATAAAATATCTTATCTATTAAGTAGTGATGTGTTTACCGGTGCCTCGAGAGCTTTCACGAAGTCCGTATTAGCGTTTGCTTTCAAGCGAATAATTTAATTTCCGTTAAAAATCTCTTATCGCGTAACAATTATGGTCTCTGTTAAGTGATGTAACCATCGGTCAATGACAATCTGATGTTAATTTGATGGCTGTCAGAGTTGGCTCTCGAGTGAACTGGCCAAAGTCCCGTACACTCCGGATGCTTACAAGAATCTTATCAGTATCTCTTGTACCAACAGAGGTCGAATATAAAAGGACAAGATTAATGAATGTTAAGTACGCTATAAAATTATATATAGAAGTCGTAAATGGTTGACCGAGAGTGAGTCCTTCAATTTGCAGCCAATTTTCGTCATTACGGTCTGTTTGTTTATTGTAACGTGAAACTGCAGTAAATGCAATGTCGTGTCTATTTATTTAAGTCTTCCTGTTTCACTGCGCTTGTGTAATTTATTGATTTATTTCAATCTTATTTGATTTCGTCTTTAATTTAGGGATCAGGTAGTCGGTCTCTTTGTGTATCGTTATTTTAAGTAACTTTTGATTAAAGTTGCGGTAAAAGCAAAATAGATTAGATGTTTAATTCTGTTACAAAGTGTATTTATCGCCAGCAATTCTTGGTAGGTACCTACTGTTTTTTTTTGGTTTACTTGTTATCACTGTAATATTAGGTATACGTGTAATATTATATTCTTAATGTAGAATTATGTTATGAAACGTATGTTTAACTGGATATAATCGTAGATATATTATCTAAAACATTTTGTTTCAACGCCTAAAGACAATATTGCTTATAGGTGTTTATAAATTGCGTTTCACTTCATTGTTCCGCTTATTTAGAACTACGAATCGTGCCAAAGTGCTACTAAAACTCTCATTAGTTAACAATGCATTTTTTATAATATTGTCATATATTGTCTGAATTACTACTACCCGTGTTTGCTATGACACCTGTGTACCTAATACAGTGAAATTATTTTAAGAGGGAATATATCGTCTGACGCGTCTCTTCTCGAAAGGGTGAGAAAAAGTTATATTTCGCCCATGTTTCGCCAAAAATGGTTTAAGATCTCACAGTTTAGGGAGCGAATGTATTACCGTATATCAGGTACCGTTTACTCCGTGCTGGCATTAAGAATTTCTTATAAGATAAATCTAATGACATATTGCTTGACTTAAGAATCGAATCCGAACCCTCACGCGCAGTAGAATATTAGAGTGAAATAAACAAATTATTCATAAACTGTCATATTGATCAAGAAAATCGATGTTCATATTTATCTGCGTAAATATTTTCGTAAATTTGCATAGACGATTGCGACTACGATCTAGAGCAGGGATTTATGGTGTCTAGGAAATCTATAGTTATCCCTTCGAATCCGCTACTGTATAAATAGTGAGGATCAATTAAAGTCGGCGTCAGTACGTTGATCTGGATGTCTGATCGACAATTTCAGCCATGTCATCCGCGACACTGCTTGTGTTAATTTTTCATTAAGAAATTATTAAAAGACCGCTATAAAAGCTTCACATATAGTGATCAACAAATTGGGGTTACTACAAGGTCGATTAACATCTGCTTTAGGGCTGGCATTGTCCTAAAACTCGACCACTCCGTGCTAATTAGTGTAATTTATTTTAAAAAGAACTGCGTGACTTTAATTAAGATATATGCGTCTGACGGTTGTATTAATGGCTTTCTTATCTGTTGAGGCCCTTGCAGTCAGTTGTTGATGTCATCCTTAGCACGAATTTGCTAGTGATATACTACTTGTGTTTTATATCTAATATCATGCATATGTTAGAGTTCTTGTCAACCCTAGCGTTACATTCCAGATCCTTACAGAGTACATCTTTATTTCGGACATATTGCCATTCATCATCATTGTTATTCTCTGAAATTTGTAATGGCACTGCTATTAACATGTCAATAGTACATTGCTTTATGTTCTCTGATGACAATTTATATTCTGGTGATCCTACACTGATTGCGCCGTTCGCATTCTTTAAGAATTATTTTATTTGCATGTAGATGATGTCCATTAATATTACTGAATATTCTCGACACTAAATACGTGGTATGCGTTAGATTAATATGTATGTGATTTAATAGATATGTGCAATTTAGAAGTTCCTAGATATTTCAACTATAGAAGCAAATGAGCGTGTACAATTACTGTGATATTAACGTATATTAGTAATATGTAACACGAAGGCTCTTCGACTCGTAATATATAATTTATAATTATGACGACGAGAGTCAAAAAAATTAGGAAGCAAGAAAATACTCAATTATACCTAGTATTGCACAGCAACATCCTTGCTCAAACAAGGAGCTGCTAGTCTGAGAAAGTACCTTCACTATCTATGTGTCAATAAATATCGTGTCCTTATGGTAAACTTGTGTTTTTAGCAGAGGGACCTGTTCCATACGTGATCTTTGTCCTTTACGCTGGTAGCGTTTGTCTCCATATTTTATAGAGGTAACAACGCGTGAGGATTTCTAGTATTCTAGTATTTTTACTATGTCTCAATACTCGTAATCGATCAGCCTTATGACTGTGTTTCAGTTTCGTAGTAGATATAAAATGTAAACATTTAAGACTAGACTAGACGATATTTACTGTGAACAAGTGTTTTAGCCTAATCCAATATCAATATCAGCAAAATCGCGTCGTTTATTCTGTTAACTCATAGCTAAACATACAGGTTCAATTTTACCCTTTACAACAAAATTAAATTTGGAACTGAATTGATTACTTTAGTTTTAACAATGAACAAGTGTGAAAAAATGTACACCTAAAAAAACCAAAGCATGTAGGTACATATACCTAGTACAGCGGACGGAAGTTCGCGAAATGCTTCGACACCATTATCCAAAACGAGAATAGAGCAAAAAAGGATTGGCTGTCTTCTGAGTCATATTCTTTCGATGTTATCGTAACCAATGCCCTCTCAAATATAAGTGTATGATAGTTGTTACACCACCATATATTGTTCTAGTCAAGGCTCAGGCTTTTCAAAATGACTCATATTGTGAGCTGTAGTACAATATGAGATATTGTTTTCGTGTTGTTATAGACTTGCCCGTGCCCTGTAATATAACGACATATCACTTTGACTGCCTGGCGGGCTCTAGTTTAAGCGGTAGTGTCGCCACTGTCAGTGTTGAGTTCGATCCGCAGACAGAACAAAATTTGTTTGATTGACGAATTGATATGCCGTGTCTGAGTGGTTTTTCTGTCCATTGTTTTTACCTATATTATACTGTCTCCTGCGAAAGAGGAATTATGTCTGGTGGAAAGTGTATTTAAAGGAAAATAAATTAAAACTTTATAGTAGTTCATAATATTAACAAATAATATTATCAGTAAAACTAAGTGTAGTCAGTAGATATAATTGCGAAATCTCTTAGCAAATATTTCTAGTTTACGAGTTTGGATTAAATCCTGATGATGTATTTATTACAATCTAAAATATTTATGAACAGCTAAATGATAATATTCACTTCAGCTTCCTGTTCCTTGTTAACCGTTGACAAGTAAATGCAAGTTATTACCGCGTCATTTGATGGCGATACTCATCGAATTGCAAGATGCATCCATTACTTGTTCACTATAGGTGCTGGAAAGTGGCCAGCGTTGACAACGGATTAAATCCTCTTAAATTCTGTTTACATGAATTAAATATTGTACATGCTGTAGGTAATATATGTGGCTTCAGTGTGGCCTACATGTATCTAAGTCCTGTTAGAAATAAATTGGTTCCTGAGTGCAGTAACTTCTTCGAACTGGAAGTAGTCTTTTCTACATACTTTACTGCTTTCTACATTCTCGGTGAAATCAATTTTGTCTTTGAATCTTGCATCACGTACTTCATTGTACGTATCTTGTTAGTAATACCGCTGTAGTAAGTAGCAGTACTTCAGTGAAGTAATAGGGCCAAAAACTGTTATTAATTTTAAATGAACCTTTTGATCGATAAATGTTTTGATATTCATTAATCCAAGTCGATGGGTGTGGTGTTTTCACACAGATTGTACTTTATGTTATGAAGTAACGTGATATATAATTGATTACTAATAAATCGATCGTATAACTTAATTTATTAGATAAAGTATAAGCAGATAACTAGATACATGAAGAAGGTTTATGGATGTCTGATCGTAAAAAAATGATAAATTGACAATTAAATACGTTAACTATTATATAGAACGTGAAATTTAACTACTTCATCATTTAACAACAATTTTGTAAGTGACCTTTACTACAAAGAGAAACTTAGATTCGTTTATTCGAAATAAATGTAAGCATTACAAAACCAAATAGAAAAAGGCAATTTATCTTAACTATCAGCGGCTTAAAAATTTATGGTGGCCGCGTCATAGTGACAAATATCATTATAACAATAATTGAAATATTTAGTAGTGACACGCGACCAAATCGGGGTTAAATAGGGACACTGGTCCACTAGATTTATGATCCTAAAACATGTCATCGACAATAAAAGCTTAAACGACTTTAAAATAAAAAAATGACGCTTGACAAAAAAACTTTCAAGGGATGTAGTTTAAAATAGATTGATGGCTATAGTTAATAGGTTATATCGGTTCTTAATTCGTTATGTGGTGCGTACCTAATTTAAAAAGTATTTATTTAAAGGCCTGCAATGAATGGCTTGCGAAATCTATTGTGGACAAATAGAGTTGGCATTATGATGTCCTCTAACACGGATCATTCGGTTCAATAAAACGTATTTTCAGTAACGATGAACTCACTTATTGCTCATAGATAAAATTGGCATCATGTGCACAACAGGAAGATACTGATTAAATCTTTTTCAAGGTAACTCGAGTGCATTCTTCATTACGTTCTGAAGTTACGAACGTCATACACTTGTTGCAGTATCTATGGGCATGATGAATGATGATACATTCTCTTAATATACTCTTTGATGATTCAATGAATATCTAATTCGTATTTAACTAACAATATTCCGTCATTTCCGACTATAGATGCAGGCTTCAATGATTATTTATAATGCTATGATGATACAGATTCAAATGTTAATGTGTTTGAAGTTTTTAACATCGTTACTATGTTAGCAATGATAAATGTTTTGATGGATGGCATCAGTGCGCCAGTGACCGTGTTGTATAACATTTAGTGTAGAGTGCACGTTGTTTCTACGTTCATGAATCGCGCCGTGAAAGCTTGGCGTTCGGCCACCGACTGCTTTATGATCCCTGTGATACAGGTTTAATATGTCGTACCATGTTCTGTATGCCGCACGGGACACTTTCAAACTCGGTCAATAGCTACTTGGAATAGTTAATTATGTAGCGGAAAAGTATTATGTTCATAACTTTATGAATAATCATGGTAAGGGTATTTATAAGTGTACCTTTAGTAACATGTTTTTGTGGAAATGTGGACCTAAAAATATAATAGAATACTTAACTATTTTTTTTTATTATTTATGACAAATAGTTACATTATCCAAACATAAAAGTAGGGGTAATTGTCAAATAACGGATAAAGAATGCACTATACAAACTGTGACGTAACCGCCATTTAACCGCAGGTGTGCGAGGGAGATAGCGAGACATGCCTACTAGAAACCCAATATTTCTTAAATCCAAATTTAATATATCAATAACTGGCTTATTTTGATTTTGATACTGTTTGTACAAAAATATTTCTTTTGATTGCGTTTTGTTTTTGTGTTTAAAATAATATACCTACACAATCAAACATAGACAACTGCCCTATTGTCAATATTTATGTATGTCTTTTCAACTAAACTAGCGTAGGTACACGAAATAATTGCAAACGAGGTTTTGATTAGAGTTGTTGTAGCTTGTGAACATTGGGTACGAGATGCACTTAAAAGTTTCTACGTATCAATTCGTTTGATATGATTAATCAAGTCGTGTGATGTGAAATTTTTGGACCACGTTCAAGTGTGCACATTAAGTTCCCGTTTCATTCTTTTTGTTTGAGCTAAAAGCAGATCTTCCTGTGTAGAGTTGTCTTTACATTTTATATGTATTCTGTTGTTCATATCCGAAGGTTTTGTTGTTACTTATTGTAGATGCAGGCATTAAACATTGAGTTACATTATTTGTCAGTACTTTGACCAGCCATTAAAATAGTAACGGATTTCAACGATTAAGTCTAGCCGTACCAAGATTTCCATTAAAACACAGTATAATTCTAATAATAGTATTTCTAGATTTTCTAGTTTACTGGCGCCTCTTACTTGCTCACCTGGAATTGTATTTAGATTGCATCTAATGATCTCCTCTTTTCATACAATCTATACTAAAGATCAGCAGTTTATTAATCCCTCAATAGTCTTGGGATAAATTCAAATGTGCATGATACTCATGAATTTAAATGAACGTTAGTCGCCATGAGTATAATAGAAGCTTGAAATACATGAAAATGCATAATCCGACTTATGCAGATTTATAATAAAGGAGTTATGACGAACACAAAGGCAATAACGTTGAAAGCGAATGCAGGACGCGTGCGGGTTGTGTCAAAGCCATCGGTAGTTGTACAATCGTATAAAGATATCAGCGCGGATTTGCCTAAGACTTGTTTAAATTCAGTTCAATTCATGTAGCGAGATCAAAGCGGCCGTTACTCTTGGCAGTGCGTACGAGTAACAATAAAGTAATCATTACCACGAGCACCGATAATAATTACTTTATTTAAATATCTGTTCGACTTTTGGCTTCTCTCTCCGCGCTCTAACCTTCAAGGACATTAATTTAGTTTACGATGAAAATTATTATGTTCCATTTATTTTACGCATGTTTCATTACACTCAATATTTTGACATGACGAGTGAGTTTATTTGATTGTACCTTTTACACCGCACAAGCAAGATAATCTGGTTTTAAATTTGGGTAATAAAGTGTAACACAAAACACTTTGTTAAAGAGCTTTATTATCAAGATTATTACGCTGTTACATTTGATTCACAAGACAGTGTTTTGAATAGATGTTTTACGAGTACACACAAGCGATAGACATAAACATAAAATATTGATAGTCATAAAGGTTTAAACTTAATAATTAAATAAGCACCTTTAACGAAACCATCTGTCGTCTGAAAATTATGCATCGAATCGTCTGTTACGCAGCGAATTAACGGAGTTTTGAATTTCAACATGTGTCATTGAAAATGATAGACATCCATCAAGTGTGTCTGAAAGATCATCCGCGTGTGAACAACAGTGCTATCTAATAACTTATCTATCGCACACATCGACAACGCCGCCATCGTGATGTCTGCTTCCGGCCTACTTTTCGTTCTATTCGCCCTAGTAAGTATTGTTTACTTATCCTGTGGATGTTGCTAAACTATGAAAACTGTGTTTCTCCTTCGAAAAGTAAATGACACATTATTAAAACATGCCTGTTTTGATAATCTATCACTAAATCTAATTAGCCAGGCAATTCGCAACCTTGCAAGATGCTTAGTTAATTAGAATTGAGCCAATATTAAATAGATTGGTTTGCATTTCCTATACTTCATTGTTCTTTGAATTAAGACCTGTTACAACTTTAATATTTATTTACACAATGTAAATCATACCAAAAATCAGAAGACCTTTCTTTTTCTGTGTACTGTATCCTCTTTGGATAAATAATCATAAAAAAATAAAAGAGTTTGTAACCCAAGTTAATAGAAACGGTTTAAAAAAGATAAATGTAACAAAGAGATTACACATTAGACCAAAATACACGTATTGAAAATGGTTGCTAGACTGCCAAAGTTGGGAAATAAGTTTGTTTAAATTTACAAAATGGCAGAGTAATATATCATGATGGATTATCCTAATTAATGATAACAAACCTTATAGCTAATATGACAGTGCACCGGCGGCCGGTACCAGTTCGATGGTTATTACATTTGCTATTAACTTTATAAATGATACAGTTCAATGAGCAAGTCGAGAAGTCAAGATATAATCAATGCAGTCCAAGAAAGGAGGTTGGTATATTAATTGATTTATAAGAACACATTACGGCCAATTAAAGTTTTCTGACCAATTACATGAACAGTTTATGGACGCACCGCTTTTATTATGTAAACTTGTGAACGGCATTATTTGACATGTCGTCTTTTGTGACATTATGCATCAGTTATGTGAGAAAAGTCAAGATCGTTACGCCCACGCTTCATTAGTCAAAATACTGAATTCTTGACCGCTTAGGGTACATTAATGGCTCGTTATAGGATTCCATCGAATGCCATCAAATTAAAACCAATGTGAAGTGCGCGTTTTCTTGTAACCTATAAATATATGAAGGGGGTTTACGGGTCAATTGTTTGTCACAGTTAAGCAACTCGTTCAGTAATCGGCGAGGCGCATAAAACACAGTTCAAAGCCGCGTGGACCCGCTCACCGACAGGTGATTCGTTAACTCACGCTTAATCCTAATTAATAGCCTATTAGTGGACGTTTTCAATTACCACTTCGGTTGATTTATAAATATACACTAAGTATTTGCTGATTAATGTCCATGACAACGTTATTGTGAACGGATTAATAATATTAATGATATAAGATTGCATTAATTATCTTAGAATACCAATGTTTTAGAATTTACAACAACATGAGCTGTCTTAATATTGTGGTATGCGTCGGGTTTTAATTATAATATATTTTGTCATAAAATGTTAACTTCTGTTTTATTATATCGCATTAGCATTTGGGCATTCTTCCCATTTTAGATACGTTCCTTTTAAGGTGTTTCGCCACATAATTTGCGAATCGGTGATATTTTGTTATGTAGTTATTCTCGCATCCATTTACATACATATAAAGGCATTAACAGCAAATAAAAAGTCAACCGAAGCTTTTAAGGCGATCTTTGAGTATGACGTTAAGAGACGTCAACATTTTGTATGAAGTTATCTGAAACAAAGACTAAAAGGTAATAAATGTCATTCCTGGTGGACCTTTAATGCCACATAAACATAAATTTGTTGGATACTCAATTGCCCTGCGTTTGTTCATGTTTGGGTGCAAGCCAACGTATAAGATAAACCGTGGGCAGCACTGATATACCTAATTATTTACTTACTCATCGGTTTTATTTAGATACTACTAAAACGGGCAACATTATTACTAGCGTCTTCAATAAAACAACAGCATGTACTTAAAGATCATTGCAGCAATTATTAATAATGTTCCTAAAGTATAGTGTTGTTAAATCGAAGGAAACATATGTAATAAAGCTCCTCAAATATGTGTGAGACTACAAATATAGGGACATTGGTTCTTAAATGATCCTTTTACAAGATAAAATGTTAATAAAGACAGCTCGCCTGTAAGTGGTTTAAAGCATTTAGGAGTATTAAGACCTGAGACGAGTACATTACCATTTCGTATGAATATTTTGCAGTATGTGGTCCAATAAGTAGATAACGTCTATTGAAATGGACGGAAATACAAGATAGTGTTTTTATACCTTTTTCATACCCAACAGGATAACATCACAAAGTGGGATTAAAACTTGTGTAATAAATTATGTAGTATTATGTTTTGTACATTAACTTAATACCTGATCCAAGAAATACATTCAAATCTTTGGCTAATCTTTAATCGATAATTCGGCTAATTGAACAATTGACTGAGCTTTATACTTCTAAACATGAATGTAAGCAATAAAGTATAATGCTGATAATTTGTTATCAAACGCTATATTTGAAATCAAAGTGATTAATATCACAATTAGTTTACCTATTTTGGTAGAGGTAACATTTCAATTGACCAACAAACTTGTTTCACCAGCGATAAGATAGTATCCGTTAGCTACAATATTTTCATCCGGCTTAGACTTTCCAATCGGCTCGTTAGAAATCCTAATCAACATCGTAAATTGTACTTTGTTAGCGTACAATGTAGGAGAGAGATTGAGTGTAGGGAACACATCGACGAACAATAAGTCGTAGAGCGACCCATTACGATCATGAAGCATTGTGTTAAGATTGTCGTCACCGCGTATCAGTGGCGTCTTACTGTCGCCGCAGAAACTCTTCTCTAGTAATTTACTTGTTATTACACAGTCGAACCTACTTTGTTTCTACAATACAATATGTCTCAATTATCGTGCTTACCGGCTGCCCCGTGTGGGTATTTGAACTGTAACTTGCGGCTTTAAAATTTACGAGTATCTTCTTTGAAACAGTAGACCTATATTCGAGTCTACTGTCTGCTATGACTGCACGGATCATGTAGTGGTTTAAGTGGTCAACTTACTACATCCACTATGCCGAGTGTTGTTGATACGAATTCTACAAGGGGCAAAAAACTGTGTAATTCACAATATTGTTTATGAGTAGTAGAGCCTCGCTGATTTCAACATGAATATGCCGGCTCGACCGGGTAAGTAAAACCTTTGTCACGGGGATCTTTACAAAAATTCAAACAACGGACACAAAGAACACCCAGACGCAGAATAACCATTTGTGAAATACATAAATGATTGTCACGTGTGGGGCCACAACACATGGCGAGTAGTCGTGCAGTCCAATTTATTAGGTCCCCTGCGATACAGGAATGATTGCTAGTGTTGTCTATTTATAAAATCTTTTGACAGGATACTTCGGTGTTTTATATTTTGTTAAATATACCGTTTTTCCGTCAGTCTGTGGGTCATGAGAGCGTGTTGGCTGTGTCATCGTCCCGTGAGCTGCGCTGTGGACGGCGCCTCGTGTCGGGACTGTTCTCGCGGCCGCGGCTACCGCTCGGCTACTCATACGTCACCACCGTGCCGCGCGGCGCCTGCAGGCTCAACGTCTCCGAGATCATGCCCAGTGATAACTACATAGGTTTGTTAGTCATAATATCTTAAAAATATACAGCATGAGTTAAATCGAGCGGCGGTAACCCAATATTTAAGGCATTGGACTTGCAATTGAGAGATCGCGGGTTCGAATCGCATCCACTGCGCTACCGCCGTGAAGCTATTCCTAATATAAGCATTAGAATGTTAACCCTTCCAGCTAAGCTTAGCTCTAGCTAAGGTTAACAAGAAGACTAGTAATTTGTAATCCAAATTGAAAGTAATCTATGTAAAAAAATACGTACAATGTAAATATTAGATCTGTACCTAAAAATATAAATTCCGAGAACTTAGCACTGGGTATTCAAACATTTAGACTGCGTGACTATTATCAATAAATACATTTAGATTAGTGCTTTTTAGTTTAAAATTATCCAGACGAATGTAATATCTAAATTAAATCGTTATGTACAAAAAAATTACAATTGATGAATAGAGGTACTATTTGACTAGGCAATTTATTTATCATTCCACAAAGCATAGTGAATGGTCCTTTGATGAAGGCAAATGGGCCGCAAACGTAAGGTTGGTCACTTATTAATCAGTATTGATACAATCGACGACGGTAAATTATTTCAGATCGTCTACAATACCAACGCACCGCCCACTTAGGCTCACGAATATGATCACGATATCGCTACAGCTTTTAATGTCATGCAAAATCAATTTTGGACACCGTTGACAGATAGTTTACAGTATGTCAATCTTGATAATTAATGGCTGTATTTAGAGTACTGAATGCATGTTGCTAAACATTTATCTAATGGTGTGTATCCTGAGGCGTGGGAGATCAATACACTGCTTGTTACTTTAATAGTCAAGTAAATAAACATACTTAGATTGAAATAAATCATTGACAGCGTTGAAGATATCCAACGGTTCCTACATAATGAACGGAGAGTTTGCGGTAAGCACGCCTGGTACATACGAGGCTGCGGGCGCGCGCTTCGCCTATACAAGACAAGCCGGACAGGACAACGTGTATGCGCACGGACCGATACACCATCCCATCGACATCATGGTAAAATTAAACAAATATTCATTACTCCTAACCGGCAAATCGTAGAAGCTTAATTTAAAAACCAAAACGATAAATTACACGCCAGACAAACAGATACAAGTCTAGGCGATCTATGTTCAACTGCTTACAGTTACGTTATACTTATGTAACACCTGGTTTTTTGCGTCAGGGTTTAAAATATCACCCGAATCATCGCTAATGTTACCGTACAAACAACGTTGCAAATTACTCACGAGCGGTTTAGATCGCAGCCATATCGCCGACAAATTACAATATATTGCACTCATAAATTGTTCATCAGTCTAATAGCGAGAATCAATACGGTATGCATGATGCTTCTTTTATTTTCAGATACTTTATACGCAACCAAATCCCAGTATAAAATATGAGTATTTCACTGAATCTTTACCTGGTGAGGTTGAGTCAGAATCTATTACCAAATCTGATTTCCCTGATGTTACTCCTACATCTGCTTCGAAACATTTTCGACGACATCATAGTTATGATCCGATTGCAAGAGCCTCTGGTGGACCAAAGCATTTTGATACAAGCAGAGAGACAGGCAGCACGGAAGATAGTTTAGAAGAGAATATCGTAGGAACTAGAAAGTTCGTATGGAAGATATTGTCATATTCGCAGTGCACACGCAGTTGCGGCGGCGGTATACAAGTAAGTAGCAAATGTTAACATGATAAATAGTGTTGCACTATTAAACTAGTATTCGAATTGAGAACTTACTAATGGCCGTAAGAGACTAGACATACTAACTTTGGCCTATATGCTGTCAATCGAACAATGAGGCGTCTAGTCGCGTTGACCGATGATATCTAATTGAAGTCAATCTACCAAAGTTACATTATGACACAAATGCATTATTACAGTTCGTATATGTTTATTTTGAACCTAGCGATGATTTCACATTAACGAACTAGAAATTTCGAAGCCATGAGCATTTTTGGACGTCCTGCTAGATTATTAATTTCCAGGTAAGCGTAGTATGGATTGCCAAAATAATCTTGGACTCGCTTCATGTGAATTGTGTCATCTCTATAAAATTTGGTTTCATTCGTATGTATTTTAGAGCATTCATTCACCATGTAATATTGCAGCTTGGAAAGTACCGTTGCGTAGAGGTAAATGTTGGCGATCGTGAAGTATCAGCCGTCCACTGTTCTGGATCGGCTCCGTCTCCTCGTCGTAAACGTTGCGGTGCCGTCCCGTGTCCGCCACGGTGGCGTGCTGCGGCCTGGTCTGCATGTCCACGCTGTGGACCCGCTACAAGACATAGGATTGTTGGCTGCGTCCAAGATCATGCCAGAGGAATCACCAAGGTATTTACTTTTTTAATGGGATCTAAATATATGTCACTGTATGCGTTTTGTTTACATTGATATTTTGGGGGATATTGATGCCTGGGCCTTATATATAAATTACATTTTAGATCAGCGACCAAAAATGTCCTGCTCCGAAACCTGCAACCACAGACAGGTGCAACATACCAGATTGTGATGAGCTGAATAGCGAAGAAGTACGACAGATTAGTTCGAAGAGGGAACCTCGACCGAAGGAACATACGGACACTTTCCGAGCAGGACCTGTGTATACTGTGGCTGTCAATAGTACTGACCATGATGTAGGACCTGAGTACTCGTTCAGTGCTACGGCAGGATGGCTTTATACTGAGTGGTCTGAGGTAAGTGTTATTTAAAAAGAGGAATTGGTTTCGTACAACAAACTGGAACAAATTCGCAAGTGTTTAAAATGTAATCAAAATATCAATAGTATTTTTCATTCTGTTCTGATTTATATTGTACTAGCTTTTATCCGCGATTTCATTTGAGTACGTAGATCACACTATGTCTCCAATAGTATCGAAAATTTGGTTAAAGGTTTGATCTTCAAGCTACTAAGCTGAATAAACCGCATAATGATCCGTTCAGTAGTTTTAAGAAATACAGTCAAAAATATATAATCATTTGTTTTACGTTCGTAAATAATCTAATAAAATTAGTTGTAAAATAACTTCAATGTGTCGAAAAGCCGAGTTGCAGCTTTTAAATAGAATATAACTATTTGCATAGAATCTTTTCAATGCATAGTAAAATATAGCATTACTATTTGTATACACCTATAAAACATCTTTTCAACAAGATGTATTTTGATTTAATGACAAACATACCTCAGGGTTGTAATAAAATTAAAATATAGTTATGAAGTTTGCAACTGCAATGATTGATTATAGTTGTTGCCAATAAATGTCGACATCAATCATTGCATTGCTGCAAAAAGATTCTAAATATTTATTTTATTTTTAAAATCAACTATTGCAGGCAATATATTTCTAAGAATGCAATTTGTTCAATGCATTGTACGCAAACAGAAACACCTGTTGAGATGTATTTTACAAATATTTTTAGCAGATTGTATATTTATGGCTAAGTGCTGTCATTGTTAAACAAGAACATATTGTGAAAATATTGCAACAATGCATATTGTGTACCTAATGGTCCAAGCGGTCGGAGGCGGCTTCTGATTTATCGTTCAGATAAGAGCATGTCAGATTTGCTTATTCTAATGATACTATTGATTTTACTCGTAAATCATTATTATTACTGAAGTATTATATAATTATGTTAACAGCGCTATGACAAATGAGTTTTACTCGTGATCGTGTTTGATTTCTTATGTGTAATATATGTTATGTTTTATAAATAATTAACTTTGTGCGTTGTTCTAAATGTAGACCCGGATGTTTATATACTTACTTTTGTTTCATATTTGCCTAAAAGTGCTTGTATACGCCGCAAATAGTTGGCGAGGGCCACGTGTACAAGCTATGAGGGCGTTCGCGATTGAATTCACCGCTAAAGGTGCTAGTGGATAGCAAGGTCTAGATGTCAAACTCTATAGTAACTTCAACAGTTACTATAGAAACAACACTTACCGCTACACAACTGTTACCGTCAATAACGGCATTGGCAGGAGCTGTGATAGTAATAACAAGACTTCATCGCTAGTGGCGCCTAGTGGTGCTACGTGCCCGAAGTACTTCAGCCTGCGCATGTTACCCGCGTCTGGAGGATAAAAGGCAATAGAATTAACAAATACAATACAAACCCTTAGATTTTATAATTATAGATGGTTGTTGTAGAATTTTGTGTAGGTTCTTGTTTTTTACATCCTTAAGGGTAGATATAATTTAGGTCCATGCGTAAGAGAATCTGACATCCGATGACTTTCCGGCTAACAGCTTAGCTTCTCCCTAATGCCTTCTCACAATTCAAGTCACTGTAGATACTATGGGTAGTTCTTTTTGATTGCAATCTTTATAAGTGAAAAGAAAGAACTTAACTAAATCTAGGAGAGTGCAGTTGAAGTACCTCGGTACTTCCTCAGTCGATTTTTTTTAGGTTTATCCTACATCTCTTGTTTCGCTTCAACTCTACAATGAAGGTAAAGTAATGAAGGTTTGGTGCGTCAGTGTGTAGGGTGGTGCGTAGGCGGCGGTGTGCAGAGCCGTGGGGTGCGCTGTGCCGACCCAGCCGGCTGTGCGCCGCGCGACGCGCCACTCAACCAACGGGCCTGCATCCCCAAAATGTCGTGCGAGCCTCTCGAAGGGAACTGGTTCACTGGTAATTCATAATACGTATACATTATACGACATAGAAGACTCTAACCTCTAACGAACTGCCCGAGATTTGCTCATGATACTAATTGTTTGATGACTATTATCGTCTATATGATAGTCATCAAACAATTAGCATCTAATAGCACGTAATCAATAACCCAAAACCGCATGCATCTTAAGTGACCGTATAGTTGTGATTTTAAATTCACGTGCTGATTTAGTAATTTGCAATAGTAGTAGTAATTTCGCGCCTCGAGGTTGGTATGCACTCGGTTCGCAATCAGTCGCGAATGCGCCGCAGCGATGAACGGACGGTGTGATATGGTTTTGTAAGCAGTAAGCGTGCGACTTGTTAATATTTGATTGAAATAAGTACAAGTACTTATTAATAATTATGGCAAAGTACAATTGTAAACAAATTCTAATTATAGTTTTTATCCGAATGCGGATATTTTTTATACTATTAAATTTAACAATAAAGCTTTTCGTATATCTCAGTCGAGGCGCAAATATTTTTTAGCCTCAAATATATAAGATTGTTTTTTTAATAGATCTACTTATCAAAAAACATAACATGATTTCTATTAAACATTTCCCATTTCATTCACAACAAATTACATTTTATTAAATAAATAATTTAATATTTACAATCACTAAACTAGAAAGAAACTCAAGTAGGTAGATGAAATTAAAATACTGTAGGTGGGCAGCCCTCTCGAGTATTTGCGGACCGCGCGGCTGTAGGTAATTATTTCAAGGACAGCGTCGATTTACAATACTGTTAGATAACATTACCGTGATTAGGATAACATCTTATATCTAAGTTTGCTTAATTAAAATACGATAGCAGAACTCCACCCATAACAACAATCTCTAAGTCAAGAAAATACAATATTAGCGAAATGGAAACATGATTTTATGCCAAATTAAAATCTAAGTAATACGGGGCACCAAACATTATATTTAAATACCATGAAATCGTCTTATTCCTCTAGGCGAATGGTCTCCGTGCTCCGGTTGTGGCGGCAAACAAGTGCGCGGCGTACTCTGTATCGGCGGTTCGGGACGACACTTGAAGGACTCCGCGTGTCGAACGCCTAAACCACCACACGTTAGAGACTGTCAGGCTGACTGCCCGCCAACCTGGTATCATAGTGATTGGGGACAGGTAAGATCATTAGATTGGCTGATATGGCAATCTTTGTGTAGACTTGGATGGTCCTAATCATTTTGCTTACGTTTTGCAGTGTTTCGGATAAGGCTAAGGTGTATAACTAGCAGTTATATAATAAGACAAAATATTGTTATATTTTTTATAATTATCGATCTGTGAAAATATTTAGGTTACATTGTAGTAAATATCAAATATGGTACTGAAGACAAAGAAAAATATTTGTATGTAATGATTCTGTAAATATTCCAAAATTCGGCCCGTAGCCTACTTTGAATTGAGATCCTTGCTATGTTAACTATGCGGAATAAAACTTTGCGTCAAAGAGCACATAGATATCAAGCCTGGACAAGGAACATTATTCGCTCGACCTTGCAAAATTCATTGAGCAGTATTTATAACATGTAAAAGGACACGGTACTTGATTAATTGAATGTGAAGGGAGCTTGTGATTGATATTCTAATTAGAACGAGCACTAACAATATTGGTTTAGACATTTCTGCGTATACTTTAATGACTTTATTACAACGACCTTTTCAATTCGTCCAAAGGATCGTGTTGAACGTAATATGCCACTGTGGCATATTCGGATTAATATATTATCGTATCAATTACTGGGCTCGCTATTCTTAGATATTTGTGACATTTGATCACGATCACTATACTTATTTGTAGTGCACGTATGCAATTCAAATAGTTTATATTATTCATACTATGTAAACACAAGAGCAGGTACTGTACTGTACGTGTGTCCAGGTATGACTACAATATTATTGATTATTATTCATAATTATATTCATTTGCATACAGATCTTTGTTATTATTTCTATAGGATTATTAAGTAACTTAGTAACTGATATGATTGAATGTATACTTAAGACTATAGATAAGCAATTATTGTTATATTGAGTGGATACAATAGATAATATAAACACCGAGAATAATATAAGCGTATCTATGTGAAGAGTAAGAAATTCTTATATATTTTGTAGCTTAATTAAAATCTGGGTAGCCACGATATATAACAAATTGCTAATTGCGTTGGGTTTTTTATTACAATTAAAAACGAAAAATCAATTTATATATTTGTAAGACATTTATTACAGATGGGATTCGACGAAGGGATTTCCTGAAAAATTTTTACAATAGGATAGGAGCTGCATTTTAATTACTTTCATTTTTATCAAGTAGTAGATGTATTACAGTTTAACAACTCATGAAAAATAAATAATGTGAAGTGTGTACAAATAGTTAAGTTTATTGCACAGTGTATCAGCAACTGCACATCGGGTTCGAGTTCTGGCTCGCAGCGCCGTTCAGTGGTGTGCGCACGCGGCGACGACGCCGCCCCCAGCGACCAATGCGCTGCCACTCCCGCGCCGTCTGCGCAGCGTACTTGCAGCGCTGTTTGTGAAACTATCATCGTTACTACATCGCCACCAGCCTTTACTGTCGGTACGTACCATAGTAATGATATCTTCTCTTGTTTTGGGTGTTGTACTTGTTGGTAAAGGAATGTTAAAATTTCTCTCACACTTTCGGTTTGTAAAAGGTTTGGATATGTTTAGCAGAGCAGACTATTAAGTTAGTGGGAACAATTCAATATTTCGTTTATTTAAAAAAAAATATCGGTTTAAAGATACGGCGCCCGCGGCGCACGCTTCGCTACGCATACGCGAATGTGATTTTGTTCTATTCTCTGTGGTTCCGTGTTTGACGTAATAATGCATCTGCGTCAATAATACATTACGTGGTCTTCTGTTTTATCTATTGTTTATATTATCGCAATAGATAAGCTTTATCAGGAAACTGGTACTTTATTGATATAATATTTGGAACTACCAATTGTAATATTTCGGAGAAAATAGCAGTAAATATTGCTTCAAAGAAAATTTTACTGTAAATGACTGAAGATTTTCACGATTTTTGAGTCGACGCTAGTTGTATCTATTAGAGTTTTAGATATACATACAGGAAAAATCAAGTCTGACTACGAAATATCATGTAACATAGTACGTATCATGAAATATTTATGCAACAATGACAATAGACTTTGAAAATGGCATCGTTGATTTAAAAATAAAACTATTTAAGAAAAATAAGGTAATTAGCCTCATACAACACGAAATTACGTCTTACCAAAATGACAATCAATTACCTCTGAAACCTTTTATTTATATCAACATTGATTTTATCTATTTATGATCGTATTCTATTACATAACATACGAGAAAATGTTATTATAAATCTGTACAGCTGCAAAATTTTTACATGCAATATTTGTCTTTGTGCAGAGTCTCAAAAAGCTTTAGCTGATGAAACACCGACTACTCAAAGAAGTACAACCAGAGGTCATCTCTCTAAAGGTAAAATATACGAACGAAATACTGTTTTTAAATTTTGCCCGGTGCCATATCCTAGGAATAATTGTTTTCTATTCCTTTATTTAGGATGCAAGGATAAGTTGAACAACTGTGTTTTGGCCGTACAAGCTCGTCTCTGCCATTATAACTACTACGTTCAGAACTGCTGCAACTCCTGCACCGGGCGATAGACCAACTGCCTCTTTTAATACTGCCTTTATATTTACGTCTACTTCACTTTGTACTGCCAACATATCGTCATTAGTTTTAACATCAAGATTAAGAAATTTATATTCTGGAGTTGCAACACATTTGTATAGATTCAAATGTAGCTCTCTACTTCTTCCTTTATTAAAACGATTACTGACTTCTCATTGTAATATTATTTCACATTCAATAATACAATATTTAGTATGATATTTGTATCTAAACTTCTGAATAAAATTATTAATAATAAATAAATTTGCAGATAGTTTAACACATTTTATATGTTGCTTATTCGGTGTGATATTTAAAGTAAGTATATTTTTATATGAAGTAATTTATAGTACAAGTTAAATCATGACTCAGTGTAGTACTTAGTATAATTACCGACGCTTTTAAGATAATATTGAAACATTGTATTTGTAGTGTTCATTGTACTTCAGCTTAAGTTATATAATTAATGATAAGTCAGTGTAAATAGATAGTTATAAACAGTGAGGAATAGATGAAATTGATACGGATTGTTTTTTTATTTGTTACCTTTATATTTCCTATAAGAAATAAGCCTTGTCAACTGCTAGAAACAACAATGATGGTCAGGACTAAGGAGAAAAGAGCCGACGTGAGACCAAAAATGTAATGGCTCACGAACTTAAAAGACTAGATGGGCGGTATTGAATGTTGTACGGGTTTCTTATTTGTATTACACCCAAGATTCGCCTTGCTTAAGGTTATACGTAAAAGGGGCGACGCTATTGCCGTTTACCGGGCACATTTCTAGATTTCTCCGTGCCACTATTCAGAATTTTCTTACACAAAAACCAAAATCACTGCTTGACAAACATAAGCTCAAGCTCATGCATGTTCTAACTGGTCAGACAGTACCTACTTAGAAAGTTGAGTCTATTTTCTGGCTGTCATCATCATTCTTTGGTCCAATATCGCTGCTCCTATTACCACTTTAGGATTAACTATTGATCTTTTTATATTATTGTAGTTTCCCGTGGTTTAGTTCACGTTTATGATTACAGCTTCGCTTCGGTGGCTTGTAGCGTGATGTTATATGGCCTATAACCTTCTTCAAGAATAGAGAATATCAAATGCAAAAATGCAAAATAATCTAATTCGACTGGTAGTCCCAGAGATAAGTTCAGTTGTTGCTAAAGGCTTTATTAAATTAGTATAGATTAAATCGAAAATGAAATGAATCATTTTGTCATCAGTGAATTACTATGTGTATGATGTGGGCGACATGTTCACATTTCATTGCTGTAAATAATGAGCTAAATGTTGGGGCATGGCTGATCATTTAATATTTTATTTATATGCCATGACATACGGCAGCTATGTTTGTATGTTGCGTACCAGTTGCATTGGCAGTGAACGTGTTGGCACTAACTACCCGATTCAGCTATCAACAAATGGTTAGTATTAATCAAAGCGAAAATAAATAGGGATTAATAGTTCGATTGAAATTGTTATTTTTGTCTTACTATTATAATCATTACATTATTATAGTTGTCAGAGCGGTTAATGTGAATTTGTTAATTGTCAATTTTGCACAATAAAGAACTAAAAGTAGCATTCAAAAGAAATGTTTCAGTGAAATCAGCATCAAAGTTGGGTGCACAACGAATTATTAATATTTGAAATTTAAGTTATAGAAAAATGGGACATGGGTACTTAACGTCTTCATTGGATGTATAATAATATCAACCTTGTTTATAAATTGTCCCATTGCTCGGCGCAGGCCTCTTCTCAGTGTTAGAAGGATCATGCCATAGTCCACCGTGTTGGCCTTCTACGGGTTGGCAGATTTCACATGTCTTCGAAAACATTATGGAGAACTCTCAGATAAGCAAGTTTCGTCACGATGTTTTCTTTTACCGTTAAGACGAGCGATAATTAACTTTATAAGTACGCACATAACGTTGAAAATTCAGAGATGCGCTTTGGGGCGAACTCGAGACCTCTGTGCGACAGTGCAGATTTCCCACTAGGCTATCGCTGCTAAATGCTTCCTCGCGTGTGTGCTCTTAATAGCCAATACATCACAAAATAACACTTATTTAGATCTTCTTTAATCATATGAGAATTACTTCTCCTGCCACATTAGAAAAGCAAAAATTCTATGCACTTTTATTTTTCAGTTTCTAAACATTTTGAGTTTCGTACCATTAAACAGGCCATGCTAAATAGCAAATGTATGGGATAAAGGAATAAAAGACAGATTATTAAAAAAAGTTGTATTGATATTACCGGTAATGAAAGTACAACAACACATAGCAACGAAATAAATAATGGTTTACAATACTACTTAGCTTATACATAGGTTAGATACAATGTAATACATGAAGTAAATTACGTTCTCTCTTCACATTCACTTTATACAAGATAAATTTATAAACCAGTAAATAATACAAAGGCATTTTGCCGAAAATATTGTGATTGAAAATTGCAATTGAAATTGAAAAATTGTGTGTTAATATTTCATGGGTAAAGACCTAAGATGAATTTTATCTTTTATATCTTTGTTGGACCGTATGGCAGCTTACAAATCCTGATGTATTTTTATCTGCATCTAATCATTTAACGTCACATATTAATATGGTATAAGATACCGTATATTTTCATCTTTTTATATTATATTATATTATAATATAATACATAATTATTATATATCCAGGTAGCTCTTAATAGTCTACATAAATAAAAATCAATTGCTTCATTTAAAACGGAGCATCACTTAAGAACGGCTGGACCGATTTGGTTGCCTTTTTGTTATGTTTGTAATTGTCAGGACAAGGTAAAATTTGTGAAAATCCGCGGGTAAGGTAATGTCGAAAATTTTATTGGTATTTTTATATGAAAATTTATTGGTATTTAATTTAATTACGTGAAATGTATTTTTGTATAGATTGACTGTCGTGTCAGCTGGTATTATGAAACTTAGCAAATAAAATATAGTCTAGGTGATACATGCAACATTCAATAACATTCATAAAGTGAAAAGTGGATTTGAATGATTGTGGTTATTTTCATTATTCGAACTGCTATTTACTCAGTAGCAGCCGTAATTAAATAACAAGATGCAATTATTGAACAAAACCTTTGTATTCCTAAAATACAAAGATATTGTAATAATAAAAATTATAAAAAATTTCTGTTATAGGGGTTACTTATTTTAAGTATAATGTAATATAGCGTGTAAATATAAAGTGCGATCATATCTTAAGATCGTAAAATGGAATCCGTGGTTTAACAAAGCAACAAAAAAAATTAGGTCATTCGCATTTTTTTATAGGAATGTAGATATTTAGAAAATGGGAAAACTGACCTGAAATATTGTCAATACAGTTTCTTATCAGAAATATGAGTTGATTTGGATTAACTATAGATAAGTAGCTCTCGAGAATACTGATAAAGTGTCCGTATTTATTCGGAAATGCCCGAGTAAAAAAAATTATAAGTAAAATTACATGCTGGAATGGACATGCTAACATAATAAACTAGTAAACTACTAGTATTTAGAAGTAGTATTTAAAAAATAATTATCATAATACCGCTAAGCAAATTACGATAAAAATACTTGGAACAGTATTAAAAATCCCATTGTCATTTTCTTTTGACTTAAGATATTTGAGTCGGGATGCTCTGAGTCAGGTTGTTAATAGTGGTATCAATATAAATATAATTTAACAATAAATCATACGATTGTTATATTAAATTGTTACAATCAAATGGCCGTTATATTCAATAAAAAATTCTAGCATATGTATGTATGTTACAATAAACATGTTTAGTTCGTCAATCAAGTTGTCGTTAATTACTGATAAAATACTTAGTCAATTACTGACGTTTCCGAATTATTTTGTCACGTGCCATTGGTTCGCCATCCTTGTTATATGTCATTATATCAACAGTTAGTATAAATTAAAATATACTAAATAATTTTAATGATATATTATGTACCCGAAAATTATTATTGATTCACTAATACTTTACGATCCCAAAATATGATCACACCTTTGCTCCACTTTGTATATGATTGTAGTATTAGATGAATTACATGAAACTTATTGAATATTATTAATAAAATAATAGTAATTATTACAGCTTATACATTTAAGAGTCTTCTAGCAATTCTTACCATTGACATAAGTATTGTACCAACTAAGGCGAACACAGAAAGTACTATTGCGAAATTCGCGTTTCTATCATCCATTTCAAACCTGTAATAGTCATGGAAGGCGTATATGATCGCAATGAATGCAAAGGTGAGTGTCACAGCTCCAATAAGCGAGTGTAATATTTTCATACATTTCTTCATTTTAGGAAAGATCAAGTTTAGGACTCCTCCTACGAGACTGCAAAATGTGAAGAACATTGCGATGAAACCTGAAATAAATACGATAAGCTTTAATATTAGTAGTAAATGATGTGATATAACAAACTAAAGCCATTTTCTAGCTGATAATAAACAAGTGCAGATAAGTGTAATGTTTTCACGGCTATTACGGTAATCCAAAATTATTGTAATATGAAAATATAGCTTTGTAAAATTTCGCAGGTGTCTATCAAACTAATTTTGCTGACACAGCTTCAAATTTTTAAAACCTGTGTCCTGACTAAGGACAAAGGTTACTTCTTTTTCTCTTCTTACTATTTCCGTATCAAATTTCATCATCGGTTTCGTTGAGAAACGATATCAAACAGCGAGAGTAAAAACCATCTTATTAAAATATTAGTATGGGTATAATTTGAAATCGAATCTATATATTGTTAACATATTGCTCGCGTTCATAATTACAATGTTTCTTTGTCGTTTGACCGTATCCTAATAAAATACGGGCTAATAGGCTATTCGATCCGCTCATCTACATATATAAAAGGACCATGATTAGAGTTTTAATGCACAACTTTTTTGTAAGCTTATAATAATAATGTCCTTCAGACGGATTTCGGCAGCACGGTCAGTCTTGAACGAAGATTGCTGTTTGTGTAGTAGAATAATATATATTGCATCAGAGTCCAAAGTAAGCGAAAACACAAGTGCTTTCATTATTCCCATACTTTCATAGACCGCAACTGGCAATCCGACATGACCATTTGATCTCCTAGATGCAGGACCTCGCTTTACGTGCTTTTCGCGGCACAGAGATGTGACATCACAATTTTTTTAAGTCCGGGTTGATTTCGAGAATTTTCTGCTAGAAATATACAAGATATTTGCCGACCCGATCCAAGACCTCATCACCTGTTGAACTAGCTATTGGACCAACGACTATAGTAAATTTAGGCTTCAATCCAGTACTTATGTTGTTCGCATCGGCTCGTCTATGCTTGAAGGGGCACTTAGTGCTAACATTACACCTACATTTCGCAAACTAAGTTCCAGATACCCTGTAATAGGATCGAGCCTATTGCTATATATCAGGCTCATCTCCGGATACCGGCCAAAAAATCCCAACATCAGTTCCTGACACGGGAGTTAAAAGTGAAAATGGCTCACAAACTTATATTAGTAATTACTATACGTACCGCATATGCCGTGTCCTGTCTCAAAGCTAGGTTCAACGTCAATCATCCTTATGATGCTACCGGCGATGGCCAAGCCAGAACCCATGACTTGCATTATGGCGTGAATTAATCTTTTATTCTTGTACTGTAAGTGACCAGCACAGCCGAAGGGACTGAATGATAGGACAGCTTGAGCCATCAGCACAAAATACTGCAAAAAGAAATTGTGTAAAAAAAGAATATTAGCTAAGATCACATTAAAAAAAAGGTATTTGAAGTTTAAACCTCTCTGAGGTTTTTAACTACCTAGTAGTACGTATTGAGCTGCAAATTATCTGCTTGTATTATATTTAATCTCTTCAAGTTATAAGGTGAGGAAGGCACTCATGACCCTTGAGTTACTTTAAGCGTAAAGTAAAATCATATTTTATTCAAAGGGTCAGGGGCTTGGTCTTAGCTTAAGGCTAACACGATATAGATATATTTTCGAGTAAATAAAGTGAAATCCACGTTGTTCCCTCTTTATTATTTACTTTCACTTACATGTCATGGATTTGTTTATCAAATACATCCATGACCATCCACACCGAATGCGTGCATATACTAGAAACATACGAAATTCAATTATTTTTGGGTTTATATAAAAGTATCGTTAAAGCCAAGGGTATTTAATCTGTCAATTACATACCAGACGTAATTGAAAAACAATTGGGTCTGGCTGTCAGCCGCATCCTATAGTTCAAAAGTTAATACACAGATGAAAAAGTTTACTGTAATATTATCACTATATTAGACCTATTGTAGGTCTTAAATAAGTTAGTATTAATATCAAATAACAACTTACCCCAACAGTACATAGAATTATATGTTGCACAAAAGAATTGGAGACGTTCCTTCTATAAGGGATGATCAAAGCACTGACCACTACTCCGCCGAGGCATACTTGAGTCACGTTATGTGACACGCTCAAACAAAACGACAATCCTGCTGATTTTGGACGTTCAGTACCATGCCCACCATCTTCTATGTTGGAGGGGTGAAGAGGTGGCAGCGGTGGTGGTGGTGGCGGTGGTACCTGCATGGTCGACGTTAAGTAAATTATTTGCCGTATAAATGTAGCTATCCCACTCGTAGAGGAGCGTTATGATCACTGATACCAAAAATATCTATCTGCTGCGGATTGGACGTTATCTTCAATTGCGTGATAGCTAGAGGAGATATACTGATGTATTCTGCCTCGGCGTACCGATAATATTGCTGTGATGTGTGTAAAAAATTACAAAATACTTAAAATCCAATCGGTCAGCTAGAGTTAAATTCGTTTTGCTGGTATATTTTCTAGATTCTTCACTTTTCTGGTAGATGATTAAATTATTATAAGTGGTAGCATCGACTTTTTAATTAATGTGACCCTTGCCGGTAATAGGTTTTAAGGATCTAAGAACTAGTTCCATATCGTAGTGACATATCCTGAGACTTATCACGGATCCTAGGCAACTGCTCTCTGAAACATGCACATTAAAAGTGTGGGGCGGAGACGAAATTTCGATTTTTAAAAGAATATTGATTATATTGCTTCGATCTCGCACTTTTGCCATGCAATTACTAGCCAGCTCAAGGGTCACTAGATCTTTGTAATGAAAGCACATAATTAGGGAAATCTATTTGCGTGCTTAATCGATAAAATAAAAAAGTGTTATTAAAATATGAATCATAATGATGAAATAAGCTGGCGAGCCTTTTTATAAAATGTTTACTATCTACTAAAAGTCGTACGTAACAAAGTTACATTATTTAAAATGTCTTCATTCAATATGTCGAAAGATTGTATTCATCTATGATATTTACTTTGACTTGTCAATTGTAAACATCTGCGGCAAAACTTGGATATGAGTCGCAAATAAGATAAAATGCACTCGTCTAAGCGTGGCTCTTGAAAATCATTTGTATGAATTAGGATAAAATGTGTAATTTATAATATATTTGCTATGTTATCAGAATATATTTGCACGATCGGATATTTATTCACTGTTTATTTATGAATTAATATAATAGGGTATTTACTTTGCTGATTATTTTGCGGGTACTGTAACAAATCGTAAAAGGGGCACCTTTGTTGTCAGTCTTTGACTGACTGTCTGCTACAGTTACTTATTTTAGAAACTGCTATAAAAATCGTAAAAGTAAATGCTTTTATTTTATAATAAATATAATATAAATATAAATATACAAAACTTAATTTCAAATTTGCATAGCTTACAAATTCATATACCTACATACAAATTCATCATAACAAATAATCAAAATATAAATAAAACTAATAAAGCAATAAACATTATAACATATTGAATTATATGTTGAATTTAATAAATATATTTCATATTTTAACTAAACTACTTTATACGGTTTCTTCTTACGATAAAATCCGTAAAAAGCAATTTTATTTCAACGTATAATATTCACGTAAACGTAATACTATATATAACTACTAGTGAGATTCTCTGTTTAATGTTTTTTTTACATGTACAGCATCACCTTTTCGTATCCATTTCAAAGATTAAATATATTTGATATCTATTTTTTTGTTGTGTAAATAAGTCAAAGTAAATAATTGTATATTACTTTATTAAATCTACTACCAAAGGATTATAAATCAATAAGGTAAATCACACCAAAGTACTGGGTAGGCTTGTTTGCCAACTTTAGACTATAAAGTCAGATAAATTAGTAGAACAAAATAATGCTACCTATACTTACAAATAATACTATTTGAAGCACATGCAGTATCTATATTAATTCCTTATAAGTGTATAATTTAGTTTAAGATAACAACACTATATATTAGTTATTGACGAGACTTGATTTGTATTAGTATTAATGACAGTTAGAGCCAAACCTCTATAGTGTGTAACGGACTTACACAGTTATAGTACAGTTTTTGCTTATTGGTATCATGCTACCGGAACCATCGCATAATATCACCAACAAAGATGGCGATAATATGCCAGGACAGGCACAGTCAATAAAATCAGCATTTTGTTTAAATGTGGCTCATAACCTGACACAAATAATGCTCGGTGGTGTCGTCATCAGTGCGGTGATCATTCCAAACTTGTTCACCTTAACTGGCAGTTATGCGCAGCACATCATTTTATGTACACTTGGGGTAAGTTGTATGTTAATATATGAAAGACTTCTGCGAACATTATCAGACCAAAAGAGCGAATTTGAAAATTGAATGTTAAACGATTTAAAATTTTTGGTTAAGCCATATATTATACTGTCAATTTCATTTTAACACGAATCAACGTTCTGTATGAAAGGTCCTTCATAATCTTTCTTCATAATTACATACTAGACTATGCCCGCGGCTTCGTTCGCGTACAATTAAATGTATGTTAGATTAGTAGCAGTACTTTTTCTGAATAAAAGGTACCCTGTGTATTTTCTGTACCACTGACAAAGTGTATGCCAAAGTTCATGACGATCGGTCGAGTAGTTAAGGCGTGAAAGCGTAACAAACAAACAAACAAACTTACATTCGCATTTATAATATTAGTTATGATTAAAGACTTTTTGGCAAAATTTGGTATGTATGAAGGATATAACGAAGTTAAACAAAGCAAAGCAGTAAGCAAATGTCAGGATTACAAGTAGCAATCGGTGGTCTCTTTTACTCTTTCCGTATAATAACTTGGGACTACGTACAAACAAGACTCATTCCATCTTATTTGCACAAAAATTAGTACGATAACTTGAAGCTCAAGTTATCGTACAAATTTTTACCCGACTACGGCGAAGACAAAAAGAAGGGTAATGATTTTGCCAGTCTGTGTATGTATATTCCACCGTAGCGCCTAAACTACTGAACCCATTTTAATGAGTGAGGGGTCAATAGATTCCTAATAATGGCCCAGGTGACATAGGATACATAAATTTTTTCAAATATTTTTATGACGGCATTTAAACGTCAGATTCTAACCACGAAAAAAATTAAACTGAGATAATCATCACGTGTTAGATATCAAAAGAAAAGCCTCGGCAAGCACATTACAAATATGTAATATATATTGCATATTATTTAAGTATATGTTTAAAACAAATCCTACAGTTCGAAAAATAAACAGAATATTAATGTTACACATAAAATTATTAAATAAATAAAATAAGTTTAAAAACTTTAACCCGAGTAGGTAAAAAAGGGGTCTAGAAAGACGAAACAAGAAAATAATTCATACATTAGGTTATTTTTGTACCTATGCATTTCTGGATTTTTTTCTGAATTATTTTCTTGTTTCGTCTTTTGAGACCCGTTTTTTACCTAGTCGGGTTACAGTTTTTAAACTTTTTTTTAATACTATAATTGTTATTGTAGTACTGTATCCTGATGACTCAAGCTACCCTAGTGTTCAGCCCTTTTGGATGGGCAAATAACATGAAGTACGAGCATAAAAGACTCATTCACTACACGTTGCAAATCCTTGGTTCTATCTTCGTCATCACCGGTAGCGCTATAATGATGACTCTCGTTAGTTATAACTTCAGCACATGTCACGGCATCTGTGGTAAGTTTTAGTTAAATCATTTAAACGTTGTATTTTAGCACAGCAATAGACTAGCGGGAGTCTATTGGACTGCCACTCACAGGTCTTGAGTTTGATCCCAAACTCTCAGACTTTTTTAACACATGCGCATGTTAAATAGTTTATTATAGTTTGCTTAACGGTAAGGGAAAACATCGTGTAGAAACCTGTTTGTGAACTTATTCATAATATTCTTATTTTGTATAAATAAACTTATGTTTGAAATAAAAGTGTACATGACTTTTTTCATGGGAGATACTAACGTCTATGATACAGGCTCGGCCTTGTTTAGACGTTAGTGCTTACATTGATATATTCTTATGGAACTGCATCATTAGTAAGTTGTAAGACATATTATTGCGTGAAATTGTTTCAGTAAAGTTATTTTTATATATTATTATTTATTTATTCTCGAAGATTGCTAATTCGCACTAGGCTAACGTAGTGGACTATGGCCTAAACCTTCTCATACTAACAAGAGTCGTGCTCAGCAGCAACATATACCTCATAACTGGTAAACTTGTGCGATTTACACTGCACCAGGTGTAGTGGGTTCAATCCCCAAACAGGATAAAAATTTGTGCAATCATTAAATAATTGTTCCGAGTATAGCTATTCTTTGAAACCGTTATTTGATTATTTGTAAAGTCCCCCAAGACCCACGATTTATTCTAACAGTCGGCGATGACGTTAGAGCATTGTGTCTAGATGCCAGGGTTGATGGTTATAATGTTAAATATATGTATTTTAAATCGTTTCCATATAAGATAGTTTATGTTAGTTATTTCGCTGCGGATACTTAAAGTTCTCGAATTTATTTCAGGGATCGTCGCGATGCTACTGACAGTATTAACGCTTTTGGGAGGATTGCTGAGTTTAATATTTCCCAAACAAATGTGTAATAAATTTATGAAAATAGCACACGCATATGTAGGTGCAGCGACACTTTGCTTGGCGTTTATTTCCTTAATTTTCGCTTTTCACAGTTATTACAGAAGAGTATTAGGGGATCGTAACGCCAATACTGCAATAGTCCTTACAGTATTGTCCTTAATTGGAACGTTGCTTATGGCGTCAATCAGAAATTATAAACGAATGTTTGATAAATAAACTTTTTGTACGGTCAGCAGCATAAGTCGGTTCACACTTCTAAGATTTTGAGTATAGACAAATTCTTTTTGTAGCAGTAATAGTTCAAATATAAATAATTTAATAGCTGTTCAAAATTGTTTAATATTCAAGTACTTATGTTGCTGACTTTACATACACAAACACATACTTTTGTATTCAAATTAACTAATTGTATAGGAATTTATTTCGTAAAATTATATCTACGTTGTTTTAAATTTCGTCTATTACAGATTGTATAGAATATTATACAAACAGTAATAGAAATATGTGATCGTTTATAAGGTTTGTAACATGCCCAAAATAAATATATACGCCATACTTAAAACAAATAATTAATGTGTCCCGACACAGAAATTATTCCTAGTGCGGGAGTTGTCTTTTTAAAGAAAGAAAGAAAAGAAATAAACGCTATACATGTTTTTTAAACATTTGTTTTATTTCTGTACTGAACCTGATCTCCAATTCTCCTTTGCCAACTCACTCTAGTCACCAATAGACAATTACCAGCAAAAACTTTTTTAAGTATAACCAACAACATGAATAGCTAAACATTTAACCAATTCCTAAAATAATCTTATGAATTAAAATTCTTATTATCCTGCATTTTAGAACTGTCATTATCTCAAATGTCCTTTAGTTATTACTGATATAAAACACTAACATATGTTATTATATATTTTAAAAATTGCTGCAATAGAAATCTCGCATGTGTGTATCGCTTTAATTTGGATACTTATCACTTCCCTTTACCCCACATAAAAGAACAATTTTGGGCTCTGCTTTCCCTATTCGTCGATAGTGCAAGTTGGTTTTCCATTACAGTAGGTAAGTACTACACTAGTCGCTGGCGAATACGGATAGTAAGTAGGCATCACTGCTTACGACTTTGAGAATATAGGCGTGAGACTTACACAGTCTCTCGCCTATCTGCATGTACAAACGATCAATATTCTATCTGTTTCAGTTGCCAAGTAGGTTTTTGTACCGATTAAAGGATTTAATGGTAATTCAAGTTGATTTATATATTATTTATTATTTTACGGTTGAGAGCTACTTGGTAGTCAATGGTAAGGGGAAAAAGGCATGCTCATTAGCGATAGTTAACACGTATTATGCTCTTATAACTGTTTCTATGCCATTTAATAATTAGTATTACGGCTCAATGTGAAGATTCATCAACGGAACTATTCTGAGCTGTTTATACGATGTTACCAACCTCACATTGTAGGATACCTGCGCCCCAACATGCTTGCTCCATCAGTTGCACGCAAAAAGATTGCTGCCTGCGACACTGCCGTCTATATGGCCGAGTTCTTGGCAATAACAATATTACTTGCAGCAAAGTTTGCAGTAAAAACGTTAAGAAGATCAGTTTTTATTGTTGTGTAGGGTGGAATGCATTTTGATGTAATTATAGTTTCCTACTGGTTTGGAAATGCATTTATTAAGTGGGCGCACGGTCATTTGTAACGGCAGCTTTCGCAAACGCGCGACCTAAAAGACCTATGGGATATTTCAGGGACTTAAAATACTAATTATTTAATAATCTATAAAATTATAAAAATTATATTATATGTATTATATATTAAAAATTAATTATAAATAATATTGTAATTTTCTTTAGATAAGTAAGCAATTTGGTATCATAAAATTAATTTTTATGGTAGAATAAAATCTATATAAACAAAATCAGTTAGCGCCATGAAAGCAAATAATTAGAACCAATATTACTTGTCATCATCTTAGATCTAGTTTTCTCCAGAGTCAGTTTCTTCATCGAGATAATATTGAATCTAGTGTGGCCCTGCAAAATTTTCTGAGACATGATGTGCATTGCGTCTTCAATCGCCTCTTTTTTATTGCTGGGCAAATTTTGCAGCTTCCTCTGCATATGTTGAAACTACTGCTTGGTTCTAGAAGTAAGTTAGTACCTAGAAGGTGGTCCGATACTCTAAACCTTGGTCGCTGAGCTCTAATTCACTCTCTTCATCAGAAGATGAACTAGAAATTTATATTTGACGCTCAAAGCGAGTTTTTTTTTTTTTAATATCAAAATTACAGTGTTTTTCTAAAACGCCGGCGTGTTTTCGACGCCTGTGCCGCGCCTAAAACAAATGCGAACTATGCACTCCAGATGGCGCAGGGAGCGCATTTAAACATTTACATCGTGTACAGTGAAACAATAACGGGCCAGAGATGGGAAATACATGCGACAAGAAGTATCGATATTAAGAACGAAAATGTATCGAGTGTGGTCGATTCGACGCCGCGCGCCTGCTTAAAGGTTAAGTACTGTTCTTTTTCTACAGAGCATAACCATAGAAGCGATAAGACATAGCTTTATTTTAATATATGGACGTCTCCAGAACGCCTTTATCGATACATCCTTATTATAATAAGGACATGATGATTGTGATGAAGTAACATGGATGCCATTTAGGTGATAAGTCCTCATTCAAGTGCAGATTATACCAAGTAAATTATGCGTTACACAAAATAATCTTAATCTGATAGTTATCAAGGACTGCATGAGTGCTTGGTAGTAGTTGATGGTTAGAATTACGTATGCATAATTATCCTAAACATCAGTTCTAGATATCAAACTGATATAACCTATTTGTTTCGCGGTTTATTTTAAAAATCTCTGCTAGTTATATTTTTAAACTCGTAAATCTATTAGATCTATGAAGAAATAATAGCTTTACCAGTTTTAATAAACTGAAAACCAACTGACATGATGGCATTTTGGTTGGTTTTCAGCCTAGGCACTAAGATGGTGGTTGTTTCATTGTATAAAAGGACATTTAATCACGTTCATTAACATATAAGTAACATTATTTATTCATTATACATTAATTTTATTAAGCTTTTGCGACTCCGCACAGACGAAGAAGTTTCGACTACATCCAACAGATGGCGCTGTACACAACAAGCGTTTGAAACCACGTCCACCATACAATCCTAAATCGCACAAGCGAAATTTTCACAGCGACTAAGTACATCGCAAGTGCCCAACATGTCAGAGACTAGGACTAGTCGGAGGATCCTCCCTTTGTGTTGAAGGGACATGACACATTGTACTTCCATAAAGCGTTCAATCAAAGAACATGGAACAAAACGTACCCACACATATAGCAAATTGAAATTGGTACCATTAGAAAGGTCTTTGAAAATATATATATTTGTTGTATGGGGGTAACTTTGTAGCTCGCGGAGGATAAAAGATATTCGACGTTGAAAATGCCGAAAATCCTTAGTAAAAACGAAGGTTAGATACTTCGAACTATGTATTATGGCATCATTGGCATTCAGTATGCAACCGTATAGCCACAATCACAAGTGGGTAGTACAGCAGAGCCGACATACATATAAGTGCGTTCTGATCATCACTTAACTAACATCAGGCGAGATACAGGCCAAGAGCTTCCCAGTAGCAAAAAAGAAAGAACTTTGCAATAAAAAATGTAATAAAGAAGTTATCATAACTTCGGTCTCCCATTCAATCATTAATTCATTCATTAATTTTTGAGTTAGTCAATTAAGCCTCTTCTAAATGACACCTAGTCTAAAATGCTACAAAGGTGGGTACGGGTTCCATACAAAATTACCCATTGTTCTTTAATAAGTTGGTCGATATTATAGCTATTTTTCTATATTAAATATTACACATTTCATCTCTAACAAATAATGCTCAGTCGCTTGTAGACGAGTGAAAATTATCTTATCTTCTGATACACATAGGTTCGTAAAACTATGCGTAGATATCGAACGTTTGACGATAGAGATTGCCATCCTACTTCGTGATTACGACCTATGTCAATATCAATTAATAATTGTCCTTCATTTATAATATTGTAATGACTGCACTATATATAGATAACGCAGCGGACAAGCCGTATTAAGTGGTCGATTATTACACGAGACAATTATTTGTGTGATCCACTAATAATTGTTTCGACTCTGGGTGTACTCTGTTGTTTATGGGTAAAGACTAAATACATTTATTTTTATTTTTATTTATTTATTTAAGGCACACCAATATATTTACAAACAATGTGTTACGTTTAATACCGTTAATCCTAAATACAGTGTAAATATATCACTTAAAGGTGTACACACCACTCACATTTTCCAGATTTTACAAAAGCAATACATATTACATACATATCATCGTTGATGTCTAGTGAATTTTAAATACAGTTTGATTCCAATACATTTGAGTAGTTGCATTTTATACATTTTCATTTGTACAAATATATTAAAGTTGATAGGTACACATTGAATGAAATTATATAAAAAAAAATATTAATTAAATAAAAGATTCCATGTCAGATAATTAAATTAAAAATAAAATAAAATAAAAATTAAATTACAAAGTAGGATGAAGTTCTGGTTGATAACACATTGATTACATCGATAGTCATAATATTCATAAAAAAACAGTTTGATTTTATTTAAAATTAGGATAAGATTTGAAACCAATTAAATATTGAAAATATGATGATACTATGAATAAATATTATCAAGCAGGCAGCGAATCACAGGTCATCGATTTCATTAATTTAGTTTTGAAAGAAAGACAGATCATCAAAGAAAATATCGATGTCAGTTTTAGAAGAACAGGTTTTATTAAAAGTGGTTATCATTCTATTAAGAGGGGCGTGTTGACCTAGATTTGTGCGACACTTACTAGCAACAAATGTTTTGTTTGGCTTTTTAGGGCGGACGTGCCATTGGCGGGGTACCGCCAGTTTTATTTTGTTGAGAAGGTCTGGAGTGGAACTTATGCCGTTGGCAATTTTGTGCAACATGCATAGATCGCTAACAGCTCTCCGTTGTTTCAATGTTGTTAGTTTGAAATAACTTAATCGCTGTGTGTAATCGGATCCGTAAGGGCATTTAAAGTCTTTAAATCTTAAAAGTCTTGTGAATTTACGTTGTATGCGCTCAATCCGGGACGTGTGGATTCCGTATATGGGGTTCCAAACGGAAGACGCATATTCTAATATACTGCGTACATAAGAGTTGTAGAGCACTTTCAATGCCTGAGTTCCCCGATACTCTTTACCCACTCTGCCAATAAATCCAAGCATTCTATTTCCTTTCTTAATTGTTGTATCTATATGTGACGTAAATGAGAGATCGCTATTTATTTCTACTCCTAAATCCCGTATGTTTTTAACTTCAGCTGAGATAGACCCATCAAGAGAATAGGCAGATGGTACGGGGTGCTTTTTCCTAGTAAATTTAATGTGGCAACATTTTGATACATTAAGGACCATGCCGTTAGTTAAACACCAACCGTGCAGCGAGTCTAGATCGGATTGAAGTAGGGTGATATCCTCTCGTGATCTAATTTGACGATATATTTTTAGGTCATTAGCAAATAGGGAGCATCGGCTATGTTTGATACAATGTACCACATCATTCACAAAAATAATAAAAAGAATCGGCCCAGCGTGTGACCCCTGGGGCACTCCGGAGGTGATATTATATTCCGGTGAATGGTAGCCATTCACCACTACGCATTGTTTTCGCCCACAAAGATACGATCTAAACCACCTCAGCAGTTGTCCATGGATTCCGTGTACTTCTAGTTTTTGCAATAGAATTTCATGGTCCACCTTATCGAAGGCAGAGCTGAAATCGGTATAGAGAGAGGCGATCTGGTGGCCAGCATCAATGGACATTGACAGATCATCTACGTATGATACCAGATTCATGACAGTGGATCTATCACTAAGAAAGCCATGTTGTTGTAGGAGAGTGGGAGTGTAATGGGAGTGTAATAGGGAAAAGTCATTAAAGAATAGTTTTCGGGAGTAGCGAATTCGACTACTGTGCATAAGGTCTGAGGCTTATTCCCTGAGTTACTGTTAGATACAGTATTATTGGAGTTTTCTTTGAATTTTTTTTCAGAAGCAGTATTGATTGAGTGTCTGTGTACAATAGATGACAAGAGACTAATACTCTATTACATACGACTTAAAAACATAGTTGGCATAATGTAGATATAATACACCTCTGGTAGCTTTTACAGAAAAAGGCGAGAAAAAGACTTAAAAGATGATGCATGATAATAAGATTTCTCCTAGTAATTTAAATAATCATTATAAAGACTGGAAAACATAATATTGCGAGTGCGAGTTGGCAGACTTCACATATCTTTGAGAACATTATTGAGAACTCTTAGACATGCAGGTTTACTCATGATGTTTTCCTTCACCGTTAAAGCAAACGATAATTAACTATTTAATACTCACATAACTTCGAAAGTTAGAGATGCGCGAATTAAGTGATTGAACTCGAAATTAATTAAAAAATACTTTATTTAATTAATACAGCGTAACATTATGTTTAATTATTATAATAGTAATCTACTAAAACTAGGCTTACATTAGTAGTATTTATACTAAATTACTGCTAAGATGACAATAATATAATTATCTGGTGCATTTGGTGGGGACATAATTATGTATGTGCTGGCGAAGCTAATATTATTAGGTTCAGCACACTTAATTCGCGCCTTGAGACCTCTGCGTGGCAGTCCAACGGTTTCCCAGTAGACTATCGCTGGTCATTATTAATTACATACATTACAAAATATACTTATAATGGCTATAATTATATTATAGGTACCTATTACGTTTTCACTGATTAGATATAGAATAAATTTTGTTGTTTTATATTTAAAGACTTTCGATGTCTATAGGTAGACTGTTGAATATAGTTGGAATTAAATATGTATTGCATCTTTGAGCATATTTGCCGTTCTCATAATTTATATTTTGTTTCATAAATAAAAATCTCGCACCAGGAGTAATTCCTATTCTGCCATCGCCCGTTGTTCGAATGTTTGTAAAAATATTAAAACAACGGACTCAAGGGATACCCAGTCTCGGCTCAACAAGCAAGGATTTTACAAACTCAATATCTTATGATGACCTTAATATGCCAATACGGAAGGACGATATCACCTTCAATTTCCTGCAGTCGTGTTTATCATTATCACCTCTTAATCTTAAAGGGCTCCTTACTATTTCATTCATGCAAGAACACAAACACTTTGATTGAGTACTTTTATTACTACATCTTCACGATAGTCTGAAATATTTACGTAATAAATCTAGAACATAGTAATTATATTCTTCGGTGTCGCTTTGGTAGAGTACGCGACTGCTCCTTGAGGTCTTGGGTTCAAATCCTGTGTCGGGCCAACAAAGAGTTATTGGGATTTCGACATAAGACTTTTTTTTTGGACAATTAGTATTTGTCAGTAGCGTCCGGTGTTAGGAAGTTGGCGCTGTTAGAAGCTCCCGTGCGAAGGCAAGCACGTATCACCGTTGGTCCCGCGCCTGATCTCTCCCCGGTCATGTTGGATTGCTAACGGTGCTGACCCATCGGCTTATGCGATTTAGGGAACAGTGAGTGCACAGTTAGATAGGACCTAAAATGCCATGGCTGGCGAAATGTGGGTGCATCAAAGCTCTGTCTACCTCTTCGGCGATAAAGGCGTGAGATTACGTATGTATGTACCTGTGAAGACCGGTTTAATATAAGCCACGCTTACTTTAGAATTAGATGCTTATTACAATGCTTATAAAAGTGTTCACTTTATTTATTCCTTGAAATACTTTAAGAGTATGATAAAGGCTAGACAGCGCCTTTATAAAGAAGCCATTATTATGGGTAATTGCTGTTGTCAGCTCTGTAAGTGTAGTGTAATAAGCAATATAGTACAAAATCCTAGAGATATTTTACAGCATATGTTTATATGTGGTCTGCTAACAAATGTAACAATAATGCAATATGCAATGTGCGGTACATTCAATTATAAGCAAACACTACATGCAATAATGATGGATAACTAAGGGAAATGAAATTTGTATAATTATGATTTACGAAGAAAGTAGTTAAGCAGTAGAAAAATGAATCTGCGTATATGTCAATATGTCACAGTTTAAAAATACAGAATTATAATTAACATTTTTATTGGTTAAAATTCTTTAAAAATTTGTTAAATGTTTAGGTTAGTTATGTTGCTGACTGCACTTGATTTTTTGGTAATATAACTGTAAATGTTACACATATACTGTAGAGAATTTAACCTTGCTTAAATGAAGTAGGTCTGTCGGTGTTGTGATTTCAGTCAATTGGCTACAAGAGCCTGTTGTGAAAGAAGACACGGAGAGGAAGTTCGGTAGACAAATGAAATAGGTTTTATCATGTTTTTTTGGTTACATGTTTTATTTAATATTTTAGTATATCGTATATGTTAATTTGTTGTATGTGGATTGTAGTTTGTACAATATGCAATAAAGATTTAAAACAATGTATAACTTTAAGAATAATATACATTAAAAAATATATTTTAGAGATAACAGTTTTTTTTTTGTAAAGTCATCAAAATTGAACATTGAACATCTTTCTAAACGTATTTTATAAATAAAAAATCCTTTGTAATTTAAAAAAAATGACGTCTACGAAATTTTAGTTATAATTAAGCAAGACACAAGCCTCAAAATCATCGTAGTGTATCGACTTATGCTGTTTACTGTTTAATAATTTAAGATTCGCTTAAAATGTTTGATAGACGCCATAAGCAACGTTCCAATTAAGGACAATACTGTAAGGACTATTGCTGTTATGGCGTTACGATCGCCTAATGCTATTCTATAATAATAGTGGAAGGCGAAAATTAGGGCAATAAACGTCAAACAAAGTGACGCTGCGCCCACATATACGTGTACTATTTTCATAAATTTATCACACATTTGTTTAGGGATTATCACACTTTGCAATCCTTCCAAGAGCATGAATACCGTCGGTAGCATCGCGACGATAGCTGAAATACATTCAAGAACTTTTTATATCTGCAGCGAATTTACTAACATACTCTATCTTATATGGAAACGATTTAAAATTTATTTAACCTTATGTCCATCGACACTGGCATCTAGACACAATGTTGTAAGGGCATCGCCTAGCGTTGGAATTAATCCTGAGTTGTGGAGGACTTTACAAAGATTCAAATAACGGACTCAAAAAATTGCCATACTCGGCACAATTATTTGTGGATAACACTAATTTTTATCCCGTGTGGGGATCGAACCCACTACACCTGGTGCAGTGTAATTTGTACAAGTTTACTAGTTATGAGATATATATTATAATGTCAGCCTTATATATAAACTATGTTACTGCTGAGCACACCTCTTCTCAATATGAGAAGTTGCGGATTAGCAGACTTGAGCAATGTTCGAGAATATTATTGATAACTTCTCAAACAGTAGGTCTACCGTGAAACGCAAAATTACAAAAAGAGCATGCTTGTGTGTGTGACTGTGAAGCGCACGCGCGTCCGTGTGTGTGAGCGTGAGTATGCTTGTGTGTGGTGTCCGACCGAAACTAGATTTTATGGCCGAAACCGAAACCGAATTTCGGCTTTAGTCTCAGTTTTTGCTAAAACCGAAACCTAAACTCCCATATAAGGTCATGTCATCGTGGGAAAACAAATAGTCAGTTATAATGATTTTTTTTAAATAACATAAATTATTCAGTTTCTGATATCTGAACTGATCTAATGTTTGATGACATAACATATTATCATTCCTTATTTCAACTAAATTATTTGTGCTTTTTAAAATAAGGAACTTTTTAATATTATTTACGAATAACATAAAATAAAAGGTACAAATCAAAAAAAAAGAAAGTATACTTTCTACCTTATATGTTTAGATACAAAAATCAAACAATACTCTCTCGTCTTAAGAATAAAAAACTCTTCTAAACTTTGGTCATTTTGTATATGAACTAACTCCTGTTGAGGAACTACAATCAAATTAATATTAAAATATTAAACGTAAGTTGGTTGTAACCAATTTATGCACGTTTAATGTTCGCATTAAACATTTTTAGTAGTTGTTATATTCATTGTATGAAAATAAAAAGAAGTTTCTCTCGACAAAAAAACTGTTAATTTTAAATGTTTAATTGAGTACAATCATTACCAATACCATACTAATTTAATGGTCCGATAATTATCAGTATTCATAGTTAAACAATCATGTATTATAAGTAGTAAACAGTAATTTATCAACATTTTCACCTCGCAAATTGCATCTTCTGTCTTAATAAATTTGACCAGTAGCACTAAATAGTTTTCCACTGGAAACACTCGTCGGTGAAGCTGACAAAAAATTCAATGCAACCATTTTCAAAGACAGAAATGGACTAGAATCCCAGTAAGAATATATATCTACGATTATTTGTTACCTTGGCTCCGATAAGTAATAGGTATAGTATACAGGGTGATTTTGAAATCGTGTAATTCCTTTTAACCACGCATTCTACTGGTGATATAGAATAACCCTGACCATATTTTTATTTAATTAGAATTATTTTTTTGAAAAATTATTGTTCGGTTTTTTTTCCTGAAATGGTGTCAGATAGTCATATGACCAACCGAGGCAATTTTAATTTTTTACTAATTAAAATAAAAAATCATATTAACAATTAATGTCGTAAATAATAACGGGCGGTCCTTTTTATTGCCCCTTATTATTTACGACATCAGTTATTGTTATGTTATTATTTTTAAATTAGTAAAATATTAAGATTGTGTCAGGTGGTTAAAATATGACTATTTGAAATCATTTCATGAAAAAAATCTGTACTCTAATTTTGCCGAAACCATTATTCTAATTAAGAAAAAATATGGTCAGGGTTATTCTATGTCACCAGTAGAATGCGTGGTTAAAAGGAATTACACGATTTCAAAATCATCCTTTATAGGTATCAGTAAGCACGAACAATAAAGTTATACTGATCGAAAACATTTAAATAGATGCCTAACCTTTATTATTAGTACGTAACGTACGAAAACGTACGCTTTAAAGAAATCGAATGTTGTTCATTAACTATCATGAACTAAATTACATCAATAGCGAACTAATACTTCCCAATTTCGAAATAATCATATAATCACTCGTAATTTCATGAGAAACAAAACAAACTACTTACCGCAAAGTTCGCGGTGCAAACACAAACAGGTTAAGACACGACTATGACGCGGCAAAATGACCTTTCGTCTCTCGCAGCTCAGTGCGCTGAACATTTCCGATCGCAGTGTGAAATCTTCCGAACTCAGTTTCGGTTTTGGCCATAGTAGACCGAAACTAAGCCGAAACTCGTTTTTTGCCGAAACTAGGCCGAAATCTAAACCGAAAGTTCGGTCGGATATTACGTGTGTGTGATTGAAGTGCGTGCGTGTGTGTATTCTTGTTCATGTATGTGGATTTTTATGTAATAGCTTATAGAGTTGATAGAATGATTAAGTTTTCTGTCTCTGTATAATTTAATCTGTGAACCCATTCATATACTATTATTTTACATCTGTGTTTAATAATTTTAATAAAAACTTTCCACAGGTGCCGTGACAGGCGCTAATGTTATAACTAACGTGAGCCATCATTATAGCGCTACCGGTAATGACACAGATAGACCCAAAGATTTGCAATGTGAAGTGAATAAGTATTTTTTGCTCGTACTTCATGTTATTTGCCCACCCAAAAGGGCTGAACGCTAGGGTAGCTTAAGTTATCACGATACAGTACTGCAATAACAGTTTAGTATTAAAGGTTAGCACGATAACGTCAAGCTACGTGCAAACGAGACAGATGTAGTTCCAAGTTATTATATGGCAAGGGTAAAAGAGACTACCGATTGCTGCCTGTTATGATTCTGACATTTGCTTACAGCGGTAAGCGTTACTTCGTTCACCTTCTAATTTTTCATAGACACCAGATTTTGACGGAACGTATCTGATATTAATAATGATTTGTAGTTTCAGACAGCAACTTTAATAAAATCCATTTACTCGTTGCAAAACTATATTGACAGTATAATATACAACTCAACCAAAAATGTTTGAGATCGTATGACATTGAATCAAGTCGATGGTTTAATAAATTGCTGTTCAATTCTGAAACCGCACTGCTTGTCAGATAATGTCCGTCTTTAAAGTAAGTAAGCATACAATCAACTTACACCAAGAGTACATAAAATGATGTGCAGTCCATAACTATCGGTTAAATTATTCAAGTTTGCGATGATCACCACACTGATGACGACACCACCGAGCATTATTTGTGTGAGGTTATGAGCAACATTTAAACAAAATGCTGATTTTATTGATTGTGACTGTCCTGACATATTATCCCTACCTTTATTGGAGATATAAGGCCAAGAAGATGGTTCCGATGGCATGATGTCAGTAAGCAAGAATTGTACTCTAACTGTGTAACTCTGCCACACACTAGAGCTTTAGCTCTGACTCTCTTAATACTATTACTAATGGAAAACAAGACCTGCCAATAACTAATAAATGTGAAGTTATCTTTAACTACATTATACATTTATAAGGAATTTAGATAGATACTGCATGTGCTTCAATTTGTCTTATATGTAATTATTCTACAAATTGAAACCCCTTATTCCAACAAGTTTTTTTGTTTTAATTTAATTTGTCATAACGTGTTAGGTATTTTTTTTGTCATAATAATCCTTTGACGTAATTGTTTTTGGGCATACTATTTCAGTAGGCATAAATATCATTTAGGCTAATGCTTTATGCCCTAATTTTGATTGGCATGAAGTTATAAGGAATAATAATATATAACTTGGGTACCATAGTTTAACAATTGGTTAGGGTGCGGCGCTAAGCTAGCTAAGCTGCCAACATGTTTATTTTATAAACGAAAAGTATTTTATTAAATACAAACACAAAATATACAAAACTTCAAATTTATGCTATAGAATAGTATTTTTATTTTGCCACAAATTTGGCAAACAAGCATGCGGCCCGGCCCACCTGATGATAAGTGATCACCGTAGCCTATAGACGCCTGCAACACCAGAAGCATCACTTGCGCGTTGCCGACCCTTTAGGAAAGGAAGTGGGAAGGAGAAGGAGCGGGAAGGGTGAAAGAGGGTGATAGGGCCTCTCCAGCACTCTCACTCACCGAACGAAATCCGAGCCGATATTATGTGACAGGGTAGTCCTTTCCCGGTCGAGCCGGCTCATTCCTGCTGAAATCAGCGAGGCTCTACAATAACAATAATATTTTGTTTATAGTAATTATGCTTAAAAAAATTATGCCTATACAGTTATGCCGAATGAATATTATGCGTAACTATTATTAGTATAGTAAAAGTTTGTCATGTTAAGTTATGCGAATAAATAGGGAACCTAAATATAGGTTGTGTTATTTTGTTCTACTTATTACCCGACTCTATAGTCTAAAGTTGGTGAACAAGCCTGCCCAGTATTTTGGTATGACTCACCTTTTCTAAACCTAATTCTTTACTGGTAGAGACAATTAGGTCGTTCACGTTATTTACTTTGACTTATTTAGGTAACAGAACAATAGTGTCCTAATAGATGTTGAAGTACATCCTAAAACTGTATCACATCTCTTGTCTATCCTAACCAACACCATCTAGCCCAAACTAAGCAGAGCTTGTACTATGGGTACTAGACAATGGATAAACATACATATATACCCTTTTTTTTGTAGATAATACATATTATACATAGAAACACCCAGACCAAGACAAACATCCATGTTCATGCACACAAATATTTGACTTGTGCGGGAATAGAACCCGTGACCTCAGGCGTGGCAGTCGGTTACGCTAACCACTACGCCATCGAGGCCGATACAAAACCCTGAAATAATCAGCAAAATAAATGTCCTATTATATTTATTCATAAATAAACAGTTAATAATTATCCGATCGATTAAATATTCTGATAACATAGCAAATATATTATAAATTGCACTTTTTATCTTAATTCATACAAATGATTTTCAAGTTAATAAAGTTTTGCTATAGATATTTACTTCCAATTGACAAGTCAAAGTATATATCAAAGATGAATACAATATTTCGGCACCTTCTCCTTCCCACTTCCTTTCCTAAAGGATAGGCAACGCGCAAGTGATGACTTTGGTGTTGCAAGCGTCCATAGGCTACGGTAACCACTTACCATCAGGCCCACCGTATGACAGTATGCCACGCAAGGGGAATAAAAAAAATTGATGTAGACATATTAATGGAACTTTGTTACGTATACATTTTATTGCGGGTAGGTATACGTAGGACTTGCGAAAAAGTCAAATTATTAGTATTTAGATAGCAAACGTTTTATAAGAGGGTTTGTCTGCTTTTTTCGTTGTTATGATTTATTTGTCAACAGTTTAATAACACTTTTTCTTTTATAGATTAAGTCGGCAAATAGATTTCCTTAATTTTGTGCTTCCTTTACAAAGATCTAGTGACCATCTTGTGACTTATCACAGTCCTTGGGCCGGCTGGAACTTTCATGCCGAAAAAGCGCGTTTGAAGTGATAAGTTCAAATTCTTTTAAAAAGACCAGTATCAATATGTGTTTTTTTACCATATAGTCACGCCGATTTATTGCTTGGTTTTGATGCAGACAAGCCATTATATGAGACTTTAAAATATACGCGGCAAGATGTTACTAAATTGACGTACATGCTAAAATAAACGAGAAGATAAACATTTCTTGATTCATTAAAGATACATATTGTATAGTATTTTTGTCAGCAACATATTTCGCAGACTTCTTGTAAGAACAATAAGGTACTTCAAATTATTTAGAGTAAGGGTAAAAGAGTGCTCATGAATTAAAAACTTATCTGATTTTCATGAACATTATATGAAACCTGCTGTTGACTCTTCATTATTTACACATAGATTGATTAAAACGTTCACCTACATATATAGAGGAACTAGAATACAGATTTATACCTCGTATACGTTGTGAAATGTTTTAATTCAGGACATGCTTCAACGAGTTATCGATGAATACGTTAGACCATGAACGTAAGTCGCGAATTACATATGGATAATTTAAAGAGAGAAAGCGAGGAGATACTCATGCATACTCAGATTCACCATCCATGCAAATCTGTATTTAATACGTCACTAAACTCTGTCTTTTCTAATAATACTGTTTACCTCATTGTAATTGTAAGTCCGGATGCATATCCGTATCGCCTAGACTCGAATATGTAATACAATTTTATCGATTCATTCGGTACCGCATACCGTGTTTCATATTGAGAATGGTGTATATGACTACTGTGCATTTGAGGTCTCGCGTACAATTTTGAGGTCGAGCAAAGTATTATTAAGTACAGCAAAGAACTTAAAATGATACATTACATGCAAGTTAGAATTATTAACAATTGATTTTCAAGAGTCGGTCGTAGACAAGTGAAAATTATCTTATCTGCTAGTACACATTCATACGTAAAAGTCGTACTATGTGTAGATATCGAACATTTGACAATAGAGACTGCCTTCCTACTTCGTGGTTACGACGTATGTTAGTATTACTTACTAATCGCCCTGCATTTGTAATATTGTAGTGAATCCACTAACGGTGTGGTGGGCAAGCCGGATTGAGCATTGTGGGTTCGATTCCCTCACGTAACAATCATTGGGAGGAGAGATTGGACGGAGTGTAGTGGAGAAAAAGACTTCAAAGACAAAATATGATTTGTACAGTAGCGACTACGATACGACTACTGTCCATCTTTATGCACTGCGTGAGACCTTTCTCAGGCTTATTCCCGGGTCAGTAACAGTATTTTTAGGTTTTCTTTCAAGAAATTCTCAAAAGCAGTCCGGTGTTGGGTTTTTGAGTCCGATAGACGAATTTAGGTTTGTACTCTTTTATGTACGACCTAAAACTAGTTAGCGAAACGTAACGATATAATACATCTCTGGTAGTTTTCGTAGCTATATGTATGAGAGACTTATCACAAATTATAACAAGGTTTCTGTTTCATTATAAAGACCAAAAACCAAATTCTTACAATACAAAACTAATTAAATTGAAAGTTGAAATGAAAAGGAAATGTGATACCTACTTAGCCTCGTAATTGTAAAATTATCTAAAAACAGACTCCACTGTGATTCCATGTCGAAATAGCCAAGTGTCGTAATTACTTATTTCCTTCTGCTAACTATTGCAATTAGCAAAAGGGGCAACTCTATCGCTACCTGTTATAAACGCAAAGATTTTACATTTTCTTGCAAACAGAACGTGTATTTACTGTATTTACATTTATATCCACGCGATTTCACATGGTTTTATTGATAAGCTATACGACGGTCGATTGTATTATACAGGTTGTCCGGAAATTAATTGATACCCTTAAAATTTGATAGTAAAATTGATAGTACTGTTACCACATACATTTACGCATGCTGTGACGCCTTCAAATGTTGTGCATTTAATTACTTTTAAATATGTTTTATCTTTAAATAACAATAATAATGTAACAACAACTGGTTGTCCAAATAAAATAAATAAATAAAAATATAAAAAAGATAAAGAAATGTCTTATAGTAGAAATGATGACAGCTCAGAAAAATAAAAATAAAAAATGTGCAATAGCTAGTCATATTTTTGACTGTCTATCTATTAGCATAGTTAGTGTTTAATAATAAAAACAACAAAAAACCGATGGAATTCATTTATTTATGGTCGTAGTGTACAAGAAAGTTAAATAAGGTAATTAAAAAAAAATCATATCTCAAGTAGTAGTTAGGATAGATTTTCTGTTCATATTTTTCTGAACGGCCACCAGTTCTACTATAAGACATTTCATGATTATCCATTAATTACTACAACCTCTATATATTGAGAAAAATTGATTTTATACTCTTAAGGTATATAAGGTATATTATGGACATATGTTCCGTTCTCAAAATATTATAATTTCACCAGTCGACCCGTTGTTCGAATGTTTGTAAAAATAATTAAACAACGGATTTAAGGGATATCTAGTCGCAGCACAACTATTTGTCGATCACACAATTTTTTCAGTATGGGGATTGAACCAACAACACTCGATGACTGCACCGACTGTTGTGGTTAAGGGTGAGGCGACCATTTACGATACCACGTCATTCGTCCAGACATCATCATATATTTATCAATAGTAATACCAATTCTAATAATTCTAACGTGAGTTACCTGATTCATATAATTGATATACAACAATACATTACCTACCTATATTTCGTAACGGGTCTTAATGCGATCATGCGTAATGTTTATTATTTTGCCCGCCTTTTGTTAAGCTTAACAAAAGACCTTAATATAACAATAATACTTAATATAATATAACAATACGGAAGGACGATATCATCGTCAATTTGCTGCAGTCGTATGTATTCTTATCGCCTCTTTATCTCAAAGGGCTCCTTACTATTTCATTCATGCAAGAACACAAACACTTTGATTGAGTACTTTTATTACTGCATCTTCACAATTGTCTGCAATATTAACGTAATAAGTTTAGTAAATAATTATCTCCTTCGGTGTTGCAATAGTAGTGTCCGCGACTGCTGTGCGTGATGTCTTAGGTTTGAATCCCGTGCACATAAAGAGTTATTGGGATTTTCTGACAGTTGTAAAGTAGCAGCCGAGTGTTAGAAACTTGGCGGTATTACTTATTGCCTTGCTTAGGCAAGCGCGTAACGCCGCGCCGTTGGTTCCGCGCCTGATCTCCTTCCGGTCGTGTCGGATTACCATCCCATCGACTTCTGCCAATCAGGGAACAGTAAGTGCACAATTATATGGGACCTAAAATGCCATAGGTATGCTTACTTTAGAATTAGTAGCGAGTAATAAAAGTGTTCATATTATTTATTCCTTGTAATACTATAAGAATGTGCTAAAGGCTAGACAGCACTTTGAGCCTTTGGAAAGATTCCATTATTCTGGGTAATTGCTGGTTTTAGCTCTGTAAGTGTATTGTAATAAGCAATTTAGTATAACATAACATAGTTTATTTAAATATAATTTACAACGAAAGTTTTTTTATTGTTTAGCGGAAGTATGTAAGGCTTGGTTGCTGTATTAAGAAACGAGTCGTGTTAGCTACGGACAGTTAGATTTTACCATATTTTACATAGAATATGTGTTAAAATGCTTGTAGGTGAAACGCCTAGTTTTTGGATATAGGAACCAGACTAATGAGGATCTACGGCATAACTATAATGGATAAGTAGCTTAAACTATCGAGGAATAGGAAAACAGAGCCTGAAATTGTTCTTCTATGTGTTGGTAAAGAGGAGTTATAGGTATCCGATATATCTGTTAGGCACAGTCAGCGACATAAGGCGATTCGCACATGAGAGATTCCGATTGCCTCTATCTTTCAAAATTATAACAAATGTTAGTTTTTATATCAGTACTTGTTAAAGGATAATTGATATAATCACTTAGTTAATTTGAATACAAAAGTATATCTTTGTGTATGTAAAGTCAGCAACATAAGTACTTGCACACACACAACAATTTTGAACAGCTATTAAATTATTTATATTTGATCTATTACGGCTATAAAAAATAATTTGCCTTCACTCAAAATCTTAGAAGTGTGAACCAACTTATGCTGCTGACCGAACAAAAAGTTTATTTATTAAACATTCGTTTATAATTTCTGTTTGACGCCATAATGTTCCAATTAAGGACAATACTGTAAGGACTATTGCAGTATTGACGTTACGATCGCCTAATGCTATTCTGTAATAACTGTGAAAGACGAAAATCAAGGAAATAAACGCCATGCAAAGTGTCAATGCACCTACATATGCGTGTACTATTTTCATAAATTTATTACACATTTGTTTAGGGAATATCACACTCAACAATCCTTCGAATAGTGTGAATACCGTTAGTAGCATCGCGACGATAGCTGAAATACATTCGAGAACTTTTTGTATCCACAGCGAATTAACTAACACAACACTATATAATATGGACACGATTTAACCTTATGATCATCGACACTGGCATCTATATGTTGGAATAAATCCTGGGGCGTGGAGGACTTTCCAAATATTCAAATAATGGACTAAAAGAAAAGGCATACTCAGAACAATTATTTGTGGATAATACTCATTTATATCCCGTGTGAGGATGGAACCCAGTTGTGAAATATATATTATAATATCCGCCTTGTATGCTATGTCGAGCAGCGATAGCTCAGTGGGGAGACCAACAGACTGCAAGGCGTCTCGTCATGGGTTTCGGGTTCGAACCCACGTCGCGCACCTCTGACTTTCGGAAGTTATATGACTTTTCGAAATTATGTGCGTATTGATTGATAGTTATCGCCTGCTCCGTGCCTCGGAGAGCACGTTAAGCCGTCGGTCCCGACTGCCATGAACATCTATGGCAGTCGTTATTGGGGAAGTCGACACAAAAAATCCCACTGGGTCGAAGTGTCTCCGGTCTGTACTGACTGGCTCCCACATAAGACAAGATGCTATGTCACTGCTGAGCACGCCTGTTTTCAGTATGAGAAGGTTTAAGCCATAGTGCACCACGTTAGTCCAGTGCGGATTGGCAGACTTGAGCAATCTTTGAGAATATTATGGAAAGCTCTCAGATATGCAGTTTACTTACGATGTTATCCATCATCGTTAAAATGAACTATAATTACATATTAAATACGCAGATATTTTCAAAAAATGAGAGGCTTTGGATCCAAACTCGAGACATCTGTATGGCAGTCCAACAGACTCCCGTTAGTCTATCGCTGTGTTAAAATACAATTACGTTTAAATAAATAATTTACATAAAAACTTAGCGCAGGTCTCGTGACAGGTCGTTAAGTGATCATTAATGTTAGGTATCTTTATAGCGCTACCGGTGATGACAAATATAGTGACAAATATTTGCAACGTGGTGTGAATAAGTCTTTTAGCGCGTACTTCATGTTATTTGCCCTCCCAAAAGGGCTGAACGCTAGGGTAGCTTGAGTCCTCAGGATACAGTACTGCAATAACAGTTATAGTATTAATGGTTAGTACGATAACTTGAAGCTGCATGCAAACGAAACAGAGATAGCCCCTTTTATACGTAGTCACAAGTTGAAATTCGGAAAGAGTGAAAGAGTCTACCGATTGCTACAGCTTGTTATGCTTCCGACAATTGCTTAGTGCTTTGCTTTTTTCGAATTCATAATATTCTTTACACCAGATTTTAAGAACGTCTCTAATTTGTCGTTAATTCAGGAACTGTACCACAAACGTCTTACATCGTATGATATTCAATGTAATCGCTGTTTTAATAAATTGCTTTTCGTTGGTCATATAATATTCGCAGAAGTCTTCCATATATAAGCGTACAACTTAACCCAAGAGTACATAAAATTATGTGCATCGTAGAACTGATGGGGGAGTTTAACAAGTTTGGGAAGATCACCTTACCGATCACGACACCAACGAGAATTATTTGTGTCAGGTTATGAGCCACTTTTAACCAAATTGCTGATTTTATCGATTGTGCCTGTCCATATTAATGCAATCTTTAATTGTTATATGAGGCGAAGAAGATGGTTCCGATAGCATGATGCCAGTAAGCAAAAACTGTACTGTAACCGTATAACTCTGCTAAACACTTTAGCTCTAACTCTCATAAATACTAATTCAAATCTAGTCTTGCCAATAACTAATTAATAGTGCTTGTTATTTAACCTTTTTATACACTGATTAGGAATTGAGATACTGCAAGTACCTCAAATCGTATGTACATATAGGTAGTGTTATTTTATTGTACTTAACATCTGATTTTATAGTCTTAAGTTGGCGAACAAGTAACTTGGTGTATTTTCTTCATTAATCTCTGATCTTTTGCTGGTAAAGTCACAATTCTTCAATCTAGGTGTTCTTTGAGTCCGGTGTTTGAATGTTTGTACAGGTCCCCGCGACACAGAAATTAATACAGGTGTAGGAGATTTAAAAAAATAATTTCTTTCGACTCATTAAGATAACAAAACAAATTAAGTTATATAAATATATTCTGATAACATAGCAGATAGATTGAAAATTACTCTATTTTAATTCATACAATTCAGTTTTGATGAGACGATAAAACGCACGAGTCTAGACTCGTGCGTTTTATCTTATCAGCTGTACATATCCACGTTGACAAAGCTTTGTAACATATTTATTACTTATAATGCTGCTTTGCTGCATGCTTTGCCACAATAGATGAATGCAATATTTTGGCATATTGGGTGTAAATATTTTAATGGAACGTTTTCACGTCTACATCTTGTTGTAGGTGACTGTGTACAGTCATATAAAATTCGTACAATTTGTAGATTTCGAACGATATACCTATTGCCTGTCTTTTTTAAGATTATGATTAATTTAACATTATTTTAATAGTACTAACTTGATTAATAACGGCAGAGGTAGATAGAGTAAGGTTGGATTACGATTTACTATCCAGTGCCAAAAATAAAGGGTGTCTTTGGCAATCACTAGATCCTGGCCACTTGAGTTCAAGGCTTTACTATAATGACTTCCTCACTTCAACAAAACCTTACTCGTTTTAATTATTACGAAAAATTTTAGACTGCACAGATGGCGTAATGGTTTAAGTGGCCGCCTCGCCACCGCCACTGTGCCGAGTGTTGCGGGTTCGAATCCCAAATGGGACAATTTATTTTGTAAATTTTGTTGTTCAGAGTCTGGATGTTCTTTGTGTTCGTTGTTTGGATGTTTGTAAAGATACCGCAATACAGGAATTATTCCTAGTGCGGTATTAAAAAATATCTTTTAGCTCTTTTAAAAATGTCACAACACCTACAGTTACCTTCTAAGTAGGTACCGAAGAAAAATCTACTTACCATCCGCAACTTATAGAGTGCCTAACGATAATCTCGGTGCGGCTGAGGCCTACTGATAAGACAATTCGGGTAGTCGTACCATGAGTTCGCTATTCTCCGGACTGCAAATGTCAGTTCAACAGTTTTGCATATTACAGCCATTGACTTAGAATTTTACGGACACAGTTCCGTTACCAAACTTTGACGTACAAATATGACGTAAAAGTAAGTATGTGTAAGTAAAATTCTTTTTGTTTTTATTCATTACGTATTTTTTATAACCAATCAATGACTGACTTAACTGCGCAAGAATATCTCATTTTTATCTTACGTTTACGCGAATGTTATATATTTAACTTAAACAGCTTTATACGGATTTTATAGCGTATCGCACATTTTTATTTTTACATAACATCATTGACTTGAATATGACGCGCATATCTATGTCTTTGCGGCCAATTGTATTAGTATGAATGTGTAAGTACGAGCAGTCTAGCGGGCTTACCATACCAAATCTTTAGAAAGAAATACACTGCAGATTAAACAATAGTAATGGTTTATTTATTGTGTCTTTATAGCAGAAGCTAATTATATTTTAATAAGCGTGAACATACAATAGCTAACATGCGTAAATTTTATACATGATATAAAAATGTCATGGGTAATAGAAAACACCATTTCTTTAAGATTTTGGCCACAAATAATAACGGATAATGACTGAATCTCTAAATATTTCAAAAAGAATTTGCAAAATTACATTTACAAAATAAATCGGCTACTCATAATATGCATGTTATGTTAGTTTGTATAAAATAGTTTATACTTTTAATAACCATAACATATACTTGTTATGGTTATTAAAAGTATAAACTATTTTATATAGCATATGGGCGTTTATTTTTTATAGAATCCTTGGAAACGTTTGATCAACGCCATAAGTAACGTGCCGATCAAGGAGAATACTGTCAGCATTATAGCTGTATTAGCATTACTGTTGCCTTCTAGTTCTCTGTAGTAATTGTTCAAGGCGAAAATTAGGGACATAAATGCAAAGCAAAGTGTCGCAGCGCCAATGTATGCGTGTATTGATAATAGTTTCTTATGCAGTACTTTAGAGAAAATTAGTCCCGGTATTAATTCCACGAGCGTGAGTACAGTCAGGATCATCGCGATGATACCTGAAATACATTACAAAACCTTTTAATATCTTCAGTAAGTAATGTCAAATAAATCTCATCATTTTGTGGGACTTAAGGGTAGAGTGTTTTCTCGTCTACAGAGCAGATTTCCAGAGTCTGTGCTGTTAAAGAGATTTTTGTAACAGAAACCTCAAATGACAATTTGCGTGGCCTAGACACTCTGACAAACATTCTGAACTGATGAACATTGGTTGAACAGATGGCGTAGTGGTTTTAGTAAATGCTTTCAAGCCTTGCTATTGCCAGAGCGGCGAGTGCTGAGGTTTCGATTTACAAAAGGGCAAAATAAATTTGTGGTCCAGAAATAGTTGTTCAGTGTATCAGTGGTCTATGTTGCCCTTGTTTTAATGTTTTTATAGCGTCACAGGCATTATTCCTAGTGCAGGAGTTGTCTATGTTTATTCATAATAGCTTACCACAGCTGCCGTGTCTTGTAGCAAAGTTATTATTAACGTTGGCCATCACCAAAGCGCTACTGGTAATGACCGCGATAGAACCGAGTATTTCCATCACGTAGTGAATAATTAATTTGTACTTCTGGTTCAATTGGGTTGCCCATCCAAATGGGCTGCACACTAGGATACCTTGCGTCATCAATAAAAAATACTGCAATAAGAATAATATTATGTTAACGCTTTAATATTAGGTGAAGGCAATTATCGTTAGGAAACCTGCATGTCTGAGAGTTCTCCATAATGTTCTCGAAGATAAGTGATGTCTGCCTACCCGCACTGGGCCAGCGTGGTAGACTATGGCCTAGCCCGTCTTACGTTGAGAAGAGGCCCGTGCCCAGCAGTGGGACAGTTAATACAGGGCTAACATTATAACGATCTTATAAATAAATAAGCAGGCTAGACAAAAAAAGTTACTGAACTTTTGTCGTCGTTTCCAAATAAAACAACCTAATTTTAAATAGTTTCTATTTGAATTTTTATACAGGGTTTTTCTGACATTTACTTATCACGATCCACTAACATTCCCATTTGCTTTGCTTTAGCTGGTAATAGATTCAAAGAAGCAATAAACTTTTAATATAAGTTTAGTAAAGAATTTTCTGGAAAATAAGATTGGCACTTAGGTACATGTAATTGGCGGCGTTTACGCTTACATAAATAACGTGATTTTTACTTCACAAGTAGGATTTTATTTCAATGAGCTTACATTACAACACGCTATTGTTGATATCAACCTTTATAAATAACAGTATAATATATACATATACTGACCCATGCTGATTTTACTTTCATGGTGTTAACTCTAACAATCTGCTAATGTTAAAGAAGCGCAGGGCTACGTTGTTTTTTGCTTACATCCAACAAATCTTAATATTCCGTCTTTTTGTCAAATCCAGAAGGAAGAAATCTAGGTTTTGAAAATGTCTTCGATTTAGAAATGTCTTCGAACCTCGTCTTCAATCATATTACTGTATGATTGAAGACGAGGTTCGAAGTTCGAAGACATTTCTATATCACAATACTGTAGCATAATATCAATTAAGAATAATGATAGCAGAGAACTTACCCCCAGAATACAGATAGGTATATGCTGCGTTGTGATGGTCATGCTAGCTTTGTTTTGGACGACCAACCCACTGATAATGACGCCACCGAGCATTAGCTGTGTTAGGTTATGAGCTAAGTTCAAAAATATTGATATTATACTTGATTGTGGATTTCCTGGTGGAGGCATACTACGAGTATCTTGCTTTGGAGAACGAGGGAGCTCCTTTTCCTTGTTCTCTGGTACTGGTTGCATTATATTTGTTAGCAATTTTATGTATAACTCACGTACTACACATTAGGGTTGTTCTAACCACAAATGCAATGTACTTGCATAACTGCACGGTCTATTTTATCTAATATATGATTTTAGACAATGAAATGGCGGTTAGTTTTATCCTGTCTACTGTCAGAATAATTGTGGTTGAATACTATTAATGACATAATGAAAAAACCATTGTGCTGACTCCGAGATACAAGCGTGGCAAGAGATTTACCACTCGAGCTAAGCTAAATGCTTGTGATAAGAGTGAGTTCACGTCGGTAGTGCAATGGGTGACCACATGGTGACCACATCCACGACCTTTTGATGGCCAGTCCAATGGCTTTTTCATTGGGCTACCGCCATTTTATAATTTGTTTACTTACCAAAATGGTACTCTTTGATTTTCATTTCATTTATGTGTATTATTTGTTGGTAAGTCGAAGTATGTTATATTTTTGTGACATCGCATAAGTATTTATAGAACGACTACCACTGATAAAAATTAACAACTTTAAAGATGTTGTAATATTGAAATATATTCAACCACGCCAGTATTGAGATCACCAAAGCGATCAAAGGCGATTTAAAATCATACGCACCATTTCGCACTCGCCGTGGGGCCGAGCATTATCGGCGGGCGGAACAGAGCTAGCCGTTTGAAAACATTACGAAAAGTGAAACATTCAGGTTGTATCAACATGTTTTGTTCAGTGTTCATCATAAATCATTTCTTGTATTGTTATGAGTGGTCACAGAGTGTAGTGGTAGAAAAATTCGGTGGCAATTTAAACATATTTATTAAAATTTGGTCTTTAAAAAGTTCTGTCGGTGGGACAAAATAATTGTATTGGTTTACTTGTAACGACCTTATAACTCGTTGAAGATAAAAGTAGACTTTGAAACGAATAATTAAGCAGGCAATGATTGGCATTTATTCTGTGGTCTGTAAAGTGTGTGAATCCGTCGGCTGGGTCCAACAGTACTCGATGAGTGCTTGGTGGGATAATAATAGCCTAGTTATAAGACTAAGGTGAAACTGATACATGTGCTGTCTGAATGAGGATAAAATTATATTGAAGAATCAATAGAATTTTATCCTCGTTCAGACAGCATGCAGCAGACAGAGCTGTACTATGTCATTAAAAGCAGAAACTTTTAATGACATAATACCCTTTTGGGAGCTCTAAAAGTCACCTAAAGATCACTAAACAAACATATTCAGCCGTCTACGTAACTGGAGTTTCGTAACCAGTCTCAATGGAGAGTTTTCTTACTTCTACGAAACGATTTACGTAATAGTATGCTCTAGTAAAGTAGTTGTAAATAAGCAAGTATATATGCGGGACCATCTTTTGAAAGACCTGTATCAAACACCCCTGTGTTGTGTATCTGTAGAGTCAGATGTTTCGGTTATGTGTCATGTATAAATATAATACATGATACATTTACTAAAAACATATATGGTGAAACACATGATAAATATATATGTACGTTTATATACAATTTGAGAAACTTACAACCTACCTGCTTAATTTTTGTATAAGGTAATAGGATAAATGATTGGCTGTTTTAGTGGTTATAATGGAGTTTAGTATGTAACTTAGCTACGTGAGTAATATATACGTAACAATTATTTACCGACAACGTGCCATTAGCACTTTTTCTCCACCTTAACTATGGAGACGAGATGACCATAATATATCTATGTATATAATAATACGTGAAGCAAAAACTTAGTGCCCCTTTATAAGAAAATTGCGCGAATGGAGGAGTATGGAATTTGGCAGAGTTAAAGTTTAATGGAAAAGGAGGGGCGAATCCTAATATTTATAAAAAATATGCATTAGAAATACATAAAATTTCATTCTTCGTAACTATGGTTACATATATCAGTATAATAATTTGTTTGACAAAGATAGGTAAATTAACCTGTATAGATCGAAATTAGCTAATAAATTATGTTCTAGACAGTAAAACCGTAATAATTATCAAATTTAAAATTTAAATAAATTACGGTCGACTTTCGACCACTAGGCGACGTTTGGATAAACGCGCCCTAGATACCTATACGGTGTCACAAAATTGTAACAATAGTTGACTTACCATCAAATCATCAATCATACACAATAATTAAATGAAGGTCAAATGTAATATTTCATTGATAAGCAAACAAATTGTTTGTTTTTAATAATAAACATAATTATACTGACAGTAAGGAACAGCTGAGTGCTCGAAACTATTGCTACTATATTATTGTCTAAAATCATAGACTAGGTAAAATAGATCGAACAGATATTATACTTTTTCAGGTTAATATTTTAAACCTAATTTGGTTTATAGTACGTACAATTAATATTACCTTATTTTGAAATCATTATATTTCAATAATATAAATAAACAGGTAAGGTAATTGATTATTATTTAACTCGTTATTTATGATGCTATTCAATTAATTTATTAAATACAATGAAATCAGGTTAACAACGGAATATTTCTGCATTACGTAGAATGGGATAAATAAATTTAAAGAACGAATTGAATTTGCGATATTCAGAGAAATTATGGAATTATCCTTGAAATGTATATTTTGGAACTGGAAAAACAGGCCCCGACGATCAAAATTATTATTATCTATCAGTATGAATATCAGTGGGCAATTTGATATCCATATTGAATATGCCTTTATCAGTTATTATTCAATCAAAATTATTATATTATACGAATTCTGAAAGTGTATCTAATAGGTGGCATTTCAAATTTACCATTTCTTGTAATAAATCCGTAACATCATACGTAGATGATCACTGTTTTTAACCATACTGTAGGTAGGTACTACATTATCCAAATAAAATCATCACAATTCAGCACCAACTACGCGTCGCGCCAAAAAGAAATTAATCTTATTAATCACAATTGAAAATAATATTTCTAGTATTTTATTAATATTTCTTTATTGTCATAATCCTTTGTTGATATACTACCTTTACAGGCATATTTTGTCGAATAATCTTCTATGTCTATACTTAAACATAAAGCTCATGAGATTATTTGTCTAGACAAGATTTTTTAATATAAAATTAAATGAATTTGACTTCTAGTTCTAGTATTTATTGGGACAGCTTACGTTATATCACGCTTCAATCCTTAGGAGTCCATCGGGTGAAACTTCGGGAACAAGCAAGCATCCGATATAACCTACAACTCATGACTATGGCCAAACCTTTTAGTCATAGGAACCTGGCGTCAGGTAGTCAATACACTTGCGCTTCAAGTGGGGTAATAGTAAATAAAGACAACAACCAGTGTTTAAAGCTTATTATTTTTGTACATTGTTATATGCTTAATTAGTACAGACAAATTTATTAAACGGTAGGCAAAACTCTAGTTACTTTAGCGAAAACCAATTAATACATACATTATTGTGATGGTACAATGTTTAACTAATACGATCGTATAAATACTTAACAGCCAGTAAGTAAATGCACTATACATATAAAAATAATTAACTATTTACACAATTCAACTTTTTAATAATACAGAAGTGACTCTTTGACAATTATAGAATCGGTGTAATAAGTTATCGTGAACACTGTTGCGTCTGCCACACATCCAACAATGTGTTTCGTCGTCGTGAGGAATAACGAACGGTATATTGAAGGGACTATAAACTATTGTTAATACTGGTAGCACTTCACATGGTTTACTTGTACAAATATTGGACAAACTCGACCATTTCAACGTCAACTGTAATTACGCCAATATTTGCACAAATATACCACATAAATGTTTCCGTAACCCAAGGGCTACGAAACATACGCCTTATGCTAAAACGCTCAGCGCGTTGCGTAGCGTCATTTTGTATATCATAGTAGACGCTTCTAGCCGCGCTAAGTGTATTCGCTTAGAGAGTATTCTGTGGCGCTTGGGTGCAGGTTGGCCCAGATTCAGCTTCATGCATCAGCCAACAATATCATTCTCTTCAGCATGGGATCAAGTATCCATTCGTACAGACTACTCGTGATATAGTACTGAGCAGATATCCACATTTTTTTTGTATTGTATGATGTATAAATATTACAATGAAATTATACGAATCCTTAATAATATTGAAGTACAAACTGAATATTTTTTACCATAATATTATAAAAGTATATTGAACTTGAGCCTCAGAGCTCGGTTCTCCCTCACTTCACTTAAACCATTAGCAGACGTGTGGACACCGCATCTTAGTTTCTATAAGTACATACCGTAGAAACTATTACAACAAATAAGAAATACTATTTTGCTCTTAATCTAAAGCATAGCCTAAGTTGCGTACAAACGCAACACGAACTGCAGTATCAACATGCTTACTTGCAATAATTAATCTCCTAAATAATACACAAGTATACGAAATTCGGTAAAATGCTTCCATTACTTGGTTATAGGCAAGTTATAATACTACGCGAAGTGCTCAACTCGATAACATGTCGTGCAATAATAATGTAAAAAATAAACAAAATATTTTATATTTTTATAATTTTGAGTTATATTCTACAGTTCACAGATCGACTCCAAAACTCGACTAAACAATCTGGAGATCACAAAACTATTCCTAATACTTACACAACTCGTACGTTTCAACTGTTCATAAATATATAGCCGCGCGCACACTCTTGTAATTCAACTCAATAATACGACAAATATATATTATATGCATTTTAGCACTAATTTACGATTAAATAGACAATTTTAACATTTTCATTAGTAAGTCATTGATCAATGTACATTCAATCCGATACATAATCTTAGTCTGTTCCGCTTTGGCTTGATTCAGACTTAAATACTTGGTTCATGGTTCTGAATAAAATATTGTACTTTATTCGTGAAAGAATCCATCATGAAACACAGTATGGTTGTAGTACACAAAGCTAGGTGTGAGTGTGTGTGTGTGTGCGCGGCGTCCGGCGCAGTACACTTAATGTAAAACATTACGTATCTCACTATGCGTCCATTTTGTATCACAATACGTGTCAAAGCGCCTTAGTGCTGGTTACTGTACTGCTTACACCTGATGAAACAGATATAAAAATGAATATGCATAAACAATAATTCACCCAATAATTTACACATTTAGCCTAAAAATTGTTTGCATTTAAATACTTCAATTTTATTAGAAAAGACGTACTTGGAAAGTTATCACAAAAAAAATTGGGAAGTTAATTGGAACTCAAAGAATATTAACATTTCTGAAAACACAAAAATAATATCCCTGTTTAGAAAATTTATTCGCATGTTACCGGTATTTACATTTTTTTACAATATACTGGTGATAATATAATAATATACATATTTTTTTACTATGACATGCGCGCGTAACTTTTGCTTATTATGTCCCTTACACTTGGCCATATTTTCTACATTCTTACTAATATGCTATATGCGAATGTAAGTTTATTTATTTGTTTCTTTGTTACGCTTTCACGGCTTGACTACTCGACCGATCATGATGAATTAATTTCGCATACACGTTGTCAGGGGTACAAAAAAGTACATAAGGTGCCTGTCATCCAGAAAAGTACTGTTTCCGAAGGATAGAATGTTGACATAACCTACATTTACCACGGCGAAGCCGCGGGCAATCTGTAGTTGTATTATAATACTGCTAGCGCTGCCCACGATTTCACCCGCTCTGCTCCGGTCGTATCACTGTGTTAGATTTTCTAACATTATCAAATCGGTCACGTTGTTCTAGAGATTATAGCATTCAAACAAATCAAACTTTAGTTTATATTATTAACATATTTAATAGCAGCGGCACACCGGTGCCCAAGCATAAAATATTTTAATTCTCGATAACTTATCATGAAATTTCGCATACACGATGTCAGGAGTACAGAAAATAGTAGACTTAGGGTACCTATTTTTCTTCCAGAAAAAGTACTGACCCCAAGCGACTGAAGCCGTGGGAGCCGAATTAGCAAAACTTGTAGATAAAAATATTAAAAATTCTTACATGCATGCACGGTGCTAGCTTATCGTCCGTGGCAGGACTTGCAGCAGTAGTCAGCGTAGTAGGGATAGTGACACAGTCGCGCCTGCACCGCCAGCGCGCAGTTGTTCAGCTTGTCCACGCATGCGCCTACGCACATACAAACTCTACGGTTATAAAGTCCACAGAAAACAACTATATGATATATAAGCTCGAATTATAAGCCTACATAATAATTATTAAAATTTAGATCTTTTTTCTAATTTTTATCTTTCTGTATACTATCGTATTTCGAATTCATTGGGCAGCAGGCGATTTTAGATTTCAGTTTTATTACTTGGACCACATTTAATATATGTAGTATGTACTTTCCACGTTGTTTGTAGAAATTACAAACTTTGGTTGTAGCATTTTGCTTCGTTACCACAAATATTTAAATCTAAAGTACAAATCCAGCCGACTATTATCTGGAATATGACAGTTGAACAACGACTCAATTGCTGAGTCCCACAAAAAAAATTCTATATATTAATATCATATTGTTACATTTAATAAATCATGTAGTACGTTATACTACACAAAATAAAAATAGTTAGAGTTTTATATATTGTATGCGACAATTATTATTCACCAACGTGCCTATGAAAATTCAAAAGCTTATAGAGTTCAGAAGAATCATGAAAGCCTGGTTAATGCTTAAGTAAAGTTCTTACCGTCAGCGTACGATCTCTGTCTAACATTCTGTGTATTATGACTTTGGTGTCTGGTCACACGTTGCTGTGGGTCTGAAACTAAAAATATTTTTAAATTAAGATTGAAATAAATGCATGCGTTTTGTGTCATTGGGTAAAGCAAACCTTAGAAGATGTTGTTTTTTTCAGAGGAAGCAAATTGTTTCAATAATTCAGATTAACTTTAACATAAAAATAAATATACTATATGTTTAATTTAAAATGTATGGATCAATGTGCTTATTATTTATTTGTTCATATAACTAATACAAGCAATAGGTAAATCTATGGCAACCATTTAGTTTTTGATCCACAATAATTTTTTTTGTTTTGTAAATGTAAAGGATCCGATTTAGGCATTCGTTTAGTTATTACCAAATCTTATAAATTGCTTCTAACAGCAGCGGTACTGCTGTTATGTTATGCTATGTTATGCGAGGCGACCCCTTTTGCCCGCGGCTTCACATAATTGTTATAATTATGTACTCGATATACTCATCAAAAAAGTAATTTAATCTCTTGTCTCTATCAAAAAATATCTTTTGCATACAAGGGATTAAAATATACGCAGCGTTATTTAGGATATATTTCTTATCATGTCATAATTATTTAATTTCTTCAGTGAATTTGTAAATTCTTTGTCTATTTCTTGACCTCAGTGACTCCAAACTTCGATTATATACATAGTGTCCACTTACGCTAACAATACGGTATACCCTTTGGGCCTTTAGTCTCGAAGACACCATCGTTAATAGGATACACCTCAGAATAGAAAAAACGGCATCACTTAGACTCTAGATTATGCCGTTTTTCCTATTCTGAGGTGTCTCTAGATTCTAGCGATTTCCACCACATTCAGGAAGTTTCAATAAAGTTACTATAATGAAACTGCTTTTTCTATATTACGTCGTTGCCGTCAACATGTAATGGGTTCTCTTTCTGTTTGTTAGGCACAAGGGTAACTGTGAAAAGTTTTATTACATCACGGATCTCTACTGTTTACTTCTACTTGTAGATTTTAATTGCATTTACAAATATAGATATACCAATCAGACGTATATTGTACTACTAACCTTTTAGCATCTTACTCTTACCAGCATCGACGATCGTCGGAAAACTTCATGTACCTAGACCGAGTAGAAGAACAAACCTGATGGAGGCTGGTTCACGAGGGCTGTGTTGGCGGCTGGCTTGGTCGAGCAGCGAGCGGGCACGCAGGTGCGCTTGGCGGCGGGGCGCAGGCCGGCGCAGTCCGCGTCGCGCGCCGCGCCGCCCGCGCCGCCCGCGCCGCCGCGCGCGCACCACACCGTGCGCGACTGTACTCCGGCCTCGCACGGACCTTGACACTACAAAGAAAATCTCATTGTAATGGATCATAAATCTTACTATATTTTTGGAACTATCGATTGACGTCACATGCTTGACCTCCGTTTGGCTAGATGAATATAGATGGACGTGAAGGGCTGAAGTACCAACGGTTCGATTACATTTTGCCAGATATTTGAGTTCGGTAGTGCAATTTTAGACCAGCGTAATAACGTTGAAAAGTGTTAGACTTTATCATCTACTGGAGTTTACTGTCGCAGAAACTAAGACGACTATTTAAAATGACACGTCCAATCAGACACTAAAAACAAAAGAGTTGTGCTGGCCCTGCCATCCATCCATGAGGTTATTTACACTCTCAATAGTAAAAATGCGTAAGGTTTGGATTAATTAGTCGAGTTGTTATGAACTCGTCTTTATTAAACGTATTATTGAGGGCGGGCCCACCAACATTGACATATTTGGAACCGTAGTCATAATCTTTACTAACATTCCACTTCAAGACCTTGATCTTCTATTTTATGGAGGCAGAAGTGTACAAACAGTGACTGGAAACTGCCATTCGATGTAAATTTAGCTCATGAGCCAAGGTGCTTGATTGCAAAACATAGTAAGCTTATGGTTACTGAGTTATTGCGGTTAGCAAAATTATTTCCCTTTTTTCAAATTGATGGGTTGAGCTAACTATAAGGCATCTAAGTCGTGATTTGTGTATTTAAGTATTCAGACATACCTAATGCTTGAACTTTAAAAGTTGCATCATTTTACACAAAGATAAGTAAAGATTCGACTCGATTCTGGAAAATTGTAATTCGCTCATAAATTTAGTTCTTTACTAATTTTAACTTTTTTATTATTTAAAATACCTTGTTCTTGTTCTTTTTTCCAGAACAAAAGTTATATAAACCGACAGAATATAGTATATCTGAAGTTCTAAAATGTGATTACGTACCTCGCTCCAATCACTGAGGTACCAAGACGGGCTGCAAGTACCGCCGCATTCGCGTTTGGATTCAGGTTTGCCTCCTCTACACGAAGAATCTCGTAGTCTCCTGCCATTACCTCCGATACAAATCACACCACGGACTTGGTAGCCACCACAGGCCGCGGAGCATGGGGACCATTCACCTGGTAATCAAGTAATGTGTCAAAGTTAATTTGCGTAGCCAGGTTCTACCGAAGAGCCTTTGAATCAACAATTTTTATTACGTAACATTACGTTGCTATGCTGAGATTATCATGATATAATTTTATAGACATATCTTACTGGTAAACCACTGCGCGTCACATTGTTTTCTGATAGGACAGGTTTGAGTAGATTCTGGCGCACGGTGAGTTGTACAACCATTAGGATTAGCACATCGAACTCCACGGGACTGCACTCCTCCACCCACACACCAGCCTACACACTGAAATATGGGAATGTTATAAATAATATGTTTATAATATGTCAGGAATAATAAACAGTTTAAAATCGTATTTTCAAGCTTTTTATTTCGACCATCAATCATAGTTTGATAGTAATAGAATCCTATTATTGGAGCTGGATGGAAACACTTTTGTTGAGTGATTTTTTAAATGTTATATTTATTCAGGCAAGGTGTTGTTTTTTAAATATCGCGCATGCTAGTTTTAGATGGCAATGTAAAAATATATAGTGGTTATAAATAAATCTTAAAATGTATTTGTTTAAAATTCAATGATTTTATTTTTGATTCATCTTCAGCTTTAAATATTCTTACCTCAGACCAGTCAGTGTAAAGCCAACCTCCTCCGGCACTGAAACTATAATGTGGCGCTGGTGTTGACGAAATATCGGTGTCAGTGTAATTAGTCGTCAGAGAAATCACTGGACCTTCTCTGAAAGTGTCAGTTCGGTCTTTGGGCCGGACTTGACGTCGAGCGTCGAGGCGAGGCACGGCAGTTGTCGCAGCAGTGCCATCGCAGTTCGGAATGTCACACAGTTCACTGCTTGGTGGCATTGGAAGTGGACATTTCTGGTCACTTATCTGAAAGAAATGGTTCTATTAGCAGCCGAACTGTCTACTTTTATGTTGTTATATGGATAGTATTATATATACCTTAGTTATTCCTCGCGCATGATCTTGCACACAACCTACAATGCGTGTCCTGTGCGCTGGGCCGCACACTGGGCAAGGGCCCCAAGCGGCAGCTCGCCAACGCGGAGGACATGGAGAACCACCACAGCGACGTCGACGCGCTGGTGGGGGCGCTCCACTGCAATGGAACGGCGAAGCCTCCTTTTCACCTTTCTCGGTGACTTCTGCACACTTAAACTTTCCAATTTGAAGTCCTCCACCACAACTTCGGGAACACTGCGAGAACTCCAATATCTTCCAAATAAATTTTCTGCTGCCAATAACATTGCTATCGACTTGAGATTGACTCTCCAAATTATTAAATTCTGGCTTCGACAAAGAAGTGTCAGGATTTGTTTCAAGGTCCCTTGTGCGCGCTTCAGTACTATGATGTCTATGGTGACGTTGTGCCACATGATGCGGTGGTGCAGGGTTTGAGGTCGGTATATCGTTGCTGGTTTCGTCTGGTTCTAAGTCAGTTAAGAATTCGTATTTTATGTTCGGGTTTGGTTGCGTATACAAAATCTGAAAAGAGCGAATTGTAATATAACACTGTTCACTATTCATATATTTCATTAAGGTATATACTGCCCTACTAAGCGCAAAAGCGGTATCTCAAAATATATTGTAAAATTGATTTTTACGCCATCGGATAGCTTGAAAAAATACGCATCTAATGAACTAAGCCTTTTAGCGCTATCTTGTTCAAAACACATGAAAAAAACCTTTAGAAAGATTTCACTATCTCAGTTTTACCTTAAATCACTAAGGGTATTAGAGGTATATCAATATTACGTAGGCAACCAGCCGTATATTTGAATGCCGCCGATCCTCTTAAAAAAAACAGCAATTTTTCTAAGCCCATAAGCGGCAAATATAACGCGTGAAGTTAATATACTGACTTACCGCTAAGACGATTAGTATTTTAATGCTTACTTGATCCGCAAATCTTTTTGACTATGAGATACGGTTGCAGCAGCAAATCAAATTAGTCCTTATGGTTTGATTGAAACGATTGAATTTCTAATACATTTTACAGTGATTTATCCTCGCCGTTGACAATATTCGTGTCATAACTTGTTTGTTTTCGTTGCAAAGAGGTCATAATCTTGTAATTGCTGTGTTAAATCACTAGAAATCTGTGAATTAACGTGTTAAGTGGTGTAATTTCGTGTTTTGATAATCAGGTAAGTCTTATTAAATATAGTTTCAGTATAATATATATATATATACCTAAACATTTTCGTTTTGTTCAAAACTTTCTTGCGACCGGCATGGCGCACTCGTATTATCTACATAGCGAAATTGAACTTTATTTGCTAGGCCACAACATACGTGATTTCTCATCTGTCTGTCGTGCCGATGATGATAATTTAATTCGTACCTATTTTACACTATGTAATTGCATCTAATTAATTACGACAATTTGTAATTATTTCCCAAATCAATTGTATTTAGATTTAGCATACCTATTAAAGGTAAGTGTGTAAAATCTTTTGATGAATAAAATTATAAGCCAATTAAAATAAACGAATATTGTTACAGTTAAATCATGTCACAAAGAAATACGAAAATGATGATGCTGTTAGCACAAAAAAATAAGGCATTGAGAGAAAGGTTCAAAGAATCGAAACAATTACAACGTAATATTCAAACTATCGATCCCGACTTTTTCCCTAGTAGTGATTCAGATAATGAACTTCAAGACAGTGCAAATCAATCACTAGCTCCGATTAATTATTCGTCAAATTCTTTCGACTCTGAAGTTTTAAACTTTATAATGGGCCCATCTACATCAAAAGATGAATATTTCAATCAGCATCAAGACGATCAGAACACAGAAACCGAGAACAACAACATATCCATGGACTCTTTGATTACGTTAACAACTGTGCCGATTACTGAACAAAATGATTTAACTGAAATATATATAAAATAAAGAAAATGTTTTTAATTTAGATTGCGCTAGTACAGAATTTCTGATTATAAAGACTGTAAACGATCAACAAAGATCCTGTATTTCTCAAGTTGACACAGACCAAATAATGATAACTGTTTCCGAAAATACGATTTATACATCTGACACTCTCATGAATAATTCAAGTGTGACACGTGCTGAACCTGAAAAATCAGTTGAGGATACGTCCCAAGGAAACGAAATTAAAGGAAGCGCTAATCTTAGGGACACCGAGAATCTGGTACAAAATGAGATGACTGCTGATAATACACATGATCTAACAACTTATACTAAAACAGGTATGATTAGGAAAAGAAAAAAATATGACCAACCTCTCAAAGTTAGAAAAGAAGCGAAAATGAATGAGATAAGAGAGAAACATGGCGTGAAACCACCCTGTCCAGCTTCCTGCAAAAAGCTTTGTATCCAGAATATATCGGAGGATCAGCGAAAAATTATAAATGAAAATTTCTGGAATTTAAATGACAAAGAGAGGAAGGCTTATATGCTGCATCACACTTCAGCAAAATCTGTGAAACAAAGAACAGTAACAAGACCTGAACAGGGAACTACAGAAAAAATATAAGCTACAGTTATTCACTTAAAGACGGAATTGGTACAACGTATGTAGTATGTAAAACTTTCTTTTTGACAACTTTAGGCGACAAAACATCTAATGACAAACCTTTACAGACTGCTTTGGCCAATTCTAAGGACACGGTTGCACCGCCAGTAGACAAGAGACTGGGAGCTACTCCTCGCAATAAAATTGACACTAATCCTATTAAGGAACATATAATGAGCTTTGAGCCTAGCATATCTCATTATAGGCGTGAGCACGCCCCCAATCGCTTATACTTACCCAGTGATTTGACAATCAATGTCATGCACAAAGATTTTATAAAAAAATATTCCTCTTACAACGTATCTTACGAAAAATACCGAGAAGTGGTCCGAGAATTGAATATTTCTTTTGTAAAACTTGGCCACGAAGAGTGTGAGGACTGTGAGGAATTCCGCCTGCACGATAATACACATACCAAAGAAAACCTTCCAGAAGGCTGTTTAGGTTGCACAAAATGGGCAAGTCATAACGAACGGGCAAACATGTCAAGACAGCAATATAAATTGGACAGTGAGCTAAATGAAACTGATTCAGATACTGTTGTATATTCTGCCGACTTACAAAAAGTTATCATGCTGCCCAGGATAGATATGTTTAAAACTACTATTTTTACCCACAGGATAGTAGTTTACAACGAAAGTTTCGTGCCGACTGGTCAAGGCCGAAAAGGTTTGAGTGTTTTTCCTGTGCTATGGTATGAAGGGTTGTTTGGACGCTCCAAAGCCGAAATCATAAGTGCATACTACCATTTTTTATTTTTCATCGGGATAAAAAAAATATCATACTGTGGGTTGACAATTGTTCATCACAGAACAAAAATTGGACATTTTTTTCTTTCTTAATTTACGTTGTGAATTCAAATGACATCAACGCCGACAAAATTGTGATCAAATATTTTGAAACCGGCCACACCTTTATGTCGGCCGACAGTTTCCATCATAGGGTGGAGTTGTCGATAAAACGCATGAAAAACAAAATTTATGATTTTGCTGATTTTTCTCAGGCAGTTAGTACTGCAGGAAAAAACGTAAAACCTAAAGAAATGGCTCTACAAGATTTTTATGACTGGGAAGATTATACGACACAGTATAAACTGTCTCGAATTAAACCGCGTCCATATATTAATGAAATGGTCGAAGTTTCTACTTCTGTATGTCAAATCAAAACTGCCCCTATTGACTTCTGTCAATAGGGGCAGTTTTGATTTGACATACAGAACTGGATTCAATAAAGACCCTATCACTGCGAACATAATTGGAAATAAAATTTTGAAAACTCAAGTTTTGCCACCACCGAAGAAGAAAATTGCACCGGAAGGTATTTCTAAAAGCAAAAAAGAAAATATTTTGAAATCTTTTCAAAATATTATACCTCAAAATAGAATGTCCTTTTGGAGAGAACTCCCTACTTTTGACTAGAATTCATAGAATCCGTTTCGTCTCTAAATATTTTTTTATGTCATGTTAAATTTCAATAATAACAGACTTTATAAATATACTTAGATTGTTTTTTTCTTTAAAACAATACATATTTTATTCGACAGCAAATTCATATTTTATTGTATACAGAAATGTAGGAGAAGAGCTAACGAAAAAGCGGTAACTCAAATTTTAATTCTATAATTACTAAGCGGTGTGGCAGTATCTCATAAATAAGGTATATCCGCATACATTTTTGATATTTTAACTATTGTAATAATAAATAGACCCAATTTAATATATAAATTCTATATAATAAGTAAAAAAGTAAATATATTAATTAAAGAAAAAGTATTTTTACAAAACTTCAATTATCTCAAAACTCGCTTTCATTGAGATAACGCTTTTGCGCTTTGTAGGGCAGTATAGTTAAAACATACCATGATGTCGATAGAATGGTGTATCGGTCCATGAGCAAAAACATGGTCCTGTCCGGCTTGTCTAGAGTAGACGAAGCGCGCGCCCGCTGCCTCGTACGTGCCGGGCGCACTCACCGCGAACTCGCCGTTCATTATGTATGAACCGTTAGATACTTTCAAAGCTGCAATAGAAATACACTTGTACCTATCAAATAAACAAAATTAAACGTAAGTAATTGAATAAACAAGCGTACAACAAATTGTTGAACTCGACTAAATTGCTAGTGGCTGCGTCATGCGAATAATTAACCACCAATTGTGCAGACGGCTACCTCCATTTATCTCACAATTTGCGGCGTAGGCGCCTCTATTGAAGACTTGCGGCGCGGTGCGCATGTGCAATTCCCATTAATCGATTCGACATCGATCTTTGCACTACCAAACACTTCATCTCTCGATTAAAATGTCTCCTTATGACCCTCTATTAATGATACACGTGATATTTTCAATCAAAAATCGATACTGACATAATTATGAGTAAGGTTGTTCAACGAGACCAATGAATTATTAGTGTAGTGACCTAATTTCTCGAGGTCATTTCATGAAGAGATTGAAAGTTTTAGATGATTTTTAGACTGACCTATGTAGTTATCACTGGGCGTGACCTCGGAGACGTTGAGCCTGCAGGCGCCGCGCGGCACGGTGGTGACGTATGAGTAGCCGAGCGGCAGCCGCGGCCGCGAGAACAGTCCCGACACGAGCCGCCGTCCGCAGCGCAGCTCACGGGACGATGACGAAGCAAGCACGCCTTCGCGACCCACCGCCTAGGAATAAATAGAAGTTTACATAAGCTAGAATACTATGAATAGCTTAGAATATTATGAATTAATTATTTTCTTATTCTAGTTGTTTTGATATTGCTAGATATTACTATTTTTATTATAAACTTAAGTTAAATGTTCATTTTTTTGGTGGAACAAAAGTGTTTATTATTTTCTAACTTATATTCACTATATTATTCAAAGATCTATGTTCGGTTGGTCCTGTGTCTATATTTCGGGCGAACTGACGCTAACTTAATAAAACAACCAATAAACAAAATAATATTGTTCACTTTCAGTATGTTTAACTAAAACATGGCATTCTGATAAATAATGATAGTTGTTTATTTAAATTATTAATTATGTACATATAAACACATTTCTTTAAAATTAACTTATACCTAAAATATTATAAAACAGAAATAAAAAAGAAAAACTAAAACCCTCTAATAGGCGTCATAAAATTCCTCCGCATCACAGTCGACTGACAGTGTGCCCAGAAGACTGGCCGCATTGCCACGTTGAATGGAAATGCTTATTCTTTCCGCGAAATAAAGGCTAGCCCTCTGGTCACGGGAAGCGTCGATTAACCTTTTTGCTATGTTTGTATAGAGAGCACGAGCACTGGGACTCATGGGGTCAACCTAGCGTATTTGCGCCGTTTGAGTAACTCCGCGGGTGCAGCAGCAGCGCCAGCGCAACTGGCACGTCGGCGGGGACAAGAGTATGACGAATAGTGTCATTACGGTTGGCGTGCCACGAAAAACGACCGGCACTCCTACTACATAATAGACCATGGTGGCCAAGGCAATCGACGGCTTCACCACAGTGACATCGATGCGGAGAAACACATGGAGCACCTAAACGAAGGCAAGAAGTGATGCGGAACGTTGTGTCGTCCAACATAGTGCCTATGTTGGACGATGGGAGTACTTGGAGACCAAAGACCCTGATTCCCACTCCCCCACAGCCAATAAACGGGCACGCTTAGCAACATTAGGAGATGTGTTCATGAGATGTTCTCTCACAAAGTTGCAGAGTGGCCCATCCCATCGACTCTGAGAGAATAGATCGGATGGCAAATCAGCGCTTGGACAGATCATTTTCCAAGCGTTCACTGCGTTGGACTTGCACGACACTTCAGAATGAACTAGTGTGGGAGCTAAAATAAAATTCTGTTAAATTATTATATGTTGTGTTGTACACGCGGTTTGCCTTTTCGAGGAAGCAATGTTAATATTTGATATATTCTTAAACTCTTAATTTTTTACAATGTTATTAGAATACACAGGTTCGTTACTTTTAGTCACACTATATAGAACCAAGTATATATTTTATATCTCTGGGTAGCAGAGTTCACACAAATACTATGTAATGTAAAGGCAACTACTTATGATAGGGGTTAAAGTATGAAGTTGCCGTTGTATAGTAATAGATACTTTGAATTGACATAAAACCTTCATGATGTGAGATTTTCGAGTGAAACTTTTTTACACGATACCGATAATGATTCTTCTTTTAAAAAATGGGCAACATTCGATTTTCAACTCTCAATTGCTTTTTTTATTCAGCTTAGACGGGAAAGATGGATACTTCGAAAATCCGAGTAATTTTTTAATACGAGTTCCGACGCGGAACTAACGCGGCAGAAACGGCTCGCAATATCAACGCTGCGTTTGGAGAGGAGACTACTAATGCACAACACAAAACGCACCGTGCGCTTTTGGTTTAAACGCTTTCGTAATGGAAACTTCGACTTGATGAACGAACCACGTGGAAAACCGCCCACACAGGTGAATAATCGCTAGCCGATCCGAGTCAAACTACCCAGTTAGCGGCATGGTTTAACGTTACCCTATCTACAATATTGGCTCATTTGCATCAAATCAATAAAATACAAAAAATGGGTGCCTCATTATTTGACTGAACTGTAGGAAGAAATGCGTGTTGAAACTTGTGTTGCCTTAATAACTTTTAAACTTTCGTGTTGCGTGATATATATATATATATATATATATATATATATATATATATATATATATATATATATATAACGGGTATTTACGCGATCATGCATAATGTTTACTTTTTTATGCTTGATCGCGTTAATTTGCTGATTTGATGCTCATGATGAAGATGCTCATTTTCCAAAAACATAAATACTCATAATATTGTCTTATGTTTACGAGAATGTTACACATTGAAATTAAAACTATATATATATAAAGAATACGGATTTAGTCGCGTTGTTTATTTTAAAACACTTTATTACATAGAACAAAAACCAAGAGCGACAAAATCCGTAGAAAGTAGTTTTAATTTCAAAAAGTAAAATCAAAGTTTAAAAAAAAAAATTACATACATCTTTTTCCTTATGATGGTAGTATTAATAAGTAGTGTAATCTTGTCGAACGAAAACAGGCTACCCATGCTTGTAGAGATGATGCATTAGTCACGCAATTTCATATAGAGCGTTAAGATGATTTATACGCTGAATATTAAGTTGTCAGCGCATTACACGGGTGTCAGGCCACGGTCTGCCAACCGGGATTACATGGCTTCATATATACACACACATATATACAATGATATCGGCAAGTTTGCTTCTATGTATATATCACACCTTTAAATTAAAATTAAAATTTAGATTCATACATATATTTAGCGTATTTTTGATAATAGAACCAAGATACATACATTATTATTCTATAGTAAGTCAGCATAATCCACAATGAACAACTTGGTAAAGATAAATATTTGGAAAAACGTTATAACTGTTTTATATACATATACAGGGTGTCCGGTAATTAATGGATAACCTTGAGATGTCTTATAGTAGAACTGAAGGCCGTCCAGAAAAATGAAAAAAATAATAACAAAAATTAAAAAAAATATATATATTAAAAAGTGCAAGCTATATTAGCATAGCGTACTTTTGACTGTATATCTATTAGCATAATTAGTGTTTAATAATAAAACAACAAAAAACCGATGGATTTCATTCATTTATGGTCGTAGTATACAAGAAAGTTATAATAATAATAATATATTATAATAATATCAGCCCTGTATCAAACTATCCCACTGCTGGGCACGGGCCTCTTCTCACTGAGAGAAGGATTAGGCCATAGAAAGTTATACATGGTAATTAAAAAAAAACACATATCTCAGGTAACTAGTAGTTAGGATAGATTGTTTTTCATATTTTGTCTGAACGGCCATCAGGTCCACTATAAGACATTTCCAGGTTATCCATTAATTACCGGACAACCTGTATAATTGCATTTACTGAAATAACATATCAAACTTACCAAATATTCCTTACAGTTATTCATAGATATAATATGAAGGAAAATTACACCAACTTTATATATAAAGTGAAAATGATTAAGAGAATCATTAGCCACCGTCTTAATGTAAGTTTATAGATTTAGGAGAAATCCTTTCATCCATTTAATCCATTTCTGTATAATAATCAAATTCATGTTCAATACTTTTGACCTATTTACCATATTAAACATGTACAACAAAACAACTGTGTGTATCTTATGGAAACTCTACAATGTTGGCTTGAAGCGATGTTAATCTACTGTTTTGATACAACTGTACTTAGAAGCATAAACTGAGATTACACTATTTCTGGAACACCCGATATCCAAATCAGACAACAATGATTAACTTAATAAATTTCCAAGTCAAGGAATAAGTTCATTGAAATGTTCACGATCTTGTTATTATTTACCCGTGCCTAGGATATAATGTTATTGCTGTTTCTAATCTAGTTTAATGTTTATTTTATAGCACAATTAATCGTGTACTAATAGGTTTCTTGATTAAATAGAATAACCTATATTACACGAATAAATTTAATTTATTTACCCTTTCATCTATAACTTGTGTGTCCAATTAATCAGCTTAGATTTTCAAGTACTTATTTCTTAGACTTAAACATCGAATCTGATTGTTGACTTCTCGGTATTGCGTTATTAAATATTTCGTATTAAATTTTCAGTATTACTACGTAAATAATGAAAGTTTCAAAGTAAATAAATTGAGTATATAAACGTAGCGAATGGAGACCACTATAAATAAGCCACTAAGAACCCCATCCTTCATCCAGCTTAGCTAATTGACAAATTGTACGATACCAGCATATCGAACTAGGAGTAAATGTTATAATGAAGATGGCTGATTAGCATTTCACGGCTATCCACCGTTGAATACAGATACTGACACCGTTGAGAAAATGTTTTCAATGCAGTTGCGTAATTATTGAAGCTGCATTGCAGTCTTTGATCAGTTTTCTCTTATAGCCAAAGACATTTTTGTACACCTTTTCTATATATATTAGCTTTTAAAACATTACAGTGAACAGAAACAAAATGTATCCGTAACACAGAAAACGCTAGTTAGTTACATTTGATTTGATCGTTTAATCCTTCGTACAAAACTGGATCACAAGGCCGCGGGGTCACAAGGAGCGAGAGTTGTGTACTAAAACACATATGGCCTACGCTCGCACTCACAAACATTTCGTAATTATTAATGTGACACTAATGCATTTAGAACATTAGCCGCCTCTAATGTGCACTTTTACGAGCCTACACTATAAGATAAGGACATCTAAATCTCACGTTGGGCGGAGCGTACTCGACGACCTCAATGCGAAAAGGCTATTTCTTTAATTAAGTGTGACATGATTCATTTTTAAAGGCTAATAAATGAGCTCCCCTTTGTGTGGCGAAACTTGTATACTTAACAAGAGGAAGGGTGTCGACATTGATGCATTGTGCCACAAGTAAGTGCTCCTGAATCAGTTTTATTGCAGGCAATAATTTACTTAATCTAAAGAGACGAGGCTTGCAAGACAATGCCTAAAGATAGATAGGGCTATGCTGTAATTTACATGCGGTAATAAAGCTTACAATATGCTCTATAAAGATAATACAAATACTAGGTTACATTCCTAAATATACCAGACAATAGTAGGCATACATTATGTCTATTCAATATTATATTCTATCATAGAATATCACAACTAACAGTATTAATGCGAATGTGAATTTGTTTGTTACGCCTTTACGCCCAAACTAATCCGAATATCCCAAACTAAACCGATCATCATGAAATTTCGCCTTCACGTTGTCATGGGTACAGAAAAAGACATTTTATTCTGTAAAAAAGAGTACTTGATTTATATTTTGCCCGCAGTACAGGAACAGTAGTATTCGAGCGAAGCTGGTGGCAAAAGCTTGATTCAGATAAATAATCATATTACATACGTATAATATGTTTAAATACTCGTATATCTTAGATAATTTACGGTTCAGTAGAGACATGTTTATAGACATGGTTTGAGTTACGAGAGGTCAATACTTTAAACTAAATAACGTGACCAATCTTTAAGTAATTGAGAATGTATAAGTAACAACCAGAAGCGTAACACGCCTCCATAAAAGCCCACTCATTATTGTTTAGGTCGGCCGAATTCAGCACCGCAGTTAAATGTATAAAATATGACCGTTGTCAGCCCAATGTTTGTGTAGAGGACTCCTCTTGACTCATCTACTTCCCGTTCATAAAAATACGTTTCCAATTAAGGCAGATTCATTAAACTCTTTGACACCGCTACCTAAAGTGTTATTTCAATGAAATTTATTGTAATTTATACGACGTGCACTACACTGCTTGTGTTACAAATAATTTATTAAGATGTGTGTTTTGTAAACAGCATCTAAATAGATTTAGGTTACGGTTTTATATCAGTTGCGTAATTCATTATTATAATATTAGTAATCACAGGTAGACAATGACGTACTTGCGCAGAAATAAGTATTAGTAATGGTTCAGTAACTTGGCAGTCAGTAGTAAAAATTTATGTCATTGACACTTTAGCAAACATGAATAATTTTATGTCAAACATGTAAAGTCTTGACGCCATGATTGATAACATTTTGCTAACAAACGTAACGACTTCAGTTGACATACTTAACAAATATATATTTATGAAATTAAACTACTTTATACAGAGTAGTTTAGATTACTTTAATTACATAATTTTGAAACTATTATACTAATATTGTTAAACTCTACTGCAATTTAAATCATTATAACTATTTTTATTTAAGTTTACGCTTTTCCCGAGGTTTCGGTTGCTTTCTAGCAGCCATGTTTACGGGGAGACTAAATATATTTTTAACTATATTACATATTGTTTTGAATTTCATTTCTTATAATGCTGTGGTTATTTTATATTGGATAACATTGTCATAAAGGACTATTTAAAATGCTCATGCTTAGTCATCTTAGGTTACATCTGAAACATCTCAACGAAGTAAGTATATTTTCACTGTGCAATCAGTTGTCTAGTCAACGCATATGTTACTTTATTACTTTCAATTGTTTGTCGTTTATGGTTCGAGACACAAGCGTGTACAAGGTCGAAACGTTTAGGGCATGCAATTTATCGCAAACATAGAAAAATAGGACAATGAGTTGTTAGACCTGAGCCAAAAAAAGGAAAATATCTTCAAGGTGAGTTTAATAATAAAAATGTTTCCTATTATAGCTTACGTAATTAGCGTCAAGTATAATGGTGCATAGTTTAATTTGCCGAGGTTATATTTATTATTCTAACTGGACCAGTCGTTGACTTTCCATTATCATATGTGATGAGATGCGCTCATTGGGCATTATAAATTTATTAACTCACAGGTCTCTTTGGTGTTTCACAGACGGTAACCAGCACGACGCGCGCCGCTATGATGCTCGTTAACGTGTACAATTTTAATGAGAGCAGAAGGACTCGATTCCTAAAACCTGTTTTTATGTCTATCTTTCTGAATTCAGACAAAATTACACAGGGCAATTACATATCTGACAAGTTATCGCTAGCCCACTTCGTATTCAAATTAGGTCTGAAAGTTTTATTTGATATCTGATTCAGGCATATAGTAGTTAGTCGTTATTGATAGTGTAACAAAGACAATGGAATACCATCGATATGACGTGAGCACGAAATTTATGAAACCGGAATATTCAGGTCGAATGAACAACTGAATCAGATAAGTGGGATTCTAAATTAGCCATTCAGTCGTAGTCGGCAACTAAGACAAAGGTGGCTAGGGAGTGCGTCGAAGCGACTATGCAAACACCCATGTGCGGTGCGCGCGGGCAACTGGGTCGCGACTCGCGTCCGTGCAGTGTTTACCATGCAACATAATAGTTCTTATTCAACGTGAACAAACACTGCGATAATACTGTAACAATAAGTCGAGTTACATCTTCGATGTTAACCTTTAGCACCTGCGGTATTAAGTAACCTATTCCATAAACATATAATATTTGCCTATAGTAATAAAGATGAGCAAATGAAAAACTCGTGACAATTCAGTTTAGAGGTTTACATGGCGTTTACGTGATATCCGCTGTCAAATCCAAACATAGTTACGGCATGAATGGCGCCAACATTCCCCGGCCATATCGTAAGCGTGCGTTTACCTACTAGGCACACATACTCGGTTTAGGTATTCGCTCTTTAATCACTGACCAATGTTCCTTAACCGAACAAGAATTTTCGACGATATGTTGATTTCCTGGCAGTAAAATTGAACAAACAGTTTCAATGTCAGACTTTACGAGGAGTAAATTAAATAACGTGTAAAATCTTTTCAGAAGAATCTCAAGTTCGTCTTTAATCTTCGAGTAGTAATTTACGAGGGTTTATAGCATTGATGTCATGCATGTAATATGTAGTGTATGTGGACGCGGCGAGACGTTTATTGATCTAAGTTGTTTTCATTATACGATAATCAAAACAATAAACAATTTAAAACATATTGGAGGAGTTATCAGGTGACCTCAAAAATTAATAATCAATGATAAAAGAGACATATTCCAAATTGTTATATGAGTGACCTAAATTGTCGAATTTACAAGTGTCATCGGAACAATTTTTCTAATCAAAACTAGGTGACCATAATCATCTAAAATAGAGCGTCTAGACAGTTTTACAATTTGCAATTATTAACACGTTGCCAATGATTTGATTTATGCCATTGACTACATACAAGATCAATATAAATAATAAGCGAACGTACATATCTAACATTATTTTACTAACCACAAAAATATAGGAGTTAAGTAATAAACTCTACTATTATTTTAAATAAGGAATGGACATCTTTTAATAAAGACTACTACCGACAAAGATTTAAGTGCTATTCTGTAATTCTTATATGATTTTAATTATTATTGTTATTTATCACTAGGCTGGCGGCCTAGTGTTAATATAAAGTAATAACAATTATCTTGTTTGCTGAAAATACATTTACCTTTAGTGTCATTATATTTCTCACAAGAACCTTCAATGTCGTCAATATTAAAATATAGTATTATATATATATATATCAATATTTGTATACGCATACATAATAAGTATGCAAATTGTAACAAGCATTAAATAACTTTCGGAGCTCCAAACTCGGTTACGGAGCGTAACCGCAAGCATAAATTTAAACAACTTTGATTTTATTGTTTATATATTATACAACATTAAGAAGTCAGGAACGTGTTAAGAATTATTTATTCTTACGATGGTATATCATCTATCTGCTTTATAAGAAAAGTACTCTATCTCAAAATAAGGCTGACAACAGCCAACCGGGCCACTTTTAAGCTAAATCTCCGAGCTCTTTAGGAATAATATATGATAGAATTGTCTGATATTAAAATATTTAGAAATAGTGTGTATGCTATGTGTTTGATATTATTTAATCATTTAATCTCGTAATGCATCTACCATCAATCATTTCTGCATCACCTTAGATGGACGGGTATGCTATAAAATCGTTTTGGCATTAAGCCTTGTGCAAAAAGTTAAATATAAAAAAATACTTACCAGGGTGATCGCAAGGAACACTGCCACATTCACCATTTTGATAGTTCGTCAAACAACTGGAACACTCACTTAATTCACTTCTTAAACTGGACAAACGTTATTTGGTCAGTAAAGAGTCGTTTGTTTTATAGTAACACTTTGCTTTTATCAAATATCGTATTGATAAACGATGCTAGTAAAATACAAAATCACTATAAACTTATCTGAATGAATACATCTCTTTGTAAGACGATGATTATATTGATATAAAATATCACTTAATAACATACATATTGATAACGCTTGTTTATGATTAGTTAATAACAGGTGATAACCTACATGCGTTTTTAGTCTATTTGTTCAATAACGACAATGAACACTAGAATCTGTAAAACTTACCAGTTTCTTTAAAGATTGGATATATTAAACGTAAACTAAAATTCGCTATGGATATGAGTATGCGTAATTTAGCGCTACGTTGTATTGTCATCAATTAGTTCTGTTATCATTTTCAATGAATACTTATGCGTTGTGATTTTATTTTAATTAGTGGAACATATCTATTTAGCTACATCTTTTAAAATGGAATGTAAGTTTTCATTGATACGGTAAATAGTGATCATAAGCCAAAGAATGTCACAATAGATCCAAACGGCATTGACAGATAAAAGGTTCCATGCACCATCTCACAATACAACATCATGTTCGCAAGTGCATCACTTTGCATGTATAATGAAGTTGTTATAACTTCATTTCAGCAGATATTTAACTGAATCGTCCTTGGAACAAATCAGCGAGAATACAAAAACGGCAATGAAGATTACCCCTGAGTTGTAAAAAATACATTCTTTCGTAATTTCTTATAGAGATAGGCCACGTGTTAATAAAATATTGAGCTAGAACAAACAAGTGAAGGCGAGATAACAAGCATACTGAGATACCGACAAGGACCGCTACGCACATTTTTCATATGTTTACGTTTGTTCTTTTTAGTTCCATTCACCGTTACGCCGTGCCTTTGAGCTAAAACGAAACACTAATAGGTTGGTTAAACTCATTCTTTGCATGAAAGAATTCACACGAAAAATGCTTATTTCCATAAAATATGCATGATTTTTCCATATTCTGTTCATTCTCTTTTGTCGGGAGGAAATTGTAACCATACAGAATAAATCTGCCTTTGAACGTAATGACAGTACATTTCTCAATATAGCGACCAAAAAACAAAAGATTGTAAACACGTCCAGGGATTATTTCATAATTCTTTAATATGTATTTAATTATTTTACTAGCGTGTTTTATAGTATATCAGAAATAGATGACAGGTGACCATCAATCAAATCGTGACGTTTTTTATTAGCCACAAATCAAACGATAGTATTTTTGAAATTGGTAAATAAATTCGTAAATAATTTACGATTTGAAATGTTTCTGTCGTAGTTTGCTAAACCTTTTCAAGGGCGGGTTGTAATAAGCAAACATCTTTTATAACTTCTTAAAATAGATGCTCATATTGATGCCGTTTGTATGAACTTTATCTCGTATTTTACGTCACGAAATTTTATTTTTAGTCAATTCACACATGTTGATGTCGAAGGCTACAATAACAGTTTGATCGATTTAACTGTATGAACTAGCTTCTGTATAGCAGTTAAATATGTACGCGGGTTATGCGATACAAAGGTACGAAGGCATTGAAGTTAGAATTAGATTTTAACTATGTAGAGGTTATTAAGCTAGATCCCCTAGATACGAAGTGCACTTAAATTAGCTCAACACTTAGTTAGGCTCCATTAAACATGTATTGTATTGTTTGTTTAATCTTTATCTAAATTAGTATGTGTTATTAGTGCGCATGTCTACAAGGCGCGTTGTCTAGCCGTCGACGTATTTGATGTCTGTGGCGGTGTTCGTGTGTGATTGCTATAGTTTACATGTACCGTGAATGACGGCTCTCAATGAGTGCCTCGAGCACTAGTTTCTGGCCACCGTCCAACACGCTGATTACTTTGTTCTCGTAATATTTTACTACGCTTCTACTAATCTCTTTGTATCAGAGTGAATTCTTTCGAAAATCTATAAATCAGATAGGCACTGGCGCGTTAAAATGTTTGTAACTTTTTCAGCTGTTAATGGGGCCATCATCGTAAAATAATTTTGATGTGGTTAGTGAAAACACCTCAATTCGTGGTAAATCTTTATCAAAATAATAGGTTTGCATATTACACACTTTTTATAAGAAATTTACGTCTTTATTGTCATGTTTTGTATAATTTATGGCCGCTCGTCGAAGTTACACAACGTGTATTCATCATTTGTTAATTTGTTTTGAATATTTTCACACTGTTACGCTTGTAGCGTTTTTAAAGTGTTAAGAGTCGGCTTTAGAGTAAAGTGGTGATTATCGCGATTGTAAGTGTCGACAGAAGGGAGTTAAACACCATGATTGTTTTCAAACTTAAGTTAAGGCAATGTTTTGAATTTCAATATATATATATATTTCAATATGTTTTAAATATGCCTACTATGATATATTAGGTTGTGAATATATCAAGCAATTGGATAAAGTAACTTTAAAGACTACGAACAAGAAATTTATTGAGAACATTTATAATTCTAGTATAATAACTGTAATTATTTTAATGAATAGGACTTGAGAACTTTTGACTATAATTTATCTATGCAATGGCGGTGTCACAATTTATGTTATTATATATCATAGTTTTTATATACGTCAAATATAACATTTTAAAAGTAAATAACAAATTTATTACCTGCTAATATTATGTTATGTATGTTACGTTGATTATATGCTATGCCAATGCGTAGTGCCCAACGTTCGCGATGCCAGCTAAACTGTAATAGAGATCCTTTCTTGATAGGGATTTAAAAGCTCATTACACGATCTGGCTCAGTCTACTGATGAAAGGGGCGCGTTGAAGTGCATTAGAAATATTTAATTCTTACTTCGTTATATGATCTCTTCCCTTTTGCCAGCGAATCAAATCAGATCGTTGTATAATCTTAATAAGTTTAATTAAAGCCAATCTTACATATCGCTTGTTCAGCTTTTGATTTGAGCCGATATTGATACTACCGGGATCCTATTGCCGCTGTTATATTTTTTTGTGTAGTCTTACTTTAGTTTGTACTAAAACTAGTCGAATAATTCCTAAAATAAAAGCAGTTTAAACTGTTTAAAATTGAATAGAAGCTCGTAAGCTTATTAATCCGGTGGTGATCGTTAACTTGAGCTGAGCCTTAACAGTGAGGCGTGTTAATTGCCACGTCAATGGGCTGATACACGGCTGATGATAATAGCCCCTTGATAGGTGTGGTCCACACTACACGCAATTATCTTTAGATTTATTTCTTATAAAATTTACTGATGTGCTACCCTATTTTTAAGACGTCAATAAAGCAAGGTCTCGTATTATTTTCGATTTTCTCCGAAGTTGTTGAACGATGGATGGATTAGATCGAACTTTACGATTAGGCGGGTCAACGTATGGCTGCAGTATTATATTTAAACACTTGGATTAAAAGTGAAATTAAAATTCCAAAAGGGTTTTTATCTTGGTCGATGTTTTCTGCGATGAAAATATTTTTATGTACATTTTTGTACCGGTTTGGCGAACGTCTAATTATGAACTAGTATCGTATGACAAGGTCATAAACCATAAACAAATGCGATTATTATGTAAAATTGTATTAATATAAGCAGTTATAGATGAATTAATATGATATTCGATCAATTTTATCGTGAATTATGTATATCGCGGTTATTAGCATGCATATTTGGAGGACGTGGTTTTTTGTCACAGTTAAATAGATGTAAAATTGTTGTTTGAACCGACGTTTTAATTAAATGGGACTATTTTTAAGCTTTAAATGTTGGCATTCGTTCGTATTGTAAGACAAAGGAATTTACAAAACAGATTCTTTAATAATGCTCTAAAACCACAAATACGATGCGTATTTCCTTCGACATTTGGATGAATAGTTCTATTTATAAATTAATCTACATCTGAGGTCTTGGTCGTAGTTTCTCTACTCTCGTGAGAGTTGTAAAACAAAGAAATGCTGACCGAAATTAATACTAACATGTAAAAACAATAACTAAGTGTATACGCCTGTTATTTAAGCATTTTTCAGTAAATAAGTATACAAATTACAATTTCCAAATTGCCTGACGAAATAATAAATTTTAAAATACAAGACGAATTATATTTAAAATAAGCAAAGTGACACCATGAATCTTAGTTATCTGAAAGATTAAGAAATTTAACAATACGATTTATAAAATCCTATGTTGTGTAAAATAATCATATTTATGTAGGACGTCTTAAGATTAGAAACTTTTATTTAGTGAATATTATTAAAAGCTATCTAAAGAAACACACTTACTCTGACACAACATTCATGGACATTCAAAACATTTAAGAATGTAAACGTTGATGGATGAGAAAAGTAACATTTCGGCATTACATTTCAGAATTTAATGGTAGATGATGTAATGTTTGACATATTTTTGAGTCTTAAGCGTTAAAAAAATAAGCGATATCACCTGGGCATGTGAAATGTACACCGTTTTTACTATATACATACTATACTAAAGTGTTTAGAGAACATATTTCCACCAGTATATTATAAAATTGTTTTCCTTTAGGTACTATTTATATTTCCTGATAAAGAAACAATCCAATTTGTTACTATCGGTCACAATATTATTTTGTCCGCAGTGAATATACACAAGCTGGTTCTAAAACATTTTAAATATTAGTTACGGTTCTATAAATGTAATGAAAATCTCATTGAATTACCGTCGTTGTGAAATCTAAGTACCGATTCAAAGTACGTGGAAAATATTATAAAGTAATCATAACATGTACCTATTGTAAGTATACTAAGCATGCAATACTATTTACTTTAGTTAGTAAAGTATGGTACAAGTGTTCAAATAGCGTTCAACAATTGCTTAGAAATTATATCTACAAACGAACTAGGTTTTACTTGTTAGAATTCCACGTTCGGATGAAATTTGCGATATCAAATAGCCTAATAAGACTTATGAGAGAAACGTAAATGAAGAGTAATGGAATCAAAGACAGCCGTAAAGGAATGAACAGAACCTTATCTAAGATCAAGAGTTCATTTTCAGAAACGTTTCTAATATATTTCTTACGATCAATGTTGAAATGAATCACAGTTGTTCAATAAATTGATGTATTTAATATATCCGACAGAGGGTCGTTCACTAGTTAACGTAAAGTATACGAGACACCGTAAGTAGGTAAGTAAGGAAATTGTGTTATTCATATCTCTCGCAAAATTGACACAGCGAGATAATACGGGCCCTTTTTAGCCAATTTAGGGCAAGCAAACTGTTATGGTTAGAGCGTCTCGAGGACGATGTAGGTAAACTTTTACAATATTTATTATATTTTGTAATTGGCCCATTTTTGAGCCGTTTTATCTCAACTGTCATAGATTAAATAATAAACGACTCAAAGTTGCGACATGGTTGCGGATAGCAATCTGTTATGTTCTACGCGGTCGGATATTCAAATTAACGTAACGTTTCGGCTCAGGCTGTTATTAAAAATCCGTCATGTGCAACTGCGCCCTTAATTGGTCATTACTCAAAAATAATTGCGAGCAAATTAAAGCGGCACGAAATAATAGGTTACCTTTAGGAAAACGTGTGGCCGGAATTTTCAGAAGTTGCCCACAGTTCTAAAAGATACAGCGATAATACTTCCTAATGTATAAAATAATTTTGATAAGCCAAATTGTGCTCTATTTTATTAGCAATTATCATTAATTGGCTAGTTTAAAAATCTAAATAAGACTGTTGTAGATTTTAAAACGAAGGGAACGTGTCGAATTATATTATGTAATTAATATAGCGTCGAATAAATGTTAAATAATGTATAAGCATTAAAATACCTTTTTAAATATAAGTACATTTAGGTGCTCGGACTTTTAGCAAAAAGCTTTTTATAAATAAAGCTACCGTACTCAATGATAAAATTTTTCCTTCATAAAATTTTCCGGTTACAACATTAACAGGAAAGGAGGAAACATTATATTTAAGCATACATTTATAATTCGATCTGACTTCGTAACACGTCAGGAAATGCTAACTAATAATTTTCATAACTGTTACTACCTACTTATCTTATAAAATAAATATCATATCTCAAACACAAGAGCCTGCGAGTAAATATTAAAAATATAGGTCTGTTGCAAATGCAACTGTATGCGCATCTAACTAAAATGACCCAGTTTAGAATTTCTGAGCTGATAAGAGAAATTAGATAGATATAGAGATAACAGCCTTACCTACGATGACATTGAGAATCGTCAACCTTGGGACGCGCCGTACTTCCAAATTTGAATAACTAACCGCTTATTAGAACATTTTAATAAAAGAGTATAAAAAAAATAGATTTTCTGATTTATAATATATTTTTACTAATAAAATATACTCATCGATGTACAATTTACTAATATCATGATAATAATAATATTATGTATGGTTTAGCTACGACGACGAAATGCCAGCGTTTTTAAAACTTTACGATGACACGTAGAAGAGCACTAATGAATCTAGTTGTTTTGTATAAAGTACAAAGCGGGTTTCACGGTTTATTTGTAATATGATAAGTGCATATTTTAATATTCGTTATCTTGATTATTGAAATACTGAAATTCTATGCTCTACTTTTTGACGGGTTTTTATTTACATGTGTTGTATTTGATCTTAATTTATTATAAAATACATTTTAAGTACGCTCGTACAATTATATTTTCGTTCTACACCATATTAATTATTAACCACAGTATTTGACATATTAATCGCACGGCAAATTCTAAATGCTCAAAACTGCGAGTATCTCATTATGCTTGTCAAAACAAAACGAAATATATTGACACGTGTTGTTAAATTCACATTGGTAATATTAATTTGAGAATTAACATTGATAAGACACCAAATAATTCAAATAATAAAAAAAAATTGGATTTTAACAAATATTGTTTGATTCTTTTTTATTTTTAACAATAATAATATCAATTCTTAACGCAAATTGATTTTTAATTATAGAAATGATTCATTCAGAAGAAAACTCGCGTGAAAAACACAAAAATTAAATGAAAACTAACATCCAAAATTTCGTACACTTCACATAATATTTATGTCCGTTGGCTGTATAAGATTATCCCGTTGCTATAGATCAACAAAAAAAATTAAAACGCCAGTCAAGCGTTTTGACAGATCCGCATTTTCGCGCCAATTTTCCGGATCGCGCGGGAACCAAGCGGGTGCACGGTCGGTGGCGCGGCCGCGCGCTCTCGTCGTGGACTGTGTCGCCGCCGCGCTGCGCCCCAACCACTACCTTACGATTTACGAGCGTGACGCAAAAATGGACAAAATTCGTAACGACGCTCTCAGTACCGCACACCACGTGCCTCATCTTAGAATACGGATTAGATGGCCGGGTATAGAATATGTATTAATAACAGCCGACTAAGTCTATGCGTGCTCATTAGAACATTTTATGATATTTAACCCGAAAGAAAAACCTGTGCCTGCCAAGGCACAGGTTTTTCTTTATAACATAACTTACTTTCAAAATATTTATGAGACCTAAAAATAACTCTAATTTGTCTTATTCTGGGTAAATTATACTTGTCATATTTATGAAGATAATATGGCAAACAAAATAATTTGTCTGCATGGATGTCGCTGCGAGCTAACGGTTGCTTCGTCGCTGCTGCCGCGTTGAGTACCTATTGTAGTTTCGATTTCCACACGGGATCATTAGATATTTGTTTAATCTTATTAGGGAAGTCTTAGCGCTGTCAGCGAAAGAAGCGAAAAATCCTGTTGATAGCACGATGCCTTGAGTTGCCTAGTTTGACTAGAAACTTTTGTCGTGTGGAAATACTAAGCTGAGCGAGGAGCCCGCTGCGCTACCACTCTTAAAACCTTGAACTTTATTAACATGTTAAGATGTCATTTTCCCAAACACACAACGAAAAGTATATTGTCAAGACAAAAAGTTTGAAGCATTTACATTTTTGGTCAATAGAGAACCCTATTAGGAATAATTATGCCTTTATCGCACAAACAATCCATGGACACAGACAACTCGGAAAAATCTTTGTCCTGTGTGGGGATCGAACCCACAACAATCAGCGCCATGGCAGTGACAACCACTTAAACTACTACACTAACCGCGTGTTTTAAATAATATAAATAAAATGTGATAGTTCACAGTGTACAGCTACCATTTAAATGTATTAGCTGTAAGTATAAACAGTTGTCGAATGTTTTGATAGTTCGTCATAACAATATCCTCTTAAACTTGGCCGCAATTCCGGCAGTAGAGAGAAACATTACGATATTGTGCGATTGATTCACTTAGTACAAATTGCTCATCGGTCGACTACAAACATACGTCCAAGGCACCACGTGTTTAAGTTACGAGTTCAGTAGAAATGTATTACTGATTGTTTGTTCAAGGCTGCCCCAGTTTTCTTTATAAAATATGTTAACATTATCATAAAATAACGTTTTTACAGAGAGTTTTCTTTGTATCTTTATTGCATACCACCTGTTTCGCGCACCTGTGTTCAATTACGCAGTCTAGATTTTACTATACACTACCTAGAAAAAGACTATTTTTTAAGACAAATCCACGTGGGTAAACATTTTTACACACACATAGACAGAAAGTATTTTAAAATGCCTCTTTTAGTTAGTTTTATGTAGGTGAACTTTGAATAAAAACCTAATTTACATTGACGTTGCGATTGGGATCACCCTAAAATACAACGTGTTTCTTTAATTAAGACTTCATCAGATTTCTAATTGAAGCGAACTCTATCCTTGCAAGTTTCCCTATTGTGCTAAAGTTCGGAACTTGATCTAACTTAATTAAGGCACAATGATCACCAATTTTACCCGTAACACGAACAAGACAGGGAAAGTCTTGGCTGAGCAAATTCCTAACTAAGTACCCAGTATCTATTAAACTAGACATAAATCTTAGTCGGTTGCGACAATATCAGATATTTGAATAAATATAGAGTCGTACGTCTTAACTCGGTTGCGGGTAAATGCACGATAAAGCTCCGTCGATAACTACCATTTGACGGACAGGTGTAATTAGCCTCTCTACTCGCTACCGGCAAATGGAAGCGTGATGATAACGGCTGGAGTCAGAATAAACAACGATGCCCTTCGCGATTACATCTGATGCTTACCTAAGTGGTTAAGTGGGATTGCGAAAGGCTTCGATATCGATAATATACGTCTTACTCTTGCCGGTAGTAGAGCTTAGATCGGCTCTGAACTAGCGCTGTATGAATGGACACGGTTTTATGAATGGAATGGACAGTTATCAACTCATTTATTTTATTATCGTATCTGTCTTGTTTTCATTAGTTTATTTCTAGAGTTGCTTGAGCTAATTTTAACTGTTAAAGTAATTTAAACTGTCTACGTCCGCATGAATGAAATCGTGCTGTGGACTGTAGTCGACAAAATCAGAATTAGGCATCAATCAGAATTATTAAAACCATCGCGGTGCTTAAAGATGACATCACAGCTAACATAGCATCATAATCAGTAAATGTTCAGTATTAAACAGTGATCGCTTTCAGACTGTATACAGGCACTACGGATGCATTGCACATAATCTTCTTAATATGAAATGCTCATACACTTTTGAAATAGCAATATCATTGTTGAATTAAGACCGAGAGAGTGAAAGAGACCTGCCTTCACATTCACCTATTCTATATTATTAATTGTATAATTATTATTTTATGAACATCTAATCCCTTTATTCATAAATTTTAATCTGTCAAATCTTAGAATACCGGACTTAAAATATTTTATGCTTGGGCACCGGTGTGCCGCTGCTATTAAATATGTTAATAATATAAACTAAAGTTTGATTTGTTTGAATGCTATAATCTCTAGAACAACGTGACCGATTTGATAATGTTAGAAAATCTAACACAGTGATACGACCGGAGCAGAGCGGGTGAAATCGTGGGCAGCGCTAGCAGTATTATAACACAACTACAGATTGCCCGCGGCTTCGCCGTGGTAAATGTAGGTTATGTCAACATTCTATCCTTCGGAAACAGTACTTTTCTGGATGACAGGCACCTTATGTACTTTTTGTACCTGACAACGTGTATGCGAAATTGATTCATCATGATCGGTCGAGTAGTCAAGGCGTGAAAGCGTAACAGACAAACAAATAAACAAACTCACATTCGCATTTATAATATTAGTTAGGATTACAATTTTCATTCAGTATGTATACCTATCTTTTCAATTCATGCAACATCAAGTAATAAGATTTTTGCAAATATATCTACTAGATCATGACGTAAATTATAAACAGATGAATAGATAACAATACGTTTCATATTACGTGCAATTTTACTCAAATAAAAATACAATATATCAATGCCACAGCTGTCCTCTATAAATCTGCTTACTAGACATTTACAGACATCATGTTTCAAAGGACGCCCGCGAGCTTGTATGCGAATTGTATCATAGAATCATAGTTCATCACATAGTAGTGTGAAACTGTTAAAATGCCTAGAAGTTGACATTACAATTTGACATCTGTTGACAACTACCTAATTGCTACTGTATGTACCAATCATTTGTTTGATGTATCATTCGATGTTGGCGAATATCAAGGTCGTTCTAAAATTATCACCACATTTTTTTGCGTTGATATAATAGTGTTAGTATCCATAAATGCGTAAGTGTTATATATCTTCAAGCATAAACTACTTAGGTAACATGGCAGTTATTCGGATAGTTTTTCTATCCTAATTTCATGTAATTGTTTTTGTCTGCTTCGGTTATAAATGCGAACGCTGTTTATGAGGATTCGGGCAAGATGTTATTGGGTTTTACTGTGAAGAATTATCAGTCGAAGCATACAATCTAAATCGGTGTACTGCAAAAGGTTCGCCTACAAATATGAGGGGCTTGTAATCATATTTGATAAAATTTGGATGTGATACACCGGTCTTCGAAAGGGTAGACATATCCGTTCCGTAACTAATGTTTTAATTTAGTACATGCATTAAAAACACAAGTTGAGCAATATAATATTTGTATAACTCAACGATTCAATTTCACTTGCGACAGCAAATATTACCAAGTTGTTCCAGTGTAGTTATTATGCTAGGTGAAGCATTTAAACATAACAAGATAAGCGAGAAGAGTTTATTTAATTATATAATTAACGAATAAGTAACTTGCATAAATGTTACTTTCTTTAATTAAATTAACCTATTGAGTAACACCGGCACGCCGGCGGCCAGACACAATAGGTTTTTAATTATATCTGGCCTTCTAACAAATGACAGGTTGATAGATTTTTTTGTTACAGTACTTCGAAATTGTTATTTGTTGCGGCTTTTTGGTCGTTTTGCACGATCCGTTCGCAAGAATTGTGCGAAACGACACTTTTTCAAAATAATGTGTTTATAAGTGCCGAGTCGCATACATGCTTTTATTTTGAGTGCGAAACGAACAGATCTGAAAAAGAAGGTGTGCGAATCGACACCAAAAGAATACTATTTTTAAACAGTGTCGATTCACACAATTGTTGCGGCGTAGGGCAATAGGCGAATGATTTCCTTCTGTTACATGAGACAGAAACATAGATGGCAATAATACGTGGATATACTACACCTAAACTTGTATAACCATACGCATTAACCAAGTAATCCTTCGGGGCCTACAGGCGCAAAGCTGTGCTATGTTTATAAATGGAAATAAGAAACTTACCTTTTAATTAAGAAACACGTTTCTTATTTCTGTTTAAAGCGGTAATTACCGCTTTAGCTTTCTATCGAATTACATTACAAGCCTTCTGTTCTCCTGTTTAGAATTCTAGGCACTACAAGTAATTGCCACGTCTAAGAATTATATTAATATTTTTCTATATGGATAAAGTGAATGCCGTTTTGTTTGCCTGTGTGTTTGTAATATAATATAAAAGCCTTCCTCTAACACTCAACCAATTGCAATAATAATCATACATTCAAAAAATTTAAATTAATTTTGACAAAAGTGGCGAGATGTATGTATGTATAAAATTGCAATATAAAACGAGTATTAGCTAGTTATTATATAAATACTAGTTTCTACCCACAGTTTTACCCACGTGAAACTCACGGAGACACATTACAGGGATAAATACAAAGTATATAAAAAGAAACCTATGTGTCAATCTACGTGTCAAGTTTGATCTAAATCCGTTCAGCGTTTTAGGCGTGATAGAAAAACAAATAAAATATTACTGGTGTATAGAGCAAGGCGAACGGAACTATAGAAAACAATTACAATAGCTTATCCGTCTAGATCAAAATCGTTGTGTAAAAGGATGAGCTAAAGATATCCGTAAACGGACAAGCTTGCATAATTAATGTGATTAAACTTATTAAATTAAAAGAGTTTAAGATTGTACTGGGAATTCCTCTTCTTTGGCTGTCCCTCCGGGAAAAACGCGTGAAGAAATACTTTTTTAAACATAAGTAAATACTTAGCAAATATACGTTGGTTAGTAGAAAGAGAAAATTTAATGAAAGTCCTTTGATCCTTTCCAAAAAATAACATATTACATAAATAGCTATATCCATATCTATATCTTCAGCCAGTACCGTGACTATTACACAATTCAATTATGCACATAATTCTCTACAGATACAACAGTTGTTTGATAAGATATAATATCTAATATTTCAAGTAATATGCGTTAGAGTTTATCACTAATCAAAACATGAACGATATCGTGAATATTTTAGTACAATATTATTATGCAATTGTTTAGCAAACTGATAATATTGTTAGCACAGTGCATTCCCCATGTCGTTGTAACTAATTAACGTCACGAGCCTTTGTTGAAGAAACACGCGTCTCATGTGTTTGTTTAACTTTATAATATAATGGAATCGATACGGTTTAAAATAACCCTTACGTAACCTTTATCGCTGCATAAGGTACCGTTATTCCTTTTTTCATCCATCCTTTTTTCGGCAGAGCTTATTATGGCTAGAGTTAAATCTCTTTTTAGAATCGTTATTCAAAGGTTCAAAGGATTTTGAGCTATGACGCATATCGAATAGTAGAGCGTTGAACTCGCTTGGATTAAATGATATTAAGACTCTGCTACATATTCATGTAGTAATATCAACTATCAAACACTACACACATGTAAGGGTTTTGGATAAATTCACTTCTGGCGGTGTTCTGATAAGATGAAACGGCAATGTTTTAAAACTTTAATACTAAAAAAGAGTCACGCAGTCAGCAGCAATTTTTCATTTTTGTAAAAGGGTATCGAAATCTGAATAAAAACGTTGTCGAAAATAAATTGTAATTTACCATATTTAATTAATCGTGCCGGTAGGTCTAGCCATATACGCGGCATAATTTTTGTTGTTTCATCAAAGTTTATTGATACCGACACTGGCGAACGTAGCGGTGACAATAAAGCAAAGATTTCCCATAAAAGGTTCAGCAAACAGTCGGTTGATTCGCTCATAAATCATCTTGTATGTACTCGAACGTAATACGTATGTTTTCTCATATTACCACAGATATAAAGACTAATCTGGAAGTGGAATTTTTCACGCCTATGTACCTACACACATCCGTATATTAACGTCTTTTTGTAATCTATGATTCATGAGATCTATGACTTTTGAAGCGTGTTGCGATTGTTTTATATTCAATTGTGTGTTTTATACATCTTCATCAAGAAGTTTTTATTACAATACATCAGACGAGATTAATTGGACGTGAAATTTATGGCTTTATGAATCTCGTATAAGGCTGTTATTATTTTTCTTAATTTATAATTAAATATAATATTGTCAATTTCGTAAAAAGGCATCCAGTAAGCGAAAACATCAATATGAATGATATCGCGTATAAATTAAGTAACGTTCATTTCGGAGATGTCGCCAATAATGATGATTGATAATACATTATGTAAATTACGAGACTCGTAAATACATTAAGGGCTACCAACCAATGATCATTAAGCGCAATTTTATTTGCAGTCAAATAGATTTACACAGTTTGTCAATATGGTGAATATTTGTTTAATACTAAATGCGGTCTGGGATAGATCCTTAAATAAATAGGCATTTTTTTACTATTTATCTATGAGACCGATATCTACGGAATGTGATATATCGTCAGTTTTCGAAAATGTGGGTAGCTATTTTTATATATAATATCTGCTCTGTGTAAAAAATATCCGAGCGCTAGGCACGGTCCTCTTCTCAGTGTGAGAAGAGTTAGGCTATAACCCTGGCCCAGTGTGGGTTGGCAGATTTCAAATATCTTCGAGAATATCACGTAGAACTCTTAGACATGCAGGTTTGCTCACGATGTTTTACTTTACCGTTAAAGCAAGCGATAATTAACTATTTAATACGCACATAACTATAAAATCTCAGAGGTACGTAAATTCCAACAGTCACCCTAAGCTATCGCTGCGTCTTTGTGGTTATGTTAAGGCTCCTATAATTGATTTATATATGTGAGCGTAGTTGAAGTAACAATGTCTCAGCCAGTAAGAGCTATCTATTTGTATTCTCACCGGCCCTATACGGCGAGCACTGAACTCGGGGACCTTGGTCAAAAATAGTCTAACGAATTTAACCAAATTTACACGCGCCTAACACAAATTTGTTTAGAGCTTATCTCTGTGTCTGCGGTACACAACGACACAATTTTTTACATGTACCTACGTTGATTGAATAGCTTCCCATACTTGGACAGTATAGTAGTAGGTTAGTAACCATTAACAATGCGTGTAATTGTACTTTTTAGATTGAAATACAAATAACTTACTGCTTCCAAATGATTCGGTTTTGTGTCAGTCGTTTTTGTATTGTATATTATTATTGATTAAGAAGAGTAGTAGTAAATCCATTTACAGATATTTCTGATCATTAAGTATTTTAAAACGTGCTAATAAAAGACGCCCGGATAATAAATACTGTTTACTCTTAAATCATTTTGATCGCCTAGAGGTCAAAAGCTCCCTATTAATCTAAATTTCTATACCATTTTCATACGTTTTGGCTTGCTACTCTACTTGTCCATATCAATTTTAACTATACCAAATCATACACTTCCCCTTGCAAGCAATATGTATGCTAAAAAGGTGAAAGTGTCTCTCTTTAAATATTTCTGATAGCATCACAGTTCGAACTTCGCCAAGCGTTTCTTCACATAACAATCCAATAAAAATTTAAGTATTGTTACAACATAACTGTTTTGAAACATAAGACATGTTTCAAAATAGTTATGTATTTGATTAAATACTGCGACATTTAGTACCTATCTATAATATTTTTTCAATTAACCTTAAGATCATGGCTGTTATTCTGCGTGTAGGTTTAATATATTTTTAGGTTAATCAGAAGGAAGTGACTGGACTGCCTCGTTGGTTGCGTGGCCTATGTTTGCGCTTATGTTTGCAATTATAAGTTCTCATGTTGGGTTACCGGCCCAGGTAGCGTCATTTGTTCCTTTTTTGGTGAAAAGTTTTAATGGCGTCGTATATTCGATAATGTGCCTTGTAAATAGCAATAGACTCGCCACTTATTGCAGGAGCCCAAAAATCTATTTTGGCGAAAAGAGGGTGTAATAAACCTCTACTCACCCTTTCTTTCTCTTTCCTCTCTTATCCCCGATATGCTAGCACGAGTCTAGTATGTAGGAGGAAGAAGTGAAAACCTTAAATGTGTAATTAGGTTAGATAAGTATTTCAATTGATCTTCTTGACACAGTTGTTAATATTTATTTGTTTAATCATGAATGATTCAACCTGGAGAACGGGATGTTTTTGCGTTTGATTTATATCTCACTCGTCAAAATGGAGCATGTCAATAATAATAAACTCACGTTTATAAATAGATACATAGTGATAGTATGACGGCTTTAAATCTATAAAAATAGATCATAGAGTGAGATAAAATGATTTATTCGAGTAATTATGTGAATAACATCCAATAGGAATGTTAAGTAACACCGCGTGCGTGTGATTCAGACGATTATATTCGGTCAATGCGCTAACACCCGGCGCCAATGTATGGAGCATCACTGGAATTTTCATGTTGTAGTCATTGTACAAACTTATAGCTCAATAATCCGTCAAATTGGACCAATTAACTTTGTAATTAATTATCAGATATGGTCCTAAGCCTTAGTGACTGTACTATGTAATATGCAAAGAATGCGAGCCTTTAGAGTAGACAAAAACACGAAGCTGAATATTAAGTTACAAGGCTTTAAAAAAACAAATATAATGTAATGGTTCTTGTACGTGACGCCAGTAATAAGGTAAAAGATTTGCGCGGATGGGCACAGCGATGTGCAATTGCTACAATATAAGAAATTCGAGAATTCGAAGGTTGTAAGACCCACATTCGAATTTGATAAAGTCGTCATTGATAACGATTCGAATCATAAACGAGTTTTCGAATCTTGATTGATCGTGGTCACAACATGTTTGTTAGGCAGTGAAGACCTTTTTAAGGCCGTCTCGTAATATCGCTATACTCTCTGTGCCCATCATACTACATGACTATATTTTCATATGCGTGGATAGTGTAATCAAATAATCAATAGATATTAAAGTTTCAATCGAATTCGAATTAAATGTCGAGTGTTTCAATTTGCTAGTTTATTCGAATAATTCATACTTTTATCGAAAATCGCATGTCGCTAGTATCCAACGTGTAAACTATCGACGCGAGTCAACCGCGCATGTAACCTGTACGATTAAATCCTTATATGTATCGCGCGCTTGTAGCTTGCGTATTTAACCCGCGCCAGCTACTTGCATAGTGTAAAAGTACTATTATATTGTGGTTATTTTCTCATTATAATACTAAAGTATACCTACAGAGTCTAGTTTTATTATTGTAGTAAGTACCAATGTACATATTTCAACGAAATACTTATCTCTAATATTTAACCAGCACATATTGAGTTGCAATACCAAGCAATTAATGCCGCACTGATCCGAGATTTCTTGAGCTATGATGTAATAACTCGCCTAACTGATGATCATTCTTGCCTACATGTTTATAAGTTTAAACCAATCTATTCCAAAAACATCATAGGCATTCCATAGATATCTTTGTCTGAAGGCTAATTAGATGGCAAATATTTTGGCATACCTGTGATATCAGCCGACATAAGCGGCGACAGGACTTTATGTACATTCCTGGCATTTCTTATCTAATCAAATTGTGCATTTGTCATACATTGCAAATAACAAAATGTAGCGCAGTACGGTTATCGTAATAACTAAGACACTAAATGAGGAAACATCTTGAAATGTTCTGTTTGTCTTGTTTCCGCCAGTCTGAATTTTATTCAGAATATCCTGGTGAGTAATGGCGGTCTGAGTAAGTAACGACGAGTTGAAACGTATTACAATATTATGATTTATTTATCTTAAGAAGAAATAATAAACGTCCCAAAGAGGACTCGCTAAATAGGAAATAATCCTTACATTGTGCGCAATTTACAAATATACAAATCACTGAATCAAACGACCTGAGTCAAAACAAATTCCTGTGATCATACAAATATTTGTTTTGTTCAGTGATTGAACTCTTACTACAATGTTGTAGCAGTAGCACGATTACTAATTCAATCACAGCGCCATCATGTAACCGTACCGTAATATACCAGTTGTTCAGAGCTCTTTGCAGCAAATGACGTACCATTCAATCGTTTGGATAAATAGTAATAGCCAAATTAGACACAGATGTTCGTTTAAGTGGTAGACGCAGGATAAAGTTGATATTTTCGCTCTAAATACGATTGCCTTTCCATTACCACTTACACGGTTGGCGGAAAATTAGAAGGATGATAAGCGGAATAAATTACTTCTATCGCACTTCATATTAGCGCAGCTGTGAAAGTATGCTTGACCATAAAATTACTTCAGTAATGTGGAATTCCATGCAGACTATAGTTTCAGGTGATAGGAAAATTTGCAGTGTTCCCATTTCAATTAAGCTTCTATAAAACGTTAATGTACATTTATTATAGTTCAAGATGGTAACTCCTTAGTAGCTATTCGGTTTTTATTGGTACATGCCTCGTATTGACTCTCACACGAAGTAAAAATGGCGTTATAGTATGAAAAGATGAACAAAAAGGTTCTCAGTGAAGCACGTATCAAATTTATAGACTCTAAAGGCTTTGACGACGACGTCTTCAAATACGACGCCGTCAGAGTGCCCTTTATGTAGAAAATGTTCAGGTAGCTTACAAAGTATTATTCTTACTGTCTTAAATTTAGCTTCTTCTTAAATGACGTGACAACGTAGGTACTTCTAAATACAGATTTTTTCAGTAATTATTTTGCATGAATGCTTTGGAAATAAATAAAAAAGTTGTATAAACCACTACAAGTAATAAAACAATGTTTATATCAATACACTTCGCCGATACGTCGATAAGAAGTGCCCGACTCAATTGGTATATTGTTGTATTAAGATTGACAGCTGTCAAATTACAGATAACTATCAAGCTAAACATTCACTTTGTGTCTGTAGTGCATACAATTATACGTTGTTACGTATTACACATGTACATTAATCAAAATCAAACGTGTGTGCCATTTGTCGGTAAATATTTATTTAGTGTCTGATATATTGTTTGATCGACGTGAACCTGATTTGCACCTGTAGGGTTGGTGAATATTTTTGTTTTGTTTTTTTATGTCGGTGAATAATTCAAGAGTGAAATGTATAGTAACTGGTTGGAAATACTTTTCACGCTATTTATCAGAATGTATTTAGTATATTGAACTCATACCGTTCATAAATGACCGCGATGATTACATTTTCTGTAGTGTCCGCTACATTGCAGTCAATGTGTTAAACAAGAATGTGCCGTGTTCTATTTTGGTGTCTATCATATTTGTAGTTTTGTTACAAAGGTTTCGAGATAAACGGAGTGTAATCTATGTAATCAATCAATTATTATCAAGGTTCAAAATAATCTAAATAGCATTATATCACCGATAACTTATAAATATTTTATTATTAAATATTCATTATAATTGAAGGTCTAAATTCCACTTTTTTAAGAAACTTATTATATTATTTATTTGTTTCTGCAAGCACGTATTGTTTCAAATAAAATAAACACCACCAGATAGAGCTTATAAATCGCCGCGCAACAATTTATTTTGACACTAGTCGTGGAATTCCATCGGTTATCACGACCATGCCCAATGCGGCAAAGTCGATCTCCTAATGCCGATTATTTACAGTTGCTTGCAAATAAATAATGTCCAGTTTATCACTGTGTCGAAAAGCAGTAGCACAGGTAACCGGAGAGGAATAATAATAATCCGGGTTTAAATCAAACTTAAGTTGTATTTACGATGTTCGAGACTGCGATGCGGCGCGGCGGCGCGTGCCCTAGGCATGCGTATCTTGTGTATTCTATTCTGTAAGTCAGCATATGTATAGATACATGTATGATAGCATACTAAATGAAAATTATGTGGATACCTAATAAGGCAATACATGAATCTAAAAGCCGTATTTCTTGATGTTTGTCACACTTAAGGTTAAGCTGCGCTGCGGGCCTCTTGATAATCTCAAATTAAGTGATCGTTGTACTGTGATGTAAACTTAAATTATGGTGCATTGCTAATACGCTAATATACCGAGCTATTGTAGATATTATAATGAGGAAAGTTATGATCATATATTTGCAAGTTAGAGATACGCGTAAAGCAGTTTATACTGCCCCTACGCATAGTTAGGAGAATTCAGAAAGCTCATGATTATAGCTTTCATATTACAATTATAATCAGATATAGTGGACTGCATAGCAATTGTTTAAAAGCGTCAGAGTGCAGCAGCAAATTTAAGTTTAAATAAAGATTTAGTGTGAATCAGACGAAATGCCAATGTCGTGTTTGTATTCACGGTGGAATTCAAAGTAAAGTAAGTGATACATCATCGTCAAGACCAACAAATAAAAATCAAAGGACATCGGTATGGGGCTTAAAATAAAGATGAACGTAAATACAGATGGGCGGGTCTTCAATAAATACAGCACGGCTACCTTACGCACTAAACCGAAGTTATTTCCGACATCCAACACAAAATATTTTGCATTCTTTCAGAATGTACGATTACATTTATATAACAGCAAAACCACGTCTTTGTTATGTATTTTCGAGGCGTTTGTTTGAACTTCAAATATGGCGGAAGCTGTAAACTTATGTCAACATTGCCTGTTATTAGAAGGTCAGTAGGCAAACAGGTGCATTCTTTGAAATACTGAATGCTAAAGCTGGTCTGCCCGTGACTTTGTTCACTTTGACCCACTTTCGTATAAATACGTAATGGTGGCCACGCAAGCCTCCCAAACTGGGCAAATTTATTCTAATGCTTGTTTAGTTTTATTGCTCCCAAAGCAGAAACAGAAGTTTCCTTTATTAGCGCCATTTACGCTAAGCCCTATTTTGATTTATCACACCGACCTTAAATGTACCAAAATCATAAATGTTGTGTTTAATTTCTTTCTTAAATTATAGGTTATTTATACTGCGTTTGTAAATAATACATATTCATTTAAATGTTGTAACAAAGTAATAAAGACAGTATTCGAAAGTTTTTGAACGGTTTAATTATTGCGTGTCATAAAATATCAATATTATTGTTTATTAGTATATTACAGAAACAAACAAGAACAATTGTAACTTGTGGTATACTATTTGTATTGTATTGTCATTGTTTTTAACAAGCCTGGCCGCAGAGGTAACAGCTACAGAGCTGTTACCAATGACTGCTAACAGTAGCAGTCATTGGTTACCATGGTAAAATTTAAGACAATCTTGTAGCATTAGATGACACTATTTTTGTTTTTTTTTATGTTTAATATGTGTTTTTGTAGTCTTACGCCGTACTCACGGCGAAGATATAGGCAAATGTGCATTATATCCACATTTTGTCAACTAAGGTACCTTTATACTCGTACTAGCGTATACACGAGTAGCTTGTATATTGCCGTCTACTGGGCACAGTATTTTTAATTCTAATTGATTTGAAATTAAACACTTTATACGGATTTTGTCGCGATGTTTATTTTAATAAAACACTTTCATTACATAATTTTTTTAAATTTGACTATAATTATTGAACATTACTACAATATTTTAAGCTACCTATTTAATTTAATTAAAACTATTCATATTTAAGTTTACACTTTGCCCCGACGTTCGGTTGCTTTACAGCAGCCATGTTGCCACGGGGAGACTAAAATGGTAGTTGTCTCAATGTTCTGAAGTGTACCTAGTTATTTCAAAGTACCTGAACATAATTTAATCTTTGGCGTTTCTATTTACGCAGCAAGAGCTCAGTGTTATATTTCAATGTATAACATTCGCGTAAACATAAGACAATATTATCTAATTGATTTATTATAATTTACGGCTGTTTATATAGCGGCATTACGCTTTAATACAGGAGAAAAAGGACTATTTAAATCTTGTTTTAAACCCATATAAAAATATTTAAAGGTATAGATTCTATATAGACTCTTAAAATATAAATATCGACAAATAGATTTGAAAAAACAACCAGCACTACACGAGCAACACTAACAAAAAGGATCCATGTAAAAACTTTGTCAATATCATTCAAAGCAACAGCAGACAGTAGCGAGAAGGCTTTCAAACACACAGGATGTGACGTAGACAGTGTGCTCACGTCACGCTTTATGCGTGTTTCACACACGGTCCCATTTCATTCAGTTGACTTAGGACGGAGGTTTGTCAAGTAGCTGACAGCGTTTTTCGCTGGGATCGACAATGTTTTTCTTTTATTCCAGATCGCAAGCAAAACACGTCGCACGTTGTGTGCTTTTCATTTAAATTTGGGTATTCAATTTCATGTGCTCATGGCAAATATTTTGCAGGTACGCCACATAAAATGTATTGGTTTTCGATATGGGAAATTTTACTATGAAAAATATTGATACATTTTTCATCAATGGCGAATGAAGTTTTTATGAACAGGCATGCATTTCTTTTATTTTATGTATTACCAGTCATTTGGGTTACTAAAACTCTTAATCTCTCCAGCTAAGCTAGAAGGCTTGTGTTAGCAGTGAATTTTCGTACAATAGGAGATTCGAACCGACAATCTCTCGATCGCAAATCAAATCCATTGGGCTTAAGGGGTTAAATTTATTAATAGACACTAATAATAAATTTAGTGTCGAAACACTATTTAACATATTATGAATAAAAAATGCGAAGTTTATTTGTATGCAGCTGAAACAACAGAACCGGTTATAATAAACTATCATTAAATGTTAATAGTATTGATTTGAAAACCATTTTTTTATTCGGGCTTTTACGGGCAAATTCGGACATGAAATCAATTCATCAAATCGCCACTCTCGAGAGCTATATAATATATATATATATATATATATATACCGATTTGATTTTTATATTTTTTTTTTTTCGCCTTTACAGGACAACGTCTGTCGGGACAGCTAATATATATAGGTATATATATATATATATACAGTGTGAGTGAAACAACATAAGCGCAACAGATTTTGCTGCGAAGTACTATGTGTTTAAAGCTTATTAGATACAGATTAACGTCAATTAATAAAAACTAGGGGCAATGGGGACTTTTCTTGAGATTTTTAACAATGTTTAAAAAACATTGTACAAACCTCAGTTTTGGTCTAAAATGTTCCTTACTTTTATGCCACCGGTATTTTTTTGGATGTGAATAGTATACCGTCGTTATTGTCTACACATTGCGTATTATTACTGTTTTTGTTTAAACACGATTAACCACCTGGTTCAAAAGTTACAAGGTTTTCTTGGTACAAGGTCCATAACTACTAAAGAAAAATATAAATCGAAGAATATTATTTTTATTATTTTTCCTAGCGATAAAAGGATGTCTAGTTTCACTCATTTTCATATGTGCACTTTATGAAAACTCACACCCTATATATAATAATATCAGCCCTGTATTAAACTGTCCCACTGCTGGGCACGGGCCTCTTCTCAGTGTGAGAAGGGTTAGGCCGTAATCCACGACGCTGGCCTAGTGCGGGTTGGCAGACTTCACATATCTTCGAGAATATTACGGAGAACTCTCAGACATGCAGGTTTCCTCACGATGTTTTCCTTCACCGTTAAAGCAAGCGATAATTAACTATTTAGTACGCATATAACTACGAAAAGTCTGAGATGCGCGCCGTGGGTTCGAACTCGAGACCTCTGCATGGCAGTCCAACGGTTTTCCACTAGGCTATTGCTGCTGTTATAGAGCTATAACCTACAGTTAATTCTAGCTCATCTAAATGAAAATAATAAATACATCAAATCTATTTAAATAAAATTGAGTGTTAATAGTACGGTTTATAAAATAATGTCTTCTTCCTAGCCGGCTTTAAATAACACAAAATAAAATAAAGAAAGATTTCTAAATATTTGTTTACACCTAATTGTCATATAAGCTGCGTGTTAACGATACATTACACGAGCGAAGCTGCAGGCATAAGGTAGTTTATAAGTTCAAGTTTAATATTGTGTAAAATTTGCCAACAAACAGGAAACATGTTTCAACATTTTGCAACTAAGCGCAACAATGCCTATTTTAATGTCCTAGATTGACAGTTGTTACTGAATAATGATTGATCGCTATTTCAGTTATTGAAGTCAGTAGATTTGCTTGAAGCGCGCGCTGTCGCAATATTTTAGCAAAGGTTTAATTTGCTATATTTTCTTAGGTAGCGTGGCCGTAAAAATCTGAATGAAGATAAGTTGTTTGAACTAAACATACCTATTATATAGGTACACCATGAACTTCTAAACTAATTTGAAAAAGGAATTATTTTCGCAAATGGCCGCCGACACTCTTGCTACATTGTATGGAAAATAATCAACGTTTAGGAACACTTCCACAAAGGGCACTTCACCTTTTCATAATGTCGGTATAATGACGGCCATCAAGTAAAGTTTATAGAAAATTAGTCGAGATAAAATAGAATTTTTATAACGATAATGCTATAAAATTATCTCGTTCTAGTAATAATAAAGTTTATGGTCAATTCTCGCTGTAATATGTGGTCTCGTGCACGGTATTAACGCGATTGTGGTACTTTTACTCTTAATAGAGACCAATTTTATCGATATTAGAAGCTTTTTGCGAAAATTACTTTATAAAAATGGAGATGAGTTTGAAAATATAGCGGCGAACATTTTTTTATTACATTTGATGTTTGTTGGCAATATTTCTGTACCTACATTTCTGTTCGAATTGCTTTCCTGTACGTGTTTAAATGAATAAAGAAAAATAAATACGAATTAAACATCAGCAATAAACGATGCTAGAACTAATTAAACCATTTAGAAGAAGAACCACAGACCACGTCTACATTATCAGTTAATTACTTTCCGTTTAAAATGTCTGAAGTAAGCTGTTTTTTGTTCAAATCTCCAAAGACTCACCGCATTGTAATTTTTCTCGGAGTAATGTTATTGTAGAGAAGATGTTATTATTTTGTCTAGCAAGATTCTTTGACTTTGTAACTGCTAAATTCAACATTGCATAGTTTAACATAAAGGGGTACATTTACGCAATAGAATGTTTAGTCTGCATTCACGTCCATAATTATGTATTCTGCGCCACCGGAGATTGCAGATATGTATGTTTAACAACTTTATTATACTTACTGGTATTAGGTATAATGCAGGCAGAAATCGTAAGATATTGAAATTTGTTATATTAACAATGACAGCTTTGTTTATAGACGGTCATTTTTCAATGGTGGAGCTTTAAGTTTCACTTTGATGTATGCAATTTTAAAATTTTCATATTTAGTTCTTCTAATTTGCTGTTTGTTCAAAATTAGATAGTTGTCTAATATCTCATCGCTGGTGAAGCGTAACAATGAATCTCCTTGTAATGTCAGTCATTTTGGAGGGCGTCTATTTTAATTTAATATAGCACGTGACGTATTAAGAGGAAAGTTATTTACTAATTTTCTTTTTAATAATAATATTTCTTGTCAACCATATTTCTTCGTTTATACTACACATTTAGTTTAAACAATTTTTTAATTAGCACATTTAAACTCATTTCGACTATCTTGATGATTTAGATGATTTTAGTTTCAGTGACAGCTGCAGGTAATGAATAAAGTAGTTTAAATATATATATATAAATAGCCAGAGACAGAACGGTTCAGTACCTTCTCCCCCTTTATTTTTCAACCGATTTTTTTTTCGTTTTTAAACAGCTATTGACGAGCTTTAGAGTTATCATTCTTTTTTAAATATAAATTCGTGTATGTTTTCCCTACATTTGCAATAATGACCATGAAAAAAATTCGACCGTTGGTCGAACACTATTTAATATATGTAGTCTATAAAATCATATATAATAGATATAGATTTCTCGCGGAGATACCGATTATAAACGTTACTGGCCGAACCTTCAAGTCAAAGACAGACAAAGCACGATTTGATTGCCACCCGCCTCGATCAACGATTTGCAAACTACAATGTATGTAATAGGCATCTAACGGTCTAATGTAGACACGTTCTTTAACATGTACTAAGTACATAATGTTCTGTTATTTGCGGTTGTATCGCCTCCGGCGCCGGGGTGAAGGTTCGAGTGCCGGCGCGGTACGTCGTAGTAATTTACCAATTAGTCACTGTGATCGGACACTCACGTTTCACGCTCGCGCCCTTTAACTACCATTACTTAGTGAATGACTAGTGTTTTGTCGCGACTCAACTTGTGGTTACAAATTGTTTACGCGTAAAACACGTTAATTAGGGTTTTTACAGCACGTTATTTGTAAATCTTTTCTTACGAGCATTTACCGCAATTTACGAAATAAAAATGTATAATCAGAATTTAAATAAAACTGCTAATTAAATGATGATCACTATCATGGGTAGATATCCCAACCAATATTACAAATGCAAATGTGAGTTTGTTTGTTACACTTTCAAATCTTAACTATTCGACCGATCATCATAAAATTTTGCATACACGTTGTCAGGAGTACAGAATAGGACATAGTGTACCTTTCATACAGAAAAAAGGACTGTTACTAACCTAACGTACAATTGTGCGAGCGAAGCCGCCTACAAATGTAAATAATAATAATGGATACATAACCTGTTAGCTTATATATAACGAGACGTAATGATAAAAGCATTGTGTCTGGCTGCCGGCGTCCGTACGCAAAAACGAAATAATATGCTTACTGCTTTCCTTTTATTTATTTTCCTATAGAAAACCGTGCTACGAGCTAAGTGATTTTCATGCATTGTTCATACTACAAGTACCTAGTTGTGTATGAGTGGAGGTTGCAAAGACTGATTGTTTTATGACTATCTAAATACGACAGCTTAGAATGGATGCGGACTTTACATCCAATCTTAACCAATATTATAAATGCGAATGTGAATTTGTTTGCTTGTTACACTTATACGCCAGAACTACTCGACTGATCAATATAAAATTTTGCATAGACGTTGTCAGTGGGACAGAAAAGGATATAAGCTAACTTTTATTTAGAAAAAGAGTAATGTTTCCATAGGATAGCTGGTTATAAATATATTTATTTTACATAAATAATTATGTTCAAATACTTTGATACATGTAATAAAATAGAAAACATTTCCAAAATCATAATTAATGTAACAAACAGAATACCCACAAAGTTTTAATAGGGTGAATAGATAACAATTTATATGTCTAAAGTAGGCGCTAAGTAAATTACCTACCAGATAGAGTTTGACTTAAGTGTATCTTATAACGAGGCTCGTGCTTAAGTTTGCGGTATGAGTTTTTCGAAATGATTTATTAGAAGGCTATGATTTACAACACAATAATTGTTTACGGATAAAAGGTCATTGCATAGTGCTTTAAAATTAACATCTATAAATTGAGTGCCGTTCAGCCGGGTCATCTGAAATACTATTATTAGCCGCGACAGTGACATCTGAAATAGAGCTTATTGTTAAAAATTTTTTGACATCGAATCCATTTATTGCCGTATACAGATGTCTTCAAGTCAATCCCTCCTAGCACCAAACTTGCAGTATTTTTATTAGACGTTACTATATGGAAAATAGAACATACATAATCTCACGCTTATATCCCCGGAAGCGTAAGCAGAGGTGTAACGCACCAACATCATCGTAGGGTTGCCAGTTTCTCGGTTTTCTATCAGATACATTCTTTCGGAGAGTGTGCAGAGGAACTGCATAATTTGATTTCTCCTTCCCCATTCTACCATCGGACGTCCAGAAATCAGTCTAAAAGAAAAACAAAATATGGCGGAAAAATTGCTAGTAATTCGTTACGACAAGGCAAATTAAAATTGTTTTATTGATATTAATTAATGAAAAGGGATTAGATTGCTTTTCTTTTTTAATTTAACGTGCCGGGTGATGCTTTAAGTGTCATGTCACGTCGTCATTTGAGTCATGATGAAATGTTACGAGCCGTGGGTATGTTAGAAAATGGTGCTATTCAACGCATCTTTGCTGAGGCCCTACACACCAGCCAAAACGTGATATAAAGGTTGTGGTAACGTTATCGCAGTACTGGGGATGTGGCTGAACGGCACACGGGTAGATATCGTGATACTACGCAGAGACAGGGTCAATTTCTCCAAATGACCGCCAGAAGACAAACCAATACCACAGCGAAGCAGCTAGTACAAAGGCTCCAGGAGGACCACCAGCTGCTGGTGGGCGACCAAACCGTGTGAAGGAGGTTGCATGAGTTGGTCTTCATGCTCGAAGACCGCTCCGTGTACCAGCATTACGACGTGGCAATAGCGGTCGGCGGCTTTCGTGGGCTGGGGAGCATTTATTATGGAGTGATGAATAATGGTGTTTGGTGCTGTTCACCGAGGAGTCCCAGTTTGGATTTCTTCCGGATTCACGAAGAACACGCGTTTGGACAACTCCAGGGAGAGTCTACGGCACCCTCAGGAGGTCCACTCATACTAAGACGGGCGAATCGTGGTGTGGGCAGAAATTCATCTTGGCGGACGAACCCAGCTCGTTTGGATCCAAGGCAGTATGACAGCACAAAAATACTTTTCCTATCATACTAATTTTATACGGCGATTAAAAAAATACCATATTTATTTAAAAGAAAAATCACGATATGTTATTTATTTTTTATTATATATAAGACCTTAAAATAACCTATCATTAGCTATAACAGATTTTTTTTTAAATTTAAAATGGGTTATTTTATTGAAATTAAACTACTATATACGGATTTTATCGCGTTATCAACGCGATAAAATCCGTATATAGTAGTTTAATTTCAATGAATAACATTCGCGTAAACAGAAGACAATATTGGGATATTTTATATTTCATCAAATATCTAAAAATGTTGATTATGTTGATATGTGTAGTTTAAGGTACCACGTAAGAGAGGACGAGTCTATTGTCGAATACCAGACTCACTTCCAGACTTTGTGTTACCACTAAGAGTTTCTTGAAAAAGAAGCTCAATAATACTTTGTCCGACCTATAAACATACCTGGGCCTCGTGCACATCAGAAGCATTCACTACCGCTAATTAAACTAGTAAATGCAGTACTTACGTATTTGGAGATATAAACGAAGTGAAATAAGATGTCGTAGGAAGCATAGCGATTGTAAGTTGTGTGCTTTTACATAGAGGTCTAGTAAATAAACAATGCGGTTCTATTGTCGACTCTGTTTACATTTAATGTAGATTATATCTGTGCACGCACATTGTACGCACCAAACTTAGTAGCTGTATCGGATACTTGTGATTTCTTGTCTACCAGATATCTTAACATAGAACTTAACAATGTTTTGATCAATAGATTACTATGTTACCTAACAAGATTCAGTAGATTATTATTTTAGCTCAAGTAGTACATGATATTAAACTTAAAACTAGAGGTATACGTCATGCCTTTACCAAGCTAAAAACGTTGAGATGAGTGACATAGAATTGCATGTTTTTGTAAATGTACTGTAACTGTAACGAAAAATAGTTTCTGTAACTGTAGTCAAAAGAGGATTAGTAATCGCGGTATTGAATTACTTTTGCTATTGTTTTGTAATTATCTTTAGGTACTTTAATAAAACTGTAGAGGTTTCAGTCTAGTGAAAACACTGACTTTATACTTTTTTGAAATTTGTGTTTGTCTGTATGTTTGTTCTCTAAAATCTCGCGAATGACTAGACAGATTTTAATAAGTCTTAAAATTATGTGTTGCTGGTTTAATATATAGTATATATAATATATGGTATAATATATGGTATAGTATAAAACTGAAGCATGTTTTATCTCAACCATTTAAGTGATTCCTAATATACAGTTTGACTTCGCGATTTGACAGGATCGGAATAAGCCAATACTGGAATCTAAATATTTTAAGAAATTTGATCTTTTATTACTTCAAATGTAATATGAAACTTCTTAACCAACAAGTTAATCTCCGAAATTATAAACCAGTTTGCAGGGTAATAAGAAGCCATAGGTACCATGGCAAAAGAAAAACGATTCGCTGACGTCACCTTTCATCCGTTTCCGTTGAATTTTACATTATCACACAAGTCCTTGATAGTTATAGTGGTGATGTAATAGTAATGTTATAGTAATTGACTCAATATGAGTTTGGTTGTTGACTACTGAAAATATTTGACGGATAACAAGCTGCGTTTCACATCAATATTTGATGGTATGCGTTACGTCACCAAACCATGAATGAAGCCGACCATGAAAAGCCATGAATGATGATGAGTGAACTGAAAAGTATGTTAAACATACCAACGTTACTTTGTGACGTTGAGCTTTTAAACTGACTTGAAAACATTAAAAGAATGAAAATTCCGTTGAATTGTAAACATTGCGCGTATTTTTAACTTGGTCCTCTTTAAAATATCTAGTAATTACTCGGGTTATAGAAACCACTACCTGTTTGCCGAAATTTTTTAGTCTGAGTATTGTTTGCCAGTGTCTATGCGAAATGCTATAGGACACAAAAAAAAACAGCTTAGTATCATTATCGACGTTATATAAATGATGATTAAATTGTGCTTTTTTAAAAACAGTAATCTGTAGGTGAAAATACTAGCTTTTAATTCGCATTCCTTTATTTTAAAAAACAAGTGCCCTACTGGAGATTATTCCTGTATCGCGAGACTTATTAAATTCAACACAATCCACAGCACTTGGCAAGGTAATTGGTGACGATGCGACTATTTCAACCCTTGCGCTACCCGAGCAATCGTTTCTTTATAATTATTCAATAAATACGAGCATATTCGGTGTTATATTTATTAACATATCTAATTTTATAATTATTTACAGATGTAAATCTTCCCCGAATAGATCTTCGGTCTCGATGGTGTAGTGGTTAGTGTAACCGACTGCCACGCCTGAGGTCGCGGGTTCGATTCCCGCACAATTCAAACATTTGTGCGCATGAACATGGATTTTTATCTTGGTCTGGGTGTTTCTATGTACAATATGTTGATATGTATTTACAAAAAAAAGTATATTTGTATGTTTGTCCATTGTCTAGTACCCTTAGTTTGGGCTAGATGGTGTTGTGTGTATGTGATAGAATATTATTATTATTAATGCACATAGTCTAGAATGTTAGTTGGTTTTACATATTAGGCGGCTTATCTTTATGACATGTAATAAGCGAATATGATATATCTATCTGTAACCACGTGACTTCGTCTACCTCACATAATATTATTACATAACTATGTACTACGAAATTGAATGAACGTATGCCAGTAACTACGCAAGATTATGACCTAACTTCTCAGAAATGAGCGTATTTAGTAGACCGCTTATGACACGGAGGAGATACCGTTAATGAATTTATGTTCCAGAGTTTAACAATGTTATCGATAGCGCTTCATGTACCGTCATGGCGGATATTAATTTAGTAGACGTTCATCAACGTTCCTACGTTGACCTGTTGAAAAATCGTCCTTGTAAAAATATGGGTCAATTGGTGACATCGGTTACTAACCGATAATATTTGTCTTTGAAATAAGTTTCTTCTGTATTCCTGTAATTGAATTGAGTAATTGTTTAAAGCTTTTTATGAATAGTAGAGCCTCGCTGATATCAGCTTGAATAGGCCAGGCCAGTTCGACCAGGGAAGGACTACCCTCTCACAGAGTATCGACGTGAAATAGCAGTATTCCTACTGTTGTGTTTCGTTCGGTGAGTGAGAGTGCCGGAGGCCCAATCATCCTCTTTCCACCTTCCCGCTCCTTCTCCTTCCCATTTCCTTTCCTAAATGGTCGGCAACACGCAAGTGACGCCTATGGTGTTGCAGGCGTCCATAGGCTACGGTGACCACTTACCATCAGGTATATGCTTGATTGCCACCTTTGTTGTATAAAAAACAAAAAATAAGTAACAGTAGTAATAGTTCGGTTGCTATCACAACCGATCTTAAACATAAAATTAAGATGGACGGAAGTTAATCGATGTTTTAACTGCGTTAGCTGAGCCACTAGCACGGGTTGTAAGCATCGTGTAAACGACCGACGCGAACCACCCGTGCGAGTAACTCTAAATATTCTCTTAACTAGCGCATTTGCATATTTATAGCTAAACCTAGAAGTATGGAAGTATAACCTGCGTCAGCTACTTGCATCACTAACATATTTTATAGCTTTTGTTTAATGTTTCTTTTTAATTTTAATTAGTGCCTTACGATTTGCACTACATATAAGATCTCGCTAGATATTACATAAGTCCTATACATGCTTGGTAAAGAAATAGGTTCTATTTATTTTTAGATAAGTACATACACGAGTGACGTCTTGTAATGCTTTTTTTAATTATATCAATACTAAGTTACGTATGAAAACAAAGTGAATGAGTGTTCTAAAACTTTTCATTAATTGATAGCTGTAGAATTTTGATACAAAGTCGCTGATCCAAGTAATTATATTGTTAGCTTTCTTCCCTCTCTATTTTACTCACTACAAGTTTTACTACAGTATTATGTAGGTAACGCTTCCCTAGCACCTATGTAGGTATAATAATTTTGGAATCGTGGTAATGCTCAAAGTATACACTTATAACGCGTTTACATGAGTTTAGTTAGTACGTTTAACAAGCCGCAATGTCACAGAGTTATGCATATACAGGGTGTCCGGTAATTAATGGATAACCTTGAAATGTCTTATAGTAGAACTGAAGGCCGTTCAGAAAAAATGAAATAAAAAAAATAAAAAAAAGAAATATATGTATATATTAAAAAGTGCAAGCTATATTAGCACAGCATAATTTTGACTGTCTGTCTATTAGCATAATTAGTGTTTAATAATAAAAAAACAAAACACCGATGGATTTCATTAATATATGGTCGTAGTATACAAGAAAGTTATACATGGTAATTTAAAAAAAAACATATCTCAGGTAGTAGTTAGGATAGATGTTTTTTCATGTTTTTTTCTGAACGGCCTTCTGTTCCACTATAAGACATTTCCAGGTTATCCATTAATTACCGGACACCCTGTATAAGGCCTTATATACCTATTAACTACAAAATTTACTAATAACGATGTAAGCATTCCAGTTTCCTTCCTTTCACTTGCTAATTAAGTTATTGTATACTATATAGTAAAGCAAATCCTAGACTCTATAAATTTTACTATCTAGCAAAACTGCAGAATCTCAGTGGGAAAGTCGAGATAGCAATAAAGCACCATTAATTGGAATTAAACAGATTTTCATAAGACATACTACTAATTAATTCACGTTGGCTTGTATAATAATACTGCTCATAAGGAAACAAGATACGGGGAACAAAATAGGGAAGGAAAGGCAATTAATAGCAAAGTAAATAATTTTAAACTATAGGTACCCCTAAACAATTCAGAGCGTTAATAGGCTCGCGTTGTCTTTATTAATTGGTGAAGTAAATAAAGCCTTTAATTCAGTAGTAATAAACAGTACATTTACGAGTTCGCGTGCCTCATTTATTTCGTGGAGTACGGACGAAAGCAGTTGATGTGAAAACATCGGCGATTGCTCGCCTACACTACCGGATAGATAAGTACCCGTGTTTCTAGAGGCACTTTCAATTATGCATGAGCCTACTTTTATCTGACTACTTGACGAGCTGACAAATTATATGGCAGTTGTTGTTAGAGCAATTTCTAAGATTTCCTTGGACCACTTTCACCGTGTTTATGGAATGGATGGAAAATTGCTGATTGCTTAATAAAGATTTTTATTTTGTAACAGGCTACAAACGTATCGTAGACTGCACGGATGGTGTATTGGTTAAAGTGGCCCCTCGCCGCTGCCACCGCGCCGAGTTTTGTGGGTTCGATGCCCACACGAGACAAAAATTTGTGAGTTCCACAAATTATTGTTCGGAATCTAAGTGTTCTTTGTGTCCGTTGTTTGAATCTATGTAAAGTCTCCGCGACGCAGGAATTATAAGTGCGGGAGTTGACTTTTTAAAACAATAATAAAGCAGCTGTGTGTAACGGTGTGGGTTTGATTTCCAGATCAGTTAACGTGTTGTGTGAGTCGCACAATGCACCCGGTAGTCAGATAGTTCTGTAGCATATATGTATATCATGACAACTCGCATTTGATTGCCAGGTCAGTCAAAGTATTATTAAAGTATAGCTATGTATGCGGTAGTCGGAATTAGGTTCGCCTGCTATCATAACAAGATCCACATACAACCTTTATCCAGGTAAATAGAACTTAATATCCCGTGATGCACAGTTTTGCATGTGTTTTCGTTCATACCGTGTAACTATCCACGTGTATGTGCATAAAAAGATTTTCTAAGAAACTATATAGGTATACGGCGAATATAAAAAGCACATTCGTTTCCTAACATCGTTTTAATTGTAAAGTTACTTCATAATTTATGTAAGCATCAAATACACAAATTCTTGCAAACAAACATTGTTTACAAGAACAATTCACAAGTTCACAATTGATTAAACAAAGCTAACACAGTCATAAATATAGCGATGGGTATGTATGAGTAATTAACTTTGTTTTTTTATACTAAGACCAATTGTGTAAGCAAATTGCTATGAGTAGTTTATATTAAAATAGGACGTGCGACTGTAAATAATTTTGAGAAAGTAAATGGTACGTAAATGTCAAAAGGAGGATTACTAATTTTATGTAATGACAAAATGTCATGATTAAGTAGGTAGGTTCTTATTCTAGCTATTCATTCGATTAATATTATCTTACATTTACACGAATGTTATTAATTAAAATTAAACTGCATTATACGGATATTATTGCGTTGTTTATTTACTTTTATTACATTATGTTAAAAATATTACACTACTACTGTTCATCATCATCGTCATCTCAGCCGAAAGATGTCCACTGCTGGTACTGCCTCCCCCAAGGTTTTCCACACTGACCGGTCTTGGGACATCCAACTGTTAAACTTTACTACTATTTAAATTATTAAAACTATATAGATTTAGTTTACACTTTCCCTGACGTTTCGGTTGCTTTTTAACAGCCAGCACAGCCATCCATATAAACATTTGGATGATGATGGGAGATGGCTGCTCATTTATCGATAATAATAAATTCCGTATAAAATAGTTTAAGTTCTTCGTTTGTAGTTATGTTGTGGACTGCTTAGCTTTAAGCGGTTTCTGTAGCCAATTATGGTTTACTAATTCTATCTTTCGCACGTTGCTGGTTTCCCTAAGGAGGCCTTATTCAAATAGTCCCAAAGGAGATACGGCAGAAGTATACTACACTTAGATATATTTAGCCAGCCATGGCGTTAGATCCAGGAAAAAGGAGCAGTTTATTGCCTGCCTTGCCTGCCTAATGGGCATGATTCCTGAGAAATTATAGACAGAAGAAATAAATAGATAATACTTTGCCAGACCTCCTACGTCTAAATGGAATCTAGATCACATGCACGGCAGTCAGATTTACTGTTATGGCCAGTCCCTTACTCTACTAAGGGCTTCCCCTATCACCTCCAAATAGCATTTATCTATAAGATAAAAGTCTCGCTATCTCTCTCCTTTAACCTACCACGTAAGACAGCATGCGATTTATCTTTCGGATAACTTATACTTGTTAGCTGTGGGAATGGCCATAAGTCAGTCAAATATATAGTCCATTAATAATTGCCTCCTGTTTTAAGTGTACTAATTGCCTATTATGCAAAAATAGCATAATCGTCGCCTTTCATAATTCAGTTAATTTAATAACTACATAAGTATATAATTTTCTAGCATACCGTAAGTCCGGTAGCTCGATAAAATCATGAATAAAAAATCGTGAGCAAAAAGTGAGGCAATATCTTAAACCATACATTACCAGTAAGATTGCTCACTCAAACCAACTAGTAGTTAGTATACCGACGGATTGGTAATAACTGACCGATAGAAATCGAGTAACAAGTCATACCGGCATCAAGCAGCGCCGGCTTGTCATTACTGTACAATTAATTTGTCGTTCCGAGCAAAGCAAATACTGCTCCGGGCAAATCATGCGACTCTACGATAATATACATTTCAAGTTTCCAATAATACCCATGACTTAAGTTCTTTAAAGCCCCTTTAGTAAAAGCGGCGTTGAATAGCAAAGAGAAGAAAAGGTTGAGATTTTCAGCGAGTGACTGGTTGGTACTTATTTTGTAGTCCACTTGATATGCAATTGCATCGATTAGTCTGTCTAGTAAACTCTTCGTAACCTCAAATGATGTATAAAAGCTAGTTTAAATGTCTAGACATTTTTATTATCGCTTTATTACGGTTGTAACTTATCTTGCCACTTTCGTTTCTTCAGGGCAAGTGTTAAAAACAGCATTTAAGTAATTTATGGAAACGGAAGTCATCTATAAATATAATAAATTTGTAGCTGGTCGATAGTAAGTATACTAGGAGATTAAAAAAATATGTGAGGGGTCTTCATAAGAGCTATAGAAGTCAAAACAATTATTTTAGAATGTTTGTCTATCTGTCTGTATTTTTAAAAATCTATTGCAAGAAATTCAATGCGTTTTTTACAGTCGTATTTCTGAAGGTATCACTTAAAATCTGGTGCATATTTCATTTTGATAAGCCACCTATCCAGCCAGCTCCTTCATAATATGCAAATAAAAGTAAAATATAGGTACGTACATACTAACTTCCACGGGTACGAAGTCGCGGGCATAAGCTAGTAACAGTACAAACGGTTTCTATATGACGTTTTTCTACGCGCAATATAATAATACTATAAATATGTATGGTAAATAGAGAACAAAAGACTAAGCGACCAAATGTACCGGAACACTCAAGGCGCCAGCGAAGTGAGTCAAATGCCGGCAATAAGTTTGCGCCCATCTGTGGTCCACTGCCGAACTGTGACTACCAGTACGACCTCTTTGTATAAACTTTACCGTTTAATCTATCAAAGGGTGACTAACGTTTATCTTGTGCGCAAAATCATGTCGTCATAATGAGTAAATTGTAGAAAGACATAATATAATATACGTAACTATTAACGCGATACATATATACATTTATTTGTTATATAATAAGTATGGTAAAGGTGTTTAAGGTTGTACGGATATGGTGTAACGGATTTTTAGTGTGACGTACCGAACACTGAGTGGTTGAGGTGGGCTGATTGGGTGCAATTATTTTTAAAGTGTTTGTATTTCTCCAGCTTCAATTTAAATGGCATAGGCTAAGCACGAGAATCGCTTTGTATCTCACTTGATTTGTCCCTCAATACTTAATTCTTTATTGCTATAGGGTGTTTACCCTTAGTTAAGCGGGTTGATAAGTTACGTGGGGTATAATAATCATGAAATGGTATTTGAACTAGTAAAATTAATTATACGTCTTTTAAGAATTACAGTAATACATCTCTAGACATCTTTATAGGTATGTAACCTATAAATATGGCTCTGCCTAATACAAATTTCTTAAAATCTGCACTAGTGATTTACAAATAAAAGGTTTTTACATAAATTTATAACAATTGCATTGTATTATTTTATTTTCATTTTAATGTTATTGAGGTATTCGGTGAACTTATCTTACTTAATACGTTTCTCTTGCAAGATCGACGTTCATGCAAGAGTCGACGCGCACTTCACCGATTGTTTTTACCTCTATTCTTTTCATGAACTATGGTATTATTATACTCAGTTATAGCTATTCGATAGAAACCCTATGTATAACGATTGTGTAAGTAGGTCATTAGGTGTAATGCCCAATGATAAAACTAGAGCCTAAAGATCAAAATTGCAGTCGAGCAATTTACAGAAACTACATTAAATTTAAATCGGAAAGAGACACGCCACTAAGCCTGTAATATACACTTGATTTACAACACCAATAACATAGACACCCTCGTTTGGGAAAGTGTCTGTAAATTGTTGACAGTATGAAGGCAGACGGGGGTCAGCTGAATCTGGTCTCGCAATGGTCGGTGGGCAATCGACAACAATTACTGTCAGAACAATGGCAACCGATCTTTCGTACCGTTAGAGGCCCGCGGCCCCTCGGTCAAGTGTGGCCAGATCCTGCAACGATACCTAGACTCTGTGAAGGTATTCGCTCTATGGACAGATGGCGTAAAACATTGTGTTTAGTACTAATGATTTTTCTTCTAACATTACTTATACTATTAAGTAACTGTAGTAAAGTTCAATTATAGTAGTGTTATAGTGTAAAATAACGTAATAAAATTGTTTGAAAATAAACAACGCGACAAAATTTGTATAAAGTAGTTTAATTTCAATATATTAAGTAACGATTTGATTTAAGTACATCTGTAATTTGACACAATAGAATATCTGTTTTAAATGCAGAAATGTTGATGAATGAACGGTCAAATATTTTGTTATCATTAAGATGATAAAGAACTCGTTGTCGTAATTCAATTCACAACTGTATCATATATTGCAATAAATCAGGTCACATTCGGGTCAGAATTGTTTATACTAATTTGGCATACGTAGCTTCAACCTTATTTTGCAAAGAGGTAGGCAGTTATGTAATAAGTACATCTATATTTTGAGAGTTATGGTTGTATGTTCCACATAATAGTAGTCTTTTGGACGCAGTTTCTGAATACGTTCTATTATTAGGCATTTCTAGACAGGGATACCCTATAGCAATTTGTCCGACCCTGGATTCGACACCAAGACCTGCTGCACAGCGACTTCATACACAGCAGCCGCATTTAAGACTAGCTTTCGGGGATGCAGTGGTTATTTTTCTTAGACATTTGACATATGTACATTCTATTTCAACAAAATCTTTACTGAAACCATACTTGCTACTTAGAGTACTGTCAAAATCCTTTCATTGTGAGACATTTGTTTTGAATTGTGAGACAGAACATCCTCTAGGCATCAATCAATCAATCAGCCCACCGCAGTCCACTGCTGGATATAGTCCTTTCCCATTTTACAGGATACCTATCAAATAAATTTTAAATTCAATTTTATATAGTAGGTAGTATTGTGACGAATAAGGTGAAATCTAATTCTTTGCATTCAAAATTTAATTGGTAATTTTCATCTAATAATTATTGTAATCTGTTAATCGCTAGAATGGCTGATATAATTGATAAACAATTTTTTCTGGCCTGACGCAAGCAGAACCCTAAAACTTAAAACTTAAGGAAATATACATTATCACATTAGGTAATTTCAAATTTAACAGAAACCTTTTGCGTGAGTGTACACACACATACATAGCTCAAGGCCTCCTCCTACATGTGAGTTAAAATATGTGGGTATTGTCTAAAGTTAGAGATGCCGACTTCCATAACATTATGAATCTGATAAACCATTAATGTACCTATTCCGAGCACAAAAGGTATTTAGGGCAACAGGAAGTTCATATCGACGATGTAGGTAAAGATGACTCGATTGTTATAAATCAAATCATGTTAGTCAGTATCGGGACATTCAGTAATCCCTAGATATATGAAAATGGATTTCTAATCGACAGAATACACTCCATGCCGTCAAAAGTAAATGTTAATGCTTATATGACGTCAGAGCTAATCCGTGACGACGGCCAAATCCCATGCTAACACATGTACTGAGCAGACTTAACAAATATAATTTATATTAAATATTTGTGTGACACAGATGTATAGATTTATTGCGTCAATAAACGAGGCGTTGTGGTATTTCTGTCTATTTGGTCGTAATGATGTGAATGTGATCGTGGACCAAGTAATTATTTTCATATAACCTTTAAAAATAGTCAAGGATGAGCTTAGTAGAAACGGCTTATTATTGGGACAACAATTTATCTTTTGACTTTATATGGAGTATATTTTGTAAATATTATTAAGCCGTTGTTTTTGTATGCAAAATAACAATCTATAATATAATATATATTATTATTACCTCTATTTTGAAGGACCGATACATGGCACAGCGTAGTGTTAGTGACTGCTATGCATGAGGTATTGAGTTTGATGCCCAGGTTGAGTATTATTAGTGCCGAAAAAATCGCAATAGCCGTACGGGGTCTGGCATTGTACCCGCTAAACTGCAATAAGCCCTATAATGTGAGACCTAGAAGACTGGCAGTTCGAATTATCCATGATCCCAGTCTCACGGGTAGATTGCAGTAGTTGGAGCAAGGGAGGGACTTTGGGTCTCTCTGCGTGTTTTATCGACTCTTTCAAGGGGGGTGCTCTGAAGAACTGTTTGATTCGGTACCAGCGATCCCTTTCTATCACCGTATCACTCGAAAACGAAGCAGGGTTCATCCATATTTCCTGGAAGCGTTCAAATCTAAGACGGTACGCTTTCAGCGATCATTTCTCCCACGTACTAGCAAGCTCTGGAATGAACTGCCTGCTTCGGTGTTTCCCGAGCGCTATGATATATCCTTCTTCAAACGAGGTTTAACGAGAGTTCTTCTTTTACGGTAGGCAGCGGCTTTGATGTGTCCTGACATTGCTGAAGTCCATGAGCAGCGGTTACCACTTTTCATCAGTTGGGCCTTGTTCGTCTACCACTAATGGCAATAAAAAAAGAAAAAAAACCTAAGAACATAGCTGCCGAAATGTGGGTCCAGTTCACCACTGCCTACCTCTTCGGGACTCAAGGCGTGAGATTAAGTATGCAACGTAAAAACTACTGCTACAACTCTTTCTAAAATATCACGAACATTTTAATAAAATAGTTAGACTGCTTTATGAAGTAAGCATATATTTGCAATTATAATTAAGAAGTAATTTTCGTTTACAATTTCCTTAGCGAGTATTTTTCCTCGCTTGTGTTTCTTAAGTTATCCGGAGCTGAACGAATGCAAATGATAACGAAAGCTGTGGCAGTTGATCAAATATTTTTGTAGTAGGTCGTTTATCTGCGTGTATGATCTCTAGCAAAATGGAGTATGTTTCTTTTGTGTTTATACCACAAAAACATACTCCAATATGGTATTTTATGGTTACTATATGTACATAGATATACATATGTTGTATTTATTTTATACGTGTTTTTTTAGGTAGACGTAGAAAAGCTACATAAACGAACAACAAAAACCAGAAGCTCAAATAATGTTGAAGTTAGGTATGAAACAAATCACGATGTTAAAATTGTTTAATCACCAAACAAGGGCATAGTTTATTATTATGGAGCGCTAATAATATCAGCTCCAAAGAACTGCTGTGAAGCTCCTAATTGGATCTGTATAAGGATCACCTTTCATTAAACTACATTTATTATAGTTTTAAAGTATATTTACTCAGATTCTCTTTATAGCAAGTACTAATTAGCTATTGTTTAAGCTGAGGCGAGCTACTATTTGAAGACGATTTATTAAAACCTCTTTTAGTACTATTACAACAAAAGGAGGGAGAGTTTCTGTACGTTTACCAAGTTTATTTTATCCAGGATAATGAGCATTAATGTTAGAAATATCCACGGTGTTATTTTGTAAGATATGGCGTGTTCTACACGAAATATGTCAGCTCGCTAAAATTATGAGAGACCGCCAGATAATGCTGTTAAAATCCTTTGTATGTAATAATATGAAATATGTTTATTAAAGATATCGTTTCTTTTGGATTTGCTACGTTTATTTCAATTTTATTTTGCACGGATTAGTAAAATCGCACAACAGTAAAGATATTATAATGGCAAGTAAAATACTGTTGGTTCTAAGATCGGATTTTATTGACGCATATTAGATAACTTATACAAAAAACGTGGGTCGTCATAAGTTCCTGAATTAAACTTATTTAAATTTACCATTAAAATTATAATTGAAATCAATTTGCTATTATTTTAAATAAGTTTAATAAAATGTAACAATAACTGTCCATACAGTTATTGTTACAGTTTGCTGTCTAGTTAAATTGACAGCAAATTGAAAGGTCATTTGTGACTGTTAATTTTGTACCTATTTATATTATTTTATTCATTTGGATTTGATTGCGAGTTTCGGTTCACTTTGACTGTCAATTAGAAATAATTTGATTTCATTATTTTATGACGACTGGTGACGTTAGGTAGAGCGTTAACTTAAAATGATATTTTGGTTTTGATTATTAATATGCAAGATATTATTAGATTTTCTTTATGGAAATTTACAATAGCAACTTACTAGGAATTTTAGGAAACCAAAAATAGTAAAGTTTATTTCTGAAACTTACTATCGCGTTCACACGGCGTACGTTTTGACTTTGACTTTAAAAGCTAGATTTTAGTTGTCCATACTAACCCATATAATTATTATTATATGAAGATAAAACACTGCGCGCACAGAGGAGTTTATGATTTAGAATAATTTAGTTTTATGGGAAGGAATGCAAAAAAACTAAAAATTATATTAATAACGTTCGAAATTCATATTCATATTGTTAAATATTTTATAAACCGATTGATGATTGACGATTTTGATAAATCTTGGTATTTATTTGAACCCGAGGAAACAAATTTACAGGCTACTTAACGTACAACTTGGACAAAGTTGCCGATAACAGCCAGTACAGATATAAATTATAAAATGTTTTCGAAGCATGTTTGTAACCGATGTAGATAGGAAGTCAGGTCTCACACGAACAGGCCGGAGGCCTACAGATACACGCACGCACCGATTACTATAACCCACACACAGTGTATGTTTACCGTATGTAATAACTACTAATTATTTGCAACTTTACTATTACGCAATACGTATATTTTCTCTGAGAACAGGAGTGCAAAATGACTGCAGTAATTACATTATCTTTTAAGGATTACTAGGCATTTGTATTACTAGTATCTTTGTTAATCCTTCCAGCTGAGGTAGAATGCTTATATTAGGAGTGGTCGGTTCATTTATTTTCTTTTTAATATACATCTTACGTCCTTGAAATAATTTCTGTGTTGCAGGGGACTTTACAAACATTCAAACAATACCCAGACTCGAAACAACCATTTGTGGATCACACAATGTTTGTCCCGAGTGGAATACAAAGCCACAATATTTAGCGCAATGGCAGCTACAAGGCGACCACTTACACAACTATGCCATTCATGCAGATTATTGCACAGCCGGATTCAATATGATTTATCTATCGTGAGGCATATACTAACCTCACGCCAATTTATCCTAAAAGGGGTAATCACGTGTGTATTACATAATGGATGAAGTGTTCGACCGTTCGACGTTATTCTATCAAAAAGTTCTGAACACAGAGTTCTGAATTAAGAATTTCTTATCAACAGTTTTTGCTTGAAATTTGAAGCAGGCTATAGAATGATAGCCAGTATTATGATATAACTTTTTTAATATATTATAAAAAACATATCTTTATTGAAACAAGTTCACACAACAAAATGTCTTACAACTAATGATGCAGACGAATACGAGATAAGAACAAATCGATGTAATTAACTAACGTCTAAACTAGGCCGAGCCTGTCTTAGACGTTAGTATTTTCGAAAAGTCTGAAAAGTTATCAAAGATTGTAAAGCTTACCTAAGTTTTCAGTATTGTTGGTATTTTAGCTAACATTATGTCACAGATAAATAGGCCGCCCGCTTGCCTTTGCCTTAGTTTTACGAACGAATATGATGCAAAGATGTTTTGAGACCACTTGAGTGTTCATGCCAGTCTAGCTTCACGTCTTGACATAATTTTTGACACATAAGGTGCAAAATTTTGTGTCACTATTAAGATGTTCTTACAGACAAAAGTCTATAACTAATTCTTTGCCTAACCCAGCAATGTAACCAAGAGTTTGATGAATGTAATAACGTTCAGCAGTTGTGCATTAAGGTAACTAACGAAGAAATTGAGAGGACTAATTCTCGTCAAGAAACTGCTTAAAATAAAGTTCCGATGTTGTAGTTTCAGTGTCATAAATATCAAAAATACTATCGTCCTAAAAATACGTTAAATATTAACATAAATTGTATTTCGAATTGTTTTAAACGTTTATAGACTAGATTAGAACACAATATTATTTTTTTAGTATGGTAATAAGGCCTCAGGTTAATATTATAAAAGCTTTTTTGATCATATAAAATTTTCCTGTAACGGAAGTCTACATAGGTATCTAATATTCATTAAAGATGTGCTTGTAGGTTTTAACGATAAATATTTATAATATTTAGATTAAGAATATTAATAACCGTGTATTATTGAGGTTCATTCATAATTCAATCTGATAATAAAGTAGCGTACCTACTGATTAATAATTGTTTAACTAGTATGACAGCACTCATTAGCATATTATCATCAAGGCATTATTAAAATTAAATGTTTGTAATTCTTCTATGCGCTACGATAAATTGCTTATCTATTCAACAAGAGATGTCGCTACTGCTAAAAATAGTTCAACGCCTAATCTATTCATAGTAACCGCTCTCTGTTCTAAGCAAATGTTTTACGCTAGTAGGTACTAGATGGCGCTGTAATGCGAAACTTACAAAACTGAAATTTGTTTTCCAGTGTTAACGTGTTATTTTATTAATACAGTAATTTTATTTAACTATTCAATTTGAATAGTTTTAGTTACGGAAAATAAGATTTATAGGTCATATTTTAAAAGTTACCTCATCAAAAATTATTTTAAATTGGTAGGTACTTAGGTTTAAAGATATATAACGTAATAAATGTAACTTACCTTACAATCTCCTTGTACACAGATGGCTCTGAACCCTGGCTTCGTGCAAGGAGTGCCGTCGACCACTAGAGCCAGTGACGCGTAGAACTGCTGTCCACGAGGCCTACAGTTCAGCGTGCAGGGTGAGTCGCCTAGAAAATAATTTTGATTTATTAATTAAATTGTTAGGCAATAATTTGTGTAGTATGTTATAAAATAACATCTGGAATCGCTAATGAACCTTTCTTGTAATTAATAAATTAAGGTTTATTCTGATCTATAGAGCTAAACTATTGTAAGTATTGCTTCATTTAAGCTACCTAATAATAATTACAAAAGACATTATTATTTTAATAATCGTGATCTCTTTTCGCCCAATATTAAAATTCAAATTGAAACATTTTTAATTTTGAATCATGGACATGGCTAAATATTTTCTGTTCCATGTCTAAAACAACATACTACTAAAAAATATTACGAAATTTACTAGTGCTTAGTGCACTTCTACTGCCAGTGTTTATTTTAAAATGAGTAGAATTCAGTTTATTTTCTTTTTACAAGAAATAAAACGAAATACCCAAATCAAATCATTCCGTTTTCTATAACAAACAGTGCTTTTATTTATTTGTAATTAAGACATGATAACTAATCAAAACGAAGCTTACCATCAACATAAGGCACCCAGGTGTAGAATCTACCACGGAACGGCCGGCGGTCATACACTGCGCACTGTTCGGATCGCGGGTCGCGAACTGGGCCCGCACATGCCTGACAACAATAAAGAGTATTTAATATAGTTCGATGATACCCAGAAAGATAAATTGGTAAAGCCGGTGTCTTCTCATCCTATAAATATAAGTACAAACTGTCGTGTCAATGACACAACGGTATCAATATATCAATATAATATCTGCAGTTCGAATCCTAGAACCCAGCAAGTTATTAAATTAGTCTGATTAGAAACTTTCAATAGCAGCTCGTTAAGAGTTTTATGCATACATAAATAGTCTTACGACTCATCCCTAATGACAGAGATGAATTACACTCACATTTAGCCAGCTATGGGGATAGGTCCTACGTAAGGAGGCGAGCCTACAGCCGTCTACAAGGTGCAATTCCAGACTCCGTGTTCCTACTCAGATGCTCTTGACAGAAGAATCTAATAAAATCATGCCCAAACCGAATCAAAATATAGGCCATATGCCACCACGTCAATATTAGGTATTAATTCGGAGTAAGAATTACAGTATTAATAGACCACAAGTCTGCCTAGTTTTAACCGTCGAAGATTCCATCACGATAGCAGATAATAAGTATAATCTTCCCCACATAAATAATGAATAGATTCTTTAGTATTTTATAATTTCATGAGAAATCTCGTCTATTCTCAGCCAAGTTGAGAACACATCATAAATTCGCACAAAGTTTTTTTCTATTCTCCAGATGAGCTTTACTACTTCATAACGTAAACTTTACAATTTTATAGCATTCTTCAGAGAGCGTTACGAAATTTTACTAGTAATAATTTGTTATGTGTATCGCTGATAATATGTAATTATATTATGTTGAACCGGTCATTGACCTGAGAAGAAACAGAGACAGCCGCTTCAACAATGAGTTGTGTTTATTTATAATTGTGAGTCGTCATTCTATTTCGCTTATTGTGTGAACATAGTGGCAAAGACACATACATAAACAGGCTCAAACCTGTGGGTCAACGAAAACATAAGCAAAGGTTGTATTACACCTATATTTTGCATCTGCTATTGCTTTTAGTTCTATTTAATAGAAAATGAATCTCCTTCGTCCTTCCGTCTCGCATTTTGACGACATGTGGGAGGAATACACATATCTTTCTATTTTTCCTGTACGTCGGGATTAAACAGGCGAGGTTCCATGTATAGGTACAGGGTGTCCGGTAATTAATGGATAACCTGGAAATGTCTTATAGTGGAACTGATGGCCGTTCAGAAAAAAATATGAAGAAAATCTATCCTAACTACTACTTGAGATATGTGTTTTTTTTAATTACCATGTATAGCTTTATTGTATACTACGACCATAAATGAATGAAATCCATCGGTTTTTTGTTGTTTTATTATTAAACACTAATTATGCTAATAGATGGACAGTCAGAAGTATGCTATGCTAATATAGCTTGCACTTTTTAATTATATTTTACATTTCCTTTTCTCTTTTTCTGAACGGCCTTCAGTTCTACTATAAAACATTTCAAGGTTATCCATTAATTAGGTACCAGACATACTGTATAGTAAACCTTTTATGAATGTATATAGTTAAGTATTTTGTTTGTTTTAATTATCAGTCTTTATCTGCTTTTAAGGATAGCAAGAGGCCAATTAACTTCAAGCATATTTTCAAAAAATCTTATTCATAATAAAATTATTTGGAAGATAATTTTGTTGCGATGGATTTCCGCCAAGTAGGTAACGTATAATTCGATTCAATATAAACGTATCCTTGCATTGGGGACTGATAATTAATTAGTATTACGGGTCTAGTAAATTTGAAAATAAGATATCAATAGATCTTTTTTAGGATTTAAATCATGTTTCTTTACAATCGACAGTTTCTATAATTTAATTGTCGTATAGGAATGTTTATTTCTGTTAATGTTTAGTACAACATCTAACAGTGTTTAGGGCCTGATTCTTATATTTAAGAAACAAGTCTTTTTAGCTACGTACAGTTTTGACATAATATTTTGCATAGAAACATCTTCTAAAAATTTATTGTCCGTGAGTAAAACGACTAGTTTCTTAAATATAAGAACCGTGCCTTAAACGGCTGAACATGACGATGATACAAACCTGGTAGCACTGATTAGACTAATTTAAGTATTCATTTTACAACTTTATAAATTATTAATTTAGAGTAATTCTTGAATTGAAAGTAGTGTCACAAAACGTCTAGGCGTATACGTAGACCATTTTAATTTTATTAATTTACGCAACTCAATGTATAATTATTGTTATTTTTGGAGTCAGTGTCAGCCACTCGCGCTGTGTGCTGCTTCTATGTGTGTACTTGTGCATGCCAATGTTATGTTATGATTATAGTAAGACATCTTACGTTTAAGTAGTTACAAAACTACTTTCGCTGACACTGACTCCTTAAATAACTATATTTGTACATTATATTATCCTAATAATTTGATTTTTGCTTAGGTGGACTCTAAGTAAATATTTTAATAAGTGTTTGTTAGTCATAGTTGTGTTGAGTTAGATGTATTTTTTGTTATAGAATATTCTTTTTGAAGTCAGGTTCAGGGTCAGGTTTTTGTTAAAATGTTCTTTTTACTAGCATAGTATTGAACCGGCCTTCTATGCATGTATATTTTGTGGCAGTGTTAGTACTCACAATAGTGTTGCACTCGTGATACCGGCGAGCGAGCCCGGGACAATCAGGTCCCGTAGTATTCGGCGCGTGAATTATGTTCCGCACCCGCCTCGCGTGCTCTGCACTCCTCACCAGTTTCCTTCTCTTTCTACTGCGACGCATTCTGGAAAGAGAATTTAAATTATTGTTAGATTTCTGAAATTGGAACACATTTCTAAATTAGAAAATATCTGTTATTATTTAGCTTTCTGTAAGAAGATTTGTAAGAGCTACGATAACTCGAACAAATGAAGTGTTGTATACGTTACGATTTTTTTAAATAAATCCATAGCTAATTGCATTGGAAACTTATAGCAGCTACACTGAAAATAGTCGCACGCATGATTATTCATACAGTGGTATCTAAACACGCTACATCATGTATTTTCTACGATAATCTAAATTGTTATATTAAATACGTTACTAAATTTTAATACCAATTAAAATTCTGCTGTCTTATTTGTGTCTGATTACGAACAACTTATATAGTATACATTGTGAACTTGGTAACCGAGCCAATAAGAACAAGATGCTCGTAAGTCTCTCGTTCTCAATAATTATTATTTAGCGGCATTTCAACGCCTTAACAAAATGTATTTGAAATGTTCCCGGAATTTTGTTCCGTAACATGTGAACAAAGGGACCGCACTACGGTAAAGGTGCGCTTAGTGTTGTACCCATTTATGTATACATGTAGAAAAGTATTTTTGTTACTGGTAGCTAAAGTAATAGCCGTGTAGGTCCCATGATATAAGTATGTGTTAAGATTTTTATATAAAGCAGCGACAGTCTTGTGGGAAACCGTTGGACTGCCACGCAGATGTCTCGAGGTCGATCCCATACGCACATAAAATGGAAAAGTCAGAGATGAGATTCCAATTTTATGTGCGTGTTAAATTAGTTAATTATCGCTTGCTTTCATGGTGACGGAAAACATCTATAATGTTCTCAAAGATATAATTAGTCTACCAACCCGCACTGGGCCAGCGTGGTTAACTATGGCCTTACCCTTCTCATACTGAGAAGAGGCCCGCAGCCATTGCCGGCCACGGGTCAATTTAATACAGGGCTGATATTATAAGATTTTATGCTCCCGGGTTCGATTCCCAGGTCAAGAAAACATAAATATTTTCTGTTCAATATTTTGTAGCACGAAGATTGCTAATGTGAATTTGATGGCATTGAGGGTGTAGCGCCCGTACCGTAGCTGCCGCCGCGCCGAGTGCTATGGTTTCGAATCTCACACGGGATAATGATTTGTGTGTTTCACAAATAGCTATTTTGAGTCTAAGCGTACTTTGGATCCGCTAAGTGTAATTAAGTTTGTAAAGTCTCCCACGACATAGGCTCTAATAAGACAGAAGTCTTAAAAAAAGAGAAGTGGTATTTACACATAAGTGATCTTGCTTTTTACTACATAGTAATAATAAATAATATATGACGACAAAGTCATCACACCTCTGTCTATCTACAAGTAGCTTTGGAGATACACATACGTGATCCTATGCTTGTGACTCTCTCAACTCATTTAAACGCAATGCATGAATGTCAATGTCGTCAACAAAAATAACTAGACAGTCGCGAACGCTCAATCAATCAAAACACGTTAGCCTGTACTGAATATCTATCAATAAACAGTTACGTTGGACGTCAAAGGGAGGATATTACCATATTCATCATGTATGGCGGACGAATTGGAGATCACCATTAAGATGTTGATTAGATAAGCCGTATCCTATCTGATAGTTTTATCATTATAGTTGTTTGAGACATACGTGTGTGTTCAATGTATCTCCATTTTAAATTGCTTGAAATAAGTGCAGGGGTTTGGTCGACAAGACGTAACAAATGGATAAATAAATAATTTTACTCGAACGTTTCTAATCTATACTAATATTATAAAGTTTGTTTGTTTTGTTGAACGCGCTAATCTCAGGAACTACTGGTTCGATTTGAAAAACATATACAGTCATGTAGCCCAGGCTTTTGGTCATGCCTTTTACAGTAGGCACTTATTCTTTAGTCATTTTCAGCGTTTAACCCATCAAACATTAGAATATCAAGCAGGCAGTTTTCATTTGCATTTATATTATTAATACTTACTAGTTAAATTCTCATCAATAGCAAGCATAGAAAAATAAAGTTTAATAGAAGGATCTTTTCTGCGATAAACGGAAATTGTAACTCATTTCTCCTGTTATAAAAATATATACAGAGGCAATGATAAGTAAGCAGCTCATTATCCACGAATGTTTATAAATATTAATAGGTATTGGCATTAGTATGGAAATGATCTCATTGAGGCTGAGTTGGAGCCAACCACATCACAGGCATCCTAAATTCCTTTTATTCACACTACGTCATATTCTCTTCAAATGACGTACGAATGTACTTACAGGCATTATGTTTTTACTTTTTTTTATGCTCTACAGGCGTTGAAAAAAATATACATTTAGAATTTTTTTGCTTCTATAACAAAATATGGTGCTTTAAATATTTTTGCTCTTACCTGTTATGTTACGGTCCCCGTTTAAATATCTACGCATTTCAACGAATTTTAATAAATTTATAAGAAGATAGCAAGGTTTAATTGTAGATTTACTACCATTAAATCTGGCTTCATTTGGTCAAAAGTTGGCAGATCATTCAAAAGAATAGCGTTTTAAAATCGTGCTTCAAGCTTTCATGATGGAACAAATGGTTTGTTTTTTCGTAAAACTACCGACTGACCTACACAGCCGCCGGCAGTTTTAAGGATAAACAAATGATGTCGTCGCATTATATTGTTATTGACTATGCTTTTATAAATTTTTATACCAACAAGAATTAACAGACTATAAGCAATCAAACATAATTTTGTTTTTATGTTAAATGTTCATCATCAACAATCAACCAAGTACGGTTATATTTGAAAATTATGATAAACTTATATTGTCTCGATCTCTCATCGTATAAGTACTGATAACCGGATTCAGTTTACATAGTTTGCAGTGTGTTACTGTTATACTGTGATAAGGCAAGTTTCGAGATAATAGCTTTTTCTATAAACTTACCCCGAATGTAATACGAGATATTAGGTTAATGGGTCATTTATACTTTTGGTCGACTGCCGAATTCGGCGTGCCTTAGTGTTGCTTACACAGAGGCCTGAAGATGAGCACTGTTTCGAATTGCCTTGAACTTGGTAGATTTAAATGCAAACTGAGTCGTCAGGTGGCTAACCGTTTATACCTCGCTAATAAATAAGTAAAAAAATGTATGGCAATGACATACTGCAACGTTAAATCACGTGATGAAATAATCGAGATTTTGAGGTTCATGAACGTTAACTACAGTCATGTATGTATGTGGACATGGTCCTAAGACGTTAGCGATTGTAGAAATAGAATAATAGAAAACGTTGGAATCTTGGCAGAGTCTTCTAGTCATTGAATGATTCTGGTTATCAGCCGAAGTCATTCTTCCAACCTAGAGGAATTGAACCATTATTTCAAATTTGCTGTCAGTCATCAGAACTTAGCAACGGTAGTGCAACAGATCGTCTCCTAAGGTTCCGGGTCGTGAACGCATTGTGCGTAGCGAGATCGAATCTGTGACGCACATGATGCGGCTAATGGCTGCAGTTACCATAGTACGTGCATATGTGGGTTAATATTGCATTGCACTTTCTTGGAATAAGCTGTCGATATTGACAGTGACTAGGGCTTTTCAAGAATGTTTATTTTACACAGATATATTCCATGTAGTGAATAGAATATCTTAACTGATTTGCTGCACGGCACTGCTTCCTCACCGTCTCGGTGGTGTAACTGTAGCGAATTGTGATTGCGGTGTATAAGGTCTCAAGTTCGATACTTAGGTCGGGCAAAGTGCTATTAAGTTTTTCTGTCAAGAAACTCTCAGTAGTAACTCGGAGTCTGGATCTGTGCACAATAGTTGACAATAGGCTCGCCCTAACATAAAAACATCGATGGTGAAATGTTGTTATTATAAACTAGCGTTCGACAACCTTTTAGCAGGCACGAGCCACATAGTTTTACAACAAAATTAAATAGAGGCGGGCCGGACATGTTCATAAGTTTGTGTGCCTTTATCGACTATGTTAAAAATGCAAAAAAGCAACGACAAATGTTGAGAAATATTTTGTGGGTCAGTGCCGGCTTTCGCGGCTGGAGTTGATTTCAGTTTTGGCGTGATATTAAAATAATTCCAAATTATAAGACCTTATTTACAAAACAGTTGCGGGCCGCAAAGAGGAGATACGCGGGCCGCGGGTTGCCGACCCCTGTTATAAACCATTGCTTACCCTTTCAAGAAACTAATAAGTCTATGTATTATAGTTACAAGTTTTATCTAAGCCTATTCTGACGTTCTATATAGCTGCTAACATTTAAAGAAAAATCGTAGTCGCATTCTAATATGTAAACTTAAGGGATTCGCATAAACATGATTCCTCAGTACATACTCTTTTTCTTTGACATTTTTTATCAATATTTTTAATTGTTTAATTTTATTTTTATTTAATGTTAATGCTATTAATTTATGTAATTTTAGTGCTATTATAATATTTATATAATGTTACCTACTATTCTAAAGAAATTGTTACGTTCTAGTTATGTTCCATTATAAGTGTGATACATGCTAATCAATATTAATTCATGTTAAATTGGAATCTTAAAATTATCTATTATACTATACACATAATTAATTTAATAATGTTATTTATTTTTAAGTACCTATGTCTTTCAGTAACCTGTGCATGTGGTGTTAACCTCTAATTAATTGTTACACTAACTAATGTTTCCATTGGTTTTATTTTATGTTGCCTATGTATAAGTGTAAACAGTACTTGGTTAAACAAATAAATAAATAAAGTAATACTCAAATTTTTTAACTTTATGAGTATAAGACTGTAGTATTAATTTGCAGATACTGTCATTTATTTGGCACTTACAAAGTCTTAGACTAAACATGACAATTACGAGAATACGACACTAACTCACAAGCGCGTCTTTATTTCTATACAAATATAAATCACTATGACTTCAAAATCAATCACTCAATCCAAATTCAATAGTTAGTATCGGTTAGTCACGGACTCAAGTATAAAGCATAAAACTAAATAGATCGTTAAATCCTTTAAGTAATGATTATAATTAATTAAAAGGGAATCATAAATTAACTAACCAAAATGGTATGTGGTATAATGTTATCTTGATGTCACGTGAGACAATATGTATTGTATTAAGGTGACTAATAGGCTATCCAGGCATGGTTGAAAAGCGAAATTTGTGCGAGCCCACATATACCGCCTCTGCTATGTTTCGTAATATTTTATGATAACCCTTCTTCCTGCCTTTCAGTATTAACAAAACAGGTTTTTTGTGAGAGAAGATCAGGATTTAACGAACGGAAATAAGTTTTAGAGCTTTTGCTAGCTTAGCGTATAACATATGCTAAATATATATTGTGTTTTGAGAGGCAATTTGAGAAATTACGCTTTAGTTTTTGCCAGCAGCTTTGCTGGATAAAGATGTATCCTTTGGGAACAGTTCTTTTTCTAGATGAAATTTGATGTCCCTTTCTGTACCCCTGACAACGTGTATTAGAAATTTCATGATAATTGGTCGAGTAGTTAAGACGCGAAAACGAAACAAACCCACATTCACATTTAAAATAATAAAAGTTAGGATGCATACAATAATTTGTAAGTATATATCAGTTACAATAAAGTGCGGCACGTGCAAACGCATCGTAGTAATGAAACCACATTGTTTCAGCTCATCATTAGTACGGGGCGCAGCCGCGACGGGGCGCCACACACGACTTTTGTCTTATAATTAAAATTATGAAACAGTATAACCTCGGCTTATAATACGCCTACAAATAATTGGTTCTGATATTGATACTTCATTCCTTTGATGATATGTTTTAATTAGATGTTCGCGCCGAGTCAGTCATTTGTTTTATCATAGAGATGCGATATCTAGGAATGTTTATTATTTATCGCTTGGTTTTAATGAAAAGAAATAGCGGCGATGCTATCGCCTGTTTTCACTGCAATATTTTTGTTTTACTGATGACATGAGGTAACTGTTGATTATAGTAGGTGTTGTTTATCTTTTGGTTTAAATAATTACTATAGCTTTGAGGGCTAATTTTTCAATAGCCCGGTAAAAGTTATTTATATGATAAAGTATAACCTTAAAAATTGTAAATGGCAGTTTATAAATAAAATAATTTAATTGAAACTACTTTTGTATTCAATAAGTTTATTATCAATTTGATGGATAACTGTTTCGTGATGATTGTAAAATTAGCATTTAGAGAAATAGATAAATAGATTTTATCTGCGCGTGATGTATGTATGTATAAAATCAAAGGGCATAATATAGTGTTCAGTCGATGTATATCTAAAGTATGTAGGCTGTTATTAATTTCAGCAGCCGTAATTAAAATATTTATGTTTCGGTTTAACGTAATATTTACTGCCTAAGCGCACAGTTTGATGTGAATTTTAGTGCACAGCTAAATGCGTTATTCGATAGAACAAAGACGGTTGACTGATTGAATGGCGTCTTAATCTAATATAATGAATATGAAAAGGTATAGGCGTCACACATTTTGGCAGATTGCCCCGCCGTGAGTTGATTGCGGCAGTCGGTATGGTTACCGTCTCGCTGCCGGTCATGGTTCCGTCCATGGTCCGGAGTGATAGGTCGTGGAACGCCGTCGCCTCCTTCTGTGAGGAAGTCATTTCCATCAAGGAGGCGGCGGAGTGGGAGAGACAACACTTTAGCCCTCTCCCCAACCCCAGAACCGGGTGCCGGAGGACGCGAGATGACCTCCAGGCACCCTGAGGTTTGACTTGGTGGGCTTTGTGGGTCTGCCCGCCAGCCAATCAGTACCAGGTCCGAGAGGCAGCGTGCGTCTTCCCACGCGCGCCCCCGTGTCGTGTGTCCACCCCTTAGGGTGGGACGGACACACGACATGGATGCGGTAACAGTAGGGCTTAAATGTAGTGGTGCCAAAAGGGTAGTCTTGTTGCGTAGTGGCCTGCCGTTTTATGCGACGAGCCGAAACCTCGGCGGGGTCGCGACTGCATGTGAAAATGTTTCGCGCGGCCCCGCCGATTGCGGTTTTGTTGAGGAACAACGTGGTATATGAAAAGATATCTGTTTTTGATGCAGTATTAAGCCTAACTAATATTATAAATGCGACTGTGACTTTTTTGTTTGTTACGCTTTCACGCCTTAACTATTCTACCAATTATGATGACATTTCTCATACACGTTGCCAAGAATGTTGTCAGGAAAAAGCACATAAGGTACCTTTTATCCAGAAAAAGAGCGGTTAGAAAATGAATATAACCTACATTCAGACAAACGGAGCCGTGTGCAAAATTTAGGAATCGAAGGAAGATGCGGGTAACAGCTAATGATTTTAGTATTTTAACTTAGTATCAGCTGCCTAGGACTTCAACCGTTTGTACCCCAGAGGAAAGCGTTCCGGGATTAAAAATATGTATTATGGGTGTTCAATCTGTGTGGCAAGTTTCACTCAAACTAGTTTAAGCGTGATAAAAAACGTCTAAACATTCAAGAACTCTACAAACATACATTTATAATACAGGTAGGACAACTAAGAATGTTTGTTTATTGATACTTTATGTCAGATCCTGAAGGCATAGAAAGAAATACTTCTTATTATTGCGTGATTAAATCGATATTTTAGTAAATAGCATTGGCATTTGTAACGTATATTTTAAGTATCAACAATTTGTCTTCCATTTTAACTTTAAATAACTAAGTATGCTAAATGTTTGATTTATTTTAAACACATCATTCATTAATTCGACCTACATCAAAGATTCACAAGCCTGCCACAATTCACACACAAACACAACAGACATTTACATGTAAACAAACCGAGAACAATCGTGTAGCCACTAAAGAGCTTTATTTGTACGTCAATCAAAATGATTGTAGAGAACATTTGTGACCGCGAACTTGCTCATTGGACCCAGTATGGTCGCAGTTCACTCAATATTGCCTTAATTTGGCATGTTCGATATGAAAAGGGCGACGGGCGTTAGAGTTTTCTTATTAGCCTTTGACTTCGATACATTCGACATGTAAGACGAGAAGACACGGTTAGATTGATTCTGGCCAATGTTTTATGGACTATGTTTTAATGTTATTGTATTGGTCTGGAGGTCAAAACAATTGTGGTCTAGTCTGCTATTCAAATGATATAATAAATGTTGTTTGTAAAATGAAGTAAGATTTAAATAGAGTGACTTTGAAATCATCTGTGTTTGTAGTGCTAAAATCTATTGAGATTTTGTTTAAGTCGTATAATATTATGAATTTTACATGAACAGTTCAAAAAAATATTTTTTAGAAATGATTACTGTATCACGTAGGGCTTCACAAACATTCAAACAACAGACACAAAGAAGACCTACACTCGGAACAACGATTCGTGGGTCACGCCATGTTTTTTTCGTGTAGGATTTGGGCCCACGACACTTAGCGAAGTGGCACTGTGCTTGTACATAACGCAAGCTACATGCGCAAGATACTCTCGCAGAGTCCATGCGAGATACAAGCGTTGTTGGCTCGCGGCCGTCTTAAATCCACAGATACGTACATCTTACGAGGGTTCTGTGGATCTGTGTCCTGTAGAACAAAGCTTTTTATTCCACCTTCTCTGCGTACAGGCTTGACATATTGACGCTTATAAAACCTACATTTTCTATCAAGCTCTTATTTATTTTGGTGCATCACATTATAAAAGCAAGTCCATAACCCAGCGCAACAGTTTGTCTGGTCGAGATAAAAATGTGAAAGTGTGTTTAACATGGCACGGATGGTTGTGATGGGCGGACGAAATTCACGTGTCCAATCGATGCTCATAGCCGGCACATCTTACTTGTATGAGCGTGAGTGAAGGACATTAGGCGCGTTATTGAAAATGAATGCTCTGTTGTGATGTTGTTAAAACTCAACCATAAAAATTAGTCACTTCGCAGCTCTGTCTGAGTCATCTCTCTGTTGTAAATTCGTCTATGTTCTATTCAAAATGTAAATTATTGGAACAGAAAACTGTTGTAAGGATACGTAGATATGGTCAATAAAAATAATAATGTTATAAACTAATGTTATATATGTATACTAGCTACTTAATAAAGTGCCCAACTCAATTCGTGAATTGCCATTAATAAGAATGCGAAAGGAATTGAGAAAATGGTTAATACAACACACTTTTTATACCATACAAGAATTCTTTGAAATAAAATTATAACTTTGTTGATAAATACATAAACATGTGGTTAATAAATGTTTGTTATGTACATAATTATATATAATAATAATGTAATAATGTAAAAATATAATAATAATGTAATAATATAATTATAATGTAATAATACAATAATAAGTGTTAAAATAAAGTTGTAATACTATAATGTTTGCATACCCATATGGGTGAAATTTGTGGATCAAACTCTCTTTGTAACACCATGTATGTACCATTTTTCATGCAAATAAATGATTCTGATTCTGATTCTGATTCTGACAGACGTAGTACTGTACAGGCGAAAGAAAAAAAAAACAAATCTAAACCATCCTCCAATCCACTAGAACACACACAAAAAAATTCATTCAAGTTGGTCCAGCCGTTTAGGAGGAGTTCACTGTCAACACACGTACAGAAGAATTATATATATAAAGAATTAAATATCTTATAAAAGACAACCCAACTTTTGCATTGATTAAATCCTGTATCGTGGGGGACTTTATAAACATTCAAATACCAAAATCAAAGAGCACCTAGATTCAGCACGACTATTTGTGGGTCACACGAATAGCCCTGTATTTGTGTGAAACATACTCGGTGAGCATCGAGGTGATCACTTAAACCACTTTGTCATCCATGCCAATTATCATGTGTGCCAAAACAAGTAGAAAAATAAACCATGAGAAGACCAGTATAAAGTAGTATAATTTCAATCAACTTAGTAATTTGCAAATACTAAAATAAATTCTATCAAATAGATTTCGATACATTTGACCCTCAAGGCTATACAGAACTTCAGACCATAAACAGTATAGACGTAAACGATTAACCTCACGAATGATTCATCAATACAAGCTCGTATTATAACCGTTTCTAGTCGCATCTCGATTGTCGGGAAGCGATACGTTTCGCGAGTGCATTACTTCATACGGTGCAAGTCCATTAGTCACGTGCATCGTTTGTCTCTGTACTTGATCCTCTATTATATCGGAAGGGTTGATGACTCCCCGATGATGTGGGAAGACAACCAATTCTTGGGAAGATTGATGAATGAAAGTGGACCGAACATGTGTACCGATAGGTTTGTTCGGTGTGTGGATGTTAAAGGCGAGATGTAAAAGGAACGCACATTTATTTGTTACGCGCATGAATTTTGTGTCGTGTTCAAAGGCTTTGGCAAGCTTTGTATTCGCATCAAAAAGAATAAGTGTAATTGATAAAATATAACAATATTATAAAACATGGAAATAAGTCAATGACCTGAGTAATGAATAAGCCTACAAAACTTTTAGTTATCTGGGCAATCTATTAATATTACGATTGGCATAAACATGTCACGTCGATAGACTTTATGGTGCTGTTGAATCGTGTTAAATCAATTGCTATAAATGACAAACAAACCTCAAATATTAGAAATACTTATTATATATATAATTAGGCAGCATGTTATCAGTGTTGTAAATAAATATTTACGAAACAAAACATTGAGATAATCTGAACAAAAAACGCTTCCTGCTTTCAATAACTAAGTACTCGCCATTGGAGTAATATAATAAGGACATAAAATAAGTAAATTATGATATCCATCGCACGGCGCTGGTCGTGAGTCGGCGATACCGTTGTCAGGTCCCTACTAACGGATCTCGAATTATATACATAATATTATTTCGTTCTATTTAGTACATTATTAAGGTTTTTAGATAAATATATATTTATAGTATTCGAAAATAAAAGCTACTTACTTCAAATTAGGTATTGTCTATAAAACGTATGTTACTACTGAGTCAATAGATTATATTATTATGTGCTGTTATTTGCGTTTTATTATTGCAAATTAAGAGGTTAATTTATCTTCTCCCCCTCTGCCCCCTCGGAGGCCAGACATAATGTATTATCTATTGTGTCTAGATGCCAGCTATTGGAGGATACGATCAATATTACATCAATTTGTCAGCAAACACAAGAGTAGATTTATTACAAGCACACAAATTTAAAACACATATATATTTGATAATATTATACAAATCTAGCGAAGGTTAATATAAAACATTTTGTAAGGGATGTTTTAAAACGTTAAATATTATCGAGTTTGTGTAGTAACATCTACCGCAATACGTAAGTGAAGGCGCACGGTGCGACGCGGCGCGGCGCGCGGCGGTGCGGGCACGGGCGCAAGGCTCTCCCGCGGTGGGCAGCCCTCGCTCCTTTATCGATCACAGGCCCTATCATTAGATATCATTGTGATCTATGATCAATGCGCCCGCGACGCTATAGGGTTGATACTGTACTTTGTGTTTTTATCTTATGCGATGTCGATAAACTTTGTACTTATTAATTTATTGTGAACAATTTTTTTACAATATTGAGATATAGTTCGATACGAAAGAATGGATGTATTAAATAACTCTATGAAACAAAAAAGCACCACGTATTCTACTTCTCCTATTACAGATTCCATGTATAAGTAAGTCATTTTATCTGGTAATTATAGCATTTCGCCTGCCAATTATTTAAAAGGCAATTTCTGCAGGTTTAATTCCAAATCCCGCATAAATCGCAGCGGACCTTTTAAACGTTTAAACAATGAACACAAATAATTTTTACTAAATAAACATTTACAATTGCCAATTTACTATTCATGTAGTGAAACATTATGATCTGAAAATTGTATCATAATCAATTTAAATACTGCATCGATAAAGTGCCAGTATCAAAGCCCTACAGCAAACCGACAAATCTATATCGCATTACAATAGAACAATATCCTTAAGACAAGCCTCCTTATCTCAATAACGGTCGGGTACTAACGAAATAATTAAGTCAATATAGCCCGCAGTACAAAAAATCACATTAATCTTCTTCAAGCTCACTTGTTTGTTTTATATTGTTTAACACGAATACGGTTTTTAAGACACATGAAAATGTTAATAATGACGTATTTATTCGAATTTTATCAACACACGGCTTGTTTATGTGTTTGAGTCTATTAATAGATCGTTTCTGATTGTATACAGTCTATTTAAAAATATTCAGCATATTATTTTTATATTTTGTTTACGTCTTTTAGTGTCAATGATGTTTCTTAGATTACTTTGTCTTGCAAGCAAAGAATAGTATATAAAATTTATTTATGATAATATTTCTGAAAATTCATCGCTTTGAAATTGCATAGATGTCAAATTCTATAGCTTTAGAATGAAATGTACACAGCTATTTAAACAATGGTAAGAAAGTTAGGAAACTTTCTTTCGACATCTACATTTGAGTTGGCAAAATTTTACAAGAAAGTCTTTCCTGGTGACAATTTTATTACATTTAAATTTGTAAATTGTGTAAATGTTGCAAAAGTTTCAGATAAACTATTTTAAAGCAATTTATATTTGTAAGTAATAAAAGTTGTATTCGGAATGTATATAAGTCCAAACAATATGTTGTACGTTTACTAACAATTTTTATAGCTTTTTCCTATTTATTTTATATATATGACTCTTCTAGCACACGCCTGCGAGCTTAGTTCTTCATATGCTCGATTCCATTCAATTATATTTGAATGTATTAACTAAACTTTTGCATTTAAAGTATGTATAATGTTATATTAAAATATAAATTGTAATAAAACATGGAATTATTTGCATTACTAGGTGCCAACTAAAAGTTTTCAAGTTATTCATAATGCAGGATGTCTATTGATCAACTTTTATGCTCACTTGTTATAATTATTCCATTTCGCCTAATAGCAAGCAGTAAGTGAAATGCTATTTTATATAAGTATTCCAATTACTGACTTGCAAAAGAAGTAGTCCTCTTTATAACAGCATAAAGGACTACGTTACGTCATACGTTGCGAACATAACTCGGCTTTAAAAATTAACACCATGTAAGTACAATAGATAAATATTTTAGACAATTCTACTCTAGAAAGTAGGCGTAATATGAATGGTTTATTCGTTGTCAAACGGTCTTAAAGATGCCTCGTGCTGAGACAAAACACGTGTCGACGCATATTTTGTGTTCGAAGCGGAATACTGCATGTTAGTGTTTGCCCGGATCCCACGACGCGGCTGTCCCTATCCAAGGAGTTCAGCCTTTTCCTATTGCAATATTGACTATTATACTTAATAGTGGGTGGGCAATCCGAGGGTGCGTGGCGGGTTCCTCTCTTCTCAATTATTTTATAATAATGGTGTTCCATGTAATGTCTAATTCGATTCAATATAGCAGTAGTGTTACCTAGCGGGGTCCCTGGGCAGACAGTGTCGCTCCTGCACGGCGACGCCTCCACCGCAAGTCTTGGAGCAGGCAGACCACGTACCCCATGAGCTCCACGCGTACACGGTCGTGTTCGTTCGTAATACATCTGTCGTTCTTGGCACCTGTTGAATACATGATAAGCATTAGTTTTCTTATATATGTAAAATACACATATCAATATAATATGTATACTCACGAAAGTATTAAGAGCAATTTCATTTCGATATCTCACTATCCTACTACTAGTGTAAATTCCTACTGCCATTACTTCAAGCGTTGTGGGTTCGAAGTCCACAAGAAATTGTGTGATCCTCAAATCGTTGTTGTGACTCTGGGTAGAAGGTATTCGTGAACGCCGTTTAAAAGTGTGTAAGGATCACTTTCTTTTTGAATAAGTATATTAAAAATAGTATAAGAATTTGTCTAGCTGATGATTGTAACTATATTTCCAGAACTGCGGAAAGCTTCATACACAATGTTTTTTGTCGATGTTCATGAATAGTTAACCCAAATTGCACCAAGCTCAACCATGGTCTCCATATTCCATTTACAGATAAATATAATATGATAGAACCATAAAATAAATAAGCAATAACCTTGTACTTAACACGTATTAATTCCATGGTTAGGACATAACATGAAGTCGTTGAAACAGAATCACAAATACTAGTAAATAATATAAATTATTTTACTCCTTTTTCTCTATGAAGTATGTAATATGTAGTTAATTGTGACTATCTTATTAGAATTACTCTATCATAGTCTAACTTGCTTGATAGCAATTCCTCTGGCAACTGGCTATATGAGTTTATTAAACTCAACCATAGATGGTTGCTTTTCAAAATTGCCTTCGTATAGTGCCATTACAAGTAACAATTTGTTGTTGATTGCCTTGAACTTCGCTGTTTTGAAAGGATTTTCCTATAAATTTCTTGATGCTTCTGACAAATACATTGATAAACTATTCAAAATATAATATATACGTCGACGTTACGTCTAAACAAGAGTTATTGAAACTTACTTACTTAGGAATAATTCCTGTGTCTTGAGGGAACGTAACGTAACAATCAAATAACGGACACAAGAACACCCAGACTCAGCACAACTATTAGTGGTTCACACCTATTTTAATCTTGTGTGGGGATCAAAGTCACAACACTCGTTGCTGGTGGTGAAGTGACCATTTACATTACTACGTCATAAGTGCAACCACAAAGTCACCGTATTGATTTAAATGAACGCCGGTACAGAGAAACTCTTATTGACTAGTCTTTTCTTGTGACGTATATATGTCGTAACTGAATAGGTACATGTACCAAAATTTGTAATGAAATGAGCACTCAAGGAAACATTGATTCAGCTGATAGCCATTCCTATTACATGAATAGCGGATTGATTGATGGGTCATTGACGTTGTACGAAATATTCCACTTGTCTATATGATTGTTGAAATTGTGCCTAAATTGGCCCACATGTTTTAGTCTTACAGGCTAACATTGTTTAAACAGCTACAATATATTGGTTTTCGGTACATGAATTTAGTCACGTATCTACACTTAGACTGTCTTCACGTCTAGCGTGTATTCAGCCGGTCCGACTATCTAAACAATGTAGTTGCAAAACGTCGACGTTATAATATCTTAAACTCCAAATTTACAACTTAAAACAGAAAGATCTGGCTATATTTAAGACAATCCCATAAACTATTTATAATATAATTACCTAAAAATCAAAACTAAATCTCGGAAGAGATAATAATCTTTCTCTATATATTCCATGCGTATATTAATAGATTTCATCAAAATGAATAAATGAAATGGTCACACATATAAACAAAACCATCTTGTAGCTTATCTAAATTTGCGAATGATTTTACATACATAATTTCATAGGAGATAACTTTGAAAATTTGTATAAAATGGTCAGCTATGCAATTTGCCTATAAAGTAATCATCAGGCTAGTTGTATCTAATAAAAGATAATGTAACATTTTGTTACTACCTCAGGATTTATATATCCGCTGCCAAACTAAAAAGCAAAAATATTTGGTCATTTATTAGCTTAACTACATAAATGTCTAATATGTTTACATTGTAATACTGTAATATTATGACATTGATTTTGTTACATTTACATTTATCGTAATTACAACTAACGACTTCAATCTTATCTAGATTGCTTAGTCTATTTTTAGTTTCATGAGTAATTCTCCAGGAACATCGGAAAATAAATGATCGGAGCCAATATCAAGTGTACCGTTTAACCAATACGTTCAAAGAAAGTGCTCTCCGATCAGTGTAAGTCAAGATCAAAGCGAGATAATTGATGACGTAATAACTCACCGGTCGTCCAACCTCGGTGCTCGTTGTTTGTGCATATATTAGTGGATCCCGCGAACACACCGCGAGAATCCTGTAACAACAACAGTTTGCATTTACGTCTTATTCTGTAAACATGTCTTTCTGTACCAAGTGTTATACCAACATTTTGTGTCGTATTACTCACATGATTTATCACTCTTATACATAAAACGATTCAGTACGACCTATAGAAACATATGTACGTTTTACCGAAAGCTTTGTCCAAATTATATTTACGATGTGACGAAAACGTCACTTAGGGAAATATTTCACTGTTTGTGATCGTCGACTCATCTTTTGTTAAACAAAGAAATACTTTCACTTCGTAAAACAGAGGCGTTGGGTTTCAGATTTTATTGCTTAGCGTTTGAAGCTTTGACTCTCTTGATTTTCGCTTTCCTTTAACATATTCTTTAGTAGTTATATCGGCATGTTTATAAGTACCTATTATATATAAGCACAATATATAGAAAAGTGAAGGGGCACAAATTTGTTTGAGAATTTTATTTAAACTTTATTCTTTTCTATTATCATAAAATAAAAAAATTATTAATTTTCAGATTTTCTTTTTTCTACACTAATAAGACCTAATAAGACCTTTGCTTAGATTATTATAAAACTTAGTTTGCTAAGTAAAGCAATTTTATTTTAAATTTTATGTCTCAAATTTTTCTATTTTGGTTAACATCTAAATATAATTCTTGTTAGAATTTATCGAGAATATGGCGACTAGACTTTATCGTTATTTTTATGAATAGTGTTGTACTTTATACAACGAAAAGTCTTTTAAAAGATGTTTTGAATGTTATGTGTCATAAAGTCTTAATACTTAAATTAAAAATGATCAAAGCTCTTCCGTATGTATTAAGCTAAGTACATACAGAAAACTAGAACCAAATGATCAGTTATTTGGCACTAGACTCGCATCTGGATAGCAACATTCTAGTGCAGCATGATAGGTGGTCGTTCTCATTGCATTCCACACGTTTACTATTTATTATTGACACGTGACTTTTCCCGCGATGTTTCTTCAGCATTTAAACCTGATGATGCATATTTTGCACACTTGTAGTAATAAGAGCTTTGGCTATTAAGATTACATCTGCGTTCTCAATCTAAATCTCTTTTGATATACAGTGACTGTATTACTTGGCTGCCTTGGTGGCGAAATGGTACTGTATGTAACTGCTATGCATGGTATAAACTCCGAATCGGGCATAGTGTTATTTGATTTCTCTATCAAGAATTTATCAGTAGATGCACGGAGTATGGAACTGTACTCGGTAAACGGCACTAGACTCTTCCCCTTTTTCCTGGGCTCTTAAACCATTGCTGGTAAAATGTAAGTGTGATACTTGTTCTACTCTTTTGGCGATAAAATCGTAAGATTATGAAGAAGCCGGTATAGTATATATAATCGAAGCCGCGACCGACCGAATCCTAAGATTATATATTGGTCGCAGCTTCGATTCGCGGTATAGTATACAATACCGCGAATCGAAGCTGCGACCAATATCTTGTACCTACTATTGTAGGTGGTCGCGGCTTCGCTTGCGTAAACGTAGGTTAGGTTAGGTTAGTAACACTACTTTTTTCTGGATGATAGGTACTCTATGTCGTTTTTTATTATCCTGACAGCGTGTATGCAAAATTTCATGTGGATCGGTCGAGTAGTTAAGTCGTGAAAGCGTAACAAATAAACTCAAATTCATATACATAATATTAGTTAGGATAACGTAATTCAAAATTTTACACACGATAGTATTTTTAAACTTTATTTACATTACATAGTTGTATATTCAACAAGTAGTTGCCTTTGATTATTTAAAGGAACGAATCCAACCTACAATTTTGAAAGACCTTTTTCCAAGAACCGATAACGCTATATTAAATCAGCTTAGTCCTATACACAATACACTATCGTTACAAATTAATATTGAAACAAAGGGCTCTTAATAACCAATGGAAGTGTCAAATGATGATTATAATTTCCATCACAATCCTCGCTAGTACTTTATGTTGCCGATAGAGGGCGCTCATGAATACAAAGTAAGCGATAACATCAAAAGGTATAGCCATATTAAAATAAGCCACTTGAGCCATAGAATGAATAGGATGGTCTTTCGCTACCTTATTTCTTTATTGCTAAATAAAAGTTTACAGTACTGAATGCGCCAGTGCAGTAGTGAATGATACTGCTGTGCATAGGAATAGGTCATAGGTCTCGGTTTTAATTCCGAGGTCGGAAAACGTTGAAATTAAACTACTATATACGGATTTTATCACGTTGTTTATTTAACACTCTATTACATAATTTAACTGTTACACTACTATACTATACTATTACTAATTTTAAGCTAATTAAATTATTAAAACTATCAAATCTATTTGTTTTTAAGTTTACACTTTCCCCGACATTTCGGTTGCTTTTCAGCAGCCATGGTCACGGGGAGACTAAGATGGTAGTTGTCTCAATGTTCCAGTGTAGTTATTTCAAAGTACCCGAACATAATTTAGTTATTGGTGTTTCTATTTACGCAGAATGAGCTCAAAGTATCATGAAGTCTAGCTGTGGTTTGTTTCTTCTTGGGTTTGACTATTTGAAGTACTGGATCCCAAGCTGGTGGTACATTCCAACCATTTTCTCTATTGAAATTTGGATGTTTTTTGATTTCAATAGCCTCGCGAAGCATCCTTGGTAGGAATCGTTGTTCTTTAGCGAGAATCTGTGGTTTGTCAAATCTCAGGTAGTGGTTGGTCCCCTGTTGTACATGTTCATACACAGCAGACTTCAACGAGCGTTTGTGTTTTACGTCAGCTATGTGTTCTTTAATGCGGGTGCCTATGCTTCTCTTGGTTTGACCAATGTATGAGAGTCCGCAGTCACAATCTATTTTATAGACCCCTGCATCTTGTAAAGGTAATTGGCACTTGACGGATGGTAAAAATTGACTTATCTTCGTTGGCGGCTTGAAGTATGTGTTGATTGAAGCTCGCTTCAAGATGTAGCCAATCTTGTCAGTGACACCCCTTACATAAGGCAGTATAGCAGGCTGGCGCTCGACTGTGGCTTGGTCACTATTAAGTGGGATTCAAAACAATAGCTAGCGAAATGTGGTTGTCATAAACTGGTACCTAACTATTCACGGATACAGTTGCAAGTCTCTGTATAAATAAATATCTGATCATTGATTTATGACATATACATGAATTGCAGTGCACTTCGGGGATAAAGGCGTGAGACTACGTACTAATGACTCATTGGTCCCAAGAACAGACAGACAATCGTGAAGTTTCAAGCTCAATACCCAAGTAAAAAAATAGGTAATTATTTTTCTGACAAAATATTGTTAGTGAATCCATAATGCCAACTTCCTAACTAATATTATAAATACGAATGTGAGTTTATTTGTTTGTGTATTTGTTTGTTACACATTCACGCCGTAACTAATCGACCGATCGCCATGAAATTTAGCATACAAGTTGTCAGGGGAACGGAAAAAGACACAGGATATATTTCATTCAGAAAAAAACTGCTACTAATGTAACTTAACCTACATTTATGCGGGCGGAGCCGCGAGCATCCTGGTAACTTATAGTGGAGAGCAAAATGCGAGCTCTTACTAAAGCCAAAACACAAAAGGTGAGATGTGGGTGGGATAGGCCTCTATTTAAACATTTGGGGACATAATTATAAGCTTGATGTAATAATACAAACACAATTGTGTCAGTAGGTGTTACTCAAACCGATATGTGTAACTGTTAGCTGTAGAAAAAGTTGTATTTGCATTATTTTTTGTATAGCGGACCGTTAAAATAAGGTGAAGTCTGAGTATTTGTTTTGTTAATTCGGTTTATATGAGAGTCAAGGCTTGTCCTGTCAACTCAGATAGCTATTATCTATAAGATAAAAGTCTCGCCATCTCTTTTCTTTAACCTAACATGGGTGAGATAGCATGCGATTTATCTTTCGGATAACTTTTACTTGTTAGTGGTAGGACTGGCCATCAGTGTGTTGCGCATGTATAAGCTGTGCTAGATATTATTTTCGTACAATAAAAAGCTTTTGTCAATCTTCATATGTTCAGTTAAATGTTTTATAGAAAACTTGAATTACCTATGAATTTGCTGTTGCCATGGAAATATGTGGACAAATATAGATAAGAAGTTCACAAAAATATTAAGCAAAATAAATATTATTATTAATATAATTAAATTAATTGAATTGTAAATTTGTACTTTATGTACAATGTGATTTTATTAACTACTAGCTATCTCCTGGAAACAGTTCTTTTTACTATGTGCTTTTCTGTACTTCTGATAAAGTGTATGTGAAATATTATGATGATCGGTCAAGAAGTTATGACATGGCAAACGAAACAAACTAATTTAAAAATCGTATTTATAATGTTAGTCAGGATTTGCAACATAATTGTTATGTGCAAGTGTTATCACTATTGGTATACATAAACATATAAATATACTTATATATAGGTAAATATTATGAACGATATAAAAAACTTGATATAATTGTTATTTCAAAATTAATTATATACGTTTTTATATTATTACAATAGCACGCGTGTTTGGAGATTTTTGCAGAATATGTCTTCAAAATATAATGCGTGCATTAAGAAATACACTGTCTGCCGTCAAGATCTTTAAAATGAATATCACGTAACCGTGGAGGCGCTCTGTACTACTAGGACTAGTGGCATGTCACACTAACCTAACCTACTCAAAAATTAATCACAGTTTAAACATAGCCTTGCAATAGGGATTAGGTCCTGTGCTGCTGTAAGCTTGTTGAGCCTTCAGTGAGTCAAATAAGAGGCAAGACAAACACCCGCCCTCTCATTTCATTAAAAAAGGGATAATCCCTGTATTCTAGGAGCTTTTACGAATTCTGAAATTGTGGACATAAAAGATCGACTAGACTTAGAATAGCTAATGATGGATCACATGCTATAAAGGCATCTAAACCCATGAAACCCACACGACGAAACAGCGCCAAAAGTTGTCTCAAATTATCGTGTTTAACTATTCATCTTTGTGGATTAGCCTCTTACTAAAATATTGTTAGTATTAACTGGTAATATAGAATACATAGTTCATAATCGAAAATTCAGATGAGTATGATCGGGCGCTATTTTTTTAAAAGAATACTTATAATAATATCAGCTCTGTATTAAACTGTCGCACTGCTGGGCACGGGCCTCTTCTTAGTGTGAGAAGGGTTAGGCCATAGTCCACCACGCTGGCCCAGTGCGGGTTGGTAGACTTTAAATATCTTTGAGAACATTATTAAGAACTCTTAGACATGCAGGTTTCCTCACGATGTTTTCCTTCACCGTTAAAGCAAGCGATAATTAACTATTAAATATACATATAATTTCGAGAAGTCAGAGATGCGCGCCTTAGGATCGATCTCGAGACCTCTCCGTGGCAGTCTAACGGTTTCCCACTAGGCTATTGCTGCTAAACAAAAAAGTACACCCAGAGTTGAAACAATTATTTGTGGATTAAAGGATGTCCCGGGTGGGATTCGAATCCTCGGCGGATTCAAAGACACTCCGCCACCCGTGCAGTCATATTCAGCCATTGTCATTTCGCGTCTTATTAAATTCGTTCTTATCTTAGTCGCATTTGAATATTTGAATCGTCCCGTGACTTCCGCGTGGCTTGTATCTCAGTAGATTCGATAGAGATTAGATAGGAACATTTTACTCGCAGTGAAATATACGTAATCCAGTGCATAAAGGGAACGGCTGTCTATTCCAATTTATGGCCTTAACGTCCTTTACAGCTGTGAGTTCGCACGAACTTCCACTCAGGTGCAGTTTAATGTTGGTCGAGCTTTGTATTTATAATTTGACTTGACGATGGGGTGTTAAAGTCGTATTGCAAGTCAGTTGAAAACGCGTCGTTGTATCCGCGACTTACGCTTATTGTGATGTCTTTAGTTTGGTCGTGTAAAGTTTTATTGGGATTTTCTATTGTGACATTCACATGGTGTCTGCAAATATGCCAAATAAAACATAACAGGCGTTAAATAGAGGTAATATATCCTAAAGGCGTACAATAACGTGGGTATGTGTGTATATGTTTTAATGATAGAAAATATTGATGTAATATTGTCTTCTGTTTACGCGAACGTTATTCATTGAAATTAAACTACTGTATACGGATTTTATCGCGTTGATTATTTAACACTTTATTACTTAATTTTAAAAACTGTTACTCTACTACTACTATGAAACCTTACTAATATTTTAGCTAATTAAATTATTAAAACTAGTTATATTTAAGTTTACACTTTCCCTGACGTTTCGGTTGCTATTCAGCAGCTATGGTCTCCCCGTGACTGACGTAAATATAAATAGTTTTAATAATTTAATTACCTTAAACATAAGTAAGGTTGAATAGTATTAGAAGTGTAACAGTTTTCAAAATTATGTAATAAAGTAGTAAATAAACAACGCGATAAAATCCGTATACAGTAGTTTAATTTCAATAAAAAATATTGAGTAAATTTTTCCAATTGTACTGTCAATTGATTTAGAGACCTAAACAGATTCATGCCAGTAAGTGTTTTTTGCCTTTGTTAAGCAATGGTGTATTGCGTTTACATTTCGCTGGCTACGTTTTTAGCGTCACGTAAAAGGAGGCAAAACTCTCTAGCAAGCTCTCTACCGGCTATATTTCCTTCCATGTTGCTATTCCTTGCATGAACCCAATGATTTAACAAAAAAAACGCATTTAAATATCATCATTCCATTCCAAGTTACAGTTAAGAGATACTGGTGATATTATTTCTCAAAAGGTAGCTGTTTAATTATCACATCGGAACGACGCACATTATAGATTATTTACGCAGAAATAATCTGCACGATATAAAGTATATTTACAGTTAACATTGACGTTATTTTCATACAGATATTTGTATAAACATTTAGCGTCAACACCGTCAATGGTACGTCTAGATGATATTGACGACAAATCTTAAGTAAACACAGTATATCGGTGCATGGCGTCACGTCATCGGTATTTTTCAGTTCACATTGCCATGTGTAAAAATAGGACACATTAGGTACAAGAGTATAAGTCATCAAGGAGTGTTCGACAGTCACGGATGGGTGGTCGGTTACGTCACCGCATCGACACGGCGTAATCTGACAATAAATCACTTGGTTCTGGATCGGAATGAGATCACGGGCCCAAATCGATACTAAATGAAAGACAAGCTTAATTGGAGTAAAGCACTCGGTCGTGCGGGATTTATTTTGTTCGTTTCTTTTGTTGTTTAAAATCAGTATTGTTGTGTTAGAGATGTGCCTTTGTCTCAGCTAGCAATTGTTTAATTGGCGTTTGTAATTTATTTTTAAATAACGAGTAAGAATCCCCTTATTTGTTGTTACTTTCGCAAATGTTGGGGCAACAAACCGATCGATGGTATTTTAACTAGCGTGAAGTTTGCCTAATACAAGTGTTACTAGGCCTTTGTAGATGACGTAACTATTTTAGCAATAACAATATTGATAGGTAGTGTCTTTGACCGAATTTTATCGTTACTATCGATATAGCGTTAATAGTTAAAACGATATAAGACGACAAAGTTCTTCACTGAGTGGGTTATTTGATAGTGAACGTCGTGGTCATGCCAGATTGGTGACCAGAGAAGCTGCGTCTAACGACACGAGTCTGGCTGTAGTTGTTTAATAAAGCTGCAGATGCCGATTGTGTACTCGTAACTTCATAGACTAAAATAATAGTGTAATATTCATTGCTAGTCCTATTATCTGCTACCATACTATTACAATATGTAACAAGGGCGATGAACCCAATATTTTCACAACACGGCAGTTGCTGTTTGATATTGTACGTTATTTTACACGTAAATATCAACTAAAAGACCTTTTTGACCTTTTTGTGAAAACAGAATAAGAATTAGTTGCAAAATAAAGAAGTTATTAATATTATAAATTTGGGTATGAGTAAAAGTGCGGGTGTAGTGGAGATATCTCACTATCTCCCTTGCACGCCTGCAATTAGTATCGTTATTTTGTATCGTGTATCCTTTATCTGTCATTTGACAATTGCCCGAATTTTGAAATAATTCTTCATCATCTAATTTACTTATGAGTGGATTTTATGTTGTAGTTCGGATAAAGCAACTTTTAGACTTTAATAATAAAAATAATGAGTCAGCAACAATATTGACAGTTTTTATCTTATAAAATAATAACTCTTATAGCAGTCTGAAACTGCTATATTAGAGTAATACTTATGTAATTTTCGCAGTGGCAACATGCATACGGCACGTTGCTGAATATATAACTAATTGAAAGTATACAAAGTAATCCATCAAAATTGAAATAGGCTAATAAACATTCGGCAAATGTTCTGCGCTAACTCAGATCGGCTGATCTATAGCATGTTTTCGGATATGCATTCCTGCGAAGTGATAAATATTTTCACGTCAAAATAACTCAGTATCTATCATTGTATAATTTATAGCGAATATTTCTTACAATAAGTATTCGTATCTATTTATGATAATGGTATTAGAAAAAAGGGGGGCGAATGAAAGTCTCACGCTATTTCTCTCGCACGCCTATATTTAAATATCGGTTACGTCATAAATCATAGTATCATGTATCCTGTTTTGTCAGTTTACAGTAATTACCAGTACTGTCTACTGCATACTTCATATTCTTGTTTTGTAAATAAAGAAGGTATCGTAACGCATTCATTAATTATTATCATTAATTAATAAATAATGAGTCAACTGTACTATTGCATACAAAACGGTTTAACCTTTTATTTCATTTATCTTAAAATACATCTCTCGCTCTAGGACTTTACAAACATTCAAACAACGGCTACAAACAATACCAGACAATTACTAAACTTAGAAAGATACTGTTTGTTGATCACACATTTTTATAGAACCCACAATATTCGGCGCAGTATACTCGTATACATACATACATATTATTTAGTAAAACTATACAGTGGCACTGTTGACATCGGTCGTATCATGGTTCGACGTCAATCGGATGGTGATGTTACCACATCGACAGGATCGACATCGGTCGTAGTCGTTGATCGATAATAGAATAAGATCAGTCAACGTTGAACGGCAGTTCATTACATCAGACTGATCGCATTCTACTATCAGTGGCCGACATGGATAGACGTCAATTCAGATTTAGACTTAGATTGGGTGTGGTGACAACATCAGTACAAGCATATCTTCGCTTTCTGAAAATACACAGCGCTAATAATATATTTATCAGCCCTGTATTAAACTGTCCCACTGATAGGCATGGGCCTCTTATCAGTGTTCAAAGGGTTAGGCCGTAGTCTACCACGCTGGCTTAGTGTGGGTTGGCAGACTTCACATATAATCGAAAACATTATGAAAATCTCTCAGACATGCAGGTTTCCTCGTAATATTTTCCTTCGCCGTTAAAGCGAGCGATAATTAACTTTATAATATGCACATAACTTCGTAATGTCAGAGATGCGCGATTTGGGATCGAACTCGAGACCTCTGCTTGGCAATCCAACGATCTCCCACAAGGTATGCACAGCAGTATTTTAAAGAAAATTACGATGTTTTCTTTCACTACTTAAGTATTTCAGTACAATCTATTAAACGTTTTAAACACGGATGCCGCTAACTATAATTAGGACAGGTTCAAGTTCATCGCATCTGGTTCAAAGGTAAACGGTCGGAGACTTAACTACCGATAAATACCTACCGATGTACCACACACGATTACCGATGTTAGGGTTGCCACTATACTTGCCCCTAATTAGATAATTTATTTATTTTCTAACATTATAACTTTATACGAATGCGTTATTATAATAAATAGATGTTTGAAAATGTTGTCTCTTTATCACTTAGCAAAAGAACACTAGAGGTTCTATTTTTATATATATTTTAGAAAGGTCACCATGAGGGTTTATTATTTTAAAGGTCATAATAATTGGAATGATTTTAGATTGCTAAGTCGGCATGCTAATTGCTATATATAAATACAGAGACAACAGATTGTATACATCCCAGATTTACTTCCAGCTTTCATCCACATTTTGCCTTCATCATAAGCGCCAATTGCCATTATTGGACTCATTTCTGAACATCGTACTGCTACTGAATTACAAAAAATACCTAGTAATACTTCACTAGATCTAAATCTAGCATTTAATAATCGACTGCAGAATAAAATGTGCTAGAATGAAAATATAAATACAAGCAATTTATAAATTTTAATCATTAAAAAAAAGTAATGTATCGTCTATAAAGTCATTCGAATGATGCCTGAAATTAGTGACAGCCCTAAAACACCTAACCGCGGTGGTTTTATTTATATGAAGTGTGTTACCGGGCGATAGATGCAGTGGCATTAGTTAGTGGGTGATAAAATCTGTTCCGGCGCATGCACCGAAGGTTCCGGGTCTCTATTAACTACCGATACCGCAGTACCAACCGGCGCCTATTTTTTGTAAGGTATTCGATAACTCATGCCGATATGATATAAAATTAGATAGATTTTTATGAGAATGCACAATTGTCCATTGTTATATACAACGATCTAATGTTAGAGGGATTTGAGGAGAGAAGGAGAGCATTTCTAGGAATAAATGTAGTGATATGGGTGTGTTTACAAACATTCAAGCAAATACCGAACATAAAGAAAAGCCAATCTGGGCAGAACTATTTTAGGATAACATAATTTTTTGATCTGTGTGAGAATCGAACTCATGGCACTCAGCGCACTGAGTCATCAACGATGGAGAGGCGATGACTTACACCACCGTGCCATCCATGCAGTAATTGGCTGTCACTCTGTTTACATAAATATATTTTATTATTAACGCCCCCTTAAAAGTTGTGGCGTCTAAGGACTTGCTTATGTTAATTAACAGTTACCATAAAGATGATACAAGTTCTATAAAAGAAAATCTTAAAATGCCTCTAATTTGTTCCTGTCAACATTACGCAACGTAACCAAATGAAAATTATAATTTACACCAAAACATTAATTAGATTAACTTATCAACATTAACGTGACTCAAATTTATGATCGGAATATGCAAATGGCGTCCATTGAAGCCCGCACGGTAGCCCACTCGTACGGAATTATTAATATGTTTACAAAGCAGATAACAGAGGCCCTTTGTGTAAACGACCATAAAAGTAATTGGTGTAATTCATCTCAATAGGTTATGTTGTAAAATTGGGTTTATAACGCACGTCTGAAGTACTGCGCGTGCGCATTTTACGGTCAAGTTTCTTGTGGGGTTGCACCGCACCTCAATATTATTTTTACGACCAAGATTTATCGTTTAATTGGCCAAGAATTGATATTAAGTAATAACTGTGTTATTTTAGTAATTGGTGTATGCATAGAGATTATTTTGATTTAGAATTTAATTACTTCGCCTTATTTGTCCAAGGCTTTCAAGCGCAGCAACTGGTCGTAGGGACTAGAGCTTAGTACGGCTCGGGTATTAACATTTTTATAAAATCAATACCATTATAATTGTTATATGAAAATTGTTCCGCTTATAATATTTATCCCGAACTAAATACTTTCACCTTTTTTACAGGTATTCTAAACGTTTTTGACCTAGGTCTAGTACCCAGTTTTTAAGTGAGTTTTATACTAAACCAGATTTATAAGATATTAATAAACAACTTTTGAAAACATGTGTTTGGTTAACCAATTTTATTAAGCTCGCGATTGTATTTGTTTATGAGTAATGTAATATGACGTTAATTGCTTTTGTATTACGAATTTTTAACATAATTTGAAACGCCGAATTATATAAATAAAATAGCGCGTTAAATCGTTCATGTTTTGTTTTTATTTAACTTATAACACATATGTACATGTCAATTATATTTGAGTGACTAATTTATAGAGTGAACTATAAATAAATCTCGAGAACCTAACTTGAAGGAAATATTCAAATAGCTGCTTGTATATTTGTGCAAAACTCAGATAAACTCTTTAGGAAATTTAATTCTAAATTAACTTTAAGTTATTTTTACATAACAAATTCTAAAAATCTTAATGGAATGCACAAATATCTGTGCGACACTAGTTCGTAACGTACAGTCTGATTCCGATAACATGGTGTTACGGGAGTTGTAATAGGAAAACGATGCAATATGCCGGTGTCAAAATCTTTCTCTCTTTACGAAAGACAACCTACAAAATACAAACATTCAAACAACGGACACAAAGAAAACCCAGACTGGAAACATCTATTCATCAGATCACACAAATGTTTATCCCTGTGGAGATAAAATCCACAACACTCAGCACGGTGGGCTAAAACCATCGTCATCCGTGCAAAGAAATCATTTTTAATGTTTGTTATTTTTTAGCCCTTTTAAGTTACAATATTGTGCTAAAATTAAATTACTAAGCACTTGCAGATACATCTTATCGCATAGAGTTTCCACGTAGAACAATGTGCAAGTATCTACAACTCTGTGATTTGTTGTCATATTGATATTTATTCAGATCATCACTCTCACTACATACTATAAAACAATGTTCCCCGTCGCATCTGTATCTCTGTGTGTGCTAGTATTCATTGAAAAAAGAACATAATAAATGCTTGTTTTAAAATAATACCAAAGGGTGACAGGGACAAAACAATTTGCCCAACACTAGGCAAGCCTGTTTTTTGGCTTTAGAAGTAAGCTCTTATTATCATTTTAATAGGTAAAGAGTATTTGTCTGTCATAAGATCGTGACCAATGACCTAAATTATATATAAAATTTACAGGTTTAGTGTTTTACTTTTTGAGTGGTTCACCTCAAAACAACATAAATATTCTCACGCCTATAGCCGCAAAGAAAAGAGCCTAATGTGCATTCCAAGAGCTAAAGTTGTTTAGCTAGGGTTCTTAAATCTCACGTAATAAAGACAGCCTACCAAACACAATGGCTCTTTTAAAAATAACTTGACTAATAATCCCAATAATAGGTAGCCCGTCCAGGGAATCGAACCTGCAACCTTAAACACAGCAACTGCTGTATCACCGAGGCAGCCAATACAAATAAAATACAAATCGATTCATTCATTGAAGCTCCATTGTCGTCAACAATCAGCATCAATGTGATCGTTTTTGCAGTACATAATAATATGTATATACATACATGTGGGTACACATAATTCAATTATTTAACTGTTGGTATGATGCAAAGATTCGTTACATCATGTCAATCTGTGGCGAATATGGGACCGCTCCTATAGAATAATAACATGCTGGAACTCGGTCAGACCGACAATGTCTGCCATTGTCTTCGTAGTTACTAATTGTCTTAATTATTATGCTGTTATAATAGAAGATTAATATGCATTTTGCTGGCGATATTCTTATAAAAGATTTAATTATAAATACATACTATGAAAAGCTTAGGTTTGTTTGTTTCCACTTTTAATAGTTTTAATGCTAGGTTTAAGTTTATTTTAACTACAGTTCAATAAAAGACAGATATTAGGTTCGACACTTGTTATTAGAAGCAAAATATATTTATGGTTATTATAAATTACAAACATAAATGAAAACGATATATTACCTCTGTTACAGCTGTAAGTTTCAGATTATTATTTTTGAGTGCGTATTACCTTTTTGTTTTATAAATAATATCAGTCATAATGATTTATTTAATTTATGACTTCACTTTTTTATTACACGGATAGTTTACCAAACATTTACCTGAATATAAAAACATTTGCCAAATCGCAATAAAAAACATCTTATTCTCGAGAAGAATGCCTCGTAAAACATCTCATCAGGGCTTTTAACACTTAGACAAATAGCCTACCCACACAGACAGACCAAAAACAAATACACGCAAAGATATACGTATAATAAAATACCTTTGGCGATCTATTCTCATACGCACTTTGTCAGACGCATGCTTCGTGTCAAAATAACTCCCCATAATCGGCGTACACGATAAATATGGCTACCCGGATATATTGACGTCCGCCGCTGTCTATAGGCGCTTGCGCAGACGTGTCATGTCTACTTGTTTGCTCATATTTCAAGCCTAATTACGATTTCCGTATGGAAATTAAACCGTTAATGCACAGTGTTAGTTTAAGATTCCTGAATAAAATATCTATTTTGTTTATGGTGTACTATCATTTTATTTTTCTATCTCACATTCACTTACCTATACTTTAGTACCCGTTTTATAGTATTTTTATAGCCATTCGTTGACGTATAGGTTACATACAAGGGATTTTACACGTAAGCCATAATAATAATTTCTATCTATGGGTCGATAAAAGCTTCCTGTTTTAAGCTTCTAGACTTAGCAGTGTATGGTTAAACATCTTTTCAAGGAGTAAGGCATTACGATGTACAATTTTAAAGTCCCTATATTATTAGACAGTGACAAATGGGCAGTATCTCTTGTTTGTTTGTTTCACTTTATTCCTAATAAAGTGTGTTACTTAAAAAGTGCTGGAAAGTTCTGCATTTTTAAGACGTGTTTAATGGAAGCATGATTATTATATATTGTAAATGCATTCTTCGAGTCAAATATTATCACACACACTACAAGTCACGACGAAGAATGGTGCGCAAAGTAGGTACATATATGCCGCATCGTATGTTCGCAGTGCTATTTTATTTAAAAAGCAACCAGTTCCTAATTTGATTACTTCACTTTTATAAAACACAAAAACAGTACAACTATAATTTAATAACTTTATAATATAATAGGTACCTGATGATACAATATAATTGTAACCTACAGTCAAGGTTATGAAGCCCAGAGCAACTTTTCATCAGAATTACACATATAACATTATTTATATTAATACTACGGCAAACAAACAAAGGTAACAGAATATCTCGAGTATAAAGGATGGAAACGCAACGAACAAATTCTGTTTTGATTATTATAAACAACATAATTACTTTGATCTTCATAAGAAAGTTATAGTTTACGGATGTTGCAAAATAACACTAAACATTATAGGACTTATTTAATGAACTGTAGAATATGTTTTAAAGATATTATATAATTATTTTAGCTCGTAAGGTGTTCAGAATTGCGTCAGTTTAACATCAATAATATAATGATAAGCTCTGAGCTAATGTACGTGCTGAGTAAGATTACATCCGGTTATTATTATTTAGCTAACTGAAATCTAGTTAGTTAGTCCACAACGCTTAAATAGAGAAGGTGTCAATTTCAAGATGGTTTCGTAGTCAATCTTACTAAATGATATCTGAAATTATATTATTAAAACTGCGTTTGATTGTGTTAGGAAATCGTAGATAATATTAATGTCATATTAAGATTGGCTACGGTCTTCGGTCGGTCTATTTCTTTTTGAGTGATTATCCCGCCATTGCGCCTTATTTCGCGAGGGTACATAATATGAACCGGATGAAGTGCCTCCACAGGAAACCGGCTTTCGGATAATAACGCTTAGGTATTTAGCATTTCGCCAGGTCGTTGAACTTGACCAGATCTTGAACCGCATCTCTGAATGGTGTGCCAAGAACTTGGTCCAGTTTAACGCCAAGAAGACCCAGGTATGCGCGTTCTCAACAAAAAAGTCTGCCTTCCTTCCCCTCCCTTCTCTGAAGAATACTCCACTGGTGATACGTGACAGCCTCTCCATCTTAGGTATGGATCTTTCCCGCCCCCTTAATCCCAAAACCTACATCGCGAGCGTCATTATGCAAACTTCGCGAAAACTCGGAGTTCTGAATAGGGTGAGGCGGTTCTTCGCGCCTGGGCAGCTGTGCCTATTGTATAAGGCACAAGTGCGCCCTTGCGTGGAGTACTGTTCTCATCTTTGGGATGGCTCCACGCAGTACTTTGTAGACGCTCTTGACAGGTTACAGCGGTGGGCTGTCCGTATCATCGGAGATCCAGAGATTACGAGTTCACTGGAACCTCTGCAACTTCGTAGAGTCATTGCCTCATTGGCATGTTTCTACAGAATATACCACGGGGAGTGCTCTGAAGAGTTATTCCACCTTATCCCGTCCTCCCCTTTCCTATCCAGAAAAACGCGTGCTGGGCTCTGATGCCATCCTTACACGGTGGATTCAACTAGAGTGCGTACCAACAAGTTTGGTTCCTCATACCTCTGCCGAACGATCAAGGTATGGAATTCTCTGCCAAGGCACGTGTTTCCTTCTTCCTTAAATCCTGGGTACTTTAAGCGGGTCGTGAAGAAGCACCTTCTCAGGCCGTCAAAGTAGAGACCTCAACATCGCCTCAGCTGCTATGAGGACGATGTGGAGGCCACTGCTCTTAGACCACACGACTACTAACCATCAGGCGAAGTGTGGTCATTTTGACGAGCAAAATAAAAAATAAAAATAAAGTATGTAAGTGTTCTGTAGGCTCAAATACTTCTTCCATTCCTTTCTTTTTTCACGTAGCATCAGCCGCTTGCAGCCTGCCATTTTCGACTCCATTTTTGAAAAAAATATCGTACTTGACTTTGCTGCATTATTTACCCTGTCTTTGTAAGGCAGATCATTATCTTAACCGTGTGATTATAATATCTATCGCAAAGTAATTAGCGATTGAAGTTATGATTGTAATCAGCTGTTTGCCTAGGTCTTTATCTGTGTATTATTAGAGCGATCTATAGTATCTTTAATTTTGATTTACATTTATTTTGTGGGATGTTTTTTGCTGTCTTTCTTATTGAATAACTTGGCTATAGTATGGTTGCTTTGCTCTTTTAAATGTGGTAAGCAAATTATCAGCAAAATTAGGAATCGAAATCATCTTTAAAAATATTCTGCCATTTCTTTTTAGATCAAATCTTGCACTAGGTAACAATAATTGTGTATGATTCTTCTATTTTGTAGTTTGAACTAACTATCGTTTCCGGGATTAGAATCCGGGGCAAATAGGGCTTTTAGTGCAAAGTTGGTCCACTAAATCTCTGCATAATTCCTGCTCTCACTTGCTACATAGCTTCAGTACTATAGCATTTTAAACTATCAAAAACAAGCTTTTGGCCGCCGTTTCGCTTGCTTAAAAGAAGATTAGATTATGTTAGTAAGAGTATTTTTTAAATAAAATATAGCCTACGTTACTCGGTGATAATATAGCTTTCTAATTAATGGTGAAAGAAATTTTAAAATCGGTAGTTGATGAGTTAAAGTGTACAAACAAACAAAAAATCAAATCTTTCCTCTTTATAATATTAGTATACATATATATGTAGATAATAAAAGATAGGTATTTATTTATTTGGTTAACCAACAACTGTTTACACTTATACATAGGCAACATAAAATAAAACAATGGAAACATTAGTTAGCGTAACAATTAATTAGAGGTTAACACCACATGCACAGGTTACTGAGAGACAAACATAAAAATAAATTGTATTATAAAATTAATTATGTGTATAGTATTATAAATAATTTTGAGATTCTAATTTTACAAAAATTGGTATAAACCAGTGTTATCCGCCTTCCCTACCAATAGTTAATTAATATTCGTGACAAAGCGAACGGTTGTAAAGAAGTGCTTGTACACCAATATTCTTGGTTATAATTAAATTACATCAACCAGCTAACTAATATACAGTTGCGCAGAATGAAGTCTTCCCGATACTTAAACAGCAATTACATTTATCTAAATGACTTCGCGGTCTTATTTTACATTTCCATTTTCTTGGCGTACAGTTTAATCGTTTGACCTAGTAATTTAAACAACTCATATCCGATCATTAACCAGGATAGCTTTTACATCAATGAATTTCGAGGTTTTGAATGATTTTCAATACGTAACTATTAACTCGAATGAATACTACATCCAAGCAGTATAAGATTATGTTAAAAACGTATGGATTTGTTAGTCTGTTAGCTAATATTTTAAATCGAATGATCTAATATTTTAGAAGACTGGCTGAAAAATATAACATCATACTAATTGCCATAAAAATATTTTATTACAATGGATAGCCGCCAAGTGACGCCTATTTCGATTGAAAATAACATACTCATTCTCATTTATTGAAATTAAACTACTATATACGGATTTTTTCTATCGAGGTCTTAATTATGTTATAGGTATATTATAGGTTTAAATCATTTATTCTCAAAAAAGACAAAGCCACTTACATGAGAATATAACATAACACATTCAGTGAATTCATTATAAGTAACCGTCACCGAGACACGTTCATAAATATATATATATATATATATATAATACATTTTTAATCCTTTTTAGGAAGGTATGTGTGAGAGGCATTCCACAGTTTCTATCTCAAATGTTGTTAGTATAATTTTCTATTATATATTCGAATAGGCGAGATCGAAAACTGTTAAATGAGTTTATATTTTTTAGATGGGCGGGTAAATTATTGAATATTTGTGCTCCTTCATAAGTAATACTCTTTTTAGCATAGTTGGTTCGTATTTTTGGCAAAACAAGTAAACTAGGGCGACGAAGGCTACGTTTAGATATTTGGGACTTTTTAATAAATGATATGGATGTTTGGATGGTTTTGTCTAAGATTTTCCTAATTAAAATACAAGTATTATATATATAGAGTTGATGGATATTCATTAATTTTGTTTCTTTAAAGATTTTATGTGTTGGTGTCAAGTATGGATAGCGAAATAGTGTTTTAATAATTCTGTTTTGCACTCTTTGCAAATCTTGCAATTTCGTTTTACCGGCGTTGCCCCAGATTTCTATAAGGTATAATAGATGTGACTTCACAAGAGAATTATAAATACAATAACGTACATTTTTGGGTATACATTGATTCATATTGTGAAGTGATCCTATGAGTGCAGTCAATTTGTTCTTAATATACTCGATTTGATTGTGCCATGTTAAATGATTATCCATTCTCAGACCAAGATACGTTTCGCAAGTTTTTTGTTCTAGTGGGATATTATCAATAGTTAATGTGCTATGCAGCGGGACTTTTTTATTTCTGGCGTTAAGAATTACGTAACAGGTTTTAGAAATGTTTATTGTCAGCAAATTGTATTGTAGCCATTCAAACAGAATATTTAGATCTTCTTGGGCCTGTAAAGTTATATCATGTATGTTGGCTCCGAAATAAAATAAGCACGTATCATCCGCATACAGAGTTAAACGACCATGTAAACTTAGTTCTGTGATGTTATTTATGTAAATCAAGAACAATAATAATAATAATATATTATAAATTACAAATAAGGTATATTATCAATTGTATTTCTGTATAAATCACAGCTTTTCTAAAGTTAGGTATAAATAATTATAATACACACTGACGTATAAAAATAATATTATATTATGTACATTGTCGTTAAGGATTAGAATTAAAAAGACAGCCTGTATAAAATAATAAGTTGACCATCCTAAAACGGCACTGCTTTACAAAATAGCCGTGTGTTGTCGGCTTCCTATCTACGAGCGATGTGCGTGTTCACTAAAGTGAGTAACGGTGGGGAACAGAGTGGGCTCGCAATTAACAAGGTCTGGTTCAGAATAGGACCAGATGTACACAGGCACATGTACTAGTTTATAAAGTGAATACTTTATAATGAACGCATGCACCTATATAATGTACGCTTGCATGCTCCGCCCGGAGATTCCACAATCATTACCTGTTACCCTGCAGGTTTTCTACTACTCCCCGGTATTAAGCTAAATATTAGCCTCGCACTGTGATTAAATTTACATAAATACAGAATATAGATTAACAACATTATCTAAATAGGGATGTTTAGATAGTATTATAGAGATATTTTTGTGTCATTGAAGGCGTATCAGTGCAATGTTATTACTCTAATTTACTCTGCACTAAAATGTATATAAAATGCCTACTCTATAATAAACTGGTTCGGCGCATACTATATTAATATACAAAAGATTTGATAGTATATTAATTACTGAAGTGTATCATTTTATGATCGTTGATTAAATCAATGTCATACAGGAACTTGTGTATCGACTTGTTTTATATGTGACTTAATCTAAGGACATCCAAATATGACATTTTACTTCCTTATCTGGAATGTGAGCTGATTCAGCGTATACAAGTCAAAACTATCACAGTACGTATTAGAACACTAGAACACTAGAACTGTATACAAACTAAAAATAATACTGTATACGTTAATTGGGAATTGGCGACTTTTTAATGAATGTTTATGTACTTAATTGTATTTTATTATTGTTTCCACGTAAGTGACCTTGGCCTTATTGATAAAAAAATATTTGTACATACCTATCTAGTCTGCGATTGACACGTTTCATTCCCAATTTTCACCTCGGCGAAGATCGAAATAGGAAGAGAATCGATAAATTGATAGCCATTCCCGCAGAACACGAGTACAATAAGTTCACAGCACCGTAGTTAGTTTATCATAACACCATAGGAGGTGCACAACGTTGGAATATGCAAAACAGGTTGAGGCGAATGCAATTATTGCAGTCATAGATAGATGCATAGAATTTTAATCATAAATCAATGGGTTTATGCTGCTTTGGGCATTCACGGCGTGTTAACCGATGGCGCCAGGACCCTGGAGGGAATAGCAGTGTGTCATACTACAAACACTTCATGCTGTCATCGACATATTCTAGCGTTTGGTCCAGTACATTATTGGTTTCACGTGTTGCGAATTGTGCATAATGCGGACTGTTTGACCCAGTAAAGCTCACCTGTGTACATTTACTGAATAGAAGTCTGTTTGATTAAAACAACTAAGCGTGTGTACCTTGATGTTTGTTATTTACAATCAACTTTATCTTATGTTGACGACTGACGGCCATTAGCCTTAAAGTTTAGTTTTCGTAGAAACTGTCCATAATTATAGTACCTGTATGCATGAAGAGACGCCGACTATAGCATCATGGCAGATAATTTTGTAAAAATCACATTGTAGGAAGTTAAACTCTAGACTCTTTAAAGCAACATTTTGTATGTGTACGTTGATCATATCGCTTAAATTTGCCTTAGGCTCTGAGCGCTTATAAAAAGGTGTTTTCCCTTGCTTTACGGGTAAAAAGCTGTCAAGTTGATGCATCATACACGCCATTGCCGTTATTCGAATGACGTGTAATGGTAGATAAATATTCACACTGTAACAAATTGTTTATGAATACCTTATAGATGGCTGTTTGACTTTTCTTTATTTTTATATCATAAGCTGTTTTGCAGGTGTAAGGAAACAGAGATGACGCCTAAAGTTATTGCCAATACGTCGAAGAAAAATGTTACCGTCTGACGTCGTGTTTATAAATAATTGGACCAATAAATAAATCCATAAATTTCCCGCGTTGAATAAAAGTTTATAGTTGTCTAGAAAGACCGTAGTTTATTGCATCTATTTCTAAGCTTGTATTACAAATAGTGACCATATATTATGTGCGCTCGCGTGTTTGTGCAAAATATTTGGACGTTGGGCGCCTAAATAGATGCTCTCGAAGCGTTTTTACACATTCAGAATTAGGCACAACAATCAGGCTACGGCGTCACCCATAAAATTTGAATAGTTAAATGAAATATGAGGCCACGTAATTGTTTTACAACTAGTCTAGCTTGAGGCGGCCGTCGGCGCCGTGCAAGGAGACGAAAAAGTGATTTGGCAAAATTAATGACTTGCTTCCATTTAGTTAGGAATCTGATCTACACAGAGCAACGAATGAAATAGAGTGTACCTACTGTTCTTTAAATAAAGCTTACTTGTAATTGATACGTTGTTAATCAGTGTATCTATCCTGTTTACTATTTAATCCTTCATAAGTTGATACAGAATCAACTACATACTGGTAAAGGCAACCAGGATTTACTCTGGTAAATCCTGGTTGCCTTAACCAGAACATCTATTTTGGTTCAAGTTATCAATGTTATTCGTATGCACCTTGAGAGCCAACAATAACTAATTGAGTTTTTCTGTTAAGAAATCTCAATAGCAGACCGGAGTTAGAAAGTTGGCGTTGTTAGACACCCCCTTGCCTCGAAAAGCATTATGTGCAGCCGTTGGTCCTGCACCTGATCTCTCTCCGATCGTGTCGGATTACCGTCCCATCGGATCATAAGAGTGAGGGAACAGAGAGTGCACTTGTGTTTGCGCACACGCTTGTACGCTATAATATCTCCTGCGCAGATGGCCAGTGTCCGTTAAGATTGGCCGCCGTGACCGAAATTCGGTCTGGAGGACATTATTATTATTTTTCTTTTATAGTCAAAATAATTTTAATTCCTGGGATTCCTGCCAGAAATAAAATTAATAATTTAAAAGTACGTCGGTTCGGCAATAAGAGATACGTTCTCTGCCTGTTTTTATGGCAGCACCTAGTAAAATTGGGATAAAAAGTATCTTCCGTATTAATATATTGATCACAAGGCTTACTTGTGATTGAGTAAAAAAAATCAAAGCATCTTTATATCTCACAAATAATAGTTAGATTTACTACTATATTCGCGCTGATTATCTATACGCCGACTGCATCAGATTTAATAAGTGGATTTTGGTCTTTTAGGCTAGGTACTCTCTTCTTAAGTTTACCATCTTGGAGTCAATACTTAAAGGATTTGACTTGGTTAGCAACTATAGATTCTTTGACAGACGTCGCTAGCTCACCGCCACTTGAATAAACAATATCGGTGACTGCAGTTCGCTCTAAAGTTTGTTATTTGTGTAGTTTATTTATTAAATAAAACTTCAACTATAGCTCACTCTATATTTAGTCAAGCTATATATTTCCATTCGGTCCATTACACCTTCTAACTAGTTTATACTACTCTGTGTCTATGTCTATTTCTATGGCATCCATCGACTCGTATCGCGCAAGTTGCATTGGTGAAAATGCAATCAGATTATCGCACATACAAAAATTCTATGTATTTAATATTGTCTTAAGCTTATATGAATGTTATACCTTGATTTTAATAAGGTCGATTAAAAAAAAACTTTATTCTATTTTTAAACTAGTACAATAAGCCAAGATAAAATCCGCATAAATCAGTTTAATTTTAAAATGTCAATTATTAATAAAGTTCGTTATTTTATTTTCCTACTTTAAAACATAACACTAGTTTGAGTCTCATTACTGTTACAATTACGTACTTATTTACACTGTTACAAAAGACATACCAAAAATGTAAACATTGCCCAATTCAAAAGAAGGCGACATTGTCAACGAGTTACTAAACTACGATAGCCAGATACGCGAGATAAACTTGTAGATAACCAAAATTTGGTTCAGTTCTAGCGGGTTTTTTATATTAGGTAAATAGTTGTTTCTCGAATCTTGAAGTTGATCTAGGACTTGTGTGGGAGTACCAAGGCTATGGTACGATTGCTTACGCTTTATAGCGATTAAGTACTACTATCTACTGTAACACTCACTTTAGGACGGTAGAATGAAGCATTATATTTTCCATATAGAAATAGAATATTTACGATCTCGAACTGCTCCTCATGTAGTTTATGTTAATTGATTTAGTTTGCGTGAATCTTTAGAAGGTGGTCACAGCATTCTGCAATGCACCATCATGGGAAGACTCACATTCTACCAATCACTGGAACTTGAGTTCTTTACATAACAACAAAAGAGCGTTACTCATTTGAAATACGGTAGCTTTGTTGCTAATGTTTGGAATCGGAATTGACGGCGTTAATTTGATCTTCAAATTGAATCTCACACTCACTCACAATCTTACCTAGTCACCTCAATAGAGATCTTTATTGCCTGTCTGTCATTTAACAAAGCAAAGACGTCAGGATCAAATGAAACTGCGTTCCCAAGCATCTAAACTATTCACTGACCTGCAACGTAAACATTAAAATAAACACGTTAAACTACAGACTATAATTGAGATATGTCTCGTTACGGCCACTTTGTATGTTTGCGTAGTTATTAAGATCAAATGACCGGCGCATGCGCACCATACGACAAACATTCGGCCAAATGTTTACTTTATGCACGATATAAAATATTTGTTGCAGGAAGAGATAAATCGTGATCGGCTTTAACCAAGTTTAGTCGACTTCCTTATATGTGTATGGAAATACTGGAATGTCGCGATTTATGGCGGGAATTATTGTCCCTTGTACCACGATTATTGTAATAGAACGAATTAATTATTTGAAATCTGTAACGGTAAAGGCAGCGCAGGCGAGATATATGTTTGTAGGTTAAGTATGAATTATGGTACTTAATATTCGTAATCTATTCGAGATAACAAGGAGAAAAGAAAAGGCTGATTGTCTTTTTGAGAATTCCAATTTTTTTATTAAACTATTTAACATGTTGATGATCAGTAGACACAATGACACTTGATCATTTATAAAGTAGACAAGGCAGGTAATCGTTCATTATTGATACCTTTCATCTTGTTCGGAAATAGTGTTTTTCTGTACGCCACCTGATGTTTATATCCGAGCAAATTATATAAAAGTTTAGTACGATTATGCGGGATTTAAAATTCTACTAAAAGAATGTAGTACTTCTTTACCAAACTTGTATCAATTAGCAGATAAGCTGTCTTAGCCACTAATTGATTCAATTGAGAATTCTTTGCTCCTTATTAGTTTTAGCTTTGGTTTTCCTTTACCTACTTAGAAAAGTCAGAGGTAGAACTCACACCATACTCGCTTAAAACGTATGGTTACACCATTGGTCCAGTTAGGTTTCATTATGATAACCTTATCGAGATGAAATATGAGTTGTGACTCAGGGAAGTGTTTCTGAGTCAGTGCAAAATTTCTACTAGCATTGTTTTATGTGCTATAAAATTGAGAAAAGGAACTAATGTGCGAAGTGCGTAGTGACACTTCCTTTTCGGGGCACTAAAAGGTTTTAATAGTATATTGTGTTTCTTTCGTAATGCACGCATTTGCCTGTTTAGTTTATGCTAACTTTGAGATTATATCAAAGTTGGGAAAGTTAGGCGTATTTTTAGCAACAAGATTTGATTTAGATATATTTCATACATAAATCGTGTTAAGACTTTATCCCTGAAGACTTGTAGAGAGCTGGCAGAGTTATATTACACCCACAGTTCAAGCTATTGTTTTAGGATGTTATTGGGCGAGCCTATTGCCATTCCCAGACTCCGTACTGTCAAACTTTACTGACAGAAAAACTAAATACCACTTTGGCCCATCGAACCCGAGACTTTAAGCGCGGCAGCCACAAACACCACTGCTGCACCACCGAGGCTTTAATAAGATAAATATTCAAAAATAACAGTTAACTTCCATTGAGAATATAGATACTTAATGGACCAACAGTTAACACCTAGTAAGCATGGATGGTAAATCAAATAAACGACGTCAAAATCTGTAAAAGTAGTTTACGTAAGCACCTGCTACAAACATGATCCAACTAAGCATTTGGTAACTTAGAGATATATTTCAGTAAGAACCACTCTATAAACTTAGCAGGTTATAGACTTGTCAACAAACTGTGGCATTACCGATCTATTTCAAGATAACATATACCAAATACCTAGATCGAAAGTTGTATAGATTTTCAAACACATAATATTGCAAGCTTCAGTCGTGGCGTTCGACCTAGAACGATTTTCTCACTCGAAGCAGTGAGAGCAAAATCCCAACATTTCCGACATGGTCGACGTCATGTCAAAACAGTGTAAACATGAGCCACACTTGTAGTTTGCATTAGGTTGTGGGCTTAGAACAGCTGAGCGTCGAGCGGGGCGGTCAGCGGTCAATGCTCAAGTCATGGGAATGTGAAATGTGAAGCAAACCTAAACTATTTATAGTAGGAGACGCTTTAGAATGTCATCCGCTTGACATTAGTATGAACACTATATTAGGTCTTTAGTTATGAAATTGCCGTTTATGTTGTTTAGCTAATTTCGTGGTTCTTTAGGGGCTTTATATAAAAATAATATATAATTCGAGAATAGACTACCTATATTTATTATTGATATCATGTATTATTGATAATTAATATTAATAATAAATTGTATAGTATAAAAACACATCGCTTTGTGTACATCGTGTTGCCCGTTTTCGTTGTTTCTTGTTGTTGTTTTTGTTAATTTAAGATAAATCATTTTGGCCTAAATATAAGCAACTATATATGAAAAAAATTGTATTCGAATTGGCAATTAAAAAGTTTTTATGAAATAGTCAGCATGAAAACCACAACGTTACCAACGTATTTACTTCATATTTAAACGCATATTATTATAAATTTTTGAGCATTGGAACATCGTATTTATTAGATTAATTAGAGAAAACCAAATCATACTATTGAATCCAGTTTAATGATCTGATAGATAGGCGTATAACAATGACAAAGTCAAGTTAACCAGTGTGTATTGAATGTTTGTATGTAAATTGCATCAATATATTCTTTTCTTTATGTAAAATCATGTGTTATGTTAAAGGACGCTCTACTTCATTCTCCGTCTTCGTGACTAATTTGTGGCCGTATGAAATATGTACAAAGGGCTGTATGCTCAGAAAACTATTACATCATTTTGCATATTATGTAGTATGTGCGTGGGATTGAAGAAAATATTTGACCGTTTCGTAAGTATGGTTTCGGCAATAATTACGTGTTTGACTACATTGTGTAAAGTGATGATTATTTCCAAGGATAAGTAAGTAATGTATAATGTCCCGCGTTTGATTCAGGTGTTATTGAGATTTCTGAACAGATGTCTTAATAGTCTTAGTCTTAAAACCGAATATTGTGCCTGGTAGACGGCAACAGGTTCACCCCCTTTTATACGAGATCTAAAACCATAGCCTTCAGAATACAAATGTAATTATAAGGATTCTTTTCTTTCTTTTCGTGTGGTTAGTGGCCATCCTGATGTCAAGAGTTGTTCAAGCCGCCCATAGGACTCTGACATGGCTTAACGACTGCTGTCAATTTGGCAACAACCGGGACCGACTTTTTACGTGCCCTCCGAAGCACGGAGACGCTCAGATGAAATACCACTAAGCGTTCACCCATCTATAGAATGACCGCTTCACCTCGCTAATCGTTTACCGATCAGTGAGTCTAACTGACTATAAGGATATAATCGTTAGACTCTATGTACAGGCCACCATTTACAGGCCAAGTTTTCTTTTGTCAGCTTAACATAAAACTCAAGCGCACTATACAAACATTTATATTGGGCAAATAAAAGGAACTTTAATTATTCATCCACAGATTACGACGGAGTACAACACAAACAACGACAAATTGAATGAGAAGTATTACAAGCTTAGTCCGGTATTACAAGGCGACACATCAATTGAGTGACACATTTACGTCAACAGGCAGCCTCCATGGCTGTCGCAAAAGTAATCAAACGTATCCAACCAGTTCTTGGATTAGTCCGCGATGAAATGTTACAATTTATAGGCTTAGCGAACCTGTTAAACGATGTATGAAATAGGCAAGGTGAAGTTCTTGCCCTTGGCTGATTCAATGTAATTTCACATTAAAATACGTGGCTTTAATTGAAACTTGATTTCATATCTAAGCTCTTGGTTGCATTTATACAGTGTAAGTGCGCATATTATTTCATGTTAAGAATACCGGAAATAACTGAGGCCCAATTCTCGTAAAATCACATCAAAATACTGTTTCGATCTAGTCTAATTAACGAAAATGTAAACTAAATTGCAATTAATGTTCACATATTTTGAAGTTCATTTTTATCTAACTGTCCCGCTCGGTTTATGTTACTGCTCCGCCCCCGTCACTCGTTGCGTGATGCTTTATATGCCAATGACGTTACTTCTGGATAAAGAAGCTTGCCAGTGGTAAAGAATTTTTAAAATCGGTCCAGTCGTTTTACACAACAAATAACGAAAATACATATCTTTCGTGGTTTGTTCCGCATTCGCCCCTACATTACGTCCCACATTCAAAAATGTTTCTCATTCACCCCTCTTTTTTAATTATTCCTTTTTCGTACTACATTTTTGAGCTTATGGTTAACAAAACAAAACATGTTTAAAATTATTTCAAGTCTTTCCAATGTCGGGCTCGTGATGTCATGCAAATCATAAGCCCAAAGTTTCGCCGAGAGATCAAGGAGGTATTTTAAAATATTTTTAGGCTGACGGTACATCAAAATCTACTATACAAAAAAAAACATGGTCAAAAAGGGACAATAATTTGGGACGAAATAGGAATTACGTTAAGATTTTAATATTTATCTAAATTTCGGGGCATACGAGGAACAATTTTTGGGGCGAAGGCGTATTTTTACATTCGGGCGAAACATGAGGATCGAATGCTGAATAAACCTCTTTTGTCTATACAACTTAGTATAGATATTCATAAGACTTATTATTAGTACCATTTGGAATATTTATAACACTGAGACTGAATAGTAACTCTATTTTAAGCATTACAAGAATTAGTTCTCAGATAGCACTGTAGTGTTTGCCGCTAAAATTGATTGGGACGCGTCGTAGACCCATTTTCAGCTGACATCTTTGTCACGAATGAATTTAGGGCCCTTCAATTTATTATCTAAAGTACCAACATAAATTACAAGTAACTAGCTATATTATGCATTACAAAGTTCTAGGAGCGAATTTGACTATTTTTATGCTGAAATTCTGTAATTGATTTCTTTGCGAGACGTGATAAAGGGAGGTGACCCGACACAAGACAGTCATTTTTCTTTATAAAAGTATAAATATTTATTGAGCTTAGAGTTTAGTTGTGAGTCACGGGCAAGGATAATTGAGATCTCAATTTTATAATATAGCGGTTATGAGACTTGCTTTTCATTTTAACTAACTGGAAAATACAAATGATGGCGTAGCAGTAGTGAATGAGACTGCTGTGCATGAAGGCTTCTATTCGACTCTCGGGTCAGACAAAATGTTGTTGAATTTTTCTGTCAAAAAATTATGTTTGCCTGTAAATAGCACGCCGGAAGCTGAAACTGTGTTCTGTAGATGGTGTATGTAATACATATCTATTTACCCCATAGAGACGTATAACCCTGTATATCTATGTACCTAATACGTCTCTATGGGTAGATAGAGACGTATTACACATGTATGGGGATAGAGGCATAGAATTATGTACCTAAAATAATAGTCGAGTTGTAAAATTATAACATTTATAACACATCTATCTTTTATTTATATTCGTTTTTTTATTTTCCTTAAAAACAAAATACTAGACTAGTAATAAAGCCTGTATTGCGGAGAACTTTGCAAACATTAAAAGAATGAACATCCAGGCTCAGAGCAACCATTTGCGGATCACACCAAAATTTTATTCCGTGTACAATTCGAACCTGCAGCACTTGGCGAAATATCAGTGACTAGGCGATCACTTACACCATCCGTGCACTCAACTCGTTCTGGCTTTGTGTTTTGATCTTCACATTATATTGTCTTGGATTCGCGACCTCAACATATTGTTCGCTCTATTATTGTACCTTCTCCACGTGCTGTTGGGGTCAGTACACGAACGTGGACGCGCTACCGCGCGTGAATGAAGCGTGTAATGATTGTTTACATAACTCGCTACCTCCACGTCAACCTTGTTTAACAGATCAACAGACCTAGCGCGCCGATACTCACGATTAGTATTATAAATTGTTACGCTTTTGCGTCTTAACTACTCGAACGATCATCATGAAATTTCGCATACTAAAATACTTTCATTCATCTCACTTTACACAATCAGACTGTGGGCACTCTGGTGTGTGACATTAAAAAACCATACAATGTACTGCGATTGCAATATAATTACGCTTTCCGGGTGTTGTTCAGGCTGCCTCGTTTCTGCAGTGCATCAGGTACGTTCTTTATTTATTTATTTATTTTAGGTACACAAAACAGAACAAAGTACAAGTAGGTTTATATATAAATACATATTACAGTTATGTTCTAAACTAAGTTCCTAACTATGTGTACACTACATGATCACGATGGACTATGTTGCTAACGATGAAATTGACAATAGAGTGGATTGCTTTTACACCACCATCCGTAAACGATGCGCATCCTTGCTCAGAGCGCGGGCCAACCTCAATCGCGTCTTGGCAATGATTGCTGATAGCCTTGATTCTCTTTACATAAATCGTAGCTTCCGGATTTATGTAGAGAGGAACTAGCAGCAAATGTTATGTTTACTGTCTTTAGATTTAAGTATACTAACATTAGTTTATAAGAATATATGTAACTAACATTTTTGTATGGGTCTACGTTACCTGAATAAACAAACAAATTATTATTATTATTATTCAGTATTTTTTTGGATTTTACTTTTATATATAAATTAATTACGGACTAAAGCTTTCCATCCCTGCGATCGTGTCACGTATTAGCAAGTAAATACACTTCTTGTCTAATTGTTTTTCAATTAGCCCGTGCTAGCCTGCTGATAGATACTCTCGACAAACTATAAAAGGACGTAATGACACGTCGTGAGATGAATGCTAATGCACTTAAAAGTTGTTTCAAATCTTTTCAAGTAGATTTAGTGGGACAGTAATTACTCGCTCCAAACAGATATTTTATGTCGTATGAGATACAATCCTTGACCTTTTTAAGTATTTTATGTGTGGGCAGCTGGTCGTGCCCTATTAACTTTCATCGCACTTATACAATTAAGGGTCTGTTTCATCATTGGCAAGTAAAAACTTTCCAGACAACATAAATATGTTTTTATCTTTTCAATGAGAGATTTGATAAATATATGTTAGATGGAAAAGGTTCTTCAATAGTTGGTATTTTCATTATATATGTCAGTCACATAAAATTGAAAGAAGCTTTGCATACCGTTGGGGAAAGCAAGTACAAAGTAATTTGAACATCATTTCTTTTCCAAACTACAAATTACATTGACGCTCACAGAATTGTTGAATAAAATGCCAAAGCCGGTGGTCCGTGTTAACGTCGTTTGTAAGTATTAAGTGAACTGTGGTTTGTATAAATAAATGATTTGTTTGTTTTTCACTTGATATATTGTGTACACGTATAGTGGAGTATAGGCACCTAGCATATTAAGGTCATTGTACACCGAACGTTGCATTACACCGCCGCGACATATGTCATGAAAAAACGCGCAAATTATGAGGTTATGCATTTTATACTGCAGCTCTCAATTCCAACTAAAAAGATGAACTCATTGATTTTTATATAGATATTAGCAGGGGCGTACACAAAGATTTCTGGTTGGGTATGCACGCCCTACCCGAAACCTCTGCGAGGGCACTACATTTCATTTATAAATGTTTTTGTGTGTATATATATCTGTATATTATATTGTAGTATTTAATAAATAGATTTCGATTATATAGATTTACATAAGCCAGCGGACTAGGGTATGCAGTGCTTATTTGCTTGTATGAAGCGCACGCGCCTGGATATTAGGTAAAGGCATGACAAAATGTTATCTTCAGTTTTCATATCCACAATAATCTACATTTACAAACATACCTAGTCACACATACCTCTGTCCTCAAAGAGTAACAGCAGATGTGTATCACATAGACATTTTCCCAATTAGCTTTTGGGTCCCACGGTGCTGCTACTGAGAATGATTTGATGAACAAATCCAAATTAATTTTTCCGACTGGTATCAAACCGAAGACCTCATGAAAATAACTATCGCTGCGCCACCTAAGCGCTACTATACTCACATTTAATAGAGTAGGCTTTACATAGTCACGGATTTACAAAAATAAACAAACCAGTTTATAATTAAAATGAGTCCGTTTAAACATGCTAACAAACGTATAAACTTTATAATTAACTAGGTTGTTGCTTTAATATTAGGAGTTGTTGTTCCACTGATTAATAATTTAATAAATAATAATGTAGCTAGTTCATGACCTTACCTCGTGTTGTGCGAACCGAGGTATCTATGCCAGTCTGTCCCGTCGCTGGTTGGCAGCGGTCATGACCGCATAGTGCCCAAAGGCCTTAATAATGCGTACGACCGCAGCTGACGTGTTGAGTCGTAAAATCCCTATATTTACGGATTGAGTCAATGTTTACTGATTTATTTTATTCTATTTAAGTCGCGGTGAGCGGTTACGGTCGTGGGGTTTATCAACATTGTACCTGTAGATGTTATCACTACTTCTTTGTAGTGTTATAAAGATATGTAAGTATATGAATTATCCGTTTTATGAGACAGCAAACACCACTTTATAATTTAGCATATTTTAATTGGATTTCCAACTAAGATTTATGAGTATTCTATAGCTGAAGTAGCAAGGAATAAAATTTTTGATAGTTCTTAGGTATGTGTAAATGATACAGCGACAGAAACTTTAAGAGAGTCACTTAAAAAATTGTGCTCTAATTTAGAATAATGATGACTATTCTGCTTAACAGTAAAAAATAACAGGTTAAATTTGCTAATATTCTTCATAATATGACTTAAGTCAACATCAGAGTCTAGTAAGATTCTGATGTCAACTTTATTCATATGAAGAAAGATAAGAATAATGGCAAGTTTTCATTGCATAATATCCTAACTGATATTATAAATGCAAATGTGAGTTTGTTTGTTACATTTGCACGCTTAAGCAACTCAACCGATCGTCATAAAATTTCGCATACACGTTTTCAGGAGTACAGAAAGAGACATCATCCTTGGTAACTGAGGGTTTTCTAGTTATAAAGCTGTTCTTGTTATAAAGTAGGCTCCTGCCTTACATTCAGAAAAAACCTACTGTTCCCGTTAGATACAAATTTGTTGACAAAATCTAGGGAAGCAAAGCCACGGGCAATATCTAATATACCTACAAAAACCAAATTTGAAACTGTTTAGCATAAACGACTTCGACTGGTCACTGCAGGCTATCCATAGGCGGATTATGGACAAGACATCATGTAAAAAAATATTCATTACGAGGCAGTCAAGTCCTAGTTTGACAAAAACCGGCACTGCATAATATATGGATCGTTTACGGAAATAGACTAGACTCTGTGGGTCACTTTGAACATAGGTCATTACCTCGACACTAATATAGCGTGGCCTGGTAGGCAAAAGATATCGCATTTTCACTAACTTTAAAAGAATTTTCCTAAAATGAAAAGTTTTGCATAAAAATCCTCGCGCCATTTCCAATATTTGATGAGGCAATGAATAAAGTGGCCTGTCGTAATAATCATTTATCTCCATAGGGTATTCGAATAATAACTGCATTTCGGCTGATGCGTAAGATTTTCATTCCTTTCATTGCATCTGATATCTCATTTTGCTAGAATCGGCAACGCGCTCGAGTACATTTTGGTATTGTGGTACTTTGTCATCTTCGTATTATAAAATGCCTCGGAAAGCACGTAAACCTATTGATCAGAACAAAGGGATTCACGTGATCTCTCTCCAGTCGTGTCAGATTGCCGCCCCATCAGATCATGGGAAGTACGGAATAGACAGTGCACTTGTGTTTGCGCACAAACTTGTGCACTATAATATCTCTTGCGCAGAGAGATTGATCGCCGTGGCCGAAATTCGGCCTGGACTACATTATTATTATTATAAAAAACTGATGAACTGATATTATAGAAGTAATATCACACAAGAATCTCTTTAAATTAACACACACATTTATTACGGCTTGATTTATTCACTAGCACAAACTTTTTTATAATCATAACAACACACCCTGCACTTTCTTCGTAGAATAATTTAAATAAATTAAACCTATAAACAGATGTACACATCAATCAACAGTGATGAACAAATAAGACATTTCACAAGTATGTAACAACAATTCATAAAGTCAACAAGTAGTTATGCAATATGGCTTCAAAGCGTCAGAGCCTCAATCAATCATGGCGTTTAGTCTTTGTAAGTTGTCTTTACAGTTTACATTATGACGTGTGCTAAGCAGATTATAAGGTACTTATAAGCGGTGGCACGCGTCACTGCACGTATGGAACACAGATTTTTTAAACAATAGAGCTGGGAAACACATTGTTTCCTAATGTGCTAAAGATTGATTTGCTTGTCTTGTAAATGAGAGCATTGAAATAGTGAAGGAACGCATGGTTACATAAGTTTCTTTTTAATTGGGCGAATATTTATATTTTTACTTTATGAAAAGATTTCAGCAATTTTGCATATAAATTACTAGTAGGTATTTTTGTTAATTCCTCCAACTAAGCTAGAATGCTTGTGTTAGGAGTGGGTTCAGGTCAGTAATGCAATGGGTCGGGATTGAACCTACAACCTCTGGATCGCAAGCTCAGGTCTTGTCCATTGGACTATTGCTGCTTATATCATCATAAACAAAATATATAACAGTAACTTTACTATTATAAATAGGTATATACACTCAATTATTCTATTTACTACTTTACTACAGAAAACATATTGTGATAAATAGTCGAATATTACCAGAGATAAACAAACAAAACGTAACTTATTAGAACAGATTATAAAATTAGTGTCAAGCACGTGTCGGTATTTGTTACAGATGAATATGAGTAAGTGCTGCGCTTTTGTGTTGAACATCAATGAATGCGTTCGATGTGTTGGACTTTGTCTAACTAAAGTAGCAACTTGTAAAGAAGCTAATATACAGCGTGTAACAAAAAGGTGCGGTCATATCTATGTGTATATGAATGGACGTCTATAAAGCATTGAGGGGGTAGGCAGATGTGTATAACACCTACATTTCTCTAGCTATTTTTTAGGTCTCACTCAATAGCGGGCTTGTTGCCGGATTCCGCTATTTTTTTATACAACTAAGATGGCAAACAGGCATACGGCCCACCTGATGGTAAGTGGTCACTGTAGCCTATGGACGCCTGCAACACCAGAGGTAACTCTTGCGCGTTGCCGACCATTTAGAAAAGGGAGAAGAGAAAAAGGAAGTGGTAAGGAGAAGGAGCGGGAAGGGGGAAAAAGGGTGATTGAGCCTTCGGAACTCTCACTCGCCGAACGAAACACAACAGTAGAAATACTGCTATTTCACGTCGATATTCTGTGTAGTTCTTTCCCGGGCCAGCCCATTCATGCATAAATCAGCGAGGCTCTACTAACTTATACTGCTGCTGTAAAAATCCTCATAGAAAACCCGTAACAACTTGCCCGAAATAAGAATTAAACTTCAGAACTTACAATTACAGACGCAAAGGCAAACGCAATATGAGCGGGTTTGCATTTTCTAGTAAGTAAGTATCGAATGTATAATGTTTGTTGTAATTTTAGTTGTAACGTATGAGAAATTTATTTAAACACTAAAATTAGCCCATGAATGCCCTAATAACATAGTATCGATACATAATAAACCTGAGCAATTTCCGAACTGTAAAAGCACTTTCTGAACACACATTATCGATGTCATGGCGATTATGAGATAAACGACATGTTTCGATCGTTATCGCAGTATCTGACTCAAGATTTTTTTTTTTTTTTTTTTTTTTATTTTGCTCGTCGAAATGACCACACTCCGCCTGATGGTAAGCAGTCGTGTGGTCTAAGAGCAGTGGCCTCCACATCGTCCTCATAGCAGCCGACGCGATGTTGAGGTCTCTACTTTGACGGCCTGAGAAGGTGCTTTTTCACGCCCCGCTTAAAGGACCCAGGATTGAAGGAAGAAGGAAACACGTGCCTTGGCAGAGAATTCCATGCCTTGATCGTTCGGCAGAGGTAATAATAATAATAATAATAATTTATTGTTCCAAATAGCCACAACACAATGACATAAATACAATAAAACAATTTTTGTATAGAAGTGTTGCATTGAACTCTGGTACCCAAGATAAGATTAAACTTGTGTTATGGGTACCAGCGCCCTCACAAAGGAATTCACATTTTTGTTCATCGAACGTGGCAGACATGCAATTGGGACATACAATAGTTATGCGCGAGTACGCGCTCGTATGTGTTTGAGTTCACGTGTGTTATGGATGTGTGTGTTTGTACGTGTATGCTTACGTGTATGAGTGTGCGCGCGCTCGCGCGTCTATGTGTGTGTGTGTATGTATGTATGTATGTGTGTGCGTGTATGTACAATATATGGTGACTCTTTACCTACAAGATAGACAAGGTTAATAAGTCTTCAGTCTCAGTGTAGTTTTTGGTCAGAAGCCACTTGATTACAGCAGATTTACAAAAGTATTTGCATAGAGGATATATATTGCAGGCTTTGTTTATGACATTATAGAGGTGACCCCCGATAATCTGATAATGTCTTCTCGCAAGTGTGGTTCTGAATTTCTGTACTGGGCATATTTGCTTAGACCGTCGTCGCTGTAGTTTGCTATGATCATAATTTAGAGAGGCATGTCTTTTAACAACTGTATGGAAAACAAAAAGCTGCCGCACGGTAAGTATTTTACATTCCTCGTAGAGTGTAAACGTCGGGTATCTATATGGTTTACAGGTCATAACCTTGAGTACAGCTCTTTGTGCCCGTTCCAGATCCAATAAATAAGTTTTTGCCGCCCCTCCCCATACTGATATGCAATAGCTTAGAATTGACTGGCATAGAGCAAAATAAACTGTTTTTAAAGTCTGCATTTCAGCGGAATATCGTAACTTTTTAAAAATGTAGATTAGTTTACGCACACGGGCAGTAAGCTTGTCTATGTGAGATTTCCAGTTTAGTTTATTGTCTATATAAACACCGAGGTATTTGACACAGCTCGATTTAGACAGGCATGGGCAATCACACAGAGTAGAAAAGTGATTATTTGTGCAGGAATGGGCCTTAAATTGGAAAGAATCTAGTGAGGGTTGGCTGGCAGATGACACCGAGAAAGTCAGGTAGGTTGTTTTTGGGACATTTAGTGTTAAGAGGTTAGCAGTTAACCAGCTCATTACATTATTAAGTGCCTGCTCCGCCAATTTAAAAGTAGCAGGCCAGGTACGACCGTGGACAAGGAGGGCTGTATCGTCGGCGTATGTATATATAGAGCAATTAAGAAGAGGGAGCTTGCAAAGGGCATTAATGTATGTCAGAAAAAGAGTAGGGCCTAATATTGAACCTTGCGGAACTCCAAATGTTAGAGTCTTCTCGTCACTCACCATAGAATCGATTTTGACACATTGCGTTCTATCAGACAGATAATCTTTGAAGACCTCAAGCGCGTGTCCACGTATTCCCATCCCTTCGAGTTAGGGTAGGTATGAGGACCCAAACTTATTGGTACGCACTCTAGTCGACTCCACCGTGTAAGGATGGCATCTGAGCCCAGCACGCGTTGTTCTGGATAGGAAAGGGGAGGGCGGGATAAGGTGGAATAACTCTTCAGAGCACTCCCCGTGGTATATTCTATAGAAACATGCCAAAGAGGCAATATCCCTACGGAGTTGCAGAGGTTCCAGTGAACTCGTGACCTCTGGATCTCCGATGATACGGACAGCCCGCCGCTGTAACCTGTCAAGAGCGTCTAGCAAGTACTGCGCGGAGCCATCCCAAAGATGAGAACAGTACTCCACGCAAGGGCGCACTTGTGCCTTATACAATAGGCACAGCTGCCCAGGCGCGAAGAACCGCCTCACCCTGTTCAGAACTCCGAGTTTTCGCGAAGCTTGCCTAATGACGCTCTCGATGTAGGTTTTGGGATTAAGGGAGCGGCAAAGATCCATACCTAAGATGGAGAGGCTGTCACGTATCACCAGTGGAGTGTTCTTCAGAGAAGGGAGGGGAAGGAACGGAGACTTTTTTGTTGAGAACGCGCATGCCTGGGTCTTCTTGGCGTTGAACTGGACCAAGTTCTTGGCACCCCATTCAGAGATGCGGTTCAAGGTCTGGTCAAGTTCAACGACAAGATCCTGCCTTTTCCCCACAACCTCAGCCTGTTTAGCTCCAGGACGTCCGAGATATCGCCCATGCACGGTACTGTCGTCCGCATAACAATGTATGTTGCCGAGATTCAACATATCATTGATATGCAGAAGAAAGAGCGTAGGGGATAAGACGGAGCCCTGAGGCACTCCTGCATTGACCTGCATAAATTTGGAAGCGCGACCGTCGCAAAGGACCCGAATACGACGCTTCTGCAGGAAATTTGCAATCCAGGTGCACAGTTGAGGGGGCAAGCCATAGGCCGGAAGCTTGGAAAGAAGAGACCGGTGCCAGACTCTATCGAAAGCTTTGGCTATGTCTAGGCTGACAGCCAAAGACTCGCCGTGCTTGTCCATAGCCTCACCCCAGAGGTGCGTGACGAACGCTAGAAGATCACCCGTTGATCGTTTAGCCCGAAATCCGTATTGGCGATCATTGATCAACGAGTGATCCTCCAGGTAGCGGACAATTTGGGTGTTAATAATCCGCTCGAACACCTTGGAGAGCACTGAGGTGATAGCTATGGGTCGATAGTTGCCTGGCTCGGAACGGTCCCCCTTTTTGGGAATCGGTTGAACGTTCGCCTCCTTCCAAGCCTCAGGCACAATGCCTGCGGCGTAAGACGTCCGGTATAGGCGCGTAAGTGTCGGAGACAACTCCGCTGCACATTTTTTGAGGACCACAGCTGGGATGCCGTCAGGACCACTGGCTTTCCGAACATCGAGAGAAAAAGAGTCTTTGAAAATGCCTAGTTCTATGACTTTATCATTCATATTATCAAACTTAAAGTTAGTTAAAAGGAACGTGAGTGCTGAATGCAAAAACTTTTCCATCGGAATTGTGAATGTTAATCGGTTTGAACTTGGTTTTATCCATTTTATTTGATTTGGAACGTCATTAGACACGACGCTTGCATTGTTGTCTGAGTAAAGTTTATTTTTTCTCTTCCAAGAGACATTAAATTATATGTTCTAGTTAAGAAATTGCTTTCTATATAAACTTTATTTTTATTTCTTTTGAATAAAGGAGAAATATAAATCGTAAAAGTACATTTGTTTTTTGGCGTGACTACAGCTTGAGAGAAGTATTATAAAATCCTGTACTCGTACATAAAAGGTTTAAGTTATTTAGAAATACAACACTTACATCTGCAATTCTTGTGAGGCAGAGAGCTTGATCATCATTGAAACAAATATCTGTCGGACTTAGAAAATTCTTTGCGGATTACATGCTTTTTTCCTGTGCGGGATTCCTACTCATTACAGAAGCAGAGGCGGGGTCGTACTGATGAGATGACCACTTTAACTATTCATGCAGACGATTAGATGATTTTATTCTTTGCTGAAGACAGTTTTTATTTTCATTGGTTATGTTTGAAACAATGTGTTCGTTGCCAGTCCTTCAATAACGTGATTCAATCAACCATAACAAAATGAATAAGTAACATGCATCCATTCAATCAAATTTTCGCATTCATTATATCAGCTGGATATTTCGCATACTTACCTCGCATCGCTGAACAAAATTGACGTCGTGGTTTAATTACACTGTGTACCAAAAATCTCAATCACGGTTGTGAATGACGCGTCCCATATATGCGCCCGATGATCCGGAACGTCGCCGACGCACCCGTGTTGCGACAGCGCATGCGCACAAAGCATCACTGTCTCTTTGTGCGACTACCGAATTGTGGGTTAGAGACGACCGAATTGTATATTGGCAAAAACATTCGTTCAAGTACAGACTGTCAGCGATTCAGAGAGATTTCTTGCTTCAGAATTTAAAAAGCAATCTCTATAGGATGAATAATTAGCCTGGAGAGGCCATTTTATTGTTTATTAAGCTAGTAAGGCTCGTCAACTGTCAAGACCTCCTGAAAATATATAGCAAAAGAAAAATTTCTAGTGTACCTATAATAATATCAGCTCTGTATATAAATTGTCTAACTGCTGAGTTCTTATTCTTATTCTTACTTCTTCTCAATGTGAGAAGAGTTAGACCATAATCTACCATGCTGGCTCAGTGCGGTTTATTAACACTTACTTTACCTTACGTTGGTAGGTACTTACTATAAATTAGACATAACATATTATGCTAGTTTTGTTATGAAATGAAACTGAACACTGAAAATAATGTGGGATGGAGAGACGTCTGACACTTCTAAACTACAGTAGAAATTTAAATGCAATTTTTGGGGAAGGGGAAACAAAAGTTAATATATTATTTGACTCAACAGCGTTTTTAGAGATGATGTTTTGTAGAGATTAGCCGGCAATGAAATTAATACGTATGATTGGTGGAGTATAGGGGAGACGCACAGGTTTGTTACCTCAGGATAATAATTTCTGAAACTTATGAGATTGGATTTAATCTCTTGGTACAACGTTTCGCATAGCTTGGGGCATACATTATTCATGGTAGCTCATAAATATTATCTTATTCGATAATCGCAAACACAAATTGAACAAGTTTTATCAATAAAATCGTTTTCAATACGTTATCGCATCACTTAGCCAATTACACGTATCTACCTATAATAATTTCCATATTTGGCGTTATTCAAATATTTAACCTATTTATATTGTTAACGGCTTTTACAAGTAGCGTCATGGCTGTGCATACTTATATTATAAAATGAGTCCTTTTAATAAATATGAATTTTAATGTCGTCATGAATATTGATTAAATGAAGTTGGTTTTATAGAACACAAAAAGAAAAGCTTACATTCCAATGCTTTGTCATTATCTATTATGTAATACCTGAGGGCCAATTCTATTAATAAATCTGTTCAAAACCATTGTGCTATTAAGTAGGTATTACGCAGAAGGGGAGACGTTACTAGTAAATTTTATGTAACATCATTTAGAGTACATGAGGTGTCACTCACTCAATCTGAGCCAGGCTATTATTGAACGCGCCTCTGTCTGGGCGCCCTCTCTGACGGCACGCAATGCGACAATATTGCATACGCCGCAACGCGCGATGACCGTCAGGATCATAAGAAGTTACTCTCTTTCGAAGCGGCGAGCCTCTTTGTCGGCACTCCGCCCTGGGATCGTGAAGCGAGAGCTCTCGCGTCTTTACATCAATGGCGCGGGGAGGCGCAGATGCGCCCTCTATCACGCGAAATCAAGGTGCAGCGATGCGCATTACGTCAGATCCTGGTGGCGGACTGGAGAGCACGACTAGTGCAACCAAGCGTAGGGCACGCCGCGGTAGTGGTGGTAAGATCCATCATGGAGGAGAGTGAGCCATCACTGTGGAGATTGCCTTGAGGACACAGCGCAGCATACGCTAGACGCGTGCGCAGCCTGAGTGGAGAGCGCCGTGACCTCATTGCGGCAGTAGGGGTGGAACGTCTCTCACTACTGGCCATAGTAGAGTCTATGGCCGCGACCGAGAGCGCATGGGTAGTCGCCGCCTCCTACTGCGAGATAGTAATGTTCGCGAAGGAGGTGGCGGAAAGGGAAAGGGAGGCGAACACCAGCCTCTGGCCCGCAGTCGATGCACCGGGCGCCGAAGGGCGCTAAACGATCTCCGGCCCCATGAACGCTGGCTTGGGGTGACAGACTAGGGCAGTCCGTGCAGAAGCAGGCCTGAGACAGCGGTGCGAAGTGTTCTACGCGCGCCTCTTAATGAAGTCGAACTAAAAATGTGACGAGACCGCTACGATCAAATGGTGGCCCAAATCAGGCTGGGGCTGCAGGATGAATGCGCGAGTGATCCCTTCGCCCCAGCCACAGATTGTGAGAAGGAACATTGTGGTAGGTTTAGTCGGTAGGACCGGGATGTCGCCATCTTTTCCTGGGTGAGCCCGACATAACCCCTTCGCCGCTCTTGCGGAGGGATGCGTCAAGCATTCGCCCAGGTTAAAAAAAAAGCACTATTACCGAAAAGACACGTTTGTGTGCTATATAATTTAAACTAATTTGATTGGTAATTACGTTTTTGAGCCCTTTGGGGTGGATACGCTAGGTGCATGGGGTCAGGGTGCTTGCCATTCAACGTGGCAATGCTGCTAGTCTTCTGGGCACTAGCTGCCTTAGCCAGCCATTTCTTATTATTAAATTTTACAGATCTATTGTTTTATTTATAAGTAGTTAGATGTGTTAATCTTAGTTAAGTTGTAAATTATGATTGTCGCTTTTGTTTATGTAAATAATGAATTATAAATATATGTGAGATGTGAATAACTCACCCGTTATATAGGTAATAAAGTCAAATTGTATAATAAAGCTCTGAAGATTACAAACTAAAACAAATTAAAGACTAACAGAAGTGTTGTATGATAACCGGCTTTAAATATTAAAATTTTGTACTCAAGCAAGTCGTTGCAATAATCGGCTAAGTGATTTAGAGTGCATGCACGTTCACTTGTATTACAAATTAGCTCAATGTTCAAAATAGAGTCCCGATCTAGTCTAATAAACGTCAAATGTAAAATGCAATGAAATTTATGTTCAAATTTAACGTTGATTTTAATCTAGGAGAATACCATTTTTTATACATATGAGACTACACCGGAACTCTATTTTAAACAGTTTTATTACATATTTCTCTCTGATAAATTACAGAAGAATATTGATTCAGAGAATTGATAATTTAAATCGAAATATAGGTTAAAGTCACAATTTACGAACAAATTCTACAACCTCTATCGCAAATAGAACCATTAACTTGTACAATTTGATCTTTAGTGATCATTAAACGAGCGTTTCAAAAGAAAACGTTTAGTTTACACCATCAATTGTAACAAGATTGATCTGTTGGATTGGTATTAATGTATCGAAGAAATTGGTTAGGTTAGATCATATTTTCCCATGGAAACTACGGATATATAACTATATATATGGTTTTGTTTTAAGTGTTTAAAAATTATGTATTTATATAATGTGTGTGAAATTTATTTTAAATAAAATACGTTACAAATGATCTATAGTTATGCACGTTATAAAAGAAATAATAATTGGTAATAAAACCAAATGGTATTAGGTTTTAACGCTTATTAGAGGCCAGTCATAAAAACTACGTAAAAGTAAATGATCAATGAAAATAAAGTAAATGATTATGAATCGAGTAAATAATTAAGCTAAGTAAATTAAATGCGGCCATACATCTAATATCTCATTTCATTATCAAGCCTCTATCTTCATACGTACGTATGAGGCTGTGTTAAGCCCAAATTTTGCCAATTATAATTTTAAGTGTAATTATTGCTGCCTGCACAGTTGGCGCTGAAGAAATTAAGTGATCCACATATAATTATTCAGTCTCTAAGCATTTTTGTGGCTTTAGTTTATTTTTAGAGACGTTTTATTAGGAGACATCTGTCTCTCATTATAATAAATAAGCAATAGTAAATGTTCAATACGTTTGCCAAGCTCCGGCAAGTTAGATATACATGTATGACACTCCGTCTCATTAATGCGTCAATTCCACATAATATAATGCGAGGCTCTAGGCTCTCTCTCAGCGTGCCTACTGGGCAAACTTCCAGAATCCATACGATTACTAAGAATCGACGTAATTATAACACTACTCAAACGGGAATTGAACTCAAGACCTCAATATCGTCCGTCGCGTCTGCACAATCGGTTAGTAACATCTGCCTCACTATGAGGTAGATGTAATATTATCACCAATGCAAATATGTCTCAATGGTTGATTGTGATTTAAATTAGGCCATGCATTAAAAGCTCTATTTGTTAAGACAAGAATAACCTTTTTCCAATAATCAATACGTTAGTCAAATATCGATGACATATTTAATGATGTTATATTAACAAAAATACACCTTCCGCACTAGGAATAATGTATGTGTCGTTGATGGGTTAGTCCCATTCGCCACCATCAGCATTGCGGCGAAATGGATATTTTTTTTCGAAAATGTCCCTTTCCTCACCGGAGGGGGCAATGCTGGGGGTGGCGAATGGGACTAACCCGTCGTTGATGACATTACAAATATAAAAACAACGGACACAGAGAACACCCAGACTCAAAATAACTATTCGTGTATCACACAGTTTATTGTCCCGTGTTGGGATCAAGCTTACAAAGGTTCAATGAAAAAATCTCAGTGCACTGGCAGTGGCGAGGCGATCTTAAAAACCGATAGGTACGCTATCCATGCAGACTAATTTACATCTAGGACATAATTATATTATACAATAATTTCTATTTATATGATGAGTTATCTATATATTAATACGTGAAGCAAAAACTTTGTACCCGCTTTTACGAAAATTACGCGGACGGCGAAGTATGAAATTCGGCACAGTTAAAGATTATATGGAAAAGGAGTGGCGAATCAAATATTTATATAAAATATGCATTAGAAATATATTAAATTAATGAAGATACACTACACACACACAATCATGCATTTGACACACGCAGTCGAATCGCGTTCGTAGTATTTCGGCATGGTTCGGTTAATGTCGTACAATTCTTCGTAACTATGGTTACATACCTTAAGTACCTATTGCAGTTTCACGGTATATATAACAACGATTAAACTGAAAATTTAAATCAATTATGGTAATTACGTAATTTCGACCACTTGGCGATCGCTAGTATAAAATAATATACAATACGTTGAGACGTTCACATACCTACAGAATTTACAATACGTGCAAACAAATGGTTTGGAAAATAGAACATATCTTTATACATAATTATCAATACCAACTGAAATAATATTTATGTACTTATTTTACTGTTTTCGAAACTAACGGCATTACATATGAAGTGTTACTTCATGGTTATTAAACCTGTCAAACGGTCTAGCCAAGGCGACACAGATGCTTCTATGCTAATTGTAGTGAAAAGAAAATTTTAAACTAGTTGTCCTAATACTTGTATAGTTGTATCTATTGCTTTGAAAATAATAATCCGTTGTTATCATATATGGATTGTTTTACACTTTCTTGTGTTTTTCTAGAGGATTCATTGTTATATATGGACTGCAAGTTGACTTGAATTACTTTTGTAACCGTTATATGTGAGTTTGTGTTCTAGTTCAGATTTTGGTTACATATATGACAAATGGATAGCGTTGTGGTGATATCATCACGTAATCATTTAAAGGGTATTTTCTATAGGAAAATTTACTATTATTATATCAATAATGCTACTGCAAATTAAAAATAATATTATTGTAAGTGTGAAGTCATTCATATTAAATGATTTAAATAACATTTCGAAGTCTGTTTATCTTGATTGTTTTTATGATTAATTGTGCATTTGCATGTTGCAATATACAATGTTCCAGGGAAAGCCATCTATTATGGCAAGCTTCCACTGGAAAATTGGTATGTACTTGTTATATTTCCTCATCACGAATCAGAAGATAGAGCACAGTAGAATTTAAGTTTAGGGAAAACGTCACACTCTACAGTAAATCGCAGCTAATGAACTTGTTTTATTTTAATAGTTAATGATAACAGAGTTTCTTAATAGACCGCTATATAATAAATGAGGTTTTATGCTGCCATCAGGCCGACTAATACTTCTTGAACCCTGCTCAAGCAGCGAAGACTTCTTTTACTAGATCTGGACACGCGTGAATCATTCCACAGGTGATATACATATGAAAGTTTTTAAACTTTCGCGAGTTGTACACATACTTAATATAATGTTAGACAACGGGTCTTTCTCGCGATAAAGTATTTAAAAGGTAATAAATACCTATTGATTGCCCGACGTTTCGACCGACTTGCATCGATCGTGGTCACGGGTTGACACAAATGCCGCTAAAAAAACCGGACTTCGGACTTGTACACGTCAAACCCCGGTGACCCTATATGGGGTCGGGCACACTCGATAGTGTATTGTTTACGTTTGCATTAGTTATTTGAGCTAACGTAAACATTTCACGATCAAGTGTGCTCGACACCATATGGGGTCACCGGGGTTTGACGTGTACAAGTCCGAAGTCCGGTTTTGACGCCGATCGGCGTCAACGGTATTTGAGCGGTTCTGTCAACCCGTGACCACGATCGATGCAAGTCGGTCGAAACGTCGGGCAATCAATAGGTATTTATTACCTTTTAAATACTTTATCGCGAGTAAGACCCGTTGTTTAACATTATATTAAGTATAGATATACATATGTGCTACTGTTTATCACCAAATAGTTATTTGCCATTCTAGAGGCAAAATAAAAACAACTACAATACAAATATATATATATATATATATATATATATATATATATATATATATATATATATATATTAAATAATATATATATATATTACGCTACACTAATACATTGCTATAATAATACTACTAAATCTCTGCGGCCATTTTCACGATAATCAAGTAAAACTTATCCGAAGTATAAATCGCATGCTGCCTTTCTCTTATTACGTTAAATAAGATAGCGAGATTATAGTATGGATAAATACTATTTGGATATTGTGAAACAGGGCCTTATTGCCACAGATTGAGCATGTGTATAGAGGTTCTCAACTATATCGATTCACTTTTCGTAGTCCGAAAATATTCGATAAAGGTCGTGATCTTAAGTCTAATCTTATTCCATTCACCGAATCTAATACACTAAAACATTTAAACAAAAATATGTTACAATTCGCTCTACGAAATATTCTATTTACAGATTACTCATATAATAATATCAACTCTGTATTAAACTGTCACACTACTCGGCAGAGGCGTTTTCTCATTGTGAGAAGGATCAGGCTTTAGTCCACCACGCTGACCTACTGCCTAATGCGGGTTGGCAGACTTCACATATCTTTAATAATAATAATAATTCAAAACGATACGATACGCATAGTGAGGAGATTCTTCTCTCTGGATCCCTAACCACCGACAGCTTGGACCTTGTCTCGATGTCGGTGGGCATCCATAATTTTTATATTTTAAATGTGTTTTTTTTTATAATTATGTATTTAAAATGTAATTTTTATTGATAAATAGTGAATAAATGTGAATAATAATAATATTATTATACCACATACACACAACACCATCTAGCCCAAACTAAGCGGAGCTTGTACTATGGGTACTAGACAATGGATAAACATATATATATACTTTTTTTTGTATATACATACATATTACACATAGAAACACCCAGACCAAGACAAACATCCATGTTCATGCACACAAATGTTTGGCTTGAGCGGGAATCGAACTCGCTATCGATAGAACCACTACGCTATCGAGGCTGATATGAGAACATTATGAAGAACATTCAGATATGCAGGTCTCCTCACGATGTTATCCTTCACCGTATAATTAATTATTTAATACGCACACAACTTCGAAAAGTCTGAGATGCGCGCCTTGGGATCGAACTCGAGACCACTGCGTGGCAGTCCAACGGTCTCCTGCTAGGCTATCGCTGCTATACAGATTACTCATATTCGTCAGTAATGGGATACCACTATGACCTAAATAGCATCTAAGATTCATTGTTAACGTGACTAGAAATATGTACAATTTCATAGTAAGACGGGCCTCCGTAGTTCTAGGAAACATTCCATTGTATAATTAATCCAAGTAATGGCCGTATCATGACATACGACCGACGAGCTGTGTGGCCGTCCTTATAATTATTATTACCATAATTATAATTACATGATGACAAATTGTGAGTAACTATGGTTAAGTGAGTAATGTTTCCCGTTAGCCTATCTCACGAGCCCTTAACATTAAATATACTGTTTATACGTTTTGAATTAATATTGCTAATTAATAAGGTGAACATTTTAACCTTAGACTGTTGAACTGAGTACTATGTGAAACGCTCTTACTTGACGTTGTCTACACTAATATTAAAAGAGGAAAGATTTGATTTATTTGTTTATAACTTAAAAACAATGTATCCAATTTTAAATATTCATTCTCTATTCGAAAAGCTACATATATTATCACTGAGTATCATAGGCTACATTTTATGTTTACAAAAGTACCTACTGCTATGAACATAGCTTAACCTACATTTACGAGAGCGAAACCACGGGCAAAAGCTAGTATAAAAGACGTCGTATTTTTTACGACTAGCGAGTAATGATCAGTTGATCACCCATCCAAAGCCTTAACGGTCGTAGGGTTGACTAACTTCGATATTTTCGCCACTGCGTCGCATATTTGGTTGTCGATCATTGTTATTTATAACAAGGTTTCAGTTCAAACTTAAATACATTGACATTTTTCTAAGTAATCTTATTAAAATACAAGCCAAATTCGTGTTACGCATGTTTTTAACATAAAAGGACAGTTCGTGTTAAATGTTACTTTCAAGTAGTTGACGGCTGAGGTCCTAAGTATTGAAGCACGCGTGTTGTATAACAATATCATTAGAGTGCTACTGTTACGAATCCCTTTGTACTTTCACGATATTGATAAATAAAATATCCAATCAATAATAGATGTTTTTAAGCAGGTGTATAATAAATTATGTTGTTATTAATTATGTATGTAATAAGTGTGCAGAGCATTGGTACCCATAGCTCAAGTAAAATCTTACTATGGGTACCAGAGTTCTACAAAACATTACCATCAATTATTGCCTTCTATTTTGTGTACATTTTTATGTCTATGTATAAGTGTTATTGTACAACCTTTATAAATAAATAAGCTATTATTATTATTATTTTAAACTACAGGTAATTGTAATAAATTATCTTAAGATTTTTAATCACATTGTCACTATAATATGCTACATAAAAATTAAGTTTCAATTCGCACTGATTCATCTGGCTGTACCTACTTATACAGATTTATGAAATGTTTAAAATGTGTTTAAAAAAAAGGATAATGGCATAATATTGTGCTATTTGGCTTACTTCAATGTAATGATCGCACTAACTTTACCATGCAGAGATTAAATCCGTAATTATGGATTGGAAATAATATACTGGCTATTTAAGTCTTCTGATTTATGAACGTGTATTTATAAGCTTGAAGGTCCTACATATTAGGTCGTTGCCTATAAAGTTGCCGTTATTTTCTACATATTTTTTTTTATGTTATACAAAAAAAATGCAATGGTAATTTGAATTGTGGAACAAAATACAATTGTATGTATTATTAATAATTTAGGTACATCGATTAACATTTCCACAACTGTTTTTAATAATTAAAGACAGCCACACATTGACCTGAGTTAAGCAACTATACATGCAAAATATCATCGCATTAGGATATTGCATAAAAATATATGAAAAGAAAGCACAATGCCATCGATATTCTTCATAAAAAATCGCAATTCCATAGGTAAAGTGCCAAGACTTAATCGTACAAGCACATGCTGTTATTACAGGTATTTTTAAGATCATAATTTCCAGTGATTGTTACTGATATACAGATCGTAATCTATCTAATCGGGTATTTCGATCTACTGCTGAGTATGGAGCCATCTTAGTATAATTATTATATTTTAAAATAATTTTGCAGGTAGTTATCATATCCTTATTTATTACCTATATTCATAATAAATTATAAACTGAAAGTAATAATCATTTTAATACAATTCTATTTTATGATTAATATACGTATATAAATTAGACTATAGAACTACTCAATGTGATAATTATGGGCACGCTTGGAAGGCGTATACATTATGTTTATATTTTATTACTTGTGCTTTTACTATTTATAAACTGTCAATGTTTTTAGGAAGCTCTAAATAGACGTACCGCCAGATAAAAAGCTACTAGGGCAGTAAAAATACGAAAAAAAAAACTAACGCACCGCTGTCATTACTTTATGTCATGAAGTAATCTTCTCCCTTGCTTTTATTATTCCCAAGTCACTTGGGGTCGGCTTTTCTGGTCTATCCGGATTTGACTGGATATCAGTTTTTACACGGAGCGGCTGCCACCTGACCTCCGCAACCCTAAGGCTAGACCAGTGTCAGGATATTATAGGGCACTGACTTCCCAATAAAGACTGCCATAGATGTTCATGGCAGCCGGGACCGACAACTTAAAGTGCTCTCCGAGTCACGGAGCAGGCGATAATTGTCAATCAATACGCACATAATTTAAAAAAGTCATATAACTTCCGAAAGTCAGAGGTGCGCAACGTGGGTTCGAACCCGAGACCCTCTGCATTGCAATATGTTGGTCTCCCCACTGAGTATGTCATGAAGTAATAAGAAACAAAAAATCCCAGGCACTATATGGCAGCTATGACTAAAGGACGTGACGTATACGACTTAGATAACCTGCGCAAGTTAAGGCAGTTGAGCGGATTGTATGCATTGTCTAAATGACCGAAGCGAGCCTCACGCGCAAGTAGCCCGTATTATGTCTCGCGCTTGTAGCCCGTGCGAGCAGATTGCGCATGTAGGTATCCGCCTGACCAACTAGCGTCATTTAAAAGTGCCATTAAAAGTATGAAAATGACTTATGATGACGTTATTACATTTAATTCTGACCAGATTAATTAAAATCTTAAACAGGTAACTTGAGAAATAGTTTAACATTATCGCTTAAAAAAGATTGTGAAAATAAACATGATTTTAATTACTGTCATCACTTTATATAATTTACGAAGATATCTTGTTACATGTTCCAAAAATAAAATGTTTATTGCTTTTGACATAAAATATATCTAGGTAAACATGTTTCGTTGCCGCAGATATGTGTTAATAAATTAATTAATGTAACACAATCAGAGCAATGGTGTTAATTTAGACTATTTATATTCAACATATAATCAATCGGTATTTTAATCGATTTTTTTTATTTTTGCTCGCTTGTATATTTCCGTATATCGTTACATTCAGCGTCTATATTTATATGCTGTATTCGATATTGTATGTACACATATTTTCAATCTAATATTCAAGTTGTTTTATGCAAAGAATAACACCGCGCTTTAATTATTTGTAAGTTTGACCTTATTGTATAGCCTTATGTCAACGTTCCCAAATTTAGTCAACGCTGCAAGGTAAAACGGGAATAAATTTGACACATGGAATGTTTCTTTCAAAATGTAGGTTAAACTATCAACTGTACGTGCTCTTTCGACAGCAGTTGTTAATGAATCGTAGAAAAAAACTATATTATATAAACCAAATAGTTGAAGATTATAATACAAGTTCCTTAAATAAAAAAGCTCAATCAGAAAATATTGAGTCATACACAATAATAGATATACTGATGAGGAAATGTTTAAAGTTTCTTTTTTTTTTAGAGTGGTGTTCGAACGTTTTGTGAAAGAAGTCATTGAACTAGGAGGCAGTGTCAAGTTGACATGTCAACGTCCGCACGCATTGATTAATTTGCTACATGCCGTATTTTGGCGCCAACTACTTGACATTTAAACTATTTGATGTCTTTCTTTTAAATGTTAGTAGCCCACTTTTATGCCTTGTATAATTTTACAATAGAAAATAAATAAGTTAAACAAATAAAGCTACCGTTAAAAATTATTGGCTTCGCATAATTTTCCCATAGATTAACAGTAGCTTTTTAATTAATTTACCTTCTTTCTATAATTATACAAAACGATTTGCGTGTATTTTTTATGAAATAATTTATATCTATGAATATATTAATAAAATTAAGCACTCTAGGAAAGATTTCAGAGCATGTTCGAAGTATAAAAATGAATTTTCTTACAGTATATAATATAATTAATGATATATGTATTTGCCAGACATATAAATATGTGAGTCGGTTTACAAATATGACTAATGAGCTAGTCTCTATATTTAAAATCATATATATTTGACTTTATTACGTATTATGGTAATGAAGTATTAAATCAACTCAACTATGCAACACTGTTACAAAATTAAAACAATTAAGCGCTCAAGCTCACATAAAAAATTAAGCCGTTTACAATTAATATTCCTTTTATTTTACATAAATCCAATCAACTAATACGATTCGGTGAGTATTTTAATGAACACAGGAAATCTGAATAAGGTAGCCAGTGTTCCAATCGGTGACATTTATATTATAATATATTTTATTAATTGCATAAAATTAAAATTCTAATAAATTTGTCTAATATATAAGTTGAGCAGCTTACATAATTATTTTGATAATATAAAAAGTCCATAAACATTAAGCATCTACGTTTTACAGTTCAGTTAAATATTGACCTGCTAATTCATAGCACCATTATTTTTGATAGCAGCCATAACTTGAATAGTCAAGTAAACTTGATAATAACACACAGATCTTATTAATAACACTATTAATTACTCTGTGACTTACAACAAAACTTTGACAGTTTTATTGTAACACCTCGTTTTACAAAGACATAAAGCACTAACTCTGAGATATAATTTCTAACAAGAAACAAGAGCACACAGACTTGTCTCCATACGTTAGATTTCATAGCATTAGTTAGATTTAATTTGTTCACTGCCGTCGAACAGGGCGGTGTAATAAAACCAATCGAGATACCATATTCGCACGCCTCACTGGTCCCGACTAGCAAATTTATTTCAAGTGCCAACATTTGATACAATATAATACAGATCAGATTCAGCGTCGCTTCCTTATTGCCATGCAAATTTTAGTTATTGAGTTACTTCGCCTCACAAGACGTCGTACCTCATATCAGTGTTCTATAACCTATTATTGATGGAAGCACCTATTTCTGCATCGTCGCGCTCCGAGCAAAACGCGGTAATAATATATTCCATGCGGTGACAAGAGCGTAGTTACGTTTGACGGAAGATAAGGTTTTATCGGCAAAAATCCATTAGCAAAACCTCTTTTGGGCAGCGGTCATGATAGTAAAATGTTTTCGCAACTGTTCTCGTAAACTAATTTAGTTAAATAACTTGTCAAGTAGCCATTTTTGTGAACTAAATATAACGAGGTTGGTAAACTGTTTTTGTTGGAACCGTTTTTTTATATTTTTACTGTAGTTTTATTTGTCTAGTGTTACAAACCGTTCCAAACAGTTACAAGTTATATAATAGAATGGGACCACCCGTGGCGCTATTCAAAATATTCGCAAAACTGACCTTAGCAGAGAGTTTTATTGTTAGTGTTCAATTTATTTGTATCGTGCCGCCATTTTAATGCCATACCAAGAAATTATGTCACACTTAAGGCGTCGTTAGACGCACTCGTTTCAAAATTCTAAGCCTGTATTTTCATTTAAATATTTAATAGTTTAATATTATGAATGCGAAACTGTATTTGTTAGTTTGCCCTACTTTCACGCAGCAACGAATCCAACCGATTTTTGCATAGAAATAGTTTATTAATGGCTCGATACTTGACATACTTTTTATCCTGGATAAATGCTTGGTTTCTGTGAAATAGCTCTTAAAATGAAGCATGAAAGCCACGAGTAAAATCTGTGCAGCAGAACATTTGTCGATAGTAGTAAAGCACATAATTGTATTCGAATAATGTTCGGAAACAATTGTGCACACGCGATACCAATTTTGTATTACCAAAGACGCAGCACACATAAGTATCTACGCTGCTTTCTAACAATGCTTTACATAAGTATGTATGTTAACACAATCGAATAAATTTCGAATGAAATTCTGCACCTCACTACCCGGTAAACTTATTAAAATGTTGTTACTCAACATTATAAATAACGAAAAAGGTGCTTAATTCAACTTACTTTACATAAATTTGATATTCTACAAGATAAGATCAATTGCAATGATTTGACATTTACACGAATATTTAGCATTGGAATACGATTATTCCGCAGATTGTATCGCAGTTCACGTTCATGGTCTTTCAATAGCGTGAATGCTAGTATTTTTATGGCATAAGGCTTATTTGGATTCCGTAATCATAAAGTGAAAACATACTAATAAACACGTAAGTGTGAATACCCGACAAACATGGCGCCACGGTACACCATTATCACAATAGATATTGTATTCCGGCAATAGATTTCTTACTTGTAAAAGTAACTCAGTTTGCTGGTTACCTTTTCACAGCGAAGCTTTCGTTGCACCTGATAATTTAATAAAATCTTGTTTTTAAGGTGACTCTAGTCTACTTATAAACGCAGACAATTAAGCAGTCTTCAGCTATTACATCCAAACTAGTATTATAAATGGGCATGTGAGTTTGTTTGTTTCATACCCTTTTATGATTGAACTACTCGACCGAACATCATGAAATTTCGCATACACGTTGCCAGGGGAACAGAAGTACAAACGGTACGTTTTATCCAGGAAAAAATACTGTTACTAAATCAACTTAACCTAGGTTACCGCGAGCGATACTGTAGACAAAATCTAGTAATACAATAAATGTAGCATCAGCCTTACAATTTATTCATAGGTTATGATTTATATCTCCTATTACAGTACTGTTGTAGATTTAATGCTAAAACGATCTTAAGGTACATTGAAGTAGATAATAATTGAATATTAGCTTGCAATGTGCATGTATAGCACCTTAGGTATTATACTAGGGCAATTGAAAAATAATACGCCGGCAGAATTTCTTATATATTTAAACATGTAAACATACGTACAAGAACTGATACTTATAGATATATTATTACACCTTTACACAAAAAATAGGTGTGTAATACGTAAGTTTTGATAGCAAATTTTAAGTACCGTATCTTATAACCCAAACTAAAAAAACGTTGCGGGTATACAGGTTAAACTAAATGTTTGAGAACATTCTATCAGAAAATCAACAATCTTCCCAAATTAGGAGTCGCACGCGGCATCTTAGATCTATCGTAAAGCCGTGGCTCCCGTGAACATGGCTGCTGTAAAGCAACCGAAACGTCAGAGAAAGTGTAAAATACCTAAATAATTTTAAATAGCTTGAATAGAAGTAAAGGTCTAGTAATAGTATAATATTTAAATTATATAATAATTTGTTATAAACAACGCGATAAAATACGTATAAAGTTGTTTCATTTCTACCTATCGTAAATTTAAGCACAAAATATGTGTGACAGAACCAACAGGCCCTTATAAAAGAATCAACCGAAAAATGTATTTGCATCCAATACTCTATTGAACCATGGACGTGTGTGAGGTCTTTAACACTATGAAGCAGCCAGTTATAAAGTGCGACAAGAACGTTTGCGTAACGAATTGGTTCGAGTATTCTCATTTCATATCTAAAGGTTAGGGCGTAACGATCCAGAGATGTGTGCCTCTTGACTTGCTTGTTAGCATTAGGAATTGGTACTATGAGTGACAATTCAATGTTGGTACTATTGTAGAACATTGCGATAGGTTTGAAACGATCTTAGGCTGGCGTAAGAACTGATTATAGGATATTATCAAGCGTTTTGAAATGTATTGGCCGTAACTACCACGTAAGTACGCTGGTGTAAGCATGGACGTAATTACCATTTTGGATTGAAAGGGCCGAGCTAAGAATTCTAGGGTTTAATTACGGATATATTTATCAGGAATACAACTAGCAGCGCTATTATATATATTTACCCACGTAGAGGCACTAATGTCTTCAATCTTTAAACAGTAGAGCGGAGCTCTGGTTGTGATGAATAAGTATATCTACTAGCTATTTAACTATATATGATTCAATGTAGAGGCAATCTACAGGTTGTTCCTTTCTTCTTAAGAGTGTCTTGATGGTTCTCTGTCTGATCACGTACGGTGCCGGTTTAGATTCCCGACTCAAATAGAAAGTTACTGGGCTTTTTTATTTAGCACGAAGTCTGAAAATAAGCATAGTAGATAGCAATAGACTCGGACGCTGTAACGTGGGGTCCAAAAACAAAACTAGCCAAATAAGGTCTATAATAATATAATAAGACCCCTGTTTACACTTTCAAAGGTGATATAAACTGGATTCTTTGATCAATATATACTTAAGTAGTTTGGTATCAACCTTTCAATTGTGAGCGCTAAATCAGCGTCAATTTGTTATAATTTACGTGAAATATCGTTTACAGACAATGATTTTGATTGATCGTTATCATGTTTTATTATTCGCGATATTTCTGAATTGGCTCTCGATCATCGTGCTATGATTTTACGATCCAATAGACCGTCATGGCGAAGGTCAACTCGCATTTTTTAACCAACCGATCTCGGTCATAGCGAACACGATACACACTTAATTATACACGGCTAAATAGCTATGGGTTCAAAAACAATTATGCTCAACAATCTGCTAAAATATTCAATAATAATTACTGAAATTATAACTGCTATAAAACGTTTACACGATGCCGTAAATCATTGAAATTAGGCACCGTAAACCAACTTGTTATTTCATGATTTATTGAGATTTAAATCATTTACATAACAAGGTTTATATGGCTGTAACAAAATGGTGTTTGTATAAAAAATAAAGTGTTCTTCGATGTGTATGATTGGCTGGTACTGGACTACTGGCAGACTCTCGCATACTTGATAATAACTGACGAAATTTCGTGTTTATAGCTTGAAAGATTTCGGCTCGGTGGCTATGAATCAGTAAACAGTTAGAGTATGTTGTATTGCGTATTTTCTTTGTTTCATTTAATAAAAGACAACTCATTAGGAGCAATTCCTGCATCATGTTAATGGTCAATATGAACTTGAACGCGTTGCATGGAATAATTTACTAAAAAGCTTCTGCCTGAACCGCTATGATACTGTAACAATCAATAGACAAAATCCATTTTAAATATTAAGATCTGAAATACGTATTAAGAGTAATGTTAGCTACATAGTTTCCGCACTTGGAATTTTCAAACATTCAAACAGATACAAGAAACAGCCAGACTGGAAATAGCTTTTTGTGGATGACACATATTACTATCCTGAGTAAGACTGGAACCCACAACACTCGACATAGTGACAATGGCAATGTAACCACTACACCATCAGTGCTGTTATAGATTATCAGTAGACTTTATATTACGCATGTACTTTATATGTAGTATATATATAGTAGCCAAAGGATAAGGATTTGAACTTGCGATCAGGCCATTAGAATCCCACTCATTGCACTACCAATGTGAAAGCGCTTCTAACACCAACCTAAGCTTCTGATGGTGTTGACAAGAGTGCGAGTAATTTGCGACGCAAAAACAAAAATATGTTACGACTATTCCATACGAATATGATTTTGAATCCTGGCATATTCCTTTACGATCAATGAATCGAATGAAAATATTACTATACATAGGTACTAGTAACACATAATTAGATCAAGAAAAAGTAATTTTAGCCAGGCATTTACATACATACCTATAATATGTGAAAAAATTAACTTCGTAGGTAAATTTTGTTTGTTGAATATAGGGACCGGGCATAAGATAATAAGCATCACTTGACTAATAAAGTATGTATAAATTGAAATTTGCCATCTAATCGAGATGATTCTCAGTTTTCTTATTAATAATGTTAGTATTTCAGTAGTATTTAACTTTTATTGCTGTACGTCTACACGTATTCGTTGTAAAGCGTCTGCTTTACAACTTATTTCTGGAAGTTTCATTTGTAAAGTCATTTTTAAACTCGTGCCATAGGAATATAAGTTAGTCGACCTGTTATTGCCATAGAAAGCAGTCTTCTATTATTTATGAGGCTATGACTACGGGAAATTGGAGTGTATAAGCGAACGCCAACATACACAGGTGTATCAATATTGTCACAATTATTATATAAAACTTCATAAAATTTTGATAAATTGGTCTTACATTATATTAAATAGGTCTACGCAAACACTTTGTTTTAAGTTTGTTTCCTCTGAATAGAACTTTAATTACATAATTTGTTTATGCAACAATTATAATTTACAACTTAATTAATATTAAAAATCTAATCACTTAAAAATAAAACATGAAAGTAACAAAATATTGGACTATAAATTTAATATAAAGAAAGGAAATGGCTGGTATAGGCAGCATCGTAAAATTTCTCAGTATCGCTGTCGACCGAGAAAGTGCCCAGAAGACTGGCAGCATTGCCACGTTGAATGGCAATGCTGATTCTTTGAGTCAAGAAAAGTCCAGCCTTCTGGTCACGAGAAGCATCGATTAGCCGCTTAGATATATCTCTAAAAAGCGCACGAGCGCCCGGACCCCATTAACCTAGCGTCTCCACCCCAAACGGCTCTAGACCTATTGTCTTGTGTTTGAATTACGGACCAGTCAATGGGTATCGGGTTGATATTTTAAAAGATGCAGATAGATTAGTGCCGGCCTAAAATCATAGCTAGCTAAATGTGTGTGTAAGCCTACTACATAGGAAATATAGTCATTAGACTATGTATGTAGTGAAGCCACTACTAAATAGATGATTTCATTGTTGCATCTTGAACTTGGGAAAGGCATTTCAAAATATTTGTTTGTCCTACACGTTGTTTAGTTTACCGTTCAAACAATCGTAAATATAAGGTCTAATCAAATATTGATCCATAAAACTGCTAACCGATAAATAGGCCACTATACTTAAACTTAGAAAGCAAACCCATATTTAGAAAAGAGTTTCTTTAACACATTGTGCTTTGTGGTATTATAGAGCTCAGGCGTTTAGTTAATTAACACTATTATCTTCTTCAAGCTTCTTTGGACGACTTTATGGCAAAGATAACCAATTCATATACATACGTCCAAGTAGATCAAACTGTTAATTAAAACAACTTAGTCAGACTTTTCATGTGTATGTAGGCAAAAATTAATGTTATTTTTATCAACTCAACATATATTAACAAATCTTTACGACATTTATTGCTTTTTTATTTGAAATCACCGCTTTTGAGAAGTAGAAAACGAGTTTTTCAGAATACAGACGTTTCTCAATATAGAAAATACTTTCGTACCATCTTCGTTTTAATTGGAACCAAAAATATGTTTCTATGAATAGGTGTAAGTCAGCTTGTTCAGTCGCGGGCGCCGCCATTCAACTCGTGCGCAGCCGAACAAGTTAACTCTGTTATCGTAGAGCCATTAATCAAGTCTCACACTTAGCCTTTAATAATTATAATTAATAATTTTATCACGTATTCAGTCGGGCCATGTCCACGCATGCCACTTGACAGCTCTTGCTCATGCTTTAATGGTTACCGATTTATCATTGATAATGAATAATTTTGTTTTTAAACTTTACTTAACAATCATTAACGTCAATGTTGGTGTCTTAATAGCTGAAGTGGCGTGCGGTGTTTGTGTATCGTGTATTGAAAGACGCGTCAATGGTAGATATTAAACTTGATCATAATTATGTGACTTGCATAGAATAGAATATTGGAAAGCATCTGCTTGAAACCTTACAATACAATAACAATCAACAATTTATAGAAAGAATGGAGTTTAATGTTTTTTATGTATGTTGCTTTATTTATTTAGGGTTAGCTTATAGTTATATCATTGCTTTTTCTAAAGAAACTCCTTACATGAGAATCTTACACTAATACACAACTACCATTTAGCTTTGAAGAGTTGTTGTACTGTACTAATTATATGTACATATACCACAGAGCGTAAATGTATTATTTTTACCTGTAAGATATCTGCGGTACACATACAGCGGCTATAGTTCCAAATTTAAAACTATACATGAACTTTAAGGTATTTAATGAATATTCTACGTAATAATTTACGTTGACATGTAAAACAAACCTTACAAAGCTTGCCATCTAATTATGTACATCGACAACATCGTAAACATCGTTGTATATCACCGGTATCTCTTCTTCTTACTATCAATATGAATTACTTCCGAGAGACAGGCTACACCAAGATACTATTATCTATTCTGTTCTTAGTAACTAAAACAATTCACACCCTTTCTATTATTAACTACAAAATGGATAAGGTAATGAGATAATGGAGATTGCATTGGATACTGAACACTTCTTTGGGGCATACTATCACGACTTAGCGCCTCAATCGGTCACCCCATTAGGTGCAACACTCGTTAAAACTAAGTCGCAACTATCCTTACTAATATTATAAATGCGAATGTGAGTTTGTCTGTTACTATTTCAAACCTTAACTACTCGGCTGATGATCATAATAAAAGCATTCACGTTGGCTGGATTAAAGGAAAGGACATAGGGTTCCTATCATCCAGAAAAGGCTTCGCGAGGGAACAAAGCTGCGGGCAAACAATTTCACAATACAAACGATTAAAACTGGCACAAAATAAAAAAGATATCAAGTCTTTATTGTGAAGAGTTTGAAGCGTGAATACTTCCCCGATACCATAAAGCTACACAATATGCTTAGTAAAGTACCCGTAAAGTCCTGTACATAAAAAACTTACTTTACAATTGCACGAACTATTTAGTCACTTCCAATGTAATATTATCAATTATTGCAAAATTGAATATACCTACATACATAATGTCCTCCAGACCGAATTTCGGTCACGGCGGCCTATCTTAACGGAGACTGGCCATCTACGCAGGAGATATTATAGTTGCACAAGCGTGTGCGCAAACACAAGTGCACTCTCTGTTCCCTTACTCTCATGATCCGATTAGACGATAATCCGACACAACCGGAGAGAGATCAGGCGCAGGATAACCAGCTCTACGTGCTTGACGAGGCACGAGGGTTGTCTTACGCCGCCAACTTCCTAACTTCGGGCTGCTATTGCGATTGTTTTTTAACAGAAAAACCCGATACCTTTTTATTCGCCTGACCCGGGATTCGAACCCGAGACCTCATGCACAGCAGTCGCATTCACTACTGCTGCACTACGGAGGCAGTTAAACAATACATACATAAACTCAGGATATACCCCCAAAAGGCACATGTGTAATACACCCACATTTCGCCAACCATGGGTTTAGGTCCCACGTAATATCTATCGCCATCTATGGGGCAAAGTACTCTATGCTGCTATCAAAAATTTCTTGACCGGAAACCCTAATTTGGGTTTCCGGTCAAGAAATTTTTGATAGCAGCATTTTGCTCGATTTTGCCCGGGCAATCGAACCCGAGACCTCACACAGCAGCTACATTCATTACTGCGACACCAACGAGCCAGTGGTATTTATTAAAACTAAAAAATAAGACCCAGTCAAATAATTATTTTAAATTATAATATTAATTATCGCCGTACATTCTTATCTGATGCTGATAATATCGGATATATCACAGACGAGACAAATTAATGGCTTTACCACCAGCATAGTAAACATAAATGTTCATTAAGCAAATTATAAGGTTGTTGCAACAAATGTTTACTATTTAAATTATTAATTTCTTTTTAATATTCTTCTTTTTAATACTTTTCAATATTATACAGTTAGTCTTGCCGTTGTTTAGGTATATTAAAACACATTACAACTTTTTCGTAGTAAATTTTATTCTGTGCACATTAATAGGTAAACATAATTTTTGCAAGCTACATTTATAAGCTTTTTAATCCAATTTTAAACACGCATCAAAATGTTGCTTTATGTTTGTGCTCAATTTGAAAATGTATGCTCAATTTCTGTAGTAGTATATAAATTTTTATAAAGTACGTACCTATCATTGCAGATTTACTCCGTTTAATTAATCTTAATCTATTTTGTCAATAAATGCATTACTCTATATTTGATCACAAATTCCGATTGATGATCTTATTACCCCTATTAACCTACTCCCTGACTTGTTCTATCTTTAAATAACTCGTGATATACTTAAAATCTATATGTTATATATTTTAGAGTAAATAGATATAACATTATCGCATATATTAACACCTAAGCTACACAAGCTTCTACAGCTGTATAATGTATATTTTTACGCAATCATATCATACAACGAATCAATAAACTTACTTATGAAATATCTACTTTAAAGTTTTGTGTCACAGCGAAAGTTGTCGAGAAATCAATCAATATGCATTTATTTGGCTCCAACAGACGCCAAAAGTAACTGTCAAAATGTATTCGAATAAAGTCTGTGTACTGTCATTATCTCTCTGTATCATCAGTTACAATATTTCACAGTAACCTAATTATGACAAAGTAGCTGTTGTCCGCGTGGAATAAGGTTATACCGCAATCCCCCATTTGACATCTTTAGAGGTTTCATATCAAAAATCTTTCTTAATGCTCGCCTACGTTATATAAGGAATCTCTATCCAAACCTTTAAGTCTCTAGACCCAAAAGTTTTATATCAGTTAGTCAGTTACCCTTTTATATATTAAGATATTTGTGATGAGTTAGTACCTATTTATATGAGAAAATCTTTATCTAACGCAAAAAAGGACTATTACTTGTCAACGAAAATCATTAATATACCAACAATTTAAATACCTCTATATTATAACCAAAATATAACAACAATCAGATACATCTTTATTTATTAAGACTTTAAAGCTTGAGTAGACGTCAATTGTCAAGATATTGTACCTGACACAAAAAGACTGCGTTTAAAGATTCATGTCATATAACGGAAATAGTTGACAAATCTATCAATATTCATTTAAATGGACAAACAGACGACCACAGTATAACAAAATTTTGTGTAGGAGGTTTATTATTGCCACAGTTAGCAAGCCGCTTAAGGGCTTGACAGGTGTATTAACGATCTCAATGTTAATGTCATTGATTCTAAATTCTTGCTTTACTGACGGAATAAATACCTAAAATCTCAGAATGTTACAAAACATTGAATTAGAATTATGAAAATTTGCTGACATTTTATATAAATACAAATGCATTTTACGTTTTCTGTCAACATATTTATAAACATTATATGAATTACTGTTGAGCACAGGCTTTCTCTAAGCTTGAAAAAATATAGGCTTTAGTGCAATAATTCCATAACCAGTGTCAGTTGGCAGACTTCACACAATTTTCAGAACATTATAGAGAACTCTCCGTTATGCACGTTATCTCAAGTTATTTTACTTCACCGTTAATGGGAGTCATAATACGTTAATAGCCTGGGCAGGTCAAATATGCATACTGTTAGATATTAGTAGACCACTGCGTGGCATGCCACCGATCTCCTTGGTAGACTATCGCAATTTTTTAATATATTACATCTATATTACAGAATAATAACGATATGACGCTTTATTCTACGAAAATTTTTACAGCAGTAAAATCCATCCATTTATATGTCTCTAATGAAAATCGCATATGATAATGAGCGAGCTTATTAAATGCAGTGCTAACTTCTTCTATCATGTTATTTATTTGTTTTTTCAAAGTCATTTAGTAAGCATCGGATTAGACTTGAAAATGCATTGGCATTCTTATCATCTAAGTATCCATTACATAGATTCTAATTAATGAGGCGATGGATTGCAATCATGTAACAAGTCTAAATATATGCAAAATTGATTTCCTTCTTTCATCACAGAATTCTGCCTACGCCAAAATACGAATAACACAATGCACTACAAGACCATTAATTTATATCAATGAATATGATTAGTATCCGGAAACATGATTTGTACTAGCCAAACTGGAATATTGCGAATAAGCAATTCGTTCTGTGTATATCATCCGGGAGTCAACAAATAGTCGATTTGTAGGTTGTATTGTGAAATTTTGTAGGTGTGGATCTGTATCTACCAAGATATTGGAATATCTGTCTATACAGGCAAAATAGTAGAGATAAACCATACCTATAGCGCGTATGCCACGGATGTCTTAAAATGCACAAAATATTTATTTGCAATATTCACACTAATAGTAACCGACATAAAACTACGATATCTTTATAGCTATTTTCAAACGTGGTCGTGAGTATCAAAATGTAAAGGTTTCCCCACGATGTTTACCACCGCCGTATAAGCGAGTGATAATATCTGCCGCCTGATTTTGACAAGTCAGAGGTGCGTGTCACTAGATCTTAACTGAAATCTCAGGTGGTAAGGTAATGGTCGAATAAAAAATAGCAATTAACTTTATCACCTATTCAAGGTTTTGTAAGGTTTTAAACAGCTGCAGCGATATTATTGACTTACACTCTGACTCAATTCTTAAACAAAAATTTACTTTAAGCAGTTTACTGGAATATGATTAATTCCTAACATAATTGTTTATAATTATTTTATAATGATTTTTATTATTTCTAGCTATACACATGTTTTCTACCTATGTATTAATCATATTGTATTAAATATTACTAGCCTGTTCAATTCCGTCATCCAACAGGGCTTAACACCTCAGGCGTGGAGTGGGAGTGCGGTGGTTTTGTTCTTTAAGAAAGGTGATAAAACTTTATTTAAGAACTATAGACCCATCTCACTCCTAAGCCACGTCTACAAGTTGTTCTCGAGAGTCCTCACAAACCGTCTCGCTAGAAAACTTGACGAGTTCCAGCCTCCAGAACAAGCCGGGTTTCGAAAAGACTTCAGCACCCTGGACCACATCCATACTGTTCGGCAGATTGTACAGAAGACCGAAGATTACAATCAGCCGCTGTGTATGGCTTTTGTGGACTACGAGAAAGCCTTCGACTCTATCGAAACTTGGGCGGTTCTGGATGCTCTGCAACGATGTCGCATTGACTGGCGCTATATAGAAGTGTTGAGATGCCTGTATGACACCGCCACAATGACCGTCCAGCTTCAGGACCAGAAGACAAACCCGATAGAGCTGCGTCGAGGAGTGAGACAGGGAGATGTAATATCTCGCAAATTGTTCACCAACGCGCTTGAGGATGTTTTTAAAACATTGGCCTGGGCCGGACGGGGAATCAATGTGAATGGTGAGTACATCTCACACCTACGGTTCGCCGATGACATCGTCATTATAGCAGAGTCGCTAGAACAGCTTAGCGGGATGCTGCACAGCCTAAATGGAGCCTCGCGACGGGTTGGTCTCGGCACGAACTTGGATAAAACCAAGATCATGTTTAATAGACACGTTATGCCGAGACCGATTTACGTCGATGGTTCGATGCTCGAAGTTGTTCAAGAGTATGTCTACCTTGGACAAGTGATTCGACTTGGTAGGAACAACTTCGAGAAAGAAATCGACAGGAGAATCCAGTTGGGGTGGGCAGCGTTTCGTAAGCTTCGTCAGGTTTTCTCATCGCCTTTACCGCAATGCTTGAAGACCAAAGTCTTTGACCAGTGCGTCCTACCTGTTATGACCTACGGTGCCGAAACTTGGACACTCACGGTAGGGCTAGTCCAAAAATTTAAAGTCATCCAGCGGGCTATGGAGCGAGCTATGCTAGGAGTTACTTTGAGGGATAAACTTAGAAATGAGGTTATCCGTCAAAGAACCAAGGTTACCGACATAGCTTGCAGAATAAGCAAGCTGAAGTGGCAATGGGCTGGCCGTATCTGTAGAAGGACCGACGGCCGTTGGAGCAAGCGAGTCCTAGAGTGGAGACCGTGACTTGGTAAACGTAAGGTAGGACGCCCCCCCGGCCAGGTGGACCGATGACCTGAAAAAGGTAGCTGGGTCAGACTGGATGCGGAAGGCGGAAGACCGGATGTTGTGGCGTAAAATGGGAAAGGCCTATGTCTAGCAGTGGACTGCAATGGGCTGATTGATTGATTGATTGATTAAATATTATTATGCAGTGTTTACCTTTAAGTAATTGTTACATTGTCACCAGCTTACAACAAATGTATTACTCCTAAGATCTAATGTAAACAATTGTTGGTGAACCTTAATAAATAAAATAATTAAGATACATAATTTTTTTATATTCAGTATCTTCTTCACTTTACTTTGTCATCTAAATGATTTTTTAACCTGACCGATTTTAAAGTATACAATAAGAACATACACATTATAAAAAAATAGCGCTTATCCCTATCCAACGCGTCGAATCGTGCGGCGTTTACATCTTTATAGAGCATTATCGTTTGTTGATAACTGCCGCGGGGCTGATCACCCCGTCAAACATTTTAGTCACCTATAACCGAATGATTAGCATGCCCTTGAGGCTCTTATTATATATATTATCAGGTCCACGCTCATATTATGTAGTTAACATCTATGGTCTCAAAAGGAATTGGACGCATTTGCATCGTTGCCTCTGTTTATAAGTATAAAAAAGATTGTTCGTAATATCTACTATAAAGAGGCCGCCTGAATAGTTTCAAGTGCAATTGCGTATTATTTACTCTTAATAGTTTTAGGAACTCTTACAGAGAAGCCGTCCGCTCGACTGGTCCTATAAAATAATAATCAATATTGCCATGGAGGGCCAATTCTGTCTTACACAATAAATTGAAATTTTAAGATTTATCAATGTATATATTTGTTGCTTAATAACTCATACGGTACATTGTACCACATTGGTCCAAAACTTTCCTAATAAACCACATTAGAAAAGTTTTTGTAATGCATATACAACCGCCTAAATTGACAATAAAAGAACACAATGATTTATTACTAACCACTGATCGCGTGGTATATCGAAAATACGTGTTTCAAAAGACACGCTGCCTCCTGTAGTGAAGTGTCATCGTGATTTAATAATTTTGAGATATTATCTGGACGTACAAAGTAGCCCATGTCATTCACCTATCTTCGTTAAAAAACCTCGTGTAATACACAATACTAAAGAAAAGTGTCTTGTATCACACGCATATAACAATATATTTATTATTTGTCAGAACTTGTCACTTGATTGACTGCTTCGGTAGCGCAGCGGTAATGAATGCAACTGCTGTGCATTCTTGAACAAAATGCATGGGTCGGGCAAAGTGTGATTAGGATGGATTGGGGGCCTTCTGCGTTCACCTTATAGTTCACGTTAACCTGCCAGGGCCATCTAAGGCCAACGACTAACACACACAAAAAAGAAAATAGTGTGATTATATTTAGTATCTTCTCTTCTACACTTTACTATGTCATCTAAATGTTTTTTTAACCTGACTGACTTTGAAGTCTACAATAACAACATACACATCTATAGAATAGAAAAACCATTAATTGACAGGATAAATCCTGTCAATAAATTGTCAGCAGCAGTATGAAGACTGAACTGTAGCTGGCGTAGTGTGGGTATAATAAACCTCTTCCTACCTTCGTGAATAGCGGCGTCAGAATATGTATGTTGTCACTTAATTGATGATTGGTACAAGTCGCTTCTATTTTCCGCTACGCTTTAGATCTTTAAAAACATACGCACTTTAATCCAATATTTGGTTCAAGTTCATATCGGATCGCCAGACGCCTTTGAACGTTATAAAATTAGCAGGGCGTATGTATGAAGTGTTTTCTTTTTGTAACAGTTATCTTTGATTATTTATCCGCTACAGTGAGTAGGTCATCAAGTCGTGTAAAGTATCTTACGGGTTAATTTTATAGCTACATACATTCTTGCCAACGTTGTCTTGAAAGTACTGCAGTCTGGATACTATAAATAATAAGATTTTAATCCTGCAACCGGTTGGTACTTGAGCCAAAAGGGCACGAGATACAAGGGGAATTCGGAGCTGCGGTGTACCATATTTGGCATGGCATGGTGATATATCTGACTATGACTGTAACAAATATGGTATAAAACAGTTGCAGTGTACTGTGACAGGTTCATGACCTCTAGCTTGTCAACTTTGAACAAGCCTACCCAAATATTCAGGAACTTTGAAACAAGCTAAAACTAAGAGAAAGCTGTTAACGCTGCTATCTTTATTAGCAGACAAGGTGTCATACTTTATTACATACTGATTTAAATCAATCTCCATTATATCTCTAATATGTATCTATAGTACGTAATATATACGATTTGCTGTATCCTATAGAATCACATATCTACTAGTGTGCCCCCCACAGTGTTTCTTATTACCTTATTCAATAAATAAACTCACAGATCACAAACTTCAACAATATACATTGAACCCACCATTAGTCGTACCTACAGGAAACGTAATCAATTACTTTAAACTATTTGTAATACATCTATAATAGTTGCGCATTTGTCAAGCATTGTAGTATTTTACAGTGATTCAATTAACTTATTTAGGTGAGGAGGCATGGCAACATTGACATATGTTTTGGTGTTACCATTGTTAAATTTGGATTTACTATCATTGATGGCAAATAAATTGATTTGTATTGCGCTTCATTCCTTTGCGTAATAAAGTTGTAAACATGGCCATTAAATAGTGTCGTTTATTGATTAGCTGAATAGTGTTGAAATGTCGCAATTGTATATAGACAATTAATAGCGCCGCTGGGTCCATCGCACAATAGCATAGGCCAACAGGAGCTATTGCAGGGCACGGTTTATTAATGATATGCTTGCGAGAGTAAGCTCGCCACTATTTTAGTTTAGTTAAATGGACAAATAGTGAGGAGACAGTGTTCATAAACTCGTTTTTCGTTGTCACTATAATGTACATGTTATAGCAAAAAGTTACTTCTTTTCAACATCAAATAACACGTAAGTAGCAAAATCGTCGCACGAAAAAGCAGCTAAAGACAATTATGCTAAAACATGATGACTAAAATAACTTTTTATTATCTCAATACACAACGTCACAAAGTCATCGCTTCATAATTTTAACGGTAAATAAACATGAAATTACTAACGATGTCTTTCACCAGTATAATTTAGAATTAGACCCACTCGAAGTAGCATCTAATAAATAAACGTATACATTTTGACACCCTGGGCATTTCTCTGGCAAGTTGGGAAAGAGGCTGCTCTGGTTTGTGGTGACACAGAATTTAACCAAACCGGGTCTGATCCGGATCGCCCACCATACGTCCACAGTCCACCATTCATAAATATCGACCGTACAATTACGCAATTTAGATTAACACTTAAATAGTGTACTGAATTAAAATGCGTTTAATAGAGATAAGAGATTGCGCGGGCATATTTCTGGATGAAGGTTTCCTTCAGTCCAATACCATTAACTCTTTTATTCTGCTATAAATAAGGGTCATAATTGAGGAGCAAATAGATATAGCAGATTGTTATTACTGCATACAGGTTTCATCTTACCTATTACGAAAGATATAAGCAACAAATCGTACAAATTAAACTTCTTAGCATTGCACAAGTTGTTTTTATTTTCTGGTGTTCACCTGTATGTTGGCTTTATAGATATACATATATATCTATGAAGTCAACCACTTTATGTCGCGTAGGTATTAGATTAATAATAATTGTAATAAAGAATTCGTCTTATGGTCTATGGATTGATTCCAGTCGTTCTAACAACGCTTTTATGTTGAGCTGATATTGGAAGTTGTTTATCATATTTCAGAAAATGGCATATCAACGCTTAGATTCTGTAATCTGAGTGTTGATATGCTATTCTCTAATTATAATAATCCGATCATACATTACGAAAAAGTATTTTCACAAAAAGTTATATAGAACAAATCCCGTCAAACCAAAAAGTAAGTAATTTATTCTTGGTTAACTGGTACGAACCTAGCCGATTAGGAGAAGGTTATCGTACCAAGCTTAATATGATACAGCTCAATATTCTGCCACATTGAATCATGTCTTTCGGCTCTAAATACACGTACATTTCAAAAATCTTACGCTGGAATTCGAGTTACTGAGCGCGTTCCACTTGTTAGCAGTTGTTAGTTGGTAGAAAGGATATAATGACGCAAACTTATATCCAATATCGAAGTATTATAAATATTGAATAATAATATAGTGTGCCTTAACTTGCAAACCTATTGCAAAACATTATTAAAGCATTTTTATGAGCGTCGTTATCGTTTATAAAACTTTAAACTTTTTTACTTTGATAAAACTAAAAGAGATACATCATGACTTACTTTTAAATATATCGAAGATAGTATGCATGTAGTAGCTACATAAAAAACATTAACTTTACAGAAAAATCAGATACCTTCAGTTTTCTTTTGGGTGAAACAATAAAAAGGATTGAAAATCTTCAATATTATGGCTTTCAACTTATTTCTCTTAGTATCCGAAGTCCGAATTCAAATTAAATAAGTCACTTCGCTAATTCTTCGATTAACATTTATTTGATATAAAATACGCTTATAGATGATACGATAATATTGAAATAATTTAAAATAGACAAATAACGCAAACAAATCCGTGGGCAACAACCTAATAAATAAAAATAAATTGTTCTACACCAAGAACACTAAATTGCCGAAATAATTGCGCAATTCACACTAAATTGCTTAAGATTATTTCTCGCCTATGCTGTCGAGCACTATATTGTATAAAAATTGCCCAGCTCCGTGCATCTATTTGGGTCAATATTTGTACCGTTTGGCAAGCGAATGGCAATTTCTGATGTCAGTTGCGGCAGTCGGCCAGCGAGGTTTGACCCGAGCGGTCGTGTAGTTCATCATACCTGTGCGTGTTATTCAAAATGGCGTCGTCACGAGACCGCGTTGCTTGGACGCATATTTTCAGGTTATATAAAGGTTTTCCACATTTATGGGACAAAAATAACATAAATTACGGCAATAGAAGTATGATGACGGACGGTTATAAAATACTTACACGGGTATATAGAGATAGACTGGATAAACAAGCTTCGGTAGGTGCGCTAAGAATGAAAATGAAAAACTTAAGAACTACATATTATAGGGAATTAAGAAAGGTAAGATTTATTATGTTCTTCTGTATTTATAGTATTCATGTGCATTAACCTGCTGCTTGAACTTTACTTATTTGTTTACAGATCAAATATGCTAAGCAAAAAGGAGAAAAATATACGCCCTCTTTATGGTACTTTGACCATTTGAGCTTTTTGGGTACTCCAAGGCCAAAAGACACTACAGGTGAATCATTGCAGAATGACAGCACTGAGGTAAGAATTGGCTAGCGAAAGCGAATAATGAAACTACACTTTGTACGTTGGTCATAAGGTTTACTTTCCAATAATATCAATACATCGATATGCTGTTGTAGTATTCTGTGTATGTAAAACAAGAGTCAAATACGTATGAATGTATCCTTTATCTACTTATTACGCGTATTAATAACAGATCTGCTATTTATATGTTGCGTTATTATTGTGGCAATCATCTGCAATTACGCAACATATTGCGACTGTATAAAGAACGAAACTATAATAATAAATTTCTCTATTCTTTCAAAGAGTTGTGGTTTATATTGTAATAAGCTCCATCAAGAATATGGCTTGTAACAGAATTGGGTGGTCATGCATTAAGGTCGTTATGCCTTTCCTAGTCCAAAATGTACGGTCTTATGCCTAGTCACACATGATAGGGGCCAGCTTCTTACGTTTCTAGACTTCTTGTATCTACTGAAAATGACCAGGGAATCGAACTCGGGACCTCCTGATCGATCTTAAAAATTAGTGCGTACACCACAGCACCAACGAGATGAGATAGTGAGCAGATTATAAACGTTCAAAAATAAATAGTAGGTATATTTGTATTAATTATAATTAATATGTTTTAAAGCAGTTTGTAAAATGTATGTGAAACTAATTTCACATACATTTTACAAAATCCTAACATAACACCGCAAATTACCCTAATTTATTTTATACATGGCTGCACAATAGCTCACATGTGTTTGATAGGCAGTAGCAAAGACACAACCTCTTTGCTACTGATAATGAGCCGAGTGGTTGATGACACAAAGTAAACATTTGATGAACCACAAATAGCTGTGCCGAGTATTTGTGTCTGTGGAATTCACGCTAGCTGCTTACAAGAGATGCTCCACTGACTGCAAGCGTGTTCGTAAAATCTGCTGAGACAATACGAATAAAATACTTATATGTATAATCAAGACGATGCTGGTCATCTCTCACCAGTTCACCACAAATATTATCATTACTTAATTATTTCGCCTTCTACAAGACCAACTCACGACCCTTAGAAAAACATACCTTAATGTCAAAGCTGTTTATTTATGTAACTATGATATACATTATAATTAAATTCACAGGACTCAACGCTAATGATGCAAGACTTGACCCAGACAGACACAACTCCGGTCGACGACTTAGCATTGGAGAATAGCGATATTGAATTTGATCCTAGTCCTTCTATATCACAGTCAAAAGCTACTCAAAGAACAGGACATCAAACGACAAGCAACCCACTTCTAGAAAAACAAGATTACTCAACGGACGTTGTCCAAAAAAAAGATGAACATTGGGAAGTTATAGGAAAGTCTATCGGTTATCAGTTAAGAGATTTAAACAAGAAACAGTTGACAATAGTATCCAAATTGATATCTGATGCTATTTACTTTGGTAGACTGAATAAGCTGTCAGAAGTCTCTCATATTGAGATTGGACCTTATGCAGGTTCGCCGTCCCCAAACACTTTCACACCATCTGGTCATTATAGTATGGGATTTCATGCGGTAGATGTACCCACAGATCAACATCAGAATGCCAGATTTAAACATGAAGAGGATCTTATTGATGAAAATTAAAGACATTGTGTTTAAATATGTTATACCTCTATGTATATCTAATATGATGGTGCTGTTATGTACTTATTAACTATATTCTAATTTTACTGTTTAATAAATAAAATATTAAATAATAATACCTATTTTAAGATTTTAGTTTTAAAACGTCTATTATTTTAACCTCATAAGATTCATATCTTAATGATGCAACTGTTGAATATATTATTTAAGTGTAACTTAGTACAAAGGAAGACGATGTTCTGGATTAGCACGAGTTACTTTTCCTGTAAAATGTATTAATTAGTTTTACTGGAATATCTTATGGCATTCGCACGTGGGAAGGCACAGTCTATAGGTTCGAAAACCTTTAACGGTTATTAATTATTTTGATTTAGCTAATAGTTGTGAAATGCTTCAAATTTAGTTCAAGATACAAAAGTACTCGTGGAGTCACCTACTAAGCAAAAATCAACAACTATCTTACCCCATGTAATAGATGAGCCTAGAAAACTTGTAGCAGCTTATAATGAAGACAGATGATAAGTTATAAAGCTTAACCAAAAAGACAGAACATAATTAGATTATCTAAGATTAATCTAAAACTCCTGCGGCTTTTCGATTATTCCACGTTGTATAACATAAACGTACAAAAATAATTCTAAATAAGACCACGTGCCTGAGGCGAGCCTTGACATTGTATTTACATAAAATAATTAACATTTTGCTAGCACAATATAAAATATATCGTTCAGACTTGTCGAACAAGATCATATCGACGTTACATTTGTTTAAGAATTATAGTATAGCTTATTACGAGCATAAATAATATTTACGATCGTGAGATGCCGCATAAATTCGATCATAAGTAGTGTAGTCATAAAATAAATCTTAAAAGACAATAAGCAAAGGCGTTGGTCGACAGCTTCGTGTCTATTTACAATAGTCAGCCGATTTTACAGCGATTTGTAAATCATAATTAAATCTCAAGACTTTTATGGTTGTTTTCGGCTTGATTGGCTATTTGAGCATTCAGCACTTTATTTTAATAGATGTACAAATGATTACATGTACCAATAAATACCAATAGAAAACAATTAAGTAATAAGGAATTATATGTAAAGACACGTAATAAATAAGCAGATATACAAAGATAGAAGATAGAGATAGAAGCAGATGTTTAATACTCACATTATGAAAATGTAGAACCGAAGAGGCCCTTGAAACATCATGTCGGAACTATTGATTCACATACGATCACCGTAACGAAATATCACTTATTGCGAGTGTCTGTAGTGAAATGATACCACTGAGTCACGGCACCGATTTAGCATTAGATTGGAATTCTAGTTGATTGAACTTCAAAGAATTGTACATAGATTGGTTTGAAGACAAAAGACATTTTCCATCTTCATGTGATGCCGGTCATATTTCGCAGACACGGCTCGTCGCTCCAAAGACCTGGGGAGAAAGGAAACGGGTAAATTATTCATGTCAGACACTTAATGCAAAAATAACGTGAATATTAAATGTACGCTGTCACTGACTGGGAGTGGAATGGCGCCAGCAGACAGATATTAAGCATTATTATCACCAAATATGGTAATGTTAGTTCTAACGTTTCTGATGAAGGGGATGGATGATGTCCGGTCGTCATTAAAGCTAAACTCCCTTACGGATACTGCGTAAACTAAGAATATGATTACACGCAATCGTAAAAAAAGAAAACTTGTTAATTATATTAAGAATCTTTTTCTGAGCTGCTAACATTCAAGTCTTGGCTTCATCTTTTCGTGGGATTATAGCTGAGCTAGTATTCTATCAAAGCCTTACTGTCCTCTGATTGAGTTAATACTTTGTCAGCCCATGCTGTTTGACAAGATACCATTATCTTGATTATCTTGGAATTATTGATGGAGTATACCAACACATATCTATGAGCTGGTATGCTGCATCAACAGTATCTGTATAATATAACTGTCCCATTTTGAATTAGTGCACGAGGCACCAAGGAAATGTCACTGCTTCTAGTCGTCACGCTGTTATTGTAAATGTCTTGACAGAAAAACCCAATAACACTTTAGCCTCACGGCCAGCAGTTGTGCAAATTGTTAAACATATGCCATTAAACCAAGAAGACAGTCTAAATTTACAAAATAGAAACAATTCTTAATCCATGTATTCATTTTTTAATACTTAGTGCAAAATGACGGTTTATTCAATATATTATGACATAATAATTATGATACAACGCTGTTTACGCGTTAGAAGGCGTCCAGCCATGTTGACCAACTTGGACGTAAATAGATTATCTGTTTCGGATATTTCGAGACCTTGATCAGGACTTATAAACAGACGGAAGATTTTTTATACATCGAAAGCCATAATATTTAGCGAACATCAAAGCTTTGAAAATATGATCGAAAATTCAAAATATGATCGGATTAGAGTTTTCAACCTCGAATATATAATTCGTGGTTTCTGAACATTTAAACTTGTTACATTGAGATCAATATTAAATCATTTGGACTTATAAACAAGATCAAGTATGTGAGTGTTTGAATTTACTAAAACTTGGAGTTAAAAATAAAGAATAGATCGTCAACATCAATCATCGATCAATATCTGACGTGAAACAAATAACTGAGCCTATAAATCGGGCATGTATCAAACTGAAGGGCAAGCGCCCTACAAATACTTCACGACTTAAAACCAAACATAATGTAGCTGAATATTGCCTATGACTAATTTTAGAAGCTTTTAGTGGCCTTGTTTACCATGTTTTATGGAAACAAATTAATTTATGTGTTTCGATTTGGTCATTTATTATTGCTATTATTTATAGACTATCGGTCAAATTAGTCATTTCATGGTCTATAATAGTAACAGGAAATCAAATAGCAACATTTTACGGTCCGGTATGTGAGTATAGTTTGAATTTAAGATTGCCATGACGTGTCTTCCTAAACTTATTTAGATTAAATCGGTCCCGTAGTATTGATGATAACTCTCAAAATCTCATCAATCCAACATGAGTTTTTAGATCAGCGATTTAAAGTGCCAATACAACGGCAAATTATACTTATATTAACATACATGACTTGGCTGATCACAAATACTCAAGATAATATAAAAAATAAAAGCTTTCGTAGTTACACCAGTTTAAAAATCTCATCGTTATTTGTATAGATGTAGGTAATGATAAAAAGTCCAATGAATAGGTACTCATTGAAATTAAAATACAAGTATCTGTGGACACACCTATCAGTGATTCATAGTTCATTGTTATGGCACGTGATCTTATAACAGTTCAAGTAGCTGTTACACGTAACTATCCCACTAAAAAATAAATACGGATTTTTTTACCTATTCCATCGAATTTTTCATGGTGATTTTATTGGACATACCAAATGGTAGATACAATTTAGTGTCACAAGAAAATAAACGATGAAATATTTTTTTCACATTTCTACGTTTATTTTTAATAACGGGTTATATAGAAGATTGCAAAAATGTCTATTAACTCGATAAACGTATAATTATACCTTTTCGCAGGTTCTGACCATATTAATCAGATCTATTAACATTGCTCGAAATACATGTTAAGTCGTAAACCTATGATTTACATATCAATGCTGTTATGGTTTCTTTTGTTAGCTAGTAGGCATCTATAATTTTTTAATAGCATTCTTATTATAAATATTTCCTTAACAATTAAGTATCTACAGGATTCTGAGGTCATGATCTTCAAAACATTTTTAGTTATGGCCAAAGATTTCTTTAAGATTATTATTTTAATTTACATATCCGTTATCCTGATTTGGAAAGTTCTTGCTATCATGTTGTGTAAGAGTGGCATAGGCTTATCGGTAGAACAGCTTTAAATCAATTACAACCACAATTCTCAAATAAATAAGATTCCGCTTGATACTGGACCTCGCGGTCCCGTTCTCGTCGCACATTTAGATAAAACCATTATTTATTGGCTTAGTTCAATAAGTCATCCAACTATTTGAATTCATATCGAACTAGACGATACAAATTTAAATATAGCTGGAATCACAAATATCAATCGGCTTAATGCCGCAGTGTTCATTTTTGGCCGATATCCGATTCCGTCTAGCTCTGACATGATCCAGACGATACCAACTGACAGGTGAGACTCTCGCCAACTAATGGCAATGTGAAAATTCTATTCTTAGGCACTGCTGTTTCAGTGGAAGATGTTTGCTTTCATAAGATGCAGAAAATTATACAGGTATTTGCAATTTAATTAAACTTAATTACGTAGTGTATCGATAGCTACCTGTTAATAGGCACTTATTAACTACTATATAAAGCACCTTTTAACGGTCTTAGAAAGAAAACCTTGTTCAGTAAATTTATTATTATTTTTATATGGTTTTTATAGGTAAACACTTAATGAAATTAAATGATGACGCCTAGTTTAATCAATAAAAATGCATCAACAAGCGTTCGGAAATACAGCGAATAGTAATTCCTATCTATACGAGTTATATATAGCATTGCAAACTATTTATATGAAGTCTGATATTTTATGTTGACTGCTACAACGACTCAACTCTAGTCCGATTTAAATTACTTATATATTCTGGGTCATTTTCTGGGTGGTCAGTTATCATTTACATTTTCATATCATATATCAGTCCACAAAGTGCCTCTTAGGTTAAAAAAATAAATGCTAATGTAATCTTTAACGTCGCCTGAATATAATTCTTCAAAGGTACAATATTTATGGCTACTAGAACTCATTAGAGTTCTATGTCGAAGTAACTTGTTTTGTCTTCGTCATTCTTTTGCGTTTCCATAAAAGAGATTTTACATAGGTGTTATAAAATCCGCCTACACGCAGAAACATGATCATATTAATATTTAATATGATAATAAAGTACAGGTTTGGTCGTTTACTGGACACACAAATAGCGTTAAATCGCGCTTCGGTTTGCAATTTTAGATAAACTACAATACTTAAAGCAAATATTCTTACATTTAAAAATAAATATTTAAATATAAACTGGTATCTTTACTATTTGCGTTAACAAATGTCCCTATTATACAAAATTTATTCGTCATATATGTTAACAGAGCTGACCAACTTTTTACGACTGATAATAATTTTCTACGTGACTCTATTAAAACGTGGTACCATTTGCGTTAGATAATTTTTGAATATTAATCTTGTAAGTTAAACAATGTGCTTTCTTTTGTGATCGAATAGCTGATAAGTTGTTTTATTTATATTTATTTATTAAGATATTGTGTCGAGGGATTTCACTCCCGTGCCGTGACCTGTGGGCGATAACAAATCAATATAACTGACGTTTCAATTTGTATATTGACACGTTTTTAATCTTCTCTCATTGTTTATGTGTTCGGAAGCTGTGTAGAGTTTGTCTTAATAAATATCTCTCACAGTTCCGAGTTATAGTTAATGCTCGAACGGGCGGCGCCCGCTGTAATGACTATAAATCTTCACCTGTCTTTCGTTGTTTCTTTTGCTTTTGACTTTGATGTGTATATCAACGAGACGTCCTATTACACGTATTAATCTTGTAGATTCGTGATGTGGTTCTGTTTTTGTTTTGATGGAAGTAAATATGTTAACTGCAACAACTAAATAGAAAATAGTAATGAACAAATACTGAATATGTGTTACTAAAGAAAATCCATATCTTCATAAAATAAACATGCAAAACGAAATATATTTATCTTCTTAATAAAATAACAATTAATAGGAGACGATTTTTACTATTCTATTAACAGCAATTGCTTTATAATAATATTCAACGTAATAATAACATCACATATTTTACTCTAACCTACCTTCAATTAATATTAAAATATAAACGTAAAAAGTTTATGAAGATATTTTGATATTTGGTGTACATCGCGCGTTAACTGTAGAGCAGATTTGGATGCAATTTAGCATACAAAGAGACCAATTTCTGTATTACCACTGTATACATTTTAGCCCGACATGCGTTCACGTAGAATTCACACAAGCGAAGCCACTATCAGAAACAAGTACTTTAATATTTTGCAATTATTATTCATTATCTCTGTATAATTTATTACCATCTACTTGGTCATAAAATTATGGTGTCTAATTAAGACCAACAGTCTATTAAATTTCAACATTTTTTATTTATTGAAATGTTCTATCCCTGACCGGAATTGGAAGAAATGGTGTCAAATCATTATTGTTAGAGCAATTGTCTAAGCAATGTACGGTAACAACTGCACAAATATAGGCTGCCATGAACCAATTTACACATTAAATACACGACTATTTAAGGCTGAGACGACGCACAAAACTATTCCTTTACTACATACTACTATCGGTACTATAACATGATATTATACTTACCATGGTGTTGTGTTCATTAGAATACTTACCCAAGTGACAAGTTTATTTCATAACCTGTTTCGATATCTCGAATCGAATCTGTATTAAAATTAATTAAACACATTATCGAAGAATTTATTAAGAGATATCGTTAATAAATATACACTATCTATTTAAATTACAGTCGATTATTATATTCAAATATGTGTAAATGTGTGATTTTGTGTGTTTACCCCCTAGTTTTATATTTATCATCGTCTTTAAGATATCATGTATATGCATATTGAAGATAGTGATGAAAAAATATTGAGACTACCTTTCAATATTGGCTCACAAGATTTGTAAAAAAATTGTGTTTTATTTAATAAGCTAATATTCTAGATACTTCTAAGACAAAATTATGTAATAACAAAATACTAAACAAAAAAGAAGGGCTTTGATTATATTTGCATACGTAACTGCCATAATGAAATAATTTGGTGATTTTGGTTGGATGTTAATGATACATACTACCTATGGTATGTAAGTCATCAATAACAAGTACTTGAGTGATTCGTCATTACAAGTAGCAACAGAATATTTGACAATTGGACAATTGTTATAAAACTGTTATAGTTATGTTTATTTGGCTTCCTATTTAATAGTAGTTGTCGGCCTCGATGGCGTAGTGGTTAGTGTAACCGACTGCCACGCCTGAGGTCGCGGGTTCGATTCCCGCACAAGACAAATATTTGTGTGCATGAACATGGATGTTTGTCTTGGTCTGGGTGTTTCTATGTATAATATGTATATATTTACAAAAAAAAAAAAAGTATATTTATCCATTGTCTAGTACCCATAGTACAAGCTCTGCTTAGTTTGGGCTAGATGGTGTTGTGTGTATGTGGTAGAATATTATTATTATTATTATATTATAGATCAATAATGTCAATAAGGTTTGGTTTCCGATGCTGTTCACCAAATAACTGAAGTCTTAACTAAAAGAATACATATTATGACTTGCATTTCCTATCGATACAAATATGCGTCTTTTATACAAGTATAGGAGTATAAAGTAGTGCCCATTTAAAAAAAAAAATAAGTTTGAATCCCGTTCCAGGTCTTAATTTTACGATGTATGAGAATACTAGGCGGTTTAGCAATATTGCCTTGGCTTGGATTTTACGATGAATGATCACTATTCACTTTACATATCAATACCACCGACCTGCCTAGTGAAATATTTGTTGGTACTTATTTTCACTAGAATATTTATGACAGTCGTTATAGCTGTCACTGAAACGCCGTCAGAGGAAAGGCTAGAAACTAAATATATTTAATATGAACCAAATTATAGTTGAGTAATATACTACAATTTTAACCGATAAATATATTTAAAGATACGAAATTATTTGATTTCAGAAAAGATAGATTTGTCACCAAATCTACACTACGAGTCTCGTCTCTCCAATCTCTAGACTATCGCAGACTGCTGTGCAAAATTTTGCCTCACTACGAATTATATTTATATAATAAGAGCTAGCTAGTAACTTCTCCCCAAATTAAACCAAGCAGTTCTGATATTATTTTATTAATATAACGCCATGCAAATTATAACTATTTTCAATATAACATAATTACAACTTATTATCATATATAAAAATTAAAAGCGTATCGAATAGATACGCATATCCTTATTTACGATATACTAATGTCCTCCAAACCGAATTTCGATTACGGCGGCCAATCTTAACTGCGACTGGCCATCTGCGCAGGAGATATTATAGTACACAAGTGTGTGCGCAAACCCAAGTGCACTCTCTGTTCCCTCATTCTCATAACCAGAGAGAAATCAGGCGCAGGACCAACAGCTTAACGTGCTTGCCGATGCACGGGGGTGTCTAATACCACTAACTTTCTTTATGGCTGCTATTGAGTTTACTTAACAGAAAACCCAAAAACCTTTTGTTGGCCCAACCCGGGATTCGAAACCGAGACCTCATGCACAGCAGCATTCACTACCGCTGCGCCATGGAGGCAGTTATAACGAGATACTAATTTGTTATCAAATTCCTTTCATAAAAAGTAAAAGTTTCAAAGCTTGATAAAAATTCATAACAATAATGAATCATATTCATAAAGCATGAGTGACCGATTATGCAGATTACATAGTGTTAGGTAACTTGTTATCACTGTTGATGTTCCGTTTGACGGTCTTAACGCGTGTAAATATGCGATTGCGTTACTTCATGTAATCTTTGCACAAGTCATCAGGTGTGAAATAACTGAGAATACTGTGTGAAATAACACTAGTATTTAATAGTACCTGTTAGAAAATACGTCAGTCACTTACGTGTATCGAATATTTAAGCCTGAGGTATGAAATCCTCCATACCTCAGGCTTAAATATTCGATTAGAGAGATTATTTGAGAGGTAAGGGAACCATGTCATCAACAAAAGTGTATTAAAAGTTTTCGTTGAAAAACGTTAACTTAAGGTGGTGCCAAGTGGCGTGGGGTGGTTTAAAACATAGTACACTTGTTCAATGCAATGGGAAAACCCTCTCTTATTAACTTCAAAATCAATTTCTCTTCTAGTAATAGTCTCTACATCGCAGATACTTTAAACTTTGAACGAACAAATTGACAGCCTTGGTATATCTATTTGAATCACCCAAAATGCCCGGTGTAGGAATCAGTGCCACAAACTGATAACTTTATATAATTTCTTCTAGCCAAACTAGCCTTATTGTGGTGGGTTTTTAAACTGTAATTTGCTGCTAACAGTTGGAATTCAAATTTTCCCCCATATAAGATGGTTCTCCGTACATCTGCCCTCCATAGCCTGAGAATAATCACTAGTGACTAGTGAGTATTTAAAATTAGACCATAAAGCAAAAAAAAACAGATTTTATGATATTGAAACGTTTGCGTTCAAAATTTAAAATTAGAATTAGCTATAGATTCTTTTTTTTTTGTATGTTCTTTTTTGTTATTTGTGTCTATTGCAAAGAATTTTTAAAGCCGGTATAGCTATACAAATCGTGCAACTATGTAATTCACAGTGATATACTTTTGCTGCTTTATATTATTACACACGAGGTTAACGCTATATCTCTTACGCCATATGTGCTACAGTAAATATTGCAACTACATACTTATTTAAAAGAAACTATTATACTAGCAGAATCTGAATCGGAACTCAGCCACTGTAAACGATCAATTTTATTCAAGTAATTATTACAAAACTATGTTTAATATTTTATTATTTTGATAGTTCATATTTCTCGATAATGTAAAATTGATATGAAAAATTTATTTTAAATTTAGAATGGCGAAATAAATAAACTTTTCTCAAAAAATATTACGTTCACATCGTCTTGACAATGATGTTATCCTAAACTAACAGCAACTACCTATTCTTTTCAGAATTATCTATTACAAAAGAGGTAAACAAACGTTTTCCTCAATCCGTAATAACATTTAAATACCACTATTGAAACCCCTTTCGTATCTTAACGCTCAAATAGGAACCCACTTACTATCCAACCTAATAATAATGCAGCATAAAATTTTATAATACGTACCAAAATTATAATACGAATGTAAATAGCTACTTATAATTCAATAATACACCAATATTATATTAACGGGTGTTCGATAAACAAATATACTTTACTACTCTGGTCCAGTAACGTAAGTGCTTGCGCAACTGTCGATAGCACGTGCCCAGGTTCAGATCCGTGAAGTTCTGATTTGAAAATGTTTTATATTTTCAGTAACATCATGCTGTTTGAAGATGAGACCCAAAAACAAAAATGGCGACGCAATTTTGGCCTTTCACATAGCTGTCGAAATATGATTTCTATACAACTCCTCACTCAAAAATTATCCTATTTTGAGGAATTTTAATAACTAAATACTAGGGACGAAAGAAATACCCAATTATGACCAACTTATATTTCTTACGCCACAAAAGTAAGAAGCGTCATAATATTTAATTTATGATCTACATGATACTAAATAGTTATTGTAACCTTTGGAATAAATATATCCTCTTCTTAACCCTATTTTTATTCGTGCGGCAATTAATCAATAGCGTCATATTAGCAGTAGCATGTTGACGGCTTATACCATCTCTAGCTCTGCTTAAGACATTGTAGAAGTGCAAGCGTGATGACGTCTAAACAATTCATTCAGTCTGTCGTAAGCGCTTCTACGAAGAAAATATTCTAATACAATGCGATAAGCGAACTTAATTGGGTTATCTCTGTACTACCCATCTCGTAAACAAATAGATTGTTAGAAAAATATACCACAGCGCGAGCAGACATTGTTGCGTAATGTACCGCGCGCAGTACCGAACTAGAGTGATATAAATTATACACTCATATGATCCATACCATACTTATTAACTGATTAAAAAAACAAATATCAGTTTGCCTATGATGTGAAATCCTTTAAAGAATAGATCGTTTTGTAAAAAAAATATTAATTTAACACTATGCCTCGTTACTATATTATACTCTGCGTGCGCTTGCGCAATTGCGGTTCGAGGGCCCTGGGTCGGATTTCCGGGTCAGGTAAAGCGTTACTAGGTTACTCGTTCACTAAGTTCTACGAAGTAGCACAGAGTTTGAAACTGGGTACGGTAGATGTTAATAGGATTGTCCCTTATTGGGTAGGATTAGAACATATTTTACACCCACATTCTGTCATCAATATCCAAATTTTCTAGATGTATATTTGGCAAATGTGTATATTCTAAAGATATTGTTATACGATGCTTTTGGTGGTAGACGAGCCAGCGTTCACCTGATAATAAGCAATAATACCTGTACCTATTTTTAGCATTGCAGCAGTACTAAACCGCTGATTACCGTAAAGACTAATTTTATGCACAGAGCTTCTAAACGACCTAGATTACATGCAATGAGATCGAATCGAGGCAGTCCAGTGATCTCTTTACTAGGATATCAGTGATCACTACATACCTTCAAGAATATGCTGCCAATTTTAGGCTATATATAAGTTTCCCTGACTACAATAAATACAGTCATCAAGAATAACTCTTTAACATTCTGTAAAAAATTGCGCTTGTGCAAATTCCAATTATATTTTAGATAAATTGTAAACCTGTTCGTTTCTAACAAAAAGACAGATTGTACCTACTAAGTGTTTAGTGCTATACCTAGAAATCCTAATGACGTTTCTTTGCCGTGTGTAGCCTCAACAATTTATATAGTTTTGAAATTGTAAAGCATGTGGAAAGTTTTTATCAAAAGTCTACATTGCCAGTCTCACAAAATTTTAACTATTTTATGTTGAGGTTGAGGTTGTCATCTCTTGTCATATAATTATATTTGTCTCCGTTTCGTGTCTTGCTCTCTCGTCCATGACTGGATTAATGGATGAGTACGTAGTGAACTCCTTTCCACTAGCAATGTGCCAAGCGTTGCGTGTTCGATTTCTACACTAGATTTGTATAATGCACAGATAGTCGCTCCAAGACTAGGTACAATTCATGTTCATTGTTTCACTAAATTACTTTAAGCTTTCGTGATGTCGACATTATCCTTAATAGGTTCAAATAATAAAATCCTGATTGGTTATTTTTAGTTAAACAGTAAATATCGAATATATTTTATATCCCAAAGGAAATTTCTTTAGACAGGAAGTTTCTTGATAATTTTTTAAAAAGGCATCTTCCACTCTTCGCCTAAAGCTGTGTAGCAGATGGCTTTACAAACATTCAAACAGACGACACAAACAACAATTAGACTCGGAACAATCATTAGTGAATCCTCAAATTGTTGTCTCGTGTGGGATCGAACCCACAACACTGAGCGCAGTGGCAGTAGCGAGGCGACCACTTAAACGATTACGCCATCCGTGCAGTAAAAGAAACGTACGAATATAACCAATATGAATCAAATGAACAAGTTCAATCAATATACTATCTTAGGTTAAACGGTCAGTTGTTCAAAGAAATTACATTGCCCGCAGCAAAAACTAACAAGTCCTTACGAAAGTGGTCCATAAGTGGAATCTTTATTGAACCGACGTTTTACGGGATTTTTTTCTAATTGCACTAGTTGTCCACCTTTCAATTACTGTCAGTATCGACGTTATAACGAATCAGACAATAATGTATCTTATGCCTCACATCTTAGAATGTATAATACAGTTTGCACCGTTATACCTTAGCGTTTCTATCCTTGGATTGAAAGTCATTGAGTGACCACACATGAAGAAATTTAAAAAGTTGTTTTTCACGTGCGAGTTATGAAATAGACGTAAGTAAAAAATGAATGCAATCATAATTTTCGAATTAACCGTGCTTACATGCGTAGTAAGATTTCTATAAAATAAAAATGGCATGTAAAGATGGCAATAGAAGAGTAATTGCTTATCGATTGATCAGTCATTATAGTTAATGCAGTTTAATCGACATCCGATTCTCGTATTAGATAAATAAATGACAAGTGGTATTCTAACGGTCCTCGTTTATCGAGTAGCTATAAAAAAGTATAATTCAAAAATGGAAGCCAAAGACGTCGAGCTTAACAAAAAGTTTATTCACGGCCAGTTTTTCAAAAGTGATGTACGATCTGGAGACGGCGCATGTATTTTAGAGAATTGTGGGACTTTCCAAGCTTGCAAATAATGGACACAAAGTATGCTCAGACTCAGAGAAGCTATTTGCGGGCTACATACATTTTTATCCCGTGAACATACATATTTACATATGTAGCTCGGGTATTTAACCTGTATGTTCAGATTAACCAAAATACTTCAGAACAGCCACAAAAAGATTGACGGTTTCGTAGTTTGTTTAATTAATCTAGTTAAAGTGAGCTAAAATCGAAGATTCAAATATGTAATAAGACCGAGCTCAAAGCCTGTTATTTTTTATCTATGAGTTCAATGTCGTGAACACTACACACATTAATGAAGTGCTCGTAACCGTTACGTAATCCAGTTGCGTCCACTTTGACCACTTAATCCTGCGCTACATGTCTCTCTAAAAATAATTTCTAACTCAAATAACTCGGCAATACATAAATCTCTCAATAAAAATTACATTCCACTGTAAAATAAGAACTCTAGTTATATGTCTATTTATAGCAAAAGTTATTTATAAAGAAGATATTACGTAGGGTATTGGAAACACAGTTTTATTGGATTACTCATAGTTGTAGAATTTAGTAGATATCAACAAGTTCTTTTAAATTGGATAGGCACTTAGCGTATGATATGTGATATTTTTATTGCATTTAGATTGTTTTGTTCTAGAAGGCAGTGTGGTGCGTAAGAACTTTAGTTTGATTCCCGAATAGGTTCTTATGTAATGAGATATAGACCACAACAAAACAGCCACTTTAACCTGAGATTTCACCTAAAAATTTAAGCAGCTAGATTTAAAATCGATATTATAGGTTGAAGAGGTAGTAATTTAAGTGATTTGCATACTCAGAATATAGGCAAAATACCTATATTCTGAGTTCAAGTAGTTGTTCCGAGTTTTGGAGTTCTATGTAGAGTCGTCATTTAAAATCGTAATTAGTGCCTGGCATTCACTATTGGCACAAAATGTACTGTAAAGAATTTTTGACTGAAATGTATGTCTGTATCAACATAAACTTCTTAATAAAGACGGTAAAATTTCCTAATTTACGACGTAAAAGACTTAGCGACGATCATTTAAGTTTTGCTTAAAGCCAAGTTTTGCTTGAAGTCAAATTATGAATAATGTTTTAAACACATTCAGCAATAAATGCATAATGAACCGAAATATTAACCGAATGTTGTCACTTAAACGTAAATATATTGTTACTAATTAACGAATTTGCCTTACAACAGGACGAGAACCATTAATCACTGTGCTTAAAGAGGTTATAAATAAATTAAAAAAAACGTCTTTTGGAAAGACATGGTCGAGACGTGTCTAACACACAGACAACCGATCACATTTAGCCTAAAGGATTATATTATTTATTATATTTAAACTAAACCAAAAAAAATAGTAAATGTTCTTTTAATCAAGCGTAATAAATTACCGTTTTTATAATAAATTATCGGAGCGTTTGGTGGTGTAGCGGCGTGGGTGTGAGTTAATTACGGCTGATTGTGAGGGTCTGGGTTTAATTCCCGGTCAGGTAAAATGCTATACACCTTATTCAGGAAAATAGCAGCATAAATACTAAAGTTATGCCTGGAAGATATCAATAGCCTGGCTTTTGTTTTCTCTTCTGCTGAACGCTTTGGAAAATATGGCAGTGTGATGTCATTTTTCACAAAAAGTCCTACCTAAAAGTTCTCATATTCGAGCATAATAAATTACGATATAAATTAAATCATTAAAAGACGGATATACCGAAGATAAAATAATTTAACGCTCTGTTAAGGGGACAACTTATTAAAAGTGGTATTTAATCTGTTAATAGTCTGTAAATCAATTAATTAATTGATGTCTTAAGCCGCAATGAAGAGGCAATTGATCATATTAGAAGATAATAAGGAGGTATTCAAAAATAGTAATCAATACAATTAAATAAAATTGAAGTGTCTGTTTGTAATGTCAAAATAACAGCTTTTTACCAACTGCACATTTTTTAATTAAAATCCACGCGAACGAAGTCGCGGGTAACAGCTAGTATGAAATATAAGCAATGAATACGTCATAAAAAAATACCTATAGTATTTTATATTCACTATTCACCAATTATGTTTCAAACTCTATTATACTGGGTGTTCCTTAGTATAGTGAAAACCTCTCAGGGGGTGATTATACTTATTATTATAAACAACTTTTGTACTGGGACATTGCCAAACAAAAAAAACAGCTATTTCATACAAAATTGGACTTTGACCTCGACAAAATGTATGGAACAGCTGATTTATCTTCGCGATTTCGGCTATGACCCAGAACAAAAGTTGTTCATAATAACAAATATAATCACCTCCTTAGAGGTTTTCACTATACTAAGAAACACCCAGTATGTATGATAGAGGCCTATGTCTATCTACAGGGCACATGACTGCACAGATGATAGATGAGATAGTGGTTTAAGTGAACACGCCTTGCCACTGTCACCAGGCCGAGTGTTGTGAGTTTGATCACCACTCGGAACAACGGACAAAAATGGTCTGATCCACAAACAGTTGTTTCAAGTCGTGGTGTTCTTTATCCGTTGTTTGATTATTTGTTAACTCCCATGCAACACAAAAAATAAACAGCATTGCGGAAGATGTCTTTTTAAAATAAATAAAATCTCCGTGCTGCTATCAAACGTTTCTTAAGATATACACCGAATATTAGTTTGACACGAATCAAACTTAATCACAATCGGTCGAAAACATAAGCGCAAATCTTTGCACTAGGACCAAAGCGCAATCTAATAAACAGTCACTTAAATTATGTAGGTATATATTTTACATCATATATGCAACTTAAATGCTCACAAGACCGAAGAACACTATTATTAACTAGATTTTTCGCCTACGAGCCCGTACGCCCCTTGACTTTCGCCCCTTTCATTAAGTTGACGGAGCCCTGCTTCGCAGGGCTCCTATTTTTGGCTGGATGTAAGAAGAAACCTAACAAATACCTACTAGGGGGCGAACCTTGAGGGGCGAACGGGGTCGTAACTGATTTTTCCCACGGCTTCGCTCGCGTAAAGTCGGTTATGTAAATTTTTTATCCATTGGTATGTAAGATAGCCTATGTCCTTTTCTGTATCCCTGACAACGTGTATGCGTAACAAATAAAGAAACTATCAAACTAACAAACTCTAGGTACCACTATAGTCCCAATAGATCTACTTAAACTGGACAGGCACACAAAGGGCGACTGCTAATATAGGTATAATAAAATAAATCCCATCCGGACCAGATGAACTAAATTCCAGGCGCACAAAGCCGCGATAGAAATGTATTATAGCGCTTAAATATTTATTTATTTGGTTTAGTCAATCATTGTTTACTGTGATTGCGTTTTGGTAATCCAATATTACTATATATTCGGTGAGTGTAGCTGGTAATGAATGCGATTGCTGTGTGCTTCCAAATTTGATTCCCGGTTCGAACAAAGCGTTATTGGGTTTTACAGTCTAGAATTTTTTAGTAGGTGCACGGAGTTTGGAATTGTGTCCAGTAAACGGCAATAGGTTCGCTTCCTATTATAACTAAAATTATAGTTGGTAAAATAAAATAGATTTGTGAGTATAATGACTAATTATATACCTATCAACAAAAATATAATGTTTATAATAAGGTTTAAGAATGTGTCCTTTCCGCATGTTTGAAATAGAATTTTTATATATTATAAACTCGAGTTTATAATAAATAAAATAGTTATTTTATATGTATAATGTATATCAAAATAATGTTCGGATACATTACTGACACAAAATTCACCAGAAATAGACAATACAAAACATGCCAATATCCGTAACGCTAATTTGCAATACATGCAAGCGTAACTTGTGTGTTAAAACCTAAAATAAACTATTTTAAATAAATAATCAACCTTGAATACGAACAATAACTAGTATGCGTGAATGGCGACAACCTGCCCTTTCGTATCACAGTTCCCTTATCGCTTCACATCGTAACTCGCGACCTACATGCAAGAGTCCAATAGAAAAATCACACGATCAGACCCGTTAAACCATCCGTCCATACGTTATCGGTGCCCTAAAACATGTCACAGAACTGCACTGCGAACTAATGGAACCAATTAAATATGTAGCAGATCGATTCACACGCCAGACGATTCATACTGCATTCTAACCAATAATATAAAGTTAAATACCAAGCTACAACGAGTTTAACTTTAAATATTACAAGTTTACTTTAACAAACTGTTCTTTAATCTGTTAATTCTCAGAATAACCGACATATTTAAAAATCTATTGTGTTTGACCGCCGGTGTGCCGCTGCGCTTCATATGTTAATAAAAAGATAGAGAACATCTTCTGCACTAGGAATAAATCCTGTGTCGTGGGGATTTTACAAACATTCAAACGGACACAAAGACCAACTCTCGGAACAACCATTAAAATTTGTCAAACATCGACCATCGGACAAAAATTGTATGATCCTACCATCGGACAAAATATGAATCATACAATTTTTGTCCGGTTTGGGCTTCGAACCTACAAAACTCAGGGTAGTGGAAGTAGCGACGCGAGCACTTTAACTATTATGCTTTCCGTCCATTCGAGTGTCACTGTTGACAGTGTCGAATCTTATATGTGAAGGATACTTTCATCCCGGAATTATAGCAGTTCCGCGTTTAGGAAACACGATAGCCACAAGGCCTTGAGTTTCTATGATATGTAATCATAATTTAGTTAGTTTAAATATTATTTTCTACGCATTTCAATTGGCATATATTATTTGGAACTAGCTCAATGTTACACACAAACATACATACATATATACGATACGACAAGTGCCTCTATCGTCAAAGGAGCAGACTGAGGTGTATTAAACATGCATTTTGCCATTAAAAAGATCTCTGAGATCTGGATAAGTCAAAACGGAACTAATTCATCACAACAAGGTGAACTAATTCTGTGAGTAAGGTAAGATCTAGCTTGCTAGATAGACCTAATCATACTTTTACAATATGACGAGAATAGATGTGATTGCACACTGCGCTAGAAGGCTTGGATTGCCTCTGACATATCTATACTATTATAAGACTGTAACACAGTTGTCTGTACAATGGATATATTTTTGGACACCTGATTGACTGAGGGTTTAATTAAGTATGAAAGTCTGAACTCACAAATCTTGTTGAAATTTTTGTCCATCTGCTGTAGTGACCTCGAGTAAAATCATTAAATAGACTTAAGCAATTTTCTCAAAACCGTTTGATCAAAACGTGGCCTCGGTTTTGCGTTAAGTGTAAAATGATACGAAGTCATTCATCCTTGATTGATAACGCTTTAGGCGATTGTTTGATATGGGTTAGGATCCGCAATATGCTACCAGTCTATTTTCAGAACTTTATCCGCTTCCGTGAGATCCGTACATTCGAGATTAAATTGTGTCCTGCGGTACGCCATCAAATAGTTTGTTGACAATGCTTAAAGTATTTTTCGTGTAGTTTTTAGGACAGGAAGACCATTTATAAGTGTTAATAATATTAACCAGGCTCTTATAGATGAATAAACGAAAGATTGTATCAAATGAAAACCACGTGTAATGAGGCGGTATGTAGTCACAACGCATAATATACAATAAAATGTTATAGTATTTATACTTAAATTAAGAACTGCCCGAACCTTAAAGTCTACATTCATTAAAATAATTAATACGTAATATTGATTGTGATAATTATAAAACTGTTAACTTTTAAGACATAATATTGTTTTATAGTTGTGAGGATGTTATACATTAAAATTAAATTACTTTATGCTGAAAAGTAACCAAATCGTCAGTGGATAGTAAATATATATTTAAATAGTTCCAGAAGTTTAAAAGTAATTTCAATATTTAACATTTATGTAATGTATCTTAAGACAATATTATCCATATTAAGGAGTTAAATTTTAAAGGCAGGCAATAACTCATGCTTTGACAGTTGAAACATATTTAAAACTTGTCTATAAATTACAGAATAGTTGCAGATAAACATTAGTTTTGTTTATGTCGACGGAATTGATATAAATGTAATAAATCAATGTACGCCGGTATTATGTCATTGATAAACATAATCTAATAAAATTGCATAACTTTTGATAAATTAGAGTATCATAGGTCACTAAACTAGTCCAGTACGGTGCAATAACCTGCGCATAAACTTCATTAAGTTTACAAAACAGAAGAAGTACAGTTTGTTTTTATCGAAGTGTGTTAATTATGCAGAAATGCTTACGTTTATGAATCATAATGTGACGTCATCGTTGTACAGCAGTTGTTAATTGTGAGAGCTAAGATATTGTACACTACTACTTACTACTGACGCCAGAGTAATTGAGAACGGAAGAACCCAATGTGCTATATAGAACGTGCTTTTCTTGGAAATAAGAATTCGTTATTCGAAAATTGAAAATTGAAAATGTTATTCTATGATCCATTTTTCAAGAGACTACGTGGAGCGAGCACAGAATATCGAATGAGATACAAACACTGGCACATAATAAACAAACATAGTCCATTTAAAAATAATATATGTTAAATTCTCCAACAGAAATAAAGAGCTAAAAATATTGTAATAATGTTTTATTGCGTAATCGTATAAAATTATTGTCTGATAATGTTTAAGTGTGTATAAGTAGGTATCTCATCCCAATCATAGGAGCAGTAAATTATTTCACACTAAACTTTCTTATAGACTTTAATTTAAACCGCTTTGCAAGATATTAACGGTGGCCATGTACCCAGAAGTAACGATCCTAAAATATATTGCAGAAATGTATATTTGGAAAACTAGTGGTGCGAAATATAAATTAGCAATTACAGGGCCATTGCATATTTATTCGATTTTGTTTATGGTCTACATTAAAATGACAATCTTTTTGGTTTGTTACCCGACTGCAAGGAAAGGTTATGTTTTTTATTAACTTTATTACGTGTTTGTTACTGTGGATTAAAGTGAACACACCTTAATAAAACACTCTGACAACTGACAACTATATTAAGTATATTTATCTTGCTAAGCAAGCTCTTCACCAATAAGCACGCTTTTTCTAGGACGTGTTTTGATGATAATTTCCTTAAATTGAATGTTTTAAAATATAGTAACATATTGTTTATTTACGAAAAATATAAATATGTAATCGAAATAAAACTAGATACCTTTAACATTTTAAACGCAATTTGTTTTGTTTACCTTTAATTAGCTGACGAGCTTTCTTGTAGCTATGGTGGAAAAAGTATGCCTAATGTCAGATAAATGCTGATACATTATTGAAATAAAATAAACCCTAATGATGAGTAAACAGTAGTTCAATTATTTTAATAATAAGTTGCAGCTTAAGGTCACTTTTATAAAATATGAAATAATGTGCCGTCTCATAGAAAAACAATGGGCTTGCTCCCTGACAAGTAAAACTAAAAGAAAATTGAAAATACGCTAATTTGTTTTACACATCTACAAACCCCTGTGGAGATATACAGTCATTAGTCTATGTAATGTAAAACAAAGTATTTTGTATAAAAAATATTAAACAAATATACAGAGCAATTAAGCAATTCTTATGTTACTCGTATAAAATTAAAATTTTCTTCCCTTATATACATGTATATTTATAAACTGTCACATTATATAATTAGTTGATACCTGTATATATTATACGAACTAGACATTAACAAAAAATGTCTGCTACTCTAAAACATAATAGCATAATCTGTTTACATACGAGGGCATTATCAATAGATCGCTACATCTAGTCTGTTAAGAATTATTTATTTTAATAAGACTTTGCGGAGCTTATATTATTCTCATAACTTTTACTACAGTTAAATATGGAGACGACTTTGTTTTATGATCTGCAAATGTAGATATAGTTACCTAAACTGAGTCAATAATATGTTTAAACATATTCTTGAAAGAGAAGATTCGTTGTTATATGCTAGAATACATTGCTACGATACGATGTAAGGGATCGGTAATGTATTTATATCTATTATCTAATTCTTATAGTAGTTGCGACCGAACAGATAAACACCTTCAATGTGCATATTTGTGCAAGGAAATATCTGTGGCCCAGCTATCAAAACCATCTATATTGCTAGATATGGAACTATATACGTAAATTTCCTAGCATTTAGTCTATGTTAAGAAGATTTAATTTCAAGATTCGTAAAAAATTTGACGTTTTTGTTTAGACCAGAATACGCAATGCAATTGTATATGAAGGCGGATTTTTACTTATAATAAATATACTTATAATATACTACTAAATAAGAAAATTTCATAGAAGAAGTTGAACAATTTCTTATAAGTTGTTGCACACCTACCAAAAAAAAAAAATGTTATCAATATAATCAAAAGTATAATAGGTAAGAAGCAAATTCCGCGAATATATTTTGAAAGTCATTGCTTTGAATGAAATACTTCAACACAATACATATGTCATAAAACATTATTATGATCTATTAACACAGCAAAAAATAATTGTACGTAACTTTTTTTCCTTAAATGAGAACTTGAATGGTCATTGTCCTGAACAGAAATGCTTCAAGTCATCAGATATGACAATGTCACTGATAACTATATCAATTTATACTTATAAAGTCATGACATCTTATTTGTGTTCAAAAAACACGCAAAAAACTAAGCGTAGATTCATTAAGGACGAATAAGAATCGATAAAAGTCAAATAACCGTTGGAAAAAACCATCGATACTTATATAATATTATAGCAAGGAAAATTGACGTAAACATTATCGATCACACAGCTGATCGATAAAAAATTGCCGATAAAAAGTATCGATCGGATATATCGATACCTACCACATGTCACTTGTCTGATAAGTCGTTTGAATAAATTTACATTTTAATGAATGAATCCTATTAATTAATTAAATGTGATAGAGTTTTAATCATATCTTCGTTACATTTAACAGTTTTGTAGATAATTCAATGCTAATCACTCGCCACTTCCTATGAGATATTTTTGTCATTAATCATAGCATAAAATTCGCAGCTATTAATTTTATGTTAACTTCTATTCATAGCGTTGAATTGTATGTAACAACGCTTAATGCACTGTGTTCATTCAAGGGTTAAGGTTAAAAGTTGAACTCCTGTCTGACTTACAAGTAGCAGATTACTTACCATATTTTCCATTGATAAATTTTCAACATCGCATTTTAGATTACAGAAACATTTGTGTTAATTTATTGAAAAGTATACTAACCTTTCAATTACGGGTCACTGGAAAAGTCATTCACTATTTCATTCACAAACTAAAGAAAAGAAAACAAAACAGTCGTGTCAAAAAAAGAATGCTATTTCAAATATGGAACAAATAGTTTTAGTTTTTATTTTTTATAGTGCTGTTATGTTTATCACTAGTTGTTGTAAAGTTGCGTGCTTGTTGTACCGCGTGCTCGCCGCGTCGAGTTGTCGCGGTGCGCGTCCTAACACGAACGCGCCTTGTCGTCGACTATGACCGCCTCTCGTATGGACCGGCATAAATTCAACTACAATTTTACTTTTGTACGCCTCGCACACCTATGTGTGTACTGACGAAATTCCTAATTTGAATTATGCATACTTTTCTTTATGAATTTTCAATATGGAGACCTTTTTTAAACGTTCTGTTTGTAAAACTTTACACAGAATGATGTGATTAATAAAACCATTAAGAACACTGTACAATTTAAACTGAGTAACTGTCTGATGTTGGAAAGCCAAACATTTATAAATCTTTTATTGCTGGCCGCCGGTGTACCGCTGCGACTCAATAGGTCAACTAAATTCCAAGTAAAAATAACAAAGCCTATTACGAAACTGTCAAAATAAATTGACAGATTAATATTTACGGGGTTAATGTCATTGCCAGTAACAGTACAATTAAAACAGCTTCTGAAATTCAATACGAATGAAATAAAACTTCTTTAAGGCGTACGTGGCAATAGAGAGTCGTTTCGACATTGCCAATTTAGAGTTGTATCTAGTTGTGCACCTACATACCTACGTATTAAATAACGATGGTGTCGCCTGAAGTATTTCGTTTCCCGTCAATCCGTCAATGTCTTCGTTCATTTCCTGGTAACAGGAGATTGTTTACGTTTTAAATATATTAATTCACTATTATTGTAACGATTATGCAAAAACTAGTGTGTATTATTCAATGGCAATTATTTAGAAAACGAGATGCCTATTTGAAATAATTAGAAATTAAATATATGCTTTTTTAAAATGCTGCTTCGCTGATCTTGTAGGTAGTGTAAGTGTGACCGCATGCGCAACTGCTGATCGTGAAGTCTTGGATTTTATTCCCGACTTGTTCAAAGTCTTGTAATGCAGTTCAATTGTAAATAGCAAGATGTCGGGGACTGTGCCTACCAGATGCAGATCCGGTAACCTTATTCGTTGACAAGTCGTTTCGTCAGCGGCAAGGGACTAGCCGTCATATTTTGGGAGTGGGTGTGTAAGTTATCGACGGCATACATTTATACAAATGTACTGTATGTCCTTTAATTGCATGTTTCTAAAGTTCTACGCGACACAGGGCTTAAAGCGAGAGAAAAGTGTAAGATAGAAACGTTATTTCATACTATATATTTCCCGCGGTTTCGCTCGTGTAAATGTAGGTTGGGTGAAATGCTCTCTCCCGGGGACGAGAGGAGGTCGGGTCCAATTGACCCGACCGGCACCTACACGGGGGGGCCTGCTATGGATGAATCTTTTTAGACTCCCAACTGGCCCCCCCCATTGGGTGAGAGAGGGAACACCCCAGGTGTTTTAGTGGGTATACCAGCACTCGGCTGGTGAGTCCCACACGCCCCGTCGGTGCCGTCCCCTAGCCGGCGGGTAGTGCATCAAGCATTGTTGCTGGGTCTCAAAAAAAAAAAAATGTTTAGATTACATTAGTAACAGTACTCTTTTCTGGATTAATGGTACCCTATGTCCTTTTTTGTCAAATATCATGATGCTCGTTCGAGTAGTTAAGACGTAAAAGCGTAACAAACAAACTAACATTCGCATTTATAATATTAATCGGGATACTTAAAAAAACTAAGTGAAAATATGTATAACATATCTGTGAATAGCCTCCTTAGTTTTATTACAAGAAAAACGAGAAATCAATAAACAGTTCGCACCTCTAATTGTAACAGAAGCGTAAACACTGGTCAGTCGTCAATTAATAGTACGTCATTGTAAAGTTTCACACATGTCCACGAGTCGCGCGCCACGCCTGCACCGCTCTCGATACTTCACATACATATGTCAGGTATTTGTCAGCATTCTTTATTGAAATTGAAGTATAGCTTGTACAAAACACTGGGAGATATAGATGGGAAAATGCGACGCGACAACCGCATAGTAAATATACGGAAATTGTTATTGAATCATTGATAATAAGGTAGGTGTTCATTCAATGAACATTGTATGGATTCTAAAAGTACGGGCAAATAATGTTGATATATTACTTTATATTAGATTTATAACATTACCTATCTATTGCCTTAAAGGTAAGGCAGAGGTGAAGCCCGAATGCATTTTATGCGGTATATAGGTAGCCTATCAACAACCCTGGAAAACCTCAACACTATCTTCCAGGCAGAATGTGTTAGAATCACCCGAGCTGCAACAGCCGTTACATCAAGGGGTATAAGCGATAAGTCAATACGCATTGTCTTGGACAGTGCCGCGATACTACAAGCTCTTAAGAGCAACTGCTTCAACAGTGGACTTATCGTGGAGTGTCACCGTGAGCAGCAAAATATTACAACAAAAAATCGGGTAACGCTGCAGTGGATACGCGGCCACAGCAACTCTTATGGCAATGATGCTGCAGATCAACTGGCAAAGAGAGGATCCAACACCAAAATGGTAGGACCCGAACCAATTGTCCCGATACCCTTTTGCCAACACAAAACATGGTTATGCGATAAAACTACGAAACTATACGAAAAACAGTGGACAGGAACAAAGGAATATAGACAGAGGAAGGAAGCCCTTCCATCCTTAGACAAACATCTGTCACGCAAACTGCTACGTTCCACAAGCGAAAACCTACGCCATCTAGTGGGTATAATAACAGGCCACTGCTCACTCAACAAACACCTATTCAACATCGGCATCACTGACAGTCCCTTATGTAGAGGCTGTATGGAGACCGAGGAGACAGTGTCTCAGGTGCTCCTACATTGTAAAAGCGTGAGCAACCAACGGGCAAAGCTTCTAAACAGTCCAGAAACGATGAAGGTACTGCGCAACACCGGTCCCCTATTATCTTTCTGGACGGAGCTGAGGTGGTATGAGTAACCGAACAATATTTCGCGTCGGTTACTTACGCACAATGGCCCAATTGTGGGACTAAGTGCGGATAACACACGACCAACTGACTAAATATTGGTAGCCCATAAGACTTGTCTCAAGAATGAGATTTTCAGACTCACAAGAGATTTTTGTTAACGTATAAGCCAAAAACACTTTAACATATGCTGGAATCAAAATATTTTCTTCAAAAGCAGCAATAACCGTACGTATAGGTTCATACAATTGATCCAAAAGGTTAGTTTTATATTTCAATTTCGGTATTTTAGACATGTTTCATTGAGCTTTCCTTGCAGGACATGACGTATAAAAACGTTATGAATACTGTCATATTTCATTCTATAAGAGCATTGGCAATAAACCGGTATGTAGAATACATACTGGTTTAGAATACATACTTTCATCAACATGTAGCTTTGTAAAGGATAAGGTATACAAATTGGGACAAGATATGGCGCTTATATGTGTGGATTTATATATTCTTCGGACAAAAAAAAATATTTTGCCTAATAAGGCGCATTTTAACACAACGTAAATTTACATTTATAAATACTTTTCAAAATTTAATTAACATATGCAATGTCTGCTAGAATATATGTATATAGCAGATATTTTCGACTCTTTGACCCTTCACTGATCATCGTTTGTTATATTTGCGAAATCCACAAGTTATTATTCCAAGTCAATGTATAGTCCGTGTTCATCCCTGCAATACCTAGCTGCATTTTTTCATAAGATAGTTAGGTTACCTACTTCTGTCCTCAAATGTTGACCATGAGTCGTGCCGTTTTAAGCAATCCTCACTTAGAGCCTTGTTATGCGATTGCCGGTTTTGTGGAAAAGCCCAAATATTAGGAGTTAATTTAGTCAATTCTCACCTACCCACGTGCAAAATCACCATGCTGACTATAAAGATATTTAAACCGATTATAACATAATAGCAAAAGAGAAACAGGCTATACAGGGTGATTTTGAAATCGTGTAATTCCTTTTAACCACGCATTCTACTGGTGATATAGAATAACCCTGACCATATTTTTTCTTAATTAGAATAATGGTTTCGGCAAAATTAGAGTACAGATTTTTTTCATGAAATGATTTCAAATAGTCATATTTTAACCACCTGACACAATCTTAATATTTTACTAATTTAAAAATAATAACATAACAATAACTGATGTCGTAAATAATAAGGGGCAATAAAAAGGACCGCCCGTTATTATTTACGACATTAATTATTAATATGATTTTTTATTTTAATTAGTAAAAAATCAAAATTGCCTCGGTTGGTTAACATATAACTATCTGACACCATTTCACGAAAAAAACGGAATAATAATTTTTCAAAAAAAATAAATCTAATTAAATAAAAATATGGTCAGGGTTATTCTATATCACCAGTAGAATGCGTGGTTAAAAGGAATTACACGATTTCAAAATCACCCTGTATATAGCCAACCGACTAAAATCATCCACATGGACAAAACAATGTAGTCAGGTGGTAGGGAATTCATTTGAGGACTCCAAAGGTGTAAAGGTATAATAGATAAGGATGTGTAGATGACGCAACGGGTTTAATTCTCTGTTATTGGATATTTCTGTCAAGAAATTTTCTGTAACAGCATGGAGTCTGGAACTGGTACTGGTGGACGGCAATAGGCGCACCTCCTATTGCGTGGGACCTAAAAACGTATATGCAGGTGTAATACAATTCTGGTTCCCCTTTCATCCCCGAAAGGTAGGACTATGTCTGTAAGTATGTTTTGAATATTGTGTTTCCAGTAAGTATGACTTCGTGTAAGGTTTTGTTGATTTTCTCAATTCGACATTTTATTTTAAGTCTGTTAATTTAAATACCAGTCGAAGAACGAAGAAGCTTTGAGCTAGAATATTGAGTGCTGTCAAAATCATTAGAATTGGTAACAATTTACCTTTTGGACACTTAAAACAGTGGTTTTCGAAAGACTGACCCAGAGAAGTGTCTGTGGGTTACTCTTTTTCTAACTTATAGTTAATATTAAATAATAATATAATATTCTACCACATACACACAACACTATCTAGCCCAAACTAAGCAGAGCTTGTACTATGGGTACTAGACAATGGATAAACATACATATATACTTTTTTTTTTGTAAGTACCTACATATTATACATAGAAACACCCAGACCAAGACAAACATCCATGTTCATGCACACAAATATTTGTCTTGTGCGGGAATAGAATAGTTATAATATACGTCTTTCCCTTCCATTACGGTAGACAACAGTTTCAATATCAACTACCCTACTCACAATACTAGTCTATTCTCAATATTCTATAAAATGAGGAAATGTAATTATTATTTGTAATTGTAAAGTATGTTAAGTAATATACAACAATTAGTAGCTGCATGTAATGCTATGTAGTATGGAACCTTCGGTAGCAACCAACTAGCATATGACCAAATATTTTATTAGTTTCTTCTAAATATTGTTAAACTATCAACACTTTTATAAACTGTTCTATAAAAGTATTGAATAAAGCTAAAAGATTGTTGCCGACCGGAAATTCACATCCACAAATTGCTCACCTCATTTAGAACACCTTTACAATTTATTAGCAACATGCGGTTTTCATCAACACGTTTTTCTTTATCGTTAAGTCTATAATAAATTTATATGTGTTTGTACAACTTTATTACGCATCCGAGCACGCGTTCCTTACGCCTGATTACTATAACCATTGTACCTATCACCGCTTCTTTAAGATATATCAAATAAATATTTATATCATACTTACATTGCATAGAATTTGATGATATTATTTCCAATAGAAATACAAGGTAACAGGTTTATGCAAAATGCTAGCTTTTTCATTTACTTGTTTCATTTATTCTGCCTAAACCAGGTACAGGCAAGTTAGTATAACTTGTCTGTCCAAGTTAAGACAGAATATAGATTATTTATTAGCTGGAATAACAATAGAAAGTTCTTAAATAAAGTAGTGTACTCCTATTGAACCTTAATATTTGGTGTGGAAACATATTTGATGTCAAAACGCATATATAATATGCTCGTATAACTGATATTAAACTCACATAGTATCCATCAAATCCCATCACGTAAACCACGAAATCAACTATCCAAAGATTTCTTTTTATTTTTTTAATCCCTACGTGACAGTGGCGTTTACCTGGTACAATTGCAGACGCCGTTCTGCTAGGTACTACTGAGAATTTTCTGACAAAAAATGGTAATAACGTCGATCGACAGTAAACGCAACTGAACCAACAAGACAGTATGTTTTATTTACGTTTTGTAATATTTATTATGTTAAATCGTCTGTTGCTGAAGCGATAGATGTAGTATATATTAAACAAATTGTATATTATTTTATAACTGTATATAAAGGGTATTTGGCTCGGTAAGATAGAAAATATTCATTAAATATGGCCAATCCAGAGAAATAATTTATTAATTGTTGATTCAAGCCAATACTTACGAGTGTTTAATAATACACTTGACTTTTTAAGAGAATCACATATATCATAATATCTCCACGAGTAAGATACAGACGACAGCGACCATTCGGTTGTGATCGTACTCTCACCATTGAAACACTACATAACGTATCAAGTCAGTTACCGTACTTTATGAACACTAACACTAGATTGATAAGAGTTGCACGTCAGCAGCCGTCAGAAAAGGAGTATTTGCGCTGGCGCCGCATCATTTCTTTAAAGAGAACAGGGAATTTGCCTCACTGCAGGCTCTGCTTACAAATGTTTATTTGGGTAGAATCTGCTCTGCTCTAGTTAAGCTGTACCAGATTTTAGCTGTATCCCCGGTTTGAACGTAACATTGAACTACCTATGAACCGCTATGAACCACCGAAAAACGATATCACGATATTTAAAAACTTTGAAATGCTAGCAGCTACATCTGTATATAAAATAAAAATGCATGTCCACAAGCATCTTTCCAAGTATACCTCTGAGCATTCCAGACTAATTCAGCACTTAAATAGAAACTGAAACATAGAGGTAATTTCAAATATTAGTCCTTTCACAGTTACGATACCACGCCAATATTAACAGAAATAGCTTTCCCGAATGATAAGAACTTAAGTACCTGATTGATTTCAATATCCAGGCCCTTATCGTGCCATTTTGCTGCTAGTACTGATTGGTTACGGACAAGTGCTAATAGTCAAATTAGCTACGCAGTTTGTGATTGCCCTTTAATATTGTTTATATTATATGACCCTATTCTGGTAAAAATGTGCCGTAGGGTTTCTGCAAATGACGCTGCAATCACACCTGTGTAGTTTTACGAATTCGTTTTTTCATACGGTTTTCGATACGTATAAAATTTATTATGAGAGTTTCCATACCGATATTTAAAAACTGAAGGCAATTTTTCTATGTCAAATGGTATCACCTATCCGAATTGTTAATTCGTATTGGTGTGAACGTACCGTAAGAGAATAAACCGTTTTTTTTTTAAGGTCGCTTAGTGTTTGGTTTGTAACTCTTGTAGACCAAACTATTGTGCTCGTGCATGGAATAGATCAACGTTAGCAGTGCATTATTTTGCAATAAAAGCCTTGGCTTTGCTTTTGACTTTGCGCTTTTAAGTTTTCCAATATAATTACTGTCTGCTGGAACCATTGTTACAAAATAATTGGTTGTGATTGTATGAAGTATGTATTAAATTGTAATTGTTTTACTTCAGTTTAGTAAATTAGCGCAATATTTGATGTATTTAACACAGGTTTTTACCTAGCTTGGAAACCAGTCTCCCAATACCTTTTATTGACAACATTGTACTTTTGTGTTTAATTGTGATATGGAAGAAAAATAAATTATATTATTATTTGTATCATAAGGATGTCGTTAAGAATTGGAATTCCAGAAAAGGCATAGCGTGGATAAACGGCCCAATATTCTATGTATGCATGTTTGTATTTTATATTTGTGCATAAATATAAAAATCTTATAATAATAACAAATGTCAAAAATTGCTGTAACTTTGAGACAATTATTTGTCAGTAGTACAAATTATTTTAAATGAATATCGCTCGCCTTATCAGTGATGAAAATCATCTTGTGGAAACCTGCATGTCTGAAAGTTCTTTATAATATTCTTCAAGATACGAGAAGTCTGCCAACCCACACTGGACTTGCGTAGTGAATAACCTAGCAGTGGGACGATTTACAAACAGGGCTGAACTTATTATAGCCCAAATTCGGCTACCCAGGTAGAGATGCCCAGCGAGGTATAAATAAATTGCAATTTTATTTTGTGTTATTATTCTGAGGATTCTTCACCGTCTAGACTTTGCCGATACTGTTCTACCAACATCATTTACTTTAAATAAAAGCAACCAAATATATAACACGTAATATTTCATTCACCTTGTGCAAAATATTTAATATTCTGTAACAAATAAATTATGCAAAGTTTGATAATCCAGACAAATTATGTAGAGCGTTGCACTCGAATTTTATAATCAGACGATATTGGGCAAGCACTATGATCTCATTCTTTACAGTATTGTCTAGTAAATCATTATATTATATGAACAACTAAATAAATTTATAACTTACGAGCTTGTTCTAGGTATATTCACACTGTCCCTAATGTTTCCTACTTTGGTTTTCACTATAAGAGTGATCTGTAAGAGGCCCGTGACACTTTTAGCAATCGCACAAATCGGTCGATAGGCAACGTTAACCAACGTTGCCACCATCATGCTTATTGATGTGACCATTAATAACCGTAAAGAGCATAATTATGAAGCCGCTGATTACGACTGTTGATGACGGAACAGTAGATATGTCAGTAAACTATAGTGATAATTGGTCTAAGACTAAACATTATCTGGTCATAAGGTATTTCGGGGTGAAAACAAAATTGTCATATTGATTTATGTAAACATATAATTTAATTATAAATATGTTGAATTTAAAAACTATTTTAAAGTGTAAGGAATAAATGCTCTGGTTCCTTGCACTGTGTTCTAATTTAGATTAAATACTTAAAGGTGGCAATTGGCTTGATCATAAGTTGTTAGCATTGCTTAAGGATGCTTGTTACTATTTATATTATTAACCTCTGAGTCTTCTTCGAAGAGGTTAATGAAAACACTATGTGCGTCTGTGTGTCTCTCTGTTAGTGACAGTTTGTTAGTGACAGACATAACTCCGAAACCACTGGACCGATTAATTTGTAACTTGGTGTGCAGAAACCTTGGAGTCATACCTCGGTCGAGTTTGAATATGGGCCCTGTGGGGCAAAAGACCCTCGAGATATAGGGGTCACAAGGTCACATGTATTTTAAATGCTTTTACATTTAAGACATTGTAACTTGGTGTGCAGACACCTTGGGGTCACACCTCGGTCGAGTTTGAATATGGGCCCTGTGGGTCAAAAGACCCCCGAGATATAGGGATCATTTCTTTTACATTTAAGACGAAGAGGTTGAATCCTGGATTTTTACACCCATCTCGTTTTATTTTATGTACTAACTTTACAATTTTAGGTTAATATTTTAAATAATTACCTCTACTAATTTGTATGTGCTCTTATGCTATTGCAATAATTTTAAGTTACTTTGTCATTGTGTTAACATTTACATAGCTACAGGTGGAAGATGAAGATACTTATTCACAATTGTAACACCTATTATTGTATTCATGGTCGCAAATAAATAATTGGTTTTTGATTGATTGCAACAGAAGCTATCATTTGCGCATTTTAACCCTTAAAACATGAATCAGTATGTCAGCAACGTTGTGAGCATAGATCACACTTGGCCTCTATTGCATGGCACGTCTTTATGGAGCTTGAAAACCAATCTCACTGCATAGACGTGACACTAGTTTATTTGGCTTCGAAGTCTTTTCTATCATAAGTTGAGTTGATAAATAATAATTTCTGGAGTCCTCAAAGGTTTTCCGGCTTTAAAATTAATGAAATTTATCACAATCTTAAGTTCTTTCTTAGTATTTGACAATTTAATATTTTTTTCAATCAATACTTTAAAAATAACGTAAAATAAATATCGTAAAGGAATTTTACGATATTTATTTTACGTTATTTTTAATGATAACAATAACTTATACCACATTCCTTTTTTCTAGCTTGCAACATTGTAATTATTTAAAAGAGATTGGTCTACAAAATATTCTTGGTTTTGATGCGTCCATTGTCACGAAGAGAACTCACAAGCATACTTATAATATTACTCGGAAAGGATAACCTGTTCGTTTAACATGTCAAATTCAAACTTCCTGACAAACACATTAAGTAATTAATAGCAGCTGTTTAATATGGTGTCGAAATAACAGTATAATAAATCCTCGTGAAGCTAATGTTATTAAACAAACATAGGATGCTAATGCCTTTACGTCAAACGCCAGTCTAGATACCAATTTGATGCAAACAAGCAAATAATGTGTAGACTAACTTATAATAATACTAGCTTTTCCTGTGGTTTAGCTCGCTCGGGTATAGTTTTTTTTACTATGAAAGCTACTCTATATCCTTTTTTGTATCCCTGACAAGGTGTATCTATGTGAAATTTCATGTTTATCGGTCGAGTAGTTGAGGCGAGAAAGCATAACAAACAAACTAACATTCACATTTATAATATTACTTAGGATTAGGATTTATTCTACGTGGTAGATATTTTAAATGCGACAGGTTAATCCGTATGTCAGTATGTCATAGAAGTAGGATTGCTAGTAATATGCAAGATTAAAGTAATAAATGAAGGCTTATAAGGACAAATATTATGACCATTTAAACACTTAATTTTAATGCTAATTGGTATATGTTGATTGTTTAAATATTTAGAAGTAACTAGTATATAAGTCCTAAAGATGATTCATCGAGAAAAACTGAAATAACTGTGACTATATGTGTATGGTAATAAATATTTATAATATTAGCCCTGTGTATAAAATATGCCACTCCTAAGCACGGGCTTACTCTTAGTGTGAGAGGGGTACAGGTACTTGTCTGGGTTCGAACGATAATAAACATTTGTTAAACTTTATAGAATAGTACACACGCGCGTAGCTTAGTACATTGTACTTATGTACATGTAACCTAAAGCCTTAAAGCCGTTATAGGTTCTACTTTCATACATATTTTGCGCACCTTCGTACCTCAAATCTATGACAAATGTTTGCAATAAAGAGTTAAATATAACACCCAGGGCCAAGGTTTTGCTCATATTTGTCTGTGTTTTATTATGTAAGTTAATCCGTATGTATTTGTTGTATTGTTTATACTCTGCTTTATCTACAATAATTGATTGTCACTTGACACGTGAGCGACGCATTGCCTTTGATAGACTTGCGACGTTTCTATGTGGACAAATGGTTTATGCCACTTAGAACAATTCCATTACATCCTGTATTTTAAGCGGGAGTGAAAAGAATGTAATAATGCTTTAAAAAATAATAGCGGTTAAAGTATGAAGTTGCCGTTGTATAGTAATATATACTTTGAATTGACATAAAACCTTCATGGTGTGAGATTTTCGATTGAAACTTTTTCCACATGATACCTATAAGACTTTTACACTTTTACAAAACGTTCAATTTTTGATTTTCGACTTTTCATTGTTTTTTTATTCAGCTTAGACGGCAAAAATGGATACTTTGAAAACCCGAGTCATTTTTGAGTACGAGTTCCGACGCGGAACTAAAGCGGCAGAAACGGCTCGCAATATCAACGTTGCGTTTAGAGGTAATGAACGCACCATGCGTTTTTGGTTTAAACGCTTTCGTAATGGAAACTTCGACTTGAAGAACGAACCACGTGGAAGACCTCCTACACAGGTGAATAACGCTGAATTGAAGGAGATGATGGAAGCCGATCTGAGTCAAACTACCCAGGAATTAGCGGTATGGTGTAACGTTACCCTACGTACAATATTGGCTCATTTGCATCAAATCAATAAGATAAAAAAATATGAAAATGGGTGCCTCATGATTTGACTGATCTGCAGAAAGAAATGCGTGTTGAAATTTGTATTGCTTTGTTGAATCGGTACAGAAATAAAGGAATATTGGATCGAATTGTGACATGTGCCGAAAAGTGGATTCTTTACGATAACCGTAAGCGAAAAATGCAATGGCTGACTCCAGGTCAAACGCCGCAACAGTATCCTAAAGCAAAGCTTACCAATAAAAAGGTAATGGTAACTGTTTATTGATTTCTTCGTGGTGTTATTCACTATAGCTTTCTCAGGTCTAGTCAAGCAATAACAGCAGATGTTTACTGTACCGAGCTTAGAACAATGATGGCGAAACTGCCAGTGAAACTGCCCCGACTCGTAAATCGATCTTCACCATTATTACTCCATGATAACGCAAGAACTCACACTGCACGAGAAACCGTTGTAACTCTACAGGAGCTGCAGTTAGAAACCATACGTCATCCTCCGTACTCACCAGACCTTGCTCCAACGGACTACCATTTTTTTCGTAATATGGACAATTTTTTTAGTGATAAAAATTTTCTTTCCCGGAGACTGTACAAAATGCTTTTACACAGTTTGTCGAATCTAGATCCTCGGAGTTTTATCGTAAAGGCATAAAAAGACTTCCGTTTAGATGGCAGCAATGTATAGATAATGAGGGTAAATATTTCGATTAAATAAATATGGTACATCTTATAAAAAACGAGTTTCAATTTTTCAGTACAACTCGGTAATTTCATACTTTAACCCCTAATATAGGTCTTAGTACCAGATACTTAGTACGTTTGCATATTATATAAGTACTAGATTTTACCCACAGCATCTTGCAGAAATGTAGGTTAGGTTAGTAAGAGTACTTTATTTGGATTGGTCCTTAGCCCCTCCCCTGACAACGTGTATGTGAAATTCATGATAATCGGTCACTTAGTTAAGGCGTAAAATCGTATAAAACAAACAAACACACATCCGCATTTATAATATTAGTTGAGATATATATATATATATATATATATATATATATACATTATTTTCAAGTGCAGAAAACAGCTAGTTGAACAATGTTATGTCAATCTACGTTTAAGCAAAAGTTAATTCAAACAATATGTAAACAAACAACAACTATAAAATGACGATTATTAATTTTTTATTATGTAAATAGAATATAAGAATATTGTAAATCCATGTGGATACAAATGTTTGTAATTACAAATTAATTATATTTCTTTCGTGCTCATTGTATGTGTGAAAACAAATATCACTTCCAGATACTTTATTTTGCAGTACCGTTACAACCCTATTAGTTTGAAATATATTTTGATGCAATTTGTGCATTTAAGCACATATTTTCTGCATACTTAATTCCATATATTAACTTACACCTTATATATATACCTCAAAGGGTGGACAGAGGCGTACTACACCCACATTTCACATGTATGTATTTACAAAAAATAAGTATATATGTATGTTTATCCATAGTCTAGTACCCATAGTACAAGCTCTGCTTAGTTCGGGGTAGATGGTGTTGTGTGTATGCATTATTATTTCGCCCGTTATATTTTCGATCCCAGACAATAGGCGGCAAACCTATTGCGATTTACCGACGAGAAATCCAAACGATATGTTGCTATTAAAAAAATCCTATTAGAAGAACTTAGTAACGTATCGAACTTGAGACCGTATAATCGGAAGTAAACTTAATCGCAAAAATTATATTAAAGAATCAACGAGTCAGTCATAATGTTTTCTTTTGCTGCATTTTACAAAGTGAACTAGACGTTAACCTATTTACACTGTCCATACTATTTTTAGTTCACTCCCAAGTTCATCATAGATTACGCAAATATACACGACTATCTTAGTCTGTACTATTTTGACTGATGTTTGTAATCGCCTCAGATATCAGTAGATACGAAACTAAATTCGTAGAATTCTTGTAATAATATTATAGATATTATTTTTATTGCATGTTAACTTTATCTTTACGGATTTTACACTTGTTTGATATTACCGATATCTATAGATTTTTGGTTATTTATAAATGGAATATGGTTAAAAATATTTTGTTTATGAATCTGGTTAAACTTAACGATATACATTAATCTCTTCTTCGTTTCAATGCTTTAATTGATCATCTCACTATCAACACTAACACCAAAAGTGTTGTGGGGCAAAAATTGTGGGGTGGGATTCACTAATAGTTGTCCCTATTCAGAGTAATATACATTTCTATAAATACATTTGAGAAACGACTTACCTGGGTCATTAGTCGCTTGAACGGCTTGTTTGTTGACCAAGTTGGCCAATGAATTTGGTGTTCAGGTGCCAGGCTTTCTCTCGGTGTTGGTTTGTTGTGGAAAATTATTTATATTGAAGATGCATCTTGGAAATATTCAGGCTTTTTAGGCGAGCCGAGAAGCATTTTATACTTTTTCGGTTGACATTTGTTTGTGTTAATTTATAAAAAGATTAAGCTGTAAAGTTATTTACGTGAGAATAGGTTTTTTATTCTCCTTTATAATTTGTTGCACATTTTTTCGGCATTATGAGTAAACGTATAAGGCAAGCATTAGTAGCGGTAAAACCAGTGGCGTTTTCTTTGTTGAATTGTAATTATTAAAACAGCTGTTACTTTTTTATTCTATAATTGATAGCCTGTTATAATTTTATTAATAGGTATAATAGATATTAATATATCCAAAATGCACCAAAAAATTAAGTACTTTAACAAAGACGTCTTAGCATTCAACTAAAGTTATATTAAAAAATGAAGCTTGGTGATAATTTTCCAATCCACACGGAACTTAAGTCGTGAGTCATTCAGCCCAAATACGACAAATTCACATTAGCATTCTATCATTGACCTATGAATGAGCTTCTTTGCTCTTACAAAAACGGTGATAATTATAGACTAAATGACACTTCCTTTGTTTACGCTAACGATTTACAGTTTCTTTAGAAAGTCATGACTTTAGGGACGACCGCTATGCTGAGTGATCAATTGATCTCCTTGTCTATGAATATAGCCTCCACGTAATAGAAGTTGGACCTATTGTCCCGGCTCTGTGCTGCTACTGAGAAATTCTTGACAGAAAAACTTAATAACCCTTTACTCGAATCGAACTCTTTACTTTGAATCCGAGATCCCATGCGCTGTAGTCGCATTCACTGCCGCTGTAGCACTAAAGCACTCCTTAATGCACTTGTTAATTACAACCCTGGAATGCAAAGAACGTTTATCGTTTTCGAAAAGCACACTGCCGCTGCGACACTGAAGAAGTCCTCTTTAATATACTTGGCAATTATAACACTGGAATAAGAAGAAAGACAATACATAGCTAAGTCCATACATATATACATACATACATAGATTAACGCCTGTTTCCCAGAGGGGTAAGCAAAGACTACGGATTTCCATTTGCTACGATCCTAACACACTTCTCCGGCTTCATTCACTTTCATCACATTCCTCATACACGCTCGTCGGTTTAAGGTGCTAATTTAATAGCTTAGTCCAGTAAGGAACATATCAGTTTTAACACGAGTAGGTTGAAACACGAGCTTATGCCCAAAGACGTGTTGTTTCTCACGCCCGGCAGCGTCGGGTAATCGAACACTGAGCAATATCATCTATCACATTCGTTACCGAAATCTTCAACACCTTATTAGTGCTTTTGATCGCTAAATATAACCATTAGGTGTGGTTTGTGGTTTAAAATTGACGGTATTAATATCTTACCGAAGATGTGATGTTTATTTCTTATTACATAGTCATAACCGGAGTTAAATTCTGATAAGTAATAATATATAGATTTTTTTTACAACATAGGCCTGATTATATACTGATTTAGACTGTATTTTACTTTATAGAGTATAACTAACCTTCTACATAAGTGGCCAAAATGGTCAGTTGGTCTTTTATTGTATTATTAACCTTAAGCTTACCCATATAGAGGTTAATAATATAAACACTGTGCATTATCAAGGGACTTAAACTTACCAGGTAAACGAAATATGCCAAGCAATTCTAAAACATAACTGAGACAGATATCCTATATAAAACGTCATACAGGTACACATTTAAATTATTTTTATATGAGGTTAATCTCTGATAAAAAATCCTACGATAAAGAACAATTACAATTAGCTCAAATGCGTAACATTCATTAATGTGACTGCTATGCATAAGGTCTCGGGTTCGATTCCTGGATCTGGCAACTGTTATTGTAACAGAATGTAGACTTGCATATTATTGCCTAGACGGCAATTGGCTTGTCTCCTAAAGTAAGATCTGGAAACATAGCTGACAAAATGTGGGCTTTATACATGTTTGTCTACTCTTTGGGATATGGGCATGAGACTATAATAAAATAATAAAACATTTATTGCAAGTTCACAAAACTAATAATTGTTAGTAAAACAGCCTTAGTGTTAGTAATTATTTATTAAACTTTTGTCACCTTTGCATATAAGAACAGTCTCACGTGTCCGCAATTATTACCAGCACTGTGTTGGAACTAGCCCGCAACCTGCGAACTAAAAAAGTGCAATGCTTCCACATTGTTGTGTAAAAGCAATCAGTTCGCGCTTCTATGCAACGTGTCACAGATATAACGCATAAAATCAAACACCCTAGTTAGATTATTAAATCGTAATAATAATATAATCATTAAAATGTTACTTTTATGTACTTAAATATTTTAACGAAATAGTTCTCCTTATTGTGCGCGGATAGTATGGGTATATTACGATAAATCTAACATTATTGCCTTTATTGCATCAAAAACCTTATTGCCCTGAATTATGATACATTTTCGTTTACTTCGACTGTTTAAAGAAAAGGATGACTATAATATACGTTGTTTTAATTATTTTAGGACCAAAAAATGCGTATATTAAAATGTCAGAAATGGATTCAGTAGCCGATTCTAAACAAAGTACTTTTAGGAAGTGCTTTTAATATGTTACACATTGTATATGTACTTATATACTTATTATTATTATTATTATTATATGATCAGTACGTTGGCGAAATGCCGATACTATACACGTCTACCTATTCCTTCGTGAGTACAACCGTGAGACTATGTTTGTATATACATATATTACTAGCTGATCCGCGCAACTTCGTCAGCTTCACATAAGACAATTTTGCAACATTTTTCATTGATGCGCCGTTCCTATTGGTTTTAGCGTATTATTTGCCTTACTCGATAAATGGGCTATCCAACACAAAAGCAATTTTTAATTCGGACCAGTAGGTTCCTGAGATTAGAAGTAATTTTCATCAAAGTGGCGGTGGAGCGGGAGAGAAAGCGCTTGACAGCTTGATTCGCGTGGCTCCGCCGACTCTGGTTATGTTGAAGAATACCGTGGTAGGTTTAGTCGGTATTACCGGGATATACTTCCCCTGGTGAGTCTGTCATAACCCCTCCGCCCGTCCCCGCGGAGGGGTAAGCGTTATGCATTGAAAGAAAAAAAAGTGACACTACTTTTTTAAAATAAAATATGGCCTATGTTACTCGGTGATAATATAACTATCTAATGGTGAAAGAATTTTTAAATCGTTTGAATAGTTTTGAATTAGATCCTTACGAACAAACAAAAAACAAATGTAATCTGTCCTCATTATAATATTAGTATAGATTATTACGAATGTCCTGGATTACTGTTTCATCAGCAGTGAGCCAAAACAGTGCTATAAATATGAAATATATTTAATCAGTTAAATTCGCAATAAAGGTGTTTTCACTAATTACTGCCGTAAGCTACTTATACTTTGACTATAATTACAACACAATGACATGACATATTTTGGCACAATCAATTACCTACATTTATTCACATATTTGTAATGGCCTACACCTATCTGAACTAATTGAAAGATCCTTCAAACTGTCAATTAAAATGAATTAATGATTTGATGAAAGTTTTACATTCGGAGTAAATTGACATGTTTGTTAGAAAAGACAAAGAAGGGTAGACTAAGTAGGTCGACACCATTGAATTATAGTCTTTTGTATCATTCAACCTTTTTGTTTTACGACGTAAACAGCCATTTTGAAACAATCAACGCCACAAATAACCTATTGCATATTTTATACGTATACAAGGTTTTGCCCGCGCCTTCGCTCGCGTAAATGTAAGTTAGGTTAGATAAGTAACAGTTTTTTTTTAAATTTCATGTTTATATGTCGAGTAGGTTAGGCGTGAAAGTGTAACAAATAAACAAGCAAACTCACATTCGCATTTATAATATTAGTTAGGAAAGTTGTAATGTAGGGCGTTTAATTCGTCATAGAGAATCAATGTCTTAGATCTATGGCATTTTTTTATTACCAAGCTTTTTGTGTATTAAAATGCTGCAGAGCATTTTGTATAAAAATTAGACAATCTTATACTTTTATGATATTTTTATAAAACATAGATGTATTCTCACGGCAATAAAATTGCACTACGGCATCTACACAAAGTGGGCGGAGCTTAATAAAACTAAGTTGACGCTACAGTAACTTATAATTATATTGAGTTTGAGTTCTTGACATTGATGACAGGTAAATAAACTGTAGAACAAAGCAGCTAATTGCTATCTTTCGCAATGCACAGTAACGTCCATTTTTGAGTAGTAAAGTTGAGTAAGTAGTTGTATTGTTAATAGTAAATTGTGGTTAGTACAAAAGTACTGCTTCCGTGGTTTATTTACGATCACTGCATTAATCCCTTATTCCTTTGTGATCATTGATATGATTTGAAATAGTATAAAGACGAACGCAACTGCAGATTTTGATTGAAGTCTTTGAATTACATATCTGTACTGGGTTTTTCTACCCTAATCATTTATCATAGTGGATGTGGCAGTTATGACACTGTCTAAGATATATTGAATCGAAGTAGGCGTTACTTGGCGGTAGTCCATTGTAATGAAATTATTGGAAAGAGAGGAGAGAATGAGGAGAGACTCATTCGTTGCCAAACGGTCCTAAAGGTGCCTCACGTTAAGGCAAAGCACGTGTCGACGCATATTTTGTGCTCGAAGCGGCTTACTGCAAGTTGGAGTACGCCCGGCTCCCACGTTGTGGCTGTCCCTATACAGAAGAGTTCGGTATTGTCTACTTTTTTCTATTGTAATAGTTGGGTAGGCAAACCGAGGATGCGTGGCGGGTTCCTCACTTCCCAATAATTTTATTACTCTCTGTGATATCTGACACCTGGGATTGACCATACGTCCAGCTCATATTAACGGTGTGATGATTTGTGAACTTTGATTCAAAAGCTCTAATAAAAGGCTTAATATCCATCTACGTGGTGGGCGTTAAAGTCTCCAAAGATCACTAATTCTGCAGAAGGGTACTGCTCAAGAAATTTGTCAGTCGACGATTGCAGATGCTCAAAGAGACGAGTCGTGTCTGCGTCACCGCTATGAGACCTGTAAAGACACGCATAGATACTGGTGTGGCCTCTGTAATCTACGCGTACCCACAAAGTAGACAGGTCTCTGTCTTCAAGGCCATTAAGACGGCGACAGCAAATATCATCACGGACGTACACACAGACCCCTACACGACGTACAAAATTGTGCTCTAACTTGTAGCCAGGGTATAGGAGATACGATGTGTCGGTCGGGCATGATATTTGCGTCTCCGTAAGGACGAACACGGTCGGCTTCGCTGTCTCCATATGTTGATGGACAGCGTTGATGTTCGAGTGAAGTCCTCTTATGTTGCAGAAGTCCAACTGTAATGTGGATGAGGATGCCGCTGAATAAACATTTCTTCTTTTCTTTATGGCCATATTTTAAAAAAGGGGGTATAAAGGATATCAGGAGATACTGTACTATCAGCGCAAAGGACAAAGACGTGTTAACATCTCACCATAGCCTGGCACACGTAGTGCGATTTGCCGACGCGGCAGCCGGAAGGGCCCCCTCCCGATATAGTAGTCCTTCGGACTGTGCAAGTGTCCTCCGGCAACAACTACTGCATAGGGAACCGAAGCTAACCGGAAACCGAGGAAGCCGAAGAAACACGAGCTGGCGGTTCAGCCTCCCAGGGCGGAGATTAAGTAATCCCTGGGTTCGGGAACCCGTTCAGCCTGCGGGCGGCCAGCGGACAGCCGTTTCACCGGGTCTCCCTGACCGCCGCGTCGACACTTCGCGCCCGTACAAGGCAATGGCGCTCACATAATCACTGGTCCTCTCACTGATAGTGCAGCGCCTCCTCAGGGAGCACTGGCACCCCTACTCACCGCAGAAACACAACACACGGTTATTTTGGCTGCGTTCTTCTGTAGGGTGGAGGTACTTCCCCAGACGGGCTGCTCCTGCGAGAGGTAACATTAAACAGTTACCTCTATGCCCTACCTCCTATTAAATAATATCAAATACTCAGACCTTTAATCCCTTGGAGCGGTGAAAAATCAAACTTCTAAGTCAATGCAATCAAAAGACATGTTACAGTACTTACCATTGACCAAGACTTATGAAATCTGCCATGAAGCAATATCTTAAAGTACAAGTTAGGGAAAAGCTGAATACCTTAAATAAGTAGTTACGTCACAAAAATATACTATTTATATACCTATAAGTTTATACGGAACACTATCGGTGAGCGGGTTCGACTCGCACTTGGCCGGCTTTGGTAAAGAGATTACGCACGGTGTGTGCCTTCTTACAATAAATGCGCAGTAACAAAAGCTAGAAATACTTAGATCAACGTAGTATTTACAACATCGGTCAAGTACCAAACTACTGCGTAATGACTAAATCAGTCCAATAAATAAGATAACAGCTACATACTTTATAAATATGTAGTACTATAACGGTATCTGAACCGTAGTCAAGCTCATTAGGCAGGGCGTCGAATACGTCATGTCACGATGATGTGTCGCGAAACTCGCTAACTGCATCTGAGAGGCCGCCCGATGACGTCACTGCGTAGCGCCGGCGCAGGCGCCGCAGATAAGAACAAGAACAATGGAGTCGGTGTACTTGTAATAAAAGTGCATTATATTGTTCTTATACGTGCTGTGGTAAAGTTGTTTAAGTGGTTGCCGCTGCTATAGTATATAATAATAACCATTTTATTTCGCGTGGCATAGACGCATAGATTAAAATTTAAAATTTCCTCCGCCTTTGTGGTGTAATGCAGGTGCGGCAGCACGCAGGTTTGCACTAGGCTCCGCAGGAGCCGTGCCGCAGCAGTTCTTGTTGGTTTTCTGACGGCGTTTACTCCTATGCACCATCACAAAACCATCCTCAGCATCAACTTCCCGCTTCTTTGCCATCTCAGGCACCGAGATTGCGGCGGGAGCAATGGGTGTGCTCGCAGTTACCTGTTGAGCCTCTATGCGTTTAGAACGCGCGGGGACGGGGCGGGGCTGCAAGGCGCGCGTGCAGTGTTTCAACAGTCACAATATTCCGCGGTGACAAAACTGCTGTCGCGAAACTTGTGACCGATGAATCGAAGCAGTCTGCTCCTCAATGCGTGTTGTGGATTCGAACACGTGTGGTGAGCACAAAAAAATTGTGTTATCTACAAATTGTTCACAATCTACAATTTCACCTTTGAAACAATGATTGGATGTTAGATCATAATTAAGTTCAATCATTTTGCCTCAAAATATCCAATAATATTTTTTACCAGATTTCTATCTAGCTCTATTTCTTGTATTTTGACTTCCTTCGTAAATAAATGAAATATTTTATATGTCTTGGTTTCCAATTATTATCAGGTGTGTCACTGCTCGAGCTCGTTTGTCACCAAAAACAATATTTTTTAATGGCGTGTGAAAATAAAATAAATGTATATATAAGCCTATTAAATTGAGACTACCATTTTCAATATGATCGAAATAGAATAGGTTTTGTACTATATTAGGGATAAGTTTTGGTTGGCCAAAATATAAAACACATATGCGAAAATAATTTATATATTTAGGTCATAAGGTAATACGTCCGAACGTCAAGGATTATGAGTTAGTGGAGTTACTGAATTGAGATTTAGGTTAGTTGCTAGGTTGGCCCTGTATGGGCCCCAGTGTGGGCGGACAGCCTGACGGCCTGAAACATTTCGGCGCTTCGTGCACCACAGCGCGCCATGGCCGTCAGGTTGATAAGAGGTTACCGCACGATCTCGTTCGAGGCTGCGAGCCTCTTCGCCGGATCGATGCCATGGGACCTGGAAGTGGCGCTCCTGGCGTCGCTCTATTGTTGGCGTCAGGAGGCGCTAGCTCGGGGCGAAGGACTGGATCTTCCCGCTATCAAAGCGGCAAGGTCCGAGTGGCGAATTGGAAGGAGCGACTTGTGCACCCCAGTGCCGGGCACGCCACGATCGTGGCGGTAAGTCCCGTATTTGAGGAGTGGCTGGAGAGGCGGCATGGCGCCCTCACCTGCCGGCTGACACAGGTACTGACTGGCCACGGTTGTTTTGGCCAGTTCCTGTGTCGTATACGCCGGCAAGAGACGCCCGGTTGTCACCACTGCGGCGACTGCCGCGACGTTGTTGAGGACACGGCGCTGCACACTTTGGCGGTTTGCCCCGCCTGGGCATCGCAGCGCCGTGAGTTGATCGCGGCAGTCGGATCGGTTGCTCTCTCACTCCCGGCCGTAGTTCAGTCTATGGTCCGGAGTGAGAGGTCGTGGAATGCCGTCGCCTCCTTCTGTGTGGAAGTGATTTCCATCAAGGAGGCGGCGGAGCGGGAGAGTGAGCGTTTAAACCCAACCGCAGAGCTGGGTGCCGGAGGGCGCGAGATGACCTCCAGCCACCCTGAGGTTTGACCTGGGGGTGGCGGGCTTTGTGGGCCTACCCACCATCCATTCAGCACCAGGTCCAATAGGCGGCGTGCGTGTTCCCACGCGCGCCTCTGTGTCGAGTCCGTCTCACCTTTAGGGGGGAGACAGTAGGGAATTTTATAGAGTGAGTCCTTTGGGTAGGTGTCTTCGTGTAGTGGCCTGCCGTTTCATACGGCGGGCCGTAACCTCGACGGGGTTGCGACCGCATGCGAAAGCGATTCGCGCGGCCCCGTCGATAGTGGTTTTGTCGAGGAACACCTTGGTAGGTTTAGTCGGTATTCCGGGAGGTACATTATTCTTATTCCATCTTTCTTTTGCCCGGCGAGTCCGACATAATCCCTCCGCCCGCCACCGCGGAGGGGGAGGAGTCAATGCATTCCCCAATGTAAAAAAAAAAAAATAGTTTAGTTGCTCGGTTCAGGTAAAGGGTTGAAGAGATTTGAGCCTATGAGACATACCTACCAGAATCATGGCCACTTATATGGGAAGAAGAGGTTTTTTAGTTAAAGTTAAGAAGAAGTTTTTCAAAACAGTCAGCTGACAGGGCAACTTCATTCACATATATATACACATTGTGCGGTGTCTATACAGCTAGCTTCCTATTACTTGACACCTAAAACTATCGCTGTCGAAATATTGATGTATTACGTCTCTGCCTACCCTTTTAGGGCTGTAGGCGTGCGGCTATGTATTACACATACATACACATGTGCGACTAGTACTAAATTAAATTGTTCTATCAACGTTATAAACAAAACAAATTAATGAAATGTCCTCAGGTGTGTTACATAAATCAGTCAACTTGACATGATAAATGCTGGTCGTCTGCCTTGCGCATACAGATCTTAGCTCTACAGTTAACTACCTCCGTACTCCAGAGCTACTTCATGTAATTTAATCATAATTATCATTATTAGCATTAATCTTTATAAAAATAATTGATTACATTTGATTTTTATACGTCAAACTGTCTGTTATAATGTTATGTTTAAGACGCAGTTAATTAAGAGTTATGCAATAATTGTACAGTACATAAGAGTAGATTTTCTATCACTAAAACTTAACTTAGGACCCAGACCTTTTGACAGTTTATATTTAGAAAATATGGTATAATTACTGCTTGCATAAGCTATCTTTGAATAAAGAAAATAAGGTTCTAAATTCAAATACATAGTCTACATCCTGAAGGGTAAACGTAGGAGCATTACACCAAAATTTAGGCAGCTTTATCTTTAGGTTCTACGCAACAGGGTATTAGGCTATTATCGTCTACTCGGTACAATTCCAGACTTCATGCTATTACTGAGAATTCCTTGACAGAGAATGGTAATACCAGTTTGCCTACCGGAAACATCACACCCGACATCTCATGCACAGTAGTCACAGTCATTATTGCTACGCTACAGAGTCAGTAAAAATGTAAATCCTTATATAAATAATCTAAATAGATCCTTATATAAAACTGTAATTATTAGTTACCAAAGCTCTTCTCTAAATATAATAAAAAATATAAAAATTTAAGAAGGATTGTCGAAATGTTGCCTGTTTCGCTATAAGTAATACATATGTGTGACATAGCCTTCTTACCCACAAATGTGCCAGTGTAAAATCCAGTCAAACATTACATTGTTTCCATAAAACGCTACTCTAATAGTCCCGTAGTCTAGCTGGATCTTTACAAAGTAAGTAACCGGCGATGACAGCTAATTGTCCCACTAGGGTAACTAGTAAAACTGTTCACAGCACGTGCATTTACATTGACGCACACTGACCCATCATTTTCATATGTTAAATGAAGTTCATGGGAACTTAGTCGAATGATTGACGTAATCTGTAAATTTAACCTTGCAGATTTGATTTAATGTTTTGTTACCAATGTTATCAAAAAGTCAAAGAGAGGTTGTGTATGATGTGATGGGTAATCTCCCGAACCGGTATACCTGTTTTTGATTTCTTTTTACTATCTGAAAGGTACGTTATTGCAGATGGACATAAGTTATATATTGTGGTACACCTGGCGAAGACAGGACGCTCCGCTAGTTTCTTGCAGTGCACTGCATGGGTGACGTAGTAATTTAAGGCTCGATCCCCACACGAGACACAAATTTGCGTGATCCACATGAAGTTGTTCTGAATCTGGGTGTTTTTGTGTCCGTTGTGTGAAAATTTGGAACGTTATTTTTTTTTATGTTATGACGGTGGCAAACGAGTAAGCGATTACCGCCGCCCATGGACACCCGCAACACCAGAGAAGTTACAAATGCGTTGCCCGCCTTTTAAAAGGAGTACACTATTTTCTTGAAGGTTTGTAGGTCGTATTGGTCCGGAAATACCGCAGGCGACAGTTAATTCCACAGTTTAGTTGTGCAAGGCAGAAAATTTCTAGAAAAGCGCACAGTTGTGGACTGCCAACCGTCTAAATGATGGGAATGCAAATTTTGTCGCGTAGGACGATGGCGAAAAGAGGTGGCAGGGATCAGTCCGAACAATTCCTCGGAGCACTCCCGATAGAAGATGCATAGCGAGGCCACATCTCTACGCAGCGCCAAGGGGTCTAGCCGATTTGAAACAACTGGGCAGTCGACGATTCGAGTCGCTCTCCGTTGAATGCGGTCTAGAGGGAGAAGCTGGTACCGCCACATTGAAATTATTCGTAGTGCGGGAGTTCTGTTTTTTTAACGAAAGAAGTTTATATATAATTTTAAGCATTTTTTGGGAAAAATTACATGTGTTGAATGTCAAGGACACTGTCAAACTTTAGATAATGAAGAAAATAAACATAATATATAAAAATAAAAAAGCTTTATTGTACAACATAAAGATGTGCTCAACAGTAAAAAGCTTTTTCATTGTTTGAAATCATCCACTTGTGCGCTGTCCATTATATGATAACTCGTCTGAGAGTACAGTTGACCTGAATTAACTTTACGGATTAAGCTTGGAGGAGATTGAGCTGACGTCCAAATTTGTCTTAACATGTCTATATAAAATAATAAATAAAATAAGTAATAAAAAGGCATTCAACTTTCATATTAAAATATTTATAGTATGGTGACGACATAACAAATATGTTGGTCGTTGGTCTCGTGGCAAAATCTGAGACTTTTATTTGACCTTTCACCGAATGCGTTTTCCTGGATTTCATTCCTGTGTCGAACAAAATTGTATTGGGATTTTATTTACAGCAGCAGCGATGAGACAGTTTATGTAATGGCTAATACTGGTGATAGTATAAAAAGTTATTAAAATAGGCAATTATTAATTGCCACTTTATATTCTCAATCCAATGCTTCGCCTTAATTTTAAAATTAACGATGAAATTCCTTCCTTCATCGTTTTTCATGTGATAGGCTTTCATTAATTTCTAGCTTAAACATTTTGCTATGCGTAAACAATGTTTAGTATTTCTTGTCTTAATAATAATATTAATACAAACCGTAGAAGCTCTTTCTATAGTTCTTATACATACTATACATCGCGTTGAATCCGTTACGGTTCAAATATCTGCCAAACCCCACCTTACTTTATCGTGACTGAGCTGAAACCAGATCGTTAAATGATATCACTGGAACTATTAAAGAGGATTTATCTATTCCATCAATGTCATTTAACACGACATAATGATCGTAACCTTTTCTTGAATGTTGTTCCCTTTCAATTTAACCCCATAGGTGATGTATTAACATTCACACGTTTCAACTGCCTTTTAACCTCCACAATAACCCCAACAGAATATCAGTAACTTCACTTTAGAAGGCTTGGCAGAATTTCTCAGGATTCTGTCTACCCTTAACGATTGTCGAGTTGTTTGCACAGAACGGATTGATAGGATAATGGGCTTTCCCAGACGTTATTATGTACGAGATAAACTGTGGTCAAGCGTGTTGGTTGTAAGACTAATCGTATGTAAGACGATGTTCCTGTCAATTGAATATGTAGGAAAGCTAAACAAAACGGTCGTGGTAACTTGTAAAGACACCATGATTAATGAATTTTCGGCGATACAGTTTCTTATATATGTATAGTTTGATGTTATCCGTACTTAGCCTCTCAATTGGACCATTGTGCGTAAGTGACCGAAGCGAATAGAAGTCAGATTACTCATACCACCTCAGCTACCTCTAGAAAGATAGTAGGGGACCGATATTGCACAGTGCTTCCAGAGATCGACGATCATTCATTTTTATCAATAATTTATGGCTCATATTAAAAAATCATCAGCATCGCGGTAGTGAATGAGACTGTTGCACTTAACATCTCGGGTTCATGTCCCGGATCGGGCAATGTGTTTATAAGGTTTGTCTAACAAGAAATTCTAAGTAGCAGCATGGAGTTTGGAATTGTGTCTAGCAGACGGCAATCACTACAATTACGAAGAACTTTAAACCATCTGGAGAAATGTGGTAACCTCATCTCTGTCTGTATAATTATAGACTTGAGACTAAGTATATGTTTAGACATATTTCATATGGAAAATATTGTTGGTGTTTTGCTTTATACTTCTATCTGTGTGCTGTTATATATGCTAAAAAAATATATGAGGTAAACTAAACTACCACGGTCTAATACTGGTTGACTAACCGGAGGCCCCTTAGAGCGATATCAATTTTTTACGGCGGTTAATATTACTTCAACATAATAGGTTAACGGATCTCTACAGACAATAATGAAGTCATTAATAAGATAATTAATTATAATGTTTACTAGCATTTCAGAATATTTTAACTATAAATCTCTATATTATCAATACCATAAAACTTTTATAGTTATTTGGTTACTAAATTAGCATGATAATGACAAGAAAATTTTGTTTTCGGCTTTGTTTGTGTTCTTAATTATTTTTATATCGATTTATTTTAGTGCCTATATTCAAATTCTTTTGCGAGACATAAACCTTTAATGGTTGTATAATTTTCTGTTGAAAGCTTTTGAATTTGCTCCAAATACATTTTAATCGTAATTTACAAATAAAAATATGTGGTAAACATTAAGTATGAATACTTAAAATTGTTGGTTTCCTGTGTACGGTATTATACAAAAAGTTTGGCACATTTTAAGGAATAAACTAATATCGCTTTGATTGGCACGTAATGCAGTGGCGACTACACAGACAAAAAATGGGAGTCGGTTCTCTTTAAAACGAGTATCTCGCTAATTTACTATCTATAATAAAATAAACATATTTTATAAAACATCAACTAAATTCTCGGTTTTTTAGTAACTAGATTTTTCAATTTTTACTTTGCGGACCAGAAGTAAGTTAGTAATTAGATATTCTTGTATCAAAAATATCTAATTACTTACTTACTTCGCTGGCTCAGCGAACTAAAGTGGATCTTGGCCTCCGACATTAAAGTGCGCCATTCTTTCCTATTTTGTGTCAAGTCAGGTCTGTCTTGGCACAAAATACACACAAGACCTAAAAGAGATGAATGGTCTTTCAGGTCTTTAGCTAGTTCATCTTTCCAGCGGTACCTTGGGCGACCTACTGGACGATGCTCGGTGGGTCGCCCGAGATAATATGCTCTTTTGACATCTCGATCCTCTCCCATTCTTTCCACATGTCCGAGCCAGCGAAGTCGGGCAGTTTTTATTTCCTTGATAATATTCGGCTCTGACTCTATATGTCCAATCTTGCTATTAAATCTTTGCTGCCACTCCCCTTCTATCCTCTTGTCGGTCCCAGAATCTTACTGAATATGACAATGGTGCCAATTCTGTTGTCACAAAATTCTCTTATCTTAGCTAAAAATCTCTAAAATTTATTTTAGTCCTGTCACTTTTGGCGACTTCAGAATACGAAATGTCGTTTGATAGGACTAAACTAAATTTTAGAGATTTTTAGCTAAGGTAAGAGAATTTTGTGACAACAGAATTGGCACCAATATCTAATTGAGGAACAATAAATATTGGTTTTTGTACTAATCTATGTTTATACTGGGTACTCTTTAGATTGGCGTGTAATGCATTGGTGCACACAAATAGAAAATGGAATCTCATTTTACTTAAGCCTGTATTTAAGAATTTAGATTATTGATGTAATATTATTCAGATTGACAGGCATGGAGACTGGAACTGTGTCCGGTAGAAGAAAATAGACTCACCGCATATTACGTAGAACCCATAAACCCATATAACCCATAACCCATGAAACCATAGCGGGAGAACTGTTACCGTTTGGGATATAGACATAAACTTTTGAATGGGACAATATAGGTCCAAAAATGTCATGGCATTTATATACATATAACTTATACGTTTTATAAGTTATGTGAAAGAACGTATGCAAGGATTATCGCTGTTCTGTGTTTCTTACTTTCAATTGTGGAAAATTCTATTAAACTACGTCTATAATTTTTTTAAATATAAATATTATTTTCGGTTTGTCTTCCACAGTCTAGTCTATACCCAAAGTTTACTTAGGTACGTGTCATAGCCGAAAGGAAGAACTTAAGAAAAGTGCATAGATACGCATTAATTTTCTGATTTAACATTTAAAATGTTCCTTTAATTTTCCAACCTCCATTTTAATTCTTTCGATCTTTGCAGGACATCTACATTTATACTTATACTAACTTCACTTTGACGTCATAACCATTAATCTCAATGAATATTACCCCTGCAAAGTTCATTCTGAATTAGCTTGTTCTTGGAGCAAAATATCTTGAGATAATATTATAATAACGTAATATAATATATAAAGAAGTAATTGGCATAAAAGGTTCTAAACACAGTCGTGAAGACAAAAATAGACATTTTATTAGAAAAACAGCAATTTTGCAAAGAAAACACTCAATATTTTCACAGATATTATCTTTAAACATCATTTCTTCGGGCTACTATCGTAGGTAATATCAATAGTCATTCAACCTTATGAGCCACTCAGTACAGTAAGTTACATCAAGTACCTAATATATATCGAGCTTACAATTTTCATGTAAAGCTTAAGGTATAAAGGTTGTAATAACTTTTGGTAAATAATCGCTAGGTTCTGCTTTCAAATAAATTCTGTTACAAGTGTGCAGTTAGTTTTTACTACTTGTAAGGTAATAAACGGTAAGTAATGTCTCTATTTTCATCATTTCGTAATATTAAACATACATTTACCTTTACTTTGTTGCTCTTTCTGCAAATTAAGGAATATTAACGAACACTTCTATACACTAACCGATACTAATATTATAAATGTTAAACTAGCTCCGTCTGTTTGTCCGTTACACTTTCACGGCTAAACCAATGAACCCATTTTGATGAAATTTCACAAGGAGATAGATTGTATACTGGGATAAGACATAGTCTACCTTTTATCCCGGTAGGTGAACCCGTGGGATTAACGCGGGAAAAGCTGCAGGCAGAAACGAGTGAAACTATATTTTTAAATTACGCTGTTTTTTTATTTTAGATCATCAAGGTGACACATTACGATTGTATTATTGTCCTTGTACGCATTTTGTGAAACGAACTAAGCACCAATTCACGTAATAAATAGTTTGAAGTAGAGTTTGAGTCTAGTCTCAGTCTCATAAAGATAACAAATTGTATCCTAAATTAAAAGATAAATCGAATAGTAATTTCAATTGCATTTCTGTTCACTTTAAAGTTTTTTTTTAAATCTTAACCTAGTACCTACCAAGATAAACCAATGTCAAAATGTAAGAAATAGAGAAGTATCAGTAGGTACACAAGTTTAAATAAAATTATACATGACATATAGTACTAATTTTACTATTTCATTTCAAATCTAATGTAGCACATTAGATTCACAAAAAAAAAATACTAAAAAGCTTGTAGCACTGGAAATAAAAGTCATAGTGTAAAAGCAAGTCTTTCACCGTTGTTGTACAAAGACTAAGTGCTAAGCTTGCCCTTCATAATTATTTCAAAGAATAATTAATTATTAATCTACTTACTTTACAAACAACAACTCTTTGTGAAAGCCAACATCCCTTTTAGACCCTGTAGTGGTCGACGTAACCACAATTTCAGCAAAGCGTTTGAATATTCAAAGTGTAATATTTTGCCAAGCCGAACTTGTGAACGAAACCGACAAAGTTAGAACCACACCTCTGCCTGCTTTGTCGCTTCTAACACATAAACTACGGACGTTGATATCTATAAATTGTCTCGTGGTACGGCTATTTTAAGTTGAGTATTGAGCATGGCTTCGCCCGCTTGCAATGCTCTTTTATTAGCTTTACTAGTACGATGCTAAGTGAAAAAGTTAATTATTTCGGCGTTGAGATGCTTAAAACATATACCTAGTTGCGGCAGTCTGTAAGAACTATGGCTCATTTAATTTGTATTAATAAACATTGGTCACTGTACATGGTGTCAAACAAAGGCCGCCTAGGTAATCATTCTAATACGAGTGTTGTGAGTGAAAGTTATATTATGAAGTATTTTCGTAGGTTTCTCAATGCTCTTAAAAGAATATAGTCGTCATATCCTGATGTAAGTAAGTGTGGTGTGTGTATGATCACGCTTAGTTTTTAACTCTTCTATGAAAGAGCTATTTTACTAGCTTTTTGTGAAGGTAATATTGCTGGTCTTTCCCATAGCATTATAAATATAGTAATGTAGACTACGTCTTTTCGCGAACGTCGACAACACCATAAATTTTGTTTTCAGTTTCTTCCCTTCAAATTTAGTTCGAAAACAAAATCTGACGCTCTTCTCTCAGCTGATCTTAAACTAAGTATTACATAGTAGTAAAGGTCCTAAATGAATGAACAGACACACTTACATATTTATAATATTATAAAGGTTCTGAATATCGTATGAAAGCTAAGGGCACGTCCTATTGTTGCGGTGCGCTTGGGGCGGTCGTGCACAATGTTCATTGTCTATTCTAAGAAAAGCGCAGATATGTTTTAAAATAATACTTTACGAGCTTCGTCGATTACACTGCTCGGTTGACAAAGGAAACGTGCATATATTTTAGAGATATAAGACAGATCATGCAGATAGTATACAATAACTATTCTGGACAGAGATTATTAATATTAAATCGTGCTTAAGCTTGTATTATCTGTGAAACACAACTTTGATACTTATCATTTTCTTAATATATACCTATCATAACTCATGTTAATGTTATAAACTCTAATGAAGACATAAATGTCGATGATAAATTATGTTTTATTAAATTAAAGGAAGCAATAACCATTACACTCTTTCTATTCCGTCGGTTCTGAATTTTTTTGATGTTTAAGTACCTACATTAATTGCCACTAGTTTAATGACTTGAAATTAATACTTTGCATAATTTAAACACTATCGACATCTGTATTAATATCATCATAATAGATTACAGAATATTATAAATACCAATGAGATCACATGAGATTTTTATGTATCGCAAAAGCTCCCATGTAGCTGCACAAGTTGTTAAAAACGTATAAAGTGGCAATTTCAGAGAGCAAACGAATTCCAATTTCAAACATCGGCAATTAATTCCGTGCCTCCGATTTATCCTTCGATAAGCTCCCAACTCAGATGAATACTTCGATTATGGATCAATGCAAATTCTTCGATAAGTGCTAACCGTTGGGAAACAATATGCCACAATTCTCAATGTAATCTTATTTGTGGAAATCGATTAATTAGGGTCACTTGTTCACAATCTGTTATCTTATCGCGGTCTTTGATTGTGCCGCGTCATAAACAAACGGACAATCAGAAGCGTTTTGATGTAGTAAATTAATTGCAATACGGTATGTACCAGACATCCTATATTCGGTGTTAGGCGCTTAAAATTTAGCTCGCTGGTGTGAGTCTTCTGAAAACATAGCTTGAGTTTACAAATAATTATTTACAGCGTTAATCTTTTTAAAATTGCCAGATATTAGTAGCAAATATGCGATATTTGTCTGTTTGTTCATGGACGAATGAAATTTTAAGAAATATGTCTAAATGCGTTTTAAAGAAATTTTAAATGTCGCGTTTAATATTCTAGCTCATTTTATGAATCCCATTATTAATAAAGTTTCTGTTGAAATGAAAATATGACACCAATCAAAATAAACCTAAATTAAATATAAAATCAATAATTTCGTAAGAATTGTTTCTATTACTTTAAAAACCTACTGCTAGTAAATCTGAAGTATATGCAGACGAAGTGGCGGGCACAGCTAGTTAAAACATAAAGTAGGACTTATCACGTTAGTGGTCAAGATTTTATTAATAGCTCTTTAATAGCTTTTATTTAACCTGTTTGTTTACTGTCTGTCTGCTGCTTTGCTTTGCGATCGCTTTTCATCAGTTATTCATGTGTGCTAAAAATATTTAGGGCTCCACTATTGATCGTTGCCCTTGTAAACTAAATTTCGTACGCGTTGGAGAATTTCGCTGATTTCGGTCAATTAATAATTAATGCGTAGATAATGAACAAAATTTGATTATGAAACTGGAGAACAATCACAGGATCGATGCTTATGTAAACGTTATGCAGATGCTAGATAATTTTTAATCAAGTGCTGGTAAAATTACGAGAATGAGGAAGCCAGATGCCTCATAAGATATCCACTGTTGAAGCAAGACTGCGCAAGCTTTACAAATGTTAACATAACTGACAACGTATCGATCTAAAATACACACGTTCATTAATCTGAACCTTGAACCAATATCTCAATCACATCCAAACCTATTAACATTGCATTCGGTGCGTTCCCAAGGACTTTTAAACAATCAATAAAATTTTATTATCGCTATTTAATTCAAACAGTTTCCTCTGAGCGTCATTTTAACTGCCAATGTATTGTGGAGCCGTGGGCGGTCTGTTTTCTTAAGCAATTTATGCGTTCGGCGCCTTTGGACGGACCATCAGGAGACGTGCTAACCAAATCACCGTGCAATACTATATGCCATCACTATAAGTCGTTGGCTGCGAACTAAAGGATAATTTTTCATGAACGGTGGAAAATTTACTGAAGATTGCAATTATGGCGATGTGATTTATTTCTAGTAAGCCTATTGAAGAAAAGTAGTAGTGCGTCTCGTTGGCTTGAACGTGCTTGAAATTGGAATGATAAAGTGGATATTATTTATGGTATTTGGTCATGGTGTCATGTTTATATATTACTACAAGTACTGTTCCCTTTTGCTTGGGATATTGCTCAGGAGTCATGGTCAGATCTAACCTTATCTCCGCCTGCTCGAAGGAGATCTTCCGAGATTATCTTACGACTCAAGAATTAGTAGGTATTAAAAGAAAATAGTTCAGGTAGCTATTGTTTAAGTCATCTTCAATATACCTTTGTAGTATCATAGCAATCATTGAAATCAAAACTACTATATACGGATTTTATCGCGTTGTTTATTTATCACTGTATTACATAATTTTGAAACTATTACACTACTACTACTAATATTGAATTTTACTAATTTATAAGCTTATAAAATTATTTAAACTATTAAATCTATTTATATTTAGGTTTACACTTTCCCCGACGTTTCGGTTGCTTTTAACCATGGCTGCATGGCTGCACAGTGATAAATAAACAACGCGATAAAATCCGTATATAGTAGTTTAATTTCAATGAATAACATTCGCGTAAACAGAAGACAATAGCAATCATCCTATTCTTCTTTGGCAGAACCAAGAAACTACGTATAGCTAGTCACCATACTCCGTAAATAAAGTAGACATATAAGCTGCCGCCCGTTCATGATTCGTAATGTCATTTCCATACATTTTATTGGCGTTTCTATTTTAAAGCGACTGCCGATTATTATATTTGCTAGGCTCCCTACACAGACAGTTTTCTCATTCGTCCAAAATACGACTGCTATAACTGCGCACTAGTCATTGATAATGTAAATAATGGCCTTTAATAATTTACTGCTATCTATTTGAGAAATGCTATTTCCGACGATGATCGGGACACTGATTCGCTTAATTGGCACCGTGTAGAATGTACTTAATTTCAATAGATGAATATAAATGAGACTACATATACACTAATTAAAAAAATTACTTTAATAGACAGTCTTTGGTAGGTGATGAACTGCTTTTTGCGAGAGTGAAACAAAGGTCAGTTACTGCGATGTATGTAAGTATATATTATATATTACATGAAGCAGATGAACTACTTGTTTTTTTCTAACAATCTAACTGACTTTCAGTCAATACGTTGGCCCAACTACTGTTTTTTAAAGACAATTTTTGCATCTTTGTATGTCACAATTTGGTTTACAAAAGATGAATATGTACATAAAATATGTCCTTAAGCTGTTTAATGCATAACATAGCAGTAATGAATACGAAGTGAGGTCTCGGGATCGATTGTGTAAAGTATACTTTCATTGATTTTTCTGTCAAGACATCATCAGTAGCAGCTGTAGATTCTAGAACTGGTAGACGGCAATAGGCACGTAAGGGATCTCCCCTACGTGGAACCTACAATTCTTCTTCATAGCCTTTATTATTCCCAAGTCATTTAGGTCTGCTTTTCTAGTCTAACCGGATTTGACTGTATATCAGTTTTTACACGGAGCGGCTGCCACCTGACCTCCGCAACCCGAAGGCTAACGATACCCTAAGGCTAGACCAGTGTCAGGATATTATAGGGCACTGACTTACCAATAACAACTGCCATAGATGTTCATGGCAGCCGTGACCGACGGCTTAACGTGCTCTCCGAGGCACGGAGCAGGCGATAATTGTCAATCAGTACGCAAATTATTTCGAAAAGTCATATAACTTCTGAAAGTCAGAGGTGCGCGACGTGGGTTTGAACCTGAGACCCTCTGCATTGCAGTCTTTTGGTCTCTCTACTGAGCGATCGCTGCTTATGGAACTTACAATTATGGCTGGCGAAATGTGGGTGTTATAGACCTCTTTCTACCCATTTAGTGTTATAGACGTAAGACTATGTACATATGTATTTTGACAACGGATCTTAATCACATTAGTATTTATAGTTACATATATTAGTATATACCTACATATATTATCTATTTATTCCCAACGTTTTATCCGATTTGCAGTGGCCGAGGTCACAGGTTGACTGTTGTTGAATACATGTAAAGTAACGCTTGCCAATATGCAGTCATTAGAATAACTAGCCATTATAAACACGTTGAATTCGAGACAAGTAGCTACGCGGATGTATATAAAGATCAGTTGACGATTGAGGAGATAATTCGATATGCTCCTGTCAAAAATAACCCGCTACTCGCTGTCATACGCCGATAGGTAAGTTAGCAAAGTTGTGTTACTTTTGCGTCGCTTATTGATTTATAATTATAACATAGTATCTGCCTGCGATATATTTCGTATGACATATCGATGTAAGAACTCTGTTAACACTTGTAGTTTTACTTTTTCTTCGCCACTGTCGCTGCGACCATCGTTATGGCATTGAGTCCCAAACGGGAGTAAATTGTGTGATGCACAACGTGTTCATTCGAATCTCTTGCGCCCGTTTTATGAATGTTCGTTAAGTCACGTGAGACACAGGACCGACAGCCTTTTAAAAAAAAGGGTATACTAATTTACTTCATATATATTATCATATTAGTAGAATTTGAAATTCTACTCAACGCAAAATGATTACACAAGGTTACGATCATCTATGGGGTAAAAATAATTAAAGAAAGATAAGGAATAGACAATTTAAAAAGAAATCTATATAACCATTTAGCCGAGAAATTTGTCGGATGTTAAGAGCCAGTTTTAATTCCTGCTATAGGAGTACCGCAAGGACCAACAGCTGGCGCTTAGCTTAGCTAATAGATGTTTCGAAATAATTTAAGTTAGATACGCATTTTAATACTTATTATCATAAATATCTAAGTTTAGAAAACACCACACAAATGTGTCCAAATCCTAGTTCATAATTGCTGCTGTCCTTATCTATAATTGATATTCTCGCTGAGAACTAAATGTTCTCAACAATCCCATATGCGGATATTGTTTCTAATCAGAATTAACTATCATTAAATGCTAGCAGTAAAATCGTATAAAACTGGTAACATTAATCTGTTTAATCGTAGAAATTGATGAAAGTTTCGAAGTATCTACAAGACTTTCCTTTCGTTTTAAGAAAAGTTATAAAGTAATAAAACTTTTCCTCGAATCGTAGAGCAGTAAACTAAATCAATCAAAGCCTTTATTCGCAAATTTCCGATCAATTGATTCTCACCTCATTCCTGTGTTGGCTATAAATAACTGTGCCCGATACGTCGTGACCGCAGACCGCAGCGTGGTTTGACCCCTCAGACATTGGATCAATATGTTATTATAATGGACACAACGTCGTGCATTATCTAAATACCAATTTACACTATAATCATGTTATGAAGCAAATCATTTGTTATATCAGATATGCTATCCTTTTCGTTCTAGGTGTAAATTATTCTGATACAGTTTGACTAGCATCAAATCTATTTAAACGGAGAAAATGTGTAAGTCTGACATAGTGCGACGAAATCATATCATTTTACAAGTTGTAAAAGAAGCAAGTGGTCATCATCAATGTTAAATTGTAAATCTATTCTTAATCAAAATTTTAACAAACCAAATATTCTTTTTTTTTGTCTTCGTATGATTGTAGGTTTGTATCTATTCACAAATGTATTGATTTATTCATAATCTTTGACAATATTGGCAGAATCTTTCACCTATTTATGAATATAAATTGTTGAACTGCCGGGAAAATTAATATAGGTATTATTTTTAATGAATTTTATGTAAATATCAGATTAACTTAATACTTAGACAGTATTATTTTAATCTGATATTTACATAAACTTCGCAAAACAACAAGTAACAAAGCATACGACAATTTGCCGTTAAAAATCGATACACAATTATTAAAATTATACTATTATTAATCTATTATTTTATATTTACGAACATAAGTTGATATGTTGAAAATAATGGATCAACTTTAATTGTACAAAATCTGAACACCTTTTACGAGATAATCACGTACGTCAAAACTATACGAAAGCGCTATAACATTCAACAGAAATTGAACCATAAAATACGGCAATAAATCTTACATTAAATAAATAACTGTCCAATAATAATACTTTAGTTACAATACTAGTCACTTTAAAAGCGTTAAAGTTAAAATATAAACAAATCAAAATAAAGCCGTTTTACAATATCGCGAACAATACTTTTAAATTAATGGTCAGCATCCATTTGTCCACATCTCATTGAGCTCGCACAAAAGTATCCACATCTGCACTTCCGGGCCCTTGCTTACATCATCGAACGATTTATAGAGAATCACACCACTATACTGTTACCATCCAATCAATATTATTCAATCAAATTTGAATCTTAGCGCTATAAATATAAGGACGATTGAAATATTTCAAAGGTTTGTATTACTCTGGTTCCAGATCAGAAATCGTATAATGTATTTTAATACCAATCCGGTCGGCCGTTACTCATGATATATTTATCAAAGGTACATCGAGGCTATTCAGTTATCATACTAATAAAGTAAGGAGATCACACATTGTGGACTGAGATAAAAAGATTTATAGTCAGATAAATAGATTTATAACAAGGGAGATAATTCCGTACAGATGTCCACAGTTAGTCAAGGTCAGTAAATTAGGGACACGTACCCAATGAGCAAAAATTTCGTGGCCGACTGTTTGCTAAGACAGCTAGTTGTTCGGCTATAATATTTTACTTTGCACTACATCTCACCTGATATCCAGTTAAAAGCCTATAAACTCCTGGGTTACCAACTTTATAAAAAAGTATTCGCTGTCTTGACAGCGCAATAGGTAAAGATCGCTGGTGCACACCATCTTCTTAAGAACTTTGAATCCTCACTCATCGCAGCAACATATTATGGCAAGGTTGGTTAGGTGTTCTATAAGGCGCTGGCACCAGTACCTAGGTACTGAGGAAGCTCGATGTTGCACATCATTTTTAATGCAATTCTTAACACGCAACGTAAGAGAAAATTTCTTTGTAACAAGATAAAACAGGAATGGAATTCTTATCTCAATTATTATCAAATGTGTACGTTTCCTTAAGTATAAGAGACGTTGGTGAATTTATTGTAAACAAATTAACATTACAGCTGTGGGAATATAGAGGATTTAATTTAATCCTTAATTATGTGTCCGTTCCGTGTTGAGATGAAATTAGAACGATTTGAGCTCGCGGGTGGTATGTGGAAGAATAAAAATTAATCCTTCTAACAAATTTTGTACGTACGCGGGGTTGATAGTATGTTTTATAATATTATATAAGCAATCACAGTAAAGTAGCAGAATAAATTCATGTTTGATTTATTTTCATTTGGTTTATAGCTTTCACCCCGAGCCCGGCTAGGAGAATGTGTAATAGCACTGTTCAACGACTCGTTTTATATGACTGGGTAACACATATTTGAGAAAACAACTTTTGTCCGCGCCGAAGATAATCTTATAATTATTTTAATCCAAATCATAATCTACCCGCGTTTCATATTTCATCAGAACTGTTCAAGGACTGGCATTATTGTAACGAACAAGCCAATATTAACACTGTCTTTATAATAGTAATATACGAATATGATATACATACTTACATACAACAAAGTTTATTACTATTTTAATACGAAACCGAACCATAAAAATGAAGAAACGGCAAATAAGTCTATTAAATATTATAGAGGATGGATATTATAGTGGAGACTATTCTTAACGCGTGAAATACTGTAATTGTTTTTTTTAATTTATAATAATTATATATTAAAAACAAAATAACACATTATATTATTTTACACATAGTAATGAAATGTCGTAGATGTAGTCGTACTAATACTACAATAGAGTATCATAATAGAAATAGCAGATCCAACATTTATAGCGTTTTATTTGCTTTATGTAAAGGATGACTTTCCATCGCGAAAGACATGATCTCCCTCAACAACTCAACACAACGCTATTAATAGAACCCAGAATTACTGTAGTAGTCACTATATACTATATATTATAGTAATCAAATGGCGAGATGACTACTTAAGCCATGCTGTCCATGCAGTCATTGACATATGTAATTTTTCATAAATAACTCGTGGATGAGTGCAGTTTTATTCCAAGACTGAATTTCGGCCAAGTACTTAGTACTGTTTTTAAAAGGATGCGAATTGATTCTGGTCGTTAATTCCAGAGGATGTAAATCAATTTATTCTGCGAGGGCATTATCCGGTTAATGGTGGCTGACCTGCTGATACTTGAAAATTAATTGATTTGTTTATTGATCCATTTTTTACCTGACAGCCAATTACATAATATACTCGTGATACTGATTCTGTTAAAATGTGTGTAATCTACGATCGTACTTCAACGCATTCGCAGCCAAATTTTATCACTAAGTAGTCGAATAGTGATACAAATTTGTTGGAAATTCACAATATTATCAGAGACTTATTATATTTCTAGAAATATGCAATTTTTTTTAATAAGTTGATTATTGTTTATTATATAAATAAGTGTAATAATATTAGGATAGAACTTCCTTAAAATTTTTAAACATTATTTATTGTTAGGTACTATATAACAGAGGACAAGCCTTTTCACAGTTCCAGACTGTCCAATTGAAAATTGCTGTTTAAAAATACCCAATATTATTTTGACTGAAAGAAATCGAACCTAGGACTCCATGGACAGCAGCCTTATTGACTACCACTATACCAACTGGGCAAAAATATAGTCCATAATATGTCTTATAAATTGCTCATACAATCAAAAGTCCCGTTTTCACCATACTTTAGGTAGTACAGTTAGTGTACCACGTCATGTCTTGTTGAGTCGTATATAAGGCACGCGGCCATCGGTCCCCGATACGATCTACGTAATGATACAAATCATGCACGCAACGAGGTGTCGATATTCAATACAGCCTCCAGGTTACAAGTAAGCGTGTGTACCGTTTATTTGGTGTAATTTGTATCAGCTTATTGAGTACGCCAGCTTTAGCGAAAATATAAAGTTCAGTGATGCATTTGACTCATGTGTAGAAATGATTTATAGCAGTCTGAAGTCTAAAAGTGTGGCAGCTAAAGGCAATAGATAAGCAATATAATGTAAGACTTGAAACTATAAATGCCCAAATATGGTAATAACTTGATTTGGTGATGATCATTAATTCAATCGTAGGCAATTCCAATTTCAAAAAAAATTCAAGCAATTTGTTGCGTAACAGCACCAAACACACACGAAATTGCCTGAATTCTTTCATGCGTGAAATCCACGTTTTATGAGTCAAAGGGTCGTATGTCGATCGAGCAGGTCACTTAGTTAATATTTTAGGGATTTAGGAATTTTATTGGTTTGGAACACAGGTTTAGAAGGATGACTTGTATTAAATTTAAATTGAGGTTTAGGTATGCCTTTTAGTGAGTCGACAAACTAAACGCTTTGAATAATGATGAGTTTGTAATATATAATATTTTCCTTTTATGTTTAGGCGTGGATGTTAACATTGGTTAATTTTATGATTAGATTTATACACTACTGAACAACTGTTTGTTGAGCAGTGCGTAAATGTAATCGTGATACAGTATAAATCTCAAAGAGACATATTTTCTTCTTTATATATCTATAAGGTATATTACACCCATAGTTTGCTTGCTTTGCTTGCCATGTTTTAGCTACCACGATATAGCGGGCGCTTGGCGACCTGATTGACGTCTAACGAGCACATTTCAGACGTTTGGTTGCTGCTGAGAATGTCCGAAGAGAAAACCTAGTAACACTCCCCTTGACTTTGGATTTAGTCCTAAGATTTGACTCGATCGCATGCAAACACAAGTACAAACTTATTCCGTAGGCTCCTGTAGATTTCAAACTCCTAATTATTCCTTTGCATATAATAATATAATAGGCGTTATAATAGGATTGAGAACCCAAAATTTTTTGATCGCATGTCTGTATCGAACTTAATATGTGCCTATAAGACTACAGCCACTTCAATTATTGTTTGTGATCTGTTGCATTAGCAAGCGGGATAACTTTTAAGTTCTTTGATCATTCACACAATCATTATGGCAGCCAGATATGGCAGATCCTGCCATAAATATTACATTATGGCAGGGTCTAAGTTATCCCGCCATCTCGGTTTGGGTCTTCTCTGTAATTGTTGACTGTCTTATGGCACCCCAATTATCAAATGTAGGATCTCACTTTAGGTTCATCCTGCAAATGGATCTAGATTAGTTTCTCTTCAGCCAAAGTAATTTCAAACCTACATTCTTCAAATATCTATCTTAATATACTAAACCTGATGAGTATATTTGTACGTCGCTAATCTCTAGTTCTACAAGTCGCATTTGAAAATCTATTTGAATTTTGATCCTAATTCTTGACAAAGGCTATGTAACATCATGTTACGAGCCATGGAAGCGTTGCAGTAATTAACGCAAGTGACAGCTAGTCCATATCCTAACTAATATTATAAATGCGAAAGTGAGTTTGTTTGCTTGTTTGTTTGTTACGCTTTCACGCCCTAACTACTCAACCGATCAACATGAAATTTTGCATACACGTTGTCAGGGGTACAGAATAGGACATAGGGTACCTTACATCCAGTAAAAAAGAACTATTGCACACCTAACCTAACATAACCTACATTTACGCAAGCGAAGCCACGAGCGAAAACTAGTATGTATTTAAAAATGAATCCCTGTTTCCCTTGGTCACGCCATAACTTGAGAACGACTTTAGCGACATCATTCATCATCTTTTGAAAGTTTTCTAATAATTTGTAGAAGATTCTTACGGAAAGAAAAGTTAAGAAAATTGCGCAGAAAATAGGATAATTTTAGTAAACTTAACGACTATTTTAACCTCGCGAGTTTGACAGTTCGTCTAAGACAGGACAACTTCTGTCGGGTCAGCTAGTATTAAATAAAATGGGGCAAAGAAAATAAAGATATCCAATTATCTTTGAATATGTCGATTTAAAGCTGATACGTAATGATATTAAAACAGTTTAATGACGTTTACTATTGAATCAATACAATTAATTAGCATTTATTATTATTCCGTGCCTACCACGTAAATATTAACTGACGAATATTCATATAGTAAGTTGACTTTATGAATGTATAAACAAATGACTATGGCCGGTTCGTTGACTTATTAAACATACATAAACATGACGCATATATTTTGCCGAAGGCACAGGCAGAAGTATACCGATTACACACATGTTTTTCACTCGTAATACTTAGTTAGATTACAAGTAATAGGTAGCGATTCTGATGCTATCAATGCGGCCATTTTTACCCCACGTTATCAATAATAATAATAATCTAACAGGGAACAATCTAACAGAGAAATATACTTAATAACTCTTTACTCGACTGGAGAAAAGAACCAAGGTCTTTGCAATCGACTAAAAGCGTAACCGCAATCTTACGTCACTGCAGCAACGAGATAATTGTCACACGAGAAATGCGTTCGAAAACCCCTTACATTGTGTTACTGGGTTTATCTTATAAAAAATTCTTAGTAGTTACAACGGGGTAGGGAAATGTGCCAGGTAGCCGATAATAGGCTCGCCGCTAGTACATGTTACATGAACACATCGATGACAAAATTAGGTACAATATACCTTTGCTTACCCCTAGATATACAGGCATGACTCTATGTTACGTCACAAAACTACAAATCACGTATGCATCCATACATGATAGTCTAATAACAAGAGTTATACTGACGAATATACAATAAAATATTCTCAACGTTATCTGAAGACAATCTCTAGATAGGATAATGTCGCCGCAGACAAGCGTTATAAAGGGCTTTGTTCGACCTACAGCCAATAATAGGGGTGTAGACAGTACAATAAGGGTATCATCTACCATTATCGATATATTCAGCCATTCAGATTAAATCGACAAGCCATTGTGTAAAGACTTGTGAATGTTGTGACAGTGGGCCTTAATAGTTGTCTACCAGATAAATGGTCAACTATTTCGATCTCTGCATTTATTTATGTGTAATGTATTCTAAGCGGGATATGATGAATGCAGTCAGGTTCAATAAAGTACCTGTTTTGGTATGGAATATTTGTTATTTTAAGACTGGTGGTTGGTGCCGTAAAGGTGATGCGTCATGTTAGGGATACGAGACAGATTGTGTGATCCACAACTATTATATATATAGTTTAAGAGACAACTACCTTATTAGGGATAAAACTCTGTGTAGTCTACCGCGACGCAGGGATTATGATCATAGTACGGATGTTGTCTTTCGAAGATAAGTAAAATAAGAATAAACTGTGCAGTGATTTGAATTTTTTCGGGGATAAGCCTAAAATAATATTGGTGAGGAAATATTTGGGGATGTAGGAGGTAATTTCTAGAGATTACCTGTCAGATCCTGTTAAATCAGCTAAGTAGTTCCAGAACTACTCATCCGATTTAAGTTATTTGATCAATATTTAGAATAGACGCTTATGATGGGCATAGACTATACTTTATTGTATTAAATAATAAAAAAATCGTTTAGACCAAGTTTATAACGTAAGTTGATAAGTTTCTTGATACTCGGAGAGCAACTTAAATACCATAGTAGGTATCTACCTTAATTGAACCATGCTATTCTGATAATAACATGAATAATGGAAAGTAGTAGGAAATAATAATAACAATAATCATGAGGAAGTTCCTCTCTCTAGACCCTTAACCTAGGGATCTTAACAATTAATATACATAGTTTCAAATGTGTTTTATTTTAAGATTATATTTAATAATGTAATAATTTTTATATGTGTAATAATAAAGGCAATAATAATAATATTAGATTTGCATATAAACTGCTCGACTGCTGAGCAGGGGCCTTCACTGAGTTTTGAAAAGAGTTATACTATAGTCCACCAACGCGCTGGCCTAGTGCGGGTTGGCGGGCTTTACACATCTTAGAGAACATTATAAAGAATTCACAGACATGCATGCGATATTTTCCTTTACAGACACCAGAATTATAATTCCTATGGCATCATAGTTTTAATTTATATTCTATATTATAATATGTGTGGGATAGATTTGTAAGACCTGTGGGCTGAAGCCACGAGTAGAAGCTATTGTAAAGTAACACAACTGGTGATTATAAATAGTAATTCAAAAACTTCTACCATGCAATCCTAAGCGTGCCTCATTATCATATTTTGTACTTTTGTGGTAGGGCGACCACCGACAGTGAGGTCCTAAGTTCAACGTACAGCTCAAGTAAATGGATATTCGATTTTCTGTCAGAAACTCTTGACATTCGATGTTGAGTCCTGGAGATGGCATTTTACTTATCACATTTCTTAAATTAGATTTAATAAGTATATATTTAAAAAAATACGTGGGTATGCTATACTTGTGCCTATGCCTCTGGTGTTATATTGGCGTGATAAAACATCACTTGTTATGCGTATCATTATATACAGCATTCATAGAGTGTAATATAATTTTATGTCCCATTCAACAAGCAACCAATTATGTACTATTCATTAAATTTAATGACAGTAATAATATATTAGTGACATGGTATTGCTTTTAACTACTGAATGTAATTAAATAGATCTATTAGGTACTCAGTAAGAATCCAACTGCTAATCGTCGCTAAGCGTCAGTCTTGCACTTGCTTACAGGATAACCGAAACCTAGGTTATCTTTTTTTACAACAAAAATGGCTAAGCAATCTGTCCGCTTGATGGCAAATAGCCATACAGGTGTAGTAATATGCGAGTTCGACTGTACCGTTAAGAGTTAAAAATTAAAAGAAAGAGCTGAGAAAGGTAGGCATGTATGCTTCTGAAGCTTTTACTTCCCCAGTAAAATACAGAAACATTTTTACTACAGCTGATCGGAGGAATTGCTTATAATGTTGAAATTAAGCTCATTTATACGGCTTTTAATTATCAAAGTATTTGAAATAACTACACTGGAACAGTGAGACAACTACTATTTTAGTCTCTCCATGACCATGGCTTCTGAAAAGCAAACGAAACGTCGGGGAAAGTTGTTAAATAAACAACGCGATAAAATCCGTATAAATGAGTTTAATTTCAATGAATAACATTCGCGTAAACAGAAGAAAATATTATGCTTATAATGTATGTAATAAAAGAGTCTGCTAAGTAATTCTTAGTATTGACACAATCCCTGAATAATATAAGTCCGGTTAACGACAATAGAGTCCACTCCATTAGATAGGACCAAAATATGTCCGACTAGCAAAATGTTTTGTTCTGTGACTCCTGCTTCCTCTCGCACTGGGAAAACTGTTCAGAATCACGATCCACTGTATTGCGAACTACTTAATAATCCTGAGACTATGGAATATCCGACCTACTGTTTATGAATGACATACTTTTAACTCGAGCCAAGTTTCAAGCCGCTACTTAGCGAATTAGTAGAGACGAGACTCTTTTCTTTTTTTATTGCGCCTTATACGTTATAAGTAGAGACAAGGCGGCTATGTCGGGCTCGCCGGAGAATTCAGGCCTACCGACTAAAACTATCACGGTGTGCCAACCCGCCGCTTTGCTGGTGGTTGGATCACTGGAACTGGTACTGCATCAGCTATCAACCCAGCAGTCCAATGCAGGAAACATGACTCCAAAGTCTAGATTCCTGCTTTAAGTGCTGCGTCATCAGTACAAAGAACATCTTGTTTCCTCCAAATTATACAAATCGATATACTTAGCTTGTTTATATGCTATTTATGAAGAATTCAATTAAATTTTACGATGGCAACGTAATTTAACGATAAAACAAAACCAATGAGATGATGTAAATATGGAAAAAGTAGCAGTTTAGTTGTTAACATATTGTAAAACTAAAGTGGATTTCAATGATCTAAATATACATCTCGTAGAATTTCTAAAAACGACTGTATCTATGGTTGCTAACATATAATTTTCGTTAAATTATTTTATTCTCTGTAATCGTTAAAATTAACTAACATTCACAATGAGATAATTTGCCTAGTACGTGATTTGTTCTTGATCAATCCAAATTTAATAAGTAGAAGAGTCAAGTTTTCTAAACATATTGGAAGCTAAATAATAATTACAAGTCAGAATAGATGTTAGGACTGCTGTCCTAAAACTAATAATATCAGCCCTGTATATATATGTAAGCTGTCCCACTGCCAGGCACGGGCCTTTCCTCAGTTTGTGAAGGTTTAGGCCATAACTAGAAAGCACTTTAAAATCTTAGCTTAGTATAAAAATATTTATAACTAACTGTTATCCGCGAGTTTGGTAGTGTTTCTTTACTGTCTGTGTTGGCGTACGAAGCAAGCGGTCGCTTCGTCTCTGGATGCTGTGGGTTCGAATCCCACTTGGAATAATTATTTGTGCTCACAAATAGTAAAAACGGACAAAGTTATTATCACTTTTATGATATTACTATGGTTGAACGATAATAAGTGAAATTTCAGTGATAAATATTACAAACGACTGATAACAATCTAAAAATGTAATCGTCATGGAAACAAATAGTACTTATCTAATATGATGTGTTTATCTCATCTAACAGCTTTTGATAAGAAAAAGGAAACCAGTAAGTATTCTCACTTGTGACTATCATAATGACATGTTTTATGTTTTTAAGTATACATATTTTAGAACTTATTATCTAAACCATGACGTTAAAAATTTAGGAGCAAGGTGAAGATAGACATTACTTTTAATGGATTCAGTTTGCCTTGGTGGCGCAGTGTAAGTAAATCGATTGATATACGAGTTCTCAAAGTTGATTCCGGGGTTAGTCAAGATGTCATTGGGTTATTTTGTCATTAAATTATTTTGAGTGGCTGGCTCCTTTTCTTATAAAGTAGGACGTAAAATCATAGCTGGTGGTGATGTGGGTGTAATATTCCTCTATCCAACACTTCTGCGGCTACAAACGTGAAGATTTTAAACAGAAATATGTGGTAACACTATGCTATTATTCATGCAAATAGCAACAACATATGCTTTAGGCCGTAGGATTATGAGCCCAGTGATTATATCAATTATTTCTATATTTATTACTAGCTTTTGCTCGCGGCTTCGCTCGCGTAAAATTAGATTAGGTTATGTTAGTAATAGTACTTTTATTAAAAATAATATAAAGTCTATGTTACGATAATATAGCTTTCTATTGGAGATTTTTTTTTAAGTTGGTCGATTAATTTTTGAGTTAACCCTTACAAACAAACAAAAATCTAACCTTTCGTCTTTATAATATTAGTATAGATTTATAAATAAATAATTTAAAATGCATTATTTTAAGTTGAATATACATAATAAATGAAAATATTTTAATGGAACATAATATATAACAAAAAATGCTTGACCAAATAAAAACAATTGACACATAATAATATGTAAAAATACTTCTTAGATAAATTGTTCTATTAGAGTAATTAATTCAAAGTATTAAAAGAAGGATGATTATGTAAATATTGTGCTGTGGAAAGCAGAATATAGCCATCAAAACAACACAACCCATAAGCGTGACGATCATTTAGGTAAATTAAAAAAAGAACTTACAATCATTATTTACCAAAACGACACACAATTTCATCAGGAAAACACCATAATCAGCCTACCACGCTCCTCCAACGGTTTCACGTTAACAAAATCCCAACATTTTCCTCCCATTGTTCGAAAACACCATACAATTCGTGACGGTCAATTTAGAGTTTTAACATCGATAAGACAACGTAATGTTAGGGTGACGCCAAACATTTTCATTAATAAAGGTTGCCCAGAAATTCTCGTTAACAATGATAACTGCATTCGTGGAGGAACGAAGCATAACTCATTCGATTAAATGCTGACTTTGGCGGCCCGCAGCCCGCCTTAATTTTTTACCAGCCAGCTATTATAAGAAGACCCTTCAAGAATGCATCTTTCTTTCATTTGTCAAACGATGTACAAGACTTCACGGTTCTGATGGCAATGGTTATATTAATATTTGAGGACGACTAAGCAGATCATAGTGACGCCGAGAAAGTGTTAATCCCATTTTAATATGACTAATTGTCGCGTTCACTTGACTACTAAATAGTGGTTTGTCTGTGGGTGGAAATGCAATTGATAGAAGCTATAATTACCTAACCTCAACGTGTGCTTGTTTTATAGTTCACTTTGTGATTCAATAGGAAGTATATTATGGGGTATCTATACCTATGTTATTTAAGAGAGCATTTTCATAAAAAAACACCGTTTAAATATGAATGGATGGATTCACTTTTGATTCGAGTGGGTGAGATAAATAAGAAGACTGCATCCGTGTTTGTAAAAACTGTTTACAAATTGTTTCTTTATTTAATTACCCTTTTTAACCTACGTATTAAGTGTTGAATTATGAACAGTTTATGGTCAAATTGCCCTGTCATCCGGAAGAAGTAATACCTGCCGTTATTTACAAATAAATACATCTAAAGTCCCCAAACTTAATATTAAGTAATAAATTTGGGTACCTACTCATTCAACAGCAGGTACTGAATTTTACATTTACTTTTATGAGGAAGTTGAATTTCTCCTATTACAAACGTAAACTTATTTTTTTTAAGGTTAAGGCAACAACTATACTGTGAAATTTAATAATAGGTACACCTAAAATCTTTTACAGTTTATATAATTAAATTGCAAAGCAAATTATTATGTACCTATGTAATTTTTACGAATTCTGCGGTTATCTCAATGTTAGTTTTGTTAATGAATTTGGCCGGAAGTTAGAAGTATAGATCCGTTCTTGCAACAGTCTCTAATAGATATATGACATGCGTATCTTTACTGTTGAACATTATTTATTATCTTTTTTCCTAGAAGTAGACCGCCATTATCAAGAATTTAAGTATCTTCTTAAAATCTACTCTTGATTTATAATCAAGAACAGAATTGTTTTGATGTTGAGTGTTATGTACCCTTAATTAACAGCTGAATGAACTGCAATGTAGGATGACGACATATGCGCCGACATGTCTTTCTTTACCTCTCTCTCTAATTATTTGTTGCTTTTAAACTCTTCAAAAATCTCTCGAAGCGTAGATATGGCTAATTTATTGCTGAACAGTTAATTGTTACTTCTACCATTCAGTCAAGAGACCCGTGTTATAATGATATTTATTAATTAAGACAAAATATAAACTACAAATAAAATCCTTGAACTATCTACTTGTTGTATCATCTATTTAAGTCGATAATCTCTTAAACAGCTGCTTTGATTTCCGCGAAACTATGGTAAGGAACTTTTAACTACGCACATAAATCTAACCATCTCTTTCAACAAACGATTGACACAATTAGATTCACAAGCAGACAAAGGAAATCAAATTTATAACCACCTTTTTGTGCCCCAGTAACTTCTTCTTCTCCCTAGCCTTTATTATTCCCAAGTCACTTGGGGTCGGCTTTTCTAGTCTAACCGGATTTGACTGGATATCAGTTTTTAAACGGAGCGGCTGCCACCTGACCTCCTCAACCCGAAGGCTAACGATAACCTAAGGCTAGACCAGTGTCAGGATATTATAGGGCACTGACTTCCCAATAACGACTGCCATAGATGTTCATGGCAGCCGGGACCGACGGCTTAACGTGCTCTCCGAGGCACGGAGTAGGCGATAATTGTCAATCAATACGCACATAATTTCAAAAATTATCATATAATTTCCGAAAGTCAGAGATGCGCGACGTGGCCGTGGGTTCAAACCCGAGACCCTCTGCATTGCAGTCTGTTAGTCTCCCCACTGAGTTATCGCTGCTTTTTACCCCAGTAACTAACAATACTAGCTTTAGAGTCATAATTGATCTTATTTTTCGGATTTCTGAGTCGTCGATGATAAATATGCGTCATTCAAATAGGTGCACGTGTAGCATAGTAGTTCAAGTGTACGCCTTGTCATTGCCTCTGCGCCGAGTGCCGTGGGTTAGATTCCCACACGGCCAAACAATTGTGTGATCGATAAAAACTTGTTTTCAGTCTGGGTGTTCTTCGTGTCCGTTGTTTGAAAGTTTGTAAAGTTCCCGCAACACAGGATTAAATTAATACGGCAATAATTATCAAACAACAAAAAAGTTATTATATATTATTTATATTATATAGTTTCAATGAGTTATCAATGAAACGTATAGATTTAAAGCGTAATATAGATTTATTGATGTCTGAATAAATTGATGAAATAATAACCCAAATTGCACAGACGAAGCCATTTCATTTCGATCTCAAGTTATTGTCTAAAAGCGTTACTTATGTTGCAGTTGGACATGCAAAGCTTGTGCTTTATTACAAATCAAGTCTTAGCTATAGACCGAAGTTAAAGTGAATTTATTTGTTTTTAAATCCTCACCGATCTTAGCTTCAGTAAGTACCTTTACCTTTTATTCCTCGTTTTGAAATATTTTTATTTTTATGCTATATTTTTAGCTAATGTTTATAGAAAATAAATTAATTGTTCTTACTCAAGACATTACTCGCGTATGTCCCTGTCTAAAGTCCGAATAGTTAGCCATGTAAACTTAACAAACTGACAGAGTCACTTTGATATTTATAATATTACTTAGTTTAATGGTTATGTATTGTTTTGCATGCGATGTTTTACATTCAAATTAATCATTTAAATAATCATAATTCTTATCCTTAGTAGATACATGTTACTTGTGTTCCGACCTGGCAGGAAAGTGAAACATAGCAATAATATAAAAACTTAACTATAAGCTTAAGAGAGAATATAAATTTAGAATGCGAAGCTAAAATATATTTGGTAGTTTAAAGATAATAGCAAACTCTGATTTTTACAGCATAGAAATGTAACTAGTGTAGGGGATTGACACAAGCTGTTGAGAGGTCAAGGGTCAAGCGAACAACAATGTCATACTCAAACATCATACTTGTGTGGGGGCACCAAAGATGTCGTCTTGGCCACTGTTGTAACAAAGTAATAAGTGAACTTACAAATCTTTTTAACTACCTAATAATACTATTACTATAAAAATGGTTTACTTGGGACTTGTTCGGTGGCGCAGCCGTAGTGGATGCGACTGCTGCGTTTAAGGTATCTGGTTCGATGCCCGGATCGACCAGTGTAATTGGGTTTTGCTATTACGGCATTTTAGTAGCAGCAATAAGTCTCGAATAATGCCTGGTAGATAGGAAATAGACGGCTTCCTATTATGTTGGACCTAAAATCATAACTGGGGCAATGTGAGTGTAATGGCGATGCGGTTCGAGGATCTTTATCAATACTTATACAAAAAAATATAAACCTACATAGTTTCACGCCCATGCCCATTAAAGACTAGACATATATATGACTAGTCTCTTTTGAGGACAAATAGTAATGCTTTGTTATGTTATCAGGTTAGCATTAATATTTAAAGAGCATATACATTTAAAAAAATATATATCTTATTTCTAATAAATATATCTTCTTTACTTTAATAAACAAACGCAACCAGTAGCGTGTAAAACATTCATTCGCACCAATTGATTAAATAAAAACATTAATAACCCATCGGTTTCGATAAAATATTCGACCAAACGTTAAAATAATTAATTGGCAGCAATTTACCAACATAATAATTACAAAAACATATTAATAAAAGTTAAATTGACCAAATAACTACATGGGGCTCCCCTCCAGTGATTACCATATAATAGTCGTAAATTATGTTATACCAGTTTACCGAATGCACTCGAAACTTGTACGTTTTTATTTATTGGGTGATCTGGTGGTTATTTAAACGATGCAGTGCGGCTTTTACTTATCTAAGATATGTTTTAATACACGGAGAACATAAAAACAATTGCTTTTTAAAATCAGAACAGCTATAACTGACATTGTTGATGAATTAATAGTGCGATATAATGGTAAAGTTTATTTAAGTGTGAGAATAGAAAGTGTAATAGTTTGCGAAGTATTTAAATAGATTGTATGACTGGCAGTGGTTTCAGCGGTGCTTACAGATTACGTTACACTCGAGGTGTTATGGGTTCGAACCCTAATTGGGATAAATATATGTGTTATACCTACACAAATTGTTGATCAGAGGTTGAATATCCTTTGTGCATTTGTTGAGCTGTTTATAGATATAAAAAGACAGCTTTTATTAGTGAGTATAATAATTATATTTTATAATTATTTAATATTGATATTTTGACACGTTAAATTGTCGCTTCTTGTTACTTTCCAATAGGATTGCCTAATAGTTTTGACCTAGTAGACCTTGAATTAATGTATTTTTTTTCTAATTGAGTCATACAATTACATTCTATATCCTTAGATTCTTTCTTTATCCTCCTTTTAAAAGCTAAGTAGCTGAATCAATTATGAAATAATTAAGTTGTTGAGATAGTTTAAAAGCTTAGGAAATATATTAGTTACTAATTTTATTAATAAATGTAACGACATCAGGCGTAACAATTAATATTACCTTACCTACAACTAAATTATATTTAACATAATAAAAAATTAATACTATCTAATATTATAAGACGAGTGCAGATCCTGTAGCGTTTCTCAGCTAATTTTGATGAAATATTCGGAGATAGCTTGAAACTGAACTTTACGGAGGTACTTGAAAAACCGAGCGAAGTCGTGGGTCGTGTGTTTATTCAGGACTTAGTATCACATTGAATATATCAATAAATTATTTAAGTATAATAATATCACAACTATACTATTTAAAATCTTGCCTCGGAATATTAAAGCGTTTATCGTGGTAAGCACTTAGCAAAATCAAAGTATTGCTTTTAGTTCGTATTGCCTAAATTGCATGATTGATCGATCATAAATTTGACGACTCCACATGTCAACATTCCATCTGATTATACTTTGTGCGTGACTGGCGTAAAAGCCTTATTAAGTTCAGAGATATAATTCAAATGCCCGTCTCGCATTTGATACACAATACCTACGTTATCGTGGCCTGCTGGCAATATTTTATACTTGGTATTGTCCGCAGCTTCGGTTGCATTAATGTAGATTTAGTTAATATATTTGTATCCTCGGGAACAGTACTTTTTTCTGGATGTAAAGTATAAGTAATTTATAGTTAAGTGTAAGTATAGTATAGTATATAAAAATAAGTTTCAAATTAAGTTACGATAATTTGTGATTAAATTGCATTATTGTAAATATGTCGCATATTGTTACGACTGCCTACGTCAATGGTTTTTTTTGTATACCTACATTATAACCGGTATAAATATATAAGAGAATGCATATAACTATTGTACCTTCATAACTATGAATGCATATTCATATTCATCGTGACATCTGTGTTTGTTTACAGCCGATCGTAAGATAGAGGACTAGACCTGGGTCGAGCAGAGTCATGCATTTTTTTATAGGAAGGTCTCAGTAGCAACACGCAGTCTGGTAATGAGTCCAGTAGCTGGCAGCCTGCTATTACGCTGGACCTATAAAATATGTACATGTTAAAATAAGGTGCATTACCTTTCCCACCGTTTAAGGGATATGCAGGCGTCAGTTTACCGTATGTAAGTAAAGATATTATTAGATATTATTGTCGTCAAAATAAACTTCATAAGCATAATTAGTTCTTTATGCGATAAATAGAGCTTTGAAGCTTTCTCTTAAGGCTGGATAATATTTTATACTTATCATGTCAGATGTGTAGAAGCTGCGTCGTACCATAAAGATATATCTACTCACATTATAATCTAAAGCTTTTATTTTAATATCGAAGTCTCGCGTCATCTTACCTACGGCGTTAACAAATAGCCGACTTATTTATGTCTCGAAAAAATCGCTTTGTACGTGTAGTCTAGCGTGTAAGTTTGAAGTAACGTCCGCCGTGCCGCCCGCTGTGCAGTTGGCATGAACGACTAATAGCTGCATGTTAATCGACAGGCGATCATTGTCGGCAATCACTTCGGGAAAATAAAAAACTAGAGCGTCATACGATATCTCAAAAGATAAAATTCGTAATCCGTTCCACGTATTGAATATCGATGGATAGACATAACACGATTGTAACTCGTTTTTTTAGGTGTCAGTTCTGTAATCAAAATCATCAATAAAAGCTAACTAGCTTCGAAATAATGATCGTAGTGATTCAGATTATGTATAAGGTTTGTAATGGATTGCTCTTTGCAGTTTGAATATAACGATTATTACCAGCATGTCATCTCTTTATAAATATTATTTCGTATGACATTATATTAGGTATATTGTTAACTTATTTCTAATAGAGTTAAATTTTAAACAAAGTTTATAGTCATGATTGAGTGTTGTGGCGGCCTCTTGTGCTGAATAGTAATACTGTTTGAAGCGTGTTAATATCAAAGTTGTGTAAAAATTTATCGATAGATGGCGTAAGTTTACAACTTATAATAAAATTTAATATGATATGAAACTACTTAATTGTAATTGTTTTTGTTATAATATATTGCAATATTCATATTACACTTAATTTATTATTTTATTTATAGAATATTATTAGATAAGCAAACGGTTAGACATCTCACTTGACAGTAGTGTCATCAGTAATGCCAAATTGTCAATGTCAAAGTCAAAACAAAATTGTCAAAGGGATAAATACACCTGTACAAGTGTACAGTATTTTTAAAGTCCTAAATAATATTGACGTACTTTCTACATTTATATAGTGTAATCAATACGAAGATGCAAGGTACAGCACGAAATACCTAAGCTAAGTTATTATTTATCTTATACAACCTCAATCCTAACAAACATATAGGTCATCCAGCTGGAGCCTTTTGCAAAACAATGAACACTATGAGATTACAGATGACCAGGCATCTTCTTAATTATGCAAGACTTTTAAATAATATACAAAGGATAAAAACAAGCCTGCCGCATAATGGTTTCTACTCAACTTTTAGCATAGAAGCGTTTACCAGTGATCTGCTAGATCGCAATAGAACCAAGATGCAAAGATATGACGTATCGGAAACAAATGTTCAGCACTGTACAACAAGTGCTATAAATAATATATACAGAATGAACAACATAGAAATGGACAACATGTTTACTGAACTTTTATCAAGAAACAAAGACAAACAAATAGCTGCTGTAATTATAGAATGCCAAAAATATCGTAAATATATAACGTTTGTGTCTTTAAAAAAGCTTTTTAAACATTATAGTCACAATGGAAAGCCAGATATGATAATTGTTCTTCAAAATTACTGTGAATCCAAAGATGAAGTGTCATATAAACAAAATGGAGAATTTTTACATTATTTAGCTAAAGCTGAATGTATGAGAGGCAATTCAGAAAAAGGGTTGTCAATACTAAAAGATATTTATGCTAAATATAATACTTTAAGGAGTTTTTACAGGATAATATTAAGAGATTTGATACAAGATTCAGTATTAAATAGATCAGAAGCATCTCTAATGGTATTTAAGAAGTATGTTTTGGAGTTTAGCGAGGAATGGTCTGAACACTATCCACTGGTTTGTTTCTGGCACATTTGCTGGGCTAGTTCATGGTTTTCTGACCAGACATTGTCCAATGAACTGTTAGAAAATTCTGAAGTTCTTCAAAATATTGTCAAAGATAAGTAAGTATGAAATTTATATGCATCTTAACTGCTGGTAAAGACCAATTTTTATATAGGTTTTCGTTAGAGTTTAAAGATGTGAATGGCAGATGTTAAATTGTCTTACTACTTATTTAATAATTAAACTTGTTTTTAACTGATTTGGGACTCCTATGATTACAACTCATTATATAGAAGGCTATTTTTAGCCAAACAGCTAGTTTTCTATCTTAATCCTTAAAATTTAGAACATGAATCTAAATTAAACTTCTTTATTATACTACCAAGATCACTTAGCGATGCATCATCTTGTGTGTATCAGCAGACTCTTGTGCAATATAATATATTTTCCTAAGATGGCTAGTCTCCATTTAGATTGGCCACTCTGACTGAAATTTGATTAGGAAGTCTTTATAATCAGTTGACAAAATAAACCATATTTACTGTCAATACCAAGAATTAGGATATAAGAATATGAAATATAAGAAAATTGTATGCCTATAACTTAATTTGTGTAATTTTGTGTTTCTAGGGCAACAGCATTCAGCATAACAGCTATAAGAGACTACAATGAAGATGCAGTGGTGCGGTTGCTCCAGAGTCTTCTCAAATATGATATGATGTCGGAGTATGTGGCTGTGTTGCAGGTGCTCTTTAATTATAAGTGTAAGTACATCTATTCTAACTCTATGAAGAGGTGAAGTCTTGTTTGTTTGTGTGAAGAGGTACCTAGTAAGTGACAAGAGATCAGTATTCATTTTAACTTCGTCAGTAAATTTTATTTTCTATAACTATATCCTTATAATCATATTTCATTTAGTCACCTACTCCACATACATATGTATGTATATATGTAACCATAGTTACAAAGAATTCTACGAAGTCAAGCGAACAATGCCGAAATACTACGAACGTAATTCGACTGCTTGTGTCAAATGCATGGTTGTGTGCGTGTAGTGTTTTTTCATTAATTTAATGTATTTCTAATGCATATTTTATAAAAATATTAGGATTCGCCCCTCCTCTTTCATATAAACTTTAACTGTGCCAAATTTCATACTCCTGCATCCGCGCAATTTTCGTAAAAAGGGATACAAAGTTTTTGCTTGACGTATTAATATATAGACATTTAATAATTATTATTACTGCCAAAGAGGCACGAGACGCTTATTTACCGAATAGCTGACCTGCGCAACTGTTTGCTTCGCATAAGAGAAAATTCCCCGTTTTTGCAACATTTTTAATTGATACTCTGCTCTTATTGGTAGAAGCGTGATGTTATATAGCCTACAGCCTTCCTTGATAAATGGGCTATTCAAGACTAGAAGAATTTTCAATTCGGACCAGTAGTTCCTGAGATTAGCGCTTTCAACCAAACAAACAAACAAAGTCTTCAGCTTTATAATATTAGTATAGATTTAGTTGCAGCAGCACACTGGTTGCCAGATACAATATGTAGATTTTAATTAATTCTGGTATTCTAAGACTTGACAGATTAAAAGTGGTTTTGACGCTAGCTTTTTGAACCAATATACTGTTTTCACTAGTCTCACGCAACTACTAGAACGAAAAGTGTCAACTGTCCTACCATGGATTAGCATAACCGATGTAACCTTACGCCGAAATATTCCCGAAAGAGTTGCTAGAGGTGTATTACATCTGCATTAAGTGTACCTGGGTACTGCCGACTACAAAGGTGGTAGGTCTAGCCTATTGCTACCTACCACCGTGGGCACGGTTTTAATCTCCTTAAGAAGTAACATTTGACCCGCGATCGAACCTCGGACTTCAAGCACAGCACATTCAGTACCGCTGCGTCACTAGTGTTAGGAATTTAACCTTGTTTGGGCATAGACACATCCCAAATTTTAGCCATTAAAACACTTTTCGCCTTCAGATTGCCCACAAAATAGGTGTTGGCCTTTTGCCATATCTGTACGGTATACCAGAATCCGTGTTAATACTGAGTATTTTCTCACAGAAAGCTGAGGCTTTCATTATTGTCCCTGACAAATCAGCTAGAGGCTATACAACCGCATACATACGTATATATGAAGTTTCTAAGTGATAGTCTACGTAAGTTGTTATGTTCGAAATTGGCACAATTTCGCACAGTTTTATCTAAAATGTACTAAAGTGACAATAGTTTTATCATCGTACCAGTTGAAAGGTCCGTGATCCCAGTGTCCTATAATGATACTATAACAAATACAACACTATTTAGGTCGCTATGAATATAGTTATGTATCAATGAACCTTTATGTATGTGGTCTTAAGGGTCAGTGTAACTTAGTAATAATTTGTATGCTTACTGTTTTGGGAAGGTACTGCGAATATTTGCGGTATTTCGAACCCGACACCTCATGTACAGTATTTTCATACGCTACGCTACCGAGGCAGCAGTGGATCACATACACACTTGGGAAATTTAAAGGCACTTATAGAATGTAAATACGAACTCGGAACCAACAAGCACCTGTCAGATGTTTCTTTCTCTCGTCTCTCACATACTAATGTCATCTAATTCGAACCAAATGCCTACACGGAGCGTAGAAAATAGCTTTGTTTTAGCTACTTTATATTGACAAATCTTCAGTGATGACTAGACCATGGACCATGATGGATCAAGGATTGCGGCGAGAAAGTTCTCACTCTTTTACCAAACATCGCTGTCGTCGAACAATATTTGATAGTTTTTCTAGTTACAGGCAAATCCAGGCAAACAGGCAGAATGGAAAGATGGCCTTCTATCTTTCTATTCTGCCTGTCAGCTGTTGTGCCTTCAACGATCTAATATTACCCAAAGTTGCCCAAAAAGTCATCAGATATACTGTTAATGTTGCACCGCAATCGCATATTTTGCTTGATTTTGGGTGATCGCTATTAGTGTTTTGGATAGTGGTATATATCTCTGTGGTATGACCAAATTTGTGAGACTGTCTCCCCTAGGAGACAGTCTCACAAATTTGGTCATGCTTCATGTATCTAGTAAATCTGGAGCTCGGACTACAGCTTGTCATTTAAACGTCATGTTTATGTTCTGGTAACTCCAAATCGTACAGTTTTCTGACAACTTTTGACTGTGGTCTACTGTTACCATATTTTTGCAACGCTTGCCAATCGTGACTCTGGAGTTACCTAGTCCAGTGATAAGGAAAACAATCCAATAAAATACGGGTATGAAATAAATACAATGAAGGATTCCCAGTTAATTTTAAAAGTACCTACTTACCATAATCAAGGTTATTTTATTATTTCTTGTCAAAAGTCACTAAACTAATACAACAGTCTTCAATTGTCATAGCAACTATGTACACATAATTAAATAGAAGTAAGTAAGTAGGTATACTTTAATTAAACTGTCAAACATAAAATCGTATCTATTATCTCAGTCCAAACACAATAAATAAATAATAATACTCCGTTTGAAAATAATGGAAGTTTGCGTTCCTAATCAAACGCCCTCGTGAACTTAGTACAATTAACAGTTTGAACTCCCGACCTTATCATAGGTATCTTATAATAAATGTTCGTAGCTCCAGCGAAATAATTCCTGACGATAGTCGAGTCTGCCTCAGTTTAGTGGTATAAATTCAATACGCGTGTTTTATTAGATTTGTGCTAAGTACACCAATTTTTCTAGCGCAGCACGGAATTTGGATACGAATTAATCCTACCCATATTAAGTCAGAGCTAAACGTAAATACCTATAGGCGAAATGTAATGTGAGTTACCACTTCAGTATGTATTGCCGCCCTATATACATTTTACATCAATTTTACAAGGAAACATTATGGCTCCAAAAATATATAACTGGATCCCAAGGTCTATACGAAATATAAATGATATTAATGTATTTAAACATATGCTTAGGACGTATTACTTTTTTATTTTATTTTGCTCGTCAATATGACCACACTCCGCTTAATGGTAAGCAGTCGTGTGGTCTAAGAGCAGTGGCCTCCACACCGTCGTCATAGCTACCTGAATATAATAATAATATACCTATATTTATCAAATTTATATAGCAGCGATAGGTCAGTGGGGAGACCAACAGACTGCAATGCAGAGGGTCTCGTGTTCGAACCCACGTCGCGCACCTCTGACTTTCGGAAGTTATTTGACTTTTCGAAATTATGTGCGTATTGATTGACAATTATCGCCTGCTCAGTGTCTCGGAGAGCACGTCAAACCGTTGGTCCCGGCTGCCATGAACATCTATAGCAGTCGTTATTGGGAAGTCAGTGCCCTATAATATCCTGACACTGGTCTAGCCTTAGGGTATCGTAAGCCTTCGAGTTGCGGAGGTCAGGTGGCAGCCGCCCCGTGTAAAAACTGATATCCAGTCAAATCCGGTTAGACTAGAAAAGCCGACCCAAAGTGACTTGGGAATAATAAAGGCTAGGGAGAAGAATTTAATTGTTATTGATAATTGTTATTGCATGCATGTACAATTTTGAATAATTAATTCCTGTAATTTTGTTGTAAACATTTGCATACAAGAAATGATAGAATGTTGATTACCCTAGAAATGGGGTAATCTACAGAGAACCAAATATTTATTGATCAACTGCATGTTACTTGTATGACGCAAATAAATTAATTTGATTCGATTTGATTTGACTATGTATATTAATTGTATAAAATAATACCATCTACAAATATATATTTACCAGGATTAAATTATACGTAGGAATATTTACTGCGTTTCTGTAGACTAAATAAAGTGCCGACATCGCTTCTCTAGGTGCCGGTCGCTAGGAACGCCCCTGAACTATTGTGTTGAGCCAAGAAATGTAAGAGAGAATTCATAAATTTGTCTCGCGGACCGAAATGAATAAATTTTGCATATTTGCGGTTTGTTAGATAGTGTTATGCAGTCTGCACTTCTACGGTGTAAATTATTTATTGTTCTATGAAGTTTATTCGTACTGCAGATGCAATTTTGCGATCTTCACCGCACTGCTATCTCAATAGATCGCGGTGAATATAAGATACGTGGCATTGTGTTTAGTTGCATATAAACAGTGGCACGGCTTGGCCTCGCTAACGCCACCGCTGCACTCAAATTGAAACGCCCAAAATTAGTTTATATGAACAACCGTTATTGTTTTCCATATTATTCGGACAGTTTAAGTGTAGGAAAAGTGATTTTGTTGACATGTTATTAGAATTTTTAATTTCTATATTTTTCTTACATGTGATTTATTAGGTGAACGTTTTACTTGAATTGCTACGTAACGTATTTAGTAGCTCTGTTTATAAACGGAAAAAATATTTTATAAACATCAAGTAAAAGGTAAAATAAATAAAACTGTATAAATACTTTAGACTACGTTGTTCATTTATATTGCCGATCTTGGACAGCGGCAGTGACAGACTATTCTTTTAGGTATAGTTAGATTTACCTACATGCTAAGATATAACAATTCTTTGTGTTGATATTAGGATATCTGCTGGATAGTTACTAAATTCAAATGGTATCCTAACCATTGCACTATTGGTAGGACTTCCTCCTTTACTCTTATGTTAAAGGATAAACAAAAATACTCGTAATGCTATTGAGATACAAACAGATAGCTAGCTTATTATAAATAGGTATAGAAGTTCCCACAGCCTGGTGATAACTTTCGTGTTATAGTTCGAAACACTTTTCTCCATATCGTATAGAAATAATTTAATGGATTAAGGTCAGCTACTTATAAATCAATTTTACAGCTAAATAAGTGATAGCAAAGATTTATAATACCTATATTTTTGTATTTCAGTGAAGAACAGAGATATCCGTGGATGTTCTGAGATCATCAGAAATTGTCAAGTACTTGGAGTAACTCTGCCTTCAAATCAACAAGGACGATACATCACGATGCTCATACAAAACAAGAAGCCAGATCCCGAAGAGTCATTGACGAAACCTCGCTTCAAAGACTTCAAACTTAAATTCTAGTACTTAAATCTTGTGCAGTTTTCTGTATATAGTAGAATGTATATAATAAATTATAAGCGAAACATTTGGTTATTTTTCATTCACACTTTTAAATGTTATTAATGTATTTTCTTTTCTTCGATTTTCACTTTAAAAAAGACAGCTCTTGCACCAAATGTAATGCCTGTGTCGCGGGGAACTTTACCAAATTTCAAACATTGGACTTAAAGAACTCGGAACAACTTTTCGCAAATCACACGAATTTTTGCCTCACGTGGGAATCTAATCCACATCACTCAGCGCAATGACAGTAGCGAAGCGACCACCAACGTATCATTAAACCATTACGCCATCCGTGAAGTTATTATATCACTACTTGTGGATATATCGCACGATAATTGACAAAATCGATTCTGCGAAAAGCTATTATTACTAAGTACCTACTATCCGAACTAGGAACACACCCCATAAGTTATTATGGCATAATAGAAACGTGAATTGGTGGCAAAAGAAAATGGAAGCATTTCGGTAATGGAATATGACAGCACATTAGAGATAATTGATGACATTGCGATGCTTTATCATTGATGTTATCTGCTTCAACATTATGGAATAGGTACCTAGTCAGATGTAATGGAAAGTATCGAAACTGTGTGGCAAAAATTGCTAATTGATCTAGCGAAATTAGGTCTAAACATGCGATAGTACGTGGTTCTATAGGAATTTTTTGGAGGTTACCGGGGTAGGTATCATCATTACCATCTTTCTTTTACCCCGGTGAGTCCAAAATAGCCCCTCCGCCCGACTCCGTGGAGGGGTAGGCGTCAATGCATTCCCGCACGTAAAAAAAAAGTGTCTTAAAAATTTTGTTTTATGTGGTGTATAGTTCTAGAATTCTCTACCGTTCCAATGGCTCCCAACACGGTTTAATTATCTGTCATGTGGACTCCAACAGTAGTTATTTTGAGAGGCCATTGACTTCCTACTTATATCGCTAGAAATCTCAAATCTAATGAAATATTCGGTAAATGGCTTAATGACATCTTAGGTATTTAAGACATTCCGACTATATTAAACTTTGTTCCTGTTACGAGTTGCCTGACATTTGGTTTCAAAAAGTGTAGTGTCGCCGGGAATACGTCGAGTTACCAGTAACCCTGCATAACACACGGCATAATGTGTAGGTGTATTGTTAAAAAACTTTATTTTCAGCCATCTCCAATTTAGTGTAACTGTCTAGAAAGTTTAGCCGGTTATTTCTCGAAACTGGCCCGTCTTGAGAAATCAGTCGGTTCGACTTTTTGCTTTTCTTGATTTTATCTAGTCTCAATTTGTACAGTCCTATTTGCATCACGACTGACTTTAAGGCGATAATGACAGCCCAGTATTGTGTTATATTATGGATGAAATAGGTGACCCTTTGACCTATACTATAGTCTGTTGAAATTAAACACTTTATACGGATTTTATCGCGTTGTTTATTTTACTTTAAACACTGTTATTACATAATTTTGAAAACTCTTATACTATAGTCTTTTGGTGCTTCACAATAGTATTTTGATTTGTGTCTGAGGTTTCTTTATTTAAAAAACTAGAGGTGCCGTTTCACCCGCGTTTATGATTACTGCGCCGTCCCCGTTCGTAGCGTGATGTTATATAGCCTTCCTCGATAATTATGCTATCCAACAATACCTAAAATAATTTTTCAATTCGAACCAGTAGTTCCTGAGATTAGCGCGTTAAACCAAACAAACTCTTCAGCTTTATAATATTAGTATAGATACCTACGTAAAAGAGGACGATCTTATTGGTACTCACTGAACAAGGGACGCACAACTAGTTGAAAGTTAACGCTGTGTTTGAGCCTGTTAACTAAGATACCTAATTAAATTATAGAGTTCTTTGATTAGTGGTTACCATGCTTACGTATCTGGACAAGACTAGGCATTATTCTTTAAATTAGACCTAAATACCTTGCGAAACGTGGCCGTCATTGGCCAATTGCGTAATATTTACGATATCAAGTTAGTTGCACAGTTTATATCAAGAGCCATTTAATAAATAACGTTAGAACAATGACAATTGCGAATCAAAAGGCCAATGCAACTCACGTGTCAAATGTAAGCTAAGAGTGTACTTGATAACACCATTATTTATGTTTGTACGTTCGTTTGCCCTAATTACGTCCGTCTTTATTTAACTACCAGTATCTCCTGCGTATTATTCAATTCAACAATACTTCTTGGTTTCTATAATATAATAAAATTATAACAAGTTTGGTCAAAAAGGATATCTACACGACAAGAGAGACAATTGACAGTACCCATGTCAAAATTGTAGTTCTAATAGTATTCAGAATGATGTTGGAAGGATTCAATTTAGGTTTAAGCAGTGCTCTTAGTTTCTTTTTAAGCGCCACATCGTAAAATATGTCTACCATCGTACCATTTGAGTGTAATAGATATCTGGAAATGTGACCATTAGTATACTTATAGTTAGGTATTTTGCACCGTAAATACTACATAAATACACAAGCATATATAACTAGATTTTATACAGAATACCTACACGAGAGGGTAAATTTCCTATTGCACTAAAGTAAGTATTTGCCACCAGATTATTTGCTTTTTTCTATCAGCACGTAGTACTCCACTGCTGGACCTAGGCCTCTCCCGATATGCGTCATGGAAATGTAAAGATTGGTCTTATCGCAAAAATGTATACCTACAGCCATTAATCGATTTTACTCCACTTTTAATTATTTTAGCTGTTGATTAACTTCTTTGATTATTTTTAATTACATTAAAGCCGTACAAAACTCGATGTATAACGTACTTTAGATTATATAAAAACAAAGAACGTTTTGTTCCATATGTGTTTTGTATATATAAAATACTCTACCTCGTTATCTTTACATACTTAAAGTGAATTTAATTATTATTTTTGGTCTAAAATACACGTTTTGCACTTAGTATGTAATTATTTAGTAGCTATAAAATATAGGTATAAGAACTCTCTATAGACTTGAATACAAAGTCAAATATAAGGGATATCTAACAGACTTTCAAGGTGTATATTTACAGATTTATTTCATACTAGATTTTGCCCGCGGTTTCACCCACGTAAGTCCCGTTGCCGTGGGAATATCGGGATAAAAAGCATATGTGTGAAACCAGGTCTCCAGCTATCTACATACCAAGTTTCATCGCCATCGGTTCAGTAGATTTTACGTGAAAGAGTAACAAACATCCATACATCCTCACAAACTCACATTTATAACATTATATATAATAAATGTGAGTTTGTGAGGATGTGTATATATCTTATTCAAAGAACAAATTAGACTGAAATAACACCGCAGTTAGCCAAATGGCAGTATATTATTGGCTTTGTATACAAATTCTGTGTTACTTACCATCAATTCAATATTTAAAAGGTTTGCCCATAGAGGCAATAAAATAGTACATATTATTATATTTATTGGTACAAATCAAAATATTAAATGTAAAAATGACAGCCCAATTAAAGTTATGGCTATCTATTATTATGTCGTGATTGATAAGCGTAGGTACCTATATAGTAATCATCTAAGGCAAGAGGTAGTCACTGAATAATTAATACCCTCGTGAAACAAAATTTTGTGCAGTTTTGATTCTCGCGAATATATCAAACCTTTAATATTGCCATTATATTCTCATGTATAGGTATTTTAAATTGTTCGAGGAAACCTTGCCACACGTTCATTCATATAATCAGAGTAACGTTTTGAGAAAAGGCCAAATTAAGAGACTAAATTATACATGAAAATGAGAGAGATTAAAGTAAAAATAGGAGCTATTTCAGGCTCGTAGCGAGTGGAAATTGATAGATTCTATCTACTTTTTCGGTAAATAGATATGCAACCATCCGACTATCGCACCGACTACGGTGGAGTTTGGAGGCACCAGCACCCAAATCAGGAAAATTCAGAGCATCTATCCGTTTTCAGTAATTCTTTAAATCCTTACCCTTCGCGGGACAAGTCGTCTAGTACTTGCATATCGCGTAATTCTGCATACGACTGTGTAGGTACCTACTACAATGCAATTATGTAAGTGTAAACGAGACATCAAATGGGCATAAGTATCGTTAGAATTATCTAAAAGCTAGCGCCCCATGTGTCTACCATGTGTCATGTGTCTACCTAAATTGTTTATCTGCTGATTTTGATATGGGTACGGCTACATAGGTATAAAACTATGATTCTTAATTATCACACTCATACAAGCTCTTTTAAGCTACCTTTCTTTTAAGTGCTATATTAAATTGTACCTATACTCGTATTATCTTAAAGATGAACACAAGCAATTAAAAATACTATTACGATGGACAAGACAAGGCGATCGTTGACCTTTCATTGACCTATAAAAACATAGGTACTTAGATATTACTCGATAGCTAAAACGATACAAGTATTATTCTTAGGCCAATGTAATCTAAGTGAGCATAATTACAAAGGTTTTCTTAGGCAAGATGCCTACAGAATAAAAGGCAATGAACTGACATCTGTTAGGTTATCGTCACAAACATTTATTGTTATAAATGAATAGTAGTCACTACGTGATGTATTTATATAAACATTTTTGTACTGATAGAGTTTCATTCCGGGTTGAGTATGTTACTTACCTACATGTGTCTGTTTTGTGGCTACAAGCATGGTTTCTGTTCAACGGATCGATCACGACACGTGCAGATTATGATCATCACTGGTACCATTAGTAATTGATCACCTAATGAGTAAAACAGACATTGCTATATACATAGTCTCACGCTTCTGTCTCTGAAAGTTCAAGCACAAGTGCCAGCTATTAAAGTGCTGCCAATTATGATTTTAGATCCCACGTAGTAGTTAACCCAAATACTCTTTGCCAATCTGGTAGGCGAACTTAGGATTTCATGCATAGCAGTTGCATTCACTACGGCAATACTCCGAGATATTTGAATACTAATATTTTGCACTCAAACGTCTAATTACAGTTAGTGCGTAGCTCAGACTAAGTAAGAGAGCATTCACTCGAATGCTTATTAGGTACAAGTATTACAACCTAATTGAGTTGTCTCTAGTACGTAATACATATTAACTAGATGCATCCGCAAATGATTGTGTCGAGTCTGCGTGTTCTTGCGTCCGTTGTTCCAATTTTGATAAATTTAACCGCGATCCGGAAATTATTTCTAGTTTGAAGTTGTCATTTTTTTTTCATTTTTACAGATTCATTTTCTGATGTAGGTTATAATATTAACTGTCATACTGCTGGGTATGAGCTTGTTCTCAGTGTGAGAAGAATTAGGCCATAGTCCACTATGCTGGCCCAGTGCGGGTTAGTACACTTTACATATCTTCGAAAACATTACGGAGAACACTTTGACATGCAGCATCCCTACAATCCCTTCCCGTTAAAGCGAGATATAATTAACTATTTAATACGCGCATAGATTTGAAAAGTCAGAGATGCGTGCCTTGGTAGATCATACGGCCAAGCAAAGGAGTGGAAGTGGTGAAATTGATTTACTCCTTTGTCTTCTTAGTCAAATTTCAACAGGTTTATAAAAATAAAATACACACGGTTCTATACAAACCTTATATTTATTGAGATTTTTCGTATAACTATATCTAAAATTAAAACTTAAAAATAAATATTTATCAAAAACGAGTGATTTCATTCTCCTTAGGTTTGGTCTCAGGCTCTGGAAAGTCGCGCGCTTCTTTCCTCCGAAGACTGTACAGCAATCTGTGAAATAAACAAAGGTGTGTTCAATAAAGGTCCAAGTTCTTTTACGCTTTTCTCGCAAGAATATACTTTATTTATGTTTAAACTCGATAAAAAAATATTGTTAGCCGGCAAATAGCACTATTTCTTACTTTGCTAATAATTATATTGTACTTAAGTGTTATATATTTTACGAAAAAATAAATGCAATCTGTATTTTAACCTAAACAGAGTAGGAAATTATCAGATTACCGACATAATATTTTATTATAAATATAGTAGGTATGTTGGTTTTATAACAGCTAAACCTTTGAATAAGAATAATACTGTCTTCTGTTTACGCGAATGTTATTCATTGAAATTAAACTACTATTATTTTTATTTATTGTTTACACTGTATTACAAAATATTTAATTTACTGTATTATAAATTAGCTTATAAATTAGTAAAATAAAATCAATAGTAGAAGTTTAAATTATGATGCAATTTAGTTAGCTTGAACTCTCGCGTTGGTAGACTAACCCTAAACAAAAGAAACGTCTGCCGTTGCAGTTAGACTTATTTCTGAATGACGCATAAGCATGAACGAGTTTATAGTCATACTCTTATTTAACTTCAGTATTCCCTAAATATTTTATTTTATTATGTGTTTGGTGTACATAAACACAGCTCTAATAAATAAGTATAATTCAAATTATGAACAAGATCGCCACAATCCTGAGCGCGCAAAACAATCTCCATCTTTATTACAAGTCAGTCGAGATTGAAATACGAATGTGCTTTTATTCTCATGTTCCATCTGGCGATATTTGATTTCTGTCTTTTCCTATATTCTTATTATATTCGCTTTTTACGAGTGCGGTATTCGACAAGTTATAAGGAAATACTATGAAGCACATGGTGATGTCTGAAGTCTCCGCTGGTAGATTGTACCTACCTACTTTTATGAGTGTAACGAAATGCTGTCGAATTTTATTGTAATACGACATTATATAAGAGAAGTATTTTTTTTGTTATGTTTAAAAAGATACAATCATATTATAGTTAAGATTTTTACGAATACCTGTTAAATTATATTATAATTATTATAAATTACGCTGTATGATACTCGGGATTTGAAAAACCTATCAATGACGTGCAAAATCTAATTTAGTTGGCTGTTGCAAATTTAGTCAACCGGTCACAACAGTTGTCATAAGTTTGACCGTCTGTCAACAGCTTTTTATATTAATCAGCCTTTTAGAAGCTGGTACCGTCCGTGCGTTCAACCGTCTTCTGTATGCATAACCCAGAGAATAAGGCTCCAGTGGTAATATGGTCATTAAATAATCTCTCAGGAAGGATTGATGAAATATAATGCTGATGTACCCGCTGCACCGGTTAAACTGTGACTTGCGGATTATATACTGACGGATATCATCAAATCAATTAGTAGGCAATGACTCCACATAGTCTGGCTTTCAGAATCAAGATAAGGCTAAGCTTTTAAATGGTTCCTTGCCATAAAATAAGTGTAACAAGCAGTTTATTAGATTTTCTGATGAAATGTGCTTCTATAGACATTGATACCTACCTATATATTATACTAGACGTGCCCGCGGTTTCACCCGCGTTTATCGTTACTGCGCCGCCCCCCTGGGTCGTAGCGTGATGTTATATAGCTTATAACCTTTCTCGATAAATGGGCTATCCAGCACTAAAATAATTTTTCAATTCGTACCAATAGTTCCTGAGATTAGCGCGTTCAGCCAAACAAACAAACAAACTTTTCAGCTTTTTAATCTTTGTATAGATTAGGATGCTCAACGCTGAAACGTGCTCTTTCCGCGGCAAATTTACGATAGCACTAACCTAGTATTGAGTGTTACAGGCAGCTTTAATTTAAGGTACGATTTTCTGAGTAAGACTATTTAAAGCGGAGTAACAAAGAACAGCGTAGGTTGACTAGAATAGAATACAAATTGGCAAAGTAGATGACCAATAATTGTTCACCATTGACGATTGAAATTGCTTTTTTACCGGAGTTCAATGTCGTGAAATAGAACGATTCCTATTGAAAAAGTTAATGCTATTAAAATTAATGGCATTAATGGCGTAATAGTCTTAGTGATCGCTTCGCCACTGTGACTGTTCCGTATATTGTGGTTTCGAATCCCACACGGTACAAAAATTAGTGTGATATAAGAGCAAGTCTATTAGCATCTACCGAGCACATTATCGGCAAACGTACTCCTATTAGTAAAGTTTTAATTGAAAAACTAAATAACACTGTCCAACCCGGCAATCGAGCTGCAAATCTCACGATCGCGCGCAATTATTAACACAAACTTATACCTCTGGTCTAACGAGGCAGTCATACTGCGCGATTAATAAAACCCTAAGCCCTTTCTAGAAATTAAATTATTGATAAACCGAAAGCCTTATTAAGAACTAACTTTCCCGCGCAACTTCGACTGCATCACAGAATTTCTCCCGTTTTTGCAACATTTTTATTGATGCTCTCCTCCTATCGTCGTAGCGTAATGTTATATAGGCTTTCCTCGATAAATGGGCTATACAACGCTACAAGAACTTTTCAATTCGAATCAGTAGCTCTTGAGATTAGCGCGTTCAACTAAACAAGCAAAATCTTCAGCTTTTTAATATTAGTATTGATAACACTTATTTAGGACTGTAATAAAACGAACAGCTGTATTAAAATTAACATGATTACTAACACTCAAAACGTAGCAACTAACCGTGGTATTGCTTTAATAATTCAGTAAACTCACTAATCAATACACTTTGACGTTTATATGTACCTATTACTAGCTATGCCCGCGGTATCACCCGTGTTTATGGTTACTGCGCCACCCACATAAGTCGTAGCGTAATGTTGTGTAGCCTATAGCCTTCCTCAATAAATGGGCTATCCAACACTAAAAGATCTTTTTAATACGAACCAGTAGTTCTTGAGATTAGCGCGTTTAACCAAACAAACTAACTCTTCAGCTTTATAATATAAGTATATATTTTAAGAACTAAATAAATTATTGATTTTAGACTTTGACTTATAAGTTGTAACTCATTAAAAACTACATGATTTATAAAAAAGTCATTACGAATAAACTATTTGTCTAAGATTTACTGCACGGATGGCGCAGCGGTTTACATACGCGGCATTGCCATTGCGCCGAGTATTGTGGGTTCGGTCTCCATTCGGGACAAAAAATGTGTGATCCACACATTCCGAGTTTCAATGTTTGTTAATTCCCCCGTGACAAAGGATTTAAAACTAGTGCCTTAAAACAAATGTTTGCTATAATTTAACTTATTTATGTGATACAGCGGTCTAACTATTGCAACCGCTTAAGAATAACGTTATAATAATGCTATTCTGGCCTTATCTTGCGTCCCCTACAATCGTATAGGATTGAAGTGTGATTTATATCTAGTAATCATGAAGTTCATAAAGCACACTATTTAATAGAGCAATTTAATATTCCTATTAACAAAATCAAAGTTTAAACAAATGTCAGAACGATAAAATAGTACCTACTGCAAATATCTTGGACCGCGCGTCCCAAAACTTAGCTAACTAAGTTGTAACGGGTCAGACAATAGATAAACTAAAGCCTGGGCCATTGTGTTTCTCTTTGGTCAAACTCATATCTAATTGAGTGTGTTCACAATATTGTTATTGGTGCTAAGTTCTCTTAACTTTGAGATTGCCAAACATTATGATGTTTGCGTAATTCTAACTATATATGTATATAATATTATAAAAGCGAGTGATAGTTTGTTACGCTTTTACATCTTAACTACTCGACCGATTATCATGGAAATTCGAATACCCGTCATGGGGAAGGGATAAGAATAAGGGATAAGGGACATCGAGTACCTTTGTATATATATGGGCAAACAGGTACAAAATAGGAGATGGATATGATGGATATGATGGACTTTCATTACGCAAAAATACAAGTCTATAAAACTATAATAACAAAGATGACTTATATGCTTTTGTTATTAAGTAATACATAATCAGATTACTAAACTATGCAATTGTCTTTAAGAATGGCCCGCAGTCAAAACATTTAGATTTGTTCAATAACAGTTATACAGGTTCAATTGAAATCGTTGACATTCCTATAAAGACTTTATAGTTTTAAAACTATCAACATAGAACAATCTTCAAAGTGACAAAAATAAATCCTGTTCTAATATTGAATCCTAAAATACAACAGGTTTTTTATTGAGAAATCGTGTTTGGCAGCATTCCGAAAGTTATTATAATATTCGTTAATCATGAACATATTTAAATATGCCGCTTTTTTAAAACAAATTAAGTTTTGAAACGGCAATTGTTCTTTGCATTTATATATAAAGGAATAATGACTCGTTCAAGTTTTAACTTTTATTTTTACACGGCATTCACCAGTCGTAATAATAGATACAAATTAAATCACGCGATTTTCTCAATCATTAGAGATCTGTCTACGCAAATCAAGGTCCTACAATTTCCCTTTGTGTCATAACAAAACACGTACTATAAAAAAAATACTATCATAGGGCAAGAGAGGCGATAAAAATACGCATAGAAATAGAAATTGTCGGTTCAAGGCTACGTTAGAGAAATCGATTGATTGACAAAATGATCTATAGTAAGGGCGAGCGCTTGACTTGACCGCAAGGTTTCTTTTTGTCGGGATGTTGAAATGTAATGCAATTGCTTAAGTAACGTGAAGCTATGCGCTTATTTGACAGTTCTTGAGATGCAAGCATAGCTCGTTTTTGATAACAAATTCTCTATCAATATGTCTGTAATGATTATTCAATGCTACAAACGAAATAGATAATCTACTCCGGTACATACATATCATGTATCGTTTATTTTTATGAAAGTACTATATTTTGCCCGCGGCTGCGCTCGCGTATATGTAGTTTGGTTTGTAACAGTACAGTTTGTTCTGAAAGTAACGTACTCTATGTTTTTTCTGTACCCCTGAAAACGTGTATGCGAAATTTCATGATGATCGGTCGAGTAGATAAGGAGTGAAAGCGTAACAATCAAATAAAAAACCCACATTCTCATTTATTATATTAGTGAGGATGTCCGTTGAACATAATAAAGCAATACACGACTCGTCACATACATGTTCATAAATAATCAAAATTTGTAAGACAATGTAAGACGCCGTCATTCTTACTAATATCCTTACTAATATTATAAATGCGAATGTCAGTTTGTTTCTTATATTTCTCTGTTGCTTTCACGCCTTAGCTACTCAACGGATCACGTTGTCGAGGGTACAGAAAAAGGTCTTAGACTTATGACACTGACATAACGTACATTTACGCAAGCGAAGCCGTGGACAATTTCTAGTCATCGATATTACGTAAAATATTTGGTAACATAAAACATTCCAGTAATTTCGTTTGCAATGTAGATATCAACTGGTCATAGTTTGTAATTCTTACGGCTTTTTGACTCACGCTATTCTTTCATATTATAATTATTGTTGTGTTAGGTACGTTAATACTTAGACTGTTCATAATTGCCTCACCGAGACTGTCTGGCTAAACATAAATGAATCAGCAAGTCACTATTGTTGCATAGAATCGGTCTAGATTTTTCCATTCATGATAGACTTGTATTATATGACTGTGCCTGTATGTGTTGGGTAACTATCATGTTAAACAATCATTAAATTACGATTTTCTTATTAACACCGTTAAGACCTTAGGTATGTCATACATATTTTGCCGTATACCAGATACAGTCCAGCCTGCATATTGCTACTTAGAACTTTATGACGGCAAAACCAAATATTTTTTTTTCTACTTGAATGTCTAAACCACTGCCTTTCATGCATAGCTGTTGCATGCAATACTGCTGGGCCACCGAGGTGTCGTAGGAATAACAGAAACGTCAATTAGTCCCTCTATATCTTAAATAAAAGATAACATACATACATACATAAATTCACGCCTGTTTCCCAGAGGGGTAGGCAGAGACTACGGATTTCCATTTGCTACGGTCCTGACACACTTCTCTGGCTTCATTCACTTTCATAACATTCCTCATACACGCTCGCCGGTTTAAGGTGCTCTTAACCTGGCCTTTATCCAGAACGTCTCCGATCTGATCAGGAAACGTTCGCCTAGGTCTTCCCCTTGCGACTGTTCCATTTACACTAGCCTTATAAACTTTCTTAGTCAGTCTGTTCTCGTCCATTCTTTCTACATGCCCAAACCAACTTAACATACCCTTTTCTATTCTCGTCACTATATCCACTTTTATGCCGCATCTCTCTCTAATCACACTATTCCTTATTCTATCTTTCAGAGTCACACCACATATATTTCTCAGCGCTCTCATTTCTACAGCATTTATTCTGCTCTCATGCTTCTTTTGCCATACCCAACTTTCACTTCCATGCATAAGTGAAGGTTCTCCATATATATTTAAGATACTGAAATAAATGAGATGATCACAAAATATGGCACATCCGTAAAACAAGTCATACGGTTAACTATTGCCTCATGTAGTTACAGATTTTTATAAAACTTAAATTAGATAAACATTTCTATTCATATATTTTGTTTAGAAAATCGGCATCCTTGTAATTTTGTGCTTGTATATGTATGATCGCTTAATTTAATAGTTCATCTCATTAAACAACATGAATAACTATAGTTAAGATATCGGATTTGCGTTAGAAAGCATGGATTCGATATAACCACTAGCATTTGAAACAAAAAATTAATTCCAATATCCAAAAAATTTATGTCAGCGCATCCGAATGTTGATCTATTCGTTGTCACTGATTATAATTCAAATCGTCATTGAATATTCGAATCTTGATTGACCGATGGTTCGATCGATCGTGTTTCGACAATCGTAAACGTTCGTTTCGTACACCTCTTTTTTCTCTTTTCAATGGCAAAGAATACTAGTAATCTGTAAACTAAATTATTTGAGAACCATACCTATATTAAATAAAAAGAAGTTTCCTTAAAACACGTTGTAATAAAGTATTATTATATACACTTTAGGTATGTGAATAAAGAGTATAAGTACTATCTTTAAATACATACTTTAGGTATGACCTTACATTGCAAGAGACTGTAAATATGACAGAAACTTACATATGAAACTTACAAATATTTGCATAATGAGAGAATCGATCTTGAAATTGCAAAGTAACAGCAAGGAGACGACTGGTAGCCATCTAAATAAATAAAATGTACTTACAGTAAAATTATAATGGCAGGAACAGCGAGTGCGGCGCTTATGAGGTAGAAGGCGCCAGGCATCGACGATAAGGTGCTCAGGTATATTTTGCTGTAGACTGGCGAGTATACAACTGGCACCAGCGCCTCCGATATGCTTATAAGAGAGCTTGTTTTACCTGAAAGAAAAATAACTGTTGTTTAAAACAATGTTTTCAATCGAACATCAATGTCAGGAATTGGAGTGAATTTTACAATATTGGAATCGATTAGTGGATTAAGTGTTTATCAGTGAAATTATTTTGATATGCAAATATAGAAAATAGCAAAAAATAATTTTTACGTTTATTCCTAAATATTTTTACTGTAGTGGCAGACAAGCATAGAGGCAGCCTAAAGATAGGCAGTGGACGCGGCAATATTCTCCGCGGAGGAGATAAAAAAAAACGATCCCGTGATGTCTCCTTTAGAAATTTTATTGGTTTCTTAGTCTTAAAATAACAATGGCTTCTGAAAAGCAACCGAAGCAACGAGGCGAGGGTAAATATAAATCATTTAAAATAGTGTATAAAATAAGAACCGTATTATGTAGTTTAAGTTCAATTAATGATCTTGCAATTCACAGTGAAGAGTCTCCTGAAAATCTATGGAAAACTTAATCGCCTTACACAATGCAGGCAACAAACATTCAAACATTGGCGTTATGTATAGACAAGTAAGTTTTCACACGCTCGGGCTCAATTCATCCCACAAGCCTCCATCATACGCCTAACTTTTTTCGAACCGTGTCAAAAGGCAAGCAGAGTTCAACTTTATAGACCTCGTGGCATAAGCTAAACTGAGACAATGAAGCTTCTATTCATAAATAAAATTCTACATATTTGTGGACACGGCGTCTACATCCGATATGAATAGTCTAATAACTCACTTAATATTTATTATATTCAGCCTCCTAGAGGTGTACCATGATTAGCTCATGATTAGATAAAAATCGATTGATTATATACTTCCATTATATGTATATATTTGGAAGTAGGAAGTCCTATATTGTTTGTCGTTGACCTGACATATTTAGGAATTATGCCATTGGGTGGGGGTTATCGTATTATAGTTTAGTTCAAGTCAACGATGACCCCAAATACTTCGTTGTACGTTCGTATAAGTACCAACAGCTATACACGTACCTACTTCATCACGTATGAGACGTATGATGCATGCATGATGCATGGTTAGTGACGTTTCATCTCCGAATTTCTCAATTTAGATTTAGGTCGCATTTCATAGGGATAGAATCTTTTTTTAAGGTCACATTTGCTGATTTCGAATAATTACATACTCCACGTTTCTGATTGAAAATATCACAAACCAGCACAAGATATGAAGCCCGAATCTCACCATTAATAGATATCCCACTAGTTTTACTATGTTTTTTTGTTTGGAGCAATTATAGCCAACATGAGAAATGAATTATCACGGTATTGATGATTTGGTTTAAAAGATAGCTTTAAGAAAAACAGTGCTTGCTATCGGAGACTTTTATCGTGATTTGTAAATATTTAAAACTTAATATATAACTTTGCTAATATCATTAACAAGTTTAGACAAGGAATAGGTAAATGAAACTCTACAGAATTGACGCGTAAACATTCTACAAATAATTAATGTATGTAAACATTTGTGAAGACTTACAAATTAAGAATTGTATGTATTTTTTATAATAATATTGTTGAGTAAAATACGAGTATATATAAATATATAATACTAACCGAAATGCTTTACCAAATAATAGAAATGAGTAATAATGCAATAAAAAAATATGTCATTAGAAAAGTGTGTGATCTCTACTTTTGTATATGTATCCATGTATTTAAAGTAATTAACTCAATTTTATAATAGGCTTTGAATAGGAGATATAGATTATTATATTTTAAATCAAACCACTTTATTCGGATTTAATCGCGTTTTTATTTTTAAAGCATCTTTTGGTGGCTTTCCAGCAGCCTGGCGCTCACGGAGAGACTAAGGTGTTGTCTCTCTATCTATGTATATTACTACTATTCTCCATGTGAACACCGCGGCTAAAAAGTAACCGAAACATCGAGGAAAGTGTAAAATATTTTTTTTATCTGAATAGTTTTTGTATTTTAAATAGTTTAAATCGAAGTAAAGAGCAGCTAGTAATACAGTAATACTGATTAACAATAGTAGTTTACAGATTCAAAATTATGTAATATAAGAGTTATCAAAATAAAAAAGCGATAAAATCTGTATATCATTCGCGTAAAAGTAAGATCAAGTCAATTTAATTATTTGCTTAAATATTGTTACTACAAGCCCAATTGTTAAATTATCGAACTTGCTACCAGGGTGTCAATTCGATTTTGATACATACACACATTCTTAATATGAGTAGGTACAAGTATTAAGTATAGAGATTAACAAGAACAGTACCGTAAAATGAGGTTACTTTCAAATAGCGGGGTAACTTTGATGATTACTTTTGATGGATGCTTTTTTAATAAAATCTCGCTCTCTATGGAACGCACCTGTTAAATTTTTTTGGCAGCTTTGACAGTTCAACTATCTATTCTTTTTAATGCGTGAGCGCCGGCATTATTATCACTCCTCGTTCAAAAAAATATTAAATTCGTGAAGCTAATAAAATTATTGAAATTAAACTACTATATACGGATTTTATCGCGTTGTTTATTTAGCACTGTATTACAGATGGTACGGGGCAGTGACCACTGCACTCCCCGTGACCATGGCTGCTGAAAAGCAACCGAAACGTCGGGGAAAGTGTAAACCAAAAATAAATAGATTTAATAGTGTAAATAATTTTATTAGCTTATAAATTAGTAAAATAAAATCAATAGTAGTAGTGTAATATTTTCAAAATTTTGTAATAAGAAGCTCATCTTTTTGATACAAATAAAAAAACAAAAAAAAATTATTTGCCTTGATGGACGTTGAGCATTTTTTTTATTTGGAGTATTGCTCCTTGGGTTTACATTGACAGATGGTACGGGGCAACATTGATAACATTCAAAGTAACCCCAAGGTTCATTTAAACAAATATCAACGCAATAAGTACAGGTTATCAAAGTTACCCTCTTTTACAGTTAAAATGGTACGGAACTATAAAAAAACGCCTGGAACTCGGAATTACAAGAATTATACGGAAGAAACCCTTGAAGAAGCATTACAAAAAATCACCGACGGGGATATGAGTATTAATGCAGCCTCAGTAAGCTATCACATACCATTTGATACTCTGTATAACAGATTTAAGGGCATGCACGGATCAAAACCTGGAGCGCCCCCTGTGTTTTCATTCCACGAAGAAAATGCAATCATAACTGCCACGCCTGAGGTCGCGGGTTCGATTCCCGCACAAGACAAATATTTGTGTGTGCATGAACATGGATGTTTGTCTTGGTCTGGGTGTTTCTATGTATAATATGTATGTATTTACAAAAAAAAAGTATATAAGTATGTTTATCCATTGTCTAGTACCCATAGTACAAGCTCTGCTTAGTTTGGGCTAGATAGTGTTGTGTGTATGTGGTAGAATATTATTATTATTATTATTATTATTATTATATAAAAGCCGCTGCGACTTGTTCTGACTAGGGGTTTCCTCTCACTACTTTTGATTTAAGAATGTTTGCAAAATCTTATTTAAAACGATGTGGAAGAATTGTCGCTAAATTTACAAATAATATACCTGGTATAGATTGGGCCTTGAGCGTTCTGAAACGCCACAAAAGTGCTTGTAGTCAAAGAGTTGCCACCAATATCAAAAGAGTTCGAGCAGCAGTAGGTCGAGAATCGGTCAGTAACTATTTTGATAATTTCGAAAAAGGAATAGTCCAAGTACCGCCTTCTAATATTTTTAATTATGACGAGTCAAATTTATCAGACGATCCTGGTACGAAGAAATGCATCTACAGGCGCGGCGTAAAATATCCTGAGAAGGTTATCAACCATTCGAAAGTTGCACTATTAATATAATGTTATAACTATTAATGTCGTTAAGTTGTCTAGTAAAAATACAAAAGTTGATTATTGTAAGTAATAATTTAGTTATGAAACCTATTTATGATTTTACTTTTAAGAAGATTTAAGTTTATTGAATTTTTTTGTGCCATATATTTAATTATTCTAAAAATATTGTTTGATTTTACGACCTAATAAACTGCTTACAATCTGTTATCAATGTAACCCCTGCAATCAAAGACACCCCACCGACTTTTAAATTGCTCTAATTTGAAATCTAAGTAATCAATATTTTGAATTGACACCTAGTGATTTTTTGCACCGAAACTATTAGCGCTATATTTTTTTTATTGCCTTATATGATAGCAGATCTCAAGTCATCAATACAGTATTTTTTTTAATTTTCAAGCCTAAACGTGCAAATTTACGATCAATTGAATTTTAAAATAAATCCAAGTAACCCCCTTTTACGGTATCAAATATAAAATAGTTATCAATTCAAATCACTATTATATCTAACAAAAAAATGATTTTGTGATACTATATCCTAACTAATATCGTAACTGCGAAAGTAAGTTTGTTTGTTTGTTTGTTACACTTTCACGCCTTAACTACTCGATCGATTGTTATGAAACTTCGCATACGCTGTCAGGGATACAGAAAAGGATAAATTTTAACTAAAAAACGTGTTCTATTCCCGAAGGATACATTTACAAAATCAAGATTAACGACCTAAGCCGCGGGCAAAATATAGTAGATCATATAGTTAGACTAGCTATGCTCGCGGTTTCACCCGCTTTTATGGTTGCTGTGCCATCTCCGTGGGCCTTAGCGTGATGTTATAGCCTATAGCCTTTCGCAATAAATACGCTATCCAACACTAAAATAATTTTCAATTCGAACCAGTAGTTCCTGAGATTATCGCGTTCAACCAAACAAAAAATCTCTTCAGCTTTGTAATATTAGTTTAGATTTAGTATAGGTAGGTACCAGAAATTAAATGTATATTCGAACGTAGGTAGGTATTTGTGAGTGTCCCACGTATATTATTATTAATAGTGCGAAAAAACCAAAATTAAATCAATAAATAGGTTCATTAAACTATTAAAAATGGTAGGACATGTTAATGTAAATTAGATAATTAATCAAAGCCTATAATTTACACCAATACTTTATATTATTCAAATAATTCTGTTATAAGTTGAATGTAGGCATAGAGACAGATCCGGTTTAAAAGAATTCTGGTAAATGTTAGGCAGCTTTTTAATATCACCAATTTTTTATGGTGACATATGCAAAATTTATAGCATCTTTTTAATGGAACTATATAATTTTGTAGTTTTATATCAAGCTGTGTTATTCTCAACGTGATAAAGGATGACATTTTTAACTGCTATTGCGAATTTATTAAAAGAAATATCCATATTTTCGCTGGACCGCCACGGGAATTAAACACATCGATCGCATTCAATAACGCTGTACTACCGAGGCAGCCTACCGTGTGTATTGGTATTGATCCTACGACTTAAGTGTGACGTAACCAAGCGTCTAATAATTCAAACGCAGGGATTTAATCCTATAATTAATACCTGCGCTGATGACTAATCCTTTTAGTGTAATTACAAATAGTGATGTTAATCGATATGTGCGGTATTCGCTCGATTACTCAGTACTCGGTTATACATTACTCGGTTCTATTTAGAATATTCGGGTGTATTATAAATGCGAATCTGAGTTTGTTTCTTTATTTGCTACGCTTTCACTAGACGACCGAACATCATGAAATTTCGCATACACGTTGTCAGAGGATCAGAATACGACATAGTCTACCTTTCATCCAGAAAAAGATATTAACTAAACCTTTCCTTCATTTACGCGAATGAAACCGCGGGCAAATTCTACTTTGTTTATATTGTAATCTTTGCTTTGAACTAATATATAAGTGTAATTGTAATTATGCATATCTATTGTGGTTTTGCTTAATTTAAAATGTTGTTGATAACGTTAGGTACGGAGAGAGCAAACATTTTAGCAAATGACTTTCATCGGTTTTGCGGCAAGCTCATCAACAATATGGCAAACTAAAACTCATGTCAAGTAATTTAGTTTGTAGATGATTCAGTAAACCAATCGCAGCAGTTGACATGCGGTTGATTGTTAGTTATAAAAGTTTTGAGCCGATCTGCCATTCAGAAATTGAATGTCAGACTACATTTTAAAAATACTCGAACAAAATCACGGGTAACATTTAGTATTGTACGAATGTAACTAAAATAAATTACTATTTTTATTAAACTTGTAAATTAACAAGGTATCCAATATAAATATCTCAAGAATCTTAAAGTAAAATAATTAAAAATAAAAGCCTTTCAATATCAAATATAAAGAATGTCATCAGAAGACGTTGAATCCATTTAATTACCCTATTTTTATTGCACACAGAAAATAATTTGTAATTTTGTAAAGTACTCATAAAAACCGTTAAGGTATATAGCAATTTTTTTTTTTATTGGAACAGTTGTGCATCTGTACTGAATACTACAGCTGTGCGTGAGGTCCTCGGTTCGTCTCCTGGGTCGAGCAATTTGTTGAATATTTCTATTAGGAATTGTCAGAAGCAGCACGGAGCCTACAACTGTGCTCGATATACGGGTACAGGTTCATCCCCTATTACGTAGAACTTTAACCCTTCGTGTGGCAAATTCCCGCAGCGGGACAGTTAAAAAATTGCTACTTCTGGCGGCATCCATTTTGCACATTTTGGCACATCTGGCAGAGGTTCGACGAGGAAGTTCGTTCTAGAATAGGCTCTTTAGAAAAACTGCAATTAAACTGTTTTTTGTATCAAACTTATGCACTTATCATATGTTTTTGGAATTATGGTAAAATATGCTATCAAATTTTATACATATATTATGTTTAAGGTGTAAAAATAAAATAACATTCCACGTTAAACGTAGAGATAAAGAAATTTTCCCAATTTTTGGTATAAAATATGTCATAATTAATAAACAACACAATTTTTCATTTAAATTTTCATTTTGTTTACAAAAGTATAATATACTTAAAGCATAGACTGAAAAACATACCATCATTCTATACATTTTTTTATCAATAGAAGGTGTACAAAAATCGGCCCTAACGGGAGGCCCTGCGCCGATCGTATAAAATAGCTCATGTTACAAGCTTAGCCTAGAGAAAGATATGGGTCAAGTGGCTCATGCTTATTGTTTATTTATAAGTTTGGTTCATGAACTGTACACATTGCCGCCAAAAAAATGATATGTTTGGCGTACATGAACGAATGCGAAGGCGAAGTTGTTTATGAATAACGTTTTTTTTAATGAAAACCTTGTTACAACACAAACAGTAACTAAGAGTTATGTGTATTACTTAGCCATTCATCTTCTTTTTCACTAAATTCTCTTCGAAATACCACAAAACAGTCGAAAACAAGTAAAAACTACGATCGTTTAGTCGAGTAAACACCACCGCGCAAGTGAACACGTAAGAATTAAATTTCTAAATGAATGAACCTTTTTTGAGTATATTGACTGTCAGTAGTCTGTCTTTGTTTAATGATCTCGCATTGTTGTGCGTTAGAATAGTGCAGAAATAATTTTAGGCATATCAAAACATGATCAAAACAGAGTACTTAAACATTGTCCCGCAGCGGGAGCTTGCCAGATGCGATGTTTTTTTTGCTTGGCAGCAGCGGGAATTCGCCACTTAAGCAGAAATGTGTAAAATGGCGACCGCCACTTGAAGGGTTAAGTAGCTTTCGAAGTGTGAAGGTTATCTACCTTTTCGGAGGTATTAGCATAAGATGGGTTTTTTTTTATAAAATGTCACCACACGCGTTAGGAATAATGTATGTGTGGTGGGGTAAGTTACAAACATTCAAACAACGGACACAAAGAACACCTAGACTCGAAATAACCATTTGTGGAACACACAAATTTTTATCTTGCCTGGGGATCGAACCCACAACACTCGGCGCGGCGCCATCCATGTAACATCTGTTACCAATAACAAATAAAAATGCCATCGTCATTTTTACTAAGAAAACAAGCTCCTAATAAGTCAAAAAGAAAAAATGTGTTTCTTTTTCTAGTGAGATCAACCAGATTGTTCGAGCTTACAATATTTTTTTATTATAATCAAGTATCAATTTTGAAATGTCACGTGTCTTAAGCCACTGGTCAATAAAGGACAAAACTCACGTGTACCAATAAATTAAATTAAGAACGAGCTGAAGAAATATTATTCTTTTACGGAATGCTTATAGACTAATCTCCATTTAGATACGTTATAACAGTTATTTGCTGTTATATAGCTAAACATTCCTACATTTATGATGTTTGTCTTAGAATTTTTCACATTAAATCCAGTCTTTAATTATTATCCTAACTAACATTATAAATGTGAATATAAGTTTGTTTGTGACGCTTTCAAGCCTTAACTACTCGACCGATCATCAAGAAATTTTCCATACACGTTGTAAGAAAAAACCCACCTTTCTTAAAAAAAAAGTACCGTCATAACCTAACATGCAACGCGAGCGAAGCCGCAGGCAAAATATTGTAGGCTATATTATTAACAAACTCGTTCGTTACAGATATACCTAACATCTATAAAGAGATAAGCAGAGATGTAATAGATCCATATTTCACCAGTTATGTTTTTGTGTAATATTGTCTTACGATTACGCGAATGTTATACATGATTGGATCTTTTGTGTCGGCCCCTACATTGAAATTAAAACTAGTTTGTACGGATTTACCACCAGCTTGGGATCCAGTAATTCAAATATTCAAATTCAAGAAGAAGCAAACCACAGCTAGACTTTATGATACTTTGAGCTCATTCAGCGTAAATAGGAACACAAATTATTAAATTATGTTCGGGTACTTTGAAATAACTATTTTTTAAGAAAATTGAGACAACTACCTTCTTAGTCTCCCCGTGACTATGGCTGCTGTTAAGCAACCGAAACGTCGGGGAAAAGTATAAACTTAAATATGAATAGTTTTAATTAATTTAAATAGCTTAAATTGTAGTAGAGTTCAATAATAGTGGTATTATAATTCAAAATTATGTAATAAATGTATTCTAAAATAAGCAACGCCTCAAAATCCGTATAAAGGAGTTTTAATTTCAATATGTTTTTGTGTCCCACGAAGTATGGGTGAGCCTAATGCCAGCCACATTTACAGACTGCTATTGAAATTTTGTAACATAAAACCCTGCATGAAATCGGCTATAGCAATGGCGACTACGCCATTCGGGTTTTTACATTTAAACCATTAGGCTTTAAATTTGGCTTGGTCAACATGGTACATTGTGGAACAGGATTCATTAATAGAGCGGGAATAGTCATTTAAAGAACAAAAACGAGAGTTTGTAATCGGCATATTGACATAAGGTGTAATTTTCTATCACGCGTCTATCGCGGCGGTTTGTTACAATTTGTCACAAAAAGAAATAATAGTGAATAATAATAAATAAATACCATTTCTATATCGATAATTGTTGATTGTTACTAGTACTCTGCTTACAATGGTTATTACACAATATAAAGACTTATTCTTAAAGGTATGCGTCACCTTACATTACAAATGCATGTTCAGTATATTAGGCTTTAATCCATTGTCAAGGTGCGTTAAATGTCACGGTATTGTTAAAAAGTTATATTTATTTTTTAAATAGTAAATACGTCATAGAAAATTGTGGAAGGTTTTCAAAAAGTGAGGTCATTCTTTTTACATTTAGTTTATAGCGTTTTCAAGTCTATGTATTATCTGTATATGCACTTAGTCGCGTAGGCATGGTGGCTTTCTTTTATGCTTTTTTTGGGGCCGTGAGGTTTCGTGTTTGATTCCCAACTCGGTCAAAGTATTATTGGGTATATCTGTCAGGTTTTATAGTTGCGCTTTCTGCTATCGAAAGTAATACTATACTACGACGAGACTACGGTTTTGTGATCGATAGACGACAATAGGCACGAAATCTTGGTCTAATCTCAACTTAACTCAATAAACCATTTATTTACTACCTACCTACGGCTATTGCAAGACACAATAATGTTTACATAATGTGTTCTGCGTGCAATTATGTTTTAATGGACACATTATGATAATGGAATATATGAGAATGTTTAATTTATAACATTATTATAATAAGTGAATTAATATGCTATTATAATAATATGTATTATGATAACAAGAGCTTAAGTGGTATCTACCTAATCTTTATGCTTATGATTCTCATCTATACATTTAGTTATTCACAAATAGTTCTTTGTCAACAGAAACAAAAACATTTCAGTGTTTGAAAAGTAATTAAGAAGTTTATTTTACAAACCACATAGTCATTCTATAAATATATAGTCATTCTAATAATAAACATACATACATAATCGCACGCTTCTATTCCCGAAGGGTTAGAAAGATTTGCATCACACTCATATTTCGCCAATTATAGTTTTGGGTCTGACTTGAGCCAAGCCTATGGCCATTTATATGGCACAGTTCCAGACTCCGTCAAAACATTTCTTGAGCGAAAATCACGATAACACTTTGCCCGTGCCGGAGGGCTGCTACTGAGAACATCTCGAAAGAAAAACCCTTGGCAATCATTGCTTAAATAGGGAATCGAACTTGCTGCGACACCGAGGCAGATCTAGTATTATAAATGTAAAATAAATGGTTTAGCAACTTCTTTTACTATCGTAATTCAAACTTAACGCATTTCTTTTACATTAGTTGCCATCTACATTTTTTATTAATTCAACCATTCTTTAGTTCATTAATCATCTAACGCAGTAATAAAGCCACGTACTGAATATGGTATGTTAATTATCAACGCGAGTTTCGTCCGGATGTTTTGTATTAAAGTAAATAGGAAAAATCCTATAGTCCACAATGATTTCCTTCATCAAAGTAAAACACAAACACGAACTAAGTGTATAGAGTGTTATCACATCGGCAGTTTTTATCTGCAGACAAAGTTGTCTTGACATACGTTATGTGACAGCACCATTCATTGTTCTAAAGCATCTGTACATAAACAAATTAGTCAAATAGAAATACCCTAGGCTGTATTTGACGCAGTGCGCATAGAAACATCAGTTTATTTGTATATGCAAAGATAATGAAATATTTTACTAAATGTTTCATTGTACGGATAGCGGAGCGGATACTTGGTCGACGCGATGAGTGTAGTGGGTTGGAATCCCTGACAGGACACTTGCTTTTGTTATCAAAAAAATATTGTTTTGAACCGAGATGTACTTTGTGTCCATTTATGGTTTTTTTGTAAAGCGTGATATAGAGCGTAAAATCAAAGGCAGACTAGGCAGGTTATTTGCATTTTCTTTATAAAGAAAATTGCAATCTAAATCGCGTCATCAGTTTATGGCATAGTACCTATCTTTCTTGTTAATAAAAAAATTATGTACTCCTTTTTAAGCATATTGTGCGTATGAAGGAGCATGCCCTTTGGGTCCATTAAAATTTCTGTGTAGTAACGATAGCGTAGTGAGCAACGTACATCATCAATGTACATCGATTCGAAATTGCCATGCGTATTTGTTCAACATAAGCACATTGTACATATTGATTTAACATAAATTTTTCATTATAACACATTATAACACTATATCCACTCTATTTTAAACATTGTATGCGCACCTGTATCTGAATTACCCTCAATCATTTTTATTTGACCGCAGATGGTTTTCTATAATAGGATTATGTTTCATTCAAGTTGTTTTTTATTTATTTATATTGTCATTGTACCTATGTATATATTTTCTTATATTGACAGTACGAAAGTGTATTTCTTCGTTTGTCTTTATATGACACATTAACGGCAGATATAAATAGCGTGACGCAAGCTTTTTCCCGATTGTGTTCTAATACTGTTAGATAGCTATAATAATGCAAATAAATATTTTTTGTGCGACAGATCATTACAACTAAAAAGTAGGTTGTTAAAGTAACCTTTTATCCGAAACCAGCATAAACCTGTTATTGTCTTGCTAGTTACGGTATGCAGCATAATATTTACTGACCGATTAAACTATTGTCATAATAATTTATTAATTTGCTTACTTTTAATTAACATTTCTAAATTGTGCGCATTTGTATAAAACAAAGTACACAATACAAGTTTAATAACACCGTTTTATCTTTATTTGGGTAATCCTTTAAATTTAATCAAATAATGTATCATGAGAATTATGATAGCTACGTCTTAAGCAAATCGTAATATTGTAGCGACACAAACTTTTGTTAACTGTGAAAGTTAACAAAAGTTTAATTAAGTTATTTTTTATATTTAAATCCATCACCGCTTCATCTGATAACCGAACGATGATTTCGCCTATTTACTGTCAAACTTTTATAAGTACATCGTCTAGTATAAAGTTACGTAACGTTAATATTTGATGTCATTTTTTAAACTGAACATTGTAAATATAGTAATACTTAGACCCGGAGCCCTTGATGCTCCTAAACAAGAACAGAAAGATGCTGTAGTCCTAAACATTTAAATGCGTATAATGAAGTTGGCAATGCGTACATGGTAGGGAATCGAAGTAAAAGATACATTATCAAATGCAAATAAATTACCTCTATCAATATATTTAGAAAACTATGGCATGCGTATTGATCTAGTTTTCCTACCTAGGTTACCTTTCGTATTTTTTTAATCAAAGCTAAATGTATTGTTGGGTAGTTTCAGGTAGACTCATATATATGTCGTGGCCAGATCTTTGAATAGACCACCTTTATAATTGGGCCGACCATTTCATATAACTACGCGCTGCCCAAATCATGATATAGAAAGAAAAGATTATAGACTTCTTAACCAACAGCGATTTATTTTATGTTTCAAAAACAATCTTAATTTTTTTATATTAGATACGAAACTTATGCTTTACTTCATTTAATGTGTTATGGAAGAAGTATATATACATAAGCTAATGCTGCGACTAGGCAATAAAATAATTTGACTGGCTCGGTGGCGCAACAGTAGTGGATGCTGGTGCTGTGTATAAAGTCTCGGGTCCGATTCCTGGTACCCAAAGTATTATTGGGTTTCTGTAGTAGCATTAGCATCTGAATCTGAAGCTGAACGTGCTAGACAGCAATGAGCTGGCCCGGTATTACATTAATCCAAAAACAAAACATGCGATGTGTAGACTTTCTTCACTTCCACCCACTCCTTGAGCGCATATTTAATGTCGCGTGAAGTATGTACAAAATAATTTAATTGCGTCATACAATTGTTTCATTAGAATAAATATGTACGCCGTCTCATGAATTACTACGCAAGTCAACCATTAATAATGCGCGCAATACTTTTGTTATTAACGAACCAGTTAAATTAGCGATATAATCTAAAATAAAATATTTACTTTAGAGAATTTATCTAAAAAATATCTAAAGGTCGAACAAGATTGTTTATTATTCATAGATAACACTAAAATATTTTGCTGCTCGAGTTTTTGAGTCGCGCACGAGGTTTTAAATGTGAATCATAGCATGGCTAATCGTCGTCATGGTGTTGTTGTAACTACAAACAACTTATTAACTGACTAAAAAAAAGCAAGTTTTCAATTCGACTTCTCACGAGTTTTATCCGCCGCTTGGTCCACGTGTATGTCACGAGAACAAATCCTGATTTCCTAAACCTAACTAATTGAATAATTAAAGCGTGAAAGCGTGACAAACAAACTCATTTTCACATTAATAATATTAGTTATGATTGGGATGTGTGTTTGTTTGTTTGTTTGTTACGCTTTCACGCCTTAACTACTCGACCGACTAGCATGAAATTTCGCACACACGTCGTCAGGGGTACAGAAAAGGACAAACCTTTCACTCAGAAAAAGTATTATTCCCGAGGGATGGAAAATTTGTATAACATACACTTACGCGAGCAAACCGCGGGCATAATCTAGTACCGGAATAAAAAGATATCCTTTGCAAAACCATTCTCTCTGTGTCCAAAGTTTTATCCAGAAAAGTTTAAAGGTTTCCGCGTAATTAAATTAGAAATATCCCCACATCTTATATATGTATAGTCTGCAAACTAGAAACTGTAAAGTCTGTTAAATGAATATAGTTTTTACTGTTTATTGCCTACCTCGGTAGTGCAGCGATAGTTAATGCGACTATTCGGCATGAGGTTTGATTCCGAAGTCCAGCAAAGTGACACAAGACTTTTCTGTCAAGAACTTATTGCTTCTAGTACAGAGTCAGAGACTAAAAATGTACACCATAGATTTGCCCTCTATTACATGTGAACTTCAAGGAAGTTGACGAAATGTGGGTTTAGTACGACTCTCTCTGTCCTTCCATGCTGACGTAAGCATATGGATAATGATACACAAATAAGGATAACCATCGCATATCGATGGAAACAACCTGAGAACTCACGTGTTACCTATAAAATATGCATTACTGTTACAATAAAATATAATTGGTATAATACTAAATTCCAAGACCTCACAACATTTAACCTGTACATAAATGTAAATTAATCGTTTGATGTACAAACACGTTATGTTAGTAATTGATAAAGTTTCCATCTCTACAACAGTCTACATACATTAGAATTCAATCGTCCTCCTTGTTTTCGTTTTACGTCACGAATTTATCGGAACAATCTAGTGAATAATTGTTTTAACAGTAAACGATACATAATCTCACGTCATATCCCTAAAGGTCAGTGCAGGTGAATTACACCCATATTGCTAAAAACTAAAGCTAAACTTTTAGGTCCGAAGTAATAGGCACGAGTCCATTGTCGTCTTTTGGGCGAAGTTCCAGATCTGTGAGAGCTTATTGAAAGAGAAACTCAATAAAATTTTGCTCTACCCGAAACGGACCAGTTTCCTTATGCATAGCTGTCTACTGATGTAACTCATACAATTCTTTTGATTTACTATATTGGAATAAATTAATAGCAGTTAGTAACACAGTACCTGTTTCCCAAGCAATATGTTCTTAATCAATAGGTAGATATGATTTTCTCCCATGTAGGCATATACGCCTCTTGCATTTGCCTCTATCATGAATGAACAATGAAACAAACATACCTATAGAAACTAAATTTTATATAGGTACATATAGAGACTTAAAAATGGTCGCCTGGTCATAATTTCGCAAAGTACACTTAGGCCTCAAATATGGAGACGCGGGACGTCGCGCGTTGCGCTGGGCGGCGCGCGGCGTAGCCCTCACTGAATTCAAACATAAGGCGTTGTATTAGTGCGTTTAGAGAAAAGCGATTTTACACGCGTTTGCTTGAAATGTAGCGTTTTTTGCCGCGAGCCCGCAGATAGCATCGACGCATCCCACGCGGTGTTTATCGCGGCGGCGCACGCAGCAGCAATTCTCGATGAAGCGATCCCCGAATCATCAAGCGTGTAGCGAAGCCGCTACTCAACAGAAAAAACATCCGACGCACCGCGAGACGCCACGCTACTCGCCTCTATATTAAGAGGCCTTAGTATTATATATACCTATATATAATAACCGTAATGACATAGATATGTACATCGTTTTTAACAATGCTAATATAATTATAATATCAACCCTGTATATAGACTATGTCCCTGTTGGGCACGGGCGTCTTCTCAGTGTGAGAAAGGTTAGGCTACAATCCAACACGCTGGTCCAGTGTGGTTTGGTAGACTTCCTATATCTTCGAAAATATTATGGAGAACTCACAGACTTGCATGTTTCCTTACGATGTTTTCCTACACCGTTATAGCGTGCGCAATTAACTATTTAACACGCAAATATATCAAATAATTATATTTATTCAATGACATAATTAAATAATTAACATAATATATATACAAATTATTTACAAAAATATAAACTAAAGAGAAAAATAAATCTGCAAAATCAAAAAGCGTCATAATATTCCTCCGCATCGTCGTCAATTGGCAACGTGCCCAGAAGACTGGCAGCATTGCCATGTTGAATGCCAATGCTTATTCTTTGTGCAGAGAAAATACCAGCCCCCTGGTCACGCGAAGCGTCGATGAGCCGCTTAGCTAGGTCTCTATAAACAGACCTAGCACTTGGACCCCATGGCCTCAGTGTTTTGACACCAAACGGCTCAAATATGTACTAACCAATAAGGTTTTGATATTTACGCGGTTTGAGCGTCTCCGCTGGTGTAGCAGCAGCACCAGCACAACCCGCTGTGCTAGAGAGATGTGATGGCGCAAGGGTCTCGACACAAGTTGCGTCCCACACCAAAGGCCTACCCATTTTCCATGGCAGTAATGACATACCATATGGTCTCTTGCCATCGTCGCGTTCCAAGCCGTGAGGTTCAAGCTGAGCCGGGACGCCAGTGGTGACAAGAGCTCGACGGAGTATCTTATTCAGGTTGGCGTGTCGTGATATACGACCAACACTCCTGCTGCATGATAGGCTATGGTGACCAAGACTGTCGACGGCTTCTCCACAAAGACACTGATGCGGAGAAACACAAGGAGAACCTAAGCGCAAACAAGAAGCAATGCGTAAGGTCGTATCGTTCAACATGGTACCTGTGTTGGACGACGGGAGCGCCTGAAGCCAAAGGCCCGACTCCCGCTCTCCCACAGCCAGTAAGCGGGCACGTTCAGCAGCTATGCTGCATAACGGCCCATCCCATTGTCTCTGAGAGAGGCGGTTTTCGGGTAAATCAGTGCTTGGGCAAGCAAGTCTCCAAGCGGTCACAGCGTCGGTCATGCACAGCACTTCAGAATTAACCAGTGTAGGTGCCAAGATTTTTCTGGTCAATTCCTCCGTGCTATGGACCGAAGATAGGAACGCTGGTAAACTTACAGTAATTTAGTAAGTAATTTTTCGAATGCCGAGGCCGTTCGGGCAACTGGCGAACTGGCAAGCTTGCTTGTAGCCACGCCCAGTCGTTAATGGCCACATTTAAAAGTTTAATAAGTATAATTTAATTTTTGCTAAAAATGTCTAATGTTTCTAAAAGTGTGAAGATCGAAGATCATGCGTATATTTAGGGACGAAAAGACAGTATCGAATAATTGTAAAAGCCGAATGTATATTAATTTTGAATAACCTGTCTGACGTTTCACAAAAATACGCACATAACTTTGAGAAGTCAGAGGTGCCTTAAGATAGAATCAGAGGTCTCTGCGTGGCAATACAACGGTATCCTACTAAGCTATCTAAGGGCATAATACCAATAAACATGGCTGCGGCTTATAAACAAACTCACTACATAATACCTACGATTGTGATGACAATAATCGTATCCATAAGCATCCTAACTAAGATTATAAATGCTAATGTGAGTTTGTTTATGTTTACATCATTCTAAATGCATATTCCTTGTTGTTTAACACGTTATATGATTACAAATCGATATGATACTGGTTATAGAATCATTAGAAACTTTGTGTTGTTTTAATGCGACGATTAATCTAAGATTTATATAACGTAGTAAACTTCTTGTCGTGATGAGACGTTAGTATTCTGAATCATGTTGTTTATTTACTATTTAAAGCTTCCGCGCTAGGCAACAAGCCGGATATAATATGAATATTTACAAACATTGAAACGACGGATTTATAATTCTCGTGAGACCCGTATTGACATTTGATCATTTTATAGTTTTATTATGTGTGAATATTGTTATCAATAATAGTTTATTATTCATAAAATATATCAAAATGTATCGGAGCGTTAAATCCTAGACTAGGTTATAAACCTGTATACCTGAAGATGCATTCGTTTTTGTTTTTAATAAAATTAGTTTGAAAGATACATGTGGTAAGTATATAAACGTGAGGAGTGAATTACAGTAATAAAATTGAAAGATTATAAAAAGGCAAATGACATTGATAAATAATGATTGAGAGTATATTATTATTATGACATTTATTTATTTACGTTCGCACTTCATTAGTCGGCAAACCTCAATCTATTCTGAATACAAAAATATAGAATATATACATATATGATCGTATATAAATTTCTGTAGTAGGTACATATATTGCTCATCCTGAAATCCGTTATATAAACGTCTAAAAAATTAAGGAACTCTTTACAACGGGTAGGGACCCGTTGGTACCCTAATATTCGTCCCCCAGAATAAAAGTTGTAAATTCGGCACCTATATAGGTGCCCATTGGTCCCATGGTAGGAGACCAATCAATATTAATTTATTTTTAAGGTACCCACTCGTTCCGTCGTCGTGGAATAAAAGTTATAGACTTTGGTACCCTGATGGAAAACAAACCATAGTAGAATGGGAAATATAAATGATTTTAAACAAATAATATATCAGGGGACTAGTAGGCACCTCAAACATATAAGGGGACGAATGGGCACAGGGTGCGAATTTCAGGGGACCAATGGGTACTGACCCTTTACAACATCGATTGTACTAAAGCGAAATATTTCATTTTTATATCGTTTTTCAGTGATAAGTATATAATAGCACAAAATACAAATCAAGTAACATTAATGTTTAAAATTTAAGATTTTTGTAGTTGAACAGGCATTTTTTATCTGACAAATCCAATAGCGGTTTGTTGGATTGAATCAAGACTTCACGATCGAACGCAAATGCATATACACGCTTAAATTGTGGAGCTTACGAACTTAGTAACTACCGTCGTGTTTATAAGCGTTCTATTTACAATATATAGACAACGTTCTCATATCTGCAACCAATTAACTAAGATCATAAATTACGTTGATAACTTCTATGCCATTTTCCTATCACTTATGTAACAATGTAGGTCAAACTCGTTTTGTATTGACAGCTCTACGTAGAGAACTAACGCATCTGTTTCACCTTTGATCTTTAACCTCTATGTTTGTTTTAAGCGTGTAACAATAAGGTCTGGCCATATTTAAGGGTTATAATGTATTGTTTATACCATAGAATTAACAGCTACAGAATTTTTATTAGAGTGACCCACAAATTATATTAATCCACCAAACCTGAAATAAATATTCAAACAATGGACATGATAGTATTTATCATGTCCATTGTACTAGACACGGAACAACTATTTGTAGACCACACAAATTTAAATTTTGCCTCGTGTGGACACATCAAACCCAAAATGTATGTATGTATTTACAAAAACAAAGTATTTATGTATGTTTATCCAATGTCTAGTACCCATAGTACAAGCTCTGCTTAGTTAGGGCTAGATGGAGTTGTGTGTATGTGTTAGAATATTATTATTTTTATTATAAAATAAACATTCAAAAAACTAATACATAGAATACCCAGACTTGGAAAAACTATATGTGGATCACACAATTTTTCCAATGTAGGAATCGAACTGACAACCCTCAGCTCTTTGATAGTGACATGACGACCTCTTAAACCAGTACGCGATGCAGTCAATATTCCTATTTCTAACCCTACTTAAAATATGAATTATCATCCTTCACGCTTACTGTTAATTACATATTGCCCCAGGCTTTACTTAAACAATCGAAAGAAAATTGTACAACATTGGCTATTACTTACAATAATAATCTATAATATACCTCGCTACATTTTATTGTCATCACAAAAATCTTTTCATGAATTATATTGTAATTTAAAATGGGCTCAGAATACACGTAACACAGTTTATTAAATTCTTTACGCAAAGGAGACTAAGTAATATAAACTATTTTATCAAAGCAAGTTATAAGATATATTTCCATTATCTGAATAAAAAGAGGTTAATCAAAAAATGTAAAATTGTCTGCCGGGTTCTCAGACATAGTGACAAAAGCCTTAAGTGACGGGTAGATTTGCGTTCCAGCATACTAAATATAAAATCTAAGTGCATGCTTAGATCAAAGTCCTATCTCCTTCCTTAAGATTAAAGCAGATTTATCACGCTCATATTTCATGGAGATTTTAATGTCAGTATATCCTTTAGTAGGCAAGTAAATATTTTTACTAATGCTAAAGTATATAGGTACATCAAATATATCAGGCCCAGTTTTATAATCTACTGATTCGTGTCAAAGATCCTCGAAAATATAAATGATGTGTAATATGACTAAGGCACGGAAAACAAATATATTTTAAGAGAGTTAGTACAGTAAGACCTTACTCCTGAAATTGAAATGATGTCTAGGAAAGGAATTCGGTACCCCCTAACTTTACCAACTTTACTAACGTAACCTTTAGTTGTGTCCCTGCAGTAAGTTGGGTTCCAGGCTTTTTAAGTAGATGCTCGGTTTTGACACATCAACACCGAGAGATCTTTCTTGCAGGGTTGATATCATGTAAGCAACTTTTAAAACCGCTTACCATTAAGTGGACCGTATGCTTGTTTACCACTGTGGAAGTATAAAAAAAGTCAGAACAAAATGGTACTCACCGACTTCGTCGTCATTAACCAGTTTAGTGGCTATCGACCTGAGAGACGTGGCCCCAGCAGAACTGAACATGTCCAGTACTGGACCCAGGAAATACACGGTGCGAGATGGCGCCATCGCATACACCACGCTTGCTGCTATCCTGCTCAGACACGCTATCACACCAATCATGCTGTCGTCTATGCTCCATCTTTTGCTGAATAAATATATTGTTATGAAGGAACCTGCAAAGAAAAGCTTCATATTAATAATTTGTTGGTATACATAGAACTCTCTTCTGATATTTCTGTTTTATATATTTGAAATGATAATTGCATATCATACAGATACTTTAGTTATAATGTGTAGGACGAAGCAGCTCGTTAGTTCTCGGTAAAAGAGGAAGCAGTTATAAATTCTCTATTTTTTATGGACAAGGTAGCTGTGTTAGAGCTTCATAATGATAAGTTGACTTTTGATGGCGAAAAATGTTGGTACTTTAAAAAATCTATAACATTGCCATCATTAAAATTATTATCTAAATATTGAGAAGGTAGTAGAAGGATCGTTGTTTAGTAGTAACAAAGCAAGAAGGTTGGCACAATATAGCGGCCAGGTCTAGGTATCGGCTTGCATGCGATAATGCAACTGGGCCTGTATTTGATAATGATAAGACAGTAAAAAATATATTCAAATAATAATGATGATTATGTAGAAAGATTGATGCGAGGTAGTACATGGCAACTAGGTGGATTGTTTACAGGGACATCTCTCTGCCTTGTTGCCGCAAAGAACTTTATATGTTTGGGTAGGTTAGGTTATTCAAAAAACCGAGTAATTGTTTGGTGATGACAGGCAAGGTGCACCATCGACTGCTACCTTAATCTACATTTAAATTATGATGACACACCATCATATCCTCAATAACTTTAGGAAACAGTATTGTTTATCTTCACAATCTGTCACAATATTTAATGACTTAATACATTACATCACATAAATTAACATTTTATTTTAATTTACATTTAAGTCATCTGATTGTTGTAACAATTTCTGTGTGAGAGAGAAATAAATGATTATTATTATTATTATTTTATGTGGTAATAGATCATAGATCTAGATAAAACTGGTCATAGCTGTAATTATGACAATTGTATAATATGATATCATAGTAACTATTGCATAATAACTATTCTTGACGATGAAGTTGATTTCCTTTCACTTATGTTTTAATATCAACATTCAACAAAAACAAGTTCGCACAATGCTTCATTCATATATATTATTGTATGGTATACAACATCTAACTATAAAGTTTGGTCGAACATTTAGGTTGTATTCTAGACAATATAGGTATATAATTTTAGTCCTCAATAGTGGATATACTAGTACTCATCAGATACAAGAGCTGATTTGGTTTAATTGTAGATAATGACTCTCTAAGCTACCGATGGTAATTTTAAATTAGTCCCGAAATTAACAAGTAAAAAATGTTAAGAAATTATAGCGATCCTATTTCTATTCACCGATTTCAGACTTTCTGCTGCAACGGAAAATTTCGTGGGTATTAGAAAAAGCTAATAACACTTTATTCGGCCTAAGGATCAAACCCTAGCAGTAGTTTATGCACAGCAGTCATATACATACAATGGGGGTGGCGGGCTTTGTGGGCCTGCCCGCCATCCGTTCAGCACCAGGTCCGAAAGGCGGCGTGCGTGTTCCCACGCGCGCCTCTGTGTCGAGTCCGTCTCCCCCCTAGGGGGGAGACAGTAGGGAATTTTTGAGCGTGAGTCCTTTGGGTAGGTCTCTTCGGGTAGTGGCCTGCCGTTTCACACGGCGGTCCGTAACCTCGGCGGGGTCGCGACCGCATGCGAAAGTGATTCGCGCGGCCCCGTCGATAGTGGTTTTGTCGAGGAACACCGTGGTAGGTTTAGTCGGTATTCCGGGAGGTACTTTACTATTATTCCATCTTTCTTTTACCCCGGCGAGTCCGACATAATCCCTCCGCCCGCCCCCGCGGAAGGATATGCGTCATAGCATTCCCCACGTAAAAAAAAAAAAAAAAAAAAGTCATATACATACAATACCGCCACCAAGTCAGTATTATTTTCATAACTATCAAAATTATATAGCTTAATAGAAGACCTGTCGAGAACGAAGCATGCTATTAGGACTGCGGCAATATATGTAATAATTTTCTTTATAAAAATAAATGTCTCTAGTACGTGTTCTATTGAAGCTGGCCGTTAAGGACGCAACTATATTTCCAATTCTAAGTCGACAGTACAAATGGTTCGGTTGTCTTGAGGTCGAATAGCTCTAGACAGGACAAGACAAATGACTTGTCTCTAAATGTCGTATCAAAACTAAATATATCGTAAAATACACCAGCCAACATCGATTAATTACTTCGAATATTCAAAGAATTTGATTAATTAAGTATTTGACAATAAAACCGAACGATATAAACTAAAATATAAACATTGCAATGCGTCATAGTGTTCCTACATATCGCTGTTAAATGGAAATCATTATTAGGTATTGTATTTTCATTGTGATTAATAAAGTCTATAGAATTAAAAAATATATAATTATAGTGGTTCTACTTTGCTACATTGCTTGTCAACACCGTTTTATTACTACTAATATTTAAACAATGAAAGTAATTATGTATTTGATAATATAATATATTTGAAAATACTTTAACAAAATACACGTACTTCGACGTAACTATGCAAAATATTTTTTATTCAAAAGTGTCGTAGTATATATTTATATATGATATACATAATTAATATTGTCGTATTTATTAATTACTTTGTACTTTTATTGTGATTACCACATAAAGTCTTGTATAGACTTTATTTATTAAGAAGATAAAATCATAGTGTCTGTTCGCAAACAACAGTTTCCATGAATTTTTGAATGCTTATTTTACATGTTTATATTTAGAAGAAACAATGATTAAAATCGATTCTAATTAAAAATAATTTCATGGTTCTGAAAAATTGAGATCGCTATATGTAAACAATAATATTAATCCTGTATATAAACTGTTTCACAGCCGAGCACCAGCCTCTAGTATTAAAAAATGTAAGACCGCCCAAATATTAATAACTTTAAAATTAATAAGAGCCGCGTTTTTAGTGGCACAAAATTTTCATTATATTTTGCATAATAATATTCTACGAATTTGTATCTTTTGTGTTAATTCTAACTAATAATATAAATGATGTCAGTTTGTTTATTTGTTACGCTTTCATCGACTGATCAGCATGAAATTTGGCATACACGTTAAAAGACATAGGGTAACCTTTATCTAGATAGAAGGCCTGTTTGCGATCAAGCGAAACCGTAGGCAAAATCGAGTACAATAAAGATATGAGCGTACTTAATAAAAATGTTGTCCCTTGTGGGGATCGAACCCACAACACTCGGCGCATTGGCAGCGGCTACCATTTAAACCAAAACGATATCCGTGCTATTAACTTTACGCCAATTGTCAGTATGGAGACGGTAAACCCCTGAGCGAGCCAGCTCATTCGTACTGTCACTAAAAATGACAACGGCAGGTCCTTCAACTCTTTAGCCACATCACATAAATTTGAATTTATCGCTGCACAAATCTAAATAGTATTTGGTCTGACAGCCTAATCCTATCTATCCTAACTAATACTATGTGAAAGTGAGTTTGTTTGTTTGTTACGCTTTCACGCCTTAACTACTCGACCGATCATCATGAAATTTCGCAAGGAAATCGTCAGGGGTACAGAATAGGACATAGGTACCTTTTATCCAGAAAAAAATACAGTTACTAACCTAACCTAATCTGCATTCAAGCGAGCGAAGCCGCGGTCATAAACCTAGTACATGATAAATAACGATATATATATGTACATAGCACACCATAATATATTGGCTGAATTCTTCTTCTCCCTAGCCTTTATTATTCCCAAGTCACTTAGGGTCGGCTTTTGTAGTTTAACCGGATTTGACTGGATATCAGTTTTTACACGGAGCGGCTGCCACCTGACCTCCGCAACACGAAGGCTAACGATACCCTAAGGCTAGACCAGTGTCAGGATATTATAGGGCACTGACTTCCCAATAACGACGGCTTAACGTGCTCTCCGAGGCACGGAGCAGGCGATAATTGTCAATCAATACGCAGATAATTACGAAAAGTCATATAACTTCCGATAGTCAGAGGTGCGCGACGTGGGTTCGAACCCGAAACCCACTGCATTGCAGTATGTTGGTCTCTCCATTGAGCTATCGTTGCTTTTTTTGTATATGTTGGCTGAATTGTTAGCAATTAATTACAGGAGGGAAGAAAAAGAAACAAAATAAGAACAATAACAATGCCTAATAAATTAGTAGTATTAATACAGGCTGGTGGGGTATTTTGTTTTAAAAACGATTAATATTATCATGAATAAATCATCGATAATTTTATTGATGGGCAATTATGAATCTAGACTTGTTTTGGCGGGCTTTGTGACAATTATTTTTTAATTTCTTGGAATGTATAGGGCTCTTAATTTGGTATGTTGACAATATAATGTAGTACTATTGTCCACTAACTTAAATAATTGCGAACCTAGACTTGTTTTGGCGGGCGCGGAGACAATATTTTTTTAATTTCTAGGAATGTGTAGGGCACTTTAATTGGTATATTGACAATATGGTACTGCCGTCTGCTAACAAAAAATACGTTAAGAGGTATGGAATGCTTATAGAATACGAATGAAGTCTTTTTAGTTAGCGGACGGCAGAGTATGATTAAAGAAATGTTATATATAAAGCGAGAGTAAGGCGAGATTTCTCAGTTCAGAAAAAAGTAAATGCGGATGTTAGAGAATTTGTTACGACACGGTACACACAACTCGAACATGTGCGTGAAATTAGGTGTACAATCACTCTAGGTTGCTAATTCCGTAGGAATGACTTTGGAATTAAAGTTAATTTATTTTTTAATTGCAGTGGTTGGAGGCGATAAGAAAATATATAGTTTGGCGGAGATTTTTAAGCCGTTTAGTTTAGAAGAGTTAAAATTCCAAATGTATTTGAATGCGTACGTCTTATGCTTATACATACATACAAAGTCATATTATATCCACATTTCAATAACTATGATTTTACATCCTACGATCCATCCATCCTTCCATCCATCTATCCATCCATCCATCATCCGAGACGAGCCTACTGCCGTCTATTGAGCACAGTTCCAGAATCGGCTACTAAGAATCTCTTAACAAAAAAACAAAACATAACTGCTGGACCCAAGAATCGAATAATGCAAAGCTGTCTCAACCAACATCTCATGCAAAGCAGTCACACCTACTCATTGCAAGGGAAATAAGATGAGATGTATGTTGGTAGGGAATAGCCGTTGACCTATTCTGTAAATTAAATATGCATATATTGCACTTGAGCAGCACAATTTAAATTCAGAATACACTGATAATAGAAGTAATGTAAGTAGGTATAAAGATTCTAATTAAAATACTTATATGTGTAGTTTAACTAAAAATAAGAAAGTGAGGCTGAAACTGGTATTTTATACTATAGACATATTTAATAAAATACCCTTAAAATAAGAAGATGAATAATGCACATGCAATAGCATGTCATACTAAGATCGTTTCGATATTTTTTTAAATGTTGTTGTTCTATGTTTATATCCTGTTTAACAGGGGATACAAAGAACAACCAGACTCGGCACTACATATTTGTGGAACACACAAATTTTATCCCTTGAGGGGATCGAACCCACAGCGCACAATAATGTAGCAATGCTTACCATTACTGCGACCACGTAAACCATTGCTCCATCCGTGCAGTCAAAAAAACACACGATTCTTATGAACGGTCACACACACATACACAGATAGTATCTACCTATTAAATACTGTGAGTAAAATTCCAAGAATCTTTCCTACATGAATAAATATTTATGTTAGGCAAGCAAATCGTGTTTCAGAAACCAGAAACACCGTAATACAAAATTTGTTTATTGTAATGAACTCCATTTTGCGCTGTATTACGTTTTATTGTTTTAAATTTAATTTTCCTGGAGGCTCTGGCTCTTTAAATAACGGTCGAGATTTAGATTCCTGTTTATTTTTTATTTTATCCGTAATTTGTGTAAACTGCCGAGTTGCGCTCAAAAAGGTTCTAACCGACAAAGTTAATAAATACGTCGTCGGAAAACCACAACAAAGAAAAGTAATAAAAACACTTCAATTCATATAATGAAAAGCAATCATGTGGTTTTAAGATGAGATTTTTATTATAGGAGAAGTGCACATAAGTACAAGCAAATGTTCTTTTGCTGATTATCACGCGCTGTAAACTGAGATTAAATTACTGTGAATACGGATATTCTGAAACAGTTGTGACCACAGATTGAATTCATCTCTTACAAGTTAGAGAGTATTGCTATTCAACGTGGCGACACTGCCAGTCTTCTGGGCGCAAAGGATGAATTCTATGACTCCTATAAGAGAGTTTTAGTTTTAGGTATTCCTTTTTTTTATTTATTATCTCAGTTTTTAATATTTTGGGTTCTAAAGAATTGTTTAAATTTATAATATTCATTTATTAATTAAACTTGTTGAAGATAGAGAAAGTGAAATAATATATTAATTACGCGCAGAACAAACATAAAACAGAATCTAATCCTAAAAGCCAAGTACATCAAAACTTAAAATAAATTGCGTAATAAAAGCATAATTGCAGCGATATGTCCAAAAGGCTTATGTAGGTAAATGGGTGACCATAGCTCTCAAAAATATGCCTACATTGTCTTTATTTCTATTTAGAACATTTAGGCAATAATGATATTTTATAGAATCTTCTGATTTAACTACAATGTAATGTGACATAGTTTTTAAATACAACTCACCCTCTGGGAATATTCCGGTATCGCAGAGTATTTTACTACCTTGTGGGATTCGAACTCACAACAGTGGGCGTAGTGGCCATGGCCATGTGACCACTGCAACATGCGCGCTACATTACTAGATTGTACAGACCGTTCTCAATAATTCAATGTTTGTGGTTACGTCAGCTACAATCGCCTGAATAAAATCAGTCTAACAAAAAAAACATACTCACATGTTTTGATCATAGAAATCGTTCTATAAAAATAATGAATTCCATTCCAATTCGTATAAAATTTCCATCGCTTTACAGTGTAAATGAAATATGAGACGAGTAAAAATTAAGTACGCACTGCGACACGCCATCAGGCAAATTAAAAATAAATTAAAATTATTACTCAAAATATTTCAGATTTAAATTGAAATCACACGCTGTCATAACATTTGTTCTTCAGTTTATCGCAATATACATATTTATTTGCTTTACTACGTGTTAACACAAAATGGCTGTCATTTTTACAACTTTCCTACTAGTATCTAACCGAGTTTTATCTAATTTGTTTGCTACAACTATAAACAAATGCTTGTTCATTTTATATGAAGACGAATAACGTTTAGCAAATTCTTGTTAGATTATAGTTATATAACAAATATTAGAGTAATATATTTTGTTATGTAAGTGTCGTTGTAACTCATAAAATTCTTAATGACAATCCATGAGCTAACAGGAAGCATATAAGAAAACATTTTTTTATATGTTTCTGTTGGTTATCAGCGACTACTAAGAAATATGGCATATAAAGACATATATATTTTCATAAGTATTGTAAAAGCCTTATTAAGTAAATTATTGCTTCGTTGTGGACCTTAATAACAAAGCAATAATTTAGCTTAGTATAGCCTAATGCTGGCAAGTAATAATTTAGTTTATTATTTAGTTTAGTTTAGTATTATTATTAAAAAAGTTTTCTTAGAGTCACGCTTTTAAAATCACACAAGAAGGGCGATACAAGCTTTAGGAAACAAATAAGTGAACCTAAGATTGTTGTTGAAAATTATAAATCCACAACTGCATTAATCCACAGACTGCCTTTGCATTGTCGCAAAGGGTAAGTGTATGCGAATCATGCCATCTTACTGTCATAATATATATAATATTTTAGATTTATATTATAAATATAAGTAAACCCAAATTATATAATATTATTAAGTTATAATTGTTATTATCTTAACTTTCTTATAATTTCTTATAATATGGTATAATGACTGCGTCACCTTATTGATATGAGTTGTAAAAAACTGAAATTATATTCAATTAGCGATATAAAAGAGTGGCTGTGAGTTTCTTGCAGGTTTCTTGTCATAGGCTCAACCCTTTGCCTGAACCTAGCAACTAACCTAAATGTAGCTTCAGTAACTTAGTAAACTCACTAACCTATATATTTCGACGTTCATAAATGTTAATTTGTGACCTAAATAAACAAATGATTTTTGACTTGACTTTGATTAAGAATCGCGGATTTATAAGAATTCTTCTTACTCAACTTATGAGTTGTAAAACATACACAAAACGTGAACTATGGGACACCATCCGAAAGCGCAAAATTGCCTATTTGGGCCCTGTATAGATATACATACATGCAAAGATATAGCCTCTTGCAATTCATTATGATGGGCAAAGTAGCTGGCAAGAGACACGTAGGTCGCAGAAAAAAGTCATGGCTGAGAAACCTTCGGGAGCGGACTGGAGTTGCGAGTGCTGCCCAACTATTTCGCCTCGCGAGGAATCGGAAGAAATATGCGGAGCTGATTGCCAACCTTCGATAGTTGGAGAGACACTTGAAGAAGAAGAAGAAGATGAAACAGAAAGACAAACATCTGTATAAATAGAACAAGGAGTAGGTATTCATTTCAATTAGTTATTATATATACTTAATTTGTAAGTCTATTTTTAAAATATTACGTAATATGTTGCCGATTTAAAACTAACACATTCAGTTTCATCGTAGTCGCCTGCTACGCATATAAATCAGTATAATAGTTCACACTGGAAAAGAATAAAATTGAAAAATTGTGAAAAATTCGGAGGGATTATTCGACGCTCGCTATCTATCTCATGCGTCGCATTTTCCGACACCAACGATCAACGATATTTATGGCACATGTGTTGTGCAATTTACTGCCATTTCGCTGCATGAAGTTATCTTGTAGCAATTTGCCTCCCAATAAAACGTAGTTTATGACTTAATTTTGTAATTTTAAAGTTTAAAATGCTTTAAGCTCACTGATTTTATACCTAGGTGAATCTTTAGTTATCCAAGAAGCTTAGCGAACTGTGTCTCTTCAAAGCCTACCTATTCAGTTATAAAGATGACAATAACAAATACTGCTAAGTTATTACATTTTACTTAGTTAAACATGTATGAAATATGTAATAAAGCTTTCAAAACTAGCATTAGCAGCCCTTTTTCCGTGACAAGGATTGGATACGAAATCGTTATATAACAATTTTTATATCTAGACTGGTTAGATAGTGATAGTTGTTTGTAATATATATATTTTTGATATTAACATGGTGTTAAAATAATTATACAAGAAAACAGTGCTTATCATATAATTAAAAGTAAAAAAAACAAAACTTATTTGGCAAATACATTAATTTTATTACACACATTTTTGCATTTAAGTTCTCATATTGATTGTAATTTTGGTGCTTTTTAATCACTAAATATTTATATTTCTTGCTTGTTAATGACATTTGACAGGTGATTGTTCAATTTTATTACCTACACTGAATGTTTCGTGTAGGTGGTATTGTCATATATTAATAATAATATCAGTCCCATATAAGTATACATAAATTGTCCCACTGCTGGTCACGACCTTATTTTCAGTGTTAAAGGGTTAACCATTGAATTTAAACTACTTTATACGAATTTTATCGGGTTGTTTATTTTACACTTTATTACATAATTTAAAAACTGTTACACTACTGATACTATTAAACTTTACTAATGTTTTAACTAATTAATCTATTTATATTTAACACGTTCCCCGACGTTTCGGTTGCTTTTTAGCAGCCCCGTGACCATGGCTTAGTTAGCAGTTTAATTTCAATGAATAACATTCGCGTAAACAGAACACAAAATTATGAGGGCTAACCATACTTTTTACGTTCGGTTGCAGGTTGGCATACTTTAAATACCTTCGAGAAAATTATAGAGTACTCTCAGATATGCAGTTTACCTTACGACGTTTTCCTTCTCCGTTAAAGCAAGCGATACAAAACATTTCAAAATTACGTGCATGTTACATATATTATGCACGTAATTTTGAAATGTCAGAGGTGCGTGCCTTGGAATTAAACTCGAGCTCTCTACGTGTTAGTCCAACGGTTAGCCACAAAGCTATCGCTGTCTGGTATGTCAGTTACGTAGTATCTACCAACCAAAACTAGCCATGCTTATGCGTTTATATGCTCACATACGCATGGCTTAATTTATTTTATTAACTAGTCTCAAGAAACTACCCATGCTTATGCGTTTATATGCATACATACGCATGGCTTAATTTTTTTATTAACTAGTCTCAAGGCCTTCAATAACATAATTATTTAAACAATATTAGTAACGTACGTTACGTTAGTAACGTAATATACATTTTTATTTCGAGAAATTCCTGAGGGTCACAAACTCACCCTTGCCATGCCTTTTCCTTTATGCCATTTTGTTTACTTTCTAATAAATCTAAATTAAATTATATCTGACTCTATTGTTAATTACGCTTTTATTGGTTGTTGTACAAATTTTATGTATGTATAATATTTTACGTAGACGTTAATCACGCTGCAGAACATTTCTTTTTAAAATAACACTGCTCTAGGAATAATTCATAAAATTCAGTTCAGTCGTTTAGACATGAAAGCTTGACAGACTAACAGAGTTATGTAATATATATTAGTATGAGTATAAAAATAAAAATAACTTACCAATACTACCAACAAGGACGGAGTAAGTAAGGAACAAGCTGTAGTCAATCTCGGTGAATTTGAACTTGTACCGCGTGAACCAGTACGTCATCTGCGCCTCACCTTTATCCCAAACGAAACAGGTATTAGTAGCGTCGACAATCTGTAAACATTACCTATGATAGGCTCTGTTCTTGTCGGCGAAATAAAAACAATAAAAATAATAAGAAATACAAAAAAAAACAGTTTACAGTAATCTCATTTTAAAAGGTGAAATTTCCACAAAGGTGGAAAATTTTGAGTTGTAAAAATATCTAGACAAGCATTACGTTGCGCAAACATGGAACCTTAATAAAATATGAACCAATAAATTACCAATCATGCATACTTTAACAAAAGAAAATAACTATGGTTAGACATTTTGGACTTTTGTATAGACCGTTATAGCAAAATATTAAAAGATACAAAACTTCATCGCAATCGCTTATTGAATTGGTAGTATAATCATACTACCAACATTTATCTACAGCAACAAATAAATGTTAAATGGTACTTTAAAAATAATAATGTGAATTCGCTTGAAATTACTGTGGTTATTAAAGTGCAATAGCCCGTCTACTTACTTGAAAATATACAAGAAATAGTGTACCCACACGGATAAAATAACGGTATTAGCAAATAGATAGAAAAAAGACAGCTGCCATGCCAATCTTAGAAATCTGGACAATGTATAAAATGTTCAAATAAAACTGACACAGTTGACTACTTCGTGTATATAGTACCTATTTCTATGAACTAGAAATTAAATCATAACTGAATATTAAAAATCCGAATGTGAGTTTGATTGTTTGTATATTTCTTTATTACGCTTTCACGCTTTAACTACTGGACCGATCATTATGAAACTTCGCATTCACGTTATTATATGCATATATTATATTACGCATACAGAAAGGGACTTGGAGTGCCTTTAATTCAGAAAAGTACTGTTTCCGACGCATAGAAATTTATTGATTGATATAATATAGAATAACGCGCGTGAAGCCGCGGGCAAAGGCTCGTAAAATACCTATATATATGTATTTTCCAACAAGCAGAATTATATTTACTACTGATACAATTATAAACATATTAATATACATACTAATACAATTTAATTTTGCACTTTTTCTCAATACTGGCATTCTTTCATATTTCACTATTTCATGTTTACGCTGTATACAAACTGTACGTTGCATAGATCTGAGTATACAATCGCACTTAATTATTATAGAAACTCTTTCAGCTTTACTAACACCTTGTCTTGACGTAATACATTTGCGTACAGTAATTATACAAAAATAAACTAAGAGCGTTAATTGTATAGGTATAGAAGGCAATAAAGTTTAAAAAACCGTGGTGCAGGAGCTATTGTTCATAATTTAAACAAAGTACTCATTATACTTAGAAATGAAAGTAAAGTAATGGAAAGTTTTCCCGTACCAATAAGTAATTTACAGTTTTTATTATAATAGTTTTATTAATTAAATTGGCTAATATTATAAAAGTACTTATTAATTGAGTAAGTACTATTTCTATTAATTTCCTCTTTTTAAATATGTCATAAGTAATCTACAATACAATGTACTGATTTACTACAACTATTGGCATTGTGTGTTCAAAGGAATAGTAAATAATTTTAGTTAAGGCCCATTTGCCAGAGGAAAGTTTCTTGAATCACTCTATATATATCTTCTATTCGCCAAGTAAGACACAGATAGCATTGTACTTACTTATTATTAACTGTTATCGTGTAAATAGACCTTTAATCATACGTGTTTCTTGGGATGCGCATCGTTTAATCGACATGACTATGAAAGAACTCGCGCAAGAGCCTTTTTTTATGTTGTGAAATGCTTTGACTCATACGCGGGGCGACGGAGAGGTTATGTCGGGCTTACCGGGGGAAAGATATCCTGGTAATACCGACTAAGCCTAACACGGTGTTCCTTGACATAACCACAGACGGCAGGGCCGCGCGAATCGCTTTCACATGCAATCGCAACCCCGCCGAGATTTCGGCCCGCCGTGTAAAACGGCAGGCCCCTATATAAAAAAGACTCCCTCTACTGTCCCCTTGTGTGGGGACGAAGAAACGACACACAGGCGCGCGCCGGAATATGCACGCCGCCTCTCGGACCTGGTGCTAATCGGGTAGCGAGCAGGCCCATGATGCCCACCACCAGGTCTTGCGCGGGACCTGCCCTGACTCTTTACGCATGTAACCATTACCTCGTCATATAAAACAGTCATAAATTATAAGTTTCGAAAAACAAAATATTATTCATCAAGTTCGCTCTCATTCAAAACAATGTTCTCAAAATCACAATACACTTATAATTATTGCATGTTGTCCCAAAGTTGTGTTCGAACTCATGTTAACGAAATTAGTATCGTCGAGTTTCCATGTAGCTGCTTACTATAGTTACTCGTTCCTGGTAAAGAATTCTACGTCCATTTATAATATACAAATAAAATGTAGCCAGATTCTAAAGTATGCAATAACAATTTTATTTTCACGAAACTAGTGTTGGCCATGACCGTTATGCTGGCGTAACACATTTTACGTTTCAGTTTTTTACCAAAACAGTACCATTGTGTTTCTACCTGTTATTGTAACGTATATGACTTAGTTTATTTTTAAAACGATTTCAGTTCGATAGTTCTGTAACATACCATCTTAGATCTTATACGTAGGTAGAAAGTAAAAGGGTACGTAGATATATATATATGTATATATGTATATATATGTATATATTATAGCCTTATTTTGAAGACCTTAACGTAGTTAATTTATGACTAAAGGACGCGACAAGTCTTGTCCTCTAAATCTTTTTCGTGACCAAACCCAATCTCAATGTGAATTTCAAAAATCAAATCAGTACTTCACCATCAATTGCGCCTGCACTTATATTTCTGACCGAATAAGATCAAGAGTCTATTTAAAGCTAAAATGTGTATTTTCCATCTTGCTTTTATGGACTACAAGATATTTCTCACGGTTTCGCTCACTTAAATGTAGGTTAGGGATTACCCTGTACTTATCCAGAAAATAGTACGTGTATTACACGGTACTATTTTTTGGATAAGTACCCTGTGTCCTTTTCTGTTTCTCTGACGTGTATGTAAAAACATTATTGAAAATAAAACACAAATAACAATATAGACATTCATACGTGTTACTTTATAACGTTTATGACCTAACTTTGACTTTGACAGATTGGAAAGGTTAGAGTGCCCATATGGTCCCTTAAGAGACTAGTCCGCAAAAACTGTTATCTATTCCAATATCAACCAGTATCGACTAGATTTTATCAGCTTTGCTGTGAACTTTCTTAATACGGCAAAGTTGTTTATCTTAAGCCGTGTCTGTACATTGTGTATAGTTGTATACGTAGTTTTTAGCAAATACATTGTAGTACTACTAGCGACCCGCCCTGGCTTCGTACGGTAGTACAAAACCTTAACAAATTATACATCTAAACCTTACTTATAAATCTCTCTGTCTATTGGTGTTTTTAAGTTCATCGCGAACAGAAATACAGACGCGGCGGGGCACTTTAAATGGCGTTTTTGTTTCCAAATAAGACAATAGACATGTGATTAGATAACATTGAAGTCTGTTTAATTACTTTCTTGTAAATTTGAAAATTTGTTAAAATGTTGGGTGTACTCATTCATGTGGTTTGCATGAAACCTAAACGCAGATAGAAAATATCTTGGATCAGGACCTAGATTACTTTTTACCAGAACCCATGCGTTGACTTGAGATACACGATCTTTGGGCAGAAGCTAACAGTTATTAAGTTACAGTCAGATTAAAATATAGTATCAGAAGGTTCTGGAAATGTAAACGGTAATAAAAAATATTTACTAATACTAATAAAAATAAAAAGTATTTTGAACAGTATAAACAAAGAGACAAACTATGAGATTTTTTCTCCACTGTTAAAGCAAGCGATAATTAACTACTCAATACGCATATAACTTAAAAAAATCAGAGGAATAGAATCGAATTTGAGACCTCTGCTTGGTAATCCAACGTTCTCACTGAGCTATCGCCGCTCTTTATAATATACTTTCAATAAAATCTTAAAGAATTATGGCATTGGTCTAGAACGAAAGCTATATAATCGATATATGTATTTTGACGCGCCAATTAGTAACAACCTTATTTGGTGTTATGAGAAAACATCAACAAAGATGTGTTGTATTAATGCTAAGAATGCTGTTATAATGTATCCGTAAATAATCTACTTTATTATATACATACGCGTGTAATTAAACATTTTGTCCTACGACGCTCAGAGGCATGTCAGAGAAATGTCAATGAACATGTTGATAAGCTGATATATAATATGCTAGACGTGCCCGCGGTTTCACCCGCGTTTGTGATTACTGCGCCGCCCCCGTGGGTCGTAGCGTGATGTTATATAGCCTATAGTCTTCCTCGATTAATTGGCTATCCAACACTAAAATAATTTTCAATTCGGACTAGTAGTTCAATCCAAATATACAAACAAACAAACAATCTCTTCAGCTTTATAACATTAGTATAGATTACTTATAGGAAAATAAGGATAGTGGGTCGCAGTGGGCAAGTTTGGCTAGATAATTAATTACAAAATAAGTAATAAAATCTAGGTTAGATATTTTTCGATTAAAGTACATTTATTTAATTTGCTGATTGCTATCCTCAGATTATTATCTACTACTTTTACCCCGAAGATAGCAACACTTAAAACATGGCATTGATAGGCTTTAAGAACAACAAAATGGAGGCCATTTTCCAGGATTTGTACTGACATGTCTGGCTTCTTGGTCTTGTGTTTTATTTACTCCAATCTTTTAAGTTTTGCTACTATTCAACAAAGGTTTATTCAGTATATCGCGGTATAATCGACATATGCGTCTTTACAATACTTAGGTATTTCTTGCATGTATTTCCTTATTATTTCGTTGTCAGAACTTTACGTTAGTGCTTTTAAATATTCTAAATGTTAGGAAAAAGACTAGAGATCGTTGATATCACAGAGTGCACTGAACCTTTATTCTTGGTACGACGTCTTCTTAAAGAGTATTGAAATGAATGAAATACCCTACTCTCCTAATATTGTCTTACGTTTACGCGAATGTTACACATTGAAATTAAACTACTAAAGTAAAGAAGTTTAATTTCAAAATCCTACTCTCCACAGGCAAACATTGATGTTATTTACTTTACCAGTTATTCGGCTCTATAAGCCAAAGCCTTATTAAATCCATGTAAAAACATTACTTATTTTATTTTAGAAGACAACTCCTTCACTGTTAATAATTCCTGTTTCGCGGGGGACTTTTACAAACATTCAAACAACGGACACGAAGGACACCCAGACTCGGAACAACCATTTGTGGATTACATAAAGTTTTGTGTGATCTATAAATAGTTCCGTGTGGGATTCGAACTCACAACACTCGGCGTAATGGCAGTGGCGAAGCAACCACGTAAGCCTCTACCGTGGCATCCGTGCAGTCAAAAAGTATTCAATTCATATAAAACCATAAAAATGATCCTTTTCATTCATAGCTGTGAGTTAGTAGCTACGCGGACGTAATACGCAGTAATTACGACTTGTAATTTTCCAGTTGTGTTGATTACTTCTCTTTTGGCATTGCTTCCTATTGTTTCGATATGTGGGCTAACTGATAAGTTATATGGAACACGGTGACGTGCAATAAATTCTCAATTTATTGAGTCACAACGTAACTTTAAAAGTAAATTGGTACTAGGTTGTTTATTCGAAGTAAAAATTTCCATTTGTTGATGCGTGCGATTACATCATACGCGTTTACCTGATTCGGATATTTATTTAGATTTGTTATTTAATACCTATAAATGGAAAATCGGGTTCAGATTCAACATAACATAGGCTGTTTTTATAGGTCTTACGTTATAGGAGCAATCAGCGATAGCTAAGTGGGGAGACCAACAGACTGCAATGCAGAGGGTCTCAGGTACGAACCCACGTCGCGCACCTATGACTTTGGGAAGTTATATGACCTTTCGAAATTATGTGCGTATTGATTGACAATTATCGCCTGCTCCGTGTTTCGGAGAGCACTTTAAGCCGTCGGTCCCGGCTGCCATGAACATCTATGGCAGTATTTTTTGGGAAGTCAGTGCCCTATAATATCCTGACACTGGTCTGGCCTTAGGGTATCGTTAGCCTACGAGTTGCGGAGGTCAGGTGGCAGCCGCTCCGTGTAAAAACTGATATCCAGTCAAAACCGGTAAGACCAGAAAAGCCGACCCCAAGTGATTTGGGAATAATAAAGGCTATGGAGAAGACAAAGCCGTTATAGGAGCAAGTCTATTTCTATTTTTCCAAACTCTATGCTGCTACTGAGAAATTCGTAAAGGAAAAACCTAATAACACTTTCGCCTCGGTCTAGGTACTGCGTACTATCGTATACTGGGTTTTTCATCAAGTACCTGTCTTGATCATCATTCATTTAATTTTATAAAAATAAATACTAGTAGGTATAGACTGCGGTGGCGCAGATGTAGTGAATGTTACTTTTGTACATGAGGTTCGAATCCCGCGTCAGACAAATTGTAATTGGGCTTCTGTTACAAGAAATTCTGTGTAACAAGGCATTGTGCCCGATAGGTAGTTGCAAGTTCACATATTACGTGGCACCACAACCTATAGTTGGCAAAGTATGTGTGCACTTCTACCAAGCCTTTTACGTAAAATTATGTATTAAAATTATAGTCGTAGCTAAAAAACCAAATTTAGAGTATGTACTTATCAAACTTTACAGGTAACTTAAATTGAAATAAAACACTTTATACGGATTCGAACATTCGCGTAAACATAAGACAATATTAGGTAACTTAAAGCCAAAAGTAGATTACCTGTGTATGTATTAAAATGTATTTGTAACTAAAACCAGAAATAGATTATATTTTTCCATTAAAAAAAATTATTCGTAACGCAGGACCAAAATTAGATTATGTTTGTACGCATTAAAAATATATTCGTAAGTTATTCCAAAAGTAGAGTTTGGAATAATATAATATCCGAGTAGAACATGTATTATCTCTCAGTTCGCACGTACGTAGCGACGTGACGCTTATGTGAACGACGTGTCTCATACGAAATGTATCAAACCGACGCATAGATAAGTCACGAATATATTTCGAACGTTCGATTATATTCAGCTGTCCTTCTATCGTAGTAAAATAAACATCGTTCTTTAAATAAAATAAAAAAAAAACAGAATTTATGTGACCAAAATAAAATTATTCTATGTACTAACTGTGATAAGACAAAATAAATATTCATAGTAGTTTAGTTTATATATGTATAGGCAGTTATTTTACAATTGTGCTTAGTCTTATTATTCCGATGCTTGAATGTAATAATATTAATAATGTAGTAATGACATGAAATTATGGAATATTGTTTTTGTGAATGATTAAAATTTCAATATTGTCATTTTACTTTGTAATTTTATTAAACTGCATATCGAACCCACAACTCTCGGTAAGCAACCACTTAAACGATAACATCACGACGCATCGACAGTCACAAAATTCAAATACAGTGTAGAGATTTGGTGGACCCTTTGTCCTATCTTAGCTCATTGAACTACACGTGTACCGTTGCTACCGACCAGTATTAACCTATCTCTTGTATACCTACCTACATATATCCTCTTCAAGTGACTTCGTTTGACAACAACAAACTTTTAATATTGTTTATATTTTGATATTTTTCTAAGTTATTTAAGATCTACGTTACGATTGCCATATTTATACATATAATAAAAATATAAATAAACTTGTCTATTTAATACTCTTCACGGAAACAGCGATCTGATTTTTATGAACTTTAGCTTAGCTTGAATTCTGAGGAAGGACGTGAACTACTCAAGACATTGAAGCACAGCCATCATTAACTGTAATTTTGCTATAAAATAGACTTAGAGATGATGATGGTAATTTCGGATTCTTGTAAGCACATGGAAATGTAGATCTTTTGAAAAAAGGAATTAGTTACTAGTAGTAGGCTAGTAACTAATTCCTTTTTTCAAAAGATCTTAAGCATACAGGCGTGCATATAACTCAAGTGTGTGAAGCCAAAGCGTTATGGTAGGATCATAGGAAGCAAGCAATGAATATTTTAAGTTTGTATGTGTTTATATATCAGTGCATTGGTATAATGACGTAACAAAATAAGGTAATATGTTGCAATCATTGTATTCTGCTAAATCAAAGATTAACCTGTCGTGGTATAACAGATGAACCAGCATTCTCTTTTCAAGGAATGTACTAGAGTGGACTGCATAGAATGAAAAGCTAAATAAAACAACCGCTGGTAACAGCGATCAAGTCAAGAGTCAAAGTCTATATAATTAAGTAAAATTATTTTGTTATTATATATTATGTAATACTGTTCATTTTTAATTGTCTCTGCAATGACGTTGACATAAAATGGACGCCAAAATGACAGCTACATTTTGCGTTCATCTCACTCGTGTATCCTCGTGGAGGTAGGCAAAGGAGTATTATATTTAGATTTTAGGGGGCGAGCCAATTATTATTATTTGGCTACAGTTCTAAGCTCTGTGCTAGTACTGAGAATTTCATATCAGAAAAATACTTTGCCTAACGCGTACACAGTACACAGTAGTTGAATTTACTTTTTCTGTACCAGGCTGTCTGACGCAATTTTCAGCTAGTACTGTATTTCTGTCTTATTTTGACATCATAAACATAACGTTTCAAACTTAGAAAAATAATGTATTGTATATGCATACAATACATTTATGCAGATCTGTTGAGCCCATGCTATACACCGACTACTTACTATAAACGATGTACAGTCTGGACCGTTATATAAATAATACTTTTAATACTTTTTCTTTTTAAAATATTTCAGAACTTAATGGCCGTAAAGATTGTTGTTTGTATCGTACGAGTTTGTTTATTTAGTTAAATTTTAAAAATAAAATTTTATAATATACGATTTGATCGTTAATCTTTAGTTAGATCCTGACTACGCAAAATAATTTAGAAAACATAATATATTGTGATTCAATATAACACTGTCTAAAACGTTGAATGATGACAAAGAACACAAAGACTTCAACAGGATACATTACATAGCAGCTATAATTTCGAGTAAAGCCTATATACGTCACCGCTTGCTGAACAAAGATGAATAGACAAAACTATCAGTCATGGTTTATATGTGGGTTTGTCACTCATTCACTTCTTACCTAATGGTGAGTCAGCCACGTTACAAAATAATTGTATTAACACTCATTGAATATGCGTAATATCTTGCATACTTTATTTTTTTATTATGCAATTACTTATGCTGTAGCCTTGACAGCTTCCCAATGTTACAATTTTCAAAAAGATCGCTCTAGCTGAAGACCCCTGTTTAGTCACTTCATAAAGTCTAGAAAATCCTTTAAACTGTGACTACTTTTGCGTAATAATGTCAAATATAAGTAATTAGTTTCTGGACAAAAGGAACTAGCCTATTGGTTTGTATTGGCTTACCGTTACCTATCATGTCATTATTATACATTGCTGTAGCTGTAAGTTTTCCATAAGATAAATAAATAAATTGATAAGTATTTTTCATTTTCATTTTGTACGAAAATTTGTCAAAGATCTATTTAATGATTTTGAATTGGCATTGTAGCAGAGTTTGCAGTTGTCAGACTCTTATGCATTTATAATAATTATTAATATGGCTTTTTAGCTTTTTAGCGCACTTATTTTCGATATATCTTAATTAGAACCACAAAACTTTTTACATTCACTATAAAAACAAAAGGTGAATAAAACTTTATACAATGATCAAAGTTTTGCTATTGAAACATGTAACAAAATTTAATTTAATTATTAACTATACGGCAAACAAAATAATGTAGCATTTTATACCACAATTTTTGAAAGCCTGTTTTGCAGCAGACTGGCTAGGTACAAAAAAAAAGGTTTTGAAAATTTATACTATGGGAACTAAAAACGAAAAATTTATACTGACAAGTGGATATTTCCTTACTAGGTAGACGCAAACTAATTATACTGATTATAATACTCATTAGTTGTATCTGTTTTGTTAGCCCTCAATGTTATGTGTGTTTAGTATTCTATAATCACAAGATAAAAACTTCTCGTAATTTAGTACGTACTTTAAACCACAAGAATTATCTCGCAGCCTTCTCTATATATACATACATATGTATATACTGAAATCCGTAAAGGGTAGATTCTGTTTAGTCACAACCAAACGACGCGGACCATTAACTTATCCGAAAGCTTCGTAAGTTTATGTGGAATTAGAATGAATCCTATACCCGAATAAATGTATCCCAAACTAGAAACATTTTATTAAAGAGGGTACACTGTAATACAATTAATAGACGCACAGATGTAGAGTTACTTCTATAAATCTGAGTTGCTATATTCGGTGTCTGAATATTTCTGCATGTGTAAATACCATGTTTGAATTATTACAATACAGAAGGATTACAATGTTCAAACATGTTTCACAGTAGAAATACATTAGCATCCATCATTTCGCAGTATCGTGCGTAGTTTCCTTACGCTGTCTACAAATGTTGAATCACATCAAAATATTCAGGGATACCTGAAGCGACCCTTAATATTTTGATGATTAATAAAATCGTTGTTATCATACGACTCCGTTAAATAAAATTGATGTGATCAGTATAATTATGTAGGTATGTAATACATATTATCTCTAATCTTGTTTACTTAAAATTAGTCGGTAACGTTTTGTTTACAGTGTTACCAAATTGATGCATTGCATGGAAATGTGGTACTTTTGTAGTCAAAGCTTTTGCTTTGACTACTACTAAGAGTATGCTAAATCGATGAGAGTGTATGATGAATATGATGGAAAACAGAAAGTCATATGACCTTCGGTCGTAATGAGTCACATTAACAAACTAGCAGCGGGCGTCAGAAGTTGCTATGAAACCGCATTTCAAGAATTGTGTTTGTGGCAAATACAAGATTGTAGAGGTTGCTTAAATTAGTTATGCTAGCCTATGATGGCTTTTTCTGGAGTAACTATATATTTGGAATCGATAGGATTAGTCCTATAGTTCTGTTTATGAAAATATTTTAAATTAAAAGATTCAATAAATTCATGATTTGGAAATGAAGTATTGAATTCTGCAGTAATGATAAAAATAACTAATAATCACTTAATGTAAGTTACCCAATCGATAATATAATTCCTTGGCATTCAGCAATGTTTCAATTAATCAATTTGGAGTAAAAATAACATAGTCGATGTATAGAAAAGTGAATGGCCTCAGAAATAAAATGATGTATGAGCTAAGTCTAATTGCTGAGTGAGTTTACTTCTCTTAATCTTTATAACTTTGTCTTTAGCGGGCTAGAACTTTATCACTTGTAATTAAAGAGTTTCGCTCTGATACAAAGTTCTTGTAAAATACATTTAACTTTTTCTGATAGTTGTTTGTATTAATAGAATACAGTAAATACTGCAATGAATATAAAGGTTTTTTAAATGAGGCGAAATCCTAGGTTTTTATTTGGAAATAAAGATTTTTAATTTTAGTTAACTATAAACACTTTTAGGTGCGCTATGGATTTGTCTCTTGTAAATTACTTTCATTCCGCTCCATGAGTTTACACAACCATTTAAATAGCGAGAGCATTGAAGCGTTATTAGAGTTTAGTTTTAAGAACCTTTATTGCATTTGTATGTGTCTGTTCTCAATACAAAAGACCACCTACTGGTCGTTTTCTAATTGAGTTGATAGAAGTTCTGTTCAGGAAGGACATACGAATGTCATTGGCATTTGAGAGGCGAAACTCAATAAGACTGGCTGCGGAATGAACGTCGATATAGCAGTGCGATGTTTATCTTAATTAAAGCGTTTATCTTAGTCTATCCACTCCAACAAAAATGGAACCTTTTTGGGTTTCAGTTTCGAAAATAGATAATAGTATCCCACGCGGACTTCATATACAACATGCTAGTGTTTTAACGTTAGTAAAGCTTGTACTCTTCTTTTTTCAAAAATTACTTGACTCTACCGTATCTCAAGAGAAGATCTACCATTTCTTACAGAAGTTACATTTCTTATTCTTTTACTTGCTTTAAAATGTATTTTCTAGTCAGTTTTGTTTTGAAATACAAGCAGTGCGGCCAGTTGTTTTAGTGCTCACAATAATGTTTTCGATAGATGAAAAAATAACATGGCCACTAAATGACAGAGAAACTGAACCTGCCTCCGACCTAAAAAAAGCAGATTTAATATTAAATCAGCGAACGTCCTTGTAATATTTACGAGTAGACTTTAATATCTTCTCATTGATAATAAGTAGGCTAGGCGTATTGACTGGCTTAGCAAAATAAACATCTACTTCAACTGCTATACATAATGTTGACCTGGTAGTTTGAGCAAAATAATTACTTATTTAAGAGAGAAAGTCTTGTCTTCTTAAGCCTATACTAATAAGATGTGTAATTGCCATTTTTAATTAAACAATGATATGGCAGTGACGATCGTTGTAACTTTGTCTGATCTTACTATAGATTATTCTATAATTAATTTATAATATCTATTAGGTTTGTATTTCGTCTTAGCCGGTTTTTACGATTTATTTATAGTTGCATGTGGATGATCTTAATTATTTTCTATATGTCTTGATTGGATAATGACACATATATATATGTCAGTTCATAATACTGAGCAACTACGAGGCCTATTTACATAAGGTATAGACAATGCAAAATACAAAAATCTTTAAGATCAGTTAAGGTCACTTTCTTGATATACATGAATCCATTAAATTATTGCGTTTTCATTAATTAACATTCAATTAACAATTAATCATGCTTACCGCAAAACTAGTTTCAGACAACGCTACCCATTTTGTGGCAAAATTTAATTTGGTTAATGCATCAACCAATTTCGCGAATGCTGAGTGCTACAGACTTATTGGATAAGGTGGTTAGATGTACATGGAGCGAAATGAAATTCGTTATTATAACATCATTTTATTATTTGATAAGCAAACGATTGGTAGGCGGGTTTTCTATTTTAGATAGTGTATTTTAACATGATCAAAGAATTTTCGTAGCGTTCCTTTTTTTTACTATATTGGACTGATAGGGTAAAGTTTATAGTTTTCTCGCTGTACTTAATAATGTAATTTTTATTTGTTGTAAATATTATGAGCCGATTTAATGGCTCAGAAACAAATGTTTTCAAATTAAAAATATATAAAATACTTATTCCAAGTAGTGGACTGAATCTTCAGTAGGTGTTTAATTCTACTGTTATCGATTTTTGTATTTGTTGTTCTATTTTTGGTATAGAAGGCTGTTTTTGTTTAACATTATATATTATTATCTAAGTAAATGTATTTTGTAATAATGTATACTGTATGGCGATACATATTTATAATAAGCTGCCAAGTAGCTTCAAGGAAATTGACAGATATAATATTATAAGAGAAAATTATATGTATTTTTATTAAATAAATGTTTTGATAGTATTAAATCATTCTTAGAAGACAATAATTTGTGATATGCTTTGATATAATTTAAATTAATAATTGTTGTAAATTAACCATATATCAATATTCGTGTGCCAGATAATGGTAGAATATGGTTCGAAACTATGTTAAACATTAAGATCTATGTATACCTATATTCCGACGAATAAATGATTACTTACTTATTATACTACTTACTAACCAAAGAATTTGAAGTTATGTTCGTATTAAATAGAAGATTATAATCAATTTATCAGCATAAGAAAGAAATTTGAGTTTATGAAATACTAGCTATACCTTAGGAACAAAAAAAATCAAAACCACTTTTTTTTTTCTAATTTGGTTACAAGGTAACACTTATGAATGTCAAAGACTACGTAATTTTTTCCTGTGAATTTACATTTACAGCCACGTTCAGCAAAGCAAGGGTGTAGGGCTCATGAGAAGAACGGGCATGGCCACTCTTTTTAATCGCCAAGTGTACAATAATATTTCGTTTACAAATTATAAATGTAAGGTACTGCAACCATTTCTCCATGAAGTACTTTTGCTGGCCTAAAATATATCCTTTTCTGTACCCCTGATAACGTGTATGCGATATTTTATGATGTATGGTAGAGTAGTTAAGACATGAAAGCGTAAAAAATAAACTCACCTTAGCGTTATGTTATGTGTATACTTACAATATTTTAGAATATGTATAAGCTCTGCTAATCTGGACTTATAATCGGCTTAGTAGATTATGCCCTAACCCTATTGACGTTTAATTCGATGATTACTACTGTCCTACGTGTCATACAATGTATTTTATAATCTTAACTAGACAGGGCGTCAAAACATGGTACCTATGTCACAAATCTATCGACAGACTATCTTAGGACACACGTTTGTTTACCGTGAACAATAAATACACGCGTTAGATAAGTCATAAACAAGTTAGTTAATTCTGTTAATCGATGAATTGAACGATGTGGAGTTAAGTGAATAATAGACCGTGTGGTCCATTTCAAGCTATTTGTGATGAAGGAACAATGCTTCAATACCTAAAGTGGCTACAGCCAATCGTTATATTGGACTCGTGACTGTAATGAAGCCGATGCAAATCTGATTAAAAAATGTAATATATACAAATAAATTAAATTGAAGTATCTGTTTGTAATGTCAAAATAACAGCTTTTTACTTAATACAAAAAATTAATTTAATTTTTTTTGTCCGTCTGTCCATTTGCTTGTTCCGGCTAATCTCTAAAACAGATGGATCGATTTGACGGGACCCTCACTGGCAGATAGCTGATGTTATAAGTAGAACTTAGGCTACATTTATTTTAGAAAAAGAACTCTGCGAACTGCACAAATACTGTTTTGTTAAATTCCATGCGGCCGAAGTCGCAGGTAACAGCTAGTTTTAAATATATTTTATATATCCACGCAGTCAAGTTTCTGACGACCGAAAGACCATAAAATTACACTTCCGCATTAATATGAATGAAATTGACCCGACCTGATAAGCAGGCAGTAAAATAGTATCATCGATTGTAGATTTACGACTACATTTCACCTGAAAAGTGACTTCTCTTTTTCCGAACACCATTGTTCTATTATAATGGCCTCGGAGTTGTTTATTTTTAAAAAAGCAACTTAAGTGTCGTAAAATCTTGTAATTTACTTGAGTGTTTCTTAGAGTAAACTGTGCATAACCAACGTAACTACTAAAAAAATAATGAGAGCGCAGAAAATAATCGTTTAGTTTAATGCCAATATGTTTTGTAAAACAACGGGGCTTCTTTTTCGATATTTGTAATGCTTTGTTAGTAAGTTTAAAAAAAATTAAATTGTCATTCTGCGAAATCCACCAGCTTAACCGCTGTCATCTTCTAGCAAGCTCACAAGCAATTAATAACCCAGAAAAACAATTGCTTTTCGACGGAAAGCTGCTGTTTTGAATGATATTTGCAGTTTTTGCGTTTGTAATTTTTAGCTACATTGATGTAGGAAATCTTTGTAAATAAATTAGTGTTTCAATAAATGTTTCAATTAGAAGATTACAAATATTCAGATTATTTGCTGACTTGAAAGATTTCTTTCGCATTCGTCGTTAAAAGTCAAAGTCCAGCCGCGAAACAATTTTTTGTTTGACTACACTATTTCTTGGCTTTTCACTCAGCGCAGAGGCAAAGTGACGACCTACGAATCTATCTACATAAGAATGTATACATCATATTTATTATACAAGAAACAGCAGTCGTGCACATTTAAAAACCGTAATCAATAGTCGAATTTTCAACACCTCCAAAAAAAAAAATTTATGTTTGCATGCAAATAATAATAAAAAAAAGGTCTCTGTTCTCTTCAACTCGACCAGGCACAAACTTTCGCTTATGCAGATGATACTGCTATTATCTTTTACGGTAAGACTTGGGAGGAAAGTTCCAATGCTGCGGAGTCTGGCATGAATGTAGTTGCTAACTGGCTTCAGCACAACCTACTTACACTCAATGCAGAAAAAACAAAGGTAATTAACTTCAGTGTAACTAGCAGAACCTCAGCTCCAGCAGACTACACAGTGAAGTTACACTATTGTGGGCACGTTACAGGGAAAAGTTGTAACTGCAAAGCTTTTGAAAGAGTTAATAGCATTAAGTATCTCGGTGTTAACATTGACCAACATTTAACATGGCAGAAACAAATCGAAACCATAAGTTCTAGAGTTCGAAAATTACTTTTCATATTTAAGCGACTACGATCACTCGCTGATACCAAAACACTCAACATGATATACCTTACTCTCTGTCAGTCCATCCTAGGTTACTGCATAATAACGTGGGGTGCAGCTAGTAAAACCCATCTCATTGCTGCGGAGCGCGCGCAAAGAGCTATACTAAAGGTTATGCACAGGAAAATATTTCGATACCCAACACATCAACTTTATAAAGAAGCAAGAGTACTAACAGTGCGCCAATTGTACATACTCGCAGTGGTGCTTAAATTTCATAAGACTGCCCGCTCCTCTATAATAGTTGGAAATAGAACACAGAGAAGACACAGATGGGAAAAACCTAAATGTAAACTAAAAATAGGACAAAAAGCTTTTAATTATATGGGCCCACACTTATATTCAAAAACTAATCATGATTTAAATATTGTTTGTATGACTAGATACGCTTGTAAAAAGCATGTGGTGAACTGGTTACTAAACCTGCAATATGCCGAAACAGAGACAGCTATCACTATTTATTAAGCATCTAAACTCAGACTACACACACACACACACACACACACACACAACACGTTCGCACCACATACACGCACAACACACACGCACAACACACACACACACGCACAACACACACGCACAACACACACGCACAACACACGCGCAACACACACACACGCACAACACAAACGCACAACACACACGCACACACAACCATACATCTAACACAACTCCTAATATAAAATGCATGAATAAATCATTCCATTTTGTTAATGGGATGTTCTTTTTTTTTTCTTTTCTTTCTTTCTTTTGATTAAGTATTGTAAAACATATTACCTATGTAAAGATAAATGATAAATGTTAACCTTGCATCTGACGAAAGAGACTGAATCCCACAACACAGGGAATCCTAGTGTGGGTTTCAGAGTTAAACGAACCGCATGTATCAACATTTACTTTACTCAATAAATTTCATTTCATTTCATTTCATTTCAAATGAAGTAGTACGAACAATAGATGTACTTTACATAAATTTTACACATTCAGTTTTTATTACGTTTGACAAATATGTCTTTTAAAATATTCAAAATACAACATAAATATGATTACGTTTTAGATTCCCATTGCAAAAATAGGTCATGAGAAGTCAATACGATACGAATATTTTCATGAGTCATTCGGCAAATTAATGCAATATTAAAGAAATGTAGTTTGTCCGAGGGAGACGTAATCTCGTCAACCAATGAACCGATAAATGTTTACGTTATCTGAGTGACGACACGTTCTATTTCGACACAGCCTTTATGTTTAAGCAAATATATATAATATTACTTAGAATTTCTTACACATGCGCTGCTAAAGATATATTGTGGTGAAATTTTATTTTATTAAAGAGAAATATACCAATAATTACAAAACGACTATTCAAGTAACATTACATCAAAGTTTTGAAATAAATTACGTGTTTATTTTATGTAAAATGTGATAAGGACCAGTATACGCTTTCTAATTACATTTTATTAACATTTGTCTTTGACATTGACTTTATTGACGATCAGGTGTGTACGGAAATATGTAGATATGAAATAAAATAATTTTATTAATAATAAAGTATTCTATGTTTTGATTTTAAATGAAATATATTATAATAAATTAACTTATTGGTTGAAAAAAATTATATCTATGTCCAAATGTCTAGTACAATTATATGGGTACACTAAGCTCGTTGGCCCGTTTTGGATTACAAGCTATTTCATTATTTTATACATGTAGTATCTATATCTGGATTATGAAGAAAACTTGATTTGTAAAGTCTCACTCTTAGAAGTCGAATGACTCTGCAAGTGACGCTTGAATATAATTTATTAAACAAAAAATATAATTAATGACTGAGAGACGATTTTTATGAGAGCAATTGTTTAGTTTGAGTCCAAAAATATATTATATGGAATATTAAAGAATATAAACTTTCAGAACCGCTTCTTACATAAACACTTTACATACCAAGAAATAAATATTATCTGTTTATAATAAGTATTCTATTATTATTCATTGGTTTAATATCCAAAACGCTACGACGTGGTGCCCGTTTTCGTAGCTAGTTCTACGTGCCGCCAAAGTAAATGCTGCGAAGCCACGGCTTATAAATCTTAATGTATCTATTAAATATTCTATTAACAGATGAAATATTTCATTTACATTGTTCGTAAATGCATTTTAATTATAATTTACAACTACAATTAATCGACATAAAATTAATATCGCAGAAATCTAGAGAATTTAGTAATCTACTATAATATTAAACGACATCTTCTATATGTCATTAATTGTGTTTTTCACGGAAAAACCAGTAAATCGATTTTCATTGTTCTTGGTTTGAATATAGATTGAATAAAGTATCTCTGTATACGGGGACAGCCTATTGCTGTTCGTCGGTTACACCCATGAGACTACTGAGGTTTTCTTCACAGAAAAATAAACTGACCGGGAATGAAACCAGAGGCCACACTCACAACATACACATTCAGTACCACTGTGCCACAAAGGCGAATAACTTATACATACTGATAAAAATAAACTCTTCTTATCGGAAATAGTGGTGTGATATTAATATAATCCTATTGCAATTTGTTCACAAATGGTTGCTTTGTTAGTTATTCCAGACGAGTTTTGGTATAAATTGTTTTTGTTTGTAAAACACACGACCATTTATAGCGCCGGTGACATTCCTAAACATCATTAGCAGTTTGGGTTGCAAATTATACGCACTCTTGTTAATTTACTCTGTTCCAGGCATTCTAAAATGTTTGTACGAAAGGTTTATTCATAGGGCTATCAACTTTTCAACTAGTATGTTTTCTTTATTATAATCATGTGTCATGAACATTGCTTAACTAAACTAACTAACGACGGATAAAGTTACAAATGAAAAATTAATATAAAACGTCGTGATTGAGTAAATATCAAACTGATTCATTTCTCTACATCACAATGGGGATAAACTTTAATGTTTTATTTAACTTCCAATACAATATGACATAACACATAATAATATTATAGTAATAATCCTTTACTGCAAAATGCATAACACACTTAAATAAAAAGGTAGTTTGTTACATTCGACACTTATGCGATATTATGTTTTTTACATCGCTACGCGCCGCAAGCTTGACACATCACATAGTACGGGGGCTTGCAAACTGCGTTGTTATCACACTTAGAAAGTAGTCATGATGTTTTTCTTGTACAGGAGTAATCTCATCCGGACTTTTACCATTATAACACTCGTGAAGCCAAGTTTAGCAGTGACCACCGAGTTATTACAATCGTGAAGTCCCGAAGAAAGTTAAACTATCTTATAGTCACGATATCGCAAGTGCAGGAGAGACAAAGAGTACTATTGCCTTTGTTAAAAGCACAACGTATTCTTAGCAGATAAAGATTAATAATACTTATGTCTTATTTCATTTCACTATTCTATTATTACAGTTTTATTGAATACTAGTCAATGTTATTCTTTTATTTTGGATCATGTTTTTATTAAGACAATATTAAAAGTTTTGTACTATTTGAATAATAAAAGAATATAACACTTTGTATTTTTGATGCAAATTTGAGAATAATTTGGTATTCGTACGTTGAAAGAAAATTTACATTCGGCCATAAAACCACAATAAAATCAAGCGATCCGAGCACATATGGTGAATTCCATTTTATGTTGCGATAATATTTTAATGTTTCTTACGAAATACAGACAATTTGATATGAGGAAATATCTAAGGAGGTGCAATGATACAAAATCTATACATGTCTTTCTTCTTTTTTTAAGGGATACCTTATACATCAACTAAGTGTTTAGTAGCTTATTAGTATATTGTAAGCAATTAGAATATGCTTACTTTCTTTATATAGCTTGGCATATCTATTTTACATCCTAGATAGTACTAGATACTTGTATGTTAGGTTCCATGAAGTGCCTAGCTTGTAGTAATTTTATTAACGGAGTTTCAACTTTTGCTGCTATACTCAGAGAAATTTAATTATTATTTGTCTACTTAGTAGAATAAATTCTAATTGAAATGATTAAATATAATAAACCAAGAAATATTTACCTAAGACGGGTCCAACGATGAACATGTAAGCAAACATGATTAGCATTATTTGAAGACGGCGCGATCCCTGGCGACATTTGAACGCCACATTCACAGTCGCGACCAAATCACTCACAGAAATTAACGACACTACACTCGATGGCTTATCGCTGTCGACCACCTTTTTGTTCTTGTCTTTTAGCCTCAAAACGATGTAAACAAAGCCGAACAAATAGAATACACATGCTACCATGAAAACACCGTAGTAACCGAAACGCATTGTCATAATCCCACTAAGAGCCAGCCCTATGGGTCTACTAAGAGTCAATATTGCCGTTATGATTCCTAGCCGGAAAGTTCTTTCGGAATCAGTCGTGATGTCAGTGATGTAACTGTACACGGCCATGGTCATGGCGACGCGACCACCGGCCAGCGCCGGCGGCAAGCCTTCGATGAGCGCGGTTTCGTTGACACCCACTTGTAAAAAGAATACTGTGGTCAATATTATCCCGATAGCCGATATCAACTTGCCTAAAATTGGTAACACCATAAAAGCTTTCCGATTGCCGGTACGGTCGCTCCATGCTCCTACGAAAAGTGCTAAAATGCCAGGTAAAGCAGTCTGTAGAGGGAAGCTCCATGCGGTCATCGATGCAACTATGGTTTGTACATTTCTCTCCTGTTCTGTGTAATTGTGTGTTCGTCCCTGCATTATGTGGCGACAGGTTTTCTCGTCGTAACGTAGATTTACGAGACATGATTTCTCTAAACATAAATTCTGGACGGCTAAACCTGCGAGTACACTCGGTAACACGTAACATATAACAAAGGGTTCCACTGTAATTTTAGACCTAAAAGACCAGGATTCTTTAATGAACTGTTTAAGTCTCTTGCTCAATTTCATTTCCGTTTTCTTGAGCTCGGTGCCGTATTGCTTGTTGCACTTGCATGGTTCCACACTCACGATCTTTTCTCCGGGCACTTCGACCCTCAACGTCATTTTGACAACAGACGATCACTTTATCGTTCATTTGTTTTTTAACATAATTTGAATGAAATAAATGTTGATAATATTTTTTATTAAATATTAAATAAATAAATATTTATTATTTAAATATTTTCACGATACGTTTTTTATTACAATTTATCGCGTGCGTAGCGGGCGTACGGGTGCGCGTGCGACGAAAGATTGCGTGAACGCGGCGACTAGCGACGGCGGCTGCTGCGGCCGACTATGTCTCTGTTACTGCCTATCAGCTGGCCGCTGGCTTTATTATGTTATCACGTGGCGCGCCGGCCACCAACTCGCATGTTTTCAAACTTAATTAATAATTTAATTGATCGTATGCAACATTATAATAATGCAAATTTTGCTGTTATCCAACGTTCGCTATATTTTGCTCTCATTAATTAAACGAGCAAAACAATAATCCTTAAGAGAATTTAAAGAATTTCATTACTATCAAGACAATTGCAATTAAAATAATTCCGTACATTGAAAACAATGTTTAAGTTTAACTAGGACCTAAAAATGTTGTACAAAAAGCTATAGGTGTCTTGGGTATGTGACAAAATAAATTAATGTTAACCTTGTATATTAGAAAAGCCTTTCTCAACAAGTAAACTGACACGAGCTGATGTTAATGTTGAATATAAAAAATAATTGCTGCTCAAATAATTATAGTCTAATATTACTACTATATTACTGATTTCAGAAGAGACCGAAATACACTAAATACATGCACTAAATACTTAACTAGTGCTTTTAAAAATACAAATTTTATTTCATTACTTGTCAAGGCCCAAGATCACAGAAATAGATAATATAAAAATAAGTTTATCTAGTTTTAATAAAATACTCATCTACCATGAAATTGCTACAAATATATTTTTGTGCCATTATGTTAGTAATCATTTAATTTGCAATTACTCTTGTTATTTAACAATCGAATCTATTTCAATGATGTCAACGGTATAGTTAATGATATAAAGTACCTCACGTATCAAATGCGTTCCAATTTTTCACATAAGTCGGTCAAGAGGACTGAAATGTTGCGTAATGTGTGTATTACCGAATAAATTAGATGCCTTTGACAATGACTATATTTTATAATTGGGTGGACAATCAAAAACAGATTTTAGCTGTCTCAAGGCCCGTTAGATAGAAACATGTTGCAACACCTTGTTAAAACTCAACACAAACAAATCACGGTACAAACTTTGCAGGCATCCTACCCTTTAAGTAAGTTGTGATTAGTTTAATCTTGAATCCTTGGACACCCACATCTCTGTAACTTTTACTCCTTGGTTAAGTTAAAGAGCCCATTTATTCTTGTTGCTATTAGAAAAAAGAATTAGGTTAGTTTTCATTTGTCCTGGTTTGTTTTGCAATGACTTAGATAAAGCGCCAATATTTGCACATGAATATTAATTACATAGCAATATATATTATGATATATGAATGCAGCTTATATAATATTTTCACATGAAAATAAATTACATAATACATGTATACATTGTATGATTATATATTAGAACCGTGATATTTCTTTAGTACAGCTTGATCTAGCATCCTGTGTTAAAAGAAATATATACCATATTTTGAACATGCCAGATTTATTTTTATATTATAAGTATTTATTACATTTCTTTTAAATGTATATTTTTAAATTATACCTATGGCATAATGGCTACAACAGCTTGTACATATGAGGTGATTTAAAAGAGTAGCCGTAACTTTCTTGCAGGTCTTCTTATGAGCTCAACCCTTTGCCTGAAGCTAGCAACTAACCTAAATGTACATTCAGTAATTTCAAAAATGCTATTACGTGACCTGCATAGATAAATGTTTTTCGACCTTGACATTGACTTATATTTACTTGGAAATTGCCGGACAAATTTGGATCAACCTTCGAAAATCATTATACAGTTACTTTCAATCTTCATTACCCATATAATTGACGAGGAATTTATTGTGGATTTATAAAATAGGTATTAACATTATATGAAGTCAGTAATCTGGCCTTTATATTAAAACCTGTTTTTAAAAATTTAATGTTTAATTAAATGTTGAGTTTACGTCAGGATGCCTTATTGTTATAGGCTGTATCGAGTAAGCATTAGCGTTACTCATTTCTTAGCTGACGTAATTATTATATTAATTTTATGTGATATGTATGTTGTATGCTGGAATTGACATTTGTAAAGTCTATACCCGTTGCAAATCTTACCACTTTTCACTGAGCAAATGGTATATACAATTGCTTGAATTAAAATCTTAAACAAATAGAAGTATTATTATTTGTATTCTTCGTAAAATATCAATCGTATTTTACAGAATATTTTTTAAATAATAAGAAGTTAAGGCAAGAAAAGACAAAATATCACGTACAAACTGAAAAGCGAAGAGAAACGACTTTTTTATTTAATTCAATTTAATTCTAACCTGCTAAATCAAAATCAAAATCAAAATAAATTTATTCAAGTTAGGTTACAAGGTAACACTTATGTATGTCAAATATTCGCATCTAACTGATTTTGAGTAAGTAATCTTCTTAGTAATAGCTATTATGATTCTTAATACCTTTTTTGTAGCATATCATAATAGCCCCCAATTTTACCCCACAATCGCATTGGGTTGTAACCTGTTAGGATTGCGTGGAAAGTGTGTGTAAATAGCTACACATTTAATAATTTTCTTACTAGACTTAATTCGTTATTTTTATTAGGAGATCATTACCGATTGCTGTTTAAAATTTTGCTTCATAAAATATTGTCGTATAAAATTGCCATTGAAATTGCTCAATCGGTCAATATATTGACAGAGTAGCTGTTAATTGTCATACTACTTACTAATTTCCTATCAATACAAGCATTATTCGATTTATTCACGAATGATCTTTGTGCAAACTTTTCAATTATTATCGAAATTTGGTAACGATTATGCTATTTGCATAATGACAAAATACTTTAGTAGTCTATGATTAAAATATTGTGGTATTGTATAGAATAAATAATTATATGATCCATACATAGCTATACCTGGTTTTGCGAAACCCGGGATTTTGCGGTCGTTGCTTTCATGTTTGTAAACAACTATACTTTTTCGTTAAACTGTGGGTCTACTTTGCTGATGGATCACTTCCTTATAATTTCCAATTCTGCAGTTACTCGTGATCTACCGCCAGCCTAGAGACTCAATAGGTCTAATGTCCAGTTTAAGTTATTGAACCATCTGCGTATAAGTATTCCTTGTAAATTGTTTGTGTTGATAGATTTAGTAGCTAATGTTTAACTTACGTCAACGAGGGTGGCATAGTCACCTTGTGACTAAACTCTCTTCAAAATAAAGAATAAAAAAAAAAAAAAAAAAGTATTCCTTGTCGTTTTCGGCCACTCTGGTTGCATGCTGCTTGTTTCCAGACCAATCTAACTTCAATCTAGCGAATGCATACCTAAGACTATTATACTATTATACGTTTTTTTGGAGCGCAGAATTATTATCAGTACAATAAATAAAAATGTCTTGAATATTTACATACCAATAGATTTTATTTTCTCTTTGTTACTGTTAGAAAAATTGTAAAGAGTATACTTATTTGAATTTTATGAACTAAAAATAACTAATAAACAAACCAGAATAAATAATAACAAAATACGCACTATATTTATTTTATTACTAAATTAATTATTAAAAGTTGTGGCAGCATTTAGCTACGTCTCTGATAAGACGGTCTTACAAACTTTACAAAGAGCCTTAATCCTTTTGTAAGTTTGCTATAAGTTTAAGTTCAACTTTCTGTTATCTGTTCTGTTAGAAGATTCTGTGGCCGTTGGATGATATATTTTATTAGTATATAAGTTAGTCAAACTCTTGTATAGCGTTGGTTATATTTATAATTCTGTCAGCGTGACAATGAAACATACTACCTGCTTGATGGTAACCGATGCCCGTAGACTACGACCGCTTATATACTAGTTGTATTAGTCTAACCCCAATCTAAAGAAAAGAAATCAAAGGGAAAAGTTGGACTGCTGGGTATATGACACTCAGAACTTTTATTAATCAGATGAAATTCATGACATATTAATGCTTCTACTCTAACGCCAGTTACCTGTAAGATGGTAGTACTTTGCCAAGCGAGACGACTCATTCATATTGACGTCACTAAGTAATTAAGAAGCGCGAGATCTCCACTAAACTTCACATTATAATTATGTTTGTTGTTGGAATGTTTTGTTTATTAATCGTTTGCGTATATTAGACAATCTATATGTACTTGTGAAATTTGTTAACTATGCTAGTTTGGAAATCAATACTGTTCTTTGCCAAGAATCACGATTTAGGAAAATATTCCTGGTTTTGTTACAAATTGTATATAATGAAATCGCCTGCGATGACGGTCATTGTAGGCGAGATTTATGATAACTTATCAATTCAGTCACATTCTGAAAATATAAAAAAATCAAATCACTTTATTATTATGCCGTCTTAAATATTATAAAATAAAAGCTTAGACTAAATTTTTTCTAATCTCGCTATTTGATGTTTGCTCGAAGATAGCACTATCTTCGTTACATCCATAAAGCCTTTACCTATTTCCCAGAGGGCAGATACTTCAGATTGCCGCTTATTACGATCCTGGCAACTGTCGTTTGTTTCATGCGGATAAAGCATGGGAGAATTTCATTCGTTATACACGCCTGTCGTATTATTTCTGTAAATAGTAATTCATCTGTCAAAAACACTTGTCTAGACCTTTTTCATTCTATTCCTCATTAACAATTGACTTATGAATTTTCTTGTGTCAATTGTTTCCACAAGCCCATGTGCTACATCTTCCTCAATTCTTATTTTATAGTTTTCTTTTACATAACAATGCTTACTTGCCGCACTTCTTATTCTATCTTTTAAAGGCAAACATACTTTTTAATGTTCTAATGTCTACATTAGTTCTATTTTCACTGCATCCATTCTATTTATATGCTTTTACTCTATAATGATATTCGGTAGGTATCCGTTATACTTGATACTGTTCTTCGTATTCTATGAAATATTTCCTCACGATATGTTTTAGCAAACTCGGGACTAAGGTCGCAGTGCCATTCATTTGTTTGATATTGGATATACGACTACCATTGTTCGTTTCATTGTGTGCATAAGTTTCTATCGAGCCCAGTGAGTGTTTATAAAAATGTTATTCGTTTTTTATTTACTCTAGTGTTAGTCGCTTTGATTTGACAAATGGCCTTGAATGCCAATAATAATATAATATAATAATATATTTTATTTCTCACTACAATATTACAGCAATTACAATGAATAAAACACTATACCAATAGAATTTATACTGTGGGAGTCCGGTGCCTAAGCTAGCGTGCCATTTGAAATGGCTAAATAGGCTTGTACTCTTAAATAATCTATAACATCAATTTACCCTGTTTATAGTAAATAAAGACTTATTATTATTAGTATTATTAGGCTTTTGGCCTGTATTTTAAGTCACCAGGTCGTCCTCTCTTTAAAAATAAGTGATTGGAACATTGCATCTCTATTAGTAAGTTTTATGTTCTATGCGAGTTTTGTCAATTGTAATATTGTGTATTGTGCGTGCGTGTGTTTGTGTGAACATGCGTGTGTGATTTTGTAAACGTGTGTGTGTTTGTTTGTGTGTATATGTGCGTGCGTGCGTGTGTGTGTATGTGTCTGTGTGTGTTTATGTGTCTGTGTATTTATTTGTGGGTGTATGTGAGTGCGTGTGTGCGTGCTTTTGCGTGGTACCACTACTCCGGGATATTAAGTATTTTTTCTGTCTCACTATAATTTAGCTGTTGGAGCCAATTTGTTACTTTCATTTTACAATGCTTTTCTGTTAGGTGAAATATGCCTAGAGAGCTGTTTATTTGCCTATGTTGCGTAAGTAAGGAGTATCACTTATATACACAGTGTATATAAGTAATACTCCTTAATTTAGGAAATAAGAAAAGAAGACCTGCTAGTATCCAGCCACGGCACTGACATTAAACGAAAATGGTTAGTGTTACTTTTGGGAAATGTTTACTCCAGAGCTTGATCTTGTGGTAATATATTTAGACATGAGCACCGCAATTTCCATCTTTATCAAAGATGTATAGTGTTTTAAAACAAAGTCATTCGAGGGAGTACGATATTTTAGCATTATAGGCAAACGATTATATGTGCAATCACTGAATACAATATTCGGTGATTGCACATATAATCAACTGTGCAACTCAGAGTATCGGTTACGCCTGATTGCATATTTTACATATTTTGTGTTGCCGGTCTACTGGCAGAGGGTGCGTGACGTTATAGGACATGATGTTGAAATTCGTTCTGTCGCCTGACGATATTGAAAATTAAAATCCTTAATTTCATCGCAAGCCAAGCTGTTTGTCAGACATGTTTTTTTATATCACATAAAAAAAAACGTCTTATTTGCGCTGAACACGAAAACTTCACGACTTTTCGTGTTGGTTGTTGTTGTTAATGGCAGAAAACCGATACGTATTTTTAAAATTCAATCAATATTTTGATCTAAATTACTATATACTCTAAGGCCCGATTCCTATATTCAAGAAACGAGTCGTTTTACCTACGAGAATTTAATTTCTGACACATATTCTATGATAAATATGTCAAAATTTAACAGCTCGTTGTTAAAATGACACGTTTGTTTTATATTGTATCCGGGCTTAACCCGAGGGCCAGTACATATATGCTAATGTGTTAATCGTAACAAGGATAGATACAATAAAACTGTTAATCGCAGTTTAACGCGCCGAGGCTTTTTGTTTTCCATCTTAAACCATGGAGGCACGTAACATCTGAATAATCATTTGCTCGTTGTTGGTTGTGCTAAACTGAAGTTAGTTTGTTTCCTTCCTTGTGAAGAAAGACCACTAATCCCCTACTGCATAGCAAAGTATTTTATTAAGGGGATCTAGAAAACCTATTTACCATAATGTTATATGCTATTTTCTGTACGCAGTTCTTGCTTAGTCTGGTTTTCTGGTTTTCGCGATACTGTACCATCCTTTGTCTTATATTACACAATCATAGAAATATATAATAGTCAACGTATTAAGATCAGGGTGAAGAGATTGCTTATAAAACCAAAAACATGTAGTAACAGAGTAACGTGCCCGCGACTCGGTCACGTATCTACAGGGCCTATGTTATTGGCATAGGGATCCTTGAATGGAGGTCATATTAGAAAGCTGCGAACCTTCTATTTAATAGTCCAATGACCTGATGAAAATTACGTGAAACATTTGCATCATATAAGGTATGATATATCGAATACAAAGTTCTGTGACTACTTGATAAAGATTATTATCCAATGCAAAAAGTATACTAATGTAACGCTTGGAACACGTTTTCTTTAACTAAGTATATTTGCTGCTAACTCGTGCGATATGCAGGTTCAACAATATCATTGCCCCTCTGCTGACAATACACCATATTGTCCGAGTCTGGAAAATCTACACACCGCAAGAACACAACACTATGTTATTAGGTTGCTATCTTTTGTTAGCAGTTTGAGAATATCTATGTTGAAGTGATCTAAAAGTTGGCGCGCAGATATGTCTTGTGATACAACGATGGGGAACTATGTGAATATTATCGTGTTATATCCATTCTTTATTCTGTTTTAGGTGACTGCCTTACTGGAACAGCAGTAGTGTATGCGACTGCTTCGATTTTCGGGTCGAGAAAAGTGTTATTGGGATTTTCTGTCAAAGAATTCTTAGTAGCAGCATGAAATTTGGACCTGTAGCTGGTAAACGCCAATATGCTTGCCTCGTACTACGTAGAATTTTGTTAGCTACAAACATATTTATGGGTAGATTACACCTACCTTCATCTTCAAGGATTAAGGATTGAAATTATGTTTGTAAATTTTACGCGATACAACCGTATATAATACTATTGATTTGGTATAAATATTGATATACAAATCGATAGTAACATCGATTTGTATATCAATATTTATTCCAAATAAAAGCTATGTACGGTATTCTTAAATATTTTTCAGCAACTAGTATACTATGTCATGGTCATATAAAATATAATACAGTATGTATGAATGCCTTATGTTTAGCATTTATTTTCCAGAGTTGAAAAATAACGCCTGATTTATAGATGCAGTCTAGACATTTATCCTCATGTTTCATCTGTTAAAAATCATTAGGTACGTGGTGTTTCTAATCGATTTATTTCCATGTCACAATGACATAAAAAAATGTAACAATTGGTATTTACGTCATGGTTTATTTCCTATTGAATTTGGTATGTTTTATACGTGACTGTCGCCAAACAACCTTTTATTTTATTTTAGTTGATTATTGTAAGAATGTAACATTAGAACACGTTTACTTATAGCTTCAAACATATTTTAAGAAAGAATTTTGTAGATTGTCTCGTTTGTTTTTAAAATGTTCAACCATAATGGTAAAATCGGCAAACTTAAGGCCTAATATAGGCTGAATGCTACGTGACGTTGTCCTTATAGACAAGGATCATTAGATTCGGTATGAACGAGTATAGCGCTGCATAGGTATACTGCGAAGCAAGCACGTCAGATGCAGACGGATGGATATACAATTTTAATAGCATTATTATTGTTTCTATATTCTTACAAACATAATATTTTGAATTGAATAAGTCTCTTTTTAGGATTACGCAACCATGAACCGGGTGCCAACCGGAGCCTAAGTACTAAGCCTTTACTGTCTGTCTGTCTGAGCTTTGAGTAACTCTATCCTACTGTTTAAATAACTCTATACTTCATGTTAGTCGAAATAGGAAGCCAGCTAAAATTTTCAGAGAATACAAAAAGTAAATGTGGGGTTTCCGTACGTGAAAACGTACAAGCTTCATACTTGTAGTATATATAGTGTAAAGTCATAAGAAAAATAATCCTAATTCTAACTTATATTATAAATGTCAATATGAGTTTGTTTGTTTGTTACGCTTTCAGGCCTGAACTACTCGACATACCGTCATTAAATTTCACATACATGTTTTCAGGAGAACAGAAAAGGTATGACCTTTTCTGTTCTCCTGAAAACATGTATGTGGGACCTTTCATCCAGAAAAATGTACTGCTACTATCCTAACCAAAGCTTACCTACATTTATGCGAGCGAAGCCGTGGGCAAAATGTAGTTACTAATAAAAATCAGCCTAGTATTTTTGACAAATGAATGGACGAGTTGAGGAGCAGTATCATTTCAGAATCAGTGTGACTACTATATCAATATTATTATTGACATTTACGTTGTGTGTATAGTGTTGCATCATGTAAATGACCTATGAGAGCCTAGCGCCAGAAGCCTGCATGTTTACTCGTAAGCGCCTGATGATTAGTTTGCTTACGTAACCCGAGCGAGCTATTTTTGCACGTACCATTTATGTAACAATAACTCATAAATATCATAGAGATTCTGTGCCTTGCTGGCGCGGCAGTACTAAATTAGATTTTTAGATTTTGCATGACGTCTTGGATATCGGCGGTGGAGAAATATTATTTGATTTTTCTGTCAAGAAATACTGAGTGGCAGGACGGAGTCTGATATTACGAGGTACCAAGTATGATGAGAGGAGGTTATGATCAAAACACGAACAGTTTTTATACTTGAAATATATTGTCCTTTATTCTTTTATTGTCACTAGGAAGCTACTACACGTCTTGTCTAGAAGCGGACGAATAATCCATTGACCAAGTGCATAAACTGTCAGATTAAAAATAACAGATGAACTGTATTAATTTTTGCATTATTAAATATTATTACATACACATTAAATAATGCTTAATAAATTCAATACCAAGAAACATTAAAGGTAAAAAAAATCGTTTAATATCTCTCTGCTTATCCCTTCGATGGTAAAGGTTGTTGATATATGTTCTATGTATGATTCGATATGCTCTATGTATAGATATTTTGTATGTCTTAAGCATCAGTTGGGATGTGACGTGTTCCTGTGTCATTAAGCTGCATTGCAACATTCGAGCTATATGTGCATTGACTGCTATGTCCTGTTAAATCAGTGATATGCTGAACTACTTTACCGGTGTCTCGGCATGTGTACGCCTAGCTTTTACGGGCCGATTTTGTTAGTTCGGTTGTTCATGTATCTGTAACAGCTGCTTAACTAAGCAACAACGGATGCTATCAACTCGATAGTTGGTGCAGTTTAAACTTATGTACGTTCGCATTTTGAAAAATCTTGAATTAGAGATTATCTCTAATTTTCATTTTAACATACATTTTAACAGGATTTTCTTTTCATTCTCTATTTCGTGACAATTTCGATGAAAAAATTCCTTGTCAACATCACAAAGGAAACGAATATTTGTTCGGGCTGAGCATTGACGAGTCAGTCAGTGAGTGAGCGAGGACTTCTCCTTGCACATAGTTGAATTAAATAAAATTATTTATGGTAAGTATTGATATTTTTTTATTAATCAATAAGTATAAGACTTTTATGCTATAATGAAGGACACTTGTATGGCTTCTATATGTGCAATTTTATTTCATACATATATGCATATTCTTACGCATGTATATGAGTAAAAGGTAGGCACTGGTGTATCACACCCACTTTCCTCCAGATATGTATAATGCCATATAATTGCCAAATTTCAATTAGAAGAACAAAAATTTGAAATTTTTCGGACCAGGATATGAACTCAGAACCTCATGATCGGCTCCAAAGGTAATGGCAAAATTATACAATTAGTTTCCCTATAATCAGCCTCAAACGTAACCGTAAATTTAAGCAATCATTTTATGAATCAAATGAGCGCCTGCCCTTTATTGTATAGCAATCCGCAAATCTACTAATCAAACAGCTTTTAATTTAACATCTGTAGATACACCTGCTTAGTTGTATTTTGCAATTCATAAAATATTATTTCTTAATCTATATCAATAATCAATTGATAGATCCGAAACAACAAAATAATTAAATCAATAAAATACAAGCTAATACAAGTTTTAAAGTTCAGTTACGATTTTAGTTTGTATATTTAAACAAAAATGCACTATAGGTATATCGTATTTTATTTGGTTTATTTTTATATGTAGAATAAATGTGGCATTGTTTTTCCATTTGCCATTGATACAATATAAAAGTTACTATGTTATGTCTCAATGATAATATACTGCGTAAAACTTTTATATTATTCTAACGACCGACTTACATATTGTTCCTCACGTGTGGTAACTTATTCTTACTATTTAGTCAAGTAATCATCGATGAAACTGTCTGGCATTAGATAATCTTCTACCGATTTCTTTATATGAGGTCAGTTGAGATAAAATTTTTGTTTCTCTTGTTACTCAAACCCATAACATACAGCTAGACGGCAGCGCAACAGTACCGCTTGCTCGCAGCGTCATGTCATCTGTGCTATCAGAATAAAAAACGCTGATGCCGGATATATTTATTGTCTTTTGCTTTTTTATACAGCTTCGACTTTAGGTATAAAGAGAGGAATTCAAATCAAATATCCATAGTTCGATCTCTCTAAAACAGAGTGTTTTAAATTAAGCATCAAAATAAAATCATCTTCCATTGAAGATGATTTAATTGTAATGCTTTTCATCATATGATAAGTAATACAGTGATACATTGAGCGTTTCATTCGCCGCGTTGTCCTTAAGCTAATTACCCTTCCATTCTATTGACTTGAACTTCTTCTTGACAAGAAAACAAAATGGAGTCTCGGGCAGTACGTACTTTTCTTAACGCTTTATCATCCCAGATTGTGTGATTGTTTTCATGATCCCGGCATGATCCAGCAAGGTTCTCGCAGGCAAGCAAAGTGCTTGGCAGGCAAGTATTAGCAGTGACATGCTGAACTGCCTGTAACTTAGTTCTGACCTCAGGCAAAATCGTGCCACTTTAATACTGAAAGAAAAGAAAGAAAAGTGGTTTATTTGAAGCTTCATACATACATCATTTTAAAAGACAATACTTAATACAGTGGAGCCTCGCTGATTTCAACATGAAAGGGCCGGCTCGACCGGGGAAGGATTACCCTCTCACAGAATGTCGACGTAAAATAGCAGTAGGTATTCCTACTGTTGTGTTTCGTTCGGTGAGTGAGAGTACCGGAGGCCCAATCACCCTCTTTCCCCCTTCCCACTCCTTCTCCTTCCCAATTCCTTTTCTAAAGGGTTGGCAACGCGCAGGTGATGCCTTTGATGTTGCAGGCGTCCATAGGCTACGGTGACCACTTACCATCAGGTGGGCCGTATGCTTGTTTGCCAACACAGTAGTATAAAAAAATAAAAACTTTAAACTGCAATATAACACATTCAAATACAGTTTAAGCTTACAATAATCGGCTGTCTCTCAGTTTTGTCAGATTTGTGCAACCTTGCCCTTCGTGGCTCGTATACTCTTCAGCCTGTCGACAACTTTCCACATTGCGTAACATTACTTAGAAACTTGCAACGTTTGGACCACTTGATTGTAAGTGTAACCATTTTCAATTTAAGTTACAATTCTAGAGACACTGGATTGCGCTGAGAACTGATATAAGTGGTTTAAGTGGTCGCCTCGCTAGTACCATTACACCGAGTGCTGTAGGTTCGAATTCCACACAGAACGACAAGAATTTGTGTGATCCGCAAATGATTGTTCTAAGTCTGGTTGTTCATTGTGTCCGTTGTTCGAATGTTTATAAAGAATATATTCCCAATGCGAGATCTGTAATTTTATAGAAAAATATATCTCGTGCTATGCTAAATGCTCGTGGTACGCTTTGTCTTTCGATCGTAAGTCCAATGACTGACTGATGACGCTTCAAAAATGTTATATTTTACAAATTGTTACTACAAACGACAACAATGCATATTAAATATATATAATTAAAATGGAAAATTATATTAAAACATGTACCTATTTCTTAAATTAACATATAGTTTAGGCTATATGGTAACTTGGAATAAAAGACGATTAAATGTTTCTTCTAACTGATATACGCTGTGCGTAAAAATTCCAAAAAAAACCAGATTAAAAAAGTTTATTCTTTTAAATATGTGATTTAACACCCATAAATTTGATTTAATTTAAATCATTAACTAAACAATATTATTAATTTAGAACATTTTGCAAATTCATAGATACTAAAATATATTACAATATATTAAAATTAGATTTTAATACGATATAAATGATTATATAATAATTCGTATTCATAAATGCCTAAACCAGACCCATTTAATCCGACCCGTCTTTCCTGTAATTTCATATATTATTTATTCCAATATGGCATTCGTAAAAAATATATACTTACTAACTTTGGCGCGCAGTTCCGCCTGCGTAGTACCTAAGCCAATAAAAAGTAATCTATTCCCTAGGTTTTTAACTGTCTCTGTACCAAATTTCATCCAAGTTGGTCGAGTGGTTAAGCCGTGAAATGCTAACAGACAGACAAAGTTACTTTCGTATTTATAATATTAGTAAGGATTATTTACCTAGAACTTCTTATAGATACTAATGATTACCTTTTATTGACACGCTTTCATTAATGTCGGTTATTTATACAGAACTCTGGTTTTAATGACTGGAAACTAACGGTACAGTTATCTTAAGCTCGACGCTGTAAACTGGATCGTAGTTTTCTCAGCTTCTATATTTAATAGCTGAATGCCACAACATGAATCCCGTGGAATATCCCAAGTGGAAAATCACTAATGTAAAGTCCTATAGCTACATGTAAAGACAGGCTTCCTTAAGAAAAGTTAGCGTCTTCAACTGGTTTGTAGGTTTTAAAAGACTTCCTTAGCGTTTAACACCGGATTGTCGTTATAAAAATGAGACAAAATAAAGTTCCAATCATGTATCAGTCACATAGAAATCACCATAGGATTTCTCTAAATTAAAACAAACTATAAATTTGAAAAAAATAACGGAACTGCATTTTTGACGGTTGAGGTTTATTAGACTATATTTTGAATATTTATTATTATGTGTACCTACTGGGCCTTTTATCTATATATTAATACGTGAAGCAAAAACTTTGTACCCCTTTTTACAAAAATTGCGCGGACGGAGGAGTATGAAATTTGGCACAGTTAAAGTTTATATGGAGAAGGAGGGACTAATATTTTTATAAAATATGCATTAGAAATACATTAAATTTATGGAAAAACACTACACGCACACAACCATGCATTTGACACACGCAGTCGTATCGCGTTCGTAGTATTTCGACATTTTTCGCCTGATGTCGTACAATTCTTTGTAACTATGGTTACCTATACCTTATTTATATGTAATAGAGAAAATCAGAAAACAAAGTAGAAAGGTTAGGAATTTTGGTCCAATTTCGACCACTAGGCGACCGCTAGTATCAATTAAAGTGAACTATAGAAAATAAACTTTGATTCTTATCTTATCTATTTTTCATGATTAAAATAATAATTATGTCATGACTCTTAAATGTATACCTAAGGCATCATTATAATGTAAAGCTTTGTAGGCTATTCAAATTTTGAAATAACTGACTTAAAGTACATCATATGTTTTACAAGTTATTAAAAGATTTTAAATCAATTATGAAATCGTTGTAACGTACCTATTGTCAATCAATGTCTGAAAATATTAGTAACATATATAGCAATATTCGCAAAGGCATCCTCAAATACTAACTCCGGCCTAGGTTAACTTAGATACTATCATATAATATAATTTTAAGTTATTGTACGTTTGAATGTACGTAAAATGTACATAAAGATTCAATGTTCAAACGAAGCCTCAAATATTAAAAGTTTGATACATTCCATAACTAAACCGTAAGAATGTGATTTGGTACTTCATTTCATAATTCTTTTCAAGGGCACCCTAAGTACATCTAAAGTCACATACTTATCTAAACCAACTCTGTGTAAGAAACGAGTTTCCGCGATGATTTCGGTTCACAACGATCGAACAGTCAGTCGTTGCATGCATTTATAAACTAACGGACTTGTACATACAAGGTGATAAATCTGTGGCACACGTGAATGACGTAAAATAAAATGAACGGTAAAAGTGATAAAAGTATGGAACTCACTGAAACCAATGGACGTAAAGTTGTTGAAATCAGTGATAAAAATGATGTTCCACAGCCAGTGTCGTGGTCTCAAAGAATACGGATGGTCCTCGACTTCTTCACAGTGGAACCTTTTTTATTGTGTTACATATTACCAATCGCTATATCCGGACTGGCTGTGCAGAAACTTAATTTAGAAAAGGCGTGTCGCGCAGATTTAGGCTTCTCGGAAAATATTTGTTTGCAAGCAGTGAATGGTGATTTCGACGACAATGATACATTGACTGCAACAGCGCAACTAAATGCATCAATATTGGTATCAGATATGACAGCATGGCAGCATCCCTTACAATCCAGTTTACCTGCTATTGTCATATTAAATGTAGGAGCATGGAGTGACAAAACTGGAAACAGGAAAACTTTAATGTTGATACCAGTCATAGGTGAAATTCTTTCATCAATTGGACTTCTCCTGGCTACATATTTCTTCTTGGAATGGCCTTTGTGGGCAACAGCATTGATACAAGCACTGCCGTCGGCTATGACTGGTGGATATGCCATAGCATTGATGGGTTCGTACAGTTTAATTGCAGATATGACCACGATAGAATCACGTACTTTCAGAATTGGAATGGTTGGTATAATCGTGACACTGGGAGTACCATTTGGTACGTCAATAAGTGGTGTATTAACAGAAGCTGTCGGTTATTACGGAATATTTGGCATAAACCTGGTTATGTATATAATTGCATTTGTGTATACCCTGTTCAAGATTAAGAACGTTAGAACAACAAAGTTAGAAGGTACTTTTGGTCAAAAGCTGGCGAACTTTTTTCATCCCAGTAATGTGTGGGATACAGTATCATTATTGATCTTGCCTCAAAGAAGATTATTGATACAAATAATCCTTGTGATTTTGGCTCATATTGTCATCATGGGACCTGTTTTCGGTAAGATAAATATATTATAAAAACTTGTATTTAATTTGTTGCTTTTTGATCGTCATAAAAACAAGTCTTACTGGTCTGAATTACATACAAAATGTATTTTTAATAGATGTATCCTAATATCATATACAAAGTCATTATTAAGTCTTGATATCAAGACAAATTAAAATTTAAACAAAAACTTGTGTTTCCCATCATTCTCTTAGATGTTTCCTAATTTCATAATTGCTTTTAAGAAGGCGGCATCGTTCATCCTTGAAACTTACACATTTATATTTTGAATACAGGTGAAGCAGCTGTTCTCTTCTTATACCTTCTTAATAAATTCGGTATGAACGTAGTCGACTTCAGTTTCTTCAGTACTTATTCCATTCTAATGGGAATTGCAGGTAAATATACATAATTATAAGATGCTCATGTAATAATCCAATGATTACTGCCTGGTTATTATCTCTTTGTAATTGTATTCGATATATCATCGTCTAGTAAACAATGGATCTTTTTACCTACATATCTCATGATTATGCAATTTTAAGTAGTAATACAGTTTCAATAAGGGCCTGAAGTAGAACTAACCATGGCGTTGATAAATACTTTCTTACGTACAACACGTACTTATTTATTCATTCCATGAAACTAACTGACTGTATTTGAATTAATTTTTAATAAACCTATAGATATTTATATGTATATTTCCAATATAATGTTATTTCGATGAAACCTTGTCCTTAGCAAAAGTCATATATTTACTTTTTATATGGTATAGAGTTTACGTATGTTACTTCTTGGTAATATAATCAAACGTCACCTGTATAGCAAGAAATATTTTTATTTTAAAGCCAAGTTCAAAATGTTATCCTACATACAACGTAAGACAATATTATCTAACTAAAAAAGTTAAACTTTCAAAAGATTCATAGATATTCTTACGAGTATATTATCTAAAAATTTGAAACGTGCGTTAGGTTTATACATTTTAAATATTGGTTACATTTCCATGCAGGTTGACTCTACATAACACTTTAACGAATTTTTATAATTTAACGAATTTTATTTGATTTTACTCTAATATGCACGTATGTAACTTTTTTTTTTATACTACTAAAGTGGCAAACCAGCTTACGGCCCACCTGATGGTAAATGGTTACCGTAGCCTATCGACGCCTGCAATACCAAAGGCATCACTTGCGCGTTGCCGACCTTGTAAAAACCTTTTAACGCCCTTTTTGAAGAACCCCATACTGTAGTCTTGTGGGAAAACCTGTGCAGGGAGTTCATTCCACAACCTGAGCGTCCGCGGGAGAAAATTCCTTTGGAACCGTTTAGTGCGGCACCAATTAGGTTGTAAGGTGTGAGAGTGACATCCCTGCCGATGGCGAGCGGTGCGATGATAAAAAGTAGCTGAGGGCATCATCTCAAACAACTCGTCAGAACACAATCCATTATATAAGTACATATATGATTAGGTGTACAACTACAATTATACCTACATACCTATGTGTTTAAATGTGTACCACTACAAATAAATATTTCAGAGACGGAAAATCACCATCAGGCTCTTTAATATATATTTTAAAAATAAATGATGTAGGTCCTTCAATGGCTGCATGGCAAACTGACCGCTTTCGTCAAAAATTTAAATATTTAATAATCTAACTAATCTTTGACTGAAACTAAGGACTATCCTTTGTCTAAAACACACTTGCAAGTTTCTTTACTCAAATGAATTAATAACTCAAAACAAATCAAGCATATACAATGCAAAAAGTTTATAAGTTGAGGTGTGGTTAGAAACTTGAAATCTAATTTGAGCAATATAATAAGCAAAAAGTTTACTTTAATAGTTACGAGTTTTCTGCTCAAATAATTGTGTATACTTCCTTTTATGGTTGTACCAGAAGTAAGCGATGATGATATTAAGTCATCGTCTACATCAAGCAAAATAACATTGTCCAGTCAATAGCCTACATATCTCTTGGGTAGAACATACTTTAAATTATTTTAGCTAGATGTCTTGTCTTTAAATTTAATCCCAAAGTACAGATAAAGCTACCTTTATCTGGAAAATAATGTTTGTTGATTCAACAAATATTGGCTCGGTTTGACAAATCGAGCCCATTAGGCACATCGAATTTTAATATGATTTTAATATATTTAATTTCAGTCAAAGATTACACAGATTATTTAATATTTAAATTCTTGACGAAAGCGGACAGTTTTACATGCACGCATTGAAGGACCTATTTCATTTATCTATATGTATAATAACTATTTCAGAGACGGTATTTTACCATTAAATTAATGAACGTGAACTATAATACATACACATCCAGTATTTAATAATAATAGACTGTATTCTTTTTAAGAAAACAAAACAGTCTCTCAAAAGAGGCTAAATCAATATTTAGCCTCTTTAACACCGAAATACTACGAAATATCTTTACTCCTTACTATATTATTATTGTTATTATTAATATTATAAATTCAAAAGTAACTCTGTCTGTCTGTCTGTTATGTAGGTACCATGCAGCAAAAAAGCTAGTATTATTATAATTACGTAGTCTACCTTCCAAGTAATAGATCATTGCTGTCAAAGTACCTATTACTATTAAATATTATTTTGTAAAAACATTCGTTTCAATTGTTAATTAAAAATCACATTATAAAAAATAGGTTTTTAAGTAAATTATGTGTATTTTAAACATTATTGTTTGACGGCCTGAGCTCATATATGAAATGTAAATCGGCTAGCTGAATTTCAGTATTCCGTGGTAAACTCACGAGACCTGAGCGACCTTCTATGGACTTAAAAACATAATTTAATATTATAGGAGCAACCTTTGCGACACGAGCCTCTCACACTTTCTCACAACCTTTCATGTATATCAATATTAAATATCTAATACATCAAATTTATAAACAACATAATTATGACATTCCAGGATCCACAGTGGCTGTTACAGTATTCAGCAAGAAATTGAAGATGCATGACAGTTTACTTGGCATAATAGCGACGGCTTGCAAGACAATATCGGGCTACGCGTATGCCTTAGCACCGGATCGATATTGGCTGTATGCTGCACCTATATTTGACTTCTTTGGCAATTCTGGTGCAATAGCCATTAGGTCGCTTGGCACTAAAGTTGTGGATCAAGATAAAGTTGGTGAGTATATATTTGATAATTTTTTTATAATATTTTCATATGTTTACGCGACAGTTATACATTGAAATTAAACTGTTTTATACGGATTTTATCGCATTGTTTATTCTTCTTCTTTTCGTGTGGTTAGCAGCCAACCTGTTGTCAAGTTGTTGTTTATTAAAATTATTATTACATAATTTTAAAAATATTACACTTCTACTGAAGCTTAATACTATTTTAGCTATTTAAAATGATTATAACTCTTTATATTTAAATTTACACTTTCCGCAACGTTTCGGTTGGTTTTGTAGCAGCCATGTTCACGAGGAGAATCAAAATTAGTTAAAAAAATGTTATTGTACAAAATGAAAAAATTAGGAGTACGTTAATAATATGTATTTTCTACGTTAACTGGAGCACTGATGCACAGATTAATGCATTGTATATATAAACAGTAAGTAGTTATATAACTGGAGGTGATACGAATTGTCATAAAACCTTGAAATTTTGGTAACTGTATAGATTTATTAAAAATACTTACGGCATCTACTCCATGATATTATGTACTATGCAATAATAACGATCTTTAATTTAGTTTAAATATCTACTGGATTGTGTTCCTACGAGCCTTCAACTTTGCTTGGCTGAGAATGTTCGTAAGTCCGCTTCGTGCGCTTAATGAGCCTCAAATATACAAATTAAAAAACAATGTAAACCAGTTCAGTTAAGGTACATTTTATTTGTTCTGATGAGTACTGTCCATTATAGTAGATAATATAATGAACAGTATGAACTGGTATATTTTTATAGAGATTTGTTTTTAATTTTGGCTTTTTGCTTCAGTGGTACAAAAATAATCGAAACCATAATAACCGCTTACAAAATTGTGAGTAAAATTACCGGGTCTTGTAAACGCGCTACTGGGGATTTCTACCTGGAAGTTTTCTTCCGTTAGTGTTAAGCTGTTTAGCTTAATATTACCGGAAGAAACAAGGATGTGCGCGATTAGCGGAATACTGTCATGTACACCATGACAGTATTCTAATTTACTCTACTATAGCAAATTTTCCAAGTCAGTACTATGTTTATATAATATTGTCTTACGTTTACGCGAATGTTATACATTAAAATTACAAATTTATATCATGTTTATCCTTATAATAAATATTTATTTTTTTATTTTAAAAGACAAGTCCCGCTCTAGGAATAAATCCTGTGGACGCAGGGGTCTTTACAAACATTCAAATAACGAACACAAAGAACACCTGATTCGGAACAGTTACGAGCCCGTTCGCCCCTCAAGTTTCGCCCCCTAGTAGATATTTGTTGAGTGTCTTCTTAAATCCACCCAAAAGTAGGAGCCCCGTGAAGCGCTCCGTCTTTCTATGAAAGGGGCGAAAGTCAAAGGGCGTACTCGTAGCCTTCTCAAACAGTTATTTGTTGGATCACACAAATAATTGTCCCGTGTGGGGAGTTAACCCACAACACTCGGCGTGGCGGCAGTGGCGAGGTGAGCATTAAACCAATACACCATCCGTGCAGTCTAGCCGAGTCTCTTTCTTACCATGAAATATCTGCTATTAACCAATCGTATGTTTATATTTTCGTAAAACCTTATGATATGTCCTTTACCCTAAAAATTTATTTGTAGGCGATAAACAATCAGTTTTGAGCGTTAAAGTTAGTAAAATATGGTTTAAAGTGGCGTGCACTTGGTGGCTCCTCGTACGCGAGTCGCTTTCAAAGGACAGGACTAAATATGAAAATACCTATGGTATGTTTACCGCATATGGAGTATCATGTCGCGTATATGATATTCCATATGCGGTATACATATCACAGGCTTTCCAACTTCTTGAAATTCCCGATTGGAAATATCCTGTACTGCCAATTACCCAGTAGCGTACGAATGAGCCGGTATGTCAGCCCGGGAAAGTACCACGATTTTACAAGAAATCAGTGTGAGAGTAATTAGTAACACTGTTTCGTTCGGTGTGTATAAATACTGAAGACTGAACTAGCTACCTCTATTACTTTCCTAGAATAATTTTTAGTCCCTTTTCTCTAAGTTCTGCAACGCGCAAGCTATAGGTTGGCAATTTAAGGATATAATATAAAATATCAGGCAGGACGTATGTATGCTTATTTGTCAGTATAAAAAAGTTAGCTAATGTGTGCAAATGTAATTCAACCAATGAATTCGAAAGAATAACTAGTGCGTCATGGATGACAAGAGGTAACCTATATAGAAGTAATACAATAAAAACAAAAAGTTCCCTATGATTACTTGTGAAAGTAATACAACTAACCTAAAATCTACTGCATTTATTTTTATCTTTATTATTTCAGTGCCATTCGCAAAATGACAGTATAAACATTTAAAAAATGCTGTTATTTCCTTTGTGAAAGGGGTCTATTTCTGGCTGGTCGGCCTTGATACCAAGAATAATTTGAGAAACTAGATTTACGTTGTTCTTGTGACTTATGTATGCCATCTGTATATAAATAAGCAAAGACAAAATAGTACAGTACCTTTTCCTCCTCTGTTAGTCAACAAAGCTTTTGTTTTGTTTAGGAGGTATTCACTGGCTTTAGTTTTATCAATAACGTATTCGAGACGGTTAATTTTTTAATCCAAATTCATACATTCTCAATAATAATTATGGTCCAATTTCAACCACTGGGCTAGCACTACATACCTAATATATAAAAGCCTTTATTCATTCGACCCTTCAAGAATGAAATGTAGTAAAAGCTAAAATACTACGTTCAAAAAACCCCGTTTCACTTTTCCTTTTTTTCTTACTGGGCATTGTTGTTTTTGCACTTTATATTCTATATTAGTAAAATTATATGTTTTACTGAATTTGTGGCTAGTTAATGTATACTAGCGGTCGCCAAGTGGTCAAAATTCGACAATAATTGATTTAAATTTTAAGTTTGATCGTTATTAAGGTTTTATTGTCTATAACATAACCACATTTCATTTATTAACCTACTCCACATATCTACATTTGTAACCATAGTTACGAAGAATTCTTCGACATCAGGCGAACAATGCCGAAATACTACAAACGCGATTCGACTGCTTGTGACAAATGCATGGTTGTGTTTTTTCATTAATTCAATGTATTTCTGATGCATATTTTATAAAAATATTACGATTCCCCACTCCTTCTCCACATAAACTTTAACCAAATTTCATATTGCTCCGACCGCGCAATTTTCGTAAAAGGGGTACAAAGTTTTTGCTTCACGTATTAATATTTTATATACCGAATGAACTCAAAGACAAGTCTGTTACTTTTTTATCTTCACGATAGACACAAATTAGTTACGCGTTAGTGAACCCTTCTTTATGCAAGGTCCGACACGCAGCTGGAAGGTTATATGAAAAAAGAACTAGCTCAGTAGCCGCAAGATATTTTAACAGAGTATTTTTTTTGCATGCATAACCACAAACAGATTTTTTTAAGCCTGATAAACATGTATCGTATAAACAAATTCTTCCAATACCAGCCACAAGCCTAAAGTTTGACGTTGTTTGGTTTTACTGATTAATACGTAACCAGTTTCATCAAGAATATCTAAACAAGTAAATGGGCCAAAATTGTTTTTTACTTTTACAGGCTTTGAGTGTGTAGAATAATTCATATATAACCTTTAAGTTGATATCGAATTCAGGTTATCATATTTAAAGTTCTGTCTTATATTAATTAAAAACATAATTTTGAGTAACCCAATATATTTTAATAACTGTCTACCGCGGTTTCATCCACGTTGATGATTAGGTATCACTCTGATCCCATGGCTATTACCGTGATAAAATATAACCTACTAGATTTTGCTCTTTAGTTAAGAGTACTTTTTCTGAATGAAAGGTACCCTTCATGATGATTGGTCGAGTAGTTAAGGCATGAAAGCGTAAAAGACAAACAAACTCACATTTATAATATTAGGTACTTAGAAAGTTAGGATGTTACTTTTTGATAAAATACCTTTCTAATGGTGAAAGAATTATTAAAATTGGTCCAGTAGTTTTTAATTTTATTTATTGCGAACGAAGATACAAATATTTTTTCTTTATAATATTAGTGTAGATTTCTCGCAGAGCAACAACTTTCACACAACATAGGAAACGAGCATGATTTGGTACCGGATTCTGTAATACCTGTAAACTGTTATATTATGGAGATTTCCTTTTATACTGAGAAAAGGAATCATAAATTATGCAAGACTGCTTGTAGTGCGAGCCACTGCTGCGCATAAGGTTCTCGAGTTTGGTTTCCAGATCGGGCAAAATGCTATAGGGTATATCTGTCACAAGAAGTTATAAGTACCAGCTAGGAGCCCAGACTCCTAGAACAGTGCCCGGTAAATGGCAACTGCCATTATTATTACTATTACGTGGGGCCTAAATCCATGGCTGGTGAAATGTACACCTCTGCCTACCATTTTATTTAATACTAGCTTTTGCCCGTGGCTTTGCTCGCGTAAAAGTATGTTAGGTTATGTTAGTAACATCAGTTCCAACAACCCTGGGTGGGTTGTTGGAACTGATGTTCTAAACAAAGCAGCAAGATTGCATTCCGTTTTAATCGGTAAGCCCGAGACGGGAGAGCCCGACAAAACCCTCTCGCCTCTCCTTGTGGCAAAGAAGCATCATCTAACGTAAAAAAAGAGTGATGTTAGAAACAGTACATTCTTTTTAAAAATAAAATATAGCCTATGTTAATTGGTGATAATATAGCTTTCTAAATCAAAAGAATTTTTAAAATCGTATGAATAGATTTTGTGTTAAATCCTTACAAACAAACAATCAAAAAATCTAATCTATCTATCCTCTTTATAATATTAGTATAGATATAGATTATGTAATATTTAGCTACTGTCGCTTAATTTGTCGATTAATAAGGACGCTGGTGAGCAGACACAAAGCTTTTATCATTAGTCTCGATATGGTCAAGCAGACAGGTTAAGAAAGTATATTTTATTACAAATCTAATAAAATAGATATTTTAAACCAGTCTTATCTATATTTGGTGAAACTACAAGTCTTTCTAGATTGTTCTATCAAGTCAATTATAATGGGCCAATAATGCTACCGCATGTCAGTTACGACGGGTGCCGCTATCTGAGTCATCAGTGTCGGATATCACTGTCATCTCAGTCTTAGCTACGGCTTCTTGATCGATGTTCTTATACCAGTAATATTAAAAAGAAGTTGTTGCTACTACTCTTGATCGTAGGACATAGTTTAAAATCCATAAAAACTTAACAAATTAGTAATAGGTATATCTTAACTAATACAATAAATTAGAATGTGAGTTTGTTTGTTTCGTTTTCAAGTCTTAACTACTCGACTGATCATCGTGTAATTTCGCTTACACGTTATTAGGGTAGCAGAAAAGGATATAGGGTACATTTCCTCCAAAAAAGAACTGTTTTGTAGAGATAAAAAATTTACATAACCTACATTTATGCGAGCGTAGCCGCGGGTAAAGTATGTTATATGGGTCAGACCAGTTGACTACCACGCTTGGGCAGCGGTAGTATTACTTCTAGAGGACTTTAAAATGTGAAGTCAGTTGATATGGAACTGACAAAACTGTTGAAGATATCCTAAATAAAAATACTAAATCCATTTTCAAAATACAAAGCACCAATATTGCAACCCACTTTAACAACAAACTTAATTGTTATAGAGCATTGAACGTAGAAAAGCGCCACATTGTTTGTACTATTTTACCAAAGATAAAAACAATGTAAAATTTTATAAACCTTCAAAAAAGAAAAGGAAACTTTAATGTGAGCGGATACTTAAAATCGATTTAGTCTTTAAGTACTTGAATGAAGATGATTGCATTATTATGTCCACTGTAGATACAAGGTAATATGCTGAAATAGTTCTCAGTTACATGATAATGACCGTCAGGAGCCGGTTTGTACCCCTACGAGTGACGCGGAGTAAAAATAGCTCACTAACAAAGCTGCGAGAGATTGTAGCTCGTTATGAACTGGTTCGCCATTTTAATCTATTTTAATTAACAAAAATACCACTATAATATTACTGTATGTAATACTGTAAACTCGTTTGGATTGCGCCTTTGCAACAGCGGCGAAAGTTGTGGGTCCTATATCCACACGGTAGAAACATATTTTGTGTGGTCCATAAGTAGTTGATCCGAATATGGGTGTTCGGTTGTCTTTTGTTTTAATATTTATGAAGTGCCTCGGAGAGCACGTTAAGCCGTCGGTCCCGGCTGCCATGAACATCTATGACAGTCGTTATTGGGAAGTCAGTGCCTTATAATATCCTGACACTAGTTTAGCCTTAGGGTATCGTTAGCCTTCGGGTTGCGTAGGTCAGGTGGCAGTCGCTCCATGTAAAATCTGATATCCAGTTAAATCCGGTTAGACTAGAAAGCGACTAAAAAGTGACATGGGAATAATAAAGGCTAGGGAGAAGAAGTTTATGAAGTTTCCCGCAACACAGTAGCGAATCCCATAAAGCGAAAGACTCTTAAGACATTTTAATGCTAGGACATACATAGTATTACACGACGTTATTAGTATTCAGTAAGTAATGACATAAATTAATTACTACTAACGTATTAGAGTATTGCATGAGTTATGGAGTTAGCTGCAGTTATAAGAACGGAAGAACTTTATTTTTTATTATAGAAAGAAATGAATATTTATTGCTTAGCAGTTTTTAGATGGGCATAATGTGTTTAAGGATAAACAACAAATAATAATAATAATTAAAAATTGTTAAAACAAACAAAAACAGAATAACAGAATAAAATCAATAAACATCTAGTGACACATGCGTCCCAGAGCCGCAGTAACCAGAACCCCAGTTCAGCATTTGCCTGGTCTCAATAAATAGGCACTGGTCTTCTACTGGAGCCTGTCATAGAGACCTACGGAAGCCAATAAGTACATATAAAAAACCTGTAATAAGGAGACATATAATACACGTGGCTCTGAATTCTTTCCTAGTCCACTAGTAACTCTTATATAGTACTCTTAGACTGCGCGGACGGTGTAGCCCTTGCCTCGGAGCCGAGTGTTGTAGGTTTGATCCACACACAGCACAAAGATTTATGGGTTCCACAAATAGTTATGCCAAGTCCGTTGTTTGAATGTTTATGAAGTCCTACGCGACACAGCAATTAAATCTAGAGCCTAGAGTTGTCCATAAAATAAAACAAAACCTGTTATATACCCAATCCAATAAAATATTTACTCAAAGTAAGCAAAATGACAGCAAGTAGTATTTTAATGTCGACGTTATGAAAGTTGTATTAAAAACTGCGCCACATCCTCAATAATAAAATAAAAATATACGATCAAGTGCATCAAGCTGTTTTACCAGCATTTTATACATATATACATAATAATAGAAATCCTTAATTTATAGTCAACATTCTTCAGCTTCCGCATCGATGACATAACATGCCTACCATAAAAAAATGACTATATACGGGTATCCCCTATAACTTTGTATACTTTAGAATATAATATGCGATATGATAGTCATTATGACTGAATCTGACACACATACATAATAATAACATGTCGTGTTTGTTGGTCCATGTACTGCGTGTAGATATCTAGATATCATCGTCACTTATTATACCATATTCGTAAGAAGATGTGCCCGCGGTTTCATCCGCGTTTATGATGACTGCGCCGCCTCCATGGGTTGTAGCGGGATGTTATATATAGCCTATAACCTTTCTCAATAAATAGGCTATCTAACACTAACATAAATTTTTAATTCGAGCCAGTAGTTTCTGAGATTAGCGCGTTCAACCAAACAAACAAACTCTTCAGCTTTATATTATTAGTATAGATTTGTCAGAAAATCTGGGTTAGTCAAAATAATATATAATAATAATAATCTATTACGTATACACACAACACCGTCTAGCCCAAACTAAGCAGAGCTTGTACTATGTTTACTAGACAATGGATAAACATACATATATACTTTTTTTTGTGAATACATTCATATTATACTTAGAAACATATACCGAGACAAACATCCATGTTCATGCACACAAATGTTTGACTTGCGCGGAAATCGAACCCGCGACCTCAGGCGTGGCAATCGGAATTACAATGATGTTAGACCCATTATCATTGACGAATATTGCGTGGCTTTAAAATACTGGTAGATATTAATTAAAGCATTTTAAGAAAAGGTATATATTTTATTTTTCAAAGCACATTCCTCTTTTACTTGTCATATACGAGTGGAAGAGATCGCCTAAGAGACACCTTCTTATAGGAAGCCGGCGTAAGAGTAGAAGCACTGTTACTGCGTTGAGTAAAAGACCCTAAAGTTCATTTCTACTTGTTCATACCTATATCTACCTCCATCCTTATCTCCACCATTAATTTATCTTAAACTAGATATTGCCCGCGGCTTCGCTAAAATCGAAATCGTAACTGTGGGTTAGGTTAGATTAGTAACAGTTATTTTTTCTGGATGAATGGACGATATATCCTTGTGTGCCCTGACAACGTGTATGCGGAATTGCAAAATGATCGGTCAAGTAGTTAAGGCGTGAAAGCGTATTAAAATAACAAACTCATATTCGCATTTATAATATTAGTTAAGATAGTTAGGGTTCCATCGTTAATATCTTTTTCCTAAAGTCGGTAATGACTGAGATATTGAGTATAACAAGCGAATGATGACATGAGTCTGCTGTGAAATAATTATTGCGTTTGCCTATATAAAAGCGCCGATAACAATTGCTTTTTTTTGTATACCTGTCTACTTGTCGTGGTATAACATAAAAACCACTTATCACGCAAAGCCAATTGAATGGATTTTGAGATGGTTTAGCTTGGAGTACAACATAAACTCTAAGCCACTTTCATCTGATTCCATTTCACAGAATGCCGGATATCACGCGGGAAATCACGGGCGAATCCTATTTCATGAGTTTATTCGTGTAAACTCCGACGTAACGAACGAAGTTGAAAATGTTACGACTAAATGTAACCGTATCGAAAACTTAATATCAATAAAACGCACTCAGGACAGGAACTAACATCATCAAGTCAAATGCAATAATTACGTACCGGGAAGTTAGAGCCAATTTTCTACAAGCTTGCTGTTTTCCGGTGAGGCAAACAGACCTTATTAAAAACCTATTGCTCTATACTATGCTATAGACAAAACAATGTATGAAGTCTACCATTTGTATCTATGAAAGAGTCATAAAAGCACGATTTTTGTTAAATCTCATTTTATGTAAATGTGTTTAATTAATATCCGTAATCGCCAATATAAACAAACAATTAGTTGATTCCTTATTTATAATAAATCACGACCGAGACATAAAAATAATGATGAAAGAACGGCATAAAAAAGTGTTAAAAAAGTCAGAAGGAATGCAAATGTGTAGGTTGAAGAACAATTTAAGAGTGTTTACGTCTAGTGGCCTGTTCCAAGTGGCAACGTCGCATAGTTGTCTAAATTTAAGGTTTTTAAATATTATTTTTCTTAAGCTATATTTTTTTTAATACACTATTATATATATAGACTAAAGTAAAAGTATACCATAGATGTCATATAATTATGTTTGTTGTCCTTTTACTATGCAAATTATTATTTACTAAGTATAAGTTCTAAAAAATATCGTTATATTCTATTATGATACACTTCTACACTTTTTTGGTCCATATACTATATTTAGCCTACGGCTTCGCTCGCATTAATGTAGTTTATGTGAATCAACTTCTATCTACCAGGAACAGTATTTTACATGGATGAAAGATATGTCCTTTTTTGTGTCCCTGATCACGTGTGAAAGAAATTTCATGAGAGTAGTTAAAGCTTAAAAGCGTAATAAACAAAGACGCAGACAAATAAAATAACAAACGAACATTGGCATTTATAATAAAATTTAAAATCTTTAATATATAATAAATAAAGGATTAAAATTCTCAAAATATAATACTCATTTTTGACGTTGCCACTCGAACAGGCCACAAGGCAAAACGCTCTTAATTTTAGAAGAACTTGAGTGTTTTTTTTATGTGAGGTACTATTATCATTAACCGCATAAAAAGATCCGATACCGGATTCCGATGAAGAACTTGTGTCGTTTATAAAAAGATTAGTAGTGTTTATAAATTCTCATAATAATATTATATTTATTTGAATATTTGGATAGAAGGCACGTGCGAACTACCAAGGAAACTTTTCGTTGATATTGCTTTTGAATGAAAAGCGTCCTTCATTGGACTAGTTTTTAAAAAGGTGATTGTTTACAAATTTGACCAGAAACTACTAATGGAATCTCTTGTTGATCTAATGGCGTAGCTTTGCACATATGTTTGTGGCCGATTGTTAGTTAGATTTTCGGATCGGACAACGTGTTAGTACACTTTTCTACTAAGAATTTGCTATTAGCAGAGTACGGTTAAGTCCTTGTTAGATAGCAATACTTAAACTTGAAATGTAGGCCGAATACACAAGATTTATCTACTACCTCAGGGCAACTGAGGTCTACAGACGGGAAATATATACGACCGAGTGCTTTAATGAGGCAGCGGTAGTAAATGTTATTGCTGTCCATAAGGGCCTAGGTTGGATTCCCGGGTCGAGTTTTGTAATAACATTTTTTTGTTAAGACAGTCTAATTAGCAGTGAAGTGTGTGGAATTGTGCCCGGCAGATGTCGATAGAATCGCAGGGCATACAACGCAGAGCAGTATGATTAGCAATATTTACGTATAGAACGATATTTTTGGAACGAAGTTCCTTATCGCGCGTTGTGAAAGGGGGCTAGACGGAAAAAATTCTTACGAAAAGACGGGCTCTCAATGGACGACTCAATGGCTGGCGGATGCTGTGCGATTCTCTTGAATCTCACTACTAAATTCACATTCAAATCAGCTTTTATAATATTAACTTTTCTATAATAACAAATGCAATAACATGTGGTTGCTATGGTAACTGGCGAGAAAACAATCGAGTTCGAGTTTAGAAGCAGAATAGCACGGCTTTTCATCGTGGTGTTGGAATGAACTGACGTGTTATCATGTTCACTGAATAAATTTACTGAGACAACTAATTGCGTATTTTGTTTTATATATAAATAATAGCTAATATCATGTTCTTGTTTGTTACTACGCTATTGAGATAGGTAAATTAACTACCTGTAATCATAGTTGTATGTATGTACATTGTAGAGTCATAATAATTACATATATATATCTTCATACATTATCACATGCGTTTATCTCCAATGGGGTAGGCAGAGGTGTGTTACTTCTACATATCGCCACCTATGATTTAAGGTCCCACGTAATACAGGCCATACAGGCACACGGGCCTATTGTTGTTTATCGGACACAATTTCACACTCCGCGGTCAACTATAGAAGGCAAGACCCAATAAAAAAAAATCCGATCTGAAATTCGAACTCGAGACCTCGTGCACAGCAACCGCATTGATTACCACTGCACCACTTAGGTAATTTATGTATATACCTTTTAAGACATTTATTATTATTTTGCGCACCGTTTCGCTCGCGTTAATGTAGATTTTACAATAAATGTCCATCTCTCGGGAACAGTACTTTTTACCCTAAGTCCTATTGGGTAGTTGAGGCATGCAAGCATACCAAACAAGTAAACAAACAAACCTACATTCGCATTTATGATATTAGTTAAGATTTAAATAAGGATACAGGCGTGTCGAGTATGTAATTTTAATCATGTTCATTGAAGATATTTGATGGAACGTTTCAATGCCAAATTGTGTAGGTACATGCCTTTGGGTCATTGTATTGAATATTTTAGTTAATGGATGGCTAAGTATCTTGCGGCTATAGTATGCCAATGGACTTTGAAGGCATTGTACGGATATCCAAAACGATGAATAGCAACTTTGTTCAGTACGTACGACGCCGGTGCTATTCATAAAGTTACTTCATTAAAGATGACAGTAATTTTTAATTCTATTTATGAATTTACGGCAATATAAAAATATTTTTACCCACTAAGATAGCAAATTACATATAGATACCGTTTATTGTATTAATATTGTTGCACGCATACACACATATACACGCACACACTCACATATATGTACATATTTGTAAGAATTTACTCAACATAACAAATTTGATTATAAATCTTGGTTTATATTTATTATATTCGAATGAAGATAGAAGATACTTCTCACACTGAGAAGAAGCCCGTGCCCAGTAGTGGAACAGTTTAATACGGGACTGATTTTATTATATTATATTATATATAATGGCTTAGCAACCATAGCCAACCATGCTGGCCCAGTGCATGGTTGGTGGAATTCACATATATTTGAGAACATTATGGAGAACTCTCAGACATGCAAGTTTCCACACGATGTTTCCCTTCACTGTTTAAGCAAGCGATTACCAACTATTTAATTAGCACATAACTTCTAAAAATCAGAAATTCGCGCTTTGGGATCGAACTCGAGACCTCTGCGTGGCAGTCCAACGATCTCCCGCTGCTTTCTTCTTAGTATGGACAGTATTATTTACGATCTAAGTGCGGTGAGAGCATATCTACGATATGAATCTTTGCTTTCGATAAACATATTTATGTATAAAACATGTGTATACACAATGCATGTTATTTGGTTGAAGTCATTGTAAACATCGTCTAATCATATAAATAATTGTCATGGAATTGTACTTATGTATGAATACCTATAAATTCCATGATACTTGCATATTGAGCTACAATATATTGATTTCAACGCTTACGGTGTATGCAACGCAAGTCGTTTAGTAGAAAAAAAATCCTTCGTTATTATAATAGGTGTCATTATGAAGTGTCTTTTGAAAAAGTTTAAGGTATCGAAACACGTGTCTAATGATTATAACAATAAGCTTGTGTTATAAATCATCCTTTACGTCCACGACATCCTATTCAATAATTATTACTGCTTTTGCCTGTGACTTCACTAACTAGGCAACAGTCTTTTTTGCTAGATAAAAGGTACCTTGTGTCTTTTTCTGTGTAAAAGCGTAATAAAGAAATATACAAACTTGCATCAGCATTTAAAATATTAGGTAAGATTATTAAATGCATTAAATTTCAAAACAACTAACGCATATGTGTCTTTCTATAAGGTTGATGCTTGTCTGTTTTCGTATAATATGATCAATTTTGTCACACTCGTATAACTAATATTATAAATGCAAATGTATATTTGTTTGTTTGTTACATTTTCACGCCTTAACTACTCGACCGATCATCATGCAATTTTGCATACATGTTGTCAGTAGTACAGAAAAGGGCATAGGGTACCTTTTAACCAGAAAAAAAGTACTGTTCCTAATCACAGATACCGCGGGAAATTCTAGTAAGTTAATAATCCCTTCTATATTGGCACACTCATAATTGTTGCATAATTATCATCGTCTCAGCTATATTACGTGGGACACTCAGAAAGATTTGCGAAAATAAAATGAAAAGTGTTCTAATAGGTTTTTTAATAATAAATATCTTTTTTATTAAATCTTTTCAAAATATTCTCCATCAGCCTTTATAGAAAGTTGAGCAGCGATAGCTCAGTGGGGAGACAAACAGACTGCAATGTAGAAGATCTTGAACGAATCTCGAGGGGTTCGAACCCACGTCGCGCACCTCTGACTTTCGGCAGTTATACGACTTTTCGAAATTATGTGCGTATTAATTGGCAATTATCGCCTCGGAGTGCCTCGGAGTGCACGTTAAGCCGTCGGTCCCGGCTGCCATGAACATCTATAGCAGTCGTTATTGGGAAGTCAGTGCCCTATAATGTCCTGATACTGGTCTAGCCTTAGGGTATCGTTAGCCTTCGGGTTGCGGAGGTCAGGTGGCAGCCGCTCTGTGTAAAAACTGATATCCAGACAAATCCAGTTAGACTAGAAAAGTCGACTCCAAGTGACTTGGGAAAAATTAAGGCTAGCGAGAAGAAAAAGCCTTTATACAAAGTTGCATGCGTCTTAATCAGTTTTGGAAACACTTTTTCCTAAAAACTCTTCACAGCGCCTGCTCGACAGCGCATCTTTCTGCGACGAAAATTGGATACCTTTGAGCAGATTTTTATTTTGGGGAAAAAAGAGGTCACTTTGTGCTAGATCAGGGCTGTAAGGAGGTTGACACCGGAGTTTGACCGGCGTGCTGCCCAGGAAGTCCCTCGTTTTAAGCGCAGGCGCGTTGTCCTGGTGGAGCACTAGCACGCGGAGCCCTGTGTTTGGTCGCTTCTTGCTCACAACAGAGAAAATTTCTGCCAAGCATTTGATAGTATAAGTAAAGGAGTTGATACCAAGTAGCCAGTCAAGTTAATAAACTCGCGATCAAAATCAATCTGCCCCCCGCTTCTAGATCGCTTTACTTTGGTAGGCGTTGATTCATTTTGATACATCTAAACCAAAGACTAACGAATTGTTTCTGGATCATATTAATAAATCCAGGATTTATCACCTATAATTAAATTTTCAATTTTTATCCTGGTACCCACACCTTGAGCAAATTATTGGTAGAGTCAGAAAGCTAAGCTGGATATTCAGAACCTTAAGACACGTGGCTCCAACTAACATGGCAAATAATAAAAACCAACCAAGAAATCTTCTCAACGAAATATATATTTCTTTAGCACAGTCAGTCCTGCTGTATTGTATCCCTATATGGGGTAGCGCAGCCAAGACCAGATTTTTGGACCTAGAACGCTCTCAACGAGCACTTATTAAAATAAAGTATTTTAAAAATAAAAGATACTCTACAAATAGTCTATATGAGATCAGCGATTTACTCTCCGTCAGGAAACTGTACATTACACAAACAATTCTCAGAACACATAAAACCCTACCATATGATCCTTATAATAATAATAAATCTAAACGAAGAAAAGACAGAACCGCTGAAGTTCCACAATCTAAGACCGAATTTGCAAAACGTCAATTTTACATCCGCTCTGCTCAATTATATAATAAAATAAACAAAAAGGTATATGTTCACAATAAAAATCACTATAAATGTCATAAAATCTTAATAAATTGGATAAAGCCCCTTACCTATGACGATACGGAAGCTTTTCTGACATACCTTGGGTAGCTCTAACACTTTCACCCTAACATCCTGCACTACCACACCACACCACACCACACCACACCACACCACACCACACCACATCACACATCACACATCACACATCACACATCACACATCACACATCACACATCACACATCACACATCACACATCACACATCACACATCACACATCACACCACACCGCACCGCACCGCACCGCAACGCAACGCACCGCACCGCACCGCACCACACCACTCCACACCACACCACACCCACCACACCACACCACACCGCACCGCACCGCACCGCACCGCACTATATCACATCACATCATATTATCATCATACACCAGCACGATAACACACTAAAACGACCAATAATACTATACATACTTCACAAATACTATACTTAATTTATATAATGTGCATGTTATCATATTATTATTTTTTTTTTTTTTGTTTTTGTTCTACATACCTACATGTTATGGAAGAGCGGAGGCTCCTAATACAGACATTGTTTGTCTAAAAGGAGGCTCCAAACACAATGCATTGATGTTTTAACATTTAATGAACAAATAAACTATAAACTAAAACTAAAAAACTAAAAAAATTAAGTCGAAACGGCGAGACGAGCTTTTGTTAATCATATCACGGCACCATTCCACCTGGGCCTGCTTTTGAGCATCGGTGAGGTTTAGCGACACTCAGCGTGAAACTATCCTCCTCACGCGAAGTTGCACATGTAGAATTTCGGGAAGGCTTCCTGACCCAATCTGCAGTATATGCTGCATCTCCTGATACCTAACTCGCCTATTGTATTGGATTAAATTTTCACTGCTAGCACGTTTTCTAGCGTAACAGCTGCAAAGGGCTACCACATCTTCTTCATCCCCAAAGTTAGTCGACCGCGCTTGAATTCATTATACCAACGATACACGGTTGCCTTGTATGGGCCTTCATCCACGAATGCCATTTTAAGTCTATCGTACGATTCGTCCGGTTTCTAGCGACACTTGAAATCTTAAAAAACATTTCGCGGAAATGTTCCCTGGCGCAGATCCATTTTTAAACGAAACACGATAAATGTAGTTAGCCCCAAAACGGTAGGGGAGAAATTTTGAAATTGGATCGTACCTACTTTTTACTGGCTTTATAACTGACCAGTCTCTCATACATCAAAACATTTTTCACAATACCTACTTTCTGAGTGGCCCAGTACTTGCTAGAATATAACATTATATACAACAAAGATGGCAAGCAGTGCCAAAATACAGTTCTAATGAGATGAAACAAATTAACACTCGGTAGAACAATTACACTATGGCATCATCATGCGGTTATAAGTGTATTTATTTATTAATGTATTGAGGATCTTTATGATATTTTAAGTTCTATTTATAAACATTCATAAGCCTTTAATTTGAGGCCAACCAGTTTTATCTGATGTTTTAGTGTTCCTTTTGCAAGTATGTTACAAAATGTTGTATTCATATGAGAGTGAATGGAGCTATTTATGTCGAAGATGCATTATCTACCGTCTTACGTACTGACTACATATGTGTTATTGCTGCACATTTATTAAATATATGATTAGTCTAACTAATATTATAAAATTTGTTATGCTTTCAAGCTAAAGCTTAACATGGTTACTACGTGGCCGATCGTCATGAAATTTCGCATACACGCTGTCAGGGTACAGAAAAAGCCATAGGGCACTATAATTCTGAAAAAAGAACCTTTTCCAAGGGATATAAATTATTAACAAAATGTAGATTAACGCGACCGCAGCTGCCGGCAAATACTAGTTTACTTTAATTGTTATTATAATTATGTATAATAAGTATAATGCTATGTTATTGTAGATTTATTATAAAAGCTGAATAAGTTACATAAATAGAAATATATAATAAAGTAAAATGTTTTAAGGTTTTCTTATTTTAAAATTGGAATTATCTTTTTACTAGTATTTGCCCGAGGCTTCGTTTGCGTTAATGTAGATTGTGTTAATAAATTTCTTCCCCTCGGGAACAGTACTTTTGTCCTGGATAAGATATACCCTATGTCCCTTTCTGTACACCTGACAATGTGTATGGAAAAAACCAAGATGATCGGTCAAGTAGCTCCTTAGCTACTTGACCGATCATCATGATTTTTGTTAGTTTGTTTTATTTATTATTATTAACATTTAACAAATAAAACAAACTTACATTCACATTTATAATATTTAGTTAGAATTTATAATTATTAAATAAAAAGTATTTAAATTTATCTGTAAAATGTCTGTATAGACTGTATAGACGTAAAAGACTTGGTATAGACCTATGTCTATACCAAGTCTTTCTCTTGATCCTGTTCACCTATTTATTCTGCCAGTCCTTTATAAATGCGTTTTACTCATCGCACCAGCCAGCGTGTTATATCTAATCCGTTTAATGTGTAGTAAATTTTTGTCAGCTAATACTAAGGTTAACTAAATTTCAAGCCTTGCCTCTTACAGATCTTACATAAAAGAATTCGTTTGACATGGATTGATTTATAATAAACTTGATGTGCCTGCGGTTTCACCCGCGTTTATAGTTACTGCCCTGTCACCATGGGTCGTAGCGTGATGTTATATAGCTTATACTCCTATAGCCTTCCTCGATAAATAGGCTATCCAGTACTAAAATATTTTTACATTCAAACCAGTAGTTCCTGAGATTCGCTCGTTCAACCAAACAAACAAACAAACAAACAAACTTCAGCTTTATAATATTAGTATAGATAGTATAGATTAAGTAATTAATTTCGTTGTTCCTCCTACATTGGCAAGCATCAATACAAACATTGTGAGTATGATATATTTAAATGTGTAGTATTTAACTGTTCCTCAATTTTTGGGCTTTGTTCCACCAAAAATACTAATTGCACAGCAAAATATGCTTACCAAAAATACTAATTGCACAGCAAAATATATTTAAAGAGGTCTAACTAAGTCGACGGAGCCCCGCTTCACGGAGCTCCTAATTTTGGGTGGTTTTAAGAAGGAACCTTTTTTTTTTTTTTTTTTTTTACGTGGGGGAATGCTATGATGCATATCCCTCCGCGGGGGCGGGCGGAGGGATTATGTCGGACTCGCCGGGGTAAAAGAAAGATGGAATAATAGTAAAGTACCTCCCGGAATACCGACTAAACCTACCACGGTGTTCCTCGACAAAACCACTATCGACGGGGCCGCGCGAATCACTTTCGCATGCGGTCGCGACCCCGCCGAGGTTACGGCCCGCCGTGTGAAACGGCAGGCCACTACCCGAAGAGACCTACCCAAAGGACTCACGCTCAAAAATTCCCTACTGTCTCCCCCCTAGGGGGGAGACAGACTCGACACAGAGGCGCGCGTGGGAACACGCACGCCGCCTCTCGGACCTGGTGCTGAACGGATGGCGGGCAGGCCCACAAAGCCCGCCACCCCCAGGTCAAACCTCAGGGTGGCTGGAGGTCATCGCGCGCCCTCCGGCGCCCGGCTCTGCGGTTGGGGAGAGGGTTCAAACGCTCCCTCTCCCGCTCCGCCGCCTCCTTGATGGAGATTACTTCCTCGCAAAAGGAGGCGACGGCGTTCCACGACCTCTCACTCCGGACCATAGACTGAACTACGGCCGGGAGCGAGAGGGCAATCGATCCGACTGCCGCGATCAGCTCACGGCGCTGCGATGTCCAGGCGGGGCAAACCGCCAAAGTGTGCAGCGCCGTGTCCTCTACAACGTCGCGGCAGTCGCCGCAGTGGTGACAACCGGGCGTCTCTTGCCGGCGTATACGACACAGGAACTGGCCAAAACAACCGTGGCCAGTCAGTACCTGTGTCAGCCAGAAGGTGAGGGCGCCATGCCGCCTCTCCAGCCACTCCTCAAACACGGGACTTACCGCCACGATCGTGGCGTGCCCGAACCTAACATAACCTAATCCTTCGGAGACTGAATGGAGTGATTTGAGGCTTACAAGTGCTCGTTATGATATATTTTAGTAAGCATATTTTGCTGTACAATTAGCATTTTTGATGGTCATTATATTTAATTCCTATTTAATAATGGTTAATTATTTTTTTTTTTTTATTAATTGATGAACGCTTCAATTATTTAAAACTTGCTCGGTCTATCATAAATAAATATATACATAATCAAGAAATACCTATAGGATTTGCAATATGTATGAACTGAGGCATATACAATTTAATTATACACACTCGTCCAAATATACATAAGATGCACAGGGAGAAATTAGGTAATTCGCTTAGCTTTATTGACATTATAAACTGCTTACTCGTATTCCATTAAACGATATCTTAAGTGCACTGTGACCATAAGTAACAATACGTTACAATCTGATTACAAGTTTCCATCTATATGCAAATCCGTTTACGTCATACTAGTTTAATCTATTGGCCAACGTTGCGATCCCAAGGCATCTTTTGGTGACAATAATTACCAAAAATTGCACGGCTAAAATCGACCCATGTAAAATCTTCTTTAGAAGACAGACTCTATAATATTCGGCGTGCCTTACAAAATTATGGGACAAGGTGTATTTCGTATAAATGCTGTATCAACTGTAATAAAAATATTATTAGTAACAATAACATTTGATTTACAAATAATAATTGTTTCGAGTCTGAACGTTTCTTTAAGACTATAGATTCAATGTTTGATGTCTAAAATACATAGTATAATATTTTAGACATTCCTATTTAATCTGAGAGGTCATGTTTTAGTATATATGTATATGAAATCACAGAGACACATTCACACGGTGACAAAATAGTTTACTACACGTCATAAGTTTCTCACTTCGCTACAAAGCAATTTATAAAGCCTAACATATTTGAATAATAAAATTTTATAGCTACTCTATCACCTCTTGCAAAGTTCAAGTTTGTCTCGTATTCCCATATCACCAATAAAACCTTGGAGTGTGTATCCAAACATTTTCTTGCGATACGACACGAGAATAAAATATAGTTGTAAAACAAAAACTTTCGGTATTTTACAAGCACATTTATTATGTTCGCAATTCTGGACATACATACATATTTATAAGAGACCTTAAATCTCTTTAGACAGCGGCTAAAACGAATTATGTCGATATTATACTAAAAAAATGCCAATGCAATAAATTTTCTTTTTTGACGTTTTGTAGATAATACATTTCCAAATACTACAAGTTTGGCAAGTATTATTTGCTTGCACAACATTTTTCAACTAACAGATCTGTTTCGATGAGACCTTTTACTCATACAAACACATTAATCACAGACGTAATAAAAAAAATATTATAGTAAAAATGTCTTTAAGTGTATTGCGATCTTAAGTTATTATACTATAAGTAAATCTTCGGCGTACCTATCCTTGAAACCTCGAAGACCGTGTTTATGTACCTATTACTTTAAGATTTAGGGCACGTTTGAAGGGTTCGTCACACCCGAGTGATAGGTCTGACCACCAATCCCTAGTTCCCATTTTAATTGATGCGCATTAACAAAACAAAGCCACACAGACTGTCTTTATTAGTGAGTCGCGCATGCAATGGCAATGCTTTGGCATGGTGGTAACTGGTGTAGTAAGTTTATATACGCTACGCTGACCGCTTACCATCAGGCGGATTGTATGATCATTTGTAATCTTATCACCATATGGTACTATGTAATTGTAAGTAATAAGATAAGTCTCTCAGTCGATGCAGTTCGCAGTATTGCCTAATATGTGTATGTTGAGAGAACGTTATGTTTTATTAAAGTAACAGTATAAATGAATAGCGTCTGTGAACACTCGAAATAAGTTCATTCTAATAAAAACTTTGTTTCCGTGCGGCACGACCGTAATATTATTAACGTGGCGTTTCACATTTTAATAAAGTTATTCGTTATGAGTGCTTAATTGAATTCAGATAAGGTTCAAAGTCAATATCAATATACTTTACTTTATTAAATTGTGTAAAGCTTTTTGGTCGTATACTGCGTAGAAAAAACATAAATAATAAAACGATGCAGAGTATTACATGGTTTTTCCGACACTACCTGATGGATGATGAGGATACGTACCTACTAATACTAAAAAGTATACAAGACGTCAACGGTAACGCAAGAATTACTGATAGACGAAGTAAAGATTACTTAGAATTATTTTAAATTGCATTGAATGAACTACGAATTGATTATATTTAAGATTTCTTACATTTAAAATATTTGAACGATAATCTGATTCAAATTTTAGATTATATTATATTTTTTACCTCAGTAATGAAAATTATGGAGTGTGGAGGGATCTGTATATCTATATAATATGGACTATATTAAAGGTGCGGTCAAACAGCCGGCGTGCGCGGGGCGTGCGCGTGTCCCGCCGTGTTGTAATGTACTGAGCTATATGAAAGCGTTCACACAGCCAGCGCTAGAGCGAGCGCGGGGCGGGCGCGGGACCGGCGCAGCGCGGCGCGGTGCGGGCGCGCGTATTACGCATGCGTGGTATAAAGCTTTCAACACACTGTATCGCTATAAGCTAATTGAAAATAGTATGAAATGAAAATAACATACCGTGTCAATTGAAAATAATAACATTTTATTTGACATTTTTCATTAGTTACTAGTTACACAAATAAAGAAATATTACCTCCATAAAATATATATTAATATGAAATGTATACTTTTATTCTGTATGAAACATAGCATGTAACATTAATGGGTGGGCATGTGTGAGGGTCGTATTATACTGTCGGTTATATAGCAGTATCATGAATTAAAAAGAAGTATTATTTTTAATGCTTCCTGTTTTTCCCCATGATCATCATTCACAACTGTGTAAATATCAGTAAGTTTACTTATTTTGTACTTTGGAATTATTGGACTACAATGTATTTATGGAACAAAGGAACAGGGATGCAAAAGTTAGGTATGTGAGTGTCCAGATAACCCATTTGAACCAATATGGCGTACAGCCATACATTTATATATATGTATTAGATATTTACACTCATAGAAAAAGAGTGTCGTGCGGTTGCCTTGTTGTTGCCGAACGGCAAACCTGATATCTTGTTAAATGAAAAATCCTTGATGATTTTGAATATGACTTTCTTGATTCACGGGTTTATCTTGATAATGACTTATTAAAAAGAGAATAATTCAAACAAATAAATGTACATGTATTGTAATGCGCTGACGCGGGCGCAGTATGTTGCTGACGCGGTAACTTATGAGGTTAATAAACCGAACATATTCCCGGCCCAGACAAAATGAGATGATGAGCATAATTTAACAAACATATATATTTAAGTTAAAATTTGATCAATAAACTCTATTTTATCTATATTTCTATTTCGGCCTTCATTACATAATATTATCATTAAAGATATTATTTCAGTAATCGTGGTCGCTGTGGGTTGGTAGCTTTATATTTATTGAACGCACACGCGTGACGTCACCAAAACGCGTCGAGCCGGCGGCAGGCACGCCGCCGGCCCGCCGCGTTTTGGTGACGTCACTCCCGCCCCGCTCACGCCATGCTCGGCGTGGTTTAACGCATGCGCAGTACGACCTAGAATACTATAATATAAAGCCGCTGTCACAGTCATCGAAGTGTATACATGTCGCCATGACCTACTCAAAATCCAGGCAGGACTTTTAGTCTTTGTCTGAGCTAAGACATTTTAATAATAATATTTACAATAAAAAAATAAGCTAATTCTAAATATAACAGCTTAATTAACGCAAAAGGCTAGACACATCTTTGTAAGAACCTAATACAATATAGTATAGCCTCGATGATGTAGTGGTTAGTGTAACCGACTGCCTGAGGTCGCGGGTTCGATTCCCGCACAAGTCAAACATTTGTGTGTATGAACATGGATGTTTGACTTGGTCTGGTTGTTTCTATGTATAATATGTAGGTATTTACAAAAAAATATAGTATATATGTATATATGTAAATATGTTTATCCATTGTCTAGTACCCATAGTACAAGCTCTGCTTAGTTTGGGCTAGATGGTGTTGTGTGTATGTGTAGAATTTTATATTATATTATAGTAGAATAATAAAATAATAACAAAATAGTACTCCAACTCGACATAGGCTTTAAACAAACAATATGCATTGAACTGTGTTCGCTTCACATAAAGCATCCTCAAGACTGTTTAGCAATAAATAAGAAAATAGTTCTTTATATATTTTTCTGACACCCTGATATTGTATGTCAACTGTTTGCACCTTTGAATTCCAGACGCGTAACCGAAACGCTCCATCTATAGAGCGACATATTTAAATATATAGATATATATTATATTATATTTGACATATTTTTATATTAATTATTTTTTGACATCAATGTGACGTATTCTGAATGTCAATTTCTATAAAGAAATATATGCTTATTTATGTAAATATGTATTCTATGGTTAGTATACTACAGAGTAGTTGTTATGGCTTTAAAATATTAGTAGGCATATCCAATTAACATTGGAAATAAATAATATAAGAAGCTAAACTTATAATAACAAAGTATTCATAATCACCGAATAATAATATTGAATTAAAGAATGAAATTAATACTAAAATAGAGTTTATTAATACTTCACTCAATTCTATTAGAACACGGCAATCTCTTTACTCTGCACAAAACTCAACTTCTCTTCAAACTCACTATTATTTGGCTAGCTACTATGATGGCTAGCAAGCATATGGCGCGCCTTATGGTAACTGGTCATGGAAACTTACGATCACTTGCAATAGCCTTGTGCAATAGTGATAACACATTGCTCGTGCCTATTATATGGAAAATAAATCTCATCTTTATTTCAATTGCTCTAGAAATATCTATGTGCCGATAGTCTAGTAGAAAGTCGTCGCTGGTTGTCGTAACGGCCATCAAGACGCGTACACATTTCTATGCCTGTGACCGCGGTTTTATATATAATGTCGTTCGTATCACGCATGTGTCAGCAAAGCGAAGCTTGACACCCGCCGGCGGCAGCGCGTGCCCGCCCCGCTGCCGCCGGCTGTGTGAACGCTCTCATACAATTCGGTACATTACAACACAGGCGGGACAAGCGCACGCCCCGCTCACGCCGGCTGTTTGACCGCGCCTTAATAGAGAGTGGTAGTATTTTCGTATACTAGGCACTTTACCAGATTCCGTGCTGATACTAAGAATTCCTGGACAAAAAATACAATAAGAATTTCCCGGCCCGAGGAAAGGATCCAAAACCTCGTACATGTGCAGTCTCATTCCCTACCGTTGCGCCACCGAGGCAGAATAATTTACTAATATTATAATAATTGTAATTTTCCATTATTCCAGGTAAAATGTGCTCACTAATCGGTTTCGTGGAAACCTTGTTGCCTGTCATATATACACCATTGTACAGCAAGCTGTTCTCGAACACCGTGGAAACTCTACCCGGAGCTGTTTATATACTGGGAGGGACGATGACAATACCAGCGTTCCTTATATTTATGTAAGTATATTATGTAATAGTCTCTTTTTAATTCCCCCTTTAAGAAAATGTTTGTATACGGTTTTAAAGATCCGTATTTAATTAAAGTTTTCGGTCTGTTTATGTAAGTAGGGACAAATAATATCTTTCAAGAAAAACTTACAATCTTGCATTCTTCTGTAAAAGGGCAATTGGTGCTACCTGCTGCATAAAACCAATTAAAACAATCAATACAAAACAAACCCAAATATGAAGCACATATTCTATTAAATAAAAATTTTACAGCACTTAGTAAATTTACAATTTAGTCGTATTCGAGGATCAAACTTATTACATTTGGCACACACTAGATGCAAGTCAGAACCTAAGTTAAAATCTATATCAGAAGCGCCTAATATTTTGCAGTTGCTAACTCTATCATTATAGACAAAAATCTAAGAGCCATTTATAATTATTTTATAAATGGGGCTAATATTATACATATGTATTTTTACGCATCCTAAACTTCATTCACGGTCACAAACCGTAATCAAATCAAGAAAAACAACTTAACCTTTAAGATCCAAAACAGGCTTAACATCTTCGTTTTTTTTTGGTTTACCTCCAAATAGTTGCTAAAAATACTTTTAATTTAGTACATATGTACTTAAATATTATGAACTGTAACATAAGAAATAAAAAGCCTTGCCTTCCCTATATACCTATATCATCTAAAATAATTTGTTTTTAGCCGAGCAGGTAGGGCACATAGTTTATTTTTCATATATTAATCACGGTCCTAAAATATGACCACTCTTTTTGTTGCACACTGTATATAATGTAGTCATGGGTTTATTATGTAGTAGATACTTCAAACAAACAAATGGCTGATTGCTTGTAAAAAAACTGACATTATTGTTGAAAGGTCAAGGTTATTTCTTGACCGCATAATAAAGCACAATCATGATGGAATTCAACTAGTTCGGTGGACAACAATATACTAAGTAGTTATTTTAACACAATAATAAAATAAAATATTCACGTCTCTGATTTTGTCACGTTATTCGGTCAAAGGCCGATCTCATGGACAATTTATATTAGATTTTTAATCAAGTTCGTAGGTACGGTTATGTCACGCAAGTTAGTTTTTATTAGCTATTAGATTTTGCCCGCGGCTTCGCTCGTGTTAATAAAGAAATTGTCAATTTTATTTTATTTTATTTTATACATGGAAAACTTACAGCTAATTTAACATAACAGTGATCATTCTAGTATCCAGACAGCCAATTACAAGTTTTTACTTTTAGGTGAGCGAGAAAATTCAATAATAACAATAAACACAACAGAATAAAAAAAGAATAAAAAAAGAACAGAACAATATAAAAGCAATAGCAACAATATAACGGTCTGTTCTATTCACTTACTCGTACAATGGTTTTTTAACTGACCAAAGAAGTTGAGGCTCAAGCTTTTCCTTGCCAACGACGCTTTAGTGGTAAAAACATCAAAATGGCTCGCTCTCATGATATACGAATTTTGTCTGTAGTTAGCAGAGACAGATGGTACTAATTGGTGGGTTAAACTTTATGAATTTATGTGGGACATTCAAAGAAAATTTTGATAATAAATGAGAACAGTCAATTTCATTAGTCATCGTCTTTATTAATAGAACACAGACAGCGATCTCGCGTCCAATATGTTTGTCAAAATCGTCGAATGTGTTTGCCTGTTTTTTAAAGGCAGAATATGTTTGTATTATAATATGTTCTTTTCTGTACCTCTGGCATTGCGTATGCGAAATTTGATGATGATCAATAGAGTAGTTAAGGCGTAAATGCCTAACAAACAAACTCACATTCGCATTTGTAATATTAGCTGGAATCATATTCAATACTATAAGTATATTGTGACTATAGTGGATTTTTTTACATTCTCATCAAAATTGAATGATGAAACCAGCTATCTAATGAAGAATCCAAAAGTTTTATAATGTCAGAAAATAACTACTTTTTTTAAATTGACATTACTGTTCTTTCTTTTTTAAAAAGATAACTCTCGCACTTAAAATAAATCCTGTGTCGCGGGGGACTTTACAAACAAACAACAGCCACAAATAACACCCAGACTTGGAACAACCATTTGTGGATCACATATCTACTTTACATGTATATACATAATATACACATGTGGCTACATATCTGAATAAGTATTCTATTTAAATATTTTAAATAATACTGAAAATTATTTGAGAGACATTTCATTTTGAATACCGGCAACATGGTAATTTATTAAACAATGCCCCAAGTATTAAAGCCGCCTACGCTGTACAAAATACCACCTTAAATTGTTAGAAGATAATTTCCATAACATAATTTTAAAACAAATTATACAGAAACAAGTCCAATTATTGAAACATGTTCGGTGAGGTTATATTAAATGTAAAATATGTCTAAGCTTCGTTTTGTTTGTTGCTTTTTTATTATTAAGCCTGTCCGTGTCGCATCACATACCTGTAAATAATTATGTATGTCGTAATGTGCACAATAGTAATATATATGTATATTAACAGTGTAACAAGAATAAAGCTAATATGAAAACGTAATAATTATTTATCTTATCGGAGATTGGCTATCTGCGCAAGACAAATTGGTTCAATACTTCACAAATGCATTCTCTGTTCTTAATTCTCATAATCCGATTTGATGGCAATCCGACATGACCAGAGAAAGATCAGGAGCAGCTGCATGCCCAACGGCTTTACGAGCTTTCCAAGGCATGGGGAAGTATAACACCGCCAACCATTATACATCAATGCTGCCAACTCAGTAACTCCGGGCTGCGATAGAGAATTTATTGGCAGAATTACTTTTTGTTTGCCCGAATTGAGATTCAAACCCGAGACATTATACACAGCAGTCGCATTTACTACCATGATCGTGGCAGTCTATTTTTATCCAACAAAGGTGGCAATAGGATTCGTCCATCTTATGGTTAGCGAGTACTCTCACGTTACCACTATGAATAAGAATACAAAGGAAACTGAGTGAGATCAAAGGAAAGACAAAACGCTCTTATTTACATTTACAAAGGTATCCTATAATAGGGTGGTACTTCCCCAGGCAACAGTGCTCATTCGTATCGTCACCAAAAAAGAAAAGACAGCCTCTTTATCTCAAATTACTAATTCGACACACCTACCTTATCTGCCACTAGGTAAATGCTATTATTTTTCTCTTGCAAGGTTATTGTTCTGAAACACCGTTAGGAAAATGCATCTTAAAGAAGCTTTAACGGAACATGGATCTAACTTGTAGACTTGTAGAGGCCCGTAGGGGTTTCAATCTAAAATGTTATGGGCCGCCTACAGCTGAATTCTAATCGCCACAGGTGTTGAGCTATACTTTTAATATGGAATCTAAAACTATGGGTTATTGAGTCAGTTGTTTTAAAAAACTATGATTATTTTGATTTTATACTATAAGTTGAGATGAATTTCATAATAATAAGGTAATTATGAGCCAATAACATTTAAATATTTATTAAGAACACAACTTGTTGGCACATGAGGGTTAACAACGGATATGGCGTTTCTTTTTTCCATCCATAATTACTTTTTATTTGAAGTAAAACAATAGCAACTATTCTCTTAAGTAGCGAGAGTGAGTATACCTAAGATGATAGTTCTTTTTTATTCATTGAAACTATACTTTTATTTACAAGTAGACGAAGTAGCTGTAGTACTATTATAGTAGTAATGGGAGAGTAACTTTATGATAATAATATTAAAGTATAGATTACAAGCTATAATGAAGAGGTCTTGATTGACGCTGCCTCGGTGGCGTAGCGGCATTGAGCGCGACTGCTGTGCGTGAGGTCTCGTCTTCGACTTCTGGATCAGACAAAGTGCTGAATAGTCTTTCTGTCAAAATATTATAAGTAGCACCACGGCATATGCAACTGTGTCCTATAAAAAGTAATATGACCAAAAACTATAGATGGCCACATACACCTGAGCCTACTTCTTCGGAGATATAAGCGAGGCGTGGCAATATAAATATATTATGTATGTTTTGTTTACAGAGCGCTGTACGGAATGCACAGAAGACAACAGAGAGATATAGTGAGGAATCCAGCGGCGAAAGAGATGCATGCACACGATAATGATGTTACTGTACTATAGACTAAAAATTTTAAGTGTAATTCTCATAATAAAATCTGAATAAAATAATGTGATCTAGTGTCAGTTTCATACACATCACTATGATATAGTATATCTTTCAATTTAAATTCACATCAAATGTGTACTTAAATTACATTTCAGTTTAACACTTATTTGACTTGAAGGAACTCTATTTTGGACGGTTTCATTATAGTAATTAGCACTCTGATATTTAAATGTATTACACATTTTTTTCTATATGTATAAGAAAAATATTTTACTGTCATGCATTTAATAAATACTTAATAAAATTAGTACGTAGTGTTTGTGCTGACTTTGTTGAATCAAATTTGTAGAATCGGCTGTAGATTGTTGAATATATAAAAATGCGAGACGCGTAATACTGCTAGGATATTCGACTTGCAATCAAATAGTAGCGAGTTCTAATTTTGCTCATTGTATAATTCATTGTTATTCTGCTTAGCGTAATTCTCTCTTCTTCTTCTCGTCTTTCCAGGCAATTATAGCATCATTATAAATCATTTAAATTAGGTTTGAATATGAACATAAATTAATTAGTTAGTTATTTAGGCTATTTATTATTGATAACATTAGTATTACTAAGAGGAGGGAGGGTAATGGATACTTGTTCAAAAGTCATATTTAAGATATATGTAAACTAATAGATTATAAATAGAATTAATTCATATCTCGATTGTAATATAAATGTAGTAAGATATACATATTGTAATTATGATATTATTTTATTATAAAATGTAGTCTTTAAAATTAAGTATATTTAAAAATAAACCAACTGAAATGAATTATTTAAGAGTTTTTAAATCCACAGTATGTTTTTGTGCCAGCTGGAGGAGTAATTTTACTAATATACGTTTTAATTTTTGTTTTAAAGTGTCTTTTGTTTTTTTTTCCTGTTATCGGTATGGTTGCCAGGATAAATTGAACAATAAATGACAAACAAAAAATGTTGATATGTATTTAGTACACACGGCTGCACATCAATTTAGTCACCCTATATACGCATAACTACGCTACATACAAAATAGAGAATAGTTGTCGGCAAGAGACAGTGCATAGTGGTGTCGATGTAATGGTAAGGATAGAGCGTCGCGTCCCGTTCAGCGTGAATGAGACAAAATAACAAAAATATAACGCACGCACGATCCGTAGCGTTCAACTTTTAATAGTTCAAAGTCCAAACAGTCTAGGTTGATGTGTCGCTGTGTGTACATAGGTATTTAAAGTTTCTTTGAATTTTACTATCTAGTAGCAGCAATGAGTACAATTTATATAAGTAATGTGCTTAAAATAAGTTGTACCAAGTATACATAATATGTTAATATCATTATACCCAAACGAAATGAGGAATAACTAAAAATATTATATTCTCGAGATTTGACAAAGCTACGGTTTTCAATACGGTTTACAATAATTAAGCAAGTAATATTATGGCAAAGCGGTAGTAAATGTGATTATTATTATTATTTTAAATACAACTACCGCACTAAGAATTATTCATGTATCGCGCATTCAAACATCGGGCTCAAAGGACATGCAGACTCGGAACAATCATTTGTGGATCACCCGATTTTTTGTTCTGCGTGGGATTCGAACCCATAACACTCGGCGCAATGGCATTGGCGAGGCGACCATTTAAACCACTAGGACTTCAGTGCAGTCAAATTATTATGCATGCAAATTATAAAATAATATCAAGCAAATTCGTTAAATTGATTATTTCTGTCAAGAAATTTTCAATAGCGCGATGTATGAAACTGTGTCCGGGAGACAACAATAAACTTTCCCTATATAAAGTGTGACTTAAAACCATAACTAGCGAAATATGAGTGTCATCTTTGCCTAACTTTCTCGTGGATATAAGCGTGAGATTATGTATGTGATATTATAAATGTGAAAATTTGTGAGGATGGATGAATGTTTGTTACGCAAAAACTACTGAACCGATTGCGATGAAACTTGGTTTGTAGATAGCTGGAGACCTGGATTCACACATGGGCTATATATTTGTTTTTATTCCCTCGGCATCGAGACTTAAGCGGGTGAAACCACGGGGCGCAGCTAGTATATTACCTAATATTTTGTAGGGGTAAAACATTCTTGTTAATTATGTAGAAAGTAATTTGTGAAACTACTGAACTGATAATAATTGTTTTGATTATACACTTACATATATAAAATCGAGCGTGGATACAATATGTTGTTGTCTCTCTTATAAACGTTGTTATTATTTTCCTAAAGTAAATAATTATTTATGTATTTGCCACATTTGCAGTTTTTTTGCGGCGTTAGGCTTGTGAAAATGCTGCTGGACTGATACACAGAGTTTGCAACCAATTCACGTGGCTCTGACTTTTCTAAGTTATGTGTTATTAAACAGCAAATAATGGCTCACTTTATCTGCGAACAAAAAATACTTTGTAAAACCTACATCTCTGTGAGTTCTATATAATATTCTCGAAGATCCAGTCTGCCAACCAGCACGATATAATCTAAATCTTTTCACAGTGAAAAGCCGTGTGTCAGTTTCTATCAGCATGATTTCAGCCGAAAGACGTCCACTGCTGATCATAGCCTCCCCCAAGGTTTTCTACACACCAATCTCGGGCCACCCGCATCTAACCGCTTTCCACGACCCTTATCAGGTGATGGCTTCGTTTTGTGGGAGGGCCTATTCCTGCTGCATCTACTGGTGCGGGGCCGCCACTTCAGAACCTTTCAGTTTATATACAAGACTGATATTATTATTAAAATTGAATTTGTTTGTATGACAACCCTAACTGAAGTATTTGATCGTGTCTTAAATGTAAGTAGAATGCAAGGTCACTTTAGTGTACCCTTGCTTAGGTTAATGCATAACATTACATTACACAATGATATGCCAACGATACTGGGTATCGTCTTCAAATAATGTAAGTGCATTATCTGTCAGACTACACCCGAGGTTAAGCCATTATGAGCAGTTAAGTGATTTAGACATTAGATATCTTTTATAGAGAATATAAATAATATAGATACTAACACAGTTAACTCTCTTACTTCGAAAATTCTGTGCACACAAAGTTAGAGCTACACCTCATCTCTATACCTTGTTTTTCTTTTATCGTAACTTGTTTTATATGAATTAAACAGTTACAGTATGTATATGAATATGAAATCCTAATAATTGTCAGTACTTTTAAAATGTCATTGAATTAACTAAGTTTCAACGATATCTTACTTTTAAAAATTGTCATTCGTTATAATTTCATAATGCAAAGTATATTAAATCTCGCACGTGTGTTTCGTGTTACGATATTGACTATACCTAATATACAGTGTGTTACATAATAGGGTGGTCAAATTCTAGTACCTATCGAAAAGAATATTGCTGATAAGTCTCGCCTATATTTCCCCAAATATTCATTTGTAGGAAATGCAATAGCTGTGCATGAAGTCTTAGGATCGATTTTCGGGTCAAGCAAGCTATTATTAGGCCTTTTTGACAATATGTTCTCAGCTTAGAGTCTGGAACAGAGCGCGGTATACGATAAAAGGATTACGTCCCTACGTAAGACCTGAAACCACAGTTGGCGAAATAAGGGCGTATTACACCTCTGTCCACCCAGAAATACACCGCGGTCTGTTCCAGACTCTAAACTAAAATTTATTGCCAAAAAAGCCTAATAATACTTTGCCCGACCCGAAAATCGATCCCAAGAATAAGAATAATTGCATTTATTATCGCTGCGCCAATGAGTCATACCTTGCATTTTGATATAAAAATAAAAATTTGAGTATTTCAAAAACCAAATGTACATCCATATAAACTGGAGTTATATAATAAATCATTGAACTATGGCATGGGGAGTTTATTAGCGGTTATTGTTTAAACCAGCGATAGCCTAGTGGGAGAACGTTGGTCTGCCACGGAGAGGCCTCGAGTTCGATTCCATGGCATATCTGACTTTTCGAAGTGAATTAAATAGTTAATGATCGCTCACTTTAACAGTAAAGGGAAGAACGTAAGGGAATCTGCATGTCTGAGTGTTCTATCACATATTTTAACGATTCTTTACTTGCTTTAGGAGTTGAAACTGAAGTGCTGCAGCACAATAAAGCGGTCGATGTTTTTATGGGCGTAAAGTAGACAGCTGGTTAGTTTACATAAGTTAGATGCAACAAGCATCTAACTTATGTAAACTAATCAGCAAAAGAAAATGCGGCATATATTCCTTACGCAAAATTAATTGCTAAGAATAGGTCCTACATGGTTACGAGACTTGTAAATAACTAAGGTAATAAAGTATCATGGCTTCTTTGGCTTTGATACCTAGTTCATCGTAAAGTTCATTTGTTTTCTCCCCGTTTGTAGGGAATGGCTAGAAGCGAGGCCGTTCTTTTTTCAACTCCTCGCTTTGTACTTTTGACTTCTAAATTCACGTTCTACGTCAGCGTTGAGTGCAGTTCTTTGACAATAAAGCAATGGAATAATGCTTTTATGTCCGCTCATAAAAGACTGCGACTAACGTAATGTACGTAACGTTACCGACTAGCCAGCAAATTAATTTATTCGAAATTTCTAACTAATATTCTAAATGCGAATGTGAGTTTGTTTATTTGTTTTTACGTTTTGTTTGCTTTAAGGCCTTCACTACTCGTCGAACCATCATGAAATTTCACATAGGTATACGTTGTCAGGGGTTAAGAAAAGGACGTAGGGTACCTTTCATCCAGAAAAAAATACTGCTGCCGAGGTATAGAAAATTGACATAACCTAGATTTACGCGAGCGAAGCCGCGGGCAACATCTAGTAAGTTATATTTTTCCTTGGTTAAATTAGTTAAGCGTATAGGTATGTACTATGTGTCCCTCACTATTTCACCTACGTTTATGATAACTGATCCGTTTTCGTGGCTCAAAGCGTGATGCTATATAAACATCCTCAAAAATTGGTCGATGAAAATTAAAATATGTTTATACTTACCGACACCAATAAAACCACCACTATGTCTAGCGTAAAACTTTTTGACTAAGCACTGTCGCCCAAAATACAGGCTACAGCCTAGTTTGGGAAACAGGAGCAGTACTTTATGTACACATAAAAAACACTATTGTGTAATTATTTTGTTTGTTGTTTGTAACTCATTTTATTGTTCAAATAATTATTTTTATATATTTATTAATTTTCAATTTCAATTGAAAGTGTCAGAGATTAGCACGTTCAAACAACAAATAAACAAGCTCTGTATTTATTTTAGTAGATATAGTTCGCAGCGAGTTTTTTTTAATTTATGGTTACGGTAACATAACAGGAAATTTATTTAAAATACATACGTTTGGAACCGGATACTGGCGGTGAAAGTAGGTATTAAATATGCAGGTTCAGTAATCACGTACAATATATCAAAAGATAAGGTAGGGACCTATGTATTATTTATTTAATACATTTATATGCGAAGATCTTACCTTCTATTAGCAAGAGCATCTCTTGGGAGATTTATACTATACATATACCTATATTAAATAGATAAAACTGCACTATACAACGTGTTTGACGTTGTTGTTGACAGGTTAATAAAGTTACTAATAGGAAAGAATAGATTTTTCATTCGATGATATATGATAGGTGCTTTGCTTGCATTGCTTTGCTCGCTTAAATGTTAGGGTTTTTTTTATGGTAGTCTCAGTATAATATGTTCCGTCCAAGACGTAATCTTGCTACTGGCAACTTTAGCTCATTTCCGGTTGTCTATGACGCGGAAATCATAGTGTAAAACGAAATTTAAAATGTCCCTTGTCTCTGATAATGGAATGACTTGTCACTTCTTGTAACGCTGTCTTGACCCTTGTAACTTTGGAGGACCACGAGGCCTGTTGAATATTTACGCTTCCTTATTTGTAAATCTTTGGAAATATTGTTAGACTTTTGTTGTAATTATAATTACTAAACATACCAATTAAGTGAATTATAACCAATTATTGAATCGACTAGTTGTTCGCGAGCTATTGAGATTTTTCCTCGCTTTGAAACCTATAAATTATCTGTTGGTTCTTGCTTGCTTGCTTGTAATCAAGCACCACACGACTACTGCCATGTCAGTTGAGTGCTATAAACATTATTATGAACTTGTGATCGTGAAGAACGTGAATTGTGAAACCACGTGTCACCGTGCCGGCGTGCTGAGCCGCTGACCCGCCTGTGAAGACGCTGTTCAAGGTTTGAGTAAGATTGTTGACTGTAATCGGATCCGTTTATTGTTTAATTTTGCTAACCCCATTAATTCACAGCCCAACGACTCAAGGACAATTTTGAGGTTAGTAATTTTTTGTGTATTGTAAATAGAGTCATGTATCGTGGCCATTAGTACATTCACACGTTGTTGCTAGATCGGGTTAGAAGAAAGAAAGTCTTTCACTGCCAACCAAATTCCTAGCAGGTCTAGCATTGGATGATACACACTCTATATCCTTTCCTGTTCCCCCGTCAACGTGTATGCGAAATTTCATGATGATTGGTCAAATAGTTAAGGCGTGAAAGCGTAACAAACAAACGAACTCACTTACACATTTATAATACTATATACTATACTAGATTTTGCCCGCGGTTTCACCCGCGTAAGTCCCGTTGCCGTGGGAATATCGGGATAAAATAAAATAAGTAGCCTATGTGTGAAATGTGTAAGTCTCGATGCCGAAGGAATAAAAAACAAATATATAGCCCATGTGTTAATCCAGGTCCTCAGCTATCTACATACCAAGTTTCATCGCAATCGGTTCAGTAGATTTTACGTGAAAGAGTAACAAACATTCATACATCCATACATCCTCACAAACTTTCACATTTATAATATTAGTAAAGATTAGATTTTGCCCGCGGCTTTGCTAGCGTAAAGTTCAGGTTAGGTTATATTAGTAACAGTACTTCTTCTGGATGAAAGGTACCTTACGTCCTTTTCTATTTCCCCGACAACGTGTATGCGAAATATTGAGTAGTTAAGGCGTGAAAGTGTAACAAACAAACGAACTCACTTTCGAATTTATAATATTAGTTTCAAAAGTAGCTATAAAAACCAAAACGACGGCGTTATAGTATACGTTTGTCACAACCTCAGATGTTATATTAGTGAATATTTAAATGAATAAATGAATGAATGAAGTACTCCTATGGGATGCCAACTGTCTCGTTGCAAAGTGTGGCACAGAATTTGCTCTGGTCGCAATCTACCGTTCTCCATCCACACAAAATGCTAATCAATTTATGGCAAGCCTCGATAATCTTCTCATATCCCTGTCAGCATTTAAAACAGTTGGCATAATCGGAGATATTAACATTGATATCTCTCCAAATAGTACCGATCCAAAATGTGAAGATTACCTAAACACGCTTGCGTGTCATGGTCTATTAGCAGCGCATCTTCTTCCAACTCGTTTTGCTAACTGTCTAGATAATGTGATGTTGAAGAGCACAGAGCAGGCGACAACAATAGTCTTTGATACTCTTTCACCGACCATATTCCACTTCTTTTTAACATTAAGCTTACCTATAGAAAACACAAACATACACTTTATATGGAACGCATTGACATCCCGAATGCAGTGAAGGACACTGAAGATACCCAATTCACTGCTATTCTTAGCAGTACTGATCCCAATGAAGCCTCGGTAAAATTTGTGAATAGTTTGACATCTATAATAAAGAAAAACACAAAACTAGTAAAGGTCTCTCGCAAAAACATGATCATTAAGGCATGGATCACACCTGTTCTACTAAAATGTATTAAGCATCGCGATAAACTTCATAAAATAACAAAAAAATCACCAGACGATAACACATCATCATCATCAAAACTGTTTATATCCTTTACCGCAATTTCTGCAATAACCTCTTAAAAAACTAAAACGTAACTATAACCAGTCCGAACTCGAGAAACACCGCAAAAATCCGAAAGCAACCTGGAATATAATCAAAGAATTAGCTAATATGAAAAAGACCCAACCAGCACTAGATCTTCTAAATATTACAAGCGACCGCACTACGTCAATTAACATGGTAAATCATTATTTTGCGAATATTGGCAAGGAGCTGGCAGCTAAAATTTCTCCGTCGTTAAATCCTAATACTTTATCCTATCCTATCCTATCCGTGGTAATTCTCTTATATTCAGTTGACGAATAGGATTAAACTCTATTATTATGAACCTACGCAATGACAGTGCTGCCGGCGTAGACAAAATTCCTAATGCCTTCGTCAAAGCTGCTAAAATATTTCTTATTCCACCACTAATGTGTATAGTAAATATCGGTCTATATAAAGGTGTATTTCCCAAAGTCTTTAAAAGAGCGCTGGTACACCTAGTTTACAAGGGCGGCGACAGAAATAGTGTTTCTAACTACAGACCCATATCGGTTTTAACGACTCTATTAAAAATATTTGAAAAGGTTTTAAACACTCGCTTAATTAATTATTTAGAAAATAATAACAACCTAGCGCAAAACCAGTATGCGTTTAGGAAACATAAATTTACTGAAGATGCAGTTGTTGATTTAACAAATGGCATTGTCAAGGCCATAAACAACAAGACCAAAGCACTAGGTATATTTTTGGATCTGCCGAAAGCATTTGATACTGTTTCTGTCACCATCCTTTTGAATAAAATGGAGAGCATGGGTATCAGAGGTGTAGTCCTAGATATTTTTAAGGACTACCTTACAGAACGAAGTCAGTGTGTAAAAATACAAACATCACATAGTGAAGATATCTATCTAAGCGGTTTCGGGGTGCCCCAGGGCAGCGTGTTTGGCCCTACGTTCTTCCTCATTTACGCAAACAATCTATGCCAATTGCACACACCAAATTGTAAAATATTTTCTTATGCGGATGACACGACAGTGCTCGTGCAGAACAAAACTTGGAATGACGTCCAAATTGACGCAGAAAATGCTCTTAAAGCTATTTTAAACTGTCTTTCTAATAACTTGCTCATTCTTAATGTAGCGAAATCGAAATATATCGCCTTAAGACAGCCAGTCAATTTCAACCCTCAAGTGGCGTACTATGCCTAAAAGTTCATAATTGGCCCGGCACAAATAAACAAGCCTGCGACTGTGAATATATAGAGCGAATGCCTGCGACTGGGAATATATATCTTGACTCTACCTGGCATTGGCAAACACATCTTAAAGTATTAACAGGACGTGTCCGTAAACTTATATTTACCTTCAAAAGACTAAGATCCACTCTGCAAACTGTGTCACTTACAGCTGTGTGTAGTGCATTCTGTCATACTGCATTTTGGCATGGGAAGGCACCAACGCCACAGCCTTTTTAAAAGGCGAAGGAGCTCAGAGAGATTTCCTAAAAGTAATGTTTAAAAAACCACGAATTTACTCTACTTCGCTTTTATACAGTGAATGTAAACTTCTAACTGTGAGAAAACTCTTTGTGCTTCAAGCAGTTGTCCGGCAGCATGCTTCTCTCACGTATGTACCACAGGTTTTGATGGAAAAACGACGGAAAACCCACGTATGTCCTGCTGTACACCACATAACTACACTTGCCAGTCGACATTACCATGTTCTTGGTGCCCGTCTTTATAATAAGGCAAACAATCGACTCAATATTTATCCACTATCTTTATTCAAGTGCAAATTGTCTGTGCGGGACTGGCTGATGAAATTATCGTATAGTGAAACTGAAAGTTTACTCGCACAGGTAATGTAATTGATGTAATATGGCCTATATTCACACACACACACAGAAACACTCACACCCACGCGCGCGCTCGCGCACACACATACACACACATACACACACGCATACACACACACGTGCCACACGCACACACACGCACACACACACACACATACTCTCACACAATAACGTATTTTTATTTAAATTAGCAAATTAGCTATTAAGTTTTTCCTGTTCTATTATTATTGTGCTTCCATTTAGCCGTTATTTTAGTTGTTCCGATTCTTTTTAATATTTTTGAATTGCATTGTCATCTCTGAATCTCGTTAATATGTCTCATATTACACGGAAGGCCCTGTTTCCTGTGATATAGTATATTTTAACTAGTACAGGAAATGAGTGATCCTTTCCACTAGAACTATTTACGTTTTATATTATATTGCACAAGTCATGCTATAACTGGTGGAAAACAATTGTCACAGTGTTTTTAGGTATATAAATTATTATTATTATTATTAATAAAAATATTATTAAAAAATATTATAAATTATATAAAATAATATATTACTCTTACTACTTAGTAAGAGTAATGTAATTGTAAGAATAACAGAAATTATAAAACTTTGTTAATTAATAAAAGTGAGCGTTTGACGTCTTCATGTAGCAGTGGAGGAAGTACGATGGATTGTTGTGTAGAAAATTACAAATTATAAGTACTTACAGTTCGCCAGGATGGTGTAAGTGATCGTTAGATAAAAACATACAAGTAAAGAAAGACTTCAAACTTGTAACACCGTTTTATACCTTAGCCTTCCTTCTCCCTAGCATTTATTATTCCTAAGTCACTTGGGTCGACTTTTCTGGTATAACCGGATTTGACTGGATATCAGTTTTTACACGGAGCGGCTGCCACCTGACCTCCGCAACCCAAATGCTAACAATAACCTAAGGTCAGACCAGTGTCAGAATATTATAGGGCACTTACTTCCCAATAACGACTGCTATAGATGTTTATGGCAGCCGGGACCGACGGCTTAATGTGCTCTCCGAGGCACGGAGCAGGTGATAATTGTCAATCAATACGCACATCATTTCGAAAAGTCATATAACAGCCGAAAGTCAGAGGTCGCGACGTGGGTTCGAACCCGAGACCCTCTGCATTGCAGTCTATTGGATCCCCATTGAGCTATCGCTGCTTACATTACTTACGTTTTATACTTTAGCGATGGTGATAAACCAAAAAGCTTAAGGTTGCTGTCAGAAGATGGCTTTAGTAAGCAATACATCAGTTACTTATTTATTACGACATATTTACAGGACATACCAAAACGAAATAGTAAAATTAGGCATAATTATAATTTAACTCAATATCATTCGATAAACATATTATTATGCGCTATTTTTTTAATATCAGTAGGCTTCAGTGATAAATATCTACGTGGTAATTAAATGATAACCTGTGTAGCGCGCGAACTTGAAGCATTACGGGGTGTCCTTCGTGAACGACGAACCCGACGCGATGCAACACGACACGACACGATGCAATGTGACGCGTTGCTATACGCGACAAATGTTCTACGTGATTTTGGTCATTACATCTCGAAGCATGGGGAAGTACAGTGCAATTTTGCTTGAAAGTTCATACTTAAAGTACAGACTTTTGAAAAAATATAGTAAAAATCACAGAAGGAAAACAAGTATAATTATATACAAAGTAAATTTTTACAAAGAAACATAATATCTTGATTCAAAAAAACATTTTCTATAACCATACAATGAAATGTTTTAAAATGATATAATTAACAATAAGCTATGTCAGACATCCGTAAAAACTGCAGATGATGATGATGATATTTTAGCTTCCTACGGAAGATGCTCTATTTGTCAAACACTTAATATATGTCGAGCGAGTGATTTTTGTGGATTTATGTATACCTATGCGCATGGTAAGCTTCGGTAGGTATCACAGCATGTATTTGAAAATTGTTTTACTATTTGAAAACTGAATGGGGCATTATTCGAGATGGCATAGGCTATATGCCTAATATTACGCGATACAAATAATTGAAACTATCATACATGATTTATAATAGAAATTAAACTATTATATACGGATTTTGAAACTGTTACACTACTACTACTATTGAATTTTACTAATTTATAAGCTAATAAAATTATTAAAACTATTGATATTTAGGTTTACACTTTCGCCGACGTTTCGGTTGCTTTTCAGCAGCCATGGTTACGGGGAGACAGTTTGACGTGACCAGTCATCCATATATAGTAGTTTAATTTCAATGAATAACATTCGCGTAAACAGAAGACAATATTATGATTTATAATAGTTTCAATTAATGTCAAGTTGAAAGTGCCTGCCATCGGCGACATAAGTCAATAAGAACATTGCTATTACTTTTGACACTAGTTTAATCGTGATCCCAATATTCGTGTTCTTTATGATATCAGCCCTGTATTACACTGTACTACAGCTGGGTACGGGCCTCCTTTCAATATTAGAAGGGTTAGGCCATAGCCTACTACGCTGGCCCAGTGCAGGTTGGTAGACTTCACATATCTTCGAGAACATTCGAGAGAGCTCTCACACACGCATATTTCCACACGATATTTTTGTGCACGGTTAAAGCGAGCGATAATTAACTATTAAATACGCACAACATTTGGAAAAGTTACAGATGCGCGCCTGGGGATCGAACTTGAGACCTCTGTGAAGCAGTCCAACCGTCTCCCACAGGGCTATCGCTGCTGCCTAATTCAGTTATATAGTGGACCTAGTACTTTTAAAAAAGATTTTATCTCTAATTTAGCATAGTATAAAATGACCATCTAATCTAATCACTATGTATGTATACGCTTAGAAGAAGGAAGACATTTTAAACGAAATATACAAACAATAACCTCCTGTCACATTCCCCACGGCAACAATATGCTTAATAAAAAAAGAATATCCACTGAACAGTAATTGCAGCGAGTTAACACAGACGTCCTTGGTCTTATTTATGAAAAAACTTTAGTCTTATTGCAGTCCCGGGTGACAAATGAAATGAGTCGCGACGAGTCCTTTACAAGGCTACGGACAATTGGGACACATCACCCAACACGTTGTAATATTAATGATTGGTGTATGTACTCGCGTATTTCTTTGTATGGAACGTGAGTGTTGAATCGATCGAAGTTTGTGCATGAAAGCATTTTCTGCTTATTTTCTTGTTCGTGTGGCATAAAAATGTAGTCATAGGTAAGTCAAAGTAATGGCAGAGAATAGAGATACATGAATAAATAATACAATAAATAATAAAACTATATTTTTTAATAGGATATAGGCCCAGGTGTACGAAAAAGGAATATGATAAGGAATATATGTATAAGGAAGCCTGGACGCCTTATTAGTTGAAAGCAAAACTAATTTAACACCTTAATGTAAAATCTTTTATGCAAAAGAGTAAATATATCAGCTAAATGCCAAAAATTTTGACATACCTTCATTTCCATTTTCTTTTAATCATTACAGTACACACTATTACGCCAATTAATTGTTATTGTAATTTCCAAAATATTCAGTAGAACTTATCAATGTTAAATTAAAATAAAGCGAGTGAATTTCAGTCCAATGATTTATTAACATGGAAACAACAAGACTGCACAATTTACAGTTTATATAGTATGTAATAAAATATGTAGATACTCATTGAAACAAATATTAACGTTTATCGGATCTAACAGAATGATTTACGCCTGGTTTCTGAAAGGCTGATCACCACAAAAATTGGAAACAGACGGACAAACGCAAGCTCATTATTGTGTTAGGCTGACAAAATTAAATTAGCAACTGCACATTAAATCTTTTGGCATGTGTTTGAATTTGAAATATTGGTGATCATCCTTACAAAAATATTGTATACTTTATTTAAAATAACAAAGAACATTATCGTATTGTAAAATTTTAACAGCGTACGTCAACAGTTTGCAGTCTACTTTAATATGAGTAACTTAACTAACTCCTGAACGGTATCAGTACCGATTCGTGAGAAATAGATGGTTCACAACCAAATACAAATACCTTAACGTACTGTGCCATAAAACAACATGGAAGGTTTTTTATCGTAAGTAATAGCACTAATAATAATTATTATACCTCATCCATAAACATAACCATCATCATTGTGCAATGAGATTGACATGGCGCCATAACACATTGTTTCTGTCGTTTCTGTCGTTGTCGTATTCGTTGTATAGATTAATCATGATCTCCAATTGGCTCTGCAAGTCGCTGACCTTGGACACGCCATCATGACAAAGATGCATTTTTGGGGTACTAAGCCCTAAAACTAAACATGCAATTTTTGTCCAAAGATCTTGATGGTAGTTTTAAGATGCAGCACATCTAGTGGCGACGCACTTCTTTTTTTTAGATATACCTTAAAACTTAGATGGCTTCTTCTACGGAAACTTCTTCTTTGCATAATTCTCTCAGAAGACAAATTTATTATAGTCAGTGAAGTTTAATATCCTTTCAGCAGGGATAAGCGTATAAAACAACCCATTACTAGACTCGTAGTCTTAATTGTATCGGTGGAGCCGCTTCCATGTACGCCACCATTTCTTTGACTTCTTGGTAGGACATTATATTGCCCTTCATTCGCTATTCTTCTATCTGATCTATGTAACTCCTTGAAGTTGTTATTAAATTTTATTTATAATATATATATAATATTCTATATATAATATTCTACCACATACACACAACACCATCTAGCCCAAATTAAGCAGAGCTTGTACTATGGGTACTAGACAATGGATAAACATACATATATACTTTTTTGTTTTTTGTAAATAGATACATTTTATGTTTCCAAGCTCACGAGCCTGCCGATCACTTGAACAATGAGTCAGATATTTCGTCGCTTTTATACATTATTACCAATTTTAACGTTAACATTACGAATATTTTTTGCCTATCGTGAACGACTACTAACAATGGACAGAAAATCATCCAGATTTGTAACAATATTTATGTATTACACAAAGGATTACCCCGTCTGTAGTGACCCTTAAGTAGTATTTCCATGCGCTCAATCATAAAGGAACCGTACCACCACGATGCCTTAAAAAGCTATACACACAGTAACACTGTCGCGTTCACGCGGATGCAATAACAATGTTCAAATTATGGTGACGGCCTCATTTAGTACAAATTATACTTTAGTAGCTTATATTACTATTTACTACTATTAATACGTCAAATTTTGCTGGTTCGAATCTAGTATAAAATTGTTAGTACATATCTGTGTACTTAGCTGTCAATGTTTATAAAGACCACCATGACACTAAAACGAAACACGATCGGTTATAATCATCTTAATTGACGGTATCCGTATCTCTATAAAGTGTTCTCCTTGTAACAATAACGATACAGAGATACACATATTCAGATTATATACATACATATATATATTCACACCTGTATTGGTATTTTCTGTTCTCAGCAGCAGCATACCATCTGGGAATGTATATTGCGACGGCAGTAGGTTCACCCTTGTTATGCGAAGCCTATTAGACGCCAAAAGAATTACTATCGTGGCACCTACAAACATAAGCTAGTGAAATGTGGGTGCAGTGTATTTGTAACTCTCTTTTAAGAGTATATACATATGTACATATGTATATTTTCTTGTTATTAATTATAACCACTGCAAGTAACACATTGTGTGTCCGATTCCCGCACGAACAAAACATTAGTGTGATCTATAAATTTAGATTGTGTGTATTGCCTGTTTTTGTTAAGATAAATGTATTTATACGACAAAGGGCTTGTACTACCACCTCTAGACAGCATTTATCTATAAGATAAAAGTCTCGCCATCTCTCTTGTTTAACCTAACATGAGTGAGACAGCATGCGATTTATCTGTCGGATAACTTTAACTTGTTAGTTGAAGGAGTGGCCATAAAAGACACGAAAATAAATTTACAAATACATGTTTAAAAAGTAAATTTAATATTTGGTTGAAGTAAGTATGTATTTTTGATCCACAATATCACTAGGGTCACTCACTCGGTGGTACCGTTTAATTATTAAAGACCCACCGTACCACCAGGGGTATGGCCAGGGGTACGGTGGGTCTGAAACGCAAAATTTGAACCTTAAATACAAAAGTGTCTTGTTTGGTGCCTTCGTCAGTTTTTGGTAATAAAATTATTAATTAATTTTTTTATCATGTATCTAAGGAACGGGTACGGAACTAGCATGTAGAGTAATAAAAAACAAATCAAGTTAAATTTGATCACTATTAAAACGTCCATTTGTAGGTATCCAATCCCTAATTAAAGGTGACTCGCTTCGAACATTGATTACGTAAATAACATTATTCACAACAACTCGTTTTTGGTACATTCTGATGCCCCTGGAGCTTAAAATAAACTCCAAGAGTATCTGCAAATGAATAAAATGTTGTCAGTTTTGTACAATATATTGGTATTTTCCCAAAAAAGGGCCCTGGTGTACGCTCATATGTATTATAATATGGTAATGTTTGACTGTTACTGAGCGTATGCGACCGTATAATGATAAAATATGGAAACTATAATGAGAGAAATTCCATCGATTGATACAACATAAATGTCGAAAGGTATCGGTCACACTGATGAGAAATAGTTTTGAAGATTTCTAACTTAAGCTGTCCAAACGTTGCCGCGGCGGCATAGAACGATATGACCCTCGCGGCGAGATGGCTATTGAATCATAAAAAAGGTTAACCACCTCTACTTTACGGCACTACCACGGTTACAATATCTGTAGCTAGATAAGAGCTCACATTTCTTAATGAGAAGTATACTTTTACTAGTATAGTACGTAATACGTATATTATCGTAAAGAAAATATATTTATCATAAATAAAATAGAACGTTTTAAATTTAAAAACACGTCTTGTATACACAGCTGTTAAGATTAGACTAATTGTTAGTTAGGCGCTTCAGTTGTGAACGTAAATATCGGAGGAACAATGTTAGCCGAAGCGTAACTCAAGGTACAAGATAAAATGAGCCACATATTTATTAAAAGTGGTGTCGTCGACAGTGAGACCTGTGTTATCGTATCGAGCGAGATGCGAGCGACTCGTATGCGCCGACGCACTCTCATATCGCGCTTAATTTTACAACCTGACATTTACTGCTCAGGTTTTTGGAAACGGCAAACGCCAAGGATTAAATGAATAGTCACCATCGAGTGCCGGTAAAGTACAGTGCAGTGTGTGATATAAGCCGTGAGCTCGGAGACTTTTACTGACTCTCACTTTTCTGAAATAAAACGATCATGATTACGAGCAGTGTCAACGATCTCACTAGATCAAACGTGCACCTCACAGGACTCTCGAGTGACACAACATGGAAAGAAAAATCAAAAGTATTATTAAAAAATATAAAATATTTTTTTCGCGAGACCACGGTTGAGCCCTGTTTGTTTATTTACATGATGTGCACCGCAATATCGTCGTTGGCAGTTCAAAATATGCATTTGGAGAAAGCCTGCAGAGTTAACTTGGATTACGGAGATGACATTTGCGATCGTATTGCAAGAAGAAATACGACTGGCCTTGATGAACAGGTGAAGCAAGTACAATCGTTGGTCGCACACGTGGTCGCTTGGAAGTTCCCTCTTCAAACTGCAATACCAGCGGTCATGGTATTATTTGTTGGCGCCTGGAGCGATAAGTACAAAAAAAGAAAAATATGTATACTCTTCCCTTTTATCGGGGAGATAATTTGTAATATTGGTCTGCTGTTCGCAACTTATTTCTTCACAGAATTATCCTTGACGGCGACGGCTTTGATCGAAGCCTTGCCTGCGGCATGCACTGGCAGTTACATCATCATATTTATGGGAATGTTCAGTTTTATGGCTGATAGGACGTCAATAGAAAATAGGACATTCCGTCTGGGCCTTGTGACGATATGTGTTACAGCGGGAACGCCGACTGGGACTGCTTTAAGTGGTATATTGTTACGTGTTTTGGGATATTACGGAGTGTTTTCTTTGTTGTTGGGATTGTATACGTTGTCGTTCATGTACGGTCTGTTGCGACTTGAGGACGTTGTTTCTCCTGAGGAAACTAAGATATCCATCGATAAAGGACAGAAGAAAAGAAAGACAGTAATGAAGGACGTGTTTGAACTGGTTGGAAATACTGTGTTGGTAGCATTAAGACCGCGAGCGTTCGGCGGCAGGACTCAAATAGCTTGTGTGATCTTATTGTATCTCCTCATGGTTGGACCGCTTTATGGTGAGTCACAGTTTATTGCTCTGAAACTATAACATTTTTCTCTTCATATTATTGTGGCACTGATAACAGAAAAAGTAAATATTAGCTTACTCTTGTAACTGTAAAGACGGCTCGAAAATATGGCTTGTTATACCTAGGCCAGTTAGAATTTGAACAGGCACGTTAACATTTCAAATATTTTAGTTTAAGGCTACGTAGATACAATATTTTGTTACTATCGGTATCACTGATTCTCAATTTCTATTAAAAACAAACTTATGAGTTAATAATATTATAATTACAATTAATATGAGACCTGATTTCGATTGACGTATAATAATTAAAACTCAAATTTCTATTGAAATTATTTATATACTAAGCTAGCTTGGTCTTACGTAATTTTAGAATATTTTAACATAAATAAAAATACGAAAGCAAAATTTAAGCGACACAAATGTGACTCGAATGTGAATGGTCATTGGCATTTTAGATTAAGTATCGAATGTTTTATTATAAGTTCCATTTAAAATTGTATGTTGCATCTCTATGGACAATGTGTTTGATCTACGTATTAATAATAATCAAATAACTCCTATTCTACATTGCCTTTAAGAAACAATATAAGAATAATGCAATTTAATTTAGTTATGCCTCTATTCATTCTCGTCCAGTAACAACAAGGCAAGCAGGTATTAAACTGGTAAGCCTTGACTCCATTGCTTTCCTGGTAGCTTACTTTAATACTTCGAAAAACTATGTAAGTACGCTACTTATCATTTTAACGGACACAACTTCGTGATAAATATGCACAATACAAGGTGTTACGTGAGGAACACATTATGTAATCATATTGGGGTAATTGCTTGTATCGACGAGAGCCGAACGTTCCATTTTTTTGTAAATTTCATTAGTCGCAAGAAGTAATGTACCAGTATTTTATTTTTAAATTAATGAACTATTTTCTCTTTTATATTGTAATTATTATTTTGTCTACTACTTAATTGTTATTGCTATTCAACCATTTCAATGAAATAAAATAAAAATAAAATTTATTGAATTCGGCCAATGTCTAAAAATAAATGAATATTCGATACGTAGTGAGATATTTAGCATCATTTAAAAGTATTATCTTTATACTTAACCAAGGCTCACGATCGGCGATCTCACGATTTAAATTTTAATACTTACATTGTAATGATTTAAGAAGCATAAAAAAAAGAAAACTCATACCTACTTTCACATGCTTTAAAAGGCAAACAGGTTGTATAACAAAGCCTTAACAATTCTTAAAAACGGTTTCTAAAATGATTGCATAATAATTGCAAATATGTAATTTGATAAATCACTAGACAACACATAACACCTTATCATTGTAGTGACAAATTTGGGAAAGATACTAATAAGTTCCTTATAAATGCGTATTAGCAAAATAGAAGCATTTAAAATCAGCTCGCTCGTTATGAAATTAAAACAACGTGGGAGCTGGATTATACTCGTAATATTCATCAGTCGTTGCGTGGGTTGACTTTTCACGTCTGTAAAAACTGCCAGAGGAATTCTAACGTATGCGGGTTGATATGCTTAGCAAAGGTTCTGGGGGTCACGTAAACTTCATTTTGTCGATCCGATCAAACGAACAAGGGCTCTACACATTAACAAGTGACTTACAAGTACAGTTATAGGTACTCAAAATGGAAGTGAGCCAATTCCTTTAAAATCGTTGTAATGAATACATTATTTTGTAGATATTCAGGTACTGTGGCAGGTGAGGTATGCACCGGGTGTTATTTTTTATTATTTTATCGAGCGGCTTTATATTAAGCGATACATTACCAATATCGATACTGGTGGATATAAATGCTTATTGATTATTAACATTTTTCCGCGTCTCTGTTCGTATGAATAACGATTTGCACGCGATTTCATTTATTTGGTTCACACTATGTAACTTCTATCAGTAGAAACGACTTTAAACTACTAAACTGTGAAAACTGCAATAATATCTGATTAGTAGTTTAGCGGAATAAATGATACGGAAACAAACAAACAGATAAAAAATTTTAAACTATTTATTTGGCTTCGCACCACTCTTAATAATAGACCCAAGTAATAACAAAATCAGGCCTGTTCATTAATGTCCCACGTTGGCACAGTGCTGGTAGGCAGCCTTCAGACTTCGGAAACGTTATGGGCAATTGAGGACGTTTAGGATTCCTTACGACGTTTTTCTTCACCGCTTAAAGTTTATTATAATTATGTCCTCAAAGTGTCTCTTAAAATCATTTAAGCAAGCGATAATTAAAATCTAATAATAATATACTACGAGTGTATTAGCCCCCTATTAAACTGGCTCACTGCTGGGCTCGAGACTCTTCTCAGAGTGAGGAGGAATTTTTAATGGCCTTATAATTTTGAAAAGTCTCCGACGCATCTTTGCCTTTGTCTTATCGAGCTCCAAACCTTTGCTTGGCAGTTCAATGTTCTTCCAAAATGCTATGGCTGCGACCTCAATTAATTTCCAATAAAATCTCCATCGTACAGGCAACCCCATTTCAGTTGTATAATAGTAAAGATATATGTCTATCATATACTATAAAAAATTTCAAGCAATTACTAACATGGTCGTCAATAATTGCATGAGCAGTGAAGAATAAAAGGCAATATAGACAAAGTACTGTGACCGCTTATATCAGCCGGTTTAGTTGATCTATATCGTATTGGCCAACGTAAAACTCTTGAACAGGAAAATACCTCTGTATTAATTTAGAACAAGATACTAATAAATAAGATGTAAATTATTCTTTTTTAGTTTTTTTATTGTGATCAACGAGGAAAACTTCTTTGTTTTTCCTTGTTGTTTGTAAAATATGAATGAATAACAATAATTTTCTTTTTTCACCGGTATCGTTCGATGTTAGCTATAAATACCATCAAATAAAATGTCTTATGAAATATGTTGCAATCATGAAATTAATGTGCATTTACGTACAATTTAAGTATTTATTAATTTCATAGTTGCCATATAATATAAACATATAGAATGATATCAGCCCTCTATATAAACTGCCCCACTACTAGGCACGAGTTATTTCTGAGTGTTAGAATGGTTAGGCCTTGTCATAGTCTAGTCACAGGCCTAGGCATAGTCCACCGCGCTGGCCCAGTGCGGGTTGACAGATTTCATATATCTTCGAGAACATCAAGGCAAAGTCTTAGATATTCAGGTTTTGTCACAATGTTTTCCTTCGCTGTTAAAGCAGGCGATAATTAACTATTTTGTATGTGCGTTGAGATCGAACTCGTGACTTTTACGTGATTGTTCAACGGTCTCGCACTTACCTTAAAATTATTCTAATCTGCGAACGTCACTCCCCTATATGCTAGCCGAGCTATTTTCTCCAAAGTACAGTTCCTAAAAAATACCGCTAATAAAATGAAACTTAAATCGAAATGGATACCGCTCCATGACAATACAACGATCTCCTACTAGTCTATAGACGCTATTTCTACAATATACTTAATATTAAATATAGGTATAACTTATTATTCGGAATTAGCACAATCATGTATGTAATTTTATTTTAGGTGCTCAACGTTTCATGTAACGTACCAAAACGAACTACATATAATTATGCGAAAGCTTAAAATTATCCTTTTCAACTCTATTTTAATAGAAATCAAAACTAATATTAAACCAAGATATTGTTTGAACCCGCTGATCTGTGGACTTAAATACAAAATATTAAATATAAGACAATATTACCAGACATATTTGAAAATAGTTTCGCATTTTGTTTGAAAATAGTTTAACTTATTTACTGAGGAAGGTTATAGGCCATTCAACATTATGACCTTTAGGAGTGGAACGGGTGAAACTATAGCTAGTAATATATATGTATGGGCTATGGGCCAATAATTGACCTACAACGTCATTTACACAGATCATAGTATGCACCATAATTTAGTTATATAATACGAAATTTGGTCAAACGATATTGAACAGTTGTGAGAACCGCCTTAAAATCCGATCGATGTTTTTTGACCGGATTCAGAAACCCTTAATTAGTTGATCTGAATGTGTTACTTTAAAATATCTTTAATGCACACATCTTTATTATATATTACTTTTATAAAAATGTAGACATTCAAATAAGTTTCTGCATCAATAATAAAATTTACAATTTAATATACATACATTGTATATAAAATATCAGATTCCATATGTTAGAGTCCGAAAAATATAAAAATAGTCGATAAATTGAATTAAATTTTTTACACAAATTGCATTTTATAAATAAGTGTTGTTGTTGTTGTGTGTGTACTTTTTCTTTGTGCTGTTGTTATGTTTTATATTATACTTTTTATCCCACGAGTTCTCACGAAAAGGAGCATTCCTTCCTTAATAATGAATATTAGCCTGAACCAGAGCGAAGCGTGGCCGGTTAGCTAGTTCCACATACACATTATAACGCTCATTTTTAATATGGTATATAGCTGTTAAGAAGTTAGTTTTACGGCCATTAGAAGAGTACAAAAAACCGAGTACCGTGATCAGTTCGCAATACTACGCGATACTATTCGCCCTAGATTGGACATCCGTAATAGTTACGAGAATCACGCGGAGCGTGCAGGAATCGTAATCGTATGACCTGACCTTCATGCAACGAGCCTACATTACTACTACATACATATACATATATATATATATATCCTAGAAAAGGCAAGCAGGGTTGTGTTACACCCACAAGCTACTTTTGGCACGAAATAGGGGTCAGTCCATAGTCCTCTAATCTAAACGTGCTCATCGATTCAAAACTTCCTGATAGAAAACCCAATTTCACTTTTGCTTGGCTTCGGAATAGTGGGGAAGGTATTATGTGATCGATAATATTTGTCAGGAGACCAATTAGGCACTTGTTGTCGTCTATGAAGCGAAGCCACTGTTAATTTATTTTAAATTCAGGAGTTAGATCCTTCTCTTAAATGACCTTCTTTCTATATGTATGTAGTAGTAAAGTCACCTTTCGCCAACTATGATTTTGGGACCTACCTAAATAATAGAGAACAAGCCAACCAAGCAGTTCCACGCTAGGTGCTAATGCTAAGATTTTCTTGACAGTAATATTTTGTCCGACCTTGGAATAAAACCCCAGACCTTATACACAGCAGTCTTTTTCACTTCCGCTGCGCCAGCGAGGCACTCTAGAATACTTGCAGTCTCTAAAAAACATGTTTACTGAAATCACACAACGGTTCGTGACGTAGCGAGGAAAAATATCAAAGATATCGTCTTTTGTATGCACTATCCAACGTTTAATTTTACGATAACATTTTGTCAACAATACATATTGTGTTTTACTGTCAAAATGCACGAAGGTTGTTAAGTACATAAACTATTACATGCAAAGTGTGCTTTACAACGTTTGGGGAACCGAGATAGTGTAATGTTAGAGTGATCTGACATATGAATTTCATGTGGTCTGTTTGCTATTGATGCTGTTGCAGAATAGTCTACAACAGCATCAATAGGAATTCCACCCATATTGTAAGATGGTTTATATCTATATATTATATATAGATATTTACCATCTCTATAATATGCTTACCGTAAATGTAATATCATAGAGTATACCGAATTTAAGTAGCTTTGTACGCACTACGATTCGGGCGCTTTTAAGCAGGCATGTTGACGAACACTAAGATGATAGTCGTTTTAATAACTTTTATTTATTTATTTATTTATAACAATCTTACCTACACTATCATTACAGATCTATGATCCAATGCGACAGAGTGGCTACTAAATCCTAAATCTACACATTATACCTGGTTAAAAAATATCTTAATCTAAATAACTTATTACATATAGTGTAACTTTTGCGAATTCACTCAAGTTGCAGCACAATACATCAACCCTCCCGTGAACCTCATTCACCACGCGTATGGCTCTAGTGAGAGGAGTTCTCGCCAGTAGGTTGGTCCTGGCTGCAGGCACAGCAAGCAGGGGCGGGCGCCGCCGCCTCCACACGTACCGGTCGGGCACGCACAGCTGTAGGTGTCGCAGCACTCCCGGGTTATGCGCCAGGCCACGTAGTAGTTTCACCACATACGCTACGAGCGAAAACTCCCGTCGTACTCTTAGAGTGTTATACCCTACCATACCCAGAACAAATAATGTAGGGTACATCAATGGGTATAATGGATATACCCCATACAGCTTGTAATACAAGTGTCTCGTGAACTTATTTTGGATACGTTCCAACATAACACTATATTTCGCCTCATGAGGAGCCCAAATGAATGCGCTATGTTCGAGGTGACTTCTGACTAATGCGTCATATAGTACCCTTAGTGTCGTGATGTTAGTGAATCCCTGGGACTGCCTGAGTACGAAACCTAGGTTTCTGTATGCCTTCTTACATATCCTATTGATATGCTCACGGAAGGTTAGTTCCTGAGAGAAGACTACCCCTAAGTCTCGTACCTGAGACACTCGTTGTATCGGCACATCCTCAACCTTGTACTGATATCTCAAGGGAGTTCGTGCGCGAGTGAACGACATCACCGAACATTTAGCAACATTAAAATGCAGTTTGTTGTCATTGCTCCATTCGACCACTCTGTCAATGTCTTCCTGTAGGCGTTCACAATCTGAGTGATCCCGAACCTCGAGCAGCAATTTCAGGTCATCCGCAAACAATAAAACTAAAAGAGTATATGTAACAATAACATTAACTTAAGATAATATTATAAACTCTATTAATACTATGAAATTTTGAAACTACGAATGAATCGGCTTATTTATAGAAGTTCCATCGGCTTATAGAAAACCAGTGTTGTTGTTCGGAACCCTTATTGTGTGTAAAGGTACCAAAGGCTTACTTCTTATTCACTACTTCTCCATTGTTTTCCTTACATTCCATCGTTAATTTTTCTCTCGGGCTTTGTACTTGTAAGTGACACCGCTGTTATTATAAACCAACTTACTTGCCTTTATTATTAACTAGCTTTAGCGCGCGACTCCGCCCGCGTGGTACCTACAAAAAGTAGCCTATATCCTTCCCCAAGTTTTAAAATATATTTGTACCAAATTTCATTTAAATCTGTTGAGTGGTTTAGCTGTGAAAAGGTTATATACAGACAGAGTTACTTTTGAATTTACAATATTAGTAAGGATTTGAGCATAGTTATCTACTTATAAATTCATATTTGTCTTAGGTTCGGTTAACTAGAGTCGGACCACTCAGAAAAAAAATAATTTGGAAATAAAAGATATCGTATATCTTACTAGAGCTGGTAAACATTAAGAATGCATAGTTTAGCTCGAGTACACACCTTGATTGACTTGACTCTTATGATTACGCATTTGTTTACATACCTAATAATGACTAGTTAATTTATTTATTTATTATTTATTTATTTATTTAATTTTAAAGAAAGCTTACAGACTAATATACATATGGATAGATAAGAATAAATATTTACTATTGCTAATAACAAGCTTTCACATTTAAATTATATTACAAGGCACTATAAAAAGAAATTAAAACTTAAAAAAACAAACTAGCAAGTAAAACCAAAAAGAAATACACAATATGAGAAACAAAACAAAACAAAACAAATATAATATGTTAAGAAGATCGATATCCTTTTTAATCAGTATTATAACTAACTGGATTTGGCCACGAATCCGTCCGTCCACATGGACTTTAGTTGTTAGGTATTTTGTACGCTGATAGTTAAATTTCGAAATATCCTCGATGTTGTATTTAGTAATTACAATTACCTACCTATATGACATACATAATACAACGTTATACATATGTATATTAGGGAAATTTAAAGTGAAAATGCTTTGTATGCGCTATCCCGTTGGGATTTCGGTAAATTGGGTCTTATTCTTTGTTCTAAAGGTAACCTCAATCCAGAATTGAAGTATTCTAGTTCCAACGGTTTTGGCTGGCTTGATGAGTCAGTGAGTGACCAGTCTTATTATTTACGAAATAAATATTGATTTCAAACCAGTTCATGCTTTTTCGTATATTTATAAACAGAAATTAACATTTTATATGAGCTATCAAGACGATTTTAATCTTTAAAATAATTGAATGACTGATGCGAATACTTTAAAATTAATTAAATACGTAATGACATCGTACGAGGGTACGCTTATTGTAAATTATCGTTGTCTACACAGTTGACACGGGTATGTGATACCTGGTTCTCGAGGCATTGAAGTTGAACAGTCTGGCCCATTCGCAGTATTGATCAATTACTTTCTTTCTTTCTTATTTTCTACAAAAGTGTTCCTAAAAGTGCAAATCGTAAATACAGTAACTTGCCAGTAATCATTGGGGTTACACACCTGATTCTGTTTTTAGGAGCGTCGATGCCACCATTCCGGCAATATTAATGGCATAGCTGACTAGGCGCATTTAGCACTTAAAGTAGTCCTAAAAATATAAGAAAATGTAGGTACTCCCAGCGCTAAATGTTTTGTTTTACAATAACGAAATGCTAAGTATTCGTAATACTTAGTTAAAATTTTCGCCACGTGCTTATTTGTGACACAGACAACATAAAGCCGTGACCGATACGAGACAGCGGTTTTAATATTATGTATTACTAAAGACACGACCTTGCTCATACGTCATCAGGGCTGCCTTTTGTACTTACCATACGTTATCAATTAAATAATGAGTCTGGTTAGGATTGCTATAGAGAAAGATTGATTGCGTATCTTGCTCCGTTGATAATGTACTGGTAGTTCTTAGGTTAGGTGACAATATTTTTAAATTACGCCACATGCCATGAAGATCGTCAAATCGTCAGTGGATATCCAGAGCAGTGATTTGCCGCGGATAAAAATATTCGAATATTTTAAAGTTCTATGACCCTTCAACCAAATTCTGATGCACTCTTTTTCACTATTCACATATTTCATAGAATAAATAATAAATTTAAAAAAAAACATAAATTTAAGCATGATTAGAAACTAATTTATCAATAAGTTTGGGTTGATCATATTGATGATCTTCTCGTGACTCACGCCAATTACTGAAGATGATGAATTTTATGCCTTCTCTCTTAAGTCTTGAGTTTCTACGCCACTACGCGGAAAAGCCTGCCATAATTTTTTCCGGGCTGCCTACGGTTTCTGCGCACTTCTAATAGGCAATAGTGCATGTGATAACAATTATACCCATACAGTATTGATTAGTTGCAGTTATTAAATAGCACTGACTTGAAGAAAATGAAATAGTCGTCTTATCTATTAAAAATAGAAGTGGGCTCCATCATAATTATAAATAGAAGCTGAGAAGGTTGAACTGCTTTTGACCTCTGTAATGATAGCTTTTACAAAAAAATATAGGCTTTGTTTCTTCTCAATTTATCACAATAATGGCTTTAGTGATGTTGATTAATCTTTACGTAATAAACCAAGCTAACATATCTTGTTAAGGTATCTATACTCTGTAACGTAATGCCAATAAAGTTATGGTCTTTGTGGACCATAACTTTATCGGGACATGTAAAAAATATTGTTAGTATAGATAAGTAGTTATTATATATAGCGACGACTATTTCGTCACTGACCTTGTTGGTCTACCGACAACAAACTTATGAGAATATTTTAGTATTCTATACCGCCAAGATGGATTGGTCCAGCGGTATCTCGGTCTTTAGCTATCCCGTCTCCTTCAGATCTTTAGCTATCTCTCTATCTCTCAGCTCTAGCCAGAAGAAGACGAACGTACCCCATTTGTCTGACTTGGCGCCCGATAGGAAGGAATGGCGTACTTTAATGTCGGAGACCATGCTCAACTACGGGTTGCTGGGCCAGCGAAGTAAGTAAATAAGGGTTCTCTATACCCGGACTATGAAAGCATTATGATATAGTGTGAGAAACCTTTATAGGATATATAGCTTAGTGTAACTGGCCTATAGCGTTCTATCGATCAATAAACAGCGCCAACCCTAGTCGTGGCACAAAGAGCCTAACTCAAATAAAGGCATGATACTCAAGGTCAAGCGCGTAACACATCGCTTACAATAAATTATAATACATATATTATTACCGTACCTATTCAAAATGGCTTCACCCAAAGTTCATTGTACCGTGCGCGAATATCGCAAAAACAAAACAAACAAACATAGAAATAACATTTTTTGTTTGTTAGCTGATTTGATCTTAATATTACAAAATCCATCAACGTTTCATAACACTTGTTAATTGTTTCGTTTTAGATATAACAATATGTTTATTAAAGAGTCAATAATTTATGTAATGTATAACAAAAAAAGTATGACTATATTTAAAATATACTGAATATTAAATATTTATCTTCAAATTGTCGCCCTAAAATGTTTAAATCCTTTAAAATATTCAAAAATCTTAGCGTTTTCGTAAATGTGAATTTTTCAAAAACGGGCATCGTTTTCTGCTTATGCAATGAACAAAACATATTTTAAGAATATTGAAATTATAAATTACGGTCCCGTAAAAAGTTAGTTATAAGAGTTATAAGCGGTTCTAGATTTTATAAAACAAATATTGGTAATAATTTATTATTCGAATGCATTAATTGTTGATGATAGTAATGGTAGTAGATTAGTAGTAGTTGATTACGTATTAGCAAAATGCGCACAGGAATGTACAGTCGGATCTATAAAAAGGGTAGACCTTTTTACATTTTACTTTTTACATCATTTCATCATCATTTTGGTAATCATTTACATGCAGGATCATGCATCTTTAGCATAATTGGTTTTCCCTTAGCAATTGCACATCACTAAGTCACGGCAAAAAAATCTAATCAATTAATTCATAGGATTTTCTATGAAAAGATTCTGATTTATTTGGATTGCCTGGAGTTACCTTTTCCGTGACCTCCACTATAAATATCCTAACAATCCTTGTTTACATAATACGCGCTATAAGGCGTACCAATAAAGATCTACTGAGCCCAATGTCGGTGAATTTACTAGAAACCATTAACAAATTCGATTGCTACTTTCAACTCCATCATCAAATCTTTTTTACAAAATTTCAATGACGTAATAAATAAATGACAGGGTAGGACTTCCTTAGTTTCATACTAAGCACTGAAATGGCAACACAATGCAGCTTGTAGCAACAGAAAGACGTGATCGTTTACGCAAGGTTCAAAGCAAGTATCCGTATCGTGGAACCTGGCGATGAAAACGCAGCGATTCTGTTTCAGCAACAGACAAATCACAGTTTTGTGTTGCAAGCATATATTATTATGCTTTGTATCAAGTGCTAGTTGCTTAGCATCAAGTGAGTTGTGAACGTGGTTGTGAACATGCTTCCAACATTAGCAGTCTTAAAACATTTATGTATAAGGACATAGTGAGATTTGTTCTTGATAATTACTATTTAATATTGATTCCCATCGATGCGATAATATATTATATTCGCCAAAAGCGATTGATGCTGTGTACCTTTATATTATTATACACACACATGCACAGTCGTTACGATACCATCGAAGCCTTTGCATGACAGAAATGCTACATATTTTGTGTCTAATCAAACTGACTCTTAGTCAACAATTATTCTTATTCCTCGAAGTAGTATGTTAGTCCCTGTTTCTTGTGCTTTGTTTTTATTTTCTTATGTGAAGAAAAAAACATTCCTGATGCCTATTTCTTTTTTCAGGCGACTCACAAGTGGCATACTTGTACGTGATACGAAAATTCGGCTTCACAGAGATCGAATACAGCATTTATGGCACAATTAACATCGTCTTGGGTCTCTTTGGTAAGTCAATAAAATTAATATTCATTCTTGGAAATACAATATGTCGATTGCAAGTGTGTGTGCAACCTCTGTAAGTAAATATACTGGCATGGTGAAGTAAAACGCGACACAATTTGTTTAAAGTTTTATTTAAATATTTGTGTATATCGTTTGTGAGTAATATCCAAAATAACTAACCATGAAGGGTTTGACATTAGAAGTCGTAAAAGCTTTTAGGTACCTTTCAAGAGACGATTCATTTTGTTCTTATTGCTATTAATTTATTTAACATTTATTTTAAATGTTATTAATATAAATTTAAATTTGGAAGAGAATGAGCACAACGAAGCCTCTACTGACACTAAGACACAGAATGAGTTTAATTGGTAAAGTAGGTGCTTCCATTTTACAAAAAAACATAGCTAGAAACCTCATGATGTGTACCTATATATAGGGTACTATATAACCCTAACATCACAGAATCCTGTGTATATGGGTTTTTTTTTAAAGATTCTGTGTTATCTATTGCTCTTGAGCACCCATAGGCTATGATAGCCAGATAGGCCGTATGCTTGTTTAGTAATTAAATAAATAAAATATTACATATTTAAATCAGAAATAATGTTATCATATGGACTAAAATAAATTCTCGGCGCAAGTAGTGGAAGATGTCCAAATCAATATTCCCTAAATTCAGAACATTATAGGTTAATTAGCATTCAGATCAAGATAACCTAATAGTTACGCATGCACATTTTATTACGCATAAACAATAAAGTGCTTATCAAACTGCCAATGTGACCTGCAGATATAGTGAAAAACAAGTATATATCTTTTTGAATTAAGAAACGCATCTCGTTGCGTGTGCGCACCAACTGCGACTTTATCAACCTAGGTCAAGGATTGCGGATTGCGATAGAGGCGTGCATTCATCACGCAACCATTTCCCGTTTCCCGAAAAGCTACTTTATTTGTACGAGCATAAAGTCCTTTATTTGATATCTGATAACGCTCATTAATTTTCTAATTATTTTTATCGAAACAGGTTTCAAATACACCATGCAAGCGTAGTTTTAAAGTTATGAACATAATTATAATGCTAAACCTAATTGTCGATCGTGGCTAGTCTACAGCCACCGTTCATGATCTAGTCTCTGAATTAATACAGTTTTTGAGTTTGTGCGTATTGATTGACAATTATCGCCTGCTCCGTGCCTCGGAGAGCATGTTAAGTCGTCGGTCCCGACTGCCATGAACATCTATGGAAAGTCGACACAAAAAATCCCGGGTTGAAGTGTCGCCGGTCTGTACTGACTGGCCCCCATACAAGATAAGATAAGATAATACAGTTTTACAAATTTAAAACTAATATAGATCTTATAAAATATTTGTAGTACATTAATATCGATAACCTGTCAGAAATCCTTAGTATTTTTATCTATGAACTTGCCACAGCGGCTAAGCGGTCGCTTCGTCCCTGTTTTCGCTCTGAGCTTTTGTATCACACACGACACGATTATTTGTGTGACCCTCAAACTATTGTTCTGGATCTATGTGCATTTTGTATCTATTAATTATATTTATGTAAAAGGTGCGACAGAGGAATCGATGCCTAGAGCGAGATTTGTCATTTAAAATAAAGTGTAGACGGAAATATATACAATGATATCTGAATATAAACAATATGTACTTATCTATACAGTGTGAGTTTCCATAAAGTGCACATATGAAAATGAGTGAAACTAGACATCATTTTATCGCTAGGAAAAATAATAAGGGGCAATTGCAATTTTCAAACAAAGATGCACGTGGTGGTGGCAAGGTCTTTGTTTAGCCCTTCATAAAGACTGTTTTGTTTGGGATACAGGTGTGGTTTTTATGTTGTTTTAAAGCTTATTAGATACAGATTAACGTAAATTAATAAAAACTAGAGGTAATGGGGACGTTTTCTTGAGTTTTTTAACAATGTTTAAAACAACATTGTACGAAGCTCAGTTTTGGTCTAAAATGTTCCTTATTTTTATGCCATCGGTATTTTTTTGGATGTGAATAGTATACCGTCGTTATTGTCTACATATTGCGTATTACTGTTTTTGTTTAAACGCGATTAACCATCTGGTTCAAAAGTTACAGGTTTTCTTGGTACAAGGTTCATAACTACTAAAGAAAAAATATAAATAGGTATAAATCTAAGAATATTATTTTTTATTTTTTTTATTATTTTTCCTAGCGATAAAATGATGTCTAGTTTCACTCATTTTCATATGTGCACTTTATGAAAACTCACACTGTATATCTAACAAATAAAAATTAAATTAATTGTGTTATAACGCTTAAGTAAAGCAAGTCTTTAAGCCTAAACAGTAAATAATACAACAATAGACTACATAATTATTGACTGTTTTGTTTAACTTAATTTTATTAAACTATAAAAACTAACAAATATCTGCGAGTTCCCTGTCTTGCCCACAAATATGGAGTTTAGAAATGTGCCCGGTATATGGTACTTAATAGCTGTTATGTAAGGTTTAAACATTCTCACATAACAACATTAATATAACATAGCTGCCGAAATGTGGGTATAATATCGGGCAATACAATCGGTAATATTAAAGCGTCCATATATTCATGTAATACATGATTTTATTCTACAACTTGTTCGATTCATGGGTCGGGCAAACTGCTTTTCGGTTTTTCTGTTAAGGAATTTTCAGTTGCAGCATGAAGTCTGGAACTGTGCGCAGTAATCGGCAATAGGCTCTTCGCCTATTTCGTGGGACCTTTAATAACTGCCTAAAATGTATATAGAATACATGTCCACCTAATATCCTTTAAAAAAAAATAGGCGTGAGGGTGTGATTGTGTATGTATGTATGTTTGCCTGTAACACTTATGCCTGCTTATCTTCATGATTGATTCATGCTTCACATCAGAAAAGTTACTAGCTCAATTACTAATGGCCAACGGCCAATAATTAGGCTCGCTGCTGTTATCTCAGTATCTCCTTAACGGGCTCGGGTACATAATACATCGTATACACGCAACACAAGACTATATTACTACGATCTTCTGTAGATTGGTAATAATCCTATTTTCAAGCTGGTCTATGTATTTTTATGCTGAGGTTTGATGTAGTCTCAGTTCCAGCGATTCATCAACCATTCAAAGCAGCAAATTGACACACTGTGGTAGGCTAGTCAGTAGGGCCTGGAAATTTCTATCTTGAGCCCGACACAACAACAAAATCAAACTAAAGCAATTTGGCTAATAAATGAATTGTATTTTTAATAACACTTCACCTTGGCTAATATGAACGTGTTAGGGGTGTGCTCACATCGGTAGTGCAATGAGTGGAATTCGATCCTACGTTATGTCGATCGCAAATGCGATGCCTTATGATTACTACAGACTCACTTTTACTTATATACATATTTAAAAGTTATTGGGGTTTCTGTTAAGAAATCTCAATAACAGCCCAGAGTTAGGAAGTTGGCGGTGTTGGACACTCTCGTGCCTCGGAAAGTACGTAAAGCCGTTGGTCCTGCGCCTGATCTCTCTCCGGTCGGGTCGGATTACCGTCCCATCGGATCATGAGAGTTAGGGAACAGAGAGTGCACTTGTGTTTGCGCATACGCTTGTGCACTATAATATCTCCTTCGCAGATGGCCAGTCTTCGTTAAGATTGGCCATCGTGACCAAAATCGGTCTGGAGGACATTACACATTAATTAAAATATTAATTACTCCCTTACTTTACATTCAATTTTGATACCGTTTGCACAAAAATAGTTTGATTGCAGAGAGAGAGCATATAGCTCTTGTGTGTGAAATAATGTACTAAATCAAATATAGGCAATAACCCAATTAGCAACAATGCAACAGACGCTTCCACTAAAGTTCGAACGGTTAATGTATAATTTTAAATTATCTCCGCTGTAAAAAATCAGTCACTAGTTATGATTAAAGAAGTCGTGTTTATTAAAATAAATACAAAGTAAATGCATAATCGCTCTGGTTTCGTAGATAAAAACATCAAATTGCATAAATATCGATCGAATGCGGAAAGGTCAGGGCGCGAGTTGAATGCCTATCGGCTTTTTATGAATATGATACGATTAACAAGAATCAATACAAACTAAGCATACCTATATAAAATACAAATGTTAATACATTGATTTTTTAATGTAATCAATCTGTCTGAGTCTTACTGAGTCTCAATAAATGTATATATGTATGCAATAGCAATACTTGTAAAAAGCAATAAAAACGGTTAGTATAGATTTTATGACGTCATAATATACGTCTTTTAGCATTTTTTATATTGCTGCTTCTGGCAAACGAGCCGATGGCCTACCTGACGATAAACGTCACCATCGCTCATAAATGGGTTGTGTTTTATGGTATCACAGAAGCAATTCCAATGTAACATAACAGCCGCCGCCTTTGGTGAATCACATAGGTGACAAACAGGGAATGAAGGGATGATTGGTGATTGGCTGAACGAAACGCGACAATAGGTACATACGACAACATCACGTCGACATTTTTAGCAAGTATTACTTTACTGACCGAGCGCATTCATGTTGAAAGAAACTACGCTCTACTACTTACTTATACTGTTTTAAACAAAGAGCAGCGATAGCTCAGCTGGGAGACCAACAGACTGTAATGCAGAGGGTCTCGGGTTCGAACCCACGTGGCGCACCTCTAACTTTCGGAAGTTATATGACTTTTCGAAATAGCCTGCTCCGTGCCTCGAAGAGCACGTTAAGCCGTCGGTCCCGACTGCCATGAACGTTTTTGGGGAAGTTGACACAAAATATCTCTACTGACTGGTCCCCACACAAGATAAGATAAGATATACTGTTCTATCAATTAGTATTAATGTTCAATTATTTTAATTAACTTGCGCTGTAAATAATCGAGAGTGCTCGAAATACCAAAATTATTACTTAATCGTACCCGACCCAGGGAAGAGGCTTTTAATGTGGTATGACGGCAGCTATCGAATTCCGGTAATCTTAACTCATTGGGCGATAAGCAATAACAGAATAACAGAATACACAAAACTCTATAAATGCTTGAAATCGTAATATCTACTAGCATACTAAAGACGAAAGAGGTTCACTAAAGAGTCAGCTTTGATAAATAATTTCAAATTTATATTAAAATTAATCTATATTTATAAATCATTAATACTTAATCACGCTCAAGATCAAACAAAAATGAGTAGCTACTTAGTAAGCTTAGGTAAATTTGATGAGGATTATATTTTAAGATGCCATTTCTTTTAAAATAGCACTCTTTATACAGTCAGCAACATAAGTCGATACGCACTGCGTGATTTTGATTACTCTTTCTTTCAGAATTACAACGAATGTGAATTTTTATAGAAGTTAAGAGAAAATTGATTAAATCAATTTAAAAAATACTATATTCTATAATATTCTATTCTACTACATACACACAACACCATCTAGCCCAAACTAAGCAGAGCTTGTACTATGGGTACTAGACAATGGATAAACATACATATATACTTTTTTTTTGTAAATACATACATATTATACATAGAAACACCCAAACCAAGACAAACATCCATGTTCATGCACACAAATATTTGTCTTGTGCGGGAATCGAACCCGCGACCTCAGGCGTGGCAGTCGGTTACACTAACCACTACGCCATCGAGGCCGACAAAATTTCTGTATAAAGTAGTTTACTTTCAATCATAAATTAAGCTAACAAATTCGTTTAATGTTCAGCTACCTATGTTACCGACTGTTAGTCACAGTTGACAGTTAGTTAACAATGTATCGACATTGTCAAGAAAGTCACGTACAAAAAGTCAAAGTACACATTTTAAGCATACTTTGGTATGCTTAAAATGCGTTGTTAAACCATCTAATTTAAACAATTCAGTCTGAAATCAGTAAACTAAGTCCGTATTGGAAACTGCTACTCGTATCGTAACCATTTCTATCTGAATACTTATGAATAATGTATGAGATACAACGTTGGTTTATCTAGCTGACCTAGTAAAACCAGAGAGCTACATAGTGTTCAAAACGCATAATGTGGCTGCAATGGTATCCACGAATGCCAGTAGCGTTAAGCGATAAAGCCGGACACAATAAGGATTTTTTGTTGCGCGTCCGGCCAAATTAGACAGCGTCCGATTTTTTATTTACCTTTTGTATATTTATCATGTCTTGGTGTGCGCTCCGCCCGCCTCATCTTGTATTGCTAGCGTAAGCGAGTGGACTAGCAATAAGACTAGAAAATTAAGTGTCTTTGGCATTTTTATCCAAATGACTGGCTACACTGGTGGATCTATCCGACCTTTCGGTTTTAAGACCTGGCAACTTTAGTTTATTTTATAGTATTGTTAAACATGCGTAACGCGCTAGGTGCCGTACGTAATGAATTTTAGCATTCTTTCTGTGAAATCCTATGTAACGCCAGTTATATACGGGCTACAATTCGCATTGCGATAATTATCTACGGATTCTGATGAGGACATCGAGTTTGAGTAATACATTGCCACTGATAGTGCCACTAGATTAATTTTGTTCCGAGCCGCAGTATTCTTTGTGATCGTTGTTTTAATTTTAGTAACGTCACCCGCGAAATAAGACTTAGGTATAGTTTAGAACACGTTCCTTTTTTAATATAGTAAATATTAATCTAAGTAAATACTTATCTATTTCTATTGTGTCTTTATTTTCATCATGATTATGTAGATCACGATCAATGACGGCTATTATTCTCGATGCGTTCAACTTTTGTGACGTTGCACGTGCCGCGCCGCAAGCAATATAATTGTGCAAGGTCTAGAAAAACCTAGGCTCGAAATAACTATTAATGGATAATTATATACACAATATTATACCCTAGCTTTTGCTCGCGACTTATTACGTGTGGAATTTGGAAGTAGGTACCTATGTTTTCCTTTCTTTGTATGTAAGAAATGAACTACAGACATACAACATACCTAACTATTGTCTTATTATTTATACTCGACTTCTAGCGGCGTATCAAAATGGAACATACAACAGATTTTAAGTTAGCCCTCTAGCAATACAACTGTGAAAACCGTATTCAATTTCGGGCAGTAGTTTTTGCAAGATGCGTGCACAAACATATAGAAAATTCAATTCAAAAATAATTGTTTTGGCTCTTAGATTTTGCATAACTATCTTCTATGTCTGTACATAGAAGATAGTTATGCAAAATCTATCTAATCAGATATCGGCCAGTTACAATTTTATAATATATGTATATTAAAAAATAACATAAAAATGTTGCACCAATAAATCTTTGAGAAGAAAATAGACCGTAGATATGGATGTTTGGATAAACTGAAATATGTATTCTATTTTGATCGCACAGCCGATAGTAAATTACCTGTTTTAAAAGGTAAACAAATTAAATATAGCTCTTAGGCTTGGTGCACACTTTCCGAAACGTCTGTTTTTGCTAACAAAGTTTTGTCATAGAGCGCTCACAAACTAGACAAAGCCTGTAATATTTAATTCATCTACAATTTATGATACTGAATCTTGATGCTCTTAGTCCATTGATTTAATATTTACATAGTGGCTGCGATATAGTGATTATTTCTTGAGCAAAAATCATTTATCTTCATAAAAGAAGAATCGAGCGACGAGCGAAGAGTACTTAAGCGCGCTAATGCATAATCCTGTGGCTATACATTAGACAGATTTGTACGTGCCCTTAATACATTTTTAGTTCACTTAAAGACGTTTGAAGGTGTTTAGTAGTACAAAAACAATATATACGTGTACCCTTTTTAATCTCTAAAGACAATCAGACTGCACGTTTGTTTCTTTAAAGCATGTTAAAGGGTGGAGAGTTCCGGTAGGTATCCCAATAAGAGCAATGACACCTTGTTGATTAAAATGTAGTTTTGGCAATTTACTCGTAAATAAAAAATTATTTGAAGAATTTCGCAAGCAAAATGTTATTTAAATGAGGATAAGTCAACTAAACTATTAAAAGGTCAGTTGGTAAATGACACAATTTAAGATTTACTTCATAGATTTATTTATCCTCGTTTTTAATTTACATAATTCTTGTCAGTTGTTTGATATAATCATTTTAAAGCTGGCTATACTTATAGCCGGGTATAGTGTAAGCGATCAATTGTGATAGTATTGCTTTGAGCAGACAAACATACTGATAGGCAGGCCACCTATCGGCAAGTGGTCATCATTACGGACAGAGGCTTGTAGCACTAGAAGTAGCATTTTCGTGTGGCCAATTCTATAAAAAAGAATTTACGACTGTGCTACCGCAAAGAACATAAGTCACTGACTCCAACAGCACAGCGTCTCTTTGAGGTGATTGAAAAATCTTACTTCTTGCAGAACTCAGCTCAAGGTTATATGGTTGCAAACTTGTTATTTTTTTTTATACATCTTATGTGGCAAACAAGCATTCGTTCCACCTGATGGTAAGTGGTACCGTAGCCTATGGACGCCTGCAACACCAGGAGGCATCCCTTGCGCGTTGCCGACCCTTTAGGAAAGGAAGAAGAGAAAAAGGAAGTGGGAAAGAAAAGGAGTGGAAAGGGGGAAAGAGGGTGATTGGGTCTCCCGCACTCTTACTCACCAAACGAAACACAACAGTAGGAACTCCTATTTTACGTCGATATTCAGCGAGGCTCTACTAATCAAAAACTTTTCGTGCTACTAGTACCGTATGGAACTGCTTTTGGTTTAAGTGTTCACACTACAGTTGTATTTTCGATTGTTCTAAATCGTTCCTTTTTTTTTCAGGAACATTCTTCTGCATATCAGTACTCAGTAAAAGATTGAATGTGGAAGACAGCGCTATTGGCGCCCTGGCAGGTGCGAGCAGGATAGCTAGCTGCTTCATGTTTGCATTTGCACCAACACGGCCGTGGTACTATTTAGCACCGGTGCTAAACATCTTCAGCCATACCGGCCTAACTGCTGTTAGGTCGATAGCAACTAAAAGTGTCCCAACCGAAGAAGTTGGTAAGTATAATCTTTTCGTTTTATCTTACTAAGTTCTCACTACGATTAGTAATATTACTAATGATCTTACAACTTTGCGCTCACTGTCGTGTATATGGAAAAGAGACGCAGTATCTAATTAGGCTATTTGCATATATAAAGAAGATATATTATAAAATACATTATATATAATTTAAGAACGACATTTCTGTAGAAATGCTATATAAAATATTACTATTTACTATTTCCAACAATGAATAATATAATAATATGTATTATAAATCCAATTTTAAAACCCTTGTGTTGAAATATTAAGGTTTTCAAATGTGTTACAGTTTAAGATCGTAACAATATATGACTCATGTTATTTTTTTTACGGAGCGCATATAAACACAATTTGCAGTAGAAAATAAGTTAATTGATATTACATATGGTATTAGTAGGTAAGTACTTACGCTACATAGTAATTCTATTACATTATCACTTGTTTGAAATGCCATTATTGACACTGTTTAACAAAAATCCTAAATTTAAATATTAGGTTACTTATCTTTAAAAGCGACAACCGACAATTATGTGCCACCAGTAAATTTGGTTTAATTAAGTAATAATTGTATTTTAATCGCTGTATATAATTAATAGATAAATAAGAATGTAAATACAAAGAGGTAAAACAAAGGGCTATAATAAATAAATATTTATATTTGCTTAGTAATAAGCTACAAACGATTTAAGTTATGGTAATAAAACTTATCATAAGGTTCAAGGTCACTTAAGGGGCAATGGAAAGAGCTATGGTTTGAGTTTCTCTACGTACGGGATCGAATCAGAAATGAGGAGATCAGCAGTCAAACTAAATTTGCCGACATAGCTCTCCGGCTAGCCAAAATGAAGTTGCAGTGAGTAGGGCACAAAGCGCGCAGAACCGGTGAGGCAGAAGGATCTGAAGTGGCGGCCACGCACCGGAAGATGTCGCAGAGATAGGCCCCCACAAAGGTCAACCTTGTGGGCCCTACCTCTGCTGCGTCTGGTATGGGTCGCAGGAAGCGATTGGGTGGGTGGCCCAAGACCGGTCTGTGTGGAAAACCTTGGAGGAGACCTAGTCGTCTAGCCTAGAGTCCAGCAGTAGATCTCTTTCGATGATGAATTAACTTAACAGGAAATATTCAAATATTAATAAAACCTGTTCAAGGAATAGAGTTCTCGTAAGAAGTAGCAGATAAAAACTCACGGCCACATTTTCAATTGCCAATTAAATACAATACATGTATAATATAGTTAATTTTTTATACATAGTAAGCTGCTGTGTGCGTGGTTTCGAAATATATCTATATGTATTTATAAAAAAATGAACTAAATATAGTTTGTAGATATAAATAGTAGCAGTACAGCTGCTTACATTTACATATTTGGTACTTTAAATGTTTTGCATATTTAGAAATAGCCTGTGGAAGAGAAGTTATCATCTAAGTGGTATAAAAGTATAAAGTTCAATAAGTAACATTGGTGTTAATGTTATTAAATATATCCTGCAGCGGGCAAGCCTTCGAGTTGCTGCTACCACAGCGTTAAGTGTTGTGAGTTATAAACTCACACAGACCAAGTATAATGTGATATACAAATATTTGTTTTAGTCCAGGTGTCTTTTGTGTCCGTTATAATAGTATATCTCGTTTCTTCTTTGTACTTAGTAATGAACTAACTGTTGCAATATTTCTCGAGCGTTAGGACTTTTCCTTGTTAAAACGAGGTTTAAAGAGCTTACTATAATATTAGGCAGCGGTTTATCTGTATAAATTCTTATCAATAGGTGGGCCACATGCACGGCTACGACAAAGAGCAATAAAATATAATTGTAAAATACCTCTCAACACACGGTTTGAACCACGGTTTTTATAAAAGAATAAAAGCAAACGTGGTCTCACGTCTATAGGTCACGCCTGTCCCTCAATAATACACATTTTAATTTTGTCCAAGCAAGAAGCTAGAATCAAATTGCTACAAGCATTATAGCGGACAGCAGTAAAGGTCCTATTTATCTGTAAGCAAAATACAGTTACACGAAATAAATGACGTAAGAAATTGGCCTATAAAAGGTTACAGCTTGATAAGAGAAAATTCGCGAAAAGGCCGAGATCAGCGGTTTATATGAGGAAAGCCTATTCAAAGGATTAGCACCTGTTGCTATCGCGACGATGTATTTTTGTTTTTCTTCTACCTAACGACAACATGCACGTTAAATGAAGCCGAGTTTTATAGAATTAGGAATTATTTGGTTATCTGTAGCAATTTAGTGTCAATAAAAAAAAAATTGGATTTCGTGACACTAGTCACTAATCCAGAGTCATTGACACTGTTATTAACTAGAATTTCCGACGTTTTCCGTTTAAAGACACAATCAAAATTGTAGTCAAATACTACGAAACTAAGATCAGCCTCATGTAGAATAATCGTCAAAGCGAGAGGCCTTCGCTGACTTAATGTCAAACTACACAATCATTCTCCACTCTAAAGGTTTCATCACAATTGGTCAGTAATATTTGAGCCTACTATTACCTAACATCAAACCTCATGAGCATTTATGTGTCCTTTGATGCTTTCAGTGAATCTTACACATTTTAGCAGACTCCTTCCTCGTTCTGATTGAAAAGTTACTAAAAAAGTCTTAATTTGGATAAATTCCACATTGGGTAGATATCTGCCAGGATCTGCTTAGATATTTTGCTTTTTGTCATTGAGTGTATATTTTAGCTTTTGGTCTTCCATGACATGACAAAGCCTAGGTTCTAGTAAACCCTCATTCCCGTCTTGTTTGAAATGCACAAACAAAATCAAAAACTTACCAGTTCTTAAGTAGTACTAATAGATCCAGTGCCGTGAAGATTTTACTAAAATTAAAATAATGCACTTAAAGAAAACCCAGACTATGAAAGCTAGCAAGTATGCCTCGATCTCACTTATTTTTGTCCCGTATGAGGATTGAAAATACGCAGTGATTGTGATCAAGCACAAAGTCCCGACCCCTTAACTCATTATGTCATTTGTACAAATTTGTTTTCAAAAAACTATCGATAATTATGTACACATTATTATCCACAGTGACCTTGAGAAAGTTAAAACTAGCAGTAACTAAATAGCATCGAATCTTCTTAGTATCGGTGATAATTATGCTACTTTTTCGTGATATGTTCACCAGGATTGTACTTGTAAAACAACAATAAGACAAAACACCATATTTACTTAAGAAAAACAAAAGTATTGTAAAGTTTTGTTTACTTAATATGCTTTGTATAACTGTTCGTTTATGATAGTATAGGATTGTGGAAAGTGATATCGCTGTTTTTCTTTTTCTTAGTGTAAATTAGAGCCTTTCATGTAGAAATGAATGTTTGTATATAGCAAACACTTTTATCTTTGACAGAGCAGATAGGCAATGGAAACAATGTTATTACAAGGTAAACTAAATACAACATCACTTTAAAATTTTAAATAAATGAGATTATTTTCTAGTTAGGTATACTGAACACAAACTACTTGTTATAAGCGATTATTAATATTCGTTTCAACATTTGTATAAAAATTGTTTTCGTATACCCAAAACACAAATGGTTAATAATATTTAGCAGAAAAAATATCTACTATTTGTAGTTTTATCAATAGTACTACTCGTCAACTAAAATATGTAATTAAAATAATATATTTTTTTGTAATTAGTTTTTATCTGAAACTTCGCTCCTGTATTTTTAAAACAATCGAAAATGTAGTCGGAAAAGCAGCATATTCAGTAGTTACTATTTCTAAGCAAAACTCTATGTCGATTCACTGCTACGATATAATTATAATAATAAACCAACGAACAAACTCCCACATTATTAAGATGGAATTTACGCTTATCTTCAATTGCATTGCTGTAATTGTCCGGCAATGTAGAGTTAATACATTTTTTTACATGAAATTTCTTTACTTGATTGGACTACAAGAATAATTTTATAGTTTTTAGCCGGTACTTTTATTTTGCAACATATTATTATATTCTATGTAATATATTTTTCTATTTATCTAATATTTTCATACTCTTTCTTTTTAATTAAGATACTAGTAGAAGAATATATCGCTAGTAAGATTAGGTATGTATTTCTGTGTAGAGATTTACCACGACATAAAGCTCTTTATTTTGTTCCAGCTAAGCTGAGTGCTCTCATGGGGGTGACGGAGGCGATAGCGCCTTCGATATACATGCCTTCGACGAGTTATATCTACATGACAACGATCGACAGCTTTCCGGGTGCCTTTTATATGTTTGATGCAGCACTTACTGTCATCGCTTTGGGATTATTCGCGTAAGTTTCAAACTGTTTATTTTGTTTATGTTTGTTTTAGTAATTTGCTTCAGAACGTGCTGTGTAATTTATAGCCTTTGAGTAATTTTTAGCTTATTTGGTATATGGATCAAACCAATGGGTTATAATATGGTAAATGTACCATATAAGCTCACATAGAAAGCTTGTACGCCAATGCTTATGTAAGACTAGATGTGCTCGCGGTTTCACTCGCGTTTATGATTACTGCGCCGCTCTCGTATAACCTTATAACCTATAACCTTCCTCGATAAATAGGCTAGCCAACACTAAAAGAATTTTCAATTCGGGCCAGTAGTTCCTGAGATTAGCGCGTTCAAGTAAACAAACAAACAAACTCTTCAGCTTTATAATATTAGTATGGATTTTAAATTTGAAAATTTGGTTATAAAGAGTTTGGGCACAGCGGAGTCGTCGTTTATCACAGCCGAACAGTCTATTGTTGTAATTAACTGCAGTAGTTATGATGTTCACGCTATTTAAAGACAGACTGTTGTCAGTTGTGCCGTCCCGAGCATTGGCAGCAGAACAATAGAAAGGATAGAAAAAGCTTGAATTATATCCATTTTTGAGCACCAGTTCCAAATTGCTGCCGAATATGTTTCCTACTTACAGACACATTACCCACTACAAATCATAGTTTTATTAAATTAGGCATTCAACGCACGCACGGATGATGCGAATAACAATCGCCTTGCCGCTGCCGCCGCGCTGAGTGTTGTGGGTTCGAATCCCACACGAGACAATTATTTGTGATCCATAATCAATTATTGTTCAGAGCCTAAGTGTATTTTGTTTGTTAATTGGGTGTTTGTAAACTCTCTTGCGACATAAGACGAGATCAAGCATAGGATGTGTTTAAAAAAAGACATGCATAGATAAATTTGCCAAAATATAATATAAAATCAAATAAATAAATCGTTTTCATTTTACTTCACTCTGTTAAACTTTAATGTTTATATCAAACAAGTATGTAAAGAGTATCGTAATTGCTGTGAAGTATTTTGTTCATTTGGCGTAATGTGATAACCGATTTGTATGTAAATGTACACATGACTTTAAATGTTGTATTCATTAACCTATACAAGAATGTTTCAACCAAACACATTCACTTAGTGGTTTAAGCATGGCTACTAATGAAACTTGATAAGATTACCTAATAAGCTGCATGCAGTTGTAGCTAGTATCAAACATAAACTTCATTTTTAGTTTAAAATATCACTCATACATTTTTACTTTCAAATCAAGTAACGATAGTCTAATGGGAGAACATTAGACTGCCACGTATTGGTCTCGAATTCAATCTTAAGGCACATCTCTAACTTATCCAAGTTATAGTTAATTAATTATTGCTCGTTTTAACGGCCTGCATGTCTAAGAGTTCTCCATAATGTTCTCGAAGATATGTGAAGTCTGCCAACCTGCACTGGGCCCGCGTGGTAGACTCTATGGCCTAACTCTGAGATTAGGCCCGTGCCTAGCTGCAGTGGGACAGTTGAATACAGGGCTTATATTATATTATACATACATATATTTCAAATTAAACTACAGAGTACGAGACAAAAACTAACCTAAAAACACCCACACTCTTACTGATAACGATAAAGTATTTGCTTAAGTTTGATTTTGCACATTGCTATAAGAGAAAATCAAATAATTTTTGAATTTGTAATCTTAATAACACAGTGTCAATTAATGCAGTGATTGTTGTTCTTGTACGTGAAAGTAGTAAGACAAGGTTTGGTATTTACCTTATCTAGAATATGATTACTTTTACGAAACATACTGACATACTAAGTGGAACTTTATTGATATAATAGAGCAGGTAAACAAGATAATATCCGTTAACAACGTACAAAATTATAATTATGATGTAGGTACAAATATATTACGATATTTTTAAAATTATAAAAATCTGTCCCTTCGACAGAATTTATTATTTTCCTTTTTTCATTACAAATCTGTTTACGTTTTCTCTTTATCAGATTAGTGTATTTGTAACTAATATCTGTTTTATAAATTATTTGTTATGTAAATGGAAGCCAAACGCTAATGACCATTAGCCGCAAATGAATTGAAAGATAATGAAACAGTGTGTGATTTTGTATGTAATACATATTATTATAATAAAGACTATAGTCAAATGTAAACAAACCTTTCGCCATGTGTATTCCCCCATATTACTTAGTCTACAGTAACTATTGGCAGAATATCAATATATCATACTTCAGCCAACGCTTTTCCAATACGACTTCTGTAGGTATTTGTCATTATTTTTGGCGCCTTTAAATGTTTTAATGACTAAACAAAGCAATCAAGATAACGATAAATATTTTCATACTCATATTTCATATACCTTATTTGATACATTTACTCAAACACGTATATATACGATTATATTGTATACTTCATTCAACACATACACTGTGTAAACATCATTACGCTGTATTATTTATGTAGCAGTAAAAACTTATAATTGAATCAATATTATAATCTATCAAAATAATTATAATCTATCGGAATTTTGATTATGGTTGTTTACTTTCATTGATAATTATCCAACTTAAACCTATCGACACTTCATTTCTTAATCGTGGCTGCACTATACAATCAAACATTTAACTTCATATCTATTTTATTTTTAATTCTCGTCTTTACTACATTGTAGACAAAGATAGGATAACTTTATAGCTGAACTAGGTCATACTCGCGACTTCGTCTGTTTGAATTACAGCAGTTCTGTCAAATGTCACTACAAAACTTATATTTGAGTCGACTGTTATAAGTTTTTTACAGTAGCCATGGTAGTAACAGTTGGTTATTGACTGCCTCGGTGGCGCAACAGTTATGCATGTGAATGCTGTGCTCGGGTTCGAATCTTGGGTCGGGCCAAGAAAGAGTCATTGACTTTTTCTGATAGTGTGGAGTAGTAGTGTGTTACACGTTCCAGTGAAAAGTGAAAAGCGCGTAAAGCCGTTGGTACTGCGCCTGATTTCACTACAGTCATGTCGCATTGCCGTCCCATTGGATCACTTCTGTTTGCGCACACAGTAGTCTTCGTAAACATGGCCCTGTGACCAAAATTCAGTCTGGAGGATCTTACGTATTATGATTTACTGGCGAGATGACAATCGAGTTCTGGATAACGTTTTCAACAGAATAGTGCGGCAGCTTGCAATGTTTCATGTAAAATCTAGCTTTGTCCATTATATGTTACTATAAAATAGACAAACTGTACCTATTTTTGGATAAATAAAGATTATTATTATTATTATTATAATGTCAATCAAAAATGTAAAATAAAGATCACATTATGCATCATAACTCCAGTTGTACTGAACAGAATCCGATAAAACGTGGTTTAGATTTTAAGTAGAAGTCCAATATTCGTAATATGAATCAAATCGGGTCTATAGCTTTTGCGTGATACTCAAACAAACAAACAGACACCAAGAAAACATAATTTTGCATTCCGAAACCATTTACTTTTCGATCTGAGATACTGTTTTTAAATATCTGAAGTGGCTTTTTACAGTTCTATAATGTTATAGATTAGCAAGTCAATACAGGCTTTTATGAATTCTTTTAATGCACAATGCACTATACGAATTCATAAATGAACAATTACCAATAGATAATCTGTGGGTCTTTAAATTTTATTAGGAACTATTTTATATCTACAGATAATAGTTACTATAAGTAGCAAAAAAAAGTTGTTTTACAAAACACAAACTAACGCGTAGATTAATATAGATAGGTAGTTGAGTATGCGCAAGAGTTTGTGATTGTTTATTATTATTGTGATATAAATAATACCTGATTAAGTAGCGTGATTGGTAATGAAACGAGTTACTTACTTAGTAATAAATGAGGATTGCTTCATAAGTATGGATTAGATTAGACATATATTGTAACAACATATTGTGTACCGGTCATTAGTAGTACATAAGTATCATAAACTTTTTACGTAAGAAAGAATTATTATTTATTATCTATTACAGTATGTATGACGGATAGCGTAGTGGCTTAAGTGGTCACCTCACCGGGTCCGGCCGTTAGAGTCCCATTCCGGTACGCCCCCGCCCGGCACGCACACACAGTGAAGAATTTGTTATTCCGCTACGCCCCCGGCCGAGAAGGTCCCATTGTAAAATAACCGGAGAAGACACTTGAGCTAATACTGTTGAAAACAAAAGTGATTTTACTATCATGTATTAGCGTTAAAAAGTATACTTAAAAACTAATCTTATTAATTCTAATCAGATTTGGCAGATCAATACGAAATTTTGTTTATCGACCGTATTATCACCACCCGGTTAACTGAATTATCACCAGCCGACCAACTTACTTGTCATGAGTTTGGTTTTAATATGTCGTTGTCTATTCAATACTTTTCCAAATAATATCAGCCCTGTATTATTATGTCCAAATGCTGGGAAAAGTTCTACCACGCTGGTTCAGTGCGAACTCGCACTACACATATCTTTGAGAACTCTGAGACATGCAGGTTTCCTTACGATGTTTTCCTTCACCTTTAAAGCAAGCCGTAATTAACTAATTAACACGCGCATAACTTTGAAATGTCAGAGATGCGTGGCTTAGTATCGAACTCTGCGAGACCCCTGCATGACAGTCCAACGGTCAGCCATTAAATAAGCCAGCTTAATTTACGATAATAATATTTTACCCTTATATACCATACTTCAGCGTTTTTGCCATTCTATCTTTCTTTTTATCAATAATTGTATGGCAACAAAAAAACTTGCATAAGCTAAGGTGTTTTGCCAAATGTGTGTCGAGGCTTTACAACTAAGCTTGTGCAACTTGCCTAACGATTAAGTTACCTTAACCTTCTGGAGGGAGGGGGGTTAAAATTTAAAGAGCCGGCAACACACTTGTGACTCCTCTGGGGTTGCGGGTGTCAATGGGCGGCGGTAATCGCTTACCATCAGGCGATCTGTCTGCTCATTTGCCTCCGATACCATAAAAAAAACCTATGGAAAATGCATGACCACGTTATTATTCCTAGCTGCCTGAACGCGTAATTTCTTCTAAATGGGTTTGATTGTTATATGTGATTACAACGTTTTAACTATAGCCTGGCCAGCCCAAAAATACATAATTCTATAGTTTATACACGTTATATTCAATAATATGGCTGTTATTGCCGGCTAGTACATTGTAGTCACACATTGCAGTAAAATAATGCCCATTTAGAAAATGGGTATAAGTTGCCCTTTAAATATCAATGTATTTGATTCTGAAGATTAACTTACACATAGGTATATATTGCGATGTCAGCCAAATCTTACAAATAACATTTGTAGTCGAAGACGCTCTAGCAAGACATAAGCAAGCATTTGTTACCTTCTTAAGTGTGGCCGGCGAATTTGTATTGTCACAGCTCGATGCCTTAAGCCAATTTGATCGAAGTGGCTTTTCTTGGCAACAATTTTCATTTTACACGGATAGCACACAGGTATGCCCAAAATTACGCTGATGTACATTAAGTTGTTTTTATTGGACAAGTCAAAAACAGGGTATTGTTATCATGGTAGACAGAGGTACCTACGCATACAAAGCTAGGCTGCGTTGGTAAACATCCTCCATAATGCAGACCTTTTTAAAATAAGGGACAAAGCCGACAGCGTCATTAAATACAAAACAGACATACTTATTAACACAAGTATTCACAAAAGTTAAATGTTTTTTACTGTTATTTAAAGGCTGATTCATATTCCACAGGCTCATATATGCGCTGGTGAAACGGAGATACAAGGTCAACGTCACGGATCCCAGTAAAAAAGAAGAGTACGCGAGATCGAACGAAGTGTCAAGGTTTTAAAAAGTATGGACTTGTTATGATCTGAGTGTATGGTAATATAGAAAGTTTAGCCATATAACAATAAGTAATTATAAGTGGTACGAATATAAGAAAGAATCTCTTTTATGTTATGCAGAAATTGATTTCAGGTTAGTTTACATGTGCGCGAAAACTTGTCGCAGCGCCTTCCGGCGTATAGCATTTTATAATGCGACATTGTCATACACATCAAAACGGCTGAATTCTGTAATTACATTATCCAGAAACCAAGATAATGCGTACTTACTGAAACACCGAGACGCTTAGATAGATACTGATGAGCCCATTCATAAGTTGTCTGCAAGCCAAACATTGCAAGAATCTTCAAACATTCCTTATACTTCTACTAGCACCAATATTTAATTGTAATTGAGTTAACTTACTATTTTAATAACGTATTATATACCACCTCCGTTGGATGCTGAGTTGTATGAAAAGCGAAACGACTACATTTAAAAAAAAAACTTATGTCGTCCTTTTTAGGCCCATTTTTACGTAGTCGGGTTATAGTTTTTAAAACTTTATTTTTTTATTTAATTCTATTTCGTAAAATTGATATAGCCTATGTCACCTGAACCATTATTACGAATCTATTGACACCTAATTCATTCAAATCGGTTCAGTAGTTTAGGCGCTACGGTGGAACATACAAATATAAATACACAGACTGCCAAAATCATAATATCATAATTTTGGCTTCGCCGTAGTCGGGTAAAAAGAATTAAGTTACAGAGATCAAAGATTTAATATAAAACTAATTTGATATTTAAAATAAAGTAAAATTTTTAGTGCCAATATTTACAATTAGGGATTTACTACCTTCTAGTTACTGATTTTAACTAAATGCAAAATCCAGTCAATAATGTGGTGTAGTTGGGGTAGTAGTGGTCTTTAACAAGCTAATTGCTTGATGCCGTTTTTTTAAAGAGCTCTACACTACCCTTTATTAAAGTACGAAACATGTGCCACTCTTTTGATAGCCGGTTTGTTTGATAGTAGGTTTAGTGGTAATTTTGTTTTGCAGTCTGGGTGCTCTTAGGCTTACATAATCTTACACAAATATTTAATATCTACGAAATTAAGTTAACAACGATATTGACTATAAGAAACCAATAATATTATAAAGAAAATCAATACGCTACCTAGCGAAAACTAGACTTTAGAAAAAGAAATTCTGTCTCTTTTCTTGAATGTACATAATTTTGTAAATATATTTCATTCTTCTGCTATAAGTTTTAAGTGAACAGCGCCTGTGTATATGAATATTATTGTAATAAAGTAATCGGAGGTGTAAATGCACCGACTCGGCCTATTACTTAGCCAGGTAAGAATATTACGATTGCTAATAATCATAATGAATAGAGTGGTGTGAATTCTGTTGTAACTAACCAAAGCCTTGTTTATATGTGTATAGTGCTAAAGGGTATATCTACGTACCTGCAATTAGATTTATTGTGGCGATTTTTCTGATTCTCAATATAGTTTATAAGCGGACCTTGTGATGAACTGTAATAATACATTATATCACAGCTCTTGCTTGTTATTCAGATGCATGAAATTTATTCAATTCTTTTAATTTACAACCATGTCCAATATGTAATCGTAGATCCTACAAGTATATGTAATTTTAATTGTTTGCAGTGTCTGTCTTTATCCATCTCTTACATTTTAAATAATAAAACAGCTGCTAGCAGAATCTATGAAAAAGATCTATCATCTGTTATCTTTTAACCAAACTATGATTTGCAATATCCAGTTAAAAACAGATACTGTATAGTACACACACTGTTACACGCTGTACAGTATTTCAATATTCTTACCTAAAAAGTTACTGGAATATGTCTATATGACATTGACGCCTTATTGTTTTAGTTCAAATGTAAATATGTTTTTATAGTAAACTGGTTATTTACGTCTTTATAGATTTATGTGATTTGTGTAAGAAAATAACTTAAATTTGTTTTTGAAAAACTGGTTTACATAAATAGGTATTGTACATTAATACATTAGCATTTTAACATAATGTGTAGTGCATTTTATATGTCAAACATTTGATATAAATTTAGAAAACGATCTTGTTTACATTCAGTGCACGTGACCATGCTTAACGACCCAGTGTTTGATTATTGATAGTAGGTAGTTTTACCTATGTACTGATGAGTCACAAATTAATCTACCGTTCCTATTTTTATTGTACTTTGTTTGTTAAATAAAGGTATTAAAACATGATCTGCTGAAACAAAAGATATGTATAATAAACAATCGTTTCGTGCTAACGATATACACAAATGCATCCTTGACCAAGCAAAGTAGGTTTCGAGTTGTGCATAACTACAAATATTTGAATAACGTTCTAATAAAATTATGCTCATCCTTATTTTGTGTAGATACCTAAGGGCCAATTCTCGTAATACAACTGTTGAAAATAGAGTTCCTATCAAATGTAATACACGTCAAATGTGAACTGAAATAGTATTTGTTTGTTTTAATTTAGGAGAATACCATCTAGAGACATCCGGAATAATGAGACTAGATCCAAACTCTATTTTAAATAGTTATATGATGAGGATTGGTACTTACGTAATTAACAAACCCTTTAGAAAATAGCGATCGTTTTGACTAGTTTACGTACTTTGTAAACTATAGACAGGCGTTGCCAAGGCCATTTGTTTAATAATAAAATGCTTATCAAATTACAAAAAAAGGTAGACTGGTTTATGGGAATCTGTGTAATAAAAATATTCTTAATTAAAATAGAAGATATCTTTCGCAATATTAATAAAATAAGATATTAAATTTATACTAATTGTTTTTTTTCTTGTTATCTAAAACAGCTAAGTAAGTTTTATATTTAAGTTGTTATAATTAAGCATTTATAAGAGTACATTCTTGAGAAATATACGATTTGTTATCTTGGATATGTCTTGTATTTATTTAGATTAGACCTGGCTAAGTTCAATGCTCTATTATCTGTAATATGATGAATGGGTGAGTAATGCGTTAGAAAATAATCACTATCAAATTATCCTTGGTCAAACAAAAATACCGTAGGGTTTATTTTCCACGTCTACGAGTCATCGGACGTTTACAAAATTATAGCAATTCTACTTATACTCCTATCTCTGAAACCCCTAGGGAAAGCTGAAGAGACTTACAAAAACATCAAAACATGCGAGGATCCCCATAGGAAAAACTAGAAGTAAGTTGAAAGTTAGAAAAAAATCATAACAGCATTTTTTATTATATTCATTGGTATCTACATATATCAAGAACACTCATATAGATAAGCTGTTTAAACATTATAAATAAACAGTTAAACGGTGATACCAAATTCACAGAAACACCTATTTAGAGTCACGTTTTACCCTATTTGTAATATCTTGTGTAATCAATATTGTACTCAACCTGTGACTATGTAAAATAAAAAAATATGTATAGTCGACCATATATTTACCACTTTTAGCAAATAATCCATCAACATTAAAATTCCATTCATATTTTAATCGTGAATCTGTTTATTGGTGAGAATCGCATTAAAACCAATTCGTAGTATTGGAGTTTATCGTGAAAAAAGACAGATAAATAGACGCGGCGCAGGACTTTGTTTTATAATATGTAGTGATAGACTTTATTTTAATTGATAAATAGTTCTACGTCTCTAACGTCGCGCATTGATGACAACTGTCACTGTACTGATGTCACTTGCAAGCAAAAATAGACATTATTGTTTTGTAATATACAAACGACATTTACTCTAAGGGTGGTAACGCAATTTTATTCTCGACTATACATTGTTTTAAGGGTTTTCCCGAGGTTATAGTAAGCAGAGTGTGACATCACCTGGAGCATGTACTTCTGACTTTTGAAAGATATCTACGTATTAAATAGTTCATTAAAACTCTCACTCACTTTGAGACTCTGTGCTGTTACTGAGAAATTCTAGACTGAGAAACTCATTAACACTTCGAGCATCGACGTGGAAATCGAACACGATGCTTTTTATACACATAGTCACATCTACTATCGCTGTGTTATATATTAAGAAAAAAATATAGGTATATAAAGATAGTGCGCTTCTATCTTAATACGTAAGTATGACGTAGGTGCCTACCTACTTATCGTTAAAACCCACACGAATATGAATATGACCTGGTTTATAAAAATATATAATAATATAATAATAAAATCATGTATTCTCTCTTCACTATAGTTTCAAGACTCAAGTACAGACAATAGTGTAAATAGCACATTGTAAACTAACTTGTGAGAGACTGGTGCCTAAAGTAGGTTTAAGAAAAAGCTGTATTACAGATCACTAGGCGCCCCACGGATAATTTTATGACATATTTATTACAAGATGGTTTTACAAAATTCAGTGGATCTATAGGTTGCTCCTTTATACAAGAATATGAAAAGGAGAAAACAATAACAAAAGCAAAATAAAAAAACAGCAAAATAAATAAAAATAAAAGATTTATACCAGAGTGTGAGTCTGTGTGTGTATGTGTGTGTGTGTGTGTGTGTGTGTGTGCAAGCGTGCGTGCGTGTAGAAGAGGTTGGAATGTATGAGATTGGAGAATGAGTGGTTGTGATGCGAATTTAACTAATATACCAAGGTACGGAACGAAGTAAGGGTTGATTTTGGGGGTAACTATAAAGAATCAGAATGGTCTATTTCAGAGGGATAAGAAGATTCTCAGTTTTCTGTTAGTCTAGAGTTTTCAGGTATTTATTAACTGTGTTTTTACATAATATTGTCTTCTGTTTACGCGAATGTTATTCATTGAAATTAAACTACTATATACGGTCGGGGAAAGTGTAAACCTAAATATAAATAGTTTTAATAGTTTAAATAATTTTATTAGCTTATAAATTAGTAAAATTCAATAGTAGTAGTAGTGTAATAGTTTCAAAATTATATAATAGAGTGATAAATAAACAACGCGATAAAATCCGTATATAGTAATTTAATTTCAATGTGTTTTTACAGTTTGATTTTAGCAGTGGGTATATATTAAGGGTGCTATTAAGTTTGTTGTATAGAAAATGGCCAAAGAAGCAGAAGAATTTTGCGAATGTGCTGTGTTAAAAGTATGCGTTTGGCATATTTTGCCCTTGCGGCTTATGACCTTTATTATACCTTTAGGCTATGGTTGTATTGGAGTGTAGAGAGCTTTTTGAGAACAGTAAGTAAAATAAAAGTTTTCGTATAGGTCTGTAGTGGAGTAACGAAATGGGAGACTGGCGCTAACCTTAAGGATCGCACGCTGAGCTCTTTCTACTTCGATTAGATAAGACTTAGTCGCTCCTGCCCATGACGTTAAACAGTAGGATATCAGCAATTGGCATAGTGCATTGTAAACCATTTTAATAACTTGTTGGTTAGCAATGTGCCTTCAGGTTTTAAAAATGTGAATGAGTTTACGCATACAAGTTACCAGATTATTTATGTGTGATTTGAAGGTCAGGTGTTGATCAATAATTACACCTAGGTACTTAATGCTATCAGCACTTTGAAGAGTAGTACATGAATAGCCATGTCATTGAGAAGTACCGGTATGAGCCGTTATAGAGTGGTGCGTTGGAGGAAGAAGGCTTGACTTGTGGGCGAATGCTATGTTTTTAGTTTTTTTAGTGTTTAGGGTCAATATGTTGTCTTGAAGCCATTCGTTAACTTTATTAAATCCCTGTTGCGCTGCATCGAATGTGTTTTCCAATTATCGCCACTCAAAAAGAGTGCGGTGTCATCAGCAAACATAATTATTTTGACGTGAGAAAGGTTAAGATTGTACAGGTCATTTATGTGCACTAAAAATAAGATTGGATCAAGAATACTATCCTGGGGGACGCCGTATTGCACTGTGATTTCGTCACTGATCAAATTATCTATCCTAATTCGCTGTTTTCTGCCACACAGGTAGTCTTCTATTAATTTTAAAGGAACACCGCTCATACCCTTCAATTTGTTGAGTAGAAGTGGAGCGCGGTGTTGAACTCTTGCGAGATCTAGGAACACCGTAAGACATTTTTATTTTCATCTATTTTGGTGACAATAGAGTCGACAAGCTCATGGGCGGCATCATTGGTCGATTTACCACATCTGAATCCATATTGTGCATTTGAAAGAAGATTGTTGGTCTCCAAATATTTAATTAGTCGGTTGCCTATTAGTCGTTCCAGGATTTTGGACAACGCCGGCAGGACTCTATCCTGCCTCTATCTTGGCCGGTAATTATCAACACAATCTTTTACCCCACTTTTGTGTACTGATGAAATAATTGCAATTTTAAATTCATTGGCAAAAACCCCTGTCATGAATGCCAGGTTACAAATGTGCGATAGTAGAGGTGCAAGGAGATGTGTGTATCTTTTTATTATCTTGGCACTGATTGTGTCAATCCCCGCAGCACACTTATCTTTTAGACCTTGAATGAGAAGCATGATTTCTTCATGATCTTTTGGGAGTAGAGCAAATGAAGTAAGTGGTGGAGTAGTGGAGTGGTCATGAAGCTTTTAGCCCTGACTATGGGGTTTAGAGTTGCTCATTTTCTCGGCAAGAGTCTTACCAACGTTAGCAAACACCTTATTTACCTGATTAATACCTGTTTCAGGGTCATCACAATCTGTGAGACAGGGGGAAAGATCGGAGGAGTCGTTTGTGCCACTTATTCTTATAATAACCTTCCAAAGTTGCTTTTTGTTTCATTTGGCACCATCGAACTCATCTTTTTAAAATTTTCTCTTTGTCTTTTTGATAATATTTGTACAATAGTTACGATAGCGCCTGTATGTTATCTTAAGAATCTCATTTGTTGGATCCCGTTTTATTTTCTTGTGCAAGTTATCTCTATTTGTCATGCAACGAATTAGCCACGTTACTAGTAACCCATGGTTTGCTAACCCTATTTGATCTAGAAATTATTACAGTACTAGAGTTTTCCTTTATAGTTCAAGATAGAATTGATATAAGGGTGTCTGTTGCTAAGTTGGCATCGCTACATTCTAGTACAGACTGAAAATTTATACAATGCATAGATTTGTCAAGTCGCTACTCTGACGTGGTCTGTGATTGTTGACTTAATTTAGACGTATTGAATATGATTTTGATTTGACCATAATGTGGTCCAGGCATGTTCGTCCATGCGTAGATATTATACGCCCAGACAGCATGCAATGGCCAGCTAGAATGTTTAAGTACTCGTGGGAACGTTTGTCCGAACTATTAAAGGCTATGTCGATATCACTACACAGAAAAATATTTTTGTAGCTTGTAAGTTTTGTGAGAAGTAAATCAAGATAATTAACAAAGTTTGCTGTGTTCTTTTGACTAGGTGGGCGATAGATGCCAATGATACATGTATCTGTATTTAATTTCAGCAGGTGACATTTAGCGTCACAAATCTTGGGTTTGTCGTGTGTTACTTTAAGATGTTTATTATAGTAAATGACGACACCTTCGTTTTGCGTTTTGTCGACAGTCTTACCTACATAATCATAGTCATTTAGATAAGGTATAAACTTAGTTGATGAGAGCCAATATTCCGTAAGAACCAGTAAGTCCCAGGTTATTTCTGACCTTCGAAGTTGCGTGACAAGGTTACGCATATTACAACTGATACTGCGAATATTTTAAGACAGAAGGTTGAAGGTATAGCCATTATCCGGTACATAATAATTTACAGTGTCTAAGTTGCAGGCAATTGATTTAGCTTTTTGGACAGCGTCCATATCTAAGCTTATAGTATCCAAATTTTGCATTATTTATTAACGGTAATTAAGTGATACAATCTAATGTCACGCATATATATCACGTGACCGGTAAATTTCAGTAAATACAATAAACTTAGATCTGTTATAACTGTAGCTATTTTATGGGACTTAGGTTTTTCTGAGAGTGATATTACTAGGCTCAGGGTAATGATGATATTAGTGGAAAAATGTCGCTTAAGTAATATGCTATAATTATGTGAATTATGTGATAGGTTGAGAAGTCTGAGTAATAAAAACTAATGTAGATAAAATCTATACTATATATAATTTAATAAACAAACCAATGAATTGGTACAAGTCTCAGCTCTATAAAAATCTAAAAACACCTTATTTAAAAAGTAATAATGAACAAAGACAACTCTTCGAACTGTTTGTACTGTCAAGTCTAATGATGATAATACCGAACAGCTCTTTATTGGTTTGCAGTATTACGAACGTATTTTTGATGCAACAAATGTAGCAAGCAATCGTGACCATGGTAAGCGGCTACCGTAAGCTATCGTCGCCTGCAATGTCTAGGATAAAAGGAATCAAACATGGGATGAAGGAAAATTATAAAGGAAGGTAGGTATAGTCTAGAACTCTTACCCTTTTCGTGTTGCCTTAGGTGAACTGCCACCAAATAGTTAGCAACGGCGGGATAAGTATTACCTAGACATAATATAACACCGTCATCGCCACGTGTAATTCACCCACATTTTGCCAGCTGAGCTTAGGATGGATCCTAAGCCTAACGCCCATAATCACGTCCACGTGATTATGGGCGTTAAGCATTAAGGTTGCCCCTCAGAATATTATAATAATATAATTTAACAGCGCTTCCCTCTACTAAAGGAGGCATTTCAAAATTTACTTCAAGTGACAATAATATATTTACAAGTAGAACTCTTAGTAGGTACCTAATTTGACTGCACGGTAAACATAGGGGTTTGAGTGGTCGCTTCGCCACTGCGCCATGATGTAATGTGGGTTCGAATCCCACACGGGACAAATATTTGTGTGATACACAAATAGTTGTTCCAAGCCTTGGTGTTCTTTGTGTCCGTTGTTTGAATGTTTGTAAAGTCCCCGCAACACAAGAATTATTCCTAGTGCAAGGGTTATCGATCAATAAAATAAAAAGTATTTATTCGAATATAGAACATTAAAATATAGATGTATACTCTATATTCTTTGAAGCAGATTATTTCTTTTATTCATTTATTATAGTAGGTGACTGAAATGTGTGTAAATAACACACAGTTAACACCGAAAGTTTAAAAAAAATATTTCTGTTGATAATCTGAGGACGTGCATAAGACTCGATAAAAGGCTAGGTATAGTTTGCTGTAACCGATATCACAGACAGCGTCCAAAATATCTGTAATAATTATGTACGCAATACATCTACTGTACAAATCATAAATAATAAAAACTATTAATATAAATGATTTTCCTTTCTATATATTATTTGAATAAAAACCGAAATAAAATGTTTGTATGATGAAAAGTGATTCTCACAAAAATCCTTCAAAATAAAACGTCATTTGATAACATAGAACTACAACACTATACACAATAACATTTGTAAAAAAAGCCTTTCACAGAAAATTACAACGAAAAGGTGAAAACGTCTGCATTTAATCCTATCCCCTCAAGGTATCTCACGAACATAAACTCTAACGATAAACGAGATGTCCTCTGAATTTAATCTTGAAAATTACTTGAGAACTTTTGGGAAACATTTAGAGATAAGTCATCATATATTATTCGAATACGTGTTTTATGTTATCGTAAAATTGTATTTCGAACGAGGGAATTATTGAGTGCTAGTTGCCAAAATACTTACTGAATTGCAGCAGTAAATAATATATTTAAAGTATTCGGACATAATATATTATAGAGGTTTAATAATATAACTAGCTGTTAAGTTTACTATGCTCGAATGAAATAGCTTATAAACAGTACATTAGAAATATATACATTTTTATAATAATATAGGTGGCAAACGAGGCCTCGGCCCGCCTGGTGGTAAGCGGATGTTATTTACCTATGATCGTTTGCTACCAGGGGTTTGTTTTGGATTATAGATAGTTCGCGCGTTGCTGGATCTGGTGAAAGGAATGGGAAAGGTATGTGAGCTGCTGCAATTCTTATTAACCGAGCGAAACATCTTAACTCTTATGATTACCGGTAGTGTCAACCTCTGTTGTCAAATGAGCTTACTTGTACCATCGCCAAAGAATCGAGAATTACAGTTTGTTTTACGGTTAAATATTAGTTATAACGATACTTATCGCCGCTAAAATTAAATGACTGATAATTTACCTAGTTTTAATTCTATCTTGCGGTTTGGAAATATCATGTTGTGCTCGTATCCTCATCATTATAAAAGCCATTCGACCGAAACATCAACAAAACAAATATTATTTTAAAATCTACCTCAATTATCGTAACTAAGATTTCAATTTATTCACATTTTTTGTTTATTTAAAACGTTATTAATTAGCAGTCTGTAGAGGCAAAACTAGTTTTAGTACAAGGTATAGATTGCTTATTTATATGGGCATCCCAAAGTCAAAAATGTTCCTTAAAATAAATAAACAAATTCCACAATATTTTATTTGTAGGTAATTTGTCAATTGCTTGAATGCCAGACATAATTGAAAACATTTGTTTCTTCACTGGTGCACCGCTGTTGATTAAACGTTAAAAATTTGCAAAATTTTTTACCGACGGAAAGCGAGTTCTCAAATCAAATAGTATATTTATTTATACAATCCAACGACTCTGCTATTTGTCTATAAAGTCGTTATAGACCGATATAATTTTGACTTGATTGATTAATTCCATCTGTTGGCTGACAAACCTAGAGATTTAGTATCTATCGCACGTTACTAGACACACGTTTCCGAGACAGAGGCAATAGTGGTGGGTTGGGTTCGTGTCCCATTCTAGTAGTCTTTTGCGGAGACAGCCGAGAGTCATGGCTGTCAGGATCATACGCGGATACCGCACCGGCTGAAACAGCCTGCGCATTAGCCGAAAGTCCCCCGTGGGACTTGGAAGCGGAAGTGCTCGCTGAGGCATTTAAAGTCATGTCGTCGGTATGCGAGCAGACGGGTCTTCGTCCACTCTCAGAGGTGATAACTGCTCTAGGAAACCGAGCCCACCAGGGGTTATTTTTAAAATGTAAGGTGCGGCTGGAGGTTCCCTTAGCCGGATTTAGAACCGTGGGGGCCCTCCAGCCGGTGTTGGAGCGGTGGGCAGGGCGTCAGCAAGTGTGGTCTTTCCGACTGGTACAGGTATTGTCAGACCATGGTTGCTTTGGCAAGTACCTGTACATAGTCGCTAGTAGGGAATCAAGTCCCATCTGCCACCACTGTGACAGTACTGAGGACACAACAAAGCACACTTTCGAGGCATGTCCTGCTTGGGCGGTGCAGCGCCGTGAACGCGTCGAAGTTGTGGGCGCCGATCTCTCGCTGCCAGCCATGATCAAAGCCATGGTCGTCAGCGAGAGGACGCATCCTTCTGCGAGGACGTTATCTCGCGGAAGGAGTTGGCGGAGTGGACCCGTGAGGAAAGTATTCTTGCGGATACGAGCCGCCGCCGGTGGTCCGGGTGGCGCAGGCGCGCCTATGCGAATGCGAAGGCAAGCCATTGAATCGGAGCGACGCCTTCTGTCATGCCGGGGCTTCGCTCAGGAGTCGTTGTCCGTCGGGCACTGCTAGGTGGGTCGCTGATGTAGTTTCAGTTCCAGTGACGCACCTACCATCCAAGGCAGCGAGTTGGCACACTGTGGTAGGTTTAGCCGGTAGTACCCGGGACTTTCCATCTTTTCCCGGTTGAACCCGACATAACCTTTCCGCTCCCCTTTTCCACGGAGAGGTATGCGTCAATGCATTCTCCCGCGTTAAAGAAGAAAAAAATAAGTGATATTAGGGCGATCATAGTAACAGAGTGAATTATGAAAATGGGTCCGATAAACGGCACTATGGTCGCCCTTATAAAGTTGGACCTAATACCATAGCTGAAGAAATGTGACCATAATGTGTTATGGTCACATATATCACATATGCTCTGCCTACCCCTTAAGATACATAGCCTGACCCTCAAAAGGTTAAAACGGTTTGGTGCAATGTACTATAAAATCGGCAGTTCTGCAAGATTAAACAAACAAACACAATAACGTATTATTACGTCGATAATTTTGTTTTAATGTCAACATATTTTTAGTTGAATTCGAGGTACACTCTCGAGACTCATTCAGTAAACTGCACACATTGCACAATTCATTCGAAGGTACCTATTAAATTTATATTATGTAGCTTTGAACTTAGTATATGTACACTTATATTGTCTAGCGTAAACTAGCAGCTCTTGCACTTACCGCGGGTAATGTTAGAAATTTGGAGAAAATAATTTATATATCTAATACGTAACGAGTATAAACGCGATCATGCATAATGTAATGTAATATACATATGTAAATAAATGATTTAACCTAGTCGAAATGTCAAGCATTACAAGGTAAACTTTATGTATGAGTGCGTTAATACCCGTAACGTACTAGATATATAATGAAACGCGAAAGTTTAAAAGTTATTATAGAAACAAAACTAGATTTTATATTTATTTTGTGCTAGGTTGGGTACTTGCGGTAATACATAATTTTTTTTATACAACTATGTTGGCATACAAACATACGGCCTACCTGATGGTAAGTGGTCACCGTAGCCTATGTACGCCTGCAACACCAGAGGCATCACATGCGCGTAGCCAACCCTTTAGGAAAGTAAATGGTAAGGAGAAGGAGCGGAAAGGGAGAAAGAAGGTTATTGGGCCTCTGACACTCTCACTCACTGAACGAAACACAACAGTAGGAATACTGCTATTTAACGTCAATATTCTGTGGGAGGTGTAGTCTTTCCCCGTTCGAGCCGGCCCATTTTAGCTACTACTGTATGCATCGTGTAAAAAACTAAGCCAATTTGCTAGGAAATTACCAGCATAAATTGATTAGTTAGTACCTACGTTTCAAGTTAATGTTCAATGACAGATTATGGAGTTAAACATTAGCTTGTCTGTATACCTATATGTATAAAGCAAGTAATGTGTAGAGATAGCAAAGTATTTGCGGCAATAGCAAATGCTGTTTACGCTGCTTCAAATATACTGGTTTTTGTTTATTTTTACGCATAGTATCAAAGCGATGCTAGCTTTCTTGATGATATTCTGATTGCTAATAAAACTTTATACTTCATTCAAGTTAACATACGCAGCAGTAAGCTTGAGAGTCGTAGCTATTAAGCTATTTATATATAATAGCATTTTGGATATATATATATTAATATATATCCAAAATGCTATTATAAAGTGACTTTAGGAGCATTTATGTGTGTAAATTTATTATGTATTAGAAATGTGCGTCATCTATGTATATTTTTCAATGTCCATTGAACCTTGTGATCTGATGGGCTGAAAACGCAACAGTCTACGCCATAGCACGTCCTGGTTGTACATATGTACATATAGGTATACATTGCGTGCTTGTTAAGTTATATGATTCCACTTAAATAGGACTTAGAATACAAAGTCTTATTAATTTTTCTACTCAGAATAAAATAAAATAGACTACGTGTTTCCAAGTATGAACCGAGATTACAAACAATTAATGTCTTTTGAAAATAACAAAATAAATACATAAACGCGCAACATCAATTTATTTCTATTTCAGTCTAGAAGACAAGGGTCGCTTGCAATACAGTGTAACAAGAAAAGGATTGCTTGAAACAGAATAAAGAAAAATCACCTCTTTTGTTGGACTGTTGCAAAAGCTGCTTACGCTCGTAGCTATAGACCGTCTATGTACATAATTATGTAGTATGTTTTTAATTATGTAGTTGTTATTACACGTTAATTCTCAATCAAAGGAAATTGAAATGCAAGTTATGCAAGTTATTACTCACGAATTTGTTCGCATATCTCGCACAATGTCTGTCATTTATGTAAATATAAAGATTGAATCAATTCGTTACCTTTGACGAATTAAAGTGTTATTCTGCAAGCAATTAGGATTTAAAAGGAATAGAATTGATTGAGCCTGTGTTCAGTTGTTATACAAAGATCTGAAGCTAAAAACAAAAATAATTTATGTATTTGCCCAGGATAAAAATACATCGATGTTTATGTATATTAATCTAATATAAAAGTAATACATATACCACTACATTTTGCCCACGACTTTGCTCGTGTTACTGTCAAAATAATTATTTCTCTCGGTAACAGTACGTTTTTCCCGGATTAAATATACTCTATGTCCTTCTTTGTACTCCCCGACAACATGTATGTGGTTTTATGATGATCAGTCGAATAGTAAAGGCCTGAAAGAGTAACAAACAAACAAACGAACTCACATCGCATTCATATTAGTAAGTTAGGATTAATTAGGACTCTGAGAAGTGTCCTCCACAGCTTTACCCACGTTTATAATTACAGCTATGCTCACGTAGCTCGTAACGTTGTAATATAGTCTTTATTACGTCTGTATGAAGTAGCTTTCGAATTAAACATTTTTTAAATCAGTTCAGTAGTTTCTGAGCTTTTTCATTGCAAAAAAAAATATAAAGATGCAAAAATACAAATCTTTCCTCTTCCTATTAGTATGAATGATTACTTACATTTAAACTAGTCCGCCTAAATGTTAGACGTTAATTTCTTTCTATGTTACAATATGGTACACTAACAGTGATTTGAATATCTATTACAATCACTACATATTATAAAGAAATCTCCTACCGCGTCTGTCGTCCGCGATAAACTCAAAAACTACTAATTGGATTTTCATACGGTTTTTACTAATAGACAAAGTGATTTATGAGGAAGGTTTAGGTGTATAATTTGATAAGGTTTTGCTCTACTCATACTAAGCCGAGGCTAGTATATTGAGGCCGCTAGTATATTTATAAACGCGAAAAAAAGCTATGAAAATATCCATGACAAAAAAATGGGAACTTTGTGTATCGAAACTTATTTTGAAATTAGTATAGAAAGAGATGATATTTTCTAAATGCGCCATATTTATGTAAATACTGCCAGTAATTTCTGGCAGTATTTACATAAATAAGCTGCCTTTAGCCTACGTATTGGCAAGTATCACGATTCATTAAAACAGGAAAAACGTGTATCATACGAAACAAAATTATATATACAATCTGTTCCAGATCCTAAAGCGTTTTTACACAGAAATTGTTTCAACATGAATCCTACAGAGAAATAGTACTAAACTAACTCAAGTCGAGTCATATCACAATACTGTTGTTTTGTTTCAGGTCATGTTTTGCAAATATGACCTGTTTTTATGTTGAGACGTCACTGTAAATTATAGTAAAATAAATAATAGTAAAATACTATATAAATACTATGTATCGGATATTAACGCGACCATGCATGTTTACCTTTTTAAAGCTTGACCTTTCGACCAGGTTACACCGGCCGTGGTCACAAGCCACGTGGCTGTGGATGACGGCCGGTGTAACGTGGTCAAAACATCAAGCTTTAAAAACGTAAACATGCATGATTGCGTTATTACCCTATACATATTATTTGTATATCATGCAACGCGAAAGTTTAAAGTTATTGATAGAATACTAGTCTAGTCCTAACTAGTAACTAACCTCACATCTTACATATGTAGATATCCTCAAATATTAGACACGGGTGTTTTAGGTCTCACATCACGTCTTTCTTAACGGTTGACAGATCGTTTTATCAAACCGGTAATCGAACATGAAACATCATGAACAGTAGGTAATTGTATTCACTACCGCTGCACATTTTATATAATAAAATTATAACGAACGAAAAATCTCTTAGTGCACAGTTTGCTTCGTGAAGGAAAATCAATCACAAGAAAATAAGTATTAAGGTTTTGGCCGGTTGGTTCCACTAAATAATTCCATTGATGGGTCCAATAGGATTTTCAAGTTTATACCTCGGCTACGACTTTGACCTTGACTATGCCTGCTACAACTTTTACCTCGGCTACGAAATTGACATTCGCTATGACTTTGACCTTGATTATGACTGCTACGACTTTGACCTCGGCTACTACTTTGACATCGGCTACTACTTTGACAGCGGCTACGATTTTGACCTTGACTATGACTGCTACGACTTTAACCTCGACTATGGCTGCTACGACATTAACCTTGACGATGACTGCTACGACTTTAACCTTGACGATGACTGCCACGACTTTGAACTCGACTATGCCTGCTACGACTTTGACCTCGGCTACGACTTTAACACTATGCCTGCTACAAAATTGACATCGGCTACGACTTTAACCTTGACTATGACTGCTACAACGTTGACGTCGACTTCGACGATGACTGCTACGACGTTGACCTCGACTACGACTATGAATGCTATAACTTTGACCTTGACTATGACTGCTACGACGTTGACCTCGACTATGACTATGACTGCTACGACTTTGACTTTGACTACGACTGCTACGACTTCGATCTTGACTATGACTGCTACGACTTTGACCTCGACTATGACTAGACTGCTACGACTTTGACTTCGGCTACTACTTTGACTGCAGCTACGGTTTTGACCTTGACTATGACTGCTACGACTTTAACCTTGACTATGACTGCTACGACGTTGACTTCGACTATGACTATGACTGCTACGACTTTGACTTTGACTATGACTGCTACAACTTTGACCTTGACTATGACTGCTACGACTTTGACTTTGACTATGACAACTACGACTTCGACCTTGACTATGACTGCTACGACTTTGACCTCGACTATGGCTGCTACGACTTTAACCTTGACGATGACTGCTACGAAATCGACATCGGCTACGACTTCAACCTTGACTATGACTGCTACAACGTTGACCTCGACTACGACGATGACTGCTACGACTTTGACTTTGACTGCTACGACGTTGACCTCGACTACGACTATGAATGCTATAACTTTGACCTTGACTATGACTGCTACGACGTTGACCTCGAATATGACTATGACTGCTAGGACGTTGACCTCGACTATGACTATGACTGCTACGATTTTGCCTTTGACTATGACTGCTACAACTTTGGCCTTGACTATGACTGCTACGACTTTGACTTTGACTGCTACGACGTTGACCTCGACTACGACTATGACTGCTATGACTTTGACTTCGGCTACTACTTTGACAGCGGCTAGGATTTTGACCTTGACTATGGCTGCTACGACTTTAACCTCGACTTTGGCTGCTACGACTTTAACTTTGACTATGACTGCTACGACGTTGACCTCGACTATGACTATGACTGCTACGACTTTGACTTTGACTATGACTGCTACAACTTTGACCTTGACTATGACTGCTACGACTTTAACTTTGACTATGACTGCTACGACGTTGACCTCGACTACGACTATGACTGCTACGACTTTGACTTTGACTATGACTGCTACGACGTTGACCTCGACTATGAGTAGACTGCTACGACTTTGACTTCGGCTACTACTTTGACAGCAGCTACGATTTTGAACTAACCGCCATGGCTTCCCCCTTTGTCTCGATCGCCTGTGCCCAACGATGTGTTAGGTATGCTAGAAGATCAGCAGCCGACTGACCCTTACGGAAACCGTACTGCTGGTCACTAAGCAGACTGACACAGCAGATGACCCTCTAGGTATCGTAAGAGCTGACAGTTGATAACGGATTCCATTATCTTCGAAAAAAAGGAGGTTATAGCTATCGGTCTGTAGTTGGACGGATTTGGGCGGTCGCCTTTTTTTGGGATCAGGTGGACCAATGCTGACTTCCATGATGTCGGCACTACGCCAGAAGAGTAAGAGAGCCGAAATAGTCTTGTTAAGACCGGCGCCAATTCAGGAGCGCACATCTTTAACACAATAGGAGGGATTCCATCAGGGCCACTCGACTTATGGATATCAAGGGATAGAAGTGCTAAGCGCACTGAGCGTTGGTAGAACTGGATATCCAGCATACAAACGTCACACCGCGGTATAGTAGGTGGTTTTGGTCCCCCGTCATCCAAAGTCGAGTTGGACGCAAAAAGTTTGCCCAGAAGATTGGCTTTCTCTTTTGTGTCGTGGGCCAACGAATCATTTCCCATGTGTAGGGGTGGAAAGGATGCCTTGCAGAAATTTTCTTCGATAGCTTTGGCAAGAGACCAGAATGCACGATTTCCCGAAGAAAGACGCTCAAGCCTCTCGCCAATTCTACCAATGTGCTCCGACTTCGCCCTTGAATGTCTCTTTTGAAGGACCTGGAAGCAAAGTTATACTCCTTTTTTAATGCGCTGGTATTTACATCACATGCCGTCGCCGAATCAGCCCAGGCTTGGTAAGCTTCCTGCTTCCTGCGAGAAGTATTTTTGGAAGATGGACCAAATCATGGCCGAAATTTGCCACCAGTGGGGACCACAGAGGACGGAATAAAAAGCTCCATACCCTGTAGCACCACATCAGCAACAGAGTCAGCAACGGCATTGGGATCATCCGGCGAGAAGCATACTTGTCCCCAAGGGTAGGACGCAAAGAAGGATCGCATCCCATCCCACTTTGCTGACTTGTAGTGCCACACACGGCTTTGACACCGGCTAGTCTTTGACCTCGGTTACGACTTTGACCTCGACTACGACTTTGACCTCGACTACGACTTTGACCTCGGCTATGACCTTGACCTTGACGATGACTGCTACGACTTTAACCTTGACGATGACTGCTACGACTGACCTCAGCTACGACTTTGAATCTGGCTATGAATTTGACCTCGACTACGACTGACCTTGACTATGAATGCTACGACTTTGGTCTTGACTATGACTGCTACGATGTTGACCTCGACTACGACTATGACTGCTACGACTTTGACTTTGACTATAACTGCTACAACTTTGACTTTGATTATGACTGCTACGACGTTGACCTTGACTATGAATGCTACGACTTTGATCTTGACTATGACTGCTATGATGTTGACCTCGACTACGACTATAACTGCTACGACGTTGACCTTGGCTGCGACGTTGACCTTAACTATAACTGCTACGACTTTGACCTCGGCTATGAATTTGACACCGGCTACTACTTTGACCTTGGTTACGACTTTGACCTTGACTTTGACCTCGACTTTAACTTTGACCTTGGCTATTACTTTGACCTTGACTATGACTGCTACGACGTTGACCTCGACTACGACTATGACTGCTACGTTATAAACTAAGTGATTACTATGACTACTTAAAGAGCTATTTCAGTCATCAAATTTTCAGTTTGATCGTAGTTTAAGATTTGTAAATATTGTTGAACTAATTGCTTTGTGTTAGCATAATTTTTACATAAATCGCAGTCATTTTGTTTTTAATATTATATAGAAATGGGCCTAAAAATGCCAAAAATCTATTGGTAAAAATATACTTAGATTGAGACTGTGTAGTACAAACGATATCTTGCCGTCGCTTAGTGTTAGTTATTTCCGCATTATAATCAAGATTAGTATGTTGTTTTAGTGCGGTGTGCATTATAAAAAGCTGCCTGACTGTTAGTACTTTAGAATTTTGATACTAAAAGGGTCGATGTGTAGCTACTTTTAGGAGTGCTCTTAGTGCTCTTTCAATTGGAAGAGTAACCGATTTTGCGATTTCTCCCCATGAGGTAACACAGTATTGAATAATGGATTTGCACAGTGCCTTGTAGATCTGTATAATAAGATTATTGTCTGCGATATAACGCAGTTTTTAAAAACGAATAGTAATTGACGTAGTCTGCTTGACAAAGCGGCTACGTGTTGTTTAAATGAAAGAGTGTGATCTATTATCACCCCCAGATATTAATTTATTTATGTTAGTTGTACTATTGATGCAGAAAATGTGCAATCGTCATTCATGGTGTTGTTACAATGGTTAGCGTATAGTCGAATATTACTTAAATGATCTTGTTGATTGCGCATGTTAAACTTAATGAATTTAGTTTTTTCAGTATTTAATGTGAGCAAGTTATTTTTAAGCCATTTATTAACCACATCGAGAACCCACGCTGGGCAAATGCCCAGCGTCGGTTCTCGATGTGGTTAATAAATGGCTAAAAATTTAAGGACTGCCTTATTTGTGTCGTTGGAGAAGGGATGGGTGGTGTCATCTGCGTACGAAACGATTTTGCCGTTAGGTAAACTTAATTTACAAAGATCGTTAATATACACCACAAATAGAATACTTCCGAGGACACTGCCTTGTGGAATACCGAATTGTGGCACTTGTAAGTCGGCACTGATGATGTTATCTATTTTCACGCACTGATACCTATTTTGTAGATAGTCTGTTAGCTGCTTAAGCTGTGTGCCTCGTATTCCTAAAGCATCAATTTTTTTTAATAGGATAGGTACAGATACGTTGTCAAATGCTTTTGCGAGGTTGAGGAAGATTCCAATTACTTGTTCTTCCCAAGTTCCTCTGAGATAAAAGCTGTCAAGTTGTGTACTGCATCTGCTGTTGACAACTTAGGTTTGAAGCCAAATTGCATATGAGAAAATAGGGAATTTTGTTCAAGAAATGATAAATAATTTATTATTAATTAATTTCTCTAGCACTTTTGAGAAAGTAGGCAATAGCGAGATTGGTCGATAATTTGTTATAAAGTTTTTCGTATCAGACTTATGAATGGGAATCACTATTGCTTTTTTAAGGCATAGAGGAAAGGCTCCGATAAATAAATCGAAAAAGGGGCGTTAATAGAGGCACCAGGATATGCTTAAAGGTCTTTAATATATTACAGCTTGTATTGTCCCACCCAAGTGCACAATTATTTTAATTAGGTCTATCTGTATATGATCTGAGAATTTCATGCACATGTTTTTCATAATCTATATGCGATGACCTTGAAGAAAATGAGGTGCAAGCAATTTTGGACGTTTTTCCAATATGCTTTTTTTGGCTAATATAGATTACACTGGTGTTCTGGACCTTGACCTTGACCGTCCTCGGAAAGCACCATGACCTCTGCGACCACGAAACGCGCTTCGACGATGCTGCGCAACCTCTTCACGTAGGGATGCTACTTCCAAGTTCAACTTGTGCATTTGCGTCAATATCTCGTTTATGGGCAGTTGAGTAGACGACTGGTTGTTGGTACAAGAGCTGCTCACCTCGGCGATTTCTCAACCCCTACATTCTCCATCACTTTGTCAGCTATGTTCGCCAAGTTCTCCAGGGTTTGGTCCTGACTGACTGTCAATACTGCTCTTACAGATGCTGGTAATCGCGCGATCCAAAGACTGTGTAACGTTTTCTCTGATGCTTGGGTGTGCCTACCCAGGTCTCGCATCCGGTGCAACAGCTGTGAAGGTTTTTGTGTTCCTAGCTCCATCTTACCCATAAGCTTCTGAAACTAGCGCTCTGCACTTTTCTCGTATACCTGTAGTACACCTCCTTAATGGCATTATACTTCTCTGCGGCTGGTGCGCTACCAGAATGTCGCTGTAACGCATCGCGTCCTAGCTTCGCTACCACTAAATGGAATTTAACCTCATCACTTGGTTTTTGCGGTTTTAGGATACTTCTAACTGCGCAAACCATAGTCGCGGCATTTCCGTCCAAAAATCTGGCAATCGGGATTGTATACTCATTGCGGCGATCTCACTAGTTTTCAAGTCCGACATACCAGTGTTCGCGTTCGGGTCACTGTTCATTTTATCACTTATACTCGGTTTCGCGGGACTTAATGGTTGGAACATCATACTCTATAAACTACACTTATATTTACGCTTAATAATTAACCAATGTAGCACTTATCACGTCAGGGTCACCAATTATGGGAGTTTCTATGTTCATAAACATCAGTTTTAAATTAATAATTTACTACACGGGAATCGAACCCGAGACTTTACTCAATTATCTACTTACTGTGTCCAAGCTACAAATAAATGTGAGACTTACTAAAGTGCTACAAAGGGAATTACCGGCACTGGTCCGACAGATAACATTTACGAACAATATATAAGATATTTATTAAAAACAATCACACATAAATTCTCGATACAATTACTTTATAGCGAAAATTACTTAATCTAAATAGAGGCTAGCGTTCTGTCGGGCCAATGCGCAGCAAATGGCCGACTCGTCTCGCATACCTCATGTTTGCACACACACATTATAACGCATACATACGTACCCCTACAAAGTCTAGCTATGGTTTGCTTTTTCTTGGGTTCGACTATTTGAATTACTGAATCCCAAGCTGGTGGTACATACCAACTATCTTCTCTATTGAAATTAGGATGACTTTTTATTTCAATAGCCTCGTAAAGCATCCTTGGTAGGAATTGGTGTTCTTTAGCGAGAATCTGTGGTTTGTCAAATCTCAGGTAGTGGTCGGTCCCCTGTTGTACATTAGTAAACTTTAATAGTAGTGGTATGTAGTGTAATAGTTTCTAAATTGTCAAATTCTAAACTGTCAAATAAACAGCGCGATAAAATCCGTATATTAATTTACAATTACTCAATTCTTTATTGCATTCCACAATGTAAGCTTAGGTGGTAAACATTTATTTGGTAGGTAACAATCGTGGACCCTGTCAGGCACAGCAAAAGATATGATAAATAAATGTAAATGTGGAGAGGACTTATCATTTAAGTATCTTATAACAATCCAACTTATTCTAAAAACATAGACATAACATATAGTTTAATATGGATCTGTACTTGTTAAAATTTAGATTATTGACACCACCTACTAAATGGAACTATTGGAATTCGTAGATCCTATTGGACCTACCAATGGAGCCATATAAACTTGAGAATCCTATTGGAGCCATCAATGGAACTATTTAGTGGAACCAACAGTCCAAAATTAGTATTAATGACACGGCTTCTGTCATAAATTTTCATTTTCGTAAGTATATTTGTGCTTATACGCAAACGAAATGCGAAGATTTTGTTGTTTATAATCCGAAGATAGGTATATATTTCTATACAGTTTAGTTGACTCCAGTTTTATGAAAATAAAGAAGAAAGACTTTAAAGACTGTATACTGCAAATTCTTATCACGAATCAATAAAGGAATACATATCGAAGTTGTCATGCAAAAGTAGGTTATAATTATATCCTTTATGAGTTGACTAAAGAACACAGCGCGCTTACCAAAGCGCTCTAGTGATATCTATAGGCTATATGTAGCTAGTAATAAGGTTAAGTAATTCAAATAGAGTCTGCGAACACAGCAAATATCTATCAGCACAAAAGTAATACGCAACAAAATATGTGTTTATCGAAATAAGCATTAAAGATTATTGGTCCTAAAGTAAAGCTTACTTGAATTACCTTATAACTTGTATAAGCAGTAGACATGTAGACCAAAATATTTGTTTCTCGTAAGATATTTTGTAGGCACACGCTCGTAGGCATGAAACTTTAACAATAACGTCGTCTGGTAAAGACATTCAGATAGCGCAGAGGTGAGCCAAAACACTGAAGTAAAATATCTAGATGACGCTGAATATAAAATGTGTAAGTTATATGGGTATAGCGTCTATAATGTTAGTTGACGCATCATATTGATTTAAATGGAAATTGGCTTAAGAAATAGGAACTATAATAGTCCGAAAAATATGGCTTGCAGAGATTTATGAGTCCCATGTTGTAGACGATTCGGTACCCAAAACTAGCGGAGTTGCCTTTCTATATATTATCTACAAGTAAGCGTAGATACCTTTATAATGATTTAATGTATTTGTATACCCACGCAATAAAGTTATTAAATAAAAGTACTGAAACATTTTATACGACTTAATTTGAGACTCGTATATGAATAAAACTTCTCTTATGATTTATCGTTGCTTACACTGTAACCATAGGCGATGAGAAATGCCTGGGTTGATGAAAGAGAAATGTATCTGTATTGAAAAGGATAACGTTATAAGAGGTATACTTAAAGGACATAATTATGTATAAACTTTTTAATTCAACCGTATTAAAGTTAGTCTTATTTCAAACCTATGGATCTATGTTTCATTTTCAACTAAAATAATTAATATAACTCTCAAATATTAATAAATTATAAAAAGCTAAATTAATTTAATTAAATGTGTAAAGTTAACAAAAATGCTATTGTTCGTGCGTCAAAGGATGCGGGTACTGGCTGGAAATGTCTAAAACAAGCTTCCTAATAAAAATATTTTATTATATTTTATATCTGTGTTACATTTCTGTTCCAACTATTTCCTTTTGGAGCAGATCTCTTTAATAGATAGAATTTTAAACAAAAATTAGTTGTGACGGTTGACCGACTTTGGCTTAAATGTTATTTGCATTTTGATTGCTTCCTGAAATGCTAGCCAGGAAAATGTTACTCCACTTATATACCAACATATGTCGGTGCCTGTACGTTGTTCTCTGTTCCATCATCTAGTATTTTTTTAAGTGTAATGTATTGAGACGCAGTAGCGCACCGGCGACGGCCAGACACATTAGGTTTTCAATTACGTCTAGCGTTCCAACAATTAACAGGTAACTACTAGACTAGTTACTCTTTTGTAATCTAACTAGACACAACGAAAAATTAAACATGTATTAAAAATGTATTGCATGTATTGCGGAAAAATATATGACTATTCAAGTTGTATTCAGTAATCAAAAATATGTTAGCTCAATTTTATTTCTATTTTTGTTACAAAACCCTTCTTGTTTTAAATATTTTTTACATTATTTCTATCGTCCTAACTCTGTTTGAAGTAGGCATTCTCTACCTGCAACAAAAAATAATAGTACACACTCAATATACACAAACAGATTCACATATACGAATACACTATCATCACGCCATACACCTCGTCCTTCTGTTTTAAAACACTCTTACGCATGCACACCTCCCTGACTACATTTCGAACAACTCACATTGCGTTAATTTATAAAAATGCCTGATATATCGAATATTAACACTGAAATAGACACTCACATACCTACAGACTTTCACATTTGCAAACCAGAATGCTGTCATGAATTCCTTAGTAATAAATATCCATCTATGAAATTACTACATATAAATGTTCGTAGTATAAACAAAAACTTCGATCAATTTCGTATTTTGTTAACACAAACTGCCACAAACTACGACATTTTAGTTCTAACAGAATGCTGGCTCAGTAAGGTTGTTAGTCTGCCTATCTTGGCCGGCTACACCGCGCACTTTACAAGATCCGAACGAAACACAAACCAAAATGACGACATTGTTATATATACGAATACAAATTTAATATGTACAATATGCGAACCAATCTTTGTAGATGCAAATTGCTTAATTTGCAAATTAAATGGCATTAGCGTAGTGACAATCTATCGTTCACCATCACTAAAGATACACAAGAAATAATTTTAACCATTTTATAGATAGTTTAGACAATGTCTTCAATAAATTTTCTGATGGGATCAGGATCCCATCAGAAAATTTATTGAAGACACGCCCACAAGGACCAGGGTCCTTGTGGGCGATATAAATATCGACATAAGTCCCGACAGTAAAGACCCTTTAGCCGAAGAATATCTCACCTTTAATGCCTCCCACGGCCTTTATCCTACTCATAACTATTCCACAAGAACTAAGACATGTCTAGACCATATTTTCACAAATTTCAAGCTGCCATCGACTACTCTTGTGTTGGAATCATATATAACAGACCACATGCCATTGGTGTGGAGTATGAATACTTCTATATTGTTAGATTATGCATTTAAAATACTGTGCTAAATTGAAAACATTTATTTTATATAAACAAATAATCATTAATTTGACTTTGTGTGAATAAATTGTTTGATTAATTATGTATTTGAAATACCGTTCTAAAATTAAAATATTAATTTTGTATAAATAATCACTAATTTGACTTTGGTCTAAATAAATATAACTGTCAAATATATACCGTTATGAATATATTTCTGGGCAGTCGATTCATTCGAGTTCTGGCTCCCAAAAAGGAAACACGTCTCCTATCTACCTGTAAAGTGAACAGTGATTATAAGTGCTATACTGTGTGTTATAAAATAAAATACTGTGACATCGTTACGAGGTGTTTGATTGCTCGCCCGTATTTGGTTTTACAATATCTACACGGTAATACTCCTGCACTAAAACAACCAAAGTTTTCTAACTCGAGCGATTTTTTTAAATAGTCCACATTTAAAAAAATCGCTCGAGTTAGAAAACTTAGACTTTTCCATTATAACAAGGATAAATGATGCAAACTTGGCTGCGAATAAACTCGTGTCCATGATATCATCCACTATAACCAATCATAGTCATACAACCACGCAAAAAAAGAAAAACAAAATCCTAAAGCCCTGGATGTCTGTAGGATTACTGCGATGCATTAGGAACCGCGATAGGCTACACATGAAATCAAAGAAATATCCAGATAATATTACACTTAAGATAACTTACACACGCTATAGAAACTTTTGCAACGGACTTTTACGCAAGCTGAAACTAGAATACGGAAAAAGCCTTATCGATAAAGCTGGTAATAATAATAAAGCTCTTTGGAAGGCAATTAAAGCAATAACAAATACAAATAAAGTCAATACACCCGCCTTAGAATTATTATAAATAACGGCTGACCCCTAAAAATCAATAAATCATGTCTGTAATTATTTCAGCAATGTAGGTACAAACTTAGCCAATAATATAATAACTTCCACTCCTCAATCCCCACCATCGCTGCCCACTATAACCACTACTATACATAGCCCACTGAAATCAATAGTAGTTACAGAGGTTTCGGAGTCGGAAGTTGAAAGTATCATCCTTCAACTTCGTCTTGATTGTGCCATGGGATGGGATGATATCTCGTCTCGGATCCTGAAGGAATCTCGACGAGTTTTAATCCTCCCTATAACACATATATGTAATCTGGCACTTACTACTGGTGTCTTCCCTGTAGCATTTAAAAAGGCTATTATCCACCCAACCTATAAGAACGGGGACAGAGCCTGTGTCAGTAATTATAGACCTATTGCCATACTATCAGCTTTATCTAAGGTGCTTGAAAAGATATTGAACACCGCCCTAAAAATATATCTTAAGAACTTCAACATTTTGGCTGCAAATCAGTATGGGTTCCGATCAGGCATCTCAACTGAAGACGCTGTGCTCGATCTAACAAGTAGAGTAAGCAAACATCTTGACGCAAACACTAAGTGCTTGTGCATATTTTTAGACCTTTCTAAAGCTTTTGATCCAGTCTCTGTCCCTATCCTTCTAGCCAAGCTAGAAAAGATTGGCGTTCGTGGTTTACCACTTAAAATATTTAAAGACTACCTGACAGATCGGAGACAAGTGGTGAAGATAGAGGAACATATAAGTGAGGAACGCACGGTCTCATACGGTGTTCCACAAGGGAGTGTACTGGGCCCTACGCTCTTTCAAATATACATGTAATGATCTCTGTACCATCTCCCTTCCTTACACCGACATTTTCACGTACGCAGATGACACCGCAATCCTAATCTCAGGACACAACTGGCAAGTAGTAAAGAAAAGAGCAGAACTTTCGCTTATGAAAGTGATGCATTGGTTAAACCAAAACCTACTCACTCTTAACTTAACTAAAACTCTTTACATTCCCTTCTCTATCACAAAAGTAAATAACCCACCTGAAAATTATTCCATCAAAGCTCACGTTTGCTCATCTCCAAATACGTGTACATGTTACGAACTCACCAGAGCCCAATCGACTAAGTATCGATTAGAGATAGACAGTGGGCTGAGGTGGGATAAACACATAATTTTGATGACAACGCGCGTAAGACGACTAATTCATTTATTTAAATCACTAAGAGACATAACACCACACGAAAAATTAAAACTAGTATACTTAGCGCTAGGACAATCCGTCATCCAATACTGCATCACAGTATGGGGAGGGACGGCCAAAACACATCTCATGAGCCTAGGCTCATGCATGTTTATGCCCTCTCTAGAGAGGGCACAAAGAGCCGTACTCAAAGTTTTATCAAAAAAACCCTACAGGTATCCCACGTCAAAACTATACTCAGACACCAACATCCTTACTGTACGCCAGCTCTTTGTGCATCGACTGGTGCTAAGGAAACATTTGACTGTTCCCTTTCCAGATCCCAATAAGCGTAGTAAAAAGCATATCATCCACAACGCTTCTTGCAATACGTCATTTGGGAGGCGGCAATTTTATAGTCTAAGCTGCAAAATATATAACTACATAAATAAACGCATAAATATTGCCAGTCTAAACAGTTATGAAGTCAAACGCAAAGTATGTGCCTGGTTGCAGCAACTTAATTACCAAATGACGGAGGACCTACTTACCTACATCGCATAATAGCTATATCTCACCTTCACTCAACTAATACATACCTACATATGTACTTGTGTCTACACAATCGCACTTATACCCCGCACACAATCATTCGCACGCACGCACAACAACATACACCTATCACACATATTGCCACATTCACTCACACTACACATCCACACAACACACCCACACTCACACACCACACTCGCTCACAATATAAACCAATTGACGTCTACTGTACCAGTAAATGATTATAAAAAATATATATATTTGTTTAAAAAATGTCGATTTACTTACTTTTGACAAATGTAATTCGCTGTACAGCAACATTCACGTCCTAATCTAAATATAAACTCTAGTGTCAATTACCACGACTGAACACTGTCAGCCAAAATATAGGCTATTGCCTAGTTTGGTAAACAGTCTCAGTACCTTTTAGTGAAATACAATTTGTTTAGTTAGTATTTAATAACCATGTGCCTACAGTGAATGTATTCTCTTTTGTGTCAAATAAACTGTTTTTTTTTTTTTTATATTACATAATAAATATGCGGTCAACCTTAGCCTAAAAGTATATACATAAGGATAATCTCATAACTTAATAAGGCTAAATACCTGAGGGAAAGATATAGCTTTGACTATCCCAACTTAGCAGACAAAGCTGCGATGTACTAATTATAAACTAGTTAGAGGAGGAAATGTTTGTACCATTACCTCAAAGTGCGTTAGTTCCTCACATTACGTAAGTGACAGCCGCTACTAGCACACCTTAGCAGTTATTAAATAGTTTGTAAGCTCGAGTTGCCATCTTGTTACGACATATCACAGCATTGACGATATATTACGCGCCAATTAAATGGAAAAATTAATATCATATTGGTGTGCATTTTCCTGTACAAATGCATATCAAATAAGTAAAAAAAGAATATGGGTATCTATTTTTCCATTCTAGAATGCAAACTCGCGCACTAGATATATTTCCTGTGTCGGGAGATTTTACAAACAATTAATCATCAGTAGACTCAGCACAAATATTCGTGAATCACACAAATGTTTGTCCCGTGTGAGATGAACCCACAACTCGCGGTGTAGTACAGCACAACGCCTTCCATGCAGTAAAATCTTAGAAATCGTCTTTATTAATTTCTTGATTAACATTCGCCAATTATTGCTCGCTTTAACGGTGAAGGCAAACATCTTGAGGAAACTTGCATGTCTAAGAATTCTCCATAATGTTCTCAAATATTAATTATATATTTGAGTACAAAAAGGTAGTAAAAGGTAGGTATGAAAAGTTTTGTGTAGTATGAACTCTGCCAACTCGAACTGGGCCAGCATGGTGGATTATGGCCGAACCCTTTTCACACTGAAAGGATACCCGTACCCAGCAGTGGAACAGTTTAATACAGGACTGATATTATTTTATACAGAATGTCCCAGAAGTCGAAGTCAAGTCATTAATGCTTCTTTAAGTTCTCGATTTTTTCGATTACTCGAGATAACAAAACAAAAAATAATAATTCAAAAAGTAAATATCTGTAGTAGCAGAAGTGAAAAGACCTTCCAATGATGTAGGTATTTTTGATTTTTTTACAAATCCTAAAAAATCTAATTTTAAAATACATAACCTTGATGATTTTTTTCTGATAGCTAGCATAACTTAGCCTGTTACCTGATTCCGGCTTGACATCGACTTCTGGGACATCCTGTATATTATAACATTCGCCAGCAACTTCGTCCAAGTGAAAAACGATTTGCACGCGCTATCGTTTACTTAGATATGCACACATATAAGTATGTACATACACATTACGCATCATAACTAATTCTACTAAACGGACTCGGATAAAAAGTAGCTTGGATTTTAAGTTGAACTCTAAGTTACCAAATTATGTAAATTACATTAAAAACCGATTATTGTTTATTGTTGAAAGCGGGAACAAAAGACAGACAAACAGAAGCTCTAAAAGACATTGTATATAAGAGATTGTATTAACCGCTTATAGAGGTTTGTAATTCTCAAGTCATCGAAGTCGATGAGGAGGATATATATATATATATATATATATATATATATATATATATATATAGTTCTAGCATCTAGCGTTCTAGTAGCATCACTATTACTACATATTATAAAATAAAATCCCGCGCCACGTCTGTATGTCTGATCACGATAAACTAAAAAACTACTGAACGGATTTTCATGCGGTTTTAACCAATAGACAGAGTGATTCATGAGGAAGGATTAAGTGTATAATTTGTTAAGATTTTGTACCGTGCGAAGCCGGGGCGGGTCACTAATATTAAATATTATACATATTATATAGAAACAGTCTGTGACAGTTTTCAAAACATTACTGCTAGTGCTATTATTAAATCGTACATAAAAACATGAACATACTATGAAAATATTGCAATTAATTTTAACTTTGTATTTAAATTACGAGGACAGAAAATTCTTTTGGTATTAGCGTCGCTTTAATTTCAGACGAAATGTGTTTACCAATGTAGATCAAAAAGAGAAAATGAGTAAAATTATACGTTTACATAATGTGGTTTCATTTAGAATTTTCGAGATATTATATCTACGAAAATCCTACCTCATCTTATAATACCAGGCCACTCAGAAAGTATTGCGAAAAAAAGTTTTTATGTATGGGAGACTGGCCAGTCATAATCTATTTTAAAAATATGATTATTTATAAGTAAAAATAGGTACGTTCCAATTTCAAAACGTCTCTCCAAATTTTAGCAAGCTAATTTAAATTATCGTGTCTTATAGAAAAATGGATCTGCCCGGTAACATTTTCGCGCTAGGTTTTTTTACGATTTCAAGCGTCGCCTGAAACCGGACGAATCGTACGATAGATTTCAAATAGCATTCATGGATGAAGACTCTTCCAAGGCAACTTAGTATCGTTGGTATAACGAATTCAAGTGCGGTCGACTAACTTTGGGCGATGAAGAGAGAAGTCCTTTGACGGCTGTTACGGAAGAAAATGAGCAGGCAGTGAAAAATTTAATTCAAGACAATAGGCGAGTTACGTATCAGAAGATTCAGCAAATAGTGCAGATTGGATCGGAATAGTTTCACGCTGGGTGAACAACCTCACCGATGCTCAGAAGCAGGCCCGGGTGGAATGGTGCCGTAATATGATACAAATTTGAAGCAGGCTCGTCTCCGCATGTTTACAACATCATTACAGGTAATGAGTCCTGGATTTTTCAATACGATCCAGAAACGAAGCGTCATTCGACGATTTGGGTGTTTCAAAACGAATCAACGCCTACCAAAGTGAAGCGATCTAGAATCGGGGGGCATTTTTTGATCGCGAGCTTTTATAATTAGACTGGCTACTTGGTGTCAATTCCTTTACGGAACCAAAGAACCATCAACGCCGGATGGTATACTACCAAATGCTTGGCAGAAGTTTTCTCTGTTGTGAGCGATAAGCGACCAAACACAGGGCTCCGTGGGCTACTGCTCCACCACGACAATGCGCCAGCGCACACCGCGCTCAAAACGAGATAAATCCTGGACAGCACGCCGGTTAAACTCCTGGGTCACCCTCCTTACAGCCCTGACCTAGGAAAGTGCGTCTTCTTTTTATTCCTGAAAAAAAATATCTGCTCATAGGAATTTTCATTGCCGGAAGATGCGCTGTCAGCGTTCGAGCATGCTGTAAACGAGGTATAAAGCTGATGTAGAGTACTTTGAAAAGATTTATAAAAAAACTAGCTTTTGCCTGCGACTTCGTCCGCGTAGAAGTCGACAATGGTTCTAATAGGAATTTTAATAGGTTTTTTATGTTATTAATTTTGTTGTAACATATAAATTATTATGTTAATATGTTTGAATACTTATAAAATATAAGGGTGGGCGAAAATATGAGGGTTATACTGCTGCTCTGCACTGCTTATCCTTTCGGGGGTATACTGGCTCGAGTTCATGTTATGTTAATTAATATTTAAAATAAATAGATTTTATTTTTTAATAAATTCATGTTACCATATTTTATTGGCCAATCAAAATATATTACAAGATTTTGCCCGCAGTTTTGCTCGCGTAAATGTAGTTTAGGTTAGTAACAAACGTGTTTTGGCTAATACGTACCCTTTGTTCTTTTCCGTTCTCCTGTCAACATGTATGCAAAATTACATGATGATCGGTCCAGTAGTAGTAAAGCATGAAAGCGTAACAAAGAAACAAAGAAACTCACACTTTACATAATTTTCTTACAACTACGATGTTCGACATAATCCCAGGATCAAGAGTCTATGCGTACATTACAACTAAAAGGTGATTACTTTACAGAAGAATTCATGTGATCAATCCCAAGCTGATTCAAGCCGGTGCCAATTCACCAATGTTTATTCTTCAAGGAAAGCACTAGAAAAAAATAAAAAGGAGTCAAAATGCGTAAGCGATGGCCTCTGAATGCAAAAACATTAGCCTTTTATATCAACGAAATTAGGTCAGCGACGCAGCTGATTGCTTAAATAAGATGTATTGGGTGCATAACAGCTGGCTCATGCTTTTTATTGTTAAGTAATAATTTGGACTGCATGCTTGTATTAAGGCGTCATTTACTTTTATATTGTTGTTTTCAAGGCGATAGGTCTGCGTTTGTGACAGGTACGGTTAATAGAGTAGATTGTTATTAGATTTTCTAATAAACGATTTTCTGAACCTGGAAATGTGGTTTAGCGGCATTAAGTTCAACTCTGTTACTTGTGATCTAAAATATAGCTTTCGAAATGTAGGTAAAATACAAGTCTCTTACTCTTTCATTGATAAAAGGCATGATGTAATATAATGAATGGAATAATTGTTTGATTTTACAGTCACGAGAAAATAATCCTAAAACATGTCTGTAATTTCGTCATGATGTTCTCAAATATATGTCTTTACATAGAGCTTCCAGCGATACATTAATAACTATTCATATCACATGGTACTTCGATAATTTGTGTGTGCCCTGGGATTAAACTCGAAACGTTTTTGTAGCAGTCGGACGGTCTTCCATTAAATAAAAGTAAATGTAATTTAAAAATATATAGAATACTCGTTTCAAGTCTTAATAACAAACTTTTAATAATGAGGTCAAGAAAAGTTTCTACTGCAGCCGTATCATGATTTTTTAAACAGTTCGGAAAAGTTTACCCTCCATGGAGGCTTGTAGAGGTTTTCTTTCTACAAAATGGCAATGCGACAGTATTATTTAAAAGCTATTCAGTTCATTGCGGGCGCTTTACCGCAACATCCGTTGTAATAATGTTGTGTAACGAACAGATAAACAGGAGCGCGGTGACATGCGACCAATATGATGTTACAAAACGCAATGTGTGGAGTCAAATGTGAATTACTACTGACATAATTATTGTTACTGATATTATTTCGTATTAGTATAAAGCTGCGTCGTTAGCGCAGTGGTAGTGTACGGAACTGCTATTCATGAGTTTCGATTGCTAGGTGTGGTTGGTTTTCTTTCAAGAATTTCTCAATAGAGGCAACTTGCCTAGAACTGTGCCCGATAAATGGCAATAGATTCGCTACCTACTACGTGGACCCTAAAATCATAACTAGTAAAATATGGGTGTTATAAAGCTCACACCGTCACGTTTAGGGATATGACATAGTACTATATACATCTATACTGATATTATAATAAGGAAAGATTAGTTTTTTATTTGTTTGTAATGATTTAACTCAAAAACGACTGAACCGGTTTTAAAAATTCTTTCACCATTATAATGTTATATTATGATCAAAATAGGCGATATTTTATTTAAAAATGTATTGTTCCACTTAATCTAATCTGCTTTTACGCGAGCGAAGTCGCGAGCAAAAGCTAGTATCTGATAAAAATTAAGACTTAGCTTTGCCTAAATACTTCATCTTATTTAGTTTTAGAGCTTAGTGCTTGTCAGTAGAGCAATCGCCACATCACTCTGTCTTCAGCTTTATTTTCACTTTTTGATACGATTCCTAAATCCTTACCCAAGTATAATATTTCCGCTTTATATTCGATGACAAAATAAATACGAATACGTAGAGTAGAATTTGGAAGGGAAGCCTTCGGGAACCAAATAAACTTGTATATATTAAAGGAAACGAGATAATCCATGTAGATGTGAGGCTTTTTTACACATCTACTCTCCGAATCCGTTTCAATCATGTGAAAAATATATTCCGTGGAACTCTTTCCAAGTTACTGGTATGAAAAATGAGTTTTCTTATAACATTTTATTAAGGCCGCAACGTCAACGATTAGATTATATTAAACCAGTGTTTAGGTTATAAGTGCGTCAGGCTTTTGACAAATTATATGATGATGAACGATTAAAAGCAAATTGCGGTATTTACTTATGATCTTATTTATAAGAATTACAAGAAGCACACATATATGTATGCACATATAAGTACATATATGTATGTAGTTATTATAAGAAAATCGAATAATTATATTACAAATCTTTAAAATTACTATTGGTAATACAGTTTAATTATTCTCCACAATGGTGTCGAAGATATATAGAGTCTGCAAAAGTGGCTTACGCCTTCTCTTTCTTTCGGGGATGGGATGGCTTAAAATTGGGCAGATATTATTATTTTTATTATAGGTATAATAAATGTACAAAATATTAACGAATAATGATTTTTACGGAACATTATTTTATTCCAGATTTATAATTTTAATTACATGATTGGGATGACTAATTATTTTTATACTCAACGCTTTCTCGATTCAAAATCAAAGAAGGAATCGAGACTGCATGTAGCGGACACATTCACTACCACTGCCGCCGCTGTTTTTAGATACATAACTATATCCACACTGATGTAACCGCTTACAAACATAATAATGATAACATTTATTAAACCAATTTATAAGCTAATAGACCAACTAATAAGCACACGAAATGTTACACTTTACAAATAGAGTTGTCTCCAAACAGAAGAAGCAATTACTTTGTAACTTACCTAATAGTTGCCCCAACCGTGTATCGATCATTTCCTAATTGGCCATGTGGTTACCATACCACTAAACCCTAATAACGCTTTCAGTGAGTAAACAGAGCGGAAATAATAAATGGCGCCTAACACTTATTTTGTGGTTGCGTATAAATAACAAAAAATAACGTGACTTCTTCAAGTGAATTATTAAAGCAAAAGCTTAAAAAAAAATTAAAGTTTCATCAAAAAAATTCAAAGGAAAACAACCTTAGTTTTACAGCAATGCATACTTACATTATTTAATCTCACGCTTATCCCGAAGGGGTATATAACACCTCTAGCTACAGCTGAGAAATGTTTGACACGAAATCCCGATAACACTTAGCCCGACTCTATAATTGAACCCGAGACCTCATATGCACAGCATGTAACTATATTCACTACCTCTATGTCACCGAGGCAATACAAATGGTGCACATTATTTAATTAAACTGAATAACCTTTCACACGATTTCTTTTATAATACGATAGCAAGCTGATTCGCACTTGACCAGTATTTTATTTTAATAGCGATTCGACATATTGGTAACTTTGCACACAGATCATAACTAAGGCCTCTGCAAACTCTACGCAGTGCTATCGTTACTGAATTCGGCTGAAGCCAAATATGCCTATTTGGCACTAGCGTAGCAGGACCTCGAGCATATAAACGAAGCAAACAAAAAGCTACCATTACTAACTACGTGTGTGGTGCTATTTCATGCATCCCGTATAATTTCACATAGGTACTGTGTGATTCTATCGTTATTAAAATTAGATTTTACCTATCTATTGAAATTAAGGTTCTTTATATATTATTTGAAATTTAGTTAGTTTTAAACACTATGAAACTAATACTACTAAAAAAAAATACACTTTATTCTCTCCGAGACTATCTCGGATAGATTAAAACGTTGGTCGTCTCATATGACTATGAAGTCTTGAAGTGTCTTCCTAGCTATGTATCCCACATAGTGGTGGGGTCAGCTTTCCTTATTTTACTCCTCCAATTCGCTCTGTCTTCGACATCATCGTCAGTAACATTGCATTTTCCCTTGTCCTTTGACACTACATCTTTCCACCTTGTCTTGTGTCTTCCTCTAGATCTCCGACCGGGTAGGTCAAGCTGTAGTGCTAAATTTCCGATGTAGTCTGGTGGCCTCCTTTTCACGTGACCATACCACCTCAGCCTACTCTCCTGCATTTTGTCAGCAATGTCGCGTACACCAAGGCTTCCTCGCACGTACTCGTTGCGGATTTTATCGAGCTTGGTTACGCCGCACATCCACCTCAGCATCTTCGTTTCAGCAACTTGGATGGTATGCACGTTCTTTTGTGTTATGTTATGTTTCGCTGCCATACATAAGACCTTATTATGGTCTTATAAATCAAACCTTTGATTGAAATTAAACACTCGGTTTCGGTTGCTTTACAGCAGCCATGTTCACGGGGAGACTAACCCTAGACCCCGTGAACATGGCTGCTGTAAAGCAACCGAAACGTCGGGGCAAAGTGTAAACTTAAATATAAATAGTTTTAATTAGAAAATATATAGCTTAAATAGTAGTAAAATTCAATAATAGTAGTGTTAGAGTTTTCAAAATTATGTAATAACAGTGTTTAAAGTAAAATAAACAACGCGATAAAATCCGTATAAAGTGTTTAATTTCAATGTATAACATTCGCGTAAACATAAGACAATATTATGTCAAACCTTTGAGTTTGACAGGCATCTTCTTGTCGCAGGTGACACTGGTTACTTCTCGCCACTTTAGCCACGCTGTGGCTATTCTGTGTTGAATGTTGCATTCTAGGTTCCCAGATCTGTGCATCATACCACCCATATACTTGTATTGATCGCACATGGTTACAAGTTGGCCGTCGATGGGAATCGGACTGTTGTCACTTGGGTCTGGGTCATTAAAAGACAAGTACTGGGTCTTCGTAACATTCAACCCTATGCCACCGGCCTTTACAGGTAGTTACATGTAGGTTACCTGCTGTTTCCACGACAAAAGTGCCTCTTGTAACTATGGGCGGCTCTCGGTGCAGATAGCAATGTCGTCTGCGTAAATGAAAGTCCACGAGGCTGAGGACTGCGCCACTTCTGTAAGTGAGTCTAAAACCAAGGCAAACAGGAAAGGACTCCGTACTGAGCATTGGTGCACACCTTCTGCATCCGCTATTGGTTTTGTCTGACCCACTACTGTTCGTACCCTTGTACATGTCGGCTATGATGCAGTTAATATAATGTTCGGGGACGTTCTTCTTTCGAACAGATCATATCCCTTGGAAAGCGATCAAATGTCTTTTCCATGTCCAAGAATGCGACATACAGCGGTCGAAGTTTTGCGCGATATTCTTCAGCGATCGTGTTTAGAGCAAACATAAGATCGGTGATAGATAAGCCCGGCACAAAGTCATAGTGATTTTTGGGCAGTGAACACTCTGATCTTAGGCGGCTGTCACTCAATCTTTCATATAGCTTCATAGTATGGCTTAACAGCTTGATTCAGCGATAGTTATTACATTCGTATTTGCTGCCCTTCCCCTTATAAATAAGAACTACATATGGTGCTCAATCTCCATGCCTCTGGCATTTTGGAGGAGGGCAACACACAGTTGAAGAGGTTGGTGAGCAATACGTCTCCGTGTTCGCGGAGGCACTTCCAGGCTTCCACTGGAATATCGTCAGGCCCCATGACTTTCTTGTTGGCCATCTTTTCTAGCGCCATTTGACCTCACAGGGATATATTGGAAGTATAAGTCCAATGTTCCTACCGACGTTTGCGAGCTGAGTAGCAGCTTGAGTAGGGTTAAGTAGCTGTAGATAATATTGATGCCAGGCTGATAGGACATCCCTATCTTAGTACAGTAGCTCATCATTTGGACCTTTAACAGCTTTTAATCTCATTCCTTTGTGCTCTGACAACGTTGTTTAGCAGGCTTATATAAACATTTTTGACCTTCTTTGGTTTTCAATTGATCGTACTTGGTCTTTTGGGAATTTGCGCGTTCCATTGCTATTATTTTCTTGGTCTGCTTCTATTTTCTTTTATATTTTTCTTGGTCTTCAGAAGTTTGAGTGGACTGCCAGGTCTTAAAGGCATCCTTCCTTCTTTGAATTGCATTTTGTACTACTTCTATCCACCACCAAGTCTCTTTGTTACTTGTTCTGCCACCCGTTGTACGACCAAAAATAAAATTAGCAGCTTTTATAATGGATTTGCTAAGATGATCCTATATGGTGTCAACATCTGATTCAGTATCAACTTTTAAGTTGGTTACAGAATTCGGGAATCTTGTCTCCTTTTTGGGTTCCACCATTTCGTGATTACCGGAGTCTGAGATGTTTTCGAATTAGATGATTTCTTAAAAAGCATATCCATTACAACGATACGATGTTGAGTAACGGCGCATTCTCACGGGATGACCTTGCAATTTGTTACCCGGTCAATGTATATATATAATAGTAAATCGATTTACTAATATATAGTCTATCTGCGATGTTGTTCTTCCGCTTTTTTATGTAATTTCGCGTGATCAGAAGTCTGGTCTTTTCTTGGCCCAAAGAATCAGCATTGCCATTCAACGTGGCAATACTGACAGTCTTCTGGGCACGTTACCAGTTGACAGCGATGCTGATGAATTCTACGATGCCTAAACCATTTCTGTAAATATTTAGTAGTATAATTATTTGTGTTTTTCTAATTATGTTATCTTTTTTTAATACGTTTGTAAATATAAATAGCACTTGTATGTAATTGTGTGTTCCTGCTTTTTGGCAAAGAAAGAATTTGCTATAGCAAGATCGAATGTTGCGGCGGTTAAAAGATTAACTGCTCCCTCTTCGTTTATAGTGCTAAATCCGTGTCCTCAAGTGTCATATCTGTATTGCCTGAAGAGGTGTCACAGAATCACTGACGCGCTTGGATTGCTTGAAATATGCAAACAAAAATTAGCACGATGACAGTGAAAAAAAAGAAACCTAGTCGACAAACAGACGAGAAAATGGTACCTCGTGCACTGTTTTGTCTTTGTCTATTTTAATACACACAGATGTTATGTTGCAAGAAAAGTGTAAGAAGTTCAAATTTAGTTTGTAAGTTAATAAAACTTTTTGACTGTTGTTTTACATTATATAACTACAGTAAACGTTACTGTATCGTACCTACTATTCAGTCTGAATACATTCAATACTAATTAAGAAGCCCCATAATGAAGAAGTGGCCACCACGCGAGGTTAAACAAACTAGCTGCGGTCAATATTTGTGGTCAATGTATTTTAGCGTACTTGAACTACTAGGTGTGATAAAATATAAGAATAGTACTAACAATAGAAGCTACGCAGAAATATTTTGTCCTTGCCTTAACCTTAACATAAGCGAAAGTGGACTGACTCTCATCACCTAAAGGTAGGCTGTAAGAGTTGACCATTGTCGCTTTATTCGAAAACCTGCCTTTAATATAAAAATACACATTATTTAAATATTATAAACAAAATTATTTTATTTGCTACTTAGGCCTCTTTCTCTCTCCTTATTTGTTGTGCACGATACTGATCTAATTTGTTTAGATCGTACGTAATTTGTTTGTATAACATTATAGAATGCAATCAAATTTTGAGTATTGAGTAAATTACAGACAACCGGTGTAAAAGTAATTAATCGACAGGTAAATGAGAAACTGGCTCACATTCCTGCCTCATTCATTTACAACAATGCGTACTTACCATTGGTGTGTAAAAGATCATAGGGTTACGGTAATCGTTTACTATCAGGCGAGCAAAATGATATAAAAAAAAAAATTGTTAATAAATTTAGAGAAAAGAACTTAATCATTTAGCATAAATTAGAATGTAACTAATATCCTCAACTTTCCTAATCTGCACATATACTTTATACCAATTTGTCACGAACAGATTTCAGTCCATTAAAGTGGACGAGTATACTAAATTGTATTTTGACAGTTGAGTACTCCATTTCGACGAGTAATAAGTACCCGACCGACCCGATTTTATACTGACAGCCGCTTAACTACGATTGATCGTATAATTTACTTGTTACTGGATATCATGCAGTGAAAATGTTCAGTGGTGATTGGATAGGTTAGTGATATGAGGTATGAATTATAACATGTATGAGAAAGGTACACCGTATAATATATACTATATAGGTATATAACAAGCCTTCGGGAATAGTCTATATTCACACACATACATATATAACGAAGGAAATTTAGTGTTCACAAACACTATGTCGCCTTTGTTTTAAGTAAACCAAGACAAGGTTCATTGCCAATCTTGGAGCTGCTATGCTGATGCTCAGAATTGTATTCATATAATATAAAAACACATAATATTGTCGTAGATTTCCACGAATATTACACACTGAAATTAAACTATTTTATATTAGCTGCCTTTCAGCAGCTTTAGTCGATAGGTGCCTCCTGGTGACCATTGCTAAATCCATACTAATAATATAAATGAGCATGTGAGTTTGTTTATTTGTTACGCTTTCCCGTCTTAACTTTTCAACCAATCATCATGAAATCTCGCATACACATTGTCAGGGGTACAAAAAAGAACATAGAGTACTTTCCATTAAGAAAAATATACTATTCCCGAGTGAGCAAAGCCGCAGACAAAAGCTAGTAAATAATATTAAAAGAATAAAACTCGAATATCGATATGTAGAGTAAACATACTATCGAAATTCGAGTTCCACTGTCTTCTTGCGTTGATAATTTTTATTCATTTATTTTATAGCAGCATCAAAATCGAAGAAAATCTTGACAACATAAACAGAAGACAAACAAATGTACTATAACATAATATAAACATATAAAACAATTAATAATGATTGAAATTAAACACTTTATACGGATTTTGTCGCGTTGTTTATTTTACTTTAAACACTGTTATTACATAATTTTGAAAACTCTAACACTACTATTATTGAACTTTACTACTATTTAAGCTATATATCTTCTAATTAAAACTATTTATATTTAAGTTTACACTTTGCTCCGACGTTTCGGTTGCTTTACAGCAGCCATGTTCACGGGGAGACTAAGATGGTAGTTGTCCCAACGTTCTGAAGTGTAGCTAGTTATTTCAAAGTACCCGAACATAATTTAATCTTTGGTGTTCATATTTACGCAGAATGAGCTCAAAGTATCATGAAGTCTAGATGTGTTTTGCTTCTTCTTGGGTTTGACTATTTGAATGACTGGATCCCAAGCTGGTGGTACATTCCAACCATCCTCTCTATTGAAATTAGGATATTTTTTAATTTCAATAGCCTCGCGAAGCATCCGCTAATAACCGCCGTCACAGATCCCGAGAAAAGCCAGCCACAGTCGAGCGCTAGCCTGCCATACTACCATATGTAAGGGGTGTCTCTGACAAGATTGGCTACATCTTGAAGCGAGTTTCAATCAACACATACTTCAAGCCGCCAACGAAGATAAGTCAATTTTTACCATCCGTCAAGTGCCAATTACCTTTACAAGATGCAGGGGTCTATAAAATAGATTGTGACTGTGAACTCTCATATATTGGGCAAACCAAGAGAAGCATAGGCACCCGCATAAAAGAACATGCTTCGCGAGGCTATTGGAATTAAAAAACATTCTAATTTCAATAGAGAGGATGGTTGGAATGTACCACCAGCTTGGGATCCAGTCATTCAAATAGTGAAACCCAAGAAGAAGCAAAACACAGCTAGACTTCATGATACTTTGAGCTCATTCTGCGTAAATAGGAACACCAAAGATTAAATTATGTTCGGGTACTTTGAAATAACTAGCTACACTTCAGAACGTTGGGACAACTACTATCTTAGTCTCCCCGTGAACATGGCTGCTGTAAAGCTACCGAAACGTCGGGGCAAAGTGAAAACTTAAATATAAATAGTTTTATTTAGGAAATATATAGCTTAAATAGTAGTAAAGTTTTAATAATAATAGTGTTAGAGTTTTCAAAATTATGTAATAACAGTGTTTAAAGTAAAATAAACAACGCGACAAGATCCATATAAAGTGTTTAATTTCAATGTATAACATTCGCTTAAAAATAAGACAAAATTAAATTAATAATGAGTTTGTTTGTTACGCTTTCACGCCTTAATTACTCGGCCGATCATCATACACGTTGTCAGGTGTACAGCTAAGTGCATAGCATACCATTCATTTAGAAAAAAGTACTTTTCCCGAGAGAAGGCTAGTATAAAACTATAACAAATTGCTCAAAATCATAAACAACAAATTTTTCAACTACAACACAATATTAAAACTTCTGGTAAGCAAAACAACTTTTGGTACTTCATAACATCATAATGCATATGTAATTTAATTTGTGAGAATACTCATAAAAACATCTTTCGCGAGACTTTACAGTGTAATTTCATATACGATGCCAATGGCGTGGGTATGCAAATTTAATATTAATGCTAAGTACTTAGAGTTTGTAACTAGAACAAGAATTATTTTATCTAGCACGTCTTATGTATTTTAAAAATATGTGTTCGTAAAAATCTGTTGCACTTCAATTCATAAATGGCGCAATGTTTTAAATAGTCTCCCTTACGGTGTGCCGGGTATTTGGGTATCGATCGTTACACTGGACAGAAATCTGAATATCTACAAGTAGTTGTGAGTGTCAGGGCGTTTTGTCGTTGCTTCAATGTTTGCAAATTACCTACCCCATGATACGGGAATCATTACTACCTTACATTTTCTTTTTAATTATTGATGATTATCTCTTAACGTAGAGTCTTTATACAAATCCATTGAATTTCATATTCCTTTATTACATTGCACAGACATTGACGAACATAGCTCATTGTTTGATTAACACGTTTGGATTTATAACCTAAGGTTGATTCAATTCATGATCCTACATGATCGCGATGATGACCCTCATAGATGAGGCCCTTTAGAGACTCTAAGTACTTAGCAACGTGCACGATTGTTAATTGTTAGATTAATATCGCTCTAATATTAAAATATCTAAATTATAGTAACTTAGACTTGGAGTCAAAGTTTCTCAAATCGCAGTGTCGGGACGAAGTGAAGGCACACACATCGTAATTAAACACTTTTTACAAAACTCAATACTTATCCGAAAAAATATTTAAACAAGTTAAAAATGCATGCGTGCCACCGCCCACACAAAGCTAGCCGACTAAAACTTAGTCTTGCAATTAGAGCAACCAAATTCCATATATGCATTTTTGTATGGAAATGCATATCAATAATTTTGAAAACTGGTAGTAATAATATTTGTTAAGTAAGGTATAAATAAGACACGCGTAAAAGGTCATTAGTATTTTCAATTAACCCTGTATATGGATACCTATCCAAGGATTTGATCGTAACTACGTTATTTAACCTCGGTAACCATCCTATACGATTCACTGATAACTTTTCTAACATTTCTATCTATCATAGCTATCATATCCGCCTACGTTATTTCACATTCACAAAAGCAACCCAAAACAAAGAATCAATTGTCAAAAACGAAGCAGTCTGACATCAATCGTCAAATAACTTCCACGTCATACGCCATCGAATCCACCATAGCCATCAATTTTTACAACGATGAGTTATAGAACGTTCGGCAGCCGTGAGAGATTTGAAATTACGTTTCCGTCCAATTTGGTACGTCCATTAACACCCTTTGCTTCACAAGTGTACCTGAATGTCTGCAAAGGGGAGCTGATGGAAATAACTTTATTTCGACAAGTTCACGGTATCGACAGCTAGAAGCTATGCTTTCAATAATAAATAGGAGTTTGATTTTGTCCGTATAAAAGCTTGAATTTCTTTCAAATATATGTTGGAACTTTGTTGGATGTATTGCCATTCCAGTAGCTATTTTTCTAGTATAACTTATATAAATATTTTATTTCTACCGATCTAAAAATAAGATTTGTTTTGAGAACCTTATTTACGTTCGATGCCATTCGTTTGTATTGTAAATGAAATAAAAAATACAGAGTATAAAAACACAGTTAATTTTAGTGAAAACAATAAAATCGCTTGTTTTATTGAAACTCTAACTATCGTAGTAAAAAGGCTCTATAAATGTTATGGGTCCCTTTGTCTTTCTCCTTTGTCTGAGAGAGTCCTTTGACTTACACATTTATTCTTTCTTGATCTTAATGATAACATAACCACAACATTTAAATGTAATATAAAAATAATAGCTGTACGTAATGTACTTGTTTGAAATTATTAACGTATTTAAGGCATAATAATATTAAATTATTTTAAACAACTTTCGCAGTTTTGATTGCTCTTGTATCACGGCGATGAATAAACGAAATATGAAAGACTGTTTTAGATGTGTGTGATTACACAAATAGTTCTGAATCTGATTCATCTTTTTCGTCGCTGATTCAATTATGGAGTCCCTGACGATGCACAAAATGGCCAATGCAGGATATACCCATTACAAAAATAGCTTGTATACAATGCAAGCAGATAGCGCGAACTATATGCGCAAGCTAGTCGCGTGACCTGCATATCCGAGTTAATAAGGAACTAATTGTGCGGGTGGTTTATGTTGATCATTCACAAAACCAACGAAAAATTCGTTACATCTATACAGCACCGTATTGGACTACATGAAACAAAAATGTCGAGTATTTGACACATAAATATGGACCAAGTGACAGCTTAACCTACAACAGCATCCAAGTAAGAAAATAAATTGACCGCAAATTGTATTACACGAACTTATTTATCGAGTGTAATGAAACGGAACAAGTATTTTGTTACTATGACAAATCTCTGATGACTATTTTGCTACACACAACTTTTTCTACCCAGTGAAGTCGAACTATAAATCAGTGATACGGTGAAACTTCATGTTCTATTTACAGGAGTTGACACGATGATACTTGCTTCATAACTTGTTCACATAACTGTAACTCAATTTTCAGTTTTATTGAGAGCTAAGAATTAGTTTGAGACTAGGTTGAAACAGTATAAATAACTGAGAGTTCCAGTAATAAGAAATGACAGTCTCTAGAATTAAGTATTATAAATAAGGTTTTACTTCTACTATTATTATAATATTTTATTTTCTATCTGTAGCACAGAGTACGGTATAATTCGCATCGCGCTCCCATGGTATGTTTTTTAAATATTTTTATATCGGTATTTACCCGATATGTTTTTTTATATGAAAAAAGTTATCTGTAGTGTTTCCTCAATTTACCTACTTTATATTGTCTTCTGTTTACGCGAATGTTATTCATTGAAATTAAACTACTACGGATACGGATTTTATCGCGTTGTTTATTTGACACTATTACATAATTAAGAAACTGTTACACTACATACTACTACTATTAAACTTTACTAATTTTGAAGCTAATTAAATTATTAAAACTATTATAACTATTTCGATTTAATTTTACACTTTCCCCGACGTTTCGGTTGCTTTTCAGCAGCCATGGTCACGGGGAGACTAAGATGGTAGTTTTCTCAATGTTCCAGTGTAGGTAGTTATTTCTTTGGTGTTTCTATTTTCGCAGAATGAGCTCAAAGTGTCATGAAGTCTAACTGTGGTTTACTTCTTCTTGAGTTTGACTATTTGAATTACTGGATCCCAAGCTGGTGGTACATTCCAACCATCTTCTCTATTGAAATTAGGATGTTTTTTGATTTCAATAGCCTCGCGAAGCATCCTTGGTAGGAATCGGTGTTCTTTAGCGAGAAACTGTGGTTTGTCAAATCTCAGGTAGTGGTTGGTCCCCTGTTGTACATGTTCACACACAAAAGTGTAAAATTAAATCAAAATAATTATAATAGTTTTAATAATTTAATTAGCCTCAAAATTAGTAAAGTTTAATAGTAGTAGTATGTAGTGTAACAGTTTCTTAATTACCTACTTACTTAATACTTGCTTAAGCTGTAATTTTTTATTTTAACTTCGTTCTGGAACCACACAAGGACTCCGCGGGACAGGCCTGACCTAGTGTGGGGCTTATGAATTTTTTTTCCTCAATCTACAAATTATGTTTTGGTAATTTTAATACTCTGTGTACATTTTAAGGCCTATCTATCGTTTAAGGAAACATATGCTTTAAGCAAATAAATTATTTCATTACTTACCCGATAAATAATATGATTTACGTTGGTGTACCATCAGACTCCATATTACCCAGGTGATCATAGAACAGATGATTATAAATATAAGATAAGTTTACTAATGCAATTACCTATGTTTTCAAATTATGTAATCAGTCATAATTGTATCAGTTTTAGTTCCTTAAGAAAGTCACTAGCATTTCTTAAGTGCTACGAAGTAATGTAGCACTTAATTCATACAAATTGATCAAATTATATTTTACGAGGAAGCACTTTGTTGCCTAACTTAAAATTAAATTGATTTCCTTAACGTCTCTAACATTTCAATGTCATTTATTACTTACAATTAGAAACGATATGATTCTATTTAAAGGGTTCCGTGTGAATATTTTGCTTTATATCTATTTCCACTTGCTGTTGCTAACTTGATTGACTTAATCAACAAGTATAATGTATAAAAATACTAGGCCCTTTTATAAACAATTCCATTTAAACTTAGTATGACATAGGTGACGCCACAATCGACTACGCTAGCACACCCCGGTGCATGTTGGTAAACTTGCATGCATGTTGAAAAATATATCAGCAATATATATTTTATCACTGTTACTGCAAGTAATAACTAAGAATTTATTACCCTTCAAAGAGGTAGTGCAATTCATGGAATGCCTGACCTCTGGTCTCGAGGTAATTCAACAGTCTACAACGGTAGGTAGACTGTTAAATTACTACGAGATTATGCAGTTATATTTTTATTCAGTACGTGTAAAATGCCAACGTAATATTGATCAGTTGAGTATGTATGAATATTAAATCTTAATAAACTAAAAGTCTGTTTAATTGACTTTCCACGCAGTTTTATTAGTTCCTTTATTACGCTCATTCCAAACTTCGAGGAAAAATCGAAGAGACCTAATTTTATTGTATGAGCCTGATTCACACTATGCTAATATTTTTATTTATTTTCATATAGATCAATTAAAATATGCTTGCAGGAAAAGTGTTTTATTTTATAATATGCTAGAAGTCTTCCATCGAATAGGTATTATTATTGTTCCATAACAAAGTTTAACGAAATTTAGGAAACTAAAATACATCTTTATTTTGTCGCGATGATACGAATAGGAATATATACGAACGACGCATGTAAAAAGCAAAAAATAAAATTAAAAAATACGCGATCTGAGTTTTCTTACTAATATTATAAATACATCTTATCACTAAATATTACTTAACCTCTGAAGCATAGATAATGTTTGTTCCTATAAATCGACACCTCCTACGTATATTATCGTAACTGCATATGACCAACTTTAGAGTACGACAAGATAAAGATTTGGAAACAGATTTTTCATGATGGTGGTTACAAATAGCATTCTATAATTATAAAAATTGGCATACAGGTATAAAATTACGAATACAATACTACTCCCTATAAGGTTTTATTTAATTTTATCTAGTTTTTTGTAAAAGTCACATACGATATTTGTCGTTGGATTACATCATTCGCTAACTATCGTATGCGTTAGTTACTGTAGTATACGTGGTCAATTATAGGCTGACACATAACGTATGTTACAAATACGATATTTTACTAGGTTGTGTTTCACTAAAATATTATTGTAAGTTATACTTAAAATAATTATCGATGTAAAACTTGTAAAATCATATAAGTAGTATCTAACCGATTATAGATTACTGGGAAGGATAGGTTAATGAAAATAAATGGGCATATATGTACATAGACATGTTTTAATAAGTAGATAATTGAAGTAACGTACTCCAGTTCCTGGCGTGTTTCAAAATAACTTTATTACTTACTTACACAAATAAAAATTATCTACTAGTAACAGTATATACTAATAAGAAATAATATTACCCAGTATCAAAGTAACAAAAAATAATATGAAACAGTCTCAAAGTAATAAAAAGTAATATTAACCAGTCTCAAAGTAACAAAATGTAGTCTTCGTTTTCCTCTTAATTTAGGTATCTAATTCTTTTATTTTGAGCATAATTATTAATTGTAACAAAAATAAACAATTCTCATAGTTAACAATTAAGTAGTAGGAAGAAACTACATAAAAACTTAAACGTTTTAATTTTTATAATAAAATTACTTAATGAGATCTTTAATTATTTAAAATACGTAACTACTTGCTTAAAAACCGTTGGCTCTAGAATGAAAATTATCAATATTATTAATTGCTGGTAGACTATTGAAAAATTCTGGTGTGTGCTAGGTATTATTTGTGACTGACACACGCTGTAAATCGTCCTTTTTTGTTTTTGGAATTGGCATACTGCTTGGATATAATTATTCAATTGAATCAATATTGTTCGCACGTTCCCTTCTTGTGCAAGTTTTTACTGTCAAAATGTGAGTCCTCAGCATCTAAATGGGTTCTTACGGTTTGACACATATTTCTTTTATCTTGTTCCATTGTACTTAAACAACATTAATACTCTTAGACTAATTGCCCTTTAATATCATCAGCATAAAATTTAAAAAATCTGTTTCACTCCTCTACAAACAACATGGAAAGCCATATAGGCTTTCCATGTTGTTTAGCAAAACGAACTAAACAAGATCACTCAGACGGTGTATAAATGAGCTTGTTCTTAGCAGTTTTTTCAATAAGAGCGTGGACGTGACGCGTCTGCCTTGCCCCTCATGCCACATAAGGCAAGCACCTTCTTGCTCAACTACATAAATCAAAAACAGTGAAATTAAATTATTTATAATATCAAACACTTAACACAAAAAAAAAAACACTTTCTGAAAATCAAAAGTCGCTACTAATATTTTTCTATTTTAAATTTTGGCTACTTCTTTATCTGCACCTTTTTTGACGAGCGACCTTCTTATCTCGTTTTTCATGTAAGTAGGTGTATTTCAGGTAATGAAGGAGCTGCTAAATTCTTAAAGATGTGACATTTGTCGCATTGGTCGTTCTTTGGGACATGGAAAGCTAGTTTAATACTACGGTACTAATACTGCCTCTGTGGTCTGGCGGTAGCTTGTTCAACCGCAGGTCGTGAGGACCCGGGTTCGATTCCCAGGTCGTGCAATGAAATTTTCGGTTAGGAAATGTTCAGAAACACGGAGTCTGGTATATACCCGAGAAGACAATAGGCTCGCCCCCTATTAAGTGGGACTCATATTTTATAGTAAAATGCGGGTGTCTAACACCTTTGTCTACCCGTTTGGGGATAAAGGCGTAAGACTATACATACATATGTACATACTTATACCTACCTTACTCTATTTCTATACCTTATATCTCCCTTATATATCCTTATATCTTCTATACCTTGCTCTAATTCTAATGATGGTATTTGATTAAAGGATATTTCCACTGAATCAGATAATAAATCCATTATGACGTTTATTATTTCAAGATCTATAGTAGATGGGAGAGGAGAATCTGCAAAAAAATCATTGAAATTCGTCGTAATAAAATATTTTCTAGAAGAATATTATAGTAACTTCTATAACATAACGAAGAAAGAGATTGTAAGTATAACTTACTATAAAAAAAAATTATCATGATTTCAGTGTAATGTATCGTAAGTTTAAATACAGATAATATTTATGAAATTTTTCCGAAGTAAAGTATCTCAAGTAATACATACGACAGCAAGACAATTGCAAAATGCCACGTATAATAAAGTTACTTATACTTACAATGTTATACTGTGCAATACTTCAAATGCTATTTATATAAATAAATAGCATATTTTTAAATATACTAAGTAATAATAAACAAAATACCTGTATTTTCTGAGACTTCTCATCAGCAGGCATAGGAGTAGATGACTTTTCACCACTGTTCGAACAAGTAACGGTCGCCGATTTTGTAGAATCAAGCATATTATTATCTTTAAATACTGAATCTACCATTTTTCTAGCTCTAGACAAAATTCTTAATAATATTTGAAATACTTAACCTGAACTAATATTATAATAATGAAAAAATAAAACATTGATCTACAATGGCACGCGAGTGCGTCTCTCCCGCGTACTCTATGGTAACTAATAGTTACGCGGCGTTCGCGCAACGCATTGGCCTCTCGCTCCCCTGTGTATATTGCCGTAACTAATATTACGATACTTTACTGTGGATCAATACATACATACGATATTTTACGGATGTAGTAATGAGGTTTCTATTGACAATTTCATAATTTTGATTAGTGCATCCGATAAAATGTATAAAAAGAAGATCATTAATGGAAAAAAGCAAAATACCTAAAATTGTTGGTTACGATAATTTACGTAGGAGGTGTCGAAATTTGTACTAATACAACGAATAGACGTATGGTGGTGTATCAGTACGGTAATTAATTGAATATATGTATTTTTAAGTACTATAAAGTTAGACTTCAGTAGAACAATATTACTTATTTTAAGAAGCGTCTGGGTGATATAATGTTTCTTGGTATTCCTCGTCGGACAATAGTATACTTAGTATAAGCGTGCCGCTACAAAATCCAGAAATTTGTTTATTTGAAGAAAATAATCATAAACACCTTAACATAAATAAATAAATATCTAGAAAGCCTTATGAAAAACCTAATCACGGATCGTTTAAATCCCACGGGAACACATACTGTGACAGAAATCCGGGTTTACGTGACTGAGTAACAAATATACGAACATTCTAACAAACTTTCACACTTTAAAATATCAGTAAGTTGAAGTTTTATAAGACAAATTACAAAAAGTAAAAACGCCTTCTAACAAATTTGCCACCCGTGTAATTCGACGTCCACCCTCTCGAGTCATGCGACAGATGCAATATCCAGGAACCAACTTAGTTACCGTATCGATTGGAACATATTTACCACTTCGTAGCTGTACCTACTTGTTGGCTTTTATCTCGCAATCACTTCCATGCTCTTGTATAATTTTATGCGTAACAACGTTTTACCTTACGAACAAAAAAGGGTCATATTTATAATAATATTATCAGACCTGTTTATAAACTATCTCACTGCTGGGTACGGTTCTCTTCTCATTATGAGAAGAGCTATTATGCCACGCTGACCATTGTTATCGCTCGCTTTAGTCAGCGTGACCTAATTTTATACCAATACGCAATGGCGCGTTGGCAGTCTTTACATGTCTTCGAGAACATTATGAAGATCTCTTCGACAAGTTTCTTCACGATGTTTTCCTTTATCGTTAAAGCGAGCGATAATTTACTATTTAATAATCTTATTTCAACGCCACTTCAAAAGCACAAAGTTGCGTGCCTTGGGACCTCCAGACATTTGTATGGCAGTCTAAGCGTCTCCTGCTATCGCTGCTTGGTAATTATTTATTCTAATCAAAATAATGAGTGCCATAAGCATGCAAAACTTGCTATTGCGAGGTTCCTGTTTGTATACCCGAATCAGACACAGGTACTTAAGATTTTACCGTTGGAAAATCTCCATCTTAGCATGTAATTTAGACACGCGCAGATGATGGTACTTATCAAGCCGTATTTTCCTCACTTGTCTCGCTATTCAATGCGAGCGCTTGCAGACGGTAAGTTGGTTTTAGAAAGACTAATTAAAGCAATAATTATTTATTATTATAAATGCGCCAGTAACTTTTTATGTGTTCTATGTTTTGACAGATATACTTTTGACAGATTTTTTCATGTGGTACCGAGAGAACTAACTCTTTGAGGAAGGACATAATTATATAGTTTAGGGCTTTGTAGTAGCAGTGAGCACAATTGTTATTGTATTAGTCTTATATTCAAATAACTAGGCAGTTTGCGCCTCCGTGACGCAGCGGGAGTGTATGCGACTGCTGTGCATGAGGTCTCGGGTTCGAATCCCGGTTCGGGACAACAAAAAGTTATTGAGTTTTTCTTTTAAGAAATCTCAATACTGCCGTCCTTACAAAAACTTAGTCATTGCACTACCTAAGTTAAAGCTAATTTCGAGAAAACGTGGTTAAATATTCTATTTTTTATTTTGCTTATATCTCCGTCACTGTACATGGTATTGACTTGAAACTTTTAGTCGTGATAGATAAAAATGTAGAGAATATTATGTAGTACTTAATGTTTGAAAATACATTAAGTATTTCACCGAATTAAAGAAGTTGGTGGTGTTCGGCACCCCCGTGCCTTGGAAAGCACGAGAAGCCATTGGTCCTGTGCCTGCTCTTTCTTCGGTCGTATCGGATTATCGTCCCATCGGATCATGAGAGTCAGGGAACAGAGAGTGCACTAGTGTTTGCGTGCACGCTTGTGCACTATAATAGTTCCTGCGCAGATGGCCAGTCTCCGTTAAGATTGGCCGCCGTGACCGAAATTCGGTCTGAAGGACCTTATATTTATGTGTTTATAGCACTATATAATACTACTACTATAATAACTTCAATTGTATATAACGTGTGCGCCACGTAATTGCCAATTAACGAATGCAAAGTAGTTAAGTATCGGGTTCTGCTAAACTATATTCAATCATCATTCGAATGCAATCATATGTGCGTCCCTACTTTAAACACGAGATGTAGATAAGTCGCGGATGACATCTATTATAAAATAAATTGATGTATATACACTCCCAACTTATTCCTAGCATTAGAAAGATGAGTATTAGATAAACGCCATATAATTATGTATGTTTAGGTTCCTTGCAATAGGGCACTTCTACTGGGAAAAAGATAACAGAACAACACAATAACACATTTTCTGTATATATTATAATTATAAACTAACTAAGCTTAGACACATCTACGCATAATTAATATTGAACAATTAATTATAAGTGCCTGTAATAATTTTAAACGCAATATGTATTTCGAAGATTAAATCTTCCAATTCATATTGGATGAGACTGAATAATATTACTCAACTGTATTATGTAGAATTATCTACAAGTATTTGATACGTTTAATTATATAAAATATAATCAGTATTGCCGGCGGGCTAAGCAGAAGAATGAAACATTAATATCACGTCATACCTTCACAACTCACTTTATTAGGTCCCTTTTAATATGCCTAAAGCATTTGTTTACTAGTTTTAATTAATCATCAAATATAATTGAGTATATTTCAGTTCTTTAGTAATATAATATATACTATCGGCTATTTACATGAATTGTCAAACTGCTGGGAGTGCCCAGTACAATAATGGTACAGTACATAAGAAATGTGCTTCACTTAGCCATATATTTTTGCTAACAACTAACAGGTTAAAAGTCGGAAAAAACAACAAGACTATAGACACTTAATTAAACTCTAACACAATCCTAATCCCCAGATATAAGCCTTATAAAACAATCTGAGTTTTCTAAACTAACACACTGCAAAACTTTGCTCGTTATAGTATCAGTAATCCAGCGTGATATAATTAATAAGCGTCGTGATAGTCAGCGAACAATAAATAAACAGTTTTCTTGGAAACTTTGTGAGCACAAATATCTGAACATTTCTATTTAACGCGAGCCGAGAAACTACTATATATAAATACTATTACTATTGAAGGAAAACTTTATTTTAATGTAGAGAGTTATTCGATGCTTAATCGACTTTATAAGTATTTTAAAGATAGCAGATAAACACTGGAACAAATAGGCAGACAGACATGCAGTCCAGCCAAATATTTTTTTAAAACATTCCCAATTTACCAACATATCTTCTTACGGGTTTCTTATACAAGATTTAAAATTATACTAAAGTAATTTTTTATGAAGTATTTAGCTATAGCTCAGTGGGGAGACCAACAGACTGCAATACAGAGAGTCTCGGGATCGAACCCACGTCGTGCACCTCTGACTTTCGGAACTTATTTCTTATCGCTTGCTCTGTGCCTCGGATAGCACCGTCGGTGTCGCCGTCGCCGTCGGTGCCGGCTGCCATGAACATCTATGGCAGTCGTTATTGGGAAGTCAGTGCCCTATAATATCCTGACACTGGTCTAGCCTTAGGGTATCGTTAGCCTTTGGGTTGCGGAGGTCAGGTGGAAGCCGCTCCGTGTAAAAACTGACATCCAGTCCAATTCGGTTACACTAAAAAAGAAAGCCGACCCCAAGTGACTTGGGAATAATAAAGGCTATGGAGAAGACAAAGCCGTTATAGTAGCAAGTCTATTATCATCTATTTTTCCAAACTCTGTACTGCTACTGAGAAATTCGTAAAGGAAAAACCTAATAACACTTTCGCCTCGGTATTGGGAATAATAAAGGCTAGGGAGCAGATTTATCACCGCTTGCGTAGCTGCTGTTCTTATACTCCCGAGATCGCCTGCAGGTTTTAGAAACCGTTATTATATTTTTCGGTTAGATAAGTAAGTGAAGCAGTATGGGAGTAAAGCAACCATACTACATAACAGAACCTTGAAAATATATTACAACTATAAGTTCAAATTAAATACCTGCAAAGCACCTTAGATACTTTGATATACGATTTGCCTCACTAGTCGCCAAAAAAAAGAATTAAGCGTGTTGGTTGTTTTACACCTTATTACCTCATCGATTCCGTGTCAGATTCGCTTTCATTTGCGTTGCCGAGTGCGATTTCTAGATCTAGAAAAATGTTTTATGTTTTATGTACAGTGGCACTAAGTCTGGAAATGTGTCTTTCAGATAGCAATACTGCTCAGCTACTATTACATTAAACATAAAAATATAGGGGGAAATATTTTTATTTTACATCTTTGCTTAACCATGACGATAAACAGGCATATTAGTCTAATATATATTTATGTAAAGTAGTATTATTTGAGTACCAAAATAATTTGCAAAATATCCAAACCTCGATATGTCCAAAAAAAAGCTTTATTAAAAAGTAGGTATGAGAAAGACATCTCTTCTAATTCAACCATCGATCTAGAGGCACGTTTGACCGACTTAGCTGAGTGTTGTTCAAAGGAGATGCCGATTCTCAAATATAAGACGATTAAATGGTTTATTTACTTTCATTTGAAATCTTGAATTTTTACGTATAACTTTTTGAATCTCTCAGTCAAGTGATATGAGCCTTTTCATGCGAGTAAAAGAAGCAATCTACTATCCAATTATTTATAATTAAGTTTAAATCAACTGCATGGGATTTTGGATTAAGTGGTCGCCTCGCCAATGTCAGTGATTCAATAGGTTTAATGATTTCAATCCCCTCACAGTGCTAAAATTTATGCGATTCTTCAATAGAAGTCTACTTCAAGTTTTTAAAATTCCATACGCTACATGCATTATTCTTAGTGTGGAATTTATAATTTCAATAACAAATACAGTAAAGAGAATATGTAGGCTTTGTAGTTCCCAGAATTCTAAATAGCGCGCCTGCTTAAACTTCGCATCACATTGTGATAGAGTTACGAGGAATGCTAAATACTATATCAAGGGGATGAAAATTAGGTTTGCTAACAGGTAAAAATAGATAAATACATATGTTGTAATGTCTGTTACGAGGCGATTATTGTCTATAAGTTAAGTACGAGAAAAAAATTTACGGTGTTTAATTCCAATTTGTTTTTTTCATTCATTCATATCAATTCTTCGTAAAACAAATTTATTTTATTATTATACGCTATTTGTAGAGTCGTAAAGATATATCTAGGATATTTATTTAGCCAAAATCTTGTTAAGTATGTGAATATGAATATGAACAATTCTATAAAATTTCTATCATGTAATATATAAAATAAGTTGTAGAGTGTCGTTAAAATATAAGAGCTGTTAAATATTTTAAGTTTTTACCGCTAGTGTTTTTGCTTACTGTATTATTAACCGCAAAGTACGTGATCTCCCATAATTCCTATTTTGATTTTAGTAAACGTATGAATACAGACACTTCAGATGCTTAAAATATATTTCAAACACGATGGTAACTGCTGTGTTTTCAACTTTAGAACAAGAATGTTCTAGAAATTTCTAGAACAGTCTCGTATAATAACTTTACAGCTTAACCTGCAAAGTTGCCCGTTACATATAATGTCTAGCTAACTCTTACACGAGAATCTTGGCTCACCACTCTCGTATTTCATTATTATCCTTATTCGTATTATATCATGCCATGGAAGAAGTAGCAGTGTATGATCCAGTTTTGGCGGCATTTTTTATATAGTAGGTATTTACGAGAATAGATGTTTATCTTCATAGAATCATGTACTCGGAGGATTTTTATCCTAAAGAATGTGATAGGGCAAAGCAATATTAAATGGTTTGTCGGGATGAGATTATGGGAAGTAAAAAAATACCTACTTAAGGCTTCTTCAGCTTTATTATATTGGTATAGATTTCTCGAAACAAAATTACTCTAGGATAGTCATTTTGTTTCATAAAAACCTGCCACATTGACAATATTAGTAGGTACCTACCTAAGAATAAGCGTAATCATTTCTATTTTTCAAGTACCATAAGGCATTCATACAATATTAATTACTAAGGAACTGGAATGGGTTTTGGACTTACCAACATCCATACTAGGATCCTTTATATCTCTTATCTATGAGGAAAGGGCTGAGTGATACATAAATAAGGAATTAAAGAGGGTCGTGTTGTTAGCTACTGTACCGGCATTCAGTAAATTATGTTTTTGGGACTCTTTGAAAGAAACGATAGATACGACTTTTTTAAATATAATTATTGAGGGTTAATTTTTGATCAGCTTTCTGCGAATAAGATGAGGAATTGCGGTTGAAACACGACAAGTAAATAACTGTCTGAATATGTTATCACAGAATACAGACTGCCTCGATAGTTAATGTGATTGCAATGCATTAAGAGCCAGGTTCGATATCCCGGTCGACAATACTGTTAATGCGGGTTTTAGTGCAGAAATTCTCAGTGTCAGCAGAGTTTGAAATCCTCTTACATGGATTTAGTACTGCAGCCGACCAAATGTAACGATTCGCCTCTGCCTATCCTTCCAGACATTACAAAGATGAGACTTTAGGTATGTGTACGCATTCAGTTATTATAGTCGGGTCCTGGCATAATAATATGTTTCGTCTTAATTACGCTACAAAAGAAAATAGCTATAATCGTTCATGTAGCAACATGTTGGTTATTGTTTTGTGACTCGTTTATCTATTCGTTGGACATTTTTGTCGTAACTTCGTAGCATATTAGTTCTTTTGTAGCATTTTTATTTTCATTGCATATTATTTTAGTTGTGGCATTCAAAAACTTATATGTATTATTTTACTCGGCATATTATATACACCGAAGTAAAATTTCAGTAACATATCTATCAATTTTCATACAGTCTTCGATTCATATCGACAACCAATCATCAAATTACATGTCACCACTCGATACACATCGTCTTATAAATTGAAAGCTACGATATCAATCTTTAGTCAACAAAGAAACCGTGTATTCTATATGGCATTATAAATTTTCAAACAGTGATATACTTTCTTCGAAATGTTGCATGCATTCACTATGTGATATGTACTGAGCTTTATAGTTTCGCGAGGATTTTCTTTGCGGTTTCAGATGCTTAGGTCTTTGGAAGCTTACATATGAACATAAAAGAAACGAGGCACTTTAGAGAGTTTTAATCCGAAACGGGTGAAACACTTAAGAGCGTATAAGCTTACTCAGATTAAGCGTTTTAGCAGTTTAACTTAACGTTGAATTAGTTAATAGCTTTTAAAGCATATAATATTTGGAACGGTTACGGTAGGGGTTGCTAACCGAGTATATACAAGGTATTAGTAATTTATCTACCAGAGTTACTTCATGACAGTTGCATAGAAATTAAGTTGTTCACGAAGGACCTAGTGTAGGATGCCATTATGTAATATTCTATCAGAATTATCATCTCTCATATAACAATGAGTGCTGGGTGCATGGTGCTGGTGATGCAGTTTCAGTTCCAGCAACCCACCCATCATACAAAGCAGGGAGTTGGCAGACCGTGGGGTTTAAGTCAGTAGGGCCGAAGTTTCGAGAGAGCCCGCCATAACCCTCTCGCTTTCCCTTGTGGCGAGGGGGTATGTATAAGGAGAAATGCCACACGATAAAAAAAAGAAAAATGTTAGTTCGTGATGATATTCTAAGGAAGGCTTAAAAAGGTAATGTAGATATGATTGCACAAAAGTAACTAAAATCACTTTTAAAGATAAATTAAGTAACTGAGATCACTTTTAAAGTAACTTAGGTAACATAACCTAAGTAATCTTTAAAACAGTATTTTTAAACAGTGAATTTGATTCGGTTGAACTAGAACATAACGAAAATTCTTCTTTTAACATAGCCCTCAAAAGAAGAATTTGAGTCATGTACTTGTTCAACCCGACTATCGTTAAGAACTTTGCAGATTTTCTAACCACGTGTAGTACACACACCCAGTTTCAATACAAATTCGTATGAGTCTAAGTAACATTAATACCAGTAATGCAAGATTTTAAAAATACTAGGACATATTACCCCTAAAAGCAATATCCAAAAATTTCACTCATACTCGTAGCTAAGCTATTACTGAAGAAGATATTATATGATAGATATTGTAGGACTATAGTTTTTTGTATTTCACCGATAAAAAGGTTTCACGTACTGCAAGTTTAATGTGACTAAGACAAACGACAGAGAGGACACAGTTCATTTCATGTTATTTATATGAAAATAAAATGAATACGAGAACACTTCTTGCGTACATTTTTGGTTTTGTCCGGTTAACATAGGTTTCGTAAAATGCCAAAAAATATATACGATCTTTTGCATATTACTACTACTTACATTTAGGCAATAGTTTAATACAAAACCGTAAAATCAAAAGAAAGTAACGTTGAATTTAATATTCTATCAATTCACATTCATCATCAGCAATTAAAAGTTTTTTGAATCTAAAGTGTGTAATCCTGTAAAACTTACCAGGGTTGTAGTAGTACCAGTGCTGTAGTCGTTACTTATTTTGAACTAGCATTAAATAAAGATTTGACATGGATGCACTTACAGTTACAAAGTAAACATATAACTTTATCCTAAACTAGCTTTTGCCCGCGGCTTCGCTCGCCTAAAGTAGGTTTGGTTTTGATGGTAACAGTACTTTTGTAAATAAAATGTAGGCTATGTTACTCAGTGATAATAGCTTTTTAATGGTGAAAGAATTTTCAAAATCGGTTAATTTTTATTGAGTTAAATCATTACAAACAAACAAAAAATCTAAACTATCTTCTTTATAATATTTGTATAGATAAAATGTTCGCTCGGTTTTTTTTATACAAACTGTCGCACATGATATGTCATGATCATCATGTCTTCATATAGTAAAGTACTTTAAAGTTAATCGAATTAAACACTTATACAATTGCTAAACAAATTTGAAAGTAGTTTCCAATGTGGTTTTGATATTTCATTTATACCTGCCACGTTATTTCTATAAACACGATGTATACCAACGCTACATCTGAAAAGAATAACCTTAAAATAAATTCCTCACGCCTTTTACTTATACAAAACAACATTAATAAACATTACCACTACGTGCGATATCAGTCCCCTGCCAAACGCGATTACTTACACAAGAGCAGTGAGAAAAAAAGACATATCAAGGGGTACCCTGTTGTCTAAATTACGTTAGCAGTGGCACGTCATCTGTATCCCTGAACTTGAATTAGTCAGGAGGATATAAATCAGGGGGCGAGTTGATGGGCCCTCAGTTCTGTCCGAGTAAAGCATTTATCAGAAAGAACGGAGCGAAAACATTCAAGTAGTCTTGTAGTAAATACGAAGATCTTCGTTTGTTTTTATTACGATGTAGATGTATTCTTTAGTGCAGTTATTAAATTCCAAAACTCTTTTGAATTATCAATAAATTAATTAAAGTAATTTTGGCAGTTAATTAAATTATTGCACGAAAGCTTCATAACTAATTAATGAATTGCTGCACTGGGTGAAATATCGAAGGCATCCTTGGGATGACATATCGTAGTTATAGGTATATCTACGATATATTTCGCTGATCCCAAGTTATAATAGATATTCTGTTTTTTAATGGCACATTTTATATCGTTTTAAAAAATAATATAAAACGTATTGATTAATTATACATTTTGTTTCATTTATTCCTAAGGGCAACAGCCTCTACTACTAGCTTTTACCCGTGGCTTCCCTTGCATAAAAGTAGGGTAGATTAGTAACAGTACTTATTTTAGATAAAAATTTTAATATAGCCTATGCTACTCGGTGATAATATATAGCTTTTTATTGATCAAATAATTTTTATAATCGGTTGAGTAGTTTTTGAGTTAAATCCTTACAAACAAACAAAAAATCTTAACCTTTTAAGATAACATTATTATAGGTAGATATAGATTAACATACACCAAATTTACCATTATAGTCAGGCAAGCCGCGCTTTGGGTAAATATTGTTACTAGCCCGTATTGCTACTGAAAACATTTAAACAGAAAATCTAACAATAATATGAGTAAAATATCACAAATTACTTACCATTGTTTTATTGTAATTGTTGATATTATAAATGATAAATTATTATTAGAATATTTTGAGGTCGAGCTTTGTTTGTTGTTCGCTGAAAAGTCGAATAACTTTTGTACGTAATAAACTGTAGCTTTTGCTGTATTTGTTGACCGTCAAGATTGCGTAGCTGGCACGGCGGGTAAGCAATTGGCTCTCAGGTGCCGCTGCGCTGTGTATTGTTTTTTTCTAAAGACATGTGACGCTGTCTATTGTTGGTGCGCAATTCAAACAAACCATTATTAAATACATATTCAAATCAATATTTTGATCTACCCTAAACTCATAGGTATTAATAATATAATAATATTCTATCACATACACACAACCATCTAGCCCAAACTAAGCAGAGCTTATACTATGGGTACTAGACAATGGATAACATACACATAGGTAACTAAGTTCCATGTTCATGCACACAAATGTTTGACTTGTGCGGGCATCGAACCCGCGACCTCTAGCGTGGCAGTTGGTTACACTAACTACTACGCCATCGCGGTCGAGGAGGAGGGAGGATTTACCCATAACTATTCCAGCTATGTTATTAATATCTCTATTAAGACGTGACTGTATCTCTCAGAAAACATTGGGTTCCGCTCACGTCTCTAATACAGATTCGCAGCCAATATAATATCTTATATTATTATATACTTATTAAACAGCTGTGTCCTTACACCTGTTGTAGCGCAGTAACAACTAAAATACGATTCAATGCACCCCTACTAAAACAAGTACCTAATAATATACAATGGAATATACTATATCAAACTGAGGGATCATTGATCTCTGAGCGGCAAAAGAGGTCGTAAACAACCAACAAATATATTTATATAGTGAAGGTAACAAAACACTCATATAAAATAATAAGAAAACGTGTAACGATACTGTTTCGTGAACAAACTGAAGGGTTAATATACGAATAATGAGTAAAACATGAGAACTTCATGTTTTTATATTCAGTATTTTATTTTTATGTTGCAACTAGTAGATACCCGTGGTTTGTCCGTGTGTATTCCAGTTAGTCCGTAATTTGGGTTGTTCCGGATTTATCTGATGACGTTTCATCCTACGCTGTTTTTTATCCTAACTGAACCTCTTATTTACGTTCCTTACTCAACCGATAGCAATTATTTCAATTTTTAATTCTTGATTCATCCTATAAATATGCCGAGCTCAACCGATTACGAAATCACCTAAAAGCTCTAAGTTTTGTTTAGACGGTCTGAACAAAAAATACTGCTTTCGTAATCTATACATAAAAATAAATAAAATTTAAGTGTCTGTTTGTAATGTCAAAATAAGAGCTTTTTACATATGAAAGTACATACGGTACTTATATAAAAACGGGTAGTACATAACTGCACATCAAAAAAATACTAATTGCACAGCAAAATATATTTATAGAGATCAAACTAAGTCGATGGAGCCCCGCTTCGTGGTGCTCCTATTTTTGGGTTTGGTGTAAGAAGCAACCTAACATAACCTAATATTGAGTGTACATGTAAAGCAAATGTTTTATTTATACAAATAGGAAAATGACTATTCGTTATACAATATTCTAATAAAATATTAAAGATTGTTTTGCTATCTATACTATTTTCCGTAACATTTGCCACAGGTAGAGTAAGGAATACATTTCGGTTGAATAAAGAAACTTTATTAAAATATTGTAATCGGACCAGTTAGGAATACTAGTTTAGGCTGAGTAAAGAAATAGGATGAGACGTCATAGTATGAATACGGAACAAGCCCCCAATTTATATAACTTAAGGATTTCACACAGGCGTTGTAGACGATCCTACAATGACTCCGCGCGGCTTGGGTATACTTTCTGATGTGTACCTGCTTGTAACAATCACGTACTACGAACGGAATACGTGATATATATGTACCTACTATATTTCCCACGTGAGACGTAGATATCCCTAGACCCCTACACACTTTGCAGCGTATCTACTGTCGTACAAAAATTCATGAAACGTAGTTTGATTTTAAGACAAACACCCAACTATCAAATTTTAAAAACTGCTACCTAATCTGTAAAATATTTCTACATGAAGTTTAAACAAACAAACAAAGTTACAGACAAGAAAACGTAGGCAATGTAGGCATCTACGAAGAAAGATTTATTTGAAATTTAAATGATGTACGAACAACAATAAGATTGTTCTATTAAGACGAAATTTCATAGAGACATACTAAATTATAGATAAACTAGCTTTTGCCCGCAGCTTAATAATAATAATAATAATCACTTTATTTGCCAGAATGTAGGTTTACAAGTATGTTCTTAATTATTTAAATATTCCCATTTACATTCTACCATTGCTTATGGTGTGCAAATATTTATCTTAGCAACTAAAACTAAATTAATTTCATTCAATTTCATTACACATTATAATAAATTATCCAATTAAAAAGTCAAATTAAATGTTAATTATTAAATTCTTGCTAACTAAAACTAGAACAATCTATAAAATAACAACTCAATTACTCATTATAATTAATTAAATTAAAATGTCATAATAAATGTAACAGGTTATAATTGAAATATATTATATTATTAATTTCAACAATGCACTATGACATGAACTCATTGAGCTCGTAAAAACATTTTTCATTTAACCACTGAGTTAATTTCTTTTTAAACATTGTGCAAGGTAAATCTTTAAATGAATTAGGCAATTTGTTATACACTTTTATAGCGTTCACATATGAGTTCCTTTTATATAATTCGAGCCTGCATTGTGGTAAGCACAACTTATGTTTATTTCCAGGAGATACATCTCGTTTAGTGACATCCATAAGCTTAATAAAATGTTCAGAATGATGTTGTATGAATAGGCATAATTCTCTAATGTACATGCATGGTAGAGGCAAAATATTATATTCTTTAAACAAGGGCTTACTTTTTTTTTAAAAAGGCTCCACAGATTGCACGCACACATTTCTTTTGAACCCTAAATGCTTTTACAATATCTACCGAATTACCCCACAGTAAGAGACCATATGAGAGTACGGATGAGACATAACTATGGTAGGCACAGAGAGCAGCTTCCTTCGAAACCGTATCTCGCAGTCTTTTGATTGCATACACGAATCGGTCAAGCTTATCACAAACATAATCTAGGTGTGATTTCCAATTGCAATTCCCTGTTCCCGATGCCGGTGGGGTACCATATATTTTATATTTTTAAATGTATTTTTAGATATATGTATATTTAAAAATGAAAAATATATTGAAAATATTTAAATAAAGAGAATAATAATAATAATATTCTACCACATACACACAACACCATCTAGCCCAAACTAAGCAGAGCTTATACTATGGGTACTAGACAATGGATAAACATACAAATATACTTTTTTTTTGTAAATATGTATTTACAAAAAAAAAATGTATGTACATATTATACATAGAAATACCCAGACCAAGACAAACATTCATGTATGCATATCTAATCTTTCCACTTTTTAATATTAGGGTAGATAAACACATAATTTTAATTACCGCTTTCAATAAAAAAGCTCAAAGTCAAATTGTTATACTATTCTAATAATTAACTTGAAAATACATAAAAAAATATATTATTTTATAGAATACTCGTCCAATATTTATTTTATAAGAATACCCGTATTTGATTTAGCCATAAGAGTACCTACCTAGTGTTATACCCGTCTCATGCATGATGCGTACAAAATCGCGAGCATAAGATATTTTCCTATAAACGAACTACTGTGTAATATTTTAAACCTCGCCATCAAACACATTTCCTAGTCCTTAGCAAAAGAGAACTTTTCTTATAATAGGTAACCATAGTAATAGTTCGAGATCTTTTCCTACAGAATACCACGGCTGGTGTTGCCACAGCAACGCACGAACGAGATACACAGTGCCGTGTCAGGCGATAACATCATTATATACTAACACAATTTGCATAGGAATTAATATTATTGACCCAAATAATACAAGTCGCATTGAAATTTAGCGTCAAAGCTATAAATATGTTAAAGATTACCCAGTAGGTAGGTACCTACATTATGCTTAAAGAATTTTGCTTTCCAAGAATATTACGTTAAGCCTCATTTATAAGCTAGGTCAAAAAGATTCAGAATTTTATTAATATATCATATTATACGTAATTATTTATAGTAAGAGAGCAGCGATAGCTCAGTGGGAAGACCAACAGACTGCAATGCAGAGGGTCTCGGGTTCGAACCCACGTCGCGCACCTCTGACTTTCGGAAGTTATATGACTTTTCGAAATTATGTGCGTATTGATTGACAATTATCGCTTGCTCCGTGCCTCAGAGAGCACGTTAAGCCGTCGGTCCCGGCTGCCATGAACATCTATGGCAGTCGTTACTGGGGAAGTTTGGCACAAAAGATCCCACTGGGTCGAAGTGTCGCCGGTCTGTATTGACTGGTCCCCACACAAGATAAGATAAGATAAGATTTATAGTAATAAGTTATTTTTTTTAAAGCAGGTTCTTATTATTATGGTCTGTATTGAGAAAAACTTCATAAACATTGTACAAATATTTGTGAATTAGAAATTTCTCATATTGGAATCGGATTGACTACACTTGAAACAAATCTTAAGCTTAATACTGTTTTATGGTTACGCGAATAATATACAGACAGGGGGTTTCCCTTGAATATTCCCTTAAAAAGCAACCGAAATGTCGGTGAAAGTGTAAAATAGCCAGTCAGTACAGAACGGCGACACTTCGACCCAATGGGATAAAATTATATTTAATAGTTTTCATAATTCGAATAGCTTAAACAGAAGTAAATAGTAACTGGTAAAAGTGTTTAATAATAGTAGTTTAAAGTTTCAAAATTATGTGACAAAATAATGTTCTAGAAAAATAAACAGCGCGGTAAGTGTTAGTTTCTAAATCTTAAGCAATTAATCTTAGCAGTTTACTCTCTTTTGGTTTGATTTAATACGTTCTTACTAATAAATAATCCCTTCACAATACTCCAAGGCTCATTAGAGTTTGACAAATTTGGAAAATTCTGGAAATCTGGCCTTCAGTCATTCAGCCAGCTGCAATTAAAAACTACTGGCGGCAAATTTATATTACTTTGTGTTATGCCGATTTACTTATAGCACTAACATACATAATTATATAACCTATTTTAATTTTTAAATCGATCTCTCCTGTTGTATGAATATATTCTGTGTTGCTAGGGTCTTGAAAAATATTAAAACAGCGGACACGAAGAACGCCCAGACTCGGAACAACGATTTATTAACAACACAAATTTTTGTTCATCAAATCCACTATAATCGCCAGAGAGGCAATGGCGTGGTGACTACCAAACCACTACATAATCCGTGCATTGTGCAATCTATATCATATTATACAAGTCACTTGAGTACCGAAGCGATCTTTAGTAATCTGTGCATTGAACCAAATCGTTAAGATGATCATTACTATCATCATAATGTAAAAAAATACAAATATTATATACTTGCTGGCAATCGACATTAGCCTAAATTGAATTTCATTCTTCATCAAAGAGTAAAATATCAAGAGTCTTATTGTGCTACGATTTATTAGAATACAATGGTCTCCTGCCGCTTGAAAATTACTTTAGGATAAGTACTTAACAAAATACTGTGGTTTATTTGTAGAAACATAATTTACTGCCTATTAATATTACCTATAATTACTTATGATACAAATACAAGCATCATATAAACATATCCTTTTTTAAAATTATGAAATACTGGATTTTATCCGCGGCCCTTGCGTTAAATGTAGGTGCGATTAGGTTATAAATAGTACTCTTTTAATTAAAGGTACCCTATGTCCTTTTCTGTTTCCCTGAAAACGTGTATGCGAAATTGCATGAAGATCGCTCGTGTAGGTAAGGTGTGAAAGCGTAACAAACAAACTGTCGTTTGCATTTATAATATTAGTTAGTATTGCCTTAGAGCAGCGATAGCTCAGTGGGGAGACCAATAGACTGCAATGCAGAGGATCTCGGGTTCGAACCCATGTCGCGCACTTCTGACTTTCGGAAGTTTTATGACTTTTCGAAATTAAGTGCGTATTGATTGACAATTATCGACTGCTCCGTGCCTTGGAGAGCACGTTAAGCCGACGTTCCCGGCTGCCATGAACATCTATGGCAGTCGTTATTGGGGAAGCTGACACAAAAGATCCCACTGGGTCGAAGTGTCGCCGGTCTGTACTGACTGGCCCCTACACAAGATAAGATAGTATGGCCTTAGTTTATGTTTATGGGTAATTGTAAGATCAACCTACAAGTATTTTTCGATTCGACTTTTTAAGATTTATTAATTAACCTGTTTTTTTCCGATGACAATTCCTTTGTAATTGATTTTAAAACTTTCCGGTAGACTAAGTGGGCGTATTGTTCTCTCAATACGAACTCTTTGTTTACGTTTCTATTCATTTACAATCATAGCGGTACGGTATCATAACGGTAAATTGCATATAAGTACCATTACCCTTATACAATCACTGTAGTCTATCCTCTTCAAACTCAATCACGCATACACCCTTAAGCGATTGGATCTTTTATGCGCCATACGGTGCGTTGAACGCATTGCGATTGCCACGTACTATTGTATTACATACTCGCTTTTGCACGCGGTTTTTTTAGGTTAGGTAATGTTAGTGATAGTACATTTTTTAAATAAAATATCGCCTATAAAAGAATTTTAAAATGGGTTGAGTAGTTTCCGAGTTAAATCCTTACAAACAAACAATAGTATAGACTAGCTGTCTCCCGCGGTTTCATTTAAGTTTTATACTGCTTCGCTCTCGAGTGTGATATACACCTTCGTCAAGAGGTGGACTATCAAATCCAAAAATTGTTTTCCAAATGCAATTTTTAGTTTTACAGAGAAGGGCGTTAAAAAAAACTACTCTTAATTTTATAAATTGCTATGCTTTGATTTTTGCGTTGAACGCAGCGTCAATAGCAGCGTGAGACACGTGTCGTCTTGAGCGGACACGTCGAACGAAATGCGTATGCCGTATGCGTCTTACGCATGTGTTATCTTGAGCGACACAGACGCAAAAAACGGAGTACGTTTTATGCACAAACAAACCGAGCGCTTTATACAATCACTGTAGTTTATCCTCAGTGAACACAATCACACGAACACATACATGTAAAATTGACACAACGAGTGACGGGTTAACCCATATTAGTATACACCTATTTCGTTCGAGACAATTCAAAATTGAGACCAATTACGCTGTCTCCAGGCAATAATCGTGTAGAAACCAATACGTTTAAATGTCTGTAGGATACATTGGCAACCTTTGAAGGTAGAAAATAGAACTCTTGTTTATTATTATCATCAAATCACATTATTGACGTTAATCATTCTGGGAATCTGTTGATTCATATTCTTGTATAGAACGAGGGTAGCCCAATGAATAATACATTAAACTGATGATCGGAGGGTCGTCTATCATCACCCGTTGCGCTACCGACGTGAACACATTCTTAATATACCTATTAATAAATTGCAACCTAAATTGCAAGGAATAATTAAGAAAAGAAAAGAGACTGTTGATAATATTTCGTAAGCTAATGCGTGATAACCAATTTTTAGATTTTAGGTTGGTCGATATGTTGTTGTATTTTTTGTGACAATCTTAAACAGCGTTACAAAGTCTGTATCTATGTAATATATGGCAAAAGCCTCGCCACGTATTACGTAGTATCTTAATATAGTTTGCGAACTGAGTGTGAGAAAATATTTATCCACGATTTATATCTTACTGCAAGGCCGATGTGTGTAAAGCAACAGGGCAAAATCCTGAAACTTTGCAAACATCAATTCTAAGCAATAATATAAAACTACAAGAAACCGATATAAGAGTAGTTTATTTACAGGAAACTAAAGTTAGGGATCATTTAGTTAGATTAAACCGACGTATAAATGGAAAATAAAATAAAATTATTGGGAGAAGAACTCGCCACGCAAGCACGCCCAAGGTTGACAATACCGAACTCCTCCAAATAGGACAGCCATGACACGTCGTCGGGCGTACGCCCGTATTCCAACTTGCATTATGCCGCTTTGAGCACAAAATATGCATCGACGCGTGTTTCGCCTCAGCGCGAGGCTTCATCTTTTGCCTACTTTGATTCAGTATAGAAAAATAAAATCTTTAATTCTTTTTCCCTAGTCAGGGGCAGGCGACTTATATCTCAGGTTGCAAATGATTATAGGTTAGGTACGTTAATTAGCTTACCACCAAGCAAGCAGTATACTTGTTTAAAACTTATATTGTATAAAAAACCTTTGTGTGGCAATTGCTATTTAAAAGGAAAATAAGTTGAAATAAGACTACCCGCAAATAAATACACATATTAACATTACCGTAATAATAAGAACCGTAAAATTTTACACAGCCGTACTCTGATTATATGGCTCATTGAATCGTAATGCGGTAACAGGATTAACAGACGATGTAATAATGTTCTGAGTACACACTGTTCCTACATACATATGTAGACGCTTGCCTGTTTTCCGGCGGGGTAGATAGGTACTACGATTTGTTACGATCCTGGAATATATAACAGTGCATAATGCAATGGCTCTTAACTCATTTCATTCACTACATTATGTACGCTTGTTAATATAAGGTATTGCTAAACTGAGTTTTCTCCTGAATGTTACCAATTCAATCAAACTTGGGATACTAAAAAGTGTTGAGGGTTCGATTCCCATATCCTCGACAATAAAATGTGTGATTCACAAATAGCTTTACTTCGGATACAGAAATTAAAACAAGAATGAACGTTATCTATTAAAAAAATGCTTGGTTAAATGTTTACAATACATAAACTGGCTTTTCTTTAGAATAATTCAATGTGGTCATAAAACTTTTAAAAGGAGACACTATTTTCTTTGTATTGCACTCACATTAAGCAATACAAAGAAAATAGTGTCTCCTTTTAAAAGTTTAAAATAAGAAAGTCACCAGTTGTATAAGAAAATTAATATACTTATTTAAAACACTATGAAATATTACTTCTAGAAAACTTCTGATTAGTATTTATTACGCACTTTATCAATTTGTGTTAATATATTGTCTTTATATATGAGGTGGAACTTCTAAAACCACTTTAATTGTTATTTCTAACAGACCTCAGCGTGCTAATACTTAGGGTATGCAGTTTAAAAACTGTACTGATCCTACTAGTTTACTAAATTCAGGGGCATAAGTATTTTATGTCAAAAGCTGTTTATAAAATATCCAATTCTATACAGACACACCGAGTGACAGGTAAAAATGTGAATGTAACTCCTTACATTCACATTTTTACAAATTTAATAGGCATAACACATAGTTTACGCCATGACTAGTTGTAGTACAACTCTTGCGCAAAAGTGTAGTAGTGGGTTTATACAAAATTATCAGGAAAAATACGGCAACGATATCTCACACGAATTCAATGTATGAAATCTATTGATACCTAATTAATATTTGATAGGTTAAGATTATGGCGAGTCCATCTCAGGCCTAATGGACAACATATTACATTTTGCCCAAATACTATTATACACATCTTAACTAATATTAGATATAAACGTGAATGTCAGTTTGTTTGTTTGTTCTCGACCGATCATCATACAATTTTGAATCCCCTTTGTCAGGGGTATACAAAAGGACATAGGATACCATTCATCCAGAAAGAAAAACTGTTCCCGAGGGATAGATAATTGCCATAAACTACATTTACGCGAAATAATTTTATTAGCTTATAAATTAGTAAAATTTAATAGTAGTAGTAGTAGTGTAACAGTTTCAAAATTATGTAATACAGTGATAAATAAACAACGTGATAAAATCCGTATATAGTAGTTTAATTTCGATGAATAACATTCGCGTAAACAGAAGACAATATTATGCCAACTAAGTATTCTAAATTGTATGTAGGTACGTAGATTAAGTTTTTTTTTTTTTTTATGGACTATGCGGCAACCGTGCAGATGGATCGCCTAATGGTAAGCGATTACCGCCGCCCATGGACACTCGCAACCCCAAAAGAGTTACAAGTGCGTTGCCAGCCCTTTAAAAAGAAATGAAGGAGGGAAAGGACAGAGGAAAGGATAGGAAAAGGATTGGGATAACTGGGCCTCCGGCTCTCTCACTCAACGATACGAAACGCAACAGTACGTGTACCGTTACTTCACGCCGGTATTCTGTGAGAGGGTAGTACTACCCCGGTCGATCCGGCCCATTCATGCTGAAACCAGCGAGGATCTACTATGTACTATATGATGTTTTGAACAGTTAACATTTAAATGAAAATAAAGACGTTACTTACTTTTACTTACTACTTTCTTTGTCAAGGCCCAATTATACGAGGCAAGTATTTTGAAGCAAGTGTGAAGGTATCCTTATTTTTGTTATCAAGTTAGACAGATATAGCAGTAAAGTTTCTTACAGAACCTAGCCTAGTGTACATTGGCCTTTAATCTTATATCTCTCTACGTACCTAAATCATCTAAAACCGATAGTACCATCGTAGCCTATTGAAGATTTTATAATCGTAAATTAATATAGGTGTCTATTATTTAAGAACATCAAGCTCTTAAATAATTTATTTATTTATTTATTTTTTATTTATTTATATATTTGGACAGCCAGAGAAAAATACATTAGTACTTACAAAAATTAGTTTTATAATGTTGAAACATGCAAAATGTAAAATTCCATTGAAGGCAGCCACATCATGCATTCTTATATGGACGGGAAACGATATTAATTTAAGTTATCGGTAAAACAATAGAAATTAAATTTAGACAAGATGTTAAACACAATAAAAAAAAGAAAAAATTAAGATATAAGTGGTTTCATACATTTAAATGAACAAAGGTACATTAGCTTTGAGACGGTGCCTCTCTTAACAACTTGGTGACCCTCATTTTAAACTGATTAAACGAGTCATGGAAAATATCGACATCGTTGTTAAGTCTATTGTAAGTGTCTGGCAAACGGTATGCTGCAGCATGTGACCGGACGTTGGAGCGGGCGAAAGGTTTACTGAAAAGTGGAACTGGTTGGCGCGGTGGTTGGCGAGGGACTCTGATGTTTATTTTATTCAGAAGCTGGGGACAGTCCACTACGTTTCTCACTAATTTAAAAAGAAAAATTTGGTCTAAAAGTGTACGTCTAGTAAGAAGACTGTCCATGTTGAGGTGTTGGAGTCGTTCACAGTAGCTATTAGTTTTTTTATGCAGACCACTACTATATGAAAGGTGCCGTGTGAAGCGTTTTTGAATGCGCTCGATACGAAGCTGATGTATGCTGTACTGAGGGGACCATATCACAGAGCAGTACTCCAGTATGCTTCTTACAAAACAGTTGTAGATTATAACTTTGATAGAAGCATTCCTTAGCACCTCAGCATTCCTTATAATAAATCCTAGTGTTTTTGAGGCTTTAGAGACGATGTCATCAATATGTGGGGTGAACGTTAATTTGGTGTCTATTATGACACCTAAGTCTCGAATAGCGCTAATTTCCTCTAAGATAGTGTCATTTAATTTGTACTGAGAGTTTTTACACCTATAGAATAATTTATTGAATCAAAGCTCGCATGACAAGTTGTTTCAGCTAATATAACACTTACTAAACACAAGCGTGACGGCTATCAACCAAAACAAAACAAAGAAATAGTTATAGATATTTTTTTGTGGCATGTGGACTCGTAGTCTCCGAAGCACCGTCACCAATATTTATTTTTTACTGTAAATTACACGATAAAACCTGAAGAAATTAAAATAGAGTAGATAATTTTAAGACATATTTTAAGTAAGGAATTCTTCGGTGGTTATCGTATCACTGTTTAATAATATATTATTCAGATATCATAATTGTATTAGCATATTTATGTTTACCTGGTACTGCTATTTACGTATTAACACATAACAATATCTTATTCATAGTTAATAATATAGTGTTATTGTATTATAATTATTAATATAGTGATATTGTGTTATTACTGTGGATATAGTTTATATTGAATACAATTCTCATTGTTATAATTTGTACTTTTACTTTACGTGTCTTTACTTACTTTAATTTTTATTTATTTATCTGTATCTTTGAAATTAGGTTCATACATATAAATTTATTTGTGAAAGCTTGTCAGTAGCAAAATTTATTACACATTGCAACTATACCCTAGAATATTAATATGTAAGCTTTCAATAAAAACATAAATAAATAGACTCATGTCATCTAGTACAGATCCGCACTTCCTACGACACTTTTTTATATCTCTCTTGCTTCATTAAGTCTTATATTACATTCATCATAAAACCTTGTCGGCTAAGAATTGTCTTACCTATCTTTCTCTAGAATGTCTCCGATCATAGAAAGTCCGCTTTAATCTATCCCATTCATAAATTATACAATATGTTAAAAAAAAATGACGTATATAAAGGCGTACATAGAAAGACATTAAAAGTAAGGTAACACTCGTCGCAATGGCAGTGGCGAGGCGAATACTTAAACCACAACGCGATCCGTGCATTTGCCACACAATCATTAATTCATCAGCTATGTTTTTATGTTCCAAAGTAAAACAAGACAAGCTGTTATAACCTGGCCGATAATAACGACTTACACTGACATTTTTAGACTAAGTACTGCTACTAACAATAATTATCTAACATTAAACCGGCGAGCGTGTATGAGGAATGTTATGAAAGTGAATGAAGCCAGAGAAGTGTGTCAGGATCGTTGCAAATGGAAATCCGTAGTTTCTGCCTACCCCTCTGGGAAACAGGCGTGAACCTATGTATGTATGTATGTAAAAACGAAAGAACGCTTTGTCCGAACCGCAATCAAACAACAGTAACAGTAAATTTGTACCATGACACTTAGGAGCTAGTCGTATGAAGTTTATACAGTTTATACATAGATACTAATATATATAAAATTCAAAACATTATATTTTTATTTTGTTTGTAATACTTTATTCTTTGCGTGCAAACATTCTTAGAATGACTAAGCGTGTGGTATAATCATTGATACGAAATTATGCAAGCATTTTCTGCCTATTAACCCTCGAATGTATTAACCTTGCTTAAAAATCAAGGCTGTAGCGGCCCTCGGCTGTACAAGTCTCTCGTGAAACGCTAACCAAATCGGCGACAAATTGAACGCGCTACGAGTTTCTGATATCATGCAGATCAATACAGCTACATTGTTAACATTTCTAGTAGCACTGAACCTTGAAAATAGCAAAAGTAGCTTTAATATTAAATATTCCATGAAAATATTAAAATCGACATACATATAGATATGCACCTAGCATTAGGTAAGCACCAATATACTCTCTACGTCCAACTTTTCGTAAAATGCTACAAATTTAAACTCCACAAAATTTTGGTTAATATTTTTGATCCAGCTTAAAATGCGAAGATTTCTATTTGCAATGCAAAAAATGCAAATCCATTTTGTAAGGATCCTTACCACGTCAGCATTTTGTCTGTCATTGTCGGTATTTGAACGAACCCAATGAAAATTTTAATGTTTTTGACAGTCAATATCCGTTAAAGATTGGAAGACGGTTTAAGCGAATGAACCGAAGGAAATACCATAATGTATTTTAAGCATTTTCATTGTGGCTTTCCATTGTATTTTAATCTTTGTTAAGCAATTACACGATCGATTCTCAATCTGTGGTGTAATTTGTTGTCTATTTACGGAATCAAAGGTAGTATTTTCTTTAAAGCCATAATTTTGCCGTGATAGGAGAGGAGAGGCTTCTAAGCGGCTTATGCCGCCTGTTTTGTTTTCACTGCCAGTGGCTTCAGCTTTTTTATTGGCCTATTTGGTAATTTTTAATTAAAAAAGACTTCCCGCAGTCTGTTATTTGCCAGAACATGCTTATTTTCCTATGTTTACGGAAATGTTATATATTTAAATTAAAGTATGCCTAATAGATTTTATCGCTGTTTATTTAAATATAAGTCCGCGAAAGTGTAGTAACTAATTGTAAATAATGGAAACTGCGGTAAATTGCATAAAAATAAAATAATATAATAATCTATAATTTAAAACTAGAAACGCCTTTTACTCCAGAAACAAAACACGATATTGCTGTCATTTTACTTTTGAGTGTGCTGGTAGCTACGTCCTTGGTTTAAGTGGCAATACCGCTATTCCTTATCGATCTTCTAGTAATAATCCCAAGACACAAAAACTATAAAACTTATTCTACTTACCAATAATATCGAACATTACGTCGCTATACTACCCGATCCACTCTAAAATTACGGCAACAACAACTTAAGCTCTAAAAATAAATGCTTAGTGACATGGACAACAAAACCATTGTATCACTATACTATATTACGGTCGCATTAGACCTAATAAAATAAACTACAATAACAAAGAAATAATAAAGGCTTAACGATACATTATAAAAATAAAAGAGGGAGCAAAGGCATAAATAAATAGATTCTTAAATATATAATACTCCTTAAAATGTCGTAAAGAAAAGATGTATCATGAACTAGATTTATTTGGGTCAAGTATGACAAATTAGGGTTGTCGAACACTTCAGCGGAGAGTTCGATTTTCCGTGGCGTCGGTAGCGCCGTAATTACTGCAATCACAGTTAGTAACTTCGCTATCGGAGCATGTCCCTGGGGCACTTAGCTGTTTTGCTACTTGATAAACAAGTGCCTCGTATAATGCAGTTGCACCACACAGGGCGGTAAACTATTTAACGATATTCTCTAGAGTTTACTGTGGAAGATGATGTTGTGCTGAATTTTATACTCATATTATAAAAATAATAAATGGAAGGAGGCTTCGACCGTCACTTGAGACAGCAGAACTAATTTCGTTATAATGTGGTTAGTTGAATTTGTTGATATAGACATTCTGGCCTACCTGATTAACTTGTTAATCAAATTGAGTTGAGATCAAGACATGTAAGTCCCTTGTAAATTTATTATGAAGTTCTCGAGTTCATTTTATCTCACACGACACGTTAATGGTTTTAGCATCAATCATTTAGGCACTTAAGTTCTAGACTCAAATAACAAAGTAACTAGAAAAACAAAATACCTCTAAGTCATGACAAATTCACCGCAACTATAAAGCTTATAACTTCAAAAGAGGCTTAAAATCTTATTATTATTCTTGGCATTTTACTTAGTATTTTATTAGAGGTTTTTTGAAATGACAGTAAAAAGGGGTTTATATTCTGAACCAATATTAGAAAGCACGCTTGTAGGATTTGTAGGATTGGTAGGTCTACTTAAAATGGTTATGTTTATTAAGTCTAATGGTATCTAGAGAAACTCGTAGCCAGAAACTAGCTGATTTATTTATAAATTTGTTTTTAGACAATTGAGACAGAGGCTTTTCGCAGAATGACAAGGATCTAAAGGGTAATAGGTCACAACGACTACGAACGAACTATGAAGGCCTCGTAGACATAAATTTCATCTTTCGTTGTTTTTTGCTTGTTCGCCATTTAACATTCTGAAAGTAAACTCGCATTTGAAAGCATTATTTACACTGATAATCATATTATTATTGTAAACTGCCATTAAACATACTACGTACTTTATTAGACACTAATAAGTCGCTACCATATACATACAAATATAACATCGCTGCAATTTAGTACCATTTTCTAACAAAATACTTTTATAAAAACAAATCAAACTACTTTGATCATGATCCAAACCTATATCTAATTTGCGTTCAACGTCAAAAATACTGAAATAACATAGCTATACAAATTGTTATCCTTAACGTTCTCCCTATTTCATAACATGGGAAGGCAGTGATTGCTGAATGCTTAATTTGATCCATTATTATAATAATAAGTTTGTAATATTACCAATACATATTAGATCCATTCTTTCAATTTGCTATTCAGATATTAAAGATTTTCCTCACTTATGTTGATCTAGAAAAGAATATTTTTGTAACGTTCGGTCATTATCAGATCTGTGATCATAGCAGAAGGGGGCAGAAGCGCGGGTCGCAGAACGGCTGGCAGTTTCTTTTTCTTCATTTCCATAATGACACCAAGACATATTCGACTTTTACTTTTAATTTTTTCCTTTTTTTTACCACTGTAATCTCGAACAAATATTAGGCACACCTGAAGATATGCATTTACCGTAGACTATGGACGCTAGCAACGGTCTATTCAGTACACCAGCTTAAACTTGTCTTCTAAGTGACACCGTAACGAAACTTTGTTAGAGATGTCCATACCGAGATTTCAAGTACTTTTCGAGATGCTAAAGTGTGTATTTTAAAAATCTGACCACAGTAAATGGGGTTTCCTTAGCGGTGACGGCACAAACAAAGTCACTCACGCACATAAAAAGTTGGTAGCCCATTCATACAAATCCTTGATCAGTCCATTAGATGCCATGATAGGATGATTCAGTGCCAGACCCTATTATCGCTATACCTAGGTTAATTGCCAATGCTTCACCTTGATTAACAATGGCGGCAGCTCTTGTGTGGTGGTATGCGAGGTACTCTAGAATATCACAAGTTGACTGTGGGGACAACTGTGTTGATGGTAGCCGGTTTCTTTACAATGTCTCTATTTTTCAATCTACAAATATTTTTTGTGTTTCTAGAAAAATATGTTTGGGAATATTTGGTTCTGGCAGATATAGAAGTACATTATCATTTTACTGACCATCTTCCTATCACCTGTAATACTTTGAGCGGAATAGTTGAGACTTTGGCTCTCTGCAAGAGAGCAAGTTATAAATTTGAAAGCCAATATTTCTATTAGATGTTTATTTAACTTACCTATGTTTAATAAAACTATAAGCTTTGCCAGGCATCTGCCGATTATTTTGTTTGTCCTTCAATGCTTGGCAATGCCTCGCCAATTTAATTCAATGTCATATCTTATAAGACTTATCAGTGCAGTTCTCCATAATGTGTGGTATATCTTTAAAGGCTTATACATGTATGAATAAGTTAATGATTAGAGCACTTGAATGCGAAATGAATTTCAAGAATTTATAAAAGTATGTAGCATGTAGCAAAAATTTAAAAAATAATATTCTCGTAAAAGTATTGCTGCAAAAAGTTAAGGAAACGTGTATGAGACTAACTTTTCGCAGCAATATAGTTCCCACGTATAAAAATTGTTGTTTATTAATACAAAACTAAGCGGTACTTATCTTCTCAATAACTAGAACTTACCTTTATACCAAACAACGCGGATCTTTAGAATTAATTTTAAAGTTTAATAGTGCATGCCTGGCTGTCATAAACATTTCATTCCCATTCATACCCAGCCTTCTCATTAGTTTTCCGCCCTTGCTTTGCTGAACGTGGCAACAGGTAAGTAAGTAAATAAAAAAATATAAATTCATATTGTGGTATAGTTAGTGTAACCTTGACGTTCATAAGTGTTACTTTGTGACGTAATTGAATAAATATATTATGATTCAGTTGATTAATTGATTTGTACACAACGCCATAAGGACAGCAAGATGATGGCTGGGGAACATTCAAATGCATAGCCTGTAGACTAGATAGATATCGGTTCTTAACTAATTTAAAAGCTATGTTATTCCACGTAACAAACATCTTTTATTTTGATATGGATTACTAGCAATATTTGTTTTAAAATACTAGTATTCTTATTAACCCTCCAGCTAAGCTAGAATGCTTGTATAAGTTTACTTGATTTATGCAAACTTACTCGTATCATGAAGTAAATATTCGCAGGCAAGATTTATCTTGTTTGGGTAAATTTATTATGTGTACTACTCCACACTGTGTCACAGTGTGGAGTAGTTTTAATACGTCTACTATGCCACTAGTGTGAAGCGATACATTAGCCCATATAGCTTGCGGTGTCCACCGCATACTTACATACGACTATACCAGCGAGTTTAATATATATAATATATAATATATATATATATATATATATATATATATATATATATATATATATATATATATATATATATATATATATATATACTTTGTATACTATTTGAAATTTAACCTTACTTCTTGGCTTGAGCCAAATATGTCAGTAAAATGAGACTACATTCATATATTGTATTTTACATAAATAATAAGACATTGTGATCTACTTTTAGGCTATTCTTGTAAATCGTATATTTTTGTAGGTAGCTCAAAGATAGATGTGATATACACACCAAGTGTAGTTGTTTTATTTACTGAGTGGGCTGTATCAATATTCACCGCTGTACACCAATAGCTCACTAGTATTACATAAACATACTATTAACGAACTGTTACGTTTACATATATTTATCAATAGCTTACGTGACTCCTTAGTAACGTTTCATTCAAGCAAAACGCCCCTGTCGCCAGGTCGAGTGTTATAGATTCAAAGCAACACAGTACAATCTTTTCAGTATCTGTATGACTTATTGTTTGTGTGATCTACAAATTATTGTTCTGCATGTACTTTGTGTCTCTTAATTGAATCTTGTAAATTTCCACACGACGTAGAGAATGATCCCTAACGCGGTAGTTGACTTATGAAAATTGTGTATGAGTGAAGTAGGTAAACCAAGGGTTATAGTATCTCTCTTCAATCTTCTCCCTAGCCTTTATTATTCCCAAGTCACTTGGGGTCGGCTTTTCTGGTCTAACCGGATTTGACTGGATATCAGTTTTTACACGGAGCGGCTGCCACCTGACCTCCGCAACCCGAAGGCTAACGATACCCTAAGGCTAGACCAGTGTCAGGATGTTATAGGGCACTGACTTCCCAGTAACGACTGACATAGATGTTCATGGCAACCGGGACCGACGGCTTAACGTGCTCTCCGAGGCACGGAGCAGTCGATAATTGTCAATCAATACGCACATAATTTCGAAAAGTCATATAACTTCCGAAAGTCAGAGGTGCGTGACGTGGGTTCGAACCCGAGACCCTCTGCATTGCAGTCTGTTGGTCTTCCTATAACTCTTCGCTTCAGAAGGTGATAGATATAGACACTTACTCACTTAATTACATAGTTATTATCTATCTCTGTTTCACGTAAGATGATGAACAGTTGACTTAAAGTAATAGGTATATACTAACCAATTACCTTTTTTAATTATCCCGTCGTCTTGACGATAAGGCGTTATTAAAGTCAAGGCTATTTTTAATGTGTAAACTTATTATTCTTATAATGACAGCAAGAAGGGGTTTACATTGTGAACTAATGTTACAAAGCAAGCTTGTAGGATTAGAAGATGAGATATACTTAAAATGTTTATGTTTACGACTAATGGTACCTAGAGGAAGTCGCAGCCTAGAGGAATTTTACAAATATTCAAACTACTGACAAAAAGAATACACAGCCTTGGTACGACCATTTATCGATTACACATTTTTTTGCGCGTGCGGGATTCGAACCCACAGTATAAGCCGCAATGGCAGTGGCCAGGCGACTATCACGCCATCCGTGCGTCAAAATTTTTATAATAATTTATAATACCTATATTATAATTTTATACCAAAATTACTGTTCATTTTTTTATATTTTACCCTATTCTATACTTAAATATAAATTATAACAAATTGAATATCCGTTTATATACCTTGGGGGAGGCCTATGTCCAGTAGTGGACGTCTTTCGGCTGAGATGATGATGATGATGATGAATATCCATGATGTTGAGACAGGTGCCTCAGCATCACGGATTCTGTAAAATATAAGAGTTTAACAATATATCTACTAACTAACAATATTACACAATAACGTACATATATAAATATTTTCCACTTAAAATTAATTATAAGCAAACAATTACAAAACAAATTAATTTTAGGCTAGAACAAATATTGGCAGCTGAAATCGGGCCGCGGGAAACAAGAAATTTTCCGACACACGCGTGGGCATTATTTACTTCTTCTTATTCTTATGGTGACTTGAATTCAATATTTTAAGGGCTTTATTTAACAAGCATTACAAAAATGTAATATCTATTTTTACGCGGTATTAGAAAGTATATTTTTATAAAATCAGTTGGAGTTGGTAAAAATCACAAACGATCTAAAGCCTTTTAAAGTTTCTGTTGTTGGAACTATTCCAATATTAATTGACTCAAATACAAACGTAAGAAGGTTGTGTTTCTTTTTTATCCTCGCGTAGATGTATTAGATGCTTTTATTGCCTTACTAGGCAATTCTAGATACAAAAACTCTTTTAAAAGATTTTAATAACTTGAAGGCGTATTACATATCACTATCTACATATTATAAAAAAAAGTCTCCCGCCGCGTCTATCTGTCTGTCTCTTCGCGATAAACTCAAAAACTACTGAACGGATTTCTATGCGGTTTTCAGCAATAGATAGAGTGATTCATGAAGAAGGTTTAAGTGTATAATTTTTTAATTCCCGTGCAAAGCTGGGTCGCTAGTAAACTATAAAACTGGGAGAAACGGAGCGCTACCGTTTGTTTCTTCCAGTTTTGTAGTTTCTTCGCTGCCACTATGTCATCATGACACACTGGCAGTGAAAACACTACCAAAGAATCAATGGTCAAATAGATAAATCAACACTGGGTATGAAAACACTGGACAGATATAAATTGTATCATATTAATATTAATATTAGCCTGCAATTCATAGCTATCCAATCTATCAAGTGGAATGGAAGCTGATAATAGGCACGAGGGCTAGAGGTAAAGTAGGTGTATGGGATTTTCTTTAAAGACAACTCCTGCACTAGTTATACTTCTTGCCTCGCGGGGTACCCAGACTCGAAACAACTATTTGTGGCACACACAAATTTTTGTCCTGTGAGGGGATCAAAACCACAACACTGGGGGTAGCGATAATGGCGAGGCGACCCCTTAAATCATTACGCCATCCATGCAGTCACGGTAGTTGGTGGAAAAGGGTAGAGGTGAAATCACAGAACAATAAAGTGGACAGTGAGGAGAGTGAGTAAATGTGGAAGTAGGCGAGCGGAAAAGAGTAACGGTGAAAAGGGAAATAATAAAAAGATAAATCTGCATAGTTCGTGATGACTTGTTCCCTCGCACGTCAAAAAATGTGTATAATCCACTGAGTTTTCATGTCTTATATGTATACAATGTGTAACATATTAGACGCACTTCCTGAAAGTACTTTGTTCAGAATCGGCTACTGAAATGACATTTCAGACATTTTAATATAGGTATTTCTTTTTGTCTTAAAATAATTAAAACAACGTAAATTATAGTCATCCTTTTCTTTGAACAGTAATAAACGAAAATGTATCATAATTCAAGGCATTAAGGTTTTTGATGCAATAAAGGCAATAATGTTAGATTTATTGTAAACCTAAATATAAATAGTTTTAATAGTTTAAATAATTTTATTAGCTTATAAATTAGTAAAATTCTATAGTATATAGTAGTTTAAATTCAATGAGATTCATTGTAATTATACCCATACTATCCGCGCACAATTAGGAGAATTAATTCGTTAAATTAAAATATATAAGTACATAAAAGTAACATTTTAATGATTATATTATTATTACGATTTAATAATTATTATATCTGTGACACGTCGTATAAAGCTATAGACACACCGCATTTTAATAGGTATTTGTTTATTTTCAAAAACTCTCGAGGCCGCTACAATTTTATTTAAAATCATTGAATTCTAAATACAAATTACTCCTAGATGGAAATAAAATACTGTCGAACCAATCAAAAGTACCTAAACAACAAAAAAGTAAAACAAGCACAGCAGTATTTTGAACACCGTAAAAACGTTTCATGTTGTTAATCAAAACAACGAAAAACGGTCCTACTTTCCCGTATCACGATAGGCATTTATACGATACTTTCAATTAAATTCAAATCAATTCGGAGATGGACTTGGAAACGAGAATTGTGACCTTAAGCGAAGTACACAAAGTTTGAAATCTCGACGACACGGCGACGGTTCATTTAGTTCAAACTTGTCTCGGGCTCCAAAAATTTGGGAGATTAAAGAGTATAAAGTATGGAATGTCGATCGACAATAAATTAAAATAACTTTATTGGATTTTATTGGCATGAAATTCTTCCCGCTTGACAATTCATATCTTCGGATATGAAACGTAAGAGCCTAAAAATTTAATTAGACGCATTGTATAATACATTTATTATTTATCCATAGCAACAAAAAGCATTTCAGGCGCAAGATATTTATTTAAACGATTGTTTTCAGAAACAGATTAATTACATACATTGTTTATATTTGCGTAGTCTCACGCTTATAATGCTAAAAGTACAGTAGATAGAAGGGCATTGCCTATACGTTACGCCAACTATAGATTGCTGCGCTATTTATTTGTAAGTAAATGTAATTATTAGATACATTATGTTATGGTAATGGCGAAACGCCCTTACGCAGATATAAGGCCCGGTATCCACCAAAGCAGAGAGGAGAGAAGACAAGAGGAGATGTTTTGAATAAACCAATCAGATTTCGTTATTTTTATATAACGGAAATGAGATATCTCCTCGCCTCTCCGCTTGATCCATATCCACCGAAGCTAAGCGGAGAGGCGAGGAGATATCTCATTTTTCTATAAAATTTTGTACCGCGAGCGAGCAATCGGCGCGACAGAACGGAGATGTGTGTAGCCGGGCGGCGCTCGCGCGCCTCTTTCGCCGCTGTCTTATCCCCGCACCTCGCACATCCGAAAGCGTTATTCGATTGACCGGTTCCTAGCTCACACAGCTAACAATTATCTGCTATACACAGCTCACATCTCCTCTCCGCTTTGGTGGATATAACCTGCCAGCTTCGTAACTCTTCTCCTCTCATATCCTCTCCTCTTTACTTTGGTGGATACCGGGTCTAATAGCTGCCTACTGTATGATAATATTTTATATAGGCATGCAGGTTCATAGAAAAGATTTATTTTTGTTTTGCAAGCAATAACAAATAAAACATTTATTTGCCAAATTAAGAAATTCAGTTCATAATCCTTAATATTACTCAAGAATATCACTTTGAAATTTATCTGGATTTACCAAAAACGCAATATTATTATATAACGTTTTTGATCCTATTAGCTCATTACATACTAAAAAGTCTTTATATTCTGATACCAGGTTATGACTTAGGTATTATTATAACAATTTACATTAAGTAATGTAACGTTTATAATCTAAATTATTTATAAAATATATAATAATAGTTGAAATACAATAATAAATTACGCAAAAACAATATATAATATAAGTTACATTGACAATAATGACATCAAGATATATAAATATCATTCAAATAAAACTCAATGATATGTTGAATCTCGGCAACATACATTGTTATGCGGACGACAGTACCGTGCATGGGCGATATGTCGGACATCCTGGAGTCAAACAGACTGAGGTTGAAGGGAAAAGGGAGGATATTGTCGTAGAACTTGACCAGACCTTGGATCACATATCTGAATGGGGTGCCAAGAACTTGGTCCAGTTAAACGCCAAGAAAACCAAGGCATGCGCGTTCTCAACAAAAACGTCTCCGTTCCTTCCCCTCCCTTCTCTGAAGAACGCCATTGGTGATACGTGACAGCCTCTCTATCTTAGGTAAGGATCTTTGCCGCTCCCTTAATCCCAAAACCTACATCGAGAGCGTCATTAAGCAAGCTTCGCGAAAACTCGGAGTTCTAAACAGGGTGAGCGGTTACAGCGGCGGGCTGTCCGTATCATCGGAGATCCAGAGGTCACGAGTTCACTGGAACCTCTGCAACTCCATAGGGACATTGCCTCATTGGCATGTTTCTACAGAATATACCACGGGGTGTGCTCTGAAGAGTTTTTCCATCTTATCCCGCCCTCCCCTTTCCTATCCAGAACAACGCATGCTGGGTACAGATGCCATCCTTACACAGTAGAGGTACTAGAGGTACTAGAGCGCGTAACAACAAGTTTCAGTCCTCATACCTCTGCCGAACGATTAAGGCATGGAATTCTCTGCCAAGGTACGTGTTTCCTTCTTCCTTCAATCCTGGGTTCTTTAAGCGGGGCGTGATAAGGCACCTTCTCAGGCCGTCAAAGTAGAGACCTTAACATCGCTTCGGCTGCTATGAGGAGGCTGCTCTTAGTCCACACGACTGCTTACCATCAGGCGGAGTGTGGTCATTTTGACGAATTCGACAAAAACTAATTAATTAAAAATGTTATTAATGGTTTTATGAAGCTCTGTATCATCGTATTACCAGGTATAGAATTTTCTATAAATGGTTTAGCTTCAAAAACCAATTCGTTGTCTAGGCTGTATACTTTCTTTATCGATATGAACACAAAAGGCATTATTTAGGCACAAAATTGTTTTGCAAATACGGTATTTACTTTACCGAGGGGAAGTCTGTACCTGTATCTGCTGTTATTGATTACTTAGTAAAGCTTTAACTTGGTAGGTGGTTACAGACAAAAAACAAAGTTCTACTATTTGATTCAACATGGTTAGACTTTCGAGGTAGTTAGAAATTTATGAGCTGTAAAATTTGCTTCGGTACCTTCTGGTAGGTAATGACCTAACCCAAATGTATAATGTATTTCTACATCCACATATTAGGTATATATAAAGAGATAAGATCTTCTCAAGAAGTTTGCTCAGCAAATTGGTGATCCTCACTTTGTATTGCGGGATTCGTTTGTAACTACTAACAACCTGACATTAACTGTTATTTTATATTGTTTTAATGCTTGAGTATGTTCAATAGTAGCTAAATGAAGTAATGTTAGTATTCTTACAGATATGATTTGAAAAATAAGCGGTATTGTAAAAGTGTCGATTAAAAAGAGGGGCCATGAGCTTCTTGCCAGTTTTTTATTAGTTTTTCCTCGTAGCAGTAGATAATTGTAAACGAAAATTAATAGTATAGCTTAGTTAGTGCAACTGAGATGTTCAGAAGTATTATTTTGTGACTATAATTAATAACCTTAGTTTTATTTTGAGTTTTACATACGCGTGTATATCTAAATGGGCTTCTCCGAAATCCAAAGACTCTAGATTCTGCGCTGCTACTTAAAATTTCTTATTACTACAACCGTATTATTTTACTTGATGCGGGCATTGAACCTGAAACCTCACAATCGTTAACAAATGAGGACTTGGCCAGTTTTATTTTTAACATTAAAATAATAATAAAATTTATTTTAAGGCAAGTATTAATATTCATATTTTATTAAGAGCTAGCGGATTAATTCAAATTACTGAATTAACCTAGAAAATTGTCATGTAGTGAAGTTTTAAACACTGCTTGATTCAACTATAATAAAACATAAACTGACCCTATAAACTTTCAGAACGTGTGAATTAATCGATAGAAATATTATAGCAACAAAATCTAAATATTTTATCATATATACAATTCAAAATTAAAAGTCTTGACTAGTATGGCGGTACATTCAAATAAGCGCAAAAGTAGCGCTTACAAATACTAAAGAAATCTTTCACTAAAATACTTTTGGTGTACTTTGAAGCGTATAATATTCTCATTCAACGAGAAAAATTAAAGAATAACTAGCTGAATTTCACTTGATTCATTGTTAATTTAAAAATATATCAGCCTTATTTTGAAAGCTTATCAAACTACTTCAAATGGCATTGGTATACATTTTATACATATTAAATATAGATATACGTATATTTCCAATTACTACGCGTGTTGTAAGGGCAAAAGGGTTACAATAAACAACAAAACCTTTATAAGTTTTCCCAAGAACACGTAGGCTTATTATATATATTGCGATCATGAAACCTCTCTAGCGTATAAAACTGAAATTAAAACCAAGTTATATTGCTTGCGGTTTCTTCTAAATAAACACTATAAGGAAAACTAACTGGAAATAATTTATTTGACACCAATATTTAAACGTTGTTAATTTTAAGGTGCTGATAAGCTTGAGAATTCAATTGTAATGAGCATTCTAGCGAATGTTACATTACAGAAAAATAAACGGGTGCATTTTAGCGAGCATTCTAGCGAGCGTTCTAGCGAGCATTCCAGGGAGCGTTCTAGCGAGCATTCCAGCGAAAGGACAGTAAGTTTGCGTCAAGCTTTTCGCTGAGCATGAGCATGTTTGACATTCGTGAAGAATATTTTTTTAACGAGCATTGACTAGAGCGTTCGCTAGAATGATCGTGAAAATGTTGTATGTATAAGAACTAAGACTAGTCTTACGGTTATATCCCCGAGGAGTAAGGAGTGTAATATATTTCGTTAACCATGATTTTATTACATTATTGCAAAGCAAACCTTTTGCCGTCTATTAAACATAGTGCCAGACTTTGACGACCACGTGGCATTTTTCGATCAAAAATCTAATAACACTTAACTCGACCATGGAATTGTACGCTTTTGCTTTTTTGGCTACGGGTCGCTGTAGCGACCAGTAGTGGGAAAGTGTGCGGCAACATAGATAGATATCTTAACCGCAGCAGCAGGCCGTATTTAGTAACAAAAGGACAACAACGCAAAATGCCGGCATAATTCATTGTCAGCATCAGGTTTAAATTCAGGTCCAAGATTGAACCTCATACAACCAAATAAAGCAAGGCAATATAAAAAATAACTTGTTCAATAGCATTCCTAAGTCGGCTGTAAATTCCCTTTACACGAACTTAGTGCTTATAACTAAAGACCTCGGTTGATATTGAAACTAGTCAGGCAATATCAAACAATATAACGTACATTTAACCGCTTGTAGATTACATCAAACATACTGACATGCATACTTATTAACAATGAACTACTTCGAAATACTAAGCGGTGAAATTATTATATGAGTGAAATCTAGATAAAGCTTATTATATAAAGTCATATTAATCCTGCTTGTAAATGAATCAGCTCTCATACCATTCTAGAACCATAAAATCACAAACACCGCAACGTTTGAACTAATTAAATTACTGTGAAAATTCCTAGTGCAATGAATTAGAACCATATTTAATTAGAGATATGCAGTAATGAGTTTCCTGAAACTACCTAACATAGACTTCGCTTTTTAGGAAGCTTGATTAAAATTGTGGTTACTTCACGGATGGTATAGTGGTTTAAATGGTCGTTTCGCCACTTATGTATATAGGGTGTCCGGTAATTAATGGATAACTTGAAATGTCTTATAGTAGAAATGATGGCCGTTCAGAAAAAAATGGAAAGCAAATGTGCAATAACTAGTCATACTTTTGACTGTCTATCTATTAGCATAATTAGTGTTAAATAATAAAACAACAAAAAACCGATGGAATTCATTCATTTATGGTCGTAGTGTACAAGAAAGTTAAATAAGGTAATTAAAATAATAGTCATATCTCAGGTAGTAGTTAGGATAGATATTTTTAATATTTTTCTAAACGGCCGGCGGCGGCCATCCATTAATTACCGGTCACCTTGTATAAGAAAATATAAACATACGATAGGGTAAGTCACACTGCGGAGTGTTGTGGATCGAATCCCACACGGGACATAAAAATTGTAATTCACATGTCTGTTCCGAGACTGGGTGTTCTTTTTGTTCGTTGTCTGTATAGTTGTAAATTCCCTCGCAACACAGAAACTACTACGGGCTTACGAGTACGAGCGTGACTGATAAAAGCTAAAAAAAAAAACAGTTTACTTGAGCTGGAAATCGAATCCATCATCTCAGAATCAACCATAATCATAAACGCGAACTTACGCCAGGAAATCATTATCATTAGCGGTTTCCGCACGGCTTATTCAAATAAAGAGGCGCCAATAAGATTCACAATGCATACAAATCGGTTCGTAACAACTGGAAAGGAAACGTACATATGTACGACTATTGCATATTATCATCGCGATGATGCTATCATCTGTTATCGGGTGCTAGATCACTATTAAATTGTCATTATATTAAATACTCACTGTTATACTTTCGACATCCCCTTCGTCCTTTATTGTTATTTGTTTTGGCTCTACGCCAAATCTTTTGTTACCCTTGCGACAGGACTTCAATGATCTCATACAATATTATAATTAATCACAAAAGGGAATAGATACACTAATTCGATAAGTCATTCTCATATATCGTGTGATTATGAATCTAGAAGATATTGAATGCGAAAAAAACATTAGGAACGTAGATAAGACGACTATAAAATGTAAAAACACCTTAGTCTCCCCGTGAACATGGCTGCTGTAAAGCAACCGAAACGTCGGGGCAAAGTGTAAATTCAAATATAAATAGTTTTAATTAAAAAATATATTGCTTAAATAGTAGTCAAGTTCAATAGTAGTGTTAGACTTTTCAAAATTATGTAATAGTGTTATAAAGTAAAATAAACAACGCGACAAAATCCGTATAAAGTGTTTAATTTCAATGGTAGTGGTTTTATTGTGATTTGGCTTTCCTCCTCGCAGTTTGGGGCCCGAGGGGGAGTCATGGCACAGCGACTTAGGCTTTCTATATGGACCATATGTCAGGTTTCCATTGAAAAGATCCTTAGAATTACCGGGGATCGAAACCATAAAAATATATAAAACAATCTGTGACATGAATATTTAGCGTAGTCAATACCGTTTTAATTATATACCGTAGCTCAGATCAGACAAGCAAACGCCACTTCTCTCTGAAAATATCAGAACAGATATTTCTAATCAAAATACAATGTTTTGAACATTGTATTTTCCTTTTGATTACACGCTGTATAATATCCCGTATCTAACAGTAATCTAAGTATCACTAAACGCATTTGTTTGTTGAAGGTGTAACACGCGACGTTGATATTACCGAAGGGGTTCCCTTAAGTAGTAGACAGTGGTGCAATATGTCTGGCCATTGCTCCCCAATGACAGCTTTATAGGTGTATGTTAGAGGGTGAAAAGCCGTTGCTTTCCGGGCGAAACCCCAAGCTAATAACTCCAGGGTGGTAAATTAGATTGATTTCGATTGCACCAACTGAAAATCCGTTTTTGTTTCTTTATTTTTCTTTGTTGTGGTGTTGTGGGTTTCAAACTAAACTGAAATATTTGTAGGTTAGTCAAATAGACATACAGTACGTTGATGTAAAGTTGTGTGTGTGATGGGATGTGTTGAAGAGATGGGATGACCAGGAATAAACGGATTTCTGTGATATTAGTAGTATTAGATATGCTCTTACTTTTTAAGTGGCAATAAACTTGAGGTTATGTGTTTTGTTTATAAAACACTAGCTATGCCGTGGGTTGGTTATCTATCTGAATGATAGATACTATATGTCCTTTTCTGTACCTTTGACAACGTGTTTGCGGAATATCATGATGATTAGTCAAGTAGTTAAGGCGTGAACACGAAACAAACAAACAAACAAATTCAAGTTCGCTTTAATTATATTAAATTAAGAGTAACAATAAAAATATTAATATTCTTTTGTTCTGTTAATTTAATAGCTACTGTATTCAATTACGTGGGTGTATGCAAATATTATGTTATTTATAGTAAAAACGGAGCGCTAACCACAACGATCACATGCATGCGTGCAGCGATAAGCGATCATTAGGCACCATATCTTTACATTTTTATGATAGCTATGAAATTAAATGAATACCAAATGAATGAAAGAATAAAAATGAAATTCTCCATTGAAGTCCTCGTTATCGGTTGACTTCATGTTATTTTATATGTATATATATGTTGTAAGTAATATAGTCCCTGTGCAATCAAAAACCGCGAAAAATATTTATTTGTTCGTATATATTATTTTTACTAAGATATAGCATTTTATTGTTTGTCGACTGATATTAGTATATTCAAGCCGATAATTAAACAACACTTACAGCTTACGCAAAAACCACGGTGAATCCGAAAATGCCAGATTCAATATTGTGCGTTTGTTTCGATGTTTAAATAATATATCAGTAAGATGTTTGAAATGTACATGAAATTTAAAATCATTTCTTTGAAGACGGTACAGTGGTATTTTTTTAAAAACGACTTTCTTTTTCTGCATAATTCCTGTGTCACGGGGGACTTTACAAACATTCAAACAACGGACACAAAGAACGCCCAGACTTGGAAAAACTATTTGTGAATCACACCAATTTTAGTTTCGTATAGAATTCGAACCCAAAATACTAGGCGCGGCGGCAGTGGCGAGGCGACAACTTAAACCACTACACAACCGTGCAGTCAAAATATACCTTGCAGTTCTATGACCACACCTTTTTGTTACACGCTGTATACTGGGTGTTTCTTAGTATAGTGAAAACCTCCCAGGGGGTGATTATACTTGTTATATAGCGAAATTGCAAAAAAAAAACAGCTGTTCCATAGATTTTGTCGAGGTCAATGTACAATTTTGTATGGAACAGCTGTTTTTTTTCGCGATTTCAGCAATATCCCAGGACAAAAGTTGTTTATAATAACAACTATAATCACCCCTAAGAGGTTTTCACTATACTTAGAAACACGCAGTATAGTTTGTTATATATCCAGTTCCATAATTTAATCCACGATATAAAATACAAAATAAGTTCCGTTTCATCAAAATTTGTACTAATCATAGGATTTTAAATACGGCTTAGCCAGTTTAGGGCACTTTGTGTTATGAAATTCAGAGGATTGCGGTTTTAAGAGCTCTGTGGCATAATGGTAGTGGCAGATAGCTTTATCATTTTGTAACTATTATTTAGCTTTTGTATTAGTTTGCTCTAATTTACATTACTTCAGCTTTAAAAGCTTATCAACGTGTTTCAAATTATATCTGTTTAACCTTGAGATCATGTCTGATGCTTTGAAAAGACATTTATTACTTAACTAGAGTACCTCGCAATTTTACCCACGTTTATAATTTAAAAAAAACTAAAATCATGACTAATAGTACCAAAATACGACTATAAGTAGAGGTTAGGGAAATTGCATATGTCCAAGAATATTTATATCTGGGCCAGGTAGGCTCTTTCCAGTCGAGACAAGAAAAAGAAATTGCCCGACGTATCGGAAACTCCTGGAAGAGCTACTGGTCGATGAAGGTTCTCATGAAAAGAGACCTTCCCATGTCTCAAACGTAAGCTCATGGATATGTGCATTCTTCCCATTCTCACGTATGGTGCACAAACATGGTCTTTAACTGGTCAGCAGAGGTCCACGCTAGAGGTTTGCCAGCGAGCCATGGAGCGTAGTATCCTAGGAGTACGGTTAACGGACCGCATTAAAAACTCTACACTACGCTCCAAAACACAAATCGCAGACGTCATCCAGAAAGCCGCCAAACTCAAATGGGATTGGGCTGGACACGTTTGCTGTATGCCGCAGGAGCTTTGGGCTAAAATCAGCACAGATTGGATCCCAGACGGTGCTAAGCGGCAACGTGGTAGACGAAAACGTCGATGGCAAGACGAATTAACTTTCTACAGGAGAGACTGACGCAAACTAGCGCATAATAGGGATATGTGTAAAAGCGGGAAAGCCTGTTTTGTCCCACTGCAGGGCAAAGGCCTCCCTTTGCCCAACTTTGGACAAAACAGGCTGAAAATAAAATAAATAAATAATTATAATTTTTGCGACGCTCCTGTGTCTTGAAGTGAAACATTATATAGCCTACGTTACTTCTGGGTAACATGGCATTCTAATGTTAAAAGAATTAGTTTAACTTCAGTTTTTAACGTGTAGCTCAGTCATATTAGGGGTTTCACCTCGGAATGAGAGATAATAAGCTGTAAACTCATATATACCTTCATTTTGGTGTTCTAAAACTTGTCTCAAAAGTCTCGGGTTTTTACTGATATTCACGGTTGACCTTGCATTGCAGTGAGAATGGCTGAGCGCTGCGGACTCTCCGCCCTCTATCTCAAAAACGGTTGGATGAATGAAAAAATTCTTTAAACCAAATTTGTTGCAAATTTTATGCTCTACAACTTTATAATACATGTTAACATCATTGGAGCTATAGAAACCGAGATACTCACGAAAAACTGTTTTTGTGACCTTTGACCTTGAATAACTTACGGTGCAGACACGAGATTTTATGAGACTTTTGAGACAACTTTTAAAACACCTAAATGAAGGTGTATACGAGTTTACAGATTATTATCTCTCATTCCGAGATTAACCCCTTTTTTCTGCTTATTCGACTGGACTACTGAGGGAGCCACGCTTCGGCACGAATAGGCCCGCTCGACCGGGGTGATACCACGGCCTCACAGAAAACCGACGTGAAATAGCGCTTGCGTTGTGTTTCGTCGAGTGAATGAGGGTACCGGAGGCCCGGAGGTGTTAGGTATATATATAGCACACATAGTTTAATATATATTATAAGATATTTTAACTTATACTAAGTTCCTACAGAGTTGGTCTATATCAATAAACGACTAATTAAATATTAATATTTGGTTCAATTAAGCAGTTTAGCTTAAAGTGAAGTTATTTGTGTTGATATTAATATCTTCTTCTATAGGAATATATAATCAATATTACTAGGTCATGGGGTCCCAGTGTTTGTGCTTTATATAGAGAAATAGCAAAAAGGTTGATCGACGCTTCACGTGGCCAGAGGCCTGGACTTTATTTCGCGGAAAGAATAAGCATTGTAATTCATCGTGGCAATGCTGCCAGTCTTCTGGGCACACTACCACTCGACTGTGATGCGGAGGAATTCTATGACGCCTATTAGAGGGTTTTAGTTTTAGGTTTTCCTCTTCCTTTTTATTTCTATCACATAAGATTATGGGTATAAGTTAGTTTTAAAGAATTACATAAATTGATAATACTCATCCTTACTAATATCATAAATCCGAATGTGAGTATGTTTGTTTGTTTATTTATTTGTTACGGTTTCACGCCTTAACTATTCGACCGATCGTCATGAAATTTCGCATACACGTTGTCAGGGATACAGAATAGGACATAAAGTACACTGAATCCAGAAAAAGGGCTGTTTCTAAGCTAACCCACATTTACGCGAGCGAAGCCGAAGGCAAAATCTAGTATATAGTAAATGTCCAAATAATTTAAAATAAACAATATCATCAGCTGTAGGAATAACTATCGAAGGATAAATATAAAGATTGTATAGTTCGAAATGTTTTATATGCACATACCACTTTTACTATTAGTCGATTTTATAGGCCCACTTTAATTTTACCATTTTTATTTATATTTGATCGGTAGAATAATACTTCCAAAATAAACTGCGATCAAATCGTTTAATGTCAATTGCAATCCTTGTTTGATTTCAATAATTTTAGAATACGTTTGCAAATAAACTTCAATGTAAATATCAATACAGTTTGTTTTTATTCAATAACTAGCTTTTGCCCGTGGCTTCAGTCGCGTAAAAGTAGATTAAGTTATGTTATAAACTTATTACTTACTAAAAACCACTAAAACACAAAACATTAAAAAAAAGTTACACTTTAAAAATCACAATCAACAAAGAATCCCAACGCAATACTGGCTCAATACAGAGCTGTCAAAATAAAGTCAAGAGTAGCGTTTATGGAACGCCAAACCCGATCCCGATTCCACTTAGTTCTCAAAATGTGCACCCAATTTGATAACAATTTGGCGCTAGTGTCGAACTCAAGAATACGACGTCACAATTCCAATGTCGATAGATCGGAATTGAAATCAAGAGTAAGCCCCAGTTATGTAAATATTACCTTTTTATTATTATTATTTACGATATATATTACGATAGCTTAGTGGGGAGACAGACAGACTGCAATGCAGAGGTTCTCAGGTTCAAACTCACGTCGCCCACCTCCGACTTTCGGAAGTTACTCGTATATGATTTTTCGAAATTATGTGCGTATTGATTGACAATTATCGCCTGCTCCGTGCCTCAAAAAGCACGTTAAGACTTCGGTCCCGGCTGCCATGAACATCTATGGCAGTCGTTATTGGGAAATCAGTTCCCTATAATATCCTGACACTGGTCTAGCCTTAGGGTATCGTTAGCCTTCGGGTTACGGAGGTCAGGTGGTAGCCGCTCCGTCTAAAAACTGATATCCAGTCAAATCCGGTTAGACCAGAAAAGCCGACCCCAAGTGACTTGGGAATAATAAAGGCTAGGGAGAATTGAGAGGTTGATATACGATTTTTTTTAAATTTTATGTCTAATTATTCGAGTTTATTATTTGTGTGGTTAAAAATTAATATTAGGTATATCAATAAATAAATACATTTAAATCTATGTAGAATATATTAATAAGCTGGACTGTAATCGTGTAAATATGTAGATATAATAAAATTAAATCTTTTCTGATCGAATTAACTCAATTATAAGTATCACACAACGTGCGTATCTCCGCTTCTACTGGCTAAAACTAAACGAAACATAATCTTAATTTTATGTTAAACCTCAGGCTACTAATCCGTGAAAGACGCATCGAAATCTGTTATGTAGTTATTTTTAAGCTGGCGTAAACAAATAGGTACGCAGATAAAAATGACAAATTTATTGTTTCTTTTTCAGACCATTCTACATTTAAAAAGCGATTCCAATTTTGTTCTTAAAGCTGTGTCCAATTTACCGACCAGAAGCCATATCGAAACAGCTTTAAAGAAGCTGTTTCGATATACATTGTTATAAAACTGTATCGTTTACGTGTAAACGATAAACTTGTAGTCCATTCCCTAGCCTACATTTGCACTTACTTATTGACAAAATTCAGAAACAAACCTTTCTCCGAAAACAGTACAAAGAGACTAAGCACTCCTATTTTGTGATAATTCTGACATTTTTGTTTCGCTTCGTTTGCCATCGTCACTTTATTCTTATACTTTAGATGTTAGTTTAAGGTGTCGTTAGCTTGACCTTTCTTAAGAAAGCTTCTGGTTTAATAATATAAATTTCACTTAATGCTTCTCCGACAAACGTTTTAATACGCACATTAAGATACTATGACGATGCATATCTTCGTTAATCTGATTTTGTCCAATCGTTTTATATACTCAGCCATCTTACCATGCTTTTCTTAACTCCTTCTGCTGTCTACTGCTGATTCTTAATTCTATACATATATAATACATAATACATATCACACATATATAATACATATTACACGCGGCTTCGCTCGCGTAAATGAAGGTTAGGTTTCTGAATGAAAGATACCTTATGTGCTATTATGTACCCCTGGCAACCTGTATGCAATATTGCATGATGATCAGTCGAGAAGTTACCTAAGCCGTAAAACTGTACCATCAAATAAATAAACGAACAAACTCACTTTCACATTCATAATATTAGTTAGGATACGAAGAGTTAAGAAATAGTTAGAATAAGAACAGAATAATTAAACTAAAATAAAAACCACACTTATTATGAGAAATCCCTAATAATATATTCTTATTTATCAATTAAGTGAGTCAATGCCTGTCGGATGCTCCTAGCAGGTCAACGATTAAATGGGATTACTGTATCTGAGAACACCAGGCGCTTTCTCGACCTACTTCTATAGAGAAAAATGCCTGAAATAAACTACAGGATGTTTTGTATCTAACCTCGATTCCTTGTAGTAATTGAGTTCTAAGGTGTAATTGAAATTATGATTTTCAACGATATTCTGCGGGTCCGTAAAGGATTAAAATTTAACTACATGTTTTATGTAGTTGAAACCCGTTGAGTTCCGAGTAATGTGAGTAAACAGTAACTGTAGCTTAAACGTTTTATGTTTAAATTTTAATTAAACGGCTTCTGTGAACCGCAATTTCATTTCCAAAAGTATACGGAATATTAATTTAAGCTAAAAGAGATATTCAAATCTTTTGGCCACTTATTATACCTATCTGGGCAAAGCAATCAATTACTACATATTTTAGAACAAAGTCCCCCGCCGCGTAAATAACGCAATAAACTCAAAAACTGCTTAATTTTTCATGCGGATTTCGCCAATAGATAGTATTCGTCATTCATGAGTTTGAAGTGTATAATTATACATTTAAAACTTATTAAGGTTTTATAATACCCGTGCAAAGCCGGGGCGGGTCGCTAGTAAATTATAAACGTTTGATAGTTGTCTCTTCATTAATTATGCCGTATATTTCATTATACATATATGTATAACTTTTTTCATGGTCAATGAATAATGAAATCTAACATTTTTATAATAATTGGTGTTGTCAGCATTTTGTAACTTTTATATTTAAAGTTGTGTTAGTGCCAAAAAATTATAACCCACTCCAATTACCCTGTCACCAACGTATTAAGAATACGATCTTAAATATGATTACTTATCATTGACCTGTTTAATGACCCCATTTTCTATTGACGTCATTACACATAAACATACAAAACTACAAAATTTTACTTTTATCTAAAATTGAAGTTATGACAACTTATTGAAAGAAATATACACCTACTTACACTAGGTAATAAAACTGTACCAATAGAGCGTAGGTGGCACATCTAATAAATACAAATATGAAGTACGTTTATTCTGCTTTGAAAATATGTAATTTAGCAACAACAAAAATAATTTGATTTGTCTGTGAAACACTCTTAAGCATGTTTACCGATTACGTAAATATTTGCCAAACTTTCCTGTACTAATGATGGAAATATAGTATTTTCATCCACACTGGGCACGTGTTGTTCAAGATCTCTTTGCAACATCCCTACTCCTTCAAGTTGAGAAAAGGTCCTTACATTCACCTTGATCTCTTGAGTATCACTTTCTGTGTCAATAATAACGTCGTCAAAATAAGAGGCTGCCCACTCAGCTATTCGAAAAATTTGCAAATAACGATGTTCGCTTTGTATAGGCTGTGAAGTATGAAACCCACTTGTTAAATTGTATAGGTTTCGTATTTATAACCCCTGTATTACTCAAATATATAAAATGCTCCGTACTGACTTGACGGAGTGTTGAAAGTGTCATCTGATGTCAGAAACGTGACATTGGTCGACCAGCCCACTTCACTTTAGAATAGCGATGTGCAATTGCTACGATAAAACAATGTGAATATACGAATAGTATTCGAAATTTGTATAATCCCGTATACGAATGCTGATATTTTTTTTTGTTTTTGTTTTATTCGAATCTTGATTTGATGGTGGCACTCTTGATTGATTTATAGGTGGTAGTTGATAGATCAATCGAGAATTAGTTAGAGAATTAGTTTGGGCTAGATGGTGTTGTGTGTATGTGATAGAATAGAATAGAAGACGATATTCTCGTACGCAGTGACAGTGAACAATAAATTCAGACGAAATTGATGACCTATGTGGTAATATTTTATAATCCCATGATAGCCATAATATCCTTTATTTATATTATTGTTATAAGCAAAATGATCTCCTCTGCGGTGGACGACGATGTTTTTGTAGATATTTCTATTCATATTTCTATGCCTCTATGCCTTCACGTCGCCGCGCCGTGTTAACAACCTGATGGTATTTATTTACATTCATGCTTCCAGCTAAATGTATGTAAATATGTAATGAAATAATCAGTCGATATCAAAGATAATTAATGCATTTGAACAATTATAAATGTTTCGAATATTTTGATTAGTTTTAAGATTCCAATATTTCGAAATATTACCTTACTTACTTTATCAAAATCAAAGGATCCTAGATGGTACCAGATGGAATTTACAGATCTATTCCTGATCTTCAGAAATAGATTTTTGTAATTTTACGTCAGTGTCTAAAACTATATATAAATACCATACTTCACGTTAACTACAGTTAATATATTAACATATTTGAATTCTCAACTATTCTTTGATCCTATAATAACATAGAACATGTCGATGTATTATTTGGATAAAGTGAGCCCTTTCCTTTGTCCGCCTCCTTTTCGGAATAATTTCTTTTCTTTCATCTCTGTTATTGATTTAGTTATTTTATACAACTTCATAACTTGTTTTCCAATAGATAAACGAGTAGACAGCAGGTACTAGCAACATTAGCCAATGCATAAAGTACAAGAATTTGCATAATATATGCTCGTACTACCTGTAACAAAAAGATTTTGAAGAATTTTTCAGTTTTTGCTGGCATGTGATTCTTGCTTCATATGCCGGCGAAGTTCTTCAAAATCTTTTTAAGTGTGAATATCACAGCACAGACGGCATAGAGGTTTAACTGATGGCCTTGCCATTGCTACCAGACTGAGTATTTTGGGTTCGGGACAAAAGTTTGTGTGATGCACAAATAGTTGTTCGAGTCTGGGTGTTCCTATTTGTTCGTAATTGTAATGTTTGTAAAATCTCCCGTGACACACGATTTATTCCAAGCTAGGGAGTTGACTCTTTAATAAAAAAAGATTAACGAGGAGCTAAAAATAATCATAATAATAACAAATAAAACAACATCTATGTTGTCCATTCCAAAGATATGCACGAATTTATGCTATAGGCATACTTTTTGAGGTAGAATACATCGATATTGCAGAAGCGTGCTTTTTAGGCTCAAAGGAACGTTAGTTAGTTGAAACGGTAGAGTATTGACACCACAGCAGGATTTATCCTTACCACCTTAAAACATTTCCATCCAGCATAGTGCGCTCTTACCGCTCATGTTTTTCCACGTATACGCAGGCTCTAACGAACTACCAGTCCTTGTCCCTCGATTGCTACACAAAAGGCAGACTATCATACTAGACAGCACCTTAGCTGTGCAAACTCCTGACATAACTCGAATCCATCGATGGCGGCTACCACTTACCTGTAGGTATGGCGCTAGCCTCTCAGCCAATAAGTGCAATAAAAAAAAAGAATCGTAATCATATTTAGTTTAGATAGACCTCGTAGATTTTTATATTTTATGTACTAGATATGTTCACGGCTTTGCTCGCGTAATTGTAGGTTAGGTTAGTAACAGTACTTTTTTCCTGATGAAAGGTATCCTATGTCCTTTTCTGTTTGCCAGACAATGTGTATGCAAATTTCATGATAGTCGGTCGAGTAGTTAAGGCATGATAGCGTAACAAACAAACTAACATTCTTATTTATAATATTTGGATGATGTTTGTTTATATGTATGTCCTGTGCGTTACTTTATTTTTTGTAGAGAAGTCAAGTCAGTAATAAAACACATTTTATGATGTCCATGTACCTGCGGGATTATCAGTCTACTACTAATAAATAATGAAACCTACAAAAATTCCAACACATACAGTATGTTATGTGTTCAGGGAACTTAAACATTGCTGGTAAAATGTGGGTGTAATATACGTTTGCTTAACCCTCTAATATAAATAGACGTAAGCTGTGTTAAATATTATTATATTTACAATAAGGGCAACATTTTATTCGCAGAAAGGACGTTATTTGATCAGCTTAAACCATAAGTAGCCTAGTTGTAACATATTTATTACATATTTGCTGAATGTCTTTATGTAATTAATCTGTAGTATGTCTCATCATTGTAACAACATTTTTCTTGACGTCAAAAAGGTTGCCATTTGATGTACCTATTAGTCCCTATTTGTATTCAATCTATTTTCACAATGTTACAAAGTTATACCTGATATAGATAAGATAAATGTTATGAGTGGCAAAACTAAAATCCAGATATCCCATAATATAATATACTCATTAAAAATTCTGTGTTAGTAATTAAATTAAGTCATCCACGATACTTGATGACGCCGAAAACTTTACAAACATACAAATAATGGCTACAAAGTACTACAGACTCAAAACAATAATTTGTGGATTTGAAATTTTCTCACTACGCCTTCGTGCAATCGATTTCATTCTAGCTCATACATATATAAAGTCCATCCATAAATATGCTAGAATTAATAAAGAACATTATAGAAAGATCCATAGCAATAAAACAATGCTTTAAAAGAATTAATTACAACATTGCCATTCGATTATCATAATTCGGATCCCCTAAGAAACGTACTCCGCATAAAAATAATGTGTCAATGTCGTTTATTATAGATGTTCATTATTGTAATATGTGATGTATATACATCACATATTACAGTAATTATCCATGATGTCTTGCTATCCCTGAGAGGATGTCCAATCGGCGATACCTAGACATTACACATCGTGACAGGGTCATGCAATGACTAAATACGTCATGTACCCCCAACCACCCCCAACAAACATAGCAATTAAGACATATTGTAATATAAGTTTTGAAAAAAGAATCGCCAAATTTGACAGTGGAACTTTTTAAACTCTTAGATTTAAATAGAACAAATATTTTGACGACCTACTTTTATGTGTGAATATTCGTTTTGATGTCCTACTTTTGGGTACCTATGAATAATAGCTACAAATGTAATATCGACGTTTGGAAAGACAACACTGTTTACTAAATATCAACAATTATATAATTCTGGCATTAAATTACGAGATTTGTAAGTTAACTATCACATTTGTTACATAGCATATGGTATAGCATAATGACTGTATGAAAGGCTCGGCGGGCAACGGTTGCCTCACCACTGCAGACGCAAAGAGTGTTCTAAATTTGAATTCACAATTATTTGTGTGATTCAAAATTAATTGTTCTGAATTCGGGTTTTATTTTTTAATTTAAGTTAATTGTATTTTTTTAAAGTCCCTTTAGACACAAGCTTCGATCCACAGTGCGTGAGTTGTCTATTAAAAATAAATAAAAATACTTATACAAGAAACTGTCGTAAGAAATAAATTAGACTTTGCCAATTATATTATCCCTAAGGACAAATGGCAAAAATCCAATCTATTCAAGATATTTATAAAAATAATACGTATTGACTATGTAATAGATAATTTAGGTTGCCTATACACGATAAAACTTACGAAAAAACACTTTAAAGGCAGGAATAACTTTCGAAATGATTATTGTTTTTGTATTTTCTCCAGCTGCTCATATCACACTGAAGAAAAACATATCATTTAAATCAAAAGAAATATAATGATATAAAGGAAGTGACATGCCACAGATTTGACGAAAAATATCACATACTTTGAGTATGTAAATAAATTTAATATAATATTTTCCTACACGGTTATACAGAAAATATTCTTAAGGGTAGTATCACCCTTATAACACAACACCATTACCGCGACTCAAATTCCGGTATATATGAAAATAAAGGACAGGAAAATATCAGCTTCGCAACTAACACGTGGCCCACCCAATTTTTTTAAAACGTTAGACAATGTTTCATTTTCCGAATAAACAAAAGTATGTTTACCAGTTTACCAGAGAATATTATCGCAAATTGAATCGTCTTAATCACGTTTTACCCTCAGGAAAATTATTAAAACATGCGTGTATTAAAAGTACCTTTACTAGGTACCTTCACCAACGTAAATAAGCCCAGATATGGATTCGTACCCTCACTCATTTATTATTAAAGACTTAACTGGTAATAATTAAAATAAAACAAAGGCGAATTTTAAGCTAAAGGGCGCACAACCACTGAAATTTCCCTACTGAGAAGCGTCTGAATGTCTCAGTGCAATTTGAACAGTGACGGGACGCGGGCGCGCGCACCTCGCTCTCATAAACTCGCACGTTCCACGCAAACTTGTAAACTTGTTGAGATAATATCAAAATAATAATATTAAAACGATACAGTAACTGACAATGTGAAACTGTGAATATAGTGAAATGTTCTCGTGAAGTTTTCGTCTATACTGTGCAACGAGGATTTTTACGTGTTGAGGTAACAATTGTTTATGTAATTTTGTCTTATGTATCATGATATGTACCATCCATATATCGAAACGCTCTTGTTATCGAGTGACCCCGACGTTGAGACGATGTTTGTTCAATTTGTTAATGCTACGATTTATTGCCGTATCACTTTTTAAGGACGTGCGAAAATCATTGAGCTATTACTGTTTTATATAGTAGCCCTGATCACTTGTACAATCAAACAATTATATAACAAATTACTAAGTTGTATTGTGTTACAAACAATGGGTTGCGATTATTACGTACATAGGTTATGTAAAAAAAAACTATCAAATTAATTACATTGCCATCTTAGGAATAAGGTTTAACATTAACATAGCAACAATGTATCATAATATTTGATCGGACATGTAGGTACTCATATATCGAAAATATATTATGAGTATATTTTAAAACATTCAACTGATTGAAACCATGCTTTGGTTAATACTAGGAAAATTTTATTATCACTTGCTCTGGATTAAGTAGGTAGGTTTCTTTTTTAAGCGTTATTATTGTATATCTTATTGAAATGTTGTTAAGAAGTGTTGCCAACACAAAAGTTGTGACAGAGACTGATAAAATAAAAAGAACATTAATATCTGCCAACTAATTATAGGACACACTCGCAGAAATTAACCCGAACTTCCATCAATACTTATCAGAAAGTTGTCATTGGTACACAGAGGTGTTAGGTAAACTTTATATGAAAAAGTATCTGGATGACTTAGTTATATTTTTATATGGTATTTTCTCGAATATTTTGTGTAAGACTCGCAAGCTTGTAGTAGATATTAACAGGTATTTAAAATAGTCATGGCAGCTCCCTAAATAACTTAAAGGCTGAGCAGTAATTTATTATTAATAATAACTACTTACTTATTAATACTAATAATTCTGACCAATAGTATCTTATATTAATATACAAATATGTATAGTTTGCATAATATAAACGATAATGAAGACATTGACAATGATGATAACGTTTTTACGCGTGACTTAACTTTGAATAATATTTAGATAATAGGTACATGTTCTAAATTTGAAAAACGTGATAGAATAAATAACGTTCATAACGTACACCTTTTTTTTTTATTTTCTCATTTTGCTGTAGGATCCGGCTTGGCTATATAAACTCTTTACATTACTGGAGTCCATGAGTGGCGGTAATAGCTTATCATCGAATAGGCCATTAGCTAGCATGATATTATACAAGAAACAAGAATATTCTAAATATTAGGCAAGACATGAATATTAATTATTATTAGTCACACTAATATTCTATAAAATCGAAAGTTTTTACTGGACGAATGTCAAAATTGTTTAAGAAGCTTGCTCAATGCCAATAGTCGGCATGTAAATTTGATACCCAAACGGCTCAAAAAATTTGGGTCATCTTTAAATAGTTGCTTCTAATTGTAATGTAAATGTAGATTTTATTTATGAGTTCAATGTTAGAAAAGTATCTTGTATTCCCGTCATTCGTAACTAATGTCATCAATGAAACCATTTATAGTAAGGAATATTGGTAAATACTTCTCTTAAAATAAATATGATTAACTAGGCGATGTAATGGTAGAAAATAAGACTGTTGTGTTTAAGGTCTCAGATTCTGTATCTCGGACCTAATCGGGCAAAATGTTATTGGGTTATCCTATCAATAAATTCTTAATAGAATCGGAGTCTGGAATTTTAGCCACTAGAATCACACGGAATTTATGCTATATTGTATAATTGCTCATTGCAATATCATGATATCATAATAAATAATTATATTTTGTATTTATTTTTATCAAGGTATATCATAATCATTCATCGGAAAGAGATCCAATATATCGTATTGTTTATCGATTAATAAACAGAGAACTTTTCATTCATAGTCTTAGGCATAGAAGCATTAGCTGTCATAATACGTGCAGCAACTACATATGCGCTTTAATAACTTGAATCATATTAATTAATGATTACAACACTAGTAAGTACACTTGGCAGTCACCAGACGTGTATAGGTACTTGCTTGTTTATCTGATATATACTATTACAAGTTGATGAAATAAAAATATATCTTAACCTCTTGAATGCCAGTCATCTATGGAAGATGTAATGCATCTTGCTTTCTGTGTTTGTGTTTATTGTGTCTGTTTAGCGGTAGACAACAGGTTAAGATGAAAAACGCAATGATAAGTATGAATAGACACATTATAATATGCAATTTTAATTAGTCAATTATCTATTGATTCGGTTTGTTATAGTACGATTCAGTTTATCTCTAAAGAGGCGGTAGTTCAGTATATAAGACATTGGACTAGCGATCGAGAGGTCTTGGGTTTAAAACCCAGTTAATGTACTGTCAAAGAGAAACCACGTAAGTCTAGCATTTAGCTTAGCTGGAGGCGCAAACAAGACAGAATAACATTTGACAGTCAACATTATCAATGTAAACTTAATCACTCGATTAAATGTTATTTTGTACGATAAATGTAGCTACGTGATGTAGTTACGTTCATTGTTCTAAGTCAATAAAGGTGCCTACTACAATACGATATTTGTGTTCATTCAGTAATCGGAAAACAACTGTTTATTTTTATAACAACTCTAGCTTTTACGTTAGTAATATTTTTTGCTTTAAAGCCTATTTTAGGATTTAAGTTTTCTTTGAACAGAATTTTATGAAAATTTATGAGTTATTATTTGTAAAAATATAACAAGCATCTACTTGTTATATTAATACCTAATTGGGTACCTTGTTATATTAAACATTTCGCATTTGTAATTTCATTTATTTATTGAAAACTTGATTTAAAGATCCGTGCTTATTTATAAAAGCGTCTACAGGCGGTCTTAAATGCGATAAGCATTATTTACCAAGCTACCTTTGGTTGGTGTGAAAAAGTAATTTTTGATAGAAGCAATAATATTTATTTGAAAATCTGCACAAAGTAATTTAAGCAAAGTAGTATTTTAACGCATTACTATTGTGGTATGTATAATGCTTGCGATTTAAATGTATTACAATCATAATAAATTATAGTATGTTAGCAATTAGATTGGCAAGTCATCCTTAAAAATTCCTTCCAGTACATTTCCACAAATTGGCGCCGACATTAGCTAAATGAAAACAAATCGACACAGAATTATAAGCATATCTCACCTCTATCATTATCAGTCATATCGTCAGCCGAAACATTTGTTTACAATTCACTTCAGCTATCGCATCATTTTATTAGAAATCTCTATCATTCTATTAAACCCTGATGTGTTCCACTAAAGATAACAGCGTGAGTAACACAGCCTAGTCACACGCCAGACCGTAAAAATACTCGTAAAATGGCTCAGAGCTCGTTAAGCCAAGCACTTCCCGTGGCCGGCGATACAATAAAGTTACTTATTGAAATAACCACACCTTACTTTATTCTATCACACATTGTGGGGGCCAGCGTTCTTTATTACATACTCAACTGGCTGTAAAGGAGTGGACTGAAAATTGCTTTATATAGATAGAAAATTAACGCGTATCTGCTGTATTATACATCAGGTACTTGGAAAATATATATTTACACCTCATCCTTGCTTCTACTTGGAGCCAAAATTTACCACGTGCTACGGTCCAACATAGCTCTTTTTAAATTTATTTGCATTACATTCTTTACAATCAGTGGGAGATCAACGGTCTTTTTTTGTCTCTCTATTTTATTCGGTTAAAATGGTAAAGATATAGAAGACCGTTGGACAGCCACGCATAGGTGTCGAGTTGGATGCCAAGGTGCGCATCTCTGACTTTTCGAAGTTACATGCGTATTAAATAGATAATTATCTCTCGTTTTAAAGGTAAAGGAAAACATCGTGAGGAAACCTGCATATCTGTGAGTTCTCCATAATGTCCTTAAAAATATGGGAAGTCTACCAACCCGCATTGGACGAGCGTGGTAGACTATGGCCTAACTCTGAAAAGAGGCTCGTGCCCAGCAATGGGACAGTTTAATACAAGGCTGATATTATTTTTATCTTATTATTTACATTCCTTATATAACAATAGCACGTCGGCTTAAGGTACTTTGTAACTGGCTTTTCCCAAGAATGTTGACAATCTGTAGGCAATAAAAATAATTTCAGATGACTAAGCATATAGTATGCTTAGTCAATGTATGACAGAAAATCTTATTCACATCGAACATTCCTTCTACGGATGTTTATACCAATCAACCATAAAATCGATTCGGTTATAAATTGATTTCATAAATACTAGATATAGCAACTGTCTATACGATTTCTCTCTTAAATGTAAATGTTTTATAACATATTCTGACATTAAATTAAATTGATAGATAATCGAATTGTTATCCTAACTAATATTATAAATGCAAATGTAACTCACATTCGCTTCTATTTGTTCGATTGTTTGTTACGCTTTCACGCCTTAACTACTTTACCGATCATCGTGAAATTTCGCATACACATTATCCCTATGTACTGTCATAGATGCATTAAGTACTTTTCTGTTCCCTTGTACAGAAAAGTACATAGGATACCTTTTCTCCAGAAAAAAGTACTATTACTGAGAGATAGAAAAACTAGATTAACGGGAGCGAAGGTGCGGGCAAAATCTAGTGTTGTACAATTGATCTCGATATATAAGTTATGGCATATGACAATTCGATTATTGAGAATAAGAATCTATAGGATTTATGTCTGCAAATTGGCAACTAGCTGTGGTTTCACCCGCGTTTATGGTTACTGCGCCACCCCGTGGGTCGTAGCGTGATGTTATATAGCCTATAACCTTCCTCCATAAATTGGCTATCCAAAACTAAAAGAATTTTCAATTCAAATCAGTAGTTCCTGACATTAGCGCGTTCAACCAAACAAACAAACAAATAAACTAGTTGCGCCCCGCGATTTTACTCACGTAAATCCCGATGCCGTGCGAATATAGGGATAAGCCTATGTGTTAATCCAAGTCTTCAACTATCTACATACAAAGTTTCATCGCAATTGGTTCAGTAATTTTTGCGTGAAAGAATAACAAACATCCATACATCCATTTTCACAAACTTTCGCATTTATTATATTAGTAGGAAGTATAGATGGAATAGGCAGCGGCATAGTAATATGAAAGTTACTGTTTATACATATGGTATTTCGAAGACTCGTCATCGTTTAGGTGGTATAACGTTCACTGATAGAGATTAGTTTAACCTAAAAAATCGATTGATCAATCGATTTAAATGTTTAGGTAATCGATGATTCGTTTAATGTTGTGCAAGTCTGTGATTCACCCAAAATTGTCTAATAATATCAGATCAACCCAATACTTTTGTAAACCTTCTAATAATTGGTTATATCTGACCGTGCGACACTTCAGAACATAATGTTAGGTCATAGATTTAAAGTTATGATCTAGTTTATAAGAAAATATATGATATTAATCAGTTCAGTGCAATCAATTTTACAAAGTTAAGCTCTTCTGCAAACCTTTTAAAAGAATTTGGCAACAATATTGATTTTATACTGTTTTTGCTGAACGTGAAATGCTTCACAACGACTTATTTATATTATAAACAAATAAGTAAAATATATCATATTGTAACGATGTTTATTAATAAATTATTAAATGTAATTTGAACAATAATAATTTCAAACTTTTTCTGCTGAACGTGAAATTAATCATAATGGCTTATCTATACTAATATTACAATAAAAAAAGATTAGATTTTTTGTTTGTTTGTAATGATTTAATTCAAAAACTACTTAACCGATTCTTGCACGATTAGAAAGCTATCTTATCATCGAATAACATAGGCCATATTCTATGTAAAAAGTACTGTTTAACTTTTTTTGTTTTTACTTGTGGAGATGCATTGACGCATACCCCTCCGCGGGGGTGGGCGGATGATAATCATGCCTGGACTTAGTGTCTTTGCACAACATCAATTTAGCAACGTTATTCATATTAACAATTTATTTATGTTTTATGTTTCCCCCACGTAAAAAAGCATTATTATCATAATGCAAATTCTAGGCATGAAATGTATTGAAAATAGAGTTCCTATACAGTCTAATAAACATAGTGATTATTTTTTTTTTTTTTTTTTGAATGTAATTTATATTCACATTTGGCGTTTAATTAGGAATTAGATCATTTGTAATGTTTGTGACATGATACTAGATCGGCAGTCGATTTTGAACAATTATTATGACAAGAATTGATTCTTTTCTGTATCACAAATTCAAGTTAAATAAATTTAATACGTTCGTAAAATATAAAACAACTAGATTTTGCCCGCGACATCGCTCCCATAAATATTGGTCAGGTTAGATTACTAACATACTGTTTTCTAAATGAAAGCTAGCCTATATCCTTGTCAGGGGAAACGACATTTTATGATGATCGGACGAGTAGTTAAGGCATTAAAGCGTTAAAAACAAACAAACAAACTCACATTCTCAATCATAATATTATTTAAAATATAAAAATGGAATACTTAAAATTTCAATAATACCGTAAGTATAATACATATCGAACCGGTATAATTATCATTCTGAATAATAATGGGCCCTTTATCTGCTTAGAATTTAATTAACATAAAACTATCATTATTAAAACATATTTAATAATAACATACATAATAAAAATGTGTTGGTTTAAATTATCACTATCCAGTTAACAACATAATAAATGTTTCAAACATGGCGGTTTATCCCAAGAGAAACTTGAAATAAATAGCCTACGATATTATCGATTAGCCTGTATGTGCTTATAGCTTATTATCTGTAGTGATCTATGTTATAGAGAAGTGGCCGACGACATCTTGTGATCTCGAAGTTTAGTTCTGTCAGCAGTTTCTCACAGTTTGGAAACTCCGGAAATCTTTTGATCCAAGTTGAATGTACATATTTCTATACTTATTTGTTTTTCCGTCTGAACAAGACATCTGAAGAAAACCCTTTGTCTTGTGAGAATATGTCGTTAGAATTATATCTGGTTGCTTTATTATATGTCAAAAGCGATGTATTTGTACTTATATTTCAATAACGAAAGTAAGGCTGTCTGTGGGGTTTAGGTCTATATAAAGATTTAAACTGTTTTACTGTAATACAATTTCGAATAAAGATATCTTAAGGTAAGATAAAAATAAACGATGACGTGGGATAGATAGGGCTTTTTAAATAATATTTGACAGATAGTTATCTACTATATATAGCGACTGTTCATGAGAAATCTTACTTATAAAAGTTAGTTAGCGCTAAGAGTAAGTTTATCAATAGCTAAACAGTACAGAATTCTAAACAGCAGCAGTCCCTTGTTTAAATCTAGCTAAGAGACAATATGGCAGATTTTCCGATCAGCCGGGACAGATTTGACATTAACGTCAATCGTTTACGAAAATATAATTACATAAAAATGAAATTGGTGGTATATCGTAGATTAAAACTTTTTGAAGTAACAATGGTTCAGCGCAGTTTTCTTCGTAGTGCGTGATTTTCCCAATAATATCAAATAATTAAAAATTTTACGACGAAAGAAGACCTATGAAGTGTGGTTGAATCCGCTTTTCAATTTTTGCGATGCTGAATATCGTATCAGATATCATAATTATCATAAAAGAAAATATATGCTATATGATATAAATTTTAATAGTGATTTGCTAATACACTTAATTCCATTATGAGTATCCACTCGTGATTTGTAAAGATGCAAATAATTACAATGATTCGATGTTAACGACATTAGAACATCAAAACTCACATATGAAGTATGTGTAAGATAGTTTTAGTTTTATTTGTTAAAACATGAGTTATTACATGAGTAAGTTTTTATAAGAAAAATATTGCAAAAATATAATCGAACAAAAACAATCAGAAACTGAAGAACACTGGTATTTTGTTTATTGTTGTTAGTAAATTCACTTTTAAAAAAAGCATAGGACCGTTATTATTATTCATTAGAATACGCAGCAGTTTGTTATGATTATGTGTATTTAAAAATATACTGTACCTATTTCATCTAAATTGTGAAAATTGATATTTTTATTACCGTCTCTATCATACAAACCAGACGATAAATTAATTTTCTTATAGTTAGCTGGTTATTATATTTAATCGAAGTGATAATATACTCTTTCAATAATCAAACTCTTTGAATTACCTAAAGAAAAATTCAGTACACCATCTGTTATAGACAAGTTAAAGAAGCCATAGTTACTAAAACTTGAAAAATGGTTTATTATAGATGATGTATCACTTCCATTGCATTATTTAGTAAATTAGTTTGGTCAAACTCTATCGTGGCTATCAAATGTTGTAAGAATAAAATTCTAATTCGTGTTTTTGCGAGCTATCACTTGATAGACCGTTAAAATTGGTTTATAAGTAAATAAATGTTATTCTTTGATTAAAGGCATGAGAGCTTCTTAAATAAGAGTCAGTCAAGCAATGTTTAGCGGTATTTTTATAAGTAAGGCTGTATGTGTTTAACCCTATGTTCGACAATACAATGTGTTTTACTCTAAGCCTTCGGAGATGTAGAGATTTACCTACTACTTGCCGGAAGGCTTAGAGTTAAACTCATTCACAGTATTACAGTATATAATATCTATGACTAGCTGTTTCACGTTTATGATTTATGTTTCCTACCCTTGGCTCGTAGCGTGGTGTTATATATGTACACTAGATGTGTCCGCGGATTCACCCGCGTTTATGATTACTACGCTGCCCTCGTGGGTTGTAGCGTGATGTTATGTAACCTATAACTTTCCGCGGTAAATAGGCTATTCAACACTAAAATAATTTTTCAAATCGAACCAGTAGTTCCAGAGATTAGCGCGTTCAACCAAACAAACAAACTCTTCAGCTTTATAATATTAGTATAGATGTTACTTCTGGATAAAGTAGCTTGCTAATAGTGAAAAATTATTATAATCTGTTCAGTAGTTTTTGAGTTTATTCATTACAATATAAATACAAATATTTTCTCTTTATAATATTAGTGTAGAGTAAGTGTAAGTGGAATGACTATCCTTAAGTTAAGATAGATAAATCTGTATTATAATATTTGTTTGCTTTGACGGCGCAGCACTAGTATATGAAACTAAGGTCCAGAGGTGAGTTCGATAATCGGTTCAGGCAACGTGTACGTTATCCTAGTCGATTTTTCTGTTACTAATTATGAGTAGCAGCACAAAGTTTAGAATTGTAAAACCGTATCTTGCAAAATGTGGATGTAATTCACGAGTAAAACACATATCGCAAGCTACAGTTTAGGAGATATGGGTAGTAGTAGACCATGTATTATAAATACGCATATAGATTCACGCCTGTTTCCCAAAGGGGTAGGCAGAGACTACGGATTTCCATTTGCTACGATCCTGACACACTTCTCTGGCTTCATTCACTTTCATCATTTTCATACACGCTCGCCGGTTTAAGGTGCTCTTAAACTGGCCTTTGTCCAGAACGTCTCCGATCTAATCGACAAACGTTCACACTAGCCTTATAAACTTTTTTAATCAGTCTTTTCTCGTCCATTCTTTTGTAATATACATATATCTATACAATACAATGCTCCATATATACAATAATGAGTGTATGCTTAGGTTATTTAATCAACGATCAACCCACATATAACGACCATGTCTTACTTCATTTGTGTCAATAAATAATGACACACAACCACCTTAAACGGTCTAATAAATTATCTTGCATACATCTGTCCACATGATAGGTTGCGAACAATTCTATAGATCTCATGACCCTTCTATTGACCACAGAGCAAATGATCCATGGAGATTATTACTGCCGTAATTGCCTATTACGTGCGGTTCGTTAAGAGTGTGTAAATATATTTACTTCTAGTGGCGGGTGTCTAGCGAACCGTTTCTTGCTTCATCAATAGTAAACAAATGATTGACTCGAGAACCACGACAATGTCAATTGATTCTTCAGCAGAAATCCTTTAAATGTTATTCATTATCACCATCACATGCACACACTCTCATCCACATTCTTGCACTGATTTTCATCTTATTATTTCTCTTTTTTTTTGTTTAGATTTGTTTATTGTTTTAATTTATTAGGTGCTTATTCCTAAATTATTTAACGGAATCTTCTATATTAGCCAGAGAGCCAAGAAATATTACGACGGATTTTTTGAACACCAAACTAAACAAGGCTGTAGGCTAAGTTGGGGGTCAACGTTACTTTGTACTTTGTATTATCTATATGGGAACAAATAACTAACTAATTTAAATACTGCGCTATTGCTAGAGACGACAGTAATAATAAGATTCATGTCTAGTGACAGTAGCCGCGGTAGGCAGTACCCTCACTTCGACAATTTAGAATTTTCGAATTTGTCAATCTTACGATCGGGTTATATATGTATAATATGAGACACAGAGTATATGCAGTATAAAGCTAGCGTGTTCCATATTCTGAGTTTTATACCTATTATACAGAAAACTTTTGCTACAGCTGTATATGTATTTTTAACATCATTATAGAATCATTTTTGTGTGTAAACAATTCAACTGCTGACATGAGTTTTATTTTCCGATGGATTTTGTACCATCGTGTGTACCATAATATACTTAATTTGGTCCATTGTTTTGATATTGAACATATTATAGTAGTTCAATAGAGTTAAATAACATATATAATATATGCCAAGACACATTAATTAAAAGAAATGCCCGCACCGATATTGCGTAAAGCCGCAGAATAACTGTAGATTAAAACACGATTCTCCCATGCGTTTATGTTGTTATAAACACAGCTCAACGCCATTCGTAGGAAAACGTTAATATATTTTTTTAATATCGTACGTTCTAGAAGAAAAATTTTCAATAATCTCACCTTAGTACACCGCGTCGTATTTTATGCCGTATATTGAACCACACCTTAACTTGCGCTTTCATAAATCTACTTACACACATACGCAAATTATGACGTCAAAGAATCAGCCGTAACATTAAATTAATTAAACTTGAGATTATATTAGCGCTATACCACCATAATACTACTCAAGTGTCTGTTTAGATTAAGCATATCAGTTATGTCATAAAATAACCAATCAGGGCCAGAGTTTATCTATACGCTGGCCGAAGATATCTCGCACTTGACATTAACTGATGTGTTGTTTTTAGTTCACGAAAAAATATAATTATGATTAATCTGTCTATATTGCAAAAATTGGTGTATGTTGATATCTGAGATCTTTATTTTATTATTTATAAACTTAATTCGCATAATAGTCGTTTTTGTGAGAATTGTGTTTTGATTGTGTAATATTATGTTGAAATGTAATGAAATATGCAAACATTAATTAATATACATATGTATGAATAATTATGAATGTTTGCTTAGTTCATCAAAGGAATTTATACCTAGTATTATACAGAGTACCGAACTTCTTTATTTTTCGTAAAATCACAAACAAACCTGTCAAAATTAAAATAAACGACAAACTTAAATATAAATTGTATTTCAGCTTCCATTTGACGTTTATAAGACTAGTTTAAACCTCTATTTTGAAAAGTTTATTTGAAGAATTGGCCCGTGTCACAAAAGTAGACCAACACAAAATTTAAATAACTGATGCTTAAACGCAAGGCAACTGCTGTGATTGGCTGGCTGAATCAGCAACAGCCAATCACATCACGAGACACGACTATCATGTTGTCTCGTCATTGATCAGCATTTCAGATACCGGCCGTTTGTATAAAATAACATCTCTATTCCTTATTTGTGTTTGTAAATAAATTTACATATTTATACTTACACATAAGTAAATATAGATTGCGTTTCTTTAGTCGATTAGCTGTTACTAACCTATTTTCAAATATATCGCGTCTGCGGGATGATACTGCACTGTCGGATAACAAACAATTGTTCTCACATTATAGGTAACTTTTTGAGATAAAGAATATAAAACAATGTTCTGATGTAGATAACTGGCAGAGAGACGTGGTGGTAGAAAGGCAATCTCGGACCTTATAGTATGACAATACAGGCTGAAAAGAAAAGATACAAAAACCAAATTAATTACTGGTTATAATGACCAGCTGTTACCCGCAGTTAGGCGACCCCGCCTACGCACATTCGTTCCTCGTGCTCCTTCTTGAAAATTTAATTTTTTGGGTCTTAACATTTTATTTTGTTTACGGAACAGATTTCTCCATGCGCATTCATATTTTGCTTTCCCCTATTTTTTTTGTACATGAGAGAAAAACAACATACATTTTAATTTACTATGAGTTGCTATTACCTACTGTGTTGTTATTTTCTTGGCATTTGGAACGTAAGGTAAAGCGAAACTGACGCTAATTTCTTTTACAAGACAAGAGTAGTGTATACCACTCTATTTTTCACATTTACTAAATGTACTGGTAGGATCACGGCATCTATATGTTTACTTACTGAAATTCTCGTAAGACCTGGAGTCATTTAAAAGCACAATGTTTTTATAATTATATATTTCGTTCTTAACATTTAAACACACTGCCATTAATTAATTGATGAATATCTTTATACTTAAACGTATCAATAATTCGTGCATAAAATGTATAAGTAAAAATATTCTAAAAAATAGCTACCTAAAATGCTGGTTTCTATAACTCTGCGTTTACTAAATAGACTTGCGTGAGCGATATCTATAAATAATTACAAATAAGGTTTAAATTTGTCTGAACTAATTACTAAACATTTATTTATCTTAAAGAACCTACTTTTAAAAAGCATTGTCACAATAATTACCAGTTTTATGACGAACATTAACGATAATTAATTATCTGTAAAAGTTTAATTCTTTAATTATCTTGATAGTTTTAGTTTATTTTATTTTTGAACTAGTTACGTAAAATTGAAGGTATTTTTTATTACTTAGCAATATTAGATTGTACATATGTACGTGGGTACATTGTACACATTGGGACATTTAGGATATTAACGTGACATCCATTAGCGATGTCGTCCGTTAAAGGGAAGGGGAAAACAATAGGGTCATTAAGTGGATTGGCCAAAGAGTAACAAAGTTCGTGATATCATATTAGAAACATTGTCATATCAATCCTTCTACGGGTTTCCTTGCAGAAGAGGACTGAAGACTAAAGGCCTGCCCACCATCTCCAAATAACATTTATCTATAAGATAAAATTCTCGCCATCTCTCTTCTTTAACCTACCAAGAGTGAGACATCATGCGATTTATCTTTCGGATAATTTTTACTTGATAGTTGTGAAACTGGCCATAAGACATAATTCTTTGGTTACGTTTTAGTCCACTTTGCAGGCTAACCCGTATTGTAATTATGCTACCTACATGTCTTCTTTCTTCTTCTACATAGTGTTCTTAAATATTTGTATACGTGTAATGCAAGTTTTTATTATTGTCACAATGTCACGAAATCTTTTTTTTTATTTAAGTAAAATATATTCTAGGTTTGAATTTTATAGGTACATTTGGAACCAACAGTTTATTAACGCGATCATGCATGCTTACGTTTTTAAAGCTTAAATATATGTATATATAATATTATGTAGGTATATATTATACAACGCAAATGTTTAAAAGTTATTATTAGGATTATTATGTTAAAACTAACTTTAAAAATATCTGCCAAATAATACATAACTAGATTACATCTGCGGCTTCGCTCGCGTTAATGCAAATTTTGTCAATAAGTATTATCCCTCGGGAACAGGACGTTCTTCAGGCTGAAAGGTATTTTATATCCTTTTCAATATCCCCGAAAACGTACACGCAAAATTTTGTGACAATCGGTCAGGTAGATAAGCGTAAAAATCAAACTAACAAACTCACATGCGCATTTAAAATATTAAGTTATGATGGTGTCGGTGATCTAATAGTGTTGCATTAAAATACGTTTATGGGTAACTAGATCATTAATATTTTAATACCTATAATTAGAACAAACAACTGTTTAAACATTTATTACTTTTACGTACTAGCACTAAAGGCCATTAACTCAGCCTTTTGCTAGCCTTACTCAAACAGCAGCAAGTATTTAAAAGATAAACAATTCAGAACGGACTTGCTCTTCCTTTATTTTTGTAGCATAATCTAAGAGTAGAAAAATAGCTTATACAAGTTTACTTAATGAAGAAATTTCAAGTCTTATAAAGGCTGTGAAGTGGGAACAAATTTAATTGCAGCGTTCTTGAGTAGTACGGGTATTTTTATCCGCCACAACTTCTCGACTTTCTTATAACCGAACAATTTTAGCTTGCGTGTTGATAAAGATAAGGTGTATAAGTGAAGGTGAAGGTTCAATACTTATTACAAGTGTGGTTTTATTTTTGTGATTGTTATTAGAATGTCTGTTAAGGCGTAAGAATTATCCGTTGCTCAGTAGTGATGAAATAAATGACAAATAAAATATGCAACGCTGACTGACAATATTCTATTTGGTACGAGGTAAAACTAATTTGCAATAAATAAGCATTTATTAATAGTGTGTATTTGATTAACCGATATCCTTTTAATATATTAAGTTTGTACCTATTTTGCCAGGTTAGTTACGTTACGTTAGAGTAAATATTTAAAATTCGCGTTGTGTAGCATGGTAAACGATGCCAATTTTCAGAGGCAAAAAAACAACAATACTTTTCTTTTCTCCGTTTATAGATCGATATATTAAAAATTACTTTTAGACTGCAGAACTAAAACCGATTCAAATTCACTAAATATAAAGCGTAAGAATACTAAGAAATGTATAAGTATACTAGTGGACCCAACTAAAGTTGTTCCCCCCGAACGAAATGATCGCAGCGCCACCTATTGTATCCAATTGTAAAATTAAAAGATCCAGTGACCCTCTCAAACATACAATAAATTTCTTGTAAATTGGTCAACCCGTTTAGGAGGAGTTCAGTGACATATACACAAGCGAATTATATATTTAAAGATCGAGTCTTTCATTTGGCATTTGTGTAAAGAATTATGACTTGAAAACAAAGCCTGAAGATTTTCCCTTTGAGCAATGATTGAATTAAATATATTTATTGAATTCATATATAGCGGCCAATATCGTTGTACGTCATATGAAACTCATTTCTACCAGCTCGATCCTTTTTTTACAAGACCCATAAAATAGACGGAATATTTTTATGGATCGTATGATTTGATTTTATATTATAAGTTATATAACATAGAATTACGACCGGATTTCTTTAAAGGACAGCTGCCATCCAGAAGTCGGTGTTAGTGAAATTATGTTCACGATAAATGTAATAAAGGACAGGGCTTGGGCCGTTTATTTTAAGAGATTAGTAATAATCTCTTCACCGACATTAAATCTTGCCTCTCAGTGACCAACAGGACATTGATAAGAATAAAATATACATTCCATCCTCGAAAAGGTAGGCAGAGGAGAATTACACCCATTTAATTTAAGATCCTATTTAATAGAGAGCGAGCCTATTATTCCTGTTTACCGGGTTCCAGATTCTGTGGTAGGTACTGCTGAGAATTTCTAGATAGAAAAAAATAATAACTCTTTTTTTATAAGTCAATACTGCAGTAGGAGCAATTCCTATGTGGTGGGGGACTTTACAACATTTCAAACAACGTAAAAAGAACATCCAGACTCGGAATAACCATTTGTGGATTAAACAAAATTTGCTCTACACTCCGCAGTAGACTGATACTGCTGAGTGTAGGGCAAATTTTGTTTCAATGGTCGCCTTGCCCAGGGGTAAAACCAAATTGTGAAACCAAAATTCGAACAGGATAGTAAATTTAAAAATCTTCATTATCTGGGTTAAGCCATATTCTTACAGTTAGAATCAAATTCTTATCATGGTTGCATGTATTATTTACTGAATGCAACAATGTCTACAATAAAAATATAACTCTATATGAGGACGTTTGTTCATTGTTAGATGTACATTTATGACAGTGGATGTTTATTGATGATAGATGTTGATTGTCGGATGTATAATATTACTTATATAACTGCATTTATTCTCGACTACCGTACAAGTACATGAAAGGGAATTGAGGTAAAGAAGAGGATACATTTTCGGTGCAGATCAGTTTGGAGACATTCTGGGGAAAGCCAGGTTAAGAGTATTTTAAATCGGTAAGCATAGATCGCGTAGAGATATAAACCTCTGCCACTGCATCAAATGTTGCTAGTATTATGGGTTGGATCCCCAAAGGTGTAAAAAAAATTAGTGGTCCACAAATAGTTATTAAAGTTTAGGTTCAAGTTCTTCGTGACCGTTGTTTGAATGTTTGTAATTCTCCCTGCGACACTAGTATTATTGCATGAGCAGCAGTTCTCTTTTTATATAAATAAAACGTACATGATTAATGAATGAATTGAAGCAATATAGTTATGGTGGAATCATAGCAAATGTAAATAAAAATCTCTCCGAGGAACAAACGTGTGTATAAGTCAAAGTCAAGTCAACGCAGCCAACGCCAAGAACAAATTAAGTGATTGATTATTTTTAGACGTGTACCGTTAAACAAAGAAACAATGTGCTCACCATTCTAGTTATAAACGGTCCATATGCGTATCTACCGTTGATGCTTCTTCATTAACGCGGCTAGCAAGGGTTATAAAACGGTTCTGGTTGGCTAAAAGCCAAGTTTAGCAATTATGTATCGGATTCACAAACTGCATGTGAGTATCTGTAATAACAATATCGCAGTCTGTGTAGGTAGATAAATGTATGCTTCCAAAAATGAAATACTCTTCACAATAATACCGTAAGTCATTTTTACTTACGTACCAACACGTCACGTTTGTATCTATTCCAAGTATTTGATCTTCGCGGCGCTCATAGCCAGTTGCATTCACTGATCGGTAAACGATTAGCGAGGTTAAGCAGCGTTGGATGCTGTCAGTCTATAGATGGGTGACCGTTTAGTGGTATTTCATCTAAGCGTCTCCGTGCTTCTGAGGGCACGTAAAAAGTCGGTCCTGGTTGTTTTCAAATTGACAGCTGACGTTAAGCCATGTCTGAGACCTATGGGCGGCTTGAACAACTCTTTACAACAGGTTGGCCACTAACCACATGAAAAGAAGATGAAGTATTTGGTGAATGAGTATCAGATTATCATTTTACCCTCAACTTTGAACTAATTTTCGGTAATACGATGTTATATTATTCTTTAGTACACCGCTTGCTATTCGTCATTTCTTATCAATAAAAAAATCTAATTATTCGAACGTGCAAATTAATCGAAATTTCAATACATTTTAATTATTCGAATGCTTCATTCGTTGACATTTGTTGATCTGTCTATCGTCGTGTAAATAAACCTCGATCTACCACAACTTATCGAGTTACGGATATTCAGTTACAAATCGAATTATTATTCAGCGATAGTGAGTATAGCTACATTTGAATCTAGTTGTGTTTTACAAATCAGTCTGCGCCGGCAGCCGAATGCGTGTAGACGGGAATTTGAACACGCACTTACCTGCACAAACTAGTTTTAAGAATAGTACTAGATTCCATGTAGCTGTGTATCTCTCGTAATATAAATGACTTATAATATTCCTTAACTTAATGTTCTAGTCCTACATTACGAGAGCATCTATGTTTATACCATTAAACTATCGAGACAGTCAAGTATCATACTCAAGCTTAAGTTATTAGACTTAATAGTTAGTTGTTACTTCTTTGTTCTGTGTTATTTAATTAACCAACACTATAACTTGCATCGGTGTCTTATCGTCCCAACACATAGTTGAAACTCATTCCCCTTCTATTTGAACTGCTACATTATATCTATGCCACAGGGGACGATGAGTTGTACGGAAACAAAGCAAGTTACACAAACAATAAACAAAGCTGTGCCTCGCATATTGCTATCTTTCTACATACTTTAGAAAGTTCGCAGACGAGCCAAATGTTTATCCACTTATTTCTTACTAGATTTTGCACGCGGCTTCGCTTGCGTAAAAGTGGGTGAGGTTATGTTTTTAACAGTACTTTCATAAATACAAATATACCTTATGTTACTCGCTGATGATACAGCTTTCTAATGATGAAAGATTTTTTGAAATAAGTTTTGTTGTTTTCGGGATAAACCCTTACAAACAACGTGTAAGCGAAATTTTATGATGATCGATCAAATAGTTATAGCTTGAAAGCGAAGCAAATTCACATTCGCATTTATAATATTAGGATACTTTATAAAGTAATATATTATAATAATAATCGAATACGTGACTAAAAACAAGTCGGTTTATCGAAAATCGTAAAGAATGAGGTGTATGAAGACAAAATATGTTCTCGCAACTACATAAATGTTTCAGTACCTAGGTGTAAAATAAAATGATAGAAAGCAATAAATTTGATTGCGAAACTGTTGAGTAAAATGAGACTAGTAAATTTTAAAAAGATGAAAAATAACAAATCGTTTTATTTTTACGATTTGTATTATTTTTAGGGTTTCATACTAAAACGGTGCCAATGGCAACCTATTATTAAATCACACCGACTACGCCTGTTGGTATAATCTACATAAAGCTCTAACTTTTGAACAATAATAGATAAACGCCTAACATTTTCACAAGATAGGTGTTATTGTAATTAAAATATGTATTATCTTACTTCTTCTACTACTACTAATATTATAAATGCGGAAGTGAGTTTATTTGTTGTTTGTAGGTTACGCTTTCATGCCTAAAGTACTTAATCGATCATTATTACATTTTGCATACATGTTGTCAGGGATATAGAAAAGTACATAGGGTACCTACCTTTCGTCCAGAAAAAAGAATTGTTCCCAAGGGATAGAAATATATTGTCAAAATCACATTAACGCGAGCCGTGGACAAAATCTTATTTAATACAAAATCAAAAAAAGTAAGGTTGTAGGTCCACGTACAAGGAACATGTTGTCTCAAACGTTATTGTTTCTGCTCCTCCTTGTACAAAAGGAACCTAACACATATAATCATATTCACATTTAAGATAAGTACTTAAGGTAAGTTGCATAGTAAAATTAAAATTAATAAAAATCAATCTCGCATAATTATTGTCGTATCTCTCAGTCGAATCCTTAATGCGTCACACAATCTCGCATTTGGCTGGTTTTATTTTTGTTTACCAAAGAACAGATATCATGTAGGTATAATAGTTACTAATATTAATATTTTGTTAGATCCAGAACGTAGTAAGCGCAAGTACTTTTTATTTACCTAATATGTGAATCGACTAACACTAAAATAGTCCATAAAATAATGACAAAGTTGAGATTTAAACCATTTCGTATTCATCCATCATACGCGATAGCGCTCCGAATCACTTAAACAGCCATTGAGACGACAAAAGCAGAGCTATAACGTTGATTTAGAATAGGTTTTCTTGCATTAGGCTTTTCAACTATTCACACTTTTACATTTTGTCTAAACATATAGCTATTTTGAATATTTTAAAGTATTTATGAGTACAGTTTTTACAGAATATTTACTTAATTTATGCCTGTTTTGTCCTATTAGAGGGCACAGGCCTCCCTCTCGCTTTTTATTTACCCTGTTATGCGCTAGTCTGCACCAGTCTCCCCTGTAGCTATTCAATTCAGAATTGTCGGCCTCGATGGCATAGTGGTTAGTGTCACTGACTGTTACGCCTGAGGTCGCGGGTTCGATTCCCGCACAAGTCAAACATTTGTGTGCATGAACATGGATGTTTGTCTTGGTCTGGGTGTTTCTATGTATAATATGTAAGTATTTACAAAAAAAAATGTATATATGTATGTTTATCCATTGTCTAGTACCCATAGTACAAGCTTTGCTTAGTTTGGGCTAGTTGGTGTTGTGTGTATGGGGTAGAATAAAAAGAATAAAAATATATTGAGTAGTACTGGGTAGTACAATGGCTTGTAAAAATACCGAGAATAATTTGAAATGCAATCTTAGCTTTGCTAACCTTTGAGATATTTTTATTTCATTTAAACGGCTCTTCTCGCAGAATTATCAATTTGAACTAGTCGTATAATTTTATTTTATAAGTTAATAAATTCTTAAATAATTATAAATTGTTAACTGAAACTTCTTAAATATTAGATGAAAGTTTTTTATAACTTAGATTATATAAGTAATGATACAAACGCTTTATATGTATGTAACTAGATTTGTCTGGATAAAAGGTATACCATATCCTTTTCTGTGCAGCTCTTGACAGTGTGTTCCCATTACATGATGATCTGTCGAGGAGTTAAGGTGTGAAAGCATAACAAAGGAGCAAACTCACTTTTTATTTTTACTCATTTATAATATTGCTAGATGTTGCTCGCAACATTGCCTGCATAAATGTAGTTTTGGTTAGGTTAGATTAGTAACAGTTGTTTTTTCTAAAATGAATGGTACCCTATATCCTTTTCTGTACCCCTGACAATGTGTATTCGAAATTACTTGATAATGAGTCGATGAGATAAGGCGTGAAAGCGTAATAAACACACAAACTCACATTCACATGCGCATATAATATTAGTTGAGATAAAGCGGTTGAGTGCCTTGATCTCTATAAACATTTGCAATAGTCATCCCTCGCACCTAGATACAAATTGAATGGAAATTGATAGTTGACTCAATACAATGTGTGCAAACGGACATACACATGCATAAACGCGTGCGTATAGAGAGATTAATATGTGGCTTTGATCTGTAGGGAAATGGTACTGACCAAGAGAGATTGCTTCAGGTTTGTGTAAGGGTCAACTGTGCTCTAACTTAAGTTAAACGAATTATATAAAACATTCACGATGAAAGCGGTAAGCAAATAGTGAAATGAAATGAACTTTGCTGTGGCGATCACCTCTTTATATTAGAGCTTTCGTAATTAATGTAGGTTAGTAACAGTCAATAAAATGTACCCTATGTCCTTTTCTGTTCCCATAACAACCTGTATGCGAAATTTAATGAAGATCGGTCAAGTAGTTAAAGCGTGAAAGCGTAAAAATCATACTCACATTCGCGTTTATAATATAAGTTAGGATTAGGATTAATATGTGAAGAGAAAACATTGTTCCCGTTTTAAAGCATACTGCGAGCGCGGTTGCATATTAAAAAATCAAAACTTTTCTGAGCAAATTTCAAAAGAACAACGTACAAGTCAACAAACTTTAAAATAACGATTGTCATTTGATCAAAAGTTTAGCTGACCAAAGTCTGGAATATCAATGTTTATATTATTTATTACACTATTGACCAAATCGTTTAAAGGTCAAAATGGATTACTGGATAAATTATTAATTCAATTTATATATTTATTGTCGTGAAATAACCTACGTTCACCACTTCCACTTGTTCTATTCCTCAGTTCTATGGTAGAACTAATGGGAGTTCTGGACGGAGCCCCGCGAAGCGGGGCTCCTATTTCCTATTTATTAAAAGAGAACCTAACACAACCTACCGCTTCCATCCGTACAAAGCGGTATTATAAAATTTGATTAGTTTTGATTTGATATTTTAAAATTACATCTAGCAACTTTTGATCAGTCGTTCATTTGATGTCACATACATTGGGATTTAAATTTTTTTCTAAATAAAACATTTGGTCATTTAAATTTTGTTATTTCGTTTATTGTTCTTTTGAAATTTGCTCGAAAAAGTTTTGATTTTTAATATGCAACCGGCGAGCGCAGAGGTATATAAGACTGGCATAGTTAACATTTGCATTAATCAATGCATAAAGACAAATTTTAAAGAACGAATATATGAATCTCGGTCGGAAGTCGACTTCTGTATAAACTGTAGTTGGTATTAAATACACAATAATCCATTATTTTGTATCGGGATATTCAAATCTTCATATATACGTATATACAAAGCGATGAGTCGCTAATGGGGCGCCCCAATTAACGCTACCGGCGATTGCTTCAGTTAACGCTCTACAACGAATGTTTTGTAAATTTCCTACCATGTTGTTCAATAATAAACAACAATAATATTGTGCAGAAAATGTCGCACCGCGTAATAGACGACGTAGTACCATCTTTCTAAATCGCGATATGCTTTCGTTACTGGCACCACCACAGAGCACATAATGCCAACAAAGTTTGAATAAATTGTCAAGAGTTGGGCGCCTTCTGTGCTTAACCATAAACAGCTTGAAGTTGTAAAAGAAGCAGCTACACTATAAAAATATAAATTGTCAAATTAGGTTGGAACACACCCCTTCCAGTAATTCTTCACTAGTACAGTTTACCACTAGATATATCATTAAGCACGTAAACTTTTCGAGATAGTGTTCGCCCATCATACAGTAGAATTGCACGCTGCTATTAAAATATAAACAATAACCTCACTATTGCTATAATCGAATAATAAAAACAGCCAGTCTGATCGACTTGCAACAACAACTTCTACGATCGTGACCGACATTACCACCTTGCGATATTACAAAATACTCATGATAATTTTATAATGACGTTTCCTTGCCGCACTTCCTGTTCCGACCGCTTCCCATTAGCTGCGGATCAAATGGAAGCTTCAGAGACCTTGAATAATACTTCAGTAGCCTTTTATACTTGAAGAGTGGTAAATACGTCGGAAAAATTAAAATAATTGTTTCTGGAATTCAAAAGGCTCTAGCTTTCAAGTCCGAAGAAAACAATAAGATCAATGATGTCTAAATCTAGAGATAATAGTTGCATACTGTGATACACAAAGATTAGTACCTACATAAATAATTTTATTTCGTAATCTCAGTTATCATCCCATAAAATAAATATTCTATCACATACACTCAACACCATCTAGCCCAAACTAAACAGAGCTTGTACTATGGGTATTAGACAATGGATAAACTAATACTTAAATTATCTATAAATATAGTCTTACGCCTAAATCTACAAAGAGTGCAAAGGTGCTAAATAAAAAATTAAAAACATTTGTATTCCATCCAAATTTTACCACGAAAACGGGGTATTAACGCGATCATGCTCAATATTTTCATTTCACCGCGCCAGTCTGCTTATGACCTCGGCCAGTGCAACCTGACCGAAACGTCAAGCCTTAAGAAAGGTATGTAAATATTAAGCATGATCACGTTAATATCCGGTTTCCATGATATTAATCATGAAACGCAAAAGTGAAAAGTGATCGCATTTTAGGTCCCTTGTAATAGAGGACCTAAAATGTCTACAGGGTATAATAACACTTTGGTGGGCCTGAAAATCGTATTATAACCTCACACTACCTCTGTGTACACGCATTTACGACCGCTGTGTAAAGGAAAACTTATTGTTCAAAAAAATCATTAAATTTAATTACAGATAGAAATAGTATCATTTAAAACTTTGCAAATAGAAATAATATAATACTGGAGACATAAGTATTTGACAATTTCGATAAAGTATTCACTTTCTAGTAAGAATAGGCGTACGTACTTACTAGCTATAGAAAATAAATATCGATATTCCATTTACGTTGCGTTGCAATCTGATTAATATTTCATGACCACAATATCGGCTCTAGCTTTCTGAATAGAAAACTTTAAGTGTACTTCAAGGTCTTTCATAAAGGTAAATTATTTTAAAAACGTTGCTATAGAATTAATTTCACATTCGATCTATATTTGTAACTGCGTCACGATCCTCATGTAAATATGACGTCAACAAATTAAACAAGAACGGATCCCTTTGCTTGCATAGCCGCAGGACTTACTTGAGTACATGACGCCACCGCCAAACTTTCCGTCTCCTTGTCTCAATTAAGTAGGGCACCAACACATATAACGTGAAACGTAAATAAATCAAGCGTTCGATTGTATCTCCTAATCTCATTTTGTAGTTTCTGGACAAGATTAATTTCTGTGGGTATTGTGGCGTAATTAAATGACTATACGGAATATAGGTAGGCAGTTTCTACACGTTATCTTTCAAGTACTGTTCGTACGGGTTCGTTTAAAATTGTATACGTTGGACCAGTGGGTGTATAATGTCGATATTCGAGTACAGATAAAGCCTCACATTTTTTTTTCCTAGAGACCGATTTTTTCTAACCCTAGAGTATAGTACAAGCAACGGTGTGTAGCTAACCACTAATGAAAGTGGCTTTGACTCCTATTCTTCTTCTCCCTAGCCTTTATTATTCCCAAGTTGGGGTCGACTTTTCTAGTCTAACCGGATTTGACTGGATATCAGTTTTTACACAGAGCGGCTGCAGCCTGACCTCCGCAACCCGAAGACTAACGATACCCTAAGGCTAGACCAGTGTCAGGATATTTATAAGGCACTGACTTCCCAATAACGACTGCCATAGATGTTCATGGCAGACGGGACCGATGTGCTTAACGTGCTCTCATAGCACGGAGCAGGCAATGATTGTCAATCAATACGCACATAATTACGAAAAGCCATATAACTTCCGAAAGTCAGAGGAATGCGACGTGGATTCGAACCCGAGATCCTCTGCATTGCAGTCTGTCGTTCTCCCCACTGAGCTATCGCTACTGTTATAACAATTTGACTTTGAAAATGGCTTTGACTCCTATTACAACAATTAAATCACAAAAACTGAAACTGCAACAAACTATTTAAATCAATTTATACAAAAATACGTCGCAATGTAAGAGGGGAATTTTAAGACCACATTTCATATTGTTCCAACTGCTGTCAGATTTTATGTCACTTAACACACAATTACATTATATGTTAAATCGTGTTATCTTATAGAAAATACTTTATTACAGTAAATATTACTTCCTTAAGGACAAAAAGAAAAAACATGGATAATAATCGCAGCTGTCTCTAATCTACTGTTTAAATATATTTTATTTATGGCATTATATTAAGCTTTGCTTTAGTGAGTGACATCGATCTTAAAACCTCTAACATGACAGTCCAACGAATTATTGCTGTTTGATATATTTTTAATATTCACAGCTATAAATTAATCACTAAGTGAATAAATGGACAGAAAAATTAATGGAAAATATATACCTATTATTGATTCAAGCTGCAACACATTTGAATTTAAATAAAGACAATATCAACAAACCATTAACTGAAAGCTACTTTTGTGCCAAATTACCCGTGAAGAATTTCATCTCAACAACGCGTTACTTAGTCTTAACAAATTCCATTCCTCTCCCGTAGCTTCACAAATTCACTTCACACATTGACAAATACGAGAGAGAAATATGAAATAAATATTAATCAAGAATGATGACGACCTATTTTCACACACGGTAGAAGAATATACTACTCGAATATTCGCCAGCTCACCCGTTACGTATGATAAAGCTATCTGCGTAAATAAAAATACCTCTTAGTATGTTATCCATTTAACGAGCCATTAAAATATAGTACAAACATGCTGACGCATGCACTGTGTTATGTGAAAGCATAGCTATGATTGATTATACCTAAAAGAGTTTTTGATTGTTTACTGCGGTTGCAAATATTAAGATAGATCCGGGTACCTTGATAGATAGTTGCATCTAAATCGGTGCAGAGTTGTTTTATAAATAATCTATGAAAGAGTTTGAACTATAGTAATATAAGTTTTAAAGCTCAAAATGTATAAACATCGATTGTATATTGTGTGCAAAAAACAACTCCAGTCGGGTGAATCATAATGATGTTTGGCAGCTTGTTTAAACAGTCTCGTTTTCACATATTGCACTATCCCGTAAACATCATTTTAATAGCTTTAACTTTCTTGAAATAAGCTAAGTGCAAGCTGCACTTAGCTTATTTCAAGAAAGTTAAAGCTAAATTTTAATATTGGGCACCTTCACAATATAAACAACTGAATAAAATAGTTCTGTATATAACAACACAATAAAGTCTACGTTATAAATTAATATGATTGCTCATAGTAAAGGTGATGATAGCAAATGATACTTGCAAGCCCTGGAAAATTCTAGAAGTACCAGTAGTAAGAGCTATCGAGACGTTGTTTTGAAGTCAGTAAAAATTATGTCAAGCGAAACTGCTTTGCTAGCCAGACATTATAAGTAGGTATTATATAATTATATTATAATATCTAGCCAAACCTAGGCGGTCAGTCCGCCAACAATATTGTACTAATAGGCTTCAAAGGCGATAATCATTAAATAAATGCCAGTCGTAGTATTACAGAGCTGGGCCCAGTATAACGATTATATCGGCCCAAAACACAGCTGGCAACATATAAACGCCAGTATAATATTCTGTGAAATACATTTAATCTATACTTAATATTATAAAGCTGAGTTTGTTTGTTTGGTTGAACGCACTAATCTCAGGAACTATTAGTTCGAATTCAAAAAGTATTGTAGTTTTGGATAGCCCATTTATCGAGGAAGGCTATAGTCTATATAACATCACGCTACGGTCAATAGGAGCGGAGCAGCAATAAAAAATATTGCAGAAATGAGGAAAATTACCTTATGTGAAGCAGATGAAGTTGCGCAGGTCACCTATAATAAAAACAGTAAATACCTTGTACCAAATGGTAGAATTATTGTAATTGTACACATAAATACTTTACATTAAGGAACACAGGCGTGGTCTTATCGCAGGATGTCATCTCTCAGATACAACAATAAGAACAAAAATATAATGCTATAAGAACATAAATATAGTCTTTGGATGGGTTGTATGGATTTATTACAAATTTACTAAACTACCTTCTTAATTCACAATGAAGTACAGACACATACCTGTAGCCAGAGGTGTACTACATATGTCACCAGCTAAGTACTTTTAGGCCTCACGCTATAGGGCACAAGCCTATTACGGGATGGCGAGCATACTTCCAGGCTACGAAGTCGGGGCAACCAAATGGGCTGAATGGCTTAATCAGATTATCTTAACATAGAAACTCAATAACACTTTGTTTATCCTGGAATTAGAACATTAAACCGATCGTAAGCTTAAGTTCAAACTTATGCCACGAAAACATAATTATAACTTAATATTATAAATGAAAATGAGAATTTGTTTGCTATGAGTTCACGCCTTAACTGCTCAAATAATTATTATAAAATTTCCCATTCACATTGTCAAGAGTAAAAAAGCAGACATATGATATTTATGATATTACTTTTTTATCGAAAAATAACTGATCCACAAGGGACAGCTAGTAATTATATATTTGAGAGTAGGTTTCATTCCGGTTAGTCAGTCCGTCTCTACTTTAAGCAGATTCATGATACGTGGTAGACGGATAAATAGTTCGGGTTGTATTTGCCGACACCCGATCTTAATCTATTCACAAAATAAATATATGCTTAGCCTCCTATATTACTTTGTTCGCCTATTTTTGACACCCACCGTTTAGTATTCAAATAAAAGCATATTAGAAATCGTTCTTCAATGCTATTAAGAATGACTGACGGCTTTTAGGTCAACCAAAATTTAATATTGATCCCGCGCGAATAGCTCGAGCTAATAAGTTATCCTCGATAGGCTCAATATGAAATACTATTGCTAATACTCCAGTGATTTTGTTCTATATAAAAAAAGTTATATTTATTAGAAAATTCTCTGCGACAGCTCGGGCCTGTAAATATGCCCGATACATGATAAAAGGCTGTTAAAGGGTGTTCATTACATGCTATATATAATTATAGGTGGCTCTCTTCTAAACGTTTGGGGTTACAGGCATGCATGTAAATATATTAAAATTTAAAATAATACACACAGATATAGAATTGTATACCTATGTCCAAATACAGAAGAAACATGTTAAAATTAAGTGATTCAAAAGTTTATATTAATTAACTCGAATTTATTATTAATTTTGATAATATAATGCTTCAAAACATTATTTTAATATGCATTTTCTCCGTTTGATCAGAAGCCAATCCTTTCTGAAGCGCCTTTGCAATATCAGCAAAGTAACACTTACATAAAGCAATAAAAACTATTTTGCCAAGCAATAGATAACATTTCTATATCAGTTTAAAATATTACATTTTTGTGTGCACTTTATCCATATGTTATAATTGAAAAGGAATATGGCCATTATTTTTCTATTACTTTTTGTACACTGTTGGCGAATATACATAAGACCTGTCTGAAGGTAAGCGGTTCTCGTAGACTAAGGATGCTTGCAACACTAGACGTCAGCGTTGCTGATTGCAAAAGATACGAGTGACTGTCTTACCAGCACAGTAGGAAAACATAACACTGACTTACACGAAAAAGATATGCTATATCTTCTATTGAGATACTGTCTCATTTAGATTTCCACCTTAGCGGTCAAAATAATTTTGATCTCGTGTTGGTAAAAATGTAGCAAACTACTATACACCAACATTCTAAGTTTATTAAAGGCAAAGTAAGTTACTACATAGTACATAATAATATATAGTACAGAACTATCATATTATGTATTTTGCAGTATATCTGATTTCTAAGTGTATTTTCTACACTCGAGCTACCAGTGAAAATGTTACTTTTATTCAATTTCCTCGCCCCAAGTGCAGGCAGAATAAAACAGAATTCAGTATCAAGGTGTCAAATATCAGATATGTTCCACACCGCTGCAAATGAAAATAGTTTATTTCAGCAAATGGATTGAATTTGGCAAAACATATGATACTAGATATTGCCCGCGGCTTCGCTCGCGTAAATATAGGTTATGTTATTTTTATCCCTCGAGATCAGTACTTTTTGTGGATGTACGGTACCCTATGTCCTTTTCTGTGACCCTGACAACGTGTATGCGAAATTTCATAATGATCGGTCGAGTAGTTAAGGCGTGAAAGCGTAACAAACAAACAAGCTCACGTTCGCATTTATATTTACTTTTTTTTATGCAACTAAGTTGGTAAACAAGCATACGGCCCACTTGATGGTAAGTGGTCACCGTAGCCTATGGACGCCTGCAGCACCAGAGGCATCACCTCCGCGTTGCCAACCTTTTAGGAAAGGAAGTGGGAAGAAGGAGCGGGAAGGGGTAAAGAGGGTAATTGGGCCTCCGGCACTCTCTCTCACCGAACGAAACACAACAGTGGGAATACTGCTATTTCACGTCGATATGTTGTGAGAGTACCCTCTCACAGAATATCCTTCCTCGGTCGAGCCGGCCCATTCATGCTGAAACCAGCGAGGCTCTACTTTACATATAAAGTAAGACGCGCAGTAAGTTCTTTAAACTTGTATTAAATATTTCTACAGGAATACACTCATTTATTTATCGCAACTTCAATTAATTTGTGACAATTATATTATAATATTAAGTTTAAATATGCGTTCTGCAAAACTTGATGGCATAATAGATATGGCAACAGATTATTATACACAATAGTATAAAAAATATACTTGTTTTATTACGTAACATTGACATGTGAAGTAGGTAGGTAAACATAATAACAGTACTAGAGATTTTATGTTAAATATTTATTACCCTTTGTGATATAGCTACGTTTGGTAAATATTTGAGATGCCTACGACCAATGGTATCTACAAACCGAATGGGTAAATATGCACAACGATTAAAGGATACGTATTTACACACACACATCATATGTCGTACTTGTTAGTGAATGATATGATATAGTCTTAGATTAGCTGTCTCAGAAATAAGATACAATTGTCTAGGTTAAACAGGGAATACGAGTTTATAGATGGATGTGTTCTTACATGTTCGGGCGTATGTAGTAGAATACATGGTTTTGAGTAGTTGGTTTTGACATGAGTGTGCCGGTTTGTGTAGATGTAAAACCTCTCAAAGGATATCGACGTGAAGTACACGTAATACTACCTTCTGTTTGGTAAATAAGAAACCCAGTTCGACTCGATTCTTTTTCTCTTACCACCTTGGCTACATCCTTTTCACGTAGCATCAGTAAAAGCTTGCCATAAAACCATGTGTACCTTGCTTGTTTGCACCCTATGTGTTTGGTTTATTGTAGCTATCTACTGTAAGCCAAACTTATGGCTTACCTACTATAACGATTATTTGGAATTACCTATTTGGTATAGAATTCGTAATATGGTATACATTACTTTCACAATAATCTGTCGATAAAAACCTAACTCTGTGTATAGCAGTAAACAGTTTTGAAACTGTTAAATTCTTGTAAATGTCACTTCTATAGCATAGAATTGCGCGAAGCGGCGTTCGAGTTTTATTTGGTCCCCTGCTATGTGGCCACTCGTAATAATCGTAACCAAAAATCCATTTGCTTAGGCAGAAATATATTTCTTTATTTTATTAAAAAAGAAAGATTACTAGCAATTTGGGTTCGGATTACTCCCCCTCCAGCTAGAATGCTTGTATTAGGAATGGATTCATATCAATAGTGCAACGGGTGCAATTATTATTTAGAGTCTTTCTCATTAATTCTTACAAAAACAGACACACGAGTAGTGCGGGTGATATTTGTATAATGGTCAGAATGTTCAATACTACTTTCTGTCCGTAACTTCGCTTTTACTTTACAGTAACGCATACCAGGATAAAAAGTCTTATGTGTTATATCCATGAAGTTTCAATAAAACATATTCAGAGTTAATGCTTGATTGAGTAACACCAAACAAATAAATATTCATTTCATCCAAACATCTTATTTATTTAAAATTTCACATTTATAATATTTGTAGGATAATGTGTATTATACTGATAACGCTAACCTTTCTTTGAACACTAATAATACAGTTAGATCTAGCATATACTATACAATATATGTTTGGCAACAGTTGAATGTAATATTGCTATTGTATATTTTGAACGCAGTGCCAAGTACCGAGTTCTTTCAATCAATACGTTGACCCAGAGCAATTGTGAGCTCACTTATACGATTCTTCAAAAGAGTGCCTATGTGAGTGGAACAATAAAATACATACGAAATCTTATATAATATATATATACACATGAGTGTTTATTGTTTGAAGATAAATTTATTTGTAAAACTAGGTTTTGCCCGTGGCTTGGCTCGCGTTTATGTAAGTTATGTCAGTTTTTATCCCTTTGGAACAATATTTTTTATGAAAGGTAAATCCTTTTCTGTACTCCTGCACGTTGCATGCGAAATTCCATGATAATCGCTCGAGTAGTGAAGATATGTAAGCGTAACAAATAAACTCACATTCTCATTTATAATATTAAGTTAGGATAACTACAAAATGAAGTGCAAAAAATATTGAAACACGTCGTATAGATCAATTAGATGTATTTGCTATCGGAGAGGTACTCCACACACACATAAATATATAATTTGCATAATAGGACCACGCCTTTCTGTTGCACGTTGTTGAACATTATGTTTGTTTACATATTAACATAGTCTCACTCACACATCCCCCAAGAGGTGGGGAGAGGTATCTTAAACTCACATTTCATCAGCTTTAGACCTAAAGTTGCCAACATAAAAAAATTGCCGTGTACTGCACACAAGGCCAGTCTTCATGCTGCTACTGAGAATTCTTTCACACAAAACTCAATTATTTTATTTTATTTTTAGCCTGTACCGTCCCACTGCTGGCCTCCCTTCGATCTTTCCACTCCTTTCTGTGCAGCGCCAATTGTCTCCAATCCCGGTTGAACGCATCCAATTTATCCCACCAGCTCATTCTGGGCCTGCCGCGGGGCCGTTGCCTATATGGCCAGCGCAGTTTCATTTGAGTTCGGCAGCAGAGCAGCTTGGCTTACATACTTAACCTTTGTTTGGTAGCGCAGTGCCGTATTTCTGATCTGATCTATCAGCTCAATATCCAATATAATTATATTTTTAAATTTGCACCAATGCCTGTTACTAATTTCTAGTATACATGTTAACCTCCCTAGTTAAGCTAAAAGTCTAACGCATTAGGATTTGGTTTATGTAGTTTATATAAAGTGGGGATTCAATCGATAGCAAGTCCTCAGTACCCTACCGTTTAAACTACTGTCACTTTATATCGGAGTCGTCAACATTTCGGTACCTTTATTTAGTAGACCTACGTAATAGAGGGAGTTTGAGCACATTCCCTAATCTGTGTTAGTGCTAAATGGACGAGGAAGCATTTATTTTTCTCTTTAAAATAACTTCTAGCTTAAAGGAATTCGAGCTGTAGCTCTAATGTTTTTTCAGGCAGTAATTGAGAGAGCCCCGTGCACAGCGCTCTTCTATAATTAAAAGTCCCCTCTCACTAGATACTATTAAATATTTGAATGTTTGCATGAAAAGCCCCTAAAGTCCATGATATGAATCATAGTTTAAAGGTATTTTTAATAGGTGATGTAAAAGCTTAAACTATTTTTGTGGTTAAACTATGACTAGCATTATGGGTTTTTACGTATTAGTTATCTATAAATGTTTACAAATCTCTATCCCACTACAACCCACGTAATATAGTGTTGATATCATACTATTTTTAATTCTATGAAAAGGACAAACATACTGTCCTTTAGATTGTGCTTGATTGTAACATCAGAGACAATCTCACGCAATGCTGACTTTTCAAAAACGGAATCTATGTTGCAAGCAATAAACACAGATTACTGATCCCCTGCATGTCAGCAGGGGTCTAGTAATCTGTTCCCTGCTGACAAACAGGGAGCAGATTATTATTGGTCCCTATAGTAGACAAAGTTGGAAACTATATTTTTATACCGCTTAACACCTACCTTATTTTAGCAATTGAATTCAAAACAACCGCGACATTATGTTACATTGTAATAGTTATTTACAACTTGCATAATTATACGCGTGTCTACATTATTTACACACTGTACATACACGTTAGGTACATAATTAACATCTAAGCAAGCGATCGAGCAATTAAAAATAACATACAGACTGCAAGCTTCTATAAGCTATTAGGTGCTTCTCCAACAGACTCTTGCTTCTGCTTTAACAAAATCCCACGCTCTAGCAAGAAACCCGTTGTGCTACATCCCTCTTACTTAACTTTTCAAATATGTAACAAATAAACTTCTGATCAAACAATAAATTATTTAAACAACTTACATAACTCTTTGTCCATAATAAAATACTTATCATACATTTCGAAAGCTACATTTTCCTGTATCTTGTTAACGGTTACAGAGTTAGTATGGAATTCGTCGTAACTCAGATGAATACAAATTTATATGCAATGTTCCGGGGTCGCTTACAAACAGAATACACAATATCTTTGATATTATTTTGCGATCTTCAGTAATAATGCTCCGTGATTTGTTTCCCAAGTCTCTTATCTTGGGATAGCTTAAGGAATATTTCTTATACATAGGCATTTGTTTATGGAATAAGTTTATTATGCATAAAGATGTCCAAACTATAATTTGGGTATAAGTATAATGAAGTTTACTTATGATATGGGCATGTGGAGAGATTCCACGTGTCCAAAAATGGATGAAAAGATTGGCGTACAAAATATATTAAGTCGATAGCAAGTCGTCAGTTTTTTTCTTTAAATATAAAATTATTTTATTACAACGAATATAAAATAGTAATTTATTCAACAATACAATATGAATAACAACAAAATAATTAAATGAAAATGAGAACATACTTTATGGGCAATGCAATATCTCCTGGAATGTAGTCTTCGTTTCAATATTATTTTTAATAACAATAATACAGACAAAAATGGATTTGATTTATATTTACCTAAATTGCAATTTACAATTTATAATATTTTTTAATTCTTTTAATATTGAATAAGAGATAAGTATTGGTACATGTGTGTGTGTGTGGATATGTAGATCGAGCAAAAACACCAGTACAATTTTAAACGTACGCACTGAGGAAACAGAATCGAATATAAACAATCATTGAACGATTTCTATTCTCCCTCTGTTTATAAACTGGATATTTTATTTATCGGCGCATTTGAAATGTGAGAGGAACTCTTAAAAGCCATTGGGTTGGAACGAAACCCAAGTCAATGCGCGCGCGAAAAACGTTTATCACGAGACGCCAGACTGCAAATAACGATGTTGGAACCTTTATAAGGACATAATTATTGTGTTGACATCTTCTAATGCTTTATAAGAAGGGAGAATTATAGTTTGAGTATATTTCGTCTTTACAATTTTCAGACGGATAACTTAAATTATTTGTTTATTTATGTTCGATTTAAACTAAAACTTAACATTAAAGATCTTAAAGATAAAATCAAAATTTTGGTTTAAGTTTTATAAAATAAGTTTGATTAATCAGTTACTTATACAGGGTTCATTGAAAATAATAATAATAATCTTTTATCCGTGACTTAATACCTTTTGTTCTTCCACTTTTCATAATGTATTGTTTCACATATTTATAATAAAGGAAGTATTGAAATTAGTTGCTCTAATCTCATGACTAAAGCTTAAGACTACACACGATCGCAATAGAAAGCAGCGGCGTAACCATAAAAAACATCCTGGTGTGGGAGAAGTTGTGCGGCAGGCGGCGCACATGTGATTTTTAACTTGCTAAAACCTCAGATGTGCGATATAAAGAAGTAACAAGTAAAAGGTTATTAGTATATTTACATAACCCTGTCTATACAGGTACAATTTATATCAGAAGCAAAGCCTAGCGGGGTGATGAACCGGTCGGAAGTCTATCAACCTGCATTGATCAAGTTGTGTAAACTTTTTGTAACGTTATGGGAATGTTATTCACTCATCCCTCTTCGCGGGGAAAGGGGAGTACAGAGGGTTCACCCGGGGAAAGATGGAAATACCGGGTCCTGCCGAATAAACCTACCACGGTGCGCCTACCTCGCTGCCTTGAACGATGGATTGGTTGCTGAGACTCTGTTTAGTACTATGACATTATTCGTTTATAAAAGTTGCTTATGCGTCCAGCCGTGAAGCTACATTATACTTATTATAATTCTTCGTGTAATAATAATGTTGCTCCTGCGGTAAATAATGAGAAATCAAAAACACACAATGTCGCACTAATAATATTAAATAAGGATAAATATATCGAGATAAATATAATCTGAATGCCATAGATAAAACAAAAAAAAACACCTGTCACATAAACAGTGTCTTAGCCTTATACAAATACAACGACGACTGTTTTCTTTTGTTCATAGCTCAAACGACTAAAACTATACCTAGTCTACCTAAATATTTGTCACTCGAAACATATTATTCGCAACACTCAGCGAATTATAAGCATCTGAGCAGAAAGACAGGAAGGACGCGAGAACAGCGCTGACTGTATCGACTAAGTACAATTTAAAACGAAAATGTCTTAAATATCTTGAAGCATAAACATTTTATAAAGTCTGTTTAGGAATTATTTTGTAAATCTGATCAAAGTTTTGGCTGCCAATATTGATGTCTGGATACCTATTTTAGATGGCATTTACTTGTTAATAATATATATATGATTATGACGTATTAATATACTTCTTTTACTTTAAAAGTAAAGTTAATTTATTTATTTACACGTACAAAAGCAACAATCATAATATACCTACTTGTATTTTGTCTAATATATTATAAAGCGAAAACTACATAATCAAAATTTAATACATTTTATATATTATATTGTAAATTACGCTCCATATTTTATTTAGGCTATATTTATCATGGTTGATATCAATCAACAAAAGTAATTGGAACTTGATATCGACATTAATGAACACGTTTCAAATTAGATCTTGGATTTATTGTATAAATATAACTATTGCCATTGCCACGAATATGAAAGAAAATGATGACGAAACTGTCATTTATAAATATAAAGTTAAGGTCATTATTAATAATTGACAACGAGTGCACTGCTTTATTTACGGATGACTACCAATTTAATATTTTAGTCATATCTTATTTGACTATGTCAGTAAAATACTTATTATATTTACAAAGATCTTGAAAATACTCAAGACTGAAGTCAATATTTCCAATTAAGTTTTCTTATATCTTTTATATATATAATATATATATAAAACCAAACTGAGAAACATTATGCTTACAGTGCAAAACCATTATTATGGCGTTATTATTGCCACCGAAAGATGGCTGGACGATGCAATAAACGATGGTGAAATATTTGACTCCAAGTACACCATATATCGTAAAGACCGATCCTCAACCGCCTTAGGTCATAAAAGGCATGTTTATCGCTGTTTCAAAGTCAATCCATTGCATTCGTATGACACATTGGGAAACTGATTTGGAGAACCTATGGCTGAGACTGATGATAGCCGAGGAAAAACTATACAATACCTGAATGTATGTGCTATACACTTGCCACCTCCTGTACAACTTCAAACCCTAAACAAGTGCCTCGACAAGGCTACTTCAATAATTGACGAAACAGGCATTCAAATATTCATAGCAGCTGTCTTCAATCTGGGATTCATCAAATGGGAGATGGATAGCACTTCTTCGCAGTCAACAAGTACATCCGCAAATAACTATAATAATTTGTTAGGCTACTCTCTAATAGACTTTATATCTCTCAATAACTTAAAACAATTAAATTATGTAAGAAATCACTAATGTAAATCTCTTGACGTAATTCTCTCTAATTTTTAAGGAGTATTTGTTAAAGAGTATACTAAACCATTATCACCACACATATTAACAGTAGACCCTTGTCATCCGCCGCTGTGTATCGAGATTACTGATGTTTCGCCAACATTACTAAAATGTAAGCTCCCTTCAAAATTCAAATTCTGCCGTGCGAATTATCAAATAATAAATGAGCAGATTAAACAGTTCAATTGGCTTGATAGCTTTGTCAAATATCGGGATGTCAATAATGCTATGGTTGAAGTACTCTATAAGACAATCAAAAATCAACAGCATTATCAGTGCATTTGGGCCTAAAACCAAAGTAAAACAAAGTAAATACCCTATATGGTTGTCTAAATGTTTCATAAATATCCTCAATAAAAAGGAAAAACTAAGAAGACGCTAAAAAAGGTATAAAAATCCCCGTGACAATTATGAGTATAAAATCTTAAGCGAGAGAGCGAACGTAATAATAAAGAATAGCTATAATGTCTACGTAAAGAATATGGAAGAGAATATAACACACAATCCTAAACTGTTTTGGTCCTTTATTAAAAGTAATAATCGGGTCCGGCGAAATACCGTCTGAGTTGAAGTTAGATAGTCTTACAGCCCTTACTGGGCACGGAATCTGCGATCTTTTTGCGAGTCATTTTTCTATTACTTTCATTCAGTCGGGTGAACTGCGCTCTGAACATGTTATTTCTGAAGGTACACATTTCTATCTACAGAAAGTGGAATTAATGGAAACACTTAAGAAAGTTGACTCAATCCGTGACTTAGGGGTTGTCCTTGATAGTAAGCTTACCTTTATACCATATTGACACAATTGTTGCCAAGGCAGCTAAAAAGGATCTGCCTTGATTTATAACCGTTATATATTTAAAACCGTTCAAGCCTTAACAGTGCTCTACAATGCACTTGTTCGTAGTACTGTAGAATACGCATCACCTGTGTGAATCCCATATACAAAACACACGTGAATCGTATAGAACGTATTCAAAGAAGTATCACACTTTATCTACGATACAAATGTAACGATTGCACTCTCGATGCTGATTACTTAATAAGGCTCGTTTACTACAATATGATTTCTTTAGAAAACCGTAGACAGGTACACGATTTAACTTTACTCTACAAAATTGTTAACGGATCTATACAAATCCTTTACTTCTCAATAAAATAAATATAACTGTTTCACGTCACACACACAATGCCCGCGAGCTAAATGTGTTCGCCCTAAGCACATCTCGAACTAATCTTAGATGCTACGCAATATACTCAGGCTAGTCGGCAGGCCATCGCCTATCTCTTAGTACAGCCGTAAATGTATCCCGTATAGCCAATTTACGGCATTTACGGTTTACGGCAGCGTGGGAGGAAGAATGTCTGATAGCTTGTATGTTTTTATTTTAAACAAATTGCTTTATTCTTAGAATGAAATGTTACGAGTAGAATATGTCTTTATACCGCCTAGAAATATTCTATAAACGTTTTTAACTGCAGCCCGCCGGAGGCTAGACACTATTGTTTTTCAATCATGTCTGACATTTGACAGATTAAAGATAATTTTCTAGATTTTAGTAGATACTCAAGATGGCTGATAATCGCTTCTATAATTTTATGTGTCCCTTTTGTGTATCCCCATAAATAAGCCACTGATATTTCTAGTGCTTAAATTCTAGTAGACCTAATATTACCGACGTTTACTAACATTTTGTGCACTTGACGTCGATTTCAACAAATATGATGCACAAATAGACGTTTACAGTGGATACATAAAAACGGCGGCAATGAAATATGCACGTAATATGTACATCTAGTTCAGGAGCTACAGTTTCTATACACCTTCATATTCTTAAGTCTTATTTTGGAAGCATTTAATCCCATATATTTTTTGAGCAATAAGAATAATAATTATATTATTTATAATGTATAAAACATAAAGAATTACTAGGCATTTTATATTTCTATGTGCCATACACATAATTCCAATATCATACATTTAAGTCTCTATCGGTAATATCGCGCAAGTCACCAATAAATTAAGGACATCTCAAAATATGACCGTGGGATCTTAGTGTCCGGAGAGAACTTTGATCAAATTGTTCTACATACGAGATAAATATATATTGTTCTATTTTATACCATTGACTAAATTATTAAAAAATACATATAGTTAAAAATAAGCGCAGTCAAACTAATAGTATTTATTTAAACAATAAATTTCCCAATAAGAACAATTTCATTAAAGAGACTATATAATAGAGTTTGAACTACAGGAAAACCTTAATTTCGTATAGATTCATTGGCTATAAAAGTGCCGGGTGATATTCTGAACAGTAAAATGCAACGTTTTATATCTTTTTGAAGATTTTCCCGATCGTATAAAGTATGTATCCATATCACTTCCACAGTGTATTTTATTTGAAATGGCGACATGTGCCCATATTTTTATTTGTGGTTCAAGGACGCTGTTGGGTATTGATAAGGAATTCGTCCAATCACTTAGCCTATATCTTTATTTATTGAAATATTATGTGCTTTTCTCTTGTAGGTTATTTATATAAACCTTACTTACGACTTATTTACTAATATACTCTAAAGTGCCTTAATGTAAAACAATTATTATCATCCAGAGTGAATTTGCCACTGACTAGTGTGCACAGATGTCAACGTCGTATATAAGTTAATTAAAATAATATTAAATTAAATTAAATTGAATAAAGTTAAATTATTATATAAATAGAGTAAGATAACATAAAAATTAAATCAAATTAGCTAATAAGCATGTAAAATGAAAAATAACAATTTAGAATAAATAAAAAAATTAATATTATTAATGTCACAATAATTAATCGATACTAAATTAAAAAATTATGATATAAAATATCATAATATTGTCTTCTGTTTACGCGAATGTTATTCATTGAAATTAACACATACTTCAAGCCGCCAATAAAGATAAGTAATTACCATCCGTCAAATGACAACTACCTTTACAAAATGCAGGGGTCTCTAAAATAGATTGTGACTGTGGACTCTCATACATTGGTCAAACCAAGAGAAGCATAGGCACCCGCATAAAAGGACACATAGCTGATGTAAAACACCAACGCTCGTTGAAGTCTGCTGTGTGTGAACATGTGCAACAAGGAACCAACCACTACCTGAGATTTGACAAACCACAGATTCTCGCTAAAGAACACCGATTCCTACCAAGGTTGCTCCGCGAGGCTATTGAAATCAAAAACATCCTAATTTCAATAAAGAAGATGGTTAGAATGTACCACCAGCTTGGGATCCAGTAATTCAAATAGTCAAACCCAGGAAAAAGCAAACCACAGCTAGACTTTATGATACTTTGAGCTCATTCAGCGTAAATAGAAACACCAATGATTAAATTATGTTCGGGTGCTTTGAAATAACTACACTGGAACATTGAGACAATTACCATCTTAGTCTCCCCGTGACCATGGCTGCTGAAAAGCAATCGAAACGTCTGAGAAAGTATACACTTAAATATAAATAGTTTTTATAATTTAATTAGCTTAAAAATTAGTAAAGTTTAATAGTAATGTAACAGTTTCTAAATTATGTAATAAAGTGTCAAATAATCAACGCAATAAAATCCGTATATAGTAGTTTAATTTCAATAGAAATATCAAATAACAAAAAGGACATTTTAATTAGCTTCTGATGAACAATAGTTTTCGAAATTGTGACAGAGAGTTAGCGTAGATGTCAATACTATTGAAGCTTGTTTGGTACTTATTGTACGTCCTCATCGACCGGTTCATATGCGCTGAGCGGTTAATGGGCCCTATTATCATTACTAAATGTGTCTTTATATTGATTATGAATATTTTTGTACTCTGCTACAGAATATGAAGGCCATGTGTTGTATTTTGTAAATACTGAGTGTTGAGTGTTGAGAGAATGGTCATGCATAACAGAATTTTCAATTTTTTTATTATGCAGATTCTTTTTATTTCCTTTTTTTATTTTTATATGATTACGTGCTTCATGCATGTTACAAAACAAATGCGTTTTCTTTCTTCCTTTCAAATTTATGAAATGACCTACATGTTTATAAGTGCAATATATTATGATTGCTGTTCAAATTTATAGAATTACTTACATGTTTATATGGTATGATGCAATATATTTATGTTATTGATTAACCATTAAACTAAATAAAGACCAACCCTAGAAAAATGACACTAAACCACAAAAGATAACCTTACATAAAAAGTTATAGCTTGTCTGGCATTATTTAAACTTTTATAAAAATACCATAGAAATGTTTATATCTATAACCGAATCGAACTTCAGTTTTCATTATATCAACCAATGTTGGTCGTTCTAGTTTGGTAGATAATTAATAAATAATGGAGTTCGTTATTTTGAAGATTGTTTTCACGAAAACAAGGTGAAGGGTGAAATGTTCGGCTCTATAAAATTTGTTCGTTTTGTATAGCATACTAAGTACACTCTATAGTATACTAAGTATACTCTGATGAATTAGGTCGGTATACAATCATAACTTAAATATAATTGACAGCAAATTAAGTAGTACGAAAATTCAATTATCGTTATCGTAATACATTACTTTATTTTTTTATTCTAACTAAGTAAGAAACAAACAGCGTACCTTATGGAGTACCCGGCCGACCTGGCCAGGTACTCCATAAGGTACGCTGATACCGTACCTTATGGAGTCTTACCCAGAAGTATTACTCGTGGCTTGTCCACCCTTTAAAACACGAGTCCCTGTGCTGTAGACAGAAGGGACAAAAGCTACTCTGCTTTTAACAGCACAGTACCTCCTCGTGAAACATAGAAACCCTATTTACTTTTCATATTTGAGGACTTCCTATTTACAGAGTAAGAATCATTATATAAGCTACAATTATTATATATAATATTTATAATATGATATTATATACACATTTGATAGTATGAGGTAATTTACGTGAGTCACAGGGCAGGTATCATTATGTAAGCTAGATGTATGTTTCAAGGTAAGATCGCAAGGGAAATTTACAACTTTCTCTCATAATTGGTAACATATTTCTTACATAACCTTTACCGCTAAAATTAAGTTTTAAGCCCACAAAATGTACCTAGAATAAAACCTCTACAAAATGTTCATGATACCCAATTAATAATTATCAAAAGGAAGTTACATAGTATGTTATTAAGTTTCATTATAATTATTGGCCTTTTTATCGTCGTAGTCCACGCTACGAATTTGGGTTCTTTGTGTATAATACATTTCTCATCAGAAAAATGGAAACACTGCCGTTTTTATGGATTCTGTCCTAATTTAACACAAAACAGTTTTCATTCCATGAAAAAAATCACATGATTGTATAGCTGGCAGTTTGGCCATTACAGTGATAAGCGAAAATTCTAAATTCAAAATTAGAATTTCATTTATTTATCCTATAAATGAAATGATTCACTGTTTTGAGACAAATGTGTGTTTTGAGTTGGAGTACATTTCATCTTTGAAAACTAATATTAGCGCTTATCTTAAAACTTTTTGTTCTGTGTTCTGTATACTGTGTGTGTACTGTGACTTTGGGACGTCTGAAAAAGTTTTTTTCTATAACATATGAATACTTCGCCCTCAGAAGCCGCCCAAGTGGTGGCATTGCTGGATTCTGGACTTAGTCGTGTTGTGGCTGAAAGATTGCATCTAAGCCTGTCGTCTGTTCATAGATACACAAACGCTATCGGGAGACTGGTTTGTTCACGCACCGTGCAGGATCTGGCAGGAATCGGGTCACTTCTTTCTGAGCGAGATGCTTTTCAACTGCAGCAGCAGCTTCATGTTGTACGTAGGGTGGCTGTAAGTGACTCTACGATTAGAAGAAGGTTAAAGGAACGTGACTGGTACCGCACAAGCCAGCAAATGGGCCGAAATTAACTGCAGACCATCGAAGAGCGCGCCTTAACTTTGCACGTGAGCACCTAAATTGTTCATACCTCCAGTGGAACAAAGTCCTCTTTTCTGATGAGTGTTAAATTATGCTGTATGGCAACGACGGAAGGAATAAGGTCTACAGAAGAGATGGAGGACGCTTTGCATAATACTGCATAGAAGAAAAGGTCAGCTATGGTGGCGGTTCGTGGACGGTTTGGGGAGAAATGAGCGCCGACGGTAGGACAGAGCTTGTCTTTGTGTCTGGGCCACGTCTGCCTGCACTAAACATTCATCGGTACATCGAACAGTGTCTTGAGCCTCACTTGGTGCCCTATGCACATTTTATTGGCAACGGTTTCATATTCATGAAGAGGATTTAAATAATAATGGTAAAAATATTGATATACTTTGCTTCTGTGAACATAATATGATAAGTAGTGATGTAAAATTATTAAACATACCAAATTTTGGTTTAGCTACATACTTCACTAGAAAGTCTAGACATGGTGGCACATGTATATTGGTAAGAAACAATGTTAAGTACAAATCTATTGAATATCTTCCTAATTACAGCGTATCAAATGTTGTAGAATGCTGTGGTATTGAGTTAACTGAACATAATATAGTAGTTTTATGTATATACAGAATCCCACAAAGTAAAAATGTTAAATATAAACTCGATATATTTTACAACACATTAGATAATATTTTTAATATGTTTGCATTCAAAACTGCCAAAAGGTGTATAATCTGTGGGGACTTTAATATTGATATTTTAAGGAAAACATCACACTCGCAACAGTTTCGAAATTATCTTAAAGGTTTTAATTTGAAATGCCAAATCAATTGCCCAACTCGCTTAAGCAGTGGGTCGTGCATAGATAACTTTTTACACAACATGAGGGGATGTAAAAGTGAAGTACATGAACTTGCAATCTCTGATCACACAGCACAATTATTACATTGTCCAATAAAGAAAACATGTCGGCTAAGCAACTGGTACATTATGAGGAGAGATTTTTCAAAAGAAAACATAAATAAATTTATAGACTGTCTTAACAGTATTAGTTTCTCGGCTGTATATAGAGAAGTAGATACAAATTTGGCTTTTAATACATTTTATGACAATTTCCTTTTGTTCTATAACTTATGTTTTCCAAATTTAAAGTTTAAAGTTTTCACAAAAGTAAAACCAAAATGGATAACTCGAGGCATCAGAGTCTGTTGTAAAAGACAACGTGAACTGCTTTGGAAATATAGATTATGTCCTACTCAGCTAAACAGATATAACTTTAAGTCACTATCTCAGAGGCTTAAGCGAATAATCCAGCTAACCCAGAAGGCTCATAATAATAATTTCATTCATAAAGCCAGTAACAAGTGTAGAGCAACTTGGAAGATAATAAAAAAATGTACAGACAATTATCCTAATGAAAGTGTCACTCGAATAAAAATTGGTAGGCATGTTTTAGCTAATCCATATGCAATTTCACAAGCTTTTAATGATTTTTATGTAGACCAAGTGCAACCTATAAGTGATGCACAGCGGTTCAAGTGTATTCTTAGTAACAGATCAATATCAATGTTTATGAAGCCTACCATACCACAGGACATTCATAAAATTATCATGGAACTAAAGAACACAGCTAGCACAGGCTACGATGAAGTAAGCACAAAGATTGTAAAATGTGTATCAACATTAATTGCTCCTGTATTAAGCTATTTAATAAATAACTGCATTATGGATGGCATCTATCCTGAAAAACTAAAAGTGTATGTTATTAAACCCGTCTTCAAAAAAGGTGATAAGGAAAGCATGGCTTGCTATAGACCTATTGCTTTAGTACCAGTGTTTTCGAAGATTTTTGAAAAAGTAATATACAATAACTTAAATAATTTCTTTGAAGATAGTGGATTATTTACGGAAAATCAGAAAGGATTCAGGAGAAATAAGTCTATTGATGTTGCTATTTTTGATTTTCTTAAACTTATAATGTGTAGAATAGATAAATGCTTACCTGTTCAAGCTCTATACATGGATATGACGAGGGCTTTTGACTATGTAGACTTTAAAATCCTGTTAGACAAACTTAACGCATATGGTGTTCGAGGCAATGTATATGATCTGATTGAGTCATATCTAACAAATCGCCAACAAATAACTGCTATCAATAAACTGTGTAGTAGGTCCAAAACTGTAATTACCTATAAATCAAATTTAAGAAATGTAAAGTACGGGGTGCCACAGGAAAGTACATTGGGCCCTTTACTATTTATTATATACATTAACGATTTTCCATCAGCAACTACATACCCCATGACAATGTTTGCAGATGACAGTACAGTTGTTTTTAATAATGATAATTTAGACACAATTGAGATGGCGATAAACTGTAACCTTACATCTCTTATAACATGGTTAGATGAACAAAATTTGAAAATTAATTTAGATAAGACGACAATTATGAATTTTGGACAAAAAGTGAATCGTAATTTAAATTTAGATATAAAATATAATGACATTAAAATTAATGAAACGGACAATACTAAATTTCTTGGACTACATGTAGAAAATAATCTAAAATGGACAATACAGATTGACAAAGTTTGTAATAAATTAAATCAGTATGCCTACGCACTATACATGCTAAATAAAACTGTTAGTCAAGCGACTGTCATTACAGCTTATCACGGGTTTGTAGCATCCACACTAAAGTACGGCATAATATTTTGGGGAAACGCAACTGGTAGGGAATCAGTATTTCTAGGGCAAAAGCGTTGTATTAGAGCTATTTGTAATTTAAGCTCTACAGACACTTGTAAGCCCCATTTCAAAAAATTACAATATTGACCTTTCCGTCCATTTACATATTGGAGACTGCAATGTTTGTAAAACGTAATTGGACAAAATTTTCGGCAGTAAGTAGTGTACGTCGACTTGGCCAACTCCACTTGGCCCCCGCTAAAATGGCATTATTCCATAAAAGTGTGTTTGCCATGGCACCTAAAGTATATAATAAATTACCAAAATATATAAGCTCAATTGAAAATATTAAGACATTTAGGAATAAATTGCAATCAATGCTACTTGAAAAAGCATATTATTCTGTAGAAGAATACTTTAATGACAAAAATATGATGTAAAATATAATGACATTATTGTACCCTATTAATTATTACTTTTAAACTTTTGACATATATTGATTTTATTGATAATTATTATTGACATATTATTTAATTTTCTTTTGACAATCTATTTAATTATTATATATTAATTTAAATTTTCATTTTATTAATCGTAGAAACTTGAAAATAATTGTATTAATTTAATTATATTGCTCTAATTTGTACACCATACATATGGTAAAACATAGTGGACCTGTTATTACTCATATAAGATCTATAATTGTACCTATGTTTAACAAATAAATAATGATTATGATTATGATTATGATTCATGCACGACAATGCTAGGGCTCACACCGCGAGCGTCGTACGAGATTATGTTACCGAAGTCAGTATCTCCATTATGGAATAACCAGCAAGAAGCCCGGACATGAATCCGATTGAACATCTATGGGATGAATTAAAGAGATGAATTCGTGCAAGAGATCCTGCTCCAGAAACACTTAGCCAGCTGCAAAATGCAATCCAAAAATGACTTGTTAAACAAAATACGAAAACTGTGAAAATTTAATTTGAATTTATAACATTAACGTTAGGATTTGAAAACCTCATATTATTCACTATTAAACGACATTTGACATATATTCCTAAATGTACACATTTTTCTGATAATTCTTACAAAACAAAAACTTGCAAGGTGTTTCGATCTTTCTGATGAGAAATGTATTATTATGTATTTTTAATGTACATATTTCACTGCATGATTGTTCCTATGGTTATAAGTTGACCTGTGATACGGTACGGACTTTCACGGGCAACATGTTATTGTTTTTAGGTTATACACAGGATTTAGGATATAAGCAGAACGGAGTCTACAAATAAGCCCGGATGCAAAGATTTAATCATACGTTTGAATATGGTCACCTTTCTAGGCGTTAAGTTGTCATCTGACAAACAATGGCAACAATGGTTGATTTATAAATAAAGTATTAAACGCTCACTTGTACTGAATACTGTCCGCTATTATTTTATTCTAGTATTCGTCTCTATTAATTTTTTTTAATGAACTTATTTGAAATTATTTATTATCAAAAAACTTACAATTTTATACCTAAACGTACATAATTATATACATAATATAAACTCAATTATTTAAAATTAACTTATACCTAAAATATTATAAAACAGAACTAAAAAAGAAAAAGAAAACTAAAACCCTCTAATAGGCGTCATAGAATTCCTCCGCATCACATTCGACTGATAGTGTGCCCAGAGGACTGGCAGCATTGCCACGTTGAATGGCAATGCTTATCCTTTCCGCAAAATAAAGGCCAGCCCTCTGGTCACGGGAAGCGTCGATATTAATAGAATAGAGCTCATACATAATTGTGTGAGCTCACTCGACTTAGTCTGGATACTTTTTTGCGATTAATTACAGCGAGGCCACATCTATGTATAAATCTTTGCTTAGTAGTCCACAATAAGCCCTTGCCTGCTATTCCGCATAGCTGACTACATGTGAATGTAATACCCTATGTTCAATCTCTCAGGGATTAACAGACGTCATTCTAAGTAAATATTACGTCTTATAAAACCTATTCCAGCCGCACAAACTACACATGTATGCACATACACATCTACATCATGTTGTACCGCGATATTGACTTACAGCACAAACATCCGGGCTTTTGTATTTGAACCGTCATTAACTTACGACAGTACGAAAGTCTCTTCCCCTATTACCAGGCTTACACAAATATTTGCTAACGACCAATAAACCTTGACGTATGGTGCCAACAAGATATGTGACGTCATCGGATATTCGCTTGTTTTACATACAGCGAGCGATAAAACTGTGAAGCGAAAAACAACAGTGTTTTATTAATGTCTCTTTCAGACATATGCCTGCCTTTTTTAGACTATGATTTGTGGTGAAAACTGTTCATCGATGTTATGTTGATATAACTCACAGACAAATAACGTCTGTTGCTTGATATTTTGGTCAAGTTTAGCTGTAAAGTATTTTTTTTTCTTATTTATATCGTGTAAGCAAATATGACGTACTGAAAGCTAGATATGAAACATAGACATGCATAATTTAATATTTATTGCCTTTTGTTTTTATGCACCTCTCAGCAGTGACTGAATGATTTTTATATTGAGTTTGTTTGTTTACCAAAAAATACAAGTAAGAAAAATTTGCTATTGTTTATAAATTATAGTAATTTATAGACGTATTATTATTACCTTGGTGCCACAGCGATAGTGATTGCGAATGATGTGATTGATAAGGTCTTATGGTTGATACCTGGGTTGAGCAAACGCAATATTGTGTTCTTGGATTCATTATTTTTAATATCAATATACTTACTTGTTAGTTAGTATTTATTCTGAACTCCTTGCAATGAAGCCCAATACGTCATTTAAATACTCATAATGTTCTTGTATTTTCTTAATTTAGTAAATATAATTCCAGATCAAATATGAAATAATCGTTTTTAACCTTATACGCAGCCTAGTGGGAGACCACTGGACTGCTACGCAGAGGTCGATCGAGATTGAACCCGATCGAATTGCCGAAGTTATGTGCGTATTAAATAGTTATTTATCGCTCGCTTTAACGGCAAAGGAAAAATCGTGAGAAAACGTATGTGTAGTCTGACAACCCACACTGAGCCAGCGTGGTGGACTACGGCCTAACCCTTCTCACACTAAAAAGAGGCCCGGGCCTAGTAATGGGACAGATAATTCAATACAGGGCTAATATTATTATAACCTAATTTATAAAGAGAATATATTATAATTTATGAATAAATTATCTTTATAATTTATGAACTGTGAATAATATCCGATAATATTATCGGAATACTCCGGCTTTTCCAATAATGTTTGTTAAGTTTTCTTGTCACCCGTTAGGTCAAGCAGTTAAGGCGTGAAAGTATAACAAACAAACAAACTCACAGTCGCATTAATAATATTAGTTAAAATCAATTATAGACACGCCAATACACAAATATTGGTTGGGGTACCTTATGTCCATATAGTAAACGCAGAATCTCTAAACATTATAATACATATTTAACATTTATATTTCAATGTAAACCGAACAGCCTTTACTAGTTGTAAAGCGAAAATTCGTACAAATTGCCACGCATTTATACTTCCACATCCATAACCGGATATTCCGATACCTGATACGCTCAAATACCGATTTATTAACGAGAACCGTATTGGCAATTTGTCGGCAAACATAAATTGATCAGATGTTGATTGAAGCCAGCATTAATACGCGTATGAACATATTTATGTTCGCTGCCAATTGGCCACCGTAAATATTTGATATTACCTACTTGTGCTCTCGTATTAGATGTTGGCTGACTAAGAATGAATATTGTAACACCTTTTATTTGTTTCAATGTATAATCTTTACGTCTAGGTGCGTAAAATATAACACTGTATATTTTAATATACTGTGTTGCTACAAGAACGTAAAGTAAATTGGTGTTCTATAATTTTCATAAGCGACGACTCTCGCTGCAGTAATAATTTTGCTGATTTTTGTTGGGCCAGTTGACTCAGGCTCAGTTACCCCGAACCTTTTCCTATCCTTTCCTTTGTCCTTTCCCTCCTTCATTCCTTTTTAAAGGGCTGGCAACGCACTTGTAACTCCTTTGGGTTGCGGGTGTCCATGGGCGGCGGTAATCGCTTACCATCAGGCGATCCGCCTGGTCGTTTGCCACACTATAACATAAAAAAAAACCTCAGCTTTAATGGCGGAGTTTTTTTATTTTTTTTTTATAGATCTCTCAAAACATTTTTAATTTTGTGAATATTAATAATGTTTGGAGTGTTGCGTTTTTAGTTTAACCGTACAAACCTACAATACTAGATGCATTGGTGCACTACCTACTTACCACTGGAATCGCTGTAATAGCGATACTTCGTCCGGTTGTTATATATCATAAATTCTGTTTGAGTAAATTATTGTTTGTATTAGCTTTGACGTATAATATTTCATATTTATAAAACTCCCGCATTAGACAACCACATACAATCAACGGTAACAAAGTAGATACACCGAAACTAGAACAATTACTTAAGGAGCACAAAAATAATAATTGTACCTATGTATAATTTAATATTGTTGTAATTGGGATTTAAGCACCTAACACTCAGCGAGGAAACCGTAGCTAGGCGATTACTTACTCCGGGCTTACTTAATAAACAATCCGACAATTTTGTCACTTTTTGACATATAAGTCGAATTGTCGCGACAAGTGCCATTAAATAAACAAACCACAAATAAGTCCAAAAGCAAACTGACAAAATTGTCAGACTAAAAGCTCCAGTTTAATAAAGACGGCAATTGTCAGGTTTTATCTGTCAAGTGTCTAAGCAAATATCTCAGACTTATTTGTCATGGTAATTGACATATTTGTCACAACACAATATCAAGGTATACATGTACATAATTTATTAGCTGAAGAACAAACTGGCTTTAGAAAAAACAGATCAATAAATATGGCAATTTATAACTTTTTAAAAATAATCACAGATAGTGTGGATAAAAAGGTACCTGTATGTGCACTTTATATGGACCTTTCTAAAGCTTTCGATTGTGTGGATCACGAAATATTGTTAAATAAGTTGAATTCGTATGGTATAAGAGGTAATATATTGAATTTAATCGCATCTTATCTCTCAAATAGAAAACAGTGTACTCAGATAACACGACTTTGCCCAAAAGTAAGAACTGAAAATTATTATATGTCTGACTATAGAGAAATTAAATTAGGAATACCACAAGGTAGTGTGTTGGGACCGCTTTTATTTAACGTCTATATTAATGACTTGCCAAAAATTACAAACCATCCCACCATTCTATTTGCAGATGACAGTACAATTATATTTAAATCTAAAGACAAGTCGCTCCTTGAGTCTGACGTATATAATACTCTCGATGATGTAATAAAATGGTTGACATTAAATAATTTAAAAATTAATATAAATAAAACACATATAATGACATTTAAAAATAGAATTCCTCTACTAACGGACATAAACGTAACTTATAACGGTGAAAAACTCCACGAGGTAGAAACAACCAAATTCCTAGGTATATATATTGACAGCAACCTTAATTGGAAGGAACACGTGGAATACCTCTGCGCAAAATTAAATAGACAATCGTATGCGCTATACATGCTCACAGAGAAATTGAACCACACCGCTGTATTAACAGCATATCACGGATATGTTGATTCGATCTTAAGGTATGGGATCATATTTTGGGGCAACTGTACTGAAATAGGAGATGTGTTTAAAGCTCAGAAGAGATGTATCAGGGCAATGTGCAACCTCCAACAAACTGATACATGTAAACCGCATTTTAAAAGACTGAAAATATTTACCGTACCCTGTCTGTATATAATTGAATTAATATTGTTTGTTAGAGCTAATCTAAGCATGTTTGTCAATTATAAAAGTAAGCGTCACAATTACAAAGTATGTTGTCCTCAGCATAGAAGTACTTTGATGAACCGGAGTGTCTTCTGCATGGCGCCACGTGTTTATAACCATTTACCAAAAACTTTCTTAGAAATCACATGTCCCATTAAATTTAAAAATATGGTTAAAATTTTTTTGTTACAAAAGGCGTACTATACAGTTGACGAATTTTTAAATGACAAGGACCGTACATAATATTATGCTATCTGTATTTATTTATTTTGCTTTAATTAATTCAATTATAACTAATTTTTTTAACTGACATAAAATGCACCAATTCTATTTAATGTATAATTATGAGTAAATGATTGATTGTATATATATTGACATTCTTATAAGTCTTGATGCGGACAATGATATAATTCAAATTCTAGATTTGTATAAGTGATTTATAAATATTATGTATTGCATGCCGAGAGGCGGATAATGGAGAAACTATAACATACTGTATGACTCTAACCATTGTACCTACCCATTTTCGCAATAAAGTAATTTGAATTTGAATTTGAATAAGGTATGCACATGAGAGAACTCCTTGTTGTGTGCTTAAGTTGATGCAAAATTTTACTTATTAAGAATTCAACGTGAGTTTTACTTACTCGAAACCGTTCCATGAATATTCTATCAATTACATTAAGAGTAAAGTTAATTCTTAGTAATGTACGACGTCGTGCAGTTTACACCAAATATTCATCTTCACTACTACTGCTATCTGTCAATAACGTTATCACCATCGTTTTTTAATTATTTGTAGATAAACACTAATGTAACGATGGAATAGCGCTGACTTAAGTGATATTATCTGTCGAAAACTTCTGAAAAATCATCAAATATATCCAACTGTCATGACAATTTTGTGTTTAATAAAACAAATTTGAGAAGATTTTCCGGACAAGTTGTCACCTGTCGCCTATCAAGAGAAATTGTTTATTAAACAGAAATATGTCAAATTGTTACGACAAGTCGATATATTTATAGATTTGCCACTGTGACAAATTTGTTAGTGATAATCTTTATTAATCAAAAAATTACAAAGTTTTGGATTGTCACGTTTATAAAATAGGCCCTAGCTTGCTATTTGACAATGAGACAAATATTGCCTCACGTCAAAATTTCCATATGACGATGCGCTGTAAATTCTACATAATATATTAACTAGATACTCGGTTAAACCTCCGGTATTTTTTAAGTACTTACATTTTCTTAATCACCTAGATATGGATCAAACATTAGCTGCACGTCACACAAAGTTGTAAACGTTCCGCATAGACAAGGCTCTATGAACTATCGTAGCGAAATACCGTAGTATCACGTAAGGCTTTAACCTGAATCGTGTGCAGAGTGCCTCGGCTAAAAGCCACTGTTACTCCTAGCTCAAACAAGGTCGGGTTAGCTACGAACTACCAGTCACTTAGGCGGCAGCCAATCTGTGACTGCTATGCCACCTACCGTAAGCGGTTACACGTACATACATATATCAGCAAGCTAAGGGCAGGTCTAGAGTAGTTTAAAACGTAAAATAAATACATGAATTATCGCTCCTATTTTTTTATTCTTATACATAGTCTTGCATCTATATTTTCGAAGAGGTAGACAGAGCATATTACATTAATATTTGGCCAGCTATGGTTTTAAGACCTGATTGCCATCTACCGGTCTTATTACCAGACTTCGTGCCGTTACTGAGGATTACTTGACAGTATAACTAAATAATATCTTGCTCGAGCATGTATGAGGAATGTTATGAAAGTGAATGAAGCCAGAGTGTGTCAGGATCGTAGCAAATGGAAATCCGTAGTCTCTGCCTACCCCTCTGGGAAACAGGCGTGAATCTATGTATGTATGTATCTTGCTTGACCTGGGTATCAAGATCTCAAGCACAGCATTCGCATTTACTATACTGCGCCACTAGGCTAATTACATAGTAATATTTGGCACTGTATACATATATGGCTACGCGGCTCCTGGAAACAGAGCGAGGAAATTAAATAGTTTTGGTTTTTGAGTTATGGATCATGTATTGTATTTTAGTACTTATGTACGTTGTATTTCATTTACTCTAAAAGAACAAGTCCTTATTTCGGTTACTAATAAAATACATTCAGTCCTAACTATTTCTACCTAAACTAATTATTGTGTTCAGCATGCCTGATGCTTTAATTTTAAGAATATGTTCGAAATATCCAAAATATTCATATTTATTAAATAGGTTAAGAGACTATAACCTTACGTTATTTATATCATTGGGACTCCGTCGATACTTTAATCATGCTCACCGTCTTAGTTGTCAAATATGCTTATTTATCTGTGCTAAAATTTCTGGAATCTAATCATAAACACATGTTGTAATGAAAACCTCTAGACTTCATCCAATATAAAATTAGGTACAATTGGTTTCAAATATTATATACAAACAATCCAAACTGTAATATAAATAAACAGTATAAAACAACATAACAAAGTCTTACTTATATAAACTTTGTTTACGTTCAATGTAGTCGCGGCCGTCTGCAGATGTCAGTTTTCCAACTCGTTTCACGTAAATATTCAATTAGATAGTGAAAGTTCACTCACAAGTCGTTAGAGAAAATTCAAAGTTTCATAAAATATAATAAGTGGCCTCTTTAGCCCTCGGTTACAAGCCAGCACTGCTTGGATATTTAATGATTGTGCTTTTACTTCGAACTTCATTAATGGAACGCTTGCCGACCTGGGTTTAAAAGTAATCGCGTCATTTTATTAAACGGTTAGCAACAAGCGGCTCTGCCCATATATGTACTATTATTATGAAGTGGTGAACTTGGATTGTTTTGTATGTCGAGAAAATCTCTAGATCTACTGAACTCATTCTAATAAGAGGTTTACTAATAGAATACTATACCGTCCTAGAGTAATATATAATAGGCCTGTTGACAGGGTTAAAAATAAGTGATTCGAATTAGTCCATCTTTTAGAATAGCAAAAAATATTGGACCCCCCTTTTTTGGTTTAACAAAAGATGAAATATTTACTAGATATAACGTATTAAAGTTCGGGAGTGGGAGGCTTGTGACGTCACTGTCCTATAAAATTTCTACCGATAAGTGACGTAACACGAATTTTAAACCCGTTGTATCTTCATTACTATTAGTTTGTGTGACAAATGAAAATATAAGTGTTATTTATTTTTGATCTTAAAGACGGACTAAAATCTTATTTTAGTCAATATGCCTAATATTGTCTTCTGTTTACGCAAATGTTATTCATTGAAATTAAACAGGATATACGGACTTAATCGAGTTCTTTCTTTATCACTGTATTACATAATTTTGAAACTGTTACACTACTACTATTATTGAATTTTACAAATTAATAAGCTAATAAAATTATTTAAGTTTAGCTTTAATAGTTTAAATAATTTTATTAGCTTATAAATTAATAGAATTCAATAGTAGTAGTAGTATAACAGTTCCAAAATTATGTAATACAGTGATAAATAAACAACGCGATAAAATCCGTATATAGTAGTTTGATTTCAATATGCCTATTATGATTCAATGACATCCTACGCTTACATTGTGGCGCGCGGCGGTTGGAAGCTAATTTGATATAGTGTTTTGGTGTATAATCACAGAACAAATTGTATAATATTTCTATTGTATACTCTGTTTCTTTCGACTAGAAAAAGTATCTACAGATAAACACATAAATAATTATGGTTTTTACAATATAATAATGTCAAACGAAATAACTTTACATAAATTCATAAGTAGTTTTAACAGCTATAATGAGTCAGAATAAATAAATTGTACAACTTTACTAAAATATGTTAAGTATAAAGAGATAAAAACAATTTAAACATATTCTGAAAAATAAATACACAATTCTGATAAAGTGCTTGTAAAATGAGGTAAATAGATATAAGACCTAGATACAAACCTTAACCTTAATTTGGGATTGACTTCTAAAAAAGTAAGTAGAGAGATATAATTCCATTCGTACAACTTCAATAAATCATGCCTTAATATCTAAAACTTAACAAAACTGCTCATAAAATTTATCTAATTGGCAATATTATAATTTCCAGCGTGAAACGTCGGACTTAATTTTGGCGCCATTTAAAGGATTTCACTCGGATTCTCTTTAAGTCCTCGACCCTAGTTCTGATGAGCACACGAATTATTTAATATAAGCCCTTTATCATAAACGAAACATTTAAGATATTTGGCAAAAGGGTTCACACAAGTTAAGATACGAGCACGTTGGTTTTGTGAAATCTGTTTAAGCCTAACATTGACTTAGGGCTAGTGATAAAATAGTCACACTTTGTGTTTTCTAACTTTGTTCTAAATATTATAACATCATGATTGTATCCCGAGAAACATTATCAGATATTATTACACCCGCATAAATGCCACATAGTGATGAATATGAATAATAAATGACTAGTTTAGTAGGAATACGTTTGAACAACGGGAATTGTAATGTAGTTAGATCGTTGAAATGCGAAGCAGGAATCTGGAAGTTTGATTTAAAATGCCATATTTTGCTAATTATGCGTCTTGGTCTCTTTATAATCAAAATAGAATGCACGGATGGCGTAATGTTTTAAGAGGCAGCCTCACTACTGCCACTGCGCCGGGTGTTATAGGTTCGATTCCCACACGGGATAGAAAATTGTGTGCTCTACAAATAGTTGTTCCAAGTCTAAGTGTTCTTTGTGTCCGATCCGTTTATTTAATGATATTAAAGTCCCTCGCGACACATGAATTATACCTAAGACGGGAGATGTCTTAATAAAAAGGAAAGTAAAACGATTTGTTTGTTTTAAAAGTTTCCTAAAAATGAGCATGTTGGCAGCAGATTTGTTTTCTTATTCTAAGATTTTACTTACACAACAATGGATATCTTCAAGTTAGTTAAACACCGTCAAGTGGAACAAATTTAACCTACAAGAATTCAACAGAACACCGGCACAGGTACGGCACACAAAGCTAAATGAAAGCTCGTAAAATACCACCAATGATTACAGCAGGTTATTAATGACAACCGTAACACCGCTGCCGCCCCACCTGACGTAACAAATCTATTGGATGTACGATACCTGACAATTAATGCGTGCCATTAGTACCCCATGCTGTTACTTACGTAATGGCCTTCCTTGACCCTCTAAGAAATCATTCTAGTAACTACTCACCTGTTCTAATGTAAGGTTGTATTGAACACCACTTTCAATGATAAATGTGTGGATGACTGCTGTCTCATGTACAGCAGTGATAGGACTAAATGAGTTCGTATATATAATTAAAAAGTTTGATAAGATTAGTGTTAAATATAATTCAGTCGACAAAAAGAGTAAACTGTAACAGTTTGATACCAAATATTATTTAATATAACCGCATCAAACTTTTTAGTGTATTGTAATTGTCCCTTCATCACGCATGACAGGACAAGAAGACAGATAGTCAAAAATTCTGAACAGGCTGTTTTGGTTTAATTTTCCTTAAAATACTTCAGGTCATTTTCTCTCTCTCTATCTCTCTCTTTCTTTCTTAGTTTAAGCGTAATCTTGCAATGTTGGTTTCCTATAACTAGTATTCCTGTTAAAGCCTACATTAGCTTGATTTGAAGTGGGTTTACGTCGGTAATGCAATGTGTGAGAATTGTTGTCAAGATCTTTTCATCACAAGTCCAATGTCTTATCTTAGTTCTAGTTATATCCTATGGCAGCTACAAAAATAGATTTCAAAAAAATATTAACACCTATTACAGTTATATACAAGTATATAGGTAGATGTAACTAGAACTTAAAAGTGATGGCTACAGTATATATGTACCTTCACATTAACTATAACTGCCATCGTGTCTAGTAGCGACGCCCATTATGACCTCTGACACAGACAGTTTTAATTGACGCGGTTAACATGAGCCCGCATAATTTAGGAATCCTTTATAACAACTACATGATGTAGAAACTAAAGAGAGCAGTAGGGTTGGATACACATAAAGGATAAAATATAGGTTAGATTACTAACAGTTCTTTTTATGGTTGAAAGGTACCCTATGTCCTTTTCTGTTCCCCTTACAACGTTGTATGCGAAATTTCATCGTGATCGGTTGAGTAGTTAAGGCGTGAAAGCATAACAAACAAACAAACTCACATTCACATTTATAATATTAGTTAGGATAGTATAGCATGTAACAGAAAATGGTAGTCTAGAAAGATTCGCATAGCAGAAACCATATACAGAATGGTAAAGCCTTTAACCCAGAAAATCCATTTACAAATATTGACTTAATCCATCCCTTCAGAAAACAGGGTTGAGTCTATATATGTATGTATGTTGTTGGATCGAGCCACTCTCGCAAGTAATTTGCTTGATCAGTTGCGGGATTCTACTCTCGCCGAACGCAGATTACGTGAGATTGATTCCCTAGATGCCACTAGCTAGATCTATTTATTAAACTGCATCTAATAAAAATTGAGTAAGTAGGTAATCCGTGTATACAGCCTGGCCGAGCAGCTTACATATGTAGCCAGCAAGTTTATTTACCTCAAGTACGAGCCTTTGCAATGTATATATCTGCATGTGTAGGTTTAAATTTGTCCAAAAGTTGTTTGAGCGCATTATACAATGTGAGCATTTAATAGTAAACATGCATAAATTGTTGTAGCATGTATATTTCAGCTTTCAAGTCCGGCAGGCTTAAGTGCTACGGCGTAGATCCAATTAGCTACGAAGTTACGAGGCATTGTCCGTAAATAAGTGTAGCTAATGTAACAAATATGTGAATAAGTTTTTTCATTGTTTGTTTTAAATTTTAGAACAGACTCGTGTGATTTTTTTATTAGAGTTAAATAGAATTGCTGCACTTTTATTTCTTAATAAAATACTAGCAGTATGGGGCTAGAAAGATTATTAAAATTTACTAAACTTATGGTAAACGACTCTAGTTAAGCTAAAGTGCTTATTTTAGTAGTGGGTTTACGTCGGTAGAGCCATAAGTGATTTGGAGCTATGAAGCCCAATGCCTTACCCAGTGGCTTCAAATTATAGTACGAACTTGATTTGTTGTGTTGGAATTAATTATGTATAAATAAATAAATACATACCTATTTTATGAAAATATTTATAACGTAAATTTTTTGTTCGTATCTGTAATTACTATAGTTATAACAGGTATTTTGCTTTAGAAGAACTTTCATTTATACGAACGTTTTAATGTATTGATAAGTTGCGCATTTAATTGTCGTTTATTAGAACGACGTACTCATGCCTAAGTACTTTTGTCTGGCTTCTAGACTAATCTCGGAGAACCAAACCAACGCTATTAAGAATTTTCTAGATAGTCATTATTTTTATCCCAGCTTTATAATTCCCAAGTGTATTGTATTGGCTGGTTTCTTTAACTACTTTCATACATAGACTCACGACTTTATCAAGATAGGCAGAGATGTGGCATGCCTACATTTGGCCAAGTACGATTTTCAGTCCCACATATAAGGAGACGAGCATAATGCCGTACATCGGGCACACTTATAAACACCGTGCTACTACTGAATATATGAATCTTGACATGAAAATCCAATGAAACATCGCCTGACACGGTTACCGAAGCCAAAATTCTGATCATGCACAACCGTCGCATTCAGTACCGCTGCACCACTGAGGCGGCTTAGCAGCTGAATATCAGTTATAGCATACAACATAAAAAATAAGGATTCATTTTCTTTTACGGGATCCCTTTGTTTCGCCTAATCTTTTTGTCCTAATTTAATTTGACATAACGAGTTAGGCATAATTGTTTTTTGACATACTATTTCAGTAGGCATAAATACCATTTAGGCTAATGCTTATTGCCCTAATTTTGATAAGCATAACGTTATAAGGCATATTATTTATTCGTCTAATAGTAATTAGGCATAAAGATCAAAAGGATATCCAATATAACTTAGGTACCATAGAGTAACAATAGGTTAGGGTGCGGCGGGGCTGGTCCTTGTGCCACTCCTAAGCCGCCAACATGTTTATTTTATATAAGGAAAGTATTTTATTAATAATTATTATGCCTATAATAATTATGCGGCGTATAATTATTATTCCTATAAATTTTATGCTTAAGTATAATTATGCAGAAACAAATTTATGCTTTAGAATAGTATGCTTAACAATTATTATGCTTATAGTAATTATGCTTAAAAGTTATGCCAAATTAATATTAGGATAAGTAAAAGTATGCCATGTTAAATTATAACATATAATTTTATACGAATAAGTAAGGAACCTTCTTTTACACATTGCGTAACAAGTTACTAATACAACTTACAATTGATAACTCAAAGAAACCTCGTTAAAGACACACACACACATTTCTTAAAATAGAAATAAGTGTGTTCTTGACAGGTCCTTATCGGATTAAGCTCTGAACGTATCTCAAATACAAAGTCTTCGTGTCTGCTCAAGAATAGCTCGGAGCTGCTCAAACCCCGATAAAATCTATTAATGGCTTACAGATTTAGCGAGGCTAGTAAAAGCGTGAACGTTAAGCACCACAGGAATTTATCGCGTAGGTGATCAAAGGTGAATTTAGGAGATCTGAAGATATCTGGGCTTTATGTCTGTTTCATATACTATACCGATATGTGGCTATCGTGACTTTAATACAGCACAGATTTTTATCTAATAATAATGTCTGTTACACTATGACGAGTAGTTCGATGAAAGGATTTAAATGAAATATGAAACACATAGAGTATGACCTCGATGGATAGACCGATATCTAATGTACTTACTATCTAGAGGAAAGGATTATTAATAATGCTTTGATTATTATTATCGTGTAGCTCTTTAGAAATAGGTTTTAAGATATTAAGCTTTTTCTACTTAAATATTAATATCATTACTCAGTCTGTTGCTTCAGCAATAACTTGTTTCTGCTATAATTTTAGTGTGAAGACTTATAATTCTCTTAATGAAAACTGTAGGCACATAGCCACTTAAAAATATTGAGATTACGTAGTTGCTAAGACCCCAATTAGTGTACTGAATCATTATTTAATATTTTATTTGATCATCTCTATATATCTGTGTGCGTTTGTGAGTCTACTCACACAACTTTAATATTGTAATATAAATACCGAAAAATTTTATAAAGAAAAAGCACTCTGAATACTCAATCGTAGTTTTCACTAAATTTGTGACATAGTTGCAATGTGCCTGCCCCTTTGAAAAAGGCAATACATAAATAAAAGAAATTGTTAGAAATGGAGTGCCGGTCTAGTTTTAAATACCTACATAAATATCACAAATAGTAGCTCAGTGGGGAGACCAACAGACTGCAATGCAGAGGGTCTCCTATTCGAACCCACGTCGCGCACATCTGACTTTCGGCAGTTATATGAGTTTTCGAAATTATGTGCGTATTGATTGACAATTATCGCCTGCTCCGTGCCTCGAAGAGCACGTTAAGCCGTCAGTCCCGGCTGCCATGAACATCTATGGCGGTCGTTATTGGGAAGTCAGTGCCCTTTAATATCCTGATACTGGTCTAGCCTTAGGGTATCGTTAGCCTTCAGGTTGCGGAGGTCAGGTGGCAGCCGCTCGGTGTAAAAACTGATATCCAGTCAAATCCGGTTAGACCAGAAAAGCCGACCCCAAGTGACTTGGGAATAATAAAGGCTAGGGAGAAGAAGAGTAGGTATTCTCCTAAATTAAAATAAACGTCATGCTTGAATATTAATTGCATTTCAGTTCTATTTGACATTTATTAGACTAGATTGTAAATCTATTTTTAACATTATTCATTCCAAAAATTTACCCTCTGTTACACGAATATCACGGAAGTGATGAATTTTATTACTAGCGTGGATACCAAGTAAGTATTTTGTACGCGGCGAAAATAATTATATTTGTAAACTCTTAGGACAGAGGCAATATAATTACTCAGTGTGACAGCATATGCCACTCCTACAAAAAGGCTGGAAGGTGTGTTTGGGTGGGTTTCTGGATGACTAAGATTTATAATAAGATCCGGTCGTTGGTGCTGTGATTAGGTTGCAAGTCAACGTTCGGGCCGGCTAACGTGTGCTGGGTCCCCCACTTCTATATAAAATATAACTAACTACTGTATTTATTATTTATGTATTGAATCGAATTAGGAGTTACTTGGCGGCAATCCATTGTAATAAAATTATTAGGTAGAGAGGAACCCGCTACGCATCCTCGGTTTTCCCAACCCAAACTATTGCAATAGAAAAAGCAAATTTCAATCGCAATTGCATTGGAATTGCTTCATCGTTTTAGCTGTGAAAACGTAACAAATTGACAATTACTTTCGCGCTTATAGATACGAATAAAATAGCATAAGGCATTACTTTATATTGGACAGGTCACTTATAACGAGACTTATATACGAGGTGTTAATTTTCGCCTTGGTTGACTTTCATTTACGATCGATAGCGCTACACAGGTGACGCCTATCGTGTTAGCTAAGAATAGTCCGATGAATCAATATGATGAGATGAGTACTCCGTCCGAGCAATGCTTATAGTTATTTTATGGTTCGCGTAATATACTAAACTAAAATTTGCCTGCGTCTTCGCTCGCTTTAATTTATATTTCGCAATAAATTTCTATCCCTCAGGAACAGAACTGTTTTATGGATAAAACGAACCTTGTCTTTTTCTGTACACCCTGACAACGTGTATGTGAAATTTCATGATGATCGGTCGAGTAGTTAAGGCGTAAAATCGTATCAAACAAAAATAGTTCACAATTGTATTTATAATATTAGTTAGGATACGTAAGAAAAATTAAAGCTAACTTGCAAATAATAGGCACACGCACATGTCTTGTTTTTAATTCCCAATTCGAAAAAAATGTATGGTGTTTCCTTTCAGACAGTTAGTAGCACACAGATTATGGTAATATTATATGTGGCAATGTGTGCCTCAAATAAGATAAATACTAAACCAAAAAAAATTATTACCGTTTTTCTTCCAACCAAACTATATTTCGTATTAAATCTTTAAGCAGGCGTAAAGGTCTAAAAGAAATCCAAAGACCGCATTAAAGACGACTTATAGTAGAACTTTGTAGATTATGTACATCAAAATATTATACTCATTATCTTTGTTTGTTTCGACCTAAGATTTGCTTGGCTCTTAGTACCCTACTATCTAAAATATCGTATTACCTTTTAGTGGAGGGAAAATCTCATAACGATATAGAAGTAAACATAAAAATCTCCTAATGTGTCCTAAAAAAGTTTTCAGTAGATTATCCGCTAGCACGCTGTTCCAAAATTAATCTACTTTGTATTTTTATATTTTTATAATCGCTGAATATAATTTAAGAATTAAAAGGATATCGGCGATGCCGTTCCTTTTTTAAAAGTAACTTATGTACCAGTATGTGCCTGGAAAAGTACATCCTTGTACAGCTGATTACTGCACTAGAGACACTCTGCCGAGAGATAAGGGTACAATTTAATATAATTTAATATATTTGTTTTGAATCTAAAGACATCTCTATAATAGGATTATCTGTTTGATGTTCAATTCAAAATAAATGCACTGGTTTTAGCGATAATATTTAACGAATAGTGACTTTCGCATTTATAGAATTATTGTAGTATCTCCCAATTTATTATCCTTACTAATATTTTAAATGCAAATGTGAGATTGTTTGTTACACTTGCATGCCTTAACTACTCTACCGATTAACATGAAATTGCACATACACATAGCTAGGGTGTATTCGCATACGCGTTGTCACGGGTATAGAAAAGGATATACATACAGAAAAAAGTACTGTTACTAACTTAAACTAACCTTAATTTACGCGAGCGAAGCCGCAGGCAAACTAGTATGTAATACACCACAATTTTGACGGTGTCCTGATCAAACGTTAGCTTGCCTGCTATTAAAAGGATTTCCATAAAAAGACAACGATTTATTCTCAAACACACAAAAGTTTCATTTTCATAGATTCATTCAGGCAAATCATTCGAATCGGTCCAACCGTTTAGGAGCAGTTCAGTGACATACACACGTACAAAAACTTATACTACCTACTCACTATAATGTGAATCGAATGAATAGGAACAAAAAAATCAAACCAACTACCACCACTAGAATCAAAAGAAGCGTCAAAAATACAACCAAGTTGTTATTGTATTAACACTTAATATTACTCTCACAAACAGCTACATAGAGGTAATATAATTCCCTCAAAATACGAAAGGCTTACCACAATGTAATTTATTTCAATGGTCTAGCCAAAAATGAGCTGCTTATTCGTATTTTCTTGAGCGCGTTATCTGTAATATTCTCGAGGTCCGTCCTCAGAGAATATTACACATACCGCTGCTTTCACAGTTGAAAATATATATATGTATGAGAAAATACCGGCGTGAAGTAATGGTACCCGTACTGTTGCGTTTCGTATTGGTGAGTGAGAGAGCCGGAGGCCCAGTTACCCCGATCCTTTTCCTATCCTTTCCTTTGTCCTTTCCCTCTTTCACTCCTTCTTAAAGGGCTGGCAACGCACTTGTATCTCCTTTGGGGTTGCAGGTGTCCATGGGCGGCGGTAATCACTTACCATCAGGCGATCCGTCTGCTAGTTTGACATCCTACATCATAAAAAAAAAAAAAAAAAGTTGCGCCCTGCTCAATGTTACTGAACGATTCAAGACCAGCTACATTCATGACTTCACTCCTAATTTTTTATTACATGGAATTTCGTAATTCAGTTTAAAGTGGGTTGAAAGTATTGTTTTAGGATTTTTATGGATACATAACTCACAATAAATGTGTGTTATTAAATAAACCGAATTAAAAAAGGGGTAGGTTATTTATTACGGAGATGTACCGCGCGTGTGTTTATTTTTCATACAGTGCGGTAGTGAAAGCAGCTGCCGTGCCAGAGATAGCGGATTAGATTCCTGGGTCAGGCGTGTGAGCCTGAAACTTTAATTATTTTTAAAGGGACTCTCTCTTCATTAAATATCAGTAATATTACCATACCATTAGTTATCACCATAAAATATATCAAATATATATATAATATAACTTTTTAAAGAAAACCAATTCCGTCACGGGTTCTTCCCAAACTTTAAGACTGGCACAAAAAACATCTACCGTTAAAACAACATTTTGGCTAACACAAAATATTAACCCGTCTGGGAATCGAACACAGTACTTAGTGCAAGGTGACCATTTAAACCACTACGCCGTCCAGTATAATTATAAAACTGTTAGGTCGACGACAACGATACTTTCTTTTTAAATAAAAAAAAAATAGCCAATTGTTGCCGATTTTACTGCTCGTATTTTACCCGACAATCGTGCCTCAATTACAAACTTAATTTATATGCTAACTAGTTATATTAAAGTATTCAGATTCGATATGAACAAATTATGTTTTTGCTCTATCATCAAAAATAGGCATACATTACCATGTTAATGGAGAGCTTTTGAAGGACTCGTTAATTGACTCGTGAATGAAGGCTGCGGATTTACATTGACTGAACATGGAGCGAAGTTTCTAGTGAACTAAAGTTGCAATCAGGCTTCTTTATGTTACTAAGATGTGAAATGTACAGATAACGAAATATACGGTGATGTCGATGGCTTATGCAGGCAGTATATTAATGTCTACTACTAAAGAATACATATATTGTCAAACGTTTTCAGCCAATGTTTAATAAATTACTCATTCTTTCGTTTTTATACGGTTTAGTACTGATTTATTTTTGTTTACAACTTTTCCGTGACTTAAGATCTTAAATAGCACCAACCCGAAACAACCCGTCCGCAAAAATGTAATAAAAATTCTTAAATGCAATTAAATGTTTACGTAAAGACAAGAAATATATTTAAATACTGAGATATATCTATGTTAAACCGTTACACTTACCTATATTATTTTCTAAAAACGGGTTTCCATTATGAGCGAGGCGTGATGAAATGGGATGCTGAACCCGGTCGGCATCTTCAGAAACTTGGAAAAATGTAATGGTGCTGCTTGAACACTGAACTATACGCGCAGACTATAAAAAATTTACAGTTGATATTAATAAAATCATTTATGTCACAAAGCAATATTTACGAATATCAAGGTGTAGTTAGTAAATTTACAAAAAATAGATATGAGAAGAAGTAGTAAAGCAAGTATAGTATAAAAAACTCACGAGCACTCTTTCTTTTAAATATATATTGCATAATTTTAAGTTCATATGCCTGTTAAGTTTAATATGTTACTAAAATGCTTTCTACTTACATATGCATAAGTGTATAAATATTCCTAAGCGTTACTTATTTCTAATTAATCTAGCAAAAAGTAAAGTTACTTTAGTCGAAGAATAACACACCTATGTACCTCTTTAGTTTTGTGGCACTAGTGTTTCTGTTAGCCTAGATCTTAATTCGACTTTCAGGTCCGGCAAAGTGTCTTTGGATTTTTTGTTAGGCAATTTTCAGTTAGGGAATTTGAAAGTATGTTTGGTAGACAGTAATCGCCAAGCACCTTATGACGTGGGACCTAACAACATAAATAGTAAAATATGTATGTACTATAACTACTGCTTGTCTATAGAAATATACAGGCGTGGGTGAAGCACCCCCCTCTAACTAATACACTGCAACTTGCCATTGCAGTGTCATTATAAGTTATTAAATAAATTTCTTTGTTTGGCGATCCCTGCTATACCGTAGGAACGCACGTTGGCTGCTACTCATAGAATCAAATTAGCGATAGACTGAATACAGAGGTCCCGGATGCACCAATTAAAATTACTTAATTTAAACACTATTACTATAACGTTATAAAACTGTTATTTGTTTTTATTTTCGGTGTCGTTTTCTTAATCCGTGCAATATAATCATGCGCACTATCAAAGTATATTTTTTAATATTGTCTTACGTTTACGCGAATGTTATTACTTGAAATTGAACTAATTTATATGGGTTTTATCTTTTTTTAGTATCTATGTATCATATTAAAAAAGCATGAGATTTTCTACATAGTGCTATGTTACGTTCCTATCTTATTATTTTATGCTTGAACAAAAGGGAGTATATTTATAGTCTAAAGCGGGAGATTTCCTTAAGTCACAACTCACATCCAGTATGAAATACACTTTACGCTTTCAAAAGATGAGCCTCATTTGTTCTGCACGCTTTCTCTAGGAAATAGTGTAACAAGCTCGCTTTCATTGCAATTTATATGCAAAAATCGGCTTTCATAATATTTCTGATTAAAGGCGAAGAAGTTGTGAATAAAGGATCTAGCATTCTCAAATGCTACACAGATTAACTCATATACAAGTTACTGTAAATTCCTTTCTAATCATATTCCTAACTATAATGTTATAAATGCGAGTTTGTTTGTTTCTTTATTTGTTTGTTTATATGTTACACTTTCACGCATTAATTGGTCAACCGATCGTCATGAAATTTCGTATTTAGGTTGTCGGGGATACAGAAAAGGACATAGAAACATATACCGTTCATCCAAAAAAAAATTAATATTCCCGAGCGAGTGAAGCCGCGGGCATATGTTAGTTAAAGCTTAATAGTTTATTTGTAAATTTTGCCATTTTAATTATTCAACTCCTTCTTGCTTCGTACCCGCATATGTTTTTCACAGATATTTATTTCGAATTCGGGTGGCTGCGTTTGAGTGACCACAAAGCCTCTCGTAATTATAAATTTAAATTTATTTTTCGTTACAATGTTCAGAAATTTATGGGATCTTGCAATACCAAGATATTTATTCGCGTGGTGCCATCTCATAAAAGGAAATTAAGGTGCCAGTGCACATTGCTTACAGCAATCACTTCTTTAAAAAGCCTGGTACTAACAACATAAAAAATTGCTGCAATTTTTTAAAAGGCGGACGAATTTCCCTAGTCATACTGTCTCTGTCTGGGCAATATCTTGGCTTTAATTGTTAATTGCCGCTGGGTCTTACTTTAGCGTGAAAATGCAATCATAATCGTTTTAACCTTTTGAACTACTAAATATATATAAATTTACGTCATGTCACAATTAATATTCAAGAAATACAGAAAGAAAACATACGTGAAAACTATGTTACAATTCCATTTCCGTAACATATGTTTCTTCGATACCAAAATTTGAATAGAAATAAAATAACACGAAATAAAAACAAAATCAACTTTTGAGGTTGCGCCATCTGTCTACTGCGACTACACCGCGATTCCTCGCTAGGATACAGACAGATAACCAAACAATTGTGGTTTGGCAACATTGTCTGTGCTAATAACATTTCTCCAAACATACATTTGCCTGCCAATCATTTATGTACATCGCATACACTCTGTGAACATATGCCATAAATAAAGCGATTAAGACGAATGGTAGTAACGCCGAGATACACAGGTGGATTATAACATCACTGCTTTGTGTTTATCTGAAAGGTTGGCTCGGAGCAAAAATTGTGAAATTTGGATGTGATACACATTCACATTCACCATTTTTATATAGTATGAGTAAAAATACATAGACACATATATAAATGTAAAACCCCAGTGTACAGGTACCTAAAAAAAATTTGAAATAAAGAAACTTTTTTATTTTTCTCTCGCACTAGCTTTCATTCCTGTGTCGCGGGAGACTTTACAAACACTCAAACAATAGACACAAAGAACATCCAGACTTGGAACAACCATCTGTGGACCACACAAATGTTTGTCCCGTATGGGATTCGAACCCACAACAATCGGCGCGGCGGCAGTGGCGAGGCGTCCACTTAAACCAATACGCCATCAGTATAGTTCAAACTATGTATGTTTAACACTGCTTGTATATGCCGTAGGTATCTGGCGCCGACTATGGCCTTAGTTACACGTATGAGTTAAACATGCGAGTACTTGCCGAGGTGACACGCGTCGGTTGTTTACACGATGCATACAACCTGCACATAACTTGCCCCAACTTACGCTTGTTACCCGCGTCATGTATAGGATACAATTCTGCCAGAACCATTTTAGCCAGCTATGTACTTTTGAAGCTATTGATAAATGCTTAACAAAAACATTCAAGTTAATTTTGCCAGATGACAAAAAAAATAAACCAAAACGCGAAACTAAACCAACCAATTTAAAAAAATTATATAATAAATGTAAGCCACCAAACCAACCAAACAATCTATACACCCAGACAAACATAAAATACTGTTACGGCTAGTGCCATCTGACGGAACTGTGGGGAAGACTCGGCAGTACCTTCTAATAATTATTACAGCACCATCTATTGACATCTTACGGAACTACGTAGTTGTCGGTACGAGTCGAGTAGAGAGAACGCTGGCACATTCTCGAATCATCGTACTGTCACATACCGGGTATGGCTTTTCTAGAAAACCCCAGATACGCTCTACCCGCGTATAAATAGAGCGCACGCGCACCACCGAGACAGTTTACAATCGTAAGCGGTCAAGTGTTCATCGAAGCGAATGGAAGCGAAAATACTACGGAGTTTGAAGCAGTTACAGTGAAAAAGTGTAGTAAAATATTTGTTGTGTTTTCAATTTAATTGGGCTAAAATATAACGTTTTAGTCGGTAATGTTGTTTTATATTCTTATCCGTCAAACCCAGCACGTAACAATCCGTTCTTAAATATTATGTGTTTTTTCAATGTATCGAGTTTTAAATGTTGGCAATTCCCAGTAGCTATCCAAACAAAAACCTAATGACACTTAGTTCGACCGAGGGTTTATCATACACCACTCAGAAAAATAAACACTAAACAAAACTAAAACGACACTTTAATGGATTTTTGGTGGTTGATTTTTTTCATATAAAAAATACAAGTAGCTCGCTATGCTATGTGTGCATTCGTACATACTTCGCTGGCTTCACGACGCAAAGTTCATTCTGAAACTAAACATTTTGATACCAGGTTATTCGCTACATATAGCAATTTTGAGCCAATTTATCAATATACATAACTTATGAAGTTTTAACTCAAGCAAGTTACAAGCGTGCAACATAAACAATTATACGGCCTACCTGGAAACATTACCAGAAATATTACTCGCACGTTAGGAACCCTTAACGAAGTGAAAAAATAATAATACCTGGGATATAAAAGGAATTAAGAGGCTCACGTGCTTGGTTCCCCGGCACTTATCAGGCGAAATACAGTAACAGTAACACTAGTCTTACGCCGGTTTCCATTAAGTCGCTTGTACTTTCCTATCGAGAATAAAATATATATTTTTTTTTTACAAAACCACGTTGTCATAATGCTGAAAACCCTCAGTTAAGGTTTATCTAGTGACGAAGAAAATCAAACCTATTTCTCTTATTAATCCAGCAAAAATCGTGTTCCCTACATAACACGTAGATAGATCACTAGGCTGATTTATTTATGGTGAAATAAATATATGAGGATTCTAATACAGAGTAAATTATGAACGTTCTCGTAATTTATTGTTATGTTTATGGCGCTCAATGTGAGGTTAAACAAGGTTAACGAACTTTTCTTATTGAATATGATAATATGATCCATACAGAAGATACTGCTATTAAATATTCTGTTCAAGAGCGTGTTGACTAGCAAAAGTTATTCTTTAGTTTAAAATCATAAATTAAAAAGCACGTCATCGTTCATTTTGTTAGTATAAAAATACACGTCTAATATCTATAAATAGTATTTCAGTGCACATTTAATGTCTGTTAGACTGAACGGTACCTTATTATGAATATAATTGATTTTAGAAAAAATAATGGACTGTTATATCAGAGATTCATATTAAATCTCACAACAATATCTCTTTCATTTAAAATGACTAAAAAACATTTAAATTATGAATTCATAACTTTATCAATCATCATATTTCGATCGTAAAATTTAAGTCATCTCATAAAATCCAGAGAATTTTCATTCATTCGTTTAAGCTTACTGTCGACCCTGCTTTATTAAACCTCAATTTCACAATCTCTTCTTTCATCTCCCATAAATATGAAAATCAATTCAAAAGATGAATGAATTAATCAAAATAATGGTTCGAAACCAATACTTTTCAGAACTTCAAGGAGATAAAGAAACAAAAAGTTTAGAACAAATGATACATATTAAAATGGTTCAGGCTGTACCATTATTAAACATATATTTCAATACAAAGACAAATAATACAGGCAAAGGTAACAAGTATGTTGTCTTGTGCACCGGTGACTTTGATCATGTTTATTTGAATTTATGGATTTCGTATCTTTCGTGTTTACACGCTATTTTGGATAAAAGGTTCGAAGGTTTATCTCATAGCTTAACGGGTTCTTTGTTTGTTACATTAGATGTCCGTAAATGATCCCGTAAAAGTTACATGCGACATCTCAAGATAGATCTTCATGTATCTTTTGTTATGAATTGCAGCGTAGATTATATAATATATTATAGCTTTTGATACACAGACTGAATTTGCAAATGTAAAATGGTCCATACTCATAAACAGGCATGAATGTATGTATGTAGTAAAAGCTTTTTATTAGCGAAGTCGGAGATTATGTCATATTTGACAGACGGTGTAGTGGTTTAAATGGTCGCGTTGCCACTGCCGATGCCGCCGAGCCAAGTGTTGCGGTCCACAAATAGTTGTTCCGAGTCTACATTTTCTTTATATCCGTTGTTTAAAAGTTTGTAAAGTCAAAAACAACAAAGCAACCTTTCTTAAGAGGAAACACCACGGGCGAGACAATTGAAAAATAGGTATTTGTAAAATCTATTGCTGTCGCGCAGTGCCCGCAGAGCGTGATAGAGACAACTGCAGCTTGGACCGAAAATACCTATAAAAGTACACAAAATCAACGTTTCGTAGTCCCCTGATTCCTTCTCCAACACTTGACCGATTTAACTACTTATTTCATTAAAAATTTAAGAAAGACTTTGGCCGTGTTTCTATGTTTTTCTTTTTTTATATAATTTACTCAAATTTGTTTTCTGGATGTTTGAACACAGCGGAAAATCTGACCGATTTTTGAGGTTTTTGAAGGCTCTCTCTTTTAATAATTAATTAATGCAAAAAAGGAAAACATAGGGACATGCCAATAGAGGCTACACATTTTTTTTAAAATATTTTTGCTCTACTGGCATTATCCAGGGAGGAAACAGGGGACACTTTTGTATGGAAAAACGGCCCTTGTGTTTCCTCTTAATTACGGCTGCCCGCCGGCAACCAGACAGTATTATTTTGCAATTTTATCTGGCATTCAACAATTGACAGATTAAAATAATTAAAGATTGTTGAGAGAAAATATGCAAGTGTAAGCTAATACTATAATAAATACCTTATAGATCCTGGCACGTGCTTGTGTCACTAGCTTAGTTTTTCATGTTCTATAAAATTTAAGAATGCCTGTGACAATAATATAGACGAATACAAGTTTGACCCGTATACAATAATTATAGAATTGTTTTCAAGCACGGTCTCTAATAATGCATCCGTAGTGGCAGTTGCAAGTCGACCAAGGCTGCGAAATCTCTAGTTTCGATGAGTTCATCCACTTTTACTCGAAACTTGAAAAAGAATATACATCTTAGTACGCCTATACCTCCTAAAAAGTAGGTGGAAGTAGATTCCCCCCATTTTTTGCATCCTTTCGCATTTGTAACATTAGTTTTATTTTGGTAAGCCCTATAATTAAGTTACATTGATAATTTCAATGAATAACATTCGCGTAAACGTAAGACAATATTTCATTATAAATTGATGACATTTCAATATTTGTTTGTATATTACCCACATCAATAGCGATAGCGATTTCTCAAAGGTCGGTATTCGAATATAAACCGTGTGTACAAATATTTACTACCTACCTATTAACTATATTCTGAACAAATCATACAATCTATGCGATGAAACGACACAAAGGTAACAATGATTTATACGCCTCAAACGATGTTTATTTGTGAAGATAGTACCAAAAAACAAGTTGTAAAGTGATAATAAGATGTTTATCGACATTACTCATGAGGCGCTAACGCGAGAGTCACGATCGTATCACATTCCAAACGAAATACAGGACAAACAAATCCGGTACACCTCATAACAATAGGAAACACGCTGGCTCTCATCTTTGTTCAAACAGTTTATATGGCAACCAAGCATGTGCCTTTCTTATAATTGCAAGCGGCTACCGCAATTCATGTATCAGTAATTTTCACGCCGTTGACTATTCAAAAAACTTTTCCAGAAGTACCATATTTTTGGGCGCAATGATTGAAATCATAGATACTACTTTTAAATATGGTCTCATTTATGGACGTTAAGTTTTCATCCGATACACAACGAGTACCAACATAACATCTGAATTCTAAATATAGTATCATCATCCTTATTGAAAATTGCACACTATCGTTCTTTATCATGTCCGTTATGTGTGAGCTCTCTTTTTAGTGTGGGTGCTTTTTCATGCGATCGACGTACGGTGGAAAGGTGCGCCAACTATGATTTAAATCTTTGGTTGAGAGTACAAATTAGTTAGCTTTTGTCTAACAAAACCACAGAAAGAGTTTAAAACGCGACCAATTTTGTTCTAAGATATAAAAACAAAGGATATAATGTTGACAATCTAAGATAGAGCATCTATTAACTGCTAATGACAAAATAGTTTCAAACAATAACTAGTACAAACGGTAGGTACCTTCCTTTTCCATAATAATCATACTGCATGCAGTCGCTGAAGTGTTTACAACGCTTAATGTGAATTTAATGCGTCTGTTACTGCTACTGTCTTATATACGACGCCAATTCAAGAATAAAGTATGCAGTAAAAAAGAATTATATATGAATCTAAGATATATCAATTTGTTTATGCTGCTTTTATGTTTTGTTTATTTATATGAATATTTAATGTGGAATCAAATACCTACCTTATTAAATAATGGGTAATATGACAAGTTGTGTATTATGCGGTATTTAGACAGAACGACGTACGGAATACGTTTTAGACTTACTACTACGAAGTACGTTGCTATTTTATGACATAATTGTTTATTTATAATAAATAGCAAGGTACATGCATGTACCCAACCTGATAGTAACAACGCACATAGGACCACTATCTTTGTTTTTGTATTTAACGTAATAAAGGCTTTTATAGTATTATAGCAGACTAGACTTTGCCCGCGGCTTCGCTCGCCTAAATGTGGGTTAGGTAAGGTTATCTTATCTTATCTTATCTTGTGTGGGGGCCAGTCAGTACAGACCGGCGACACTTCGACTCAGTGGGATCTTTTGATCGACTTCCCCAATAACGACTGCCATAGACGTTCATGGCAGTCGGGACCGACGGCTTAACGTGCTCTCCGAGGCACGGAGCAGGCGATAATTGTCAATTAATACGCACATAATTTCGAAAAGTCATATAACTTGTGACAGAACCACGAAAAACAATGGGCAGAAACAAAGGAATGTAGACAGACAAAGGAAGCCCTTCCCTCCTTAGACATACATCTGTCACGCAAACTGCTACGTTCTTCAAGGAAAAACCTGCGTCATCTAGTGGGTATAATAACAGGTCACTGCTCACTCAACAAGCACCTATTTAACATCGGCATCACTGACAGCCCTTTATGTAGAGGCTGCATGGAGACCGAGGAGACACCGGCTCACGTGCTGCTGCATTGCAAAAGCGTGAGCAACCAACGGGCGAAACTACTAAACAGTCCAGAAGATGAAGGAAGTACTGTGCAACACCGGTCTCCTATTGTCTTTCTGGACGGAGCTGGGGTGGTATGAGTGACCGAACAACTTTTCGCGTCGATCACTTACGCACAATGGCCCAATTGTGTGGTTAAGTGCGGATAACACACGTCCAACTAACTAACTAACTAAGTCATATAACTTCCGAAAGTCAGAGGTGCGCGACTTGGGTTCGAACGCGAGACCCTCTGCATTGCAGTCTGTTGGTCTCCCCACTGAGCTATCACTGCTCTAGGTTAGCTAGGTTAGGTTAAGTAAGTAACATAACTTTTTCTTATGAGAAATAAAGATATCTCAAACCTTAACATAACTTTTTCTGGATCAAAGGTACCCTGTGTCCTATTTTATACCCTTGACATCCGTGTATGCGTATGTAAATTTCATGATGATTGGTCGAGTTAGGCGTTATGGCGTGAATGCGTAACAAACAAACATCTCACATTCGTATTTTAATATTAGTTAGGATATAAGTCTCCGTATATACAATTAAGAGCAACCTTTACTCTTATCATTGTTCTACTTATTCTACTATCCAAAAAGCATCATACATATATAATATCTACTAATATAAATGTCAAGCGCTTAGTGGAATCCAAACCTAATAGTACTTATCTAGCTAATGGCCTGTGTTTCCGACATTACCGTCGCCTACATTAGTAATTCGTTAGAACCTCGCAACCGGTAACTGGTCAATAAATTTGATGTAATGGAACTCATCATAGCTATCTAGTATTGTGAATTTAGAGAACATTAATTCTGTACGTATTTTGACATATAAGTTTGAGGTGCTTATGAACTGTCGAATTAGACATCAGATTTAAAACATTTATTCAATTAATGCACACCACAGATCTTGTTTATCAGCAAATGACATTTTCTGTATCTCTTTTTTATTCGGGTAAGGTGGCAAAGAAGGATATTGTTGTTGCGTAGTTTATCGACCTGCCAAGGATATCGCTAGCACGTAACCGCGTAATATATACTGTCAGAGAAATAATCTTCAAAAATCGAAGGCGTTTCTTAATAAAATGAGTATAATTAATGTATTTGTCTTGAGAATTAAAATTAATAAGTAGCGCAATAGTCATGGAAAGAGCTTATGTGAAAGAGATAACTACCATTCAAACATTTGTGATTTAATTATTACACCAGGAATTTTGTTAAACGTATTTTGTTTTGAGCACAATAATAAAATCTCCCATTTAGGATGTTTTGGGTCTTTACTTTCTGTGCGCTAGTAACATTATCTCCTTCTTTTATGTTTATAAAATCATTGACTGCCATTTTCTATTAAGCGGTAATTAAGATTAACATTAAAAATTCACTGTTCAGAGCAGTGAATGTACAATGCAACTTATCTGAGCTGAACACGCTCATGTAACGTATAATTTCATTAAATGGCAGACACGAACACAGGAATGTTGGTAAATAATTCCAGTATGCAAATTTTGAGACAATTCCTTTACTTTCCCCTCTGAATGCATCGCTGTAGGGTATAAGCATTTAATCCTATTCCCCACGAGTAAAATATGAACGTGTTCTATCTTTGTTTCCAACTTAATTTCAGTGAAAAATATTTTACGGTTTCACTAAATATTAAGTGAACTTTAAATTTTTCATAGATGTAATTTGTAAAAATGTTTTATATATGTTTGTCACTTTCAAAGCGAGGTGTGGTGATATAAAACCGAATAAATTAACGTTGAGGACAACATTAATGCTTTTATACAGATACTAAGCTTCACACTAGCTTGGCACACATGTTTAATCGCAAGACATGTGTGTTACAAGTTAATGCACATTAACTGTGTGACAAGACAAATGCCATATAGGGTATACCCGATAAAGTCTCTATTCATGTAGGGAGGGTTGTTATATACGTATTATTATATAACATTGGCCTTTATGATATGTCATTTTATAGTTTTTTTTTTATATTTGATTTTAATGGTAAGAATATATTAACATATCAAGATGCAATAAAAATAATTTCACCTGAATCAAAAGGTGATTCTATATTAACAATTTTTTTGAATAAATTTGTACAATTTAATTTGTGTTAACTTTACATACCGAAGTGTGTGTTCTAATAATCATTGAACATAAGGTTTGTAAGTATTTGAATAAAATAGCATTCGGTTTAATATGTGATATTTATACAGGTCTTTATTAAATACCGTTTCTGTGATCGACTTTTGAATAACGCCAGTGTGCAATCAAACTATTTATACACAAAATAATAAGTTGCAATCTTACGTGGAAATAAATTATACTCGTATGTATCTATAAATGAAACAAAAACAAAAAGGCTTACTTGTTTCGTTTCTGAAAGAACAACTAAGTCCTTTTTACGGGAAAATTCCAATAGAGATGAATTAATTCAATAATAACACGCAAATGGCAAATGCTTCGCACGGCTAAATTAGGCTTCTAACTTGAGTCAAGTCGTAAATCATTTAGATCACAAAGTAACACTTATTAAAAATATTATATCACTCAGTCAAAAAATTAGTTTTAAATGATACACCAATGTAATCGGAGGACCGATTCTTGTATTAAAAATCGTTCATATAGAGTTCCGATCTAGTCTCGGCATCATAAAATCACAAAAGATATATTTTTAATCTTATAACTTGAAATAAAGGGCAAATGTAAACATCAAATACAGTTCAGTTCACTTTTAAAGTTTATTATCATCAGAATATGATTTTAAACCTTCTTTATTACGAGAATTTGCCCTTATGTGATTTCGATATCTATTTGATTTTTGCTTGTATAACAATTACTCATACAGTAGATGTATGAATCACTTCAACTGACACTCGCTACTTGCGTGAAGATAAGCTAAAATATGGTTTTACTTTCACTCACCGATAACATTATTATTACAGTTTATCAATAAATATATGATTTATATTAAACGCAAATGGATGGTGTGATCTTTAAGATTAACAGCTATGTTCATTAATAAATAATTATTATAATTACATATTAGCGTAACTATACGTTCAGAGTAACTAAAATATAATTTAGTTCACATTTAACGTTGTCAATAAACACTATTTGTGACAATAACCCTGAGACTAGAAGATAACCCTATTTTAAAAAATTATTTTTACGAAAACTAAGCGTCTGAATGGAAATGTTAATAAAGTGACCTTTAATTATTTTACGTTACTACGACGATTTTTAAGTATAATGATCCTACTACGACTTGTGTATTACTTGGCAATTGTGTATTCTTATCATGTGTACTAATTGTAAACTATCATACCTACTTCAAAACTTAGTGTAAGAAGGGTTGAGTGGCGATACCTAACTATTTATATAAATTTTATGCAAATTTAATAGCTCTGTATATAAAATACCCCACTGTTTGTGTCACTTCTTAGTAGCAAAGTATACAATAATTTAATTCTTTGGACGCACGATAAATTATTATAGTTCATTCTGGCTAAATGTAGATTCAGATGCAGAGGTTGAGAATATGTTCTTATTTCGCCGTGTTTGTATTTAAGTGTCACGTTAAGGGACTAAAAGAACTAACCCACTCCATAACATAACGAACCGCCTGTAACGGGCACATTTACAGACTTGATACTGCTACTTCTAATAATCTAACAAAAAACCAGCAACATTTGGTATATTTCGATAACCAACGACCACGATCGTAAGATCGTGTATGTTTGCGTAAGCAAACATACGCACAAACTTAAACCACGGGACCAGCGAAATAGAAATTTAAATTACCAAAGCGGCGATAATTATCTGTCACAAGGATGTCGTTATAACAGCACCGATCACGTGCCTAGTACTGTCACGTGGATTTCTCACTGACTGCTTTCATGCAAATCAAAAACAGCTAAGTGCGGCGAATTGACAGCTTCTATTTAAACGGCTTTGTGATCAAAGTGAATATCAGTTACACAAATAAAGAAAGCGCTTGGCATATAGAGATACCTCGTACCTAACCGCAAGGTAAATAAACACACGTGAAGTTTATTATTATGATCAACAGATAACGCAGAAACAAATCTACCAATAGTATTAAAATTTTCTTGATCTACGATCATAATATATTTATTATTAAACTAGCTGACCCGCGCAGCTTCTTATGCTTCACATAAAAGACGTTTCCCCGATCTTGCAACATTTTTTATTGATGCTCCGCTCTTATTGGTCATAGCGTGATTTTATGTAGCCTATAGCATTCCTCGATAAATGGGCTATCTAACACTAAAATAATTTTTCAATTCGAACTAGTAGTTCCTGAGATGAGCGCGTTCAACTAAACAAACAAACATACTCGTATAGTAGTATAGATAATCTTATTTACCCTTAAAAGTAGAAATAGCAGTGGTAGTCAAGTGCATAAGATCGGTCAAGCATAGAGGTCAGATATGTTATTTGAGTACTTTAAGATATTTTTAGTGACAACACGGAGTCTGGAACGATGCTCGGTAGACGGCAAAAGGATCGCCGACTAAAGGGTTTTCCAATAAGAGGTGTTATTTTGAATACCCCGCTATTTCGGTAGATGTCACTTTTGAAGCTGTCATTTTTTGACATTTAAAAAGTAGAAACTACGTCATTAATAAAAATGGAACGATACACCTTTCAACAACGTATTGAAATTATTAAAATTCACTATAAAAATGGTGAAAATTTGGCAGAGACGGTTCGTAAAACTCGAACATTTTTGGATCGTCGTCGTGAAGCACCTTGTCGGACCGCAATACAGAAATTGGTGGAAAATTCGAGCTGTTGGGACAACTTAGTGATGTGAAGAATAAAACCCGTGCACGTCGCTCAAAAACAGCCGAGAATATTGCTACTGTAGCCAAAAGTGTTGAAGAAAACAAAGGTTTGTCCATTCCTCGTCGTTCTTTAGAATTAGGCATTCCACAAACGTCATTTCACCGTATTGTGCATAAATATTTGGGTCTTAAGGCTTATGAAGTTCAGTTAACACAAGAACTCTAGCAGGCCGATCATAAACAGCATCGTGTCTTTGCTGATTGGGTCGTTGAAATGCATGACAATGATCCGGAATTCCATCGAAAAATCATCTTGAGTGATAAGGCCCGTTTCCACCTCGGTGGCTTCGTCAACAAGCAAAATTGTCGCATCTGGGGCTCGGAAAACCCAAGAGTTATTGTTGAAAAGCCCCTCTATCCTCAACGTGTGACTGTTCGGTGCGGTTTATGGTCCGGCGGAGTCAGTGGAACTTACTTTTTCGAAAATGAGGCTGGAGCAACAGTTACGGTGAATGGATTGCGCTATCGAGAGATGATTAATGATTTTTATGGCCGGAATTGGATGGTATTGATCTGGACAACGTTTACTTTCAACAAGACGGCGCTGCGTGCCACACAAGCAACGAAACCATTGATCTTTTACGGGAAAAGTTTCCGAGCAGTGTTATCTCTCGAAGAGGTGATCGCCATTGGCCACCGAGATCTTGTGATTTAACACCTTGCGACTTCTTCCTTTGGGGCCACGTGAAAGAGAAGGTCTACGCCAACAGCCCAGCATCGATTCAAGACCTCAAAGATGGAATTCGTGAGGCTATCGAGGACATAGGGCAGCCACTTTGCTATTTGGTTATGGAAAATTTCATGAAAAGGATATGGTCCTGTAAGCGTGGTCGTGGTGGTCATTTGCCTGATGTTATTTTCCATTATTAACGGTATACTTTCCTCTTTATAATGAAATCAAACATCAGATCATTTATATTAAAAATTGCATTTTTGTTTGAAAATCAAAATAACACCTCTTATTGGAAAACCCTTTATAATGTAAAACCTAAAACCATAGCTGACAACATATAGAGTAATTCTCTTCGGCTTATCCCTTCATTAAAATAAGCGTATGGCTAAGAATGTATGTGTGTATGTATATATGTATGTAAAAGTAGGTATGAAGTGACGTAATGACCCGTGTCGCAGAGGGATTACTTGAAACGCAATGCTCTTTCACGCTCTTCTTTCAATCCTGAGCTCTTTCAATGAGTGTGAAAAAGTATATCTTAGTGTGACGTAAGTACCACCCACTTTTACAGTGTCTGTAAATGGGGATGGTAGTCTTATCTATTGAACGCAGCTACTTGCTCACCATTAGACGAAAAGTAAATAGCATATTTACAGACACGTGATTTAAAAAAACGCATACAGTTGTAGCCATCAATGGCGAGTAACATTGGACCGCAACGTATTGATCTGAGATATTGCATCCCTAATTGGTGGATTATTTTCAAACCGAAATATCTTGGCAATTGTCTTTTTAACGTACTAATAAGTGAATATCTATAATTTTAATAAGGTCGCAATTATGTATACATTATGTATACAGGGTGTCCGGTAATTAACGGATAACCTTGAAATGTCTTATAGTAGAACTGAAGGCCGTTCAGAAAAAAAAAAAAAGAATAATAAAAAAATATATATATATTACAAAGTGCAAGCTATATTAGCATAGCATAGTTTTGACTGTCTATCTATAAGCATAATTAGTGTTTAATAATAAAACAACAAAAAACCGATGGATTTCATTAATTTATGGTCGTAGTATACAAGAAAGTTATACATGGTAATTAAAAATACTATACCCTGTATATACATATCTAATATATTTGATATGGAAATTATTATAATGTAAATATAGGTACAAATGTAACTGACGACGTTTTCTAACTTATAACTTATAATAGTCACACACACAAATGCATGCCGTGGATTCGAGGTATGTAGAAAGTCCTAGATTTTCTAGCAATTCAGGCTATGTAGTTCAGAAATATATTTATTAAATATACGAAAATATATCTATGCTTCATTGTTATCCATATATCCTATTATAAATGGAAATTTGAGCTTTTTTATTACGCCTTAACTACTCGACGATCTTCATGAAATTTCGTATTGAAGTCAAGAGTACAGAAAAATACATAGAGAGAAGGGATACAAACAGTATTTAACTCTAAGAGGACAGATCGACGAGGGATAGGATTGAGCGACAAAATTTACGTTAACGCGGACGAAGCCTGGGGCAAAATCTAGTTTTTTTTTTTCCTCTTTACATTATTTTCGATATACTAGATAAAGAAACTATAATTGCTAACGCCACGCTAACTAAACGAATCGCCATTGCGATATATATTCAAAATTATTAAACCACTTTTCATTATTAACACGATCGGATCCCTGTCATTTGACAGGGTTGGGTTCGCTTTAACTAGTATTATTATATTAAACGTCAATGTTATCGTTATGTATAAGTGCCCATTGAAGGTCACCTGAAGCTGTAGATCATAGAGATTTGCCGGTTCAGAGCCCATCATGATCTTTCCTCTTTATGACCAAAGGTATGATGAACGTGATTCAATATTAGTCGGTTATGTAATAGGTAGAACATATTTGCAAATAAGGTTAATGTACGCCGATCTTAGATTTCGAATTGAATAGCTTAAATTGAAGTAAAGAGTAACTAGTAAGTGTTTATCAATAGTAGTGTAAAGTTTCAAAATTATGTAATAATAGTGTTTTATAAAAAATAAACAAAACGATTAAAATCCGTATGAAGTTTGTTTAATTTCAAAATATATTGGATTATGAAATAGGTAACAAAAATAAAATTGTTTGCTGCGCCCTAACAATATTTCATATTAATCATACCTACAATTTTATAACAACTATGTTTAATATTAATGCAATAAAATAAATATTTGAATTTGATTAATAACAATGATATAAATTCAAGATGTTTTGTATAATTTCAAAACTGTTGCCTCAATCTATTTGGTAAATAAATTCAGAACGCCGATTGAAAAATTTTAGGGTTTCAATAATATTTGTAAACAAATAACTAAATTTAACATCGCATCTTATACCAAGAGATTAATAATTAATTCTGACTAACGGTCGCCTAGTGGTCGAAATTCGATCCTCATATATGTTAAATTGCCATTATAATTTTTAATTTGCTTTCTGCGCTCCTCCTACATATAAAATTTAACTATGCTAAATTTAACACACCTCCGTGCGCACGATATAATAAAGGTGCACAAAGTTTTCTCTTCACGTATTAATATATAAATTATCATTAATAACCTAGTTTTATTCCTAGGTAGTAATTTAACTCTCTAGCATACAAGTAGATATCGCCTTATATGCTACTATATATAAGCATTTGAATTTCGTGCGTTGGTCACATAGTATTTGTCAATAATATTAAACTCGAAATTGAATCGAAATAACTCTGAATCCACTCTGTCAAGATACAATCCAGAGAATTTAAATGAGATTTGAAGAGGTCCTCGAAAGTTGAAGATGATCTTCCAATACTTTTTATCGAGGTAGCTCGCGAATGAAGCTACGTTGTATCACTTGTTATAAAAATCGATGTTTACTGTGACTGGCAATTCTTTACCTATTCACCGACTATGTATAAGCGATTGTCACGCTTAGCGCACGTATAATCATCATCATCCATCAGAACTGTCAGACCAATTGAAGGAACTCAAAATTTCTTAAAAGTTGCTTACTCATCCTAATTTTTGATGCATTACTTTGCATTTAAATGTTTACTTTTTAAACTCCCACACATATATATACATGTTTGGTTTAATGCTTCCATGAAGTAATTAATTAGTAAACTGGTCTCGATTTATAAATTACATATCTGTCTCTCACTGGTACTTCTCATAAGTAAGTATAAGAGGAAAAACATGACTGTCTAGCATGTGGAGTAAGCGTGGGTCGTTATACTTTAAGAAGTATAAAATATTTTGAGAGTGATAATTCTCAAATACGCACCACTATTTCGCATAACAACATACTTCTAGAAAGATATTATTCCTAATGTATATTAATAATTAATTTAATTTAGGTATTATAATTAACTTGAGATACATAAAATTAGTTATGGCAACATATTTTCTGAATAACTTCTTGCTATATTTAGAGAACGTGTTGAATAAATCTAAATAAAAATATCGATATCCGATCCGCTTAAACACCTATCCGATAGAAACACACACGCGATAACCCATGAAAAGTGAGTTTATTTAATATCAATAAATCCTCTTCTATTCATAACACTTAGTTCTCTCACTGACCCGATACAGCGTGTGCACTAAAACATCAAAAGACCTGGATAACTCTTTGTATGTGTATAATGTACTAGAGCATGCACCTTGTAAGTGTTATGTGGGCTCAGTGAGTAGTAGAACACTCCAGTCCACATCCGTGAGTGTCGTAAGAGGCGATTAAGGAATTATGTCAAGAGTCACCAGAAGTGTCCATGAACGTCATTACTACCGTGTTCCCGTGGTGTGACTTGTGGGAAACCGCCATTATTTAATTGAGCTTTTTTATAGATTGTTTGAATGTTTTTTGTATATTATATATTTTTATACCTAAATAACAACTTGAAATAATTGAAATAAATATGAATATAGTGTAAATGGATATATCGTTGTCGGAAGTAGTATGTTATTATTTTTCTTGGGTAATAGTATGCCAACCGACACATCTGTTTACAGTGTCTATTTTACAAGTAAGCCGTGCAGGTTGGCCTGTTAAATAGCCAGTGACATGCCGAATTTTTACTAATAGTATGTAACCGCTTCAATCAGTCCAAAAAAGCTATTATATATGTCTGGAAGGGTATTTGGAAGTCCCATCTCAAACATTTCTCTTAGTTTTGGTTAACGACAATCAAGCAATTGAATACTCATTGAATTACAAACATCATTAAAGTTCATTATAATTATGTCCTAACAGTGTCTCTTAAAATCAATTAGTATTATTTAAGTTGGGTAACATTCGGCGGATATATGTACATATGCTTTTGTTTGAAAATCGGTAGATTAAAAAACAAATATACATATTTAAAAATCAATTATCATACAATTACTTATCGGTGACTAATGCAACTGCCGTACTCGAGGTCTCAGGTCGAGTAAAATGTTAGGATTTTCTGACAACAAATTCTCAGTAAAAGCCCGGATACTGAAACTGTCTGTCTGCAGTCCGTGTCTGCTAGACGGCAATAGACTTTCCCCAATTACGTGGGCCAAGATGCATACCTATACCTCTGCCTACCTATGTATGTGAGATAAAAATCATAATAACGGTTAACGAAGTCAAAAGGCAGTCGCGTCATGGAAAATATTACATCCAGTGAAAACTATATCGATAAAGAATTCGACCCAATGGAATTTGATAGCATAAGCACTAGCACGATAATCCTAATATTATAAGTGAGTGAGTTTGTTTGTTTATTACGCTTTCACGCCTTAACTACTCGATCGATCTTCATGCATTTTCACATACCAGTTGCCAGACGTACTGAAAAGGACAAAGGGTACCTTTCATACAAAAAAATTTACAATTACCTATGGGTAGCAAAATTTAAATATTTTATTTAATTATAAACATACGAAATGGCAGGTATTGAACTCGCTGGAACATTTAATTACTAGACAACCAAACATTACCATAGTAATAACTACGATAATTCCCTCGAGTATAAAGTCTGTTTGCATTATGAACTTGACTTAATGTACTTAATGTAATGGAATCTTGTGAAACGAGACAGCCATATGCCTTGTAATTGGTCTAATCCCAACCACACGCTCCTGTTAAGCTATCCAGTGCTAATAGAATGGAAGCAGCAATATGTAGCTGTTTCATTAACACATTTAATAGATTTTTTATTGTTTTTGTAGTTAGAACTCAAGGCTTTTGTGGAAACCTACTATGACAATCTTTGCCAAAGTAGGTATTCACATTTTCTGTTTTGCTTAAGTTTAGTTATAATTTTATTCACAACAATCAAAACTAAATAACGAATGATTTTAACCTCTGGCCCGTCACAGCTACATAGATGACTACTAAATTGTGCTATCATGATTGGACTGACATTCTGACATAAAAAAATATTGTTAAACAACATCTTAATGCTGTATTTTCTTGATGCATATGCATTAAACCTAGCTAGTTTGACTGTATGAATGGGGCAAGGGTTTATGTAGTTACCTTGCCGCTGCTATTGCGCTGAGTGTTGTGGGTTCGAATCCCACACGGTACAAAATTTTGTTTGATCCACAAATGGTTGTTCCGAGTGTGAGTGTTCTTTGTGTCCATTGTTTGAATGTTTGTAAAGTCCCCTGCGACACAGCATTTATTCCTCGAGCAAGAGTATTCCTTAAACAAATAAATTAGACCGCGAGTTGTACCTATACGAACTCTAAACTAAACAAATATTTATGTAATCCACAAATTATTAAACAATTTAGATTTACATTTCCTCGACGTTTCGGTAGCTTTTCAGCCGCCTTGGTCCCCAATGGCTGCTGAAAACTAACCGTAACGTCGGTGTAAGTGTATATCTAAATAGCTTAAAATAGTAGTAAGTTTAACAGTACCACCTTCAGGAGCTGTCTGTCGACCCGAGTTTCCATACTAACGAAGTTTCGTTTTAATATACAACATCGCGGATCGAAATGAAATTTATTTTAATATACATATCAAGGTTTGCAATTACATTTTGCTCGGAAAATAAACAATGTGCACCCTATTTAGGTTTAATTACCGATGCCAGTGATTAGACCGGAGTATACCAAAACCTAAAACCATTTTAAGAAATAGGAGCAATTTATATGTATAATTTATTTATTTATATTAGACTTGATTTTTGTAATTTAAAAGGCTCCTGTTACTATCCATTGTTTTAACAATTTATTTACTAAGACCCAGTGCGATGGAATTATGTAGGTACAGAAAAAAATTACATTTCATAAAAATATTGGTGCAGCAAATGTACTATAGTGTCTTTGCTGTAGTCGTTTTTGTAAAATGCAAACAGGATAATCTCAACAATTATTCAATTTTCATATAGTGGTAAAATATAAAATTATTACTAAAAGCTCATAATATCAATCTATTACCAGAAGATGGTTAATTTGAACTATTTAAATACAGAACGCGATATTTTAAACGTCTTTTGTTTTTTGTTGTGATACACCCCCCGTTATTGTAATCAAACATAATCATTTCTGCATAAATTAGTAGACTAGAAGAGTAATTATAGAACTGCTACTGTAGTAGCTTATATAAATTTAGTTAGCCGATTAGGCATTTCCCAGGGTATCTTGAATACCGACATAAACTATCCAGTTGCTTAAGTACTGTCACTATCTTAACTGGCCTTAAGCTTACGGCTGCCTACGTCACATAACTCGTCGGAATCCCACATCTAACAAAGGCATATCATTCTACGTGTAGCACTAATTAAGGAGGCTACTCGGCCCGGAAATAAAGCCAATCTAAAAGGCTGGCGTAAATTGAACACCCGACGATATCCGGTGGCAAATGAGATTTTCGGGACGCAAACATCAGCCGATTAGACTGTTTGAACTTGCATGAACGTACAAACTAAGATAGATAGCTGCTAACTTCGATAAGTATCGGATATCGAATCGACGGAATGGAACTTTGTTTTCTTTCGTCATTTTCCAAATTTCGGTTTATTTTATTTCGTATCGTATTACTGTTTACTTGACCTATTGGAGATTTGAGTGAGTGCTTCAGGATTACTGCCTACTGTATTTTATACTAAGTATACTTTTGCTAAAGTCATTACCACATAACATGTACTAATAATGTTCTTTGGCCACTCCAGCAAAATCTGTGAGGTTAATTATTTGCGGAAGTTTTACGGCAATTGAGTTAAAATTATTGCGTCGATGGCGCTGTGGTAACAAAGGCGACTACCGTACATGATGTTTTGGGTTCGATTCTCAGGTTTATCGTCGAAAAATTCACAGCGGTATAGCTTGTAGTCTGGGACGGTATCCGATGGAAGACAATATACACGCTCCCTAATACGCGTGATCTAAAACCATAACTGTTGAAACGTGGAAACCTTTACCTACATACATCTTCGGGGTTATAGAAGTCAGACTATGGGCAAAATTAAAGTCAACTTTATCATTTAGGTATTAAAAGCTTACTATGCAAAAATATATTTATGAATGCTGATCTTTGAACTGTTATTGGTTTTCTATAAAAAACAACCTCCATGCAGCTTATAGTATGTAGCCCCGAACAGCCAAAAAGCCATTAGAAGCTGGTGCTGGCGCGTTTTAATCATAAGTTTAGGTAACTATAATTGGCTTTTTCTTACATGTAGCGTTTGTGGTGTAAAGTTAAGGACATCGTACTAGGAATCAATACAAACTGCGGAACTGTGCTCTGTAAACTTTAATTGGTTGGTGTTGTTTATTAAGTAAGATTAAAATATTAAAAGCGATGAATGATTCTAATATTCTTCTGCCAAACCGCTAGGGAATGCGTACTCCCTAGGCCTATATAGGTCTAATGTTATTTTAAGTAGATATTTATTCGTTATTCCTATTAAAAAAGTGGTAGATTGGAAAACATAACAACCATTATGTACTAACGACTGTAAATCGTCAAAGATGTAGATAGAGATGTATTACATTTACTTTGATTTAGTATAGGCTACATATTCCTGCCTTATCCATCCAACGGTAGCCCAAATAAGGCATTGGACTTGCGATTGCGTTTAATCCACACCCATTGCATTAACGACGTGAACGCTCTTTTAATATGAGCATTTAGCTTAGCTTACCTCAACGACGCTGACGGTCAAAATTGGAAACTGAGTTACGAGTAATGATTTGACCAAAAATAAACTTTATTCTTGCTTTCTTAAAAAAGGAAACTCACGATATAATAATTCTTGTATCGCGGGAGACTTTGCTTACATTTCAACAACGGACACAAAGAACACTCTCACTCTCAGAACAATCATTTGTTGATCACACAAATTATTGCCCAGTGTGGGATTCGAACCCACAACACTCGGCGAAGTGGCAGTGGCGAGACGACCATTTAAACCACTTCGCCATCCAGTCAAGTATATATTTGCAAACTTCATGTTTAGACTGAAACCTGCCTATTAGAAAAATCTAATTATTCTTCAATCGAGGTAATTATATAAAAAGATATAAGTTCGATAAAGCTATATTATTACGTAACATCCATATTACGTTATCATAAAGCCGTTGACGTTTTTCTGAGAAGCATAGAATGTTCCAGATGTTCGCTTTCCCATGCCTTATAAACTCGCAAGAGGTAAATGGGTCAATACACGGACACTATAAGGGTTAACAACCTGTCACGCGTCCACACATACGGTGCTAAGCCTCTTTATATAGTGTAACATCGTTACACGTCATCCTCTTAAAGTTTGCATGTATTGGAGGTTTCCAGTTTATGAGGATTAACTTGATACGTCAAGATAGAAACGGCAGAAATATTTTTATTTTATACATACATGTAGATTTGGGCAGTTTTCACGCAAGGTAGGCACAGACTACGGCTTCTCGCTTGTTACGATTTAACAGCGATAGCCACTAGGTTTACAGTCTTCCACTAGGAAGACTGTGCCGCGCAAAGGTCTCGAGGTCGATCCTAAGACACTCACTTCTGACTTTTTGAAGTTATGTGCGTATTAAATATTTAATAGTCACTTGCTTTAAAGGTGAAGGGAAAAATGAAAGCTGCATGTCTGTGAGTTCTCCGTAATATATTGAAAGGAAAGTGAAGTCTGTCAGCCTGCACAGCGCAGCGTGTTAGACTGTGGCCTAACTCATTTCATACTGAGTAGAGGCTTGGGCCATTACTGGGCGCACGTTTACATAGAGGGATGATATTATTATTATATAATAAACGATATTAGTATATCTGTCTTGTATAACATTACATTTTTCATGCACGCTCGTCAGTACTTTATAGTATTACACAACATTATATTTGCATACACCCCTATTTACACGATTAGTTAAGGAGGCGCTAGGAGGATCGAGGTCAAGACCCACTAGTCTATTTTTAAAACAGTTATGCCATGGTTTACTTAACGACTTATTGGTTCCTTTTCCTTTTCTAGTTCAAACAAATAATGATATTTAGTAATAATTGTGCTGTATACATTTATACAATATTGTAGTAAAATTAATTAAAAGAGTCGATTGAAATACAACCAAAATCAAAGTTCGAGGTTGTATTTTTTCTTTTCTTGTCACTTAGGTTACAAATTACTTATATTCTTATTAACCCCCTCAGCTGGAATGCTTGTGTTGGAATTGAGATCACGCCAGTAGTGCATTAAGTTGGATTCGAAGCCATGACCTCTCCATCGCAAATCTGATGCCCTATCATCAGGTTAGCACTGCTCAAAAGTCACAAATTCTTGGAATCTTTCAAATATAAAAGGTACTAAGCAATGTTACATGAACCACGGCAATGTTATTCGTCTTTTAAATATGTATGACCACTAAACTACATTATTTAAGCTAAGTAAATGGGTGCTGTGTATATCTGAGATAAACCAAATCCTTTAATTCGCAGTAGGCATTAGGAAGCGCAGTATCTCAGCCTCTGAGCTCTATAATCCATGCGTCTAAGATGCCTTACCAGAAAGCACTTCCTTTGAGGTCCACTAACGAGCTCCGTATTGTTACTGCTAAGTGCGAACTGACCGCGTTAGGCTGGTCGCACTTAAGGTAGCTATATTGATACTTGAGATACAATGTTAAGTGATGCAGTAATTATAGGTATCAATTCGTTGTATTGTTCAGTCGTAGTAAAAAGTCGTATGTTATACCATCTACTGACAGAACTGGGCTACAGTAAAATGACTTTTAAAACAGGATATTATATTATATTTATTATATTATATTATATTTATTTATATAGGCGTTTAATCACCTGTATAAATAATATTAATGTGGTGTAGTATGCGTATATATATAAAAGTGAATAAGGCTCAGATGCTACCATGTTACTATAATTATATGTATATAGTAACTAACATAGCATCTGAGCCTTATTCACTTTTTTCAGTAAAGCAGGTAATTAATTAGTCTAGGCTATGGTTTTGCTCGCGTGATATACATACATATAATTAAACATAGCCTTTGTTACTCGGGGATATTTAATTACTTTACATAACTTCGGGTATAGCTTCCTACTAGTAGAATAGGTTTAGTAGGTAATAACAGACCTATGTTCAAGTAAATTAATAAATTTTACTTACTTTTTTTTTTTTTCTACATATTAATATATAATATACTGTTATAATATACTATTCTACCACATACACACAACACCATCTAGCCCAAACTAAGCAGAGCTTGTACTACGGGTACTAGACAATGGATAAACATACATATATACTTTTTTTTTTGTAAATACATACATATTATACATAGAAACACCCAGACCAAGACAAACATCCATGTTCATTCACACAAATATTTGACGTGTGCGGGAATCGAACCCGCGATCTCAGTCGTGGCAGTCGGTTACACTAACCACTACGCCATCGAGGCCGACTTTAACGTGGCGTGACATTATATTGTAATAATTTATTGATTTTTCGCTTGTTATTAAAGTGGGCAATAATTTATTATATAAACCCAATTCATCCCGGTATTTTAAATGAAACTACGCATATAATATTCTTTCCTACGCTATATAATCATATTTAAAAGATGATCCCAACAGTAAGCCACAAACGGATTACGTTCTAAAAACTTTCCCTCGGGTTATCCTAGACATTTATTAAACCGAGAACTCCAATCTTCGAAGTAATCTGGCTTGTCAAAGAGGTTTTATTTTCTCGTAAACTGGTCACATGTCGTCTAAATTGGAAATACGTGATCGAGTTACATGGTAATGATCCTTTTATGTTCGGTTGTAACTTACGCGCCATATACTTTAGTATATAACTTATCATTTGACTTACGAATGTGGATGACCTCTTGGGGATTGCGAAAGACGGAGATTGCGTAATTTCCACTTTTGTGATTGCAGTCAAGGTAAGATTCGTACGCAAGAATTGAGTTTCTTGCTTAGTTTGTAAGAAACTTTGTAAGTTGTCAACAGTCTTTATTGTTCAGTTAATAAAAGGCTTACACATTCCATTATGATAACTTTCTTATATGTAGTCCGATCGTTCGTATTGTAGGTCAGAAAATCTCTGTGCCTTTTATTATATGTTGGTTGTTGTTTATTTATGCCAATACATATCAAAGCTTGCCAGTTTTGCCTTTTATTTGCTTTACTGACTTATAAAGTTTTTGCCAAGCCTTTCGTATCTGAATAGATTCATCTACTAATTTGAATAAACTAAAATCGTTTTACTGTTTATCATAGTTATACAAGTTTACTTGAATTTTGTTACTGATTACGACCTCTATATGTATATTCATAATCCACAATCTCGAACAAACTTGAGTATACTTAGTTCTTACAATACACAGAAAATATTGTAAAGATTCTTACAAACATGTAGCTTATTAGCATTCATTGTTAGGACTAGTATCTGGAATTCTTATTCCTTTGTATTTTATTAAAATTACTGAATATTTTCTCTAAAATAATGTGCTATTTGATACTAAAATAAAAATAATACCATTTGAAAATCTATACTACATAATTATAGTGCCTAGCAGTGTGTGCTTATAGACAATATCAATCTTAACTAATATTATAAAAGTGTATGTGAGTTTGTTACGCATATTCTAATTCAGAAAAATTCTATTCCCGAGGGATTGAAATCTATTGTCTTAACCTACATTAACGCAAGCGAAGCCGCGGGCAAAATCTAGTCTTATATACCTAATCTATATAATCTAATCTATAAACTTTTCTATAATTCATACCAATATTATAAAGGGAAAGTTTATATACAAGTTTCTAAAACATTTCAAATAAAACACAAAAGGCATAAACTGATACTATACATATGAGAACAGATCTGCATCAAACTTTGTTAATTTCGGAACGTTCATAAGCTTCTCAGGATGTTTTTGGACAAAACAATTTTGTCATTCCTTTCACTTTGGTGTAGAACAAAAACAAACTTGCTGTGCATAAGTTAAAACGTTTGCGCAAGTGTTCGGGCATATTCGCTAATACCCCGTCATAAGAACTTTGCTACTTCACGACAAAGGCCTGACCGACGTGAATACACATACGTTGACTTTGTATCAAGGTGAGCGTGTACTAGTTCACACAACTAAAAAACACGCGCATAGAAATGCTATTGATGTACAAGATTCTACAGTTCTTTGAAATTGTTTCATTAATTGAGAAATTGTGTAAGCATAATATATAGTAAAATCCATATTCTAATGGATGTAACTTAATGTGGGTCAGGTTTAAATATAAACCATTTTCAAACAAGTTCATCGTACAAAATGTTAGAAATTATGTAAGTGATTTAAACTCCATTGTCTAAGCACCCAAAACTTCATTCACATCAGTATTATTTACTACCGCTGCGCTACCGAGGCAGTCAGCAATTCTATACAAATAATATTAAAATCGTTGCATACGGCACGTTCGGTTGGTATGGAGCGTGCAAGTGCACGTTTACCTTTACATCAGAAATATTTGAATAAAGGGGTGTCTTTTAGTTCATGAGTCAGACGACTAGACGTACAATTCTAAGATTCAGCTTTATACAATGGCATTCGCAGACATTTTCTTGCTAACGAGGAAAAATACTCATACGTATTCTATTTTCCTCTTCACAGGGCATCGACTCTTTATAAAGGAATATAATTTGTTGTGAAAATAGTCTCGTATTTCATATTCATAACAATGTATAAAAGATGAGGAATACAACCGTATATAGAACCAAACGCCGATAGCATAACAATAACTCGAGTATGCTGTTTCCCTAATTTTAGGGAATTGATACCTATTTCTAGTATATCAATAAATAAACACTAGAGGTGAAGTATCGATGATCCTTCAGCAAGAAATGAGAATCCTAAATCTAGCTTTAGGATTCTCATTTAAACAATATTTATAAATTACAATTGGTTTAAGCTAAGTAACATTTATAAGTCTAGACTTATAAATGTTACTTAGCTTAAACCTACCAATTGTAAAAAGCTGATTTCGTACTAAGGATTTATAAGAGGCATAGTAATCACGTACTCGGCGAAGCCCGTAGTAAATTAATATGATACTACTAAATAATTTACGAGAAAGGATAGTAACAGGAGAAAATAAAATTCGCGTATTCAAAATTAAAGATATTCAAAAAGAGTTAAAACTTGTCTATTTACATAATTATATGTATAGGTATTCACGGGATCAACTAAAAAATTTTAACATTGTTTTAGTCTAAAATAAAATATACTCTATGCCTAAATATTATTAGGTATATGCATTGCCGCGGGAAGATATTTGGTAATGGAATAAAGGTGGCTGTTTTAGTGAACTTAAAAATGTTAAAACACCTACAATGGGTACCCACCCATTGTATATATCAATGTCAATATGTAATATATCATTTATCATCATTTATCTAAACATTCGGTGATAATGTGCCGTGAAGCTATGTTGCATGTAGGTATATTAATTAAGAATGTAAATTAAAGGTCAATATACAAGGCAGTGTGTTTATTATTCATATACGTTATTTTGACATTCAAATAGTACTTACGACATGCTTTGAACTTAAAGTTAAAAGCTTCAATAATGGCTATCTGCACTCTGAATAATTTGATATAAAACAGCTGTAAAACGATTTGTAACTTAAGTAAGCTCAAGTATTTTTTTACTGACGTGCATTTGTTGGAATAAAATATTAGTAAAACGAAAGATTTATTGCAATAAGTTAATTAAAAAATAAACTAAGGAAATGCTTTCAGTCTTAGACATGCTAGTTATTAAAAGTTTGTGGCTAATCCTGCTACACAATGATTTGTGCTTATTTAAGTTCAATCTTGATGGACACAATGAAAAATCTTTATGATACATTAAAAATAAATATTTACGAACCTAAACAACATTTTTAAACCTGACAAGATGTGATTCTGTCTTCTGAAAATAATCACATCTTTTCATCACTTTCTTTACATAATCTATAAAATTTATTTACTTTACATATAACGTAAATAAATATAAATTAAAAGCCTGGCTTTATTCTTTTATGGGTACTTGCATTGTTAACTGAAATGATGTTTGTATATAAACATGCTTTGTAATTAAATTACTATATACGGATTTTATCACGTTGTTTATTTAGCACTGTATTACATAATTTTGAAACTATTACACTATAGACTTTTACTAATTTATAAGCTAATAAAATTATTTAAACTATTAAATCTATTTATATTTAGGTTTACACTTTCCCCGACGTTTCGGCTGCTGTGTAATAGTTTCAAAATTATGTAATACAGTGATAAATAAACAATGCGATAAAATCTGTATATAGTAGTTTAATTTCAATGAATAACACTCACGTAAACAGAAGACAATATTATATAAACATGCTGCTGCCGCAAGCTGGATTACAAAAAATATAAATAAGATACGCGTAAAAATAAATTAAATAAATATACCAGAGACCTCCTCCTTCTTTCCTTCTGGTTAAAAACAAACAAAATTTGTGTTTAAATTTGGAACCTCAAACGAAAAACACTTTTATTTTTCACAGACATTGCGGTCCATTGCAATTCGCCGTTTGAATACGATTGAGAAAAAAATATATGATTCCAAGAGCTTGGATCAAATACAATAAAGCCAAGTAGTATTGGATATTCAATGTATTGTAGTCTTCTCGATAAGGTGCTGTAACAGGGACATAGTCGGATAAACAAACAAGAAAGTAAAGCCTTAACGGCAGCGGCAACAGCAAACAAGTGTAATTTATAATTAAAGTTGAATGAGCTTTTGAATATTATCTCGTTTATATCGTAGAATTTCCTTTGGTGTAGAGTAAAAATATCTTGTGAGATGATAACAAAGGCTTAAATCTTATACTATGTTTTTATTAGTTAAATATATACACTGACTCCTGTACTTCTTCAAAGGGTAAGCAGAGCCGTACTGCACAGACAAATTACCAGGTAATTTTTGGTACCACGTAATATAACGCTAGTCTGTTATTGCCAAACGTAGGCAATTTCCACCAGCCTGATACCGTGCCTTATAAGTCGTTCTTTAACCCGTCGAGTGTCTGATTAAAAAAGTGAAAGGAAGGCATTGGCGGTTATGAACACACTTTGTCCGACCCGGGAATCACGCGCAAGGCTCGTTATTACACGCTAAGATAAGCGCAAACCTATGTCACGTGACCAACTAATTATGGAGATATTATAATAGGCAACAAAAGATAAGACTCATAAAAAATATTAAAAATATTTTGATAAAATATCGGAATAATTATCTTTTAAAGAAAATAACATAATAACCCGAGATCGACTTAAAAGGCTTGGTATTGAGGTTTGCAGGTTAGCAGGCCTCACCTTCCGGCTGACACAGGTTCTAACTGGCCACGGTTGTTTTGGCCAGTTCCTGTGTCGTATACGCCGGCAAGAGACGCCCGGTTGTCACCACTGCGGCGACTGCCGCGACGTTGTTGAGGACACGGCGCTGCACACTTTGGCGGTTTGCCCCGCCTGGGCATCGCAGCGCCGTGATTTGATCGCGGCAGTCGGATCGGTTGCCCTCTCGCTCCCGGCCGTAGTTCAGTCTATGGTCCGGAGTGAGAGGTCGTGGAACGCCGTCGCCTCCTTCTGTGAGGAAGTAATTTCCATCAAGGAGGCGGCGGAGCGGGAGAGGGAGCGTTTAAACCCTCTCCCCAACCGCAGAGCCGGGCGCCGGAGGGCGCGAGACGACCTCCAGCCACCCTGAGGTTTGACCTGGGGGTGGCGGGCTTTGTGGGCCTGCCCGCCATCCGTTCAGAATCAGGTCCGAGAGGCGGCGTGCGCCTGTGTCGAGTCCGTCTCCCCTCTAGGGGAGACAGTAGGGTTTTATGTGACGTAGTGCCTATTTTGGGTAGGTCTTTCGTATAGTGGCCTGCCGTTTCATACGGCGGGCCGTAACCGCGGCGGGGTCGCGACCGCATGCGAATCGCTTTCGGCCCCGTCGATAGTGGTTTTGTCGAGGAACACCGTGGTAGGTTTAGTCGGTATTCCGGGAGGTACTTTACTATTATTTCCATCTTTCTTTTACCCCGGCGAGTCCGACATAATCCCTCCGCCCGCCCCCGCGGAGGGATATGCGTCATAGCATTCCCTCACGTAAAAAAAAAAAAAAGGTTATTATGAATCTAAAAAATAAAATTAAACACGTAAAACTTTAGACCCGTAGACCGCTTAATAAATATAAATTATTAACATTTTACAAAATAAACAGATTGCTAATCATTTTCTTTGTAGAATTTGAATAGAGAACGTAAAAAGTAAAAAAGAAGCAAATTAACACAAACTTCGCCCATTTCGCTTCCTCTTGCTTTGTAAAATGCATTGATGTTTTTTTGTTTATTCTCTGCCGTAGTTCGTTTTAAAAACAACGTAAAGGCACGTATTCTGAAGTAGTAAGTATTTACTCACCGTGAAACGTTATGATGCAAGCTACCGCTTGTAGCGTTCAATGGAACGGAATATACGAACCATAAAGGCACTTGATAGACTTGGCGACCTGCGAGATATAATTGCAGATTTAACGCAGGCTACCTCGATCATCATTGCGACATCCTCAAAAAAGAACAAATATAAAGAGTGATGCAAAGACAATCGTTTCGCTTCTAGGTGTACCCACTTGGTTTTAAGTTTATAATTACACTGGTATTTTCTAATTATAAGAGATTTAAAGGTGCTCTTTCAATATAAATATGCATATGCCATGTTACGCAGGAGCTATCAACGAAAGATATAATCACCATTTTTTGTTTAATAAGTGAAAATGTAAAGGCAACAACATACATCATTTTTATAGTTATATAAATCTCGCCTACATTATTCTAAAGGGATGGTAAGCTGCTGTTGATGACGATGGCCTTCATTAAAAATAAGTATACAATTGTTCTGATATTGGTCAAAATCAAATGATTATTGACAATAAATGACGATATATGGTGACACCACAAGTAAGGCTTTTTTAACATGGGGGATTGCTTTGATGCATACCTCTCCGCGGGGCGACGAAGAGGTTATGTCGGACTCACCGGGGAAAGACGGTGAGTAACATCCCGGTAATGCCGACTAAACCTACCACGGTGTTCCTCGACATAACCGCAATCGGCGGGGCCGCGCGAATCGCTTTCACATGCAATCGCGACCCCGCAGAGGTTTCGGCCCGCCCTATGAAACGGCAGGCCACTACACAAATAGACTACCACTAATTTTATCCCTACTGTCCCCCTGAGAGGGGGACAGACACACCTGGTGCTGATCGGGTGGCGGGCAGGCCCACGAAGCCCACGACCCCCAGCTCAAACCTCAGGGTGGCTGGAGGTCGTCTCGCGCCCTCCGGTGCCCGGCTCTGCGGTTGAGGAGAGTGTTTAAGCGTTATCTCTCCCGCTCCGCCGCCTCCTTGATGGAAATCACTTCCTCACAGAAGGAGGCGACGGCGTTCCACGACCTCTCACTCCGGACCATAGACTGAACTACGTCCGGCAGCGAGTGGGCAACCAATCCGACTGCCGCGATCAACTCACGGCGCTGCGATGCCCAGGCGGGGGAATCCGCCAAAGTGTGCAGCGCCGTGTCCTCAACAACATCGCGACAGTCGCCGCAGCAGTGGTGACAACCGGGCGTCTCTTGCCGGCTTATGCAACACAGGAACTGGCCAAAACAACCATGGCATTACCTGTGTCAGCCGGAAGGTGAGGGCGCCATGTCACCTCTCCAGCCATTCCTCAAACACGAGACTTACCGCCACAATCGTGACGTGCCCGACCACAATTAAAGCTCAACAAACATTAACAAGGCACAGTAAATATCAATTAACAATTTTTTATAACATTAAATTAATCTTCACACACGTTTCAATGTTTCTGGGACCATACCGAACGACAACACGATGAAAAATCGTTGACCTGCCTAGGAAATAATAAATGTAGGTATATAATCAAGCAATTAAAATTTAATAATTTAGGTCACAAAGTTATACCGTATAATTTCCAAAGTTACAGTCATCAAATAAGTCACCACCAGATTCGTAATAGGCAGACGAGCTTTCAGATAAGAAAATTGGCAAGAAGCACATGGCTACTTTTGTTAAATTGCCAAGAAAGTTTTGATACATTGATACTCGTACTTTCAATTAAGTTTCTGCAAGTACAGTATACCAATCAAACGATTCAAGATTCTAAATCAAAAATTAATGTTTGTATGGCAAAAATGGCAGTATCTACTTATAGAAGTGTTAAATCAATACTCCCGAATTCTATATAAATATCAATCTTAACACTGAAAATATGTTTCTTCTACAGAATTTGATACGATTATCAATATCAAGAAACACTGCTATGTTGCTGTTATGTACGGTCAAATTCATTAATATGATGACATAAAAAAGGTAATCAAAATACAATTTCCATCGAACTAAATATATCTTTATCCTAACTAATATTATAAATGCGTCTGTGAGTTTGTTCGTTTGCAACGTTTTCACGCCTTAACTTCTCGACCAATCGTTATGAAATTTCGCATACACATTGTCCCCGGTAATAGGTATGCGAAATATACAACATGGGGTAATTTTCATTAAAAAATAAATACTGTTCCCTAGCAATGCCGCGGGCAAAATTTAGTATGTAATAAATTATCAAACTCAACTGTACTAGAACTATTTGCAGATAGTATATTAATATAAAGTATAGATCGACTAGGACGGAGAAAAAGGGGAAACATAAAAGATATTTTATGCAACAAGTCAAAGGAAAAGCCTTGTGGAAGTCGTATCGCGTCAAGATGTCAACTTGAGGAATGGCGATTGCTTTACCGATAAAAGAAGTTTCATAAAATGAAAGAAAGAACAGATGCGAATGTAAGTCTATCTATTTTTCTGTTACGCTTTCAAGCCTTAACTACTGGACCAATCATCATGAAATTTCGCATACACATTGTCGGCGAAACAGAAAAGGACATAGTGTACCTTTCATCCAGAAAAAAGTACTATTACGAATCTAATGTAACCTAAAATGTAGGTTACATTACCGCGAGCGAAGCCGTGTGGAAATCTAGTATAGATTTAAAAGCTATAGATATAGTTATGTTGTGTGTTGCATTATAAAGCGCATCGTATTACGCTCTATATTTATTGGCGGGCGAGCCATAGTTTCATATAATTACGTTGCGGTAGTGTATTTTAAAGCAAACGCGTCAGCTGGTGTATACCGCACATTTTGTTAACAGTAAACCGAAATATAATGGACATATACTATGTTATAACAAACCCCGTTTATTTACCGCTAGATGAATAGTTTTTGCATATGTTTAATGCCACCTAAACAGTATGAATATACCATTATCTATACTATATTATATAATAAAGAGGTAAAATTTGTTTGTTTCTTTCTAATTGATAAACTCTGAAACTATTCAATCGATTTTTATAATTCTTTCACTATTAAATAGCTTTTAAAAAAGTAACGTTTCAAGCCACAGCAGTGCAGCAGTAACCATTAACGTGGGTGAAACAGAGGGAACAGCTAGTAAACCATAACAATTTTCTTTTAACGTCATTATATATTGTTAACTTCCTTCATTTAAATAATATTAATTATTGCTTTTTTCTTGTAATATGTTTTCGTATCAGATAAAATCCCCTCGGTGCAGTGCAAAAAAGAAAATATTGCTCGTTGGAAATTAAAGTCACTGTGTAATTAATTCTTAGCACGTCTAGAGTATATTATGTAGGTATGTACATTTCATTTACACTTACTAAGGTGACAACCTAGTATGCGTATTTCCATAGTATGCGTTTGCCATAGCTCTTAGACGCTTACTACACAATATATTCACAATGACTTGCGACTTTATTTGCGAATAGCAAGGTCTCGGTTTCGATTCTCAAAAAATTTGATATTTAAGGCAGTAAACGTCAACAGTTAAACATAACTAGCAAAATGTGAGTACCTACATCTTAGAGGATACTAGGAGTGACTGTTATATGTTCGTAACGTAACGTAATACCTTATTATACCCAAAAAGGCAATTCGTAGCCAATAAACAATCAGTTTTAAGCGTTAGCCAATAAGGTTTAAACTGGCGCGAAGCCAGTAACAAATACACGGTACAAATGTAGCGGTATGCGAGCCTCTGTGAAAGGGCAGTTTAATGTATATAATGATCTTTCTTTATGCTTAAGAGCTTTGCTCTTATTTGTGGAGTATATACCATCTTTCTCAATTTTCGGCCAAAACCTTGACCTCCTTATAAGCCATAACCCTCGCCTTTTCTTTTATTTGGTCAGTAAATGCCCTTCTGGGTCTGCCCCTTTTTCTCTTTCTTTCCACTTTTCCTTCTATGATATTTTTTATAAAGTCATTATCAAAAGTCAGTCATCAGTATCAGTGGCCAAAGGATTTCCTCCTCTGTTCTCAATTGTCGTTAAAATATTGCGTTCTTCTTGGACATGGCTCAGTACTTCCATGTTGCTTTTCTTTTCTGTTAAGACTACATTTTGACTGCTTCCAAGCATTCCCGGTCTTGTTGGGTCCTTGTCCATGTTTCACATTCGTATAGAACAATTTTCATAAGCTGTTTTCTTATGTGTGTAGCGATTTCGGATTGAAGAAGATGTTTTTGTTATTAAATGCTTTTCGGCTATTAATATTTGGGTTTTGATATCTTGAGTGCACTTTGAGCCATTACTAATGAGGCTTCTTCTATTAGACGGGTTTTACTCCTTCTATTGGGTTATTATTTAGCTTGATTTGATGACTGACGGTTGGTAAATTTTTGAATATTGTATATGATAATATCAGCCCTCATGTGTTATTATTTGATACGCACAAAGCTTCGAAAAAACGAAGATGCATGCCTTTGGCGATCCTCTGAGTTGAGAACTCTGCGTGGCAGTCCAATGGTAGTACCCTAGGAAATCAAAGGTTAGGGTGTACATAAAACATTCGAAATTAGAGGCAAAATAATGTATTGAGAATAAAGATAACCCTTCCGCCTATCACATGTAACCGAATAACGTTATTGATGACAATACACACTTATGTGAGACGCCTCGCCAGCCTAACTCTTCCGGGATAGCGGCCATGATATATTTACATGTATCTTGAAAACGATACTCATGTCATTGAACTTAGTATGGCGGCCTTTGGGCCGTGTTCGCAATGCTATAGATCCAGAAACACATAGGCTAGGATAGCTGTGGTTTTCTATAATTGAGGGAATATACACGCTAAGAATTGTACTATTGCTTTATATTGTATGTTATTGTATATTCCTTTGTTGGAAATCCTTAAATAAATAAATATATTTTTATATTATTAGCCCCGTACTTAAACGTTAAGTAAATGTGGAGAATATAGAGAATTGATAGATTTGGCAATGAATTAAGAAAGATGAAAATTTCTACATAGACAAATGCATAACACTTAAATTCTGAATGATTGAATAAAAGCTCTCACCATGATGGCTACTGTTTTTTGTTTAGTATAACAACGGTTGTTAGTTATAGTCCACCACGTTGACACAGTAAGGGTTGGCACGATATACATTTTCGAAATAATTAAGGAGAACTTAATCATGCTGGTTCTCCTCCTCACAATGCTTACATTTACAACCATTTGAGAGGCACATGCCGCTTTAATTTAATAAAAATCAGAGGTATGTACTTGGAATGTACTCAAGATTTCTGCATGATAGACCAACATCCTCCAACTGAAAATGATCCCGAGTTATAAATATGTTTATATATATATCTAAATTTAAATATTATTACGACAGATATGATTCACTTAAAATATATATTTAACATTTTATATTTTTAGCAGACGATCCCTCGCTTTCTTTCTTATTCGTGATTACTGGTGCGCTACCGGCGCTTGTAGCGTGAGGTTATAATAATAGCCTATATGCCTTATTATAAAGATTAAGTGTATGCAAGTAAAAACTATCCAGTGTTTTATAACGTTTCAGAACTACGTTTAATTTTTCCTCAAAAAATATTTTTCTTTAGTTGAGATTGACAGCGATAAATCAACGGGTTAATATTAATCTCTCTTTATATTTAACCTCACTATAATATTAATTATATAGCCGTGATTCATCACCTAATATTTATGAACCTTCAACATTCATAATAAAGTTATCGAAGAAAATATTTTATTAACATTTCATTCAGCCTTTGATGAGCATCAAGGGAAATTATGACTTGTTTTTTTAAGACGAAGCTCGAAAACTTGTATAGATTAAAGATTTACCGTGTTGAAAGTTGTTGTTTACGTTGACACAAATGTTCACCTATAGTTCAATAAAGTTATTAAAGCATGTTTTATCAAACAAGAACAAAGAAACATACGCATCGACGTTTTATGTGAAAACATTATTGTAATGGTTAAAGTTTTATGTTTTACTGCTATATTCGACCATTATGTTCTCAGCTGGATATCTCTATTAAACATATTGCTTTATATAAAACCAGTAATAGATCCAAGATAAAGCAGTGTATACAACGGTTCTTCTTCCAATAAAGATGAAGAGACTTAGCACTTTGCGACAAGATCTGAGTGAGGAGTCCACTATTGGTCATTATTTGGTGATATCATGAGTAAGCTAGTAACACTGTTACTGGCTTGATCGAAACATACGAAACTTCATTTAGCAAATAAGATTAGCAGGAACTTCAATATACCTTTCCCATTCCTATGACCTCATCTTAAAATTTTTTTCCTACAGTCAGCAATGCGTGAATTATACCATGGTATTGTAAGTGATAACAGCAAGAAAGGCGTAATACAAAAATAAAAAAAAAATGTCATTCATAAATAGTTGCTCCCAGTCAGGGTGTTCTATGTATCCGTTGTATGAATGTTTGCACAGTCCCCTGCAATACAGAAATTATCCCTAGAGCGGCAGTTGTCTTTTATAAAATATATATTTTATTATTGTATTTATAAAGATGCTTTGGTTACTGGAGTCGCGCCATAATCGCGCGTATACTTGTTAGTTACCTTTTTTGTAATGTTTAAAAAAAGCAAGTACTCAGATGCCGCGGTGCAATTAAATTCGGATGTGGCCATTTTGGATATTTATTGCATAAAAAGACAATTCAAACCATTTGCAATGGTAAATTTAGACATTATTTATTCCTGGTAGATACTATTTACATACAGTCCGATTGTGTGGAATTCATGTGAAAAGAGTTGTGTTATGTAACACAACTGCAATTACAGTTGTATTTCATTTTAACCAGCCTGTCTATTTCGTGATTAAAACAATTACCTATCTTTTTTTACGTAGAATATAATTATTCAATTAAGTTTTAAAGAAAAACCATCAGTCAACTATCATACGTTTGGCAATAATTTACTCTTTGCATTTCATAATTTCAATCTTAGACCAGTTATAAAATGTTCATGACAAGTTTCAATCAAACAATGCATACATACCACGCATGAACGCTGGTCTATTATGCGACTGATAGGTATACGCCGTCACAATGAACGATCAAGGATACTGCCATAATTTCAATAAGCATAATGCAATAGGTAAGCATAAATTCAGACGAACGTACAATATCTAGTGCATCGTGTCATAATTTGTTACCACATTGTTTATTACACAGAACATCAGTATTCTGTGGTTTGTTATATCGGATCTTTTGTTCTGTATGCCGGTTTTGGGATTCTGTTTGATATTATATTTCTGTGTTTCATTTTGTAAGTTATTTCGACAGGAAAATTGAAAATTATGTTATTGTGTGTTTATTGCTTTACCATTTTTTACAATACATTTATAGCAACGGATGTATAATAAAATTAATTTTGTAAATTTTATCATTCATGCTACTATTGCTTTTACAGCAAATAAATAATAGGATTATGTTCTTTGTATATTTCGGGCAATGGATGCTGTTTGTTAATGGTTTGTTATGTATTATTTTATATCAAATTCTAATCATGGATTTTATAGTTTAAGTAAGATAGAGAAAGACTAAATCATCTTGTTTTTAAATTCGTTTCAGGAAAATTATTAATAAGTTAATTTACTGATAATGCTCCAGACATTAATTTTATATTTTAGTAATTATATGCTGCGACATTAAATTAAAAAAAGTAATATCAATACACTTAGTTACAATAATTTTGAGATACTCTGTTGGCATGCCCAGTATAATTTTATGTGTATGAAATGTATGAAAATAATACGCGCTTTATCCCATATTCCCACTTTGAACGCCTAAACGTTATATCTGAAGCATTCTTAGTTCAACTATTGTATCTATGCACCCATATCTCTCGTGTTCATGATATTAGTTAGATTGTTTACAATATCAGATATGAAGCGAACTGTCGGATAAATCTAAACATCTACTAGATTCCTGGATGGTTGCCAAACAAGCATGGATTGGTGATCCCTCAAAATAGGTACATCAACATCGCAGTTTTATTGTGATCCGATCAAGAATATAATTGAACCAATAGATTTCCGAGAGTCTGGCATCGTCATTCTATTTTAGGTTGTTTTGATGGTTATAACTTTCTTCCATAATAAGATAAATAAAAATCGGTGAAGTACAAAGTGGGAATTACGCAGATATCAAATTTACTGCGTCGTTCTGCGATTTATTTACTGACAGCAAAACAACTTCTGTTTTTCCCGTACCACCTACACCTTAGAGATAATATTGTTGAATATTTAGATCTTCTTGGTTAGTATATTTGGAAATTATGAAGATAGCAAATAATGCAGTCTCATATTTTACAAACACACACACACACATAGCGCGGAAGCATTTGCATTTGCGCACGCATGCATGCACGAAAGCATCTGCTTGTATTATAGCGCAAGTGCACTCTACACTGTTGAAGGCTAGGAAACAAACTAATTTTTGAAACACAGGTATATACCAGCGTTAACACAAACTTCATACGATGTAATGCATATCATGTTTAAGAACAAACATTTAAAAAGGATGTTTGTTTAGAATTGGCTTCATCATACACTTGCCTTTGACACTCACACAACAGTATAATATTATGACTACTTTGTAAGTATAGTTCAAAAGAGTAACACATAGTGGCGTCCAATACACCTGGTTGACAAAGTGTCTCCCAATCGGTGTCAAGTCGAGGCCAAATATGTATCGCTTCATTTGTTTGTCAACTAGATCTAGGGCACTCAGAAAGTTTTGCGAAACCCCAAATAAGTATGTAACAAGTTCCATTTTTTAATAAATCTCGTTCAATTTAGATATACAAATTTGTTAGACGTTAAGGCATAAGGCAGCAATAAAAATACACTCTCGATCTATTACTGATCATGAGACAGACAGACGAATGGACAGTGGCGACTTATTAAAACACGAAAGGTATGGCACCCTAAAAGTAAAATATGAACTACCCCACAAACCAGTTGATCTTACTAACTTATTGGTACTTTTTTTTATTCTTTTTATTTTGCTCGTCAAAATGACCACACTCCGCCTGATGGTAAGCAGTCGTGTGGTCTAAGAGCAGTGGCCTCCACATCGTCCTCATAGCAGCCGAGGTGATGTTGAGGTCTCTACTTTGACGGCCTGAGAAGGTGCTTTTTCACGCCCCGCTTAAAGGACCCAGGATTGAAGGAAGAAGGAAACACGTGCCTTGTCAGAGAATTCCATGCCTTGATCGTTCGGCAGAGGTATGAGGACCCAAACTTGTTGGTACGCACTCTAGTCGACTCCACCGTGTAAGAATGGCATCTAAGCCCAGCACGCGTTGTTCTGGATAGGAAAGGGGAGGGCGGGATAAGGTGGAATAACTCTTCAGAGCACTCCCCGTGGTATATTCTGTAGAAACATGCCAAAGAGGCAATATCCCTACGGAGTTGCAGAGGTTCCAGTGAACTCGTGACCTCTGGATCTCCGATGATACGGACAGCCCGCCGCTGTAACCTGTCAAGAGCGTCTAGCAAGTACTGCGCGGAGCCATCCCAAAGATGAGAACAGTACCCCACGCAAGGGCGCACTTGTGCCCTAGATAACTACTTTTACTATACATTTACTTACTACATAAGTTAATATCTGTTGTAAGTTGAAACACGGTAAAACACGGCCACTAAATTACTTACTCTATTCATTTTCCCTCTTTTTCCTTATGCAACTGTAGCCGTTGTCTTGAAAGCTTATAGTAACTTATATCCTCTCTCATTTCAGATTGTTCCCCTAGAGATTACGCGGCAACATGGCGGCTACGGTACGTGACTTGTCATATTATTATTAATGATATTTGATGAATATAAGCGCGGTTAGTGTATTACAGAAGTTCTTAAGAATAAACTCATACAATTATTAGCAAAAAAAATGTTTAAAACAATCTTTTAAATAGTGTCAGTTACCATCCATCATAATATTGCAATGTCATCAAGTTTGTGCACGAATACTAAACAGTCTATTCATGCTACGAACTCTGGTTCAGTTTATTTACAAATATTGATCTAAACAAACATGAACACATTGTAAATTGAATAAAAGTTTGTTAAAAGTTAATTATTTTGAAGATCAATTTATGTTAAGGTAATAAGGATAATATGGCGTATACGATAATATGGGCTAATCTATAATAAAGAGGAATGATTTGATTTTTTGTTTTGTTTGTTTGTAATGATTTAACTCAAAATTAAGTTGACTGATTTCAAAAATTCTTTCACTATTAGAAAGCTATATTATTACCGAGTAACATAGGTTATATTTTATTTTTAAAAATACTGTTGCTAACGTAACCTATCCTACTTTTACGCAAGCAAAGCCGCGAGCAAAAGCTAGTATAGAATAAAGCTAAAACCTTTTGATGTCTACCTTGCCCAATTACAGACTCTGCGATTTACTTATTATAGCATAACGCAGCCTGGAGTGCAAATCGAAGTAACGGGCGACCGTGTTCGGCAGGTCACACTTATAATATTGAAAGAGCGAGCCATGAATTTTCTACTTATCATAATCTAAAAAGTGAAAGGTTTTGATTGTAAACTACGTTGAAGGCAGGCTTAACGTAAATTCCTTCTATTATAACGTCACCGAACACAAATTAAATAAACAGTTTAGCGTGCTCGTGTAAAAAACCGTAAGCCGTAAAAATAGTTTTTTATTAAATCTTTATATACTCAATGTTTATAGGCGAATTTAATGTCACAGGCATTTTCTGCTAGTCTAGTACCTCGGTGATGCGGAGATGAAATATAGCAGATTTATCATTTTATTACCGTGATGTATAATATATAAAAAATATGTCCGCAAAACTCGAGAAATAGCCAATAAATTGACTGGAAATTTTTACACAACGTTACATTTTTATTAAATAGTGTTTTTATATACTTTTATTCTAAAGTGTCCACAAGAAAAGGACATAAAATTTATTAGACTAGGTCACGGCGAAGCGGATGTAACTAGTCATACTATAACCACAGTACTTACTTCTGCTCGTTGAATTATTAAGATCAATTAATATCAGACATGATAGACAGATAGACATTGATTCCGCTGCATTTCCCATAACAAGTGCACGTGTTATATACTAGAAGTAATTGTTTTTATCCTTGTTGTATCACCGTGTTTATGATCGAAATCGTGAGCTTTGAAAACAATATATAAAGCAAACATGCGCACGGCTTAGCGATTAATCTCGTTATTAATATAGACTAACTGGTGGTGATACAAGTACTTACTTGAAAGTTTCTTGAAGGACGTATCGTGCGTGCTGTCCTCTTTTTAATTAGTGAATAAACCTAAGATAGCGTTACATATACACTTTAAGAAACTGATTGTTTGCCCTGCAAAACCTGTGGCTCAGCTGTATCTTCCACCAATATACAATTTATTTGTTTGAAATATTTTATAATGCTTACAAAGAGAACGTTTGTTAAATGCGAATAAATGGAGAATTCCATCACTTCGGCTGAACCTATCTATAATACAAAAACGACGTAACGTACCATTACGATATTCGACAATACTAACCAGGAAATCCCAGGTAACTTGAAGCCCACCTACTTAAAATTGCAGGTACAATCAACAAACTTGTTAGGCTTGACCGATTTTACACCATTTTGCTTGAACGACTTGGAACGTGTTGGTTCACAAACGTGACACTCCCTTACTTGCCACCAATTAGGATGTTTCTAAGTTGTTTGGTGCAAAACAAAACACGTTACCGGTGTCCTGTTTTTTCTGTACTTAGTCAGGCTGTATCGGTTATAGATAAACCACAAACAAGCTAAAAGATTGGGATGGAAGATTTAAAAAAAAATCTATGTGAAAATCCTACGAACCCGATATTTATAGTAATAATTCATTCGGCAATCTAAAACGCGGTATTTAATAAGTGTGTTACGCAGACATACCGTGATGCAAATACTTTTGTTCAGAATTTTTACAAGGCGTGGGATTTTTAGCGGCTTTCATCTTTCTCTATAAATGTGTATGATTGTGTTATATAAAATCATTCGTATATTTATGTTGAGCTAGTACATTTCGTCTTGGTCTTCACACGCTAATTTATATCGCTGGAATTGATGATCCTGTCACAAAGAAATATAAAATTTGTAGAAATTATTCAAATCAAAAAGGTATTCTTCAAGGACGTGTTATTAAAACATGTTAAAGTATACAATAAAAAGAAAATAGATGTTTATCTACATAATTGTGCAGTTTCTTGCATATGCTGTATGCTAGTGCACATTACTCGCAAACGACTACCGTATTATCTAAACTAAGCAATAAACAATACGTGAAATAATTATTGAGCAAAGGAAACACATTGATATTGAGTGATTGATGCTCAATCGCTGCCAAATCGCTCGGAGGATACCATGTGTAAAATTTAAACACATGGCGTAACGTTATTAGTTAATATTGCATAAAGGGTAATATACTATAGAAGACTGGACTGTAGGCCTCAGGAATCAGATTGCAAGTATTAACAAAGGTACTCCCTTCCTTCTCCTAAAATCGTTTGTCCGAAAATCACATCCATAACACGTTTGCTATAAACTTCAGTAACCATAATGTTCAAAAATTCGAAATTTTGTTATACATAATTATGTTTACTCCTAAAACTATTCTGTCATAATATTGGGTACTATAAAATTAAATCTCCTAATTTTGCATAAAATAAAGTCATATGTCCTAAGTATTGTATTATAATTTATATTATTCGGAATGTTCATGATACTAATATTATAAAGCTGAAGAGTTTGTTTGTTTGGTTGAACGCGCTAATTTCAATAACTACTGGTTCAGGTCAGAGAGGCGGCGTGCGTGTTTCCACGCGCGCCTCTGTTTCGAGTCCGTCTCCCCTCTAGGGGGTGGACATTCCTCTCTCTACGACTATCCCAGTTTATGATATAGCGTTCCCCCTACACCAACCATTAAGTTTATAATAGGTGGTGCCGCTGTACCTTCCAGTGCCCGAGAGCACCTTCCGGGACCAGTTATAGACAGGTCTTGTCCCCAAATCTCGACTCTCCACCCTAACCTCAGAGATCCGGTTCTCGTAAACGAGCTACTTTGTGCCCAAGTGACTCTACCTATTCTCCAGATAGGTACCGAAGCAATAAAGCCGCTTACCACCCGCAACTCAAGGAGTTGCTAACGAAAACCTCGCTAAAGCCGACGGAGAAGCCGCCTCCCATATCTCCAGTATGGTACCGGAGCTGTGTAAGGCAAGCTCACTTCCCGACGTACGTCCGTACGCCTATCTAGGAGGGGGACAGTAGGGTATAATAGAGAGTGAGTGCCTTTGGGTAGGTCTCTTCGCGTATTGGCCTGCCGTTTCACACGGCGCGCGGCGGGCAGAAACCTCGGCGGGGTCGCGACCCCATGCGAAAGTGATTCGCGCGGCCCGGTCGATAGTGGTTTTGTCGAAGAACACCGTGGTAGGTTTAGTCGGTATTCCGGGAGGTACATTATTCTTAATTCATCTTTCTTTTACCCCGGCGAGTCCGACATAATCCCTCCGCCCGCCCCCGCGGAGGAGTATGCGTCAAGGCATTCCCTAAGGAAAAAAAAAAATTGGATCTACTGGTTCGAATTGAAAAATTATTTTAGTGTTGGACAGCCTATTTATCGAGGAAGGCTATAGGCTATAACATCACGCTACGATCCACGGGGGCGGCGCAGTAACGATAAACGTGGGTGAAACCGCAAGCACATCTAGTTTATAATAAAATTGGTAGTTCTAAAATATTTGATAAAAAGTAGGTTGTAGTGTCAGAATCGAATCGCTGTGAATCCGACTCCACGCAGTCTTGCGTGCCCTACCCCGAGAGTGTAATTTAGAATCGCGTAGGCGCATAGGGGCGAGGTGGCCCGCGGGCTGAGGAGCAGGAGGCTGCGAACGAGCCGCCGGTGAAGCTGGCCAGCAAGCCGAAGCTGCGAAGGTGAGCGAAAGCCGTATGCGACGATTAGCACGCGTGAGACCGCCGGAAACCCGCAGCGCCGGAGTCCTGACAAAACCCAAGCTTTGTAATACAAATTAGTTTTAAAATCATTATTAGGATAAATAAACATTAAATAATTTGAATTTAGGACTTACAACTTTTATTAAAAACGGTTTTAAATATTTTGTATATTATTGATTGTAATATTTATGACAAATAAATTTTGGTCATATTACGTTTAGGGAATTTAATTTTATGACATGCGATATTATGTGACATTAAGTTCGGGCAAGTTATCATTCGGACAAATGATGATTAGGACAAAAAGATTTTTTTTATTTTTTTTCCTAATTACCTTTTTTATCCATAATCTAAAGAGATTATGGATAAAGAAGTAAGGTAACACAATAGAGAACCATTGACAAACTAAGAAAATAGAGTCAGCTTCTTCACGTTTAGTTTTATTAATCCAAATTTATATAATAAATAGGAATGTGAGTGTGTGTTTGTCTGTTACGCTTTTACGCCTTAACTACTCAACCGCTCATCATGAAATTACGCATACACGTTGTCAGGAGAACAGAAAAGGACAGACCTATATTTGTGCGAGTGAAGCCGCGGGCAAAATCTAGTCATTTGTATTGCAACAATACGTTACATGATACGTAGTCGTATCGTGGACAATCGCCCAGTATGTGGCTAACGTGTGGCGCAACACTTTGTCACAATATCTATACAGACAATCTTAACGAGGAAACAGTTTCAATCAATTCAACCGACGACTAACAAGACTTCTTGAAATAAAATATGTATCCACAAAAACAGCTTCCGACTAAGATCAAACAGCTAAAGGAATAAATAATACAGTAAGATTTTTTCGGAATCGAATAACCAGATTGAAAATATTTTGCGCATTTCTTTTGTCTCCAAGTGTCTCATTTTTCTTTGTGGTTGTCTCAAAAATATACAAATTCTATTCTCAGTCAATGAGCAGAAATATATTGAATTAGTCCTTGGGTAGAAAACAGCTCCGTTTTTGTGATTTATATCTTATCTACACTTTATTTTTCTACAGTTCTTTTTCGTTGTTTTGTCCGTTTTTCTTATACCATTGATGCAATGATTAATAGATGAAGTTTCGGTTGAACAATTGTGTCTACTAGAAAAATAACAGTCAGCAAAATTCTATTTACAAAATTCTCTAAAAGGAATGTATATATAGTATTTCGAAAAGGAAGAGATAAATTTATCACACATTTCGACAATTATGTTTCGGTATCTCGTAATAGGAACTGACAACTTTACGCTTAATTGCTGGACGTAGAAGTTTCAAATAAGACCCCTCTTAATAATATAATACTACGAGTACTCAAATATTGTATATTTAAATTAATCCATTATTTAACAATTTAATTAAATAAATATTTCCAGAAATAAACCGCAGTAAAAATCGTATACTAGTTTTTTAATTTCAAAAGCCATTTACCTTTTGTTCGACTCGTACTAATAAATATACCTGGGCCCTACGATCGGCAAAAAGGAATAGCCTTGCCACCAACGAATAGCTGATATCATATAAATAGATTTTAATAAAATTATTCTGTACCTCTCATTTTCATATTGTACTCCAATTAATAAAAGAGCACTGCAGTTGAATGCTATAAATGAACAAACGCATCAGAAAGTCAATATAAAACCGTTTGTTCAATTTATTATAAGAGCAACATTATCATTTTAAAGTGGTTATTCAATATGGGCGCGACACCCACTACCCAATGTCCATTCGTGGTACGTACTATATCTATAGTATTACGTTCCTTGATGCAGTCCGGCGACTAACGGCGGCCGATTGACCTTTAGAGTGTCAGGGCTATTAAATTAGTGATCACTCTCCTTGCCGCTTGCAGGCCAGCTTACAATCAATTTAAACTGAGATTTAGGTGCCAATTTTCCTGCCCTGTGTTTTTAAAATGGCGCTACTTTATTTGTTTTCGATCATAATATCTTTGGACGTTCTCCATAACGTTGTTATAATGTGTGAAGTTTGCCAAACCACTTTTGGCCAGTATTATGGCTTATCTTCTCACCTAACAGAAGAAAGGTATGTTATTATTTTTAAACAGGATTTATATCCTAAACATTATTTTATGTATTTGCTGAATATTTGATGTATGACTGTTGTGGGCTCGAAGCTCACGTGGAAAAATTGTTTATGCTTCCACAAATTATTGTTTTGAGTCTTGGTGTCCGTTAATTGTATATATGTTAATATTGCTACGACGCAGTGCTTGAGTGGAGATGTAGACTTTTAAAAATCAAAATTCATAATAAATATGCTATGCATAAATTTCCCAAAAGTAAGTCAGAGATGTATTACACCTACATTCCATTTGCTATGGTTTATGATCCCACGTTATCGGGTGAGAGCCTATTGCTGTCAACCAGCAAATGTGCCTGAGTCCGTGCTTCTACTAAAAAATCTATGAAAATAAAACCTAAATTTTTAGGTTTTATTTTATTTTGCCCGACCTGAGGATCGAAGACAAGACCTCATACAATGCAGTAGAAATAACTACCGCTACCCCACCGAGGTGTCATTAAAAATACAAGGGTGTTATAAATCCTACTACAACTCGTTATAGTTTCCTGTAAAGTACCAGAAGGCTGCTGTACAAGTGTAGTTAAACGGATACCGAATAGAATATAAAAGTAGATTGAAGTTGAAAACAAAGGTAATTGTGAAGATGTAGAAAGTGCGCTCCAAGTATCTTGCTCCATCTCACGTTGTTTTACCAACGGTGAAAGAAAGTTTATTTTCCAATTTTATTCTCTACGATATTTCTTTTGAAAATATTAGTACGAGAAAATTATAAAACGCGATATCCATTGTATCGTAATAATATTCCTAAATGTTCTTACTGTTTTTAATTTAATGTTTAATACATAATTCCGTCGATGTGGTTTAATTAGCATTCATAACGAGTGCCTGATTACACGACGCAAACATCACCGCGATTCAACAGACATTCTAGTCTTTTAATTAAAAATTATTAAAAGCTTGCATAAAACCTTGTACAAGATATTTCAATCGATAATCGATTGAAGTATCTTCTACCAGACTTTAAGAAGTTATGTTTGCATATAGAATTTAAGAGTGTTTACGCGTTGTGGCCTGTTCGGAATGGCAAAGTCGCACATACATAAGTATGTACATAAGTATTTTGTTTAAAGACTCTCTCTAGTTTTAATATGAGTTTTATACCCTTCTTACAATGAGAAGAGGCTCGTGCCCACAGTTTAAAACAATGCTGATATTATTATATCCACTATAGACCAAGATAAAAGTGTATCGTAGATAGAATATTTGTATCAAGAACTATATTAATTGTAGTCTATTTACTATGAAATTACACAACGAAATTTTTATAAGAGTAGAAATACTGCTACTGCGTTTGGCTTGTTAAGGATTGAGGGATTTATACGACTAGGACTAGTCTCTAACCAAAATTGTACAGCATTCACACAGTTGACTAGGCCATTTTGAGAAGTACAGAAATTTTTCGTCCTGGTAGAATAAAATATATAACTAGAATAAGTTAATGAATCAATAATTTTAAATACCGAATGATCTGTAGATATGCGGTGGCTGGAAAACATGGTGCAAATTGCAAACATTGCACCATCATGCGGCGGCCAAACACCGGCGATTAACTATTTTTCCATAGGTAAATTAGTCTACTAAATCCGAAATTCTACTTTGGAATTTGCTATTTTAATCACCTGCGGCCTCGCCGATTTGCCATTTACGCATTCGATTTTCGTCGTGTGGCCTATCCGTGTGGCGGAAATCGAATCACGTAAATCCCACATTACGGCGCCTTTTGAAACTAGCTTATAGACCTCGTGCCATAAACTAGTTTCGAATGCAGCAGCCTCGAGTATCATATGATATTAGAGACTGCGGTTAGGTTCAGGTTGCCTATTAAATTAACCTAGTAAGTTGCAACGTTACATCGCCGCACAGTTGGCACAATAAGTGTTCAATGATGCCTGGTATTCCAAGAATTGACAGGTTAAAGCCTTTCGCGAACTTATTGATCATGACACGTTTATTAATATCACAATATAGATACGTTAGAATAAAAAATAAATAACAAAACCGATTCTTTTATTTTAAGACACTCAGCTGATATTTAAATAAATAAATTTATTTGAATTATCTAACCTATTCCATCTTAATATTGTCGTTCTGTTTACGCGAATGTTATTCATTGAAATTAAACTACTACGAGTATACACGGATTTTATCGCGTTGTTTATTTAACACTGTATTACATAATTTTGAAACTGTTACACTACTACTACTACTGAATTTTACTAATTTATAAGCTAATAAAATTATTAAAACTATTTATATTTAGGTTTATACTTTCCCCGACGTTTCGGTTGCTTTTCAGCAGCGTGACCATCACGGGAGGATGGTCCATCTTATTTTGGCCGTGGTCTCACTTAAGTATTCCCACTGATCCCTGTCTCTAGCTTGGATCTGGCAGTCTGGAATAAATTTCTCCAGCATTGTTATAAAATAGCGTAGTAGTAGAAGTAGTAGAATACTGTTTGTATGCGAATTTATTTACATAGTTTATACTAAACACCATATTTTTTAGTTGGTTACGCTTTAACACCTGAACTACTCGACCGATCAACATGAAATTTCGCATACACGTTGTCGGGGTACAGAAAAGGACATAGGGACATACAAACCTCTAATCTTTAAAAAAAGGAATGTTCCCAAGCGATCCCCATCTTCAGGACCCGAGTAGATAGGGTTTCGGGGGTAGAACTACGGGTCTCCCTCTTTGGACCAGGGTACTGCGGGGTCAGGAAGCCCACTGCGCCTCGAAAGGCGTGTTCTATCGACCGCTGACTAGAGTGCGCGGTGCCTGACATTGGTGTTGGACTCGCAGGGGTATGTGGTTGGCCGCTGAGGACGACATGTTCGTTTGCTCGGCAAGCACGTTGCATTCGAGCGTCGGACTCAGGCGCGGCCAGTGCGAACCAGTCTGTCGCATTTCGCTTTAGCGAAGTGGCAGTGTGGTTTCACTGCCGCAACGCATCTCGGGCGCTTGCCTGCTCAGCAAGTAAGAGTCATAGCTAAAGTGACTCGGGCTACACCCTGCTTGTAGGCCTATTTGGGTAGGAGTACGGATGTACGTCGGGAAGTGAACGTGCCTTACACAGCTCCGGTACTATACTGGAGATATGGGAGGCAGCTTCTCCGTCGGCTTCAGCGAGGTTTTCGTTAGCAACTCCCTGAGTTGCGGGTGGTGAGCGGCTTTATTGCTCCGGTACCTATCTAGAGAATAGGTAGTGTCACTTGGGCACGAGGTAGCTCGCTTACGAGAACCGGATTTCTGAGGTTAGGGTGGAGAGTCGAGATTTGGGGACAAGACCTGTCTATAACTGGTCCCGGAAGGTGCTCTCGGGCACTGGAAGGTACAGCGGCTCCCCTAATATAACCTATACGGTTGGTGTAGGGGAACGCTATATCATAAACTGGAATAGTCGTAGAGAGGGGGATGTTCCCAAGCGAGTTTGCAGTCAAAAGCTAGCATTATATTAAAAAGAATTATCGTCTACCTTTTACCTACAAGGGTTTGCCTTGTGCTTCACACAGTTCCGCAAACACACGGGAAAGCTACGCAAACCTTACAAGCGCTTGTCTTTCGCTTCTCCGCGCTTACTATCCGTTTTTCTGAGGATCAGTAAATTTTATACGTATCAAATATATTTCTTTTTTATATACATTTTTATTACCAGCTAGCACTTGCCTATCTTCATGTAAATTATACGAGAATAAATTTCCGGGAAAAGGAAAAGGATGGATGAAAGTACGTGATATACCTATGAGTAAAGTTTTATTCAAATTCGTTTGCCAGTTTACGCATTGATGAATTAATAGACATCCAAAAATCTTCACAAACATTTACATTTATAAAGAGAAAATATTTGTATTATATTTATACATATAAGGATTGTATTTCACAAATTTGCTATTCGTTGTTGCTTACCTGATAGACCGTAATTTAATATTAACAATTTAAAAGCTTGTTATGGATTCACTTTTAATAAAACTGTAAAATAAACGACTACATTCTATTCAATTTTGTTAATCAAATAAATAATGAATAGCGAATACTGTTGCAAATATTTGCCAATATAACGAACAGTTAACCAATAAATGTTCGACGTATGACTATTGAATACTGAAAATAAACACAGTCGTTCTATTCAGTATTCAAATAGCACAAATATTATAAACGAAAATGAAATAATACATGATAAAAATGCATATATTATTTCTTCTGAATATATTGCAGCGACATTTTGCCGACTATGTTGGTTAACATTGTACTACGTAATAGTGTGTGAGCCTATACGGCTTATTCAGCTCCTTTATAGAAAACTATGTATGCAGAGCTATATCCTCGAATAGACAGGGATAATAATATTAATGTATTGCATTCACACTTCGCCAAGTATGGTTCTAGGTCCTACCTAATAATCAGCGATCCTACTGCCGTCTGCCGGACACATTCGTGCTGTTACTGAGGATTTCTTACCAGCAAAATATCTTTGCCTGACCCGGGAATCGAACTAAAGACCTCTCGACGATAACAGTCGCAAACACTAATATACACTACCTTACACCTTTTTTTTTTTTTTTTTTTTACATGGGGGAATGCAATGACGCATATCCCTCCGCGGGGGCGGGCGGAGGGATTATGTCGGACTCGCCGGGGTAAAAGAAAGATGGAAATAATAGTAAAGTACCTCCCGGAATACCGACTAAACCTACCACGGTGTTCCTCGACAAAACCACTATCGACGGGGCCGCGCGAATCGCTTTCGCATGCGGTCGCGACCCCGCCGAGGTTACGGCCCGCCGTATGAAACGGCAGGCCACTACACAAGAGACCTACCCAAAGGGCTCACTTCATGAAAATTCCCTACTGTCTCCCCCCTAGGGGAGAGACGGACTCGAAACAAAGGCGCGCGTGGGAACACGCACGCCGCCTCTCGGACCTGGTGCTGAACGGATGGCGGGCAGGCCCACGAAGCCCGCCACCCCCAGGTCAAACCTCAGGGTGGCTGGAGGTCATCTCGCGCCCTCCGGCGCCCGGCTCTGCGGTTGGGGAGAGGGTTTAAACGCTCCCTCTCCCGCTCCGCCGCCTCCTTGATGGAAATAACTTCCTCACAAAAGGAGGCGACGGCGTTCCACGACCTCTCACTCCGGACCATCGACTGAACTACGGCCGGGAGCGAGAGGGCAACCGATCCGACTGCCGCGATCAATTCACGGCGCTGCGATGCCCAGGCGGGGCAAACCGCCAAAGTGTGCAGCGCCGTGTCCTCTACAACGTCGCGGCAGTCGCCGCAGTGGTAACAACCGGGCGTCTCTTGCCGGCGTATACGACACAGGAACCGGCCAAAACAACCGTGGCCAGTCAGAACCTGTGTCAGCCGGAAGGTGAGGGCGCCATACCGCCTCTCCAGCCACTCCTCAAAAACGGGACTTACCGCCACGATCGTGGCGTGCCCGATCCTTACACCTGGGGTGTTCCCTCTCTCACCCAATGGTGGGGGCCTGTTGGGAGTCTAAAAAGATTCATCCATAGCAGGCCCCCCCGTGTGGGTGCCGGCCGGGTCAATAGGACCCGACCTCCTCTCGTCCCCGGGGGAGAGCAATTTCACCGCTCTCCCCTTTCGACGTTAGAAGGCGCGCGGGAACACCGCGCGCGCCCTCTATGGGTTCTTACTCACGGGTGGCAGGGTCCCCTGAGGCCTTGCCACCCAGAACCCTTAGGTGGGGGGCAGGAGAGCGACATAAGCGCGTCTCCTGCGCCCCCTCCTCCGGCGGCGGATGTCCGGGGCGTAAGGATCTGCCTCACGCCCCCGCTCCGCCGCCTCCTTCTGCGAGATGACAGCCTCGCAGAAGGACCTCATTGCACCCCAGCACCTGTCGTCGCCGACCATCATGGATACGACGGTCGGCAACGAGAGGTCGGGGCCAATCACGGCGACCAGGGCACAGCGCTCCTCGGCCCACGCCGGACACTCCTCCAGCGTGTGCTGCGCCGTGTCCCGGTCGCACTCCTCGCAGTGGTGACACCTGGTTGTCGGCTCCCTACCGGCTATCTTGCACAGGTACTCTCCGAAACAGCCGTGTCCGGAGAGCACCTGAGTAAGCCGGTAGGTGAGCGGTCCGCGCCGTCTGTCCGTCCATTGCCTTAGCACCGGACGGACGGCCTCGACTGTCCTCACCCCATAGCGGGGCTGGGCCAGTCGCTCCTCCCACCTGGCCTCGAGGACCAGTCGAGCCTAGGACCTTCGCGTCTCCACCGCCCCGTGAGTGGGTTCCTCACCATGGAGCCGGAGGTCCACGCGCCAGTGATACACCGACGCTTGGACCTCCGCCTCCAAATCCCAGGGCGGCGATGCCGCCAGGACGCACGCCGCCTCAAAGGAGACGGTGCGGTACGCCCGCGACACCCTGATCGCCATCGCCCTCTGAGGTTTCCTCAGAAGGGCGATGTTTCGGCGATCGAGGGCGCCGGCCCAAATGGGCGACCCGTAGAGGGCCATCGACCGCACCACCCCCAGATAGAGGCGGCGGCAGACGACACTCGGCCCCCCGATATTCAGCAGCAGAGAGCTAAGCGCTCCCGCCGCCGACATCAGCCGGGGGGCCAGGCGGCTAAAATGGACGCGAAAGTTCCAGCGGCCGTCGAGGTGGAGCCCCAAGTATTTCATACTCGGCTCCACCCCGATGCGGACCCCTCCAACTATGATGTGGGCATCTGGTGGCGGCGCCCGCCGAGGCCCATGAAATAACAGGGCCTCGGACTTTTCCAGCGCCACCTCCAGTCCCAACATCCTAATTCTACCGACAACCAGGGCCACCCCTGCCGTGGCAAGACGGGCAGCTGCCCCGTAATCCTCTCCCCGGGCCGTGACCAGCGTGTCGTCGGCGTAACAAGTTACGCCGACGCCCGGGGGCAGAGCACCCCGCAGCACCCAGTCGTAGCCGATGTTCCACAGGGTCGGTCCAAGAACGGAACCCTGCGGAACACCGCACGACACCTCCCTCCGGAACGTCTCTCCGTTCCGCCCCACACAGAATACGCTCCTCTGGTGCAGGTAGTCCCCGACTATTCGGCGCAGGTAGGGAGGCACTCCATGAAATCGGAGCGCCTCCCTAATAGTCGCCCACGGCAGGGTGTTGAACGCGTTGGCGATGTCCAAGGACACCGCCAACACCACCCCGCGCGAGGTGACCGCCTCTTCCGAGAGGGCCTTGACGCGACTGATCGCGTCAATCGTCGATCGGCCCTCTCGGAATCCGAACTGATGTTCGGACAAGTCGGGGCCCACCCGCACCAGGTGCCTGGAGAGGCGGGCAACCACTATACGCTCAAAGAGCTTGCCCACCTCATCCAACAGCACTATGGGGCGGTACGCGGAGGGAGAGTCCGCGGGGCGGCCCTCCTTTCTAAGGAGGACCAGCTTACCCGTCTTCCACATGGAGGGGAACCGTCCCGATTCCAAACAGGCGCTAAACAGCCTGAGGAGCCGGTCCCCTAGGGCGTCGTAGGCCAAAACCAGGGCGCGGCCAGGAATTCCGTCCGGCCCCGGGGCGGTGTTTTTGCCCCGGAGCCGCACCATTGCCGCGCCGAGCTCCGCCATTGTTACCGCTGGCGCCCCGGCATCGGCACCGCCCTCCTCAATATCGGGCGGCGCCATTTCGGGAGGCGTGTGCTCCGCTCTCGAAGGAAAGAGAGCGGAGACCACCTCCTCTAATTGCCGGGGCTGGAGACTCTCGGTGACCGGTGGGGCCCAGGGGCGCAACTTGCCCCTGACCGCCTTATACGGACGGCCCCACGGGTCTGCCTCGAGAGTCCCCAGGAACTCTTCCCATCTTTGGGCTTTGGCCTCGCTGATGGCGGACTGCAGGGCGTACTTCCGCTGTACGTATTCGCCCCGCAGCCGTGCCTCCACGGTCGGGTCACGGTACCGCCTCCGTCGGCGGTACCTAGTGTACTGGCGACGCGCCGCGATGCACGCGGCGCGTTTTTGACTGATGTCGTCAGACCACCAGTACACCTGACGCCTAGGAGGTCGAGCACTGGCCCAGGGCATCGACGCGTCGCAAATCCGCGACATCGCGCCCCGGAACCACTCCGCCTCTAGCTCAACCTCCACAGGCCCTTCGCCCATTGGGGTCCAGGCCTGGACGATGGAGGCTTCCACCAGCACGTCTACGTTGAGACGTTTCAACGCCCATCGTGGGGACGACGGGGTGTGCACTCTCCTCGGGCGATCGTCCGGGATCGCCGGCGAGGCGGAGATGTCGAACCGCACGTAACGGTGGTCCGACAGTGACTCCGCCTCGACCAGCACCTGCCAGTCCCGGACGCGGCGCGCTACGGCAGGGCTTGCGAACGAAATGTCAACAATGGACTCGCCCTGCCAGCGCACGCACGTGGCGACCGATCCCCGGTTAAGAACCACGAGACCGGTCGCAATCGCCCACTCCTCCAGCGCGTCGCCGCGAGCGTCGGTGACAGGGGATCCCCAAGCCGTTGATTTGGCATTGAAGTCCCCCGCCACCACGACCGGACGCGATGGGTACCGGTTAAGCCCGATCCTTACACGTAGCCCAACTTAGACATCAAACCAGAAATGTTACTGTTTATTATAAATTTAAATGGAAATTATATAGTTATTTGTATATACCACGGAACCAATGACCCGGTTAATATTTTTAAACAGAAGTTTCCAAATAAACGCTTCCTTAGATTATATTTAGAAACGTATAAAATTCCGTAATCAAGCCATTTGACTCGGTCCACTTCAATTAACATCTTGAGACTTTGGCATAAACTTTTAATGAACAAACTCGTATTCGAAATAAAATACAATCGATCAAGAGTCGAATTTGTTCCGAAGTTCTCTCATGAACTTAATCTTTATTATTTTTTATATAAACTTGGCAATGTAACATTATAGTCAAATTATTACGCCGAATCATAATTGACTGTTTTATACATTTACTTGTTAAAGAACAATGGTTTTAGGTACGTGGTTATATGCAGGGTACCTTTATATAATATATAAGGTACCTATAGCTGTCTATGTTTGATTTTGTACATTATTTGCACACGAGCAAAAAGCAATCAAATGAAACTTTTGTGTGAAAACGGTATCAAAATTGGTTGCAGAATAAGCAAGTAATTAATATTTTAAATTTGGGTACCTATTGAAAAACGTAGGTTGTACTAGGAACATTTCGTTATCGCTCTCGGATAGCTGCATTTAAATAGCGGTTACATTACAACTTGTATCGGCTTATTCTCGTGCACTTCAAATCTATTGTTGTATGTTATTGTTAACACTAAAACTTGTCAATGATAACAAAAAATACAACAAAAAATCGGTTCACAAACAGCAGAAAATAATATTGAGCTGTGGAACGCATGGTAATAAGCCCTTGTATCGTGCACCTTTTTTGTGTTATCGAACTATTAGCCCTATTACCAGATTTAAAACGATTGTAAGTTATTTATGTTAAAGAATATATTTTTTAAATTAGCCTTCTGTATCGTCATTATTTGAATTGAATAATAAACAATGTGTAAAGTTCTTACATAATATAATATATAACGAAATCGTGAAAAATAAAGGTAAAATATCTATAAAAAAAACATCTAATAAACTAATGAAATAAATATTTTAGTTATTATCTAGGAACTTATAGATATATTTGTGACAAACATCAAATTTATGTTGCCCGCAGACGAGTCAAAGAAAGTTCGTAATCTAGGGTTAAGACAACATTCACAAGGAGTGAGTTTCTTGAAGCAGCTGTCATGTTATAGATACCTTGCCTTTTTCATTTAGTTAGACAAAGATATAAGAAAGCACTTGCTTCAAGAAACATACCTTCTTGTAAATCAGCCTTTATTTTACTGATGAGAAGATATATCGGACGTGTCTCATTCTGACTTCCCAGGCACTAATGTTTAAACGTAAGTTTGAATAGCGATCGTGTGATCTGGGGTTCAATCTTAAGGTCATAGAGATTTGAAGAAGTGTTATCTGATTTTTATTCGGCGGGTTCTTAGGGCGAGATGAGTGTGAAACGGGTCTGGCAGATGCTTATAGGATCGCTCGCGAAAATTACTATCTATTTTCGTTCCGCGTGATCGATAATTGATTAAGTTGGGTACATTTTTGCTTTATCGTTCAAAGAAAGTAAAGCGCGGCGTTGATATAATAATTAATTTGAGTGTTTGCTATTGTGATTATAGTAATTTTGGACAATTTTAATCAAAACTGTATCTATTTTCTATTAGTTATAGTCTAGTTTTTGGTCGCGACATTGCTCGCGTAGTATGTCATTAAAACGAAGCCTATGTTAGGCAGGAATTTCTGATTGTAGAGCTTTCTTTTAATGTAATTTTTTCGGATCGGTTCGGTAGTACATTACTACTAACATTTATTTATTTATAAACTTAACAAAGAAATGTTACTTCTTTATAGCAGATATTGTAACAAATATACGCAACATTTTAAGATGGTAACGCTTTATATATTCTAAAATATCTACTGTGTTTGGAATATACCACCAGTTTTAGATCCAGTAGTTTCTTTGCTCAAACCTAAGTCGAAACAAAACAGAATAAGGCTTCACGATGCTTTAAGCTCCTTCTGTGTAAGTAGAAACAGCAACAAGTAAACGATGTTGGGGTAATTAAAATCACTTTATACTGCAAGATTGAGACGAACATCATCTAAGCCTTCCCGTGACTTTGGCTGCTGAAAAGCAGTCAAAACTGACAATGAATATAAAAAAAATATAGATTGAACATAGGTAAAATGTAGCATTATCTATACTATAATATTATAAGAGGAAAGATTCGATTTTTTGTATTATTGTTTGTAAGGATAACGATTAAAACAACCCAACCGATTTTTTTAAATTTGTTTCACAATTAGAGTGCTATATTATCTCCAAGTAACGTAGGCTATATTTTATTTTAAAAAGGAACTGTTACTAACATAAACTAAACTACTTTTTCGCGAGCGAAGCCGCAAGCAAAAGTTTTTAAGTAAACCACGATTGAATCAGTATAAAGTACTTTAATTTTAATATCTACTACCTACTATTTGAACTGCGAAAATATGTATTGTAATTGACAAATGGCACGAAATCTCGCATCAATAAATTATGTTACGTGGTTACGTTTTTCGAGAATGTTGAAATAAAATTTCCGTTTTCACTTTTCGCAATGTCAAGAACAGTCATAAGGTTACTCTTTGTGTGGAAAGGTGAATGTTCAAAAGATTTCGGCGAGAATGGCAGATATTAAATGTATGCCACGACATTGTGAGGCGTTAATATTTTTTATTTACATACCAATAATATTTCGATTACTATAACTTTTTGTGTAATTTTTAATGCAATATTATTAATAATCTGTTTTGTGTTTAGTATGTATTATCAATGATCAAAATCTTCGTTTACGGCATATGATAAAAATATTTAATTGACTTCTTGGATGGCGAAGTGGTGATTTTACCACTGTTCCCAGCCAAGTTTTGTAGGATCGCACACAGGAATAAAAATGGTCTGCTTAAAGTTAGAAATGTGGGTTGCCTCTAAGTCCATTATTTAAATATTTCTAAGGCTCCTACGACATAAGAATCGCACCTGGTGCAAAGGTAGTACATAAGTAACGTTGGTGAGAACTGACTATAATGGTAATTATAGATGGTGCGATTTACTAAATGAATCTGGCAAGCAATGCTATGAAAAGATAATCATTTCTTTTACCCTCTGTATCTCTCTTTACTTGATCGTTGAATTGGCTTTGAATTAATAAACCAAAGCATACATTTTAGCAGCTATATAAATACGTTAATGTTCTTAGGTGACTTTAACTTATCCCAATTCTGACAATTATTAAATAAACTAAATAGTCTTCTCCCTAGCCTTTATTATTCCCAAGTCACTTGGGGTCGGCTATTCTAGTTTAAGTAAGTTTCCGGATTTGACTGGATATGAGTTTTTACACGGAGCGGCTGCCACCTGACCTCCGCAACCCGAAGGCTAACGATACCCTAAGGCTAGACCAGTGTCAAGATATTATAGGGCACTGACTTCCCAATAACGACTGCCATAGAAGTTTATGGCAGCCGGGACCGACGGCTTAACGTGCTCTCTGATGCACGGTGCAGGCGATAATTGTCAATCAATACGTACATAATTTCGAAAAGTCATATAACTTCCGAAAGTCAGAGGTGCGCGACGTGGGTTAGAACCCGAGACCCTCTGCATTGCAGTCGGTTGGTCTCCCCACTGAGCTATCGCTGCTGCTAAGTAACTAGTATTTTTATTATTATATTATTAGGTTTCTGCCGTTAATACAAAATTATTATTATTACTATATGTATTACTGTTTTGATTGATGAACATTTTGTAATAAACAAAATATTTCATTCCCAATAAAATAGACGAGAATTACGGAGCCGGGTGAAATTAAAAGGATTGATAAATTACGATGTCAGTGGAGTTCGTGCGGACCCCGGTCACCGCCAATCAGGCTCTGCGGTAAACCGTATTCGAACTGACGTTCAATGAATCTCGTATCCGTTCACACTTCACGAGACTTATCTGACACAGTAATATGTCCCGGGATGTTTTGTAATTACACGGCCAAGAGGGTCGCGTAATTTGCGACGCGCTTATTATTAAATTGCTTAATTGCTTTTTAAATGGCTGTCCCTTTGGCAAAATGATTTGAGGCCAGTTTGTGGCGATGTAGATTTAAAATGAGATGCTCTCAAGTTGGTTTTGCTGTGTATTTTAAATTAATTGGAAAACATTTCGTATTAATTTCACATACTTACGTAAATGTAGGTATATAGGTACATGACAGTATTTACTACCGCAACGAATAATAAACATCAAAAGATATTGCTAGGAAGAATCTTGCAGCCTAGCAATTTATTCTGAGATATAAAATGCAAAAAATGACAGTTATCTTTGGTACATGTCAGTACTATGATTGTAATAGGATTATGTATTGGACAGAAGATTATGATTAAATCCAGCAACCATCTGATTGACTGCACTGGCGAATAAATTACCGATAATCAATTGTGTAATCATTAGAATTTGATATAATTGAATATCGATCACTATTGTACATACATAGGTACTCATGCATCAATATATAGTTACGTGCTTACATATCCAAAAAATAGGCAGATCTGTATCCTCATTTTTCTGGCTTCGTTTTTAGATTTTACGTAATAACGGGCGAAGCCTTTGACTGGGGTTATTTCCAGACTCCGTGTTTCTACTAGACAGTGCATCACAGAAAACCCAAATAACACCGACTCTGACAGATAATAAAACCCGTGACCTTACGATCGCACACAATACAAGCGCAAACATTATTATGTCATTAGACCAACGAAGCAAAAGTTTGTACATACTGTGAACACTACTCGCAATATAGTATTTAGTAATAGATAAACACAATAATGCTTCACTTGATTATTCGTCATATTTGTGAATGTGTTTCACCTTTATTTTTATAGCCTAATTAAAAAGGAAATTTAAAGTATAAATTACTTCCTAAATTTGAAATTACTTAGTAAAAATTTTATTTTCTCATATAGGTATTTTAATGGCATTTGTTATCTATACTAATATTATAAAGCTGAAATATTTGTTTGTTTGGTTGGTTGAACGCGCTAATCTCAGGCACTACTGGTTCGAATTGATAGGCTATATAACATCACGCCACGACAGGGCCGGGCCGGCGCAGTAACTATAAACGCGGGTGAAACCGCGGGCACAGCTAGTTACATATACAATGACATACAAAATTAAACATCGGAAATCTCCGTTGCAATCTCATTATTTTTGAACGTGTCGACATCGCTATATTTGATTGCGTTCCCTTCGTCTTAGACCATGCAAAGGAAATCAACGCGCTGTGCACATTTGTTTTCATATATCATTGGAATACAATAATCTGCATCACTATCCCAAATGGATATTTATGACGTATAAACACAAACAATGTTACAGTTACAAAGGAAGGGTATTTTGCAATAATGGTTAATAAAGATAAATGGCAAAAGGAAACACATTACGGCCACCCCATACAACATCAGACAAGCGCATGAAGATAATGATGATAAAAACCGACAAAGTAAAAAAGCAGTATGTTGAAATTTGGCAAAGCTTAAATTTTGGAAGAGCCTTTGCTTGCGACTTCGTCCACATGACTATAGTTAGCCCGTGTTTTTATTAACCTCTGAGTCTTCTTCGAAGAGGTTAATGAAAGCACTATGTGGGTCTGTGTGTCTGTCTGTTAGTGACAGGCATAGCTCCGGAATCACTAGACCGATTGACTTGTAACTTGGTGTACAGACACCTTGGGGTCATCCCTCGGTCGAGTTTGAATATGGGCCCCGCGGGTCAAAAGACTCCGAGATATAGGGGTCACAAGGTAATAAGGTTAGGGGATATCCACCAACAGAGTGATTTGGAAGTCCAAGGGAGAGGCTTTTGCCCAGCAGTGACACATTACATAAACCTGATGAAAAGAAAAAAAAAGGTCACATGAAGATGAAGAGGTTGAATTCTGGGTTTTTACATCCATCTCGTTGTAGTTGAATCCTATATAATAATATGTACTGTGTCACAAAGTACAAAGTCACATAAAAATCCGTGTTTTTACGTGATGCCGAAATAGACAGACATATATTTTAAAGGCCTTTGTTTGTTAGCTTGTTTTAGTTTAGATGTGCCTGTATTTTTGTAATATTTCTTATTATAGCCATCGTAACAGTTTTGTATAGATACTTATTCTAATAGGCGCCGTGTTTTTATGCTTTTACAAAAACATCAATATTCTAAGTACTGATAAAGCTAACCGTTTAAAATGTTTGACGTGATAGTCAAATCGTCGTGCAATTAGGCGAGTACCTAAAGGTGTTAAGGTCAAGTTAATCGAGTAAAAAGCAATTAAAATGAGCTGACTTCGATTCTCCCGCCAATTAGGCGTCATTTAACCGCCTCCATAGATATATAATACCTATCTCATTTTCTAATCAAATAAAGGAAATAACGCTGCTTTTCGGCTCAATAATTTCTTTATAAGAAGTAGGTTTTTATAGAACAAATCCTTCACCGCGCTGGTATTAAGAAATAATATATTGTGTGCTCATTGAATTTTCGGCAAAATGCTGTAATCGTATTTTTGGTATGTCACAAACCGGTCTCGGCCTTTATTTGTGACAATGACGAATTAGATTTGTTTTCTTTTTTAAGTTTTATTTACATATCTATTCATATTAAAGACAAATGCAGCGAAATAAGTACTAGTAAAAAAAAAACTTTGTTATAGAACTAACATTTATTCAACTAGGATGTATTAATAAACACTCCCACCCCAGTTGCAGTTGATTACAGAGTTAGCCGCCAATTTTCGCCTGGCGGCAAAGGACAATGAACAATTTGGCATATGAATCAACACAAATTCCACCTAAACAATAATTTGTATTTTATTTTATGACTTAATAATCAATCATTACAATCTCACGGACACTTTCGATACTTATTTACGTTTTAAAAAGTATTTTCGCTATTTCAAATATACCGGCATCCATTGTTTACATCTGAGACACGCAGTTTTGCCATACCTACAGTTTTTACAATATGTGTACGCTTTTATCGGAGAAATTATTCCCTATTTAGCTTGTCTATAATTTTTCTTACGTAGTTAATACGAATGCTATTCTATAAATACCATTATTGAACTTCATCATAGATATGAGCAATTTCTTAAAATGTCATATTTTAATGCAAAAGAAAAAAAAAGGTCACATGAAGATGAAGAGGTTGAATCCTGGGTTTATAAATAAATACCACTTTCTCACTATTATACGCTTTTCTATAGTGCAAGCATGGCAACACTAATCCAAGTCAACCAAAAACATTTTTGTTTCATTTTATCTGTATTTTCTCTTGCTAAATGTCATTGTACTTATTGCGCGTGTGCTTTGAGTACCTATGTCTTGTTTAGCGACATTTTATGTTAAACGATTTTATTTACGACTTCGCTTGCACTAGTGACTTTGGTTCTTCTCGAAATATCGACCTCCGGCTGTAATTTACGGATCTATTGGCACAACAACTTGGCATACAAGTCAAAAAGTATATTTTGTTTACATTTTAGTAGATGCTAACCGAAATAACAAGTATGCAATAAGGCAGTACTGCTGCAATTGCATTGTGGGCCGCAGAGCTATCGCCTGCTGCGTTGCTGCATATAAAATATCAACTCAATGATTATCTTTCTTTTTTTTAATCGCCTTGATACCTATTCTCAGTTATTTTTTAAATCTAGAATTTATAGCTAGCTATTTAAAGCTAGAATTTATGACGTTTGTGGGTTTATATTCTGATTAAAGTTGATGCCAATATTGGACAAGACTAACAAACACTGCGTACAAGACTGCGTAGTGTCGGATTCACAGCGATTCGTTTCTGTCACTACAACCTACTTTTTAGCAAATGGTTTAGGACTAACAATTTTATTATAAATGAACATTCAGAATAATACACATTATATAATATAATACTTCAGACATAATATGGCTTTCTTTCATGCAAAATTAGGAGATTCAATTATTATAGTATTATGACATAATAGTTTTAGAAATAAAAATAATTATGTAAAACAAAATTTCGAATTTTTGAACATTATGGTTACTGAAGTTTATAGCAAACGTGTTATGGATACATAATGATTTTCGTACAAACAATTTTAGGAGAAGAAAGGAAATACAATTTATATTTTTTGTGGCTGTTGGTTCTTAGGCTAATAATGTATGACAGCTGAACAACGTCCTTTCCTATATTAAAATCTTTGGTAGCAGTTTGATCTGGACTCGTTAGTCCAGTTGCATAGGTTTGTAAACTTAAACATCAGTCAAATATGGAACATCAGGATTTATTGTCGCGTTGGACAGAATTTCTTCTTGCTTTGTGATAAGTGGTTAAGCGGTAACGCATGGCGTATCAGTGCGGCAGCATTAGATAGTCAAGCCTAATTAATACTAGATCTTATTAGAATTTTAGGAGAGGACAAAGTAGGACACTAGTCTCTCAGCAAATATACGCCATTGACGGCTTGAAAACCGGAGAGTTTAAATTCAAGATATCTCTATTTTTATTATTTTATATAGCGTTTCCCTATCAGGCAATTATAGATAATAAACATACGTTCGACAGAAGAGAGTAAGAACTCCATGTTGCCTTAGACTTCGTCAAACACATGATACCTATCCTAAATTTTTTATTGTCAATGAGTAATATATATCATTAAGTTAGTAATACTAATTAAGTTACAAATGTATAATACACATGTATATAAATACAAAATAATTATATAAATACTATTTATTATTATTTTAATTATTAGTATTTATATACTATTTTATTATTCGTCTGCATCGCTGTCAACTGGTAACGTGCCCTGAAACCTGGCAGCATTGCCAAGTTAAATTTGACATTCAATGTGTCAGTGCTGCTAGTTTTCTGCTGCCAATTCTTACTAATCTGCATTATTGAAAGGCAGCAATCGCTTAACACTTGCATAGCTACTAAAAAGAAAATGGTGTTGCCCCTTTCTTTTTATAAGTTTTAAATTAAAACTGCTACAGCCGGTTCTCCGGAAAACAAAGCAAAATTCTCAAATTAAATTAATTAAATGATAAATAATGCGCTCTTAACGAATTCCCACAAACTGTTGAACCATACCGATAATCTGATGAAGTGGAATACATTTCATGTTTATTGCGAATACTTGAAAGCTACTGGATGCAAAGGTGCAGTACAGGTCAGTCAAGACACACGTGCAAGTCGTGTCGTCTGTTGACTGTATTATAGTTGTAAATGCATTGCACAAACGTGCCACTGACGTATAGAAATGTGCTTTTGAATCGTACTAGATATTTCTATTGCAATTGCCCAGACTACTAGCTTACAAGTTCAACTACTTTTGATTCCGATGATGCTTGCTAGCTTACTTGTCCTTTCTGTATGGTGAAAAGCAACGACTGAACTGAAAAAAATCTTCGTAAACTATACTGTATGTTTTATATAATAGTCTGAGGAAACATTCTCGAATTATTACATAAAAATACATGGATAGTTATTATGGTTTAGGTCTGCTTTTAGACACGCGAGAATTTTTGAGTGTAAAATTGTCAGTGTTACCTGTTTGATAGGGTAATGTGATAGACTGCACACACCTTGAAATTATTTCTTTGGCGATTATTTCTTTAGAATACCATATCAATAACGATCACAACAAACACTTATAGAGTACGTCCAGCCAACAGTAAATCGGAACCATATTATTATAACTCACAAGTAACGTGAATAATATAAAACCCACAAGAACGTAACATAAGGACTTATTACGTTATGTTAAGTAACAGAATATTGGTGGTGTTAGTCCTTAGTTTTAACTGACAAATGTTAAGTAGGTATGAAAGCGCTAGATGGGCCTTACAGATATAGGTAACCAATTATAACATCAGACAAGTTTAAAACTTTTTAAACGAAAAAGTGGCGACAGCGGTTTGAGTCTAAGCAATCCAATATTTCCACGTAGATTCATCACAACTTGTTATATTCCAATGATATGAAAAATATACAATATTCCAAAAATACATATTTATATTTCAAATGATATGCAATAAGGTAATAAGCGAATACGCGGTACATCAAAACGTCATTCATGTTTAAATTAGAAGTTATTAATACATACAGTATTAGGTTGCGCTTTGATTGAAATTGATGCGTGCAAAAATAGATTCGAGCCAAATATTAACAAAATGTATTCATTTTAACGGAAAACAAAATTTACTTTATTTATTTACAAAGAAATACATTGTGAATGGTTTAAATAAAATTAACATGAATGTTTAACATTATTAACGAGGTATATTATAATATGAATGAAACAAATTCAGCTTTAATTTATTTCACATCACGGCCGGTCCGTTATCGAGTACCATATTGACTATCGGCTGATGCAGAGAGGCAGGGAGGGAAACAATAAATAGTATGCTTTTCAGATATTTGTACGTTGAATACTAGTAATAAATGCTTTCAGAAACCTTTGGAGAAAGGGAGACGAAACTCAGAGAGCTGTTTTAATAATATTATTTTATAAAAATCCTTTTTTATTCTTACACTATGTTCGTCTAAACAATGATCTATTATTATAATTAAAAATAATACTAGTGAGACAACATAGGTTTATTTCAAGAATGTGTAATACGTGTATTATTAGATTAAAAGAGACAATAAAATCATTATTTAGTACCAAATGCTAGAAGGTAAACTGCTTTTTATCTTATGTCACAGAAACCAAGGCAGCAATATAATAGCTTTCGTTGCGGTACATATTCTGTAATACAACAATGTAGTCTGTCAAGTCTTTATAAAATCAGATATAATTAAAAGTCTATTGTGTCAGGCCACCGGTGTGTCGCTGCGACTTAATAGGTTAAGCTTCATTCTTTTATAATTTTTCACGTTTTAATAACGATTTTAAGTGTGTGGTTAGTAAGCAAACTTTGAACAAAGAGATTTGTTTATTTATTAGTGAATGAATTATCGAGAACTCCTTTGCTATTCAATATGACAGTCATGCTCATAAGATTTACACTGACTAGGTATATAATTGATATAGTGTATCTATGCATATTCGCTATAAATTATTCTGTATTGACTATTATAAAATATTATCATTCGTGTTACTTCCAGTCATCTCTTTATTTTTCTCGGTAGCACTAATTTCGATAGATTTATTGTCAGTGGGGATATGATGAGTCTGACTACACATATCGAATGGCATATATTTTCATAACCAGAAATTGACGGATCTTATTTTATATATGGTGGTGATACAAAAAAATATCATTTTACTTAAAGTTTGACCACGCTCTAAAGGTCATTAAAAAGTAGCAAACCTCTATGTACATTACCTACGTGGCACGTGTTCTTTGATATTTACTATTTTAAAAGTATTTACTCCCACACACAGGCATAATCCGTGTGACGCCGAGAGCTTTCGAAGCCCTGGAATAGCGGTGGTGACAAATAGAACCCAGACTAGAAGCAAATATGTATAAAACATATTATAGATTTATTTTTCTTCTAGTGCCGGTTTCTGCAGTTCTTGAAGTATTTACCTCTTATACCATTTTCCGATTCACTGCATACAAACCTCTTAACCGGCAAACACTAATTATGTCTAAATCTGAGACTAGCATAAAACCAACACGAACCACCAACGATCACCAACACGAGTGGTAAACATTTGTGAGAAGTATCATCACGGGCTATTAAAATCAGTAATTGCTTCATAAGTAATTAATCTTCAAAAATTAACAACGGTTGGCAACGGTTCCTTTATGCAAAGTTCTTGCCAAATCCCATTGGGTTGGTATTGAACTCTTCTTGCTCCGTAATTAATATTATAATACCATCTTAAATTTGATGCTATAAATATACTATTCGTTTTGACACAATAGAAATTAAAATTATGCAATGCGGAACTTGTAACCGGCTTCTACGATCTCGTAGGTAGGGTAGCGATAGCACTAGTATTTCTGTTCATCGTAAGAACTGTCGTTATTTGTAGTGAAATTAATATTATAGTGTAAACTACTAGAAAATTCAGTAGCAATATGGATTTAGAAATTGTACCCCGTAGACAACGGTAGGCTTACGCTTATTGATTACCTTTGTGTGCTCAGCGTTTTAACGTCAGAAACTGTCTGACCATAGATAAGACACTATATTATGTCTGACAAGAGCAATCGGCGGCGGCTGGCTATTCCGCAAAAATGGCACCACTGACTACAAGTGTCAATTTAAATATATCTTTGGTCTATTCTGAATCTATTAATATATACTCCAATTAAAAGGTTCTGTAGAAACATGGCAACGTAAATTATACATTATAGTTACAATAAACAGCTCATGCACACACACCTGATTTTCTTAATACGCACAAAGCTAAGTATTTGATTCCCTTACTGGCGTTTTCCTCTACCATTGACTTTTATAAAATGTGATTGATTTATGTCTAAAATAGTCCTTGGAAGAAATATAGTCGTACACATGGATATATCTATTTTCATCTCAAAGCGGCAACGCACGAGGCAGTCACGTGAAAATTTGACCTTTACGATGGTTAAATAACGGTTGTGTAAGTGGAATTCGGTGAAACAGTTAAAGGTTGTAATGACATTATATGTATTCTTTCTTTTTTGTGTAGTATAAGTTTAACTAAATATATTATGTATGTAAATGTATGTTCTTTGAATCCGTTATTTACATGTTTGTAAAGTCCCCCGCGACACAGGAATTATTCCTAGTAGATGAAATTATCTTTTTTTAAAATAAATAAATAATCAGCTGTTCCTCAACCTTGGTACTGTAGTAGCCATGCTAGTCTGGATACTAGACTAGCCTTTCATATTCATAGTCTAGAGTTGGGACTATTGCAATACAAAAGTTACACTTGATCGGTAGTTCAATGCCTTATCCACCTAAATGTTATTTATGCAAATAATAATAATAATAACCCCTCTAGGACAGTCGTTATCTCATCATGAGACTAACGCGATATCGGAGGGCACAGTATACTAGCTTTAAAACTATCACCTTCGCCTTGTGATATAAACAAAAAATGTATCACCAGGTTAAATTAAAGCGCACAAACCGCAGGGCAGCTTGTGGCGGGCTGAATGTGAGTGGCAACACTGCGGTCCTGAATGCCTCAGAGAGCTGGTTAGGGCCTCGTTCCCGGCTTGCCGTTACTGGTTGGCCGGGGTGGAACTTCAAGAGCGCCCGCAGGACTCTCAACTCTGGCTTGCCTTGGTCGGCCGGCCAGAGGGAGGCCGCTAGAGCTATATGCTTGGGGGTGGAAGTGTCATTTTCAAGGGCATAACTACGGGGAAACCCGCTCTGGGTCTCCGTTGTCACGAGACCCGTGATGGTGAAACCGGCGCCGCACCGCTCGACACCCCTAGCCACTTGCACCGGTGTTGCCCTCTGCTGCTGGCTTGTATGCCTATAGTGGCTTATCAGGGGGCCCATCTAGTGAGTTGGCGAGTCACCGTCTGCCCATTGCATTGATGCTATTAGAGTATTCAGGGTAGACGCCGTTTTTCATCCATAGTTAGCAATATACCGGTCCACCAAACACCCATACCTATAGCCCATATATTAGAATCCATACGTAGCAATAGTCCTACGCCTGCTGCGGCTAGTGCCGCTGTAGGTGTTCCATAACGCCTTTGATTAAAACTCTCGAAGGGCCTCTTCACGTTGGACCCATGTCTCCGTGTAAGCCTCCCAAAGGGCCAGGTATTTTCTAATATAATATGTTAGAAAGTACCTGTGATAAGAGAAACATAATAATATAAAAGATTATATTTATTTCATAAGTGTCAATCTCGATAACTATAGGAATGATACATAATTATACCTACTAAATTATATAGTCTATGTTGTATTGGTTAAAATCCAATCTTCCAAGTTATTCAATGTCGAAGAAAATTGTTTGTAATGATGGATAGATAAACAATCTGAATCTATGAAGTGGCAGTCAACCTGAGGGTAAAATTTTAGCGTATTGGGTTATCTTATAGGGACAAATTATAATGTATGTATATTATTAAATCTTAACTAATATTATAAATGCAATTGTTAGTTTGATTAATTGTTTGCTATGCTTTCAAACCTTAACTACTTGACCGATCGTCATGAAATTACGCAAACATGGTATCAGGTACAGAAGAGGACTTCGGGTACCTTTCATCTTCATATACTAATATTATAAAGCTGAAGAGTTTGTTTGTTTGGTTGAACGCGCTAATCTCAGGAACTACTAGTCTAAATTGAAAAATTATTTTAGTGTTGGATAGCCTATTTATCGTGGAAGGTTATAGGTGATATAACATCACGCTACGGCCCACAGGAGCGGTGCAGTAATCATAAACGCGGGTGAAACCGTGGGCACAGCTAGTCTAGTATAAAAGTAATGATCGCGAGCGAGTGAAGTCGCGAGAAAAAGCTAGTAAGTAAATAAATATGTACAAAAACGTTTTAATGCGCCGTTCGCAGTAAACCTTTAATTTAGTTTTTTTTTTCATTTGTATAAGGATGCACACTAATTATTGCCATCAATTCATGCGACCTTAATCATTTCATTTTGTAAATTTTAGTGCAACTACAAAAGTGTTTACTAACTAAACTAGATTCAGTATTTAACGTTTGGAATTTAGTTGCCTTGATGATGAACTAAACTATCTAAGCATAAACCAGGTTCACTTAGCACAACTATCTATAGTTTACACAAAGTTGTAATGCAAACACACTAAAAGCTACGTGTTAGTAAAATGACAAATTCAGCAATTTTATTTGTTTTACCTTTTTATTTTTCTTGCGTGTATACCTGAGTTCACAAAAAATTTAATGCGCGGCTGTCTTTGGGGACTGCCGATAGAAGTGAAAACTAAGTAACTAGCGTGCGGTGACGATGACGCGACTTTCACGCTTTTTGTTCACCCAAAAGTACACATATATACACAGTATACATATAGCTAATAGAAAGCGTTCGGTGACGAATATAATATACAAAAATATTTATTTTATTTCTTTCTTTTTTAACATAAAATGCGTTTACAGACAAATACGTAATATATTTTATAATTGTAATGTATGTATTTTATTAATAATACTTCCTATTAATAATATAATATATACTGAAGAGATCTTTTTAAAATACCCAAGGTGTTACTTTAAAAAATATAAACATGATTCCTATACAAATACAAGTATTTGCATAGGAATCATGAAAACAAATGCAGTAATCAACCTTACATTACTGATAAGCGAATAAACGTAACACAATGAGGGCTCATTATGAATCATGGCCCACCGCGCTAAAAGAGCCCTCAATAATAAAATAAAGGGTGCTTCAGTTGTAATTAGCAGCCTTTAGTATCTTAAAACGCGGCGCTGCCATTTAGACGCTGTCATTCCAACAAGTGCCTACTGATTTATTGTCTTATATCTACGAAGTTTACAGAGATTTATACATAGATTATCGTTCTTTTTAACCGACCTAAAAAGAAGAAGTTAGGTGTTTCGCGAGACTGTTTATGTTACATGCACTAGAAAAAAGTCTAATGTCTAAGCAGATTTTATCTTATAGTTCCGTTTACAAATCAGAGCAGTTGCCGACATATTCATAGTACTCAGATCTAAGTGATTGCGCCTTCAATCTAAATAACTATTAGAATTATATTATATTATATTTAAAAATATGACTTATTCTATATGCTAACATAGTTAGCGAAATCAAAAGCGGGTCGCGCTGACAGTCATTATAATACATAAAACAAAGACGTACTTTTACGACAAAAAATTAAAGGGCTATGAAATTTGAGACAACTAAAACAAAATTTATGCCCAGAATAATATAAAAGAACCTATTTTTATTGCCTTGTAAATTGCTCAACTATTATTTAAGTGGCGAGATAGCTGGAAGCTGACAAAGGACTCTATAGAGTACATTGAGCTTTATTTAACTCAACAACACTACCAGACGAAAATTACTCGTGAAATATTAAGTAAGGCTTGTCTATTTCATATTTCTCGTAGAGGGTTTATCAAAGGGTAGGCGGCGCACATAAATAAAGTAACCGGACTCGGACAAAGAGAATCGTATAAACAACCGAATGCGTAATATTTATTTATTCAGATTTTATAAATATTTCCCTAAAATATATTCTTTTTCAGATGGGCTTAAAAGCGTAAGGATTGGGTGGTTATCCGTTTGAAATATAATATGTAGAAATAACTATGTACGTTGAGTGAATTTATTAGGTACAGATGAAAGGTATGCAAGGTTCATTATTTCATTTGTATGGTGGATTAAACATCTTTGGTATGGCAAACATAGCTTTGATCCTTACATTACAATGCTGTACTGTTAAATCAATCAGAAGTAATTAGGTACCTGGAAGAGCAAATATAAATTAGGCTAATGTTTATTTTGTTTTTTTATTGGAAATATTATAATATAAATTACTAGTTTTTGCCCGCGGCCTTGCTCTGAGATGAAAGGTACCATAATTATGTCTTTTTTAGTACCCGTCAATGTGCTTGCAAAATTTCATGATGATCAATCGAGTAGTTAAGTTAAAGTTGACAAACAAACATTCGCATTTATAATATTAGTTAGGATTGTGTAAAACTTGACTGTAGGATACAACTCTTGTATTGCAAAATAAATTACAGGAGAAGGGAAATTATTTGTGGATCAAGCAATTATATAATAATATACTAGCGGTCGCCTAGTGGTCAAAATTCGACCAAAGTTCCTAAGCTTGCATATTATATATAAATAAGGTATAGGTAACCATAGTTACAAAGAATTGTACGACGTCAGACGAACAATGTCGAAATACTACAAACGCCATTCGACTGCGTGTGTCAAATGCATGGTTGTGTGCGTGTAGTGTTTTGTCATTAATTTAATGTATTTCTAATGCATATTTTATAAAAATATCAGGACTCGCCCTTTTTGCTTCATATTAATTTTAACTGTGCCAAATTTCATACTCCTCCGTCCGTGCAATTTTTGTAAAAAGGGGTTCAAAGTTTTTACTTCACGTATTAATATATAGATGTACATATATACTTAATGAGTAATTAAAACCCACTACTTTGAAGTGCTTTTTATCAACACAGGTAGCAAGCATGCCTTCTGTGATGGCAAGTGTTTTATACCTATTTATATATTTACTAGGTCTTGCGCGCGGCTCCGCCCACGTGGTACCATTAATAAAAAGTCTATGTCCTTTCCCAGGTCTAAAGTCCTTAAACTATATCCGTACCAAATATTATCTAAATCGATTGAATGGTTTGGCCGTGAAGAGGTAACAGGTAGACAGACAGAGATACTTTCGAATTTATAATACAACTAGCTGTGCCGACAGACGCTGTCCTGTACACAGGAAAAAACAAAAAAGTCTAAACCATTCTCGAATCCACTTGAACACACACAAAAATTTATCAGAATCGGTCCAGCCGTTTAGGAAGAGTTTAATTACAAACACACGCACAGAAGATTTATATATAAAGATAGTAAGGATACCCATAACTAAATGAATTTGTATTGAACATGGTTAAATTACAATAAACATCAATTGGAAATTACAAACCAGTACTAATTTGATATAAATTTGTAGATTCTGAGTCTGTTATGAGTTGTATCATATCATGTACAAAATTTTGCCTGTGGCTTCGCTTGCGCAAATGTAGGTTAGGTAAGTAACAGCACTTTTTCTGGATAAAAGGTACCCTATATCCTTTTCTGTATGCTTTCCCTGATAACTTTATACGAAATTTCATGCTGATCGGTAGAGTAGTTAATTCATAAAAGCATAACAAACAAATTTACATTCGCATTTATACAGTGTCCGGTAATTAATGGATAAGCTTGAAATGTCTTATAGTAGAACTGACGGCCGTTCACAAAAAAATATGAAAAAGAATCTATCCTAACCACTACCTGAGTTATGCGTTTTTTTTTAATTACCATGTATAACTTTCTTGTATACTACGACCATATATGAATGAAATCCATCGGTTTTTTGTTGTTTTATTATTAAACACTAATTATGCTAATAGATAGACAGTCAAAAGTATGCTATGCTATATAGCTTGCACTTTTTATAATAATATTTTTATTTTTTATTTCTTTATACATTTTTTTCTAATTTTTCTGAACGGTTCAACTATAAGACATTTCAAGGTTATCCATTAATTACCGGACACCCTGTATAATATTAGTAAGGATTTGATTGAATAAACATCGTGTCATATTCGATTTTCAATTAGATCTAGTAATTTATCGTCGACTATAATTGCCTGCAATTCTTCTACCATCTGCCAACTAAAATGATGTTAACCCATAAATGTATGTTTCATATCACTGAATGACCTTTTAGTTAGTGGACGGCAAAATTGAAGTCACGTTTCCGAAACTCGGTAAAAGGAATTAATGATGAGAGGAATGGGAAGTGCAGATTAGCCTACGGAACTGTTACTCACCGGACAGAAGCCAGTAATAATATTATTCTAAAGCCGACTATACGAGCTGACTCAGGCAGTCACCGAACAATTGACAACGGCGGGTACTCCGGCGCTCGGTTGCCATGTACTCAATATTTTACGATACTAGATTTCGCCCGTGACTTCACCGGTGTAAACGTAGGTTGGGTTAGGTTACAAATAGTTCATTTTTCTGAACGAAAGGTGGTGATTGGCTTAAACTAGTGCATAATATACCGATATAGATGTGATAATGGTAGAGTTATGCCTTATGATTGTGCACACTATTATTATTTATTTATTTATTTAATACCAGCTTTTGCCTGCAGCTTCGCTCGGGATTATTTTTTCTCTGATACTCTATGTCCTTTTCTGTACCCCTGACAACGTGTATGCGAAATTTCGTGTTAATCGGTAGAGTAATTAAGGCGTGAAAGGGTAACATACAAATAAACGAACATACAAACTCACATTCGCAAATTTATAATATTTTTATACATACATAGGCTCACGCCTACATCCCGGAAGAGATAGGCAGAGATGTATTACACTAGCTAGGAGTCTAAAACTAAACTAAACAGTGCTCGGTAAAGAATTTTAGACTCCGTGCTGCTTTTGGAAGCTGTCTTGACAGAAAAAAACCAATAACACTTTGCTTAACCCGGGAACTGAACCCAATCCCAAACTAAGACGGATTCCAAGGATTATCTATGTATATTAGTATATGTATATTAATTAGTATACTAATATTAAGCCTCGGAAGCCGAATATAATATTATAAAGAAGAAATATTGGTATGTTTGTAATGAATAAGGTCTAGTGGATTCATTTTAATATATTTTCCTATTGTAAACTATTTTATTCAAAAGAAACAGGCTTTATATTATCACGCTATGAGCCATAAGAGCAAAGTAGTTATTATAAATGTAGATGACACCGCGGGGGATTAGTAACCATCTTCTTTATATATGTATATAATTCTTCTGTACGTGTGTTGACAGTGAACTCCTCCTAAACGGCTGGACCGACTTTTTTTGTGTGTGTTCAAGTGGATTCGAGGATGGTTTAGATTTGTTTTATTGCCTTTTTTCGCCTGTACAGGACAACGTCTGTCGGGATAGCTAGTATTTAATAAAATATAAATTTGTATCTCGAGCCTCCAGTACCTAATGTTAAGTAAAAAAGCACTCATAAAACAGATTGCTTCTCGGAATTAAAACACCGCTGGGACACTCCAGTTTAAGATAAAATAAAATAATGCAGTTTGTTTTAGCCTTAGACGAGGTCTTATATTACATCGTCTTGATTAATTGTAGTAAACGGAGCAAATATTTTGTGAAAATACTTCGAATAATTTAACAGTGTCGTGTCCTCGGTGACGCAGGGAAGTGAATGCGATTGCTGTCCATGTCTCGAGTTTGATTGGCAGATTAGGTAAAGTGTTGCTGGCAAGAAATTGTTAGTAACAACATGATGTCAGAAACTGTGCTCAGTAGTCGGCAATATGCTCGCCTTCTTCTTTAAAGCTTGTTTCCTACATTAAGAAATAATTCGTGTTATCTAAGGACAGTAAAATTATGACAAATTTTTCATAGAATACACACATCAAAAAAGTCTGCGGTCAAAATATTATTAATGAATGCATTATTTATTGCTTTAACATTTAAAAACACACAATTTTAATATGAAAATTTCTATATTCCTTTCGCTTTTCTTTAAAAAAATAGATTTCAATCTCTGTGACATTTGTAATTTATAAAAATGCGATGATATGATTAAAGTAAATAATGTAATTTCTTTTTCTATGCTTTTATTTACAAATTTAATACAAAATGACTCCTTCCCTGGCCTGAACGCATGTGGAAATCTTCCTGGGCATGTTATAGATCAAGTTGTCAAATAATTCTTGTGGTAACCTGTCCCATTCTTGAATGGCGGCTTCCTTGATCTCTGATACAGTTCTTCGAGGTGGCTGACGACTCCAAACAGCTCGCTTGAGATCGTCCCATGCGTGCTCGATTGGGTTTAAGTCTGGAAAGCCGGCAGGCCCGTCTTTCCACGTGATTTCTTACTCCCGGAGAGCAGCGCTCACTCATTGAGCTCGATGTGCCGGCGCATTATCGTCGACTAATACGAAATGGTTACCATAATTTATCCTGAATGGTCTGGTAATGCCACCAATAACAGCTGTCTTGTACAAATAGCTGTCATAGAGCCTTGGTACGGGATCAAAGGAGTTCGAGTTCTAATCATTATTCCGCCCCAAATAGATATCGATTTGCCACCTTGCTGAACGATTCCAGTGGCAGGTCTTTCGGAATTCCCAGGCCATCTCCAAACTCAAACACATTGGTTATCAAGGTGCGTACTAATCCATGTTTCGTCAACTAAAAGACAATTACGCCTGATTCTACTTCGTCTTCATCGTTTTGACGTTGCCTGGCCCTCTGCAATCTGCGTCACTGTCGTTCCCGTGTATTCAAAGGTGCTCGTGGTGTAAACAATTACGAATGGGCTGAGTGCTAATATCCAGTCCAAAAGCAGCTCGCAGTTCTAATCTCAGTTTGGTAGCGTTAATTATTGGATCACGGGCGCCAAGAAATCTGATGTAGCGCTTCTGAACAAAGGACATCCTACTGCGAGGTCGATCAGCCAGGTTGCTCATGCTCCAGTACCTCTACTACTAGGGTACTACCTCTAGGGTAGTAACGACGCAGGTTTGAGAAACGAAGACTCTGGCTACGATTTGCCTTGCAGAATATCCTTCTTCACGCAATAACACTGTTCTTGCTCACAATACATCAGACAGTCCACCTGGCATTTTTCAAATGAGAAATTGATTAAGAGAGCGTTCAGGCAGAAACAAGAATGAGGGTTATTTATCATTCACGTCGTTTTTATATTAAAAAAAACAGAAGAAGATTTTACGTTTTTTTCATTTAAATAATATAATATAATATTCTACCACATACACCCAACACCATCTAGCCTAAACTAAGCAGAGCTTGTACTATGGGTATACATATATACTTTTTTTTTGTAAATACATACATACTATACATAGAAACACCGAGAACAAGACAAACATCCATGTTCATGCACACAAATATTTGACTTGTGCGGGAATCGAACCCGCGACCTCAGGCGTGGCGGATGGTTACACTAACCACTACGCCATCGAGGCCGACAAATAATGCATTAATTAATTATATTTTAACACGAAAAAAATATTTCAACTTTTCAAAGAGAACGCAGAATTTTTTTGATGTGTGTATGTAAAAAAAATAACTTGACCTTAGCTAAAACGGCACCTGTCTTAATATTATATAGGCACTGGGCGAAAGCTAAACCCATAGCTGGTGAAACATTGGTGTAATAATCTTTTATCCGTCTCGTCAAAAATAATGCTTGGGGATATGCAAGTATCCAAATAAAACTTTGTTTCTTTTTTGTTCTTTGTTTAAAAATAAAACTCTCCTAACAGAATTATTATTAATATTAGTTATTTCTATGTGCGAGTAAGCTTACAATCATTTCAACAACGGACACAAAGAATACCCAGACTCGGAACAACTATTTGTGTGTGTGTGTTGTTTGGGGATCGTATCTCCAACACTCAGCGTAGTAGCCGTAGTGACGCGACTACATAAACCACTACGCCATCCGCGTAGCCAAAAGCAAGACTCCAATTCCTCGAAATCTCATATAAAACCATTAGCATCCACGTAAGATAGATTATTCAACGTAATCATAATAGAGGAAGAGGTCCCTGAATAAAGGCTTTTAATATTTTAAACGCAATCTGAAGCTTAAGAATCTTCTTAATATATTGAAGGTGGGCACAACAGGAAGTACTTAATAAGCTCTTTCTCATAATTATAGCATACTAGATCTTGCCTGCGGCCTTGCTCGCGTAAATATTGGTTAGATTAAATTAAAACAGTTCTTTTTTCTGGATGAAATATACCCTGTGTCCTTTTCTGTTTTCCTGATAATGTATATGCGAAATTTCATAATTATCAGTCGAGTAGTTACAGCATGAAAGCGTAATAAGCAAACTCACATTCGCCTTTATAGCGTCTTCCTTGCGATGTGGGTGGTACCAATATGCTCGGAACCATCGTCAAGTGGACAATCATATTGTTACACCCAGTGCCATCTCTCGGCATTGTGGGAAAGACTCAGCAGTTCCGTCTAATAATTGATTACAGCACCATCTATTGACGTCTTACGGAACTACGTAGTTCGTCGTTACGAGAAGAGTAAAGAGGACGCTAGCACATTCTCGAATCTTCGTACTGTATACATACCGGGTATGACGTTTCTAGAAATCTCTGGGAACGCTTTAACCGCGTGTAAAAGGGGAAGACCAGCGCTCGCCGAGTCATTTTACAATCGTAAGCGGTCAAGTATTTATCGAAGCGAAAATACTACTTACTAAATACTTTAAAGCTAGTTATAGTGGAAAAGTGTAGTATAGTGTGTGTTATGTTTTAAATTTAATTGTGTGTTAGAATAAATAAAACGTGTTTTAGTCGGTTATATTATTTACATTCTTATCTGTCGAACCCAGCACGTAACAATATGAAAGAGAAGGAAAATGTTAGGCTTCTAATACATACTCACCCATATCACTGGAAAAGTAAATACTTAGGATAACATAGTCTCCTTGAAGCTGTACATACATATACATACGTAAGTCTATACATGTATAAATAAATAAATAAACGATTCTGTTATAGGCTTTTCGATTCAGTACCCTTGTGGGATATACAGGGCTTAATGAAAAATACTAATAACCTTTTATCTTTTACTCTGGCAGTGGCGAGGCGACCACTTAACACATTAAGCTATCCGTGCAATCAAGGATATAATTCTATAAATATTCACATAATCTATAATGATAACTAACTTTAACTTATTTTAATTTTATACTTTCTATGTAAAATATGTACGTATTTACAAAAAAAAAATATGTTTATTCTTTGTCTAGAACTGATAGTACAAGCTCTGTTTAGTTTGGGCTACATGGTGTTGTGAGTATGTGTAGAATAGTATTGTTATATTATTATTATAATTACAATTAATTACTATAGAACAATGAAAAGTCAATTTGCACTTATAAAATACTGTTACAAATTTGTTTAAAAACCGAGTGTAGAAGTACGTAGATATATAAAATACTCGCTAGCAAGACCAACATATTTAAAATAAAGGCTTCATTCGATTTTCATAGAAATGACTGGCACGCAAACTTATTTAAAGTGTTTCTTTTTTAACAACACTTGTTTGCCAGAAAAATAATTTATTTAAAATTGCTTCTCGTAACTCTGGCAATTCTCACAATACGTTTTAATAAAGCCACAATGTTAAACGTTTTTTATTTAACAGCCAACAGAATGAAAGGGTAATTATCTCTTTCGGTTAAAAAAGATGTTGATAAATTAAGTAACAGTTTTGTAATTTCTGTTACGCGTTCAAAGGCTTTTGAAAGAATTTAAAAAAGTAGGTTAATTAGCTCTACTTATTAACAGTAATATGAGGCTTTTAATTAAGGCATCACCTCTAAAATTTGTTATCTATCTTTTTGTTTACAGGTAAGTGCCTAAGGCTACATCAAGATGGGTTACTTTATTTACTCCATAAGAAAGAAAGAAAACACACACATACATGTATCGTGAGTATACTTAACGTTTAAACGGCGGACGAGGGATCAATTCCTATATAGTTAATACTTTTGTAGATGAACATCGCATATAACAACTGCTATAACAGCTGGAACCAATTAGGTCCATCACTCCCAACTGTTAATTCCGGCTGGCGAGCAATGGTTCCAGCAAGAGTATGCAATATTAACCTCTATGTTTATCATTAATAGCGCTTAAATTCGCATCCACCATACTTGAGACGAGATTACTAAAATCAATTCAAAATTCCCGCCTTGCTCCAGCAATTGAGCTGCATCGAGATGGCATCGGTAATAGAAGGGGTAGGTGACTTCTCAAACATAAATGTAGCAAATGATTATATTTTAGTCTGGATTGTTAGATATGTGAAAATGATGCACTTTATTTACTTCCACTTCGCCTCGCTTCTCTTCACCTTATAGGCTTTGTTCTTACTTCGCGAATATATAGCGCGACTGTTAAAACGAAGGTCTTAGTTAAGGACACATTTACTAAAAATAGCTGTCTATTACTGCTCCGCTCCCGTAGCTCGTAGCGTGATGTTACAGAGACTATATTACTTCAGGATAAACTAGTTTTCCAATAGCGAAAAAATCTTAAAATCGATTTTTGAGTTTATTTAATACAAACAAAGGTACAAATCTTTCCTCTTTGTAATATATTATATATAAGAAATATATATAAGAGGAATATAAATAAAATTATATAAATCACCAAGAAAACCTTTATGTAAATATTGCAAAAGTAACCAAAAGGGAGAATGCCACCATCGCGCGAGAGGTCGAGCTTCATCACGATTTTGTTTGTGTCATAGTGACCTTTTTAAAGGAAATGAGGTAAAAGAGGGTATGGTCTGTTTTACCTTCATACTTCAAACAATTAATATATATTTTTGGATAATCCAATCAAATATGAAGGTTTCCATCGGTGCATACCAACGGTGCATCCTTTAATCGTTGTGCTTCGATATGGTTTAGCTGATAAGCTAAAGTCCTACTTCTTATATACATATAATATATAGAACGAGAACTAATTGCTCAAGACCTTCTTTTAATACGTACCTCGTTGAACCAGTAATGCTGTATATATAGTTTAATACGGAGTAATCGAATTAATATCATATGAGAGCTGAAAGCGTTGGGATTAAAAACCTACTTACTTAGTAATCTATTCTGGATTGAAAGGCTAAGATGCACTCTGCATTGGTTCTGAAAATAGACTAAAGTAATATATAGAAGTAATTTTAGTGAAGACACCATTAATATACATAATTATATGCAAACACTTTGTCTTATTTTATTAGGTTTATTTTGTTGTATAAACAATTTGATTTTATATGATTTCTGTTATTTGTAGCTTGCTTTTGGTCACAGTTAATGTAAGACAGTTTTCTTTTTTATAACTAATTTATACGGTAACAACTTGGAGACTGTATTCGAAATATTTTTAAAAGGCATTTAGAATTGTACCAGGTTTTGAGTTAGCGGTCTACCCCTGCACAAAATTGAATGCAGCTTATACAGTTGGGTAACTGTGTAAGCTACATTCAATTTTGTGCAATGGATTTTACATGATGCGCGTACAAACATACAGACAGACGGACAGATAAAAATTCTGAAGATAATTGTTTTAATGCCTATATCTCTTATAAATGCACACCATTTTCTTAAATATCTCTTGTATACATCAGCTAGTTACAATATAATTAAATGTATCAAAGCCAATTATCAATTCTATTTCAAATTTAGTTGCAGTACACGACATGAATATTATAAACGCGGTTTTATAATTATGTCTTTCTGGCCGTGTTTACCGCTCCGACAAAAGTAAATTAAAACATGCGAGCATACGCGCCCCTTCACTTCATACAAACAAAACTTTTCTCTTTATTATATTATAATGATTGCCCAACCCCTTTAATAGACTTTGCGTACTTCACGATATGAACAAATACTTGTGATAAAAGGAACGAGCGCCGCGTAAACTAAATTTAAAAAAAAATGATATAGTCTATTTACTGCAGTTTAACAAAAGAGTTTTCTTGTACATATTATATAACGTGTATATATAGTGTAAGTAAATTAAGGTAAGGTAAGTAAGGTAAGTTTTTTCGTAATATACGGATGTCAAATGAACCGCGAGCTAAAAAAATCATACAATATTTTTTAGATATTGCTCTTTCCATTTTGTAGATAATTCCAAATACAGTTTATTAATGTCGCATTACAATAACATCTTTTAATCTAACCAGCTGATCTATTTAATGGAAATTTTATAATATCTACTTTCTTTTAAGTACACAATGAATTATCAATTTTATTATATATTTCAAACTTTAATTTTTATTCATAAACATTCACGTAAACGTAAGAAAGATAGTCTTAATTTCAAGGTATAAAAATCTTACAAATTCAAATTAATAAATATAAACAGTTAAAATTGATTTAAATAAACCGCGTTAAAATACATACTAATTACCAACCTTAGTCACAGAATCCATTACTACCAGTAAGTCTTAAAATATTACCACGCCTTATAATACGCTGTATAGGGGTCACTTCTCCCGATCTCTTTAATTACTATGTTAATGATTTGATTGTGGAGTTGAGCGGTATCCCCGTCGGTCTCAGGTTAGATGGCAGATATGTCAACAACCTGAGCTACGCTGACGATATGGTGCTGCTCAGTCCCACGATTAAAGGCTTGCGAAAACTTCTGGGTATATGTGAACGATATGCGAAAAAGCATGACCTAACCTACAATAGTAAGAAAGCGGAAATGGTAATTTTCAGGTAGGGAAAGGATCCCCAATGTGTTCCAGAATTGCGTCTAAATGAACAACTAATTAAAACGGTGGAGAGTTTCAGGTACCTTGGTCATATTGTGTCTAAGATGACTGATGATGACGATATAGAACGCCAGAGACGTGCTTTTTGCGTGGTGGGCAATATGATTGCCAGAAGACTTTTTAATGCTGCACCTGACGTTAAGATTACCCTTTTTAGATCATTCTGACGTTTAGATTAAGATTAATACTATCATTATGAGTCTGTCAGACCGCCTGCTGCAGACTGTAACGTACCGACGATGGATGGCTATTGCCACTTAATTTATTATTAATACTAATTTAAAATTTTTTAATTATTGCTTATTTATGTGTCGATATTGTATATGGATCCCAGAGTCCGAAATATAATATTATTATTATAGATGACGTCCGAGCCCGCCCTTCTCATTTTTTATGTTATTGCCATCAGTATATCTTATTTTCCATGCTCGTTTAACCTTAACTAATCTAAGCCAACATTACACACGCCAAAAATGAATTTACTACGTTCCTAATGGAGTTTTTATTCAAGTTGCACACGAAAATCGTCCCCTGTAATTTAATTTAATGCGAAAATTTTCCCAAGAACAATTCTAAGCACAATAAAAATTTCCTACGCAGTTACGACCATAAAATATCGTTATTTACTGCATTCTTATACGATACTATCGTTTACGATGCTTTTAGAAATTAATAGGTATGTAGGTAGCTTACAGCAAACTAATTGCATAAGGAAATAGTTATTGTACATAATAACATCGATCGGCTAGTGAAACGACTTGAAGCGGGTATTGAAAGTACGAAGCTAGGCAACGCACCTACTTTATATAGAAACTCCAAAGATTAAATTATGTTCAGGTACTTTGAAATAACTAGCTACACTTCAGAACGTTGGGACAACTACCATCTTAGTCTTCCCGTGAACATAGCTGCTGTAAAGCAACCGAAACGTCGGGGCAAAGTATAAACTTAAATATAAATTGTTTTAATTAGAAAATATATAGCTTAAATTTAATAGTAGTAAAGTTCAATAATAGTAGTGTAACAGTTTCAAAATTATATAATAACAGTGTTTAAAGTAAAATAAACAACGCGATAAAATCCGTATAAAGTGTTTAATTTCAAAGAAACAGTACTAAATTATCAATACAATCTTCTAAATAGTACTATTTACCACTCACTTGATAAACATTTTGATATCCAAAACAAGAGTACGTGTGACCCCGTTGTTTATAATGTCAGTGTTGTTGTCTAAACTGCCAACGAAAACAGCTATTTAAACCAAGATAAGCTCTTCTTACGAGCTTTTGATTTTCACATGCCGAAGCAAACATTCCGAAAATAAAGTTTATATTTGAAGACTCCACATTTCATTATTACTTCGATAATCACTTGACTGCTGCTATTATATTATATTATTATTATTATACACGCTGGACAATTTTCTAGTTTAGGTTTTCTATGTGTCCGCTGTTTCAATGTTTTAAAGGCTCTTATTTTTCTAGATTAATTAACCCTTGTCACAAGAGGCTTTATAAATATTGTAACATACACATAGTGTAGTAAAATATTGCTATAAATACTATAAGTTTATAAGTCCCATAGAAACTTAAAGGTCTATTAAAAAAATAAACAACGCTAAACTATTTCATCATTCCACATTTAATAGTTTTTTTTAAATATTTTGTCAACGTAAGTAATTCTACCATTAACCGAAAATTCCCGAAGTCATTTTTTTGCCTATAGCCTTGGTTTTTTAAAGTAAAGGACAATCAATAGGTAAGCAATTCAGTGCCTAAATTTTCGCATTATGGTATAATTAGAATAAAATAAATGAAAAAGCAAATACATAATTAAAGCAAAGCGGAAAATACATTTTAACAAAATAATATTTATTTTAATCCATGAAGTTGCGATACTCTTGCCATCACCTTTGAATAAACGATTCACCATTTAAGGCACCCACAAATACCTCGCCCGGCGAAATTAATATAATTTTAATTCTACAAAAAGTAAACAGAAAGGAACATTGGAATAATTAATATTTTTCCCCGGCACGACGAAGAGGCTTTTATTAAAATCTAATTAAAATGCATGTAGTTCCCACAGATACGACGGTGTCAAAGAGAGTTCATCGTCAGAGCCAATCAAATTAGGGACTGCTGAAAGGGCTGCTCTATCACTTTCCTTTGTTACTATAAGATATAATTTTAATACTCCTTCTGGAATATTCTTCAAAGCTAGTCTTAGATCTTGTTATAGTCATTCATCTGGTTTATTTTATCTTAATATTGGAAAACTTAACTTCGAAGCGACATGTTTTATATTAATTTAATATATTTTTATTTTATAGATTACCTTGACGGCGGTAGCAAATGTGACTACTGCAGTCTTGTTTCAATTCCCAGGTCGGATAGTGTGTAATTGGGTTTTCTTTAAAAATATATTAATACTAGCAGAAAGTCTGGAAGTGTACCCGGTATACAGGAATAGGCTTAATTCCTATAACGTGGCACCTAAAATGTAGTTTGCGAAATGTGGGAATAATACACGCCTGCCCCTTCGGGGACAAAGGCATGAGTTGATGTATGTTTATTATAAAAAGCAGTTAGTTTCCATATCCATAACTTATCGTGCTTTTTTCTAGTCTTTCTATACACTAATCTAAGCATACAAATATATCTACTACTTATAAAATGATTTTTAAACTTTCTTTAGTTATTCTAGCACTAGCAATAGTAGTTTTCAAACATTCTGTCCATAAATTTATATTCCATTTCAAAATCTAGCACATCGTCACTATTCAAAAGTAGTTTTAATATTGGAAAATCTCCAGTAAAAATATACATCTAATAAGCATTAAAGTGGCTGACTCACTTCAGAGCACGCTTTCGATACTGTATAACGACGATGCATTGTGCTTGAGAGCCGCTCCGTGTCCGATGAGCTTCATAAATCAACCACTATATGCAGATCCACTAAATCCACATATCTGCAAGCAACCTAAGATCTTGCGAAACTGGCCAGATTAATGTTCATCGTTAACCGTCTGAGTTTTGCACAGTCGAGGGAATCTTTTGATCCCTTCGCATCGCTCACATTTTTTATGTCGGCAGACGCTCCGGTTTCATTAAACACTCTTTTATGTATCACGTGCTGTTCCAAAGCCTCAAAGGTAAGATTGGTAAACATATTTTGAAGAGAATAAACAACAAAATAAATCTTCAAGGACTTATATTGGCAACAAATCTGAACTGTTTTCACTGAACCAGAAATCTCTTTGTTGCATAATAAAATCAAATTTTCCGATTCAATCGTTTATTGGTTGATGTGTTTCGAATAAGATTAGTTGCCGAAGATTCCAGTGGCATTTCGGACAGTCTATTGGCAAATGCGGCAACTTTGACTGAGGGATAATTTGGTTTCATCTAACTGTCACCACACCTAGCGTATAATTTCGCAATAATTGGAAGCTTTCCAATAATCCCAATGTGCATTAGATAATAGTATACTGAATAAACAATCTAAAACGTCTCGTACAAATTACGGTTGTTATTAGGTTAGCAATTTAAAATATTGATGTTTTTAGTTAGAACACTCGTAGCACGTAGCATGATGATGGAAACTGTGTAGCATTATCTTAACACATGTAAGTAGTGACTTGGACGTTGATAAGCCCAAGCCACTTCTTAATTTAAGTAGAATCATCTGATGATAATTCTACTTAAATTTTCAGTGATAATTATAAAAAAGTCAGTGATTAAATATAATAATATAATAATCACATGGTGTAATCAAGTAAATGGCGTTTATCACTGCATTTATGTTCATTGTTAGGTATTATACCTAACAATACCTTAAGGTCAATCAGTGAATTGAATACATCCGTGCGATATTTAATTACTTATAACGGTATACAAAGTTAACTATGGCATATGCAATGCATTACTATGTAAACGTATTTAAAAGACAAGAATGAGTATATAATTTGTATTCCTTAACAAAATATCAAAAATTTAGATAGGCAAGCTAGTCTAGAATAAATTGTTTTAAAGTATTTTATTATTATCATATTTTTATTTTATTCTTCTTGCATGTTAAAGCTAAAAAAAGCAGATAAGAATTAAAAGTGTCTAAAATAACTTGTTTTGTTCATACTTTAAAAGATATGCAACTTTTTTATTTCTGATAATGTTTTGTCTTGTATTTTTGATTTTTTTATCTTGGCATTCTAACCCTGTATTGTCGATGTTCAAAATAATCTATATGTTGAAATAATATTTCAAAAGAAAATGTGGTACATTGCTTTTTTAACTTTCAATCGCAACACAAAGAAAGAATTATAATTCATAGTAATACAATAGAACTCGTGTTCTCATATTTATCAAAGGTTTTACAGTATCTAGCTAAAATGTATAAGAATATATTTTATAAAATATTGAATGTATTGGTGGTGTAAACATTATGATAAACAGAATTAATATTTATACAGAAAAATATTTATCAGAATGATATTTGTATTTGAATGTTTTAATGATTTAGTGTACCTATATTTGTATTGTTATGCGGGTATCTCCGTCGCCTTTCGTTGTATATCGCCTAAGGTACAGTAGCATATTGTACCTTAGGTGAGATACAATTTGTTGGTGTATTTGGCCTCATGGTCAGGCTTAGTATTAATAATGCTTATGGCCAATAATCGACATTAGGGGCCTTGATAAAACTGGTGAAATGTATGTAGATTTCGTAGCAATCGATAGACCTAGTGGTTTGTTTTTATAATTTATTCGGATTTATTTTGTGTAGAGATTTTACGACATTGTTAAGTACAGATTCGAAGTTACCTAAAGTAAATAACAATTTAAGTCTTAAATTCTGAATGTATTTCCATCTATCTGTTCCTCTTCAGTCAATTATATTAATTATTTACGTTTATGACAAGTTGACAACTACATAATATTACCTTTATCTCCTCTTTTCAAATATTAAACCTATTGTTGAAGATATTTTTAAACTGATAACTTACAAGTTTGCCATACTTTCTGTAGCAAAAATGGCTTTACGTCAATTTTACATAATAAGTAATCCTAACTAATTTGTTATAAATATGATTGTGATGTGTGTGTTTCTTTATTTACGTTACGCCATGCTTTCACGCCTTAACTACTCAACCGATCTCCGTTAAATTTAGTATACACGTTCTCAAGGGTGCAGAAAAAGACATAGGGTATCTTTCATTTAGAAAATAAGGTATTGTTATCGAAGGGATAAAAATTTATTGACAAAATCTAAATTAACGCCGAACACGATCAACGCCGCGGTCAAAATATTATAAATGTGAACGAGCGTTTATTCAAGATTTAACTACTCGACCGATCATCACGAAATTATCTATCGACGTTGTCATGGGTATGTAAAAGGACATATGATAATAATAAATACTATTTCCGAGCAAGCGAAGTCATGGCGAAAACCTGTAAATAATTCAAAATAAAACATGCTTCACTAAATCTCACTTCCTCCAATAAAATAAACATTCTTATACCATGTGCGTTAAAAGCCCTGATTAGTTTAGATTGAAACTTCATTCATCTTTCTGTACCGGCGTGTGGCTCCTCACGATACAGCTGCGCCGACGGCCCGACCCTGATAACACAATAAGCCTTTTATATGATCCAACATCCTTATTTCCAACGTGATGTACTTCCGATTTGAAGGAAAAGACCTTTAAGTAATATCATTCTGTAGTTATAGAACCGTAATATGTCGGTATTACCAAATTTGTGCAAAGCTTTTAACTGTTCAAAAGATTCCTACGTGCCGTATTTACCCTCGTCAGAAATGGAAGTATTAGTAGTATTCTTAGCTGTAAATAGAGCTTTAATATGTTTCTTACCTTATTAAACTAGCGGATGGACTAATAGTGTATATAACGAGTAACAAGCTTTTAGAATATTTGTCTACCGAGATCATGTAGATTAACTGTCATAATTATTAATCAATCTTTAGAATTGAATTTATGAACTGTTCGCTGGTACAACATTTTTTTATGTTAAATAAATAATTAGGATCTAAGAAATAGGTACATTATTTATTTTATATGAACTGGTACTCTAAAGAGAGCTTGCATAGCGTGGACAGGTCGTAAAATAAAAAATTAAACATCGTAAAACGTGTGAAATTTCCTAGAACAGCTTTTCCCTTAACTCACAGAAGAAGACTACAGGAGGACAGTAAAACCCAACAATGAATAAACGAATCCATTTCTCAGGTTCGATTTTAAAGTAATCAGTGGCCTAGTCACTATCTAATTCTGACGCATGCAATGACAATGCTTATAGATATAGAGATAAGAACCCTAGTTTGCGTTACGCGCAAATAGTATTCGACAACCGCTTATGAAAGAACTTATACTTGTTTGTCAGCTTTGTGTAAATACAACGACTGTTTGACATTAAACCCCGTCCAGTAAACACATTTGCCAAATCAACAAATTTTTATCTGTTCCATTATCCTTTACGACATTACGCCTTTGATATCTCCTTTGTTCATTTTATAAAGCCAGTAAGACATGTCGTCATTTTACTGTCTTTATAGCATTGCTAAATTTATATATTTTTATTGTTTAAGCATAACGTACGAGCTATACACAGAGCAAATAAATTTCAACCTTAACGAGCAATCGATTTGATAGATATAGATAATATCTTTAAAATCTTTTATCCTTTTCCCATGATAGTTATTAGAAGAAAATGTAGTGAGATCCTATTAGTTTTAGATTGGTATCCTCAAAATTAACGTCATCGCCTCACATTTCGTGTGAGGCGTCATTCTCTTAAGTGAGCGAGCGTGTGCTAAGTTTGAGTTTGCAGATTTCGCGCTACATTAGAAAAACATTACAGAAGTTTTTGGATACTGCGAGTTTCTTTACGAGGTATTTTATGAACCTCCGGAGCGTGTAATAGTTAATTTCTCTGTGATAACGAAGGGTTCAATTTGTACGCGCGCTTTCATACAAATTTTCGAGGTCAACTGCCCCACCATTGAGGTTTACTGATCATAATAGGTATCTACGACCGTTATCTGTCTTTTCAAACTTTTATTCTCAGAGTACACTGACAAAATCCTTTACACATTGTCCAAAAGCCCACTTCGTTTTCTCAACGTTTAAAACAATTTTAAATCCGTGTTGAAGTAACAACATTTATGGGTACTTTATGAATTGACTTAAGATAATCGGATAATCGAAGGAATTTAAAACTAAGCGCTGATTTGTCACTAGAGCATATTGATTTATAAATTAAAATATAACAGAAATAAAGCCGTTATTATATTTAATATTCAGTCATGTAACTAGTTTTATTATTAACTGACAATTCTGATATTATTTCGGTAACATTTACATAAATATACGCGGTGTTAAGTATGACCAAAAATTGTTACCTTTTTCGTACCAAAACTTAAAGTCTATTATTATCCAGAATTGAAATTGTCATCAGAATTAAAAGTAATACTTTTATATATTTTCATATCATTAAATTATGTACCCAAAAAGTATTTAGCATGATCAATCTCTATATATAGCATTCATATCAAATTCTTTCCACTTACTTTGTAAAGTGCTACAATGGGGTTGTTCTATCGCAAAGTTTTGAGTAGCAGTATGGAGCTTTGATCTGGGTATCTACGGCATGACAGTGACCTTTTATTGGAGATAATTATAATATTATATCATTTTCTAGCTATTTGAGAATGACCCTACAAGATTCTATGTAAGAGTCAAGCAAAGGTATCACATATATTCAATCTGCTTCAATGTTAGTCTGTATAAAAATGAAAATAAAAATTGCACGTCATCTTATATAAATAAGAACTGTAATTCAAAGCTTCTAGCATGTTCAAAACGGACAGTATCTTTATAATCCACACAAAACAATGCATGAAAAGCCGTAGCTTATGCATACACATTCTGTCATCATCCGATTTTCATAGCCGTATATATCTTCATTCCGGAACAGCGTACAGTTTCAAAACAAAAACATTACTGAGCATTCCACGTTCGGGAGCTTAAAATACATGTCAGCTCTTACGACTGGTGCCCCCAAACTTTTTTTTAATCTCACCTCACGTTAACTGCCCCCGGCAACACACGTTTTTCATTTCACTGATCCCTTTCAAACCCACAGAACCCAGAATTGTAGATTCAACGTTTGATTCTACAATATAAGGTTTATCTTTACGCCTTGATCATCACGGACTTTGTAATTGCGGGCTACAGGTCACTTATATACGTTCAATATGTAGATTTTTCTATCTAGCAATGTCATTACAAAATCGTCAAGAATAGTTGGTTTTGCAAACTTTATACCTAAGATGCAAAAATTCGAATGCATTTTAATTGTCTCATTATGTTCTAAAAAGTTGTTCAAGTTGAAATCCTGCAATATTTGAAATGAAATGAAATTTATTTTCTTTTATGTTTGTCTGCAATATGATTAAAGTTCAATTACAATTTTGCTTTGGAGATCAACGTGGCTTGTAAGAATTCGTAATTAATTTTAACAACAATGAGACAATAGCTCGCAGTGAGCTCGTCGCCTTCAACTTGTGAGCCGCAGTTTACAAACAACTAATTATTAAGTTTTTGTTTTTAATAAATGGCCTGCGTTAAAGCTTTTAAAGATAGCTGTCGAAAGTATTATAATCTATTTAATAAAAATATAAAGCTACGGATAATTGCCACTAATATTATAATACTATTGTATTTTTCTCTGTAAGTGATTATTGTAATCTTTTGAGAAAATAAATGGTTTAACCGTAATAATTTCTGAAACTATTGAACCGACCTTCATTATTCAACTAATATAATGCTACAGTATCCCTAAATAAAATAGGCTATGTTTTATATATGCCTATATGTCATTAAAACATTACCTAAATAAAACCAGGTAAAAAGTGACTTTATAGGAAATGTCATATTATTTTACGTACTAGTATGTCGACGTATGTATGCCACTTGTATATGGCATATTTCAGGATAAAGGTTGTATGTTTATTTAGTCAGGTAGCGTCTACCATTACAAAGGTATTGATTTAGGAACATCAATAGCATAGGATACTAAGGGAGAGCCAGCATATAGAGGTTAGTAGATGCGATAACAATTATATGTTTATGTAACACATACATATACATTAATTATATAAATATTTATGTACATTTATGAAATTAGTATAGTAGTTCTTGTTAGCTCAGTAAATAATATTCCCTTAATAACTTTAATTAAAATAATTATTAAAGTTATTAAATAAATATTTTCCACTATGTTCATAAAAACGGCTCGTATCACTTTTTAACAGAATTAGAATATCTTTATTAAGAAACAAATGCAATAAATTTTATCAGCCTGTTTTAAAAACATTAACTTTATTCATGCCCATGCTTCTACCCAACGGCATATTTACATAGCATTTAATTTTGTTATTAAATATTAACAGAAAAATCCTGGTCGGTACCAATGCTGAAAATTCTGTTTCGTGCCATGAATACCAATTTTATACATTTAAGGCTATTTGTTAAACGAATTTATGTTTAAATTATGAGAGAAAGTAAATCAGAATTTTTAAAATGTACCCTTCAATGGGCTACTCATGTTTTAAAAACATTTTTATGAAATCAGCGGTGTATGAATGATGCCCAAGTGGCGTGAAGATATAGACTCGTTTATTACACTCGTATCAGCATTTTAAAAATGGATGTTATTCGAAAATAATAAACGGTATTTAACATTTTGCTCTTTTCGAGTCGGGCCTATCGCAGTCCCCTCGAAATTAAGAGCTGCTCTCTGAGTGCCCGATTCAGCAGTATACATCAAAAACACGTTTTAAGCAAAACCTTTAGATCGGGTGTTGCTCTTATCAAAGTTTATTAAAGCATCTTCTTTGTCTATAATTAATACATTGTCCGCCTTTGGCGCCAAAAGATTACACCCGTTTGTACATAATACGGTAAGTAATACTCTACCTCGTTCACGTATGCTGTTATAGACGTTATTGCTTATATATAAAGACGTAAATGGTATCAAAATGATCGTTAGAAGTCGTCCAGCCGACATACCCTTGCTGAATATTTTATTCGACGGTTTACAGCGTTTATATGATTTTCCCCTGGCCTTAGGGATTAGAGCGTTAACTTGCGACCTCGTTAATTTACGTCATATGTGGATATCTGTTTTACGTTATCGTTTATATAGCTGGTGTGAATGTAAATTAAAATTAGGTGACACGCCGTGCCGTGACCAAAATCATTCTATAATTTCATTCTATAACACTCGGTTTGAATCGTCTCTAAATTTGGCTTCTTTAGTAACTATGTATAATTATACATAGTAACTAAAGAAGACAATAAAATTGTACATATATGACTAGACAGAGGTATTTTTATCAAAAGTAACTAATCAAGAGTCACATAAATTTTTGAGTTAAGTACGTTTAGAAGATTACTTGAATTTTAAATACATGTAAGCCCATTAAGTCCGTGATCTATAGCATGCATACATATATAAAATGGTCCTATTTTTTGTTTAAATACATTAAAATGTTTTATAGCAAGAAAGGCCCTCTTTGTACTTTAATAGAAGAAAATAACTAAATATATTTAATTTGTATAACTTTATACTTAGGTATCTATACTATCTATACTTACTAATATTATATATCTGAAAATTTGTTTGTTTGTTTGGTTGAACGCGCTAATCTCAGGAACTACTGGTTCGAATTGAATAATTATTTTAGTGTTGGAGCTATAAACGCGGGTAAAACCGCGGACACAGCTAGTACTAATCAGTACTATTATAAAACTGTAACAAGATCTGTACTGAATATTATAGACATTTTAGATAATTAATGGCACATATGTATATATGCAATTGGAGGTGTTGGAAGCATTTGAACCCAAAATTTTATGTGTTTGTCTGTTTGTTTTAGTATTACATTAAATAACACTGAACGGTTTTTGATACGACTTAAATTACATAATTTGAGGTCAACTCAAACGATTAATTAAGTTTCATCTAATTTCGTGAAGTAAAACCAAAGTTTAATTAACGGTAATGACGTCACAGGCGAACAAAGATTCTCACGAACAATGTCACGGGAACAGGTTAGTGCGTATATAAAATCAAAAAGCTTCAGAAATAAAGAAAGATATCGCTATATGATTTTTTTTATATTTCACTGAATTAAATCTCGTTGGACTTACGTACCGGTTCACCTATATAATTGAATTTGCGCATTCAATTCATGGGGCCTTTTTACAATGACGAATTCGCTAATGGCCAGATTTTTGGTAATATTTAAACGGTAAATGTTTTTAAATAGGTTTTAAAATGTATGAATGTTGTCTGTCAATGTTTTACTCTACATATCTGTACATTTTATCTACATTTAATTTATATTAAATTATGGATATCCAGAACAGGTAAAACTCATATTTCACTTTGCAATATGAGTTTTACCTTTTCAATATAAATGCTGGAAAAGACTAAGGCGTATGTTCCAGCATGTATATTGAAATCTGAAGTACGTAGTAGTAGTACTATTCTAGGCGGATCTTACCGTGCTCGTTCAATATGTTGTTTTATTAAAGACTACCTTTTGCCTGCGGCTTCGCTCGCATAAAGTAGGTTAGATTGATAGTATTCTTTTTAAATAAAGTATGGCCTATGTTATTCGCTAATAATATAGCTATCTAATGGTGAAATAATTATTAAAATCGGTTGAGTAGGTTTTGAGTCAAATCCTTACAAATAAACAAACAAAAAACAAATCTTTCCTCTTGATAATATTATATTAGTATAGACTAGCTAAACCCAGCCATAGCTCTCTTTAGCTTAGCCTGATATTTCAAAATTCCCGTTACCGTAGGCACGTTGACATAAAGGTATACAAAAACACTTTTATGTAAAATGTAATCTTGTGTAAACATTTTAAATCAATCCATTTTCTACTTTTTGAGTTTTGTTGACATAAACACACGAAAACTGTTTTTATATACAATATAAAACTGCAGAATAATTCTAATTAACATTAAAAATGAGAATCTGAGTTTCTTTATTGGTTTTTTTCGATTTCACGCCTTAACTACTCGACCGATCATCACGAAATTTCGCATACACGTTGTCGGGTTACAAAAAAGGGCATATACCCTTTATCCAGGTAAAATACTTTACCCGAAATATTTATTGACAAAATCTAGATTAACGCGTGCAAAACCGCGGGCAAAACGTAACGTTATAACTAAACATATAAATGCTGACATTGGCTGACATGATTGTTATGCAAATGTCATTTCATATCAGCACATAAATAATCAGTGCTAAATAAACCAAACATACACAGATAACTGTATCGAATTAATCCTTTGTATTGTGATATTCATGCCTGTGACGTTGATAGGACCGAGCTAGTGATAATAACGTCGTATTAACAGGTCTATATCGAAAGTGTTTCACAATGCATGTAACTCTGTAAATTAACGAGAGTTCGATCGCCATATTAAACAAAAATTTGTGTAATTCGCAAATTGTTGTTCTGAGTCTGGGTGATCTTAGTGCCCATTGCTTATTCCGAGGCATGCCATGTTGCGCACCAGTTTCAAGCGCACTCGTACGAAGCGCACCAAATGTATTATAAATATCTATTGATATGTTTATTCGCTAATTCTCCTCACAACATGGCCCATGACCACTGGTGCCCAAAGTGGAATAGAAATTAATACATTTATTATTTAATGTTTGTACACCAAGCGGATGCGCTGTGTGGAATACTCTTAGTGCGCTTCAATCTGGTGCGCAACATGACATCCTCATTATTCCTAAGGTGGAAATTGTTTGTCCTTTTAAAGAAAAAAAATTACGTGGTATACATTCGGTCGCTAATCCTGGAGGCTACATACACGAGATAATTATACGAGTTACTTGCGCGAGTGATTCGCGTTGGTGTTTAACGCAAAGCGTACATCCCGGGTAAATGCCTCTAGTTACGCATATTACTTGCGTTATTAACTCCTAATTGGCTATAAAAATGAGCCTGATTTACACCTAGAACGCAGCGATGTTTCAATGATGATTTAAATTCAAAGAGTAGTTCTTCAGCATACGTCTATGCTTTCATATCAGAAAGTAAAACATATGAACGATGCGATGTTTCTTAACTACTTAAATCAAAACGTTAATAAAAGCTTTAAGATTAAGTGGAATATAAAGCTCTGGACAGCAAATATTTTTTATTTTCCAAAGAGGCGAGCAGTTTTCAAATTGCTGGGATTCTATGCATTGGCTGCCAGGCCAGGAAGATCTATAAAATGAAGATACTTTAAACGACTAGTTGAATTTAAGACCTATGCAGGCAGGTATTGAATTCGACTGCTATGCATAGGTCTCGATATGCATAGGTTTCGAATTCGATTCACTTATTAGGGGGAAGTGCTTTCGAGTTTTTATTTAGAAATTTTCAGGAAGACTTCTAGTCTTTCGTAGTCTAAAATTGTGCCAAGTTTGCAATAGGGTCATCCCGTACTGTTTGCTGCACGTGATGCATCTCTACTTACTACTTTACCACCGGGCTAAAGGCATGTGACTATATGTTTTATTGCGCAATAATGAATATTATGGCAATTAACCTACCTACTAAGTTGGGTATGGCAAAAGAAGCATGAGAGCAGAATAAATGCTGTAGAAATGATAGCGCTGAGAAACATATGTGGTGTGACTCTGAAAGATAGAATAAGGAATAGTGTGATTACAGAGAGGTGCGGCATGAAAGTGGATATAGTGACAAGAATAGAAAAGGGTATATTAAGCTGGTTTGAGCATGTAGAAAGGATGTACGAGAAAAGACTGACTAAGAAAGTTTATAAGGCTAGTGTAAATGAAACAGTCCCAAGGTGAAGACCTAGGCAAACGTTTCTTGATCAGATTGGAGACGTTCTAGACAAAGGCCTGGTTAAGAGCAACTAAAACCAGCGAGCGTGTATGAGGAATGTAATGAAAGTGAATGCAGACAGAGAAGTGTGTCAGGATCGTAGCAAATGGACATCCGTAGTCTCTGCCCACCCCTTTGGGAAACAGGCGTTAATCTATGTATGTATGTAGCTACTTATATTCAAAACTTTGGCTAGCAGTTATTATACAAGATCTCTGGGTATGTATGTGTAAGATTTTTTACTACTCATCGAATTCAAAAATTTGCTCGGCAAACTTCCTAACAAGTCGTGCAGACTTAACAACTAGGCACTTGAATTGAGCGCTTGAGTTGGAAGCAACTAGTTGCAAACCGCGAGTTATTCCAAAATTGCCTCAGCTTATACTTTTCTATGACTATTTATACTATAACTTACATTGCTACAACACTTTAAACAACCTAAGTGATTAGTTACTTAAACGTGTATTGTTTAGTACGAGATTGCTTGGACATGTACCTATTTTTAGTATTATATTCTTGCTGCTTTCTACAAGCTTTTATTTAACCTGCCTTGTTAGTATAAATCAAATCTTGGAACTAAATTTATTAAAATAGATATCCTTAATCTATTGGGCTAACTTTGTATACACGTTTATTTTGGATGACAATACATGGTTATCTAAGTGAGGTAATGATTGTTAAGCCCCCCGCGACACACGAATTATTCTTAATAAATTATTCTTTATAAGAAAAAAATATTATTATATAGATACAGTTTACTATTTAATATACTCATTTGATATACACCTTTATCTACACAGAATAAAATCAAGTATTAAGTCAGATTCAGTATTTTCTATTCAAAGCCAATCGTGATCGTCTATAAGACCTGTTAAAGATTTAGTACGAGTACTGAAATTGATTATAATGCTATCAAAAGTTTGAAGTTGACAAATTTATTTTTCTGCGATACTTTTTAACATAACTTGTATGCAAGTTAAGAAACTTTAAAAGTGTTTTTAGTTACCATAATACAAATTTATGTATGCGCTACTTATTTTTGTTCTTGCAGTGTGTTAGTTGCTATGGCTGATGACCTTGAGAACGATACGCGGGCTATAGTCCAAGTCACCTATAAGCCACCCGTCGATTAATTATCTTAGCTAGTTTAAATCGGTAGAAACTGTTAATATCGGGCATATCTACGTATGTATGTATGTTATTCATATGACATCATATAGTGCAACAATGTATACGCGAAAATTTGTGTGTTTTTTGTCACATAGTTATAAATTATGGTCAGTTTAGGTTACTTTTTAAATACATTGCCTGCAATAGAATTATATTTTGATATTACTAACAATTAAAATACAGACACAAAGAAAACCCAGACTCGAAACAACTATTTGTGAAACAAACATTATTTTGCATGTATGAATATATATATATATATATATACATAATTTCGGACACCACTACGCCATCCATAATCCAACAAATATAAACAGACCACTGCCAGATTAACTCGTAAATCCTTTGGCGTATCGATTTAGACTGCATGTAGATACATAGGTATGTATATATATGTATGTTCCCTAAACCTAGTACTACTATACTAAATGCCACCGAACTAGGATTCTGCCACACCGTGTTATATGGTATCCAACCGTTAAGCATTGAACAGTCCCATCTATCACACAGTGATCCGTATAAATCGCTCATATTGTTTTCCCTATCAATATGTATATGTTGCGTTGCACACAACTCGGACCAATAATTGTCTCGAGGAGTTACCATACTCTCTACCACACATGAAATAATGTTCCACCTCCTTATGTGTATCGAATTGTTAATAAATATATACATGTGTGTTGATTGCACAAATGACATAGTGGTTTAAGTGGCCGCCTCGCCACTGCCACTGTGCCGAGTGTTTTGGGTTCGAATCCCACACGCGACTAAAATTTGTGTGATCCATGAATGGTTGTCCCGAGTCTGGATGTTCTTTGGGTCTGTTGTTTGCATGGTTGTAAAGTCCCCCGCGTACATGAAATATGTATATCTAGTGCGGGAGTAGTCTTTTATAAATAAGAAAATAAAAAGATCTTAATAACACGGGTTTTTCATTCCATATAAATTATCACTAGGTTACGTTAAGTCCATAAGAATATCATAAGAAATCAGATGTTTGAATTTTCGACTAATGACACATGAACACTGAGACATGTAACGTGAATGAAATCGCGGATTTTATAACCATTCAGGCAATGTTATGTTTGTCTTTTCGCCAGATGCCAAAAGACGGTTATAAGTTCACCCCTGTCACATAAGACAAATCAGAATCAAAATTGAATTATCTTTATTCATTTAAGTCACAAGGTAACACTTATGAACGTTAACGTTACTAAACTATACTATGAATGCACCTGTTACCACGTTCATGAAAGCAACGTAGAACCAATAAAAAGAACGAGCAGAAGTTTTGATATCATAGTCAAAGGACTATCGGCCATATTCATAAAACTTACAAGAGGGTTATAACTATATAATTATAAAATATCTAAAAAGTATTATAATATTGTTTATAATAATGCATAAGAATATTAGTTGTCTAATAACGATGTTGTATATCAAAAATATATACAGAAAACTTATTAATAAAGTATTTTAGCAATGCATTTATTGGACATACTAAGTATTTTAACTATCCATCGTATTAAGCCTTTAGTATTATATTTTTATGAATAAGACCTTATGTGTTTAAGGAACAAATAACAATTTACATTCATTTGACTCATTTTTCTGTTAATCCTTTACATACACAAGCAGACCTTTCATTCCTATAATAATGTAAATGTACGTATAAATATAAAATACAATGAATGTGCAACATTTTCCAAGCGAAACTTTTTCTCGTGAAACGAGAGAGCGGCATTCGTTTCAATAACCGGAGAACGCTGCATGTCATGTTATTATAACGTCACAAACAACCCGGAACGTTAACAACTTTAAATGTTTCACTCTTCACCGTTATTACACTTATTACCGAAGGACTGAAAGATAATAATACTTTCATTTTGTTTATTTTAAGAACGCTTTAACATTGTAAACGTAAAAGTACTTTAAACAGTGAAATATGTTACCAAACGCAAACTATTGCATGATGAGAAACTGACCTTTTTTTTTTTTTTTTTTTTTTTACTTGGGGAAGTGCGCCTGATGCATACCCTCTCGCCACAAGGGGAGGCGAGAGGGTTATGTCCGGCTCTCCCGTACTTCGGGCCTACGGACCAAAACCCCACGGTGTGCACGCTCGCTGCGGCATAAGGCGCGCGTAAGCGCGCCTGCGCCACCCGGTTCGCCGGCGACGGCTCGGATCCGCAAGGATACTTTCTTCACGGATCCGCTCCGCCGCCTCCTTCTGCGAGATGACGTCCTCGCAGAAGGACGCGACCGCTGCCCACTTCCTCTCGCTGTCGACCATGGCTTTGATCACGGCCGACAGCGAGAGATCTTCACCCACTACCTCAATGAGTTCACGGCGCTGCACCGCCCAAGCAGGACATTGCTCGAGCGTGTGCTGCGCCGTGTCCTCCTCACAGTCGCAGTGGTGGCAGATGGGACTCGGTTCCCTCCTAGCGACCGTGTGCAGGTATTTGCCAAAGCAACCGTGCCCTGACAACACCTGCACTAGCCGGAAGGAAAGGGTCCCATGCTGCCGCCCTGCCCACCGCTCCAATACCGGCTGGAGGGCCCCAACGGTTCTGAAACCGGCCAAGGGCACCTCCAGCCGCGCCTGCCACTTTAAAATCATGCCCTGGTGGGCTCGATTGCGCGCGCACTCAATAGCTGTCGGGAAGGGACGACAACCCGTCTCCTCCCGCACCGCCTCACTCACTGCAAACACTTCGGCGAGCACTTCAGCCTCTAAATTCCACGGGGGTGCTCCGGCCAACGCGCAAGCTGCGTCGGCCGACACCGTGCGGTATCCACGTATTACCCTGACCGCTATGACTCTCTGCGGTCTCCGCAAGAGAGTCCTGCACTGAGCGGTCAGGGAGTCCGCCCACACCGGTGCGCCGTAAAGCGCCATCGACCGGATAACCCCCGTGTAGAGTCGCCGGCAACCAGCACTGGGCCCGCCCAAATTTGGTAATAACCACCCAAGGGCGGACGCAGTGCCTAGAAGCTTCGGAGTGAGCTGTCTGAAATGCTCGCCGAAGTGCTACCTTCCGTCCAGCACCAAGCCCAGATATTTCATGTGGGCCTGGACGGGAATGCGCGTCGAGCCCACCATTATCGAGGCGCCGCGGGGTGGACTGCGACGAGGCCCATGAAAGACCAGGGCCTCCGTCTTGTTAATAGCCACCCGTAAACCCAGCGCCTCGATACGCCCGACCACCTGGGAAACCCCCACGGTAGCCAAACGGGCCGCCTTCTCGAAGGTACCCCCACGGGCTGTGACGAGGGTGTCGTCAGCGTAGCTGATGACGCTCAGCCCGGGGGGTAGGGCAGCACGTAGGACCCAGTCGTACCCCATGTCCCACAGGAGCGGACCAAGAACCGATCCCTGCGGGACACCGCACGACATGGGCCGCCGCCAAAGCTCGCCTCGAACCTCGAGGAGGACACTCCTGCCTCTCAGATAGTCTGCCACCAGCCGCTCCAGGTAAAAAGGTACCCCGTGATATCGGAGCGCCCCCTGGACACAGCTGTATGGCAGACTATTAAACGCGTTGGCGATGTCTAAAGACATCGCCAACAGAACACCGCCGCCGGCGACCGCCTCCTCGGCCATGAGAAACTGACCTATGTTAATGTCGAATAAGTATAATAGTCCCGTGCGATTATCCAAACAAACTTTAACTTTAGGAATCAATTATTATTGCTTAAAATATAACCTCCTCTAACTCTTATTTTATTCGTATTGAAGTGTATTTCTGCATCATATTAGTAATTGGCAGCATACAAATTTGTGTTTACACGCTTGAGGAATACTATATTGATAAATCAGTATGTGTAATAAACACGTTAAATCGTTCAATCAATACTTTATTGGTATACTTATTTTCAGCATTTCATTATAGAATAGCCCATGTCATGCAATTGAAATATCCAATCAAAACACATTGTTATATCAATTTAACTGTATTTATCAGGACCATCCTGTGTTAGACGTGTTTAAAGCAAATAATTGTAAAGAAACAAAGAAATCAAGACATTAGAAAATAATTTCTAGATTTATTTTGTTCAGGTTTTCTGCTTTTTGCTTTAGATTAACGACTACCCCCAAATGGTCCACGCAAATTTCAATACCAATCCCTTGAGTGGTCGACGTCTCTCACAAAATAAATATTTTATCTCGTATCCCAGTCGAGCAACCTACCAAAGTGTAGTCAGTGTCCTTTTTTTGTCAAGTCTATCTTGCGAATTTTCTCTGAGATTAAGATAAAAAACAAAATATGCGAAAAATATGTTTTACACGTATATTGTAAATATTTCCGTGCAAAACAGCAGGCCCACCATGAAACGTAAATACCGAAATTTTGGTCTAACTTTAACGTGAAACGCATTCATCAAAAGAAATTAAAACTGAAAAAAAGTGTTGTAAATTTTTATTTGTTCAGCCAATACGGTATTCTTAACATGGGTTACCATGCTACATAAAAAGAACCATAGTATAAAGTATTCTATATCAAAATGACTCTACAACAAAGCACTATAAAAGTCATACTGCTGCTCTTGGCTCGTTGTGTGGCTAACACGTTGGCAATTTGCAATCTGATTTGTGAGATTTATACTAATTGTATTAATATCTACTATTTATTTCTTGCACCATTTTTGAAGATAAAATATTTATATATTATTATTATTATTTATACAAAGGCAAACACTATAGAAGTATGTATCGCAGCATATATTTACAAAGGGCCTAATTCTTTACCCGCCATTAGCAATTTGATTTCACCTACTGCTACCTGTAATGTTTTAAGGCTTAAATTATTTGTATGTCATGTCATTAGCACTCTAGTTTTTTTCTACACTAACGAGGTATAGTGTACTTTCACATACAACAGTGCGTATAAAGCAAATTTTATATACCTACTACTATTTCTTTTTTTATGTTATAATATGTATTCTTGTTTACTATTTCATTTATGCTTGAATGCGTGTGTTAGGAGTTAGTTCACGGCGGTAGTGTAATAAGTGGAATTCATACGCACGATCTCAATCAATCGCAATCACACGTCCAATGTCGATGAATCATTGGTCTATTGGCGCTTATTACTTAGTGCTGGTGGATAGGTAAATAATAATTGCTATTGCTTTAACGCATCTAATCGCTTCGTGTCGAATTTAAATAATCGATTTAAATTGACAATCGAATAATCCTTTCATACCCTTGACTGTTAACACACAAGTGATCGTAAAATTCTCAGACATTGAATACTGAAAACCCGGATGGGTATAATACGCTCACGCCTCTGATCATGGATTTGTCACAAAAAGTCTTGTTAAAATTTCGATTAATAAATGTCAGTACTATTTAGTACTGACATTTATTAATCGAAAATTTTACTACATTTGTACATTTGTAGTAACGACATTTATTCTACTGTTATTTATTCTATTCGTAAACTTATTACTGTCTACTGGCTTTTGATACCCGTGACTTATAATAATTTTCGACTGATGTCTATCCCTGAGACATGTCTTAGGGATAGACATCTTTTTTATGAAATCCTTATGGACTTAACGTAATCTAGGGATAGTGTATAAAAGCAACGAATAATGTATGTCATTAAAATCTTAAAACTACTTCCGCACTAAATATAATTCATGTATCGCGTAGGACTTTACGAACATTCAAACAACGGACACAAAGATCATCCAGAGTTGGGACAACCATTCATGGATCACATAAATTTTTAAACGACATTTATTAATAGAAAACTTAATAAGACTGAACTGCAAGTAAAGAAATGATCATATGTGCTTTAAAAGCACTAGATCCATAACTTTGTTTATTTGATTTGTGGTCCCATGATACTAATCAAAAATAATTATTGTATCTATAGGTGGGTCCCAAAAGCCTCGTTGACATTCTCGGAAAGCATTTGATATTACGCAGCATTATGCCTATACAAGAAAACTGTACTATAATATAGTTGAATAAACTTCAATCCAATTCTAATTTCTTTGCTCCACTTCCACATTTAACAGGTAACACAATATAGACATATTGCGTTTCCTGTTAAATGTAGAAGTGGAGACGCGTCACATCAATTCTCAGGTGACAGGGAGTGAGCTTATTTCTATCTACTGGGCACGGTTCCAGACATATAGTCTGAAAATTGCCGCACAGAAAAATAGAAGCGGTACATTCTCGGTCTAACAAGTCATCGAAATTTGTTATTAACATTTCATTGACGATATCTATTCCGATACAACGGGATAAAACCGTAAATTTATATTCTACAATATACAACAGAATATATATAGACTTACCGCTTTGGAAATGAACTCTATGGAAATTAGTAAGAAAGGGTTTATTTATAGACCCAAGACTTACTGAACTCATTTCCATAGAACAACGAATATTGCAGAGGCATACTAGTCGTAACCGTAACTTTGAGATCAAACTCTATTTCAATCAAATGTAGTTGTATATTTGTACTTTTGTGACGTTGATAACAAAGCAACAATATCACATGATATTACATTTTTAAAATAGCAGCGCCCTCTCCCTGCTCTTTTATCGTGAAAGACTTACAATATTTGCAACCTAAGGACATAAAGTACATCCGGACTTGGCACACACATTTTTATGTTCTGTGTCGAATTTGAATCCACAAAATTCGAAATAGCGGCAGTAGTAATGCGACCACTTAACAACGCCATCCGTGCAGTCGATATTATTACCTTTTCTGTTCCCCTGACAACGTGTATGCGAAATTTCATGATGATCGGTCGGACTGTTTAAGACTGCGCTGAGCGAAATGTGCCTAAACAGGCGGTCACAGTTAAGTTGATAAAATCAACACCTTTTGTTTAATACAAATATAAAATATACATTTACTATAACAATGAAAGTGTTTACAATTACTCCGTGTAAAAAAAACTTAAAATAATTAATATTTTCGCCTACAAAATTACGTAAATTTGCACGAATAATGCAAAAACGTGAGCTCGTGTTACGTGATTTTTAGATTATAACAGTAGAAATCTATCCTATTTTACAGCTTAAACGAAACATATTTATATTATAATTTGTTCGTTCCAAATATTTAAGTTATTTGTTTTTATCAAAAAAGCACTTCAAATCCTACATTCAATTTTACTACGGCGGGCGCACGCCGATTTGAATATCGAGCTCTGTCATTCAGTCCAACCGCATCTTGCACTCGGGCGTGAAAGCATGACAAACAATCAAACAAATTAACAAACAAACTAATATTTGCATTTATAATATTATATATATATATAATGATTTATTGAATCCGAGTGACACCAAGTTAGAAATAAGTATATAATAAATAAACTTTGATCAAGTGCTCACCATTAAGCATAATTAAGAAACTTCGTGTTTATACATAAACAATAATGTCGAGGAACAATAGAGCTAGTTGGCTTTTAATCTGCTAAGCAAACAAAGTTGAGCTCTGTTATTATACGCCAGCTCAACTCATCTAAAGAATTAACATCCGATATTCAGATATCACAAACCTATTTTCTAGTTGTTAAGTAAATTCCAATATAGAACCAATAATATAAAGTTTACCTTGCCTCATGTTAGGGTAGAAAGAAAAAGAAAAGTTTTATTCTCTCAAAAGAACAATGCTGGAGTTTAAACAACAAAACCAACGGAAAGAAACGAGTCGTAACTTTATTAATACTACCAGCATGGTAAAAACGCATACCTAGCTAAATGTTAAGCTTACTTCTTAATCTAAATATAATAATAATAATATCTGCCCTATATATAAACTATCCTTCTGCAGGGCACGGGCCTCTTCTCAATGTGAAAATAATATATCCTATAATAATATATACTTTCATGCGTTAGTTTCTCAACCAATCATCATGAAATTTTGTATACATGTTGTCAGGGGTTCAGAAAAGGACATAGTGTACCTTTCATTCAGGAAAAATGACTGCTACTAATCTAATCTAACCTACATTTACGCGAGCGAAGCTGCAGGTGAATCTAGTATGTAAATTGTTTTATTTTTTTATTTTGCTCGTCAAAATGGCCACTCTCCGCCTGATGGTAAGCAGTCGTGTGGTCTAATGGCAGTGGCTTCCACACCGTCCTCATAGTAGCCGAGGCGATATTGAGGTCTCTACTTTGACGGCTTGAGAAGGTGCTTTTTCACGCCCCGCTTAAAGGACCCAGGATTGAAGGAAGAAGGAAACACGTGCCTTGGCAGAGAATTCCATGCCTTGATCGTTAGGCAGAGGTATGAGAACCCAAACTTGTTGGTACGCACTCTAGTTGAATCTACCGTGTAAGTATGGCATCTGAGCCCAGCATGCGTTGTTCTGGATAGGAAAGGGGAGGGTGGGATATGGTGGAACAACTTTTTAGAGCACTCCTTGTGGTATATTCTTTATAAACATGACAATGAGGCAAAGTCCCTTACGGAGTTGCAGAGTTGCAGAGGTTCCAGTGAACTCGTGGCCTCTGGATCTCTGATGATACGGATAGCCCGCCGCTGTAACCTGTCGAGAGCGTTCAGCAAGTACTGCGCAGAGCCATCCCAAAGATGAGAACAGTACTCCACGCAAGTGCGCACTTGTGCCTTATACAATAGGCACAGCTTCCCAGGCGCGAAGAACCGCCTCACCCTGTTTAGAACGCCGAGTTTTTGCGAATCTTACTTAATGACGCGATGGAGGTTTTGGGATTAAGGTAGCGGCAAAGATCTATACCTAAGATGGAGAGGCTGTTACGTATCACCAGTGGAGTGTTCTTCAGAGAAGGGAGGGGAAAGAACGGAGACTTTTTTGTTGAGAACGCGCATGGCTGGGTCTTCTTGGCGGTGAACTGGACCAAGTTCTTGGCACCCCATTCAGAGATGTGGTCCAAGGTCTGGTCAAGTTCAACGACAAGATCCTGCCTTTTCCCCTCAACCTCAGCCTTTTTCGTCACAGGATATCCAAGATATCGCCCATGCACGGTACTGTCGTCCACATAATAATGTATGTTGCCGAGATTTAACATATCATTGATATGCAGAAGAAAGAGCGAAGGGGATCAGACGGGCCCTTGAGGCACACCTACATTGACCTGCATAAGTTTGGAAGCGCGACCGTTGTAAATGATCCAAATACGACGCTTATGCAGGCAACTTGCAATCCAGGTGCACAGTTGAGGAGGCAAGCCATAGGCCGGAAGCTTGAAAGAAGAGACCGATGCCAGACTCTATCGAAAGCTTTGTCTATGTCTAGGCTGATAGCCAAAGACTCGCCATGCTTGTCCATAGCCTCACCCCAAAGGTGCGTGACGAACGCTAGAAGATCACCCGTTGATCGTTTAGCTTAAAAGCCGTAATGGCGATTAATGATCAGCGAGTGATCCTCTAGTTAGCGGACAATTTGGGTGTTTATAATCCGCTCGAACACCTTGGACAGCACTAAGGTGATAGCTGTGGGTCGACAATTGCTTGGCTCGGAACGGTTCCCCTTTTTGGGAATCGGTTGAACGTTCGCCTCTTTCCAAGCCTCAGGCACAGTGCCTGCGGCGAAAGACGCCCGGTATAGGCGCGTAAGTGTGAGAGATAACTCCGCTGCATATTTTTTGAGGACCACAGCTGGGGTGCCGTTTGGTCCACTGGCTTTCCAAACATCTAGAGACTGCAGCATCGCACGAACCTCACGTTGCCTGATACGTATATCAGGCATGGTGTAGCCGCAGTTGGCAATGTTAGGCGGCTGTGAACCGCAGTCAACGATTTGGAAGTTGGCCGCAAAGAGATTTGCAAGCAGATCTGCTTTTTCCTGAGGCCGATGAACCAGTGATCCATTTGGATATCTCAGAAGAGGCAGCGAGGTCTGGCAAAAGTTGGACCGCACGGCTATGGCCAGGCGTCAATAGCTACGAGTGCCCGTAGGATGCGCCATGAGTTCCTGGCCAAACCGTGCGACGCGCTGGGCATCCGCTCTTAATTTATACCTCTTGCAGACCTTTGTGGTTTGGTTGAACGCTGCTTTTAGGTGATCCACGTTAAAGTCGTAGAGAGCGCGATCCCTGGTCCAAGCGCGGTACGCTGTCTGTTTTGTGACATCACTGTATGGAATATAATATTCCATGCCCAGGATGATTTCACCAGCGACAGCAGTAACGCTCTCTGATGGATCCCTGTTCTCAAAGCAGCGTTGAGCTCAAGGCATGGATGCGAAGAACGCCCACATTCCATTTCAGTCTGCTGATGACTAGTGCTACAGTCGTCGTCTTGCTTCCTCGGGTCGTGGGGCGTAACAACAACAGCTGTGGCACAAACCAGACAGTGATCTGAGGTGCCCAGAGGAGCACTAATCGACACACTGTACCGGTTCGGGTTACTCGTCAGCAGCAGATCGAGCAGAGAGGGCGCCTGACCTACAATGTCCGCTATCCGGGTGGGCTGGAGTACCGGTTGAGACAGGTCATGCGTGAGAGCGAACGCATGGGCAATTCGTCCCGCGTGGTCTGTTTTGGGAAAACCCAACCAGGTCTCATGGTGGGCATTGAAATCTACCAAAAACATCATCTCAGCGTTCGGAAACCGCTCCTGCGCGTTGTCTGCCACCTGACTCAGGTAATCAAAGAGTCGAGTCGTCTTAGCTCAGTCCTGAATGGGATCGGTAGAAGCACATGTAGATTTGGCTGAAAGAGCCATGATTTGTACCCAAAGGACAGAGAAGGAAGGGTCCTCTAGGCAGTGTAGACGGTGACAGAAAATATCCGCCCTAACAAACAAGCGTAGTCGGGGTATTGCAGGTAGGTCGTGTCTGCAGGACGGCGTATTTGTGTCTCCGTTAGAAAAAGCATTGCCCGCTGAGCCGCCTCCAGGTGGCACCCAAGACGAAACAAACCACAGCTAGACTTCATGGCCAAAGACTAACAATAAAATAAGTTAAAAACAAGTACTTATACTTAGGTAGTGTATAAATAATACTATCATTAAAATTTATAATAGGAATAAGCAAAAGAATAAAGCATAAGTTATACACGAGTACGTATTAATGAAGAATTTATGTTTTATATTGCTTTACAAAGGGAACGTATCCTGCTGTGCCAATCAAATAATATACATATAATATATACTAAGCCTAACTTGTATCACAATAATAAAGTCCATAAATGACTGAGATTCGATAATATAATATATATCATTAGTTAACGCGCTATGCACATAAATTCATCATACGTGAATTTTAGAGTCGATATAAAATATATAAATCAGTTGCTTAGACTGCTATGTAACAAAAACATGTTGATTTATGTGAAACAAAAACTGGGAAATCTCTTCTCAGACAAATATGTATGTACAAATATGATGAAAAATCCTAAATAATAATATAAATGCGACAGTGAGTTTGTTGGTCTATTACAATAATACAATTTCGTATACACGTTGTCAGAGGTACAGAATATTACATAGGGTAACAGTACTTTTTCAGGATGACAGGTATGTTATCCAGAAAAAAATACTGTTCCTAACTTATATTTATGGGAGTGACGCCGCGGGATAAATATAGCATTATAATATATTAGAATTTTATACAGATCATATAAGATGATATATCTTATATGATCTGTATAAAATGCAGATAAATTATATCTGATCTGCTTCAGTGACGCAACGGTAGTGAATGCGACTGCCGTGCGTAAAGATCTAGGTTCGGTTCCCCTGGTAGATCTGTAGCAATAGGCCTCTACTACATGAGACTTAACTTACCTGCCACAATGTCGGTGTGAGATACTCCTGCCTACCAAGTCTAGGATATATACGTGAGATAATAAATGTATTTTTAATCGATCTGTAATGGAAAAATGTGATATCATATAATAAATGTACTGTGACAAGGAAAGTTTTTTATATCTCCTCGCAGAAGTACTCAGAACTACATTAAACTGAAATTGAGTTTAACCAGCCTTGATTGCGCCAAGCAAAGAAAATAAGCTTATTGTCAACTACAGGGCAATCCCGAACAGTGCTTAAAATTTCCTTTTTAAAACTTTGGTCGATTTGAAATAAGTTCAAAAAACATGATCTCCGTGAAAATATTGTTTCACTATTTATAATCCAGTGACTGCCAAAGTTAATAGCTTTTCATACTTTCCTTATTATTTTCTTTTAAAATGTAGTCGACTTTGAAGTCTCTAAGAATATCTGTTTTCAACCGAGCGATTACCATGAGATTTGGGTAACTGGAATGGATAGCGATGTTCTGCGGTTAAACAACATACAAAAATATTTTTGAGATACCTAAGTATTATCCGTCCATTCATCGGCCTTGACTGTTATCCAACTAATATTATAAATGTTAAAGTTTGTAAAGATGTTAGGATGTATGTTATTTAGGTAGTCACGGACAAACCATTGAACAAATTTTGATAAAACTTGTCGTTTAGATAGACCATGTCCTGGAATAACAAATGGGTTACTTTTAATTTTGGGTTGCATACCTGGGAAACAAACAGGTGAAGCTTGGGCACAAAAGCTAGTAAAAATACGTCAGTCATATTTATATTACAATCGGGACCGACGGCGATGACATTTCGTGCTCTACAAGGTACGGGATATGAATTTTTGTGGTCTCCCATCCATGAGAATAAAGGTGCTACCGATCGACCTTGTGTCAAAGATCCTTGGCAAATTAAATGAAAATGCTCCAAGGCGAAAATACCCTTTAGACCTTGACAGCTTATAAGGTTTCATTATTTCTTGTATCAGATTTACCTGCTACATCGATCCGCTATATTTATTCAAGGGTCCCCGTGACCTCGTCCTTTATAAATATGCGATGACTATCTAAACACCATAACCTTTTATCCTCTTTATCCTTATTGACTTCATTTTGTACTTGACGATAATGTAAGGTTTCATGTCTATCCGATGAGTTGTTTTTGTGAAGCCTAACAAACAGTTTTACTGTTTACGATCTCGGTTATTACTCCCGAGGAGTAATACTACTATTTCGGGTATTTGTTCAGCCATAATAACATACACTGATACATACATGTATATTCTCGCGCCTACATTCCCTAAGAGATCGGCAGGGATGTATTACATTCAAATTTCGCTAGCTTATGTTTTAGGTCCCACGTTATGCACAGATTTCATACTGCTACTGCGAATTTTTAGACAAGAAATCCTAATAACACTTATCTCAACTCGGGAATAGTAGTTGCGCTCTTGGTCATATAAATGCAATTGTGTTTTTTTATACGTCTAAGGTGGTAAAAAAGTATACCCGTATTATGGTAAATGATGACCGTAGCATATAAACAATTGATCACGCAGCGCTCGTGGGTCGAATTTTGATCTCTATATTTAGTGTAGTTACAAAAAAAAAGGTGTTTACACTACTTTCCAGCCTCGACTTATCTATATAATCAGGTTTTAAATCATACATACATATCTAACTGTAACTTTTATAAAAAAAGGCAACATTGCCTTTTTTAATAAAGTTTTAAATTTCACAACCAAAAAGCTTTTGCAGGTTTTAGGCTGACTTAGAAATAAAACACAAATACTATTACAAATCTTTTTCTTCTTCTACTCACCTGATTATCCTAATTTATGTCGTAAAGACTCGTAAAATCTAATATAGTTTTATAAAAGATTTTAAGTTGTCTAGATAGAATCAAGAATGAGGTACGTAAGCTAAGTTTAAACTCTCAACTTATAACAAGTATAAATGCTTTATTCATTATTCTAAGATCTAAATATACGCTGACATAAGACTAAACTCTTTATGTGATTTGTTTATACCTGATATTACGGGCCTAAGTATAACAGCAATACCACAAAAGTATGTATACGTAACGTTTAAAAATATATCCTACCTTGCGCAACAGCGAATTCGTTTAATAAGATATCCAACTGAAGCTGTCATCCGCACAACTTCGGAGTTTTGAATCGAAATCGCACTTTAAAAGGTCCCGGAATTGATAAAATCATTTCTCTCAAGAAAAATATTGTCTCAGACATTTTTCTTGAGAGATTGGTGAAATACAATTTTGATTTCCACATTTCACTGCCTTATAAACGCACAACAGTAGTCATTTAAAATATAGTTGGCGGTAAAATTACAACATTAATCTATTAAAATGAGGTAGTGGGTTTGATTGTAATAAGTCAATGCTAAAACTGAGGTCTCCTTCTGTGAATTCACACTTCTCAGAGAATTATAGCACTGTTCAAAATATTCAACGATCCCTTTCTGCATTTAATTCTAAAATAACACTTATTTATGCTCGACTAAAGCTATTAAAGTATTCGAAGGAATTTTGTTTTAAAGCTAGTTCAGTAAATTGCCGAGAATTGTTTGAATGACTGTACAAAGGGGCATAATGGGAAATTTATTTTTATGCAATGGCTTCAGAGCACAAAGAAAACTTCTGTAATAATAAAGTAAATGACTACATTCTAGCTTATTTAAACAAAGTGCACTTTCTCGACTTAAATAAGCCACTTTATACACCTTGTTACTTTGTTTTGTTTAAAGTGTTTGAAGTCATACTGCCGCAACTCATTGTCTTAAACCTCAGGCAAATATGCGGCATTTGCCAAAGCCCGACTTGATTTTCGGAAAAAAGTTTTAATGATTATGCATACTTATGAACTTTTGCCGAACTCAATTGTATGATATTATGTATTTATTTTCAATTAATTATTTACTTACGTAGTAGATAAGAATAAGAATCATTTATTTGAATATTAAGAAAATAATTTTATTAATCGGTGGCTTCCACGCTAATCGCAAGGCTTATGTCGATATGACCTTAAAATATATATTCTTCTATAATTATGTATATCAAAATTTTAATAATTTATATGCTCGAGTATATTTATGTACATGCTAGTGCACCACCCAGTGGTCGAAATTCAACTGTAAATTATTCAAATTAAAAAGAACACTTATAAGTTTATGTTTCTGCATAATTATGAACTTTAACTATGATACATGTCACTTCACGTGCAATACGCTTAAAAGGAGTACAAAGTGTTCACTTCACGTATTAATATACAGATTTTATAAATTCGTCGTATAGGTATTCATCTACTATGACGTAGAAAAGGTACTTAAGGTTATTTAATCATTGATATAAAATACAAACAATTTACGCGTTGCACCTTGTTACATTATGATTTACGCGCACAACGTGCCATGCAGGTACAGCTAACATTTAATGGTTACGCAACGTGTCATATCACGTCACAATGTCACGCTTCAAATTTTTACATCACCTAGCCCCACCATTATTTTAGGTGGGTAATACGTTACGCATATCCCGTCGTCATAGGGTAACAAAGGTTTATGTCAGGCTTGCCAAAACAGAACCAGTCCTACAGATTAAAGCGAGCGATTTACACGGTGTTCTTTCACTATGATTTGAATAGAATGGGGTGAATTTCCGTAAATTCACGCCATTCTATCTGGTCTGTGCCAGAACTACTTCGGCAATATGGTTTCTTATCGATATTAATGCATTATAAAAGTGTATGATATAATGTAGAAATCTGACAAATTAGTAAACAAAGTTAACAGTGCAGCTGACACAAATAGTTTTTTAGTTAATTAATCATACGTGTATGTCAATAAAAAGGTGCAGAAGAGGTGTGCTAGATTCGCCAGTCTTTAAATAATTATGGAGTTGTGGTAAGAACCCATTTCATATTACATATTTTTGTGATGCACGATAGGATAGGATTTTAATATTACATGTTTTTGTTATGAACGTACCAACGTATTAGTATGTAGATCACAAAATTACCAACTTGTGATGTACACACAGTGAACGTGTTAACATGTATAATTAATGTTCGACTTTATAACCTGTACTTGATTTAAATGAATTATGTATAACCGGAAATAATTGTTTTCAAAAATATAATAAAAATTGCTAAATGACAACGGATAAAATACATACGCGAAATATCTTTCAGCCAACGTTATACTATTATTTACTTTTGATATAAAAACAAAAATACCGTATTTTTAAATTAAATGTTTAGCTTTAAGCAAGCGTTTAACATTAAACAAATAATTTAACTTTAAATGTAGTTTGTCGAAATTCTAAACCGACCTACTCGTTTATCAACAGAAAATTTATGTATGTATATTTAAATTTCAGGCTTCGATTTCTAAAGCGGTGATTGAAATTCAAATGTAGAATATTCAAATATAGAAACGGACGACGCATTTTGCCAGTATCAATATATTCGTGGCAACATATTGATATTGGAAACATTGGCTTTCAACTATTGTTTTACCATCAACTTCACCGTTGCCATTGGTTGGTTATATTTCCATTCTGACGTTCTCGGAACATTTCTCATTCTTGTATCCGCCCTGAACATTTTCTCTTAAACGTTTAGTCGGTATATATTTCAGAAAGCAAATATTTCAGAGGACCATTTCTTTGCCAGTTTGTTAATCCTATTTACTTATTGAGATGAAATTTTTACAACATAAAATATATTATATTGTTTATTAGTATTCCGAATTCCTAAGCGACTGATTAGATGTTAGACCATTTACTGGTGTGTATATTGTATTGCTACATTTTACATTGTACAATCAAGATGAATTCGCAAGTAATTTGTAATCTATTTGCCAATAACTGATTATTATATGTACTACTAATTTAGATCTTGTTATGTATTTCCATTTGAGATGATGCTTAAGCTTACACAATTGCACTATATTACAAGCCTCAATAGTTTACGACAAGTCACGTTCGAGATTAGCTTCAAACCACTAAGATTATGTAACAACGAATTATACAGGGTGTCCGGTAATTAATGGATAACATTGAAATTAAACTTTTTTATTTTTTATCATTTTTCTGAACGCCCATCAGTTCCACTATGAGACATTTCCAGGTTAGCCATTAATTACCGGACACCCTGTATGAGACTAGATTATGCACGCAGCTTCGCTCTCATTAATGTAGATTATGTCAATAAACTTCAATACCTTAAAAACAGTAGGTACTTTTTCCTGGATGAAACCTACTGAGTCTTATGTTCTTTTCTGTACCCCTGACAACGTGTATGCGAAATTTCATGATAGTTTAGGCATGAAAGCGTAATAAACAAACAAACTCACATTCGCATTTATAATATTAGTTAGGAGACGGTAACATGCTCAATTTAAGGAACTTGCGCATTTTGTATGCATTGTAAACAAGAGCCGCGAGACAGCTGCCTAAGTAGACTGTATGATTTGCTCTCGTTTGTCAACCGATAGCTCTCGCTTCGAAGCAGCGCAGGCTACTTGCTTGTAGACACAGAGATAACCCATTTTAGGACGGCGTACACCTTTGACTTTTGAAAGTGTCGTGCGTATTAAATAGTTCATTATTACTTGCTTAATTAAGAGTCAGAGTATTCTCCATAATGTTTTTGACCCTGCTTGCCTGATCTGCCCAGCCTCAATATACTAGTATGTCTGGACCAATCATTGCCATCCTAAGAAGGTCCTCTTACCCAGCAATGATAGTGTGTGCACACATAATATTATTTGTAAGAATGTTAAAGTGGTATTTTTTTTATTTTTTGAACATCAACTTTTGTACTGGTAAATAGTTCATTACTGTAAATATAATATTAAAATCATCAAGGCCGATTGGCAGATTTGACACAACTATTAAAAGAAAAACTTTTTTTTTTCATTTACCTTAAGAGTGATTTGAACATGGTGTCATCCGGGCATTATAATTTGTATCAAAAACCTAGCGACATTTGATTTGTGCCTTTCAAGTCTAATTAAAGTTGTTTGGCCGTTACAAGGAACAACCTCAGACCGAGTAACTTTGGTGTCTAGAGTAACTTTGAATTAAGTTTTGATTTGCCGACCAAAACACTGGCAGTTAAATGATTACACTGGAATATTAATTAAAGATTTTAAAAAGTTAAACTTGAGCTTGTCGTGTGAATAACGTCTATACTTATTTTAGCTTTGTATTTTTGTGTACTTCAATCTGATACAATAAGTTGTATTAAGTATGTATATATATGTATGTAATGTCACAAGAATCGTGACGTCAATCATCAGTAGCCTTAAATGTCCTGGTAACTAGTGTAGCTAAGCAGTAAAGAAATTAATAGACACACTTTTTATAATACCGTCGACCCTCTTATAACCTTTTCGACAAAAATAGGTTTCTTGTCAAAACAGAACGGTTCATAGTAAAGTAAATACATCACCTAAAGGTCCAATAATAAAGGTTTATATTGCGCACATCCATCACTTTTTTATAAGGAAAGAAAACCGTTGTGAAAACTCAATTAACCTGACGAAGAGCTAGCACAGATCCTAAGAAGGTTGCGAACTATTGTTACGAGAAATATTACAGTGAAAAGAAATATTGTCAATGCTCAATCTTCGTGTACATGAGTATTTTGTTCTCTTTCAATATATATAATATAAATAAAATAATACAGTCTTACTTATAAAGCACTTTTTGTTCAGCACATTTTTAAGAGGTAGCTAAGTATCTATTAACTACCGAGTAATCATAAAAATTCACCTATAATGATTACTTAACTTTAAGTGTTAGTTGAATGCTGGTTAATAACAGCGTCAGGCAGTTGATCAAGGTTCTATCAAGAAGAGCTATTCAAGTGAAAGGTAGTTAATTATTAGTTAATGATCCTAACTTATTACAAATGCGAATGTGTGTTTCTTTGTTTGTTAGGTTTTCCCTCCTTAACTACTCGAGCGATCATTCTGAAGTTTTACATACACTTTCTTAGAGGTACAAAAAGGGACATTGGGTATTTATCATCCAGCAAAAAAATACCGGTCCAGAGCGAAAATAACTAATAAATGTATAAATAAGGCTGTCAGTTCTTGCTTGAGTATTATCTATTGATGCTTTGATTTGAGATGCTTCATTAAGGCTTAAATGATAGATGACGTAGATAATTATATATCATAATACAGCAATTCGAATCTATCGTCAAACAACAATAATCTGTTGCCTATTGAATATTGGAAATTGGCATAATTGAATATTAACAATTACTGAAATGTAAATAGACTTACTCAAAGATACACAGTATCATGCCGCTTTCCCGAGTAAACATAGGTGTATTACACCACATATGGTTGCATTTCGGCACTCGATGGCGTAGTGGTCAGTGTAACCGACTGCCACGCCTGAGGTCGCGGGTTCGATTCCCGCACAAGTCAAACATTTGTGTGCATGAACATGGATGTTTGTCTTGGTCTGGGTGTTTCCATGTATAATTTACAAAAAAAAAGTATATATGTATGTTTATCCATTGTCTAGTACCCATAGTACAAACTCTGCTTAGTTTGGGCTAGGCGGTACTGTGTGTATGTGGTAGAATATTATTATTATTATAACTCACATTCGCATTCATAATATTAGTTAAGATGGTATAAGAATTCCCATTAGTAACATAGTCTGCCTCGTTGCTCCCGTGGAATAAGTTTAGAATCTTTGCGCTGTTGTGGACTCGCAGCAAGCTAGTAATTTATGTCTACGAAAAGTATATACAATAACCAAATAAATGACGGAAAAGTTTATGAACCCGACAGAATTTTGTTTTGCTTCTTACAAATAAAACAGGAATCTGTTTCTATGTATAATATGTATGTATTTACAAAAAAAAAGTATATATGTATGTTTATCCAATGTCTAGTACCTACAAGCTCTGCTTAGTTTGGGCCAGACGGTGTTGTGTGTATGTGATAGAATATTATTATTATATTATTATTACTTAAACCACTGCGCCATATGTGAGGTCAATTGAAATACAATATTTTAGTATAAAGAACATATTAATTCAATAACATTAAAATTCCTGTGTGTAATCCTTGACGCGGTTTCAACTCTCACCAAATTGATGTTTTCATTATAAAATGAGCTATTTCGGGCATTTCAGGCTGTAGAACGTCATATTTTAGTGGTAGCAGATAGACATGCCATTTGTACCGGTCATTTGCTTCGACAGGTGAACGTTGCCGCGTTAGCGTAATTTAATCTTGTTTACAATTTAAATATTAATTTGTAATTATGTCTAAAATATCTTTATTTTTAGATATATGTATGGTTTCAAATGCACTTTATTAACAGTAGTTTAAAAAGGTTGCAAAAAGGCAAGTAAAGATTTTATAGCCATAACTTCGTTCTTAAGCATGAAGTAGGCAATTATGACGTCAGGAAGTTAACTTCCTATTCACCGTCGTAGTATACCAACTATTTTATAGATATTTCCTGCACTAACCTCGCGCAGATTCGTTAGGCTGGCTGCTCAGCTTTGCTTTTAAAATAAATAGAATACGACATTTTAAAATAAAATTTTAAAATTTCGAAATATGACCAGTGGGCGGCAATAGAGTCACTCCGTCTCTCCTCTCATTACATGGGACCTACAAAAATTTTGTTGGTGAAATGTGGATGTCTGCGTACTTCTTCGAGTTTGTATAAAAAACAATAATGTTATGTAAACCTATGTATCTCTGCGATTGTTGATAACTTCTATGTTTTACTAGCTGTCCCGGCAAACGTTGTTTTGACCAAAAGATTTAAAAAAAATTTTAGAGTTGGACAACCCTTATCACTAAGGGGTATGAAAAATAGATGTTGGCCGATTCTCAGACCTACTCAATATGCTCACAGAATTTTATGAGAATCGGTCAAGCCGTTTCGGAGGAGTACGGGAACGAACATTGTGACACGAGAATTTTATATATAAGATTATAATAGCTAATGCTGCAAATGCGCTGCAATTCTCATATATTTAATTATTTTTAATTATTATTTGGCATGCATTACACATTTCACAAAAGTTTCGTCACAATCGGATGAACAGTACAGGTTCACATAAGTTAGAAACAAACGAACATTAATTATTAGATAGAAGAAGAAAAAGAAGCCCGCGCCTTCGCTCAAGTAAGTGTAGTTATGGTTAGGTTGGGTTAGTATCAGTACTTTCGCGCCCTCGATCGCCGAAACATCGCCCTCCTGAGGAAACCTCAGAGGGCGATGGCGATCAGGGTGTCGCGGGCGTACCGCACCGTCTCCTTTGAGGCGGCGTGCGTCCTGGCGGCATCGCCGCCCTGGGATTTGGAGGCGGAGGTCCAAGCGTCGGTGTATCACTGGCGCGTGGACCTCCGGCTCCATGGTGAGGAACCCACTCACGGGGCGGTGGAGACGCGAAGGTCCCAGGCTCGACTGGTCCTCGAGGCCAGGTGGGAGGAGCGACTGGCCCAGCCCCGCTATGGGGTGAGGACAGTCGAGGCTGTCCGTCCGGTGCTAAGGCAATGGACGGACAGACGGCGCGGACCGCTCACCTACCGGCTTACTCAGGTGCTCTCTGGACACGGCTGTTTCGGAGAGTACCTGTGCAAGATAGCCGGTAGGGAGCCGACAACCAGGTGTCACCACTGCGAGGAGTGCGACCGGGACACGGCGCAGCACACGCTGGAGGAGTGTCCGGCGTGGGCCGAGGAGCGCTGTGCCCTGGTCGCCGTGATTGGCCCCGACCTCTCGTTGCCGACCGTCGTATCCATGATGGTCGGCGACGACAGGTGCTGGGGCGCAATGAGGTCCTTCTGCGAGGCTGTCATCTCGCAGAAGGAGGCGGCGGAGCGGGGGCGTGAGGAAGATCCTTACGCCCCGGACATCCGCCGCCGGAGGAGGGGGCGCAGGAGACGCGCTTATGTCGCTCTCCTGCCCCCCACCTAAGGGTTCTGGGTGGCAAGGCCTCAGGGGACCCTGCCACCCGTGAGTAAGAACCCATAGAGGGCGCGCGCGGTGTTCCCGCGCGCCTTCTAACGTCGAAAGGGGAGAGCTGTGAAATGCTCTCCCCCGGGGACGAGAGGAGGTCGGGTCCGATTGACCCGGCCGGCACCCACACGGGGGGGCCTGCTATGGATGAATCTCTTCAGACTCCCAACTGGCCCCCCCCATTGGGTGAGAGAGGGAACACCCCAGGTTTTTTTAGTGGGTATACCAGCAGTAGGCTGGTGAGTCCCACACGCCCCACCGGTGCCGTCCCCTAGCCGGCGGGTAGTGCATCAAGCATTTTTTCCTGGGAATCAAAAAAAAAAAAAAAAAAAAAAAGTATCAGTACTTTCGCCTGGATTACAAGGTACACTATGTTTTCTGTTAACTTGACATTGTTTATGCGAAATTGTATGATGATCGGGTGAGTAGTTACGGCGTGAATATCTGTTTTCGGATTGGTGTAATAGTAATTAATTAAAATCTAATGTAATGTAAGTATAATAAAAACAAACTAGTCAAATTGTTATTTCGACTTTAAGAAGTAATAATAATCAAATGTAAGATTGGTAGTCTACTTAAGCTACAAAACCTACTCATTTCGTAAGCATCCTAACATAAGTTACTACACGACTTTACAGTGGATAAAATTCACAAGGACACCTGCATACAAGGAAAGGCACTATAATGTTCCTCGAAATGAAATATGGCCACCAACAAACAATTATATAATGTAATTATACATTAATACGACAGTTTAATTCTATTTTATATTTACTGTGTTTTTATCCGGGATCTGCTTGTGTATAAGATCTGAATCACATTTGTCAGCATCGATTTATATTATTAAGAGTTAAAGTATGAAATTGCCGATTTGTACTGAAAAATTGAAACTCGTTTTTCTATGATGTACCATATTTATTTAATCGAAATATTTACCCTTATTATCTATACATTGCTGCCATCTAAACGGAAGTTCATTTATGTCTTTACGGTAGAATGCCGGGGATCTAGATTCGACAAACTGTGTGAAAGCATTTTTCATTAAAAAATTGTCCCAATAACGAAAAAAATGGTAGTCCGTTGAAACAAGGCCTGGCGAGTACAAAGGATGACGTATAATTTCTAACTGCAACTCCTGAAGAGTTGCAACGGTTTCACGTGCAGTGTAAGAACTTGCGTTATCATGGAACAATAATGGTGAAGATCGATTCAAGAGTCGGGGCTGATTTACTGCCAGTTTCGCCATCATTGTTCTTAGTTCGGCACAGTAAACATCTGCTGTTATTGCTTGACCATACCTAAGAAAGCTATAGTGAATAACACCATAAAAAGACCACCACACAGTTATCATTACCTTTTTATTGGTGAGCTTTTCTGTAGGCACTGATGCGGCGTTTGACTTGGGGTCAGTCATTGCATTTTTCCCTTACGGTTATCGTAAAGAATCCACTTTTCGTCACATGTCACAATTCGATCAAATATTCTTTCATTTCTGTACCGATTCAACAAGGCAACATAACGCCAACACGTATTTCTTTCTGCAGATCAGTCAAATCATGAGGCACCCATTTTTCATATTTTTATCTTATTGATTAACATAATATTGTCTTCTGTTTACGCGAATGTTATTCATTGAAATTAAATTACTTTAAACGATTATTATTGATTAAATCAAAATGCAAATGAGCCAATATTGTTGGTAGGGTAACGTTAAGCCATGCCGCTAATTCCTGGGTAGTTTGACTCGGATCGGCTCCATCTCCTTAAATTCAGCGTTATTCACCTGTGACGGTCTTTCACGTGGTTCGTTCTTCAAGTCAAAGTTTCCATTACGAAAGCGTTTAAACGCATTCGTAATGAAAACGCACGGTTTGTCCATTAGCAGTCTCCTCTCAAAACGCAGCGTTGATATTGCGAGCCGTTTCTGCCGCATGATCAACGCGTTCCGCGTCGGAACGCGTATTCAAAAATGACTCGGATATTCGAAGTATCCATCTTTCCCATCTAAGCTGAATAAAAAAACAGTTGAAAGTTGAAAATCAAATATTACACATTTTTTAAAAGAAGAATCGTATAGGTATCATTTGAAAAAGTTTCACTCAGAAATCTCACACCATGAAGGTTTTATGTCAATTCCAAGTATATATTTCAAACTATAACGTATAACGGCAACTTTATACTTTATATATTATATTGGTTTACATGAAAATGTATACGCATTAATGCACATTTATGCATGAATTCTCGTTTCGCACTTTTGTATTGTAAATATATACAGGGGTAGCACACAAGAGGGTAGGTGTCTATTTTTGATTTTGTACATTATTTTAAAGCAAATAGCAATTAATATTTTTGTACAAACAGTATAAAATTTGTTGCAAAATAATGTAATTGATATTTAAAACTTTGATATAAGAAAAAATCGGTTTGTATGCGGGCTGTCTCGGTATCTCTCTCGCACAGCTGTATTTAAATAGCGGTTACGTCGTAGTTGCATCGCTTATCCTTTTTTTTGTTATTTGACAATTACCCCTACTACTAGATTGAATATACTTGAATCTTACTTATGATTATTTAATTATAAAAATTATTTGTACTTTAGAGTTTGGGTAATGTATGTATTTGACTTGTCTATCAACTACCCTTTGCTTGTAACAGTTGCTTACAATCATCAACGTGCAGGGAAGAACTAACACATATCATGGACATGGCATACGAATAGTTCACGCAGCAGCTACTGATCTGCTATGAGTGCAAATCGATGTTATTATTTGGTGTAACAGCGGCTGAAACTGAAAGCATGCGATAGCCACCTATCGAAGCGTTTGCGTATACCTATTAACAAAACCATTCAGCCAGATACCAATCGATGTTTGAAGATCTGACCAACATTGTTCCGAAAATTTATAAAGTATTAGACTATTAATTATTTTTTTCATTATTGAGTAGGAATACTAGCTATTTAATTTACAAATTATTATTATTCTTGATAAACCTTCATCTAACCTAAGCATACTTGCATTAGGAGTGGGCTTTCGTCGGTAGTGCATTAACAGGGATTCAATCAGGCGACCTCTCGATCGCAAACCATGCCGTATTATACGATAACCTACGTTTTTTTAACTGGGGTAGGGTTCTAACACGTACGTCATCGTTTCAGTTCATTTGCCTCTCATCAAAATATCTATACTAATATTATAATGCTGAAGAGTTTGTTTATTTGTTTGTTTGGTTGAACGCGCTAATCTCAGGAACTACTCGTTCGAATTGAAAATTATTTTAGTGTTGGATAGCCTATTTACCGAGGAAGTTTATAGGCTACATAACATCACGCTACAACCCACGGGCAGCCACGCAGTAATCAAAAACGCGAGTGAAACCGCGGGCACATCTAGTATACAAGATAGAAGTAGATTTCACTTTAAACCAACCTAAGGCGTTTATTTAATATCTTTGTATTATTTCTAAAATAGAAACAAATTCATCATCCAGCTAACTGGGAAATCACAAAGCGCCCAATTATATCTCAAAAATTATTTTTACAGCCCACAGGCATGTTTTAAATCCATACCTTCTACATTCGTTATGATAACGGGATTTGCTTTTGTTATAAACGAGTTTAAAACCTCAATTCGTTTGCACAAAGTTTGCCAGCTTCAAAAATAACTTTACCTGTAACAGTGAATTAAATTAAACCACTAACTCTTTATTATATAACTTATTTTATTAAACATTTTAACTCTTGAGGTTTTCTGGCTTCTCGGTCTAGTTTTAATTCGTAATTAATACTTACTTAAAATAGTATTAGCGCTCTTTCAAATGGTAAAAAAAATATTTTGAAGATACCTCGTAGGTCTAACTTGCTACCGCTCTTATTCTGGAAAGGGACCTGATTCTTGTAATAGAAGATTTTATGAAATAATCGGGTAAATAAGACTTGACTGAAACATAAGGTAACGATAATAGAATTACTATAGCGATAGAACACTTGTTAGTTTAAAGCCATTCATTTGTCAAAAACTTTAATATCCATAAAAATGTGTAAATACTTCTTAAACAAGTCAATTAACTAATATACTAATAAAAATCATGATAAGAAGCAGGCAAGAAACTCATGGTCACTCTTTTCCATCGCCAAATGTTTACAATAAGTTCATATAAGAAAATAAGTAAAGGACACCGGCAGAAATAGGATTAACATAACTTCATGTTACTTGAATGTCTTATTATTCAAAATTCTTTAGATATTTTTGGGAATGGGACAGTATTTTATGAAATTAATATAACTTCAACGTACTTTTATTTACTGGTTTTGGTTGACTTTGGATAATATACAGTGTTGCTAATGTTGCTATGCATGAAATAACTATTAGGCAAATCGATATTGATCATACGTTTTTTATTTAGAGCATCTGATTTTCAGTGTATTGTTAGTATTACATACACCGATCAATTAATGCATAAAAATATAGATTTAATTGTAACTTACACTTTATTTCAACCCATTTTAACAATTTTTCCTCAGATTGGAATCGATACTAACTAAGACTTATTTTATTTAATGGCAACTCAAAAATGATTTTGACGGTGTCAATTATTGCCAAACTACTCGACATTCGCTTACTTGCGCGCCGCTCATTACCTATTCCTCGGTTTGACATTTAAGATAGGTCTCTATTATAGTAATACAAAAGTACTCTGTGGCGCCGCTTGCTGCTCTCGCATTATGAATACTTCTCGTACTGTGTTTTTTATTGTGTACTGTACTTTCTTGACGATTTTGGCGACGTTTTATGGACTCTGGCGTATATTGCTTTCACGAACGACCCACACATTCTCACAACGGATATTGGTTTCATGTTTATTCGACTGACAACGGCTTGTTTTAACGGATTTCGATCACAATGCATACGCAACAAAATCATATGATGACATATCAGTGCAAAAACATATTTGCCCTATATTTTAATTGACAGCTCTCTTGTTGGTAAGGAAGCGATCGAGCAATATTATTGTAATTGTGTGGTAGGTAAAAGAACTGTAGGTTGTTGTTGTCATGTAATGGTCATAATATGGTGCCTTAGCTGGACAAGGTTTCAACAAAACTTAATACCACCTACCCAGATGATATTTTAATTATCTATGATGATGATTATGATCAGCGATTAATAAAGTGTAGAAAGCAACGAGTATTTTATTTATACTCCGTTTTCATATGAGCCGATAATGATGATCATGATAAACTATATAAGTGTTTAGTTTTAATAATATAATATACACACAGTACATAACACACCACAAATAACTCTTAATTACTTGATGAACTTAAGATCTTTGAGACTTCTAAATACATGTGTACGTGTTTTTAATTTTCTTTGACAGTAAATATCTCGTTCTTCACCTTCACTTCGTCACTTCCATTGAGCAGCTAGGTAGATGAATATTTTCGTTTTGAAATGTTAATAATATATCTATAAAATATAGCAAAAATCATCTTAGTAACATCAGGCCCAGAGATATATGAAAACTTGCTGGTCTCCTTTATTTACTTATTTTTTTACATGAGCTTTATTAACATGAATGAACGCCAAACACTAGTTTATATAAACAACGTTTTAACTAGAAGAGAATATCAAAGAAGTTTTAACTAAATATGTTTCTGTAAGCAAGAGAAACCTAATCAAATATAGAACGATAAATATGCATGCGGTTGAACAACGTTACGATGCAAGTCACCCCGCTAACGACCAATAATGGCGCACCCAACCGTCGTGCCCTGAACGTAACACGAGCTTAAAACATGTTTCTATATTCTGGAAGATTCCATCGTAAGCGAGTTTTTACCTACCTACATGATAAATAGAAGAGTTTTAATCATATTTGAATTCTGTTTTAGGAAAAACTTACACATGTTATAGCATCGCCTTAGATGCAAAACACAAAAGGAAATTTTTACCCTTGACGTAGGACCAGGAATAGCTTAGATAGCTTAGCGATGACACGGTTTGTTGAGGTCACAGGTCTTGATAAGTTGCGTTATTTTTTTGCCCTGTTATAATTTTAATACATATGTTCTTAAAAATATTTCGTGCTTAATTATGTATTCACTTAGATAACACTGAAAAAGACCTGAGGACCAATTAACGTAATAAAAAATTAATCAAATGGTATTCTAATCTAGTTTCAGTATTATAAATATCAGAAATAGTATTTTCCTAATTAAAAGTAAACATCAAATGTGAACATAACTTTCATTTCAGTTCACATTTGACATTTGTTAAACTAGATCAAAATTCTATTTTAACAGATTTTATAACGAGAATTGGCTCTCTGTTATTCTGACTCTACATATAATGTGTCATCTGTTTACTTATGCTCAAGATTCGAATGAATAAAATGAATTATAAGACAGGGGTGATTTATCATCCCTGTCTAATAATTCGGGGAAAAATAGATACGTTGCTATTCTGGTGTGACTAAGCCAACATACTTACAAAGAAATACCAAATATAATCACTACTTTTGTGCAACACTGTCGTATATATACTATATCTCGAAAATAAATTGTATTGACCCTGGTAAACATGAAATATTTTTAAAACAAACTAATAAACTTAACTCTGATTGCTTCAGTTCTTTGAGAATCTACGTGGTTTTCAATTTGTATTAATAGACCTTGTGGTCCCGTGCTCGGGCAGTAATACCAGTTCGTCGAAGACTTCCATTACTCTCTCAGTAGCACTTAACAATTGTTAGATAGACCGGGCGTAACCACTTACAGAGGTTTTATAGGATATAAAATGCGTTATTTTTCTTTAACTGTCTTTTTATATTTACTTCCCAAATTAGCTTTAGAGTGAATGAAAATAAATGTTATTCTTTTATAATGGATTTTATGTCTGAGTTTAATTAACATACTTCAAACTAACATTTGTCTGTGGCTTCTTCCACTTGGATACGTTTATGTGAATCACATAATGGAACATAATTGGAATATATGTATATGTAGTGTGTTTAGCTTTGAGATAGACACACGTTATCCGACTGTGTGTCACATGATGCCGACACAAACAGAAAATTCGAAATTCTAAGAATATAATAAGATGTAATAAATAAGAAATTATTGAGCCCAATTCGATTTTAATGAAAATCGCCTATTTACTCTTATTATTTGTAATATGAATATCACCAACTTACTAATACTCATAGCCTGACAGAACTAGTATAGATAGATATATTTTTATAGAAACTCTGTAATCTTTGTTGTTTTACGGTTGGTACTAAACCAACCATAAAACAACAAAAACAGAGAACGCCTCAAACTTAGACATATTATTTCCTACGGGAACTGAAAAAAAAATCACCTCGCCCATACTTTAAGTATAATGGCTAATATACTTAAAGTATGGGTGAAGTGATTATTTTTTTTTTTACTTGGGGAATGCGTTGACGCATATCCCTCCGCGGGAGCGGGCGGAGGGATTATGTCGGACTCACCGGGGTAAAAGAAAGATGTTAAAAAGATGAAATGTACCTCCCGGAATACCGACTAAACCTACCACGGTGTTCCTCGACAAAACCGCTATCGACGGAGCCGCGCGAATCACTTTCGCATGCGGTCGCGACCCCGCCGAGGTTTCGGCCCGCCGCCGCCGTATGAAACGGCAGGCCACTACGCGAAGAGACCTACCCAAACGCAATCACTCATTTATATTCCCTACTGTCTCCCCCCTAGAGGGAAGACGGACTCAACACAGAGGCGCACGTGGGAACACGCACGCCGCCTCTCGGACTTTGTGCTGAACGGATGGCGGGCGGTCCCACAAAGCCCACCACCCCCATGTCAAACTTTAGGGTGCCTGTAGGTCGTCTCGCGCCCTCCGGTGCCCGGCTCTGCGGTTGGGGAGAGGGTTTAAGCGCTCCCTCTCCCGCTCTGCCGTCTCCTTGATGGAAATCACTTCCTCACAGAAGGAGGCGACGGCGTTCCACGACCTCTCACTCCGAACCATAGACTGAACGGCCGGGAGCAAGAGGGCAACCGATCCGACTGCCGCGATCAACTCACGGCGCTGCGATGCTCATGCCCAGGCGGGGCAAACCGCCAAAGTGTGTAGCGCCGTGTCCTCAACAACGTCGCGGCAGTCGCCGCAGTGGTGACAACCGGGCGTCTCTTGCCGGCCTATGCGACACAGGAACTGGCCAAAACAACCGTGGCAGTCAATACCTGTGTCAGCCGGAAGGTAAGGGGGCCATACGGCCTCTCCAGCCACTCCTCAAACATGGGACTTACCGCCACGATCGTGGCGTGCCCGAGGTGATCACTTAACCCAATGAATCTGCCGTACAAAACCAAGTTATAAGTAGATACCCAAAAATGTACATAAATAACAACTATTTATTTTACTTTTTATATTCAATATAAACAAATCAATCATTCATACAATTCCTCTTGTTGTCTTTGCAAACAAGGAAATATTGGATAATCGAAATATCATACGGTAAACATACAAGCCAAAATATTTTGTTACTGTGAAAGATATATACATTTTAATGCAGTAAAACGTTACTAATACGAGCTTCGAGTCGTATGGATCCTCGTAAAATATTAAGGCGTATTAGATGTCCAGTTATAACCTATAAACCCGGCTAGACATGAAGCCGTCATTAATCAATTTATCATAACCTAACTTACGCTTAATAGGAAATGTATAAGACAAACTTTGGTCGCAGAAATTACCTTGTGTAATCCTTATGATATTCCCGGTCTTAAAAGCAAACAGTAACGTCGAATGGCCATAAAACGCTGTCCCTTGCGTAATAAAATGTAAGATGTTTGAATAATTTCTTTTTTTATTTCGTTTACTTGCCGCCCCCAGATGAAACGTTCTTGCATCAAATTACACGGCCACTTACAATTACTAATATCACCTTTATAGACAATCAGCTTTCTTTCAAAGTAAGTTTTCTGTTGGGTGTCTACTTACTTAAACTATTATTAGTAGCTATCATTATTACACTTCTGTTATAGAATATTGGGTTTTCTTTTTATTTATGTTTATATTGTATGTAAATTAGAATGAAATTATTTAGTTTATACTATATTACCATGTTTTTTTTTGTAACGTCTTCCTATCTATTATCCGATTGCTTATTGAGGTGATTCTCTTGTGTGTAAGTTATGTATTGGGTCTTGACCGCTAACAATATGATACGACCAAACATAAAAATGTTGTCAATATGAAAACTTGTGTCTTCTATCTCTTCACCTTTAAGCTTCTAGACACCTGTCCACGTGGTTATAAAATTTTAACGGTACCACTTATAATGATTGCAAAGACTATACAGCTTAATCTTCCATTAAAGGCTAGCGAGAATATTATCTGTGCCGTAACACTATCCATTGAAAATACCTGTATATATATATATATATACAGGTATTTTCAATGGATAGTGTATATATATATATATATATATATATATATATATATATATATATATCTACCCTTATTCTGTGCTGTATGAAGTCCAAAGCGCGGTTTGATGGCGTGGCGTGATGAACCTGTCAATTGTTGGAATACCGCATATAATTAAAAACCTATTGCGTCTCGCCGCCGTGACTCAATAGATTAAACAAGTCATATCTTACGGTTTGCTTTTGTTTCATTCAGAGTCGATCTGATAGAGTACTTTGATGTTAAATTAAGGTTTGTATTTGATGTAGGGTTCAACTCTATTTAATTTATTTTACAATAATCGTCCAATTTCAGGCCTTTATTATATTTTAACGGACAATATGAGCTGGCGATTTATGCTAGTTAAAGCTCCTGACAATGACATATTACCAAAAGCTATTGCACTACAGCTACGTTAATTGTGTGCTCTGTAAAATTATACTAGTACTAGTTTTTGCCCGCGACTTCGCTCGCGTAAATGTAGGTTAGGTTAGTAACAGTACTTTTTTCTGGATGAACGATACCCTATGTTCTATTCTGTACTCCTGACAATGTGTATGTGAAATTTCATGATGATCGGTCGAGTACTTTAGGCATGAAGGTGTAACAAAAATATAAACAAACTCACTTTCGCATTTATAATATTAGGTAGAATTATGAGGCTATGAATAATCACATTTGTTTGTCGTGACGTGACAGATGTGTCTGAGGCAAGGCAAGAGCAAGGCAAATATTATTATACCAAAAAGTCTTCTTGGATAATTTTAAGTCCTTACAATAGACGTCCGACGTTTCGACGACGACTTTCGCGGTCTACTAGTCGTATTATGACAGATTTTTATCAATTTCTTACGAGTACGAATCTATTAAGCAAGAGTCGAAACCCCGAACCTCAAATTTCATTATTAGTTTTACCCGAACCAAACAAATGAAATACTGTGGCAATGCGTTTTAAGTCTAATGTGTCGCTTGTGCATATACTCCGGTTTCTATTTTGAAATGCACTTCAAACTTTTGTTTTGTACCTGTGACGTTCAAAAATAAAGTCCGTTCATTCCCAGCTGTCCGTTTCATGTGGTTTAGTTCATCTGTTTTTGTCCATTCCACATATTCGCAAATAAACTTTTTACTCTCTTATATCTAGCAGCGGTCTAGTAGTTTTGCTAAAAGATTTGCTTAAAAATATGACTTTCTAAAGGTTGTATTTGCTGTATCCAAATAAACTATGCATTTGAATTTATTGACTTTTGAATGTATTGATTGCTTCGGTAACACAGCGGTATAGCGGTACAACTGCTATTCATAAGGCCTTGAGTTTAGTTCCAAGGTCGGTTAAAGTGTTTCTGAAATTCTAAGCAGTATCACGAAGTCGTTATTTGTGCCCGGTAGACGGCAATAGACTCACAAGTCACACCCTATTAGGTGGAATCTAAAAGTCACAGCACACATATCAACTCGGAAACGGATCGGCACCGTATCAACTCGAGCTGTGCAGTATTCTTTGTATGAAACTCCTTACTGCAACGCACACTAATCGGAAACGTAACGTAATCGCCTCGCCTCGCGGTCGGTGAGTCGTAAGCGCGGCGTCGCCTAGCCGTAGCCGAGTCGACGTACCGGATCCGCTTTCGTTACGTGTTTACGTTAGGTTGACGCCTGGTTTATGGCGAGGTGAAAAGCGATGTGGTTACGTTCCCTTTCCCAGATGATATGTGTGACCTTAAGACTAAAGCTGGCGAAATGTTGGTGTAATGCACCTTTACCTACTCCTTCAGGGACATAGGCGTTATACTACATAATATACCGTGTGAGTCTTTATAATGTGTACGTGTAGACTAATAATAAAAAGCCAAGGAATTAGTTTGGTTGAACGCGCTAATCTCAGAAACTACTGGTTCAAATTGAAAAAATCTATTATTATTGGATAGCCCATTTATCGAATAAGGCTATTGGCTATATAACATCTCGCTACGACCAATAGGAGCGGCGCATCAATGTAAAATGATGCAAAGACGGGGAAAATTATCTTATGTGAAGCAGATGAAGTTGCGGGGGTCAGCTAGTATTAACTTAAGGGAAACTATGCTTAATTTTATCAACAAAAACCTTACTTCAAAAATTAAAAAACATAAAATAAAATAAATATGGCATTTTTAAATGTATTGTTAGCTACTGTGACCCCTTGTAAATAAAACTGTTTAACTTTTAAACTAAATGATCTATCACGAAAAATAAACTTGATAATAATTATAGAAATAATTAGCCGTATTTATAAAATCTAAATTCGGAAATAAACTCTGCTCAATTGAAAATTACGATGACATTTTAACAAAATTCTGCATTTTATTTTGTAGAATTTAAAAAGAAGCGCTTACTGTATATCTATACAATGACAACACTTCCCATAAGTACTTGCGCTGCGTGCTTGCCCATGCAAAGTAATATATTTATATCGCAACGAGCACATCCCGAATAACAATAACATATACGAATTCAATTAAGCACATTACTAAAACAAATAGGTATAGGTAACAAAAGTTCACAAAGAACATTTACAGTACATTTGCAGAGCAAACAAACTGCACAGTGAGCAGCATAATTCAATTCCACATTAAAATTTAATACTCACTTTCTTAATTACATTGTGTCACTTGGATAAACTTATAAAGTTAAGTTACACGCGTCGCCTGCAGTTGCAGGTTCTATCTCTGTTACCGAATGCTAACGAGGACATTGTTTTCATCTGTTTCTTAGCAAGCTGACTGTTTTAATTTATATCAAAAGATGGCGATATTATACATTTTGATTACTTTATATCTAGATTTAAAGGTACCTTACATTTCGGGTACACGTTGTCATGGGTAAAGGGACATAAAGCACCTTTCATCCAGAAAAAAAAGTACCATTGTCGAGCGATAGACATTTATTCCTCCTAAACGGCTGGATCGATTTGAATGAATTTTTTTGTGTGTGTTCTAGTGGATTCCAGGATGGATTAGATTTGTTTTATTTTTTATTAATTTTTTTATTTTTTAGCCTGTACTGGACAACGTCTGTCAGGACAGCTAGTATATATATATATATATATACAGTCAATAATATTGTTGTTATTTAAAAATTTGTCGTGGAGATCCATCATTGGCCCTCTGTTGCATATTTTTACACTACTATGTATTTCAAAGCTGTTGGTCTTCCTAACAAATAAATAAACAATTATACTTTCAGTCGTCTATAGAACAAGTGGAGACGTAAACACAAATTAGTCTCTTAACGATAACAAAGGTTTGAAATAAGGCAAAAATCATTCAGTGAGTTAAATTACATGTATCAATTTATTTCCATTGGAGCCTTTCAATCACATAGGCATTTGTTCATTGAAAACCGCGTATAATTATTTGGTCATTAATTAAATTGTCTCGTTAATTAACATATTATACTGACGTTAATTAAAATTGTTCATAAGTTTCAAATAGTTGTAAATATTAAGTTTGGAATTAAACAACTTTATACGGATTTTGTCGCATTGTTTATTTTAATAAAACACTATTCTTACATAATTTTGAAACTTTAATCTACTACATTATTGTTAAACACTTTTACTGGTTACTGTTTAGTTCTATTAAATTTCGTTTCGGTTGCTTTCAGCAGCTGCTATGGTCATGATCTAAGTCTCCCCGTCGGGGAAAGGATAAAATTAAATCGAAGTAAAGATAATACCTGGTAAAAGTGTGTGTGTAGCAATAGTAGCTGAAGCTGCGGCAGGTAGTGCTTGTTCACGTAGAAACGCCCGGGTACGGTGGCGGGTGCAAGCGCGGTAGACGTGCCGAGTCGTGTTCACATTGACCGCCAGGCGTTTGCGCGAATGTGACGTGTTGGTTATAAAGATGCTAATGCACTAATAAACTCTTCTGTATTGAACGACATGATGAAACGTGCTGTCGTTTCTAGCGACAAGTTCAACTTACTTCTAGTTGAACTTACCTGACGTCGCGAGTGAATCGCGCGCTCCGCCGCTAGTTCGATGTGAACACACACAAACAACTCACGGTTTTGATATTGCCGCGAGCGCGCCGCACGCGTCGGTCGCTAGCTTGCCCACTACTTAGACCACACGTGCGTTTCGTACGTGAACACTTGGATATTACGTCCATATGTTTGATATTTCGTGACCGCGCCCGCCGCCGCGCCCGCGAATCAACGTGAACAAGCACGTAGACATTAATAGGCTCGCCCTTATAAACCGACCAAAAAACATTGTTGTCAAAATGTGAATGTAGCAGATACTTTATTATTGCTTATTACATACCAACGTGTGTTTACGCCTTGTTGTATATTTTATACTGCATTGGATCTTGGTAGATGTGTCACGCAAAAGTTCAAAAACGTAACGTTTTTTTCCATACGTGGCATATGCAATGTTTGTTCTTATAATATGCAGGAGTTAGTGTAGCAAGTAGGTTGCAAGGGTTACATGTGCAAGTGATTCGAGTAGGCTACATGAACCAGATAATCAAATTCATAACGTGACCCATTATTTTTGAAGTGATACTGATAATAGTTCGTATAATTGCGAAAATCTGCCAAGAACCAAAAACTATTTTTTATTCGATTTTATTTTTTTTAATGCCAGCTCCCGCACTCGTTAGTAATCCTGTGTCGCGGGGCTCTACAAACATTCGAACAACGGACACAAAAAACATCCAGACTCGGAACAACCATTTGTGAATCACACAAATTTTTGTCACCATGTGAGATTCGAACGGTAGTAGCAGTGGCGAAGCGACCACTTAAACCACTACGCCATCCGTGCAGTCAAGTAGTAGTTTCTCACGGTTCATTTATCGGGTCTCCCACTTAGGATCAGGGTACTACGGGGTCAGGCTAGCCCACCGCGCCTTGAAAGGCGTGTTCTTTCGGCCGCTAATTAGAGTGCGCGGTGCCTGACATTGAGGTTGGTCTCGTAGTGGCTATGTGGGTAGCCGCAGAGGCCGGCATGTTTGTTGTTCGGCAAGCACGTGGCGTTCGAGCGTCGGAATCATGCGCGGCTAGTGCGAACCAGTTGGTCGCGCGAGGCACGGAGTTGTCTTTAGCGAAGTGGCAACGTGGTTTCGCTGACACAACGCATCTTGGGTGCTTGCCTGCTCAGCAAGTAAGAGTCATAGCTAGAGTGACTTGGGCCACACCCGGCTTGTAGGCCTATTTGGGTAGGCGTATGGATGTACGTCGGGAAGTGAGCGTGCCTTGTACGGCTCCGGTACCATACTGGAGATATGCGAGGCGGCTTCTCCGTCGGCTTCAGCGAGGTTTTCGTAAGCAACTCCCAGAGTTGCGAGTGGTGAGCGGCTTTATTCCTCCGGTACCTATCTGGAGAATAAGTAGTGCCACTTGGGCCCGAGGTAGCTTGCTTACGAGAACCGGATCTCTGAGGTTAGGATGGAGAAATCGAGATTTGGGGACAAGTCATGTCTATAACTGGTCCCGAAAGGTGCTCTCAGGCACTGGATGGTACAGCGGTTCCATCTAATATAACCTTGACGGTTGGTGTAGGGGAACACTATATCATAAACTAGACTTGTCGTAGGGAGAGGGGATGTCTCTTATGAGCCACTTACATTTCATTCACACTTAGTTGTTACTGTTTCTCATATACGCACTCAAAACGTTACCGTGCTGAAACACCACGAATATTTCACTGTGTCTCAATATGGTTAATAATAAATTGCGTATTACTTAGATACTAGCGGTTGCCAGGTGGTCGAAATTCGACCATTATTTTTTAAAATTTTACGTTTTGTCTTTATTAAGATTTAATTGTCTATAAATATACCAAACTAACCCTTATAATCACATTTCATTTAGATTTCGCCAAGGCTATATAGGTTAATTTACCTATCTTTTTCAAACAAATTATTACTTACTTAACCATACTCTTTCATTGATGATATTCCTAAGCTTGCTACTTTGTTTTCCTTTTTTCATTATTACTTTTTAATTTAATTTATTTTATTTTATTTATTCATTCGATCTTACAAGCTAACAGATGTAACACCCAAAACTCTTACAAGATAACTCGTTCAAAAATTAAGTTAAAAGTATAACTAAACATGCTCATCACATATACATATTTATAAAATATCAAAATGTCATAGATTATAAATAGTAATAACAATAAATTAATAAATTACAATAATTAATTATAAATTTAAAAAATAAAATGTCAAATGTCAGCCCTATAAATTATAATATGTCATTTAGAATTATTCGAAATTTATTATAAAAATGTTCTAATCCATCGGCAAATAGGTCCAGTTCGTAGTGCTGAGCAAGTATGTCTCCAATAATGCGTAGTGCGCGGTTGGTAGGCGCGTTTCGCCCGCGCTCAGTGCGCGCGGCGGGCGGCTCCAGCAACCGTGGGCGGCGGCGCGGCGCTACCTGACCCTTCGAGTCCCTTGATATGTTCACGGGGACCAAAATACAGACTCGCTCTAGTATTCGGGGACTATCGATTTTATTACGAATTATTGACAGGTATTGTGTAACTTGAGACATAGCCCTTCTAAATTTTAATGATTCCATGTCCACCATACCCGAGACGAATAAAGAAGGGTATAGATATGGATAGTATCCGTACTGTTTCCTGTGGTTCCCTATCCATTAGCATAAAATTTTAAGACCTAATATAACTTAGCATAATGTTGTTTGGCATAATTATATTTTCGCATTATATAATTACGCATAACAGCTTACGCATAATTTTTTAAGCATAATTTCTCTAACCATAATAATGATTAAGCATAATATTGTAAAGCATAAATTTATTAAGCATAAAGTTCTAAACCATAACTTTTTTAAGCATAATATCCTAAAGCATAAATTGATGATGTGTTGAATGAGTTTCTGTCACGGCTCCGGCGGCCCCACGCGTGCTAATCATCGCAGACGGCTTTCGCTCACCACCGCAGCTTCGGCTTGTTGGCCGGCTTCGCCGGCCAGCCTCAGCCGCCTGCTCCTCAGCCCGCGGGCCGCCTCGCCCCTACACGCCTACGCGATTTTAAATAACACTCTAGGGGTAGGACAAACAAGACTACGTGAAGTCGGTTTTGCAGCAATTCGGTTCTGTGACTAACTTTTGTTGCACAGCATATTACAAGCAATTGCTAAAAATATACACCTAAAATAAATAATTAAGGACTACTATTTCAATCAGTTAACTTCTATCTGAGTTAACTTCTATTATGCTAAAAGTCTTTAGGCCTACTAACGTTATGCTAATAGTCATTAGGCCTACTAACGTTATGGGAATCAAATTTATGCCAAAACAAATTAGTCTTTAACATGATTATGCCAACATAAAATGTATGCCTAAAAAAAGTATGCCAAAGTATTATTATGCCAAAACAAATTGTGCCAAAATCGTTATGCCGAAGTATATTAGGACAAAAAACATTATGCGAAAAGGAGGGATCCCCAAATAACAGCACCATATTCAAGTTTACTGCGCACATAAGCATTGTATAGTAATTTTGCAACGCCTATGTTATTGAACTGTGATGCAGTCCTTATGACAAACCCTAACGTTTTGTGTGCTGACTTACAAATTTTGGTAATGTGCATGTGGAAGTCTAATTTACAATCTAATACTAATCCTAAATCCCTAATCTTATAATTTCTATCAAAAGGAGCGTCCGTCAAATTATAATTAATAATTAATAATACTTTTCTACTTACGAAGAATTGTACGACATTAGCCGAACAATAACGAAAATACTACGAACGCGATTTGACTGCGTGTGACACATGCATGGTTGTGTGCGTGTAGTGTTTGTTCATTAATTTAATGGATTTCTTACGTATATTTTATAAAATATTAGGATTCGCCACTCCTTCTCAATATAAACTTTAACTGCGCCAAATTTCATACTCTGCCGCCGGCACAATTTTCGTAAAAAGAGGAACAATTTTTTTGCTTCACGTATTAATATATAGTTAATTATTTAATAACATGAACTGTCAAGTATTAACTGTCAAGGTTGTGTGTATGTGTCGTGTTTTTTCATTAATTTAATGTATTTCTAATGCATATTTTATAAAAATATTAGGATTCACTCCTCCTTCTCCATATAAACTATAACTGAGCCAAATTTTATACTCCTGCGTCCGCGCAATTTTCGTAAAAAGGGGTATAAAGTTTTTGCTTCAAGTATTAATATATAGATATCCCATTTTTAATCAAGTACATTTTAAATCGTGTTTTATTCAAATACAAAAATATCTGGTCCTTAGATAACAAATATATTTATAGGTAAGCTTTAATATTGTTTTGTGATTCTAATATGAATCATCTGATAGGTTTCACTTCAATACCTTCTTTTCTTTACGTTCCGGAACTGAAATACGACAGAAATGAAATTAACAATGTTTTCCTGGACGAGTGTTGATTTCCCTTGAGCTTTTACATGATTTTGACCAAACACTGTTCTTAATTATCGTTTTATCTTTTACGAGAAGTGTCTGGTGTATGGATTTGCAACTTCATATTAATTTATATATCCAAATAATAGGGCCGTTTCTTTTCCTGTGTGGTTCAACCAATCAGTTGCTGTATTTCAATCAAAATAAAATTGTTGTTATATATGTATATTATAAGGTATTTATATTGAATTTAATTAGTTAGCTCCACAATGGAAATAGATAGTTTACTTATACAGATGCACCTTACGTTACGTTAGCTTATGTTATCAAAATACACTACATAACTCTTGATCACATCATGCAAAGAATAATAAATGAATAAAGTAAGTAATTATAATCGAATGATCTTTAGAAAGTAATGTAATGGAGAAAGACTTTCAGATCTTATATATAGCTTGCCTAAAAGTTGATAGATTAACATGTATTGTCCGAGTTTGGTTATAAGATAAATCACGGTGCTTAGTCATGAGCCCAGCGCCAAGTAGTCGTTCCAACTAGTTGTTTAATCTGCGAATTTAGGCAACCAGTGAGTCAGACAATTTTATAAGCTCCACCTATAATTGTTTTTGTTTTTAAATAAGTGATGAATAATCATAATTTCATGTATACGAAAAGGCTTTTTGTAAATAGTAAGTAGTAAACAATACAACAAAAAGAATTGTAAAATTTAGATCAATGATGATGTACAAATAAACAAATGAAATCTTTCTGTCGTGTAAATGATTAAAGCCAATTGTACTCATGACGTCACAAGATAACCATTCTATTGGAGATATCTATTTATTGTCTATAAACATTTATTCAGACTTTATATGACGTACCAAAAATATAAATCTGCATACATTTCAGAATGTGAATGAAAGTACCTACCGATTGAAGTTGAATATTCAGAGAGAAATGTTTACGAAATAGCGACCGCTGGAATTTATTGCTCTTTTATTTGTACCGCCGTCCAGCAATGACGTTTTTTATCAAAGTATAAAATTGTTCCAGTACAATCTATGGAACATTGCGCTTTGCAAATATGCGACTAATGTTTTAATTGGAGAACATGATACTGTAGCCGATGTATTAATTTGCAACTGTTTGCATTGAGCTGTGTGCTTACAAAAGACGGCGTAGTTTAATTAATAAAGCCCACAATGATTTTAATAACGAATGTAGCATCACGTATCTCTTAAAATCACAAAGCGTTTTAATAAGTTATAATATAGATAACTTGTTAATTTAATGACTTCATCATGTATAGCTTCGAAGTTCAATAACTACCTACATTATTTTATTATACATTGTTCCTCGAGTTTTAAGAATTATACATAGTCCTTGACGATCCATAAAATCTAGAAATTGGAATATCGTATCAAAAATGGGGTATTTTGTGAAAATGTATATTATTTATACAGAAAGTTGACATACATATTTCTAAGATACTTGAAAAACGTCTCAACTTTTAAACTGTATTATACAACAACAATCAAAATACGACCTTTAAAAATCGCTTAATAGAAAATTGTTCATCATATGATAGGTGACCTGATTTGAACCTTCCTCGGAATCAGCAAACACCTAAAGAGCTTCTTTTTTAAATTGTGTATTTTAAATAATCTCGGCTTTAGCTCACCGTAGTATTTACCACCAATACTTTACAATCCTAAATATGAATACACCTTACTGTCACATACTGTTTACATGAACCATAGCAAAGCAAATAATATATAAATACCTATAATCATTAGCGTAATTAATCATCCCTGCTCCAGTTAGGAGTAATAGCAAAGGAGAAAGTAATAAATTGGAGTGGGAGATAATATAATACGCGGTGCAAAGGTACAATATAATTTAAAAGCAAGAACACAGTTTAAAACAGTTGTCATTTTAAAAACGTAACGAAAACAAAGATCCTTTTGATTTGCCTTTTTTGACTACGGCTTAGTGTCCGCTGCTTCGTTCGTCCTATGATATTAGTTCCCGCTTAAGCGGTCGAACAGTCCGAACGACTGAATAAATTGATTTTGAGTTTTCCTGATTGAACATTCTTAGTAGCAGTATGTAACAAAGCTGACGGATTAGCGATGTGCTCAATACCTTTCTGAAAAAACACTTTGGAGATAAACACATAAACAGGCTTATATATAATGAGCTGTTTGTAAAAAAACATATCATCTGGTATTCTGACAAGCGCTCCCAATATTCTAAGTAGACAATTAATCATGTTAAGTCCTAAATTTTCAGATAGTTATAGAAAATTTACAAGACTACATATTGTACCCCGTAAAATCCATAGGATCGTATGTATACCTGTGTAAAAGTTTGTTATTTTTTCATCAGAACATGGTATATCTGTGTGGCAAGTTTCATCCAAATCCGCTCAACGGTTTATGCGGTATTCAAAAGCATATCTTCACATACGTTCACTTTTAAAATATAAGTAGGGTTTAACAAATATAGTCTATTTTACTGTCATTATTAAAATTACACAAATAGTTGAGTAAACCCAACTCTAAACAATATGTTTGCGGCAAGAAATACATTAGAATAACGTTATATTTTTTGCGTACGCATTGAACTCACATAATTATGTATGTGTGTTGTCTCTGTATATATAGTATAGTACTTCTTTTTTAAATATTGTCTATATTGAATTTGATTTTAATTTTATTAGTATTTTAAGTCTGCTACCAAGCAGACTTGCATACTGACTACATACTGATTGTAAGCTTCAAGCGCTGCCCTTTTGACAAGACTGTTTGCCTCTTGAATTATTATTATTACCTGTACCAGGGTAAAGGTACGGTTTATGCAATACAAAGATAAAATAATTAAGACAGACGTAAGCAAGCCGTACCTTACCGTAAAGAGAAGGAAACAAGAACGGCTATAATAATCTTCAATAGGAACGTAATCTACTTAGCGATTGAAATTGACAGAATGGTGGCGCCAACTAGTTAGGGACCAGCATAGGATGGGCTTATTTAATACAGGATGAGAGTGGGCAAGAAGGAGAGGAATATCAATAGTAAGGTCGCGGTAGATTGTGCAGCAATCGTGACATCGTAGGCTCGAAAACCCACGTCCTTACGCACCATTTGTACTACTTACTGTAATAGAATTTATTTATAAATGTATAGGTGTAGCTTTAGAACCTCCTCGCAGATTTATTTAAAAAGTTGTCGATGCCTTTGTCCTATTTTCTAGTTTTGCATCTTGAAGATACCAAATTGCATCAAAATTGGATCAGCGCTTTCGCTGTAAAAACATTACAATCTAATAGACAAAATGTAATAAACTCGAAAATGTCTTTTGAATTAAATGTAAATAATATAATTACTACCTTTTTTATGGTTACTACTGATGGCAAAAAATTAATTTAACCAAAATTTTTTTATAAAGATGTTAATCTGTGTACCTACACAGGTTACAACTTTTGCTACGATTTGAATACGTACTACAAAGAATATTATGCCATTCTATCCAATTTTTGATAGACAATGTGTTTAAATTTTTGCCGACATATGCCGATATTCCAACAGATACACAGGAAAGCAGCTAAATTCTAATGAGCACCATTGTTGTGGCGATTACGCGAATATACTGTCTAAATAACCGCTCGAAATGTAGGATGATTTTTAACTTCCACCCATTAAATGTTCAATGAGAGGGTTCCTGTAAGTATCGAATTTGTTTGTAAAATTGATCTTTAAACCCCGGCGATTAAAAATGTATAATAATGTCCGTTATTTTCTTTTTTACATAGATAAGTACTTATGTATTTATGTATATAAAAATCGTGAAACTATGCTCACGTCTATATCACCGATGGGTGGGTGGATAGAAGAGGCAGAGGTGAATTAATACACCTATATTTCGCCATAGATGGTTTAAGATCTTACTTAACAGTAGGCTACCCTATTGCCGTTCATCGGCTACAGTTCTTAATTACTTGGCACCGACGTCGCATTAATAAGACTCGATTGGAAACTTAGTAAAGACAAGGTAATTTTTATTGCCTGCTTTTTGTGTTTTCGAAGTCGGATTATATTTTCTGTTCAAATTACCCATATTTGAATTATTTGTTATTATGCTGTAGTATGAAAAAAGCTTTGAAATACGACATGTGACTCGAGCATTTATTGTATATTTGATTGCGGAATATGTATTGTTGATTGCGGAATGCGACGTAAACAAGTAACGTCACAAATCGTCCGATCGAGAAAGTTATAAAAGCACGCTCAGCGCGCAATGACTCACTTTACGCTGCCCCGGCTTGGTTGGCTCTCACCTCTGAGACGAACCGCCACCGATTGCGTGCGCAGTAGTCGCTTGCGTTTTGCACAATCACCGATGCTCCTCGCTTCGTGCGGAACAGGACGATCTCCAGGGACCTGTGCATGGACAGCTTGGACGACTTGGTGAGACGCCTGAGCACCAGCCTGTTCGTGCGCGCCGACGAATCGCACGCCCGCCATCTGCAGGAGCTTGCGCCCTACCATTGGCGATCGCCGGACAGGATGACCCTGCTGCGAGATCTCATCTCCGTGGTACCCCCACCGGACCCACATCAACGCCCCCACTGATGCTCGCTGACGGGCGCTCCCTGGGAAACCCTTCCTGAGGAGCTCAACCTCGCCAAGCGGATTAAGGACCCATCGGACACGACCCGAGCGCTACTAGCACGCTAATCGCCCGCGAGGACTCACCCTTGCGGGCTGGACCTCGCTAGCTGCGCTACCCACCGGCTCTTACGACCCGGACTGACCAACGGGCCCACACGGGCCCACTCCAGTGACCCGTCTGTATTAGCAGGCGCCGACGACGATCACCATCAAGACAGATCCACGGCCTGGTCTGGTTACCCCGAGACCCCGTAGGAGTCTTTGAGGAGAACCACTGATGATGACTCACTTTGACATCAAGCGGCAGACAGAACGGACGTGCTGTGTCATCGCTGTTGGGTGATATCAATTATCTCTTACTTTACTTGTTAATTCATTTTTTGAATTATTTCAATGATTATTTAAAGGTGAAAGTGCATCTATTATTTTTTAAGCTGTTTCACTTCTGATTCCTAACAGTATCTATCATAAGAGAAGCTGAAACTCGATGATGTCCTTATCGTCTGGAAATAGAAAATGTGGTAAACTATTTACATCTTTTATTAACTGAAAAAGCTATTACAGGTTTTTATTTTAGTAGTGCCTTGTTCATTTCTCAAATGTAAAGTTGCTGTACAAATTGAGCCCCGCTGGGTTAGATTCGTATTATTGTGCTAAGTAAGTACTGACTCGCACATTAGAAAAACCTAATGTCTAGCTTCTAGTATAGCAAAGGTTAGCATACAAAAAACCCCAACGCTTTGCTACAAACATTCTTTTAAAAAACTCTAGTAGTGACAAATGAACAGGCTTACTTATAATAGACCCATAGTTATGATTTACTTTGTACGAATACAAATACAAAACTGCATATTTTATTTGCATGTTTTCGAGTTCATTGTTAAAAATATGGAGCCATTCAAAGCAACTTGTTGATATTAAGCCGCGGGAAAATATTGCTGTAGACCTTTTGTTTTGCTCCCATTGTAGCCCTGTGCTTCAAAGTGATTCGGAAATATATGAACGAATGCGCACCAGAAACTGACATAATTTTCAACCACAAAATGTATTTTCTTACTTTGGTTATGACAGGCGTTCTATAAAAGGGCATTCAAATTTTAAAACTGGATTTATTATGCAGTATGCTGAATGTTATTGGTCAGATAAAGTAAGTCTAAGCGTATAAAGTTTTAAGTGAATTACAGGGTTTCGTGAAATATTTCATGCCATGTTTTTCGCTAAAAATCTAATCAATCTCGATAGATTGCCTTTTTATATTTTGTATGAGTAGTTCCACTGGGTAGTAGTTCAACTATCTCAAACGAAAGGATTAGACTCGCTCCCCATTGCGAGTTCTGTAACATATTATACTAAAAAAATGATTTTTGTATTTAAAATTTTTTAGACTCGCGATTTGTACACATACTTAATATAATGTTAGACAACGGGTCTTACTCGCGATAAAGTATTTAAAAGGTTGAGCTCACATCAGTCAACTCGTGACCACGGTCGATGCAAGTCGGTCGAAACGTCGGGCAATCAATAGGTATTTATTACCTTTTAAATACTTTATCGCGGGTAAGACCCGTTGTCTAATATTATATTTTTGTATTTGTTTTTTTTTAATATTTGTTTTTTTATAAAGGTAACACCCACACTGGGAGGACTTTACAAACATTCAAAAACCGGCCACAAGGAGGGTGTCTGTATTTTTAATGTTGTTGACTCAGAACAACTATTTGTGAATCACATTAGATTTTGCCCCGCGTGGGACTTGAGCCTACAACACTCAGCGCAATGGCAGTAACGAGCCAGCAGCAAAAGCAACCACTTAAACTACAACGCCATTTGTGCAGTCAAACTAAGTTTAAATATGTATGCCATGCCTAACGCACCAAAAGAATTCAATATGATGATGATGATGACTATGGTATATTAATTATATAAGATTACTATGCATTATTTTGATAATTTATTTATTTATTTATTTATTTATTTAAACACACATAAATGCTATCTTTACAGGTACTTAACCTAATGCAATAGCCTATGTAATTCTATATTAAAAAACAAACAAAAACAAAAATGGTAACTAATCTAAACAAATTGCACAGTAAGCAGCTTGTGTGAATTCATTCAGCGTACACGAAAAGAGATCAATTTTGTGAGCCAACGTGTTGAGCGCCCGCAGCGCACGCGTGAGCGGCGCGCGCTGCAGCAGGCAGGTGCGTGCGCGTGGCACCACCAGCAGCTCCGGCCGCCGCCGCCGTCCCACGTACTCGTCCGGGACGTATAGCCTGAGCACCTCCAACACGTTCGGATTGTGTATTTTGCCTCGCATTACTTTGAATACGTAGACGCTGAGAGCGACCTCCCTTCTCACTTCTAGCCGATAATACCCTACCATACCCAGAACAAATAGAGTAGGGTAAAGGAGTGGATAGCCCGGATATATCCCATATTGCTTCGAATACACGAATCTAACAAATTTGTTCTGGATACGTTCCAGCATCAGCCTGTACTTCTCCTCGTGTGGTGACCATATTACGGCATTGCATTCCAGGTGACTCTTCATGAGAGCCTCGTAAAGGGCTTTCAAAGCGCCTATGTTTGTGAAGCTGTTCGCTTGGCGTAATATTAGTCCCAGATTCCGGTAAGCTTTCTTGCACACTTCAGTGACCTGCTGACGAAACTGTAGATCAGCAGTGAAGTGTACGCCTAAATCCCGTATCTCTGTCACCCGTCGTACCGGCGTCCCGTCCATAAGGTATTGGTAATGGCGCGGGGTTCACGCACGAGTGAAGGACATTACGGAACACTTGGTCACATTAAAATAAAGCCTATTTTTAAAGCTCCAACTTACTATACTATCAATATCCTGCTGTAGTATGGCGTGGTCTGCGTTATGTTCAATTTTGTGAACCAGTTTAAGGTCATCCGCGAAAAGTAAAGGCGTAGACTTGCTGGCTACCTTCGGCAAGTCGTTGACTGTCAAAATGAACAAAAGAGGCCCTAAATTGCTCCCCTGACTCACCCCAGATCTTGTCGGGTAGGGATCCGAAAGATGTCCACCACAGTCGACATATTGACATCTGTCCCGGAAATAACAGGTGAAGAATTTTAATGTGTGGGGGGTGCACCCCATACCGGCCAGCTTGGCCAGTAATATGTCAAGGTCCACTGTGTCGAACGCCCTTCGGAAATCAAAGTAAGCGACGTCCACCTGCAGTCCAGCATCTACAATGGGTACCAGACGTGTCATCAGATCCAGCAGGTTCCCAGTCGTCCCCCGCCCAGGCCGGAACCCATGCTGAGCGTCAGACAACTGAGCGCTCACCTGCGGATAAAGACAACCGTGGATGGCCGCCTCGAATACCTTCGCCGGAGTACTCAAAATCGCTACAGGTCTGTAGTCAGTGTGCTCCGAGCCTCCACTGCTTTTCGGTACTGGCACCACACGAGTGAGTTTCCAGTGTTCCGGGAACGTCGCAGTCTCAATACAGATGTTAAATAAATGAAGCAACGGCTCAACTAACACTGCCCTGCAGTCCCTAAACAAAAACGCTGGTATCCCGTCGGGCCCCGCCGAGCGCTTGGACGGACAGCGTGCGAGCGCGCGGCGCACGTCGTCGGCGCGGAGACGCTCAAGATGAACGCGCGCACCCGGCGCCTCCGACGCGCACCCCGCGTCAGCGCTGGCCGCCTCCACGCTCAGCGTGGCCGGCGCCCGGTTGTACACAGACTCGAAGTACCGGGCGAACTCTCCCGCACACTCGAACTCTGACAGTACTTTACCGTCCTTTATTATTTTGCGATTGGACGTGTTGCCGGCTTTGGATCTAATGAAATTCCAAAATGCTCGCGGTTCTTTCGCTAGGTGACTCTGGACGCGGTTCCGGTACTCGTCGTGAGCTCGGGCGGTCTCGAGTTTAACCCTCACCTTGCACCGAGAAAACGCTTCATAGTCCTCCCTCGCCCTACTAGATTTGTACCTTTTATGTAGCGAATATTTAAGCCGTATGTCCCTAATGATCGCACTCGTATACCATACCGGGTATACGTACCTATTGCTCCTCAAACTGGTATTTTTTAGGGGAACACACATACTGAAGACCTCATATATTTTATTATAAAATAAACTTAATGTAACGTCCGGCTCCGTACAACAGTATAAATCGGTCCAATCGATTTCACTCAATGATTGATATAAAATATTAAAATCAGTTTTATTAAAATTCCATTTTTCGCGGCATATCGATTGCGCATACGGGTGTCGCACGTTCGGCTCAGAAGTATAGAGGGGCGCGGAGGGGTCGCGGGGCGCAGGGCGGGCGGCGAGCGCGAGGCGCACGTGCAGTTGTGTGTGTTATAATATAGTTACGAATCAGCGATTAGACTAAGATATTAGGGAATATTTTTTTTATACAACTAAGTTGGCAGATAAGCATACAGACCACCTGATTTTAAGTGATCACCGTAGCCTATGGACGTCTGCAACACCAGAGGCATCACTTGTGCGTTGCCGACCCTTTAGGAAAGGAAGTGGGAAAGAGAAGGAGCGGGAAGTGGGAAAGAGGATGGTTGGGCCTCCGGCACTCTTACTCACCGAACGAAACACAACAGTAGGAATACTGCTACTTCACGTCAGTATTCTGGGAGAGGGTAGTCCTTCCCCGGTCGAGCCGGCAGTCATGCTGAAATCAGCGAGGCTTATTTACTTTAATATGTAAGGAAACATTTAAAATTAACGAATGCGTTGAAAGGTAAACATTCCATTATAAAACATGTTTTATTAACATAACAGAGGTAATTATTACGTACGGATTAAATTAAACTTTTCTTAAGTACATGCTCATACCGAAAATCGTAACATAAACGTTGGCTTTACTTAGAACTTGTTCAACGGTTGGCAGAAAATGAATGTTTAATGAGCCCCGGTACAAACCGTATTGTATGTACCCCTCAAACCAACAAACCGCGTTTACTTACGTTTATATAAAATTCATATCTTTATTCATCACAAAAAAACTCCGAGTAAATACTGAAGCAATCAACAAAATATGAAGATTAATGATTCAGTGTTACGCCGACTCATAAACTTTACCACTGCCCATCAAAGCCATGACAATTTAAAAAAGTTGCCATGAGCATCTACACTTTTACCTATAAATAAAATCTGACTACGACCTCGAAATAACTTTACAAACTTGGCAAGCTTGGAAGTCAGAAACATCGAATAAGGCGGTCGGCGTCTGATAATCAGAACATTTTAGCGCTTCCCTACAAGTTTAAGTTCGTCTTTTATCTTGTTCACAGTTCGCAAAGCTTATAACAGTACCTAATGTTGATACGTTCATGTTATATGTTTCGTTCTCGGCGTGAATCGCCTTCGACTTGGCACTAAAATAAATTTAGGACCAATAAAACGCACAATGGCTTTGATTTCCTTTTATTATGTCTACCACGCGCGTCATCTCACTCTCTTTAGACGCAAGTATCTAATTGTGATCTGCAAGCAAATCAAAGTTTCATTTTAAAATGCCTAGCTAGCTTGTTTCTTTCAGAAAAGACGACTCCCGTACTAGGAGTAATCACCATATCGCAATGGATTTTACAAACATTCAAACAACGGACACAAAGAACATCCAGACAAGGAACAACCATTTATAGATCACAGAATTGTTTGTGCCGAGTGGGATTCAAACCCACATTACTCGACTCGGTGCAGCGGTACTGGCAAGGCAACCACTTAATCCAATACGCCATCTGTGCAGTCAATACATATCATGTAAACGCTACGCTGGTTTCTACGAATGACTAACTAATTTCAAAGGAATTTATTGAATTGTTTATTTTTAAACTCTCTTTGATTAAGGACGTGTTCGGTGACACGAAGTCCGGCGCTAACAGCAAGCCAGTGAACTAATATTGTTTTCCAAAGTTTGCACCACAACATTACCCGAAGGAAACTTAAGAATAGAGAGTCTTGTTTACGCGATGCCCATCTAGCTTTACTGTGTTTGGAGAGTTATACTCAGTTATAGCGTATTACGAGTTTTGCATTATTTTACTGCGTATTTTTTTATTTTACAGCTGGCATATGCTCCATGGTCGCGTTAATACCCGTTACGTATTATATACATGGTATATGCTTGTTGATTTGCTATGGCAATTATGAAAGTACTATGTACCTATTAATATTAACAAATTCTAGCCTATTTCAAAGTTTTAAGCAACGGCAAGCACTGCCAAAATAAGTAGCATTAGCAGCTTATTTTGGCAGTGCTTGCTGCATTATGACAATTTATTACATACATTTTCAATTAGAAGGTGCTGTATTTGGTGCTGTATTAGGAGCTGTCCTGTATTTATAATTACTTTTGGATATGTTTGCCATTTTAATTAAGATTCAGCCAGAATTTGAATTATAATAGCAGATTTATTTTAGTTCTAAATATATCACTCGGGAACAGTAGGTACTGTTTTATAATATATATATCAATTGAATAAGCACACCTACATATATCACCAAATCTTGAAAAGCTTTTTTATTTCTAAATAAATACTAACAGCACAGGTAATAGGTATGCATAGCATGGTATAAATTTTCTCTGTATGAACCCTATGTCCCTGACAACGTATATGCGAAATTTTATGATGATCGGTCACGTAGTAAAGACTTGAAAACGTAACAAACGAATAAACGCCCTCTTTTATAATATAAGTTAGGATTAAACGATTACATAAATGAAACCCGACTTTTTATTTAAACAATCGTCTATTTATTGCCAAAAATATTCAATTCCTGAGATTAATATTAGTTAATTTTAACGAACTGCATCAGGTAGAATACTAGGATATCCTTTCACATAGTTGATACGCTAGAAATAAGTAATTTATCAAGCTTCAAGATGACAAGTAGGTAATTCGGTTAACCAGCAAACATCCAAGCAATAAATCTTCTACTTACAATATTATGGCTGACTCACACGTCACAGGCGAAGGAGCACGAGAAAATAATAAATTATTTAAGAAAAATCCACTGTGACTGAGCACATTAATCTATTACGATGTTATTGACATGTATCCCAAAGCAAATTAACCGACAAGAATGAGTGATTGAATGGTATTCTCAATCACTTAAACAAATTTGTTTATAACATAATGTATTTCTCATATTTGTAGTCGTATACCGATATAAATACAAGCAGATTTTCTAACAAAATAAACAAATTTTAACCAATGTATCTCTTTTTACCAACAGACGATAGACCATTTTGAACATTAATAAATTAGAATATTCAGAGCCAAGAAAATTACAAAACCAAGCATCTCTAGCGTTTCAAAGGTTATAATTGCTCACTTTAATCGTTAAGGCAAATAATACTAACCTATAAAGCAAAGTTTTAAAGCAAATATTACATAGAAACCTACTTATTTGAGATTTGTTGGCAACTTTTTCGCACATTTGCCTAGCCTACGAATCCTTATCCAATTAACATGGTTGTGAAGCCCTCCTCTCTAAATCTGAAAATAAATATACATTTAGTATAAAAAAAGAGCAAATAATATGATATTAAAATAAAAATTATACTAAAAAATTAAACAGATTTTGAGCGACAGTTCTAAATGAATACTAAGAAAGGTCTAACAAGTTGCAAAAGAAATTAATTATTTGACAATGTCTGAGGGACCTTATTAAAGAAATGTTAACGCTAAGTCGCTTACTTAATTATTCGAAACAAAGAGAGAATTTGTATAATGAAAATTAAATATACATAACTTACGGTGAACACGAAACAGGAGAGCAAATAAGATTTTCCCTTTATAGGAGTATTTATATTTAAGCGTCTTTTTGGTTTCTTAATACACCAAGCTGACATTCCTGATATAATTATCAAAATTTGCAGGAATCATTATTTTTCATTGTTGTTGTCTAATACCTTTTCAGAAATGCATATAAATAAATAAATAAATAAATAAATAAATATTCTACCACATACACACAACACCATCTAGCCCAAACTAAGCAGAGCTTGTACTATGGGTACTAGACAATGGATAAACATACATATATACTTTTTTTTTTTTTTTTTGTAAATACATACATATTATACATAGAAACACCCAGACCAAGACAAACATCCATGTTCATGCACACAAATGTTTGACTTGTGCGGGAATCGAACCCGCGACCTCAGGCGTAGCAGTCGGTTACACTAACCATTACGCCATCGAGGCCGACAACACATAGGTAGGAAGACCTTCTTCGACACACACATCGCTTTCGGATCGATGGATCGATAAGGTTTATTTACTGGTTTAATCATGAGTGGGTCAGGTCATTCAGACAAGTAATTTCCTCTCTACGTCTCTTCTTAGTCTTACTTCTCCTATAAATTGCTTTTGTAACGTCTGTAAAAGATAAGAATGTTCATGACCAGCGGTTACCACTTACAACAGCGATAACAAAAAGTCCGTTTATTTTTAAGTATCCTTATTATATTTCTATATCTAATGATAGATATCAAACATTAGAAAAGCCAAAGTTGATTTATGTGTCCTCTTATACAAAAAACTAGGCCATCATAATTTTTGCTACAGAAAACATATAAAAATAAAATACGCTTTTGATGCTGTATGTCTTTTAAATCTCAGTTTAGCATAGGTAATTAGATGCTACAGATTACCATTTTAGGTTAGTATAATTATTCTACTCAGCTCAGCTACCGTTAAGAGTCCTCGTAGAGTTACCCTCTAACAATGATGAGTTAATAGGGTATGAGAAGCGTTTTATTTGTAAAATAATACGGTTCAACATTTTGGCCTGGTGTTTACTTCGCACCGAATACCTTAGTTCTTATTTGTATCAAAATAATAAATTTATAAAAGCTGTATAAAAATGGGTTTTTATAATAGTTAATGATGGATACGTAGACGTGTTTCGAATTACCAAAATATCACTAACACTGAAATTAAACTACTATATACGGATTTTATCGCGTTGTTTATTTATCACTGTATTACAAAATTTTGAAAATATTACACTACTACTACTATTGATTTTATTTGACTAATTTATAAGCTAATAAAATTATTTAAACTATTAAATCTATTATCTATTATTAAATATATTATCGTATATAGTAGTTTAATTTCAATGAATAACATTCGCGTAAACAGAAGACAATATTATATTACTAACACCTTACACCGGATCGTAAAAGTGCTACATTGATGACATTTGCGCCGCATAAAGGAAAATATTTTGGTGAATAAATATTGCCTGCAAATACATTTCAGAATTAATCCGATACCGGTTATTCTGCTTGTCAATACCAGACATTTTGTTTATAAGTATTAATGTTATTTATAAAACAGTTCCTGGTAATTCTGTAACAATATAATATTACACAGTAGTGCGGTATACTCCGATATAATCCATTGGCAGGTATTACGTGACTGGCTTATAAGTTTTTTCTTAGGGACGTCAACATAGACAACTTTATAAACAGTCATTAATTAGTTGTCTATATACCTACAGTAAATGATTAAGGCTGCACAGGTGGCAAATGGTATAACTAGTCGTTACTATAAATACAGAGTATTCAATCGCCACACTCAAATTAACTATCATTACGGAGATAGCCTGAGCCTTGCTGTACTTTGTTTCAATTAATCCAAGTTATAAAGATCGCCGCGATACCATGATTATTTTCTAGAATGTGAGATGCTATTAATGAAAATGGTGCCTGAACAGTCTTATAGCATTGCCTTTGACTTAAGTGCGACCGTTTTGAGTCCAGTAATGTCGTCAAAATGTTGTAAAGAATAAAAGTAATCATAACCACAAGATTATATTGCTCCAACCTAAGGATATTCTGCTCAGTTAAACGTTAAACCGAGATGATGAGCCGTTAATACACCTCCATTTTTATTTTATTCCTTGCTCGGCCAATGAGAAAATATAGGACGCCTTTTGTTGGAACGCGCTTTTCCTTTTGAACGAATGCCTGAATATTTTTCTGTCTTCAATCAACATTGTAAATTGTAATAAAATTGCGCTTAGGAATAAAAGTCACAATTGGTATTTTTCAATCAGCCAATAACAGCTCAGTTCTATATTTTCTGTAAATTCCATTTGTTTGTATGTTTAGACAAATAGTATGCTATTTTAGTTCATTTTCAATACTCAATACATTTATTGCACTCCACAAGTTAAATAGATGTTACAATGGTATAATATAAGAAACATGTGTGGGCCTTGTCGGCACGGCAAGATGTAGGAGAGAGGAGGAAGTTTTACATATTTTACTATTTAACTATTTTACTTATGATTGATATTTATTGACTATTATGATATATAGGTAATTTTATTAAGGTGCGCTTACTATAGTTAGATAGATATATTACTATAATTATTTTTATTATATGGTATTATATTATATAATTAATATTATATTATTTTATTTATATGTTTTAATATTTTTATTAATTATATATTATTGTAGATTATCATTATTATCAAAGTTTGTAAAAAAGAAAAGGAATTAAATGTCCCAGATATTATTATTATAAATGTATGTCATGTTTGTTTATATATTATGTATTTATTTGTATTTATGTTATTATTAGGTATATTATTATAAGTAATTATTTAAATTTCCATTTATTATGTTTCATATACATTTATCATTTAGGTATTCATTTATATGGTAGTAACATTTAGTTAATAGAAAGTATTTTAATTTTTTTATAAATACCTATACTGTCTTTAATTTCATTTTTTATTTGCGGGGTTAGCTTATTATATATTTTTATCGACATGACATGTGGACTAGATGAGTGCATTTTAAGACGGGAGCTTGGTAGGTTTAATCTATTTTTATGTCTTAGTCTCTAGTTTTTGTCTTCTCGTGTTGTATAGAAACTTTGGTGACTTCTAACAAACTTACATATTTCTAAAATGTATAGGCTAGGTAGCGTTAATATTTTGTGTTCTATAAAGTGTGGCTTACAGCTATCAGTATCTTCTATGTGTACAAGAATTCGTATAAGTTTCTTTTGAAGGGTAAAAAGTGATGGCGCCTCTGTGCTGTTTCCCCATAGGATAATGCCATAGCTGAGCCAAGCGTAAGCATAGGCGTAATAGGTGACGAGTGCGGTTTGGATATCTGTGGATTTTTTTACTTCGCGGAGAGCATATGAAAACTTAGCTAATTTTGATTTAATTTTATTTATATGAGATTTCCAATTTATATGGGTGTCTATGTTTAAGCCTAATAAGGTAAAGTTGCTAACTACTTCTAACTTTTGATCATGGAACGCAAAATTTATATTTATAATGGCGCTTTTTGAGGCGGATGGAAAGTTATCAATTTGGTTTTGGAATAGTTTATTTCTAAGTTATGTAGGTTCATCCAGGATTTTATATTGTTTAAGAGAGTATCAAGTTGGTTATTTAAATTTATATTGTTCCGGCATGATACCAATAGGGAGATGTCGTCCGCGAATAAAACGCAGGGATCGTGTGTATTTTTCGACAAGTCATTAATATACAGCAGGAATAGTAGACATCCGATGACGCTACCCTGTGGGATGGAGGCGTTGATAATTTCCTTGTCAGAACGTATACATTGGATTTCTTTGGTATTGTTATTAAAAAATTCAATTTCCACTGTGTGCTCTCGGCTTAATAAATAAGATGCGAACCATTCATGCACTTTTCCTCTGACACCTATTCCATGTAGTTTATTTAATAAAATGTTATATTTAACTTTGTCGTAGGCTTTAGTCATATCTAACAGTATACCTATTGCGTATTCCCTGTTGTTTAAAATATTAAGCGCTTCCTATATGTATTTCTATACTGCTAGAGTAGTTGACCGACTTTTATATATTTATAGATATTTCTCACAGAAAGAGTAAACTCGTACGCGCATGGCTTTTTCAAATATTTTTGAAGCTGTTGACAAGAGGGCTATAGGACGGTAGTTATTAGGGTCTGACTTTAAATTTTTTTTATGGATAGGTTTGATAATAGCTTGTTTCAACATGTCGGGGAACGTTCTTTCTTCAAAGGATTGGTTTATTAACAGATAGAATGGAAGAGTCAGTACGCCTGCACACTGTTTGATTAGAAATGTGTGTTTCTGTATGCGAAGAATGTCAAATGATGAACAAGATGATCCTCAGTATGTTTAAAATAATAAACTACCATTATTATTCATTGCCAAAACAACTCATGTTTCAAGACGTTGTTTCTAAACGAGATTTTGTTTTTATAATTTTATAATAATAGACTTTTATTTGACTGACTGATATTGTCTGACTGATCCAAAATGCGTATTGATTGTATAAATTATGGCCTGCCCAAGCCTTATTTACCAGAGACCGTATTTATAAAACAGCTGTTGCGGATCGGAAAGAGGTTTAACATATACGTTATACAGGACAGGTCAGGCAGGATCCGACACGGCTGAAGAGAGATCAGGCGCAGGATCGTGCTCTGCGAGAAAAGATTTGGGGATACAACAATACCACGAATATCCGAACTCCGGACTGCTATCGAGATTGTCTTGGTAGAAAACCCGTAAAACTATACCCAACGTAATAATCAACCCCTAAACCTGATGCATAGTAGTCACAAGCGCATCAATATTTTCAAACCCCACCAGCTATAATTAATCGGAGATTTTCCTCAATAATAACTTTCATAAATTCCAACTAAATACATATTGACTTAACTGCCTTATCGAACAAAAGACTGTACAGACTGAACTCTGTCATTTTAATTCACAATCTAAACATTTGCCGTGGGGTACAGAGAGGTACACCTGTTGCGACTAATTAGCGCTGTTTACAAAGCGCTTGCCGTCTACCTGATAACTAGTTGAGCAAGTTGTTTTATACGATTTCTGATTGCTTTCGAAGTATTATCCAGATGCGGAGCCCTTCCAAGGTGCTATTAAGGAGTTGTATAAACAAAGATTATAAAGCACAACATAAACTCACTATCTACACCTACATTGCGCTAGCTATGTTTTAACCTGTGGATTTAACCCACGCATTATTTAGGGACTAAAGGAGTAGAAAAGCAATTCAAATGCAGGTTATATTGATATCAAAATAATACGTCGTATCGATACGTCAATATTGATCGTCATCTCTACGTCTTGCGTGCATATACTTCAGACAAAACAAAGTCAAAATTGATAAAAACTGCGTTAGGACACTTCTTCTGATAACGGGTGCGAAAACGTCTTTACAGTCATATTTTGCGGTGGTATTTCAAATTGTTCTTAACACCAGCTGATTTTTTTAAAGACTAACAACAATTGTCGTAAAAATAGCAGAAACAGTGTAGTAATATATCGCAATATACCACGACTCCGGACTCCAAGCTCTGATACACAAACGCGGGGACACACGTAATTTGAGATACTTGTACCGATTGTACGCATTGTGTAAACGACGCGAGCCACCCGCGCAAGTAACTTGTATAATCAACTTGCGTATATAGGGCGTGAGTAACTAGTGCATTTAATCCGCGCCAGCTACTGCCGTCGCCTATAAGCACGTTCAACAGTTGATGTTCTATAGCAAGTAAGAGCATGGCTTGAGTTTCTAAATTGCATGAGGAAAATGTATCCCTATATCATCTCTTGTAAGCTTGCGTTTACCGTTAAGAATGTTTACTATGAGTAGTAATATATGTATACGATTTACGACTTACAATGTAGGGTTGAATATGAATATTATATATATGTCAATATAATGAGTTACTATGTTTTTGTCTGAAACATTCATTACTTGTATTGATAAATTGATGTTGCCAAGTGCATTGTAGTGTGTAGTGATAGTAGAAGTAATCTACCTATCATTAAAGGGTTAGGTTAGATGAACAGCATCACTACTGAGGGTAAACATTTCTGAGGGTTATATTCCTAAGTTAGTATTCCGGGAATGGACTTGATGGACGGACGGATTGGATGTATAAATATATAATCTTGGTATGGTGTTTCGTAAGTTACCTGAATATCGAGTGTATTACATCTAATTCTATGGAATTGCCGTTAATCCAACATCAAATTTTGTAATTACTATAATTTGGTGTTTGAATTTGATAATTGAATGACGGTTGCTGATTTTGACCATTTAAAACAAAAATTACCGTTCTAATGCAATTATACATGTAAAAGACCACCAAAATCGAAAATATTGATGGAATAGTTTTTTATGAAAAACACATAAAGATAACGAATTAATCTTCTTTATGCGAAACCTATAAAATTCATATGTAAAGTCACCCAATATAATAGATATGTTACTTCAAATGTGTATGGCTTTATAATGGTTGGTATCAATTTGATCAATTTGTAACCATATATATACCAAATTTATGCATACAGTTAGATAGACTACAGTGTAGGCTACACCAAACTCTCAATTTTAACATCATGCAATTAAATTAATTAAAGCTTGAAACGCCCGTGGTTCCGTAATCCGAGCTGTAAAATCTTCGAAGTGGAATGACGAGGGCTTACTCGCGTATATCTGTTCTACATATATACCAAAATATACAAGCTATACTGAAACAGTTACTCACTTTGTGCAATACAGCAAAGAAATAAGAGCAGTCACTTGATTTTGTACCTGAATCTTAAATAGGCCGTCTTTACGCTTTTATAATAATTAACCAAGCGATATTATACACCTAATCTTTAACAAATTCAAGTCAGTAATTAAACGTAAATTACTTTAAAATAAATATTATTTGGTAACAGAGTATAATAATGGAAGATAAAATGCTTTGTAACTAACCAAACATCTAATTTAAATGCTTGGTACTGAATTACTCTCACCCACAGGCTATTTCTAAACACATCATTAAGTAATAATGAATGTGAGTTGCTGTGACTTGTGTTAGATTATACTGTAATAATTTATGATTCACAGCTTACTTAACACATTCTTAGCCTAGTTTTATCAAGAAACGATTGTACATTTTTATGGAAATAGCGATTTTGAGTTTGAATTTGCATTATATACGCCAATTTAAACCCGCTACAATATTATACCTATATTATAGGATATGAATTAAAGTATTAAATGCTATTCAATAACAGAAACAGTCAATGTTTAAATAAGATACAATTAAAAGAGAAACAACTAAATAAAGCCCTGCAGGGGACACTTAAAGACTGTGCTGCTATTGCCTGAATAGAAAACTCCATCTCCAGACCATCTCCATCTCCATCTCCATCTCCAGATGTGCATGCATGAGGTCTGGAGATGGAGTTTTCTATTCAGGCAATAGCAGTGTGCACTTACGCCATTGAATTATAAGACCAGTTGGATCTATTCTTTTAAATAACTACTGCGGCTCTAAAATTCCAAATTAATTTATTAACATGACAAATTTTTGAAGAGTACCGAGATATAAAATTCTCCTGCTTTAATATAATAAGGTACTTTGTACTCGAAGGCAGTATGGCGGTTCACTTAAAAGCCTACGCCCTCTGTTTGCGTATCTCCCTGCGCCCTTCTACTACAAATATGAAGAAGGGTGCGTCAATACACTCCAAAAATGTAACAACACTTTATTAAATTTTATTTCCTCAGAGGCTTCTTGTTGTTTGCTTGTCTAGAAATTTCTGAAGAAAACCGTTTTACAAAGCTTTATAAACAAACTGCTATTGGCGTATTAAGTGTAAACACAATTAACGAGACTTTAGCAAAAGTACTACGTCTGAACAATGGATATGCTGAGACTATTTCGAACTTGTGTTTGTAATTTAATGGATGACTATAGAAGCACTTGAATCTCGGATTTAAAGCATTGACAGTTATTTCTATAGCTGTAGACAGTTTTGCATTCATTAAGAAGGTTTTCTGTTTCTGTAGATGACTACGATGACAAATATATTTCTATGCCAAAAATGACTTTATAATTCTGACCCACATTTTGATGGTAGTAAACGATAATATGTAAGTAGAGCTGTCACTAACAGTGCGATAAGTTTATAAAAACGTGGCCTGATATGATACGAAGCGTTATTTAAAAAAATAAATCCGATATCTCAGTTCTTTTACAATTCTCATTGGATAAGGAAAACGGACGTGTCATCTGCAAGGAGTCTCTCAAAAAGTTTGTTCATACCGCGTTAATAAGTCCTGAAGTTTCCGCGTCACGTACTTTATAGACTCACGTCTTTACAATACTCGTACTTACCGTTCTGAATTTGAATATGCCCGTAATAGCTGGGAAATTTTCCCGTCGTAACAAAAAGATAATGATTAGAACTTTGAACGCACACCCACACTACTTAATCTAATTTTACTCTGACTCTGTTTAGAGATTTAATATACCTACATAAATACATACATAGAGTCACGCCTGTATCTCCGAAAGCGTAGGCAGGGTAATATAACACACACATTTCGCCAGCTATGGTTTTAAAGTCTGTGTAATATAGGGGTGAACCCAATGCAGTCGACCGGCCACAAAACCTGACTCTGCGTTGCTACTGAGCGTCTTTGACAGAAATATCTGATAACACTTTTTCCGATCCCGAATAATCACGTGTTTAATTTAAGTGTGGTTAAACATCAAATTGTCACCCTTGCTCTGGGCGGAACAAAAGGGTATGTCAGACTTTTACTGACTATAACTATGCCCGTGCTCATTCTCTTATCCTTAACATTGCCTAAGAATTAAACCTCGACTTCACGCACAGCAGTCGCATTTATCATTATATAATATATAGGATTCGGTAAAGTTGTGCGTGTTCAAAATAAATTATAATGCGAAGAGATAGAGTGAAAATTTAATCTAAATGTGTAAATTGTAATATTCACATTAGATAAGAATATCGGTTTTACGTCCCATAAAACTTGTAAATCGTGAATCACGCATTTTATGCATACTTTTATGATAAAATCACACCACTATTCGTAAAAGATGATGTATGAGGATCAGTCGTGTTAAGCCCCTTATCTTAGGGTATAGTATTTTTACAGATAGTATGGAAATATCTTTAATAGTAGTGTACTTATGAAAGTGTTTTGAGAATTTTATCTAAGTATTGCTTATGCTATTACCTAAACCATTACTGTTCAGATGAATAGTACTAATTAGATTGTTTGTTTTTCCATTACGGAAAATAAATTAAGATGTTGGAGTATAATCACAAAAAGCTGAATAAACAAAGGATATGACTTCTTCTAACCTCAACTATATCATAGTAAACATGAAAGAAAATATAATTCATTTGGCCATTTGAATACTAAGCTTGTGGTGGGTACAAATAATAAATAATACCATATAATACTCTATTCTATAATCTATTTTTATTTCCAAAATACTTTATAACAACAAAACGTAAAAAAATTGTATATTTGATGTTCAATTGAAATATATTCTATATCGATGGGACGCTACTACTCTTTTTTGGTAAATAAACCCAAATAGTTAGCAACAATATCCTCTATTATTGCTAACAATTATTTTCCAACACTCTTTATCAATAAATTTTGCAATGCTAATACCTGCGATTCATTACCCATGAGTCCATCTCACCCTATAATAGAAACCCTTTGACTCAAACATGTCTTTTTCATTCCAGATAACATGAACTCTAACCGGATCACCGATGTCTGCTCCCAGTCAGGTAAATCACAACATATTATGAAAACAATGTCTTCCAAATTATTCGGCACAATGCACGTTTCCCGCAACAGGTGTTTCTCGTCTTATAACTTATACATATGTATACGGAGATATTTCCGCCGCCCTTACCTGACTGGGTAAACAAAACGGTTTGTTTTGTTTAAACAAAATAAATAGACGGCTTGTTGCCTTTTGATCTTTTACAGTATGCCAGTATTGGTTTTGAATCGTATTAAACTGGTAACATACAGGCATTGATATACGTTACTATAGTAAAGCGGCATTTCAAGTTACAATACTAACACCACAATATTTGTAACAGATTCTATAACTTATTAAAACAAATCGGGTTTTATTTATTTTGTGTGGCCATAATGTTTTCTATGGTACGTAAAGTCACCCAAACTACATTTTATCACAACATAAGTCACATGATATAATAAGCTAGCCTTTCATTTCTTAAGAGTCTAAATTCAGAACACTTAGCTGCGGTGAACTCTTAACATATTTAAAAAATACAAATTGAAGTATAAAGTTGCAAATGAAATACAGAATTTTGTTTGATATCGTCGTCTTAATATCACTTCATCACTTAATCATCTTGTAAGAATTTCAATTACGTCATAGAATTTATATTTTTTTTATTCAGTACCTATTTCATATGCCCGGACACGGAAAATCTATTTATGGATCAAACAATATTTTGTCTCGTGTGAGGTTCGACCCCACATCACTCGGCGCAGTGGCAATGGCGAGGTAAATCTTAAACTGTACTAAAAATATATAGCCTATGGTGTGGGATTTATTTAAAACTGAGACGTACAAATACCATTAGATAGTTTTTAGCTATATAAATACTTGTTTTCCTAAAATTTGGTACAAAGAAAACTCATGCTTATATTACAACAAATCTCTCGCAATAAAAAAATTCTGTTCTTGGTCGTTGTATTATAATAAGGTCGGTAGAGAACCCTCAAGGCGAGAGTCCTAGTACGGTCGGCCTTTTTAAGGCCCGGAATAAATTATATATTCTTCTAATACAATATGTATTGTATGAGTATCAGAAATAATATAATACAAAACATGGTTGGGTTATTTGTTCATCAGTATTTGTAAAGTGTTGTATTGCCTATACATCCATTTTGGGTAGTTCACAAGTTTGCTTATCAGTTCTCGTTCTAGCCGAAAATTAATTAGAAATAACATTAAGACATGTGTGGAAAATAATTCCATATTTTATTCATTAGGACAACAGTTATTCCCAGCGCGGAAATAACTGTTGCCTCGGGTAGGTCTTTACAAACTTTACAAACAATAGTCACTAAGATCACCCAGCCTCGGAGCAAATAGTGGATCACACAATTTTTTGTCCTGTGTTGGGATTGAACCCGCAACATTTGGCGTGGCTGCAGTGACGAGGCGATCGCTTAAACCACGACGCCGTCATCCATGCATTCAAATGATCAACATCAACAGCTACTAAAGATCTCATAACTAAAAAACAACCAACTTAAACTAGGTGATGTATTAAAATTAAACTACTTCGTACGGATTTTATCGTAGTCGTTTAATTTCATGTAACATTCACGTAAACGTGAGACAATATTAACCTATTGAATCGGAGCTGCACATCGGCGGCCACACACAATAGTTTTTAATTATGTCTGGTATTCTAAGGCTTGACAGATAAAACGTATGTCAGATATAAATATCGCACGCACAGACATGTTTGTAGGTAAGCAGATATGTCAATGACCATCGCCTGAATGGGGTCAATCTACGCAATGTGGCTGATTGCGAATGATTGCGTGTTAAAGTTAAGAGGGGTCAGCAATCTATTAAATATTTGATCGATTGACATGACACAGATGCAATGTTCTTGTTGCCATGTTAGCGTGGGGTATGGTTATGATAATACTTTAGTTTCATTTCTCTATATACTACAACTACTAGGATAAATGGCACAGCGTATTGTTGTATATTCTTTTAATCACTCGCTTTTGGTTAAATTCCTCTATCGCACCACTTAAACAACTACTCCATCCGTTCAGTCAAATATTAAAATGTATACGAGTACATCAGTAAATAAGTCCGCCTTAATGACGCATAGGATCAAACTCATTCTACCCTTATTTAAAAAGCATTTAACAAATTCAGTCATTGAGAAATAACATTTCTTATAAATAACATTATAATAAACACACATTTAATATGTTTAAGAGACTAAAATTGTTGTAAGACTGCAGCCAAAAGTGGCTAATCACATGACAAATTGTTATAACATCAACAGCAACTAATCAATACAAACTGACCAAACACGGATGCTTTGGATCATTATGAAATTTTGCATAAATGTTGTCAGGTGTATATAAAAAGACATAGATTATCTCTCAGCCAGAAATAAAATTCTGTTCCCGAGATGTATGAGACGTAATCGAGATTAATGCAAGCAAAGCCGCAGGCAAAAGCTAGTTTTTTTATACTAACTCTTACGCCAATTTAATGTATGACTAATATTTTCTTGGGCGAACTGACTCATTTATACCATCACCAAATACTTCAAAAGACCAACCAAACACTGTTTATCTAAAAGTGAAAATCAACTTACCTTCAATGGGTTAAAATTATACATGTCACTTTAACAAGTAAAAGAACAGGTATATTATCTAACATTATCGGGTGCTACGCAGTTAATTACACGTCACTCTATTTAATATACATCTACCTTATTAATGAAAATAAATTAAATTTCCTCTGAAGCAATCTAATTATATCCCCTTATTAAATTTCTTAACTTGAAAATGTCGTCATAATGAGTTTTACGTCTAAGAATATCCAACGCCATACAAGAATAATCGTTCATAAACTATGTACATATGTGTGTTTTTAAAGACTGCTGCCTCACTAAGACTACTAATTTTACTATTTTTAGGGTTCCGTAAAGGATTACTTTGTTGCCCGTCTACCTGTCTATCAAGATCCTTTATCACGGGAACACTTGGCGGTATCGAGTTGAAATTAAATGCAAGGACAATTTTTTTAGATAATATTTTCTACAAATTTGTACAAATCCCTCGGTGGGCGTGTCCGACTCGCACTTGTCTGGTTTTTTTATGATTACTAGAAATTTGTGTTACATATTACAAGTATTATTTTTAACCTCTCTAGCAAAGCTAGAATGCTTGTCTTAGAAGTGGTTCATGACGGTAGTGCTATGGGTGTAATTTCGACCTTGAACTCTATTTAAAGTAAATATTATGTCAGTTTTCGACTACATCACGTCTGGTACGCTCTGAACAAACCCAATTCATGTCGAATTTATTTCGGCGATGATTAGTTCAGTCCAAATTCGGCACGAAAACTTGAACGAAAACTTACTTGGAAAAAATACGGGAGCTTAAAGTTTTCGATGCTATTCCAAACTTTTCTTAATATAACAGCTGACCCTCTTACTACTCTTAACTGGTTTTGGGAAAAATCAGAACAAATCTCTATTTAGTATAAGTAATTTCAAGATAGTATATGTATTTAGATACCTTGAAAAAGAGTAAAAATGTACACAATGTTTTACTAGCGTTTTGCACATGGCATCTGTTAAAGAAACCACACTTACATTGTGTCTACCACAGTCTCCATGTGTATAGCATGAATACGAAAATGTCTGGTATTTATTTACTATCGTGCAGCAGGAATAATCCAGCTGCACGTTAGTAAATATATTCTACGCTTTTCTATAAAGTGCACTATTTTAATCACTGATGATTAAAGTAGTGCATTTTATAGAAAAGCGTATTAAATCCTTTTTATTTGAGATAAACAATAATAATTTTTACTACTTTTTTACTACTTTTTTTAATAAGATCTTTTTAAATATACGTATGGTTTCAAATGCACTTTATTAGCAGTAGTTTAGCAAAAAGGCAAGTAAAGATTTTATAGCCATAACTTCGTTCTTAAGCATGACGTAGGCAATTATGACGTCAGGAAGTTAACTTCCTATTCACCGACGTAGTATACCAACTAGTTTATAGATATTTCCTGTACTAACCTCGCACAGATTCGTTAGGCTGGCTGCTCAGCTTTGCTTTTCAAACCTGAGCAATATGAGCGCTCGGATCCAAAATGTCGAAATAAGACCAGTGGGCGGCAATAGAGTCATACCGTCTCTCCTCTCATTACACGGGACCTAAAAAAATTTAGTTGGCGAAATGTGGCTGTCTGCGTACTTCTTCGGGGTTATATACAAAACAATAATGTTATGTAGACCTATGTATGTCTGCTTTACGAAAGTAGAGACAAGCATGTATATATTTAGATTTGCTATGATCTTGATATATCTCTATTTCTTCATAATATTGTCCTACGTTTACGCGAATGAATATTATTAAATAGAACATAATATATACAACTCTATTATTACATAACTTTAAAACTCTGAAACTACTTCTATTTAACACTGTTACTAGTTACTGTTTACTTCTATTTAAGCTATTTAAATTATTAACTATTTAAGTTTACTCTTTCCTCGACGTTTCGATTGTTTTTCAGCTGCCATATTCTCGTGGAGACTAAGATGTTGGTTGTTTCAACTTGCAATGTCCTGAATTAACATTTACTTGTTATTTGTTCATTTACTCTCATCACATTTTTAATTCCACGCTTATCGGTTAGGATGCTCAAGAATTGATGTCTTTTCAGAATGTATCTGATCTTTCAGAGAACGTTAGTTTTCCGACTGTCCCATCCAGATTCACTAGGCACATGCTTTATGACATTTTTTAAATATATATCATGTTACAGATTAAAATAAACTTGATTGCGTAGATAATTATAATACAAGCAGTTCACTGTCTCGGTGTTACAGTGGTAGTAAGTGTATATAACAGCTGTACATGAGATCCCGGGTAGGGTTGGACAAAATGGTATTGAAAGTCTGGAATTGTGCCCGCTGGACAGGAACAGGCTCGCTTCCTTAAGGGTCCTAAAACTATAGCTAACTAATACAACTATGCCTATCTGCAGGATATATGCGTGAGATTATTGAGATACATGTACTTAGACCAACCATTAGTATTTAATAAATAATTAGTCTACAATTTCATTAATACTAACCTACGTAACATGATTAGCCAAGGGACATTTAGCTCACCTTATGATTAAACCTAACGGGTTGTAGCAGAACCATTGAGTCGGTCCGATGTCATCTGCAATGCCGGGGCGTCGCCCAGGAGTTTTAGTCTGCTGGGTGGGTCGCTGAGGTAGTCTCTTTTCCAGCAGCCCATCCACTATACAAGGCAGCGAGTAGGCACACCGTGGGGTTTTGGTCCGTAGGCTCGAAGTACGGGAGAGCTGGACATAACTCTCGCCTCCACTTGTGGCGAGAGGTTAAGCATCGGGCGCATTTCCCCATTGGCTGTGCGCCTGTTGCTGTTAACCGGGCATAGTTTCAGACTGAATAAGAATTTCTTGACAGAAAAACTCAATAACACTTTCTGACCTGGTAACCGCATCTGAAACCTCGTGCACAGAAGTCGCATACATTATTACACACTGAAAATAATGTGACATTTTAAAGTTTATATTTGATATTTTTTTGTTAGAAGCAATGAAGTTAAGCGGTATACTGGCATGAACTTTTCAACTGTGACGCTGCGTGCTGTTCAATTTTATATTTCATTATAATTGTACAGATATTTGTAAGTTTTGCTTGCTCAAAAAAACAAGCCAAACCGCTTGTTTCGTATAAAACTATTAAAAAAAGTTGATTCTAAAGTATTTATGTATATTATGTATTTCTGTGCATTGCAAATGTTATTCATTTCTGTAAACATAGCGAAGCTCGACATAAACATAACAAATAAATTGTAAAACGCAAGCGTAATTAGAACTGGAATAAATAATTATTGCATTCATTTATTCCCAGCCAGCCAGTATAATAAATTACCCATAACTAGAAAACCACCTTACATTTACCCATAACTAGAAAAGCTATCACAATAAAATGTTATTATTACCCCACATGCTAACTGGTAATCGTGTGTATTCTAATATAACTTAAAAATAGATATACCCTTTGTAAACGTTGTCCCTAAAACGGTAAAGTTACAAATAAATTACATTGTACACAACGAAAACCTGGAAGTATAGTTTACTAACAGAAAACCACAAACTCAACAAGCTTTTAACGAGGATCGTATACACATTAATAGTGGCCGAATCTGACCGCAATATAAAGTGCAACGGAACATATGAAATGCTAACAACAATACAGGGAGGCTACAAACTTTCATGGCCAGCGGTTAGAAACTTTCCGCGTACAGTGTATGTCAATAGAACCAAAGCGAACTTTGATAACTATATACGTATTTACAAGTCACATTTTATAGTAGACTTGTGCGCCAGTACGACGAAATAATTTATGATCAGTTCAGATGGACCAAAAAAAAATTACATTTCTTTAAGTTTTATAATTTATCAAAGTGTGTGTTAAAGCAGCTTTATTGAAGCAATGTCACAGAATTTTGCCTAAAATTAGTATATACTCAATATAGTCAGTATTATTTTATTTCTTAACGATTTGATGAAAGGTACCATGTAACCCTTTATTAAACGAACTAAAGCGTCTTATTTAATTAGCGCTAGAATAACCTTAATTCTGAATACCCTGTGAATTACATACAATACAACAGAAGTAAATCATATTTGTTTATATCCTGCATGTTGACACCAAATAGGGACTTTGCCTCGGCAAACTGACGGTATTTTATACATAAACTTGTATTTACTGCTAATATAATTGTTAATAACAGAAATCTATCTAGGCGACGGTAAACTGCTACAGACTCGTAGCAATTTGAAGAGAAACATAAAAAAAATCGTAGCCTTTGCCACAACGGCAACGGCTACGATTTTTTTTCGCAACAATATAACAACCTCATTTATTCAATTCATTTCTTACTTAAGATAAGACAAGACTTTTCTATTAAGGTTACTCGTTATAATTAATTTCTCGAAAACGTACCTTATTATCTATCTAATGTTACTGAAGCCTTATAGCAACGAACCCGTTAATACTAATCCGCTTACGGGATCTGCCATCACCTGAATTGTCTTCGACACTTCAATTAACGTAAGTATAATTATATTAATGAGGACTTATATAGGGTACTTAAGTACTTATTAATATAATAATTGTACTTGAACTTATCTGATAAATGATTTTTATTACTGCTAATAATAAAATTATTTTATTCGATAAGTACGATGAAGGTGAAAACAATGTGATCATTTTTGTGTCAAGTAAAGCAGCTTTTTAAACAAGATTCTCAGAAATACCATACGGTTTAAGTAACAATAACCGCTTACTGCCTTTTTTGTTCCAAAAAACCTTGAACCACAAAATATGGACGTAATAATTTGATAAAAAGCCGTGATGAGAATTGTATACAATGTTCTCAAAGATGTATAAATTCTGTCTTACGAAGAGGAAGAGGCCATTGCGACAGTTTATAGACAGGATTGGTAATTTCAACTTATGACGTTGATTGAATATGTATAAATAAGACATTGAATTGTTATAATTATTATATTTTATCTCGGTATATGGATTTTATACATTTTTATTACGCAACAAACCACCACTGCACTCAATAAAATTAATAAATTAATAAATATGGAAACTGTTTCATAAAACAATGCATATCAATCATATAACTTTGTGTCATACGCCCTCACAGCCGAAATTCTTCAAACGACAACGTGCTGATGCAAAATTGAAATTCTTTAAACTTGATATAATAAATTCATTTTACTGGAGCGTAGATATTGGTGTCTAGAAATTCGACCTTCGTCAGATTATGACAAGGTCATTCGAGAATGAGTTTTGGCTAACCCACTGAATCCCTTGAGAATTGAAAACGTATGCAAAAGAGCTTGTATTTATTCTTATTTGTTTGCTTATTTGGAGATATTACTGGTCATTCTTAAAAATATTGTAAGCGTGAATGTTAATTTTTGGATGTTATGTTGATAGCATGAACTTACAATCATGCCTAGTAAACAGCAATATTTGCGATCTATTGCGAGGCACCCAAATATTTATTTATTTATTTGGTTAACTCACAGCATGTATATGATACAGTTTAGAGAAAAATAAATTATAGAGTTCTAATATACATGCCACTTACGACCTAACACAGCATTCATAGTTGAGACAACAGAATAATGTTAAATTTTACAAACAATGTTCATAAAACGTAATCCTTAAATATAAATTAACATTAGATAAGGTTTCAAAATTTTAAAATGAGTTCAAAAACATAAAAGAAAGAACAAACACACATAACACTTTACTTAATTTACTTAAACTAAATGTTTGAGAAGCGATAAGTTCTTATTACTTATTTATATCGTACTTAAAATATACTTTACAACATTGTATTTCACCTTGAACTTGCCCGAGTGCCGTTCCTGGCTAAAATTGACTTCAAATATCTTTTTTTTCTTTTTACATGGATTATTTACGCACTAGAAATAATGCCTGTGTCGCGAAGGACTTTACAAGCATTGAAACAACTGACACAAAGAACATTTAGACTTGGAGCAACTATTTGTAAATCACACAAATTTTTGTCCCGTGTGGGATTCGAACCCACAACACTCGGCGCAGTGACAGAGGCGAGATGACTACTTCAATCACTACGCCCCACCATTCGTGCAGCTGGATTTATATAAAAAGGCATTGAAAGTGATTCATCTACATGGCAGCTCCGACGCTACGGTGGACAAAAGCTTCAAACCCAGCTGATTATTAATTAGTGTTGTTGCATTATGGTTCCCGAAATATTGAGGTAGCTGTGCCAAGATTAGCGTTCACTTTGAAACAGCCACCTTGTATCTCTTAAACGGTGGACCGACCAATTCTGCTACTTTACGATTATTTTCGTCTAATTATCGACTAACTCACTACGTAAATAGATTTCCAATATGCCATGGTGGCTGTGCCCCGGTGAGCCATACTATAAACACAAGAAGATACGATAATTTTATTTTATAAAATCAAAATATTTCTTAAAATTTATAGGCTATACAATAAAAAGCATTATGGATAGGTAGCAATTAAAGATTTAAAGGTAGTAAGTGCGTAAACATTCAGAAATAAAAAATATTAACGTACACATGATTTTTCGTGAAACAAAAATACGTCATAATGGCGGCACTAGCAGTTCAAGTCTGCGTCTCTGATTTCCCTGATGTAATAACAAATAGATGAGCGTTTCAGTGGGTAGCAAATAGGTATAAAAATGTACTAAGTCACTAGCTACTTCGACTTGTTGTTTCGTATGATTCCGTTATTATGACGTCAAAATGGCGGCACCAATGCTTATGTTTTATATCTTTTGAACGAACTAGGTACCAATTTTTTAACTTAAGGTATCAAATAGTATCAATTCAGTAGTATAACTGACAGTACGAAGTTTTAACATTAAGAGATCGGTCCCGTGATTTTGACGCTAATGATTATTACTGCATTTTAGTGTCACACTGAAAATTCAGTATAAATATTAAGATAGATATTTAAAAAGTATGGTAATGGCATCCACGTCACCTTATTTAACGAGGTCTTTCCTGTGTAATAAAGGAGTCATGTGTATCCAAAGTGTAAATATAACCTGTGCGAGGATATCGTTTGACTTTTCATGAACTAATTACCATATTTCCAAGGAGAGCGTATATTAGCATAAGGTGCTCTTTCCACCGGGGGTAAGCCTTACAGATTACTCTATGTAGCACCTTCGTTTTATGACAGCTTTACGTGTGATTTGCAATTATAATATTGGTACATACTTAATGCGTATAAATTGCGTTTCTATTTTAAGGTTTTCTGTTGCTTTTTGATCTTATTAGGTTTGACACTATAGTTTTGTTGATTAATAAGTGAACTTTGCTTTGGTGGTGAAAGTACTTTTCTTCATGCCACACTGTCTAGGTTCACAACACTGGTTAAGGGTAAAGGTGGTTGCGCCAATTAAATTTCTTTATATACGTCGACTTGCAGCTGTGACACGCCATCACCTTCAATTTTAATTTTAAATTATTCGTTGTCAACTGTTTTATTACAGTATTTACTTATTGAAATTAAACTACTATATACGTATTTTATCGCGTTGTTTATTTAGCACTGTATTACAAAATTTTGAAAATATTACTCTACTACTACTACTATTGATTTTATTTTACTAAAATATAAGCTAATAAAATTATTTAAACTATTAAATCCATTTATTTTTGGTTTACACTTTCCCCGACGTTTCGGTTGCTTTTCAGCAGCCATGGTCACGGAACGAAACGAAACGTCGGGGAAAGTGTAAACCAAAAATAAATAGATTTAATAGTTTAAATAATTTTATTACCTTATAAATTATAGCTTATGAATAACATTCGCGTAAACAGAAGACAATATTTACTTATATTAAATAGAAATATAATATTTATTAAAAATAACAAGTTAGCACTTGTTTTTTCGCAGAACTAGGCTTGTCCTGCAACCTCGACCATTTTAACAACTAAGCTGCTCATGCTCAACTTTGTAGGTATAAAATAATATGATTTAAACACATACCTAAATTGTCAGGAAACAGTATATCTATGTTTACTCATTAATTAATTAAATTACATACCTATTCACACATTGGTTATCCGATTTGCAAACCATAACGGCTGTGTTCTGAATAGTTTCTAATATTATAACTTTACTAACCGCTGCATCATATAACTTTTTTGTACGTGTGACTTTTTTAAAGTACCTACTTCTATTCTTAATTGTATTCTCAAAAACTAAGACTTATTTAGATAAAATAAATACAAAATAACATCTTAGCAGTAAAACTATTTGGTATGCTCACGTAACCAACGAAGTATTTTCGTTATTTCTTGGCGCTGCAAATACTAAACAGATTTTCGTAAAAAGTTCACTGTAGAATGTCTACGGAATTATCGTTCGTTTGTTGTACCGCTTCAGACAGATTCCTAGACAGCAAGCAATGGAGACTGCGCTCTCGTAAATTACATTGATACACAGTAAACTAGACATTGCGGTCTCTATACATCTATAGCTACAATTATTCAACATCTAGTTACGTTCCGCTCATATGTCTGTGGTCTGGATTCGCAACCTTGAGGCAACAGCCAAGTTAACGCTCCAGGGATAATCGGTGTTTAATCAAAATCGAGCCTTACCGTACTAATGTTTGGAGATATACTTGCAAATGTAGGTGAAATCAGACATTATTCTGTTTTAGTTCGCTTAATTTATAGCCAGAGTTACAGTTAAAGCAAGTCATTGCAATGTCTAAGATTATAGGAGATAGGGCGCAAGGAAATTGCTATCTAACCCTAGGATTTCACTTAAACTGGGGTATACTGACTGGGCGAGGACATTCGTTCTGTTTAAGGCTCCTTGAGGAGTGTGCTGATAGCAACGTCTCTGCTGAGAGCATATGGTGTCCTCCATTATTTAATGCCTCTGGCACTGACTACAAACCGACTCCTTTGAACGGCTGCCAAAACCCGAGGGCACTGTATAGACTTCACTAATATGCCATACGGCCATACCTAGAGGTCCCACTTGCATTCAAACAGGTCGTATAGTCGTTTTAATTTTGGTAGAATGATTATCCAAAACACAGCAACCTTTTATGTTCTAATCATTTACTTCATTCAAAAAGTGGGCACCCTACCAACTCCCTTACACTTAGCACTCAAATCCACTCAGTTCAATAAAATACTGCGTAGTTTTACAACTCGAAAATTTATTGTCTAGTACGAGGAGTAGCTTCTCTTTAAATTGAAATACACGGAAAGTGACATTTACGCTTTCGATTCTCTTCAGTATCCGTAACACGAACATTATGGTGTATTTCACGTCATCACAGCCATGTCGTTTCGCTGAATGTTCTTTACTTTTAAATGGTGAGCATAACCATAACATTAAAGCTAGGCATTCCAGTGAACAAAAAAAGGATAAGGACACATCACGTACTAACTTTCAATACCAGTCTTTATAGTGAGGCTAATGGTGTGAACTCGAAACTGATTGCAATTTTGTGCAGAGAGCTGATTCGCTATCACCACATTAAAGAGAATGTGCTCGTAAAAGCGCTTTCTCACAGTGTGTCATTCCAGGAATGTAACATGTATCACAACCAAGCGGTTCTCTTCCTACTGTACTAGATTTCATAGGAACATATACCCGTATATGGCACATAGTCAGGTTTAAACATAAGGTATATAATAAATAATTTTTATCAGCCATTCGAGCTACCTATACTTTATGTGACTGGAGTAGTGAAGGGAAATATGTTGATTTATGTGCCTACATAATAATAATAATAGCAACCCTGTATGAAACTGTCTCACTACACTGCTGGGCACGGGCCTCTTCTCAATGTGAGAAGGGTTAGGCCATAGTCCACCACGCTGGCTCAGTGCGGGTTGGCAGACTTCACATATCTTTGAGAACATTATTGGGATCTCTTAGACATGCAGGTTTCCTCACGATGTTTTCCTTCATATATACATAGTACATATTATACTAAAAAGGTTTTCAAGCTAATGGATTTTTAATTCACTAATTGTTTTTATAAGAAATATGAATAAAAAACGATATGCATGATTGCATACGAATATTTAACTCTATACATAAATATTTGCGCTATTTCCTCGACCATGCGAATTATTTTATTTATTATTACACACAAGATAAAATATTGTTACATAAGCAATACTTTGTCTGTGGACTCAGTCGACCCTTATTTGTTAATCATGCTTCAAAAATATAATAAATGTGAATGAAGCAAAAGAGACATGTCAGTATCGTAGCAAGTGCAATCCTTACTCACTACCTAACCTTTCGGGCAACAGTCTTTAGTCTATGTATGTATATATTAAGTGCTTAACTATGTTGTGCGCAATTGTAATCGAATATCATTCAATTGTGTGCATTACTAATCGCTAACCTTAAGTCTCACGTCCCACCAGCAGAGTAGTATTAATTAATTAATCTGTCATAAACAACGCATGTTGCTGCTTCTTGGTCATAATAATAGCTGAAAATGTAACATGCTTTTGACGACGATCTAAAGTTTCTTTCGTTCATTACTTTTCTTTTAAAAAGGCAAGTCCTATACAGTGGCGTAGCGTAGTGGGGGCGGCAGGGGCGGCCTGCCCCGGGCGGTACTTTTAGAGGGCGGTAAAATTTCACTATATCTTGTAAATATTTGAAATGTACAATACACGATAATGATGACTGTTCTTGTCAAAGAGTTCTTTAGAATTACTATGTCTTATAGTCTTTTAAATTGAAATACCTGAATAAGAGGCCGGCAATTTTTTTTTCCGCCCCCAGCGGCTGTCACTTACGCTACGCCACTGCTTCTATACTAGGAATAATTCCTGCGACGCAGGACGCACTTTACAAACATTCAAACAACGGACACAAAGAACATCCAGACTCGGAACAACCATTTGTGTATGACACAAATTTTTGTCCCGTGTGGGATTCGAACCCACTACACTCCGCGCTGTGGCGGTGATGAGGCGACCACGTAAACCAATACGTCATACGTGCATTCTAATACAACAAGTCATAAACACCGTCCCCATAATCGTTAAGGCAACTACAAATCATTTTAATACTGCTTGAAAATACAAAAGACTCTTTTTGTAGCGCTTATTTAAATACGTAATTCTGCCTTAAAGCCTTTCTTTGTTTCCTTCTTAAGCAGATATTCTCACCGGCTACTTGTTTTTATCTCAGTTATGTCCAACCCGTGTTAATTTTTTATCGCGTCGCGGTAGATGCGTAAAAGACATTTTACGAACGTACCTAAGTACTCGTTAAGATTTTCTGGGTCGAATAAAAAAAAACTTCTTTAGTTTCGGTAATATCAGTAAAGTAATGTTAAAACGTTTTACGAAAAAAGGATTCGGGTACGTCACTTATTTTTATAAATCTTGGGTACTACTGAATTCTGAGAATAGCACAACACTTTGTAACTTACTAGCGTCGATCAGACTCTTAGCTAATTCCCTATGGACAGTACTTCAGACGGCGCGTTTACCCCTGGTCCCTGTCCATTTTATTTCTAATACTTATCCATATTTAAATATGTAAACTGTTACCTACTCCCAAATAATACAAAACTGCGTTAAAATCATAAACGACATATACAAAAACGTATGTTTAATCATACACATACATATATCTGTTATAGGTACTCAGTCCTTTAGTGGTTTATACCTAAATCAGAAATATTTTAGAACGTTGCGTCTGTACTATCATAACAACGCCACAACGCAGTCTCAGAAAATAAAATCATTTTTAAAGAACTAATTGGAATTGACTTTGTACAAAAGTGAACCAATGTTAATGGTTTTTAGAATATTTCTCTGTCTCTTTGTTTGTTTTGACAACATGCGAAAACATATACAGGATGATTTTGAAATCGTGTAATTCCTTTTAACCACGCATTCTACTGGTGATATAGAATAACCCTGACCATATTTTTTCTTAATTAGAATAATGGTTTCGGCAAAATTAGAGTACAGATTTTTTTCATGAAATTATTTCAAATAGTCATATTTTAACCACCTGACACAATCTTAATATTTTACTAATTTAAAAATAATAACATAACAATAACTGATGTCGTAAATAATAAGGGGCAATAAAAAGGACCGCCCGTTATTATTTACGACATTAATTATTAATATGATTTTTTATTTTAATTAGTAAAAAATTAAAATTGCCTCGGTTGGTTAACATATGACTATCTGACACCATTTCACGAAAAAAACGGAATAATAATTTTTCAAAAAAAATAAATCTAATTATATAAAAATATGGTCAGGGTTATTCTATATCACCAGTAGAATGCGTGGTTAAAAGGCATTACACGATTTCAAAATCATTCTGTATAGTAAAATTAAAATAAAGAATCGGAGCACATCATGCGTAATCCATGAAAATAAAATGGCGGACGTACTGTAGTTTACGCGACGTCGCAAGCTGATTCTCTTTTAACATACATTATAAACAGAATATATTACGTAAGCAAACTGCTACTCTATTGAATTCCTGGTCGCAAAAGCACAACTTTATATAGTAACTCAAGGTATATTAAAACATGAACAAATATACCTACGACGAAAATACAAGATTTTAAATGAGCCTAAAAGGTCGGCAGCCGTAAATGTTTTATTACTCATACTCAGTAACCGTATCATAATCTACGTTACAACTTACAGGTATAAAATGTTAGTACGTTAATAAAGCAACGCTCGCTTGAGGCTGTTCTCAACATGGCGGTACAAAGACCACGAACTTTGTGCATCGTTTATACTTAATTTGCTCTAATAGAAAATGAACTAAGCTCCTTGCTAAGGTGAACTATTGAATAATGACCTAATTCAGCCTTTGCTCTTCTTTTCATATTCTAGCACACTAAAATGCGAACGCCAGCGAGAAATTTAAAGCACCTCTTAATATACAATAAAATAAATTTTACCACTAACGCATATTTGTAAGTAATTGTCACATATAAAGCATTACAGTTATTCATTAAAATTAAACTGCTTTGATCGTCATTCGGATCAGCATTTGTCGCATAAAATCTTTATAAAGTACTTTAATTTCAATGAATATCTAACATTCGCGTAAACGTAAGACAATTTTACATGACTGTTACTTACAAATATGCGTTTACCGCATCTGATGGACACTTGCGGTACCATTAAAGGATAATCATAGTGCGCATTACTGACCTGGCAAAAAAGGAACGTAAAATACTACCACAAAGAAATATCCTATCACCGAACATTTCCTTAAGAGCTTAAGAGACCCGGAGAAACACAGTACTAGCTTACTTGGTTATCCCATGTAGGAAAAAACAAAACTACATATGTTAAAGTTTTGATCACTCAAATTTATATTTCGACTCCGATCTTCGACTCCGAAAATAAATATATACACGTAAATACATGTTTGAAACTGTAGAAGCAACTTTCACAGCCGTTGGTACCTGAAACAATGTCGAGTTCATTTTTCAATAGCTAGCTAATATGTAAAATTTATATCGCTTATATGTAGCCCATGTACATCCGCAAGTTTGAATATATTTTAATAGCAAGTATCAAAAACTAATAAGCAGTTTAAACGTGAATATTTGCATTTAAAATATTTTGAATTTACTGCTGCTGATAATAAGTTGTAACCGCTACTCATAGACACGGTTATGTTTAAGATTTCAATGGAACATAATGAAGCCGCTGCCTTTCGTAAGCCACATAGGTGACAAATAAGCACACTGTCTGCTGCCTGATGGTAAATAGTAACCGTCGACTACATAAAAGAGACGAGGGGTAAGACAAAAAGAGAAGGAAGGGCCCGAGGTGTTGTGAAGTACGCATACAGCTATTTTTAGACAATATTCTATGGAAACGTGGAAGTAATATCCTTTTAAGAGTTCAGCTCTACTACTTGTATTATTCTACAGTAGGATTAACAAATATTTTATGAAATTGCTTGGTAGAAACTATGCTTAGACTGAAGTGTAACTTGGACGGATAGCTCGAATACTGTGAAAAGGCTCATTGTTTCTTGTTGAAGAATACTTCACGGAACCGAGAATAGCCCAAGAGCGATACGATCATTTTATTTATTTTCTTTACATTTTCGTTAATCTACGTTCTACTTTGCAAAACAGATAAAACGTGACAATAAAATTATAATCCTCACTTATATACAAGATCTTGTAACGTGATGTTTAATAAAAATACATGAAATTGAACTATCACACCTATAGCATTTTATTTCATAAAGTAATAACACAATTATATGATATTATTAATTTTGTATTTAAACAACATTTTATATTAATATATTGGTCAATTCTTCGGACAGTACACTATTGTTCGTTCAAATTTATTTATGAAAGCGCTTTGGGTATCTTTACACTTCATTGGTTGAATGACTTCCATTAGATCCTGCGTTGAACTATGTTATTTTATTCTACAGAATTTTAAAATCAGTATGCTTAACTCACTCCGAGTCGGTTGTGATAATGTACGTTTCATTACAGTAACCATAGCGATAACAGTTTGTTACTGACAAGGCGACTATCGATCTCGAGATGATTTTTTAGCAGAATAGTATGATAGAGTTTTATTTTTGTTAGGAATATGAATTGGGTGAGAAATACGCCGTCATTTTTGCTGATTTACGTTGAATGATCTATATAGGTAACTATATAAAAATCTCGTGTCACGGTGTTTGTAATCGCACTCCTCCGAAAGGCTTGACCGATTTTATGATTATTTTTATGTGTATTTGGTAGATATGAGAATAGGCTGTAAAGTATAATTCATACCGCTAGATGATTAAGGTGTCCACATTACATATATTTAGGTTAACTAAGCCGTGGGCAAAATCTAGTATATGTATAACATCCTATATACCTATATGTGGGTACTGAAAGGTGAGACAAAGGTATTGCACTGCCATATTTCGCTAACTTTGTTTAGATTTAAGATAATATTAGTCAAATATAAACCCTATACGCCTACCGAGATTTTCTTTACTGATTAACACAGAACCCTTCATTTGACCCGGAAACAACACCCACGATCAAAATAAACAAAGCTTTTACTCGTGTTAAAATTTAATTTTAGATGTATTTTAAACTGTACGTATTGGTTAAAGGTATTTAACCAATTTATATATAAGGACTACCTGACAGGCCCAGAGTTCCTGAATGCGACTGCTATACACGAAGTTTCAGTGTCAATTCCCGGGTACGACAAAGTGTAATTGCATTTCCTGCCAATAAATTGTCAGTAGTAGCACGGAGTCTGTAAATGTTAATATAATAATTTAAGATCATTCCCATACATACATATTCAAGGTACCTAAAACATATTTATAAAAATGTGGGTGTAATACACCGGTACATATATTACAAAATATTTGCCATGTAAAGATAGCGATCGCAATCGCAAACTCATTAAACAAGTGATGACGCCACTTTTCACTGATATTTTACAATTGTAATCAAATTCAAACGCAGTGAACTGTGATACGAAGGCTTCGTTAAGCCGGTCTAAGTGCTTTTGTTGGATAAGAACCATTGATAAACATACATGAATGTTTAGAACTCTATAATTTTCATGTCATTGCTATATTACAGATTATATGAATTAATTATATATTATTGTCGGCCTCGATGGCGTAGTGGTTAGTGTAATCGACTGCCACGCCAAAGGTTGCGGGTTCGATTCCCGCTCAAGTCAAACATTTTTGTGCATGAAAATGGATGTTTGTCTTGGTCTGGGTGTTTCTATATATAATATGTATGTATTTACAAAGAAAAAGTATATATGTATGTTTATCCATTGTCTAGTACCCATAGTACAAGCTCTGCTTAGTTTGCGCTAGATGGTGTTGTGTGTATGTGATAGAATGTTATTAATATTATTATATATTTATAGAAAATAGAATATCCTGTCGTACCTATTTAAAAAGCCGTCGTAATACTTTAATTATTACACCTATTTCATTTATTAATCTAAATTTATGAAAAAAATATTTCAGCAGCAACTTATGAACTAACTGAAATTAGAAGCATTGAAAAAAGCCTGTTCGAGGAGTAGAGCTTTCATGAGAAGAATTAGGCGAGAAACTCATGGCCACTCTTTTCTATAGCCAATAGAAAAATTTCTTTTCATATATGAGCTGCTGTTTGTTGTTGTAACAATAGCTTATTGCTAGAGATTTCAAAAGTAAATATTTGGTGAATCTGAGACACATATTAATAACAAATAAAGTGATAGTCACAGCGACTTTTATTTACAATTGATTTTATTCATATAAAGTCAATTCGATTTGTACCGCATTCGCCCCTACATTACGTCCCACATTCCAAAATGTTCCTCATACGCCCCTTTTTTTTAATATTATTCCTTTTTCGTCCTACATTTTTGAGCATATGGTTAGCAAAATAAAACATGTTTAAAAATTATTTTTAGTCTTTTCAATGTCGGGCTCGTGATGTCATGCAATCTTAAGCCCAAAGTTTCGCCGAGAAATCAAGGAGGTATTTTAAAATATTTTTCGGCTGACGGTACATCAAAATCTACTATAAAAAAAACAAGGTCAAAAAAGGAGCATTATTAGGGAAGAAATAAGAATTACGTTAAGAAATTAATATTTATCTAAATTTCGGGTCATATCTGGAACAATTTTTGGGGCGAATGCGTATTTTTACATTCGGGACGAAACATGAGGGTCAAATGCAAAATAAACCGTCAATTAATATAAACCTGTGAGGGAAAGCAACAAAAGTGTGATAAACCACAAGCTTTTTTATCTTCTATATAGTCTGTGCCCGAGTAGTACTGTACCTTTTGACCATAGTTTACATTTTACTACTGTTTCAAAGTGATTAAAACTTAGACTTTTAATGTCATTTGAGAATTTAATGTAAAAGCGCACATATTGACCTATAGATGACTAATTAATTTTTTTAAGACGACACTTCTATTTTGTTCTTATTTCTTGTATTAATATTATGTATAATTGCGTTCGCGCATTGTGTGTACGCATTAGTATAAATATATAACACGCGCAAGATGTGCATGTTACTCATGTTTTAATAATTAAGGCTATGTATAGTTTACGTTATATAAAGCTATGCCTGTGTATACTACCCATAATCGATAAAATCGTGGAAATCATGTTGGTCAAATTAGTAACTAACATAAACACAATATAATATCTGTCACTCAGCACGGATTTAGAAGATGGTGGTTTCTGTCCTATGGATTAGTAAAGCATTACTCTATTTTATTTAGATATAAAATAGAATAGGTGAACGAGTTGTTTTTGCAAAACCAACGCAAGCGTCCAGACTCGATGACGCCTCGACGGGCACTGGTCAGTGGGCGCAAGCACTTGAACAGCTCGTAATTATAATAGCTATATAAAATGTGTTCACAACATAACCTATAAAATAATAAGTTTTATCTTGTAATACCACTTTTACATGGTTTTATGAAGGAATAACATACATTCAAGGCACACGTTTGAAATTGAGATTTAGTGTCATCATTATAATTTTTTATTGAGTTTATAATTTATGTTTCTGTCTTCACACTGCCCTTACTAGTATATTCAATATTGATCAAAAGATTTTTATGTTGTCCAGTATTTACCAAGCAATAGATGTACAGAGGTCCAACAACGTTTAAAAGTACTGGCAACCTCGCTCTAAACACGAGCAACATTTTATCTTTTCTGCTAGTAGAATCTAAACACAATAGGTAAGTTATAAGTCTGTTTGAAGTGTGTATAAGCAAAATGCGCAATTACAAAAGTACTATAAAGGACATGTTGTTATGCACGGCTATATTCGAATATAATTCGAATGAAAGTGTCCCACTGTCTCACTACTGGGCACGGGACTCATTTCAGTGTGAGAAGGAGTAGGCCATTGACCACCACGCTATATCAGTTGTGGGTTGACAGACTTCACATATCTTCGAGAAAATTATGGAGAACTCTCAAACATATAGGTTTCCTCACGATGTATTCCTTCACCATTAAAGCGGGCGATAATAAACTATCGTATTAGTGCTAGCATACATGGTCGATGTTTAATATAAATTAATATGCACGTATATGTCACTTGTTAGATAGTACGTGATTAGTGAATGCAGACAAGATGGGGATATCTCAAACGCGTTGATTGGCTGGTTTACATACACCTAATTCAGTTTACAACTTCAATCCGGTTACTTAGATGTTCTGTTCGAATACGAAGCAGGGACAGCCAGATATAATCAATATAAAGATAAATTACTGCACGGATAACATAGTGCTTTTATAGGTTCGAATCCCACATGGGACTAAATTTTTTGTGGCCTACAAATGGTTGTTTCGAGTCTGGATGCTCTTTGTGTCCGTTGTTTGAATGTTTGCAAAGTCCCCCGCGACACAGAAATTCTTATTAATGTGGAAGATATCTTTTTTAAAGAGAAGACTAAGAAATAATTAAGCCTTTTAATGGTAGGTAGTGCCTTGGCTGTATTTCTTTGAAATTACTTCCGTGTTATCAAAAAATTACAGCCATATTATATTATGTCCATGACCGCTTATTGTTAGGTGGGCCATCTGGTCTGCCATCAACAACAAATATCAGCAACATTCACTATGCTACTAAAACGTTACAAATATATTCCTAGTACGAACACAATTTCTCTTAGCTAGTCCATGATAAGTATAAAGAATACATGAGACTTTACTTTGGCACCGACTCCAAAGCATTTCGTAGGCCGAATGCAAATTGTGTGTGAAATGGATACGACGCAAATAGCGTAAATCTGAACGCCTTGAGATCTAGGTAAAAATATATAAGCACAATAGTACATTATACTTTCAATAACAATTTAATATAAACGTACTGACACGCGTAAATGTATATCATGTTTAAAGCAAATGAAAAAACAAATAACCACGAGAGATTTTAGTAATGTAAAATGAAAACGCATGATACTTTGTTTATAATAATAATAATAATAATAATAAATTTCTTTATTTTGTTCTCTCACACAGAAATTACAGGTTGAATGTACATACATAATAATAAAATAATATAGTGCATCAGTTTATCTATGTGAGAGACTGGTATCTGCACTAGGAGAACCTGTATGACAAATTACCAGCCTCTCCATTCTCTGGACATGGAAATGGTATCATTTTATCAGTGTACTTAGGTATTACTTAACTCATGTGTGAGCGCGCTTACAGTTGACGCGTATGAGTGTGTGTGTTTATGCGTGCGTGTTTGTGTGTGTGAGTGTATGTATGTATGCGTGTGTATGTATGCGTGTGTATGTATGCGTGTGTGTGTGTTCGTGTGTGTGTGTGTGTGTGTTCGTGTGTGTGTGTGTGTGTGTGTGAGCGCGAGCGCGCATGTGCGTGCGTGTGTGTGTGTGCGTATGTGTGTACTACGGACCTACTAGAATCAATATTTCAGTATCTTCGTAGTTCAATGACTTTAGCCAATTAGTTAACACTTCTTTGCATTTAATTTTTGTTAGAGGGTATATTTTAATTTCTTTATTAATTTTATTATAAAGATATCCTCCCATAAACCCAAAAAATTTGTTGGAGAAATTTGTAGACCAATGTTTATCTGGAAAACATACTTTATGTTTAAGGCGTTTGTGTTGGTTCAGCAATGGATCAAATTTGGATGCAGCGTGCTGTTTCAAGACGATGTGTAAAATATATAGTTGTCTGACTGTAGTACATTCGAGAGTTCGTATAGGTCTTTAGTAGGATACAGGAAGGGCAATGAGAGGCTGACTTTTAGAACAGCTCTTTGAGCTCTTTTTGGTTTAAAAAAATATATAAATCTTGTATATAAACACCCACCGCTAGGCCGAGCCTCTTGTTAAGCTAGTTATGGCCTAACCCTTTTCACACCGAGATGTAACACCATGGTGACTCAGTGGGGTTGGCAAAATTCACATATCTTTAAGATAAGACAAGCGTGTTCTATTTACCATTTATAATATGTATATTATTTATTTTTGAATTTATGAGCTTATCAAACGCAAAAAGCCTTGAAAAGTGGTGCGTGCCATGAGATGAGCTCAAGACCTCTGCGTGGCAATCCAACGGTATCCCCCTAGACATATCATAAAAACCATATGTTTATAAATTTATTTTTATCAAACTATGTGAGACACACTTTTTTCGGTTTGTCTAAACGTATTGCATTTTATCGCCGTAATATTGAGGACTGAAAATAAAACACTTAAAAACGCGGCCAGTAGTTTTAGTTTTCCACAACGTAGCCTTCGGCGAGGCGACCCCTTTAATAAACCTTCGTAACTGGAATTTAATATTGGACTACGTTCACTGCGTACACACCTTAATATTCTACGACATGACCTTCTACAGCAAAATTGAATACCTCTGTACATAACCGTCATTTATTTGGGTAATGGCACTAAGATTGCTAAGGGACTATTTATGTAGTAACCGTATACCTATAATGCCTAGTTTTGTCCGAAGATCTTAATATCATAAATGCGAATGTGAGTTTATTAGTTCTAAGAAATTCTCACTTGTCATAAAATGTGCCCTGTGGATAGTGTTAGACTCGCCCTTTATTATTTGTAATCCTTACTTACTAGCTTGATTGTTTGTTACGTTTTCATGCCTTAAATACTTGACCGATCATTATAAAATTTCGCATACAATGAAATGAGATTGAGTACCTTTCATGCAGAAAAAAAGTACTGCTTCCGAGGGATAAAAAAACACGGTCACGAGCAAAATCTTACTAGGCATAAAAGTCAGACTGTCTTTGACATGGCTTACTATAGTTATAAATTCGAAAATGTGCTTATCGATTCCTCCTCCTTCTATGCAGGAACCGAGCAACTGATTAACGTATGGGTCGGAGAGTGGTTTTCATCACAGTACGTTTTCTGTAGGATCAATCTTTATAACCAAGCGAAGTCACGTGTGTTTACACACGTGTTTAAACAAAATAAATATTTTAATTAGCGTTTGCTAATTTAAATATTTGTTTAGTTTACTGTTATGATACCGTAAAGATTCTGGGCTACACTTAACTGTCAAACGACAAAAGACAATCGAACCCAAAACTTCATTTGATATTAATACACTTGTGGTTATGTTTTCGCTGTTGTAACAATAAATAACACCAATAAAATAACAGCAAACTAATATTTGGTAAATATAAACACTATTCGTTTTCAAACAGTTTTGCGATTATCATCACCAGTACTCAAACTAGAATAAGCGGGAATGGTCAATTAGACCTCAATTGCAAACTATTGTCGCGTTACTCGATACATGTACATAATATGTTTGTTTGCTGCCATACACAGTCTCATTTGATATATTATCTTACGGTTTACATTGCATACCATAGGTTATGTAGTCTTTACACTTTAATAATATTCTTATTATTTTATATGCGTACCTCCAAGTTTGAATTTAGGTTCGTTGCGTCTACGCTAAATCTTGGCACAGCCCGAATAGGAAAGTAGCTTCAGCTGACAGTACATTACTGCCAAATAACTTTGTGTTATATTTAATTTTTGTTTATACTAAGTTATTATATACTTTGCGTTTTTGTGGTTTCACTTGCGCAAGGAAAACCTCTGCAAGCATCTGTATAAATCTACGGTGACCACTTATGATTAGACCTGGCGTTTAATTATTTGCCAAATTACTGCGAGTTGTATTTTAATTATAATCTCGTAGGTCTTTCTAATTACATTTTTCTTACTTAGTATGATTGTCATCTCTTTACATTTTTTATTGATTGCATTTACTGCGCAGCGTGGTAGCGGTCGCTTCGCCGCAACCACCACTCAGAGCTTATTTTGGTAATAAAATATCTTCAAAATACAGTTCCGATATAGTCTAATAAACGTCAACTGTGATCTGAAATGCAATTTATGCACATTTGACTTTTTGACAATTAGATCGGCAATCTATTTAAAAAGTTTTGATGTGAGAATCGACCATCTAACTATTGTGGGTATAAATCCCACATAGGACCATTATGAGTGTTATCTACAAATGATTGTTACTGTCTGGGTATTCTTTCTGTCTGTTATTAGTTTCTACGGCACAGAACTTCATCCCTAAGATGGCTCTTGTCATTTTTAAGAAAATACATCATCATCTGGAAGGCTTATTTATACCGCAATGCGAGCTATATACTTATGAGCCTCAGAAACAAATATTTTAGTCAAACAACAATGTACACTCGTTATGATACTTAGTAATATTATACCTACTTAAGCGACTGAAAGTTGTAGATATAATTAAATGAAAAGATAACGTAATTAAACTTTCTTGGTATATCATTTTAACATGAATGACTAAAAAGGGAAAAGCGGTAAATAAATATAAGAGTAAGACAAGCAAAGGTTTTACTAATGCCAACCCAAAACCGCAAGTTTTAGAGAAGGTTTTGAATATTTTAGTAGCCTTTAGCGAACGGGGCTTTTAAATGTAAGATTTAAGAGAAAATCCTAATACCAACAAGCAAACTATGTTTAGGACCAGGAAATTATAAAATGTTTAATATATTGGCTTCGGTCTAAATCTTAAATCCTGTAGTACCAAATTTAAAATTTAAGTATAATTAACATTTTATGAAATAAAATAAGAAACTATAAGCTGTTTTGTGTGCCAAGATTTGGGAATATTCGATTCAGACACAAAAAAAAAATTGTGTGATATAGTTTTACTGATATTGGTTATTTTTTTTCTTATAGAAATCATTAGGGCGTAAGGAATATAATATATCCAAGGAGTCCACTTAAAACGCCTGGCCGACGTTTCACGTGATCAGAAAGCTGGTATTTTCTTCGCCCAACGTGTTAACGCTGCCAGTCTTCCGGGCACGTTACCAGTTAACAGCGATGCTGACGAATTCTATGACATCTACCAGTTTTGGAAATATTTAGTATTATAATTATTAGTATTTTGTAATTATTTTCTCTTTTTTAATACGAGTGTAAATATATATTAGATTCATTAGTGTAGTTATAATGAATAATATATTTTATGTCGCTTATAAAAATAAATCATTTTGCATGTGTGTACAAATATGAAAAAGCGATGATGTAATCATCATTAACCTTGATAGTCTTAATGTTTCAGGTACAACTACAATTCTAGCCAATAAGGCACAGACAGGTAACTACTACATTCAAAACAATAGATAATTGTATTTCAATTGTCGATTCAATATGTTTCTAGTAGATTAAATAGCTCATACCATTGCCAAAATATATTTTAGATTGATACTCATATAGGTAAAACTAATTCTATCACCAAAACTAGAAACTAAGGTATAATTAATTACCTACATAATATTATAAGATATTGCTAACCTTATATATATTAATATGACGCGCAGTATTTATACACTATGTAATTACTGCACTTATAGAGACGATCTTGGTATACATACGGCTTAACAAACAATTTATCAGAATATCACGTCATACATTACTACAATAACAATGATATTATAAACTAAAGATATGTTACGTCCAATGATGTTACATAAGTACAGTAAGGAAGCAGTAAAGGCTCACCAACTTCAATCTGGGATGTGTTTTCTATTGTTATCAAACAAAACTGGTTCGACAAAATTCCATGCAAAATTTTTAATAGGCAAATAAGCATATGATAGCTTACTAACATTTTTTTAAATTATCGATTTCGAATAGTTACATTATTCAAACTCTAAAGGAAAGAGAATTTATGAAATCTACTCATAAATAAATAGGATACAAGCGTTTAAATCTAGTATGCACGATATAAACTGTGACGTAGCTGCTATTTAACCGCACCTGTGCGAGGAAGGTAGCGAGATGTTCCCACTACAAACTAACTCACTTTTATTTATCTCCAAATTAAAGTTAAAATGCAACTAATTTTGGTACTGTTTGCCTAAAAAGATTTCTTTTCATTGCTATTTTTGCTCTTATGTGTAAAATACAAACATAGGCAACTACCCTATTAGGTACTCGAATGATAGGTTCACGTAAGTCTACGTCTCTTTCACGTAAGCTCTTTCCATATCTATTGTGTTAATTATTAGTTCAAATTGACAAAACAAATTCAGTTATTAATAACAAAATAGCCTGGATAAGGTTTTTGGTGTCCATTACCTACTATGGAAGTGAACTGTACTGTACGGTACAGTACAGTATAATAATCATAAATATTTATTGTTAAATAAGGGCAAGAGGCAGACCTAGGCAATCGTTTTTTTGGGATTTGGAGGCGGTGGTCCAAGCGTCGGTGTATTACTGGCGCGCGGACCTCCGGCTTCATGGTGAGGAACCCTCGCACGGGGTGGTGGAGATGCGAAGGTCCCAGGCTCGACTGGTCTTTGAGGCGAAGTGGGAAGAGAGACAGGCTCAGCCCCGCTACGGGTTAAAGACCGTCGAGGCTGTCCGTCCGGTGCTTAGGCAGTGGAGGGACAGACGGCGCGGACCGCTCACCTACCGGCTTACACAGGTGCTCTCCGTAAACAGCTGTTTCGGAGAGTACCTCTGCAAGATAGCCGTTAGGGAGCCGACAACCAGGTGTCACCATTGTGAGGGGTGTGACCGGGACACGGCGCAGGACACGCTGGAGGAGCGCCCGGCGTAGGCCACGGAGCGCTGTGCCCTGGTCGCCGTGACTGTCCCCGACATCTCGGTGCTCGGGCGCAATGAGGTGAAAGAAATGCAGAAGGAGGCGGCGAAACAGGGGCGTGAGGAAGATCCTTACGCCCCGGATGTCGGCTGCCGGAGGAGACGGCGCAGGAGACGCGCTTATGTCGCTTTTCTGACCCACTTAGGGGCTCCGGGTGACAGGGCCTCAGGGGACCCTATCACCCGTAACCCCGAGAAGGCGCGCGGGAACACCGCGCCCTCTCGGGGCTCTTCTAACGTCGAAAGGGGAGAGCGGTGAGGCTCTCCCCTGGGGACGAGAGGTGGTCGGGTCCGTTTGACCCGACCCGCTCCCACACGGGGGGGCCTGCTATAGATGGATCTTTTAAGAGCTCCCAACTCGTCAATTGGGTGAGAGAGGAAAAACCCCAGGTTTTTTAGTGGTAGCGTCCGTATAAAATTATGGTAGTCTTGCTGCATAAAAGTGCACGTTCCATTGATGTGTGCCTATGTGGGAAGGAATAACATACAAAAACTGTGAAAGTAAAAGCGATAGCTAACTAGAAATAGTTCCACTTTAATTTAATCTATGTCAATAATGCAACACGTGCACTGGATGTCCTTGTCGCATCCGTGATAAATGTATTAGTTTTTCTGGCACGCCGTTTTGCTCTACGCGAGCTAATTGAAAGTTTGACAATTGGGTAATCATTTAGCATCTTAATTTTAGGCACATGTGACATACTCACGTCTTGATATGTATGCTATCCTGCATAAGTCAAAGTCAAAGTTAAAGTAAAATCATTTATTCATTTAGATCACAAAGTAAAACTTATAAACGTCATAATATATAGGTTAGTGAGTTTACTAAGTTACTGAAGCTACATTTAGGTTAGTTGCTAGGTTCAGGCAAATGGTGGAGCCTAAGAGAAGAAACCTGCAAGATACTCATGGCCACTTTTTAAATCTCCAATTAAATATAATTTCAGTATTTTACAACTCATATCAAGAAGGTGTTGCAGCCATTATGCCATATATTATACTTGTATTATACTATAAACTCGTGGACCTAAATTATAAATGCTACGTACTGCTCGCTTTTGGAGAATAAAAATCATCTCAATGTTAGCTACCTTGCCCCACAGTAATATACCATAAGACATGACACTGTAAAAATAAATAAAATATACTAGTCTCGCAGTATCTACATCAGTAAGCTGTCTCACTTTCCGAATTGCGTATCAGCCGCATACGCAATTCGGAAAGTGAGACAGCTAAGTTCCCCTACAAGACACGATATTTGAGCGGTGGGGCACTGCAGTTTATGATCTGAAGTTAATCCTAAAAAAACTGTAGATGAACTAAAGTAATAATTTCATTATTTAAATTTATATTTACGTTAGGACTCTTTACATTTGGCAATATAATCTTGATACATTTAGTTTTTTTAGAGTTTAGTAGTAAATTATTCGTCGTAAACCAGCCCAGGACTTGCGCGAGTGAATCGTAAACAGCACTTAAATTTGGTGCATTTCGGTCTACTTTAAAAATAAGGGATGTTTCATCCGCGAATAAAACAAAGTCACACAAATCCTGTGCAAAGAACGGCAAATCATTTACGTACACTAAAAACAGAAAGGGTCCTAAAATTGAGCCCTGTGGCACGCCCATTGTAACTGGTAATCCAGAAGATCTACTTCCGTTCATATCAGCGTATTGTAGTCTATCCCTTAGGTAGGAACCAACTAGATCAAATGCAGTTTCTCGGATGCCATAATGCCTGAGTTTTCAGCAGCGTATGATGGTCAACGCAGTCACAGGCTTTAGAAAGATCACATAATACGCCAATGACATCTTGCAAATCTTCCCAGGCACTGAATATATTTTTTAAAAGCGTAACATCCGCATCTTTCGTATAATAATATAGTCATAGTCTCACGCATTTATATGCATAAGTGTATTTTACCTACATTTTGCCAACTATGATTGTAGGTTTCACGTAATAGGGGGCCAAGCTTTTTACCACCTAGCGGTTTCAATGAAAGACATTGTAATGCTACTGAGAATTTCTTAAAAGAAAATCTGTATCAATTCTGAGATGTCACGAATAGCTGCCATGTTTGTTCAAATATGGAAAAAGTCTAAGTTAACTTTCAAGTAGCCTTTGATGGATGACGCACAGATTATTGATCTCAGTCTAAGCATTCTTATTACTATTGTTTTACTGCCACCACTGCTTTTGCACTCACTTATGAGACAAATTCTCATAAGTTATCGCACTAGCAGTGCTGAGAGTCAGTCACCCAAATATTGCTCCTAAGACGAGCTAAGACTTACGTGAATTCTGTTATCTAGCTTACACTCAACGTTAAGTAATATTTATAAGTGATTATTTTTCTGATTAAGCGTTAGTTAATATTCAGCTACCTCTCAAATATTTGAGATTGGTATTTAAGAAAGACTGTTAGGAACTAATATAGGTCCACTAAAACTTTGGTTTGCACTTAGACTTGGACCATGGATCAATGTTTGTGAACACACACACTTAGTTAGACCCGAACTAAGCATTTTTATGACTATTGTTTTAGTCTCACCACTGCTAATGCGCTGACTTACGCGAAATTGACGAGTTACGACTAATGTTTGTGAATCACAGTTAGTTGTACCAATTTTAATTTATTTAATTTTAAAGAAGGCTTACAAACTAATAATACATTTAATATTTAAACATATAATAAGGTTGTTTATAACAAGCCTCCACACATATGCATTATATGCATATAGCATTGCCATAGTACTTTAAGGGACTAACGCAATGCTTTTCTTTGTTAGGCACATGATTATTAATATCTAAATATTACTTAGCGTCGGTGGTACAGTGGAAGAGAATGATCTTATCTTGTGTGTGGAGGCCAGTCAGTACAGACCGGCGACACTTCGACCCATTGGGATCTTTTGTGTCGGCTCCAAGATTCTTTAGCTATCCTATGAATGTACTGCATCAGCCGCAGCGTACACTTCAGAGGGAGAAGCCTGAAGTTCTCAGGGTTTGGATATGCCAATCCCATCAGACCCATCCTCAATCCAGCTAATGCGTTGCATTTACATAGTAGGTGTGATATGGACTCGTCCTGTTCACCACAGGCTCTGCAGATCGAATTGTGTGCCAATCCCAATCTGCACAGGAAGTCGTTGGTGCCAAAATGGCCAGTGAACGCTTCTGTGAGCAGGCGTATTTGGCTCTTGTTATACCCGCAGAACTTCCGGGTAAAGCCTGTGGCCCTATTTGCAATGAATTTCTTGGAGTGTTCCAAACCCCTAAGGGCCATCCACTCTAATCTGTGTTTATCATTGCCATGTGCATTCAAACCTACCTTGACGGTGCTACAAACAGTTGCTCCGAGCCCTTTCTGGCTAATTCATCTGCCTCCTCATTGCTCTGCACCCCTGCATGCTCCGGAACCCACACCAGTCTGACTGTGTTCTTCCTGCCAAGTTTGTTTAGGGCCTTAACACAGTTCAAGACCAGTCTGGAGTCTACCGTACATGAGTCCAGAGCCTTGAGAGCAGCTTGACAGTCACTGAGAATATACATAGTCCTGTCAGTGACATTACTGTTGATATTCTCATGAGCACACAATTATAGCATAGGTTTCCGCTTGGAAAACCGTTGCATATTTTGTGCTGCATATGTTATTATTGCCCATGCTTTGGCTCACCTTGCAGTCATTGGCATAGATACCAGCACTCGATTCTGTTTCCAATTTGGAACCATCAGTGTACCAGATGAGACAACTCTTGTCAGGGGATTGTAGACCTTGTCTCTATTCGGACCTTTATTTCAAAATTATTTTTGAATATGTGCAATGGTTGCATTTTGTCGCATCCCGTGCTCATAATCCTTTTGAGATCCTTTGAAATCTCCAATTTTGTGTGTCGAGTTACGTTGTGTGTTGACACTCCACAGTCCATGCACAGATAGTCTGTGTAGCGCCTTTATCGCCTCTGACTCCACAACAATATGTAGCGGCGTTAGATCCAGCAGGACCTTTAACGCTGCCATTGGCGTAGTCGGGAACGCCCCTGTTATAGTCATGCAGGCCAATCGCTGCACCTTCGACAGCGCGATTCTCCATGTAGCTAGCCTAGTTTTTGGCCACCAGACAATGCTTCCATACGTGAGTATGGGTCTTATCATAATCGTGTATAGCCACTTGATGACCTTGGGCTTTAGTCCCCAGGTCTTCCCATAAGTAGAACGAATCATGCCGAAGACCCGCTGGGCCATCTCTATGGCTTTGTCTATATGAGGTTTCTACGTTAGTTTGCTATCTAAGGTCATGCCTAGATACTTCACCTCCATGGATCATTGTAACTGCGTACCATACATGGAGAGAGTTCCCAACCCTGTCAGATCCCTCATCCTAGTAAACAGCACGACAGTCGTTTTCCCTGTGTTGATAGATATATTATTGCTACAGGAACAATTTTTCCACCATAATTAGGGCCTTCTACATGAGACTAGATACCGTACTCGGGAACTTTCCATTGACGAGTATCACCAAGTCATCCGCATATCCGACCGTTAAGTACGGAACTTTGTTGAGTTGTTCTAGGAGTGAAATAACTACCAAGTACCATAAGAGTGGTGAGAGTACTCTACCCTGAGGGCAGCCCTTGGTTGAAGAAGATGATACTGCTGTGCATGTCTCAGGAAAAATTTCCGAGCAGAAAAAACGTATTGATTTTTTTATCCATAATTCTTCGTAGCAGTACGAGAAGTAGGTAACAATAGACGTGCTGTAGAACTGGAACAGGTTTCGTGAAACCTAAATCCATAGTTGGCGTAATATGAGTTTGTGATACAGCTCTGCTAAACATACATAAAATACATAAATATTAATGTTAAAGCTCCAAAGCAATCTGTTTGGGTGTGAATAATACTATTCAATGATTACATGATGAAACAGTAATTATTTCTACAGGTAAATTACAAATATATCACTGGTATAGAGTATGTATGTAGAACGCGCGCTCTGTTAGTCGATATAATGTAATACATAACTAAAATAAATTATTAATTCATTTATAAAATTAATGGTAATAATACAGTCAAAAAACAAATACATTACAAAGATAAAGGCGGAATAATGGAAAGATAAAATATAATAAAAAACTGCATAGTCTTATAAACCTTACTAGAACAACCTGTTTTTCAATGGCTCGTAAAATAATTCATAGTTCAACTTGAAAGAGAGTTTTAATAAACTTATTAAATTTATAAAAGCCGCAAGATGTCAAAAAGTATATTTAAAATACTGTCAATCTTGACGGTTTAAACTACGATTGCGGGCTTAGACTACTCATTTAAGGTCTAAGTTTAACCCTTTGTAACGGACAAAGACAAGAAGAGGTTCTCAAGGCAAAGAGTATATATATTCTTATCAAATAATAATAAGCAGTTACTGTAGACTATGGACACACTCGTGCATTGGCTAATAATAATAATAATAATAAATCTTTATTTCGGAATCTTTGCACTCCATATTTTACACAGAAAAGGAAAAAAAAACAAAGTAAATATATCCGTATTAAAAAGAAAATAAATGAAGTAACATAACAAACAAAATGAATATATGTATATAACCGCTCTACGCTATTACAAAAAATGAAGCTATTAGATACAATTATTACGCTGCAATCTGTAACCATTTATTGTACATTGTGGTAGTATACAGTCTTTCAGAAAACTCTTTGATAATACTGTTCGTACACGAACCAACCCTCGACATGAATCCAGCGATTCGTTTTCTTTGGATGGCATTAAACGTATCCAGCCTAGCTTCTGCGAACATACCCGACGCACTACAATGCGGCGCAAGACCCATTAGCTGTCTAAAGATGTTATTGTACTGAACACGAATACCATCCAGAGACCTCTTCGTGTAACGCGTCCAGAGTTGGCACGTGTAGAAACACTGACAATATGTCTTAAAAAGATGTACCTTCGTCTGAGTGTTGGCTTTAAAAAATCTCCTGGCTATCATATTGCCCACTACTGACAGCGCTCTGCGTTGCCTGTCTATATCAGCATCGTCTTTTAAGTCTGACGTCAGTATATGACCAAGGTACTTAAACCTCTCTACTACTTTGACTCGCTGACCTCCTATCCAAACTGGTGGGACGTTTTGTGGACCTCTTCCTGACCTAAATATTAACAATTCTGTCTTCTTTGCATTGTACACCAAGTTATGTTCTCTAGCGTATCTCTCACAAATTGCCATCAGTTTCCTTAAACCCTTAATTGAGGGGCTGAGTAGGACCATATCATCAGCGTAGCTCAGGTTGTTGACATACCTGTCTCCAAGCCTAAGCCCCACCGCAGTCCCACTCAGCTCCTCAATCAAGTCATTCATATAGATATTAAATAGGTCAGGAGAGGTTAACCCACCCTGCCTAACGCCACAGGATAGTTTATAGCTATCCGACCTAGCTGATTCCCACCTGACGTTGTTCGACTGATTAGAATACCAATATCTAATCAGTCCAACAACTCCAGGCGCGATATAGGTTTTATCTAGTTTCTCCCATAGCAAGTCATGATTGATTATATCAAAAGCACGGCTTAGATCAAGGAAACAAGCGTAAACACTTGTCTCCTGTTCCACATATTGCGATACAACTTGTTTCAGGGAGAAGATAGCCATGTCTGTTGAAACTTCAGGACGAAAACCGAACTGCCCGTCATTTAGGCTAAGTGCGGGACTTAACTTTCTATGTAGCAGGCGCTCAAGCACCTTGGCCACTACCGTTGCCAGCGAGATGGGTCTATAATTCGACATGCTAGTAGCATCCTCAGTTTTATTCTTAACTATAGGCACAACCAATGTACGTATAAGTTCCTCCGGCAAGTATTGGTGCCGTGCACAAAGATTGAACAGTAAAGTTAAGGTATCAGCAATATACTTTCCTGCGTATAACAGATGCTCAATACTCAAGCCATCGTGCCCTGGGGATTTCCCTCGCTTCATTGTCCTGAGAACTTCAACAACATCATCAGTCGACACCTGGAAAGCCTCCTCAACACTTTTACAACAACTTGACGAAGGCACAGGTACTGCTGGATTATTTAATGTCTGTTTTACATTAAAATGCGTACTAAAGTTATTTGCAATAGCTCTCTTGTCAGATTCACCCTCTATACTGACTGGTGTGCTGGTTTTTGGGTTGAGCTTTTTAACTTCCGTCCAAAAACCCGTGAAATTTTTAGACGAAGCATGATGCGCTAACATATTCATTTTAATCTTCTCCTGGTTATTTTGAACATATTTTAAGGCAGCTTTAAAGTCTTTACGCGCTGTACGCATTAGATCGTAATAATATCCTGAACTAGGCCTACCGTATGTATTCCACTGTAAAAATGTTTGCCTAGCCTGGACGTGGTACTGTCTAACATAATAATTCCAACCGGTTATATAACGTTTTCTATTATTATTACATGTATATGTGCGTTCAGCGGCAGTTTGTAAAACTTTAATTATATTACAGTAAAGCCTGTCAATTATACTTATGTGTTCTATATCATTACATAACATATTGCTCTTACATGACAAGTTATACTCCTCAGATTGATATATTAAACCTAGATTTTCAGTACATAGTTCACAGTATTTATCACATTGTTCTTTACTCCTACAGCCCCACCTAGATTTTAAATTGCAATCAGTCCCACTATCTACTATCAGTCTTTTACAAATAATACTATTAATTCTTACCTCTATTACTAATGGTAGGTGATCCGACAGATAGGCATCATATAATACGTATACGTCACTTACCGATGACTCAGCCGCCGCTGAGACAAGGCAGTGATCGAGCCATCGCTGCGAACCGGTTCCATCACTAACATATGTATACGTGCTTATATCTAATCGCTTAGAGTCTATACAAGATAACAACTCTTCAAAACAATAGTCCATTAGTTCCTTGTAGAAACGCGTGTCAGGGTGCGCGTTAAAGTCCCCAAATACGAACACACTTTCAACATCCGCACTATCAATTACCGCACTTATATTAGCCAGACACTGTGCCATTACCGGGAAATTGTCTTCACAGTCGGTAGGCATATATACACTAAATACTAGAATACTCCGATCCCCGCGCACAAGTTTAACCGCAACCATGCGATCATTGTCACACTGCACAATATCAGCACTAGGGAATATGTTTCGATCCCACAGGAGAGCTACTCCCCCGTAAGGCCTCCCTCGCACCATTCCTTGCTCCGTGTCGACAGCAGATATACCATGACTGCCGAATTGTTTGTGAATCGTGTTTAACAATCCAAGATCATGTGGAAACAGCCATGTTTCTTGAAGCGCTATAATGTGATGACTATTACATAACTGAACTATTTCCTGTAAAGATCTTTTGAGTGATCTACAGTTATATGAAACAAGCTTAATGGTCGAGCAATCCATATTAGTTTTTAATAAGCTCTGCGTTCGTTGTTGACCTCTTATTACCGACTTGCTTACGTTCCCAGAACTTCCTGAAAACAATGTCTGCAGGCCAGAAACGATCACCATTATCGTTCAGGAAGAGGTCGACACTGTTTAACGGAACAATAACCTTGAAGGCATTAAATTCATTATTTATATTGTTTATTTTATAAACTTGCACATTTAGGTTCGTCTTATATTTAATAAATGCCTCTATGTCCTCAAGAGTGGTTTCCTTATGTACTCTAGAGACATATAAGGATATTTTCCTCTCGGCTGCCTTAAAGTTAAATTGCTCCAAGGGCTGGGCGAGTCCTCTCCTATTAATAATTTTACGACGTTTGTGTTGCACCGTTGACCAATAATCTTTACCTTGCTTGGAATTGTTACTAGGATTCGTTGCATTCTTAACAGCCTCAGCCATCGTGTAATTCCGCTTATCAGCTGTTATAATTACGCTCGAGTCGCTGTACGTAGGCGCTAACTCGCTCGCGAGTGTACGAGGCGCGCAGCGCATTGCACGGCCGCCGCCGCCGCCACAGCCGCCATTCACTCGCCGCTCGATTATCACTGTCTCGCTCTCACGCGACACCGGAGACGGCACGCGCTCGCTGCCACACTCGCTTTTGCGCTCTTTGTCCCCCCTTCGCGCTGCCCCCGCGCCGAACGCTTGCTTCGGCCGCGGTGATCGTTCGAAATCAATGCTTTCGGAGAATATTTCTTCCACCTCCTTTTCACTAATGCTTATAGATGGTATTATAGGCAAAGTATTCGTTGTACGTTTTAATATTTCTTTAGCATTTTCACCCTCATTCTTCGATAATGCGTCTTGAACTATGTCTTTTAACTGCTGTATTTCGAACTTAAGTGATGCCACCTCCTCCTTAGTCGCTTGCGAGGATACCTCCGAATTGTCTCTTCGCAAGCTGGCGACTTCTTTTTTAAGTAGTGACATTTCCTTTAGGAATGTAGTCACATCTATATGGTCAAACGTGACCGGTGGTAATTTATTGAGATCTTTGGCCACAAAAATCGGTAAACATTCGGGATCTGTTTCCTTCACGATCTTAATTATTTCTTGCACACTCTTCTGCTGGTTACCTTCTTTTCTTCTCATAAGTTTCCGTGAAGGTGCCAGCAGCTTGTAAACAAGTTGCCTGGCACTTTCAATCTCCGCATCGGCAAATGCACTCATACATATTTGCACTATAGCTGTCTCTGGAAGTGTGTCCACTTTGTTACACACAAAAGCCAACAATTCACTAATTACAACATTACACGCATTACATTTCATATCGTTATCATTAGAGTCTCGTTGCGGAGATCGCGACATGGCTCAAGGCCGCGGCGCACGGCGCGCACGCACTCGCACGTCTAGTCACAACGGCAACTCGCGCGAAAAAGGTTAAGCAACACACTTCTTAATGAGTCTAGAAGCACAACTAACCGCAGGATCATATGACGGAGTTTTTGGCTGTAACCTTCTGTAAGCCATAGGTCTCCAGTGCGAAGCTACAGTGTAAGCAAATGTATAGTAGTGGCAAATTCAAGTAAATATTGACAACAAAATAAATGTACATAATTATTTCAATAACAAGACTGGTTTACTTGGTGTGCAATAGAAAGTATTCCATCTATCTAACAGTATTTTAATGACACTAATTTTCTACAATGAATACCAGATAAATGGATGGGAAGATCTTAATTAAAATACCATTTCATCTCATTTTGCGTTTGCAATTATCAGGCTGCGTAGTTCTTATTTCATTAATCATTGTTTGCATAAATATCAAAATACATTAAAGATAATAGATGAGACAGCCACCGTAATGGATAGAATGGAAAACCAATAAGCTAATTAAAGTTACGAACAAACTGAGAACGAGCTTTGGTTTTTGCCGACTGTGTATTTAGTCTTTACGATACGACGAGTTTTCACAGTTCTCGACACACCTCAAAACGATTGGACGAAACACGTTAAGAAAAAATATATAGAATGAGATCCAAGATTTGTCGAAAGCAAACCTCGAGTAGATACTCTGAAATAGTTTGGGAAATAAGTGTTGAATGCGAGGCGACCGCTTAAATCAATGCGCCAACCGAGCGATCTAATAAGAAACACTGATCATTTACAAAATATCTATAACTACGGTAACAATTTAAAAAGATTTCAACAATTAAGACCATTAAAAATTAAATTTAGATTAAATCGCGATCTATTTAAATATACTTAATATTACTTTGAACTTACTTTTCCTTGGAACCTTTTTAAACGAAAGAAATAATATGTGACTAGTTTTTGCCCGCGACTTTGCTTCCTCGGACAAAGTACTTATTTCTGAATGAAAGTTACCCTATGGTCTCTTCAATGCACGAACGTGTGTTGAAAAGAACATAGGGTAACTTGCACGATGACCGGTCAAGTTGTTAAGGCGCGAAAGCGTAACAAACAACAAATCGGCCTCGATGGCGTAGTGGTTAGCGTAACCGACTGCCACGCCTGAGGTCGCGGGTTCGATTCCCGTACAAGTCAAACATTTGTGTGCATGAACATGGATGTTTGTCTTGGTCTGGGTGTTTCCATGTATAATTTACAAAAAAAAAGTATATATGTATGTTTATCCATTGTCTAGTACCCATAGTACAAGCTCTGCTTAGTTTGGGCTAGACGGTACTGTGTGTATGTGGTAGAATATTACTATTATTATTATAACTCACATTCGCATTCATAATATTAGTTAAGATGATATAAGAATTCCCATTAGTAATATAGTCTGCCTCGTTGTTCCCGTGGAATAAGTTTACCAGAATCTTTGCGCTGTTGTGGACTCGCAGCAAGCTAGTAATTTATGTCTACGAAAAGTATATACAATAACCAAATAAATGACGGAAAAGTTTATGAACCCGACAGAATTTTGTTTTGCTTCTTACAAATAAAACAGGAATCTTTTCCTTATACCCACTGTTTGAAATGAATTTACTGTTTCGCATTTTGTCGGTATCCGTTTATTTAGTTTGGAAATTAATTTTCATTTGTGCGGACTTTTTCTCGAAGAAACTTTTATTATTTATTTGTTTTGGTTTTTGTTATATGTGACTGTATAAATAGTGCAAAGGTAGACCTTAGCACTATCTATACAGTCAATTATGTTACCATGATCACTTAAGTGATCATGGTAACATAAACAATGAATGGCGTGTTGGCAGCTCTCAAAACACTATGCCCTGCCCTATCTTAAATCTCATGAAATGTTTGATCCTATATTTTAATGGACATATTAAGCTAAGGTAATAATAATAAATATTTATTTATTTTCATTGTATGTCGATACGACATCTACACCCAGCTCGGGCAATAAATAGGTATACCCTTCAATAATGAATCGCGATTAAAACCCGTTGTCTTTTTTTATTTATGTTTACATGACCCCTTTACAATAATAGAGAATTATTGCCACAAATTAAATATCCTTGTAAATTATGACGGCAACGATTTTATTATGAACAAATTGTGTCCTCCATAATGCGATGGAAATGTAACAAGAAAACACCACCTACTAACAACCTCCGCAGTTGTGAGTAACCACTTAAGTGTCTCTTTCTCCCGATTAATGTAAAGAACCAAATCAAAAGAGAGGTTTGTAAAAGTTTTGGCGAAAAAAAGATTAATTCCGTGGCCAACGGCAACTTGACGAATTTCGCCGAGAGTGCTCCCAGATTACATTTTACAAGTGTTCTGGTGATGCTGATGTAATTATCCGGATTTGCCTACTCAACGAAAATATATCTTATAAAGTTCGTGTAGTTATTTGTTGTTCTATGTCTAAGATCTCGTTAACCTTTAAATATAAAACATGACACAACATTTTAACCCCAGTTTTAGAAATAATAATAATAATTTTTCGAGTAACTACAGGGCCAATATCAGGCAAAGCTGTGAGCAGCTTTTATTTTTTGTATTTTATTTATACCTTCTATCGGCCATAGCGATAGAATATATAAACTAGTTGGAGACCATTGGACAGCCACATAGGTGTGTCGCAGTCAATCTTTTTAAAAATATAAGTACATACCTAATACACCTATATGCGTATAAAATAATAATAAAAACCATTCATACAAATACGAGTATAAACACATGCGTGGATTAAACCAGTAGCCAAAACAACATATTATTATATAATACATACATAGAGTATTTAAATACTTTAAAACTAGTTTTCTTTTGGTTTTATCACTAAGTGAAACTGTATCAAGGAATAAATTATAAATCACTAATGCTAATTAAATATTGCACTATAACGAAATAGCGCAATTAATCGTTTATCATTAAAGTTTATCAATTCTAAATTAACTTTGTTCTTTTAATACGTTTGTGATTCTATTATGTTAAAGATTAAATGGCAATCGCACTGAATAAGAAGTAATATTATAAATGTCCAGCGTAGCGCTTGAACTCAAAAAACATCTAAGTGTTTAGCGGAAAACAAAATCAACTCATAATAATTTAAAAACCTACGAAGATTTATTTATCGACACTCTCATCTACTCTAGAGATATACGGATGTTTATATTTCCCAAGCAAGACATCATAAGACCTTAAATATATATAGACGTCTGAGTACCAACATGTGTCCTTTTCTTGTTAGTTATGACACAAATAAGAATACACAAATGTGAAACACATATTTAAATGTACACAACATTAAAACATTAACCACTACGAGACGTTGTTCTATTTTTTTTACTGTTTCCACATGAAAACGTTTTAAGGTTGACTTCTGAGAAATGAAACAGCCTTCTCTTGATTTAAGTCTAGTATTAGGAATAAACAAACTCAGGGATACTAATATTTGTAGGGCTTTTCAATTTTCCGCGGAGCGGTAGAAATATTTATTTAGTAAAAGCTTAGGAGAAAGACTCGACTGGCTTTGAGCTTATAACATCCTACCATCCTTATAATGACGAAGATATATAAATAGACAAAACTGAACTCTGGCTTCTTTTAATTGTAGGTACTATAATAACTAATGCTTAAATCAACACTGGTATTAAAATAACTAGGATCATTTTAAATTTTATTATGAATAATTACTGTGCCGCATTAGGAATAATTACTATTTCAAGCGGAACCTTACACACATACAAACAACACAAAGAACTCCTAGACTCGGAACAACTACGTGTGAATCACAAATTATCCCGTGTGAGGATCAAACCCACAACTCTCGACGTAGTGAAAGTTGTGAGGCGACAAGTTAAACCATTACGTCATCCATGCAGTCAAATATTATTACAATTTACTTTAATTACATAAACAAAGCAACAATTATAATTTACAACTTAACTAATATTAAGAAACCTAACCACTTATAAATAAAACATGAAAAGCAACAAAATATGGGACTATAAGTTTAATATAACGACAGGAAATGGCTGGTTTAGGCAGCGTCGTAAAATTCCTCAGCCCAGAAGACTGGCAGCATTGCCACGTTGAATGGCAATGCTGATTCTTTGAGCCACGAAAAGTCCAGCCTTCTGGTCACGCGAAGCGTCGATTAGCCGCTATATCTCTAAAAAGCGCACGAGCGCCCGGACCCCATGAACCTAGCATCTCCACCCCAACGGCTTAAAAACGTAATTACCAATTAAATTACTGTATTTGCGCCGCTACATCAGCAGCACTAGCACAGCTCAATTTAAACACACATAATTTACTACTACACACTAGACACACATATTTAATTTTAATGACATTATAATGATATCTTTAATAATAATATCTTGAACTGACATAATATTATACAAATTGGCGCAAAACTTATCACATGAAATAATATAAGTACTGCCTTAGGCTGGTTGATATAACATAACCAATTACTATAACCATTAATATAAACAAAATCCTATTTTCGCATAAATTAAAAAAATATTTTTTGAACAAAATAAATAAAATAAAATGAGTTACAAATTGGAACACCGTTGTAATAAGCACACACTAACCTATTTCTTTTCGACTCAAGATTATGGACCTTATTTCTTTTGTTATTTTTTGTTTCTTTTTGTTTTTTTTTTTGGGTTGTTTGTTTTGTTTTAATATCGCTGCTTGAGGCCTTTGACATTTATCTCTGCATTACACATGATGTTCTGAATTATGAAAACAAAAAATGTCCTGTGGCTAAACTACTGAATACATTTGGTTCATAATTTGTGGTATCAATTAATGTGATAACATTTGCGCCACTTTGTGATATACAAAGTGGCACAAATGTTGTTGTTGTTTGACATCAATAATAAGTATTGCCATTCAACGTGGCAATGCTGCCAGTCTTCTGGGCACGTTGCCAATTGACGACGATGCGGAGGAATACTATGATGCTTTTTAATTTTGTTGTTTCATTTTTCTCTTTAGTTAATATTTTTTGTAAATAATTTGTGAATATATTATGTTAATTATTTGCTCATTTGATGTGCAATAAATAATATAATTACCTAATAATCTACTTAGTCATAGCATTGTCTGAATTAGCAGAATACATAAGGCTACATATATGCAATGGTAGAATGAAAATGGGTCACTATAATTTGATTATTATTTAATATCATACATGTGGTTGAGCACCTACATTCCTCTAAATAAATAAATTTGAATTTGATGAATAATCAAAACGGATGAATGCCTAAAAACTGACTATCAAAAACGGATACGCGATATAAATTCATGCAATATGGTATGCATGAACGTTGTTGTTTTATTCACACAGATTTTAAAATGTTAGGATTTACGATTTTACTACTTCCCTTTGCTTGTATAAAATCTATACATAAAACATATTATTATTAGTATCTCGAACCACAAATATTGTGTAACAATTACGTTATGAAAATATCCGCTTTATTAGTAGGCTTACACGGGTACGTACCTGGGGACTAGTCCCACCCACATTCTCACCACTATAATACTTATGTAGCCAAGCTCAGCAGTGGTGCCTAAAAAACACCGAATTAGGTTACATGTACAGTCCTGGAGAAAGTTAAACTGTTTTGGGACCCACACAGAAATAAATTAGAAATATATAGGACAGCAAAATATCTAGTACTTAGGATACATATTTAACGAGGAACGGCCCTTGAAGAATTTTAATATAATACACATATGTATGTATATCAATAAAAATATATAATAGTTAAGATCTAATTCATTATGCTATTGAAGCACTAAAATATATAAACATATTATTTATAAAAATACATACATATAAACCAGGTTCGATATCTCTTCTCTCTTCAGTCTATGCCCTTAAAATTTCGTAGTTAACATATTCTGATGAAATTTGTCATGGAGTTTAGAGACCCATAGGTTTACGTTTGAGCATGGTTGTATAATTAACATACATAACAATTTTCACATCGATAATATAGCTGCGATATAGATAGCAAAAACGTACCCCAGATTTTTTGAATTGGACCACTAATCTTATTTATTATTATCTTAGATATAGCGGATTCGAAACTTAATATTGTACCAGTAGTGCGAATTCGCAAGACAGTCGTAAAGATTTAGGGAGAAAATGGATCTTGGCTCACACCCAAAGAAACTGATCTAAACTTTTAACTCTCAGTTTTCTTTCAATAATAGTTTTCCGCTGAGATTGCAAAATATTTGCCTCGTCTGTTATTATTGTTTTATCCAAATTTATGTCCAAAGCAATTAATGTTACGGTAATCAAATAAAACCAACTATAACTTCTGTTTAATGTGTATATATATCATAGGATAGCTGACCCCCGAAACTTCGTCTGCTTCACATAAGAGAATTTTCCCCGTTTTTGCAACATTTTTCATTGATGCTCCTATTGGTCGTAACGTGATTTTATATAGCCTATAGCCTTACTCGATAAATGAGCTACGCGACATTTTTTTTTTTCAATTCGAATCTATTTTTCCTGAGAGCTTTATAATATTAGTATAAATAAGTGTTATTAACACGCTTTTATTAGCTTATGTATCTATGTAACGGAATCTTAGAACGTGATTTTCAGCCCTTTCAAACCGGCGGATTGATTTGAAACTTTGCACACTTATCGAGGACCGATGACAATACAATAATGTAGGAAAAATAGTTCAAAAATTAAAAAAAATAATAGTTTAAAAAACTAAAGAACACACTTTATCAAAAATAAATAAATTAAGAAAGCGTTTATTATTTGTTTTAATAACACTGATACGACACGCAAAATTTGTTTAGTTAGGCGGTTTTTGACTAACGTTGCTTTGAGTGACTGTGGACTACGGCTACTAAAAAGTGGTGGACAGCGTGAAAATTTCTTGAGTAACAAAGACTGCCTCGGTAACGTAGTGAAAGTGTATGTGACTGCTGTAAATTTGGTCTCAGGTTCGATTCCCGACTCGGGTACGATGATAAAGGGTTTATCTGTCAAGAAATTCTTAGTGGCAGTCACGGAGTCCAGAATCATGACCAAAAACGGCAATAGGCTGGTGCTAAGGTTTTGTGCCCTACGTAATAAGAGGTCTCCCATTACGTAGGTACACAAAACCTTAGCATGTGAAATATGGGTGTAATACACCTCTGTTCATCCCTTAGGGCATATAGGCGTGATACGATATATGTACCTATGTTTAACCTGTTAAGTGGCAGCTGCACACCGGCGAACAGACACAATAGGTTTTCAATTATGTCTTTTATTATTTCATAGGTTTTATTTTTGTTTGTTTTGATGATAAACTTGAATTCTTATCTTAGAAATTAAGATATAATATTTCTTTTGTTCTTTCGTAACACATTTTACTATAAGCTTGCTCAATAACAAATCAAAAACAATAAACTATTTTGCTTGTAAGATATACATATGTTATTTGAATGATGAATGTATTGCCCAACCCATAGTTCAACCATTAATGCACGATATAAAACAAATATTCGACATGATTTATACATCCCACACGGAAGTACTTAGATAACGCGTTTCACCTGCTAAAGAGTGCTTCGTAAAATGTTGTCGAAACACAACATAAAAATAGGAGCAATAATTCTCCTTAATAAAAATAAGATAAAATATGTATGTTAGCGTCATTTGTTTTGATTTGTTAAAGCAGCTATAAAAGTAGACTATATCGTAAAAATACCATAACCTAAACAACATTATAAATAATCATTGATCTGGATATAATAATAAGTATTACAATACATGAGTTGCGAAGTAGGCTTGACATGTAATTTAAATATATGGATCAGGTGGCAAAAATGGCAACATTGATAACTAGGCGTTTTCTTTTTTGTGTTGTTAAATTACACTATTACAGAAAGTAAACAATTGACAAAACGTAGCAAGACAATAACTGAGATGCATTTCCACAATTGAAAATTCTTTGAATAACGACTACAACAATATTTTTCAATGCTTCTTAAAATTGTTGTCTTCGTATTGTATTGTCTGTGCTGATAAAAACCACTTACTAAAATTTAACATTGTTATCATAGCTTGATTTTAATTTGATATCAATGCCACGTTTTATCTTATTCGTTCTAGTAGAACCATTCATATGATACATAGTAATCCACGTCGATGACGTCAACGGTGAACTGTAATCCTTGCTAAAGCATCCGTGGGTTTCGCCCACGCTAACAGTGTAATACTATAGTAACTTAGAATACACCTTTCTATGTATGGAATAGCTAATAGCCTTCAGTAAAATGCCTGGAGAACATTTAATTAATTATGTAAAATCATTTATGCTCTTGAGCTAAATATATATTAACCTCTCGACTGACGTAAAGAACATGCGGTCTCCAATTAACAGTACATGTACCACCAGCTTAGAATCCAGTGATACAGTTAGTCAAACCCAAGAAGAAGCAAAACACAGCTAAACTAAATGATAGAATACGTATATTGAGCTGATTCTGTGGAAATAGGAACATAAATAATTAAATTATGTTCGGGTACTTTGAAATGACTAAACTTCAAGACAATCAGTCCACCACCGACAATCAGAAGATTATCTTAATCTCCCCGTCTGATAAAAAGTATCGGAACGTCGGGGAAAGTGTAAATCTAACTATAATAGTATTAAAGTGTAATAGTAACAGCACCATTTAATAGTTTTCAAAATTATATAAATGTAGTGTTTTCAAATAAACCACGATAAAATCTGTATAAGGTAGTTTTATTTCAATGGCATTTTTTAATCTGCTATTGCATTTGCATTTTGAGCCTGGAGATTAAGAGAAAGAAAAATAATAAATTTATAAGCTTCCTTGTTTTTCTCATTGTGTGAATGCAAGATTTTAACAGAATGTGACAATCAACTTAGTATTTAAATAGACTTCTTTGAGAGTCGTTTATCTTGCCAAATGATCTTTAATTAGAAATACAGAAGTTGGACTCGTGTTTGGTTTCAAAGTAGCGCGACGTGAAGGAGGAACTTAAATGGAGCCCCGGAGTTAGATAACTCAACAATGGACGATTCTTATTTGAGTTCCATAATTTAGATAAGGTGACCTTTCAGACCCACATCTTGTCTGCGTTCGAGATTCCTATATATTATACTATAAGAATTATTAAAATAGGTAAACGAATGCCTTTGCGTGTATGAATAACTCGGGCTCGATTCACGGGTTGAAAAAGAGTAATTGTGTTTTTCTGTCAAGAAATTCTCAGAAGCAGCACTTAGCCTGGTGTACGTCATTAGGCTCGCAAACTATTATTAGGGACCTCAAACCATAGCTGGCGTACTTACATTTTGTTGTAGATTCAGGCATAGCACCTATAGTATAATAAACTTTTATTACACCTCGGCCTACCTCTTCGGGAATATAAACTTGAAACTATGTGTGCGAATGAAATTATAAGCATTGCCCATATGTATTTGTCTTCGTTTATAATGTGAATTATAACCGAAGACAAAGATTACTCATGAAGTAGGACTTGAACCTATAATTCGGTTAAATCATATTGTCGCTATACTAACTAGGTTATTTGTTATCCAACGTCAGGAATTTAATTCGGCCTCTGTATATTGCATCTTAGTTGTTGCAATATCCTGCACAATGTCCTTTACAGACTATAGCTTTCATTTCGTTTATAGTTTTAAATAACTAAGCAAAGTTTAGTATTATTTTCAAAAGTTTCTGCTTTAAGTTAAACAAATGAATAGGCTAGAAATAGTACAGTGATAGCAAAAAAAACGTTATGTTATTGGTATATAAATACGTAAAAAATAAAGACAAAATTTCTAATAGTATACAGACCGTAACAATAAGAATAAAAGTATGATGAATTGATTATTCAGTTGAAGTGGGACAAAGTTACGGGTTAGTAGCGTTGTTAGTAGCCTCTCATCGATGTTTATTACGGTTGTGTTTGTGACAGCTTTACAGTAAGGGTGTGTCCTCGCATACAATGTACTGCTACTGCGGTCTCCTAACAGTATGCCCCAGTTCCTTGCACTTGTTCAATAATTTAATGAAGATGAACGTGCTTGCAACGGATATGACAAATTTAATTAATTCAAAATTATCCATACTATCTTTTCTATATTATATAACACTATTATATCAATGTTAAATAATATATATAGGAAGATTCCTAAACAACAAAACTTTCTAGGTTGATAGCGCAGTGTTGCCAATACTGACGGGTATTTTTACGGTCGATGAATAGGTGCAGAGACAGCAATGTAAGCAAATTTTCTAGGCTGTGCGATAGAAACAAAATTACTAAGTTGTCTGGCCTAGAAAGTCATTACAGACATTAGTGCGCTGATTACCATATTTATAAATGATCGGTAATATCGTTGAATACATTTACTAAGAACCTCCACCGCTACCTGTTCTCCTCGTGCGTTCGTAAACATTAAGCGCCATCCTGTTTGTAGGTTACCTAATTACTCGCCGTGTATATAAAATATGTATGTATAAACAAATATTTTTTATTAGAATGTTTTTGTTTGAACAAGTCACCGGAACGTTCAGTGCAAATTGTTCTGATTTCAGCTAGTCGATATACCGTTGTGCCTATGTTAAAAAACTCACGACTGTTATTGTTTATAACTATCGTGAGTTTTTTCTAATAGGCACATTATCTATAGGAACGTTGTTTTTGACTAAGTTAACGCAACATTATGTTTAACAATTAATATTGATATATTAATTACGCATAAAATACAACCAACTAATGTTAGGTAATAAAGTTAGTTGATTGTATTTAATGCAACTTGTACCAAGTACTTTATAAAAAACATCATAGAAGGAAAAGTGGAAGGAAAGAGAGCAAGGGGCAGACCTAGAAGGGCATTCACAGACCAATTAAAACAAAGGCGAAGGTCATGTCTTATAAGGAGGTCAAGGTATTGGCCGAAAATCGAGAAATATGGCGTATACTCCACCGACAAGAGCAAAGCACTTAAGTATAAAGAAAAAGTACCAAGTACTAATTATAAACATCTTCACCATACATATTACTGGAATCAGATATATTTCACAAACCAGGCCCCGTAATGCTCAGCCAGTGTTGGAGCGGTGGACAGGGTGGCAGCATGGGACCCCTTCCTTCCGGCTGGTGCAGGTGTTGTCAGGGCACGGCTGCTTTGGCAAATACCTGCAAAAGGTCGCTAGGAGGTAGCTGAGTCCCATCTGCCACCACTGTGAGTGTGAGGAGGACACGGCACAGCGTGTGCTGTGCCGTGCGTGTGCTCGAGCAATGTCCTGCTTGGGCGGTGCAGCGCCGTGAACTCCAGGACGTTGTGGGTGAAGAACTCTCGCTGCCGGCCGTGATCAAAGCCATGGTCGACAGCGAGAGGAAGTGGGTAGCGGAGTGAAGGCCGCGGGTGGGAGCACGGGGATCTCCCACCTGTCAGGCATTAAGTTGGAGCGACGCCCTTAGTCGTGTCGGGGCGTCGCCCAGGAGTCGTCGCCCACAGACCTTCCTGTCTGTATTGGGCACTGCTGGGTGGTTCGCTGATGCAGTTTCAGTTCCAGCTACCCACCCAACATACAAAGCAGCGAGTTGGCAGACCGTGGGGCTTTAGTCGGTAAACCCGAAGTTTCGAGAGAGCCCGACATAACCCTCTCGCTTCCCCTTGTGGCGAGGGGGTATGCATAAGGAGAATTTCCTCACGAAAAAAAAATAAAAAGAAGAAAAGGCCCCGTAATGCTTAGTGTCCGTAGTGTATCTTTCCTATAGACTTGTCTTTATAAATGTCCTTTATTTTCTCTTTCGCTTTAATAAAGATAAAGTGACTTTTTTTTTACAGCTACTTTAATATACTTCTGACTAAACAAGTTGCCGCGATCTCTTAAGAGTTTCCTTAAATTTATACTGGTGCTAAACACTGTTATAATGTACGGTTGAAACTAGCTCTACAGATGGTATAGTGATGAAAATACAGTATTAGTCCTAAAAATATCCCCCTCGTGCGTAAAAGCATTATAACTCAGATATAAGCCAATAAAGCCGCCAGACCAATTTGTAGAGGAAGTTAATTCGAATTAAAAACAATGTTACCAGAAACTGTTCTCGTAAAAACACATTTTGCTATTCTAATTGCGTAGAAAATTTTTAAATAGGCGTAATAAATCTTAAAAGAACCTCAATTTTATTAGTTCGTAACGATTAAGAAAATCATGGCTTTTTAAGAGTCTATAGCTAATTAATGTACAATGACGCCCACTCCCAATATTATATTCTTTCTTATTTAAATTTTAATTCTGCATTTAATGTTAGCATGTCACCGAACAAAGCTAAAAGCCATGTTCGTCCCGTAGCATAAATAAGAATGTACTCTACTATCTTGATCTCGTCGACTTAATCCCCGACTCAGGCAAAGCCGCGTCAGATAGCAGCTTTAAATGATGCCATTAGATTCTCTCTCATTACGTAGCAGCTAATCTTATAGTCAATATAACTGCCGGGTATAATTTATATAATGCCATTTCATACTATGACGATCTGAAAGTCTTATTATTAAATTTTCACTAGTAACGTCGGAAAATGAAGGTAAAATCCCAAGGCTGACAATTAAAAAGTAACCAAACTACCTAACGGAAATTACTCTCTTCAAATCACTCGAACAAAAGTCTCCGTCCAACAGATTACTAGGGTTGCATAAAAGCTAGGCAGTGACTGTCAGAGTATTGGAAAAGTGGCGCAATGAAAGACCTGTGCCGTACCGCGACAGTGAGTTGATAGAATAGGTGGACAGATTGCGCGTCACGGGCTATATAGCCAGTGTAATGGAACAGCTAATGGAAGTACGGCACGACTATTTCATGAATACAAAGCAGATTCAAACATAATGAAATTAAGAACTTGTGGCCAAAATGTTGTACGTAATTCTTGCTTCTTTTTGGGCTGAGTTACGGATAACTTTTATAATTTATTTGAATTCATAGAAGGTGGAAAACCGAAGATCTGAAGCCGTACCTACATATTAGGAAATCAGAAACATAAACAAACTTTTATAATTTGCCAAAGAATTTATGAATCGTACGATTTCTTTTAATAAGGCCTGCGATTATGAAATGAAAATAAAAACTTTTGTGGTATATACGCTTCCCAATGTTACGTACTAAGATAAAATTCTGTTCGTTCCTTTAATTCATTATTTAAACAGTTGCTGAGGCACGTTGTTGTCAAATAAAACACTCCTTATAAAGTGTAATAATCACAAGGCTTCGCTTAAAACTTACATCTTAAGAACAGCGTAAAAGTTCATTCGGTACGCACAAACCAGTTTAATCAATCTCGTTAAACTTAGTTCAAACATATTAATTGAATTTGAGAACAGCTGCCGTCTTCCTACTTAGAAACGCACATACGCATAGGTAGCCACCGAGAGAAGTATAAATCACGTGCGTTACTGATAATGAAAAGCGATTTCACTAGGTTTTAGGCGAATGAAACAGCGTAAAGTTTGTATGAAGATACTTTAGACGTAAAGCGAAAGAATATTCGCGTGTACAATAGTGTATTTTAATCACATCTCCATCATCTTCAGATTATACTAGAAGAGTCCACTTTGATGTTGCCAAAATATTTTATTAATATAGGATTCAATAAATCCTATATTATTAAAATATTTTATTGTTAAAAAAAGTTGCGTCGTTAAGTAGGTACAATAAATATGGAATTAATGTTAACGAGATGACTAAATATTGTTTTGCATTCATCCCATGCTTTCGGCCCATATTACAAAATTTCCGTGGTAAATATTTTTTCTGTTTCGTAAATCGCTGGCCGCTGATAACTTATTCGCCCATTAAAAGACACACGGCTAAGGCGTGTTCAGTGATTACACACTGTGGTCTAGAGTATTTACTTTCCATTCGAAGCGGTTTAGTTATTTTAGAAACTTAATTTAAAGCGTAAATTAAAACAACACTCAAGAAGTCAAAGCGTTTTGGAAAATACCGTTTCATACATATAACTCTAACTACTATTATTGAATTTTATAATTCAATAATAGTAGTGTTAGAGTTTTCAAAATTATGTAATAACAGTGTTTAAAGTAAAATAAACAACGCGATAAAATCCGTATAAAGTGTTTTATTTCAATGTATAACATTCGCGTAAACATAAGACAATATTAAATACCGTTTCGTCACATTAACTGAACACTGCCTTATACTTGCTTACTTTTTTAAGATTATTAGACCTTTGGATTGGAAAATAGTAGTATTCATGGTAACCCTTCCTGCTTGCTTAAAGCCTTATGTTAGTGTTAATAAGTTCATGTGAGTAGTAATATAAGTGGGATTCGAACACGCGACCTTTTGATCGCAAGGTTAATGCTTTATCCTAAGCTTAAGCTAGATAGATAGCTTCTGAATAAGTATATTTTTTATATAAACGATGCCAATATACCACGTTAATGTATCACAAAGGGAAAACCCGCCGACTCACCAATATATCTTCACAACAATAAAGCCTACAAATTTGAAATTGGGCACGCTCTTCAATCGCCTAGTGCTCGATAGGAAAATATTTTCGTTTAAGTCAACCAATAATAGTGTCTTTTGCAAGTAAACATATCTATAGTATTAATATGTCTACTTAGTCTGGTAACTATTTGGCTACGAGTTACAAGGTACTACGTTTATTATATGCAAGCTTTTACTTCCAACGTCCTCACATGGTCTTTAGTTACCTTGTGGCTTCATGTGTATGGCACATGCTGTGCTCAAACAGTCCGTCTTTAGGCCCATCCATTGGCCTCTACATTTGGATGACTAGTTATTGATGCAAGTTATCATTAATAGTTACTCGTCCTTAAAAAGAGCAATTAATGTTCAGTGATCAGTACTTTCTGCAACACTCGTTTTATTTATTTTTACTCGTGCTGCATATTAAGGATCTGGTAATATCCGGTATGTTTGATTATACAGACGAGCAACACGCTTGAAGATATATATCCAGCGCTTAGGCCAGTGAAGTATCTATAGAGAAGGCTATGACTGAGTTGATCAAGTCTAATGCCTATAAGACCCAAGATATCTGTTCTCCGCAAAACGTTGATTCTTTCTGGCTCTAACTTGCCGTGATTTATCCGTTTCGATAACTGATCACCGTGAGTTTTTGGGGCTCATTGACTCCCACTAACAATCATCCACGAATCGCTCAACGGTTCTTTTGTGTCAGAGACATCGTACAAACTTTAAAATTGCAATATTAGCAGTATATTTCATGCCTGTATCTAACTGGTTAAGTAGAGGCGTATCACAGCCACATTTTACGGATTGTGTTCAGATTCCAAGCTATAGAACATATCACCTTTCTTTCGTACACAAGTCTAGACTTTATTTTGCTATTTTATTTCGTTTATGGTTTTTGATGACTAAGCATATTTCAGACATCTTTTCAAACGATTCTACTTCACCCTAAATGAGAAGTAAAAACACTGACTTGCGTGGAAATAGAATAACGGTAGCAAAAGAAACTGCATCTATAAATAGAGATACATTAAAAATACAGACAGTATTGCAAATAATATACAAACAATACCAATAAGGATAAAAGTATGATGATTCAGTCGAAGTGGGACAAAGTTACGGGTTATTAGAGTTGTCAGTAGCCTCTCATCCAGTCATCCATACCCTGACATCGATGTTTATTACGCTTGTGTTTGTGACAGCTTTACGGTAAGGGTGTGTCCTCACATACAATGTAGGTACTGCTACTGGGATTTCCCAACAGTATGCCCCGATTCCTTGCAGTAATTCAATAATGTAATGAAGATGAACGTGCTTTCAGCAGATATGACAAATTAAATTGATTCAAGATTATCGATACTATCTTTAGTATATTCGTATAACAGTATTAATGGCACAATTTCTCGCAAAGGTTTTCACCGCAGTGTTGCCATTACTGGCGTGTACCTTTTCAGTCGAACTATAGGTGCAGAGACAGCAACGTAAGCAAAGTATCAAGACCGTGCGATTAAAACAAAATGACTAAGTTGTCTGGCCTAAAAGTCATCAGTGTCATCACAGATATTAGTCTGCTGATTACCATATTTATAAATGATCGGCAATATCGTTGAATACATTTACTAAGAACCTCCACCGTTACCTGTTCTCCGCATGCGTTCGTAAACGTTAAGCGCCATCCTGTTTGTAGGTTACCTAATTACTCTTACAGGTCGCCGAAACGTTCAGTGCAAATTGTTCAAATTTTAGCTAGTCCATTTACCGTTGCGCCTATGTTAAACAACTCACGACAATAATAAAATTATAAACAACCATTATAATAATATTGTCTTATGTTTACGCGAATGTTATACATTGAAATTAAACACTTTATACGGATTTTATCGCGTTGTTTATTTTACTTTAAACACTGGTATTACATAATTTTGAAAACTCTAACACTACTATTATTGAAATTTTACTACTATTTAATCTATATATTTTCTAATTAAAATTTCAATAATTTCAATAATAGTAGTGTTAGAGTTTTCAAAATTATGTAATACCAGTGTTTAAAGTAAAATAAACAACGCGATAAAATCCGTATAAAGTGTTTAATTTCAAACCATTATAATATATGAAGGAGTGTAGTTTTTGTATAAGTTAATGCATCAATATATATTAACAATTAATATTAATAATAATATTCTATCACATACACAACACCATCTAGCCTAAACTAGGCAGAGCTTGTACTTTGGGTACTAGACAATGGATAAATATATATATATATATACTTTTTTTTTGTAAATACGTACATATTATACATAGTAACACCCAGACCAAGACAAACATCTATATTCACGCGCACAAATGTTTGACTTGTGCGGGAATCGAACCCGCGACCTCAGGCGTGGCAGTCGGTTACACTAACCACTACGCCATCGAGGCAGACAAAATTAATATTGATATATTAATTACGCATAAAATACAACCAACTAATGTTAGGTAATAAAGTTAGTTGGTTGTATTTAATGCAACTTGTACCAAGTACTACTAATTGTCATATGTTTAGACGTCTCTACCATACATATTACTGGATATAGCTAACAAATCAGGCCACTTAATGCTCGTGTCCGTAGGCTATCTCTCCTATAGACGAGTCTTTATAAATGTCTTTTATTTCTGTACCAAGAACTACTAATTGTCATATGTTTAGACGTCTCTAACATATATATTACTGGATATAGCTAACAAACCAGGCCTCTTAATGCTCGTGTCCGTAGGCTATCTCTCCTATAGACTAGTCTTTATAAATGTCCTTTATTTTTCTTTCACTTTGATAAAAAAGAAAGTGACATTTATTTTTTGCAACTAGTGCAATATGCTTCTGACTAAACACGTCGCCGCGGGCTCTAAAGAGTTTAACTTTCCTTGAAATTTATACTGGTGCTAAACACTGTTATGATATACAGTTGAAACTGGCTCTACAAGTAGTATAGTGATGAAAGTGCAGTATTAGTTCTGAAAATATCCCTCGCGTGCCTAAAAACCTTATAACTCGAATATAACCCAATAAAGCCGCCAGACCAATTTGTAGAGGAACTTAATTCGAGTTAGAAACAATGATACCAGAAGCTGTTCTCGTAAAAACACATTTTGCTATTCTAACTGCGTAGAAAACTTTTAAATAGGCGTATTAAATCTTGAAAGAACCTCAATTTTATTAGTTCATAACGATTAAAAAAATCATGGCTTTTTAAGAGTCTATAACCAATTACAGCCTTACTTATAAAAATACCGCTAAAAATTGCATAGCTATCTCTTATCTAAAAAGCTCTAATACCTTTAATCAATGAATAACATTTCTTTATTTATAAACAATTTCAACGGTCTCTCAGGTGATCTCGCAAAAACAAGTAACACAATTTTATTCTTGCAACATTTGACAGTTAGCAATGAGAGCATGACCAAACTAATTTACTAAATAATGCAATTGATATGATACATCATCTATACTATAATAAACCATTTTTTAGGTTTCAATATCTGTAGCGTGGCGACTTTAACTTGTCTTTAACAGATGGCGTGCTGAATTTTTCTTTAGGTAAGTAATTCAAAGAGTCTGATTATTGAAAAAGTATATTATCACTTCGCTTAAATATAATAACCAGCTAACTATAAGAAAAGAAATTTGTTGTCTGGTTTATATGATAGAGACGGGAATAAAACTATACATTTTCACAATTTGGAATAAACAAGTACAGTGAACTTATAAATGCACATAATCATAACGAACTATTGCGTATTCTAATGAAAAATAACAACAACACTATGCTTTCTTAAAAAGTGCATTTACTAATACATTTACTAAAAAAAAAAACCCTGTTGTGTTCTTCAGCGTCTGATTGTTTTTGTTCGATTATATTTTTGCAATGTTTTTGTTATACATACTTCATACTATGTGGGTTTTAATATTATAATATAGTTAACATCGAATCATTGTAATTATTTGCAGCTTTACAAATCACGAATGGATAGTTATGAGGGAAGTATATAAGCGAATAACTACTTAAAATTTAAATCATAGAGCACATAATTTCTTGTATAATATGATAAAGATAAAGATAAATTTATTTGACTCAATATGTGTATAATCAGGTGTTACAGATATTTTTTTGTCTCAAAATGCTCTGTCTGGTCAAACATGCAAATGTATGTGCTTAATAAGAATTTTAAAGTGCTTAAATTTATTTGATACTTTATTGTATATTTTGAGTCCCATGCAAAAAATGCTCTTGCCGAAATACGCTGTTTGATATCTGATACGATATTCTGCATCGCGAAAATTGTAAAGCGGATTCAACCACACTTTATAGATCTACTTTCGTCTTCTGTAAGCTACAAAATTTTAAATTATTTAATATTATTTGGAGAATGAAGCAGTACGAAGAAAACTGCACTGAACCGTTTATCCTTCAAAAAGTTTTAATCTATGAATACCACCTATTTAATTTTTATGTAATAGTATTTTCGTAAACTTTTGACGTTAATGTCAAATCTGATCGGAAAATCTGACAGGTGCCAATTCTGCTGTAATTTTCACTAAACTAGAATAAGTCAAAAATTCTCTAATTTTAGTTTACAGATTTTGTGTGTGATTCTTCTGTTCCATCGAACTAAATTTAGATTTCGTTTAGACAAGTTTATCCAAATTCGATTATGACAATCCTAAATTGAGCTGAGGCAGTGATACCGGTACTAAAAATACTTAGTACTACAGAATGAATGTCAAAGAGTAAACGAAAAAAATAAATATGAAATAATATTTTTGAGCTTTATGAAGTGTATGAACATATTTGTTTACACATATAATAAAATAAAGGGTAAGGATTATGTTATTTTTCTTGCTATAACTCCAATAAACACAGCGCAATTGAGTACCTTTGCCTGGCAACCCACCTCATAGTTTTGATTTTTTGTGTTATCTATGCGAGTTTATTTGACATGTATAACACAATGACATACAAAGGCAAATAGTATATAACTATTTACGTTGACATTTAATATCAACAACCTTGGAGCTACGAACAATAATTGGAATAGGCAACAGACCATCGCTGAAAATTACCGAGCTTAAGATTGTTTCCCCATTCATGTTGGATCCGAAGTAAGCACACGAATCTAGCTTAAGGACAGACACGTAAATAAATCTTGATATTACAATAAATCTAAACACAAATTTAAAGCTATTACCTGTGCATATTTATGACACAAAACTAAAGTTTTGTTTGAAAGAAAAATAACTAATGCAGAAATTGCAGCATTGCAGAAAGTGAGCATACCGATAGCACGTTATATATTCATTATATAAATTGAAGCCATCAGATACTAAATATTTCAAAAATCTTATTGTTTATCAATGTGCATATTTATTCATCATATTAACATTATATTATACATATCTTGTATGAAAAAGGCACATCCATATTTTAAGCCTCAAATACCAAATCTCTAGGAAAACTAAACTTCGTATCATGTTTTCAGATGTCATCTTATATTAATTTGACATTTCTAATTTTATATCATTTTTGACGTTTAAGCCGTACAGCAAAATGCAGAATGCCTAACTAAACCAATTTTAATCCTGTCAAACTAAAATAAGTTTAGTCCTAGCAATTTTAACGATTTCAGAGTACGAAATGTCGTTTTACGGAACTTAAACAACATTTTTGTGATTTTTGATTTAGTTTAGAAAATTTTGTGACAACATAATTGGCAACAATACTATGACGTTCTGAAAGTCTTCTTTTTTAATCTTCACTAATAACGTCAGAAAAAAAACGTTAAATCGAGGCTGACAATTAAAAAGTAACCAAACTAACTAACGAAAATTACTTTCTTCAAATCACAAAAAAATTCGAACAAAAGTCTCCGTCCAACAGATTACTAGGGTTGCATAAAAGCTAGGCAGTGAATGTCAGAGTATTGGAAAAGTGGCGCAATGAAAGTCCTGTGACGTACCGCGACAGTGAGTTGATTGAATAGGTGGACAGATTGCGCGTCACGTCCTATATAGCCAGTGTAATGAAACAGCTAACGGAAGTACGGCACGACTATTTCATGAATACAAAGCAGATTCAAACATAATGAAATTAAGAACTCGTGGCCAAAATTTTGTACGTAATTCTTGCTTCTTTTTGGACTGAGTTACGGATAACTTTTATAATTTATTTGAATTCATAGAAGGTGTAAAACCGAAGATCTAAAGCTGTACCTACATATTAGGAAATCAGAAACATAAACAAACTTTTATAATTTGCCAAAGAATTTACGAATCCTATGATTTCTTTTAATAAAGCCGGCGATTATGAAATGAAAATAAAACCTTTGTGGTATGTACGCTTCCCAATATTAAGTACTAAGATTAAATTCTGTTCGTTTCTTAAATTTATTATTTGAACAGTTGCTCAGGCACGTTGTCGTCAAATAAAACACGCCTTATAAAGTGTAATAATCACAAGGCTTCGCTTAAAACTTACATCTTAAGAACAGCGCAAAAGTTCATTCGGTACGTACAAACCAGTCTAATCAATCTCGTTAAACTTAGTTCAAACATATTAATTGAATTTGAGAACAGCTGCCGTCTGCTTACTTAGAAACGCACATACGGATAGGTAGCCACCGAGAGAAGTATAAATCACGTGCGTTACTGATAGCGAAAAGCGATTTCACTGGATTTTAGGCGAATGAAACAGCGTAAAGTTTGTATGAAGATACTTTAGACGTAAAGCGAAACAATATCTACGTGTTACAATAATGTATTTTAATCACATCTCCATCATCTTCAGATTATACTAGAAGAGTCCACTTTGATGTTGCCATTGAATCCTACATTAATAAAAGAGCTTATTGTTAAAAAAAAGGTGCGTAGTGGAGTAGGTACTATAAATGGAATTAAACCATAGTTCACGTAATCTAGGTGGATTGACATGTTAACAAGATGACTAAGTATTGTTCTGCATTCATTCCTTGCTTTCGGCCCAAATGACAAAATTTCCATAGTAAATATATTTCTTGTTTCGTTCCACAAAACGTAAATCGCTGGCCACTGATAAATTATTCGCCAATTAAGAGAAACACGGCTAAGACGTGTTCAGTGATTACACACTGTGGTCTAGAGTATTTACTTTCCATTCGAAGCAGTTTAGTTATTTTAGAAACTTAATTTAAAGCGTAAATTAAGACAGCACTCAATAAGTCGAAGCGTTTTGGAAAATACCGTTTCATCACATTGACTGAATACTGCCTTATACTTGCTTACTTTTTTAAGATTATTAGAACTTTTGGTTGGAAAATAGTAGTATTCATGTTAACCCTTCCTGCTTACTTAAAGCCTTATGTTGGTTTTAGTAAGTTTATGTGAGTAGTACTATAAGTGGGATTCAAACCCGCGACCTTATCATCGTAAGTTTTATTGCTTTATCCATTGCTTCACCACTGTTTCTAAGCTAGACCAGATAGCTTCTGAATAAGTATATGTTTTATATAAACGATACCAATATACCACATTAATGTCTCATAAAGGGAAAACCCGTCGACTCACCAATATATGTATATTCACAACAATAAAGCATACAAATTTGAAATTGGGCACGCTCTTTAATCGCCTAGTGCTCGATAGGAAAATATTTTCGTGTAAGTCAACCAATAATGGTGTCAAATATTGTGATCTTTCATTAGTAAACATATCTATAGTATTAATATGTCTACTTAGACTGGTTACTATTTGGCTCTAAGTTACTGCGTTTATTATATGCAAGCATTTTCTTCCCACGTCCTCACGGGGTCTTTAGTTACCTTGCGGCTTCATATGCATGGCACGTGCTGTGCTGTGTGACACGTCCGTCTTTTGGCCTACCCACATTGATGGTTACTCGTCCGAACAAAGAACAATCCTTTCGTGGTTCCTCGGTGATCAGTACTTTCTGCAACTCTGTTTTTCCTGCATATTAATGATCCGGTATATTTGAATATGCAGACGAGCAACACGCTTGTAGATAAATATGTCTCCAGCGCTAGAGCCAGAGGAGCACAGGTACAGTTGCCCTAGACATCTATGATCGTGCGTATGAACGTTTTCTTAAAAGTAGGGTCCGATTGGAGCGGTACTAACCTGGTTAAATTCCATGCCTCTAAGACCAGGTGTGTCTGTCCTCCACAAAAATGAGCGCATTATATCTGGTGTCAGAACTCCAGCTTGCAGAGATGTATCCATGTCGATAACTGACCGTCTTTGAAGCTTCTGGGTATCTTATTGATTTCCTCTTACAATCACTCACGATTCGTTCAACGGTTTTTTGTGTCAGAGACATTGTACTAACTTTAAGAATTATAATATTAGGCGTATGTTTTATGCCGGTATATGTAAGAAGAGGCGCATCCAAGTAAAATGTCTTTATTTCTTTGTTCAGATTCCACGTAATACAGCGTATCCTAATCCTAACTATCCAAGCTAATATTATAAATGCGAATGTGAGTTTGTTTGGTTGTTTATTTGTTATGCTTTCACGCCTTAACCACTCGACTGATTTTCTTGAAATTCTGCATACACATTGCCAGGAGAACAGAAAAGAATATAAGGTACCTTTCATCCAGAAAAATACTGTTACTTATCTAACCTAACCTACATTTACGCGAGCGAAGTCGCGGGGAAAATCTAGTTGCTTATATATACAAGTCTAGACTTTGTGCTACTAGCAGCAATAGTACAATAAACCGCAATAATACTTCCAACACATCCAACCCGAATTGCGCAAATATTAAAACCGTAACATGAATATTAGCAGACGCGCTTACACTTTGTGATGCCGACTATAATTATTATTTTGTGAGAATATACCAAACAATTTCCGCTCGACGTGTTTCACAGTTGAGTCTTTTGACTTACACTGTAATTACGTGTTAGTGAACTATTAATTTATTCATCATAGGCATTTCTCTGTGCTACATAAAAATTTTGTCGAAATATAAATTACGTAGTTTATATGTTAATGGACTTATCTGCTTTCAATATGTTTAGCTATCTCACATACTTAGTTAATGGAAAAAGGAATATTACATATAAAAATTCTGCTAAGTCCAACCTTTCTCGAAATATGTATGTTGATAACATATTTCGAGAAAGGTTGAATCTTTGATAATAATTGTCGAAATCAAGCTTATGTCAAGTGATTAGATTGGCTGCTGTTATTCCATTTAGACAATCACAAGAGAAGACATGCGTTTGACTGACTGTTAAAAAATGTTATGTTTATCCAGAAACTATTTGTGAGTGCATGTAAACTCTGCTACACAAAGCATTAGCGAGACCTACATACGTTTACTGCTGTTATTTTAATTTTTAATAAACCTCACGCATTTAAATTATCCACCTATACAGAATACTAGTCATGTTTATAAAGGTTAGGTTGATGATATCGTAAAGTCAATGTTATGTAAAATGCACATTAAAATCGAGTATGTATATTCGTGATATTAATGTTAATTTAAAATACAATATTTAACCAAAACTTGAAACTCTCAGACATCCATTCATCTTATGAACCTACGCTTAATTTTACACAGCTTTAAATGTCATTCGTACAAGCTCACAACCGCAGTACATTGTCATTTTACTGTCTACTGAGGTACATCTACTAAGACGTCTTCATACGTAATAATTTTATTGAAAGTACTGCATAGCCTATATAATTCAGGCCTACTTACTCAAAGAAGCCAGCACATAATACTCTAACACGGTTACCTAAAAATTGATATCAGGTTGGTACGTAATATAGACGGGAATCAATTAAGAACATTGATACCGTGGCAAACTTTATCAATCTATTGATCGACGTAATTAAATTCGAAGCGTAGTGGCGTGACATGGCTCACTAAAGGAGCAACCTATCATACTCGTATAGTAGGGCTGCCAAAATGAATAGTACTTTATTTTTAGAACTTAAAAATATATAAGGAGGCTTCTAAACGAAATTTTTCTGCGTTGTTAAGTGGTTGCATCATTTTCAGCGCCAGTCTGACCATTTTAACAACATTAGCGGTAGTCTGGTCATGTTAACATAATAGTTTTTTACAAAAGCTGTAAAAGTATGACTTCACTGGCGGCATAATAGCAATCTATAATCACTGTCATCCGATTTAAATCGAGTCGGATTATATCGTCATCGGAGGTTTAAAGCCGCCACCGTGATTTTTTTATTTTACGATTCGTGTTTTATATTCTTTGTTGTTACTAAAAATATTTTTAAAGAGCATACTTTCAATATTTATTGAATACTAATAACTAAGTACAGCTCATCATAGAATTTATCAGAAGATAAACTGTAGAAATAGTTATTTCAGTTTAAAATATTCGGAATTTATGACTTTCATAACAATAAGCGTTCAAGCTAACCCTACACAAAATAAAATATTGAAGCGATACTAGGATGTATTGTAACCTGTACTACAGCAGCCGCTGTAGAGGCGCACGTCGTCTAAAGTAGTTAAAACTTAAAGGTCATACATCAAGTAAAACTTACCCGTATATCCCTCACTGCGTTTTGCTTGATATGCAACGAACATATTACTTAATTTAAACTTTTACAGGAGTGAATAGGTGGGCCTGGAATAGCTATTGAAGAGTCCCAGTGCAGGCAATTTATTCCTTAATATAAAATCTCCTTTTTGCTTTTTCTCGTTTGCATTTTTCTTGACTTTGTTGAAAGACTTTTAGCAATCTAGACCACAATATTCCAAGAGAGAGTTTATTTATATTGCAAGTTTTATAATACCTGTGAACAGCGACCCGGGTGGTACAGTTATCTAAAATATTATATTCAACATACATCAAATTAAGCGTGTCATTGATCTAACATCTCACATTCTACTATATTTTATAAATAGCATCCAAGTACATGCCGGAACACTCTGTAGATTAAATATTATTTAAATAAAACCGCCGATTACTAATGACTCTAGTACACGCCGCGGGTAACATGCACATTTTAAGACACATGGGCTGGATGAATGCATTGTGTTAAATACCCTCTGTAGAAAGTAAAAGTGCGTGAGGCCAGCGAATAACACGACGTACTGGTCTACTACGCAAATCAACCCCATATGTAATCCGCCCAATAAGCGGCACGGGCTTACTACTCACTACGGAATATTCGTATGGGTTACTTAAATATATGCAGATATGAGCAAGTGACAAAACTGGCTAAGCCCTTCGGGGCTAAGTGCTAATGTCTGTGCCTAAAAAATCATATAAGACCACGCAAGAGACTCGCATCGTGTTTGTGCATGCATCTTAAGATTTCCACACCTTAAGATACTTCAATTTTCAATTTATCTGCTTACGAAATTTTATTAAAATTGTTTCTGTGTTATATGAAAACTAGAACACAGATTTATTTCGAATTTATAATATCAGGTTGAAGTAAATTACGATAGTAAAGTATCTAAAAGAAAACAACATAGAATGTTTTTACCGCGCTCTCGTCTTTGAAACAATACCCATCTCAATTGACCTGATATTTATTATGAAGCTTTTTCATGTTTATCAACATATATATAATGGAGCAGCCCTAGATACCCCATAACTCTAGAACACCCACACAGCTGTTTAATATGCGCCTCTATAAACTATGAACGTAGGTATACGAATGCTGAACAGAAAAAACTCCGACTTCGTGATATTATTTTACGACCGAGAGGATGAGAAAACCCGTATACAACTTTAAGATTCTAATAGAGAAAGTTTTTGAGACCTTTTGTTTTATGCACAACTTACAATATTCTTTACTAGCTATAGCTATAGGAACAGTACTTTTTTCTAGATAAAAAGTAACCTATGTCCTTTTCTGTTCTCCTGTGCTTCGTGTATGCAATCGGCATATAATTCATGATCGGTTGTGTAGTTTAGACGTGAAAATGTAACAAATAAACTAACTTACATTCGCATTCATTATATTAGTTAGGACTATTGGCATCGGTATTAGTTATAAATATGGCGTATATCAGGTTTTAGCTTACTAATATTAAGTACACGTGTATCCCTTATTATACTTGTTTTTAGGTCGCCAATAATTGGCGCCCGCAATTTTGCCAGCCCTATTGCCTTACTAGGCAAAATTGTGCCACAAAAAACCTCTGTACTTCTTGTACCTGCTTTGAAAATAAAACCCATGATAATAATGACCGCTAATGATGAATTTCTGCTCGTCTACTGCGCCACTGGATCACATTTCACAATTATTCAATGATATGCCGTTATGAAAATCGACACTGAAAACGGCGTCCATCAGATTTGCCTAGCATTTCACAACCGACTTTGTATTTTGCCATCACTAGGCTTGAAGCAAATAACAAACTAATATAAACCGGTGAATTGCGGTTTATGAAAAGAAAACATTTCGAATCGCAATCTAATTATTTAATGAGGTTTAATCTATTGAAATAATGCATGCAAAACATTTCTATAATTAAATTTTCTTTATATAATTTAGGTAAAGCTCTGTAATCACAAGCGAATTTACGAACATGCAATTAATGGACACAAAGTACACTATAATACTGTAAAACCGCATATACAGTTGAATTGTTTCGTTTAAAAGGTAGTCAGTCAATATTCACAGTCTGCATTGATAGCTGCAGCAGTGGGCGGCACTTAAATTATATATTTCATTCATTCATCAAACTTCGACATTGAATCGGAAGGCCGTTCTATGAATGAAACGTTGATGAAAAGAAGGCTAACAATCGAGCAGAATTAAATCAAAATAGCAACTCACATAAAGCAAAATTTTTGTGTTGTACTCATTAATTAATTTGCCAGTATAGTATCAGCCTACAATAAAACGATATCTAATCCTTTTTTTATGTCTAAAACACATTTATTCCTTTGTATATTTTAGACTGTAAGTACTCGTTTGTCATACAAATTTTTCCACTAGCTTGGCTACCAACTTTACGACATCTGTTTGTACTACTAAGGTGTCCAATAACTATGCGGTCCACCAGATATGAAATGGTTACCATAGACCATGAACGATTGCCCAGGAGTTTTACCTACCTGTTGCTGACCAGCGATAGTAACAAAGTCAAGACGGTCCCCTGTTAAAGTGCCACCTTTAAAACTCACGGCGTAACCTGTAACTGTATGGCTCTTGGAGGTATTTCCTCTGTCGAGCATCTATTTGTCCATCATTGCTGTATACATATACGTTTCTAGAATTTTTTTCGCTAGCATTTGGTATCCTCACGTCCACTCAGCAGTGAATGAGAATACGGTCATAATGACTGACGTAGGTCGCTACGAACAGACAACTGCTACGAATGATCTACGGCCGCTACTGCCGTGATCATTTTGACAGGTACATTAATTCTGCGACGTTGTACGTAATAGTATGATCATCATACCTCGGGCAAAGCCGTACTTGTTGTTGTATATTGCAAATAACGATGTGCAATTACTAAGAAAATGAAATTCCTATATTCCAAAATTTTATGATTTTCTTATATTCACCTAACTCCGTATAAAACCGTGACGTTACTAGAATTGCAGGTTACTTCTAAACTCTTTGGAATGCATAATTATGTAGATTTACTTAAAAAATAAAGCGTGGTTTCGAAAATATAAAGGACGAAAGAAACTCAATATGTTCTAATTTATAACCGGATCTAAATTACGAGTACACGTCTGTTTTTGTGAGAAAATGGAAGGGAAACCGAACGGTTGAACCAGCTGACGCGTACCAGACGTCTCAACAAACATTGTAGTTGCAAACTACCCACTTCCTTAGAACACCCGCTTGCTATTACGTTAGCAGTGAGGTTGACCAACAAGATAAATTATGTTATCTGTCAAACTCACATGTGCCCCTTTATGCTCGTGAATGATGACAAAGGGTCTGTACCAATGACAAATGTCGCCTTGACTCTGTCGATACTCTCTTGTGAATGGAATACTCGCTAAACTAAGAACAGAATATTATGTTGTTTGTATTTGTTATGTACACAAATATTGTTATTAACCTTATTAAGATACTTTAAATAAAAACGTGTTATGTATTTTACCTTACGTTTATTCGTAATGACGTAGTAAATAAGTTTTACTTAATTATGTGAATAAACTGTTAACTATAATGTTCTGATTTAATTTCTTAAAAGGCTAAGCAAATACAACAAACAGCAGCAATAATAACAAAAATGGATAGTGATCACTGGTCTCAAACGAAAATGAATATATGTAGACTTTACTCTTTGTTCATTTTTGTTGTATTTTTGGACTAATCTATAAAAGATAACTAGATATTTGTGTTGCAAATAACTAGTAGTTCTGAAAAGCAACTGCTTTAACAGTGGACTCATCCTGGAGTGTCACCGTGAGCTGCAAAGAATTGCAACGAAAAATCGGGTAACGTTGCAATGGATACGCGGCCACAGCAACTCTACTGGCAATGACGCTGCAGACCAACTGGCAAAGAGAGGATCGAGCATTAAAATGGTAGGACCCGAACCAATTGCCCCGATACCCTTCTGCCAACTCAAAACATGGTTATGTGACAGAACCACGAAACTACATGAAAAACAATGGGCAGAAACAAAGGAATGTAGACAGACAAAGGAAGCCCTTCCCTCCTTAGACATACATCTGTCACGCAAACCGCTACGTTCTTCAAGGAAAAACCTGCGTCATCTAGTGGGTATAATAACAGGTCACTGCTCACTCAACAAACACCTATTTAACATCGGCATCACTGACAGCCCTTTATGTAGAGGCTGCATGGAGACCGAGGAAACACCGGCTCACGTGCTGCTGCATTGCAAAAGCGTGAGCAACCAACGGGCGAAACTACTAAACAGTCCAGAAACGATGAAGGAAGTACTGTGCAACACCGGTCCCCTATTGTCTTTCTGGACTGAGCTGGGGTGGTATGAGTGACCGAACAACTTTTCGCGTCGATCACTTACGCACAATGGCCCAATTGTGTGGCTAAGTGCGGATAACACACGTCCAACTAACTAACTACCTAGTAGTCTTATTAGCGCCTTAACTTAATTATTTGCGGGTATATAGGTTCAGTAGCGCAATAAGTGAGAATGGAACTTACGCCGGTTTGGAAATCCCGTGCCTGAATATATACCCGAATATAATATACAGAAGAGTGGATGGATACTGGGTATTTTTGATGTTCACTGTTCCAAATAATATAATTCTACTTCATACAGTGTTTTATTAAGTATAGCTTATTTTAATAAAGATATGCGCGTACATTCTTATAATGTCAGCAGAATAGACAACAAAAGGCAAATATTAAACCAAAAAAGCTGAAACAAAAAGCAACATTAAAAAATACTTCATCAATATTCGAATCACTACGTATTACTGTTCAAAACGATAAATCTTTGCCACGTCATGAAGTCTTTTTCCTATTGAACATGATATAACGGAGTTTACAAACTAAGTTCTCAAAACGACTGCCATTTTTAACTCACTCATTCTACCAGTTTACGTTGCAATCGTCAATATTTACTGTAGTTCTAGCTCGGACTCAAGGAGAAATAAATATCAGTCTATTTCTATTCAAGTTTATTTTCTCTTTCATGTTATTAGTAAGTAACTTGCTATTGGATATCTTTTATAGCAGATCTTTGATTTGATTCAACAGTTTGATTCTAAAAATCTCAATAATATTGTTTGTATAATATTTATAAAATGTTTATATTTAATATAAGTTGTCCTGACTTGATGGACATACAAAATAGTATAATAGTAAATATACAACTACTTATATGTGAATACTATTTTTTTAATTACTCTTTAGTTATCCGACTTACAAATAGCGATTATCTATTATCTATTTATCTTTTCATGGTTTTAAAGTGCATACACGACGCGAGTAGATGACGCGGGCTACGTGCGCAAGCTACTCGCGCAGGCTACATGCAGGTTTTCTAAAGACACCGCTTTCGTAATAATTCCTTTGTCACGGGCGACTTTACAAACATTCAGACAACGGACACAAAGAACACCCAGAATTGGAAGTATTTGTGAAGCACAATTTTTTTTGTCCCTTCTGCGTATCGACCTTACAACACTTGGCGCAGTATAAACCACTACGGCATCCACATCGCATTGTGAACAAAATCTAAAAGTGTCGGTATAATTTGGCTTGAGCTGATTAATACAGTTTACTAACGATCGTACTAAGGCAGTCATGGTGAGGTTGGAAAGGTAGTACTGGCGAGGAATGCACTGGTTAACCGCTTCATTAGCTGATACTATCTGTCACCTGTTATCAGACTTTATCAGTTTGCTTTAACTAAGCTATGGTTTTAGTGTAAATATGCAATTATAGCTTTTGCCCGCGACTTCGCTCGTATAAAAGTAGGTTAGTTTAGATTATGTTCGGGTACGCCACGATCGTGGCGGTAAGTCCCGTGTTTGTGGAGTGGCTGGAGAGGTGTCACGGCGCCCTCACTTTCCGGCTGACACAGGTAATGACCAAGCCAGACAAAGCCAGTTCCTGTGTCACATAGGACGGCAAGAGACGCCAGGTTGTCACCACTGCGATGACTGCCGCGACGTTGTTGTGGACACGGCGCTGCACACTTTGACGGATTGACCCGCTTGGACATCGCAGCGCCGTGAGTTGATCGCGGCAGTCGGATTGATTGCCCTCTCGCTCCCGGCCGTAGTTCAATCTATGATCCGAAGTGAAAGGTCGTGGAACGCCATCGCCTCCTTACTGTCCTACCTCCTCCGTACTATGAGGAAGCAATTTCCATTAAAAAGGCGGCGGAGCGGGAGAGGGTACCCTTCAAACCACTCCCGAACCGGAGAGCCGGGCACCGGAGGGCGCGAGATGACCTCCGGGCACCCTGAGATTTAACCTGGGGGTGGTGGACTTCGTGGGCCTGCCCGCCATCCGAACAGCACCAGGTCCGAGAGGCGGCGTGCGTGTTTCCACGCGCGCCTCTGTGTCGTATCCGTCTCCTGAGTTGTGACTAAAGAGTAGGTCTTATCTTGTAGTGGCCTGCCGTTTCATACAGCGGGCCGAAACATCGACGGGGTCGCGACCGCATGTGAAAGTGATTCGCGTGGCCCTGCCGATTACGGTTTTGTCGAGGAAGACAGTGGTAGGTTTAGTCGGTATTCCGGGTGATCCATTATTATCATAATTACCATCTTTCTCTTTTACGCTGATGAGTCCAATATACACCCGCGGAGGCATCCGTCAATACATTCCTCCACGTAAAAACAAAAAAATAGATAATAATTTGATTTTTTTATTAAAATTTGGCCTATATTACTCCGTTGTAATAGAGATTCCAATAGTGAAAGAATTTAAAAAATCGGTTGATTAGTTTTTGAGTTATTTCCTTACAAATAAACAATCTAAAAATCAAATCGTTCGTCTTTATAATATTAGTATAGATAGGCAGTCAATATAATAATAGTAGTCAGTCAAATCATCATGAAAATGCTGATTTGATTTGATTGATTTGATTGCTTTACTAATTGTAAATATAAAGCTAATGGTTTTCGTTAATTACTGCCCATTGTTCGAAGTATCATATTTATATAGAAAACATTTATGTGTAATTAGTTGGTGTGCAATGGCAAATGAAATTAATTTACACCACCGAATAAATAACACTTGCTTTAATGTCACTTAGTTATAATAATGTGTATATACATAATATATGATTGAAATAATTATTGGAAATGTCGTCAAATGTATATAAAAAATCAAAGGTTGTCATACACAACCTCAATTTGCTAATAGAATATTTGGAAATTTATAATTACCATAGCACCAGTACTACCAATTTGCAATCAGTACAACTATATATGTATTTCACACTAGATTTCGATAATATCAAGTTACATTATGGAATGTATTCTATACTAATTTTCACCCGTAGTTTAGCTTCCATGAGTTTATAAATAAATTATAAACATTGTCTATGTCACTCTCCAAACCACAACCTAAAACCATAAATCACGTGTTCTGATTTGCCGTTCCTGCGTAAAAGAAAGACAAACCAACAAACAAACTACCCTTAATAGATAATAGAATAGTAAAGGTAAAGCCTAGTACGTATTTTAATCATCATATCATCAAAAATCAAAGTCTACCTGACTGCCGAATTTCAGAATCCGTTTATCGATACACAAGTAAATATTCGACTAATTTGAATACTATACTCGAACTATGTAACTCTATACTACGCTGTAACATGGTTAAACATAACTACAACTATATAATAATATATAATTATTTAATATATTATCAAATAAAATATATAAAATAATAATATCAGCCTTGTATTAAACTGTCCTACTGCTGGGCACGGGCTACTTTTCAGTGTGACAAGGGTTAGGCCATAGTCCACCACGCTGGTCCAATGCGGGTTGGCAGACTTCACATATCTTTGAGAACATTATGGAGAACTCTCAGATATGCACGTTTCCTCACGATTTTTCCCTTCTCCGTTAAAGCGAGCGATACGACGATACGACGTCTCCCGCACTAAGTATTATTCTTGTATCGCGGGGGATTTTACAACCATTTAAAGAATAGCCAGATTCGGCACAATTATTTGTAGATTACACAAATTTGTGTGTGTGACGAGACGACCACTTAAACGCCATCCGTGCATTTCACGTTCAATAAATGCACACTGTAGTCCTATTCAAAATTGTAGCGAGATATTTCATAAAAATTGCAGTAGTTCTGCGCTCCGCATCGCTGAGATAACGGGACGTGACTTTAAAGTCAATCGACTTATATCATCTATGTGGCTTAGTCGATTTTATGTTAGTTGGGCGGTAAAGTTTCAGTGCATCGCTGTAAAACTTCTGTGAGTAATGATTTTATTGGCACTCCAAGTATTATCTGGTCATTTAATAGACATTTTATAAAGTTCACTCGACAGTGAGGTAATTGAGCTACAGCTGTCTTTAACTTTACTTTAAAGGCTGTTGATATTAATATCGGACAGTAATTTATGTCTAATACCTAAGGAGAAAAGCTAGAAAAATAATTGTAAAGAAATATTGATACTCCAATGAACATGGAGTAACGTCTCACACGATGTTACTTTTAACTTTTAGTAATGAGGTATACTCTGCAAAAAAGTCAGTTCTGAGTATGTGGTATTCTTATTATTCCCAACATTTAAGGTATGCCTTCAAAGCATAATCGTCATTCAATATCCAAGAGATGTCTTTGCCTTGTCACCCTTGCCCGAAGCCCATCTTTAATTCTCGACATGAAAATGGCAACAAGCGAATAAAAAAAATCTGCCGAGAGCCATGATTCAAAGATGGATTAGATGGCTTTAACAGTACTACTGAAGAAGTGGCTAAGAGTACTGTTAGTGATAGTTATGAGCTCAATATACAGGCTATACCAGAATGCGAAGCTCTTTCCAAGCCCAACAATTACCTAGATTCCTTTCAAATATTATACAAAAGAGCAAAAAGGGGAACTGTAGTTGTTTGCATAAATAATAGTCTAAAGCAAATTTAATCCTAATCTGGCAATCATTACTTAACAATCCCTCATAATAGCCCATTGTTATCATTTTGTGGATTGAATAGCAAGTAATTGACGACTTGCCCGGATTTCCAACGTTATAGTTCTAAACGGTTTCTTTGTATACAAATTTTTATTAAGTCTAATTTGACGTCTACCCGTTTGTATCCTCATTAGCAATTTAAATTAAACTTTCCTTGTAAACATTGTGGAAGTGTACTCTTCAAAAGCTTACAACAAAGAAAATATCAAAAACATAACCTGGATATAATTAAGGAAGACTACATTACAATAAAAATAACCAAAAAAATACCAAGATAACACAGACCTTTATATATATAAATTATAGAATAAAAATAACGTATTCGTAGGCACGGTCTAGGAAGTCGGGTTCGTAAAGAAATGTCGAGTCAGATTTGCAGATTTTGGTTAGAAAAACATGAGTGGAAAGGAAATACCGTAATAAATAAGGTCTCAAATGTATCTCGGAGCCGGGATTGGCCTAAGCTTAAGGTGGTATGAGTAATTTATTGTCTCGAACGTGGTCGAGTCCAACTCATCACGTATTCAAACACGTTTCGGTCTCCGTTCAGTGAACAGATGGGCTCAAGAACAGTAACATTTGACCGGTGTCGGGATTACACAGTTATCAAATAAACCTGTTACAATTGAATTCCAATTATCTGTAAATTTGTGTGTATAACTTGACCCGAAACAATCTAAACTTCGACACAATAGTTCACGGTTCTGATGTTGATTGTAAGGTTTGCCCGTCAGCAAAAACAATTATTACATAAAGGGGAACAAAGTCATGGATTTAGAATTATTTAAATGCTGGTTCCGATGTTTTGATCTTTAACTTTATCGGTAAAAAACATTACATGGAAACTAATATTATAAATACAAAACTGAGTTTGCTTGTTTGTTACGCTTTTACGCCTTAACGAGTTGACTAATCAACGTGTAATTTTGCATACACGTTGTCAGAGGTACACAAAAAGACATATTGATTTGAAAATTTTCTTTCGGTGCCAACTATTATGAATATAAAGCAATGTTATAAATTACTTGTTTAAAAACTATCATATTTTTACATGATTATATGCTAAGAGAGATACTGTAACGAGGCAGACGTAATCTATTTTATATAACTTTTATCTTAATGTAACTATAGTTAAGAAAATAACTTCGTTAATAACAAAGCCTATCGGTTAAGATTCTTAACAATGAGATAGGATAAGATAGTATGTTAAAAATGCGTGGTAATATAACGCTCTAGTTAAAAGCTTTAAAGTGCAAACCTATAACATGCCGCTCTAAGTAGTTTCAATCTTTAGTGACAAGCTTGTCTTACGAGCAGTATACAATGACACTCAATATTTTAACATCCATACATACACAGACTCACGCCTATTTACCGGAAGGGTAAGCAGAGACTACAAATTTCCTCTACTCTTGCTTCATTCACTTTCTGTATATTCTGCATACATGTTCATCGGTAAAGGTTACTCTTAACCTGGCCTTTTACCAGGATGTCTCAGATTTGGTCAGAGAACGTTTGACGCTGAGGTCTTATCTTACTAGCTGTTCCTTTAATATTTGCCCTATATTCAGCCTTTTGACGTCATGCAACAGAATTCAAAAGATATCAGTAGCATCCTTAATACCTCTATCGTTAGTTGTCATCGTATATATTTCGAGAGGTAAAATTTTATCAAAATATTAAAGGTACAGTGCCAATCCTTATAAAATAAATTTCATCACGTAACCGCTTGGCGCGCTGTTAAATTTGGCTTGTTAGCTAGCTTACGTGAGCAAAGCGAATATTAGAGCTGGGTGGTTTCATTTAATTTGATTCTATTTCATTTAATTTCAAATATAGACTTTGCTATACTAAACACTAGACTTTGCCCGCGGGTTCGCTCGCGTGCGCGTTCGCTTGCTCGAGAACAGTACCTTTCTTCTGGATGAAAGATATTTTATGTCTATTTTCTGTACCTCTGATAAGGTGTATGCAAAATTTCATGGTAATCGATGGAATTAAAGCTCAGAAGAGTAACAAATAATCAAACTCACTTTCGTATTTATAATATCAGTTAAAATTGGTTTCTGAAAGGCAGTTCTACAAAATAATTATTACCAGTCATGTGCTTGGCTGACTGATTTGGCAACAGCCAATCAAATTTCTTGACATGAGTTCCATTTAGACAAGTCGTTAGCGAGAATTTTAGGAACGGGGTGTTATTATAATTGACATATTAATACAATTTTACTTGAATATATAAAATTGCGATTTACGTAAAAGGCTGTTAGGAATTTAAATTACAGACGTCCTTATTACAAACTATTGACACATATTAGTTTCTATTTGATAAATAATGCTTGCGAAATAATAAGGTTACATTGAATCATGGACTTCGAAAATACTAAACTCAATAAGTGACACGATGGCACATATATTACTCACTATTTGAAAGTACTGTTTCATATTCCCTACGTAATTACAGCATAATATTCTTACAGTCTCCTGTGATAAAATCAAAGGAGCCCAGTAATTAAAGCTAAGTACATAGGCTGCCCGCAAGCTAGATTTAATCACAGAATTAGACCACAGTGTAAAGAGAAGGATCTAATGTTTTTATCAATATATCCTTTTATTTTCTAATACACAGCTAATCACGATAATATATTATGCGGGCGAGTTTCTCCGCCGATTATTCGGTAACAAGCATACCATTAAGGAACACAGGTGCAGTCGGCCAAAAATGTGGTCTATCACCCTCGGTTAAGGTTCATTTAAACGTCATGAAACCACAAGGTCTATTTCCCCTCGCAATCATATTATGATAGTCATCGGTTCAATATACAATCATATGCACATCTTATCTGTACTCTGTACTCCGTGGCGCAGCGGTAGCGAATGCGACTGTTGTGCATGAGGTCTCGGGTTCAGATCCCAAGTCGGGCCAACAAAAAGTTATTGGTTTAATCTGTTAAAAATCTTATTAGCAGTCGAAGTAGGAAGATGGCAGGATAGACAACCTCGTGCCTCGGAAAGCACATAAAGCCGTTGGTCCTGCGCCTGATCTCTCTCCGGTCGTGCCGGATTACCGACCGGCCGTTGCCGTTAAGATTGGCCGCCGTGACCGAAGTTCGGCCTGGTCATTAAGATGGATACTATTTGTTTTACTTTTATTTTATATTTAATAAAATACAACTCTACCACTAGGAATTATTCCTGTGTCGCGTGGGACTTTACAAACATTCAAACAACGGACACAAAGAACATCTATACTCGGAACAACCATTTGTGGATCACACAATTTTTGTGCCGTTTGGGATTGGAACCCACAACACTCGGCGCAGTGACAGTGACGGGACGACCACATAAACCACTTCGCAATCCGTGCTATCAACATCTCGTATGTTTCAGAGATATAATTATGAAACTAATGTAATATGTTTATGATATAGACGACTCATGCCACACGATAATGAAGTACTGAAGATAATTAAGTGTATAATTAAAATGCTCAATAACGGCATGTTCTTGATCATTTTATAATACCTCCATGACAACATAAATAATAACTTTTCAAAAATAACTGTGAACTTACCGTTATCGGTTACTCAAATTCGTCTCATTTGATATTGGTTCACATAATATATAACATTTACCTTCGTGAGATGAAATGGAAATCAAAACAAAGTGTTTTATTTACATCTATATTAATTTGATAAAGAGAACAGATTTGTATGTTTGTTTGTAATGAATAATCTCAAAAACTACTAGATCGATTTTAAAATTTTGCCATTATAAAGCTAGTTCATCCGAAGGCATAACATAGGCTGTATAACATCTCCCTACGAGCCACGGGAACGGGGTAGTAATTATAAACGTAGGCGAAACCGCGCGGGACAACTAGTAGATCATAAATATACTGTTGTGCAGGATTCTTTGTGTTCAGTGTGTATGTAGTGTAGAGGGTGTTCTAGGCATCTCACGACAAATTAAACACAGATAGCAAAGTGATGATTTTATTGAGAGACCACTGACTTGTACAAAGTTGTGAAAAAAAATGGTTTACATTTATTATACAGCATTACAAACTGAATAAATATTATTACAAGATAGTAGGTTACACGAGTGCACATTTCTTCTATAGAAAGTACGTTGGTACAATGTTCGGTTTAAGTTTTAATTTCTAAAAAGGAAATGAGTGATTCTTACTATGATGTAATGTCTGAGTAATTAAGGTAGGCACAATATATACTCCTAAAGGGATAGGCAAATGTGTATTTCACTTATATATCCTTGTCTATTTTATTCTTTGCTTTGCTCTGCAATTAATAAATAATAAATATTTGATTACTCCTGTATGATACTGCTGATATTACTAACCTATAGCTAATATCACGATAGCTCAGTGGGGAGACCAACATACTGCAATGCAGAGGGTTTCGGGTTCGGACCCACTTCGCGCACCTCTGACTTTTGGAAGTTATATGACTTTTCGAAATTATGTGCGTATTGATTGACAATTATCGCCTGCTCCGTGCCTCGGAGAGCACGTTAAGCCGTTGGTCCCGGCTGCCATGAACATGTAAGGCAGTCGTTATTGGGAAGTCAGTGCCCTATAATATCCTGACACTGGTCTAGCCTTAGGGTATCGTTAGCCTTCGGGTTGCGGACGTCAGGTGGCAGCCGCTCCGTCTAATACTGATATCCAGTCAAATCCGGTTAGACTAGAAAAGCCAACCCCAAGTGACTTAGGAATAATAAAGGCTAGGGAGAAGAGCTAATATCACAATATCAAGCTGACACATTAACCGGACTGAGTTTCAAACATTGAGATCGACTAGAAGAAGCATAAGTGGATACACATCATAGTCAAACATACATATGTTTGTACCATACGTAGGAACTATTACGCAATCTATACAGCGATTATACAGCTGAAAGTGTGTGTTAATACTACAAAACATTAACAATGATTTCTAGTATTTGTTAGGGTCGCTATACATAGTTATTGTCGGCTCGTATCATTAATTACGGCTTATATTGAACAACAAAATCAAACCTATGTTACTTTTGCTATGTTCGGCTTTTAGCGCTTAACGCGCCTTTAGCCAGCTTTATAAGTCGACAGTTGATTGATTGCCAAACATTGCCGATTAATGCCGGACTGAATACGTATATGTGTAAACAGACCGACCGATTTACACATATTCGGTTCAGCTCTATGCCGGAATGTGCACTTGCAAAATGTGTACTTAGCTATCACTAAGTAAAAATATGAATCAACGACCCAGTATACCCTACTGGGTCGTTGATTCATATTTTTGTTGCCTGTTGACTCAAATTCTTTTACAATTTAAATCAAATAGTTATATTACCTAAACCATAAAATGCAAGTAATGTTTAAATCTGTTTAAAAATGAATAACATACAAACTTTTCAAATTTGACTGTAGAAATAATTGTCAAATGATAGAAAAAGGATGCACGTTACAAACTGTGTCGTAAGTTCGTAACCGCTATATGACGCACGCAGGCAACGTAGCTGTCCAAGGTAACGAGATATTCCAACTATCTATTAATTATATCAAAATAAAATAATAGATAATAATATTCTATCACACACACAACACCATCTAACCCAAACTAAGCAGAGCTTGTACTATGGGTACTAGACAATGGATAAATATACATATATACTTTGTTTTTTGTAAATTCACACATTTTATACATAGAGACACCTAGACCAAAATAAACATTCATGTTCATGCATACAAATGTTTGACTTGTGCGGGAATCGAACCCGCGACTTCAGGCGTAACAGTCGGTTACACTAACCACTACGCCATCAAGCTTATTTTGCAACCAATTTTGATACTGTTTGTGCAAAAAACCTTTTTAATTGCGTGTGAAACATTGTTCACTATCAAACATATGCAAATACCCTATTGGTGCACTGCTCGGAACGGACACTTCTGAAAATGTGCATATTTAATTAAAATTCTACAGCTCGGCTATGCCGAGTTAACTATGTATACACATATGGTGTTTTACATAATGCTAGTGGTAGCACCGACTATTAGACGAAGATCGTATCGTATGTATACGATCTATTACTATTATTTAGCAACACTAATTAAATACTAAATTAATATGACATAGGTTAAAATATATTTAGGTGCCATGCGCCTACGGCAAAACTTCAAGTGGCTCAAATAATAGGTACTTATAAGTACGAGTATTAAACCTCACATTCAAAAGTACAAATTAATGCTCTCCAATAAACAAATAAAAATAAGAAAATGCTATCAAACGAGAAAAAGGACAAACCAAATGAGAATCAAACAATCATAATTATGTCTTATAATCACTTTATGCTATGAACCAATTTTAGTTATTAGATCAACGTAGACCAAGCGGTATTATATAAGTAGGTAGGTGCGTGATTGTATATTTGCACAAAATCTATCAACTTTGTATCTAAAGGTGTTCTGCAGATAACATGTGCTCTTTTATCTTTCAATCGTAGCAGCATACCGGCAGCCAGGCACAATAGGCTATAAATTATGTCTGGCATTCCAAGCATTGACAAGTTCATATATGAAAATAAAGCGATCGAGAGTGTGCGGTTTCGAATCCCACTCATGGCACTACCAACTTGAACCCACTCCTGACACTAGCATTCTAGCCTAGCTAGAGGGATCAGCAAGAATACCTACCGGTAATGTATAACACAAATAGTTAGAAATCTTTATATAAAAAATTGATTTTTCTGTAGCAACGCAACTGACTTTGATAGGCGCAAAGAAATATAATCACTAAACATTGATGATTATGTTTTTAAACGGTGATAAGTATTTCATGCAAATGATATGATTTAATACTCGTAGCCCAACAATGTTTAGACTCACATTCCATTTAACATACTCTTTGCAACGTAATATCAAATAATTTGAGTGAAATGCTTTGTGCTGTGTGGCCGCTCGGTAGTTCCGCTCTCGTCTCACTCCTCCCACGCTATCAAAATATTCGATGTCCAATCTACACTCTACACAAAGCGAAATACCAGCTAACATAAACGCGGCATGTTTTAATTTATTTTAATCTGGCGTTAGATATTTTTAACTAAAAGTTGAACTCAAAATCTTTTAGAGCTATTTTTACAAAACACAAGTATGGTATCGACTAGTCTACATAAATGTATTGGTTTTGAATTTAAAAGGTTATCTATGTTCTTTTTTAATAGTCGGGCAATACTTAATATTATATTCTTAATTGAAAAACGTGTAAAGTTACCGAAATTTCGTCTGTTATTACCTAGATTTTTATTATGAAAGTTATAAATTTATAAAAATTTGCTTGCTACAGATTCTTAATTAAAAGGTCACCATAATACCTTTTCGTAATTTTAATTTAGTAACATTGTTTGTGTAAGTATGTTTTCTATAAGTTTCAACAATTGGCATAACAAAAAAAAAATTATCAATACCAAAATTTTCCTACTGGCCAGTCTGAAGTCTGATGATTCCGCTTCCTTATTTATATTGTTGCGTAAGTCTGCGTCTTTAGTTGTCATCTAATGAATTAGGAGCAACCTAATTTGTCATAATAAACTTATAAATCATAATCAATTAATGACAAACTTAAAATGCCACTTAATCAAAACAAAATATTTATAAAAAATAAAAAATTGGAATACAAGTTAGCTTTGTTTATACTCATATGAATTGCATAGACACAATCTTTTTTTCATTGTGTTTGGTTGCCAGCTATTAAAGCAGTATAAAATCTAACATTAAAAGTTGTAGTAACGCTGTTAACGTTAGAAACTTCTGAGAAACCTAATAAAACTTGTAAATTGGTAATTTCACTATGCTTATTGAACAAGAATAAAACTAAGATTTAGGCAAAGTTAGCAAGTCTGAATAAGCAATTGGCAATGTAAATTCGTTAACGAATAGAATTCAACTTCCAGAAACTTGCTCTAGTCAACCGCAATGCTGCCTAAGTAACAAGTCTCGCGTTATTCATACTACGAATACTCCAGACTAATTCGCCAGTTTAATCCGCAAACCCAATAATCCAATTGATAACGGTGTTGAGATAAACTAGTATATATCTATGTACGTTCTGTATATACATTTATCGATACGGACTTAGAGTGGCACTCTCGCATTAGCTATGACATTAGAACTATTGAACTGTACGCAAACTAGTTGGGTATCTACTAATTGGACAAGCCCGGTTTAATGCAATCTCTTCTGTAATGTCGCTTGGTAATGGTTTGTGTTAGTGCCTTTATGGATATGCACTGGCTACTGGCACGTGGCACTTAGAATGTCATTCATATAAATTATATAATAATATATTTATTCATAATTATATTTACGAAGAAAATAGTTTTGACTCTTAACCTATTAAGTCGCAGTGGTACACCGGTGGCCAGGCCCAATAGATTTTTAATTACGTCTGTATTCTAAGACTTGACAGACTACACACGTGCTGGCGAATGTATCCTAAATTGTGGCGGGAGTAGTTGCCGCGGTACATACATTATGTTTTTTTTTTATATTGGTACCAATCGTTGCTACGATTATCCGGCTCTTAAGTGGCTATGTAACGGTCACTATGGTTACACGTGTAAAATCGATGATGTAAAGTACATATTAAAAATAGGTTATTTTACTGACGTTATCGCGTGATCTTGACTAAAAATCAATACATTTCAATTCACCTATCAGCATACGGACGGTGACGTCCAGATACAATGATATTATAATTATGTCCCAATATGGTTAAGCTGACAGGTTAATTAATAATATTTCATGCTCAGAAGTCGCATAATTAATTATTTAATTATAATATATTCAAAATATATAATTTAGCAGACAAAGTACTGTAAAACAGAAATGGGTACCTTATTACTAAGTATGAAACGTAACTAAACGGAAAGAATTCGTTAATGATCTAAAAAGATTATTTGTGTCTATCAATTTCGGAGTAGATGGATTGAATTAATCAAGCATGACTTAACATCGCATATTTATGTCCTTACCATTTCATTACATTCATATCATCACAAATGTAGCCACCACACGTAACATATCAAACAAACCCTTGTCCAACAATCTTGACCAGCAAAAACAAGTGAACGACACGATTTAGACACCGCCCACAACTAAGCGCTCATGTGACGCCACAAAATGTAGTCTTAAAATCTCTGAGTCGAACTTAGTCACTTTAATATTCTCTAATAAGTCTAGTGTGTCTAAAACTTCATAATATAATTAAATTTCATTTGCTTTACACAATCGAGTGAAGTATATAAGTTGATATCTGGAGTGTTTCACCTCTGCTCGAAACATCCTTAGTTTTGGCAACGAATGTGCCACACTGGACTGACTATACCTTGCCTAGAGGCAAAACACGTGTTGACACACAGACTCGGAGGAGTTCGGTATTGACAAACTTTCTCAATTGCAATAGTTAGATGGGCAATTCGAGGATGCGTGGTGGATTGCTCTCTTCGCAATTATTACGACACAAAAGATATATCGCTCGAAAAAGAGGAACTAAAATGGGAGAATCAATCAATTTTGTTTAGATGATGATCGATGCAATTACCGGGTAAGGCAAAGATTCATCTGGTTTGTCTATTAGGAAATTCTCAGTGGCAGCACTGATTCTGAAAATGTGCGTGTAATGGTAAATGTGGTGTAATAGACGTAAATAAAGAAATATACAATATAGATAAATATATAATAATATACTTTGAAGTAATAATCTTAATCTAGTATCACTTGCATAATAACATTATATTTCTGAGTGACCGTTGTCGACTCCAAACCACTGAAACAAATATTATGAATGTCTACAATAATCTAACCTTTTATTAAAGTTAGTAAGCTTGTTTTACCATATCTATTAATATTGACTTTCTGGGTCTACTATTTGTTTTTATTTCATAAAACGTAAATATTCACATTAGTTTATTGTCAGCTTATTACTATCATGGAGGTAGTCTTAGAGCCCTTTTTTATGTCAATGTCATACTAACACTGACTGCATGGATGTCCTAATATTCTTCTAAGCACTGCCAATAACATACACTGCTATGAATTCGAATCTAAGCATAAATTATCTTAATCCACAAATAGTTCTGCCGATTATGGTTTACTTGTACCCGTTCTTTAAATGTACCTAAAAATGTACTTAAAATCTACTTAAAAATACAAACAACATAAATACTGTTTAGGTAAGCAAAGCAGACGGTCTCTTAAAATCTGCTTAAGAAAGTATTCTAAGACAACTAGGCGCTAGCCCTACAAGGCAGTTCTGCAAAATCTGGTATAACGATAACTACTTTTCACGAGCCCATTTCTAAGACATACAGACACATACGATGGTTAAGCAATAAATCGACGATCTAATATTTAATAACCATCGGTCAAGCCATCATAACGGAACAGACCATCAAGCAATGGTCTATTCAGCTTTGATCACCTGAATGATCAAAGGCGACACTTTAGTGTATATTGATGACCTGTCAAATAATCGATTAGTTGTGTACTACAGGACTTCATTTAAATGATTTTTTTAATATCCCTTTATCACCTTTATATAGCAGAACATCTAAGTCCTAGAATTACCTGACTGCAACGGCGATATGTTTTATATTAACTTAATGTTTTATCTAAGTGCCACTTTATATATAAACGAGTCCGAGACAGTTATTATCACTTTAATAGCGTTATAAATTGAAACCATTTTCCACAAGCGTATTATACGGAATGGGTTGCTGATGCGGTCAAGCAATATCACTTATCGATTAAGCACCTTATAGTATACAAGTTTGCTATCATATGGTATACCTGAATGATTATTGCTTGCAATTTTGTGACAATCTATTTTACTATTGGGCGCCAAGTTGATGTCTAAATAAATTGAAATAGTGTTATTTATCTTACAGTAGTACTATAAAATATAATATAACTATGAATAATACAATAGAAGACGGCAGGTCTTAATCGCATTGGTAAGTATAAATACCATTTTATTTCCCGACATTTCAACATCTTGGCATCTGTCGCACCTTTGACTTTTGGAAGTTATATACGTATTATAAAATTAATTACCGCTTGCCTAACAGTGAAGGGAAACATCGAGAAGAAATCTACATGTCTGAGATCTCTGCATAATCTTCTCAATGATGTTGTGAAGTCTGCCAACCTACACTGAGCCAGCTCGGTGCCTTGCCTTTCTTACATTGAGAAGAGGCCCGTGCCTAGCAATGGGACATTTTATAAACAGGGCTAACGGTTTTTGATATTATAAAATCAAGGGTGGCAGATTAAAACAATTTATAGATAGGTTTCCGTTTATATTTAAAATATATTCTCACTTACAGTCACAATCTAGCGAGGCGTCCGTCTTGTTCAACGTTCCGAACAAGAATGCCCTGCGGCGCTTACCCAACTTATTTATTACAATTCGTTATCAGTACTTATTTCTAACAAAAGCAAGGTTAATGTAAATAAATACGAAGCAAATAGTGCAATATTTTCCATATGAATTTAGAACATTTTTATAATTCTTAAACATACATATTTTAACTTTACTTGTAGAATTGTAGTCAAATTCATGTAATTTGCCTACTACTATTTTTGCTGCTATTATTAATTCCACAGATTATAAAAATATAGAATAGATTTAAATAAGCATAAATAAATTAAAATAACATTCTAAGTGTAAACAAATACGGATAGTACCAGCATATAATTTATGCTCAATCTCTAATTCTAACAATATAGAAATGTAAACATGGAAAATCGGTTGCGTGCTATTAAATAGTATTTAAAAAACTTATCTTCCTATGTATACATATAAGATTTACGCTAATATAATATTTACTATATCGAACCATGTACGACCTACGAGTGATATTTAAAAAGCCAATACCTTTTTCCATAACTGATAATATACTAAACATGACCTTAACATATGGGTGCTCTGAATATCATACGAGCACACGAGCACAAATTTTAGTAAGTACGTGGGTGGCTAATCCTAAGCTTTCTTATAATGTACAGATGCAAAAGGACTTTGCTCATGCGGGTAGTTTCGTGGGCTTAAGCTACAGCCTATCCTAGGCTGGTATAAATACAATGAATTAAAATCAAATATCTACGGTGCAAATAGACTCGCTATTATGACGCTTCAACTGTTGGGGGCGGATGCACACAACATTGTGTGATCCAGATATAGTTATTCCAGATTAGGGTCACCTTTATGTCCATTATTGTAATATTTGTATGCTCCCCCGCAATACAGAAATTTATCCTAGGATGGTAGTGATTTTTAAAAAGAAATAAAATTTTGCTCTGAATCTACGTATCGAAAAATAGATTACTTCTGTTCATATTCTATTCCATTCGTATGCAATTCAATACTGCTAGAATATTTACGAGTTAAATGTATTCTGGTGTGCAAGGTAAAACTCGTGGCATTGGTAGAAATACTCACAATCGCTCTAAATCCTTTTGCGCTGAAACGAGTTATCGTCAAAACGAAACAATCGAAACGGTTACACTTCAATACGGAGCAATTGACTGACAATTCAATTTTGTTTGAATGTTGTCCATGTTTGTTCTATTTTTAATTTCTAAGTGTAGTTTTTATTGTGGCCACGGAATCCTTTTTATCAATGAAAAGATTTTGCCCGCGTTTGGCCGTGTTAATGTAGATTTTGTCAATACATTTCTATCTCTCAAGAACAGTACTTTTTTTATAAAAGGTACCTTATGTTAGGACATAGGGTTCCTTTTATGTATGGAATGGTGTTTGCAATAACGTGTATGCGAAATCTCATAAACATCATGATCACCGTTCGAGTAGTTATGATTGAGTAGTTCACCCTACTAAGTTATAATACCTTACTAACACGTTTGAATATGGTCACCTTTCTGGACGTTAAGTTGTCACCTGACACACAACATCTGAATTAAAAATAATTTATGATCACGCTCACTCATATTGAAAATTTTATACTATCATTCTCTAGCTAATGTGTATTCGCCCTCTTTTTAGTGTAAGCACTTTTTCGTGCGGTCTAAATACGGTACATCTATAATTTAACCCGTCTTATACACAACTCTGAAGATTTAGGCGTGATTATTTATATATGGAACATTGAAGTGGCCTCATTGTTATTCATTTCAGGTTCATGACACTTAATACCAAAATCGCGAGGATTTATGATCTTAGGGGCGTGATTACACGCGATACTTTAAGAGGCTGGGTAAGCGATGAATTTTATTCTCTGAGTATTAATTTTGCTCCATTCATTATATCGCTTTATATAACTGTATCGCCACTATAGGTATAGTGACAATACAAAAATGAAAACAGAATTACAAGCCCAGGACAATTAAGGCTAATTGTCTGACCGCTAGAAGTTCGCGAATTATTTGGAGAACTTTTAAACCAGCCAATCGTATATCATTGTTTTTTATTTCCTTGGTGATTTGCAAAGGCTTTATTTAGCCTTGGTTTTTAAATCGCGTTGTTCTTAACTATCCCTTGCCAGTTCCTTTTAAAGGCGTTCAACTTATGCCGCCATCGCCATCGGCTTGTTTGACATGAGTTTCTAAAATTCTTTATGTAAAGCTTACAATAGTTTTTGCCAATCACGACTGCCTCTTACTCTAATTTCATCTCTACATCCATTACCAAGTGACTAATATGAAAGCACTCAAAACACTTTTAAAGTCCCATTATATTGTTCAGTAATTAGTGAAGAAATGCTGAAATTTCTACTATCGCAGGCACTTAGTAGACTTGCCCTATATTTTTAAACTGCAGAAGTTTCATATTTAGACTTTCGGAACTATTAACAACAAAGTTGCTTTATATCTTACTAATTGACTAGTCATCAATATTTAACAGTACCTACTTATAGTCAATTAAGAACTTTAGAATTTGTCGAGTAAGTAGACTTGGAGAAATTGGTATATTGTTACAAAGAAAATGGGTCATATAATGTTTGCTATAAGTGTTAAAAAAAATATTGTTTGTTATTTTGTTTTCAGTGCCTTTCATTTTGGGTAAGACAACTTTCGCTACCAAGTCCCATATGTACTACATAATATAAGTACCATAATATATTTAAGCATTATATGTTACTCAAGCCTTTAGATACGCTACAGTTCTCTCTTTATCTCTCTCCTTTTCAATATCCGCCTTATTTTGCCATCTTGCTAAACGAGATCATCCAATTTTGTTTTAAAGAAGCTTCTTCATCCTTTCCATATCCGCCTTATTTTTACTATCTCTCTAAACAAGATCATCCAAAGAAATTGAAAGAGACGAATCTGCTCAAAGACATGACGTATAAACTCCTAGACTAGTCATATTCTTAGTAAATAGATACTATTCAAATATATCGGATCGTTTTATAAATTGACGAGAATATAATTACGACAAAATAGTTTAGAATTTAATTATTTAGTATTTCACAGTGAGTAAATATTTAAATTACTCTTCTATTAAAATTTGAACGAAGAATATGAGGCGTCATATTTGCTGAACAGCATTAATATCTGCTATGGGACCAAGAAAGTTTATATAGTAGTCCTTGTGCCTAGTTGAAGACATAACGATAAAATCACTTGGCGGTACGTGTGAATGTGCATGCACTCTCCATTCTCATAAACATATCAATAAAGTCTTACGAGGGATATAAGTGTCAAATTACATCGTGGTCTGCGCTAAGTCCTCAGAATGAAGAGAAATGTACTCATTGTTACAATAATAAGGCAGAAATAACTATAATAAAGAATATAATGTACTTTATTAAGATCACTGCTTGGCTGACGCAGCGATACAAAATGCGACTGATGTGTCTGAGTTCTCGAGTTGAATCCCCAGGGCAGTGTTTTTGCTCTTCTGTCGAGGAATTCTCAGTAACAGCGTAGACTCTGGCAATATGCCCGATGAAAGGCAATAAGTTCGCTCCTATAAAGTGGGGCCTAAAGCCATATTTGGCGAAATGTAAGTACATTACATATAAGTCTGCCTACCCGCGCAGGAATATGGGCATGATAGTTTCATACCTATATTCCTGCACAGGTAGGTAGGGTATACCCTACCCTACATAAATTATATAAAAAAATAAGTAATACTAAATAAGAAACAGTCTCGTCTTTATAATTTTTATATTAATAAAGATTCTCAGAATAAAAGCAAACGTCGAATTTAATGTTAAGAATAATTAAAATATCTTGATAAACTTTCATACTTAGACTTCTTACAAACTTATTTATAAGATTATTTTAATGGAAATAGTTAGCATTAACACGTACTTATCAGTGGAAACTTGCCAACACGTAGTGAGCATGCAGTTCAGATTATACTTTTAATGTTTTAAAAGCTTTGGTTGTGTGACCTTACTAATGAGTTTTATTCATTAAATTAATAAGTACTTACCGTATGTACATATTACCTACATGATCTCATTCAACTATAGACCGATTGTTGTATTTTGTTTCATTGGACATAATTTTAAATAAAATACGGCCCAAGTTTAATTTGAAAATGTTACGTTCATTGAAATCCGGCGGTCAGTTTACTAGCTTTTGTCCGCCTGGAATTTGGAAAAAGATAGCTATCTTTTTTATTTCTTTCCATGGAATAAAAAGCTTATCTACACACATAATACTCGACTTCTAGGCGCGTTTGAAGATGAAAGTTTAAATGCGTAATGCGCGTACAAACATTCAGACAGACAGACAAAAATACAAAACATAATTGTTATAGCTTCTATATCTCTAATAAAGACCCCTCACATTACATTTTCCTACATCATATGTGCTATGTACAGACGTCGACCAGTTTCAATTTTAGTTTATATATAGATTAGTAAAGACAGGATAAGTGCACGTCTCTTTTGGGTTAAGACAGCAAAAAATAATTCTGGTGGATGTACCAAGGCTTTAATTTTTGCTGTCTTAACCGTAACTGTTAATTTGTCATTTGCGGTATACGCTTTTATCAGTTCATTTCAAAACAGTTATAGTAGCACTCGTGTACTTGGAGTCGTAGACGACTCAGATTAACATCACAAAGATAACAGATAAAATTCAGTAGCATCCTGTAACTGATCAACCTTTGCATGTATTAGATATTTTTCTGGCTAGACCTAAAGAAAGCAAGTCTAGACTAAAAACGACTACCCTATGTTATTTAGAAGATTTAGCTACATAACAGCTTGGATTTATATAATAATGCTGGAAGAAAAATCCTTAACATAGATCCAGAGGCTTTATTATTTATAAGTAATACAAAGAGTCAGAAACGTGCTTAATACCCTCGAATAGCAGCCGTGTACATTAAAAAAAAATACCAAAGAAGGCCCATAGGGATACTCCCCGGGGCGTGATAGTATGTATTTATGGACAGAAATCCATTATTCCCTCATTTCTACAGCGCCTCTCAGTAACCTAATTAAATGATTCCCGAGGTTAATATACGAACTGTGCTACGTAAATAAAGGATATTGCTTCGATTACTAGTGATCGAACATTCTTTTTTATGAAGCAAAAAATTACTTGTTATTTTTAAAGAAAATTGGACATTTATATTTATTTTGGATTGGGCTTGAAGTAAGTAGAAATAAAGTAGTGAGATTATAGGCATTTTAGGCTCGAGATCGAGATAATGTTGATCCAAATACATTAATAGAGTAAAGGAATAACAAACAATATTGGCATCAAGTCAAACGACATCTCATCAGCATAATTATTTACATAAAAACTGGAACGCGTGTCTAGAAAATGTGTTGTTGTCTCGAAAAATAATCTGCATAACACCTAATAAAAAATACCGACTTGGAGTCCCGCATTTATTTCTTATTTTATGTTAACTTTTTTTAGCTAGCACACCGTTTTCTAGCTAGCACATCGCTACGCATTTTTTAAGTCTAACTTGAAGTGAACGATACAACAACAGCACGATGTATTAAATTACCAAAGACGCTTTCCAATGTCATAAACAAATTCGGCAAGTACGCCGCAATATTAAAGAAGCAGCATATTATGTTCGGCTCTTTCTATCATACCGTCCCCTCATATTGAATTGATGTCAATTATGTCAATCTGTATACGATGTATGAACGTAGTCACTAAACATGTTTATTTTGTTCTGTGGCTATAGTAAATGAGTATGTACGAGTATGTATGTGTGCGCTGTCACCTTTGTTCAGGGCGTGTTAAGTACATATTGTTGTGTAAACACTCGAGACAGACGCGATCAAAATCCACTTAACTACAAACCATGCAATAAATCAATTCATATCAGGCTCAAACAAGATAAACGAACGCGCCTAGAGTCGTGACCTACAAGTATTTGTTAGTACAAAACCAGTGACAAATAAAAATAAAGCACTCAGATCTGGAAATTTAGCCATTGTTTGCTGACTTGTTAACGCCAATTTCTCTCCCAATTGGCGGAAACAAGGCGAATTTAATGTCGGACTACCGTCGTCGCTTTGAATTAGTTATTGTTTGCCTTTATGTCTTCGCTCTTTATAGCGGGATCACTTCTACGAATCGTCACTTGACAAATGAAATCTTTTTTAATATTTAAACACTGTGTCGTAGTGTTTGTTACGTCGTCAACTGAATAACTTTAACAAGTACACAAAGAAACGTTCTTCTTTTCGGTTAGATAGCGGTTTACATTGTTTAAACGAAACGATTGACATAAGATATAAAGTTACTTGCATAAATTAATTACATTGCATATTTGTGTATGTGTTGACATATTTTCATAATAAAAGTCTTAATTCAATCGTAGCCTACTTACATTAAAAATGTGTCAGTATCCAGAACGCTTGTTCTCGTAATAACTATATTTACAACATATTGTGCATAATAGAATGCCGATCTAGTCTAATAAACGTCAAAAGTGAACAGAAATGTAATGTATATTAAAATTTGACGTTTATATTAATTTGTGGGATACCATTTGTGGTATTTTAATTTGACAGGGCCAGTTTCGAATCGCACTTACTATTAGTTTGACGTACTCCTAATATAAGTAATTAATTAATTAGTATAATTACCGTTTTCAGTTTGGAGAAGGCTTACTAATTAATAGATTCCTCTAATAAAATATAACCTCTACGATAATAATGTTCCATTAAACATAGAAAGAATAGGTTTGCAAATAGTCATTATTTATATGAAATCTGTTACTTTCATCTTCATGTGTACCAAATTGCATAAAATTACGTCGTTTACTAACCTCCCTACCTCATTTCCGTTTCGTGTTTTTGTCAGGAAACGAGAATAACAACATAAAAATGAAAATGGAATGCTTTATATCTTTATTATGCTACGATTGTTGATAAAAGTAATTAAGAGACAATGGACTGGAGTGGAACAAAACATATGTTTTTTTATTTTTTTATAAATGGTAGCTGTGTTCTGTATTAAAGTAATCTACTCTCGAAAATATATATGGAACATCATCTGGTACAAAGAAGTGATACTTCCTTTTATTTGGACTCTATATAATACTATAGCGTATTGTAGAGCTGTCTAATTACATCCATCAAGTTTTTAATAATAGGTGGATTAATATTGAAACAAGAAAATAAAACAAATGTAAATAAAACGGTTTAGAATAATAACTCCAAAAAAGCCTGAATATAAGAAAACCTAATTAAACAAAAATATTTCTTACTAGACATACAGCCGTAAAAAAACTAATTTTATGTATTTGCGAAATTCGCTTTTTCCCTGTAGTCCATATAAAATTATTGAAAAAGTCGGTAGTAAGTTAAACGGATTTTTGCTGAACAATCCCGAGGGCATAATTCTGTTGGTTAAAACGAAATGTTGATTTTAACTCGAACCCATCGGCGGGCTATTATCCTAAATAACTTTGAATCAATATAAAAACGAAATTGAAACAGACCGCAAATGTACGTTTTTTTAAACGAGAATCTGGTAATTTTCGTATATCTTATCATTATTACGATTTTCGCATTATACTGTACAAATGTCCTGTACACTGTCCCACTGCTGAGCACTGTCCTCTTATCTATTTGAGAAGGGTTAGGCCATAGTCTACCACGCTGGCCTAATGCTAGTTGTCAGACTGCCACATATCTTCGAGAACATTAAGAAGAATTCCCAGACATGACGACTTCCTCACAATTTTTCTTCATTCTTTCCTTTTTAATACGCAGATAACTCCGAAAAGTCAGAGGTGCGTGCCGGGGAATATAATTTTGGAACCTCTGCGTGGCAGTCCAGCGGTTTCCCACTAGGCTATTTAGGTTTCTTTTTTATATAGTATTAACACGTACGTAAAAGTAGTAAAAATAGTTTCTATCTTTTGTGTCTCAAAAGTATAAATCCTGCTAATGGACTCCTCTTAATTAACAATTGATACAAAAGAAAGAGAAATTCGTGAATTACAGAATATTGGTTGAACACCAAAGTCTACTGAAGTCAACATTAATTAACGAGAACGACACTTCGCACTAATTACTCTACAATCCATTCGACACTTCTCTGTTTACAATGGATAAACTTTATTTGTATGAAGTTAACAAATAAATTCCGGCTGACAATGAATTTGATACCAAAGTTTAACAGTTTGATTAATACTATTTATAATTAAAGCGGCGTCAACGTTTCATAGCTACTGTTAAATAACGATAGGCTCAGACTTAGCGGGTAAGAGCGTATGCATTCTAATGCTTTTTACAATCACTCTAATTGAGTTGTCTCGGTCAAATACATTTGATATAATCATCACATCAATGTTTAGATCATGATTTTTTAGATTCTTCACTAGTCGATAATTTAGCATAAGACGCACCAGGAATTTCCATCACTAATTAATTAATCTAAATTGACTTATATGTATATACGACTAATTTAAAAATAATTTTTCTGCCTCGATGGTCGCGCGTTAAAGCTTATTTTTGCGCGTAATTGTGAAATCCGTAGCGTGTCCCAAGTCGACCGAAGTGTTACAGAGTTTTTTTTATTATGCGATTTTCGTTTAAAGCATAGGAATGTCATGAATCTGGAAATGTGGCTAGCAGACGGCAATAGGTTCGTTTTAGTTGAGACATTAATATCGCTCATGAAAGGTGGATGTAATTCACCTTTGTCTATTTATCCTTCGTATAATATACATATGTCATCTTAAGTTAGTTTTACAAACCCTCGTCGCATAGCCGAAATTCGGTTCCTTGGCCAATCTTTAACTTTGTGTTAAACATCAATCAACTAATCGATCAGCCCGTTACAGTCCACTGCTGGACATATTTACATTTAAACCCAAATCAAATATATAAAACATACATAGACTCACGCTTATATTCCTAAAAATGTATGTAGAGACGTATTACACCCTCATTTCGCCCACCATCTACCGGGCGCCGAGCCACGTGCTGCTACTAAGAAATTCGTGACAGAAAAATCCAAAAACATTTCGCCCTAGCCGGCAATCGTACGCAAGATCTAAACAACATTTGCATTCACTACGCTCCGCTATTAGTAGCCTTAGGGCAGTCATAATTAATGACGATATAGCTTAGTGTCAGTCAAACAACTAATTAGTCCAAACGAATCATTATAATAAACAAATTTTGGGCACATGTACTGAAATTATTATTATTTTGATATACTACGCTACTTGATAATTTCGAAGGCTTCCTAGAAACAAATCTTTATCATAATTAAAACTTTATAATTTTTATTGCATCCACGATAAATGATGCTTAGGCGTTTCGCAGACGATAGCCTTTTTTTAAACGGACAGAAAAGACCGACTTTTTCCGGATACGGTCGCCAAGGCGCGGGACTATCATGGTGTGTTCTATATGTTTAGGAAATTGCTTTTATTCATCGATTTTGGTTGCTGACTACACAGATTTTACAGTGGTTTATTGATTATTTTCTCAACTATTAATGCGTTGAGTTTAGCGTTATTGATATCCGCAAGGGACAACCATTTCGTGTCTAGATGCTCTTCGTATCTACATACACAGTTTTTTAAATATTAATACTGTTGTACGTAATAACAAAAAAGAATTTACTACTTTGTATAGAAACTACGAATAAAATAAGATCTTAATTATCTATTACAAATTATTAATAGATAACTAAGATAAACATATCTTTCGAAACATATCTTTATTTCTCTCACCACAATATCATGTTACATAATAACTTATAACTATTACATAGCATTCGTTTATTGTGGGAGATTCGTGCCTAAACTAGGCGTTAGCCTGTGTTTTAGGTCACCACCCCGGTTTTATTTAATTTGCTTATATAAACAATTGAGCGTAGTTTGTACTATGAGCCAGGTATGATGTTTAGTCTATTAAGATGTACGTAAACCTTGCGAACATACGTGCGATTATACAATCGCAGGTGACTACCAATACCAGTCGGTTAATACCTCTGCCAAAGCGATCACGCATACCTTATGTTACAATATATTTTAAATATACTATACAAGATTGTTGCTTTGATGTTGTGTGCTAAAACCAAAATATTATCATTTATTTGATACCCACCTCATTACTACAAATATACGATATCGATAAAGTCATTAAAGTAGCGGACATTAGCATATTATAAATGGAAGCATAATATTTAAGAAAATGGCTAACAAATAGTACATGCAATTTATGTTAATGTGTATATAAATATAAAATAGTTGGCAATGTCGTCCTGTATAATTATATTTGGTGAATCAATAGAGACGAGACAAAGTTTAAATATAGAACGAAGACCTTAATAAGACGTTGACTACTGCCAACAACCTTCAACACGAGCTATGTCATTGTTATCTCAACTATCATTATGTGTAAAAGGGATGCAGATATTAGCTACACTTGCATTTAGAAATAAAGGAGCCTGGAGATTTGTAAAACAGGCCAAGAGCCTAGTACAGACTCCAACTCTCATTAAGGCACAGAACAATTGTTACGTCTTTTATCATTATATAACATTGTTTAATTTACTCCTCTGTATTTTGTGAAACTTTGTAATAAAAACAACTGCATGTTCCTTGTGATAAAATTGAATTGAATTGAATTGAATTTACTATTTTCTGGTAAATAAAATTATTAAAGATTTCTTTAAAAATATCGTAGAATGGGTTTGGTGTAATTGCCGTGTCGCGAAGGACTTTAGGGACTTTTAAATAACGGATACAAAAAACATCCAGTCACAGAACAACTATTTGTGGCACACACATTTTTGTCCCGTCTGGGTATCGAACCTACAACACTCGACACAGCGGCAGTGGCAAGGCGACCACTTAAATCACCACGCCATCAATGCAGATTCGAAATTAGACAAAAGTAATAAAAGAACTTTGAGCAAAATATGAGAAAGTAAAGAAAGGAAAATCTTTGAAAAAGTGATTTTCTTCATAGAGTTTAATTTTATGCTGAACCGTCCAAAATATTCAAATGACGTATGTCTGTCTGGGGATTTTTATCATCTTTAGTAAAGTCCGAGACTATACTCATGTAAAATTTGCAGTTTGATAATCTTTTGTAGGTCCAGTACAAAGAACCAGCTACCTGATATATCAAATGAAAGGCGAGTACATCAAAGAACAGTCGTTAATAAAATCAAAGAAAAGGAAGTCCATAAAATTGATTTAAATATTTAATTAGTTCGATCAAGCAGTAAATTGAATTATACTGGCCATTGCTCCTTTGTACGGCCATTGGACATTTAATTTTACTCAGATCTATGTACTAGTTATATTTAGAAATTTGAGTGAAAAGCTTCTTCATCAAACTTAATTTCATTTGGTAGCTATAGAGATAGTTAAATGGAACAAGATATTAATAGCTCGTAACTACGTTTGATCAAATTATCTTGCTTCAAATATAGGATAGTTGAAGTTAGAAAATTTTATGGAGGTATATATTATAATAGATTGTATTTAAAAAAAACATAACTGCCGCATTAGGGTATATCGTGAGGAAACTTAGAAATATTAATGTCTTTTACACCGAATTTCGGTCACGGCCGTCAATCATAACGGAGACTGACCATCTGCGACGGAGATATTATAGTGCACAAGTGTGTGCGCAAACACAAGTGCACTCTCTGTTCCCTAATTCCCATGATCCGATGGGACGGTAATCCGACACGACCGGTGAGAGATCAGACGCAGGACCAACGCGACGGCTGTACGTGCTTTCCGAGGCACATGGTTATCTAAGGCCCGTCGCCCACACGAGCAGGAGTCGAGGTGGCGCCGCTTCTATGTTTCCTTCAGGAATAAATGGCAGTGCGCTCACACACCAGAGTCGCGTCATAGGCGAGGTGGAGTTGGGGCGGAGGCGCGGCAGCGGCGCGGCAGGGATGGTGTGCTCGAGCGCGCCGCAACTCCACCGCCATTTTTCATTTTGTTTCTCTTAAGTTTAAGTAAAATCTGCTATCTCTCTCCACCCTCGCCTCGACTCTACATAAACGCCACGCCTCGACCGTGCCGCGACGCCGCCGCGACCGTGCTTCGACCGTGCCTTGACTTACCAATGGGCGACGCGCCTAACACCGCTAAGTTCCTAACTCCAGGCTGTACTAACAGTACAAATATTGAAACAAAAAACACAAAGAGGACTCGGCGCATATATTTGTGAATCACATAAACTTATATTAGTGCATAGGGATCGAACCTACAATACTTGGCGCACTGATTGCACAATAATGGTGCAATGGCTTAGACTACGTCATCAAAGGCGTAAATTTTTTATGAGTTAGTCACATTCAGCGGCTTCAAAACTAATTGGACGACCCTGACTGAAGTTATATAAAATATATAAAAATAAGATAATCAGACCGGATAGAGAGTAATGATAAAACTGCAGAGATAAGATGACCCACCCATATTTACCAATCACTTTTATGATAAGAGCGACATCATTCAATCTTTGATACTATACTAGATTTTGCAACTTTGCTTGCGTTAATCTAGATTTTTCTGGATAAAATTTCAAAATTAGCCGATTAGTTATGGCGTGAATGCGCAACAAACAAACAAGCTTACTTTTGCATTTATAATATTAGTTAGGATACAGCAATCGCCCTCATTTTAAGAAATCATTGCTCGTCTAACTTGCTTACTACATACTCTCGAATATAGTTATTCTAATCAAACAATTACCTACGTAATCTACTTCTTATCCATTGGGGATTCCATCGGACAGGCGACTTATAGTAACGACTTGAAACTAACATCTAAAATATGGTTTCAAATGTTTAATAGATTGTTTTCACCTTGTCTTGGTCATTCGACCTAAATATTTATTCTGTCCACTTTTATATTCATACAAGATTTTACCAGCGGCTTAAATGTAAGTTAGGTTTGTAACAGTACTTTTTTCTAGATAAAAGGTAGCGTATGTCCTTTTCTATACCCCTGACAACGTGTATGCGACATTTCATGATGATCGGTCGAGGTGTTAAGGCGTGAAAGCGTAACAAACAAACAAATAAACAAGGATTAGGATACCAAGTATCGTCGGTACAAGAAATCTCTTTCTCTCTTTCTTCCTAGCTATGTTTCCCACATGGTGGTGAGGTCAGCTTTCTATATTTTCCTCCTCCACTTCGCTCTGTCTTCGACATCATCGTCAGTAATATTACATTCTCTCTTGTCCTTTAGCACTACATTTTTCCACCTTGTCTTGGGTCTACCTCTAGGTCTCTGACCGGGGAGGTTAAGCTGTAGTGCCAAATTTCCAACGTAGTCTTGTGACCTTCTTTACACGTGACCATCTCAGCCCACTCTCCTGCATCTTATCGGCGATGTCGCGTACACGGAGGCTTCCTCGCACGTACTCGTTGCGGATTTTATCGCGCCTGGTTACGCCTCACATCCACCTCAGCATCTTCATTTCAGCAACTTAGATGGTATGCACGTTTTTTTGGGTTGCAGCCCATGTTTCGCTGCCATACATAAGAATTGGCCTTATTATGGTCTTATAGATCAAACCCTTGAGTTTGACAGGCATCTTCTTGTCGCAGGTGACACCAATTACTTCTCGCCACTTTAGCCACGCTGCGGCTATTCTGTGTTGAATGTTGAATTCTAAGTTTCCAGATCTGTGCATCATTCCACCCAGATACATGTATTGATCGCACATGGTTACAAGTTGGACATCGATGGGAATCGGACTGTTATCCTTTGGGTCTGGGTCATTAAAAGACATGTAATGGGTATAAGAAATAAATAAGGTAATTAAAGTCGTGACATTTGCTTACTTTAATACTATCTTTTGTGGGGAATTAAATAAAAAGAAAACATATATTTTCTGTTTTTATTGTATTCATTTACCAGAATATGTTGTATTTTGTTTATTATATTTTAATGACATCAAATGATCTGTAACTTTTAAACAACGGGAAGGCACTGGCTCCTGCAACACAGTTTTTAATAATGCAGGGGTCAGAGAATTCTAAATTATTGTAGTTTAATTTGTGTCAATAAAGATTTATTATTATTATTATTATTTAGGTTACAAATTAATGATATTCGTATTAACCCCTCCAACTAAGCTAAATGATTGGGCTAGAAATAGGCTCGCGTCAACACTAACACACTGGCATAAACCCAGTTTTAATACAAGTCTTTGTTATGAATTGAGCACATATTATTATTGTTTTACGCTTACGCGAATGTTCAACATTGAAATTAAAATACTTTATATGGCTTTGAACGCGTTGTTTATGTTTTTAAACACTATTATTACATACTTTTGCAATTCTTAAACTACTACTGCTAAACACTATTACTAGTTGATGTATACTTTTATTTAAATAAATAAATCTACTTTGATTTAATTTTTAATTAAGTGTAAAATTAAATCTAGTTTAAGAGTTTCAAAATTTTGCAATAAGACCGTTCAAAAAATTAATATAATAAAAGCGGGTTAAAATCCAATCAATTGAGTACATTTTATACTCAACCGTCTAATTACTTCCATCAAATGTCAAACAGTTGAATCAAATACGTATCCATGCATATCTAAAGATATATTTGGTTATAAATACATCCGTTAGTTATACAGAAAATCCAAAATTAATGACCCTGTGTTGCCACTGCTTCATTAATTTCGGATTTCGTATTCGCCATAAATGACATTCGTAACAAACATGCAACATATTTGCATTCAGTTAAACCGGCTTATCCTACGACCTCATCTATAATATATGCACACCGCCACACTTAATCACATACTAGATATTGTGGATCTCAGCAACAAGTAATATACTTGTGACGCAGTATTAGTCTCTATTCAACTGTGAATACGTTTGAACGTCTTAGTAACCTTTAAATTGAAATTGAATCGATTGATTATTATAATTATCATGCAAGTATATTCTGTATTGGAATTGAATAGCAATATCAAATGTGTACCGAAAACAAACCAGCCAAAATTAATGTAACGTTTCTATTTAATATTCATTGATGATACTAGCGTATATATAAAACAGTGATAGTACCGGGTACCTAAACATTTATCTCTATCATGCTCCTTGAATATTAACAAAGACATCGTTACGACTATATCAAATAATAACTCATATAAACTTGTAATCGCAGTACACACACCACTATCTGAACGATATCATGACCAAAGGTGTCTCTTTACAGGTTGCACGGACATCAAGGCTTAAATGGGGCGAAGGCAATTAAATTAAAAACTAAAGTTCCTTGCACGATACGCAAATACTCGTACAGACTGCCGATGTTTGCTCTCGGAACGTTATCACTTGATAAGTTAGAACACAAGCCGCACGCAAACAACGTTATCATGGTAACGTTTTTACTGGGGACATCGAGGTACTCCGCAGACTCCGCTCCAATCAGGCGTGGCACGCGAAACACCTGAGATTCAAGTGAACTAATCGCCCGCATCTGCATCACGCGATGGAAGTTGAGATCTGTGAAAGTGCTTCATGTGACTCTAAGTGTGTAGTGTAAATATTCAAGCCAAAGAACAAAACCAAAGCTATTCAGCTCAAATTACTAGTCGAGAGAAAAGAACGGCGTCAAACTGGAGGACTTACAGACGTTGGAAGTCGGTCCGGACGTTGTTGACAATGTCAGCGCAGAGATGGAGTGTCTGGCGAAGAACGCCGAGCCGTCGGGCAAGTTCTGCCCTGCGTACTACGACGGGCTCCTGTGCTGGGACCCGACGCCTTGGAATACGCTCTCCATACAACGGTGCTTTAGCGAGTTCCACGGCGTCCAGTACGATGATACACGTAAGTGTTCTAATCCACTCTATTCCGTTCTTAGTTGATAAGTAAACATTGTAATCACGTGGTTTCAAAGGATTTATTCAGGAATGTCTACCCAGCCAAAAGGGCAAAGATGGGCCTATTCTAAGATCCATTGACGTCAGATGTATTCGTTAATCTAACTAGTTTGTTCTATTCGATAACAGATTTCAAGAAAATGTATTTTGAGAAAATAACAAACAGTTGATAACAAAAAGTGGAGCTACTCGTAGATAAAAAGTATAGCGCACCGTGTTACTTGAGCAATAAATCCTTTCAGGCGTCTTTTGTAAACCGCAAAACAATAGAAAATGCCTCGATGTTCGCATTTTGTGCCCGATAAACAAAAGGTTTCTTTTACCAAGTCATGTCGTTTTGTTCTTCAAAAATCTTTAAGACAATTGCGTTCCTTAACCGCTTACCATTCTTACACATAACGTACTCACTGACGCGACCTTCTAACGTATAATAGTTGATATTATTTACGTCTATTAAAATGCAAGAATTAGTTCTGTACCTAATTTGAACAGAATAACTTCTTTAGAGAAGCACTCCTACGTAGTATGCCTAAAATAAATGTACAAAACAAAAAAGTTAGAATAAAACCCAGGCGGAGGCTTTGTTATTACGTCGTTTTTAGAAAAACAAGCATTGCATTCTAATTCACTACTAGATAGGTACAATTATACTTTAGTATATTTAGTTCCCGAAACAATTTATAATGTTATTTGGTAACAAATATCGATATCAAGATAACACTTAACTTATAAATTTATTGTTTGTATTCGTTGTTCTACATAACACTATAGCATTTTATATTTACGATTTTGGTATAAATATTTGTCTATATTCAGACTCGCAGTAACCATTTTAATTGACTTGTAGTTATACAATAGTTATAGGATATGCCCGCCCCAATTCCGAACGTGAATTCAAAGCCACATTTCACAATCAATACTGGATTAAAGATCACATAAATATTCTTTAGGAGGATTAAGATTCGTAGAAACAGGAGCAATTTAAATATTGCTTTATTTATTTCCCAAATTACCATAAAACATGTTTAGAAAGTATTGCTAACGAAATTCAAGCCGATCTATACAGTTTTTAAATGATATGTTTCTTTATTGTTACAAAGCATGCACTTATATTTACATTGGCTATACCTGACTGAACTGAATATGTATACTAAATAAACATTGCGTATTCAAGGGTTTCCTACAGATATATATATCATAGTATCTGTGCCTAAGAAAATCGTAGCTAGCATATCGGCTAGATGTGTCCAATGTAACAAGAATTTCATATACATTTAAGTGTATAAATAAATTGGTTTCAAATCTACGTATTTTATGTGCATCTCGGTTTGTCAAGGACTCAAGTTCAAGACCTACTTCTTGGATTTACTTTATCCTCCATCAAAATTTACAAAGTTTATGTGTGTAAAAGATTATTATACCAAATAACTACCTGATGTTTTTAAAATTTATATTCAGTTATGTACCAAATAAACCCGGGTTGTAGTGAGATGGATTTGAGTACCTAATTGATACAATGTTAATGAGCTGTGTATGAGGTCGCGACGATAGATATCTGGGTGGGAAAATAATTAATACATTATGTGTCAATAAATTATCAGTCGTACGAAGTCTGGAACTATGGGTCAACGGCATTAGGCTCGACTTCTATACCGTGAAACCTAAAGACCATTGCTGGAGATATGTGGGTGTTTTACCACCTGCTTACGTCTTCGAGGGTATAGGCGTAAGATGATGTACATAATTCGCACTCTTAAAAAAGCGACATAACTCGAAATTTATAAATTAGGCAATTTGAACTCTAATTGTGTGACTATAAATTCTAATATTTTATTTTTGTTAAGGAATTGCAATAGAGTTTAAATTAGTTTAATTTAAATTACTCAAATAAGTCTCTCATTTACTAAGCGTGCCTCAGTAGTACAATATGCATTTACCCCACCCCACCGAAAATTATGGAAAATATGTTTGACAGCTTCCTAATGCAGCAGAAATGAGATAACTACTATGAGTCATAATTACAGCAACAAATTCTGTATTACAAAATATTATATCTATGCGTAAAATATTTATACTGCCTCGTTGGTACCGTCTCATAAGTGAGCACTGATACTTGAAAACATTCGAGATGTCTCAGTTGCGGTGCCGGTATCGGGCAGTGCTTTTGGGTTTACCTCTTAGTAACATATAATGCTTTGCTCGCGTAAAACTAGCTTAAGTTAGAGTATGTTAGTAATTGTACTTTTTTAAAGAAAGTATAGATTATGTTACTCGGTGACAATATAGCTAATAGTGAACGAATTTTAAAATCGGTTGAGCAGTTTTTGAGTTAAATCTTTACAAACAAACAAACAAAAATCAAATCTTTCTTCTTTATAATATATCTTTCCTATTTATAATAGACAATATGGTAGACGTCGATTAGTTCAACTGCTTTTATATGGGACCTAAAACTCGTATTCTAATATACATCTGTATACCTCTTAAGGAATATACAATTGTTTATTTCCTGGCGTCGTATTAAGCAAGCCTACTGCAACTATGTTTTATGTACTAGATACACTTGCAGTTCTCTAATACAGATTACGGCTAAGTTTAGATGAGAAGCGATAATGCGCGTCTACAAATACACGATTCGTATTCAAAGCGTTGACGTGCTAACGCACTTAACTCTTGCTATGTAAAATTTAAAGTCAGGCATTCGTTAATATGTTTACCTTACATAATTCCTTGGAACATTCTATCTAATTACTTGAGAATGAGTTTTGTTTTTACTGAATGCCTCCACTCGCAAGCTTCTCTAAGTTATAATAACAATAACCTTTCAATTTGATATGAAACAATTAACCGCTTCGAAAGTAAGGTTGAAGCTGTTGCTGTATAATATTGCGTTATCTATACTAATATTATAAAGCTGAACAGTTTGTTTGTTTGTTTGGTTGAACTCGCTAATCTCAGAAACTACTAGTTCGAATTACAAAATTATTTTAGTGTTAGATAGCCTATTTATCGAGGAAGACTATAGGCTATGTAACATCACGCTACGACCTACAGAGGCGGTGCAGTAATCATAAATGCGGGTGAAACCGCGGGTACGGCTAGTAAATAATATATTTATTAAACGATAATTGTTTAACATTAAAGTACAATAACACTTTGTCCAACTTGGGCATGGAACCCGATACCTTGTAATCGGCCAAAAACCTAACCACAACCTTATGTACGAGTCTGTAGTCGATTTATTAAATCATAACCTGTAGCAAAGTTACACATATGAACAAGGCTATTAAATAACATTAGAATACAATACTCATAATTTAGTATTTTATTCGAATTTTGACGAGAATTTATAGTAATTGTCTGTAATAATTCAATGCAGTACAACGCAGTTCGATTCGACTGCACAGATAGGAGTTTTAATAAAACTCAAGCTTTCGTCTTTTGCCATAAATGGATTTCACACATACATATATAAGCTTAGTAGTAAATAGCGGCTTCACAGCTGAAGCCTAAAGTGGTGAAAATATCCAGACTGCAGAACATCGTTAGGCGACAAACGTCTAATTTGTACCTACAGAGAGTGGATTACTAGAGCTCTGTTGTCAGCCGGGAGATAAATGGTAATTGTGCTTTGCGCTAGTATTGCAGCCATCCTCTTTTGCAAGTAACATACATGAATACGGGTATCGCTAATGGATGTAGATAATATATGATGTAAAAATATTTGGCCCACCTGATCTTAAGTATTATTAGGTAAGCAAATACAAATATGGTAAATTCATATTAAATTCACTATGGAACCTAAAGTATATGAACGCACTAGATCTAATGTATTAACAGTTTTATTATATTTAATCAATGACATAATTAAATAATTAACATAATATATATACAAATTATTTACAAGAAAATATAAACTGAAGAGAAAAATAAAACTGCAAAATCAAAAAGCGTCATAATATCCCTCCGCATCGTCGTTAATTGGCAACGTGCCCAGAAGACTGGCAGCACTGCCACTTTGAATGGCAATACTTATTCTTTGTGCAAAGAAAATACTAGCCCTCTGGTCACACGAAGCGTCGATGAGCCGCTTAGCTAGGTCTTATAAACAGACCTAGCACTTGGACCTCATGGCCTCAGCGTTTCGACACCAAACGGCTCAAATATGTACTCACCAATAGATCTAATATGGGTTGGTGAACTAGGGCCAAAACTCCTTTATTTTTATTGAAAGTATATTTTCAGCAATTCATCAGTTTATAAAAATAAAATTTATAGATATACTAGGAACCAACTAATATTTAACAATATCAATGTATAGTTGAGTGCTAAATATGTAAACTTATTTGTTTAACCCATTATCAGTAAGAGTGAATCATCTTTACATATGTACGTCTTAATATTATAAAGAGGAAAGATTTGATATTTTGTATGTCCGTAAAGATTTAACTCAAAACTATTCAACTGATTTTAAAATTTATTTCACCATTAGAAAGCTATCTTATCACAGAGTCACTAGCATATTTTTTTTTGGCGCCTTTAAATTTCCATTTCACATTCCCCATCGCCGGTTTTGGGGCAGGCGTTGGGGATATGTCGGAATCCAGTCCCTAAGATGGATTTGGGCTGAACCGACTAAAACCACCGCAGTGTTCCTCACACCTCTATGGCGGGGCCGCGCACAGTCACTAACATAACCTAACCTATTTTTACGCATGCGAAGCCGCGGGCAAAAGCTAGTAGGAACTAAATTTGTTTTGTCGACACATTGTTTTTCGCCCAAGATACTTACAAAGCGTTGCCTGAAGGCTTCTTCAGTCACTGCAACAGTAATACTATTTTCTTCTAATCAGTCTATTGTCAATCACAATAAGAAACCTTTAGATCTAAGCTATCCAGGTCGCCCACAGTTTATATTAAAAACTTGCAGGTGGAATTAAAATCTTCCTGAAGTACAAAATCCTTAAGATAATAACGCTCCGTAAATTGTACAAAAAATGCTTCTATATTTCTTCTGATTCAACACCTACATAATATACTCTAGACTATAAACTATACCTAGTAGTTCCATTCACTAAGATTTATATGTGTATGTGTGTTATATTTGTGATACACACAAAAGACTAGCGCAAATAGGAACAACAAACGTTCGGGATAATAAATTACATCCGTGGTTATTTCCACTACACAGATTCCCGACTTCAACAGTATAGTATATGTACGTAGTTCTTTAATAAGAAACCGCAAGTCTTTCATGTTGAACCGTTAGTGTATTGTGCCGTATTAATCAAGACGCGACTACAAGATCAACTAACGCTCCATCAATCTTGAAAGACAAATAGAATAGCTTGCCTAGTAACTCTTCTTCATAAATAAAGTCCGAGTTATGGATGATAGAATCAGGCAGTCTGTTAAATTCGATATCGCATTGTGTAAGAACGGCTCCAGTGTTCGTAGTATATTGTTCTAGTTGAAAAGGTATCTTACGGAGCCCTGTCGGTGTATAGTTTATTATTTATATTTTTAAACATTTATATTAATCCGTACGCTCTTTGGAACTGTCTTTTATATAATAGTATATTTTAGAACATTATAGAGTTACAGTTACAGTAGTTTTTACGTTTTCACTAATTTTCTTACATAATAATACTAAAAGTTGACGTCTATGCTAATGAGAACCTATCGTGGTGTAAGTAATTTCTCTCAGAATCTCCTTCACACGTTGTATTTAAACACTTTATTGACAATCATTCATTCTATATAAATAAAGTATAGCGGACTATTTGCTTGTATAGGACTTACGATCGAAGAATTACGACTTTGAATCCGATCTTTTATCCTATTGAAGTTAACCTAAGCCTTCTTTGTCACGAATATCCCCAAAGTAATTCTTGCGAACCATATTTTCTGTACCACTTAGATAATTTTCTATACACCATTTGTTCTGAAAACCAATTTCTTGGGAAGAGATTGGATAAAAACGAGTAAATTCTTGGAAAATATCTTCAATATCCTGAGTAGTCAAGCATGAAAAACCATTTAGCTAGCTTAGAATTCTTAAATGCGTTCACAGACATATGTAAAAAGTCTTAACACAAATTTACTCAGTAAAAACTGTTTACGAAACCAAGCAGAATTCTATTGTACAACTAGAACATAATATAATATGGTATGAATTTTTTTACTTTTACGGCCTTGCCTTTAATATGTAAGATCACACTTAGGTTTATGTCAAATTAAACCCGGTCATTTAGTTTTGTGATTTATTATATTATTCTGCATAAAAAAAGTGTATAGTTTAAGATGGTTTATGACAAAATTTCGTTTCATTCATTTGTTATGCCAAATTTAAATATAAAACAAAGGAGTTATTTCATAAGGAGAAAATTCAAATTGTTGCAAAGAAGAAAAATAAACTTTAAAAATACATACTGTAATCGTCAAGTATGAATGAAGATTTTGCTATCATTATGTAACTAAAGTAATATATGACTAAGCGTCATTTTCAATAGGCCTGATAAACGAACTGCCCTAACCTAATGTTTGAAGCCATATCAGGTAGTTAAAAATACTGTAGTTGGTTAAAGATAACCAGCACATATAGGCGGATATGTACTGTATTATTCACTTTTTGAGAAATTACTTAGGAAAGGTATATTATTAAACTGAAGTAACATAAAATAAAAAGAAATTTTAAAAAAATATTTCCTTTTTAAAATTGTTATTCATTTACCACCTAACTGTATATCGGGCACAAAAGGAATAATCAAGTCAAAAGGGTTCATTTAAAATTTAGATTTAGAGAGTTACTGTACATATACCAAAAGCCAAGTGTCTCGCCTACTATCGGTCGGCCCACGATCGAAGCCTCCAGAAGCCCTGCCCTGAGCATAACTTTGTTCTAGTCCACGCAAAATTGTATTCAATAGTTACAGTGATTTCCTCTTTATAAGAATTAAAATCGTAAAATTCGAGATCCCAGCGTGTGTAATTTATCTCCGTCAATTAGTTCCCCTGGCCGACTTCATTGATACATGTGACAGCCAAAGTACCACGTTACAAGGTATAGTGCCAAGTTCATGTCCCCAAAATGTAGGTACATTACACCCACATTTCACCAGCTTTGTTTAAAGATCCCACGTCTGTTGCCGTCTACCTGACATAGTCCTAGCTTCCGCATTGCCACTGCGATCATGTGACAGTAAAATACATAAACACTTTTCCCTGTACATCGAACCCGAGACAGACCTGCATACCAGTTTATTTTATTTCTTTTTGTTTATTTTTAAGTGACAACTCCCGCACTAGGAATAGTTCCTGTGTCGCGGGGGACTTTACAAACATTCAAACAATGGAACAAACACCCAGACTTGGAAAACCATTGTGGATCACACAAAGTTTTGTCCTGTGTGGGATTTGAACCCACAACACTCGGCGCAGTGGCGAGGCGAGGCGACCCCTTAAACAACTACGTCATCCGTGCAGTCGCATTCACGGGATCCCTTTGTTTCGCCTATTTTGTTTTTTATCCTAATTTAATTTGGCGTAACAAAGTAGGCCTATTTTTTTTTTTCTAGTAATACTTTGACTTTATTACTTTTTGGCATACTATTTCAGTATATCATTTAGGCTAATCATTTTTGCCCTAATTTTGATTGTCATAAAGTTATAACTTATAAGGCATAAATAACTTGGAGACCTAGTGTAACAATAGGTTAGAGTGTCTAAACCGCCAACATATTTATTTTATATACGAAAAGTATTTTATTAAATACAAACACAAAATTTACAAAACTTCCGATTTATGCTTTCGAAACTCATAGTTAATTATGCTTAAAGAAATTATGCCTAAATAGTTATTCCAAATTAATATTGTGCGTAACTATTATTAGGATAAGTAAAAGTATGCCATGTTAAATTATGACATATAATTTTATGCGAATAAATAGGCAACCAGCAATTACTGCTGCTACGCCGCTGAGAAAAAGTAGACCTTGTATAATTTGTAATTTTCTTGATACCCTTTAGTATAGATCTAATGTAGGTATTAAGCTCGAGAGGTTCAGACATAAAACGTAACCAAGGAAATTTCCTGTGACGTCTCAAGTGACTTGTATAAACATGTCACAGTAATTACAAACGATGCAAGATACGTATTAAACTTAATTACTTCATGTAATAAGAACTGTGATGTTTCTATTTCACTTTAATACGTAATATTAAAATTTGATAGACACGTGTATGGAGAACCTAACGTTTTCAATATTCCATTTATCATTTTCAAATGCGAGATATGTTTACTAATTTTTGTTTTTATTACATTCTCACTAAATTTACCTGCGGCTTGCTCGCGTAAACGTAAATTGGGTTAGATTAGTAACAGTACTTTTATCTGGATGAAAAGTACCCTATGTCCTATTCTATACCCCTGTCAACGCTTATCCGACATTTTGTGATGATCGGTCAAGTAGTTAAGGCGAGCAAGCGTAATAAACAAACAAACAGACCTACATCCGCGTTTATAATATTAGTCAGGCGGTCAGGACTATGCATTCTCAAGAAAAACAAAATATATTTTATCCGTTGGCAGATGTTTTATCCGAATATAGTGTTTGTTAATCTTTCAAGAGTCGGAATCGAGACACTTAGACACAATGGAAAAAGCATTGCGTCTAGCCCCCGGGTGCCAAGCGTTGGCCAAGTAATAATATAATATTTTACCGCAGAGTAATAAGGATGAAGAGTTAGTGTAAGAGATTCATTTTTAAAATTAAATTGGTTTTCCTTTTCAGCGTAACTTTTTCAGAAAATATAGTTAACTAACTAAGCCAACGTGTTCACCGTGTTAATACCTTTTAAATATTTATAACTAAATTAATAGCCTCGGTAGCACAGCGGTAGTGTGCGTAGGCGACTGTTATGCCAGAGGTCTCGGATTCGATTTCCGGGTCGGCAGAAATGATTTTAGGTATTTATCAACAAATTTTTAGTAGCAGCAGCAAGCTAAGAACTATGCCATTTCAACGGCAATATGGCTCCCTATTACGTCGGACCTAAAGTGATAGCGGCGAAATCCAAATAGGCCTGAGATTATGTATGTATGTACGATTTAATTAAATCTTCCTTCCGTTCCTTTATGTTTATAAGGTAACCTTTGAAACCACAGGGCTATAACACACTATTCTTAAAATAACTTAGGAACGTTTTTATGTCATACCACGCAAGTATATACATATGTATATATTTCAATGCATGTCGTAACCTAAAACCTCAAGGTCCATCGCATTTCTGCCGAAAGTATTATCCAAACAAGATATACTGGCACGAAGATAATAACATAGCTTTAATCTGTTGGTAATCTCTGAATATTTGGTACAGAGAACGCATCAAGGATGTGCATGGAAGGCGAATGGCGCAACTACTCCAACTACGCGAACTGTACGGAACGCATCGCCAACGTGTCGCCTACTGATGTCACTAGTCTCATATACCTCGCTGGCTACTCGCTCAGCTTAGCTGCGCTCTCGCTGGCTGTATTCGTCTTCCTTTATTTCAAGTAAGTGTCTCTCTTTTTTATTATGTGATTTTGTTATTATAGAGGTTTAAGCTGATGCCACATCTGACGCCGAATGCGTCGCATATTGGCGCCACCTCGGTTGCGTAGTTCCAGAACAGAAAAGTACATAGAAAATTCAACCTTCCAAACTTGACTGACAATCCGTTAGTAGGTACGACGCATACTCTCAGATATGGCAGTATCTACGTTTAAATAGTTTCTATTTTTAAATTAGTTTGTAGTAACGGAATTAACCAAGGCATTTATAAAATTCTACGCCACTTCTTTGTAATTAGAAACAGCACTAATATGTTGTGACGTAACAACTGAGAAGCGTCGTCTTATTACTGCAAGACTACTACTGCTCTTGCAGTAATATGACAGAACATACCCTCTGCGACTACTTGATTGATCAATTCACTTAGTTTTAGTAATCATATAGTTTCATGAATTTTCTTAAGTATATATACATAGATAATCAAAATTGCATTAGTGTAATCTACGGTATACATTATACATATTTTATACGTTAGACTATAGAACAGATCTTTCTCTCTAAAAACAATAATGACTGCTCAAATTTATTAAAAACTACCCTACTAAATTACTTCGATCAGCGTTAATATCAAGTAATTGCACTGAAAACGAATACGTTCCTAAGTTTACGGTCGTTGAATTCTGCCATTTTGGAACAAAACAGAACACGTAAACACTGCGTTTGTGAAGCAGTAGTGTGCTCTACGATCCTATGACCGCTCAAATGGACACGTAATTGGTGGCTTCGTGTTCGTGAAATTAACAGCTGCGCTCGAATCGTTAGTCATCAATAGGACATAGAATTAACGCAATTGTGCTTTAGTTTCGTGATCAGTTGCTTGTAACGTCTAGATATGTATGTGTAATATTAGAGTATAATGACTATGTTGTATAATCAGCAACTTAAGTTGCTAAATACTGAACAAATTTGTGATTAATTCAACACCTTATAACAGTTACTTCTAAAAAAACGAACATGTGATCATTTTTATAGAGCCATTTAGAACTCATCAAATCTCGCAAATAAATAGCAGCGATAGCTATCGTATAAGTTATACTGAAAGATAAGTCGATATACACTTGCGCAATTAATATAATATCAGCCCTGTACTAAACTATCACACTGCTGGATACGGGCCTCTTCTCAGTGTAAGAAGGGCCATAATCCATTATGCTGGCCGAGTGCTGGTTGGCAGACTTTACATATCTTCGATAATATTATGGAGAATACTGATACATGCAGATGCGTTGCAGTTTAACAGTCTTAAGTTTAAACTAAGCTTAGTTTGAGACTGTTAGACTGCAACGCAGAGGCCTTGATCTAAAGGTGTGCATCTCTAACTTTGCGAAGTTATGTGTGAATTAAATGGTTAAATTATCGTTCGCTTCCACGGTAAAGGAAAACGTCATAAGGAAAGCTGTATATCTCACTGTTCTCTATAATGTTATCCAAGAAATATGAAGTCTGCCAACCAGCACACGGCCAGCGTGATGGACTAAGGCCCTTCTTACACTGAGAAGAGGCCCGTGTCCAGCAATATGATAGTTTAATACAGGGCTTATATTATATTAATTGCGCAAGTGTACGTCAACTTATGTTTCAATACAACATATACATTATATTCAAATATTGTCCGTATTTATGCATACTATTGATCACCCAATGGTCGAAACACATCCGTTTTTAAAAAATTAGATACATTTTTTACTTTTTATTATATTTAGATTTTGCCACACCTTTTCCAAACATATTTTAACTATGCCAAATCTGACGATCCTCTGTACTTGTGTCATTGGTTAAGAAGTTGGGCAAATCGAACTCGTTTGTATTTCTGTTTTATCAAGCGTGCAGATGTGGGGACGCACAGAATGCGATGTAAGGTGGGACATCTTTAGTGTGACACCGCACATACAGCCCAGATTAATACCACCCGTGAAATTCTTAATTAGACTTTCATGTCATGTTTTCCTTGTTCCGCCCAATTAGAATCCAAAATCTAGTTATAGACTTTCAAAGACCAAGACAATTCACGAGGCGTAAGACTCTTAACGATTGAAACAAATATTTGGTAATGATAAATACTGCATTCGGCGGGCTTGTTCCGAAAATGCTGTAAGCATGTGTCTATGTGTGAATATGTCTATAATACTTGGCAGTCAACTTAAAATCTAAGCCACGTTTTATCCAATTCCATAGGTACAAACCGAGATATAGAGTATAGTGTGGTCGACGTAGCTAAGGCCGCGGGCGTTCTGCAGTATACGCGACAAAGACGCAGTAGGTTGACATCACTGTGGAAGCAGTAGGTTAACATCAAACTGTTTCCTATCAAACAATTGTGACATTAAACTGCCTGTTTTATCTCATACTTATACAAGTTCTTTGATCTTTCTTTCGTCTGTTTGTAATAAATGTTCTATTTACAGACCAAAAGGCCTTTTATGAAAGGAGCACTTAATTGCAGATGTTATAATGAGAGAAAGTAGGCAGATATTCTTTACCTCCTGTACCGTTATGACAAATATATGTAGTATTGTTCCAATAACGTATAATATTCGTATCATAAATGTCACAGACACTTGACACGATCTATTCTGAAGAGATATCAGATGAAACGAAATGTAGTGCTTCATATACAAAGAGTTTTAATTTATTTAGGCGTAGTAGGGCCTCACTGATTTCAGCATGAATGGGACCGGCTCAACCGGGGAAGCACTAACTTCTTACAGAATATCGACGTAAAATAGCAGTATTCCTACTGTTGTGTTACGTTCGGTGAGTGAGAGTACCGGAGGCCCAATCACCCTTTTCCTTCCTGCTCCTTCTCCTGCCCACTTCCTTTTTCTCTTCTTCCTTTCCTAAAAGGTCGGCAACGCGCAAGTGATGCCTCTGGTGTTGCAGGCGTCCATAGGCTACGGTGACCACTTACCATCAGGTGGGCCGTATGCCTGTTTGCCACCTTAGTATAAAAAAGAAGAAATATACATACATAGTCTCTCGCTTATTTCCGCGAAGGGGTAGGCAGAAATGTGTTACATCTACAATTCGCTAGGGCTATTCAATAGGGCGCCAGCTGTATATTGGGCACACTTTTAGACTCCGTTCTAATACTGAAAAATGTTCTAATACTGAAAAATGTAGAACATTTTTCTACATACTAAAAATTTCTAGACGATAAACCCAATGAAGTACTTTAATTAATTTAAACATATTACGATAAACCCAATGAAGTACTTTAATTAATTTATACAAATTAATTTAAACAGACGTAATACACTGCCACTGTGCTAAGATCAGGTGGATTGGTTGGATTTGGACATATACATACAATTGTAAATGCTGCCAGTTATGTTTTGTGAGCACACTTCACTTAGTTTTCATGAAAAGATGGCGACATATAGTATACATATGTATGTAAACCTCCGCATGCGACCTTTACTATAGAAATTGGCTCGATCTCAAGTAATTTGACACATATAGTTAATTATCTATTGAGTCGTAGCGGCACACCGGTGGCCAGACACAATAGATTTTTCTATTTAGTATCAAAACTTGACAGATTAATATACACATTATAACGGTTGTTAGCTTTGTAGATATAGCAGCTTTTTCAAACTACGCAATGACACTAAATTTTATACTAGACCTGCTGTCAATAAATGTAAAAGTTTGTATGCTCCGTTATAAGTTACTCAAACACATCAGAACCACTTCACGACTTTCAATAAAATGATTTTGGAACAGATTTTCGTTTACATAACGCTAGAAGCCAGGTAAAAGGTTACGCTGGAGGTTAAACATACCTAAAAATGTGCCTGGAATCTTAAGTAGCACTTAGTATTTAAACTTAATATTATAAATTCGAATGTGAGTTGGTTTGTTTGTTACGCTTACACGTCTCAACTACTCGATCGATCATCATGAAACTTCGCATATATACGTTGTCAGTGGAACAGTAAAGGACATGGGGTATCTTTCATCCATCCACTAACCTAACCTACACTTACACATATACATATGTATATTTTATAATATATTTTATCTTCATAAACATGGAAAGTACTAATACAATAACATTTTCAAATGCAGTTGAGAAACTGTTGCCCGAGATCGGTATTGTATTACCCGTGCGGCCGTGTCACCAGGCAATATGTCAGCGGTTTACCTTTCAAAGTGATGTAGGTGTGAAAATTAAACCATGACGATTAATTTTTTTTAATGGATACCTAAAACGTGCTCATAGTACTAATTGATGATATATTGTTCTACTGAATGATGTGTACCTGAGATATCTGTCAGTGTAGTAATAAATTAGCCTTTTATGTGTATAAACTAAACCACTGCTGGGCATGGGTCTCTTCTTGGTGTGGGAAAGGTTAGGCCAACCACCATACAAGGCAGCAGCACACCGTGGTAGATTTAGTCGATAGTACCCGGGGTTCCATCTTTCCCAGGTAAGCCCGACATAACCTCTCCGCTCCCTTTTCCCACGAAGGTATGCGTCACTGCATTAAGCCACGTTAAAAAAAGTGGAATGTTAGTCTATCTTACTGTCATTTTACGCTAGTCCAGGGCGTTTTAGCAGACTTCACATATCTTTGAGAACATTATGGAACTCTTAGATATGCAGTTTTTCTTAGGATGTTTTCTTTCAACGTCAGACGCAAGCAAAAATTAACTAGTATGCTCATAACTCCAAAAAGTCAGAATTACATGCCTTGGGATCGATTTCGAGATTATCTTTCAATGCCATATAAAAGAAAGAACCATAATGTATTGTCTATTTACGATATCAGATAGAGGAGTATCAAACCGACTACTGTATAGAGATAGTATCAAAACATGTGTTGAGTCCGTCTGTATATCAATCATTCCCGTCAGTAGCATCGGTGAAGGTAGATAGGACGAATAGATAACCGTGGTGTATCAATTTTTTTGTTACTCATGATTAATTGATGTTATTGTTGCAAGATGTCCCGATATTATCTTGTTATTTGTTTACTTACTTTCGCTGTGGGTTCTTCTGATCGCAGCGTTTAGGCCTTTTACAGATTACGATTTGATTTTGAATACTATGTGGTTTTATACTAAATGCGACTTATTTATTATGTATCTGATATGAGTTCTGGTTTTAGCGATAAAGTAGTGCGATACAGATTGTTTGTCGTCTGTGAAAGTCTAATGGTGAATAAATAATAACAGCGCCATCAGGTGACAGATTTACGCAATCATCTAAATTCCTTTTCAACTCCTCCAATATACTTCTAAGTTATATCAAATCAATTGAAATTTGTCTAGGACTACACGAGTACCTAATACAATTCGGTGTTTACATGGTCACACATGGGTGTGGACATACAGATACAGACACACTGAAGGCGGTACAAAACAAACAATAAAAAAATACTGCGAAATACATTCAGTCAGTCTTTGACATCCTCTTACAGATACGCTGACAAACATGCAGCGCAGTCTTTGGGGGCTGGCAATACGAGTAGAAGTGAAAACTAAGTAACTAGCGTGCGGTGACGATGATGCGAGTTGCACGCGTTTTGTTCACCCAAAAAGTACACATATATAATCAGTATACATATTATAGCTCATGGAAAGCGTTCGGTGATGATGACGCGAGTTCCATGATTTTTGTTCACCCAAAAAGTGCTCACCGCCCCTATAGTAATTTTCACTTCAATAATATAGGCAGTTTTGGTATTAGTTGCCATCAAACTACACGTAGGAACCTACTATGTAATATTAAACATGCAAAAAGCAATATAAGTGTCTATTCATTTGCTGACATAGACGTGAGACTATGTATGATATTATACATAATCCAATTATAGTTAGATACCAAAAAGCTTCACTTAATATAAAGACATTTACATAAATGTGAGAAGGTCAGTTATGAATAACTACTGCCGTCATAAGAAAAAAGAAGCATCTACAAAAAAACATTTTTTTAAATATATATACTGGCAGATTCATCTTCTTTTACTGATTTCAAATAGGTAAAAATCATAATGTCGTAAAAAAATGTTAGATACGTCTTTTTCCCATAAGACAGCAGAATAATATACCTTGGTTTACGGAACATCGAACGTTTTCTAAATGAATGTTCGTACTTCCTTTACCATCTGCATTTTTATAGCTTAGATGGCGGCAAGGAAGCCATTGATATTATGATTATGTACTTTTATAAGATAGTGCATCCTCTGTTAACCGAGAAACGTGTATAAAACTAGCTTCCCCGCGGTTTCACCCATTTTTATTATTACTGCTTCCCTCTCTGGGCTCGTAGGTCGTATATTATGTAGCATAAAACTTATCTGTAGAATTTGTCTACCAAATGCAAAAATGTTTTTCAATTTCGGTTAGTAGTTCCATATATAAGTAATAGCGCTTCCAAACAAAAAAAAGGCGGTAGCTTTATTATATTAGTATACAAAAGTGAATTTGATAATGCGATGAGGTTACTGGCATTGCTAACCGACATGAACGTGTGATTCAGGCTTCGATACTTGGGTAGAACAAAGCATAAGAAAGTTATTCTTCTTAACACTCTCAGCAGTTGTGCACGCACCAAGGAACAACAATATCATATATACTTAGCATGACATGTATTAAATTGACATACCATTCGACCACTGACAGCCGTAATTTTCAGTTACCTTGTTGCTTCTGACATGATTTGATAAATAAAAACACAAATATAAAAATAGGTGCTATGTATGATAAGCGAATGTATATTTATTTTAGATACAATAAAGTAAAATATAGAAATACAAGCAACTTCCATAAAGTAATAAAATTTAGAGAATTTAGAATGTCTCTTCGGGATTGGCTGTACCGAACTTCAATAAATACTTCAAACGCTGGTTTGTATTATTAAGACTGCTTTGATACGATTGATAGTACAGTCAATTCTCCTACAAATCTTGAAGCCAAAAGGTTGTAAATATACATAGCTTGACTTCAACTTAATCAAAAGGTGTTGCTCCTTTGGGACTGGCAACACTGCTGTGTTTCAAATGCGAAACGTTGAATTTACATAGTATTGCATAGATTACAATGTTTTAACATTCATTCGCGATTCCCTTCAAACGTTATTATTGCTGTTAAAGGATCCAAGTCTCTCTTCATTATAAGAAGTTAGACCATAAAATTTTTACAAAAGCTTTCGTATATTGAGATAGAGAGTTGATAAGATTCGTAAAAATTTAAGGTTGAAGCTTTTTACTATAACACGATAATATATCATAAACACAAGCTTTTTTAAAAAAGAAGGACACTATACTCATATGGGTATTATATAAAGTAGAAAAACTATGTTTTTAAAAGTATATATTTAACACGCTACATCTGTGGTTCCTAATAAAATCTAAATATCACTGCCAACAGCATCTGCTGTTGGCAGTTGGCATCTGCCCACTTACAATCTACGAGTATAGCATGCACTATTATTTTTCACTAATTAAATTACCATAACAAAGAGTTTACTGTGCGCAACCGCCTACTGTGCTATTAATAAATCAGAAATATTACTATGAATGCAACGAATACCGAATATTCATATTCGACAAATTACCGAATATTTGTATCCATCAAATAACATTTAGTTATTTGTAAAACATAACGCATTATAAATTAAAATGTATTAATTCGTACATCGGTTAAAAATTCGTTAGCTTTTTATTATTCGGTTCAAATTTACCCACTTCAGTTTTCATTGTAAAATTATTTGAGTTTGTGTACAGAGAGTTTCGAACAGTCACGGGATTTTTATATTACTTTACAAACCGGATGAAACTGGCCTAAATGTAGTTACATTAAGTATAATATCTGTCCGTTAAAGTAATATTATTGAATTTACGTCGTATGTACTTACTTGTTAAAACATGCTTTGGCTATTTTGCCGAAGCATGTTTTAACAGACGTCACTTTAATATTTAATTAGCTATTAACTAATTATTTGCACGTTTCCTTTGCTCAACATATAATATACCAATATTTGTATAAGCCATCGATCAAATAATAAGCTGTATAATTTAAATAAGATCTAATTATATTCGCAAATGTGGTATTATGTGCATCACTACACTAGAACAGGAGGAACCGGTTACGAAGATTACAAATAGCAATTGAAATTGTCTGTTTACTATAAATCTGATGATACTTGAATCATAAATCGCGATACTTATTGAATGTCTAATACAGTATAAATATAATGACGATTATCCAAGGAAGATCATGATAAATATCATGATTCTCATTTATATTAACAGTATACACTAATCATCAACTGCGTCGTATGCTACTACTTCACTAAGGCACCGGCTCCTATATTCAAGAAACGAGTCGCTTTACCTATGGAGAGTTAATTTATGGCACACTAGCTTTTACCCGCGAGTGCGCACGCTTAGGAACAGTACTTTTTTCTGAATGAGAGATACTCTTTGTAATTTTTTGTACCTTAACAACGTGTATACGAAATTTCATGATGATCGGTCGAGTAGTCAAGCCGTAAAAGCGTAACAAACAAACTCACATTCAAATATATAATATTACTTAAGATATTCTTTGAAAAGTATGTAAAAATTAACTGTCCGTAACTAAAACGACTCTTTTCCTTCGGGCTTCTCAGGCCTTAGATCATTTTCTAAATAATGTTGATTATAAAGAAGCAAAAGGGTAACTTTAAAGTGTAGAGTGTGTAATAGCTCTTCTAAGAATACACGTAGACTCTAGACACTTGTGTAAATAATTTACGTCGACACTCACAAGTGGGCTTAATGGGTGCACTCTGGAGTACATCGTACATAAGTAAGGGTACTTTACTCTCATGCACTGCTCCATACAAATTATAGTAGAGCCTGCATCGTGCTAACGAAGATTAGCCAACAAGTTATCATGAGAATCATACTTACTGAACATACTTAACTTATATTATAAATGCGAATGTGAGTTCGTTTGCTTGTGACACTTTCACACCTTAACTATTTGATCATCATGAAATATAATATTGTCTTCTGTTTACGCGAATGTTATTCATTGAAATTAAACTACTATATACGGATTTTATCGCGTTGTTTATTTATCAATGTATTACAAAATTTTGGAAATATTAGACTACTACTACTATTGATTTTATTTTACTAATTTATAAGGTAATAAAATTATTTAAACTATTAAATCTATTTATTTTTGGTTTACACTTTCCCCGACGTTTCGGTTGCTTTTCAGCAGCCATGGTCACGGGGAGACTAAGATGGTAGTTGTCTCAATGTTCCAGTGTAGTTATTTCAAAGTACCTGAACATAATTTAATTATTGGTGTTTCTATTTACGCAGAATGAGCTCATAGTATCATGAAGTCTAGCTGTGGTTTGTTTCTTCTTAGGTTTGACTATTTGAAGTACTGGATCCCAAGCTGGTGGTACATTCCAACCATCTTCTCTATTGAAATTGGGATTTTTTTCAAAATTTTGTAATACAGTGATAAATAAACAACGCGATAAAATCCGTATATAGTAGTTTAATTTCAATATTACACTACTACTACTATTGATTTTATTTTACTAATTTATAAGGTAATAAAATTATTTAAACTATTAAACCTATTTATTTTTGGTTTACACTTTCCCCGACGTAGTTGGTAGTTGTCTCAATGTTCCAGTGTAGTTATTTCAAAGTACTCGAACATAATTTAATTATTAATGTTTCTATTTAATATAAATTTATAATTTCATGAAATATAATAATAATAATATCAGCCCTATATTAAACTGTCCCACTGTTGGGCCCGGGCCTCTTCTCACTGTGAGAAGGGTTAGGCCATAGTCCACCACGTTGGCCTAGTGCGGGTTGGCAGACTTCACATATCTTCGAGAACATTATGGAGAACTCTCAGACATGCAGGTTTCCTCACGATGTTTTTCTTCACCGTTAGAGCAAGCGATAATTAACTATTTAATAAGCATATAACTTCGAAAAGTCAGAGATTCGTGCCTTGCGTTCGAACTCGAGACCTCTTACCTGCTGAAATAATACAAACAAATAAACCATCTCTTCGGCCTTTTAATAATATATAGTATAAATATATACCTATACCAATATAATATTATCTACGGACGATATTAAACTGTCTCGGTGGCGCAGAGGTTGTGAATGTGACTGCTGCGTATGAGGTCTCGGGTTCGAATCCTGGGTCAGGCCAGCAAAGAGCTTTTGGGTTTTGCTGCCAAGAACTTCTCAATAGTAGCCCGGAGTTAGGAAGTCGGCGGCGTTAAGCACCCTGTGCCTCGGCAATCACGTAAAGCCAACGGAGGACCAACGGTCCTGCTACTGATCTCACCCGGTCGAGTCGGATAGCCATCTCACCGAATTATAAAAGATAGAAAATAAAGTGAGCACTGATGTTTGCACAAACACATGATATTACCGCCTACACGGATGGCCAGTCTCTATTTCAATTGGCCGCCATGATCGATATTCGATCCGTAAGACCCATAATAAGACCATATCAATATAGGTATACACACAATTCACACACACGTCGCCGAATCTCGTAAATCTATATTCATATACCATACAAAACTGTATCATTAAGTCGAGTATAGAGCAAATCAATCACAGCATAATAGTGGTGCCGTAATCATTTATTTACGGTACAATTAATCTGTAAATAATTTGCAGTGGACATTTTAAAACGATTTGGTGACATTAATATCATTTGTGTACAAATTCTGGTGCAAATCGTATTAATTACGGTGCCTCAAATACAATGGCTTCGCTTCCTGGGTTGGGCAGTGTTCTTGTAATTTTCCGTCAACCAATTCTCAGTAAAAAAGGTTACCCAAAGTAATCGTACTTAACGCTCCACCCACAAGCTTTTATTTATCACCACGAATTATTTTTAACATAGCAAAACTTGAAACATAATATCTCCATTGACATTTAGTTAGCCGCCAATTCTAGGAGAATTGCATTTTCGAACAAACTAAAATGTTTGGGACTAAACATCAATTACGCAGAAAATATACGTTTTTAAACTTCTTAAGAGAATTCGAATTGTCTGCCTTACTTGCAATAATGTAAGACCTAGACATAGACCATTAAGGTAGGTTCTCACTGGGAGCATTCGCTTGCGATGTTTTTTTTTTATTCTTAAACTGTAGTCCTGTTGTTGGGCAAAGGTATCTCTTTAATTTTTTAGCAGTCCCTATCTAAAGCTTCTGCCTGCCAGTCGTTTTAAAATATGTCATGATCATCGCGCCAGAGCGTTTCCCTAGCCTAACCCAAGGAAAGGTTTCTCTCTGGTGTCTATCCCGTTGATATATATGCACACTCTTTAGGACGCATTCTGTAGATATACCCCGCCCTGTTCTAGTTTAACCTTGCGCTTTGGAATCAACTTCGTTAATACCTGTTTTGGAGCGTATTTCGCTGGTAATGTAACAATGCAAAATTCAATTTAAAACATAACGTTACATTACAGTAAGTACTTTACTTTTCTTTTACCTAAATTTCTTTACGTCGGAAGATGCGCCTTATAATCCTCTCGTCACAGGGTGCGACGAGAGGGTTATGTCAGGCTCCTCCGATGACGACAATGCTGGCCTACTGAATAACACCACTACGGGGTGCCAACTCACTGCTTTGCCAGTGAGTGGATCGCTAGAAGTTAATCGACAGAACTGCGTGAGCATCCTTACTTTTTTTGTTTTTTTTGACGCAGGGAAATCCTTTATGGATACCCCCTCCCCCGGGGGGGAGGGAAGTTATGTGCGACTCTCCGCCCCTGAAGGGGTCGGTATACACACTAAAAACCTGGGGTGAGCAGTCCCTCCGCCAACGGGGTAGGGCGAGATGGGGTCGCGTTAGCAGTCACCATCCCGTGCATGAGCATCTTAGGATAACAGAGCCCAATGCACGACAAAAGTCTGAGTTTCTAATCGTTCCAACTGTGAACGTTACTGTGGATACTCCTTGAAGTTACTGAGACTGCACCATGAGACAGCCATGTCACACGTGGTGAGCATTGTATAGCTCGACTTTCCGTACTAAGTGCTGCAATGTGACTGCATGGATGGTATAGCATGCAACCGCACCGCTGCCGCCGCTCCTATTGTTGAGGGCTCCAATATCACGCAAGGGTCAATTGTTTGTGTGGCCCACAAATAATAATCCCGTGCGGCAATTATTTGCGACAATTATTTTTGAGTAAGTCTTAGTGTACTTTATGACCTTTAATTTATCTCAAAGCCCTCCGTGATATAGTTCTTATAAAATACTCATAAATATAAAATAATAGATAAGGTCGGATACGGTCTTTAATTTTTTTAAACAATAATGTTTATCATTACATGTCTTCACACTGTCATGCCCCTTTCCTTTTTTGTGTCTCGTCTTTTTTACTGTGTAATTCTCAGACCTCAGCTATTTGATTATTTACGAATACTTGCAGTGAATACCTACCTTTAGAATACTGTCACTGGCAGTTTGCTTATTCGTATGCATACAAGATGTTCACTGTTCTTTAAACAAAGATATACTAGACACAAAAATATTTTAAAACTGCAGAAAACACATGTACAAAGTTTTTTGATTTTAAAAGTGTATCTCCTACAGATGTCTGAATATTTTAGCTAACATACATTAGATGAAACTTAAGTTACCCATGGGTAACATTCGGTTGAAGTTCAGTTAAACGAATGGCATTACTTCAATAACTTCTTCAATCTAATGCAAATGTTTGATATAATTTCTTAGGTCCGTGCATAAAAAAGTCACTAGCAATGGGATAAAAGTGCAAATAATTATCCTAATATTGTAAATTATAGAAATGCGTTAAAATTAAACAAATTTATACAGTTTTATCACGTTGTTTATTTTTTATAAAACACTATTACATAATAGTAGATTAAAGTTTCCAAATGTTGTAATAATAGTGTTTTATAAAAAAACAAACAGCGCGATAAAATCCGTACAAAGTTGTTTAATTTCAATGTATAACATTCGCGTAAACGTAAGACAATACTATATAGAAATGCGTGTTCAATATTGTATTGTGTTAGTGTATAAGAATAATTTTCAAAACACATAACCAAAAGCAATAGGAGGCAGATATTTGACTGACCAGAGACATACCTACGTCTTCCGTATTTTTCATATGATCTTTATTTTCTTTTGCTTAAGATTGGATACGCTCGCGAGGTTAAATAATAAGCAGAAATTACTTACAGATTAAGCAAATATCAAATAACAAATGTGTTCATAGATATGTGAAACTACAGTCGTAGCTGGGTGGTACTACGTGGACACAATAGGCAGTGTTTGTTTGCCCACACTTGCACTACCTAAAAACAGACGTTACGTCACGTGCGATGGGAGCAGAAACTCAGCGTTAGATCTTTGCTTCATCGCCTCGGGTGGGAAGACGTACCTTATATCCAAGAAAGAGATGTATTTGATCACGGCCGCCACAGCTACACGTGCTTTGATAATTTATGTGTGCACTTTGCTTATAAGCTTTATTTTCATATATAAAAGTCAAAGATACCCAGCCAGCCGTAGTCGGCGAATTGCCGAGGGCAATTTATCCACATCGGCAGCATAAAAACAAAGTTGTGCTAACGATATACACTGCCACATTCGTTCGTCTCTAATCTCGTTTACATTCTACTCAAATGGAAAAGACAAATCTTTTAATAGCTATGATGAAATAACTTAGGCAAACAAGCGGCAGCCCAACCTAACAGCCACTAACTCTATTCATTACCAAAACAATCATATACACGGAAATAGCCAAGTATTGTTGCGAATAAAAATAACCTACATTTACTCTAACAATAGAAACTAAGGAGCAAGTTCCTCAGAAACTGTTATTGAAACTACCGCTTATTACTTTATGTTTATCGTCTAAGAAGCAAAAGTTAGGCCAATATACATTTTGTTATTGTTTTCTATAAGTTCCTACCTTATACTCGATCCGTTTAATGCAAATAGAAATACTTATTGTACTGTATTTTTTGTTTGTCTAGACTAAAGCCGAAAGACTGTCGCTGACTTGCAAACATTTAACCGAAATACTCGAAAAATTGCTCGCTTTCAAACGTTTACGAAGAGGGTTTAAGGGAAACTATTTATCAGTGAATGTCAGTAGACCCTTTCTATATTTGATACTGATGTATACACAATCGGAAGTCGGACATAAAGTAAACATTGTGTTGTGGTTATGTTTGAGTGCTTTAGCGCCGTAGTAGTATGTTTAATGGTTATGTTTTAACATGCTTTAATACAATTTTGAAATAAGTAGAACGATAGATTGTGAGTGTGTTGTGGTGTGAAAAATGTACACTTAGAGTGTTTGGGCATTTGGCAATAAAAGATGACAAAAGATTAATCACGTAAGCATTTAAGGCATAGGTGAATGGGGTCGGCAGTCAAACATTCTCTTTATTATTATGCATATAAAGAATGAAGTAACAGAAGTTGGTACTATGTCAGGATCGTAACAAGTGGAAAACCGTAGTCTCTGCCTATACCTTCAAACAATGCTTATATAGATATGTATATATTTTAAGTAGGTATGTAATGTTTTTCATAGAAATGTTTAGTAATAATTACAATGCTTTTGAAGACTTTATACAAAAAAAAGTAAAAATACTTCCTTAAGTAAAAAATGTGTATGTATTTTCGTTTGTTACCTTGGTCGAATAAATTGTAACAAAATCAGCCAAGGTCATATGTTAAAGTAAACAGATTTTACAAGAGTAGTCAAAGAACATTTAAATACATGCAAGAGTAAACGCGCTCACGCCTTCGCTGTGTTTTCCCGAAGGCTCTAGCTTCTGACAGACGAATTTGAAACTGGCTGACAGTCGATATCTGTATTTATTTCCACACTTGCCTTTTTAAAATTGTTTAAAACTAGCAATTCAAAGTAAAGCAAAATAAAGTTCGAATGTAAGTTATAAAAAAGTTAAAACCTTGTAGGCTCAAAAATTTACCGATCTAGCATCAACGTAAATATAAATTCTTTAACTTCAGTAAACTGACTCACTCATCGCGAATCTTTGATGCTCTTAAGTGTTTACCTAATCCATATATACATGTATAATACGTGAAGCAGAAACTTTGTATCCCTTTTTACGAAAATTGCGCGGACGGAGGAGTATGAAATTTGGCACAGTTAAAGTTTATATGGAGGAGTGGCGAATCCTAATATTTTTATAAAATATGCATTAGAAATACATTAAATTGATGAAAAAACACTACACGCACATACCCATGCATAAATTGACACACAGTCGAATCGCGTTCGTAGTATTTCGGCATTGTTCGTCTGACGTCGTACAATTCTTCGTAACCATGGTAACATACCTTATTTATGTGTAATAAAGAAATAAAGAAAACGAAGCTAAAAAGTAGGAATATCGTCAATAAAAGAGAGAATAATTTATTTAAAAAATATAGTTAAATTAACTTGTATAGCCTTGGCGAAGTCTAAATGAAGTGTGATTATAAGAGTAAAGTTATAGACAATAAAACCTTAATAACGATCATACTTAAAATTTAAAATAATTATGGTCTGGCTGACTATTTGACACTAACCATTTAGAACTATAAAGACACCGAAATATATTGAAATGCTTTTGCTTAAACTGTTTATTACTTAGGAGTTTATTCAAAATAAATGTCCATTTACAAACAGTAATGCTAAGACATAACTGTTAACCTTTAATATAGGTCATATATCTTATTTTACGAGCTCCCATCCATCACTGACACAGGCGTGAGTCATTCAACCTATACTGTGTGTACTTCGTAGCAAATCTTTGGTAACAAAACTAAAACGTATTTTACAGAATTCACATTAATTTATAGCGTGAAAATGTGTTTGTATAAAGTAATGTCACGTTAGTCATTTCGTCATGTTAAAATAAATTTGAAACTATTCGACATTCTTGTGTTTGGTTTGTACGTCTTAAAAAAGGCGATGGTGTTTTTCTAAAATTAAAATAGAGTTTCTGAAGGACTTGTTAGTTTTGACAATAGCACTAAATATAATGTAACCTCTTTCGTTGCATTATCTTATTTGTCCAATGCTTAACAATTATATTTACAACTATATAAAAAAGCAATGATATTATATACTACAAACACGTAAACATGTTACACGCACGCTTAATTTAAGAACCACAACTTACCCAATTGTAGCACATTTCAATCAGTTTACCTAGAATAGTTTGTCAAGAACAAGAAATTAAAGCACTATATTTCTATATAGCTATTTCTATTATTCCCGGAATAGGCGATAACAAAATATGAAAAGGTTATTATTCTTATTTTGAAATATCTACAAGTCTCATATCCATTCACTTGCAGCTTGTGTTAACTCTTTGTTACAAAGAACTTGCTACTAAACTCAAATTATTGCGTGGTCCGATACCCGCTTGCCCAGTTTCGCCTTCTAGCTACAAATTGTTCTAAGACGTTTATGCCTACTTTGATATTCAGAAGGGGTTGCGTAATCCTTCTTGGCATAAATAACTTAAATTAAACGACAGCTTAAAAAAAGGGTAATAACAACAACCTTTTAAGTCTGCTATTATGTTCTTGAACTACGTTGCTCTTTAAAAAAGATAGAAATTATCTTTGTTGTAGACGCTCCGCAACAAAATATAATAATCATTTTATCTTGAAAATGAATACAGAATAATTTAAATACCTTCGTCGACTATCTATCGTCCGACTTCGATTTACACATTTATACTTTACTAGCTTTTGGCCGCGGCTCGCTCGCATAAAAGTAGGTTAGATTAAGGTATGTTATGTTCGGGAACGCCACGATCGTCTTTCGTCGACTGGCCCCACGTCTTCTGGGCGCTGCTGGTGCGCTCGCGCGTCTGCTGCCCAACCTAGGGGGGCCAGGCACCTCAGGCTCTACGAAGTGGTCGTGCGGTCCATGGACTTTTCGTAGTTCTCAGTTTGGAGAGATAACCTGACGGCCTCTAATATTTCAGCGCTTCGTGCGCCTCAGCGTGCAATGGCCGTCAGGTTAATTAGAGGCTGCCGCACGATCTCGTTCTGGCTGTGTTCGGCTGGACGAGGCATGACGCCCTCACCGGCTGACACAGGTAATGACTGGCCATGGTTGCTTTGGCCAGTTCCTGTGTCGCATAGGTCGGCAAGAGACGCCGGTTGTCACCACTGAGGCGACTGCCGCGACGTTTTTGAGGACACGGCGCTACACACTTTGGCGGACTGCCCCGCCTGGGCATCGCAGCGCCGTGAGTTGATCGTGGCAGTCGGTATGGTTGCCCTCTCGCTCCCAGCCGTGGTACAGTCCATGGCCCAAAAAGAGAGGTCGTGGAACGCCGTCGCCACATTCTGTGAGGAAGTAATTTTCATCAAGGAGGCGGCGGAGAGGGTTAGAGACCGCTTGAACCCTCTTCCCAGCCGCAAAACCGGACGCTGCAGGGCGCTAGACGAACTCCAAACACTACAAGGTGTACCTGGGGGTGGTGGGCTTCGTGGGCCTGTCTACCACCCCAACAGTTGCAGGTTAGTTGCAGTTCCGAGCGGCAGCTTGCGTGTTCCCACGCGCGCCTCCCAGTTGTGTAATGTTGTTTGCTATAATGCAAGCCGTAGTAGGAATGAAATTTACCTCATAATAAGGAAAGGTAGTATTGTGTAGTGGCCTGCCGTTTTATACGGCGGCGGGCCGACGTCAGGATAGCTTGTGAAATTGATTCTCCCGGCACTGCCGTCTCTGGTTATGTTGAGGAACATTGTGGTAGATTTAGTCGGTATAACCGGGATGTCACCATCTTTCCCCGGGAGAGTCAGACATAACCTCTCCGTCGTCCATTCCATCTGCCAGATAACACCATAACCTCCAAATAAAATTAATTATACTCAGATGCGAATATCACTCTGCTCAAAGGTAATTAAATATAGAAGATAATTAATCTGCATAAGTATAAAGTAGTGATGTTGTTTAAAGCGTTTGAATGATAGACACTCCTGTAACTATGAACATTGAAATCTAAATATTATTAAGGTTATAAGCATTGCCATTTAACGTGGCAATGCTGCCAGTTTTCTGGGTACTGTACCAACGTACTATAACTGCGGAGGAACACCATGTCGCCTCATAAAGGATTGACTTCTTCAACCCATTTTTTTGGGTTATGTTAGTAACAGTACATCTTTTTAAATAGTAAATATCCTATGTTACTCGGTGATAATACAGCTTTCTAATGGAGGAAGAATTTTTTAAATCGGTTATTTAGTTTTTGAGTTAAATCCTTACAAACTAAAAATCAAATCTTTCCTCTTCATAATATTAGTATAGTAGTATAGATAGTATATATAAAAGGATATTTAATAATCAAAAGCAGATTTATTAAATATGGATTAACTGTTACGCATAAAAGTTCGTCGTCGCTCGGCTTGCATTTCTGCATGAACGATTCTTCTCACCTACGACTGTTTTGGAGTTTCTGACACTCTGGTTGAAGGGGCGTCTTATTAATTCTCAAGGATCTCTGGCATTCGGCTTGTTCCTCCAAACACAATTGTTGTTGAAGTGGCATCTCACCCGCTCTCATAGAAGCCTGGCGAGTGGCATGGTCCTCCACCTTTAAAAGCAGGTTGTTACTGCCTCCTTAATTCAGCATCAATGGATGATTTTTGGGATCGAGCTATTTTTGCTGCCCGTTCCCGCAGTGACTTCCTAGATAAGTTAGATATACGTTTGCGAGATATGCGGGAAAAAGGAAATATCTCCTAGCGAAAAGAATACATTAAAAATAAAATGCAGGTTAGGTAGTAACCTTAAAAATAAAACAGAGAAACTATTACTTAAATATAAAACTGAAAATAAAAATATATAAAAAATGTATAATAAATGATAAACTATTCCTGAAATAAAAAGAACAATATAAACGGCAAATGTAAAACAATTACAATATTGTCAGGAATCAGAAGTTGAACAGCCTAAAAAATAAATAACAAACGTACGTTCATTGTTAAATTTAATCATTCAATTTTGCAGGATGATTATTGCAACCGTTAATTAAAGAAATACGATAACAAATAAAGTTAAACAATAATTGATATCATCCAACAATGATCACCGCGCACCGCTTGAAGTTAAAGTGACTCTTTGCGCGCTGAGCACACTTTTATAACCCGCTCGATCGGGGGATTCGTGACGTCACTACACGTACAAATCAATATTTATAAACAAATGATTCGAAAACATATATTGATATTTCTCATCAATACGGTCCCCCAACTTCCTTTCTCCAAACTTCACAATTACTTATCAGTTTAATATAGGCCATAGATAATACAAAATAATACTTGGTTTTAAAATTTGTTTAGCGCCATTTATCGGATGTTGGAGTGAATTAATTTTAGTTAGTACAATGTCACAAATCGATATCGCGCCATCTATCGAGTTATTATAATACTAAACGTTAAAGGTACTTTAATATAAGAAATATAATTTTATTTGATTTCAACACTGTATAATACCAAACTTCTTACGACACCTTTGTTAATTACCTTAAATAAGTGAACATACAAAGCTTAATTAGCTAAATGTAATTATTTTGAGATAGATGTGCCTAAAATTACTCGCGAACCTATTTTTATTTGGGATATCAGATTTCTATCGGGATACAGCAGATCCCTTTTTCTGTACTCCAGGCGTCACGTTGTTATTCATTAATATCAGTAGACCGAGTTGTTATAGCAGACGACCGTCTAAAAGTTATTCTTTGTATCCCTCGGGAACAATAGTTATTTTCTGGATGAAAGGTACCCTATGCCCTTTTCTGTACCCCTGACAATGTGTGTGCGAAATTTGATGATGATCGGTCGAGCAGTTAAGGCGTGAAAGCGTAACAAACAAACAAACTCGCATTCGCTTTTATAATATTAGTTAGGATTGTCGCGTTGATATTCTTTATTTTTTCATATAGTTTCTACTAAAGGTATTTGGCAACATTGTGCGTTTTTTTAAATTCCTTTTGTAAGTTACTTGAGAATCATAACCGTTAATATGATAAAATATGCGAATGTAGATACGTTAGTTTGTTGCGCTTTCGCGTCTTAAATACTCGACCGATCATCTTGAAATTTTACATACACGTTTTTAGAGGTATAGAAAAAGATATACGATACAGATCGTCCAGAAAAGTGTACTTTGCCCGAGGGATACAAATTTATTGACAAAATCTACATAAACGCGACCAAAGACACAGAAAAAACTAATAAAGCAAACGTTATCGGGGCAACTGGAAGGGGTATACCTCAACAAATCTTATCTGATCATATCTGAGAGATTCTGAAGAAAAGCTAGGTTAAGAGTATCGTAAACAGACAAGCATGCATAAATACTATCAAAGTGAATAAAACAATGCCAGGATTGTTGCAATTGGAAATCCGTTATCTCTGCCTACCCATCTGAGACACAGGCTTGATAAATGTATGTTGTAACTTGAATACGTTAACTTCAGATTATAGCAAAAACATAAACCATTGTACTATCAAAACAAATATATAGTGTGAATATGTCCTAATTCGAGTCGAGTCGTTCATAAATTACACGATCACAAACTTCTGCACCAACGTGTACTCGTTGGTGCATACACACTAGATTATGCCCGCAACTTAGTCCCTGTGGACTATAGTTCAACTGCTATCTCATGTACACGGATTCACAATTATTGACTGAAATTATAAGTGCTGAAAGTATAAGTTACACCTCATGCTACCAAATGTGTAAAATGCATTATAATTCGTTCAATAGTTTTTGCAGTCAACCAACTAAACAGAATAAGAAAGTCTAAATTCCTTTTTATATTAAAAAAGACAACTCCTACTGTAGGATTAATTGTTTCGCGGGAGCCTTTACAAACTTTCAAACAAAGAATACCTGTCCGAATACTACTATTTGTGAAACATGCAAATTATTGTTTCGAGTGGTAACCGAACCCATAACACTTGTCGCCGTAACAATGGCGAGACAACACTTTAAATTACTACGCCACCCGTGCTGTTATCTATCGATTCGTCTTCGTAAATGTTTAGTATGTTTAATTAATAATCTCTAAGTAGAAATATAAAGTGACGAAAGGAAACAAACAATTTCTAAAGAAACAAAACATAATATCTCAAATACGGTGACCACGGGACGAACCATTCATATGTCTCCTGTTATCGTGCATGGGTGTTAGAGCTGAAAGTCATAGGCTCTAATCACTTTCCATCGAAGGGACATAATATTATATGCTTGCTTAGACTTAATTTCTAAAAGGCACGGCATCAATAACGAGTCAAATTCAAACTTATTTCTTCACGGGTGTTACTCTTTCAGAGATGAAACTGAAATAGAACACTTTTAAAAATAAAAGTAATCCATCGCAAAATAAAATTCGTGACTTCTCATGTTTTCAATTATATTCTAGTAACTTTCGAGAATCTTACGTTAAGGTTTTATAAAGCAAAATATCTGTGTCTGAGTTATTATGATATCTCCACAGGCCTTTATGGACATGTTTCTCCAGATGCTCTTGAGAGGGATAACTAAATTCCTAAAAGTAAGAATGGGTTAATCTCTCGTATTAGGTATAACAGATACTAACTACACTTGGGAATAGCAACAAAGTCTCGGTATAAAAGTTCTATATACGCGAGATTAAAAATAATGAAAAAGATGCCTAATTTCGATAGACAAAATAAATGTAACTTTGCCAATAATAATTATATTATTACAAGTTTATACTGCTAACATCTGCGTTTTTGCTAATTCAAGCAAGTATACATAAAAATATTATCGAATTCGGATATGCCGTTTTGTTTAAGTTTGTATAAAAACAACGCTACCGATTTCCTTTATACAAAAGAGCAATTTCATAGGTAAAGACGATTTCAATTAGCTAATGAACATTTCTAATAGTAGCACTGTTAGAAAATATACTTATCAAAACAAATGCTGACGCTCGTTGTAACAATTTGCAACCATCCATCATTAATGACGCCTCAATGGAACCAATTAACTGGACGTAGTGGTATGAGTAGTCACCTCGTCACTGCCACTGTGCCGAGTGTTGTGGATTCGAATCAGCCGATACAAAAGTTTGAGAGTTTATTTAAAAAAAGAGAAATAGAAATTATGATAATCTTTTCTTCTAGTGATAAACGTTTAAATAAACCTTTTCATTTAATGCCTTATTTTGTATACTAGCGATTAAGTGTATTAAAAAACGTGAACAAATGTAACTAATATATGTTTTTCTTTTCTTTACAGGGACCTGAGATGTCTAAGGAATACAATACACACGAATCTTATGTCTACTTATATATTATCAGCTTGTAGTTGGGTATTAAACTTAGGTTTACAAGTAAGTACATATATATTTTTACTATTTTATAACTGTAGAAATATATGAAGGCTTATAAAATATCCTATAGTGTATTACTGGCGATTTCTACATATTGTAAACAGGTAATACATTTATTTTATTAAGTAACTATCATATTTTGACTGGTTACCTATGACATCATGATGGAGATATGTGTAGATGTTTCTTCCTTATCACAAAAAGGTTGGTTAATTACAATAGAAGCTCAATCAATATAATATCAAATAGATTGATGTAGACGTTCCTGAATTACAGTCACACGTCTCTTTAGTCTTGCCAAAATAGAAGGCAGAGGTATGTTATATCAAAATCTTGCCAACTTTGATTTTAGTCTCTCCGCTGGGACGTGCCTATTACCTTTTACCAGGCACAGTTCAAAGACTGCTTCTAAGATTTTCTTAACAGAGATGCGAATCAGAATTCCCGACTCAGAAGAATCGCATTTTCTACCGCTACGCTACCGAGCCAGTCTTGTGTTATTATCTATTAAAAATACGCTGTTCTAAAACAATATCATCATAATACATATTTAACCAAATTAATTAGCATATAAGTAATAAAAGTTCTTGGAGATGAATTCACCCGAAATAAGTTTGATGACTGAAACTTTTAGCGTGGGTGCAGCATAATTATACGAAATGGGCGAAAGTAGGAGGGTAACTAGTTCTAGCATGATGTATTATCTGGCGCGCTGGCAGAAATAGGTGCTTAATAATGTGCCCGAATATACCTCGTTGCTTGAAAGCGAGAACTAAATATTTATTGAAACTGAGAAAAAAGGAACAATTGCATAAGGTTAATAATTTAGTGCTTCACGAATGACGAAAATAGAACATGGGGCTTGATTTTACTGTTTCTACTCATAGATATTAAATTAGTAGCTTATCTTAATGTAGCTTCTCGATAAAAAATTGATGTAATTTTTTATAGCATGAAGTTGATCTTTGGTTTCTGACCACGAACCAAATACTAACACTAACTTTCTGAAATTCTAAATATTGACTTTTTAGCTATTTATACAGTAAATATTTAACTACTGCACTAATACTCGAATTTTACATTAAAATTTGAAAATACAAGCAGTCTCTGCCCAGATGTAGTAAAATTGTACATATACATATGAATAATTTTGTTTTCATGCTACATTTAAATGATTGGCTTCATTGGTAGCATCAAATCTATTTGTATTTGACAATAGTATGCTGTTATTTTCAAAAACATTTGAACTGCTTTCTAACAATACAAGGTCTTCATCGTACTTAGGTTTCACACGTAACCTATTTATGCTAATTCAGTAGGTTCAATCCTTTACCTGAACTTAACAACAAACCTAAATGTAACTTCATTAAAATCACGAACCCCTAAACTTTGGCGTTTATTAGGATTACCTTGTGACCTAAGCAAATAAACGTATTTTAACTTAGACTTTAATAAGTACTTAAAAAGTTACAATGTGTTTTGCCATTTATCGGATACATAACAAATTCGTTATGTCATTAGGACATTTATATATGTTCTATATTTACTGAAATTTATTTATTTACTAGATTTGCCCGTGGCTTCGCTCGCGTTAATTTAGTATCGTCAATATTTTTTTCTAGAACAGTACTTTTTTCTAGATGGAAGGTATATTCTTTTCCGTACCCCTGACAAAGTGCATGCGGATGTTCATGATCATCGAGCGAATAGCTAGGCGTAAAAACAAACAAACTCATATTCGCATTTATAATATTAATAAATATTTGGCTCACAGCTCACACGCATATAATATTGTCTTTTTTATGTACATATGTGTGCATTCTTTTAACGGCAGAAATACATATGTGCTATAAAGAGGTAAATTGGCACCAGCTAATGCTTTAGAGCTATTTGTCTCTTTAAGTGCCGTATTAATTACCATCCGTAAACTGCAGTTCCGTGGAACGAAAAAGCAGCCTTAATTTAACTTGCAGAGGTTAGTAATTTACGAAAATCACTTGCAGTAGAGACTATTATCAAGTACCACATTAGCGTAAATATTTGAAATAAAAAGCACGAGAAAGATAAACAACTGACTGACTGAATTTATGCAGTATTAAATCGTGGTAGCTTCATAGTTGGATAAATAGCTTTATTTTTAAACTGGTATACTAGGAGAAAACCAACAGGCCTATTAACATAAAAATGTTTTAGAATCTATACACCTTCGAACTAATGCGTGGTGGCATAATTATATGCATATATGCGTTTAGGATGCAGCTTGCACCGCCACGATTTTATTGTGCTTCAAATATGTGCGCGGATGCTATTACAAATGGCTTTCATGCTCTATATAAGAACTATAAGAACCAAATGTTTGTCGTTACTGAAACGTGTTAGATCCAGACACAATAGCATACTAAGCATGCTCGCAGGGAGGTGGCACTCTTCAAGCTACGCTACTGGATAAGCTTGAACACTGCACTGTGATCAGTGAGGTGATGTATAATATGTATCTAGTCATAAACGTCTGAAATAAATACTTAATTTAATAGTAACCGTTATATTTTATATATATAATTATTAAAAAAAAACACTTTTAAAAATAATAAATCTATAAAGACCTACCGGCATCGGGAACTGAGTCCAAGCTACTGTTGGTTAGGGCTCTAGAGAGTGGAACCTCCTCACGATGCGTTCCGTGTGAAGCAATACGTCCTTCTGCATCAGATACTTAAAATCCAGCCGTCTACGTCTACGCGAGCCTCTTTAGGTGTGGTTATTATTATTTAAAATAGCGTTGTGGGGTTCATGTCCACATGGACAATCCACATATAGGTAGTAGTTCCAAATCTGGCTGTCCTTTGGATTTTAGCGAAGGCCCCGTGGAACAGAAAGTATCCTCTATCTGTAGTAGAGATGCGGAGATATGCGTATTCTATGCTCTGTAAAAAAATTATCCAAATACGTATAAATTACGGTGTTGCGCTTTAAAACACTATGTAATTTATCAAATCCAATTTTCGCTTAACAGGCAAAGCCGCGGTTGGCACCTAATCACCCATAACGTTAGGATGTTGTGGATTCAATTACGTTGTCAAGAGTCAGTTGTGGACATGAGAGGCTCATCAAGGTTAATTAATGGTAGTGTCGCGACCCTCGTCCACCTACGAATAATGGAGCGTATTACACCCGGATCTTTTGTTTCTCCAACAAACATTAACCTGGTTTTGGAAATTAATCGTGGCTCTTATCCAGACACTTTTTTGTGTAGATACGAACGAGATTTCTATTGAATCGGAGTAGATTATGTGTTAGTTAGGCTTAGAACAGCCAATTATTTTCATAAAGTGAGTGTTTGCTATATTATATTGGAGCTTCTGTCAAGTTGTATAATTATAGAAAGTCAAACGAACGAAAGATAGATTTATGGCGAATCTATTTGTAGCTTTACTTTTATTGCCTTCTGTAATGCAAACCATTACATCTTGGAATATGTCATGAATAGTACGAAATGAAAATAGTAGGTTACAGTCGAAATATTTACTTATTTATATTACTTTATCGAATTTTTAACTACCTTATTTGTTTAAGACTGCTTCGGTGATACGGCAGTCGTATAGACGAGTGCTGTGTAAAAGGTTTTGGTTCTTTGAGTTGGGCAAAGTGATATTGGGTTTTCGTGACTTGTTATTATCAGTAGCAGCACAAAATCTGGCAATGTGCCCGTTATACGGCAATAGACTCGATCCCTATTACGTGGGAATAGCTGAGCGAAGTATATACTATAATGGTCGATATACGCACCTCTGCCTATTTTGTCAGGGGTCATACATACTATAACCTATACAGGTTATAGTATAGTATGAATTCAAGATATTTATAAGACTATTCGCTTAAATACTAATTTTAACCCAAATTTAATCAATAAGAAACAAGATTGTTTGAAAAATGTATATAATGTTAAAATTATTATAACACAGATTTGCATTATTATTCTATTATATTTTCTCATTAGCCTTTATTCCCAAGTCACTTGGGGTCACCTTTTCTAGTCTAACCGGGTTGGACTGGATATCAGTTTTTACACGGAGCGGCTGCCACCTGACATCCGCAATCCGAAGGCTAACGATACCCTAAGGCTAGACCAGTGTCAGGATATTATAGGGCACTGACTTCTCAATAACGACTGCCTTATATGTTCATGGCAGCCGGGACCGACGGCTTAACGTGCTCTCCGAGGCACGGAGCAGTCGATAATTGTCAATCAATACTCACATAATTTCGAAAAGTAATATAACTTCTGAAAGTCAGAGGTGCTCGACGTGGGTTCGAACCCGAGACCATTTGCATTGCAGTCTGATGTTCTTCCCACTGAGCTATCGATTGAAATGAATATGATTGAAATTGAAAATTGGATTGTGATATATTTTATAGTATTAATATAATATTAATGTATAATCCAATTCAATCCAAGTCCATCATCTTTACCACAAATCCTAAAGGTGGGTCCACATTAGTGACATTTTGCTGAACCGCACACCGTGACCGTGACAAAGTCGGGTGTCTGTACCGATGTGTGGACGGGATTTGTTACGCGTACAAATGTTACGATCATTTATCTGTCTCATACTCCCATATAAAATATTTCAATCGAAAAGTACGCCAGAACATTGTACGTACTGCCAGTCACAAATATGGACGGTGTTTTGGTTTTGTCACGGTCAAATGACACGGGTCACGGGCCGATCCATCCAAAGTCGGTCTTTTTCAAAAGACGTCCGGTACTGTCTCGATGTGTGAGAGACGTCCACACTGCCATTTTTGTCACGCGTATAAACGCGTGACAAAAATGGCAGTGCCGCGTGTCATCGCGCTACACGGGATTGAAAGATCGGGCAAATGCATATCGTGACAAGCAAAACACCCGTTTCCCCGCCACCTGCACCTCGCCGAGAAATCGATGCAACAACGTTTTTGAAACTAGATAGTTGTGTCGATAAGTAATTAATTTAAGTATTTATACGTATTATTGAAACGATTCGTTCGTTCGAAATATGCAGTGGAAAATGTTTTGAAATTTATAAAACTTTATCGCAATAAGGAAATACTGTGGGATCCTAAGCATAAACAATACTTTAACAAAATCCTAAAAAATGATGCTTGGGCCGAAATATCTGAACAGATGAATTACAGTGCATCTGTACAAGACTTGGAGAAAAAATTGGAAAGTCTTCTTGGTCAATTGAGAAGAGAGAAGGGGAAAAGAAGCACAAATGATGCACTTGCACTAGCCAAGTTTAAATTTATTTTGGCTAAAATTTATTTTGGCTGATTCTTTTGGAGACGACGTCACTGCTGGTTAAGGTTGCAAAATGGCATCCATCGCTAGTTCGACCGTGTCAGAGCCAGCAGCAGAGTCCGATCCGAGTAACAAGTCCGCGGCGATGTCACGGTGTTCGGTTCGGCAAAATGTCACTAACGTGGACCCACCTTAATGAATACGACTGAAAATTTTTCGGGTAAAATTCTTAGAATGATGATTGTTAACTATAACAATAATAATGAAAATGTGAAGCAATACAAATAGAGCAAAATATTACACACAAAGAGAGTTATTTAAACACATCTACGTAATGTTGCCTCTACTTACACTATAGGTCATTATTGGAAACTCATAATAAAATATTCCGTAAAATAAAAAAACAAATACTGTATGTAAATTCAGTGCTTCAATCTTATCAAATACATACTCATTACTAGCAAACAATTTGTTAAACATAAGTATTCTTAAACATGTTTCGGGCGAAACGTTGTATGTAGATACATTGACAATTGAAAAAAAATTATCGAGTTATGCGTTATTTCGATGGCACGCTGTATATCTTATTGGAAATTGTGAAATTCTTTGAACTACTCGGAGAAAACAAATAAAATTTCGTTATCTTCGATTTTGATTACATTCAATAAAGAAGCGAAGAGGCATACCAGGATTTGTAGTCTATATCCAACCTTCCAGAAAATAAGCGGGATTCCATATCGAGTCTATCGACTTTACTACAAAGTATTTATTCTAACTAATATTGAAATGTGAGTTTGTTGTTTGTTACGATTTTCGCCTTAACTACTGATATGATCATACTGAAATGTCGCATACACGTTGTCAGAGGTACAAAAAAGGACATAGGTTACCTTTTATCCAGTAAAAGTGCAGTTTTCGAGTGAGCAAAGCCGCGGGCATAATCTATTTTATTATACATACATGTATGATAGCGTAGCTATCTAACATGCTTTGCTTGTCGCCCGCAGGCGCCAAAATAATCTCCCATTTTCACTTGATGTTGCGTCGTTCTGAACATAAGTAGCTAAGATTTTCCCTTTTTCTTTACTTCAGCAGCAACATGGAATATTACGAAAATGGTTTATATCTTAAGTGTAATGCTTTGTACATAATCCAATTTATGTGTACGCGATGTAGCTTAAGCTTTTTTTCCACAAAACAGAGTAGATACAATACAGTAAGACAATATTCAAGGCAAGATGTTTATATAATCATAATCATAATTTATTTTCTATCCATATTTTCCAAATTATATGATGATTATGTTTATATATATTTTAGGATGGCGAATTTTACTGTACATTTCTGAAGGCATACATACATGAAGTATTATTTTTATTTTAGTCCTTTTTAATTGCAATAATTTTTGTGTTTCATGTTTTTATATTTTCTTATATACAAAAGTCATTTTAAATTTAATTTTGGTTTTAAGTCGTAATTTCTATTAGAGCATCTTAAGACTTTTGTGCTTGCAGCAATATATATTTTGAAAACTATAATATTCTACCAGATACACACAACACTATCTAGCCCAAACTAAGCAGAGCTTGTAATATATATACTAGATATAGATACTAGACAATGGATAAACATACATATATACTTTTTTTTTGTAAATACATACATATTATACATAGAAACACCCAGACCAAGAAAAACATCCATGTTCATGCACACAAATATTTGTCTTGTGCGGGAATCGAACCCGTAACTTCAGGCGTGGCAGTCGATTACACTAACCACTACGCCATCGAGATTCTTAAAGAATATCAGTAATTTCAACAATTTAGTACCTTGAGTTTCTTAAGGAATAGCATCGATTTTAACACAGATTTGTTCTTTGTGCTAACAGAGCATAAATTATTTTTGGAAGCATCGGTGCTCGTGATGTTGCAAGCATTAAAAAGCCAATCACAAAATTGAATGATGTTTGGTGCATCCCAAGTTTTAATAAAATATATAGTATCCAAACCATTGTATCGTACTCTGATTAATTTACGCCAGCTAAATCTTGCATAATATCCATGATCGATGTAGCCTAGAAACATATTTTTCACACAGTCCGATGGTCGCTTACCGAAATTTTCGGAGCGCAAACAAACGAGACCGTAAAACACTAACATAATGTTTATATTTACCAAACTAAACATGTAAAATACAGTTTTTCTAGTGTTGTTGTTTGATATTCTCTTATACTGTTTATGATCGTAATATTCAACGACGAGAAACTAGTACATATTGTTATTTTTATTCTGTTTACAATCTAGTCCATTTTATTTGATCAAATATAATCCACGTTAGGAATCTTGTCAGGGTTTACTTTGAAATATATTATACCAGGTTTTGCTTTGCTCGCTTGGGAACAGTGTTTTTCTGGATGAAAGTTTCCTTTGTGCTTTTCTGCACCCCTCTCGACCAATCATCATGAAATTTTGCACACACGTAGTATGCAAAATTTCATGATGATTGGTCGAGTAGTTAAACTGTAACAAAAAGGATTTGTTAGGCTTACGAAGATGTTTATTTTTTTAAATATGATGTTAGATTACAATATGAATTATGGGTATGGCATGGTAATTATTCCGTAACAATTAAAGCCCAATAAAAAAAATATATATCCATGTTATCTGTACCTATATAGTTTATTGGTGCCATTTATATTAACATAACAGCTTTGAATTTCGATCTCTTCTAGACTTAAGATATTATAATTATTAATTATGCTACAAGTCTCATGCTTTTAGCTTTCTGCTAATTTAACAATTTAAGAAAGCTTTATAATCAAATCTAATCATACCTTCGAAGCTACGTTACTATGTCTTGTTTTGGGTCTAAATCAAAACCCACATATATTCTTATTGTCATTGGTGTGAAATGAGCCATTAATCTAACTAACGGTAAACGGTTATCACCGCTCATGGACCAGGCTATGTTGCCATTGCTCTTGCAATGCACTCATAATCAAGCCACTGCGAAAGGTAACAGCATCGCCCATTCGGACCTTTAGTTGACACGCATCTGTGCTTGACGTCTTTCGATGGTTCGAAAAACCAGGGTCCCATAACTAACTTACATGTTTTGCAACCAAGTAGGTAACCACTAGAATAACCACCTACAAAACATTTGTGAATAATTAAGGGTGTTGGTAGGAAGACTTAGATTATAAATGTTTTTGCACGTGATATCAGAATCGACACCTACGCTTTAAAAACTTATTCACTATCCGCAGCCATATTTGTGTATACAGCAGAAGCTGAATAAACAACGTGTGCTAAATAATTCCAGTTCAAAAGTCGCATTATTAAATTTTCACTATTCTCATAGTAAATATAAAAGAGGCAAGCGTTCATAAAAAACAGTTTGCGTCATATAAAAACATATTAATAGACAGTTTTTACTCGCTGAAGGATGTGGCAGTGTTTTCATTACTTGCCAATCTGCTGCATGGCATTTAATTATTCACGTATGAAGCATATTATGTATAAATTGCAGACAGCCAATTTTCGTAATAAATTATGTTTAAAATATTGTTCCGATCTATTCTTATTGTTATAAAAAATGAAGAACTTTAAAAACTGACTCGAAAATTTAAAAAGTGACGATTATTAGACTAAACTGGAACTCTATTCTAAATATTATATTCAATTTAGAGAATTAGCTTTTTGACTCTATTTGTATCTATGACACATAGCTTTTGTGCGATTCTCGTCGGCTTTAGTGATCTGTCCAATTTGTGTATGAATAATAAGTCTGGTTGAGCAAGCCAATGATTAATTGCGCTATTGTTTGCGATAAAGTTTTGCAATAAACCGTAGCGGCACGTGCTGCTGCTATTCTTTGGAACGTTTGTCATGTCACCAGTATATTTGGAGGAAAAGGAAACGTTACGTTATGGTAGATAAAAATCTCTGGAACTTGTCTGCACGGCGATATGCCATCAATAACATATAATGGGACAAGAAAATATGATGCACCTCTTCCTTATCTTACAGAAATATAATGATGTAAAAGTTATTAAAATAAAACGTAATTCTACTTGCCTTTGGTTACGAAATAGGTCAACATCAAAGCTACTTAACTGATATGTACTTTCATTATTTAAGTAAACGAAAAGGAACCAGTTAAAATCAATTCAGATTACAAATCAAAATCATAATATGTATAAATACCTCCTTTTTCCATTTTAGCAGTGGACTAGCTGTTCCGCTATAGTATAGTATAAGGCCTACTTGTCGTAATAAAACTTTTTAAATAAATGCCGATCCAGTATAATGAACGTCAAATGTGAACTGAAATGCATTAAATGTTCTCATTTGACTTTTGATTTAATTTAGGAGAATATCATTTGTGATATTAAGCCACTCCGTCTTAACGAATCTTTACATTAAGGATTTTAATACGAGAATTGGCTCGTATAGTACTATTAGACTAAGGTCCATACTAATTTATTAACGTAGGTACAGTAAAAATATGTTTTGTTTCCAGAATTGGTCCGAGGAGGCCCAACAAGATCAAACGTCATGTATGATACTGGTCATTTGTATGCACTACTTTTATCTAACTAACTTCTTCTGGATGCTTGTAGAAGGTAAGGTATTCCCTTAACAATGTATTACATTACTTAAAAGTATAACAAACATGCAAGTTCAACAAATATAATGTCATTTTTGAAAGTTGATTCTGAATCACGTTTATTATAATATTAGTCCTGTATTTAAACTGTCACACTGCTTGGGACGGGCCTCTTATCAGTGTGAGAAGGCTAAGGCCTTAGTCCATCACGCTGGTTCGAGTTTCAATGCGGGTTGGCAGACTTCACACATCATCGAGAACTTTATGGAGAAGTCCCAGGACTTCTCCATAAACTTCACATATAATAGGCAATTTTTGCTCGCTATATCTGGATATAGCGATCAAAAATTGCCTATTATATGTATATACGCTCACAACTTCTACAGGATGTCCGGTAATAAATGGATAACCTGGAAATGTCTTATAGTGGAACTGATGGCCGTTCAGAAAAAAATATGATAAAAAATCGACCCTAACTACTACCTGAGATATGTGTTTATTTTTAATTACCATGTATAACTTTCTTGCATACTACGACCATAAATTAATGAAATCCATCAGTTTTTTGTTGTTTTATTATTAAACACTAATTATGCTGAGAGATAGTCAAAAGTATGCTATGCTAATATAGCTTGCACTTTTTAATATATATATTATTATTTTATTTTTATATTATTATTTTTTTTGGTTTTTCTGAACGGCCTTCAATTCTACTATAAGACATTTCAAGGTTATCCATTAATTACCGGACAGTCTATATAAGCCAGACATTGGGTTCGAACTAGAGACTTAATATTATACTATAGTGTGTAAAACTTGCCATAAAGTCATCTATCATATATTATGTATTTACCATAAACCTGGCATACGACACGGTAACACCGAACTAATGAGCTGCTGTTTAATCAACAGCGGTACCAATAACACAGACACTAATCCATTGATTACGATATGCTACGTGCCTCATAATTACACATTATGTTATGTATATATAATTATATATATATATAATATGTATATATAATTGGCTATACTATTTACGATAAACGGCGGCTTAGACGTTCCACAGACGACGATCTTTTCCCGGACAGAAGTCTGGTTTTGTGCATTATCGCCCGTAGCGACCGCACCCATGGACAGCCGTGGTCTTTTGTCGGACGTACGCCGTCGGCTACCAACAGACTTTTTGTCTTTATCCTTTATGTACCTTTTTACAAAGTATGTTTTATGATGTCAATCAAATTGCCCGGACCACTCCGTCGTCTACGAAATGCTTTTATCTGTTTGTCAATAATATTTTGTATTTTCAGGTCTTTACCTGTATATGTTGGTTGTGGAAACGTTCACGGCTGAGAATATAAAATTAAAAGTGTACACCACTATTGGTTGGGGTAAGTTTTCTTAATAGTTGAACTAACTACTAACTACTAGTGAGTTCTTTCATAAGTTACATACCTATGCACTTTATGAACACACTCACTAATTCAGTAACTAATCTTTGAAGTGAAAATTTAACATAAAAATAGCTAGCCCACAAACCATGTTATGAGTTTTAGTATGAAGATGATAATGAGGTAGAAAAGTTATGGCTTTCATGGCTGTAATTATTGCAAGACGAACACGAAACGACAATTAATAAATTGCTGATTCTACTACCTGCGCCCTCGGCAAATAGTACCGCCATTTTGCTAAGCCAGCAATGGACCTGCCTGACACGAAGTAATATTTAGTCTAATAATAAGCTTCGTTGTTACCGTTTACTAATATACAATTTACATTCTAATGAATCATAGTTTAATGTCTGAACATTCCCAATGAACCGTCCAAAACATTTAGATTTGGTCAATCCATCGATTGCATGTTAATTAACCTACAATCGAGTCTGCTAGTAAAATTACAATATTTACAATAGTATGCTACATAACTACAGCATAGTTTAAATAATATAGGTATACTATATTACATTCAGCAAAAGTATTTACTGTTTGAAAATTTTGTTGTTCACTAGATTACCCGGTAAACTCATACCTTCTAAAATTGGTAATCGGAAGTAACTTGCCTATACAAAATACTCGGCTGTTCCTTTGGATATTTCCTTGTTTAATTTTTCCCATACCACCCCAGTATAGAGGTAAACGAAACAAAAGAAAACTACAAATCAGTCAAGCTAATTTAGAGTTTTGCGAGACTAACGCACGGCAATTTAATTTTTATGTACCTTTTTCAAAAATGTTGACGATTAAGTATTGTTTGATCTTCAACCAGTTGACTGATGGCTCAGCAGACAGAACAGTATTAACACAAGCACACACGTTCTAAATGCTAGAGGTTAAGAATATGCACTGGCCTTGTAACAAACTAATTAGACAAATGACAATAATCAGACAACTGTCAACAAAAAATAATTTATATTTTGCGACAAAGCCAAGACAGAAAACATTAGTGGAAGGCGAAATGCCATTTGTCTTATACCGTAATAATTTAATAACTTTATATGAGCATTGTTACGAGTATTTAAAATTTATTTAACTATATCAACGCATTATATGAAACAAATTGTATTGAAACTAGGAAGAATATTTTTATCTGTTAATTTACAAAATATACACTGTGTTTTGATAAGATTTCTTAAAACAATACCTTTATTATAACAGAACCCATCAAAAGTATTTTTCAAATGGATGACATCCGATATCAAAGCTGTATTCATGAAATATCATGAACCGTTACAGAAAATTCGTTATTATGTCTCGTGCCCATAATACGAGCCATCTGCCGAATGATCACGGCATGGAATTCTCTGCCACGTGTTTCCTTCTTCCTTCAATCCTGGGTCCTTTAAGCGGGGCGTGAAAAAGCACCTTCTCAGGCCGTCAAAGAAGAGACCTCAACATCGCCTCGGCTGCTATGAGGACGATGTAGAGGCCACTGCTCTTAGACCACACGACTGCTTACCATCAGGCGGGGTGCGGTCATTTTGAGGAATAAAATAAAAGAAAAATCTATTTCATTGCTCTATTTTCTCATAACAGGTGCCCCAGCTATATTTTTAACGATATGGGTGATATCGAGGTGCTTCGTCAATGTGGTGCCTTCCTCCTCAGCAGCTGACGGGGTAAGCAACATCATTTAAAATCTGTCTGCCTGCCACTTGACATTATAATTTACCCGAAATAAGAGTATAAGAACAAAAGCATTAATTTAAGTTATGAAAAAAAATTGGTAGTAACCGAAAATTATATAGTATATTATTAACTATTATATATATGTATATAAGATATTTTGTTAGATTTTTATATTTTATTTGATTTCGAACCGATGTCTGTATATTTATGGTTAAGCAAATACCGTGTGGCTGCCGCGATACAAACTTCAAGCTCAGTGCGGAAGGCGCTACTAATTAAAAAATGTAATATATTACCATAAATGATTGAATAAATGAGTATGTATCAAATTCATAGGATCGATATTAAATACAAATAGTTCTGGGTATATTAATAACACAATTACAATCAAAATCACGCTTTGGTACATTGCATTCAGATCAGATAAAGAGATACGCATTATTTATCGCACTTCGATACTACAGCAAAATCAATATCTACCAAGCAATACGATTTTTCGATACTGCTATCAGTTGCATATAAGATTACATGATATACAATTTAAACCAAATCTAATCTAAAATATTTTAAAAGAAACACGCGCTCTTCATACGAATTAATACCCAAATCTTTAATAATAAACGAACAAATCAAGAAAAGATTGATTGAAAATTTCTCATTTCCACGAAAAACAGCTGGTAAATGATTTTACCGAACCCGATTCCGATATGACGATGCTATCAACGAATATTACAATACCTTAATTTAACCGCAGAATTCTGATTTACATAATATTGTCTTCTGTTTACGCGAATGTTATTCATTGAAATTAAACTACTATATACGGATTTTATCGCGTTGTTTATTTAACACTCTATTACATAATTTTGAAACTGTTACACTACTATACTATACTATTAAACTTTACTAATTTTAAGCTAATTAAATTATTAAAACTATCAAAACTTAAAAACAAGTAGATTTGATAGTTTTAATAATTTAATTAGCTTAAAATTAGTAAAGTTTAATAGTATAGTATAGTAGTGTAACAGTTTCAAAATTATGTAATAGAGTGTTAAATAAACAACGCGATAAAATCCGTATATAGTAGTTTAATTTCAACGCAGAATTCTGTCTATTACTCCATCACCATTTCGTAGGTCGGCGAAGGCGAAGGGAGGCCAATCTCTTTTTATGGGTAACCAATTTGTTTTTATTTCACAGTTGGCCCTTGCGGGGGAAACCAAGATGTGTATTTGGATGCACGAACACCAAGTCGACTGGATACATAAAGCACCGGCTTTAGTCGGGCTGGCATTGAATCTTTTCTTCTTAATTAGGATTATGTGGGTGAGCACACATTTTGTGAGAGTTTGAAGTCATGGGCGACATTTTCAATAGCAACTTTGTCTTTAAAAGAATATGTCAAGATATAAACGCGACTATGTTTGATTTGAACAACGATATAATTATCCAATAACCAATTTATATTTATTTTCATAACTGTAATATATAAATATAAGCTAAAAGCTGTATACAAATGGAATATGTAGGTGTATCATTCAGCTCAGTGTAAAAACATATAGCAAATAATTAATTATTATAATGAGTTTGTAATTGAACACAAGTGTAACTGCGACTGATGCACGACGCGCGACGGTCGAAACGTCGAGTAATAAATATTAACCAAGTCAAAGTACTTAACTTGACTTGATTAATATTTATAACTTTGTATTTTCAGTTAACACGGTATATTATTTTATACTGAAATGATCGATGGAATTTTTAATTTAAATAACGGCTCTATAAAATATAAGCTTCCCGAGGGAAATTAAAAAAAGCATATCGAACAGAAATCGAGTTGAGTTTCAAATAAATTATGGAATGACCGGATATTTGAACTGCACATATGGTTATTTACTAATTCACCGTGTGCCGTAGATTCAATCCCCGCACGGGAATTAATTATGTGATCCTCAATAACTCCTAATCTTGAATATTAATTAGATTTAAAATCTTAATGATAGTTATGTCTCTAATTCAATAACTGATTTGTTTTCGGATTAAAGAATTATTATTGTGAGTCAAATTATTGTTATTTATGATAGATACATTATTATTTATTTAAAAGTTCTATCACTGATGACGTTATGGATTATTTTCATACATTTGAAGATTCTCTATTAGTTCAACGTATATACATATATGCCAAAAAAATATCAAATAATAATATGTACCTACCTAATTTATTCGTTCGGCTCACAAAAGAAGTTAAACTTAAAGAGAAAAGTGCAATAGAGTAAACAGTATAAATTATTTGTACAAATTAGAAATCACATTCATAAAAAGTACTTTTGTGTGCTTTGACAAGTTCCATTTGTAGGCTTTAAACACAAAGTACGTGAACATGTATAGCCGACACAGGACCTAAAAAGTACGCCAATTTGTAATCTGTATGATAATAAGAATCTTATACTACACAACAATGAAGAAGAAATAGGTATCATAATACTATGACACAGAATTTACGACAGATTCTATTGTATTGCTATGCGCGCTTCAACGCACCGAATGCAGCTGTTTCTAATCCAAAGAACAAATATTTGTGTTATCCACAGATTACTATCTGTTTTGGGTCTGCTCGGATTTATATAAGTGCAAAGCCCAAACACAGATTGTTTAATCCCAAAGTCAAACTTTTCAAAGGCCAAGTTAGAAGGATCCTTATACTATGAACGAGATGTTGACCAAGAATGTACAATTTTGATGATTTTAAGGTTAATTACGTCAATTGCTCAGCCGCTAGAAAGGTATTCTTACTACCAATTAGCGAAATGTTACGAATTCAATCGCAATGTTTTTGATCTATCTATAGTTATTCTGAGCCTGGTTGTTGTTTGGTTCAAAGACAACTCCACCAGATATCACAAGAGACGAATAAAATTGGTATTTAAAAAAATATAAATGGTAAAGAATTATATATTTTTTCAATAGGTGTTAATCACGAAGCTTCGTTCAGCGAACACTTTGGAAACTGAGCAATATCGGAAGGCGACAAAAGCACTGCTGGTCCTGATCCCACTGCTGGGCATCACCAACCTGCTAGTGTTGTGCGGACCGAGCGATGACTCTTGGTTTGCACATGCCTTCGACTACACGAGAGCGCTCATGTTGTCGACACAGGTAATCATAGCAATACTTTCAGTTATCACCAAATTTTTCAAAAACAGTCTGTAATAAAAAAATATAGAAGCAGAAATTCGTAAAAATATTTATTTACGTCAATAAGGTTTCAACATTTTATTTTCACCTTTAACTGTTTAATTACCTTTTTTATAGTTGGTCTTTAATATCCATTAAATACTACATAAGTATGATTATATTAAGATAATTATTTTATAATACCCAGGCATAACGATATGTTACGTTTATGTTTATTAACAATAAACTTTACTTTACTTTCATATGCTCCCTTGTTGGCTAATGTAGACATTATTTTAAATCCACAACCACCTACAAAGATCACCCAACCTGTATAAACCTTTACAAAACAACTGCAAATCGTCTTTAGAAACCATAAGATCGCATCAACGTTTACTTACATAGCTCTTCAGTTTGTCCAAAGAAATTGTTTGCTTTGACTGGGGTCTCTCTAGAAACAATCAAACGTAAACTTCAGACAGTTTGCGTCACAAAGTTCAGTCGTAATGAACTTTGAAACTTAAGGGTATGTATGTATGCTCAGTCGCGTCATGCTTACCTTTTGAACTGTTCTGATGGATTATTGTTGGGAAGTAAGACCCTTCGCGTACGACCGTACATGTTAATTAGTTCACCAGTCTACTCCTAGTCCTAAATATCGCTCGTTTATTTATAATAGCTACCGAAACAAGCGTGTACGCGTCAGCCTGATTCCTAATCCTTTAAAAAACATAGGAGATATACAGGACTTATGCTAGGTTTGTAACGAAATTATTATATACGGATTTATAGTGGTTTATTTGTTTAAATTGTTTTGTTTTGAAACTAATGCTAATATTTGGATAACTTTTCTATAGCTACACAAACTTTGCGCTACTACAATTAAAAATTGCTGCAAATAAAAAGCAATTAATCTGCCGAGAAATCTTTATATCATTTTCACATAAAGATATTGCTAAGTTATATGGTTTATGACTCAATCTAAAAATAATTGGAAGCAAAGCTTAGTAATTTCTTAAACAAAGACTAACAATCTTTATTCAAGGAAAAAATTAAAGCAATGAAACAAAATATGTATAAATCTCACTGGATATAAAATTTGTTTAATAATCACAATCTCCGCATAAAATTGTATTGAGTATACGTTCTACGAATATTAATGTAATAAGACGCCACAAAATAATAGAAGTAATTGGAGATACGTGCCTCAAGACTTTTTTCTTTTACAGGGTTTTACGGTGGCGTTGTTCTACTGTTTCATGAACACTGAAGTACGTCATGCGATTAGATACCATGTGGAGAGGTGGAAGACTGGAAGAACAATCGGAGGAGGTAGACGAAGGGGCGCCTCTTACTCCAAAGACTGGTCGCCTAGATCAAGAACAGAGAGCATACGGTAAGGAAAACTCAAAACAATGCATGTGCCAATAAAAAAGGATAATTAAGGAAGTACGTAGGAGTGTTGTTCGTGACAGTAGTTCACTGCAGTGGATAAGCGCACTTTTAACGTAGTTTATCAGTGAGGGCTTCAGTTATCTAACAATGTGGGATATAGCACTGATAGTACATCAGGAATAGCAACGGATATCATGACACTAAAATAGCATGTAACACGGAATACATACACCACAATATTAATCATGGTTTAATCATATAATCACTTGGAATTAAGCCGCACATTGAATTGCCTTCGCTGAAGTCAGGTAAAATTTTCCAAGACTCTTTTTGGCGAAGATTGCACTTTTTGGTGAGTTTCTTGACTTAAGCGATGCGAGACACAACAAACCAAAATTATTGTAATTAGCTTACGTGAATATTATAAAAGGACATGTTATTTATCTCCAAATATCTCTTCAATTTTTGAAAATGCGTCGACAATTACGAGGAATCTCCATTTAGCTTTCTCATAAGTCAATAATATTGTTATGTTGCGTAGTGTCACACACATGCAGAGTACCGCAATGATGTCACTACCATATCTCATGTTTCACCATCTTTTAAGCTCTTAGAACCTAGTACGGTATATTATAATTATATATTTCACAATATTGTATGTTAGAAATGAGTAGTATTTACTTAAGTCTAGACCTACATACCCGGTTTGAATCAATATAGAAAACACAATTTTATCATATCTCTTATACTTCATAGTACGGTGACGAAATACAAAGATTATCCATATTCAATTTTAGGTTGTACGCAAAAGTCTATTGGAAGTATTTAATTTAAACGGGTAACCGTTGTCTTAGGTAACCGTTAAGTCATTGACGTCTTGTTATTAAGTACGTTATACTGACTTCCAGAACTGTGTATCTAGGTAGTTTACTATCTCTTCGAAAAGCTTTGTCGTTACAGTCACTAATCAATAACAAAAGAAAGGTACAAAGGAACAGGCACTATTTCCAGAAGAAAATTGCTTTCTTTTCTAGTTTCCTTTAGAGGAAATTTGCAGTTAAAGCATAAAATGAAGCGCCCCCTAAATCTACTCACAATATGTCGTTTATTAACTTTTACTTTACCGCAGTAGCGTTCTTAAAGATTATACTTAACGTCACAAAGAAACGAAAGAAGATTCTTTCATGATATTAATTTATTATGAGTTCACTCATTTCAAAAGTTTTATTACAAAATTCATGTAACGATTTTAGTATAACGTTTGCGCAGAATACTTCGTTGGATACAAATTGTTCAATATGCAAAATCCTATTAAAATTTCCGTTTGGCCTTTTCAGAATCGCGGTCCGACTAATTGCTCTATAAAATTCATAAAGTTGTGTTCTTGTAGAGCTTAACTGCACGCTTGTGGTCCCGCCATAAAATTACATGAATATTCCAATAACAGTTTTCCAAATCCATATTTGATCAAGTATTTTTATTTCCCAATAGACTCACGGTATGAAGAGGCCCGGAGGCTAGAATCTGGACGATCGACTTATTTCTTTACCGGATCGGACTTATGCATTTAAGAAGATGTTATTAGATACAATGTGGATTTGGATGGAATTTTTATTGTTTTACTTTTGTTACCTATATTTTATTATTTTACAATAAATCAATGTTTAATCCTCTGCACGCTTCTTATTCATTTCTTTCACTATAATTTATTTTATTATATTTTACAAGGTGTCAAGCAGATATTGCACGTCATTTTCACAAATTCATCGGCTGCACGTTTATTTTTTGTTTTAAAGCTCAGCTTATCACAAATACGATGCCGAATGCCTTGCAGTACACCCGAGGGATGGAACCTTATAAATAATAAGGAGAACACAAAATATATTTTTTTTACTCCGGAGACTAAGTATAGACGGTGTTAATACATATTATTTCCCAAGATACTTTTGGAATTACTTTGATATATTTCAAAGGGTGTCTATATTCTTCAAAAGGGATCGATAGAAAGGTTGCATTTCCATCTTTATTAGAAACGAAGGGAATGGAAGTAATATTAATATTTGTATTCCTTCACTTTTACAAAAAACCTCAAGTATGATTTTTCCAACGTTTAATAACATCATCTTATTGCCTGCTCACTGAGGCGAGAAATGAATTGTTCAGACGTAACACAATTATGTAATCATTTTAATATTTATTTGCAGATATTAAATTTTATATTGCTCTACAGATCGTCTTTAATTAAGAAGTACAATAATAACAAAGCACAGTATTATCTCTAGTAGCGTTAGCAAACAAACAAAGTCTTCCAACTTGTATAACTATAGCAATATTTTCTAAAGAATGCAACTTCAAATCGCATTTTGAAGGAACAAAACAAAACTAATATGTTTGAAGAAAATAACGTTAAAGTAAAATACATTCATTACTTTCTAAAACCTTTTGGAAGTTATACTATACTTCGAAAGTTCTTTGTTTTACTATTGTTCATAGAGCGACAAAACAATAATAAATCTTTTTTTGGTACGCAACGTGCAATAAATATAATTCAAAAAAAAAGTTAAAAGTTATATATTTTTTTATAAATAAGGCTGGCATGTAACAACGTATTGAGAAATTTAACCATTCTGGTTAGTATTTATAATTTGTATATTTAAATATTAACACAGATTAACCGAATATATAATGAAACAGATTTCTTTTCACATCTTCATTATGATACTCGTACTTTTGCATGACTGGTGGTCCCGAGTTATTTATACATTTATTTAATTTTGCATGACAGCGGTCGCCTAATAAACATCCCACAGATTGAAAACAATGCAAAGAGAATGTGTGTTACTTATAATAACTTGAACTTAACCGCCTGTTTCGAAATAATTTGGGTAAGCTTTAATTGTTTTGTAGGTGCTTGACACTATTTTCTATACTATAATTATCATTATTTGTCACATAATTTAAAATTTAGGAAGTTTGATAGTTAAATGTATAAAATAGATAGAAAGATTTAAATAATTATATTACATTGCTCAAACTTTTGCTTCTTTATTTTTTTGCTGACTTATCTTCTCACACACAATTATCTATAATTTATATACAATACAGGATAGTTATAAAACATGTCTAAATATAAGCCTATATACACAGAGAGTGTTTGAATACGGATGTTAACAAGAAGACTGTGGGGCAGGTTGTACAGCCACCCATCTAAAAGGGAGTCTGCTGCGTCGGAGACTACCACGACGACGCTGTTGGTGCCACGTCACTCACTAGCACCTCCCCACGATGGCAGGCACTTGCATGCTGTAAGTATTTACCGCTACATACAACTGGCAAAAAGTTTGCAGCTGACTAAAACAAAACAAAGTTTATCATCCATTGCACTGTTTACTTCAGCCTCCATGATGTGTCGTAATGGCAATGCAAATATTATTTATTTATATTCAAATGGAAGTATCACTTTAATTAAGTACTGTATACTTTATAGTAATGGGTGTACTTACATGCAACTCGCTCTGCTAACTTGTCAGCTAGAACACTGTCACCCACAAACTCTTTGTCTGCTTAAACAGTATGCCAGGGGCAATGTTCTTAAAAGGTTTTGCAATAAGTGGCAATATGCGCAGGATTACATCACAAGCGGCAGCGCGAGCGGCGACCAGTCCCCCGTGTGAGAAGGGGGGCGGGGGAGGATCTCGCGCCTGCGTACTCTGCCCGAGGAAGATGCGCCACTTGCGCCCGACGCGTCTGCCCCTGCCTCTCCCGCCTCTTCGTCTCTGCTCTGTCCCATCACCAACCACGACTGGCTAGAATCCAACGTGTCTCCAAACTTCTCCATCCTGACAAACTACCCTCCTAGCACCTACAATGGGATACCCAAACCCGATGCTAACACTCCCAATGAAAAATCGACAGCCAACGGCCCTTTCTCACTTACTAATCGATTGGACTCTATATCCCCAAATTCATCGAATTCGAGTCCTAACGCAAAATATTTTGAATATTAACTCTACGCATTTAATGTTCCTGTAACTATTGTAATATAATTATTATGTACATTTATTTATTTTAATGACGAATCTGTATGCATGTAGTCTTAGAGTATGAAATACATTTAGCTTACATTTTAAGCTATTATTATAAATTATATTAATAATTATTATACATAATAATAATATATACATAGAAAATTATATTCGCTGATAAATTCTCAAATTATATTATCATCTATTTTAAATTATAAAATTAATATAATTAGAACTTATAATATCTAAAGCTGGAAATTTTCTTTTATTAGATTTAGAAGTTATATTTATGTGTAACTATGCGATTTTATAACGAGTCAAAAGTAACATTTTGTACGTAACTCATTATTGTAAGCCAGTTTATAAAACGTTGCCAAAGTTTTTGGGCTTTTAGAATAATGTAGACCTTAAGCGTATAGTAATAAGAAAGAAAATTGGGAAACAATGCGCTATTTGTATCATAATTTTATAGCATATCGTAAATTTTACATACAAAGACGTTATTTTCTGTCTATGTAAAATGTGGCATTTATGTGAAACTTATGAGTGAGTGTTAACGTAAATACCAAATTACTTATGTCATAGTAGGTTAAATAAGATTCAGAAATTAAATAAAAGCTAGCTATGTATCATGTACTGTATGTCGCTCTGTGTGAGTATTCGATGAACAACTTATAAATGTATAATAATAATAACCCTTTATGAATATGATGCACGTGAGAATTCAAAAGTGATTTAATGTTTGTACATTTAACTGTAATAAAATTTGTGATCGTCTGTATTTGTTTAATTTATTTTATTATTATACTTCAATATTGGGGTCCGGCCGTTAAGGTCCTATTTCAAAACAACCGGAGAAGACACTTGAGCAAATACGGTCGAAACAAAAGCAAACACGCATGCGTGTATTCTATCATTTAGCTTTAGACACACTTTACACAGTACAAAACAAAAATATTTAAATTCAAAATCACTTTTGTTTCGACAGTATTTGCTCAAGTGTCTTCTCCGGTTATTTTACAGTGGGACCGTCTCGGCCGGGGGCGTAGCGAAATAACAAACTTTTCACTGTGGGTGCGTGCCGGCCGGGGGCGTACCGGAATGGAACCATAACGGCCGGACCCACATCTTATGCTGTAGATCCGCCTGATAAAAAAAGTCATTCGACTGATATACAAATATGCATCCGAATGCTATTCAAATATGCACCCGACTGATATACAATAAATATCCGACTGATATACAAATATGCATCCGACTGACTTATAAATATGCCGCCGACTAATATACAAATATGCATCCGACTAATATACAAATATGCATCTGACTAATATACAAATATGCATCCGACTAATATACAAATATACATCCGACTGATATACAAATATGCATCCGACTTATATACAAATATATATCCGACTGATATAGAAATATGTAAAAATGCATAAGTGTGATCACAGGACTACAAAAGTATTAAATATATTATATAAAATAGAAAAGCAGTACTAATAACAGTAACAGTAACAGCCATTAATAACAGTATAGCCTGACACCGTGCTGTTACTGGCAATTTTTTAACAGAAACTACCGAAAATATCGACCTACCATAAGACAAGCGAAACGGTATCTTATAAGAAGAAAATTATAACTTCGAGTTTATAACTAGAGAGGTAAAATATATAAAAATTGTTTTCTCATTATGACGACGACAAGTAAGATATAACAGGCACTTTGCCAGTCGTAATATCTTCTATACTTGTTAGCAAGAGATTTAAAATAGTAATAACTTAGTTAAATTATTAACTTGCTAGTCGCAGCGGTATTGAATGCAACTGCTGTGCATGAAGTCTTTGATTCCTTGGTCGGGTAAGTGTTATTACATTTTTCTGTCAAGCTGTCAAGTTTTCTATAGCAAATCGGAGTCTGAACGCTAGTTGGCAGATAGAAAAAGAGTCGCCACCTATGACGCAGTACCTAAAACTATGCTTGGTAAAATGTGGGCCTAATATCAAATATAGTCTAATGAAATTTATTTCATCAACCAAGGCACCAATTTATAACAAACTTCAATTCAGAACCATGCAGACCTACATAGAAAAGCGATTTAATAACGATGCCCGCTATACATTGATTTATGAATACTGAGTTTTCTGTTCATTTCGATAATGGTCGACGTTACAGCGGCAATGCATTGAACTGCCAGTCTCGTTCGACGTAAAATATTAGGTGCATTGAGTACATTGACTAAGACAAATGAACGAACGGTTTCTACTGAAGGTTCAGTTTATTCAATTAGTCTTATCAAACCTTTTTTACCCGACTACGGCGAAGCAAAAAGGAAGAGTATGATTTTGTAAAGGTAAACGTAATGATTTTGGCAGTCTGTGTATGTATGTATGTGTGTATGTTTCACCGTAGCGCCTAAACTACTGAACCGATTTTAATGAATGAGGTGTCAATAGATTCGTAATAATGGCCCGGGTGACATAGGCTATATAAATTTTACGAAAAGAGATAAAATAAAAAATAAATTATATTTTAAAAAATATATAGGAACACCTCCACAGGGTAGATACCTATACAGTGGGTGCGACCATGGCTCTACCTTGACCATTTTTGTACCTATGCGTTTATGGATTTCTAACTGAATAATTTTTTGTTTCGTTCTTTCTAGACCCCTTTTTACGTAGTCGGGTTATAGCTTTTAAACTTATTTTTTTATTGCTTTTAGGTTACTATAGAGCAGCATTGTGTAGTATAGCGTCTGAAGGTATCTTCAAAGGGTTGGGTAGAGCTACATACATATATTACATTCAGATTTCGTCAGCTATGTTGCCTTATTATTATCATGTGTAATAGAGTCAACTTTCTAATCTAACTGCCTCGGTGACGCAGCGGTGATGACTGTGACGGTTCTGCATGAGGTCCCGAGTTTGATTCCCGGCTTGAGTAGTGTTAGGGGGATTTCCTGTCAAATAGTTCTCAGTAGCAGTACTTAGTCTGGAACAGGGCCATGTATCTATCCTTCATCTAATATCCTTCAGGATAATTTACTCAGTAGGGTAAAGCAAGGTATAGATTACTTTTTCGAAATTTCACTGGCTCTCACGGTGAAGAATAACATTGTTAGAAAACCTACATTACTGAAAGTACTCCATAATGTTTTCAAAGATATGTGAGACTGTTTATAAATAGACCTGTCTTTAGATCGATATTAACGAAATACGGCTAGGTCCTAGAGAGCAATTCAATTACCGGCTACCAACTTTAGTGTTAGGCTGCGGCATCTGATATCCTTTATCAATTATCAAATATTCAGTTGCAAAACGGTACATATACTATTGAAAACTGTTCAAGAAAAGGACCTAACAAGACTATTCAAACAGTATATTTATGCCTAGACTTCATCAATCAAGATGGCGTACAATAATGTTAAAATGAAAAATACTATATAAAATCTTTTGTATATGTATATTTATTCTGCTTTGTTGGTCCTGTCACATGTGCGCTTGTGGCTGATCGCAAAGACTCGACTACCTGGTTGGAAATATCAATATAAAAATGGCATCAGATTTGGCTACTATTACGTAGGACCTACAAAACATTGCTGGGCAAAAATTTGGATGCAAGACATTTCTGGGGTATACATTCTAACAAATAGTATAAATATACCTAGTATAAATTTAAGTTTGTTTGTTTGATACGCTTACACGCCTTAACTACTAGATCGATCATCAAATCAATCATCATCATCGATCAATTTTGCATACACGTAGTCAGGGATACAGAAAACGACATAGAGTACTCTCCAGAAATATCTACTGTTTCTAATGGATAGAAATTTATTGACAATATCTACATGGAGCGAAGCCGTAAGCAAAATCTAGGGAGTATATAATTATGTAAGAATTATTATTTATTTCGCGTGGCATAGATAAATACCATATGTGTATATTGCAAGAGCAAAGTGTAGGACGTGTAAACTACTAAATGTAATTACCTAGATCGACTAAGCTGTTATTTGGTTTTTCTATCAAGAAATTGTCATTAACAGCCTTCGCGTAAATATGTATGTATTTACTCGTTTCCTTTACTTAATCCTTCGGGTATTATGTTCCTTTTTTTGTAAAATCTACTAGCAATTTTTGTTAGAAATTGCCAGTATTCTTAATCCTTGCGGGTTAACTTATATTCATATGTATGTTAGGACTAAATTCCCGTCAGTAGAGCAAAGGGATTCGTAACCTGACCTTAATTAATTAATGGATTATCGATCATAAGTTCAATGCCTTACCCGCTGACAATAGCCTGTTTTTCAATACAAACCTTACTATAAGTCAAAACGACGGAGTCATAACTTTGACGTCATCATACAAGAAACTGACTTAACCTATGATGTGTAGGTGTAAACCAAAAATAAGTACATTTCGTCAAATAATATATAGTGAAAATTCAGCTTGAAATGTTTCGCATATAAGTAGATACACTCGTAAACAAAAACCAAAATATATAAACAACGGCTAGTTATCGTTTAGAATTTTCCAGCTGGAACAACGTTACTCCAACAGGAATCGTTTGTCGTTTTTTTTTTTTGCAAAACTATAACACGCACTTTTTTGTGCGGCGCACATTTATAACAGGTTACGCACTAATTGTACGTTCAACTCATATCACTCTAGGAGCTTGAGCGACGATTGACCATTTCAGAAAAATTTTCGCTTACACATGTTGACTTTATGTGACTCCGCCCTTAAAAAAAAACCCTTGTAGAAAAACTCAAACAAAAAGGTCGTAGTTGTGGCCTGATATACGATTTTAACCTTAGGAGTGGTCATCCGTCGCTCAAGTAGATAGTACATGAGCCATTGCCAATTTATATCCGATAATTTAACGTTCAATGTAGAGTTATCAATATAGTATTGTTTTGTTTTCTATCACTTTAGGGAACCCACATGACAGCTTTTGTATTTTTTTATGGCAACGACAGTTTTTATTGTGGTACTACCCTACCCGACCTTTATTCAACAAACACAAAAGAAATTCTGCGGCTATATGGTGGATGAAAATATTATAGCACAAAAGCCATGCAAATTCATTTTCGAGCCTTATTTGAGCCCGTCTTGTTGGGCACCATTCATGTCCTTACAAGAAGCTTATGATGGATACTATTTGTACCTAATTAAATATATTTATCAGTTTTATAAGAACAGATTGATTCTGACTGCATAGTGAATGCGATTGATTATAGTATTATTGGGATTTATGGTCAAGAAATTCCTGCTGCTAGAAATTTCTTCGGAGTAGGAAACTGAACTTACGCGAATTTTTTGTATCTAATACACTTTTAATTACCCATTTGCGTATAGAATAAAAAAAATTAAACATATCTTTTCCTAAACATGCCAACTGCCCTAAGCACTAAATACAGCCAAATCACCTCCGAGCCTAAAATCTCTTTTCCGTCGCTTTAGTAAAGGAAAAACGCTGAGCATATCACAACTACAGAACATTGGACAGACAGAAGATGTGACAGATGTCTGCGTGAAGCAATTTGCGACGAAGGAAGGATCACTTTAGATTTACGTAGATTTATGAGTGTCTAGCAAATATATAGCTATATATACACGGTCAAGGCAACAATATATCTTTCGAACTATATATTGTCTTACAACTGGCGGCGCTTGACAGAAATAAATGTCCCTAGAAAGGTTGTTTTATCTTCTTGAAAACGCTGAGTGAAATGTGACGCACCAAATATTCTATGACACGAGAACGCTACCTTACGCTAACTTACTTATTTAAGACTCATGCAAAGTATCGTACATATAAGTTATTTTTATAAACATGCGGCCCGCCAGATGGTTCGTGATGAACATTCTAATAGTTACGACTTCTTGAAGCTTTTCTGGAGTCTAATTTGTCTTTTAACATGTCAAAGTGATAACCGATAACATTAAAATGTGTTAAAATCACATTTTGTTGATAGACGAACCTTTGGACAGAACCTTCAAGCAAATGTAACTATCTTGAAGAATATCGAATTTAAAACAAGAACCCTTTCGCTTGCTCTTTCTTTTGCAAAACTAAAGTAGGCCTTCTATATAGAATGTCAATGGACATTTACAATATTAACAGAACCTGGAATGCCAGGTTCTGTTAATATTAACAAAAGTTCTAATCTTGTATGGTGGAGTGTATAACTCGCGTTGCTAAATCTACAAGATGGAATTGCTACGCTTGCAAAGTAAAGGACACACAGCTCTGATCTGCCGTCTGTGGCTAATACTTTCGTGCTACTTAAGGCATTCTGAAAAACTTAAACTTACCGCATGAACATATGTTGTTACGTTGTTGGAGGTTTTGCGCCAATCTATAATACATATAACGGAGCATAAGCCCAGCAGGGTTTTTAAAAGCTGTGACGTCAGCAGAGCTAATGTCACTATTTTCAATAGATGGATCACTCATTGCAAATAATGAAACACGCTTTCAACAACTCAAATCAAACTAAATTTATTTAAGTCTGGTTACAAGGTAACAATTATGAATGTCGAAGTTACACTAGATTTTTCTTGAATTTACATTTACTGCCACGTTCAGCAAAGCAAGGGTATAGGGCTCATGAGAAGAACGGGCAAGAAACTCATGGCCACTCTTTTTAATCGCCAAGACAATAAACACTTATAATTATTTAGCACAAACTTAGGTAAAGCAACACAGTAAAAGTGAATATTAAATTTAGTACTCACAAGATTACAATTTGTTAAGAACTCTTGACTCGGAGAGAACTCGTAATAGAATGCTTGACTACACATAGTATTATATTATCTGTGACTACACAACACCAAACACACTTAAGATGGCGGGCGTTGTGAGTTCAATACACAATAACAATATTTCACTATTATTTTAACACACTTCCTTAATAACTAATTTAATTACGTTAATTCTTTACAAAAATCAATAGGCTGTTTTTAATATTTAGAACAATTTAATTTCAGTTCAAATGTTTTAATAACAGGCTTTTTGATACTTCAATTCAATCTTGAACGTGAAAGTATTCGAATAACTTTGAACTTAACAAAAATATCTAGAAATCAATTCGTTATTATTTAAAAATCAAGTTATGAATTTAGCAATTGCTAAATTACTTCAAAATTAATATTTCAATTATAATGAGTAATAGTTTTGCTCGAACAACAACAAACCATTACAACTTTTATTATAAACAATAACTGGTTGCGCCGACATATAGTATAATAATAGTATAGTAGTATAGTAATACTACGCTCAACATCCCACTCTCGTTCTCAACCTGCTATACTATATACACACCAATATATACAATCGTGCGTTCTTATAACTCACAACCTAACTTAATAAAGCACGCGCGGAAATTGCTTCTCCTGCAAAGCTTCTCCTACAATATTTCAATGATTCCTAATATAATAGGTGAGGAGATGAAACATCTATTCATGCCAAAATAACTCATATACCTCCAAATACCGATGACAAAACGTCTGCCAGGTCGCGTACTTATTTGAATAACGTATTTTAGTATCATACATCTACATCTGTCCGTACGTCACTTACAAGGTCGCTACCTAAAAATGAGCCCTGGATTACAAGTTTGTGGGTGTAATTTGCAAAAGACATTAACAAACATGTTATAAGTGGGTTATGTTCCCAAAGTCATATCGAATTGCACTAAAATAAAAAACTGCAGATATGGGTGTAGGGTGTCTTTTCCGGATTGTAGCCAATGAGGACCACATGTTGTAATATATATAATTTACTGGTCACAGAAAACATAGTTACCGAAATATATATAACTATATACATATAACTAGCTTTTGCTCGCGATTTCATCCGCGTGGAATAGTTACTATGGAAAACATTGTAATTTTTTTTAAAACTCTTTTGCAAATAGTACTCATATAAATGCTGTGGTTTACTGCAAATACCTTATGTAACACATTTTTATAAACTACGTTTTTGTTTTTCCATTCTATGCTAAACATAAAGAAACTCTGTAAAGTACGATGTCACTTGTTCAGTGTCCATAATATTGTCTACTAAAAGGTACACGACAACATCTTCCTTAACTTATGACATAATTTATCCGATTATCTGGCCTAATGTCTTATTTGTCGGCGCCAAAATTAACCTGTCACACAACCATTCTCGATTGCCCATACTTATTTGTAGATCTGGATAGACATTATTTATTATTTAATTCATCTGTGTTATGAACAATTTGACAGAATCCACGTTTTAGTATAATCATGCCGTTACTGTCTGTTAGCATACAATCTTCGCCAACTTTTAGAACAGCAGCCGCATATTGCCCTGCGTGAGAATCGTTGTGTAGTTGTAGTCGCATATTTGTAGTCAGATAAAACTTTTTACGTGTACATACAGCCGCCTTCAAACAGGCATTTATTTCATCTGCCGGCGTACCCCTAGTAATAACCGGCAGGGTCTGTCTAAAGTCACCAGCTAAAAGTACTACCATCTCTCCCATGGTACTCTGGTAGCTCCTGATATCTTTCATGGTGCGCTATAGTGCCTTGATTGCTCTTTTGTGGGACATCCATTCATGCCAAACATACAGCTTACACTGCTGCAACATTTTTCCGTCTTCACCACTTTTGCTAATGTTACAGACTCCCTCACTACGACGCGCTGCGCCGCCGCCGGCGCATCGTTCATTATGTATGGCTCTTGTCGTGTCTCGCATTCGCGCGACGTGTATATATTAAGACGGCATTTTTACTAATTATACAATGTTTCCGATAAATATACATATTGTAAAAATAGACAGATTTGTTTGGGCTTCCATACGACCTTTCGTCGCATATTTCATCTCCATGTAGGTCGAAATTTCTAAATCGCTGGAACAAATGTTTACTTAATGCCTTCTTATCAAGTACCTTAATACAAAGGTTTTATCTTTGATAATTACGAATTACCATACAAACTTTCATCCCTTATTTCAACCCTCATGCCCTTTTTTACAACAAAAGGATGGGTCTAGTCTATCTTTATACCAAATTTCATCAGAATCGCCTGTGGTTGAGGCGCGATAATGACGAATTTCCATACAAATTTTCATCCCTTATTTCAACCCCTACATGCCCTTTTTTACAACAAAAGGTACACTATGTCCTATCTCAAAGTCTAGCTTATCTCTCTTACAAATTTCATCAAAATCGCCTGTGGTTTAGGCGCGTTAATGACGAATTCCCATACAAACTTTCATCCCTTATTTCAATCCCCGCGTGCCTTTTTTACAACATAAGTTAATCTATGTCCTTTCATAAGGTAGACTAGACCTTATGAAAGGACATAGATTAACTTTATTAAAAAAATTAATCTCTTTACCAAATTTCATCAAAATCGGTTGTGGTTTAGGCGCGATAATGACGAATTCCCATACAAACTTTGCCACCCTTTTTCACCCCTTTAGAGGTAGAATTTCGGAAAATTCTTTCTTGTCGGATGCCTACGTCATACAAAAAATACACACTTTAGGTGTCCACGTTCAACGGTTTAGGCTGTGCGTTGATCCATCAGTCAGTCATTCAGGACAAAGCATTTTATATTATAGATTATAAAAATGTTACATGTTAACGAATTGAGTGCGGGAAAGTTTAGGCGATTTGCTGTGCAGCGCTCATACAATCGCGCGCCTGTATATAAAACTAAGTATGTCTCTACATAATAAGTGTCGTTACATGGGCATAACGTATTTTATCGGTAAGTACTTAGTGTATGGAACTAAAATAAAGTAGAGAATAATAAAATATTTCAATTTTTAATATCAATCTTGTAAATTATCCCACTGCTCAAAGCGTATTTTCAGTTATCAGATGAATATGTTTACCCTTTTCATACGCGGACTTACTACATAGGTATTTTAGTACCCAGACATGCACGTTGCCTTCAGTATTCAAGTGGGTGATAAAGAACTTCTTCTTCTTAATGTGCCTCTTCAATCTTGAAGGTTGGCCGTCAACTTCTTGAATTCTAGCCTATCAGTAGCCATATGGAATAATTGTTCGACGGAGGTAATACCGGTCCACTCCCGGATGTTCCGTAGCCACGATTGTTTCCTTCGGCCAGCGCGTCTCTTTCCTTCTATCTTACCCATCATGATAAGTTGGAGCAGTATATGTCTTTCGTGGCTAAGCACATGACCTAGATATTATATCTTGCGCTTTTTGATAGTAAGTAACATTTTACGAGGCATATGGAGACCCTGAAGCACAATTCGTTTCTGACCTTTTGTGTCCAACTGATCCTTAACACACGACGATAGCACCACATTGCAAATGCTTGCAAGCGTTCCGTAGTATTCTTTCTCAGGGTCCATGTATCACAACTATACAGGACGACCGGCCAGATGTAACATAATAGTAATCTAACTCGGAGCTTTAAGTTCAGTTGACGAGTATAAAGGACTTTCCTCATGTTGTTAAAAGACGCTCGGGCAAGTTCTATCCGGGTTACAATTTTTGGTCAAATTCCCATTTTTAATTTACCCAAACACCATGATACCTGTACTGTCGTACTCGCTCAACATTTTGCCCCGCTATCGATATATTAGATGCACATTCCGTATTTCTGGATATCACCATGAACTTTGTTTTGTTGATGTTAATGGACAATCTAGCTTTCTCACTGTTTTCATTATCATCTGCATAACGTAAGGTGTTAATAACTGTGCCGTTGACTTTCACTCCAGCTGTAACGTTTTCAATGGCTTTTGATATAACAGCTTTTGAGTAGACGTTAAAAAGCAACGGAGAAAGAATGCAGCCTTGCCGAACCCCGCGATGGATTTCGTCTGTGTCTTCATTTGCCACCCTTACTGTAGCCACCTGGTTTTCATACAGATTGCGGATGATCCTAATGTCTTTTCCGTCAAGACCAATATCCACTAGGTAACTATGTACTTGTTATTTTGTAAAGATTTGTACGCAGGAAACTGCAGACTATTATGAATATTCTAATTTGTAACACCTATCTACAATATTCTGGTAAATAAATATATTATTGTTATGTTTCTCTTATCACAGGTACTTTCTAACATATTATATAAGAAAATACCTGGCCCTTTAGGAGGCTTACATGGAGACATGGGTCCAACGTTAAGAGGCCCTTCGAGAGTTTAAATCAAAGGTGGGATGGAACACCAACAGTGGCACTAGCCGCAGCAGGCGTAGGACTATTGCTAAGTATGGATTCTAATATATAGGCTATGGGTATGGGTGTTTGATGGACCGGTATATATTGCTAACTATGGATGAAAAACGGCGTCTGCCCTAAATTCTCTTTATTATTATTATTATTACGTAATACGCACTTAAGTTAAAAAGTCTGAGTTGCGCCTTAAAATGTCAAACTTAAGACAGCTTGCCGTAGTAGTCTATCGACGTACTTGTTCAGTTTTTCAGTAGATAAAAAGTACTATAAATATTGTCTGGAATTTAAGTATACTTTAAAATGCTATAAAAATTAAATTTAGTTTATATTGTAATCTTAAAACATTTATGGAATTTAGGAAGAGCAATTTAAGCCTACATTTTAATAATATAATGTCTATCATTAAATTTAAGTTGGCATTTACATAAACTACTTATATTAGAAACTTTTAATACTTACCTTTTTATTATTAATCACAGTACCTAATAGTTTAGCTACCCCATCGAAGAGTGTTTTATTAGGTGTGATGGTTGATGATGGATGGAGGTTGATGTAATGTTAAACCTAAATTCAAACTACCTTACGTACAAAATGAATAATAATAACCAAACTAATCCAAAAATATTTGTTTAGACGGTATATTTTTGTTTTGTGTTATCTAATATGCTTGACTGCGTGGATGGCTTAGTGGTTAAATTGGTCATCTCACATATTGTGGGTTTGATCCCCACACAGCACCAAACATTGTGTGATTCACAAATAATACTGCCGAGTCTAGATGTTCTTTGTGTCCGATGTTTGAATAATAACAAATTCTGTATAAAAATTGGCCCGTGACCAAGGTATTACTTCGCGTAGTCTATTTAAATAAAAATATAGATATATTAAAATGCGGTAAAAGTCTGAAAACTAAATGTTTGTTCGTTTGTAAAAGTTTGTTCTATTCCCAGAGTTAACGAAAACTTAATATTTCTATATGCTTCGTATAGAAATACCTATGCTAAAATTAATGTGATTCTTCTACTTTGTGAATCGGCTTTATTTTATTATATTGAATGTATATTTAATATCATTATTATTTTTAAAATAATTCCCCTTTTGAATCGGATGTTGTTTACTATTTCATTGGTTAAAATTTAATGCCGCGGTATCATTTTTTTTTTTCTTAAATGAAAGGAGTAAGTTACTCCTTATAATATCAGCTATCTGCTAGTGATAGTCCCGTCAAAATCGGTTCAGCCGTTTGAGAGATTAGCCGGAAAAAACATACAGACAGACTGACTGACAGACTTTATTTATATAGATGTATAGATTTTACAATAGTGTCAGAACTATAGTTAAATTTTATTTATATCTAAAAATTATTTGTTATATACAACATTACACAATCCAAGTTATATACAACAATGCAGCGAAACCGCGGGCGCAAACTAAATATAAATAATATAGAAAAGCGTCCGTAAAACAAACTCAGCTTTGCGATGACGCATATGTATAGAGATTTTAAAAAAAATTGGGTTGTCTTTAGTATCAAATATAAAAGTAACATAGTCACTATTTTTTCTCTTTTTTAAAAGTCTACCCGCACTTAAGATAAATTCTCGGTCGCCAGTGACTTTACTAAATTTAAAATAACGGCCGCAAAATATACTCTTAGAAGAACTATTTGTGGAACACATAATCCCTATGCCATCCGTCTGTCAATTATTTCATTTAAAACATTTCACGTTCCAATTAAAAACAGAAATATATTTTGATATATAACACTATATTTTTGTTTCACAAAACAACACAATAAACAAAACTTACATTTTATAACGCAATGCGACGCCCTATAATTTTCCAACGTGAAGTAGTCGTGAGGATTTAAAACAATTATGCCTCACTTTAAACTACAAACTCAGAATCCATTCGTTTATTTAAGTATCAAACCACATTAAAATTACTTTAACTTGATAAAATTTAAATTGCGTTCTTCACTGCGGCGGGATTTATAAAATATTTTAGGAGTAATGGATCCATTATGAGTGACTGAGTGCTGAAAGGATATTTTAATCTATGCGAAGAGAGAATTTTTTGTTTGACATCTAGTTACAAATAGCAGACAAAGTCGTCTAGTTTTAATGTTACCCGACTACAGTTTAAGTAAGGCTTCTAAAGGGGCTAAAATGCTTTCTAAAGTTCAAATAATAGTAAGGATAAAAAGTGATCATCCTATTATCTTGAATGCAAATATGAGTTTGTTTATTTTTTTGTTACGCTTTCATGCCTAACTGCTCGGCCGATCATCTTAAAATTCACGCATTCGCATACACGTTGTCAGAAGAACAGATAAGAACATAGCATCTTTCAATAACAATTTATACACAAAATCTAGGTTTACGCGAGCGAAGCCGCGGGCATAATATAATATTACATCATTGTAATACTATAAATATAATATATTTAGTTGTAATACAATATTATACTTGACTATTAAGTCACTGCACCTAGGATGCAAAGTTTAATAAGAGTACATGCTATTAGTTGCGAGCAAGAATGTTTTTCATTTACGTCTGCTGGGTGAACTAATAAGATTCATTCTATCATACTGTTACAGTATCACGTATATTTGCTCTTATTAAAAACATTGACTCCAGTTTAAATGTAATATAAATAAATAAAATAACTCGTACATTCGTTAATAGTAATTAATGTAAAGGTAATGTAATAAAATATAAGTCCGCATATCAATTGATATGCAAGATACATACATAATTATCATTTCAGTGTACCCATTTACAAAATTCACACGTCCTGCTTCGGAGAGCGCATAAAGCAGGCGATCACAGCTGGCATAAATCTATCTTATTTTAAAATACCACCATCGCTTTGCACTGCGGAGGTCATATGACTGTCGTGCCGTGAAAAATATTGTTACGGCTGCGTGCCCTCTGCCGGCACTGTGGGGAAGACTCGGCAGACCCTCCTAATAATTTATTACAGCACCATCTATTGACATCTTGCGAAACTACGTAGTGTCGGTGCGAGCACAGTAGAGAGAGCGCTAGCACATTCTCGAATCATCGTGCTGTTGCGTGCCGGGTATGGCTTTTCTGGAGGACTCCAGAAGCGCTTTACCCGCGTATAAATAGAGCGCACGCGCACCGCCGAGTCAGTTTACAATCGTAAGCGGTCAAGTGTTCATCGAAGCGAACGGAAGCGAAAATACTACGGAGTTTGAAGCAGTTACAGTGGAAAAGTGTAGTATAGTGTTTGTTGTGTTTTAAAAGTAATTGTGTGCTAGAATAAAACGTGTTTTAGTCGGCAATATTGTTTTATATTCTTATCCGTCGAACCCAGCACGTAACAATATTATTCCAGTATGTAATTGGACAGAAACTAATCCTATAAATTTGGATGTATGACGCCACAATAAAGTGTATAGCTATTATAATAAAACATTAACGTAAAGTTTTATTCAAACGTTTCTCAAATTTAAAAATAACGTACCTACTCCTTAGTTTTACAAAATCGAAGAATGCTATATTTGCAAAGAACAAAGAAAACCTTAGATCTTAAAATTACCTCTCTGCTTTTAATAAAAGTTCATCCATGTAGCTTCAAATATAATGATCATCGAAACTAAATCGATTTTATAAATTAAAGTTAATCGAGTCACATAAATCGATACTACATTGGTAACTAGTGTAAAACTCGCGCTCTCACGTTAAAACGTCCAAACCGAATAGCAATTACGCATATTGCCTGAGGAGCAAAACAAAACGACAAAAGGAATACAAGCTATGAGGATTCAACACAAAGCTCACTGCGCGTAATGAAACCATTACGCAGCGTTCACACCTTCACGATTTCACCAATCGGTTTACTGATACAATTTCGGTAGGCGTATGAAAACATAAGCGAGTGTTCACACTCATACGTGAAAACCGAATCCAGTACACTTTTGGTTTTTCTTATACTGTATGTCGTTGTAGGATACGAATTGATAAAATCTTATAGATGTGGTCGTACTTTTGCCAGTAAAACAATAGTAAGTACACCATTCTCTTTTTGTTAATAGTAAAACAAAAACTTTCATTATGTCCGTGTCAGAGAAGTCAGCGAATTTTGCGTCTGGCATGATTGCAAACATAAGGAATAAGGAATAGTGAGTACTTCATTATATACATAATCAAAGTATACTTGAGGTCATTACTTGCGTATGTATTTTACTTTTAAGTCCTTTAATAGTGAGACAAAAAAGGTTTTTCTATACAGTCAAATTACCAAACAGTTTTTTTTTTTTCTCTTTATGGAGACGCTGTTGTCTGTGTAATTTGCCCTAGCAGAGCTGTGACTTCTTTTTTTTAATCCATGACACACATGTAACGGTGGCATAAATATTTTTCTTCGTTTATTATTATAGGTAATATTTGTCTGCAAGTTTATGTTTCAAGAAACCTAGGAAACTTATTGTCAAATGCCACAATGAAAACTATCACATATGCCTGCTTTAATACATAATAATATAATATCAGCCCTGTATTAAAATGTCCTCCTGCTGAGGCCTGCAGGCCTCTTTTCAATGTGAGGAGGGTTAAGCCATAGTCCACCACGCTGGCCCAGTGCTGGTTAGCAGACTTCACATATTTTCGAAAACATTACGGAGAACTCTCAGACATAGGTTTCCTCATGATGTTCTCCTTCGCCGTTAAAGCGAGCGATAATTAACTATTTAATACACACATTACTTCGGAAAATCAGAGATGCGCGCCTTTGGGATCGAACTGAAGACCTCTGCGTGGTAATCTAAAAATGAAAATAACCAGATGATAGAGACAAAAGGATCATATAAAGGGTGCAGCGCTATTGTTTAGTTTACAGACAAACTAAAGTCGTTTAATTTTCCAATACCAATATGGAGGCACTAGCCGATACAGTTATAGGTTTGTTTGTATGAATAGGTTTGCTACTACACGTTAGAGTATGAAGCTTGACTTTCAGAACAGAAATGTTATACATATTTTCAAAAAAAATATGTAACTTATTTTAAAGTGATCGAAATTGTTTCACTAAGTAAAAGTGTATATTATATTTTTGTTATAGCTATTTTGACGACAACGTTTGAGGTGTGTATTATCTTATGTATAGAATATCTTATACTACATTAACTGTCATGTATTGTAATGCCAGGCATAATTAAAACCCTGTTGTGTCTGGCCGCCAGTGTGCCCTTGTGACTTAATAGGTATGTATATAAAAGGCGTATTAAAAAAGCATTCGTAGCTTCGCTTTCACTGTCTTAGTTAAAAAACAAGTGAGACACGAAGTAAAATGCTGCTAGAAAAATAACATTTACGATTTTCACAATACCAAGCACTTTCATGTTTCAGAGAAATTTCATGAAGCCAGGAGCGAAAATCTTCCTGGGGTGTATTACTTAAAGTTCATTTATCTCAGCTCTTTTAGGTCATCCGATTGAAAACCAGGTACTAGAAATGACCGTCCCCCGGGACAAGACCTAGAGGGCCAATTCCAGATGACACCACACACATAGATACCAAGGCATGCAATGTTTCTGAAGGCGGCGTCAAAGATAGAGTGAAAAAGAGACAAAACACAAAGTTTTAAAATTACAATTCGATTTCCAGATGCTACGGTTCTAGAATATTTTTTGTTATTTCACTCACTCTCGTCGCGCCTCGGGTTAACCTACCCGATTCAGGTTCAGGTTCTTCAAAATTATGTTCATTATTATCTACTCTATTAGGTTCAGATAAAAAAGCGGCTCTCGATCTTCTGACACATCCCTTGGCTACTCGCGATTTCTTGAATAGATCGTCTGTTCATTTAATGAGATGGCATCGTAGTGACTCTATGAATATACATAGTACTTTAATCACACCTTCAGAAAATATTGCTCTTTACTGTATATCAATTACAATTTAGGATCGTCTCAAAATAAAAATAGAGTTCTGATGTAGTCTCAATGTCATAAATTGGGCTACATTAAAGTCAAATATAAACATAAATTGTGTCTTCGTTCTTATTTGACCAAAAATTTGACTAGGTCGGAACCATATTTCGATCAGATTATTTATAACGAGAATTGACCTGGCCATATACACGTAGGGCAGCCATATAGCTAAATGCAATTATTCTTTACGTTAAGAAAACGATGCACATTTTGCCTAAAATATCTACTCTGTATATATACAGGGTGATTTTGAAATCGTGTAATTCCTTTTAACCACGCATTCTACTGGTGATATAGAATAACCCTGACCATATTTTTATTTAATTAGAATTATTTTTTTTGAAAAATTTATGTTCCGTTTTTTTCGTGAAATGGTGTCAGATAGTCATATGTTAACCAACCGAGGCAATTTTAATTTTTTACTAATTAAAATAAAAAAACATATTAATAATTAATGTTGTAAATAATAACGGGCGGTCCTTTTTATTGCCCCCTATTATTTACGACATCAGTTATTGTTATGTTATTATATTTAAATTAGCAAAATCTTAAGATTGTGTCAGGTGGTTAAAATATGACTATTTGAAATCATTTCATGAAAAAAATCTGTACTCTAATTTTGCCGAAACCATTATTCTAATTAAGAAAAAATATCGTCAGGGTTATTCTATATCACCAGTAGAATGCGTGGTTAAAAGGAATTACACGATTTCAAAATCACCCTGTATATTTCAGTTTGCCCATTCATACATTCGTGTTCTCTAATTTGCACATATCAATACATCTTCAGGCTGGCTGAGTTCAGACGCACGGTGAAAAATCGTCTGACAAGCGAGCACTTCAATCTCTCACTATTGAATAATGGATGAAGTAATGTTTTTCTATTTGCCTTACAAAGCTCTTATACAGGTGAGCGGCATCAAGACTATGAATCAAGATGTTTCCCATTATTTGCAATTACGCCTTTATTCCTCCAAAGAATTAGCACAGGTGAAAAATGACAATAGTATTATAGATGAGATGCGTGTGATATAAGAAATCACAAAGTACTTTTGCCAAAAGTTTAATAATTAGAGTTCGTGTATTTACATCAGCACCAGTGCCAACTTAGTAATACCTGATAATATGCCAATGTTACGAAGACATCTTCTTCGTATACAAGCCGGGTTCGCTTTAACAATTTTAAGTTTTTATAAGACCAAATTTTATAAAAAAAGAAAATTTATTAATTTTTTTCATGATTGTAGTCTTGAATAGGCTTCATTCCTCCTAGACAACGCTTTATATCAGAACAAAATGTGATTACAAAGACTAGATATTAATGAGTTGTCATAATTAATCACGACTCTCCAGGCTGCGAGAAGTGGTACGCGCTGGATAAGTTTTAAGCATTTGTTAAATAGAGATGAAACAGAGACATTAAATATCGAGCAGCTATGGCGATTATAAATCGATATCCGAGTGTGGCTATACCCTATTAGAGCATGTTTACCTCTGTTTGGATACCTGCAAACAAAACATTGAAACTTGTTTGATAACCATCGCATATGCCACTGGCACAAGAGACACATTTTGATTAGCGCTCCGTGTAAATGATAATTTAGAAGGTAGTTTAAACCGGTATTCATTTAAATGGATCGGTGCGATTACACGCCTATACAGAAATTTAGACAGTGTAATTCTAACGACAAAAAAATACCTTTGCGACCTTTCCATCAACGAACTATTATTAGTATTAAAATATTGCCTTTATAAGAGTAAATAAATACCAAAATTTTCGGGTATTTATAGCACCATTAGTTAATCAACGGCGGATAAAATTAAACTCGAGTCTTTGATTCTTCTCCCTAGCCTTTATTATTCCCAAGTCACTTAGGGTCGGCTTTTCTGGTCTAACCGGAGTTGACTGGATATCAGTTTTTACACGGAGCGGCTGCCACCTGAACTACCGCAACCCGAAGGTTAACGATACCCTAAGGTAGATCAGTGTCAGGTATTATAGGGCACTGATTTTCCAGTAACGACTGCCATAGATGTTTATGACAGCCGGGACCGATGGCTTAACGTTCTCTCCGAGGCACGGAGTAGGCGATAGCTGTTAATCAATACGCACATAATTTCGAAAAGTCATATAACTTCCGAAAGTCATAGGTGCGCGACGTGGGTTCGGACCCGAGACCCTCTGCATTGCAGTCTGTTGGTCTCCCCACTGAGCTATCGCTGCTGTGCCAATCAAACTCGAATCTTTGATTAGCTGTTGCTAATGCATTCAGCCAATCACAGCAATTGACATAAAATTGATCATTTGTTGCTTTGCCAACAAACTTGGGATTTAATCTATAAAAACTGAGAGTAAACTCAGGAGCCATAACAATAATTACTTAATTAAACCTAAATTGCGACATCAAATGCATTGACCTTTTCAAATAAATCGCGAAGCTTTACCTACAAGTTGTCTATAATCAATTTAAACATTGTAAACAGTTCTCATAGTACCTGAAAGTAGTTAACATTCTGATGAACTACTGCAACGAGATTAAACGATAAACGTTATTGGAGGCTCAGGTAATAAAACAAAGACTTTGTTTACTTCAGTTTAATCCCAATGATTTTACAGCGTAGACGTCACAAGTAGGTACAGTCTTGTACAGATAAGGTAAAGTTACGTTATGTTCACTTTTTATCAGACAGATATGTTCATTGTATTATATTCAATCTAAAAATCGTCGCTTCTGATGCAGATAGAAAATGATCTAGACGATCTCTATTAGCTGTTAAATAAATACAGGCAGTAAGATGTGTAAAGCACAGACGAAAAAAGTAGATAGTAGCTCTTTCTAGAACTCTGATTAGCATAATTAATGTCAATTATAGAATAAGTCTGAATGGCATGACATGATGATGGCGTGGCAAGTAGTAGGTATGGTTAATACCTATCGCCATCGCCACGTATAGTCGCTGTTAATAGATATAAACAATAACTATGCGACTAAAACTGAGCAATGGACGTACAAAAGTAATGAATGTACTAGATTCATTATTTTTGTAAATGTATTGCTCAATTTTGGCCAATAAACTCAAAAAATATAATATTAAAATGATCTATAATAATAAATCTTATTCACGTATATATACAACACAAGAAATGAAGCGATAATTAAATTACAATAGTTTATTTTCGACACAAATGGATACAATTATTCTAGTAGTCAGTTTTAAACACATTTCAATCGTTCTTTGCCATAATAATTAAACTAACCAAATAAGCATATTTTATTCTACAATTCAGTCTTTAGTCAGCACTCTAATTCAAAAGGTCGTTCTTTTTTACCCTAAGACTTGTCTAGAGTTATAAAACATTTTAATTAAAGGTGCCTCAGAACAATGACTTCGTTTTTAATGACATTACTTTATTGTCACTAAAAAGTAGTAAAAATCCAACCATGCGTTAAGAGAGAAAGAAAATGAGAGCACCAAACAAAAACAATTTAAATTAATGTTAGAAACATTGATCTCTATTACCTCTGACTAGCACATCAATCGTCGTGTTTCATTATGAGATTTTACGAGTTAAAGTACAAATGTGCTTTAAATAAAATAGTGGGCGGTAATAAAACTAATATTTAAACTTAAATTCTTCAAAATGACATTGCTATTTATTTTGAAGTATTGTTATCTAAGAAATAGCAGATAAAAGATTAATATTATTCAAAGTCAAAAATCGTTTATTAATTTAGATTACAAAGAAACATACATATATATACTTAGCCTGGCCATAAATACTGTTCCAATTAAGAAAGACAATATTACATTTGAATCTGAAATCTGTCATTCTTAAATGAATATTCATTGTGTTTGCCCATTTTCGCACCAATCAGTGTTAAATATTTTTGTGATATTAAGATGTAGTGGGGTGATAAAGAGAAACGAATTTCTGTAATAGCATTACACAAAGTAGGCTTGAATCGAAATGCAATTTTTGAAACTGTCCATACGCTTAGAATTAGTCGAAAGTTTGTGTACCGGGCTATTGATAGGTACAATTAAACGTCCTCTGTTTGGGACAGAAAAAGATCTGGCCTTCTACTTAGTATTCGTACGAAAATAGCGATCAAAGCAGTGAAGAAAAATTTGAAGAAAGCCTGTCCGAAAGCAAAAGATTTTGAACCAAATATCGCGTTTTTTAAATTATTCGCGTATAAAAATAAAGGTACGATTCTTGAGAAAGTGGTTAAGCCTTCCAACACTATTTTAGAAACGAACGTTTTGGACTTTATCAGTGGTGAAGACTGGCCGTCATCTAGTGACGATCCTAATCCGCTGGATTATGATTTGGTGGATGGTCAATTTTAGAGAGTATGGCATGCTCGAAACGGTATGATAATTTGGAGTCCCTAAAACAATCCATAAGATTAGCAGTAAAGAATTTTCCCATGGCGGAGTGCGTGTTTCTATTGATAACTGGCCTCAACGTTTAAAGAACTGTTTGTTAAAGCCCATGGAGATCATTTTGAATAAGCTTCATATATTTTTCATATTATTATATTAATGTATAAACTAACACACATTACAGTAATAAATGTTTTATGCAATAGAAAAAAAAGATTTCTCCTTGTAACAATATTTATGGTAAGACTAGGTACTATGTCAAAGTTTTCCCATTTAAGTTAGTTGATTAGCTCAAGCAGTAGATTAAACCTAAGAATTATCTTACCAAATAGATAGCCAGATCTTGACGTTATAGTAGCAGTTTATTTTCAGTATACTTTCCCATATAAGCTTTGAATAATTTTAAGATATATAAGATTAGACCTTTATCTTTACAACCATTTTAGCATAATATGTATCACACCGACATTTGGACATTATACTCCATGTGTTTTTATCACAATTCTGTTAAGAAGTAGAATAGCCATTTATTTTATACCTAAGAGTACTTCTTGGCTCCGAATTATATGAATTGTATTCAACAGCAGTGGAACTACGTTCGTACCCCGGTACTAACGTGGGTACATTAATCATATAAGTACATATATATCTCGAACGCCTTCAATACTGTCAGTCAGGACATCCTACTTGCGATCCTATCCCATCTTTATATCTCACCTGGTGTACTTGAATGGTTCTCAACATATCTTCAGGGGCTGGCGCCCCTGAGTGTATGTGTATATTCCCATGTATATGCAGTTGGTTCGCATCGATGACAAGTTATCGACTTGGCGTGACCTCGATTCTGGTGTTCCTCAAGGTGGCATTTAATCTCCGTTACTATTTTCTCTGCTCATATTTTCTCATTAACTTCATAACTCAGAATCTTCAGTGCCCTTATCATCTTTATGTCGATGACTTACAGCTATATAGACAGACAAAGACACTGTGAATAATCTTCCTCAAGCCATTGCTAAAGTAAATGCTGATCTGGAAACAATTAGAAGCTGGTCTGGTAGATTTGGATTATCTGTTAACCCGACTAAGTGTCAGTCAATCATAGTTGGAAGTCAACGATTGATAAGCTGGCTGAACTCCAGTACTTTACCACCTGTTGTATATGATGGGACACCTATTTCATTCAGTCCTACTGTAAAGGATCTAGGGTTGCTCATTGACTCCAATTTAAATTGGCAAGCTCAGGTTACTAGTGTCAGTCAGAGAGTAACCGGAACACTACGCGCCTTGTATCGCCTAAAGAATTTTCTCAGACAAAAATAATGTTGTGCAGACCTTGATATTTCCCTTAATTGACTATGGTGATGTGTGTTACTATGACCTGAATGCAGATCTACTCAATAAATATGACCGACTTCTAAATAATGATTAAATCTCGTATGGGACGTGCTCTTAGACGGTCGTGTGCACGTAAATAAATATAATTAATTTATTGTTTAGCGCGGCGCAAGCCCACGTTCGTATTTTTTTACCGCCAGGAGTGACACACTTCTGGCGAATGAACTACTGGCGTTCCTGCAACAGTAGCTGGATGTCATGGACGAGGTGTCTGCCATCCAGATAATATGTTCCTCGAACTTCAGCGAGGAGGACATAGCTGCTGTCAAGCTGCTTCTGTACAGATCGCTCAATAAAAGTGATGGTGTCTCGCAGGCGTGACGGGACAAAGAAAAGTCTGCAGGATATTATCACGCTGCTGAAGGAGGCCGATTCTGACGAAGTGCCGACGTTTGTGGCGAAGGACTTGAGGAAGTTACATCCCGTCACTTTCGACCGCGTCGATGTTACAAGCCTTTTGAAGGATATCGTCTTCCTTAAGGCCAGTTCAGTGGATGTAAACAGGAAGTTGGAGGCACCCCAGAACACCGTCATGGTTTTGCGCGAGGAGGTTGACGAGTTGCGCAACTCTGTGACTTTAAGTAGGTCACCGACGCGTAGTAACAATAAATTAATTATATTTATTTACGTGCACACGTCCGTCTAAGAGATCATACATCGGTCGCAAGTTTCGCGTCAGCAGTTTTGTCGCCGCGGAATGTTGTGACTGCTGAGTGCGTTGTACTGCACCTTGCAGCCCCGCCCCCTTACCCGCGGCCCCTCCCCGCATCGCCGCGCGATCTAAACGCTTAGAGGCTAAGCAGGTAACTGCGAGCACACCCATTGCTCCCGCCGCGAAGTCGGTGTCTGAGGTGGCCAGGGACCCGGAGATTAATGTTGAGGATGGTTTTATGACAGTGTATAGGAGGAAGCGCCATCAGAAAACCAACAAGAACTGCTGCGGTACGGCTCCTGTGGAGCCTGGTGCAAACCTGCGTGCTGCAACACCGAACACACCGGTGTACATCTCTCGCCTGCAATACACCACTAAGACGACGGACATCGCAGAGTATGTACACCAGAAGTCTAAGTACATGCCAAGAGTACAGCTGCTGGAATCGCGTCGCAATGTCAACTTCAAGGCATTCGTGGTGCGAGTCCCGACTTGCTTTTTTCCTGTATTCATGAAGGAGGACTTTTGGCCGAAGGGTGTAGTGTTCCGTCGCTTCCGCGGACAAGTGCCACATGAACGCACAATAATAGAGTGCAAGTGAAGCATTACTAACATAGTGAATAAGTTATATAAATACTAACACAAATTGTATGTATTTTAGTCCATAAGGTATTTATCTACGCGTCTATGCCACGCGAAATAAATGATTATTATTATTATTATTTATAATCTTCGTAAATATGACCATATTTCATTTTATAGATCTACTTTAAAATGATTACCTATTTGTCAACGCTGTAGTTTGCGTGCCTTACAGTATTATTTTCTATTCTAACCTCACCAAATGCACCCACTTATTTAACCTGCCGTTTCCAATATCTTCAAATCATGATAAAAATCTTCGTTCTTCGAATAACCTCCTTTTACTTTGTCCCTCCCATACATCTAGTTTTTTACATTCTTCCTTCTTCGTCCAGTCCGTTTTACTATGGAATGCGCTCCCTCATGAAGTTAGGATGTTCATAAACCGTTACACTTCCAAGGTGAAAGTACGTGCTCTTCTCCTTGACAGTTTATCAGATTCATCTCATCAATAATATAATACGTATGTATATATCTATATATTTGTATATACTTTATTTAGATTATATAATATCCTATATAATTTCCTCTTCCCCTCGGACCGTGATTGCGATAAGACGCGACCCATAATAGTTATAAATAAAAAATTAAATTAATTCGTAAAATAAAAAATTAAATTAATTTCCTGGAATTCCGCGCGCACCTGCATCGCTACGTCATCGTGCACGTGCAACTATAACGGTTGCAAAACGTCACAAGCGACAATATTTTATTGACAATTACGTGTTACAAAAGTTATTGTTAAATATTATTAAAAGACATCTTAAAGTAAACAAGTGTCACTAAGGTGAAAGTGTGTAAAGTGACAATATAATATAATCTTCTTTCATTGTTCGCTACAACGCAACATAATTAATTACGATATTTAACCACAATCTGCCCGCCGTTTATGTCATTTTACCCTAGTACTTGCTAATTGAAGAAAATAATGCCGCTTAAAAGAACACCATCAAAGACGCATATGAACGTGAAGTCTGAGAAGACACGCCATCCGAGGACTGTGGCAGCTACGAATTCACCTCCTTGCAACGTCGAATCCCTCGTATCGATGGTTTCCAATCTGAATAGATCTATATCTGACTCGGACCTGTCGCACACTACTCCACTGAATTTTGTTTCACAACGCGAGAAGAAATCTAGAAATCAGAAGGAAGACTCAATCTCCAACCAAATGACTGACTTCAAAGAGGAAATGCGACAACTAATGACATCCAGTTTTGCCTCGCAGGCGAACGAGCTGCAGCAAGTTAATATTGCACTTAAAGAGATACAGCAATCAAATCACAATATTGAAAATACTGTTTCTTTTCTTGCTGCCCAAAATGATGAGTTTAGGCAGAGAATAGTGGACCTAGAAACGCAAGTAAAGAAAGATAGAAACTACATTACTATACTGGAAAATAAAATAGAAGAAATTCAAATAGGACGCCGTAAATCAAGCTTTGAAATTAAAAATGTCCCAAAATTGCCTACTGAAAACAAAGAGGACCTCATCCAGATGGTTATTAGTCTCTCCAAGTCTGTGAACAGCAACATTTCTAAATCGGACATCAATGATATATACCGAGTGAGGCCAAAGTCTGCCACTAATAAAAACTCACCCATTGTAGTGGAAACTAACTCGACATTACTGAAGAATGATGTTTTAAAAGCAGCAAAATCTTTTAATATAAGACATAAAAGTAAGCTATGCGCCAAACACCTTGGCTTTAAGACACAAGAGGACACCCCAATATTCACATCCGAGCACCTCTCTCCAAAGGCCGCGCGCTTGTACTTCTTAGCACGTGATCTAGCTAAATCAAAGAACTTTAAATTCTGCTGGACCGCTTATGGAAAGGTGTACTTACGAGAGAATGAACATTCTTCAATTATTATGATTACTAATGAGAACCAAATACATCACCTCCTGACTGACCATCATCGTGACCCACAAGGAATCTGACTATCTGAACCTCACCCGACTGTTCAAGGTAACCCATCGACATTATATAAAATTCCCTCAACGCATGTTTTTCTTACTCAACTTAAAGATACGTCTTTATTTTGTTCATTATACATATTGTCTGCATTTCTACTATTTCTAAATTGTAAAATACAAACTGTTTACGGTATTTTAAAATATTTGAATACTAAAATAATCAACTCGCACCACAACTCACATACATCTCAATCACAAACAAACACACACGAATTCACACAAATCATTCTACGCCAATTTACCTATAAAACTCTACACTTACAAGCTATCAACAGAATACACATTTACTCCTCAAACCTTAAACATACTCGAACAGATAAATTGAAACTCAAACCTACCTCTACTCCTGTAACAACATATTTATCTTTTATTAACACAAAATGGGAGATACACTTTATAACATGAACGTGATAGATGATGTTGAAATTGCCCACGTAGTTGAATGTGACTGTGCTAATCTCTCATCTTACAAGCTAATTAATAAAGACGATCTAACTATAGTATCCCAAAATATACGTAGCATATATCGCAACTTCGATGATTTTTTAGTGACATTATCTACTCTTTCATTTGACCCCGATATTTTGATCCTAAATGAATGTAGACTTAACTCTAATAAATCTTTACCACAAATTGAAAACTATAACTCCTATTTTACTACTTGTCAGCTGAACCAGAACGACGGGGTAGTTGCATATATTAAAAAATCTCTACAACACAAAGTAAAAGAAATTATTGTTACACATGCTTCCTGTCTTCAGCTGGATTTATTCACTAACACAATACTATGCTTATACCGATCTCCATCTAATGTAAATGCTACTAGTTTCATAGATTCACTTTCATCGCACATTGATACTCTAACAGCTCAAAACAATATAATCATAGTAGGAGACATAAACATTAACATTGCACCCAAAACGAACGAACCAACTCACGAATATAATAACAGAGTTAACTACTTAAGCACTCTTTCCGGTTATGGTATACTGGCTGGACACACTTTACCTACAAGAGAAAGAAACTGTTTGGATCACATTATGATAAAGATTAATAACAATAAATACTCCGCATTTATTGCAATCTTGCAAACCACAGTGACAGACCATTTTACTACACTTTTGTCTCTATCTAAAACCAAATTCGAACGCACCATAAATAAAACAAAAACATATACAAACTATTCAGAGGCTCTTAAGAAACTTCAACAAAAAAACCTCTCTGCATTACTACTCTGTAACGACCCTACCACTGTGACACAGAACCTGATAGCTCAAATTACTGAATGCATAAAAGCCAGCACCACTAATAAAACTATTCCTAAAAGTCAACGCACACTAAAGCCATGGATTACTCCTGGTATTTTACGTTGCATTAGAAATAGGAATAAATTACAAAAGCAACTTAAGAAAGAGAGTCACAATGAGGTTCTAAAAGTGACCTACTTTCGTTATAGAAACTATTGCAACAACCTTATTAAAAAGCTCAAACGAAAATATGAAAGAGAGTTACTGGCTAAGTCAGTGAAAAATAGCAAATTATTGTGGAAGAATATAAAATATATAACTTACTCTAATAAACCACGAGATAATAATAAAGAGCTGATCAACCTTAAAAGTAATCCTTCTGAGTCTGTCAATTTTATAAATAGTTACTTTGCAAACATAGGAAAACATCTTGCCGATCACATACAAACCAACATCAAATTAACTAAAAATACGCTTACTAACAGTAACTTGCCTCAGGCCAACTCCTTTGTTTTACAGGAAACAGATACTAATGAAGTCGAAAGAACCCTTATGAATTTAAAATCTAATAGTGCTCCCGGCTGGGATAACATTCCTATGGCTTTCCTAAAGTTTGCAAAGGATGAACTTGTTCCCGTAATTACGCACCTAGTTAACCTCTGCTTTCAACATGGATTATTCCCAGCTCCCTTAAAAAAGTCTTTTATTACCCCTGTGTACAAGGGTGGTGACAGAGGCGACATCGGTAATTATAGGCCAATTGCTGTACTTCCAGCCATCTCGAAAATATTAGAGAAACTATTAAACTCTAGACTTATAAGTTACCTAAATAGATACCAACTTCTATCACCCTCACAATATGGCTTCAGGCGTGGTAAGTCAACCGAAGACGCAGTTATAGCCCTAACTCAAATTGTCACCGAACAAGTTGATAAGGGTCAAAAATGCATATCGGTATTTTTAGACCTGAAAAAAGCCTTCGATACCGTCTCTGTCCCTATTCTAATCTACAAACTAGAAAAAATTGGTTTAAGATCTATGGCGCTGTCTCTCTTCAGCAGTTACCTTTCTGAAAGGAAGCAAACTGTGAGACTGAATCAGTATACGAGTGAAGATGTTACAGTGTCTTATGGGGTTCCACAGGGAAGTGTGCTGGGCCCTACACTGTTTCTAATATATATAAACGACCTCTGTAATCTAAACATTACTAACTCACATACTTTTTCTTATGCTGATGACACTGCGCTGGTCTTTACTGGTAAAACATGGGCTGCTGTAAAAGAAAATACAGAACATGGCCTGTGTTTAGTTGCAAATTGGTTAAATCATAATCTTCTTACACTGAATACACTAAAAACTAACTTTATCTGCTACAGTATCCAAAACCACACACAACCTAATACCGACTTTAAACTTAAAATACACTCATGTAAAAGATTGACTACTAACACAGACGCTTGTGACTGTCCTGCTATAGATAAAATTGAAAACGCAAAATATTTAGGAATCATGGTTGACCAGAGACTGTCCTGGCATTCCCATATCGATCAAGTCACTGCTAGAATAAGAAAACTTATCTGGATTTTTAAAACCTTAAGACATGTGGTACCAAGGGAGCAGCTCTATGTTCAAAACACCTCAAGGAATATTCTTAAGGAAATCTATACAGCATTGGCGCAGTCCATACTAACCTACTGCTTACCTGTCTGGGGAGGAGCGGGTAAAACAAAAATGTTGGAGCTAGAACGTGCTCAACGTGCCTTGCTAAAAGTAATGCATTTTAAACAAAGAAGATTTTCTACTAGCAGTCTATACTCCATCAGTAAAGTCCTGTCAGTAAGAAAGCTTTATATTCTCTATACTGTTTTGAAAAAACATGTAACCACTAACTTTACCCCAACCACTAGATCAAAAAGAAGAAAATACATAATTGCTCATACTCTAATAAAAACATCATTTGCCAATAGACAATATAACAGTCGTTCTGAGACTTTATACAATAAAATTAATAATAACGTAGATATTTACACTAAAACCTTTCAAGAAAATAAAAAAGCAATAACTAACTTTCTACTACCTTTAAGTTATGAGGAAACGGAGTCTTTATTACAACACACTCTATAACAACACTAACTTATACACGCGCATACACACACATACACACACACAAACACACACACAAACACACACAAACACACACACACACACACACACACACACACACACACACACACACACACACATTACAGTGAGAATGATTATAAACGTTAAGTTACTATACTGAATTATTCTGTAATTAAGTATGTTCGCAGTACTTAAGAATTAAGTTCACGTATTAAGTACAAATTATAATTATTATTTTAAGTAATATTACTTATTATTTTAATGTTTTAGTTTTTATTAGCTATGGAAGAGCGTAGTCACCTGTCACAGGCATTGTTTGCTTACTAGGTGACTTCGATCACTACACAAAAAAATGTAAATCTGTTTAATGAAAATAAAACAAATTATTATTAAATTATTATTATTATTATATTAATATATTTATTGGTATATATATATTATGTAATATATCGTTACTATTATGATATGCTTTAGTATATGTAAGTGTATATTTCATGCTAATGTATGCACCTACTACTTTTTATCTCTGCATCACCCAATGGTTGACTGGTAGATAATGCCTATGGCATTAAGTCCGCCAATGTACTATTTCGTGCATAAAGTTTTAAATAAACATATAAGTATAAACTAGTTGAATATTATGTGGTTCCTATCTTATATTACTTATACACCGGATTCAATTATTCCATTATTAAAAATATATGTTTGCAATAGTCAAAATTAAAACACATTATTTTACATAAAATGTACAAACAATTCTTGAATGCATTTGAATGCATTCTGCAATGAACTACATAAAATATAATAATAAAAATAAAACAATAAAAAGTAAATAAAAATTGAGCATTGCAAAAAGCCTGTTCGAGGAGTAGAGCTTTTATGAGAAGAAGCGGGCAAAAAAACTCATGGCCACTCTTTTCGATCGCCAAATCTTTATTAACAATACAATTTTTTTTTTCTTATATGAACTGCTGCGTGTAGTTCTAGCAATCGTTTATTGCAATCAGATTTTAAAAGTAAAAGTTTGGTGAATCTAAGATACATATTAATAACAAATAAAATAATAGTCACAGCAACTCATATTTGCAATTGACTTAATAATATGATTTGAAATAGCCTGCGAGTGAAACCAACTTAATCCCAAACATTTTTATCTTCTATATAGTCTGTGAGAGACCTACGTTTTAAACATAATTACATTTCACTACTGTTTAATTTAATAAAACTTAGATTTTGAAAGTCACTTGGGTGTTTATTGTAAAAGCGCACACATGGACCTTTAAGTGACTTATAAAATTGTTGATGCCAGGAGGCCGGCTCTTGTAATTTGTTCCTATTTCTTGTATTAATATTAGGTATGTATGTCGCTTTTCTTATATTAATATTGTAATATATTGTAAATAGCGGGTACCACTACTACGGGTATGCAACTATAAGTAACGCACTAAAACTGTAGCAAGCCAGTCGGCCAATATACGTTGTACAGCGAAGTTGTGTACCATTCCTGAACCTTATATCCTGGCAAGAAAGTGCATTTCTCTAATACATCACAGTGGCGACGAGAAACAAGAATATTACGCGTAAAATTCGGCAGCAGTTATTAGTACGTTGTAAAATTACGAAGATTATTATCGAATAAAATATCGATCAGAAAAATTGCCGAGTTCAAAGTTAACTGTGACGATTGGATTATACGTGTAACGATTAGAATAGTACTTTTTAGTAAATAACATTGCAACAGATCTACAACTGCCTACATTTATCACCGTCATGGTATCGGCGAGTTATGTACTTTTGGTTAACTTGTGTCCCGATAGACCCAAAAGCAGTTAATGGGGTGTTTTTAATAACCAGCCATTTTCTTGGTCAAAGACAACATTATATTTCGAAAATTTTAGGTAGATAATTATGTTTTTCCAAAAGTTTATAGAATTTCTATGAAACTGTTTGTTGATGTGATAGAACATATTTTTAGCTATTGATTAAAACAAAAACCACCATGATATGATGATTTTATCCGAAATACGGTAAATTTTTTGCAGTATGTAGAGGTTAATATGAAAAAAAATTTAGGTTGCCTTAAGAAAACTACAACAGACAGACATTTTAACGAAATTTTCGACAATTTTGCGTATATTTTCATAATTTTCCGGGTGGTGAAAGACATTGTGTATAAAATGTTTTTATAAAGTATAATGTCCTTCAGACCGAATTTCGGTCACGGCGCATATAGATCGATTTTTGTTAAAAATCTGGCAAAAAGGAAAATTACAAAAAATAGCATTCTGGGAAAGGATTAGTACCCGCAGGTACGCAGGCAGTTGAAGAACAATAGGACGCCGTTTTGGGAGTCATAACCACACGACACTAGTTACAGTCAGTTGTCATTGCCACATCTTGCTTAACGCACTAACGCACGCGTTCAGTTTAATTCTTAACTCGTGAATTTTAGTAATTTTCAATTTGATTTTAATCTTTACAAAAAGTGAAGTGCTGTTGTTCTATTATGGAAACGTCAGAGCCAGGTCAGTACTTTTGATTACAGCTATTTAATTGTAAATAAATTATGTGGTTTGAAAGGTATAAATTATTTTGTCAGCAGCATGAAGTCTTTGAAGTTCATTCTCGCAAAGTAACATTTATATGTCATTTAGTTAGGATTCCGTTCCTATCCCAACTGTATTTTTTTTACATTTTAATTTAGATTTTCATTTTGTAAAATAATATAAAAATAAAAACTGCCCGAAAGTGCCCGAAATATATTTATACTGCTTCGTTTTTGTATAGGATTTACCAAAACCACGTTATATTTACATGTAATTTCATTAATTTATAATATTTATGCTTCTAGGACCTTCTGGCGTCATCACTATGACTCGAAAAGATATTTACCTCATGGCGCAACGAAGACATGGAAAATATTTTTCGAAAATGTTGGATTCAGTAGAGTCTTAAAGAAAATTTTACTGCCGAATAAAAAGAACATTTCTTAAAGTATTTTCTCGTCTTAAATCTGAAATGAAATCAAAATGGGATGCGGCTAATAGAACAGAAAACAACTTTTTGATAAAAAGTCAGACATGGCTTGAAGGTTTGTCTTAAATAATTCTTCTATAATAGGTATTTTTTTTAAGAATTTTGGTTGACGACTTATTTTTTCCTACTTGCAGGGACCATATGTATCATCCATCACTACCAGTAATTGTTTTTGCTACTAATGCCCGTGGAAACCGTTTCAAAAATTTACTATCCATCATACATGATGAATTTGGATTAAGAGTTCCACATGGACCATGAATCATGTTTTTGATAACAACTTTATGCAAGCCTGGATCCACTCGGTTTTGGTGAGAAGTGAAAATTTTAAAAACAACCAAGAATATGCCACGCACTGAAGAATTAAAAGCGAATGACAGTAATATTATTTTCTTTGATGACACGCAAGATCTTTACTTTGGGCAGGCATATATTAATATCCCATACAGCCTGATCAACTCGAATGCATACCAAAAATAATCCTAAAGTGCTTTTGTTTTGTTTTGTTTGACGTCAAATGTTTGACAGCTGCTAGCTGGGTACAGTTGTTTTAATATACTCGGAGACTTGTATGGGAAAAGAAAAGTGTTGTTTTTACTATTTTCCACGTCAAATTTTTATGTTTTCTCTCCATAAGAACCTTCTTTCTGCCTTAAAGAATATATAAAAACAAAATAGCTGAATTGGTCGAGCCGTTCTCAAGTTTTTAGCAATACATTTGGCTATTCATTTTTATTTATATAGATAATTCAACAATCGCAGGTCTTATAAATAAATCAGATTTGTTGGCAATACACTTACATGACCTCTCAGAATGGCAGTATAATATACACGTTGTCTGTGTCACTGAACACTTCATAGAAAATGGTCACGAAGATCTTCTCAACATACCTAACTATAAATATACTCCAGGAACGTAAAAAGAGGAGGAACCTGTATTCTCGTAAAAAGACATCTACATTTTAAGGAGCTTACAGATTAAGAAAAAATCGATACAAAGAATATTTGAATGTTGTGCTATCGAATTAACGTCTCATAACATTGTAATTATATGTTTTTATAGGGTACCAAAATCAAATAACCTAGATACTTTTTATTCTAGATTCAGCTTAATTCTATCCAAGATTAGTTACAATACGCGCAAAAATATATAATAATAATATATTATTATATAATAATATAATAATTATATGTGGTGATTTTAATATAAATATTCTGGATAAAAAAACTGGTTTGGAATTTTTAAATAATTTATTAAACTTCGATCTCCAATTACAAAATTTTCAGCCAACTAGGCTCAAGAGTAATACATGTATCGATAATTTCGCACATAATTTTTTACGTAAATGTGACCATAAAATTATCGACTTAAACATTTCAGATCACGCGGCTCAAATTTTAAAAGTTGTTGATAGCTCAAATTTTAAAGTTGGCATATTGTGGTACGTGACTATAGTCATAAAACCTAGTTAAACTTAAAAATATTGTATAGGCTTTTAACTTTCTCTGATATATATACATGTACGGATCCTAATATTGCTTATAACAACTTTATCAAAACGTGTCAGCTATTTTATATCTTCTGTTTTCCTTTTATTAATAAAAAAAAAAACATAAGAAGGAATCCTAATTGGTTATCACCTGGTATAAAACGGTGCTGTAAAGATAAGAGACAGCTTTTTTGGAAAACACGGGCAAGCTCTACTAAATATAACCTGACGAAACTTAAAAATTACTCAACTAGACTTAAAAACATAAAATTGACACAAAAAGCAAAAAATAATTGTAGAATATCGACATCAAAAAATAAGGCTAAGGATACATGGAATAAACGAAAATAGGAGTTGTTTTCTACACGAGCACATATGTGAAATTATTAAAAACGGATCTGTAATTACAAACCCTAAAGACAGCAAATTCATTCAATGATCACTTCGTAGATCAAGCAACATTAATTTCAAAGCCGTCATTACTTGTAAGGAAAAAATACCTAAATGTGTGTTCGCAATCTATGTTCTTAGTTCCTACTACACCTAATGAAGTAAATCGTATCGTCCTAGAACTTAAAAATAAAGCAAGCGTTGGCTATGACGGGATCTCAATAAAAGTCATAAAATTAGTTTCTAATATTATATCAAGTCCCCTTAGCCATATAATTAATCAAAGTATCTCTACTGGCGTTTATCCTGACAACCTAAAAATTACTATAATTAAGCCCTTATTTAAAAAAAACGATAAAACAAATATGCAAAACTATAGATCTATTGCCCTATCTTCAGGACCCGAGTAGATAGGGTTTCGGGGGAAGAACTACGGGTCTCCCCCTTTGGACCAGGGTACTGCGGGCTCAGGCAGCCCACTGCGCCTCGAAAGGCGTGTTCTATCGACCGCTGACTAGAGTGCGCGGTGCCTGACATTGGTGTTGGACTCGCAGGGGTATGTGGTTGGCCGCTGAGGACGACATGTTCGTTTGCTCGGCAAGCACGTTGCGTTCGAGCGTCGGACTCAGACGCGGCCAGTGCGAACTAGTCGGTCGCATGAGGCACGGAGTTGCCTTTAGCGAAGTGGCAGTGTGGTTTCACTGCCGCAACGCATCTCGGGAGCTTGCCTGCTCAGCAAGTAAGAGTCATAGCTGGAGTGACTCGGGCCACACCCGGCTTGTAGGCCTATTTGGGTAGGCATACGGATGTATGTCGGGAAGTGAGCGTGCCTTACACAGCTCCGGTACCATACTGGAAATATGGGAGGCGGCTTCTCCGTCGGCTTCAGCGAGGTTATCGTTAGCAACTCCTTGAGTTGCGAGTAGTGAGCGGCTTTATTGCTCCGGTACCTATCTGGAGAATAGGTAGTGTCACTTGGGTATGAGGTAGCTCGCTTACCAGAACCAGATCTCTGAGGTTAGGGTGGAGAATCGAGATTTTGGGACAAGACCTATCTATAACTGGTGCCGGCATGTGCTCTCGGGCACTGGAAGGTACAGCAGCTCCCACTATTATAACCTAATGGTTGGTGTAGGGGAACGCTATATCATAAACTGAACTTGTCGTAGAGAGAGGAGATGACCACACGCTACTCATACTTGCTCTGAGCAAGGCCTCGACACTCCGAGAAGACTTCGACAAATAGATTTCATCTCGCAATTTTGCTCGGACTTCAAGCTTATTCCGGGTGAGGATAACGCAGTCGCCGATGCACTCTCAAGAATATAAAAGATTAGTTTCCCTAGCTATATCAACTACGAGGAATTAGCTGCGGATCAACAACAGACCAAAGAGCTTCCAAAAGAGTTGAAAAGCTTGTATTATTTATATTTTTCTTTTGTAATCTTTACAATTACAACATTAAGATTACAATATTACTATTGTAGGCACATTACAACTATGTCACCAATATCAATACCTACGACCTCATGCTTAGACGTACTTACGACCTCACTGTATAACTCAATTGTGCTGAATTGTCATTCAATATTTTACTTAGTATTAGTTATTTCTGTTTACATGTGTGTACATGTATAAGCTCAAACATACTTAATATTGTGATATAAATACAGATGATTTTAATAAAGAAAGCATTCTGAACACGCAATCGTAGTTTTCACTGTAAAAATATGGTTTAAAAATTTGTAAGGAATATCACTATAAAAATATTTCATATTTGTGCTGTGTGCTATGTATATACATATTATACAGTACACATCTTGTCTATTTATGTATAATATATTTATGTATCGTATACTATACTCACATTTTAGATATCATGTAAAAGCAAGGCACATTAGCAGACCCTGTACTGGCACTGAGAATTTCCGACTAGAAAATTCCAATAACATTTCCCACGACCGCCTTAAAATCCATGGTCATGGATTTGAACGGGATCCGTCGCAATCACAAGCGTCTATTTACTTAAATTTAGGTTTATCATTGTGGCTTTCTAGATATTAAGTAACTTAAGTAAATTGTAAGTAAAGTAAAATGTAGATATCTACATGTAGAGCATAATAGGCTGTTTTACGTGGCCTCTAAAACATAGTGAATAATAATAATAATAAACTGGCAACACTAAGTAACGCCTGTGTATTTTTAGAGACAAATATTTTATTTTCAATTTTAAGTTTATTTTTGATATAACTCCATTAATTTTCAAACCAATTAAAAAGAATAAGACGCTTTGCACAATAAATATAAAAAAATACAAGCATAATAGCAAACATTCATCAGAATTTAGTATTACAAATAAAAATACAACGTCAAAATGAAAATTTTCACCGTCACTGAATTTAATTTTACTAAAACCACAAGATGTTTACAAGAGCCAGATGTAGAGCCGCACCGCTACCACCTCCGGGTTCGTCGCTTAGCTCCGCCTCGCAACCGTCGGTGCCTCGATCAGAATCGCCGGCCGCTGCAGTTGCGTCGAGCACCTGCACGTCGACGGGGAAGAGGCCGGCCACCGACCCGCTTGGGACCCCGAGGCCCACCGACTTCGAATCGGGCCCTCGCTGCCGGTGGTGATGTGCGCCGCATGCGATGTACTCAATCCATTAATGAAAACGTCTTGCGGGCATATTTTGGGGCTACAGAGGGAGAAACTAACCTCACTGCGTATCGCAGCCGCTTGCTTGTTCTGTTTCAGGCCCTTGAACCAAGCGTCAACGTTTCAGCACAGTGATTATCGGATCAAGTGCAGGTTATCCAACGCAGTCGACAGTTGGATGATACCGTGCTTGATAGGCTACGCTCAGAATACTTGCCTACGAGCCATGCCATTCGCATCCAACCCGCAGTTACACATATATCACCTGGTGCGACGCGGACGGGCTATAGTGCCAGCATGGAGGTGGATGATATGACAAATTATGTAAGTATTCAGTACAATGAGGTGGTAAAGGATGCTTTGGAAAGTGCGATTCAGGAATACCGGTACATGCAATTTACGATTCGCCTCGTCTGCCTCGGTTGCCTATGCATAGAAAAAATATAGCATTGGTGAGTGTCCTGGACTCGATATTATCTAGTTATTTAGATAATAGCGAGAATCTCACCGATACTCATTCGATCCTGTACTGTGCTGCTGTGGCGGCAAATCGTATAGCGGGCATCAAGTTACCCACGCATGTCCCTGCTATACGACGGATGGATTGAACGGCGTATTGCTGAGGTAAGGACACTCCTCGGTAAGCTGATCTGCTTCAGGGAAGGGAACACACGGCCCAGAGTAATGCGCTATATGGGCCGGGCTTTTCTGAGGACTGGGGTCAGTCCTCAAGACTACGTGTCTCGGGCCACAGAGCGCATTGACTTCCTGAAACAGAAAGTCTATGCATGGGCAAATTGACTGCGCAGATACAAAAAACGCGTGGACCGGTATGTCATCAACCGCACGTTTCAAAGTGACCAAAGGTGGGTTTATAGAACCTGGGAATGGCCAGATCAATATGTGACCAATGTAGGGCTACCAAATGCTGATGCTACAAATACGTTTTGGAGGAACATCTGGTCGGTACCCATCGGCCATACTGAGGGTGAATGGATGCGAGAGGTCAAGCAAGAAGTGAGCTTATTCCAAAAATGGAAAACATGGTCATTGACAGCCAGGACGTAATTAGTGCGATCCGATCCTTATCAAATTGTAAATCGCCAGCATCGGACGAACTGCACAATTTCTGGCTAAAATGGCTGCGTAGCTCACATGCTTGTTTGGCTGCTCAATTTCAATCTGCCCTAGAATCTGCGTCGTTACCAGATTTTATTACCACTGGAATAACCCATCTACTCCATAAAACAGGTAGTACCAACGAGCCCGGCAATTAAAGACCGATAACATGTTTGCCATCGATCTATAAGCTTCTTACCTCTATTTTGAGAGCCAAGGTTCTCAGAATGGATGTAATAGGGGGGCTCGTGGCACTAAGGAGCTCCTCCTCATTGATATGGCCATTAGCCAACAGTTTCGCCGTAACCGAAGGGATCTGGCAGCATGTTGGATAGATTATAAGAAAGCGTATGATTCGGTGCCACATACATGGCTTTTGAGGGTGTTAGAGTTGTATAAAGTAAATGCAACTCTGCGCACCTTTTTTAAGTCATGCATGGGGCAATGGAGAACGGTTCCTAGCTATCCAGGATGTCGACAGATCCCTGGGAATGGCGAACCGATAAAAATTGAGCGGGGTATATTTCAGGACGACAGCCTGAAACCTCTTTGGTTCTGCTTAGCATTGAATCCTCTTAGTACATTACTAGAGGGTTCACGGCTAGGTTACAGGTTACATAGAGGTGGTGGAGTAATATCCCACTTGCTGTATATGGATGACTTAAATTGTTTGCCCACTCTGATTTACAGCTGATGGATTCACTTAAAGTAAATGAAACTTTTAGTAAGTCTACCAGCATGGATTTTGGTGTGGACAAATGTGCTGTCATCCATGTAAAGCAAGGAAGGATAGTGGAATCCGAAGGAACACAACTCTCGGATTCTATTAACCTACGATCACTTCTTGTAATCGATACTAACAAGTACTTGGGTATGTCACAAGCGTTAAGTATCAATGTAGCTGACATGAAGCAATCGTTGCAAGAGCGTTTCTTTGGTCGCCTGAAAAAACTTTTAAATAGTCTTTTATCAGGTGGCAACAAGGTGCGCGCTTGTAACGGTTGGGTCATGCCGGTTCTCATGTACTCCTTTGGCATACTTAAGTGGACTCAGACTGAACTGGATGCCCTGGACCGGCGGGTCCGTACACTCTTGACGGCATACCGTATGCATCACCCACGTTCGTCTGTGATGAGATTGTATATCCCGCGGAAATGTGGAAGCCGAGGCTTTCTGAATGCCAAGGCCCTTCATAACCGCGAGGTGTGCAACCTCAGAGAATACTTTCTCCAGGCAGACGTGGCTATGCATCGGGATATAGTTGCTGTGGACACCGGACTCACCCCGCTCAATTTGGCTAAATAGAATTGGCGCAAGCCTGTAGTACTTAGCACTAACGATCGCAGGGATATATGGCAGAGCAAAAGGAGCTTCACGGTACGTTCTACAAGGCTCTAAATGGAGCCAATGTAAACCTGTTAGCCTCCGTGAACTGGCTACGTTTCGGTGACCTCTTTGGGGAAACTGAAGGTTTTGTCTGTGCTATTGCGGACGAAGTTATAAGGACGAATAACTACCGGAGATATATCTTGAGGGATGGTACGGTTGACATTTGTCGGGCGTGCCACCTACCTGGTGAGTCCCTCAGGCATATAGTTTCCGATTGTTCTCGTCTTGCTAACGGCGAGTACTTGCACAGACATAACCAAGTAGCCAGGATTATTCACCAGCAACTTGCTCTGAAATACAAACTTGTAAATGTTGAAGTGCTGTGTCTGCTGAAGTGGTCATGTCACGTTGTACTGGGATCGAACTATCATCACAGACAGGACTGTTGTGGCCAACAAACCTGACATTGTGGTGATAGATCGATCAGAGCGCCGCACAATGATTATCGATGTCACCATTCCGCATGACGGCAATCTCGCGAAAGCTGAAAAAGATAAACAAATTAAATATCTCGATTTAGCTCGCGAGGTTGTTGACATGTGGAATGTGAATTCGGCAATCATTGTGCCAATAGTCACATGTGTCAATGGTCTAATAGTCAAGAGCCTCGATCACCATCTAAAGAGGCTCGCGTTTGATGCAGAAGGCAGTGCTATTAGATACGGCACGCATGAAATACTAACCACCGGCAGCTTGGACCCTGTTCCCGATGCCGGTGGGGTACCATATATTTTATATTTTAAATGTATTTTTATATATGTATATCTAAAAATGAAAATATTTGAATAAAGAGTATAATAATAATAATTTATTTTCATCATTTGATTTTAACAATTTTTCTTTTAATCTAATACATCATTTTATAAAGCGTTTTATATATGAAAAGAGAATTCTATGGCGACCGTACTAATCTTAGTGAGTAAGACTTCTCTGCTTATCCTTCATAGGTACACAGGCGTGCGTCTGTGTATGCATATAAGTAAAAAACTTAAATGTCTAACATTGCAATATAATGCAATACGTCGTTCTATTCCAGTTTAATCCAATAGGAAACACATCAACCAGTACCGATTGAAACGGGTGATAAGGGTGAGGTGTATGTCGTACTAGGTAGATGGGAGTTAGCATCGTATCTCTGACGTCATTAACTTGAGCCCGCGCCATAAAGTTCGATGTAGCTATTTTCTGACTCATCGCCCACAAGATTTATGGTCTAATATCGTTCAACGGTAATATTGTAAACAGCCAGGAAATGCGATTGTAATGATGAGGCATAATTTTACAACGAAATTCGTACATACACACACGCACACAAACACATGTGTGTAAATATACATACACATGTATACCTCGTAGCAGTAGGTTAAGACTATGTTTTTCGGTCTCATATAATGCGAAGTGATCCAATTAAGGTATATCGGACACCCTTCCAAACGCTGATGACCATACGTTTTGAGGTGTGTCGACAAAAGACAAAACTATTGCCTTGGCTAACTTGTCTTTTATGTATAGCGGTGAAAGCCAAATATATCATTACAATCTCTCCACTTCCTTTCCATTGCGAGACAATGTGATTTGGGTCTTGGCGAACAGTTATATACCTTTAATTTTAATTAATTTAGTTTATTTGTAGATTTATTATTTTATTTGAAGCAGACAAAATTCTTGAAAGAATATATTTTAATAAAACTTCAGAAATGAAACCACTCAAGATTTTTATGACACAAAAGCGACATTCATTGGCCTTTATTTCTTTAGTTTACAATACAATAAAAGGTTTATAAAGTGCTTGCTTGTGGCGAGACGAAGTAGGATCATAGTCGATTGCAGCAAAAGGTCACAGAGAGCGGAATCAAAACGTTTCAAAAGAACGGAAAGTGCGGCGAGCTATGTAAAGCGCAGGAAATGGAGCGCTGAATTCGAAGCCCCGGCAAACATAAGATCGGATTTCTTTATTCTCAATACAAAACGTGTCTGATATTGTTTAAGGATGTATAAACGCTTTTATATATAGTCCAGTGGCGTGAGCGTAAAAGCGAACGCGACTGCTTACCGATTGATACCCGGTTCGATTGTTTAATGTATTTAGGGATTCCAGATTCTAAATTTGCTTAGCTTTAGAAAAAAAAATATTTATTTATTAATGTAGTATTAACATCCTGTAGAAAATTCTATGGATTTCGATTGATTTATATAATCGTACGTAAGCTACTGAGCTTACGTACGATTATACTTTTTAGGTATTAATTTTGAGTAACTCAGATATAAATCAATCGAAATCCATAGAATTTTCTACAGGATGTTAATACTACATTAATAAATAAATATTTTTTTATGTAGGTTAATAAGTATAGAAACTTGTAGAGAAAGGTATTTTCATGTGTCAGTATTAAAATCGGGAAGATCTTATTATACAGAATCACAAACATATATCTAAAATTACGTTATATAAAGTTATTTTTTGAGGTTATAGATAACGACGTGATCAGTCATTCCAGGGAGACAATCATCTACTGCCATAATGAAATAACGAAAGTGATGGATGAACAGCTTCCGTTTACCTAAAATACACGAAGAATATATATAGAATATATATTTTAAACTTAAAGCATAAAACAATACATCGGCGGACTTAATGCCAAGGGCATTCTCTACCAGTCAACCGTAGGATGATGCAGAGATAAAATTAAGTAGGTTAAGTAGGTACATACAGTAGCATGGGACATACTTGTACATAATATATACATACCAATAAACATATTATTTAATTAATCTAAATAAAATATACTTAAATATGTAATTGTGTATTCATATAGATATAGATACATACATACATACGTATTATATTAATGATGAGAAGAATCTGATAAACTGTCGAGGAGGTGAGTACGTACCTTGAAAGTGTAACGGTTTGTGGACATCCTGACTTCATGAGCGAGCGCATTCCACAGTATAACAGACTGGACGAAGCAAGAAGAATGAAGGAAACCAGAAGTATGAGAGGGACAAAGTAAGAGAAGATTATTGGAAGCATGAAGATTTCTGTCATGATTAGAATATAGGTATTGGAAATGGCAGGTTAAATAAGTGGTAATTTGGTGAGGTTAGAACATAAAATAATACTTGGAAGGGCACGCAAACTACGGCGTTGACGAATGGGTAACCATTTTAAAGTGGATCTATGAGATGAAAATATGGTCATATTTACGAAGATTATAGATGAATCGTATGCAGTTATTTAGAAATTGGTCATATTTATTGAGTAGATCTGCATTCAGGTCATAGTAACACACATAACCGTAGTCAATTAAGGGCAAGGTCAAAGTCTGCACAAGCATTATTTTTGTCTTAGATGGGAGAAAATTCTTTAGGCGATACAAGGCGCGTCGCGTTCCAATTACTCTCTGACTGACACTAGTAATGTCTAATAGATAAATAGTCAATAAGCAAACCTAGATCTTTTATAGTAGGACTGAACGGTATAGCTGTCCGATCATACACAATAGGAGGTAAAGTACTGGGTCAAACCTGCTTATCAATCGTTGACTTCCAACTATGATTGACTGTCACTTAGTCGGGTTAACAGACGATCCAAATCTGCCTGACCAGCTTCTAATTGCTTCAAGATCAGCATTTACTTTAGAAATTACTTCAGGAAGATTATCCGCAGTGTCTTGAGCTTATAGCTGCAAGTCATCGGCATTGAGAATTTGCACACATACACCTACACCCGAAAAATAAAAGAAACATGATATATGTTTGTTTTATTTTACGGGTTATATTATTGTTTACCTAAATATTTGATAATAGTAGTTTAATAAAAGGTTTATTTATACTAACCTACCTTGTTGAAATATTCGTCAAAATCTCTCGATTAACTCGAATTCTTTTAACACAAAATTCCCAATGGCAACAAAAAGGGAAAGATAAATATTATGAAGAGATGCCGTCGAGTTCCAGTAACTTGAAATTGATAAAGGCGGTCTACGTGGGTGTTCGTTTAATAGAAGTATTTTTATCGGTCCGATCAGCTTCCTATATTTATTGGAAAAAAGGCACATATCCGCACGTCCAATCCATTTATCAGAGGTGAAACTCACCGACTGTTCAAAGCGACGCGACTAGAGTGGAATGCACATAACATGAGCACTCACCACATGTGCCATGCGTTTGTCTTCGTACTTCAAATATCATAGTAATAATTTTTCTGGAGACAATCCTGCCTATATTTCAATATCGTATGTTACCAGCCACTTGCCAAAAAATCATAGTAAACTTAATTATATATAAGCGGTGCAAATTTATGAAATTACCTAAGCGACTTTCTAAACATTTTATTTTAAGACACGGAACTCGCGGCGCTGAAGTTTGCCTCTTGTTTGACCGGATTTTCCAGGTTTATTTGACGTATAATTTTGTTCATATATGTATTTATGCAGGTTATAATATCTTTTATTTTTCGCATTTATTTACATAATATCAGCCCCGTATTAAAATGTCCCACTACTGGTCACGGGCCTCTTCTCAGTATGAGAATGCTCAAGCCATAGTCCACTATGCTGGCCCACATGGCGGGTTGGCACATATCTTCGAGAACATTATGGAGAACTCTCAGACATGCAGGTTTCCTCACAATGTTTTCATGTTTTCATGTTTCTATTTAATACGCACATAACTTCAAAAAGTCAGAGGTGTGCGCCTTGGGATCGAATTCGAGACCTCTGACATCTCCAACGGTCTCCCACTGTCTTCCACACACTTATATAATTAGTTTTAATATATAAATAATAGCTTTTTCCCATGGCTTCGCTCGCTCGGTTGTTACCGAGCGATACCATACTGTTGTATGCTTTTGCTTGATGCAAGTTACTCTATGTCTTTGCTTGTACCCCTGACAATGTGTATGCGAATTTTATTATGATCATAATAAAATTCGCATACAAGTTAAGTAATATTACTTACAACTTAAAAATATTACAAAAATCATCATTCTAATACTTGATTTGTGAATTCTTGAAGAACTATTCACCCGAATGTAACACATTTTCGTACTAAATTTCGTTGAAGGTTCTCTCTGTACATTTTTAAAATGAAAATATTAGCAACGATTCATCAAACGCACACAGAATATGGTACCAGGGAAAAATGGGAATTGGCGGGAAATAAGGTCTGCAGTGCAATGAAACAAATTGATAAATAAAGGTATCTCTAAAATACAAAAGTTAAAAATATTGCTTTTATAATGGACTCATTTGAACAACTGTTGTTTCGCCTACATTACATCGACTTCCCCGAGGAATAAACCGGTAATCGCAAAAAACAAATTTTACAGTTAAAATGTTTTAGTGTTTTCCGGGTATATCTTTTCGACAAAAGATAATTATGACAACATTATTATATGACAGGAAAGCTAATTTTTACCCGGACAGTTAGTTAGTTTGAGTGTTACTATTAAATATACACATAATTAGTTATTCATCGAAATTCATATTACCGGAAATGGTTTCACACAATTTTTAGGGTTTTAATATCTTACGATCCTGACTTATCATTAGTATTCCAGAAATGATTACGTACTGAATTATTCCTGTAAATTTCTTTAAAAATCATAGACATAATATTGCTTTACGGGATTATTAAACGTATTTTTTCATTACAGAGTCCGACGACTTATTATGGTAAAATTTTAAATAACCATAAAAGAGTAAAGTAGTGTAACATGTTTTTATAGGGCATTTTTGGTAGTCATATAAATTATCGTAATCATTGAAAACCGATTTTCGAGGTTGTCGCTCACGTCGTTTTATTATAAATTAATTTAAAGTATTTCATTCGGAATATGCCTCATCAAAATCAAATTTAAAGACCTTTTTGACACCGACTCATTGCACTAATTGTACATTATATTATCCTAATAATTTTGTTATGACAGAAGAATAAGCAGTTTTTTTTTTATATTTTCTTTTATGTATAATTTAGTGCATTTTGTGTTATATAATATTCTGTTTCGAAGTCGGTGTGCTTTACTTTAAAATTTTTGTATTTTCTCGATTTTAATGAATTTGAAGTTCGATAACTGATTTTATTTGTCTGAATATGAGTAGACCTACTAAACGCGCTTCTCTTATGACACAGCGCCGTTTAAATGAGACAAACGAAGAAAGAGAGAAACGCCTATCTCAAAATAGGAAATCCACCTCCAGGGCCATTTCAAAAGGGACTTGTGAATAGCGCAAATGTAGGCTTTCGAAAATGCGAGCTTACATGAACAAGGAAATAATTCCTGCCCATAGTGCATTTCATCGTAATTCCAAATGCGGCTAGCATGCTATGTTTTATGCTGAAGTTCCGGTGCGTAATGGCTTCAGCATTATATCCAAAGTTGTTTTGTTGAGTGCTGAGTTTTACAGTTGCACATGACCCATATACTATACAATGCTATCAAAAATCAATTTAGAATTGTGTAAACTAAAGATATGACTATACATGTGATTGTACTGTCATTTATTAAAGAATTCCATTGTATATCACTAAAGATTTTCATCAGAATATCACCAAATTATCAACATCATCTCGAAATACTATGATGCGCTTCGAAACCATCTTATATAGTTGTTTTTTTTTTGGTCATTTTACATCTACAAGTAATAAAATGAGAATATCATCAATGTAGTCGAAGTCAACCAAATACATACGTATTATTAAGGGTAACTAAAAAAGCTACTGGTCAGATCTTGATCAAAGGAATATGCCCATTTCTGGGCCCACGTGTTCTAGACAAAATTTTACTGTAATAATAGCGTCATTTCATCACAACAAAATCACAAAAAATAAATTGAATTTACAATGGCTAATTGGATAAAAATATTTTATGTTGATTAATTAGGACTTAATTTGTAGCAAAAGTCATGTGCTACAATCAATATTTTTACTGTAAAGTGTTTGTTATTTTATCAATACACAAAATCACCTTCTCCTTAGCCTTTATTATTCCCATGTCACTTGGGCTTTTTCTAGTCTAACCAGATTTGACTGGATATCAGTTTTTATACGAAGGCTAACGATACCCTAAGGCTAGACCAGTGTCAGGATATTATAGAGCACTGACTTCCCAATAACGACTGCCATAGATGTTCATGGCAGCCGGGACCGACGGCTTAACGTGCTCACCGAGGCACGGAGCAGGCGATAATTGTCAATCAATACGCACATAATTTCGAAAAGTCATATATCTTCCGAAAGTCAGAGGTGCGCGACGTGGGTTCGAACCCGAGACCCTCTGCATTGCAGTCTGTTGGTCTCCCCACTGAGCTGCTGCAATACCCAAAATCACAAAGAACTATATTTAATTTACGATAAAAAAATAATATTTTATGATATTTAATGACACTGCATTCATTATATCTAGCTAATAAGACACGGTGTCAGATTTTTAAACTTCTAACTTTATGTTTGACAATGACGTTTAACGTCAAAAAACCAAAAGTACGTTCTTTCGAGTTTCGGTTGAGCTTGCGCTGGTGATTTGTTCTGTTGTATTATTCGCCTTTTCTGTGATTTTACCTTTGGCAAACAATAAACAAACAAACAAAAATAAACAATTATATTGACAAAGTATGATTTTGTTCTTGTGCACGCATATCGGTATTCTGTTTTAGGTTGATCTAAGTATGAAAATATTTGTATTCCTGGTTAACATTAATTTAACAAACTAAATAAAAATAGAAAATGTAATGTGTTATCATTTTAGACAACCTATTACCTGCACATAATCAATGTTGTAACGAGGGTGGTGCCCCTGGCACAGGGCGCAAAAATAAACAGCCCTCTGTTTCACAAGCATTCGATTGAACCGCGTTCGATACGCGTAATATTATCGAAACAAAATGCTATTGATATTGACGACAATGGGACTGAACTGATCCATCCCTGTTCTATCCCAATATTATAATAAAAGTTTTCTAAAAGGCTGTTCCACCAATGTTTTACTTATCGAATGAAGTCCCTGTTCTGTCAACTTATAAGTACCTAAATCCAACAAAATATGAGGTAAGTATTGGTGCTATTTGATCCCTGTTTAATTTTTCATTACAAATCAGTACGTGGGGGAATGCAATGACGCATACCCCTCCGCGGGGGTGGGTGGAGGGGTTACGTCGGACTCGCCGGGGTAAAAGAAAAGATGGAATAAGAATAATGTACCGCCCGGAATACCGACTAAACCTACCACGGTGTTCCTCGACAAAACCGCTATCGACGGAGCCGCGCGAATCACTTGCGCATGCGGTCGCGACCCTGTCGAGGTATCGGCCCGCCATATGTAACGGCAGGCCACTACACAACAAGACCTACCCAATAGGCACTACGTAATTTAAAGCCCTACTGTCCCCTTCTAGGGAGGAGACGGACACGACACAGAAGCGCGCGTGGGAATACGCACGCCGCCTCTCGGACCTGGTGCTGAGCGGATAGCGGGCAGGCCCACAAAGCCCACCACCCCAGGGCCAAACCTCAGGGTGGCTGGAGGTCGTCTCACGCCCTCCGGCGCCCGGCTCTGCGGTTGGGGAGTGGGTTTAAACGCTCCCTCTCCTGCTCCGCCGCCTCCTTGATGGAAATCACTTCCTCACAGAAGGAGGCGACGGCATTCTACGACCTCTTACTCCGGACCATAGACTGAACTACGGCCGAGATCGAGAGAACAACCAATCCGACTGCCGCGATCAACTCACGGTGCTGCAATGCGCAGGTGGGGCAATCCGCCAAAGTGTGCAGCGCCGTGTCCACAACAACGTCGCGGTAGTCGCATCCATTTCCTAACCTAACCTAGATACACATTCGAATAAAAATATCTTATTATTGCAATTGCCAATTTTAATGAAATAAAGCAGAAGTATAAGTTATGTGTTTATCTAACAAATGCCATTAATTTTATGAATATAACAAGTGGGCCCAAAGATGTAGGAAAAATGGGGGATCTCCTTTAAATGAGATCAAACTTTCCAATAAAAAAAGAATCATCAAACTTCGACATAATTTTGCTGTGGAAACCACTCAGTGCACAAACGATACATTTTTGATATGTTGGGGTCCTGTGACAAATATTCTCGATTTGAGGCTTTTTCGTCTAAAACGAGACTCTTTTCTGTAATGGAGCTCATTTTTAGAGGTCTAGGTAAGCACAATAGTGCTTATCTCTTAAGAATGTAATAAATTAGTCCAATTAAAAAAAAATATTGCTGTATATACCAAGTGTTCATTAATTGTTACAGTGTTTATTGTTATTTCATTGTTTGTTTTTAAAATAATCTTACAATCAAGATTTTGTCTTACAAACTTACAAACAAGAAGATCTTTTTTTGCTAGATCACTGGTCTTCATTAACTTTACGTTATCTGGTATATTATTTTTCATTGTAACAGTGCATTATCGAAAATGTCTACCTAAAACGTCACGATAATAAACCTGTAATCACGTTAACCAGAAATTGTACTATCATATTTTGCAGTAATATTACTCTACAAAAAATAGCAACAGAATTTTATTATTTATATATAATTTATCACGTTACTTTTCTAGTAAATAAAAATTGGAAAATTTCTAAAGTACAAAATTGTTGTTAGGAAAATCGTTGGAAATTAGAGCAGGAAAAATCTGAAAAAAATTGCATAGGTGTAACCCGACCCATAGATACCGTAAATATTATAAGTATTTATAACAGTAAAAATTCCTTAGGTTTTAGTTTTTTTCTTATAGCATTAGTTTCAGATCCTTCTATTTGTTAGTTAGTAGTAGTTATTTCTATTGATACAGCATATACATAGATGCTATAGCATCTATGTATATGCTGTATCAATTAAAATCAATTTAAAATTATGTTATAAAAAATTCATAGTAAATTTTAACCTGCAGCAAAAATATATAGAAAATAGAAATGCAATGACGTTTTATGTCGAGGCCATAACTATTCTATGTTTCATCAGAATATACTCTGTAGTTAAAAACATATTTCTTTGCAGCAAATAATGTCTACTTATATAAAAGACGTTTATTATCATGGCCGCAAATATAGTCTACTTGCAGCCATACTAATTACACGTCGTTTTAATGATAAAAAAGTATTTTAAATATGAATAATTTTAGTAAGAAATACAGTAATATTTTTAATAAGAAATACTTCTTACTAAAAATATTGCTTAGAATAAAATTGTAAAGACGTTTCATATTTGAGTCGTCTATTTGTATAACAATCACGTTCAATCTTGAGAGCAGCGATAGCTCAGTGGGGAGACCAACAAACTGCAATGCAAAGGCTCTCAGTTTCGAACCCACATCGCGCACATCTGACTTTCGAAGTTTTATGACTTTTCGAAATTATATGCGTGTTGATTGACAATTATCGCCTGCTCCGTGCCTCGAAGACCACGTTAAGCCGTCGGTCCCGGTTGTTATGAACATCTATGGCAGTCATTATTGGAAAGTCAGTGCCCTATAATATTATAGGGCACTGACTCTCCTGACACTGGTCTAGCCTTAGGGTATCGTTAGCCTTCGGGTTGCGGAGGTCAAGTGGCAGCCGCTCCGTGTAAAAACTGATATCCAGTCAAATCCGGTTAGACTAGAAAAGCGGCCCTATGTGACTTGGGAATAATAAAGGCTAGGGAGAAGAAGAATCACGATCAATCGTAATACCAACTGTGCATTTCGATACAACTCTGCAAATTTAATAAAATATTCATATTCGATTCCTTTTTAATTAAATTTTTGCTGCGCTTATGCTAAGTTTCTCATTAATTCAGCAGCATTTGCTCATTGAAAAACATTAATATGTGCCGACATTCAATAAAAGATTATTTACATATTAAGTAAAGTTTTAACTGAATGGATGTAACATTTTTGCTGGATAAAAACATCCTTAATTAAAACACGTATTTGTGTAACAAAGATCTTCATTATTCAGGACACAGAATCTACAAGGCAGCTATTTTCTTTGTAATGGTAATCACTATATTATTAAAATTTCTACAACTCGTCAAGTATCGTAATCTTTCAAAGTTCCTCTTGTATATAATAATATCAGTCCTGTATTAACTGTCCCACTGCTGGGCACGGGCCTCTTCTCAGAGCGAGAAGGGTCCTCTTTAGAATTACAGTCTTTAAATATGTAACTTTATTCAACATGGAAGGTTAAATTCTATATGTTTAATGAGTATTCTTCATACTATAAATTTTTAACATTACTGAACTTTTTCATAGAACAACCGTAAAAAAGCTTACCCAAAAATAAAAAGCTGACACGTTTACATTTTTTAAACTGTCTTTTAAAGATTTTACCTTAATTTGTTGAATAGAAAATATGTTTAATGGTTACCAATATCGACTAGTTAGATTGCCGATACTGTTTTTTATAATTAATATACCACAAACAGATTAATAGAAAGGCCGATTCCAAAAGTTTACCTGCAACATTATGTTTTACGCGCTCTTTCTTTTTATTATTGCTACCAAAAAATAAGACACCGTCATTAATCTTGCCAATGATTCTGAATTAATTTTCACATCACCTTTCGAACGAAATATAATAAGAAAATATTTCATACGATGTAAAAAATATGCCGTCCTTAGAATGGATTAACAGAAGATTGAAAAGGCTTTTTAGGGAATATCGGAGTAATCCCGAGAGAGATGGCATAGCGGTTAGTGGGTATCTAGTGTGTCTCATTTATCAGACATGTGTAATATATATTATGTATATCGGCTACCAGTGACAAGTGGCTGGACTGACTTTACATCGCGTCTACATTTTTTTTATCTTATTGGAAAAAACCACCGTAGTAGTTTGTGAAGCGGCCTAATATTTGTGCAGTCAGCAACATAAGTAGCTAGACATTTGACATGTGTAAATTTATTTTAATGAATATTCCTAATTATTATTCTGTATTATTCTTATCTTATATTCTTATTATTCTGTGAAAGATTAAGAAGGATCTTTATTGTGTGTGACAGAAGAATGTTTATTGATTTGCTAAACTATACCTCAGTATATCCATTAATAGGTAATTTAAGTTGTATCAAACTCAATTCACAAGTAATATTTAGATACTAAGGCAACAATATATTGCTCAACCCCAGATAAAAACGAAAACTTCTCAATCACTCTTAACAGTAAATGTAAACTTATTTCACAAGACTTTAAAGGCAATGTCTTTGAATAGTTTTATACTGAAGTTTACTCAGTAAATTGATATCTAAAACCTAGACTAAGCAATACCAGTCTTAATCTAGTTTGTCATATACATACATATACATTGTTGCTAGTTCCTAATGCGCAGTCATATTACAGAAACCATCCGCCGTTAAAACGTGTCAATTTTATCTTCTCATCCAATCTGTCGACTTTCAAATATTTCTTAAAAAGTTTGGGGCTCGCAATAAATTGCGGTTGTGTTCAAGAAAGCCATTAGTACACGCCAAACTGTCGCCTTACTTTCTCGACACCTAAGACTTTATACCAGATGCTTTAACTGACTATAAGCATAAGCGAATGACAGTAATAAAAAAGTATTTGTCCATATCTTGACTGTCAATCTTGATTCGTGGCGTAAGTTCGTGCATCGCATACTTGCTTCTTGTTAATAAATTATCAGTTGTATTCATAGAGTTAGGCTAGGCACTGTAAATATCTAAAGAAAAACCAAATCGTTATGAATTCACTACCTACACAAGCCTATGTTCCAATAACAATATCTCTTAAACCAATTGTAATAGAATCGAGTTTTTGGTGTTATTATTTAAGTAAACTTACCATCTATGAGACATGTGCATAAAAAGAGGTAGTTCTCAGGGATGTTTTTTGTAATAACCTTGAAAAACTAAAAAAACAATGTTAATTTTGACGTAAAGTTGATCTTTTAGCATTTATTTTAATATGATACAGCCATTATTAAAATTATTTGAGTTATTTATCTCATTGCTAATACTTTTACGATATGGGAAGTTTTTGTTTTACGATAATCGGACATTAAATTCCAAAGTTAAATAACCTTTAGTATGGACGCTACGAAAAAGTCAACCAAAATACAAAAATTCAGAGGCCGTTGTGTTTAGACCCCACCTGTAGAATGATTTTATTTATAAAATAGAGCAAACTATCACCCCCTAAAGTTTGTACAGTCCAAACCCAGACATATTGTATATTAATTATTATCCTTTAATGTTTAAGCGTTACAAAAGACCATAAAAACTTTTGTTGCATAAATATTTCGACAGCACTATACTTCAGAAAATATTGAAGAATTGTACAAGATTTTTGAAGTCCATAAATGTTTGTATTATTACTGAGAGATGGTACCATTTCAATTTAAGGTCTTCAGAGACCTTCTAAAAGGTTAAACATCAACTAAAAACAAAATATAACGTTCTTGACAATAAAAAACAGGCATTCCGTTATTTCGCTCAATTCAGCCTACACACATTTATCAGATTGCTGTGTATCTATCTCGTAATAAATAGATTCTGTAAGCTTGACAAACGTAATAACATAAATTGAGCTGAAAACACGAGTGAGCGGTAAATTATACATTATACGGTGGTTTCCTTTGCCCTCTACTAAATTGCTGTCAAAATGAAGAAGTTGGTGAATTAAGAAAATAAAATAAACATGTGCGGCTTTGTTCGTTTACGTCTTGGCTTTGAATAAAGCTGGAGTTTTCTAATTAAAATGCAAGTTCTTTATTAACTTTTGTTACATAATCATTATCCCTAAAGATCATCGTCACGTTATATACGTTAACAGGATGGGTAACAAATGTTTGGACTGCTATTCATGGAGTCTTGTAACTTCACTCCCTTTCTCTCCTCAAAACAAAACAAGACTAAATATATACCCTATTAAATAATATCATTTACCAATGACAAGTTGAATCTAATTTAATTCGGCTAAATGAAAATTACTGTATTCTACAGCTTCATCAAATTAATTTCGTAAAGACATGCTATGATTGCATTCTTTATTACGTCAACTACAATGGTCATCGAAATGAAGATGTACTGATTCTTGCGAACCTCTCTAACTTATATAAATGTATACTCTTTATTATATAATTTATTTTCAAAAAAAACAACTCCCGCCCTATTTCGACAAATATTGAAATATCAGACACATAAAACACCCAGACTCGGAACAAGCATTTGTGAATTACACAAAGTTTTGTCCCGTGCGGGATTTGAACCCACAACACTCGATGCGGTGAAAGTGGCGACGCGACTATTTAAACCACTACGCCATCCGTCAAACTCTTATAATATGTAGCAATGGACTTTAGTCGGTAATGTACCCTTTGGTTATTTTCGATCGCAAGCCAATGGCAAAGCCACTTCCTGTAGAAAAATAAATTAAGTAATGTAGGAAGAAATTCCCCCACTTTTTTACCAACTTAACTTTCCAAATACTTTCATACTAATTAATACACTTAAAAGGGAACACTAACAGAGTGCAGTCTGTCGAGTTGCACCAACATTACTTCAACGTCATTATGCCGCATGGATTACAATCTCATTAAACGGATGCACGGTGTAAACGTTCCGACTGTGCAGCATTTATTTTTCCAACAAAACGAGTGTTCTCGTAAAATATAATATAGATAGTTACCTCGTGGATGTCAATATTGCAGAGTCCCTTTGAAACGGGAGGACTCACGCCGCCGGCCATTATTCTAGTACAGACAGACGCGTGTAGCTATCGCACAATTCCGCACAAATAACACACGGGAATTTTCATGTGTGACGAAATTGGTTTGTGCAATAATGGTTACGTTGTCATTTCCTTTTTATTACTGTTTAACTGTAACTTCGCTTCTTTAAACAATGTATCCTATATCGTTCCTCATGATTGAAGGTATGAATGTTGGTTGGTTGGTTGGTATGTATTCCAAACTACAGTGGCTAATCTCATATACCGAGCACTATTCAAAAGGCACGTAATAATAAATGTTCAAAATAGAATTCCGATCTAGTCTCCGTGTCAAATATCACTAATGGTATAGGCACTCCTAAATCAAAAATACCTAAATTGCCTTTAAGCTATGATGTTTATTAGATAGACTAGATCGAAGCTATATTTTGAACATATTTGATCATGAGAATTAGACTTCAGACTTGTGCTATGTTTAATTCCTCAACAGAAATATCCAACAACACTATGTCCAACTCGGGACATCATTCCCGATTCGTTACGACCTGCCGCTATTTTTGAAAAGTTATACCACAAACCAATAGACCAATAAGCTATTCTTAAGTAATAAAATGTTGAGTAAACTTTAGAAATATCTATAATAATTCAATTAGTACAACACAATATTAAATCGACTCATAAAAAAATTTTGTTACTAGGTATCAAGCACATCGACATTAACAAAAACAAATTCAATTTCCAAAACTACTTTTATTCAACAAAACAAAACGAGATATTACATTAGTATAACATATAATTTCTGTATACGTTTACAATGTATATCTTTCTAATATGTGAGAGAAACGAGTCAAAAGTTAATTAAAAACTGCGTATATTTTGTAAACAACTTGTGCTACATCGCCGAAAGTCTCTCTGTTCATAATGAATACATCAGCTGCAGTTAAATATAGAGGGCGTTGTGAAAGACAAAGCATTAGGAGAACTATTTTAGCTTGTTTTACATTCATTCGTTCCCAGCCACTTGTGTAAGCAGATTCGGACATCTCCAAACCAGCTGATAATAGAAGCTCTCCACCAAAACAATATAAAAATAACGGCATTATCCCAGTTACACCCGTCAAAATCGAGTTTCTAACATCCCACTCGCCAATAGTCTGCAACGTGGTCACCAAAACGATGGTCATCATCAAAAAATGCGCTCCAAATACCACTTTATACAGCTCCCTGATCTTATTATGATAGTGCATAAGAAACTGGTGATGTTTCACGCAGAATATTAGCAACTCATCGATAGATTCTTCATGTGTTTCTTCAGAAGTTGCCTCAGTATCTTTGTTCATCATCAGAATTTCATAAATCTCGTTTAATGACGCCGTGATGGCATAAAAATGTCCAAGTTCGTGAGTTAGCAACGTGATGAAGAGGACAATGTATCCTGTCTGATTAATAGCCGAGAATGCGGTGGCGACACACGTCACAATAAATGTTATTTCGTAAAACGGTGTTTCGTATTTCGGGCTGAGACCTAGAAAAACAAATTTATGCTTTTAAACATGCAATTGAAATGAAACTCCAATAATTGTATTTATCTGTATTTACTTTTTAAGTAAGTCGATTTGATGGCAATTTTAATTCGATTGCATTGGTATTGTATTAGTATTTTTTTAAGCAAATTACATATTTTTATTTTCGACTTATTTAATATTTTGATATAGTAGACCAAAATGGATGGTCGACCTAGACTTTAGAAGAATTGTGTGATTCAACAAATACTTGATCAAAGTATTTGTATTGGATGATACGACTATTTGTAGATCATAGCATTTTTATCCCAAATCAAATATCATATCATTTATCTTTCTTATTCAGTAAGTTTTGCTGCGCAATCGCACTATTAGCAGTGACATACAGATACGACACTAGGCTAACAATGCATTAATTAATACTCTTGATATTACTGATAAAATAAATAACCTATTAAACTTATAGCATTTATTTCATACCGTATGATTCTCCAGGTGTTGTCGGTAGATAGCGGTCGGTGCCGAATACTGTGAAGATTAAAGGCATCAACAGATAGAATATGTGCGTGAACGCTTGATTGGCAATGACCAGCCAGGAAGCATATCGTGCACGTTGCAAAGTACTCAACATTTTCTTTTTGGCCGCGCTGCCCTCTGGCATCGATGACAGGCCATGATGGCTCAACTCGAATATCTCCTTGAGACGAGCGCTTAAATTAAAACAATATTATTAAAATTTGAGAAAAAGAGGATAAAGACGACTTTAATTTTTGTTTTATTAAGATGGAAACGAGGATCAACAAACACTTTCTGTCGACGACATACTTTTTTATTCTATATCTGTATCTACAACACTCAGTGTTTTGGCAGTGGCGAGGTGACACTCAAACTACTGTTTTGACCGTGCATACAAGGAAATTACCCGATACTACAAAAAATTTGCCAACAAAACAGTCTGATAACCCTCTACTTTATTCGGGAATTGAATCAGAACCACACGATCGGCTACAAATATGATAGCAACATTTTGCTATGCCAGCAATTATGCTGTTCGTGCGGTCAAACTTATTCTCTTTATTTCTTTAAGCTATGACTACGTACGTAAACTAATACTAACCTGGAAAACCACATGAATAAATACTTCGACAACGGTACTGAAGTTGCGCTGATACAGTTAATAGCTTTGAAACTCTCTGACTTGTCAGGGAACACTTGGTACAGGTATACGATCTGACTGAATGTGCCGACGTACACAAAAGTTCCACCGAAGAATAACGTTGCCAAGAGCGAGAGAACAGTAACACCTGCAAGACAGCATATACATTTTTTTGTATTTATTAGGTACTTAAGTGACAAACAAACATACAGTCTACCGGATGGTAAACGGCCGACATAGCCAACGATCCCTTGCAAAAAGATACTCCAGAAATTCGGACACAGCCTCCAATCTTATTGCAGACTGGCAATCTACGCAGGAGATATTACTTGCAGAGTGCGCACAAACACAAATGCACTCTTCATTCACTCACTCTCATAGGAAGGTGAGATTGCAATTTGACACGACTGACTCTCTTCAGTCGTGTCAAATCAAAAATCAGGAGCAAGACCAACGGCTTTACATGCTTTCCGAGGCTGGTGCCGCCACGGCCGGTAGGTGTGCGCCGTGTGCATCACCGCCAACTATGTAACTTCGGGCAGATTTCATGAGAGAAAATCGTAATAACTTTTTTGCAATCACTAGAGGCCAAAGATCACACTTATTCCTTAATGATGCTATGGTACCTGCATAAGAAGCATGAAAATTACGATATGATGCTTCTCCATTCAGTTTAAAGAGTGCCACCTTAAATAGGTGGCACCATTTCTTTCCAGTTATGTCAACTGTAATTTCTTTTTCCTATGAAACGGATACGAGTGAGAAGCACGCACCCATAGTAGCCGCTTATCGATATAGCTGTACCTATAGAATGCAGACTAGACTAGATACTACCATATAAAAAGCCAGACAAAAATTACATTTTGAACGCAATCACATGTAATTTCATGAAACTGATAAATATTTACGGTGATTATTTGCTAGCTTACTACGTTTTTTATCTCCAAACAGGTTATAAATGCCGACCAACTTCTCTATAGAGCTGACCATAGATTTGGCAGATTCCACTGGGTCTTCCACATAGTTTATCTTCTCTATGCATTGTCTAAATTTATCTTTTAACACGTTCATCGTGATGAATTGCCCCTTACAAATGAAAGATAATCATCGCTAAAATTACCGTTATTAAAATTATATTAATTGTTAAAAAATTCAGTTTAGTAATACTTGAAATTGTGTTAAAATGACACTTAATTTGTTTTAGTCAATTACTGTACAAAACTACGACTGAAATAATAATGAAATTTATTTATGCCTGTTATTTATGTATGAGATATAAATGTTCTTTTTACCTGAATACAAAAATGTGAAATTCATGCTATTTTCCTTTGTAAAAACAATATTCGATGTTTTATATTTTATTGCGGGCTGTAAAGATTTTAGAAAATGTGTTCCTTAACTGGATATCTATTACAAACCAAATTCGTTGCAAAAACTAAAAACAATATCGTATATTCTAATAAGCACAGAGCTTGTAATCAAATCACGCTGCACCCACCGCATATAGATTCACGGTGACTAGGTTCCATGATCTGTGGCGAAAATCTTTCATGAAATTGGATTATATACAGGGTGTCCTAGAAGTCAACGTCGAGCCGGAATCAGGTAACAGGCTAAGTTATAATAGCTAGCAGAAAAATGAAAAAGTCAACGTCACGTAGTTTAAAAATTATGGGCTTTTAAAATACACAAAAAATCTACACTCTCTAATGGTGATAATGGACTGTCCAGAAATACCGCCGTACGCCATACGGTAGGTTTACCTACCACGGTGTTTTTCGACAAAACCGCAATCGGCGGGGCCGCGCGAATCATTTTCACAGTCGCGACCCCACCGAGGTTTTGGCCCGCCGTAAGAAACGGCAGGCCAAACGCAATAAGACTACCCACTTGGGCACCACTACATTTAAGGCCTACTGTCTCCCCTTTCTGACAGAAGGAGGTGACGGCGTTCCACGACCTCTCACTCTGGACCATGGACTGAACCACGGCCGGGAGCGAGAGGGCAACCATACCGACTGCCGCGATCAACTCACGGCGCTGCGATGCCCAGGCGGGGCAATCCGCCTAAGTGTGTGGCGCCGTGTCCTCAACAACGTCGCGGCAGTTGCCTCAGTGGTGACAACCGGGCGTCTCTTGCCGGCCTATGAGACACAGGAACTGGCCAAACCAACCGTGACCAGTCATTACCTGTGTCAGCCGGAAGGTGAGGGCGCCATGCCGCCTCTCCAGCCATTCCTAAAAAACGGGTTTTACCGCCACTGGGGTGCACAAGTTGGTCCTTCCATTTCTTGACCAGAACCTGGCGGAGCTCGGACCTTGCCGCCTCGAGAGCGGGAAGAGCAGGTCCTTCGCCCAGAGCTAGTGCCTCCTGGCGCCAATGGTAGAGCGACGCAAGTTAATACTTAGCCCAACTTTAAGAGCCCATATCGAAAAAATCTTTTTTTGAAATGTCAAATTTTTTTATAATTATGCATTTAACGTGACTTAGATTTTTATATTTTTCTGATAGCTATTATAACTTAGCGCTGTTATCTGATTCCAGCTTGACGTCGACCTCTGGGACACCTGTATAATTATGAAATTATCTCATTTTCTAATTATATGACATTTCGTACAATATAAGGTACACGATAGATACACACATCAACAGAATCTAGGGATACCTTAATCCTAAATTATTTACGCCTTTATAGATTAAAATCTTTTGGGTAGTATTTAACTGTTCCTCAATATTTTGCCTTTGTTCCACCAAAAATACTAATTGCACAGCAAAATATGCTCACCAAAAATACTTATTGCACACCAAAATATATTTAAAGAGAAGAAGATTTAAGAAGGAACCTAACATAACCTAACCCTTCCGAGATGGAATGCAGTAATTTGAGGCGTATAGGTACTAGTTATGATATATTTTAGTAAGCATATTTTGTTGTGCAATTAGTGTTTTTGATGGTCATTATATTTAATCCCAAATCTTTTTAGTTGCCATTAAATGTTTATATACAGATGGAAACCTCCTTTATTCAACTTTCAAAATTTAAAAATGTAAATAAAATAAACAAAAGCAAAACAAAATGCGGTGGTTTTATTGATATTAATTAATGAGAAAGGATTACATAATTTTCTTTTTTAATTTAACGTGCTGTGTAAGCTTTTAGAGTCATATCATGTCGTCATTTGAATCTAGATGAAATGTTACAAGCCGTGTGCATATGAGAAAATGGTGCTATTCAACACGACGTTGCTGAGGCCCTGTAGGTGTACACCAGTCAAACCGTGATAACAAGGTCGTAGTCACGTTATCGCAGTACTGGGGATGTGGCTGAACGGCACACGGGTATCGTGTTACTACGTAGAGACAGGATTGATTTCTCCAAATTACTGTCAGAAGACAACCCAATATCACAGCGATGCAACTAGTACAAAGACTTCAGGAGGAACACCAGCTGGTGGTAAGCGACCAAACCGTGTGAAGGAGGGTGCATGAAGTTGGTTTTCATGTCCGAAGACGGCTACGTGTTTCAGCATTGCAACGTGGCAGTCGCGATCGGCTTTCGTGGGCTCGGGAGCATTTACCATAGAGTAACGAACAATGGTCTTTGGTCCTGTTCACCTATGAGTCCCGGTTTGGGTTTCATCAGGATTCACGAAGAACATGCGTTTGGAGAACTCCACGAAGAGTTAGCCATCTACGGCACCCTCAGGAGGTCCACTCAAACTAATCATGGTGTGGACAGCAATTACCCAGCTCGTTCGGATCCAAGTACACAGCAACACAAAAATACCACGTGGAGGTAGTAGAGACTGTTATTATCCTACACAAAATCCACATAGGCCAGGCATTTCTACTCATGCACGATAATGCTCCTTCCCATACGGCGCGGCTGGTGTCGGCCGCTATCCGACACCACGATATTTAAGTTTTGGATTGGCCTGCACAGTCGCTCGACTTAAATCCTATCGAGCATACCCAGGATATATTACAACGAAAAGCTTCGAGAGATTTCCCGCCAAAATTGACGACGGAACGACAACTTTATGAGCACTTGCAAATAACATGGGACCTCATACCACAGCAAGACATTGATAATTTAATTTTAAGTATGAACTATCGATGTCGATGTGTAATTAATGTAATAGATGGCAACACTGATTATTAATAATTAGACTTCATAAGATTTTTCAATTTTAATTAAATATAATAGTTTTATAAGACGAAATTAACTTTTTTGATCATACTAATTCTATACGATGATTCAAAAAATTATCATTTTTATTTAAAACCAAATAATTACGCAATATGTTTTATTTTTTATTAAAGACTTTAAAACAACCTGTCATTCTTCCATTTACTATATCAGAAAATTCGTCATAGATTTTTAGATATTTGATGAAATATAAAATATCCCCAGATTCTGTTGATGTGTACAATATGTACGAAGAAACAATAAGCAGTTTGCATTAATTTCGTAAGCAAAGCTTGCTATTGACTCTACAAAACATTCTATTCGAGTAGTGAGGTATACGTCATCGACGGGCGTGCCTCCAAATTAATCACTCAATTTCGGGAAGTGCTCTACATCAAAGGTTGTGTTGATACACTTGTTCATTTATATGACCGCGATAGCAGTTGCGTTGGCTAATGGCTTCACCATTGGCTGAAGAATTAAAAATTAAGAACCTATGTCTAGATCGAACAAGCTCGAAAGTTTCTGCACAAAATTGCAGCCAAATAATCCGATGAAGCTTCGATATCATTACTTGTTACGCCTCGCATGGTGTCGGGTTGGGAAACGAGCGAACAAATATAAATATTGAATGTTTACTTGATACTTTATCAGAGTCAGTTAAACTCTTAAAGTAAACCAAAGCTATAGGATATAGTCTATTGTGCACAAAGATAATTATGTTCGACGCTACCGAGCAGGGCACGAAGAGCGACGACCCGCATTTTGTGTCCGTCTTGTGTTCTATTCTGGGTAAAGAGTGACATCTCACGGTTGCTACAAACTCTGTGTTGAGTTCGGAACAAAGGAGGCGTTGTACTATTTGCAAGAGGCTAAGTTGAATAGGTTTATTATTTATTAAATAACATTTTAAAGTATTGGCCAATAAACCCTGTGTCACGGGGTTAATAAAAAACCTTAAAACAGCGGACAAAAAATATCGAATAGAAGAACCTACCATAACTAATTATTTGGTGATATTCTCATTGGCGATTGTATTTCATGGCACCCATGAAATACATATTATTATATAATTTGTAATCACAAATTATATATTTCGATTGTAACCACAAATAATGGTTTCAATGAGCCAATGTACCTACCATATTCCTCTTACAGAAAGTAATAACGGCATAAGAGTAAATACCATGTTATCTACGATTTGCCCGGTGAGTTATAGTTCCACCGGCTCACATACCTACCATACCTGGCTCATAGCCAGTTGCACTCATTGATCGGTAAACGATTAGCGAGGTGAAACAACGTTGGTTGCGGTCAGTCTATAGATGGGTGACCGCCTAGTGGTATGTCATCAGAGCGTCTTCGTGCTTCGAAGGGCACGTAAAATGTCGGTCCCGGTTGCTGCCAAATTTACAGCAGTCGTGAAACCATGTCAGAGGCCTACGGGCGGCTTGAATAACTCTTGACAACAGGTTGGCCACTAACCACACGAAAAAAAAGAAAGAAAGACATAACTACCACTCCCATGCCTTTTCTTTCATCACATATTTAATATCTTTTACTAACATCCACAATGCGCGTGTGATATCCTAGCATTAGAAGCTACATAAACACTTAAACCAAACTACAAGGGGAACATATGCTAGTTTACACCTGAATATAATAATATCAGCCCTGTATTAAGCTGTCCCACTACTGGGCACGGACCTCTTCTCAGTGTGAGAAGGATTAGGCCATAGTCCACCACGCTGGCCCATTGTTATAGTGGTTTGGCAGACTTTACATATCTTTGAGAACATTATTGAGAACTCTCAGATATGCTGTTTTCACCATGACGTTTTCCTTTATCGTTAAAGTGAGTGATCATTAACTATTTAATTTGCATATAACTTCCAAAAATCAGCTACCCACCTTGGGCCTATTTAGTATACTTAGAAAACACTAAGTAAATTGTGCCAGCAGATCGAAATCCTTAAACGAATTTATAAGGATTTGACATACTAACCCATTTGATATTAGTTCTGCTAGAACCGCTACATCAAAACTATTCAAATATTGTTAAACGCTAATGTTCCTGAATACAATGACGAAGGACAAATTCCTATTAAGCAGAAACAATATATCTCAACAAGAGATTCATACTTGAAACTACACAAAGACATTAAAAGTATACTAGTTAAATTTCTCTGACACTTCATATATTTAGTTTAATTGAGAACTGAAGACTCAAAGCAGAAACCATCACGGCCTATACAAACGTTAAACTTGCGCACGGCCTCAACATTATCATAAATCACTTCAAGATTGCGAAACTTTGTCGGCATACACTTTGTGATGTGTTTAGGGTGTGGCATTGTTACTAGTATCGGAGCCCCTGAGCAGAAATGTATGGGGTAACATCTCCTTAGAATAATTCCTGTGTCGCGGGGGACTTCAAACAACGGACACAAAGAACAGCCAGACTCGAAATAACCATATATAATATACGTATATGGATCAGGCAATTTTTTGTCCTGTGTAGGGATCGAGCCCACGACACTCGTCGCAATTGCAGTAACGAGTCGACCACTCAAACCATACGCCACCCGAACATTAGCTATAGCTAGTTGTGATACTGTTGCATTCGAAGGACAACCGATTTTTAGAGTTCCAAAAACCTCTTATACTACTGCTTTGTCCGACCGTCCGTCTGTTATACAACTTTCAACTCAAGAACCGTAAGAGCTAGAGACTCGCGGTCAACGCCATTCGTCTCAGCATAGTCGATATACCTTCAAATGACTATGAACTTTGACCTCTGACCTCAAGCTTTGCATATTATTTGAACCATTTTGTCAAACTTTAAGATTTACGGCAATTCATTGCCGATTCTCACTTGTTCTATCTTGCACACTACTGGAAAAATCCTTACTAATATTATATGTAAATGCGAACGTGAGTTTATTTGTTGTGCTTTAGAAAAGGGAAAAGTAGTTACTGTTTCTAAGAGGTAACTAGTACATAATAAAGAACCGAGTCAACGTCAAAGGAAAAAACACTACAATATGTTTTAATTATAACAAAAAACAATTATATGTACTATATTCTGATGCGCCATCAATTTTTCGGATTTTATCTGCAGGCTATGAAACGTAAATGCCAAATTATTGGACCGATGGTACGTACTATTCGTCACATAAAACAAATGAATTAAGATTCTAACATAAACCCTACCGTGAATCGGTCCAAATAACAAAGTCACTTTGAAAGAAATAAACCGAAGTAACATCAGGATAAGCAATCATAAGATAAGTAATCACCAACTAAAAGTATCGATTATAAAGCCATTACACAAAAAAGAAAATAAAGAGCTTATTGAAAATTATAGACCGATCTCACTTCTGCCAATAATTACAAAAATATTTGAAAATATATAAATCACAGAATATATTCATACCTTGAAAAAAACAATATATTATGTAAAGAACAAAAACGTTTTCGTAAAGATAACACCATAAATATGGCTATATATGAGATATTAAATGTGGTAATGATGAATATTGATAAAAGAATACCTATATGTGCCGTTTATTGTGATATGACACAAGCTTTTGATTACGTCGATCACAATATTCTACTAGAAAAGCTTGACGCTTATGGCCTAAGAGGCAATGTAAATAAAATCTTATTTAACAAACAGAAAACAGGTAATTGCAATAAATAAGTAAAATTTCAAGACAAAAAGGCAAGATATATACTTATCTAAGCAACGTAAAATATTATTCGGAGTGCCCCAGGGCAGTGTCTTAGGGCCTTTGTTGTTTATCATATACATAAACGATTTAGCTCAAGCAATTAAACATCCCTTAACACTATTTGCCGATGACAGCACTGTGACTATACCTTGTGATAAACCCGATTCATATGAATCAGATATTAATACCACAATCAGCTCAATAATTGTATGGTTAAATAATAATAATTTTAAGATAAACCTAAGCAAGACTCAAATAATGCATTTCTGTCAAAGACAACGCTCTTGTTATCAAATGAATATTAAATATCAGAATAATAATATATGTGAGACAAATAATACAAAATTTCTTGGACTGACAATTGACAACCAGCTTAATTGAAAGGACCATATAGAGACTCTTTGCAAAAAAATCAGTAGTTCGTCCTGTGCTCTTTATAAACTCAGACATACAGTTAACACGGAAGCTCTACTAACTGCTTACCATGGCATTGTTGCATCCGTACTTAGATACGGGATAATTTTTTGGGGCAACTCTACATATAAGGAGATTGCGTTTAAATCACCAAAAAAAATGTATAAGGGCTATGTTTGGCCTTCAAGTGACTGACAGTTGTAGACCATACTTTATCAAACATAAAATTCTAACGCTTCCGTCTTTGTATATATTTAAAGTAGCTTTATTTGTTAAAGCAAATCCTCATTTGTTTCCCAGTTTATCTGACATTAATTATAATAACATAAAAATTGACGCAGTAAATACGACGAAGTTCCTAGGTCTAATAATAGATAGTGCCCTAAATTGGAAGGCTCACATAGAAACGCTAAGCAAAAGATTGAGTAGCAGTTCATATGCTTTATATACTCTATCACGAAATCTCAATAGTGATGCGCTCCTTACTGCCTATTACGGACTTGTTGAATCTATCCTCAGATATGGTGTCATTTTCTGGGGTAACTCTACGAACAGAGAAATTATATTTAAAGCTCAAAAACGATGTTTGAGATCAATGTTCCATTTAAAAATAACAGATAGCTGTAAACCGTATTTCAAACAATATAAGATACTGACTCTTCCATCCTTGTATATCTTAGAAATGTTATTATTTATTAAATCAAATCCTCACTTGTTTCCATGTGTTGCAGATATGTTCCCTAGAAATAGACGTGATAACAGCCGATTATGTTTAAAATCGGCTAAAACTGCACTTATGCGCAAGAGTGTCTTATGCATGGCACCGGTTATTTATAATAAACTGCCTAAGTGTTGGAAAGAATTGACTTATGTTGAATTTAAATTAAAAATGAAATCCATTTTAATTGACAGAGCTTATTATAATGTTAATGACTTTCTTCAGGACAAATTTTGATAATATTGTGACTAACTTAAGACATTTCACTAATTTTTATTGTATCTAATTTTTAAATAATTATTTTTACCTATCCAATTTCCTATACTTTTTTTTTATGTGTGGCACATTAACCACTAAGTTATGAAAAATGATTTATTTTGTGAAACTTAATTTTAATCTGTAAGAATATTTGCACGTCATTGCACATGACAAACATGATGATATCAATAATTTTATGTAACAACTTGCATGCACTCATGTACACTCGTGTTTAAGCAAATAAATTATCTTATCTTATCTTATCTTATCTTTACGTAATAGGCGCAAAAACAATTTATGTACGAAAAGCTAATACTGCCCTCTTATGGAATAGTATGTTTTGTCTAGCTCCAAAGATTTATAACAAGATACCAGAGGCATACAAAGAATTAAATTTAAAACATTTTAGAAAAAGCTTAATCATTTTTGTATGAAAAATGCTATTATTCTATCAATGATTTTCTAAATGACATGTCTTATTAATGTTTTAAATTGTTTTTATTTCTTTAATTATTTTGTATTTTTATCCATAAAATTTTGTATGCCGATAGTATTGGCAAGACACAGCCTTGCACTGTACTTCTATTTGTAAGATCTTTTTATAATACCTGTGTTTAACAAAATAAATATAATTTGAATTTGAATTTGAATAAGTATGGTTCACCCCGAAGTTTCAGTTGAGCATGGTTTTAAGTTCAGAAAGCCTTTGTACCTTTGTTTAGTAAATGAGAAGTGAAATGAGAACAAATAGGTATTTATTGTGGGATAGAATAAAGAACTATATAAATCTATAAAGTAAGGTGAACTAGGAACGGCCTTTCTGCCGTAATTAATAATAATATCATCCCTGTATTTAAACCATCCTACATAAATCATGGGGAATAAAATCATAAATCGCATAGGTTAAATACAAAAATATTAAGTACTAATATTTAGTTTAGTACCTTATATAATACTAGCTGTCCCGACAGACGCTGTCCTGTAAAGGAGAAAAAAAAAAATCTAAACCATCCTCGAATCCACTTGAACACACACAAAAAAATTCATTCAAATCGGTCCAGCCGCTTAGGAGGAGTTCACTGTCAACACACGTACAGAAGAATCGTATATATAAAGATTAGACAACTCGGTCATCTTTATCTTTACAATCGCGATTAAATGACCGCGCGAATGAAAAAAATGACCAAGTGAGGGTAGTTGCCGAAATCCGTAGGTACTTCAAGAAGGCGCCACTGAGCTCACACCAGTCAACCCGTGATCACGATCGTTTGTTTGTTACGCTTTCACGGCTCATCAAATTTCGCATTCACGTTGACAGGAGAACAGAAAAGGAAATAGGGTACCTTTCATTCTCCTAGATTAAACACATACAACAAACACAAACAGTACTTTTCCTGAACGTATAGTTACTATTTACTAGTCAAACCTAACACAATCTACATTTTTAAAATGTACAAATCGCAGAGGTCTAATAATATTTAGTTAAACAACGCGTATGGTACCTATAGGTGGAATATTATTTTGAAAATATAGAGACTCATAAATTAACATGAATTTAGTAGTAAATTTCATAAGGTGTGACGTATCGCTATAGCGCACCATCTTTTGAAATTTACGTTTACTCCAGCCAATCCTACAAAAACGTGTACGAAATATGCAAATTCTGAATCTCATTATACGTAAAGCTCCCCGAATGCACTCTGCAGTCTGATTCAATTACATACCACCTAAAATACAGTTAAATAAAACCGGTTCCTAGTAAAAAGACTACGCGTAATGCCGCATTAGTGTACCTACCGGAGACGTGTTCCTTGAGGCGCACTGAGAATGTAACTGTTGCAGTAATTACCTCACCGATTCATTCCAGTACTTCTCGTTCGACGCCGGAAATTAAAGCCTTTTTCATAGAATACTGTCTAGCGTCGGGAACATGTCTTTCTTTCATATAAAATTCCATTTCGGCTCTTGAAACGAATTCAGCAAACTGAATCATGTAATTTTTCTTTATTAATATCTAGTCTTTTTAGATCTAATATTAGATTCTGGAGAAAATAGTTATAGTTGTCTAGTTTACTCGTAGCAAAATATCGAAACAGTACAGACAGTAGGTATACTTTTTATGTGTAAACGTAAAAATAAACATCGACCGCGTAGGTACCTCAAGTTCATCATAATATCGGCTGTAAGTTCATACAGAGTAGGATTTTATTAATATAATTACGAAATGAATTAAAAAAATTAAATGTATGATAGTTCATAAATCAAATTACTTAGGCACTTATAATGAAATTGTAAATTAATTTCATATTTCAAATTAAGTTATTATATTGAAATACTATTTACTATCTTTAATATGAAGAAATTCTTAATAGCCTGTAATACATTAGGGTACTAACCTACGAGTAATTTTCATAAAATGGTTCTTACAACATCTAGCAGAGAGTATAATTTTGATTTTATCAAATAATAAATTATGATTTTTTGTGTGATATTCGTATTCAAACCTAAAGTACACACAAAAAATATTATCCAATTTGGCCAGTTGCCCGTTTTATCCGGAGTCAGCGAGACGGGAGGCTGTTAAAAGTAATTAAATACCTAAGCCCATAGCTTGGCTTGTGCAATGTAGGTACGTGTTTGTGTGTACATTCTCGTATACGATTAAATTAAACGTTAGGAGAGTACTGTTTACAGAAGCGAATAATATGTAATTGGCATACTTCAACAATAAATCCTCTAAAGTAATAAAACATGCCGTATACATTTTTTTGAGAGCTATTTTTATTAGTATATTATGAACTAATTGTGGTTTACTCGCTATAACCCGCTACCATGCTTGAGCTACACCTTAACGGTTGTCAAAAGTTTTATAAATGATATATCAAGAGAAATATGTAAATTAAAAATATTACATCTAAACGACAACAATTTTCTTTTGTCTTTACGTAATAGAGAGTGAACAAACACCTCTGCCTCCCCATCGGGGTAAAGGCATGAAACTATGTATGTATGTACCTTTTGGGCGAATTTCAACAAAGCCGTTTTTCTTTCATATCGGTGGAATTTTCTATTATTAAGTTTTTTCAACTTTTGCTGTGGTTTATTGTACTTCTTGATATTGTTGATGCATATATTTAATGCCATCAATATATCTAAATAAACTTATGAGATATACGTGTTTAAAATGTTGTTGCCACCGAATTGATACAGTCGTTCACCGAAATAAAATAACTAGCCATCGAAATTCAAGAACCTATCCACCGAAATCAAAATCCGAAAATGTATACAGACAGGCTTATATTGAAATATTATTTACTACTGAGCGAAGGCTTACCTCGAACACAGATAATATAATACTATACTACTAGCCTCGACCATACACCTTATCTAAACGGCTGCTGTCTTCATCAAGTACTAGGTGTGCCCACGGTTTCACCCGCGTTAATGCTGACATTATGATATTATACAGCCTTTAATCTTGCTCAATAAATAGGCAATAAAGCGAAAGTCGAAGTCGAAATTAAACTACTATGTACGGATTTTATCGCGTTGTTACACTTTCCCCGACGTTTCGGTTGCTTTCAGCAATGGTCACGGGGAAAGTGTAAACCAAAAATAAATAGAATTAATAGTTTAAATAATTTTATTAGCTTATAAATTAGTAAAATAAAATCAATAGTAGTAGTAGTGCAATATTTTAAAATTTTGTAATACAGTGATAAATAAACAACGCGATAAAATCCGTATATAGTAGTTTAATTTCAATTAGCGCGTTTAAACAAAAAAGCTCTTCAGTTTATTATACTAGCATAGATAATATAATAGGTATACTATCAAGTCTAATTGACAATGTTAGCCTAGTTACTCATAGGTAACTAGGCTGACAAATGGACTAATGGACTAACATTTAGTAGAACATAATCTGCTAATTTTGAGGTAATCTTCTGGGTACTACACTAAAAAATCTACAATAAAAGGAATAAAATAAAAGAATAAGTAAAAAAAAATATACATTTATTTTAACTAACTACTAAAATCTTAGCTTAGCTCAAACGAGATTATAAATTACTACTTGCTACTTACTACTAAATTACGCTATTATGTTTACATATATCTCTCTATCTTTTCTAAGAAACTCTTTTCGTAAAACAGGATTGCTGACTCTTTGTTTTCTTTTCTATTCGTTTAATCTTATTTTTTCCTTTCTCTCCTCTCCGGTCAAAGCTGGCTTCGGCATCCTAAAAAATTATGTAAATGATAAAAAATCCAAACTTGAAACAATTAAACACCGAAATTCATAGCACTCACCGAAATGTCTTTTTTTTTTCATTTCGGTGAGTTTTTTATCGTTTCGATTGACTGTTTAGGCTACCGAATCAACCGAAATGAAAACACCGATATTAAAACCAAGGACAAAAATTTATACATTTAAGAAGACTGTTCATTATACAATGTAATGAATACTACACAAATAAACGTAATACAATTAGCGCACTCACGAATACTTAATAAAATGTACTAGCTTATTAGAAGACAAGTTATACTTATATACGGAAATAAAAAGAAATTTGTCCCATGACACCAATATGATATACTTACGTTTTTTGTGGGAACACGCAGGCAAGCGACGCACGTCCTCACACGATAAGCACTTAGGCGGCACCATAGATAGGCAACTCGAGCCTCGCTAGAGGTCTGCATAAGTGCTGCCGCCAAGTAGCAGTATCATGAACTAAACTGAAGTCGTCAAAGCAACCTATACATACATACGTGTATATACATATATTGACACCTGCATTATTCATTTAAAATTGTATAATTTTATTGTAATTTATACGCTGCCTATATTTGTATGCATACAAAAATAGGCAGCATATTAATCAAGTTACAAAATGGAATATATGGGGAACATAAAAAAATAAACAAAAAATAATGTTTATATTTTTTATTTTCGCTGGTGAGTCATATAATAATTATGCGCTGCGACTTTAACAGCATCATCACAGTCCGTTTACCGTCTCCAAGCTTCACCAAACATCCTGGTACACAACATGATCTATAAGTCATGATGACAAAATTGATCAAATTCACCACAAAATAGAAGTCTTTAGCATTTTTAGGTAATTTATTTTTATATATTATTATATTTTTCATATATATTATATATTTATTTCCACTATATCTTATTCAGTTAAATATTTTAATCTGCATTGATATTACCTGTTTAGCTCTATTGTACTTTTATATGGCATTATTGCTGAGATTTTAGATATTATTTATACAAATTATCATCTTCATTGATTTAAGTTGTTGTAGACTAAAACAAAATATCCCACTGAATTTTTACTTTGCAACACTAAAGTAGACGCTACCTTATTGTAATCTATGGCTACCGCGGCAAAATTTTGTAATATCGCCATCTATTGAAAACTATATAGTAACACAATTATAACACAATTAATTCATGATACTGCTAAGAGAGGCGCTCTTGTCGAAAAACGTACCCGTACATTTGTTCGTAGTTACCATAGCATGTAGTATTGTAATCTATGGGCGGCACTGGTACCGGGTACCGGGACTACCGGGTACGTAACTTACGTAAGTTCTAAGCGCATGAGAGGGGAGCTAGAGTTGTTCTGTGCATGAATATACTTGATAAACTTATAGTCACCAAAATTAAAGGACTTTCTAGGACACATGCATTTTTACTTACCATCTATTGAACTGAGTAAATATTATTATAAAATTAGTTTGTGATAATATACTACTCAAAACAAAATAAGGGCCACTAGTTTATTTACATTTAAGTGCACTTTAGTAAACTGAAAGTAACTGATAAGTAGCATTATATTGATATTACGAACTCTTTGGTGTTTGATCTCTTTTATGCTGGTGTTCGTGTTCCTAATTTGAAAAGTATTGGCCATCATTTTAAGAAAAAAATAATTGGATGTTATTCTTATGTTTTTCTTTGATTGTCTTCTTAACTTGATTCGGTTATTTTAGGGAAAAAGTATTACTTTTTCAATTTTAATTGATTCATTTATCATCTCGCGTTAATCATACTACCAGTACGAAGGCACATGGATACAATTACAGCAACCAGAGCCATAACTATGGTTCAATAAAGAAAGGTTCTCAGCGTTACGTGGGTTTGCAGTTGGGTTTTTCTCGAAAAGCTGTCCAAAATGTATGGAATCGCTTCCAAGAGACCGGCAGTGTTGCCAGGAGACCCGGTTCAGGTAGAGTTCGTGTAACAACGGCGCACGAGGATCGGTACGTCCAACTAAGTGCTCGTCGTGATCGCACAGTAACGGCCCGTAAGTTACAACACCACCTACGGCTGACAACGGGTACCCGTGTCAGTGATCAAACTATACGTAATCGATTGCACGAAGACCAGCAAATGTTAAGACGACGAGTTGTTCGAATTCCTCTGACCAGGGTTCAACGTGCAAACCGTTTAAGATTCTCCCGTCAGTATTTGAACTGGGAGATTAATCAGTGGGGCAAGGTGCTTTTTACAGACGAGTGCAAAGTAAAATTTTTTAATGATGATCTGCGTGTTATGGTGTGGTGACAACGCGGCGAGCGGTTTTCGGAGTCCTGCATCCACGAAGTTGACCGTTTCGGTGATCCCAACGTAATGGTTTGGGGTGGGATTAGTTTACACGGTAAAACCGAGCTCACCATTTTAAATGCGGGTACCGTAACTGCAGAACGTTACATCGAGGACGTCATCAGGCCTCAAGTGATCCCATTTGCACAGCGAGTGGGCCTGGATTCATCCTGATGCAAGACAATGCCCGTGCACACACAGCTCGATCGACCCAAACTGTCCTAGAAGGGTCTCATATTGAGGTATTACCATGGCCAGCTAACAGTCCGGATTTAAATCCAATCGAGCAATTGTTAGACCAATTGAAACGAAGGGTTAGAGAGAATGAGCAAGGGGTCTACAACCAACAGCAGCTGATTGACGCTTTAAAACGTGCCTGGGAGGAGATTCCAGATGAAAACGTGAGGAATTTGATCCAGAGTATGCATACGCGGCTTCAGGAGTGTATTGCTAAGAGAGGAGGACATACTCGTTACTAAAAAGAAGAAACAAAAGTGACAAGAACAGTATTTTGTCTTTTTCCGGTGATTTCTTTTGTTCGTGTTTTTCATTCAAAATGGCCAATTTCATTATGAACTTAAAAAAAACAATTCATGATCATTATTTTAAACAATTGTTAGCCTTATTTTGTAGTTACATAAGTTAAACAATTTAATGTCTTTATTGTTTTCATGGTACAGCAAAAAATCTTAGTGGCCCTTATTTTGTTTTGAGTACCTAGTATACTTTCACTATTTACGATTTAAATAAAAGTAGCCAAAAACGTAAATAACCAATAGCTTTTGTTGTATGAGTGAAATTACACTGAAAAATGTTGTGAGGACAGCTGCCGAAATGAAAAATTCATGGCTTAACTATTGTTTTTCTCTTATTAAATGCAATCCTAATCACGAAATAATCATTGCCTCATACAGGTTCCTACCTCTTCTACCCATAAAAAAATATTACAACTGTATAGCAACGTTCTGCACTATCGATTTCATCCGTGCCGCGTAAATTTTGCCGATAGGAAATCCACCCTAATATTAATTACATACTTTCCACGTAAGTATCCATGCGGCAAATTTTAAATTGATCTGCTATCTATCTATTTATAAGGTAAACAAAAACATTTTAAAGGCTCATCTAAGAATCATAGAACGCCATTTTGAATCTTTAACAAATTAAAATTGCTAAAGCATTCTTGCCGAATAAAACGAGCACGTTCCAAGCGTCTTAGTGAAGCTTACACATTAATCCAGAGACAAATAATTTTAGATATTCTAAGCATTCGTCCTCTCAACAGTTCGAAACGCGAAATTAATTACACAAATTAAGTTGTTTTCAATAAAGTTCAGCTGATTGATTGTTTAGTTATCTGTAGTCTGTACAAGTGTACACTGCGTTGTCATTTCATCTCATTGTTCCTTCTGTAAATTGATCTATTGTTTGGGAATGCCGTTGTATTCGATATTGATAGGCTTGTCTGGTTGTTTAGGAATAATTAAGCTAATCCAGTACGCCGAGTGGTTCTGTGTATTGGTATCTCATGAATAGGTAGGTATTGAATGTTATGCCATTGTAATATAGGATGCCTCAATAAGAGTGCACTATTTCGTTTAAGAATAAAACACATATTTTTTGAGTAAGTTGCGATATTTAAATTGCATTATAAGTAAGACGTGTTCCGATTATGTATGGAATAAAATATCCGGCAAGTGCCCCCCACGGCTCTGATGACAGGCCATTAACCTTTTCATGAAATTTTTTATATCTTTTTAAAAAAGATGTGGCTGTATCTCACTGATAACGCGTTGAATCTCGACCTTGAGCTCAGGAATTATTTCTGGTTTATTCGCATAAATCTGAGATTTCACAAAACCCCAAAGAAAGATGTCGCACGGCGTTAAATCGCATGATCTTAGTGGCCAGTTGACATCTGAATATCACTTTACTCTCTTGCCCATTGAAAGAATTGCCAACGCTTTGCAAGGTCTGCTGGTTTGGGCTCCCGAGTAAGCTGAATTCTATACGGGTGAAGATGGAGGTATTTCGTCAAAATTCACTGCGTAGTGCTTCGTGAAATTTGAAGTAGTTGAGCACGATGCCGAATTGATGTTTTCTGGTTTTCGGCCATACTCTCGTTTACAGCAGCAATGTTTTCAAGAGATACGATACGGTACGGTACGTCGACGCAGAGGAGACTTAATATCCAAAACTGAACTAGATTATTTAAATTTTTTGACTACTCTTCGAATTGTGGACACGTTAGGTGCACTTTCTCGACCAAAAATTCCGCGAAGTTTACAAGCGGTCTTAGCGTAATTTTCTCCATATTTGTAATGAATTTTTACAATGATAACAAGTTCTTCTTTTGTGTAACGCTCTATTTTTATTAATCGGAACAATCATAGGTAACAGCTGTAAAATTTAAGAGTTACCACATAAACGAAAAAAAGAAAACACGAAATTTAAATAGTGCACTTTTATTGGGACAACTTAGTGTAAAAGTACATAATTATACAATTCTGAAGCTGTAAGAGGGTGATAAGCTGATGAATTATGATCATAGTGCAATCTTGAAATTGCATAATCATTGTTTATTTATCTATCGTAGGTAGAGTGACTCATTAATAATCGGAAAATAGGTAAGACATGTTACATTATATGAGAATTACAACCTCTATTAACACAAATAGAACTTACTATTTAGGTACTTAAGATTTGACAAGAAATCGGTCGAAATTATTATAACAAGTGACGAACCTATTACATTTTCGTTCATGAAAGGAGAGGTGCATATGTTTATTGGTATGTATATACACTTCTCATCAGAAAAATCGAAAATATGTCAAATGTCGTTTACCTAATAGCGAATAGTATGAGGTTTTCAAATCCTAATGTTAATGCTCTAAATTCAAATTAAATTTTCATAGATTTCGTATTACATATAAGTCATTTTTACCCTGTATGGAGTATGAAGGAAATTGATAAAACAATACACGTAAATGAAAAAAAGGTAAGGAACGTTTATTTAATAACTTGGATTCCCTCCCCGAGCTCTTATTACTGCTTCCATACGGTTCTTCATCTATCGGATGAGAGTCACGATCAAACGTTGTGGCATTCCATTTTATTCCTCTTGGATTGCATTTTGCAACTGGCTAAGTGCTTCTGGAGCAGGATTTCTTGCACGAATTCGTCTCCTTAATTTATCCCATAGATGTTCAATCGGATTCATGTCCGGACTTCTTGCTGGCCATTCCATAATGGAGATACCAGCGATATCGTTGCCAATAAAATGTGCATAGGGCATCACGTGAGGCTCAAGACACTGTTCGATGTACCGATGACTGTTTAGTGCAGGCAGACGTAGCCCAGACACAGAGACAAGCTCTGTCTTACCGTCGGCGCTGATTCCTCCCCAAACCGTCCACGAACCGCCACCATAGCTGACCTTTTCTCCAATGCAGCATTGTGCAAAGCGTTCTCCATCTCTTCTGTAGACCTTGTTCCTTCCGTCGTTACCATACAGAATAATTTTACACTCATCAGAAAAGAGCACTTTGTTCCACTGGAGGTATGACCAATTTAGGTGCTCACGTGCAAAGTTAAGGCGCGCTCTTCGATGGTCTGCAGGTAATTTCGGCCCATTTGCTGGCTTGTGCGATACCAGTCCACGTTCCTTCAACCTTCTTCTGATTGTAGAGTCACTTACAGCCACCCTACGTACAACATGAAGCTGCTGCTGCAGTTGAAAAGCATTAAGGCGTCGATTTCGTAAAGAAGTTATTACAATAAATCGATCATCTCGCTCAGAAGTGACCCGATTCCTGCCAGATTCTGAACGGCGCGTGAACAAACCAATCTCCCGATAGCGTTTGTAGACTCTATGAACAGACGACAGGCTTAGATGCAATATTTCAGCCACAACACGCTAAGTCCAGAATCCAACAATGCCACCACTTGGGTGGCTTCTGCGGGCGAAGTATCCATATGTTATAGAAAAACTTTTTCAGACGTCCCAAAAGTCACAGTACACGCACAGTATACAGAACACAGAACAAAACAGTTTAAGACAAGCGCTAATTTTTAGTTTTCAAAGGTAAAATGTACTCCTACTCTAAACAAACATTTGTCTCAAAACAGTGAATCAAACAAATAAAATTCTAATTTCGAATTTAGAATTTTCGCTTACCTATCACTGTAATGGCCAAACTGCCAGCTATCACTGCCAGCTAACAATCATGTGAATTTTCTTCATACATAGAATGAAAACTCTTTTGTGTTAAATTAGGACAGAAACCATAAAAACGGAAGTGTTTCGATTTTTCTGATTAGAAGTGTATTATGTAATATATCGTTACTATTATGATATTCTTTAGTATATGTAAGTGTATATTTTATGCTAATGTATACACCTACTACCTACTTTTTATCTCTGCATCAGCCAATAGTTGACTACAAGATACCTAATGTCCGCCGATATACTATTTTGTGCATGAAGTTTTAAATAAACATATAAAAATATTACAGCCACATTTCGTCAGCTATAGTTTTAGTGTCCACGCAATAGGCAACAAAAGCCCAATAACATCGTTCGATCCTATAATAAAAACCGAGACCTCATCTACAGCAGTCGGGTGCTCTACCGTTACGCCATATGAAGATAAAGATATATTTTTTTAGTAATAATAAAAATAAGTAATCAATATTTCGTAGGTCATTAAAATGATATTTTAATGATAACTATTGTAGCTTGTCTATGCGGTAAAAGTCAACAGTCCTGTTACGTCGCGTTCTACACTTAGGTATATAGAAGCCGTACAATAATCTTTCTCCTGTCGTACAGCTATGTCTCGTATGTATATACCTACTATGTTTTCTTAAAGATCTTGCAATCTTCTGATAAATTACCAATTTCAGGTGTTTTCCGGATCAAACAAGGCGTTATTGAGATTTCCAGTATCAGCACGGAGTTTGAAACTGCATACCCCGTAGACGGGGATTGGCTCGTCCCCCTTTAACATGTAACTTTAAACTATAGTTATTGAAATGTAGGTGTAATAAACCTCTTATCCCTTCAAGGGTATTGGCGTGAGATTATGAAAGTATTTGGCCGTTATGTTCATGTCACAGACAAACTAGCTCATCTGATGGTAAGAGGTAACTGCCGTTTATAAACATTACTGTTTTATTTTGCAATTGCAGGAGCCATATCAAAGTAAGGTGGACAAGGAACGGCATAGTAATAATAATACCAGCCCTTTAATGAAACTGTCCCACAGCTGGGCACGGACTTTAATTAAACTGTCCCACAGCTGGGCATGGTTGTGAAACCTGGAGAGTTACGAAAGGCTTAACGAGTAAGCTACAGGTCTTCGTGAATAAGTCACTTCGATCCATCCTTCGTATCTACTGGCCTAAAACCATCTCGAATAAAGAGTTGTGGTCTATATGCCATCAAACTCCAATTTTGCAAGAAATTGCCCAGCGGAAATGGAAGTGGATTGGCCACACTCTCCGTAGGGAAGATGGTAATGCTGCTGACATCGCCTTTGAGTGGCAACCGAAGGGTAGGCGAAGACGCGGACGGCCAGTACACACGTGGAGGAGATCGGTGGACAAGGAGCTCAGGAGGGAAGAACTCAAATGGGAAGACGCTCAAAGAATTGCGCGGGACCGGCCGGCTTGGAGAAAACTTGTTGGGGCCCTCTGCACCAGCGGGGTGCCTTAGGACAACAACAACAGCTGGGCACGGACTTTAATTAAACTGTCCCATAGCTGGGCACGGACTTTTGGGAATGTGAGAAGAGTTAGGCTATTCTCCACAACGCTGGCCCAGTGCGGGTTAACAGTCTCCACATATCTTCTAGAGCATTAGGGACGACTCTAAGACATGCAGGTATCCTCACCCCCTAATGAGAATACCTGCATGTCTGAGAGTCGTCGTTACATAACATCCCTATGTTATGTGGCTTCGTAACCGTAACCGAAACTATCGGATAGCGGAAATAAAATTCTATCCGTACCCGTAATCGAATATCATAAAAAATTCAAATGATTTCGGATAGGGGCGAAGTCTAAATGATTGATGGGTTGTATTGTTGTGGTTTATTTACCTATAAAACTTATAAAACTATTTTTGTGATGTCATTAACGAAGTAAATTGAAGTAGATATATTTTGAATCCATCGTAATTCTTATAAAAATATTGAATAATATAATAGAAAAAAGAAAGAAAAATCTTTTTATGTTTAATATGATTTTGTTTTTGCAGGCGATAGGTATCGCTTAAAAATGGGTAGTTATAATAATTACTAATAGGTATGACTCCCCAACCGCAGAGCCGGGCGCCGGAGGGCGCGCGATGACCTCCAGCCACCCTGAGGTTTGACCTGGGGGTGGCGCGCTTTGTGGGCCTGCCCACCATCCGTTCAGCACCAGGTCCGAGAGGCGGCGTGCGTGTTCCCACGCGCGCCTCTGTGTCGAGTCCATCTCCCCTCTAGGGGGGAGACAGTAGGGTTTTTTATAATGTTAGAAGTGCCTATTTTGGGTAGGTCGTTTGTGTAGTGGCCTGCCGTATCATACGGCGGGCCGTAACCTTGGCGGGGTCGCGACCGCATGCGAAAGCGATTCGCGCGGCCCCGTCGATAGTGGTTGTGTCGAGGAACACCGTGGTAGGTTTAGTCGGTATTGCGGGAGGTACTTCACTATTATTCCATCTTTCTTTTACCCCGGCGAGTCCGACATAATCCCTCCGCCCGCCCCCGCGGAGGGATATGCGTCATTGCATTCACACACGTAAAAAAAAAAAAAGAAAGTTATTACTTATGACTGATTGGAGTACGAAATGATAACCTAAAAATAAAGCCCAATCATTATCTATTTGTAGGTATTTATCTTTTACAATTTCTTCAAAATCTAATATCCGTAACCGAAACTATCCAAAACTAACGGATAATCCGAAATAATTTTATATCCGTACCCGTATCTGCATCGATATAATATTATACATGTATCCACATCCAGATCCGAATGTTCATATCCATAAAATCCCTAATCGTCACGATGTTTTCCTTCGCCTTTAAATCGAGCGATAATTAACTAAGTATTTAATACGCACATAGCTTCACAGAAGAGTCAGAGATTTTGGAATTTTGCGTGGCAGGCCAGCGGTCACCCACTAGCTGCTGCCTGTTTCATCTGCCATATTACGTACACATAAAAAGTATATTCCTATATGATTTCATGTCTTTTGCTTCAATCTTGGTAAAATATCCCAGAACTCAGACACTAAACACAATACAACTCACCAATCTTGATAAAATAAATATTGCCGAACCACATCATTAACCTATTGAGTCGCAACGGCTCACCGGCGGCCAGACACTAAAGGTTTTTAATTGCCTGGCATTTCAAGACTTGCCAGGTTTAACGCATGGAACAAATATAATAAACAAAAATACATGTTTTCACAACTAGATTTTATTATAACTTTGTTTCAACAACGTGGACTCAACAAAACAAACATCCAATACACAAAATACAAATGAACACATTATTTGTCTCGAACAACGAGTATTTCACAGTATTTTACAACAAACAATTATACACTTCGATGTATTTCATTCATGCATCCGCAAAATAACTATGTACAGCTACGTTTTTTTGTTCTAGTACATTTTATTATATAAATACACCACGGAGAAGTGAGAATGGAAGAAATAGAAGTTCATAGACGTGGTGACTAAGGGCGCAATAAGATCGCAAGCTATAAAATATACTCCATTTGGTTAGGTATTTAACTAAAGGTTCTTATATTCCATTAGGTTAGGTAGGTATTCAACTAAAAATCTTGATATGACTTTCTACACTAACACATATTAAACAAATAAACTACTGCTTAAAATAATGGTTCAATTAGTTTAGTAATCGTTATTTTTGTATTTACATACTTATTTTTAACCTGAGTTTTTTAGATATAAAATATAGATAAAAAAGACTTATCAAGATCGTTTACCTTTAGTTAAATACCTAACCAAATGGAGTATAGTAGATAATGCGCTAGGAAATTTATAACGATAATACTAGTGGGGGCGGCAGGGGCAACCGCCACTGGCGGCACTTTTAGGTGGCGGCAAAATTTTACAATAAATAATAATAATATCTTGTAGATACAATATACAGTACTGATGACTGTTTTTGATGACAAGTTCTTCAGAATTACTGAAAATTAAAATTAAAATACCTATATATATTCTGAAATATCTAAATAAGAGGGAGGCAAAAATCTTTCGCCCCGGGAGGTTGACACCCACGCTACGCCACTGCTACTAGATATAAAATAGTAAACTAGTAAAACGATTTATAGATTGAGGTAGAACTATTGAGTATGCGAGCATCTTCTCACTCAACTACACTAGTATTGCAAGCTGAGCTGGTATCTCAATAGTTCGCAATGTGAACCAAAGACTATTCAGGCGGTAACCCAATGGATAAGGTATTGGACTTGCGATCGAGAGGTCGCAGGTTTGAATCCCAACCATTGCACTATCGACGTGAACCCACTCCTAACACAAGCATTCTAGCTTAGCTGGAGGGGTTAACAAGAATACTAGTAATTTGAAACCCAAATTGCTAGAAAACTTTAAAAATATATCTGCCACTCTAGCCTTAAAATTAAATAGAAGTTGTATTCTTCGTGATCTATTTCATATCTACTAGCTAATAGAGTACAGCTCGCAGTCTTGCCGCGTCTTTATGCATTCAAACTAAATATAAATACTAAAATATGTCTATCAAGGAACTATTTGGCCAGCTTTATCTGAATTATCCAACAAAAATTGTCGTGTTATCTGTTTTGATTTGTAGCAGAAATAAATATGTGTTATCCTTTGTTATATATAAAAGACCTTTTTAGAAGTATTTTTCGCATATTTAAAAGCTAAGGCATCGCAGCTATCTAAATATTAAACTGTCAATAAATTGAACAGAGTACAATCGTCGGACAGACTTTTATTTGGACATAACTGTCACTGTAGGCTTGATGTTAAGAAATGTAGACTCAATGCTTATACCATAAAATTGCATTTAATTTTTACTATTTTGCTTTGTACTTTAAATAAGACTAGTTCTCGGACGAACTACGAACAAAGTTTATAACTATTTCCATCGGATGGTCTCACTTTTCCGTGTACTTTGAGGGCTATGTTTGGACTACAAGAGATTTTTCTTGTAGCGAGGTGTGTAAGGCATCTTCCTGTTGAACGGAGACATCCCTCTCGCCTGGTCGAATCCTGGCTTCGATATCACTATTTCAGCGTTAAGTAACACATCCAAACTCTGAAACAAAGTTGACATTGAAACATTAGGCAACTTAATACCGTCTATAATATATACTGCTGCATCGCCCCGTAGCATATGTTTGCGCTTAAGAATTTTAAGATCCTGCTTTCGATTCACAGGTGGGCTTAATGTAATCTCGTGAACTTCGTATAAGCAAATTTTCAGTATGGCAACTTAGTATGGCTAACTAAGTTGCTAAAATTGAAAATTAGCGCAACTCATATTAAAAAAAAAACTGTAAATTAATATAGGCAGGGAGACCCAGGTGTACACTTTTGCCCACATCTTCAGGGTGTATAGACATGATTCTTAGAATTTTTTTTATGTAATATGAGCAAAATGTTGTTTTACCTTATTCTCAATAAGACCCCGATCTTCGAGAGCTTTATGTATGTCATTGAATTCCTTTTGTATATCTTTGTTGTCACATTTCTCCACGGCTTGCTTTACTCTTTCCACCTAAAACAAATGTAACAATGACCATCCTTCGTAAAATATAAAAGCCATGCATGCTGTTCACAGTCAATTTTTAATTCAGGTAACCTCAAAACATTCTAGTTAACAACTGATTTGGCAGTCATAGTCGTTTGTGCCGCGGAGTTGCTAATTGTAATTTCGGACTAGACAGAAAGCAAAGATAAGACCAAACATATATAATTTTTTTTTAAGATTACTAGCAAATTAAATTTCGTATTACTAGTGTTCTCGTTAACCCTCCAGCTAAGCTAGAACAAAAATAAAAATAAAAAATTATTAGGAGTGGGTTCACGTCAGTAGTGCAATGGGTGAGATTCGAACCCGCGACCTCTCGATCGCAAGCCCAATACCTTATCCATTAGTACTAAAGAGCAAGATTTCTTGATCTGGTCAATAAATCCAAAGTCTTATACGACTTACAGTTTCTTCAAAGAACGTGTGCTTATCCTTTTCGCTGGGCTTGTCGATGTCCAACACTCCTCTTAATATTGGTAATGCGTCATCCACTCTACCCATATCTGCTAAAGCCATTGCCTGTAACAGTAATCTCACATAGAAAATGTTTTGTATTATTTTGTAAGTTGATGAAACTAAATAAACGTGCTGATTCCTACTTGATATTTTGTATTTATTACTTATTTCTTTAGAACCTTTAGAGAAAAATAAGTGGTACTTCTAGCCCAAATGTATGTTTAGTAATTTATGACTAAGGGTTAGGACCTAAGTATCAAACTACACGGTGAGATTAGATAATGCAATGTTCGAACAAAGACGCACCTGGCAAGGCTGTTTAGCTCCTCATAAAAAGTGTTTTGTTTGGGATACAGATGTGGTTTTTATGTTGTTTTAAAGCTTATTAGATACCGAATAACATCAATTAATAATAACTAAGAGAAGTTTTGTTAAGTTTTTTAACAATGTTTAAAAAAACACTGTACAGTAATCAGTTTTGCTGCAAAATGTTCCTTATTTTTATGTCACCGGCATTTTTTTGGGTGTGAATAGTATTATGGCGGTGTTGCCTATACATTCACTATTATTATTGTTTTTGTTTCAACACGATTAACCACCTGGTTCAGAAGTTACACAAAAAAAGTAAAGGTTTTCTTGATACAAAGTCCAAAACTACTACAAAAAAAGGAAATGGGTATAAATCGAAGAATATTTTTTTAGATATTTTTATTATTTTCCTACCGATAAAATTATGTCTAGTTTCACTCATTTTAATATGTGCGCTTTATAAAGACTCACACTGTATAATCAGCAGTAGCACTTGCACTTACTAATGTCTGTTACATATAATTAACTTCTTTGTGTTAATGATTATGCAGGTCCTACTAAAATGCTAAAACTCAAAAGCTAATAGTTTTATATGTCAAAGCGGTTTGAGGCATGTTCCACATTATAAAAACTGGTCCCTTCTCACTTAGCTAAGGCTAGTATGGTATAGCGCAATTTAAACATATTCGAGAACCAATAAACTCAAAAACATACCGATTTGCCTATAATCTTTTTCTTCACCGTTAAAGTGTAATAAGTAACTAATTTAAAGATTATCGTTTTCCTACCTTAATATTCCTAATAGTTACATAATGCTGTTTCTGAGTAGATATTGACTCCATAGCGATTTGTGGGGCACCTTGTTTTAAAGCCAGAGCTAAAAAAAAAACAAAGCATTATACATAATGTGGTGTACCTACATTAACTAAAACATTAACCAAGTATTGATTGAATCCAATATTGTATCGATCTCGTATTATTAATAGCATATTTATTGATAATAAGCACGAAATAACTCTTCAACGTTTTAGTATCGCTAATTGATAAAATCGAACATGCAATTAATTATTTTGAAGAAGAATTAGTATTATATAAGTAATAATCAACATTATTCTAATAAACTGAATAATTTTTCGAATAATCACATATTCTAGTGTACATTGTGCTCTTATAGAATATGTGCAAATTATCACTAAGCAATTACATATTTCATGGTTATCCAATTTCATTAACAAAATGCATTAAAGTATTAATTCCGCCACAGGGAACTTGCTATCTAGATCCAAAGTCATAAAATCAGATAGACATACAATTAAATAGTTTTTTGATATACAAATATAAATAAACATATAATTTTATAAAAGTTTAATAAAGGCCTATTGACAAAATTGTTTACCTATTACACATACACACACAGTAAAAAATATACATACCTGCAAAATAAGTACATGCTCTTCTCACAGGTAAAATCCCAGCTGTGGTCATGTCTGACCAAAGTTTTGAGGCAATTTCCAGACTTTTTGGTGTATTCTGGAATTATACAATCGCTTAATTTTTTGCGTACACCTGAAATTATTTATACAGGTTGTCCCGTAAATAATGGATCAAACGAAAATGGTAGATAGCTCGCTTGATTACCTACAACTAATTTGATCAGTATTTTTAAGTACCTTAGGGTTGTCGAGAAAATAATATTTTATTTCTTTTCGATTTTTCTGCCTGAAATTAGATTTTTATGCCATGGTTGCAAATAATGTCATTTTTTAGATCTTTTTCTTATAAACATTGCTAGATAGATTGCCAACAAATAATCATTTCATATTTGCAAATGACATTCCATACCTTAAAAAAAACAATTAAGAAAATGAATATTTATTTTATTTCATCTGGATGACTAAACTTTAAAAAAATCTCCTGTAAAGAAAATGTATGACACCGAAGTGTACCATGATTTTAAAAACATGTACAGTTATTGAGGTTTCAAAATTTGTATAAAACATACGGTTAACTACTTTAATTGCAAATTTGTTGCTATGAATTTGAAGAAAGGGGCAAAATCATACAAATCTAGATTAATGGTATTAGTGTGAAGATACTTCTTTTCTCACTTTCGAAATGATTTAAAGACAGTTACGCGCTTGTAATACTAATAATAGCTTTATTTCTCAATTTGGCATCGTTACCGGCCTCAAGGTCAAGTATTAACAAAGGCAGAAAAAAGGACAAGACGCCATGAGTGAAAGTGATAGATAGCGCTTCTTTTGGATGCTATTGTTGTCACTCCAGTTTTTTCGTCCGGCCACCCCCTACCCTACCTACCACTCCACACAAGTACCTGGCTTCATTAATACTAATAATAGCTTTATGTCTCAATTTGACATCGTTATCCAGGTGATAAATAAATATAAAGAAAACGAAAATTATGTAAAGTAATAATTTTTTTTATTTCTTTTCACAATAATTGTTCAAACGTTTCCCGCCTACACTTACGCACATTCTCCTAATAAACGAAGCTCTTAAGCGTCGACCAAAATTTATTCCATTAAGTTCCGCAGCAGCTGTTTGAATTTTTTGGCGTAGGTTCTCAATTGTGTTTATGAGTGTTCGGTAAACTCTGTCTTTAAGACTCCCCCAGTAAAAAAAATCTAGCGGAATTATATCGGGAGATCGAGGCGGCCATAAAATTGGTCCTAACCGGCCAATCCATCTTTCGGGAAACGCATGATTCATATGCGCCCTCACTGCTGTTGCATAATGTGCGGGGCACCCATCGTTTTGCAGCCACAATGTTTCTCGAACATTTTCTGGTACACAACTGAGTAAATTTGGCAACTCGTGTCTTAAAAAATGCAGATAATACTCAGTGTTTAAATTTGCAGGCAACTGAAAGGGTCCTATTATTTGACCATTTATAATTCCTGACCACAAATTTATTTTAAATTGAGTTCGACTTCTATTTTCTCTCATTAAACGTGGATTGACTAGTTGCCAGCTATGTAAAATATGCATATTTGTGTACCCGTCTTTTCTCCAGGAAGACTCGTCGCTCCATAAAATTTTATTAAAGAATTGCGGATCCTCACGAATCATTCCCAGCATTTTTCGGCAAAATTCAACTCTTAACGTAGTCTCTGGGGTTCAGTGTTTGAACACGTCGCACATGGTACAGGTGCAACCGGTGCCTTCCTAAAACTCTGTGCACCGTTGTCCGTGGTATACCGGTGCGTCGTGCTATAGCTCGGACTGAAGTTGACGGATTTCCTCTATTTGTTCTAAGATTATTTCGTCGTTGACATGTTGCGGCCTTCCTTCACTAGTACTTCCAACTCCAGTACCGACAATCTTTCCTTCATAAGCGAGCTATGCACCCGAATGAAAACCCGATAATCAGGGTGACGACGCTCGATGGGGCACCTTTCCCAATATAATCTTGCGGCTGCTCTGGCATTGCATCTTGCTTCGCCGTAAATTAAATGCATGTTGGCGTATTCACGAGGCGTGTACTCGTAACGCGGCATTACAAAGACCAAAGGTTAAGGCACAAAAAAACTGATTTTCTGAGTCCGACACTAGATCGCCAAGTCGTTAGTTCCAAGAAACAAACAGTCCAAAATCGATAGGCAATTCACACAGTCCAAATTCAAAGCAATAGTCGTAATTTACAGCAAAAACATAAACGAAACGAAAAGCAAAGTTATCGAACGTAGCAGCAAGACGCGACTAATCGCACGCAACAATGAAGCCAGGTACTTGTGTGGAGTGGTAGGTAGAGTAGGGGGTGGCCGGACGAAAAAACCGGAGTGACATCAATAGCATCCAAAAGAAGCGCTATCTATCACTTTCACTCATGGCGTCTTGTCCCTTTTTTTGCCTTTGTTAATACTTGACCTTGAGGCCGGTAACGATGCCAAATTGAGAAATAAAGCTATTATTAGTATTACAAGCGCGTAACTGTCTTTAAATCATTCCGAAAGTGAGAAAAGAAGTATCTTCACACTAATACCATTAATCTAGATTTTTATGATTTTGCCCCTTTCTTCAAATTCATAGCAACAACTTTGCAATTAAAGTAGTTAACCGTATGTTTTATACAAATTTTGAAACCTCAATAACTGTACATGTTTTTAAAATCATGGTACACTTCGGTGTCATACATTTTTTTTACAGGAGTTTTTTTAAAGTTTTGTTATCCATATAAAATAAAATAAATATTCACTTTCTTAATTGTTTTTTTTAAGGTATGGAATGTCATTTGCAAAAATAATATGATTATTTGTTGGCAATCTATCTAGCAATGTATATAAGAAAAAAGATCTAAAAAATGACATTATTTGTAACCATGGCATAAAAAAAACTAATTTCAGGCAGAAAAATCGAAAAAGAAATAAAATATTTTTTTCTCTACAACCCTAAGGTACTTCAAAAAACTGTTCAAAATAGTTGTAGGTAATCGAGCGAGCTATCTACCATTTTCGTTTGATCCATTATTTACGGGACACCCTGTATAATTTTATAAGTAACTAAATAGTTATTACTTATATAAAATAGATCAAAAACTATTTTAAAAGTAGGATCATGCAAAATTATTTTATGCCAATAACATTGTAATTGTTAAACAGACAACATACTAGGAATAATTTCTGTGACTTTACAAACATTCAAACAACAAACACAAAGAACAACCAGACTGAAACAACCATTTGTGAATCACAAAAATGTGTGTCTCATGTGGGATTCGAATCCACGATACTCGGCGCAGTGGCAGCAGCGAGGCGACCACGTAAACCATTACACCAGCTATTTTTATTTATTCTTTCATTGGATAATTACAGCAATATTAGTGTTGGTTGTTTGAATGTTTATAAAGCCCCCCGTGACACAGGAATTATTCCTAGTGTGGGAGTTGCCTTTTATGAAAATAAAAATAAAATACTGTCTTCTGAGGTAAAAACTGAATAGCACCAAAGCAGTTAAAAGTACCTACTTCTTCAGACAGAACACTAGCATGTGTTGAATGAAGATAAAATATTTATTTCCTACCCAATGCAAAAATATTTATAATCCATAATATTTATTTATTTTTGTTTTTTTATTTTCTTAGGAAATCCAAAAGCACTTTACACAATTTACACAATAATTTGTATAAAATATTTATACAAATTATAATAGCCACATGATGAAAATGAAATCTATATTTACATTTTGAACTACTTTGCCAAATCTTATGTATTATTTTACTCAAACATTTTGCATGAATAATGAGAGTAAATTTATTTAAGTAAGTGTCTGGATTATATCACGAAAAATCAATAATATCTGCCCCTCTGGAATTTATATGTATACTCACTTGTTTGTAGCATGCAGCTAATATCAGCACAACAGAATACTTAGGGAACTTAGTCATGTTAACTTGTTTCTCCTGCACTTTATTAAATACTTTGTACATTTCGTCATACATCTCATGACTGTATAATAAGTCCAGAAGAATGTGGTATGATATAATCTGGTCAAAGAAGCCCTCATTCATTGGATCGTAAAAGCTCTGGAATAGATAATAATATTTCAGTAAAAGTGATGTAGCAAGCCCTATAATACAAATTACTAAATAAATGTATTTAATAAAAGACTGATCTTATCAATGCAGTTACACTGAATACCACATCATTATTAAGTAATAATAAATAATTATCTCAATTATTGTAACCAAAAAATATTATTATTCAATCATCATACAATGCATATAAACAATTTATAGACAAATTCCTTAAATATTTAGTAAACAAAAATCCCATTATAGACTTTATTCAGATTCAGATAGATACAAAAATTATATTACCTCTAGTGCTTCTTTAGGTGCATCTAAGAAATGGAACATTCTCATAACTACTGGTCCAAATACAAATGAACCAAATCTATATTCACTTTGCTGTGTATTGAACCTGACAAAGAAACAAAAATCTGTGTTTTAAACCCTTTTTTAAAACAAAGGAGTTGTTTAATCTATACTAAATGCTTGTATTACAAGTAAGTTGTCATTGAAGGTGGACATGAAACCTTTTTGATTGCTAAAATGCAATGGAGCAACTACTTCTTTAAATAGTTAATTAATAATTAGTCCAATAATCATAATATCATAATCTACTTGTACCATTATGAAAAATGTATGTTTCAAAATGATTAAGGGTTTAATTAAGCAGACAACTGAGAATGTTGAACTAAATATGCAGTAAAAATTAATGCTTAGCTGAAAAAACATGGATGGTTTTAAGAAATAAGCATGTGCTGTAGTATTGTGGCACAATTGTTGTAAGTGTAATTTATTATTAATCATATTATACCCTAAACATAGACAATTATTTAAAGAATCTAAGTGAAATGTTTGAAAGAACTTGTTTCTAATTTTCGTGGCGTTTGACTGATATCACGTAATCGAACATATTTTTGTCTTTAATTATAACTAAGAAATAAATAGTACAAAGCTTCTTACTTTTTTATCATTTTAAGAATAACTTTTAAGTCTGTAGGTTCTGCTAAATGCACCATATTCTTTAAATCTTCAGTAAATATCATGTTCTTGGAGTCAGACGCAAAGTCATTCATCTTAGCCCTAAACTTATCAGCAAAATTAGCGAATTGTTCTTTAGAACGCTTTCTCGTTTGAAGATAGCCGTCGATACCTAGCGCACTGTGCGAGTAAAGGTATTTGACTGAAACAAAAAATGTTTGCTCATTAGTATAAACACAATTACTTCAGTAAAAGTAAAAAAGAAAAGCTATATTTCTATATGAAAGAAGTACAACAAACCTTGTGTCATGTGTAACGCCCGACATGGTGCTATATACCGTAAATTTAAAAACAAACTGTTTCTTAAAACTGTGTTTACAAATAAAGACATTTTATATAATTCAAATGATCCAAAATGAGATAATGCCGACGACAATTTTTAGAGGTTATGTACTTATGTCATTCTTCTTAGACATTTGACTAGGGTTGTGCAAACAAAGAATCGATTCAATTATTAAGTTTCTTCAGTTGACCAAGAAAAGCAAGACAAGTATGTACATGATAACCTACTTATTATAATATGTCTGTGGGAATATAGTTATTTATTATCAATTTTTTTATTACAAGAAAAGATACCAAGAAGAGATAATGCGAAAGATTAGGAAAAATTCTTGTGCCTCGGGGGACTTTTACAAACATTTAAACAAGGCACACAAAGGACAACTCACAGACATAAGAAGTTTAAATAACCAGACACGACAACAATTTGTGGATCACACAATTTTTCAAACAAACACAAAAAAATGTGTGATCCTTATCGAACCCACCACAATCAGCGTAATGGCTACTGGGGCGAGGCGACCATTTAAACAGACACGAATGGAACTACCGTTTTCGGTAGCAAAAGTTTTGCTACCGTTAACAGTGAACAATAAATAGCAAAAGTCGTAAAGAGTTTGTCATTTATTCATTTCCATATTATTTATTATTTTATTTTGTCTACACTGTCTACATCTTATCGTACTTTTAGTAGGAATATTAATTAAACTAAATTTAATTTTTCATACTAGAACACTGTAATAGCACATTTAAAAAAGATATCAAATAATGACGTAATGTAATACAAATGGAGGTGTTTACGTGAAAATGTAAAATTTTAAATTTTCTTTTTATTTCATATTATTCAAGATATCAGCGTTTAGAGTAAACTAGTGGACGGACTTATTTTCAAGTAACCCAAATAAATAATATTTTCATAACATTATAAAAACAGTGAAATAACAAATTGACTATTCGATTGTGACAAACTGTATTGATTGAATCGTAATTGAAAAATATTAAATTTAACTTCGTACATGATATGAAAATGTGAAAGTTTTTAAGAAATGTGTAACGCACGAAACCACATCATTAGAATTCTGTTAGTTTAAAGGTTTCCCGTGTTACACAGCGCTCCATATTGCTAAATGGTGCCCATAGCATGAAATTCGCACATTATTGTAATAAGTGATATTCTGTTATTTTATTGGTTAATATAAAGTAAATTACTAGTTACTTTATATTGAACATGTTCAATAGGAATATCATGCTCTGAGCACTGTTCAAACACTATCATCTGCCAGTATAAGTAATGGCAGTATTTACTTGTCTTCTAATTTTTTTCTGAATTATTGATAATTAATTGTACGCTGAAACTAATAAAGCACTATATTTTTTCTAGCTAGCACATAGAGATTATGATATGATGTCCATAACACATAGATAAGCATGGACGGATCTGTTAAGTGACTCATACATCACTGGACATTATGACTGGACAAATATAATTAAAATTGGAAGGATGTATGAGATGAGAGGTCAACAATCAACATGAAAAGTATTGCGACTGAGTAATGTTGGACCTGATGATAATAGCAGGGTGGAAATGTAATCAAAGATATAGTTAACAATAATTATGTATAGATGGCAACCAGTCAACTTCATGAGGGTTGTGACAATCAGCACTTAGTTCACAACATTACCAATCCACTGGGCTGTTTAACAACATTCATGAAAGTGACAAAAGGCTAAAGCTTTTAAATACACTCACAAAGTGAAAAATCCTTATCTACTTCAACTAAATTTTTTTTATTGGCTTCTGTAGTTGTACATATTTTGTTAAGAAAAATAATTATATTCTATCTTTACAGATAAGTGGAGCAATTCTTAGAGATTATAAAATACTAATTTAAATCATTAGTCTTCAAGATGTCTGATCATTACAGTAGACAGTGCAAAACATCAAGACATAAAGAAAAAGAATCAGTGAGATCTAAACCTAGATCAAAATATTCAGACCATAAATATCACCAAATGGAGTCAAAAACACCTCCATTACCTACAAAAAATACCTCAACTTTAGAAGAATTAATAAAAAAACGGGAATCTCTCAAACAAGAACTTAAAAAAATGGTAAGATACTCTGAAAGTGAACCTAATAAAAATAGCAGAAAACGTGGGCATTCCAAAGAAGACTATACTACTGATATAAAAAGAAGTCATTACGATAACGAAACCAGGTCAAAAGTTACTTCTAAGCGGAAATCAGTTCATGAATCTTCACCAGAGTTAGAGAACACACAAGTTGAATCAGAAGATGAAGAAACTATAATACAACAGAGGAGATTGGAACGTAAGAAACTTATGGAACAATTGAATGTGTCAGTTACAAAAAGCAATGACAATATAGATGAAATTTATAACAAAACTACTGAAGATAAAAATATAAATAAAACAGAAAGCCAAAACATTTCTAAGCAAGTCACAGATATGTTTTCAGAGAAGGATGAATTTGAATCTAAAGTTGGTGCTGATAGTGTTACACAAGGTAATAATGAGACCAACTTAAACTTGACTGATAACTGGGATGATCCAGAAGGGTACTACAATATTAGAGTGGGAGATATTGTCAACAACAAGTACACTATTAAAGGTATATTAGGACAAGGAGTATTTGCAAATGTTGTAAGAGCTCAAGATAACACTGATGGAAATGACTATGTTGCTATAAAAATTGTCAGAAACAATGATTTAATGTATAGAACAAGCTTAAAGGAAATAGCAATTCTAAAAGAAATAAAGGATGCTGATCCTACCCACAAGTACCATTGTGTTCAACTATTGGGCCATTTCATGCATAAAGGCCACTTATGTATATTACTGGAATCACTTCATATGGACTTAAGAGCTGTCATTAAGAAGTATGGAAAGCACCATGGCCTCAACATGAAAGCATTGATCAGTTACAGTAGACAACTCTTACTAGCTTTGAGACTTCTCAAGAAACTTGGCATTATTCATGCTGATATAAAACCAGATAATATTTTAGTAAACGAGAAGAAGAATGTGCTGAAACTATGTGACTTTGGATCAGCTGCCAAAATAGATGATAATGAACCTACTCCATACTTGGTTTCTCGATTTTATAGAGCACCTGAGATTATATTAGGAGTAACCTACAAACATGGTGTTGACATTTGGTCTGCAGCATGTACTATTTACGAAATGGCTACCGGAAAGATCTTATTCACTGGTGGCTCTAATAACAAAATGTTAAAGTGTTTCATGGACTTAAAAGGCAAATTCTCAAGCAGATTTTTAAAAAGGGGTAAATTTAAAGACCAACATTTCAACTACAACAACAATTTCTTACTTCATAAGAAGGATGAATTTACTGGGAGAGAAAAAGTTGTCGAAATAAGCAACATTATCCCATCTAGAGATATGCATCATGAACTTAGAAAATCTTATAAGAATATATCTGCTCAAGAAGATAAAAAAATAGTACAGCTGAAAGATTTACTTGAAAAGATGACAATGCTCGATTCTTCTCAAAGAGCAACGGTAACAGACTGCTTAAGGCATCCCTTCATTTTCGAAGAATTAGCTAAAAACTATAAAAACTGAAAATTTTATTTTATTGGTTAATTTAATAAAACAATTTTTCAATAAAAGTATTTATTTTATTAACTCCTAAGAGACGAAAACAACAAAAATATACACCATCAACCAAAATATCACTTAAAGTTTTCATATATGGACTATCACAATTTAAAAGGAAAATTGACTTGGTCGTCAATGGTAATAAAACTGATACAATGTAGAAAAATTGACATGACCACTTCATACCTTGACTAACTCTGAGTATATCTTTAATCACAAAACCAATATGAGTGAAGCAATAATAAACTAGACATTTGGGCAATAAATAGGCTTACCATATACAGCACTTTAGAGTTTTAATTTGAAACTTCTTAACCCAGATCTTATTCTTTTCCTACTCAACATACTCAAATTCATTCTATACTTGAATAAAATAATTTTTAAGGTGGGATATAAATTTGCGTATAACATTGGTAACAAAAATGGATTAGGCAATAAGAACTCGAGATGTTAAAAATAAACATTAAATGTTAAAATATCTGAGAATCACCACTTATGATGTATGTACATAAATATAAATTACAATATAACTTCCTTTTATTCTATGTGAAACACATCTTACATTCCATCATTGCCTTCCTTTACATTATACATTATCCAAAAAATAATATAACAAATAAGTAGACATAATGCATCACAGTACGATAATATAAACCAATAAATTGTATCAATCACACAAATAGTAAACTTATCTCTTACAATAAAGCATCTGTAGCACATTTCATAGAAATTAAACATACATATACAACAGTTCTCTAATACTCGTCGTATGAATACTGCAGCAATAATAAGTGTTACAATTGAATAACGCATGTGCCGATCTCTTCATGATTTGATTACAGCTAAGTACAGAAAAATTAAAATGAACACCACTTTCATGATTGCTTTTAACAGATGTACCATCAGATATGTTCAATTCAATGAGGTACTGAAATGATATGGTCAAAAAAACATGGGCTTTACTTAGTATCTAGGACAAATTCAAATTATTTACTTAGAATTCATGTGACTGAGCAAACACTTAAAAAAAGGGTTATGCTATATGACCATTATGATAACAGTTTTCAATCACAAGTGCTACAGAATATATTATTACAGCGTTTTGTTCCAAAACGAATGAATAAAAAAATCGCCAACCTATGAGTTAAATTTTTGTATACCTTTTTATTGCAATGTCAAAGAACTGAAAAGTTTTAGTTGCCACTAACATAAAAATCACAAGACAAGTCACTACCGTCAGAGCAACTTTTATAATAAATCTACATTATAACAGCTATGATATAATCTAATGTCAAAATCTTATGGATGGATCCATTACACTATGAATTTATAGGTATATTAGCAGAAATGGGATGTAATGCAGTCTCAAGTTATTCGATTTGATCACTGGCTTTACCTATCACAAATTATATGGTATGCAAATACGTTGGTAAATATAAAAGAGTTGAGATTCTTTAAAGTAGAAAATAATATAGTCTAACTACTAATAACCTCTGTTTTAAATCTATCGTTACGCGACTCTAGTTAAATAGTTAATAATGTTTCTTTGGATGTGTGAAGTTGAATAACACAATGATGAGCTCATATTGTGGCGCCGCGACTGTTATGTCGAAGGCATGTTTTGGCTTTGGAAGCCTGAAGTGGGCGCACCGATTTCTATAGACTGTCCAGACGCTATAGAGTCGGGGCTTTGCAACGACGCGCTGTATACGGGATTCATAGGAGTAGTCCCGCCAGCCTCAAATAAAGTGCTGTCATATACACTGTTGCTCTGCTGAAAATAAAACATACCTCTTAATCCTTACTTAATATTATAAATTCGAAAGTAACTCTGTACCTATGTCTGTTACCGTTTCACGGCTAAACCACTTAACCGATTCAGATGCATACATCTGAATCGGTTAATGGTTTGCGATGGTGAGTGTGTGAGTAGCCAAGAGCCATAACTCATCTTGGCACAGCCACCATCGCAAACTGGAAATCTATTTACGTAGTGAATTAGTCGCTAATTAGTCGAATTTAGTCGTAAAATACCAGAATTGGTCGGTCCGCCGTTTAAAGGATACAAGGAGATATTGGTGGCTGTACCAAAGTGAGCGCTCATCTTGGCACCGACACCTTGTATTTCCAAAACTACAGAACCGAACGAAGATCTAACTGTACCAATAATTAGTTGACATTGATCACAAAACATCAGCTTTCTACGAGCCCCCGTTTAAGAGATAAGGAGGTATATACGACCATATTTGTCTAATTAACGACTAATTCACTACGTAATTAAATTTCCAGTTTGCAATGATGACTGTGTCAAGAAGAGCCATACGATTCAGATGAAATTTGGTATAGATATATGTAGTTTAATCTGTGTGATATATAAAATGAAGAGAATTATAATATACTAGCTGTCCCGAAAGACGTAGCCCAGTACACACAAAAAAATCAAGTCTAAACCTTTCTTGAATCCACTTGAACACACAAAAAATTTCATCAAGATCGGTTCAGCCGTTTAGGAGAAGTTTAATTACAAACGCACGCACAGAAGATTTATATACAGGGTGTCCCGAAACTCAACGATAACCCGGTACCGGGCGAGAAGCCAAGGTCATTAAACATCGGCGTCACTATCCGTCTCACTCGACCTAAAAGTCGAATGACAATGTCTCGATCTGACAGACAGCATAACTACTATCTATCTCATTTTATCTCTTTTGTATGTCGGCGTCTCGACCGATCTTTTTAAACAAAAGCGTACCAGGTAATTTTTTTTTTTAATGAGTTGTCCCAAATAATACGAAGTAGCACTTTCATTGGCAAGAAAAGTGGCAAATGTTGTACCATTTTGAAATCTAGACTAAATAGGCCACCTTTGGAAATAACTTGTCAAGGGTAGTGCGGTGCATTTTTTTTCCAACATGGAGTGTCAAAGTTAACTGAAAATAATTTTGTAAACCATAACTCGTCAAAACTTTATTTATTTTACTTAGTTAACAATGTTTATTACTTTGATTTGTGGTTGCGATTAATAGCACTATTATTTGAGATTACATTATTCAAAAAATTACTGTATAATTGTGAAAATTGTGATCACAGTAATTAAAATTGCGACCAAGGGTGTCTTCAACTTTTTCGAATAATTTCTGTTATCGCTAGTCTAAGAAACATGGAATTTTTTCTTATTTTTTTCATAACTGGTATACCTTGGCCTCTCTCCCAGTACCAGGTTATCGTTGAGTTTCGGGACACCCGTATATAAAGATTTATATTGCGCGTATCTATAGCAAGTCGGCAGAGCACGCACATATTACTGTTGGTAACACATAAACATAAAAGAGCAGCGATAGCTCAGTGGGGAGACCAACTGACTGCAATGCAGAGGGTCTCGGGTTCGAACCCACTTCGCGCACCTCTGACTTTCGGAAGTTACATGACTTTTCGAAATTATGTGCGTATTGATTGACAATTATCGCCTGCTCCATGCCTCGGAGAGCACGTTAAGCCGTCGGTCCCGGCTGCCATGAACATCTATGGCAGTTGTTATTGGGAAAGTCGACACAAAAGATCCCACTGGGGCGAAGTGTCGCCGGTCTGTACTGACTGGCCCCCACACAAGATAAGATAAGATAACACATAAACATGCCGTATATGCAGCGTATAACATAAAGGTGTGGTATTATTTTAGTTTCGTAACTCATTGATGTGATTTAACTTATATTTTCTTTATGTAGGAACACAATTTTAAACACATTTTATTATATTTGCTGATTATTCCACTTTGGTCACCCAGGTGATATCTCTTGGGTGATCAAATTCCACATTTTTGTGTCCTAAAATCACCTACCAACAAATCACCTGGGTGATCAAATTCCACATGATTTTAAATTTATTTATTATGTTTAACTGGGTGATTGATTTGAATTTGTAAGGCAATGAAGTAGGGCTGAAGTGGCAGTGCACATAGCGCCCACACACCGGAAATGCAGCAGGGGTAGGCACAACATGTAAGCTTTAGTTAGATATAAATATATATATGTTAAGTACCTGATAAATGTAGTCAGAATCTGTTTTAAGTGAGCTAAAACTCTGCTGGTGCGGTAATGAGACCTGATCATCGTCCATGGGCTCATCCATCTGGGCTTTGTACGAGAACATGATGCTTGGTTGCGATACACTGAAAATATAAATTTATATGTTAAGCATATTTGGGCGTGTTTTAAACGTGATGTTGAGAACTATACTTAACGGTGATGATGACGAAAGGAAGGAGATTTACAAATCGTACTTAGTACAGTCAACAACATAAGTCGATACACACTTGCGAGATGTCAATAATATCTACTTTTTAAAATTATAATAAATGTTAGGTTTTAATAGCAGTAATTAAAATATAGTTGATATAATAACAGTCGTTTGATCTTAATATGTGATGATGGTTTTGTTAATATGCTTGAAATCCGAATTTGAGAGTAGTAATTAGTTGATTACAATATTATGATCATAGTGCGTATGGTAATGATAACCATTTTGTCAATTAGCTTGAAAATCAAAGTATTAATAAAAACGTACCTGAAAAATTCGCTTAAGAAGGCGTAATAGACAAGAGGAGTGTAGAGTGAAAAGTACAGCCATGTTGTGACGTCGACGACACACAAGCCAGACTGCATGTCGCCCCATGCAACCAGACCGGCACCGACAGCCTGAGTCGTATCGAGGAGCGCCAGTAACAGTACGTAGAGATAGAAAGACAGTTTTGCTGAAAACAAATACATTTTTTTAATAAAAGACTTAGTACTAGAAATAATTCCCGTATCACGGGAGACTTTACAAACATTCCAACAACGGAACCTCCAGACTCGAAAGTACCATTTGTGGATCACACAAATTTTTGTCCCATGTGGGGTTCGAACCCATAACACCCGGCGCAGTAGCAGTGGCGAGGAGACCACTTAAACTTCTATGCCACCCGTGCAGTATTTGGCTAATTATCATTGAAAAGAAGAATTACAAATGTATGTAATATATCACTATGGCATATGTAACACAATTTGCTATTATACTCAGGCAAACGTAAGGCTACGAACAGGTCCGCTGGTGCACACGACTTTAAAGAGGCCACAATATACCTACATATAAGGTGTTTACTTCATAAACCGTTTAGTATAGGTAGGTACACACGGCTACACATCAAGTTAGACACCCTATATACACATAACTACGCTACATACAAAATAGAGAATTGTCGGAAAGGGACAGTGCGTAGTGGTGTCGATGTAAAGGTAAGGATAGAACGTAACAAGAATATAACGCACTCTCTCGCACGATTCGCAGCGTTTGACTTCTAATAATTCAAAGTCCAAACAGTCTAGGTTGATGCGTCGCTGTGTGTACGTAAAAAGAGGATAGAAAATGTTCCTCTTTATTTATTTAAAATAAGCAGGCGCTCCCGCACTAGGATTAATTTCTGTATCGTGGAGGACCTAACTAACATTCAAACTAAGGACACCCAGGCTCAGAATAAAAATTTGTGACCAACACAATTTTTCGTCCCGTTTGGGATTCGAACCGACAACACTCGATGCAGTGGTACCTAGCTGCCAGTCGGCAATACTGGTTTTATTATGACAGCGATATTCTCGATTTATAATAACATATCGTGCAATCAGAGGAATATAAAAAGCCAGCGCCCCGGCATTACATTAAATTATACATTTTATAAACCAATGGGAAGAATTAAATTAAAAGTTACTGTAAAACGTATGAAATACCTCTGCATAGTTTAAAAAAACTAAGCGTACACGCAAACAGACAGATATTTATACTGACTTTGTTTCATGCTATTTAAAGATAACGCCTGATCTCATACATAGCCCAAAAATCATAGAGCAAAATTATAGTATTCAAACATCCTGTTTCGCCGTCTCTGTGTGCGTCGCTATGAGCTGTCTCATAGCAACGTATGCGGAGACATCAAAGCACGTTCCTACGTTATGTGTAACGCTTGTATGGTACACATCAACAGCAGCGATAGCTCAGTGGGGAGACCAACAGACTGCAATGCAGAGGGTCTCGGGTTCGAACCCACGTCGCGCACCTCTGACTTTCGGAAGTTATATGACTTTTCGAAATTATGTGCGTATTGATTGACAATTATCGCTTGCTCCGTGCCTCGAAGTGCACGTTAAGCCGTCGGTCCCGGCTGCCAAGAACATCTATGGCAGTCGTTATTGGGGAAGTCGACACAAAAGATACCACTGGGGCGAAGTGTCGCCGGTCTGTACTGACTGGCCCCCACACAAGATAAGATAAGATAAGATGGTACACATCTATCGACGAATATTTTCGCTTTGTGCCTGACCATAGCTGAATACTCTTGAAAGAAATTTTTTATGAATAGGACATTCATAAAAAATTTCTTGCTAAAGACTTAATAAGATGGGTAGTTAAATACTTAGCAAGTCAAATAAATGCAATTCAATAAACCTTTGTTATATAACAAAGGTTTATTGAATTAATACAACATCTTTATAGGCAAGCTAGCATTCTCATGCATTATTATGAACAATTATACATTTTTGAATTTTTATTTATATTGATGTTATATGCCTCTGCTACAGTTTATGAATATATTCATCTGTATTAAGCCATATCACTATATGTAGTCTTTATTAGTTGCTTTAATTATCTTTGCCTTTTCTAGACTTATTTCATGCCTAATAAGTTAACAGTAATAACACTGTTTACTATAGATTACACAGTAACTTTAATCCTTTAAATACAATTAGTAGCTGTGCATAATTGCATATCGACTTCGCCGACGTGAGGCCTAAGACTGGTACGTGATCTGTAAATACTAATAATAATACTTTGAAGCCATATAGCATTCCACAGAAATATATGGCATACTAGAAGCTTGTAAAGTTATCATACTGAATCACAGGTGCATCCTAAATATTTCTTTGAAGAAAAGAATAAAATAATAAACTAATATGCATTTCTTTTTCATAGATCAATAGTTTTATAGATTCTATATTCTCACTGAAAATTAACACACTTTGAAAAATGGCCTTGTATAGGCAGCTAAAAGTCATCAGTCTTTAAAACCTGTCCATTAATCGAAAAATAAATAAACACCAGTAGGCAATTATTGAATCTTATTCTTAAGATAATATAGTTGAAATATTAGCATTATATAGTTAAACAGGTTTTTACTTTTTATACATAAATATATACATTGTATACCAATTTATGTGAGAGGAAATCTATTAGAATAATAATATTATAATAATATTCTAATAATAATAATAATATAATAATATTCTACCACATACACACAACACCATCTAGCCCAAACTAAGCAGAGCTTGTACTATTGGTACTACATAACTTTATTCTTTTTAATTTTTTATTATGTGTATAATGAATAACAAAAAGCTAATGTTTTTATCCATATAAATCAAATCAAATATCCATTATAAGCATGCTATTATGATTAAGCTCTATATATGTAGCTTATTCATAATAATCAAGCATATTTCAGTACTCAAATGGTAATCCTCACTTAATCATTAAAAGATAAACAAAACAGTAATGAAATGATGAACTTCAATAGGTTTTAGATAGGATAGAAAACATTTTAGATAGGTAAAATATAAACAAAATAGTCACTGCCGACCATAAATTATCTGCTAGATAGACTTGGATACAATGTTGTTTACACTATCATAAATTATTATAAGGGAAAAGGAAATAATAATGACCCTGTTATCAAAAAATAATATACATACTTGTACAAGCGGTTACAAGTAATTTTCTACAGAGTATATAACAATAATGTTTAATGCCCATAATTAATATAGAATTAATGTCTAATGGCATGATTATGCAATATAATGAGTAATTAAAATAATAATAAAGTTTGTTATTAAACAAAGTATTTTATATTGTCTTACATTTACACAGATGAATAAAAATTAAACTTCTTTAAATGGATTTTATTACATGGCTTATTTTAAAACACTTTTATCACATAATTTTGAAACCATTACACTACTATTAACTTTAATACTAACTAGGAATTTAAAACAAAAAAGAAACAATGCTATAAAATCCATATAAAGTAGACTAATTTCAAACCAAATTATTCCTTGGATAGTACAATACATAACTAGTCTATACTAACTAACAAACTATGATAACTCTATACTAATAGATAACTTCTTAACAGGCAGTTATTTTCCACGTTCATACTAAAATACATGCAGAGTAATGCCTATACATATACAGTAGTTTGGTAGTTATAAATAAATACGCCAACACACTTACTTGGTAAAGCCAGATAGTCTCTCAATGGTATCCAAGGTAGAAGTAGTATTAAAAAGTAAATGAGAGCAAAGACTAAAGAAGATGTGAACCAAAACAGCATGCCACCATGTCCAAACAGGTCATAATCTCTGGTGTCAATGTGGAATATATCATCTGGCATGACAATCTCAAGTGTGCCTTGCGTCACCGTAAAAGCAAGGGATATGAGTGATGTTGCCAGTAACACATATCTAATACTGCTGCGGCTGTCTAAGTGCCCTGAAAATTAAAATCAATACAGTAGGTGCTTGGTAATCCAGCGCTCACCAATCCAGCACGCTCAGTAATCGGCACTGAGCGACTCAGGTAACCCGCTCGATCATCTACATATTTTACACAGCTGAACACTGGAAGCGGTTAAATTGTTTGTGTAATTTAGCTCTCGCTCAGCAGTCCAGGCCTAACCTTGACTGTCTATGATAAGTAGAGTTTTTTATTTCCCATACAAATCCGATAATTCGGCAGTTCCGATAATCTGGCATAAAGGGAAAAAACAGGTTTACAGTTTACCGAGCGCCTACTGTACTTGTATTGTGTGGATAGTCGTTTGTTTACTGAGAAATTATTATTGTTTGTTCACAACTATAGTACATTCTTGAATATACTCAAGGTTAACTTAAAGTATATTTTAATCAATCTTCCAGTAAATAATACTGATTCCAGCATTCATTTATGACAGTAACTAGTAAAAGAGAAAATCTAGAACAATTAGTAGTAAACAAAAGACATGAAGGTTATACTCACCAAATGCCAAACCAAATATAACAACACTCATCTCAGTAGCAAGTAGAAAGAACCTGACCATGACCCATAGGATCTTGTCGACAAGTCCACCGAGCGGTATTGCCGCGTTCACTGTCATAGACACGGCACATCGCACCAGGCTTATGATCACATTGCCCCATACCAGTGCGTAAAACGTCAGGAATATGGGACTACTTGTAGCACGCAATTTTAACTGAGCCTTGTTAAATCTTACCACTAAGAACAGCACAAACAAAGCATTTGGTATCAAAATAATCAAATCCCAAATGCGGACCCTGCAAAAGAATAACATTGTAAGCACAAAAACACACAAAAAATACAAGGACGAAGAACATTTACGTACCACGAATTATTTATCTCGTAATATAAAACATATTTACAAAATGTATCCTCTTTAACAGGAGGAAAATCTGAGCCATTGATACCGTACATCTTTATTTGTTTCTACTGTTTTGCCATTTAGTTAGTTACGAAAGCGGCTTGAGCCCGTGGCAGCATTACTCCAATAATCAAGTTATTGGAATAGGCCACTGTTACGTCAACTTAGTCCTATCATTATAAACATACACACTTCGTTTCTGTCCCTAGTAGTTCGCTCGCTTTCTAATTCAATTTGCAATGACGACACTAATAAATGATCACACCACGAGATAAAATTGTGCAAAATATTCTTTTTTCATTCATTCGCTTTACTTTATTACTGATTTGACATTGACAGCCAGATTAGAAGTTAAAATGTTGCCATGAACATTTAGCAGATAACAATAATAACAATAATAAATGCATATACAGGTTGATTTTGAAATCGTGTAATTCCTTTTAACCACGCATTCTACTGGTGATATAGAATAACCCTGACCATATTTTTATTTAATTAGAATTATTTTTTTTGAAAAATTTATGTGCCGTTTTTTTCGTGAAATGGTGTCAGATAGTCATATGTTAACCAACCGAGGCATTTTTAATTTTTTACTAATTAAAATAAAAAAAACATATTAATAATTAATGTCGTAAATAATAACGGGCGGTCCTTTTTATTGCCCCCTATTATTTACGACATCAGTTATTGTTATGTTATTATTTTTAAATTAGCAAAATCTTAAGATTGTGTCAGGTGGTTAAAATATGACTATTTGAAATCATTTCATGAAAAAAATCTGTACTCTAATTTTGCCGAAACCATTATTCTAATTAAGAAAAAATATGGTCAGGGTTATTCTATATCACCAGTAGAATGCGTGGTTAAAAGGAATTACACGATTTCAAAATCACCCTGTATAGTGGCTATTCAGGAGGCCCATCTAGTGAGTTGGCGAGTCACCGTCTGCCCATTGCATTGCATACAGGGCAGACGCTGTTTTTCATCCATAGTTACCAATATACCGGTCCACCAAACACCCATTAAATTCACATTAAAACTATATTTAATCTAAAGGAAAAACATTTACAATTTAAATATTGGACACGAGAGACTTGTTTATGAAGTCTGTTTCTACATTGTATTACATGAACTAGGCTAGAGACCTGTGTTGCAGGCTGTTTCTAATATTACATTTTTATTCTATTGTCAATAAAGTAAGGGTCTACAAAAAAATAATACATGTACTGCAAACATATATAGTTAAGTATACAATTATAATAGTTTTAAACAATAACAATTATAAATAATAAATTGCTTATCCCTTAATTCGACCTTGTATAATAATATACAGTTTACAAAATAATGTAACTGACAATTTACAAAACATTTAGTATTGTTTTAATGTTTATCATAATGGCAGCACATCTATCTTCAAATTAAATTACTGTCCTATTGATACTTTGAAAAATATGTCATTTTAACGTTAAAGTTTTTGCAAAACATCATCATAACAACAAACATCGTATAAACGATAGCAATGTAATTAATGACGTTTTATAGTTCGTATAAAGTAAAAACTTGTCCAAAGGAGATGTTTCATTTTCGGCTATGAAATGTAATATCAGCCAAAATATAGCAAAAAATACCAGGAATCGGGGTAAAATATTATTTCTTGAATTTAAGTCGAATTACGTTTGCGCTTATAAATAATAGTTTTTATATTTTATATCATAATGTAAATAATATTCTAGCGTTTATTTTTGACTTTTATCATTGTTCTGACTGGTTTTAATTCTATATTTTTGTAACTATTTAAACTATTTCTATTTACAAACGTATTAAAAAAGATAACATAATTACAAAAACACAAATAATTATAATACTAAATATTTACAAAAATGGTTTAGGCATCGTAGAATTCTTCAGTATCGCTATCAACTGGTAACGTGCCCAGCAGACTGGCAGCGTTGCCACGTTGAATGGCAATGCTGATTCTTTGGGCCAACGTTGATCAGGCGTTTTGCGATCTCCCTGTACAAAATACGAGCGCTCGGACCCCATGAACCTAGGGTTTCCACACCAAACGGCGAAGAAATGTAATTTCCGACTAAATTACTATATTTGCGCCGTTTGAGGGTTTCCGCGGTTGCAGCAGCAACGCCGGCACATCCCGCAGTGCTTGGAAGATGTGATGGCGCAAGGGTGTCAACGCACGTTGCGTCCCACACCAAAGGCCTGCCCATCTTCCAAGGCAACAATGACGTTCCGTCCGGTCTCTTCCCATCGTCGCGTACCAAGCCATTGGGTTCAAGTACAGCTGGAACGCCAGCAGTGACAAGAGCACGACGTAGTCGTACGACGTCATTAAGATTAGCGTGGCGAGAAATTCGACCAGCGCTTCGGCTACAAGAGATTCCATGGTGTCCGAGGCTATCGACAGCTTCTCCACAGTGACAGCAATGCGGGGAAACACACGAAACATCTAAACGGAGGCAAGTGGCGAGGCGGAAAGTGGTATCGTCCAACATGGTACCTATAATTGACGATGGAAGCGCCTGGAGCCAAAGACCAGATTCCCATTCTCCCACAGCCAGCAATCGAGCACGCTCAGCAACATTGGAAGATGTAGTAAAAAGCTTTTCTCTTACAGAGTTGCTAAGTGGCCCGTCCCACTAGGTAAGAATAGGTTGGTTGGCAAAACAGAATTCGGACAAGCTATTTTCCAGGCGTTCACAGCGTCAGTTTTGCACAGCACTTCTGAATTAACCAGTGTGAGTGCTAAAATTTTCCTGGTTAATTCTTGTGAACCGAGGACAGGAACGCCGGTAAACTAACATTTGAAATGTTGCGAACGCCGAGTCCACCAAGACGTATAGGCAGAGAAGCCTGTAGCCAAGCTCGGTCGTTCAAATCCACATTTAAAATGTCTTTTAGAGTATTTTGAATAATTTTATAAATTTTTCTAAAGGTACAATTTTTTCAAGACTGTGATGATCTTAGCGTATGCGTAAATTTGGGAACAAAATGGCAATATCGAATAATTGTAAAAGCCGAATGAATATTAACTTTAGGTAGACGACCCGAAATTTCACAAAAATTTTGTATCTTCTCATCTATGAAAGAATTAAAAGCTTCTTCAAAGACTGGTGACCCAAGGAGGCGAAGAGAACTTTTATCCATAATTTTGATGTTTGGAGCCAAACAATTAAATTTTGAAAGTACCAAGTTGTGTTTGTGTTTTTTATTGTTTTCAATATTGTTTAAAAAAGTTCACATTTACCGGTATTTAATTCCAAGCCAATAGATGCAAATTTATCTTTAAGAAAGGCCAAGTCCTGTTATATTGTATCTGCATCGCCTCCAAGAGTCCCATCGTCTAAATACCAGACATTAAATTTTGAATTTATCTGTTAAATAATAGGGTGTATTGCCAAACTGAAACTGACCGGTCCAAGAGGGTACCTTGTTGACATCCAACTGCAGATTCTGAGACCAGAGAAAGCCTGATATAATAACATTCTACAATACAATTCTACAGCTGGAATAATTTATTACGAAATGTTAAATATGCGATTAGCTTTAGTTTACGAACACCTGGAGTTGCGAAAGGACCAAAAAAATATTATTTAAAACTCAAAATGTTCCTGGTCGTTAAGTTAGATGTGTAGGCGGCCCGTACAAAAAGGATCGAAAGACAAAATACGTATGTGCAAGCTGTGGAAAGGCTATCTGTATGGAGAATGCCACTTTCTTTTTGCAAAAATTGCACTGATTTGAACTCCAGTTCCTAAGATATTTGTTATTTTAATTTAGTTTACATAGATACTTATTTCATGTCCTAACATATTTTTAAGCTTTTAGTTCCTTTGTAGTTTTTATGAGAGTGTGAAAATTTTCGTTGAATATTCTGATAGGCTTCGATGCGTGATTGAGCGGTGAACAGTATTACTGTCATCCGCGTATGATATTGTAATCCCGTTCCGAAGATACAAATTGCACAGATCATTTATGTAAATAAGGAAAAGCGTAGGACCGATAATACTGCCCTGGGGAACTCCAAAAGAGTTATTTGGAATGTCTTTACTCATTATTTCACCTATTTTTACACATTGATATCGATCAATTAGATATTCAGCAAAAAGTTGTAGCTGTTTGCCTCTTATTCCAACCGATTCGAACTTTTTAAGCAATATAGAATTCGAAACAGAGTCGAATGCTTTGGCGAGGTCCAAGAAGATTCCAATTGTATGCATTCCATTATCCAAGTTAGAGGTTATATGGTCAGTTAGTTGTTGAACCGCATGACTGGTTAATTGTGGTCTAAATCCAAACTGTCTATAGAATATTGTTTACCTCTAAGTATTTTATTAATCTATTATTATTTATAAACTTTTCTAAAACTTTGGACAATGTTGGCAAGATAGAAATTGGTCTATAATAAACAACAAGATGTAAATACCAATATATATGAATCAGAAATAAACAAAGCATTAAACAACATAATAGACTGGCTAAATTCTAATAATCTACAAATTAATATAGAGAAGACAAAAATGATACAATTTCATACATACAAAAGAAAACCTTTAGCATTTAATGTTACTTATAATAATACGGTCATTGAAGAAGTAACAAATATTGAATTTCTGGGTATAATGTTGGATCAAAATTGCAACTGAAAATAACATATAGCATACGTTTGTGACAAACTCGACAGATTTGTTTATGCTATAAAAAGATTAAGAGTCACGGTATCTACAGAAGCTGCTTTGTGTGCATATCACGGATACGTTTCGTCCGTACTCTCATATGGTCTTTTATTGTGGGGAAATTCGGTGGATATTATAAAAGCTTTTAGAGTGTAAAAAAAAATGTGTGCGTGCAATCTGTGGAGCCTGGTACACAGATAGTTGTAAAAACTTGTTTAAAAAGTACAATACTTTGCCATTGCCTTGTATGTATATTAAAAAATTATGCCTATTTGTACAAAAACATCCGGAATTATTCATTAAGACTAAAGATGTAACTAAAAGAAATGCAGCTCCCAGAAATAAGCATAAGTTATGTTTACCACAATGCAAGCTCGAATTGTATAAAAGGAATTCGTATGTGAACGCTATAAAGGTATATAATAAATAACCCAACGTCTTTAAAGATTTACCTTTAATCAAGTTTAAAACAAAGTTGACACAGTGGCTAAAAGAAAAATGTTTTTATGATCTCAATGAATTTATGTCATTTTGCGGAGAAGTTTGATCACTGACATAAAATCTTTGACATATTTATTTTATGGACATATTTAAATTGACATTTTATTTTTTGAACAGACATATGTATAACTTTGAGAATGATTAATTAATAATAATGATACTAGCATTTAAGGGAGTGCATTTGTCGTTTTATTGAGTGTTTTTTTTTTAAATACATAATAGTTACAATAGGTTTTTAGTGTGAATTAAACAAATATTTGCATACTATTGTAATGGTTGAATGAATTTGGGACATTTTAGATTTAAGACCATAATCTGCTGTACACCTACATTCTGGCAAATAAATGACTTTGACTTTGACTTTGATGTTTTTGACAACTATTTAAACTGGTTGGATTTTTGTTGTAGGCAGTGCCTTCAGTCGGCGAGCACAAACGTGCATTTTACACACACAAGCAAAATTTTTGTCTCGTAGACAGCGTAATCGATTGACGTTTAAATGTACTGTTAATAAGCACGATTCTTTGTACTTCCAGACACCTCTCTATTATATATTCTATTTGTTTAGTAGTTCGCTCAAGGGCCAATAGATGGCATTAGATGGCAGTGGCACAAGCTATTTGTTTAATAGTTCGCTCACGGACCAATAGATGGCAGTGGCACAAGCTCTTATTGTATCTGATAATTTTATAGTGTATTTATTATTATTCAGCTTGTAGTATTTAATAAATAGATTTCGATTATATAGATTTACATAGGCCAGCGGACTAGGATATGCACTGCTTATTTGCTTGGCTTCATACAACACTTCAAACAATACACACGCCTGCTTAGAACGATGTTTTTTTTTACATTTTGTCTAGGTGCATTTTGTTATGTGGCTAATGAATTTATTTAGGGAGTCAGAATGGATATCAATGATGTCATTATATTCATTCAGTGGCTTAGTTAAACGGGGAACCGGTGAATTTGTGCCAAATTTTGTCCTGCGGAGCGGTGAGATCAGAGGTGTTGTTGGTCTCCGGGGAGGTTTACGAGGGACTCTAAGGCGGCATTTCTCAAGTAACTAATGAGAGTCTGTATTATCGTGGAATAATTTATATAAGAATTTGAGATCGCTAATATCCCGTCGTTTTTAGCGGCATACTTTTAAAATAATTAAGTGTCTCGCTTTGCGACATCCTTCTCGTTTCCTACCGCTCACGTATCCCAGATGCTTTAGAAATATTTTTTGTACCCGTTCCAGTCTTAGAGAATGAGTTGCTTAATAAGGTATCCATACAATGCTGCCGTACTCCAGAATACTACGGACAAGACTGTCATACAGTGCTATTTTAGTAAAAGGATTTTTGAAATATTTGCCATTTCTGATAATACATCCCAACGTTTTTAGAGCTCGTTTGGTAATACTGTCTATATGATCGATAAAGGTTAGCTTGTTATCTAACTTTGTCCAAAGTAAAACAACAACTAGTACCTTGACGGAGACTAGCGAAATTAATTACGTGTTACGAGCAAACTAGTTGATAAAAGTTTTGTACCGCGTCGATAGATGGCGTTGTTCCATTCCGCTGAATCGCGATATGGTTTGGTGCACGGCCGTACTATATAAGCCGAACGAATTTTTTGTTTTGTTAAATTCTTTTATACAGTACTATCTTTGTGTGAGAATTACATCAATAGTAACTGAACGTGTGATGTGTTTCATTTCGAGGACCCTTGGAAAAGAGAATTTCAAACTTAATGCCAAGATATTTTATATTATTAACTTTAGCCAATTGCCTTCCGTTGATATTATATGTAAAATTAAAACTATTTATTTTACGACTAAATTTAATATAATTACATTTACCTATCGCAGTTAAGCATGACAATATTGCTAGTGCACCAATCGGATAATCTGTCTATATCTAGTTGCATCAGTGAAACGTCTGATTTCGAGTTAATGATTTTAACAATTTTCAAATCAGTTACAAACAAAAATGGTGTGCTATGAAAAAAATAGTCTGTTACATCGTTAATAAAGATATTTAAAAGAAGAGGACCAAGGTGCGATCCCTGCGGACCGCCTGATTTTATTTTATAGTACGATGACTGATACCTATATATCACGACATAAAATAATCTATCAACCAAATAGGATCTAAACCAATTTAGAAGAGGCCCCGTGATTGTGTACGAGTATAACTTTTTATAAGTATATCATGGGATACTATCAAATGTCCTGCTGAAGTTCGTATATACAGCATCAACTTCGTTAGTTTAGTTAATTTATGTTGTACATCATTTTGACTGAAAACTATACTAGACAAATTGTCTGAATGGATATTTAAACTTTTGGATTTCATGTAATCCAGTACAGTTTCTGTACTGTCCCTGGAGTGCCATTGTAGCTATATACCTCTGCAAAATTTAATGCAAACAATTCACAAATACTTGCACCGTCACTCGCATTAACAGGTCCATTGAACATTGTCCCCGAGTAAGTATTCTCGTCACCACGTTTAATTTTTACAAAAGACCAGAACCACTTAGGATTTGATGTAATTAATTTTTCAGTACTGCCAATACAATCTTTTGCATAAGTTCTGCAGTGCGCACTAAGTATTTTAAGCGAGATTGCATCCAAGCGTATTTCGGCATATGGCGTATTTCGATGTTATTATTAGAAAAGTTGTAGAAGCATAGAGTATACGGTCTAAAGTATATAAAGTTAAATACTTAACATTTAAACAATATAATTATTCTACTAACCGAAATATTTAGTTCTTGAGATATTTGCGAAATGTTTCATCCTTGTTGATGGAGAACTAAAATTTAGTTTCTTTCATCCCGCAACAAATTTCGATGCATGTTTAATGCCAGAGGTCCATCTATACATATAATAAAAATGTAAAGGATCGCTGTCTGTACATGGAAGATAAATGAGAAAAAATATTACAGGGGACTTTTATCAACGCAATAGAACCCAAAACAATGATTTTTGGAATTTTTGTCTGTTTGTCTGTTTGTCGGTTTGTCGGTTTGTCTGTTTGTCTGATTGTCTGTGCGTTTGTGCACGCTAATCTCAGAAACGGCTTATCCGATTTAGATGTGGTTTTCAGTAATATATTATGGTAAGCTTCACTTAACATTTAGTGTTTGTTTCATGTCAATCAGTTCATAAATAAAAAAGTTATGCCAATTTAAAGAATCACGTCTAACTTTCTGGTGCGTTTGTGCACGCTAATCTCAGAAACAGCTTATCTAATGTAGATGTGGTTTTCAGAAATATATTGTGGTAAGCTTTACTTAACATTTAGTCTTTATTTCATGTCAATCGGTTCATAAATAAAAAAGTTATGCCAATTTAAAAAATTCACGTCTAACTTACTGTACGCGTTTGTTGGCGCGGGTATATAAAGCGCGCTGAGAGCCGCGCCGCTGCCATTAGCATTCCGTTATTCGTAGCGAACGCACGTATTCTGGAGGCGCACGGCATTCGATAAAATTGAATTGAATTTTTTATTATTTACATTTTAGGGTTTGTAAATACATATTGTATGTATGTATTTGGTATAGATTAGGCATTTTTTATCTTGATTTTCTTTATTTTTATGTGTATAGATTTGGTATATGTAGGTTAGTAGGCATTTCTTATCCTGGTTTTCTTGACTTTCACCGATAGGGAAACCCGCCTGAGCTCTCAGAGGGTTCGGACAGCAAATGCCCGGTCTCAGGAGACTCCTGAAGAACGGAAAGCACGTCTCACTGCCGATCGTGAAGCTCATGCACTATCACGCGAGTCTGAGACTTTCACCGATAGGGAAACCCGCCTGAGCTCTCAAAGAGCACGAACTTTGCAGTCTAGAGAGCTGGAAAGTAGTTCAGATCGCGAATTGCGATTAACAGCTGATCGAGAGCGACACAACAATGCCAGAATTCTTGAAAGTGAAGATGAATATCTACAAAGATTACAAACAACTAGAGAAAACTATGAGCGAATCCGTCAGAGTGAGGAACATTATTTATTAGCTGAGAGAGAACGAGTAAGGGAAATACGGCATGAAGAAACTGTAGAACAACGTCAGTCACGACTAAATACCGATCGACTTCGGCATACAATCAGTAGAATGTTATCAAATTCGATAGAAGACACAGAAACTAGAGCGGAAATTGATATCCTTCCATGGGTGACCAAAGAGAAAGCAGGTTATTTGTATTCGCCCAGAATTGATTACTCTGAATTCGCATCTATAGGAGGCATGGTGATATGTTGTCAGTTTTGTCATGCTCTAAAGTGGAGAAAAGAACCAAATGGAATATGCTGTTCAGGTGGTAAAGTGCTCATTGAAAATTTCCACGAGCTCCCTGACTTTATAAAAGCTTTACTAAATGGTGAGCATCCTCAGTCTAAACATTTTTTAGACAATATCCGTTTATATAATAGTGCATTCCAAATGACATCTTTTGGGGCTAAACAAATCACAGAGGGACCATTCATGCCCACTTTTAAGGTGCAGGGCCAAGTTTATCACCTTATTGGATCTTTGCTTCCCCAAAATGAGCCAAAATTTCTTCAAATTTATTTTGTATCAAATTACAATGAACAGGCTCTTATACGACACCATAACTTTTCTCAACTGAATACCAACCTTATATCTCAAATTCAAAATATGTTACATGAAGTAAATCCGTATGTCAGAAGTTTCAAAGCCGCAATAGATTCCATTCCACAAGGTCAAAATAACAATTATAAAGTTATAATTAAGGCTGATAGACGTCCTGCGGAAGAACATCGTGGAAGGTACAATGCTCCCGTTGCAGATGAAGTTGCGATAATATTAGTAGACCAGGAATGTGACAGACGTGATATTGTGCTGCGCACTCATGATGATCGCTTACAACGTATTTGTGAAACACATCGAGCTTATGATGCCCTGCAATATCCTTTGATATACTTCCACGGTGAGGATGGTTACAATTTCGGACTCTACCAAGTTAATCCAAGCACTAGGATAACAAATTATAATAAAAAAATATCAGCCCTACAGTTTTATTCATATCAGATACAAATTAGAAGAAATTGTTTTAATTATTTGCATCGATTTCGTGGATTATTCAGCCAATTCATCGTAGACATGTATGCAAAAATAGAAACCGAGAGGTTAATTTATATACGCACTAACCAGACACGTTTACGGGCTGAGGATTACGTGCATCTGCGAGACGCAATGCAGCAAGATAACAACGTGGAGAACGTAGGACGATTAGTTATCTTACCGTCAAGCTTTATAGGAGGTCCACGTTATATGCATGAGCGTACGCAAGACGCGTTTTGCTATGTCCGTAAGTACGGTCGACCTGATCTTTTCATCACTTTCACCACTAACCCAAAGTGGAATGAAATTTCACAAGAACTTTTGCCCGGTCAGGTGCCTCATGATAGACATGACATAATTTCCCGAGTTTTTCACCTTAAACTAAAGTTGATGGTCGACTTAATTACAAAAGAAAAGCTTTTTGGATCATTTCTGTGTTATATGTACAGCGTAGAGTGGCAAAAACGGGGGTTACCACATGCCCACATACTACTGTGGCTAGAAGAAAAATTAGACCTGATGCTATCGATACTATTATTAGTGCTGAATTGTCTGATAAGACCGAAGATCCCATATTATTCGATATTGTAAAGACTCATATGATACACGGACCATGCGGCACATTAAACAGGAATTCTCTCTGTATGCAAGACGGTCATTGCTCTAAAAGATATCCTCGAGCTCTTTCAGAGCAAACAATATCGGGAGAAAACGGATATCCAATGTATCGTCGAAAATCTCCTCAACATGGTGGCTTTACAGCTAAAATAAGGTTACATGGTCAGGAAATAGATTTAGATAATAGATGGGTCGTGCCTTATTCATCGGTATTATCGAGAACCTTTCAAGCTCACATCAATGTAGAAGTATGTAACAGTGTTCAATCTATAAAATACATCTGCAAATATGTGAACAAGGGCAGTGACCAAGCAACAGTGGGATTCACAAATAACAATAACGATGAAGTTACAAGGTTTCAGTCAGGCCGATATATTAGCTCTTCTGAGGCAGTTTGGCGTATTTTAAGTTTTTCAATTCATGAAAGACATCCACCCGTTATCCATCTTGACGTTCATCTTGAAGGTGGACAAAGGATATATTTCAACCCTGAAAATGTAATGGAGCGTTTAGAAAGCCCGAGACGAACCACTCTGCTCGCTTTTTTTAATCTTTGCGAAACAGATGCATTTGCCAAGACACTTTTATACAACGAAGTTCCGTCATTTTATACCTATAACAAACAACAGGGTAATTTTAACCGCAGAAGACGTGGAACAGCTGTAGTAGGTGAAGCAGGTATTTTTAAAGAACACATTATTGGCAGAGTTTATACGGTGCATCCGAATAACTCCGAATGCTTTTACCTGCGCTTACTTCTGCATGTCGTTCGAGGGCCTACATCTTTTGCCGAGCTTAGAAAGGTTGATAATATCATATACCCTACATACCAAGCGGCTTGCCGGGCACGTCACTTACTGGATGGTGATCAACACTGGGATGATGCTTTGGCCGAAGCAAGTATTAGCGAAAGTCCTCAGCGGTTGCGCAATTTGTTTGCAGTCATGCTGGTGTTCTGTGCACTTTCTGATGCTGCACAGTTATGGCATAAGTATCAGAACAAATTAGCCGAGGACTTTTTCAGGCACGCACAACTAAATAATGACCACTCAATTAGTGACATATTACGAGAAAGTTACTTAAATCGTTGTTTGCTGGCCATTCAAGATATAGTTACATCTATTGGGGGTAGTCCTATTTCTCAATATGGCATGCCCGAGCCATTATTTGACGGGGAACGTATTAATAGAGATTACGCGATGGAAATCAACTATGATCCAGGAGATCTGGCCGAAATTGTACAAACTGATGTCCCGAGATTAACTGAAGAACAGCGTTTAATATTTAATCGGGTGTGTCGCAGCGTTGATACTGCTTTGGGAGAAATGCTATTCCTAGATGCTCCCGGTGGAACGGGCAAGACATTTCTTACCAAAGTGATTTTGGCGAAGGTGCGAAGCCAAGGTAAAATTGCGCTTGCTGTCGCTTCATCGGGCATAGCAGCCACTTTGTTGCCAGGAGGGAAAACTGCCCATACAATGTTCAAAATTCCGATCGACTTAGACCGCACAGAAAACCCTGTTTGTAATATTTCTAGAAATAGCGATAAAGCTAAGGTTCTTCGTGATTGTAGCCTTATAATATGGGATGAGTGCACAATGGCAAACCGAAAAGCGGTTGAAGCATTAGATAGAACGTTGCGTGATATCAAGCAAAATGGCCAACCAATGGGTGGCATTACTATACTTTTTTATGGCGACTTTCGTCAGACTCTTCCGGTAGTACCACGTGGAACAAGGGCTGATGAAGTTAGGGCCTGTCTAAAGAGTTCTGTACTGTGGCAATACATTATACCTTTGCATTTGACAGTAAATATGCGAGCGCAAATCGGAGGTAACGAAAATGCTCAACAGTTTTCAGATTTGCTCCTTGAGATCGGTAACGGTGTGTATCCGCAGGAACACGGAAAAGTGGTTCTGAACGAAAACCTATGCTGCAAAGTTTCATTAATGCGAGACCTCATATCATCCGTGTATGAAAACGCAACGCAAATACCAACTTGCCAAAATTCCTGGCTTTGCGAAAGAGCTATTTTGACTCCACGAAACGACCAAGCAGCAGCAATAAACGCTGAAATTTTGAGCTTTGTTCCGGGGGATAATGTTGAATATATCTCCATTAACAGAGTTATGGAAGATGAAGAATCTACCAGCTACCCAGTAGAATTTTTAGAATCCCTCAGTGCTCCTGGACTACCAGCTCATAAAATAAGTTTAAAAGTCGGCGTTCCCATAATGCTCCTCAGAAATTTAAGCCCGCCAAAACTTTGCAACGGTACCAGATTAAAAGTGACCAATTTACAGCAAAACCTGATAGAAGCAGAGATTTTAACAGGGTGCGGCATAGGTGATAGTGTTTTTATTCCTCGGATTCCTCTGATTCCAAACAATTTTCCTTTCAGTTTTAAACGAGTCCAGTTTCCAGTGAGCCTTTGTTTCGCAATGACAATTAATAAAGCCCAAGGTCAGACGTTACAAGTAGTGGGTGTGGATCTAAGCATTAGCTGTTTTGCGCACGGTCAGCTTTATGTGGCTCTGTTCACGTGTTAGCAATCCTAGCCGACTGTATGCTTTGATCCCCGATGGCAACACGTGTAATATCGTGTATAGAGAAGCATTACTTTAAATTAGTTTTTTTTTTAATAACCTATTTATACACTAAATATATATTTGTCGGAGCGTAGATGCAAATTAAAAATACCAAACTATCAATAAGATGTTCCAATGCAATAAATGTGTATGAAAACGTCAAGCAGTCAGCTTGAGTGAGGTCGCTATTGAGCTGGCTGCATTTATATGACATTAGTTGTCAACTTAGTTTATAAAAGAGTGCTTCACAGCAAATGAGACGCATTTTTGGATCACACTTTGGATCGAGACGTGTGATAGTGCAATTGAGAGGCTAGGCCTGAGATGAAATCGCTGCGTTTTCAGAATGTTAATCCATTTGCATCAACGATAAGTATACTGTAATCAGTATTCTAATAAACAGTGTGAATCTTAACCTACCATAGTAGTACCTAATATTTCATGGTTTCGCTATGCAACACAGCCAATCAGCCATTACCTGCTTCGTTATCAAAAATGGAATGAGCTGTATCCTCGACAACAGAAGTGAGATTAGCTCCCTCTTCGACATATTCAAAAATGCTGCCTAAAAATTACTTTTCCACGCGTACGAAGTCGCGGGCACAGCTAGTTATTATAATATACAGGGTGTCCAAGAACCTGGCGTCCAACTGGATTCCCACGATGCCCCAAGTTCTAACAGTACTCAGAAAAATATTTTAAAAAATCCACCCCATGTACTTACAGAATTATACTGATTTCAAAAAAAAAGGGGAAATGAGCACCCTGTGACATACTTTTGAATGCTGTGACTGCTAATGCTGATAATTTCGATATTTCTTGGAGGTTTTGTAATCTAGGGTATTACTGTGTCTAAATAGAATGTAAAAATAAAGTACTTATTGTACCATTTTAAAATAAAATATTATTTTAACTAAAGGTGATATGGAAAACTATTGAATTTCGCAACTTTGACCGAATGTAGTGTAAAAAAAATGTACCAAAATAGTATGGCAAGTGACGTCAAATTTTGACGCGTTTATTCCTCTTTTTAAAAAGGTATAATACTTACACATTAATTTGAAAAAAAAAATTTTGATAATATTTTTACTCAACAACCCAATTTTTACGAAGTGCCTACCTACTAACGGTAACTGTCGGACCCTTTCTTATCTTAGAAACTGTTATGTTACTACTATTATTTACTTCGGTTCCAAGAGTGAGCAAGAAGGAAATACACACAGGTAGATGGGTTCCCAGTAGAATAAAAGCAAAGAATGTTAGTTTAAAGATATTTTATTACAATAAATGTTCAAAATGTTGACCACCCGCGGCAATACAAGCTCTCACTCTCCTTAAAAAGGACCGCTTTATGTTTCGCGAGTAACTTTTTTGACGTATCACCTGCACTGCTTGTGTTATCTTCTCACGAAGGTCAGCGATGTCATTAATGGGCTTCGCATAAACGAGCTCCTTCATAGTTCCCCAGAAAAAAAAATCCAGCGGATTTAAGTCAGGTGAGCGGGCTGGCCACGGGATTGTTCCTGATCGCCCAATCCACCTGTTCGGGTATTGCTCGTCCAAAAACTCTCTAACGGATACGCGAAAATGTGCTGGACAGCCGTCGTGTTGGAACCACATATCTGGTGGGGTCTCTTCTAGTAAGTTTGGCAAATCATTTTGAAGAAAATTTAAATATGATTCGCCAGTCAAATTCTCGGGCATCTCAAATGGACCAATAATATTCCCACAGAGAATACCGGTCCACATGTTCACTTTGAACCGGTACTGGGATCTATCTTCTCGCATCAAGTGCGGATTTTCCACATGCCACTCGTGCAAGTTGTGTAGGTTCATGTAGCCATCCTTCTTAAATGTAGATTCATCTGACCACAAAATTTTGTCGATAAAGTTTTCGTCTTCTCGATGTTTTTGCAGGATTGTTTCACAAAACGCGACTCGGCTCGGATAGTCTCGAGGTAAAAGACTTTGCACTCGCTGTACGTGGTACGGATGATATTCTTCTTTTTGGAGAATACTGTGTGCTGTGCTCTTCGGTATCCCCGTATCAGCTTCTATTCCTCGCACAGAGATGCTTGGATTTGCCGACACCGCCTCTAAAACTTCATCGCGTATGAAGTCATTTACGGGTCGTCCTTCACCAGCTACTTGATTGGGGAACCGCCCGTCACATAGTGATCTGTGCACATTAATGAAAACTCGATGGTCGGGATATCGCGTAGCCCTCGGATACCTTTCTCTGTAAAGTCTCGCTGCAGCTCGTCCATTACCTCTACATTCTCCATAAATGTAGTGCATATTTGCGTATTCTTGCGGAGTGTAGGTCGCCATGGTAGCACACACAAAACACAAACTGTCCAAACACAGGCAAAGGTCGTCGTAAAGAGTTCGTTTCAAAGTCCAGAGCACAAAGAGTAATCGAGTCCAATAAACAAAGCTTTAAATCGTAGTACGTGATCAATGGTAACAATAAGAGAGAGGTGCGTAGTAACGGCAGGAGGCAGTGACGCGTACTGACCGTACTGTTATCCTAAATAGCACGATCCCAGATAGCGTCACTATCTATCTCACTCGCACCTCTAACCTTTTTCTCCCTCACTCTTACCTGAATAATGGGGTACCATAAAGAAGAACCAGCAAATCGCAAAGATAGTTTCTGTCTTGCTCCCTCCTGTTGTAATAACGAATCACTATGGTGAGATGCATGCACATACCGTCCCTTACGGTCTAACCTGTTTTTTGAGAGGCCTGTTGTTATTTTTATGAGCATACAACAGTAATTCTTTAGAGGTTAGATTCAATTCGTCGTAAATTTTTCTTTCTAAGAATTCTGTAAGACATCGTAAAAATTGGGTTGTTGAGTAAAAATATTATCAAAATTTTTTTTTTTCAAATTAATGTGTAAGTATTATACCTTTTTAAAAAGAGGAATAAACGCGTCAAAATTTGACGTCACTTGCCATACTATTTTGGTACATTTTTTTTACACTACAGTCGGTCAAAGTTGCGAAATTCAATAGTTTTCCATATCACCTTTAGTTAAAATAATATTTTATTTTAAAATGGTACAATAAGTACTTTATTTTTACATTCTATTTAGACACAGCAATACCCTAGATTACAAAACCTCCAAGAAATATCGAAATTATCAGCATTAGCAGTCACAGCATTCAAAAGTATGTCACAGGGTGCTCATTTCCCCTTTTTTTTTGAAATCAGTATAATTCTGTAAGTACATGGGGTGGATTTTTTAAAATATTTTTCTGAGTACTGTTAGAACTTGGGGCATCGTGGGAATCCAGTTGGACGCCAGGTTCTTGGACACCCTGTATATTACACGATACAAGTCAACAATATAGGAATCAAGGGTCCGGTAAAACACACCACAGGTCAACGTTAAGGCAATATATATCAGTCCGTAGTCAAAACAAAAGTCGTTCGTTAAAACTTCTAAGCACTGAGACGCGTGGATGTTAGGCGAAATACAAATTTCTACTAAAATAATAGTACTCTTGTTAAAACGCCTAGTCATTTTAAGTGAGCAAACTGTCACGTCGTAGCATTTAACAACGCGAGGCACTGCGACCGGCAAATTGTGTACCCGTCATATATTGTTTTTTCTTTCGGTCGCCATTAAATCGTCAACTTCTTAACTCGTCACCAGCCGCATTTTTTTTATTTCCAATTTTCGATATTCCCCAACATATTGGTCCTTCGAGCCGGATTGAATAATTATCAATGATTGAAAAAATTATTAATGAGGATTAACGGAAATTACAAGAAGAACAATTTTATTGGATTTGAGTTTGTATACCGGCAATGTGGTCTGTGAATCAAGTACAACAGTAAATCATATATTTAATTGTAATATCGTTACCCAACACTCGAGCAGGTAGTATATAACGTAATCAAGGATTTTATCAGGTTAGTGTTATTAATTACCTATTAATTTATGTGTAAATAGTTACGTTTTCTAACGTGCTATAATACCCACTGTTTGCATTGTGAATAGTATTTCTTAAAGTTAGCAGCAATTTAGTGAAAAATATACTTATAACAGTATAGTAATATTATCACATATTACATTATTTCAATTCATTGTAACTGCAAAGCTAATTAACTACTCACGTTATGTGATTATGCATAGGTAGGTATTTTTTACGAAATAATTTGTGTGTTAGATATTGTTAAAATTAAATTGTTTACTGCAAATTACGTTTAATTACCGTAGTTATTAGAGAATTATACTTGTTCTGAGTTAGTTATTGTTATCTGATTATAATTGAGTTGTATAAAATTAAAATTGAAAATTTTATTTAAATATAAGTTGTTATTGTGTAGGTATCTGCTTAAAATAGAAGTTGTAATTATATTGTCAGGATTTTGTGCATTAATTGATAGATTCGTATAACGCATAGGTGCCTTAGTATTATATTATCGTTTGTTCACTCTTTCTATTGTATAAATTCCAGGTTTACGTCGCCCAGCTCCCAGTATGACCGAGGAAAAGGAGTTAATAAAAAAGCGAGAAAGCTTCAAAGGTCGATTGACTTGTTTTATTAATTACCTGGACGCGCTTAATGAGAAATCATTGTCAAGTTGTGATGTCACTGAACTACAACTACGTATAGGCAAGATTGAGTCATTATACCAACAATACGATGAGGTACAGTTGCGATTAGAGTGTATTGTCGATGATATGAACGCACAGTTTAATGAACGTTCTGAGTTTGAGTCTCTGTACTATAAAGCTTTGTCTAGGGCTCAAGATATAAATAGTAAATTTCATAAGGATAATGAATCCGTCAATAGTGTAAAAAGTTCTCGAGCTAGTAATTATAAGCCGGTTAAGTTGCCTACAATTCAGTTGCCCCGGTTTAATGGATCCTACAATAACTGGCTGGAGTTTCACGACACCTTTACGAGTCTCATTCATTGCAATGACGATATCGATGAGATTAATAAATTCCACTACCTTAGAACGTCTTTGGAAGGATCCGCTGCTTTAGTTATACAAGCCATTGAGTTTTCAGCCACTAATTACTCTGTAGCGTGGAAGGTATTATGTGAACGTTTTGATAATAAAAGATTGTTAGTTCACAACCATGTTACGGCTATTTTTAATATTGAGGCAATTACTAAGGAATCCTCTGTCACTTTAAAGGGTTTAATAGATCAGTTGAATAAAAACCTGCCAGCATTGGAATCGTTAGGTGAGCCTGTGAAGTACTGGGACACTCTCTTAATATATATCGTCACTCGCAAGTTAGATGGTAAGACCTTCCGTGAGTGGGAAGAGTGCAAAGGCCGCATAGACAAGCATAATAACATAACATTCGACACATTCCTTCAGTTCTTGCGTAGTCGTGCGGATTTAATTGAAACTTTAGAGTTATCTCGTAATAATTATTCTCCGGCGAGTAATAAATCGCAGCCTAAACTGAAATCTATGGTTGTCAACCATTCAGGTAATAATTCTAGTACCGAAGTTGGTCCCAAGGTCTGTCCCAAGTGCAAAGGTGACCATAACTTAGGTGATTGTTCACAGTTTCTTGCCTTAAGTAATGAAGCCCGAATTAAGTTACTGCCAAATTATAAAGTGTGTTATAATTGTTTTCGTTCGGGTCATTTCGCAAACCATTGCAAAAAGCCAGGCTGTAAACTATGCAAGCGTAAACATAATACGCTAATTCATGTAGCTGAATTTAAAAACATTGCGAATACTCGTAATAATCACACGAATAATTTATCTGATTCAACGCCACAGTCATCTTCGACTTCTAATATGACTGAGACGAATGATGTTGCGTTGTCAGCCAACGTCACCTCTTCTGGTGGCAATATTAATAATGATGTGCTACTGTCGACCGCTTTAGTGAAAATACATGATTCTACCGGGCGTGAACATGTTGTTCGTGCTGTTCTTGATAGCGGTAGTACGTCGTCCTTTGTGACGGAACGATTGTGTCAACAGTTAGGTTTGGATACTAGGCACGTAGATAGGTCGATATTTGGCATTAATAACGTGATCTCCCACGTAGGTAAAACGTGTCATATAAATATGACGTCATTAAATAATTGTTTCAGTATTGAACTACATTGTTTTGTCTTACCATCAATAACTAGTGATGAGCCTTGTCGTGAAATAAATACATCGACCTTAAATATTCCGCCTTATATTTGTTTAGCTGACCCTAGCTTTTACAAACCCACTGACATAGACATTTTAATAGGTGCCGATGTTTTCTGGGACTTGTTAGGGTCGCAAAGATTAAAGCTGGGTAAAGGCAAGCCCATATTGTGTGAGACTAAGTTAGGCTGGATAGTCTCCGGTCCTATTGATCATAATTACGTCACGTTGCTCTCTAGTAACATTACGTGTAATTTTACTAAGATTGTAACCTTTAAGGTTTTCTTTATGAGAAATGTAGATTTTAGAGGAACAGGCCACGCCGTAGGGGCGTGGTGTCCCTAGGTGAATTTAATTAAAAGATACAATAAGAGAAGGTATGGCAATTACACTTTTAATGCGTTTAGTTCACATGTACAACTTTAACAATATAAAATAGACAGGGCGTGGGTCACTTAAAGCCTTGCTGCGTGTCCTTGTAGTCAGGAACACTTAACTGAAGATGTGGAGCCGGGCCGCAAGGAGCACGTCCAGGACGCGATCGGGCTTATATATCGCTACCGCCGGGCAGGAGGGGAAGGGGGGGCGACAGCCACCACTCCGACTCGCGCGCAGCCGTCAAGGTCGCGCGGTTCGCGTCACACACCCCCCTCGTTAGGGGAGAATTTTTCCTCGGGAAAATTCGGTCTCCCGAGGACTCCCCTCTCCTCCGGCAGCAGCTTCCGATCGGCATCCTGAAACAGGTAGTAGAAGTGGTGTCAGTCCTTTAAATGATCAATAGTATTTAATAGACGAGAATCTATAATAGATAACACCGTAGCTGCGAACAGATCATAATAAAAGCAGCAGATAACAATAAAAAAACACGTTAAAGGCAAGATGATTCATTCATTAGGAATGCGGACTCGACAGCTGGCCGTTAGATAATAACACATTTAGAATGTCAACAAAGTAATTAGCTAATGAGTTTGTTAAGAAGATCAATAAATGACAACTACGATGAAATTGTACAATACAAAAATATAGCGATTAGTACGCTAGCAAGCAGACAAGAAGAACCACTATGAATGCAAAAAAATATGACGGGAACAAAAAGACTGAATCTGTAGACCGACTTGACAGTGACAATTTAACCACTGAACCACTGGGTGAAAAATGAAATGTTTAGATTTCGATTAGTATTTTCGAAAGCAATAATTGATATGAAGATAGAATGCGTAATTAAGACACAAAGTATTGTCTAAAAAAAATTTATAATAGGTACATAAAAAAGAAATTATAGACAGATACACGCATTGAAGTACGCAGTTTAGAAGTATATATTTTCTAGTGTTACGCTAGGAAGTATTACTTTTGTAGTTAAGTAATTAGGTTAAATATAAACAAATCACAAAAGAAAAAAAATCAAGACAATGTCGTGATCTAGCTAGCCCTACGACGAAGTCTTGGGTTTGGTACAACAAAAGTCCACTAGCTAGAATCACCAAACTATTCCTTATAGTTAATTAGTTTCAAGTCTTTAACGTGCCACTCACCGAGAGGTTTACCAGACATATCAGAGAGTATATAGACCAACGGAGACTTCTTGGAAACAATTTTACTTTTAATGAATTTAGAAGCAATTTTTTTATTAAAATATTTATTCTTATCGTTGCGGTAAAATGTTCTTCGCCAAACAATGTCACCCGCGTTGAATTCAACCGGTTTACTACGTAAATTATATTGTTTACAATTAGGTTGGCGTGCGATGCAAGAATCGCACGAGTTTACGAACTTTATGACGTCAGAGCCCATGCCCGGCCAATAATAATTAAGTGCTAGACGCTTATAAGTTTTAAAAATGCCAAGATGGCCAGCTGTGGGCGAAGAATGGATTTCTGTTAGGATGTTAGACCGTTGCTCAGACGGCACAACCTCTTTCCATTGAAAATCTCTAGTGAGAGGGTTAAGACATTTTTTAAAACGATATAATTTATTGTTTATGACTTGATAGTCGACAAACGAACTCGGGGAATTAGTACACCCGTTATAGATATTTAAATACCAAGAATCGTTAGTGGAAACTGGTGTATTGAGAGAACAATTAGTATGTTCATTAATATCGTTTGTAATAGCAGAAATAGGTATTGAGCAAGAAAGACCACCAAGATCACCTGCATCAATAGTACGTGAAATACGTTTTGTGCAACCGAGACCCCGCTTCTGAGAAGAATTATCGATGAATTTAGGGATTAGGTTGTCAGCGGTAGCTCTCTGATTGGCTTTTAGAAGACCATAAGAGACGAGATGAGTACCGACATTCGTCTGTATCTCAGCGACGTGCGCGTCAGACTTGTTTAAGAGCAAGACTGATTCCAAGTGCTTAGGAAACAGACCAAAGTTTCTCCAAAAATTCATACCAAGAATTAAAGAATTTTGCATATCAGGAACAATATGAACGACCAAGTTAATTACTTTATTTTGAAATTCAATCGGGATAGAAACCGAACCTAATGTACTTAGTTTGTGTCCGCTCGCGGTTATCAATTTTAATTGTTTAGAATTATCGAGTTGATAGCTATTTAGAAAGTATTTATGAGAATTGTTTCCAAGAATTGTCACAGAAGAACCCGTGTCTAGAAGGCCAACGGCGCTTTTGCCATTTACGGTAACAGAAATATAAGGGGTATCTTCGATATTAGAATCAGGGATTGAGGACGAGCGACAATGGTTAAAGAATTTAGAAATATAAGTTAACCAATCAGACCACTCAGTTTTATTGAATTTAGAGTGGTTATTATTTCCCCAATCTTTGCCAATTAGTTTCTTTGGCGGAGTAGTAAGTTTAGACTTACAATTAGGACAATCAGAAAAACGGAAACCCTTCAAACCGCACTTAAAACAGATTAAATATCTCGGCAGGCAACAAGCGTCGAGTGAGTGTGACGTACTTCTACAGCGAGGACAATATCGATTATCACAATTAAGTGCAGATCGAATAACATTCACGTGTGCCTTTGAATTAAAATATGTACTAGGCTGATTATTAAAGTTTTTACTTTTATAATTAGGAGACTTATTATAAAAGTTTTTATTATTGAAACTGCCCTTATAAGGACTAGAAGAATTAGAAGTAGGGTAATTATAAGCTAAATCAGGTGCCAGGGTGCTAGGGGACACTTTAGGTGGTTCCTTAAAGTCCTTAGCACGGCTATCAAACCTTTCAAAGTTTCTGCACACGTTAATTAGAGAAGGAATATCTACTACGTTGGTAGTTAAAAGGCAATTAGTGTAGCACGGCCTAATGTTATTTAATAAAATTTCTAATTTATCAGATTCACTAATTGGCACATCGAGACGAGAAAATAAACCTTGCATTTTAGCTATATATAAGGTTATGTTCTCAGATTCGCCCTGAGAACGTTGTCTTATTTCAGACATCAGTTTGTAATCAAAATTATGAGGACTAAAGTCGCTTTTCAACAACTGACATAATTGACCCCAAGAAGTAACGCTATCCCGAATACTACGAAACCAAGTCAACGCGTCATCGGAAAAGATCTCAAATGCAAAAGAGAATAACTTATCCTCAGGTATGTTCCTAGCTGACATAAATTCATTAACCTTCTGAATAAAAGCACGCACACAAGACTTGCCATTATATTTAAATTTAGAAAGTTCTGAGAAAAGTTTTCGCTCATAGAATAATACATTTACAGGCTCGATCTGCTCGCAAGCTCTAGTGCTATAATTTTGAGAAGTTGATTCCTCCGGCTGAGAAACTAACGATCTAAATGAAGCATATAAGCCGTGGAACTCATCCCAAATAGATTTTAAATTATTTTGAATCGACGGTTCGTCGAGACAAACGCGGTTTAATCTATGAAAAATATGATGTAATAGTGACTCAGTTCTAGCTGATAAATTACTGTCTAATCTATTACGCAATACTCATTATTTGATGCTCTGAATAATGAGGTCTTTAGAGCCGCAATATCGTCTTCCGGAGACAAATGAGACTACAAAATGCTCTCAGAAGGAGAACCTGGTGCGAGCTTGGCGATTGATTTTCGAAGTTCATCGACCGTGTTAGCTTCACCACCACGCAAAGTAACTTCGTAAAGTAATTCCGATTTATTCAATAACGGAAACTTAATCTCGTACGCCATCTTGTTTAGAAGGATCGCGACGCGCACGAGGTACCGAACGACCGAGAGATATTACTAATTACGCAATATAACACGACAAGCAGCGAAATAAAAACACTATCAATAGAACACAGTGAAATACAAGCGTATGATTCTGGCCAAGGATGCAAGGAGAAAAAACGCGATAGCTAATAAGCGTAATAAATGTAGCATGTGCAATAGAATTATCTTGAATATAATAATAACACGACGTGGGTAATGAAACTGTTAGTAATTTCACTACGCGATCACGCACGTGGTTGGTTAAGAACTTAAGAAAGAAAAACTTACATACCCTTTGAGCAGAATACACACGCACAGTACACAGTATATAGCAATAATATAAAAAATACCACGTAGCAAGCCTTTAAACTTAATAGCCGGGCGCCATTGTGTGACGCGGACCGCGAGACCTTGACGGCTGCGCGCGAGTCGGAGTGGTGGCTGTCGCCCCCCCTTCCCCTCCTGCCCGGCGGTAGCGATATATAAGCCCGATCGCGTCCTGGACGTGCTCCTTCCGGCCCGGCTCCACATCTTCAGTTAAGTGTTCCTGACTACAAGGACACGCAGCAAGGCTTTAAGTGACACACGCCCTGTCTATTTTATATTGTTAAAGTTGTACATGTGAACTAAACGCATTAAAAGTGTAATTGCCATACCTTCTCTTATTGTATCTTTTAATTAAATTCACCTAGGGACACCACGCCCCTACGGTGTGGCCTGTTCCTCTAAAATCTACATTTCTCATAAAGAAAACCCTAAAGGTTACAAGATTAGTTCTGCATCTACAGATGAGATAGATAAAATCCGAGCTGACTTAACTCGTTTCTGGCAGCTAGAAGAGATAAGTACAAAGTCCTCTCACTATTCTCTAGAAGAGAAGTTATGTGAGAAGCATTTTGTCAAAAATACGACACGGCTGCAGGATGGTCGCTTTTGTGTTCGTATTCCGCTAAAACAAAGCCCCTCTCTTCTCGGAGATTCGATTAATAAGGCTACTCATTGTTTAAAGTCGTTAGAACGTAGGCTAAAGACTAAGCCAGATTTTAGTAAAATGTATCACGAATTCATGTCTGAATATGAGTCACTAGGGCACATGACTGAATTTAAATCGTCTAACCCGTATCCTTTTGGCTGTTTCATACCCCATCACGGGATATTACGTGAAAGTAGCAGCACTACTAAACTACGCGTAGTTTTCAATGCAAGCTGCCCAACTTCGTCTGGTGTTTCCTTTAATGACTTGCAGATGGTGGGTCCTACTATACAGGATGACCTGGTGTCGATTCTTCTCCGGTTCAGACAACATAAGTATGTCTTTGCAGCAGACGTTGAGAAGATGTATCGACAGATAGGCGTTCATCCGTCTGATAGGCATCTGCAGCAAGTTCTCTGGCGCAGTGACGTTTCAAACCCTGTCAAGTACTATAAATTAAACACCGTTACTTATGGTACGGCTAGTGCGCCATTTTTAGCTTTCCGGTGTCTCTATCAATTAGGCCTTGATTGCGAGAACGATAAGGTCGCTGAAGTCATCAAGCACGACTTTTATGCTGATGACCTTCTTTCAGGTGGAGATGATTTGGACGAGGTTAGATTTACTTGTCAGGAAGTCACTAAGGTACTTGCATCGGCTGGCATGCCACTACGTAAGTGGAAGTCAAATGAACCTCAACTATTGTCAGAAGTTACTCAGTCAGCGCTTAACTTGAATATAGGTTGTGATAAGCCTGACAAACTGCTAGGTCTCGGTTGGTATGCAAATTCAGATGAGTTAGTTTATTCTTTAGGTTCTATATTAGACTCACGTGACAGCAACAGTAACACGAAACGTGATATACTGTCTGTAATTGCAAGGATTTTTGATCCGTTAGGGCTTTTGTCTCCCGTTGTAATCACTATGAAAATGTTACTACAAAGATTGTGGTTAGATGAATTATCATGGGACGAGCCGTTGACTTCTCAAATTAGTTTACAATGGCAGTCCATTGTCGAGGCTTTGCCTCTTTTGAATGATTTTCGTGTTCCGCGAATTATCTTGTGTCATTCGTACAAGGAGTTGGAACTCCACATATTCACTGATGCGTCGGAGCGTGCATATGGTGCGTGCGCTTATGTTCGCAGCACCAATGATAATGGTGAATGGATAGTACGGTTACTGACTGCTAAGAGTAGAGAAGCTCCAATTAAACCCACTACAATTCCGAGGTTGGAGTTGTGTGGAGCCGTGATAGGAGCTCGCCTATGTGAGAAGGTGTTAAAATCACTTAGGTTGAAGTTTAATCGTGTCGTTTGTTGGACCGATTCGACCATAGTCTTGGGATGGCTGCAGATGCTGCCATCTAAACTTCAACTATTTGCACGCAACCGCGTTTCCGAAATTTTAGATCAGGCCAATGTGTGTACCTGGAGACACGTCCCAACTAATAAAAACCCAGCAGACCTCATATCTCGGGGTGTTGATATTAGTAATTTGCAGAGCTTAGATCTGTGGTGGTCGGGACCAGACTTTCTCCAACATGCTTCCCATACTTGGCCTTCTCAATTGAAATCATCTGAGTTAGATTCATTGCCTGAACTTAGGCCTAATGTATCATTAAATGTTATTGCTGACAATCGTGAAGATTATTTTATAGATTTTAAACGTTTTTCTAATTATTTACGACTTGTACGGTCGATGGCTTATGTCTTAAGGTTTATTAAGTTGTGTCGAAAACCGCCACCATCGTATAAATTCTTATCTGATGAAGATTTAAGACAAGCATTAAACGTTTTGATTTATCATAGTCAGCGTGAATCCTTTCTAGAACATAAATTACTTTTAAATAAACAAATATTACCGAAAAAGAGCGCGCTGTTAAAATTTAATGTGTACCTAGACACCGATAATTTAATGCGTGTAGGAGGACGCCTCGGCAATTCGGATTTTTCATATAATAAGCAGCACCCTATATTACTACAGTCCAATCACGAATTTACAAAATTGTTATTTAAGTATGAGCACAAAAGGTTAATGCATGCGGGACCTCAGCTATTATTAGCCTCATTAAGAGAATCCTATTGGCCAATAGGAGGTCGAAACCTAGCGAAGACCTGTTATCATAGATGCATTCTTTGTCATCGCATGAAGGGTAAGGTTGTTACGCCATTGATGGGTAACTTGCCGCGGCAGCGCCTTCTTCCAGGCTATCCCTTTGAAACCACGGGAGTTGATTACGCCGGCCCTATTATGTCAGCTAGTCGTCAAGGTCGCGGATGTAGACTCGTAAAAGTGTACATTGCAATTTTCATTTGCTTTACCACCAAGGCTGTTCATCTTGAGCTTGTGGGTGACTTGACTAGCCATAATTATTTATTAGCATTATACCGATTCATAGCTCGTAGGGGAAAACCCATTAACATCTACTCTGACAACGGTACTACATTTGTTGGTGCGTATAATGACCTCTCAGCGTTCTTAAAATCTAGTTGTGCTTCCTTAAGTGAAAATTTGGCAAATGATAGTATCAAATTTCATTTTATACCTGCGTATACTCCTCATTTTGGCGGTCTCTGGGAGGCGGGCGTCAAATCCGTCAAATATCATTTACAGCGAGTGTTGGGCCATTGTAAATTGACTTTCGAGGAACTTAGTACCACTCTAGCTCAAATCGAAGCTATCTTAAATTCTCGACCACTCACGCCGTTGTCATCGGATCCCGCGGATTGCACGCCTCTGACACCAGGGCACTTTCTTGTCGGCCGGCCGCTTACTTCATTACCTCAGCCTCGTTATGAAGACCATTCTACTAACCATCTATCTCGTTATAAACGGATTGAGCAACTTCGTCAACACTTCTGGACAAGATGGAGTAAGGAATACGTTGCGGAGTTGCAACAACGAACAAAGTGGCGTTCTTGCAAGGATGGATTGAAACTGGGTTCCTTGGTGGTAGTCAAGGAGGAGAATCTTCCGCCTCTTAAATGGAGATTGGGAAAAGTCATCGCCGTTCATCCCGGAACTGATGGGATTGCTCGCGTCGCTGACATCAAGACAGCCACTGGAACGATCCGGAGAGCCTTCAATAGGATATGCCCATTGCCAGTATCTTCGGTGTCGGAGTCTGGTTGAAAGCACGACTTTCAACGCCCGGAGGCATGTTAAAACGCCTAGTCATTTTAAGTGAGCAAACTGTCACGTCGTAGCATTTAACAACGCGAGGCACTGCGACCGGCAAATTGTGTACCCGTCATATATTGTTTTTTCTTTCGGTTGCCATTAAATCGTCAACTTCTTAACTCGTCACCAGCCGCATTTTTTTTATTTCCAATTTTCGATATTCCCCAACAACTCTATAAATAAAATAATAAATTTAAAATAGTGTCTTCTTTCTCACGTGTAAGGGATGTTTTGATTGGTTAAGTTGAAATATGGGCAAGATTACATTTCTTAAGCTTGTTCAAATGAATCGGTTTGCAAAGTGGCAAACCGTGGATTTGGCCGATAGCATATTGTGTCTAATCTTATTGTAGTATTTAATTACTAAATCTAAGGTAAACGGGAAAAACGTGCTTACAGAGACGTCACCTTAGCTTAGTATGTCATTTTCACTCTTATAAGTAGACTTCCTCACTAGTTATAATTCCTGTGTTAAGAGGGACTTAACAAACATTCAAACAAGGGATACAAAGATAACCCAGAGGTACGGAACGACTTTAATATGTGGACCACAAACGTCTCGTGTGGGAATCGAACCCACAACACTCGGTGCAGTAGCATTAGCGAGACGACTACTTAAACCATCTTACAAACTATGCCATCCGTGCTGTCAATTAGATTATATAAAAAAAAAAGTTCACGTCATTTTTGTGTTATTAATAATGTTACGTGCTGGGTTCGACGGATAAGAATATAAAACAATATTACCGACTAAAATGTTTTATTCTATCACACAATTAAATTTAAAACACAGCAAACACTATACCACACTTTTCCACTGTAACTGCTTCAAACTCCGTAGTATTTTCGCTTCCGTTCGCTTTGATGAATACTTGACCGCTTACGAATGTAAACTAACTCGGCGATGCGCATGCGCTCTATTTATACGCGGGTAAAGCATTTATGGAGTTTTCTAGAAAAGCTATAACCGGTATGTAACAGTACGATGATTCGAGAATGTGCCAGCGTTCTCTCTACTCTACTCGTACCGACAACTACGTTGTTCCGTAAGATGTCAATAGATGGTGCTGTAATAAATTATTAGAAGGGAGTCCGAGTCTTTCCCACAGTGCCGACAGATGGCACTAGCCGTAACAATAACATAAACTCATATTATTACATATATAATATGCAGTGCCGACTAGCCCTTGATGAGGGTAGAGCAAAATTGTATTTCGGCGCCTTTTGGTCGCCACTTTACTTCACGTAAATTCTACTTCAATGTTAAGTAACAAAAATAATAAATTTAAAATTTTCAACTAAGAATTTTCACTAATTTTGGTATACAATGGTGCCAATTCTGTTGTCACAAAATTCTCTTATCTTAGCTAAAAATCTCTAAAATTTAGTTTAGTCCTGTCAAATGACATTTCGTATTCTGAAATCGCTAAAAGTGACAGGACTAAACTAAATTTTAGAGATTTTTAGCTAAGATAAGAGAATTTTGTGACAACAGAATTGGCACTAGTATCTCCGTATTCTCTGTTGAAAAGGAACATGCCCATTTCTGGGCCCAAGTGTTATAGCCAAAATTTTTACTGCAAAAATAGCGTCATTTCATGAATAAACAAAATCACAAAAAATAAATTGAATTTACAATGGTTAATTGGAGAAAAAATATTTTATGTTAATTAATTACGACTTCATTTGTAGTTAAAGTCATGTGCTACAATCAATATTTTTACTGTAGTGTTTGTTATTTTATCAATACACAAAATCACAAAGAACTATATTCAATTTACGATGATAAAATAATATTTTATGTTAATTAATGACACTGCATTAATTATATCCAGCTAATAAGACACGATGTCAGATTTTTAAACTTCAAACTTCAAGTTAGACAATGACGTTTAACGTCAAAAAACCTAACCATTCTTTCGAGTTTCGGTTGTGCTTGCGCTGGTGATGTGTTCTGTTGTATTATTCGCCTTTTCTGTGATTTTACTTTTGTCAAATAAACAAACAAACAAAAATAAACAATTATATTGACAAAGTATGATTTTCTTCTTGTGCACGCATATCGGTACTCTGTTTTAGGTTGATCTAGGTATGAAAATATATCCGCGTACCGCCCCATAGTGCTGTTGGATGAGGTGGGCAAGCTCTTTGAGCGTGTAGTGGTTGCCCGCCTCTCCAGGCACCTGGTGCGGGTGGGCCCCGACTTGTCCGAACGGCAGTTCGGATTCCGAGAGGGCCGATCGACGATTGACGCGATCAGTCGCGTCAAGGCCCTCTCGGATGAGGCGGTCGCCTCGCGCGGGGTGGTGTTGGCGGTGTCCTTGGACATCGCCAACGCGTTCAACACCCTGCCGTGGGCGACTATTAGGGAGGCGCTCCGATTTCATGGAGTGCCTCCCTACCTGCGCCGAATAGTCGGGGAGTACCTGCACCAGAGAAGCGTATTCTGTGTGGGGCGGAACGGAGAGACGTTCCGGAGGGAGGTGTCGTGCGGTGTTCCGCAGGGTTCCGTTCTTGGACCGATCCTGTGGAACATCGGCTACGACTGGGTTCTGCGGGGCGCCCTGCCCCCGGGCGTCGGCGTAACTTGTTACGCCGACGACACGCTGGTCACGGCCCGGGGAGAGGATTACGGGGCAGCTGCCCGTCTTGCCACGGCAGGGGTGGCCCTGGTCGTCGGTAGAATTAGGATGTTGGGACTGGAGGTGGCGCTGGAAAAATCCGAGGCCCTGTTATTTCATGGGCCTCGGCGGGCGCCGCCACCAGATGCCCACATCATAGTTGGAGGGGTCCGCATCGGGGTGGAGCCGAGTATGAAATACTTGGGGCTCCACCTCGACGGCCGCTGGAACTTTCGCGTCCATTTTAGCCGCCTGGCCCCCCGGTTGATGTCGGCGGCGGGAGCGCTTAGCTCTCTGCTGCCGAATATCGGGGGGCCGAGTGTCGTCTGCCGCCGCCTCTATTTGGGGGTGGTGCGGTCGATGGCCCTCTACGGGTCGCCCATTTGGGCCGGCGCCCTCGATCGCCGAAACATCGCCCTCCTGAGGAAACCTCAGAGGGCGATGGCGATCAGGGTGTCGCGGGCGTACCGCACCGTCTCCTTTGAGGCGGCGTGCGTCCTGGCGGCATCGCCGCCCTGGGATTTGGAGGCGGAGGTCCAAGCGTCGGTGTATCACTGGCGCGTGGACCTCCGGCTCCATGGTGAGGAACCCACTCACGGGGCGGTGGAGACGCGAAGGTCCCAGGCTCGACTGGTCCTCGAGGCCAAGTGGGAGGAGCGACTGGCCCAGCCCCGCTACGGGGTGAGGACAGTCGAGGCTGTCCGTCCGGTGCTAAGGCAATGGACGGACAGACGGCGCGGACCGCTCACCTACCGGCTTACTCAGGTGCTCTCCGGACACGGCTGTTTCGGAGAGTACCTGTGCAAGATAGCCGGTAGGGAGCCGACAACCAGGTGTCACCACTGCGAGGAGTGCGACCGGGACACGGCGCAGCACACGCTGGAGGAGTGTCCTGCGTGGGCCGAGGAGCGCTGTGCCCTGGTCGCCGTGATTGGCCCCGACCTCTCGTTGCCGACCGCCGTATCCATGATGGTCGGCGACGACAGGTGCTGGGGTGCAATGAGGTCCTTCTGCGAGGCTGTCATCTCGCAGAAGGAGGCGGCGGAGCGGGGGCGTGAGGAAGATCCTTACGCCCCGGACATCCGCCGCCGGAGGAGGGGGCGCAGGAGACGCGCTTATGTCGCTCTCCTGCCCCCCACCTAAGGGTTCTGGGTGGCAAGGCCTCAGGGGACCCTGCCACCCGTGAGTAAGAACCCATAGAGGGCGCGCGCGGTGTTCCCGCGCGCCTTCTAACGTCGAAAGGGGAGAGCGGTGAAATTGCTCTCCCCCGGGGACGAGAGGAGGTCGGGTCCTATTGACCCGGCCGGCACCCACACGGGGGGGCCTGCTATGGATGAATCTTTTTAGACTCCCAACAGGCCCCCCCCATTGGGTGAGAGAGGGAACACCCCAGGTTTTTTTAGTGGGTATACCAGCAGTAGGCTGGTGAGTCCCACACGCCCCGCCGGTGCCGTCCCCTAGCCGGCGGGTAGTGCATCAAGCATTTTTTCCTGGGTAACAAAAAAAAAAAAAAAAAAAAAAAGGTATGAAAATATATACCGTCTTGAGGGTGGCGGCCCGGTCCGGCAACCTGAAGGGGGGGTTCGTCCGGGAACTTAAAAATGCTACGGAGGACATGAGGGAGGCCTTCTTCCACCTGTGGGCACAGACATCCTCCGACATGCAGAGGCGCTGGAGGGCCGAAAATGAGGGGCTGCATAGGCAGCTGGCGGAGCTCCGGGCGGAGGTGGCGGCCATGAAGGCGGCCACTGCCATTGCCGCTCGGGCCGACGCAGCCAAGGCGGCCCCGGCCACCACCAGGGCGCCTGCCAGGAGGCCGAGGGAGGAGTTCCCGCTCCTCCCGCGGCGCACAGCGTCGACCATCACTCCCGTGGAGGACCGGCGTCCCGCTTGGGCGGAGGAGCTTATGCGGGCCACGGTGGCTCAGGCGCGCAACGTAGTTGAAGCGTGCCTGGCCAACCACGGCCTCGTGCCCATCCCGACCCCGGGCCCTCCGCTCGGGGGCCGCCCCCGGATGGTCGGAGGTGTGCCAGCTGACCCGGCGCCCTCCGGCCGACCGGTGGTACGGCAGACATCTGCCCCCAATCCGCTGGCTTCCTCTTCTTCTTCCAAGAGGAAAGGGAAGGGCAAGGGGAGGGCGACTGCCACTGAGGCGCCACCGCGTCCCGGTCCCCATGCCCAACCCACCTCGGTGGCCTCTACCTCGGCTGAACAGCCGTGGACGGAGGTCACCAAGAAGAAGAGGAAGAGGAAAAAGAAGGCCTCCCGGGCTATCCCAGCCCCCAGCAAAAAGAGGGGCCTCCGCCCGGCCGACCTACGCTCCCCGCGCTCCACCGCCATTGTGGTGGAGCTGACAGAGGAGGGGCTCCGGCAGGGCGGCAGCTATGCGGGCGTCCTCCGGCAGGCCACTCAGGCTATGAGAGACAATCTCGCCGAGATGGGCCTCGCCGGAGGCGTCCACTTTAAGGTTGCCGCCACTGGGGCCAGAATTCTGGAGGTCCCAGGTGCCACCTCCGGCGACAAGGCGGACAGGGTAGCGGATAAACTCCGCTCCCTGTTCTCACCTGAGGAGGTCAAGATCTCCCGCCCGGTGAAGTCCGCAGAAATGCGGATAACCGGGCTGGACGACTCGGCCTCCTCTGAGGATGTCGCCGCTGCGGTGGCACAAGCCGGAGCCTGCCCTCAGGCGCAGGTCAAGGTGGGGGATATGCGCCGCGGCAATGGTGGTCTGTGCACGGTGGTGGTGCACTGCCCCATCGCGGCGGCGAAGAAGGTGGCGGCCGGCCGTTTGCTGGTCGGGATGGTCTCGGCTCAGGTGAATCTCCTAGCGCCGAGGCCTAGGCGGTGCTACCGCTGCCTCGAACCGGGGCACGTGAGGCAGCAATGCACCGCCGAAACTGACCGCAGCGATCTCTGCTATCGCTGCGGTCAGCCCGGCCACAAGGCCGCCGCCTGCTCCGCCGCAAAACCTTCCTGCAGCCTCTGTTCTGCTGCAGGAAAGCCGGCGGAGCACCGGATGGGGAGCAAATCTTGCTCCCCACCGAAACGACGTAGGGCCAGAGGGGCGGTCGCCGGGACTCCGGCCGCCCCGGCCCCGTCCCAAGCAGGGAGCAGTACGGAGGCGATGGACACATAATTAATTATGGCCCATCGCCTCCTACAGGTGGATATTGGCCACTCCGCCAGGGCGCAGGATATCTTGCTGCAGCACATGGCGGAGTGGTCAATAGACATCGCCGTGGTCGCCGGGCCTTACTGCGTCCCCAGCCGACACAACTGGTTTGGGGACCTCGGAGGCTCGGCGGCCATTGTTTCGTCCGGACCCTCGCTCCTGGTGATGACAGACAGGGGCGAGGGTTATATATGTGTTGATTGGGAGGGAACCGTCCTGATCGGGGTGTACTTTTCTCCGAACCGGCGCCTCGCCGAGTTTGAGCAATTTTTGGGCGCGGTGGGGGCCGTTATTAACCGGTACCCATCGCGTCCGATCGTGGTGGCGGGGGACTTCAATGCCAAATCAACGGCTTGGGGATCCCCTGTCACCGACGCTCGCGGCGACGCGCTGGAGGAGTGGGCGATTGCGACCGGTCTCGTGGTCCTTAACCGGGGATCGGTCGCCACGTGCGTGCGCTGGCAGGGCGAGTCCATTGTGGACATTTCGTTCGCAAGCCCTGCCGTAGCGCGCCGCGTCCGGGACTGGCAAGTGCTGGTCGAGGCGGAGTCACTGTCGGACCACCGTTACGTGCGGTTCGACATCTCCGCCTCGCCGGTGATCCCGGACGATCGCCCGAGGAGAGTGCACACCCCGTCGTCCCCACGATGGGCGTTGAAACGTCTCAACGTAGACGTGCTGGTGGAAGCCTCCATCGTCCAGGCCTGGACCCCAATGGGCGAAGGGCCTGTGGAGGTTGAGCTAGAGGCGGAGTGGTTCCGGGGCGCGATGACGCGGATTTGCGACGCGTCGATGCCCCGGGCCAGTGCTCGACCTCCTAGGCGTCAGGTGTACTGGTGGTCTGACGACATTAGTCAGAAACGCGCCGCTTGCATTGCGGCGCGTCGCCAGTACACTAGGTACCGCCGACGCAGGCGGTACCGTGACCCGACCGTGGAGGCACGGCTGCGGGGCGAATATGTACAGCGGAAGTACGCCCTGCAGTCCGCCATCAGCGAGGCCAAAGCCCAAAGATGGGAAGAGTTCCTGGGGACTCTCGAGGCAGACCCGTGGGGCCGTCCGTACAAGGCGGTCAGGGGCAAGTTGCGCCCCTGGGCCCCACCGGTCACCGAGAGTCTCCAGCCCCGGCAATTAGAGGAGGTGGTCTCCGCTCTCTTTCCTTCGAGAGCGGAGCACACGCCTCCCGAAATGGCGCCGCCCGATATTGAGGAGGGCGGTGCCGATGCCGGGGCGCCAGAGGTAACAATGGCGGAGCTCGGCGCGGCAATGGTTCGGCTCCGGGGCAAAAACACCGCCCCGGGGCCAGACGGAATTCCTGGCCGCGCCTGGGTTTTGGCCTACGACGCCCTAGGGGACCGGCTCCTCAGGCTGTTTAGCGCCTGTTTGGAGTCGGGACGGTTCCCTGCCACGTGGAAGACGGGTAAGCTGGTCCTCCTGAGAAAGGAGGGCCGCCCCGCGGACTCTCCCTCCGCGTACCGCCCCATAGTGCTGTTGGATGAGGTGGGCAAGCTCTTTGAGCGTGTAGTGGTTGCCCGCCTCTCCAGGCACCTGGTGCGGGTGGGCCCCGACTTGTCCGAACTGCAGTTCGGATTCCGAGAGGGTCGATCGACGATTGACGCGATCAGTCGTGTCAAGGCCCTCTCGGATGAGGCGGTCGCCTCGCGCGGGGTGGTGTTGGCGGTGTCCTTGGACATCGCCAACGCGTTCAACACCCTGCCGTGGGCGACTATTAGGGAGGCGCTCCGATTTCATGGGGTGCCTCCCTATCTGCGCCGAATAGTCGGGGACTACCTGCACCAGAGGAGTGTGTTCTGTGTGGGGCGGAACGGAGAGACGTTCCGGAGGGAGGTGTCGTGCGGTGTTCCGCAGGGTTCCGTTCTTGGACCGATCCTGTGGAACATCGGCTACGACTGGGTGCTGCGGGGCGCCCTACCCCCGGGCGTCGGCGTAACTTGTTACGCCGACGACACGCTGGTCACGGCCCGGGGAGAGGATTACGGGGCAGCTGCCCGTCTTGCCACGGCAGGGGTGGCCCTGGTCGTCGGTAGAATTAGGATGTTGGGACTGGAGGTGGCGCTGGAAAAATCCGAGGCCCTGTTATTTCATGGGCCTCGGCGGGCGCCGCCACCAGATGCCCACATCATAGTTGGAGGGGTCCGCATCGGGGTGGAGCCGAGTATGAAATACTTGGGGCTCCACCTCGACGGCCGCTGGAACTTTCGCGTCCATTTTAGCCGCCTGGCCCCCCGGCTGATGTCGGCGGCGGGAGCGCTTAGCTCTCTGCTGCCGAATATCGGGGGGCCGAGTGTCGTCTGCCGCCGCCTCTATTTGGGGGTGGTGCGGTCGATGGCCCTCTACGGGTCGCCCATTTGGGCCGGCGCCCTCGATCGCCGAAACATCGCCCTCTTGAGGAAACCTCAGAGGGCGATGGCGATCAGGGTGTCGCGGGCGTACCGCACCGTCTCCTTTGAGGCGGCGTGCGTCCTGGCGGCATCGCCGCCCTGGGATTTGGAGGCGGAGGTCCAAGCGTCGGTGTATCACTGGCGCGTGGACCTCCGGCTCCATGGTGAGGAACCCACTCACGGGGCGGTGGAGACGCGAAGGTCCCAGGCTCGACTGGTCCTCGAGGCCAAGTGGCAGGAGCGACTGGCCCAGCCCCGCTATGGGGTGAGGACAGTCGAGGCTGTCCGTCCGGTGCTAAGGCAATGGACGGACAGACGGCGCGGACCGCTCACCTACCGGCTTACTCAGGTGCTCTCCGGACACGGCTGTTTCGGAGAGTACCTGTGCAAGATAGCCGGTAGGGAGCCGACAACCAGGTGTCACCACTGCGAGGAGTGCGACCGGGACACGGCGCAGCACACGCTGGAGGAGTGTCCGGCGTGGGCCGAGGAGCGCTGTGCCCTGGTCGCCGTGATTGGCCCCGACCTCTCGTTGCCGACCGTCGTATCCATGATGGTCGGCGACGACAGGTGCTGGGGTGCAATGAGGTCCTTCTGCGAGGCTGTCATCTCGCAGAAGGAGGCGGCGGAGCGGGGGCGTGAGGAAGATCCTTACGCCCCGGACATCCGCCGCCGGAGGAGGGGGCGCAGGAGACGCGCTTATGTCGCTCTCCTGCCCCCCACCTAAGGGTTCTGGGTGGCAAGGCCTCAGGGGACCCTGCCACCCGTGAGTAAGAACCCATAGAGGGCGCGCGCGGTGTTCCCGCGCGCCTTCTAACGTCGAAAGGGGAGAGCGGTAAAATGCTCTCCCCCGGGGACGAGAGGAGGTCGGGTCCCATTGACCCGGCCGGCACCCACACGGGGGGGCCTGCTATGGATGAATCTTTTTAGACTCCCAACAGGCCCCCCCCATTGGGTGAGAGAGGGAACACCCCAGGTTTTTTTAGTGGGTATACCAGCAATAGGCTGGTGAGTCCCACACGCCCCGCCGGTGCCGTCCCCTAGCCGGCGGGTAGTGCATCAAGCATTTTTTCCTGGGAATCAAAAAAAAAAAAAAAAAAAAAGGTATGAAAATATATTCGGCCGCTGCCGCTGCCGCTCGGACCAACGCCGCCAAGACGCCCTCGGCCGCCGCCGTGGCGCCTGCCGGGAGGCCGCGGGAGGAGTTCCCACCCCTCCCGCGGCGCCCAGCACGGCCCCTCACTCCCGCGGAGGACCGGCGTCCCGCCTGGGCGGACGAACTTATGCGGGCCACGGTGGCTCAGGCGCGCAACGTGGTTGATGCGTGCCTGGCCAACTATGGCCTCACGCACGTCCCTACCCTGGGCCCTCCGCTCGGGGGCCGCCCCCGGATGGTCGGAGGCACGCCGGCTGGCCCGGCGCCCTCCAGTCCACCGGTTGCGCGGCAGACATCTGCCCCCATACCATCGGCCTCCTCTTCTAAGGGGAAGGGGAAGGGCAAGGGGAGGGCGACCGCCACTGTGGCGCCGCGGCGCCCCGCCTCCCAGCCCCAACCCGCCCCGGTGGCCTCTACTTCGGCTGAGCAGCCGTGGACAGAGGTCGTCGGGAAGAAGAGGAGGAAGAAGAAGAAGAAGAAGGCCTCCCAGGCTCCCCCGGTGAGCAAGAAGAAGGGCCTCCGCCCAGCTGACCTGCGCCCCCCGCGCTCCACCGCCGTTGTGGTGGAGCTGACGGAGGAGGGGCTTGCGCAAGGCGTTAGTTACGCGGGCGTCCTCCGGCGGGCCACACAGGCCATGAAAGGCAACCTTGCTGAGATGGGCCTCGCTGGAGGCGTCTTCTTTAAGGTTGCCGCAACTGGGGCCAGGATCTTAGAGGTCCCAGGTGCCACCTCCGGCGACAAGGCGGACAGGGTGGCCGAATCAATTCGGTCACTCTTCACGCCTGAGGAGGTCAAGGTCTCCCGCCCGGTGAAGTCCGCAGAAATGCGGATAACCGGGCTGGACGACTCGGCCTCCTCTGAGGATGTCGCCGCTGCGGTGGCACAAGCCGGAGCCTGCACTCAGGCGCAGGTCAGGGTGGGGGAGATGCGCCGCGGCGATAGTGGCCTGTGCACGGTGGTGGTGCGCTGCCCCATCGCCGCGGCGAAGAAGGTGGCGGCCGGCCGTTTGCTGGTCGGGATGGTCTCGGCTCAGGTGAATCTCCTGGAGCCGAGGCCTAGGCGGTGCTACCGCTGCCTCGAACCGGGGCACGTGAGGCAGCAATGCACCGCCGAAACTGACCGCAGCGATCTCTGCTATCGCTGTGGTCAGCCCGGCCACAAGGCCGCCGCCTGCTCCGCCGCAAAACCTTCCTGCAGCCTCTGTTCTGCTGCAGGAAAGCCGGCGGAGCACCGGATGGGGAGCAAATCTTGCTCCCCACCGAAACGACGTAGGGCCAGAGGGGCGGTCGCCGGGACTCCGGCCGCCCCGGCCCTGTCCCAAGCAGGGAGCAGTACGGAGGCGATGGACACGTAATTAATTATGGCCCATCGCCTCCTACAGGTGAATATTAACCACTCCGCCAGGGCGCAGGATATTTTGCTGCAGCACATGGCGGAGTGGTTAATAGACATCGCCGTGGTCGCCGAGCCTTACTGCGTCCCCAGCCGACACAACTGGTTTGGGGACCTCGGGGGCTCGGCGGCCATTGTCTCCTCCGGTCCCTCGCTCCTGGTGATGACAGACAGGGGCGAGGGATATATATGTGTTGATTGGGAGGGAACCGTCCTGATCGGGGTGTACTTTTCTCCGAACCGGCGCCTCGCCGAGTTTGAGCAATTTTTGGGCGCGGTGGGGGCCGTTATTAACCGGTACCCATCGCGTCCGGTCTTGGTGGCGGGGGACTTCAATGCCAAATCAACGGCTTGGGGATCCCCTGTCACCGACGCTCGCGGCGACGCGCTGGAGGAGTGGGCGATTGCGACCGGTCTCGTGGTTCTTAACCGGGGATCGATCGCCACGTGCGTGCGCTGGCAGGGCGAGTCCATTGTGGACATTTCGTTCGCAAGCCCTGCCGTAGCGCGCCGCGTCCGGGACTGGCAAGTGCTGGTCGAGGCGGAGTCACTGTCAGACCACCGTTACGTGCGGTTCGACATCTCCGCCTCGCCGGCGATCCCGGACGATCGCCCCAGGAGAGTGCACACCCCGTCGTCCCCACGATGGGCGTTGAAACGTCTCAACGTAGACGTGCTGGTGGAAGCCTCCATCGTCCAGGCCTGGACCCCAATGGACGAAGGGCCTGTGGAGGTTGAGCTAGAGGCGGAGTGGTTCCGGGGCGCGATGACGCGGATTTGCGACGCGTCGATGCCCCGGGCCAGTGCTCGACCTCCTAGGCGTCAGGTGTACTGGTGGTCTGACGACATCAGTCAAAAACGCGCCGCGTGCATCGCGGCGCGTCGCCAGTACACTAGGTACCGCCGACGGCGGCGGTACCGTGACCCGACCGTGGAGGCACGGCTGCGGGGCGAATACGTACAGCGGAAGTACGCCCTGCAGTCCGCCATCAGCGAGGCCAAAGCCCAAAGATGGGAAGAGTTCCTGGGGACTCTCGAGGCAGACCCGTGGGGCCGTCCGTACAAGGCGGTCAGGGGCAAGTTGCGCCCCTGGGCCCCACCGGTCACCGAGAGTCTCCAGCCCCGGCAATTAGAGGAGGTGGTCTCCGCTCTCTTTCCTTCGAGAGCGGAGCACACGCCTCCCGAAATGGCGCCGCCCGATATTGAGGAGGGCGGTGCCGATGCCGGGGCGCCAGAGGTAACAATGGCGGAGCTCGGCGCGGCAATGGTTCGGCTCCGGGGCAAAAACACTGCCCCGGGGCCGGACGGAATTCCTGGCCGCGCCTGGGTTTTGGCCTACGACGCCCTAGGGGACCGGCTCCTCAGGCTGTTTAACGCCTGTTTGGAGTCGGGACAGTTCCCTGCCATGTGGAAGACGGGTAAGCTGGTCCTCCTGAGAAAGGAGGGCCGCCCCGCGGACTCTCCCTCCGCGTACCGCCCCATAGTGCTGTTGGATGAGGTGGGCAAGCTCTTTGAGCGTGTAGTGGTTGCCCGCCTCTCCAGGCACCTGGTGCGGGTGGGCCCGGACTTGTCCGAACATCAGTTCGGATTCCGAGAGGGCCGATCGACGATTGACGCGATCAGCCGCGTCAAGGCCCTCTCGGAAGAGGCGGTCGCCTCGCGCGGGGTGGTGTTGGCGGTGTCCTTGGACATCGCCAACGCGTTCAACACCCTGCCGTGGGCGACTATTAGGGAGGCGCTCCGATTTCATGGAGTGCCTCCCTACCTGCGCCGAATAGTCGGGGACTACCTGCACCAGAGAAGTGTATTCTGTGTGGGGCGGAACGGAGAGACGTTCCGGAGGGAGGTGTCGTGCGGTGTTCCGCAGGGTTCCGTTCTTGGACCGACCCTGTGGAACATCGGCTACGACTGGGTGCTGCGGGGCGCCCTGCCCCCGGGCGTCGGCGTAACTTGTTACGCCGACGACACGCTGGTCACGGCCCGGGGAGAGGATTACGGGGCAGCTGCCCGTCTTGCCACGGCAGGGGTGGCCCTGGTCGTCGGTAGAATTAGGATGTTGGGACTGGAGGTGGCGCTGGAAAAGTCCGAGGCCCTGTTGTTTCATGGGCCTCGGCGGGCGCCGCCACCAGATGCCCACATCATAGTTGGAGGGGTCCGCATCGAGGTGGAGCCGAGTATGAAATACTTGGGGCTCCACCTCGACGGCCGCTGGAACTTTCGCGTCCATTTTAGCCGCCTGGCCCCCCGGCTGATGTCGGCGGCGGGAGCGCTTAGCTCTCTGCTGCCGAATATCGGGGGGCCGAGTGTCGTCTGCCGCCGCCTCTATTTGGGGGTGGTGCGGTCGATGGCTCTTTACGGGTCGCCCATTTGGGCCGGCGCCCTCGATCGCCGAAACATCGCCCTCCTGAGGAAACCTCAGAGGGCGATGGCGATCAGGGTGTCGCGGGCGTACCGCACCGTCTCCTTTGAGGCGGCGTGCGTCCTGGCGGCATCGCCGCCCTGGGATTTGGAGGCGGAGGTCCAAGCGTCGGTGTATCACTGGCGCGTGGACCTCCGGCTCCATGGTGAGGAACCCACTCACGGGGCGGTGGAGACGCGAAGGTCCCAGGCTCGACTGGTCCTTGAGGCGAAATGGGAGGAGAGATTGGCCCAGCCCCGCTACGGGGTGAGGACCGTCGAGGCTGTCCGTCCGGTGCTAAGGCAATGGATGGACAGACGGCGCGGACCGCTCACTTACCGGCTTGCTCAGGTGCTCTCCGGACACGGCTGTTTCGGAGAGTACCTGTGCAAGATAGCCGGTAGGGAGCCGACAACCAGGTGTCACCACTGCGAGGAGTGCGACCGGGACACGGCGCAGCACACGCTGGAGGAGTGTCCGGCGTGGGCCGAGGAGCGCTGTGCCCTGGTCGCCGTGATTGGCCCCGACCTCTCGTTGCCGACCGTCGTATCCATGATGGTCGGTGACGACAGGTGCTGGGGCGCAATGAGGTCCTTCTGCGAGGCTGTCATCTCGCAGAAGGAGGCGGCGGAGCGGGGGCGTGAGGAAGATCCTTACGCCCCGGACATCCGCCGCCGGAGGAGGGGGCGCAGGAGACGCGCTTTTGTCGCTCTCCTGCCCCCCACCTAAGGGTTCTGGGTGGCAAGGCCTCAGGGGACCCTGCCACCCGTGAGTAAGAACCCACAGAGGGCGCGCGCGGTGTTCCCGCGCGCCTTCTAACGTCGAAAGGGGAGAGCGGTGAAATGCTCTCCCCCGGGGACGAGAGGAGGTCGGGTCCCATTGACCCGGCCGGCACCCACACGGGGGGGCCTGCTATGGATGAATCTTTTTAGACTCCCAACAGGCCCCTCCCACTGGGTGAGAGAGGGAACACCCCAGGTTTTTTTAGTGGGTATACCAGCAATAGGCTGGTGAGTCCCACACGCCCCGCCGGTGCCGTCCCCTAGCCGGCGGGTAGTGCATCAAGCATTTTTTCCTGGGTATCAAAAAAAAAAAAAAAAAAAAAAAAAAAAAAAGAAGGTATGAAAATATATTGCGGTGTTCCGCAGGGTTCCGTTCTTGGACCGACCCTGTGGAACATCGGCTACGACTGGGTACTGCGGGGCGCCCTGCCCCCGGGCGTCGGCGTAACTTGTTACGCCGACGACACGCTGGTCACGGCCCGGGGAGAGGATTACGGGGCAGCTGCCCGTCTTGCCACGGCAGGGGTGGCCCTGGTCGTCGGTAGAATTAGGATGTTGGGACTGGAGGTGGCGCTGGAAAAGTCCGAGGCCCTGTTATTTCATGGGCCTCGGCGGGCGCCGCCACCAGATGCCCACATCATAGTTGGAGGGGTCCGCATCGGGGTGGAGCCGAGTATGAAATACTTGGGGCTCCACCTCGACGGCCGCTGGAACTTTCGCGTCCATTTTAGCCGCCTGGCCCCCCGGTTGATGTCGGCGGCGGGAGCGCTTAGCTCTCTGCTGCCGAATATCGGGGGGCCGAGTGTCGTCTGCCGCCGCCTCTATCTGGGGGTGGTGCGGTCGATGGCCCTCTACGGGTCGCCCATTTGGGCCGGCGCCCTCGATCGCCGAAACATCGCCCTCCTGAGGAAACCTCAGAGGGCGATGGCGATCAGGGTGTCGCGGGCGTACCGCACCGTCTCCTTTGAGGCGGCGTGCATCCTGGCGGCATCGCCGCCCTGGGATTTGGAGGCGGAGGTCCAAGCGTCGGTGTATCACTGGCGCGTGGACCTCCGGCTCCATGGTGAGGAACCCACTCACGGGGCGGTGGAGACGCGAAGGTCCCAGGCTCGACTGGTCCTCGAGGCCAAGTGCGGGGAAAGGCTGGCCCAGCCCCGCTACGGGGTGAGGACAGTCGAGGCTGTCCGTCCGGTGCTAAGGCAATGGACGGACAGACGGCGCGGACCGCTCACCTACCGGCTTACTCAGGTGCTCTCCGGACACGGCTGTTTCGGAGAGTACCTGTGCAAGATAGCCGGTAGGGAGCCGACAACCAGATGTCACCACTGCGAGGAGTGCGACCGGGACACGGCGCAGCACACGCTGGAGAAGTGTCCAGCGTGGGCCGAGGAGCGCTGTGCCCTGGTCGCCGTGATTGGCCCCGACCTCTCGTTGCCGACCGTCGTATCCATGATGGTCGGCGACGACAGGTGCTGGGGTGCAATGAGGTCCTTCTGCGAGGCTGTCATCTCGCAGAAGGAGGCGGCGGAGCGGGGGCGTGAGGAAGATCCTTACGCCTTATCCTTACGAGGAGGGGGCGCAGGAGACGCGCTTATGTTGCTCTCCTGCCCCCCACCTAAGGGTTCTGGGTGGCTAGGCCTCAGGAGACCCTGCCACCCGTGAGTAAGAACCCATAGAGGGCGCGCGCGGTGTTCCCGCGCGCCTTCTAACGTCGAAAGGGGAGAGCGGTGAAATGCTCTCCCCCGGGGACGAGAGGAGGTCGGGTCCGATTGACCCGGCCGGCACCCACACGGGGGGGCCTGCTATGGATGAATCTTTTTAGACTCCCAACTGGCCCCCCCCATTGGGTGGGAGAGGGAACACCCCAGGTTTTTTTAGTGGGTATCCCAGCACTAGGCTGGTGAGTCCCACACGCCCCGCCGGTGCCGTCCCCTAGCCGGCGGGTAGTGCATCAAGCATTTTTTGCTGGGTAACAAAAAAAAAAAAAAAAAAAAAGGTATGAAAATATATATAATATTTTGGGGGGAACAAGGCATTGGCTGTCTCGCTGGACATTGCCAACGCCTTCAACAGCCTCCCGCATGGAACAGTACAGGAGGCGCTCCGGTATCACGGAGTGCCCCTGTATTTGCGGAGGCTGTTGGCCGACTACCTCCAGGACCGCGAGGTCCTGGTGGAGGGACGCGGTGGTCTGAGGCGCCGTCGCGTATCCTGCGGGGTTCCACAGGGGTCGGTACTGGGACCGCTCCTGTGGAACGTTGGCTACGACTGGGTGCTTCGGGGCACGCTTCCCGCGAGTATGCGGGTGGCGTGCTACGCTGATGACACCCTGGTCGTAGTCAAGGGGAGGAACCTCGGGGAGGCGGTGCGGTTGGCCGAGGTGGGAGCTGCCCTAGTGGTTGACCGTATCCGCGCCCTGGGATTGGAGGTTGCTCTCTCCAAAACTGAGGCCCTATTGTTTCATGGGCCTCGGAGGGGACCTCCTCCAGGTACGCGAGTGGCCCTGGACGGGGTCCTGGTCCGGCTTGGGACCCAAATGAGGTATTTGGGTCTCATCCTGGACGGGAGGTGGACTTTTGGGGTACACTTCACCCAGTTGGCTCCAAAAGTCCTGGGAGCGGCGGCCGCCCTGGGGAGGCTGCTGCCCAACGTGGGTGGCCCGAGCGCCACATGTCGCCGACTGTACTCCGGAGTGATCCGGAGTATGGCCCTTTACGGGGCACCGGTCTGGGCGGACGCCCTCAGTCGCGACAATAAGACCCTGCTGCGACGTCCGCAGCGGGTCGTCGCGACGAGGGCCATACGTGGTTACCGGACGGTGTCCTGGACAGCTGCGTGCGTGCTGGCCAGTGACCCCCCCTGGGAGCTACAAGCGGAGATCCTCGCCGAAGTTTACCACTTCGTGACGGCGAGGAGGTCCCGCGGGGAGCCCCCGGGGTGGGAGGAGATCGCACGCATGCGGCGACAGGCGCGGGCCGCCCTGCTGAGGCGGTGGACGGAGGACCTGGCTCCACCGGTCCCGGGCCAGTGGACGGTGGAGGCCATTCGCCCGGTCCTTCGTGGGTGGCTAGGGCGGCGATTCGGGTCGCTGACCTTCCGACTGGTGCAGGTGCTTTCCGGGCACGGATGCTTCGGAAAGTATTTGTACCAGATCGCGAGACGGGAAGCGACCCCGGTCTGCCACGAGTGTGGGGCGCCGGAAGACACGGCGTTCCACACGTTGGAGGCGTGTGCCGCGTGGGGGCCTCAGCGGCACACGCTTTCGGCCGTAATAGGCGGGGATCTCTCCCTGCCGAGCGTGATCAACGCCATGCTCGGCGGCGAGAGGTCGTGGCAGGCAGTGGTCTCCTTCTGTGAGGCTGTCATGGCGCAGAAGGAGGCCGCGGAGAGGGTCAGGGAGAACAATCCCCTCGCTGACCCTCTCCGGCGCAGACGGACGGGAGCGAGGAGGAGGCGATTTGCCCGCCTTCTCGCTCCTGTATAGTGGGGTCACTGGTACAGAGTCGGGGGACTCTCTACCGGCTTGCACGGCCCCACACGTCTGAGGAGTGGCCTTGGTGAGCAAGGCCACCCCTCCACAGGTGCTGAGGCCCGGTTACCATCAGCCGGGCCAACCGCCGGGGCGGGATGGTGACTGCTAACGCGACCCCATCTCGCCCTACCCCGTCGGCGGAGGGACTGCTCACCCCAGGTTTCTAGTGTGTATACCGACCCCCTTCAGGGGCGGAGAGTCGCACATAACTGCCTTCACCCCCCCAGGGGGGAAGGGGGTATCCATAAAGGATTTTCCTGGGTCAAAAAAAAAAAAAAAAAAAGGTATGAAAATATTTTACCACGCGCGCCTCTGTATCGTGTGTCCGTCCCTCCCCACAGGGGGACAGTAGGGATAAATAGTGGGCCATTGGGCACTTTTAGCAGGTCTGTTTGTGTAGTGGCCTGCCGTTTCAAACGGCGGGCCGAAACCTCGGCGGGGTCGTGATTGCATGTGAAAACGATTCGCGCGGCCTCGCCGATTGTGGTTATGTCAAGGAACACCGTGGTAGGTTTAGTCAGTATTCCGGGTCCATTCCTGTTTAACATTTTAACAAACTAGTTAAAAAAACATATGTTTTTGATTTTAGACAACCTACCTACTACCAGCACATAATCAATGTTGTAACGAAGGTGGTGCCCCTGGTACAGGGCACAGAAATAAACAGCCCTCTGTTTCATAAGCATTCGATTGAACCGCGTTCGATAAGCGTAATATTATCGAAACAAAATGCTATTGATATTGACGATAACGAGACTGAACTGAAACAATTTTTTTTTTTACGTCTGCGAATTTATTGACGCTTTCCCCTCCGCGGGGGTGGGCGGAGGGTTATGTCGAACTCACCGGGGTAAAAGAGAAAGATGGAATAAAAAGTAATGTACCACCCGGAATACCGATATCGACGGGGCCGCGCGAATCGCTTGCGCATGCGGTCGCGACCCCGCCGAGGTTTCGGCCCGCCGTGTGAAACGGCAGGCCACTACGCGAAGAGACCTACCCAAAGGCACTCACCCCCTCTAAAGGGGAGACAGACACGAAACAGAGGCGCGCGTGGGAACACGCACGCCACCTCTCGGACCTGGTGCTGAACGGATGGCAGGCAGGCCCACAAAGCCCGCCACCCCCAGGTCAAACCTCAGGGTGGCTGAAGGTCGTCTCGCGCCCTCCGGCGCCCGGCTCTGCTGTTGGGGAGAGGATTTAAGCGCTCCCTCTCCCGCTCGCCTCCTTGATGGAAATCACTTCCTCACAGATGAAGGCAACGGCGTTCCACGACCTCTCACTTCGGACCATAGATTGAACTACGGCCGGGAGCGAGAGGGCAACCGATCCGACTGCCGCGATCAACTCACGGCGCTGCGATGCCCAGGCGGGGCAAACCGCCAAAGTGTGCAGTGCCGTGTCCTCAACAACGTCGCGGCAGTCGTGACAACCGGGCGTCTCTTACCGACGTATACGACACAGGCGAACTGGCCAAAACAACCGCGGCCAGTCAATACCTGTGTCAGCCGGAAGGTGAGGGCGCCATGCTGCCTCTCCAGCCACTCTTCAAACACGGTACTTACCGCCACGATCGTGGCGTGCCCGGATTCATTTCCTAACCCAACCTATCCTAGTTACACATTCGAATAAAAAAATCTCATTATTGCAATTGCCAATTTTGATGAAATAAAGCAGAAGTATAATTTATGTATTTATCTAACAAATGCCACCAATTTTATGACTATAACAAGTAGGCCCAAAGATGTAGGAAAAATAGGGGATCTCCTTTAAAATACGGGTGTAAAAATTAAACCGATACATCGATTAATTTCATTATGTACGCGACGCCGGTTTACCCCGGCCAGGCGCTCGATGCGCTAAGCGTTCTTTTCACTAAAAGCTTAGATAAATATTTAAAAAAATGTCCATTGCAAATCAGTACAATAATTCCAAATTCAAGAAATTCATGTGTTACACCAAAAAGTACAAATATAATCAATACGCCGGCAAAGTTGTTTCTCTCGTTCAATGAATGTCTAAACGCTAAGGCTTATTGCAAGCAAGCGTTTATTGTTATGAAGATATTTTTTTATTTCTAGGTAGGATCATACTGTGGCATATGTATATACGCACAGGCAACATATAAGTATATGAGGAACCTGGAACCAAACGGAGCATCATACGTCTAGCCGCGCCGAAACCAACGAACAAACTAAGCGACGCGCGAAGGTGATCGAACGGACCATCATACGTCTAGCCGCGACGAAACCAACTGACGAACTAAGCGCCGCGCAAAGAGGACGTCTGTTCATCATCAGTGGTTCTTCTCGTAGACCCCTACGGGGTCTCGGGGTAACCAGACCAGGCCGTGAGCCTGTCTTGGTGGTGTTCATCGCCGCCTGCTAAAACAGGCGGGTCACTGGGGTGGGCCCGTGTGGGCCTGTTGGTCAGTCCGGGTCGTCAGAGCCGGTGGGTAGCGCAGCTAGCGAGGTCCAGCCCGCAAAGGTAAGTCCCCGCGGACGACCAACATGCCAGCAGCGCTTGGGTCATGTCCGATGGATCCCTCCTGCGCTTGGCGAAGTCGAGTTCCTCGGGAAGGGTTGCCCGGGAAGCGCCCGTCAGCCAGCATCAGGGAGGGGCATCACGTTGGTCCGGTGAGGGTTGCCACGGAGACGAGGTCTCGCGGCAGGGCCATCCTGTCCGGCGGTCGCCGATGGTAGGGCGCAAGCTCCCGCAGATGGCGGGCGTGCGATCCGTCGGCGCGCACGAACAGGTTGGTGCTCAGGCGTCTTACGAAGTCGTCCAAGCTCTCCATGCACAGGTCCCTGGAGATCGTCCTGTTCCGCACGAAGCGAGGGGCATCGGTGATAGTGCGGAGCGCAAGCGACTGCTGCCCACGCAACCGGCGGCGGTTCGTCTCAGAGGTGAGGGCGAACCAAGCCGGGGCAGCGTAGGTGAGTCGGCTGCGGATGTACGCTTTGTACACGCCGAGCTTTGCACGGAGCGGCAGTCGGGACGATAGCACGGGACGCAGGAGGGCGCGCGCTGTGCGCGTTTGGACGACTACTTTGTTGACGTGGGGCTTCATGGAGAGGGCGCGGTCTATGGTCACGCCGAGGTATTTCACCGTCGCGGACCATTCGATGTTCTCTCCCATGAGCTTCAACTGCGGCAGGGCTATGCTGCCCATGGAGATCGCCTGAGTCTTCGCCACGTTGACCGTCAGTCTCCAGTCCTTCAGCCAGCTGGGAAGTGCGTCTAAGGTGCGCTACATCTTGGTCACCGCGTGGACACCGTTCATCGCTGTCGCGATGTAGGCGTCGGCGTACAGCGCGAGCTTAACGCCGTCGGTGACGGGGATGTCGTCCGTGTACCATGAGTAGCACACGGGAGAGAGGCAACATCCCTGGGGCACACCGGCGCGGATGGGCCGCTCTGTAGACAGGGCGCTTACAACCGCCACTTGAAAACGTCTGTCTTGCAGGAAGGTGGCCACGATCCTAACTACTCGACGGGGAGTAGTGGATGTGGACAGCTTGTACAGCAAGCCGGTGTGCCATACGCGATCGAACGCTTTCTCCAATCAAGAAATACTGCGTCGGCGCGCTCGCGTTTGTTGCGAGCAACCGCGATGTCGTGCAGTACCCTCGCGAGCTGGTGAGTCGTGGAGTGTTCGGCGCGGAAGCCAAACTGTTCGTCGCGTGGCTGAAGGTGTAGTATCATGTGCAGCAGTAGCAGCTTCTCGAATAGCTTCGATGTCGTCGAGAGGAGCGTGATAGGGCGATAGCTTCCCGGCAGTAGGATGTTTTTCCCCGGCTTTGGGAGCATGATGACTCTGCCTAGTCGCCATGTGGAGGGAAAGTGTCCGGTACGGAGGATGCCATTGAAGAGGCGCGTCAGCGTCACGATTGCTCGCGGAGGTAGGTGACGCAGAGCTTCGTTAGCTACCCGGTCAGGTCCGGGGGCTTTCCGGAGGGGCGTTCGGCGAATCATCCGCTGAACTTGGCCTGGGGTGACGACGTTGGGTTCCTCTGTCGGGGCTATCGGCTGTTCGAAGTAAGGACGTCTGCTCTTATACGTGGCACATTTTTTATACGCAAGCACACATGCATAAGGATTTCCAAGAATTCGATACGTAAATGTTAGATTTTTGTTTACTTATCGCTGATTGCTGTAAATGATTATTGTACACATTAGTGCTAGCGTTACTTGCATGAACAATAAATAGGATATAAGAAGGCTTAAAAATTTTAAATATATTCTCAGTTGAATCAGTCTACGTGTTTCAATATAATTCTAACGGTTACCAGCTACGGACCTGGCTTATGCACGCCGGCTGTAATGCGTTAAATTGGTGACCCCTGACCTCCCATCGTTCTAGTGCTGTTGTAATATCGGTTCACTGAACCGACCCCCAACATCTGCTGGTTTTCGGCCAAATCTAGAACGGACGAATACGCTACCTTATCGTCATGGCACAAGAAAAAGCTGAAGAATTCACCGACAAGCAAGAAACGACCCCTCTCCACAGTGATGTCGCTACAATCTAACTGCCTGCATGTCTACCACCATTCTGGCGTCAAAACCCACGACTGTGGTTCGCACAGTTTGAAGCCGCCGTCGCCGCCAGCAAGATGGGAGAAGAACAGAAATTCAACCTCGTCGTCCCGTTGCTAGGCTGCAGCGACCTCGAACAAATCGGCGACATCATATTGAATCCGCCATCGTATATTACGCTAAAGAGAGACTGATATCGACGTACCAAGAATCAGACAATCGTCAGCTACGAAAATTACTCAGCGGTCTAGAACTCGGCAACATGAAACCTAGCCAGTTACTACGTAAGATGCGCGATTTGAGCGGTAAATTACTAACTGACGAAGCTCTAAAACTTATGTGGCTCAACCAATTGCCCACACAAGTCCGCGCCGTACTCTGCGTGAACACCGAATCGTCGCTAGAATGTTTAGCCGTGATGGCCGACAAAATGGTTGAACATTTCGAACCCGCAACAGTCGCCGCAGTCCACACTACAACTTCGACGCCGGCGCACACATCAAGCCCGTGGTGTCTACATTGCCCAACTCACCCAACTACAGAAAATCTACACTTCGACCTATTATATATTATATAAACAAATAGAAAAACTTACGTTGGAAATCGCCGAGATTAATTTAATTTTTTTTAACCGATCGCGATCTCGCAAACCCGGCCATCCCGACTGGCTGTGCTATTACCACCTGCGCTATGGAGATGAAGCCCGTAGATGCTAATCACCGTGCGCAAAAATGAAGCAGGAAAACTAGAAAATACATCGACCGTGGCGGGTGTCGATGTTAGCAAACCAAGCTACCGCCTCTGCGTTATCGATCGTAACAACAGAGAGAAGTTTCTTGTCGACACGGGTGCCGACATAATCGTATTAGCCGCAAGAAATAAGAAACACGTGAAGCCGACTGAAAGTACCTACAAACTGATTGCTGCGAACGGTACGGAGATAAGTACCTACGGTGAGCGTACACTTGAGCTCAACTTAGGTCTACGTAGAAGCTACAAATGGACAATCGTGGCCGACGTAAAATTACAATTAATTAAATTAAAATTAGACGCATTACCGACCACAGCGTTCACACCATCAAAATAAAAAGCCCCGAGGAAGCCGTATACGTTATCAGCCACCATCACGCCTATCACGACATCTTGAAAGAATATCCCGACGTACTACATGTCAGTCAAAACTTCGACTAAGCACAACGTAACTCATCGCATAGAAACAACAAGCCAACCAATCTATTCAAGGCCGCGCCTCCTGCCACTCGATAAATACAAAGCTGCGAAGCTAGAATTTGAGAAGATGATGGAAATGGGATTCTGTAAATCGTCAAAAAGTCCATGGGCCAGCCCGCATCATGTCGTTAAGAAAAAGGATGGTTCGCTACGCGTGTGTGGCGACTATAGAAGATTGAACGCCTATACTAGAGATTATATATTCCGAGAATTCAAGATTTTACGTACCAGCTACATGGGAAAAATCTTTTCAAAACTAGATCTCAAAATGGCGTATTCTGGATATCTATTGAAAAAGAAGATGCTGCGAAGACAACCATAATAACCCCCTTTGGCCTCTTCGAGATCAACTGTATGACGTCCGTTTTACGCAAATCCGGCCAATCATTTTAAGGTTTCACGAGGGCTCGACGACAACGTATTCTGTCTTGTCGATGATTTACTAGTGCACTCAGAAAACCCAGAGGATCACAAGCATCACTTACAACAAGTTCTTGAACGACTCGACAACTACGGCGTCACTCTAAACATCGATAAATTTGAGTTCGGCAAAGACAAAATACAGTTATGATCGGCAAACCAACTACAATGCAAGAGTTAAGAAGATTTTTAGGCATGATCAACTTCTACCGTAGCTGCCTACCCCATCAAACCGAATACCAAAATTTACTAAACAAGTATTTACACAATAGCAAGAAAATGACAAAACACCTATACAATGGACACATGAAGCTGAAAAAGCCTTCGAGCAATGCCGACAAAGCATACTAGAGGCTACTATATTATCGCAACCAATACCTAACGTTCCGCTGTGTTTACTAACCGACGCGTCTGACACTAGCCTCGGTGCAGTCCTACAACAGAAAATAGACAACGTGTGGAAACCACTCGCCTTTTACTTAAAGATAATGAGCGAGACGCAGGGAAGACACAGTGTATACGATCACAAACTTCTAGCAATGTATACAACTGTTAAAAACCTACGCCGACTAATATAGGGCAACGAACTCACTATTATGTACGGATCACAAACCATTGACGTATACACTAACAAGAACGCCGAGTAGCAGCGACACCCCGCGTCGAAAGCGACAACTTTATTACATAAGTCAATTCTGCACTAACATCAAATACATTCACGGTGATAAGAACGAAGCCGCTGACGCGTTATCACGTATCGCGGCAATCAAACTACTGAACGCAACGAGGGATTACGACAAGTGCCAAAAGCGCAAGCGACGGACGCCGAGCTACGTGGTTGCATGAATAACCCTAGACTGAAGTTTTCCCGCGCAAACCTACCGGGAGTCAAACGGCCAAAGTTTTTCTGGCCATCTATAAACAAAGATATAGGTACATGGGCCAAGGCGTGCATCAGCTGTCAACGAGCGAAAGTTCATCGACACGTCATTAGCCCGCTCGGCGAGTTTCAACAATCATCCCGTTTTGAACACCTGCACGTGGACATAGTTGGGCCCCTCCCGCCATCAAATGACTATGCACTAACTGGCCAGAAGTAACACCTACTCATGACGTCACCGCCGAAACGGTCGCGAAGGCCGTGTACGAGGGATGGATATCGCGTTTTGGATGTCTCCTGCAACTTACTACAGACAATTCGAATCGTCTTTATTTCAAGCTCTAATGAGGAAAATAGGCGTCACTCGAATACGTACTACTGCATTTCACCCGCAAGCTAATGGAAAAATCGAACGATGACATCAATCTCTGAAAGCGGCACTGATGGCAAGAGCAACCGATAACAGATGGATCAATGAATTACCTACAGTATTACTAGGACTTCGCACCACCCTACGTCAAGACTCAACCGTCAGCCCGGCCCTGATGACATACACCTACCAAGCCGAACATTGAAGATGCGGCATTTGTCCGTCAGCTGACTGAAACAATGTCGTCATTATCACCAACATCAACAAGGCGAGCGTCAAGGTCAAACACATTCATATACAAAGACCTCAGGACGTGTACGCATGTGTTTGTGCGCAACGATATCGTGCACAGACCTCTCGTACCACCATACTACGGACCATATCAAGTACTTCAACGCAGTACTGACGGCAAGCACTTCACACTGCGACATCTACTTCGTACCGCAGTAATTTAAATCGACAGATTGAAGCCAGCCTATCTACTCAACGAGGAAGACTCGCCAGAAAACACAACATTACCAAACACACCAGCCCTAGACACATCATCCACACCAATGCGGACAGCTTCATCACCTTCACCGCGAAATTCCTACGTCACCAGATCCGGCCGCGCGGTGAAACAAAACGTACGGTTCACTTAGGTGGGAGTGAAGTGGCGTATGTATATATGCACGAGCAACATATAAGTTTATGAGGCACCTAGAACCAAACGGAGCATCATACGTCTAGCCGCGACGAAACCAACTGACAAACTAAGCAACGCGCGAAGAGGCCGTCTGTTTTTATACGTGGCACTATTTTTATACGCACGCACGCATGCATAAGGATTTCCAAGAATTCCCTCGTAAATGTTAGATTTTTGTTTACTTATCGCTTTTGGTGTAAATTATTATTTTACACATTAGTGCTAGCGTTACTTGCATGAACAATAAATGGGATATAAGAAGGGTTAAAATTGTAAAAATATTCTCAGTTGAATCAGTACGTGTTTCAATATAATCCCAACGGTTACCAGCTACGGACCTGGCTTATGCCTGCCGGCTGATCTACAACCCTAACGGTTACCAGCTACGTACCTGGCTTATGCCAGATATTTATTATTATGTTAAATACTTAATAAAATTAATAGGAAAAAAGCATTTTAGAATCAAGCGTTCATTTAACTGCTTTAAAAAGGATCCATCATTTTGTTATAAAAAACAATTATATATAATATAACAGCTTTTTCATAAATAGTAAAAGAAAATAAATGCTTACTAAGATATTTTGATAACCCCCACCCCACGCTTTTTTATATTAATATGATTTCTTTTCTCTATCCTTATATTGAATTATAAAAAAAATACTTTCTACTTTTTGGTTTGGTTTTTTAAATGAAGCGTTTTTTTATATTCTTTTGAACTATTATTTATTTTTGTTTTTAATTTTTCTCCGTTTAATTTTACCACAACTGGCATTTTATTCGAGCCCACATCGTGACATTTAAAATTTATATTATTTATACAATAACAATAATAATTAATCTCAAATTAAATATTATCATGTACCTAATTTGGTTAATAAAAATCTAATTAAGTACATAGCTTAATTGCTTAATTACATATAATTTTGCATACCTGTATTACGGGTGAAATGTGTATTGTTCTAATTTATATTCTGTAACATCTTTGTGTACTACATTTGAAGCAAAATAAATACATTATTATTATTATTATTATTTATTATAACATTTTATAAATATAACGTTATTTTTAATTATAATTAATTTATGTTGGTTTACAAACTCAGAATATAAAGACAGCTTTTACATTTTTTGTTTGTCATAGACAAAGTTATAGGTTTTTGACTAATATAAAATCTGTGGTCAAACTTTCAGTCAAAGATGTCAATTCAAAGTCAAAATTTCGATTTCAAATATACTGTAATAAAATTGAAGGGTTGTTATAAATTAAAATAATCAACAAATATATATACATAAATCAGTTTCAGCTTTCAGTATCTTATCAACCGAAGGAAGGACCCGATCTAAACTTTTGGATTGCAATTGCGTAATCGTATTTATTTTTCGAATTAATTTATAGTACTATAACTACATACCATAATTATATAACACACATTTGTAATACTTGTTTTATATACAACAAAATGACAAGCAAGTATAGATTTTTAAGGAATAGATTTTTTCGCTTAAGTAGCTGTTTTCGAAGTGTTCCCATAGTTACTGTTCAAAAGATTCCAAGGAATAATTTCACAACACCGTGTATACTAAGTTTCTCTCTATTCACATGGCTGGGATTTCAAGATAAGCTTAGCGCTGAAGATGAACTAATTCACACCATAAAACATTGTGTTTTATTTATCCAAAGAGAAGAATATGAGAAAGCAGAGCAGCTGCTTCATGTAGCATTAAGACAAGCACAACAGATTCAACATCAATTGGGGATCACATACATCTATGATGTAATGGCTAACCTAGCTCTTGAAAGACAACACCTGGATAAAGCAAAAAAGTTATTTATAACTGTCACTCAAAGGATTATGGCAGACGGTGCTCATGAAGATGACTCTCGTGTAATACACCTCAGTGTAAAACTAGCAAGAGTAAGTCATTTACAAAAACAGTACTCCACTGCTCAGATTGGTTATGAGTGGTGTTTAGAAAAGTTGCGTAAAGCATTTGAACAAGACCCAAGTGATGGCAATAAAAAACTTTTAGCCTTAACTGAGGATTGGTATGGACGATTATTCCTTGATTGCAACCAATTAGATAATGGCCTCAATCTAATGTTAAACTCTTTAAACAAAATGAGAGAAATACAAGATGTGGAAAAAGAGCATTTGGTAGTTCAGTTGAATGATATAGGCACTGTATGTGACCGTCTTGGCAAAACAGATGAGAGTATTGGATACTTCGATGAAGCTGTGGAAATGGCTAAAACCTTAGATATGGATGTTTTAGGCACTATGTATGTTAATTTAGGCAGAGCTTACATGAAAAAGCAACTGCTAGATACAGCTAGAAAATATTGTGGACATGCCTGGAAACTTGGAGTTTCATCAAAAAACAAAGAAGTCAAAGAGGAAGCAGAAATGTGTTTAAAGGAAATAAAAAATGTTACCTAGACAATAGTTCTTTTATTTTAGGAAAATAGTATTGGCATTGTTTTACTTACGAATTATGGATTGTATTATAATATACATAGAGAAATAAAGTAATTTGTGAGAATTAAAATCAAAACAATCTCATAGTGATCATCCATCATGGTATTAGTAGCCAAAACTAAAATTATATATTTTAACTTAAATGTAAATGCATTACAAATTGAAATGCTTTACTGAGTATACAATACATAAACTAGAATTCCTATACATATTGTCATGCTGATTTTTGTTAAACAGCACTTTCTTTTGTGACACTGAAAGGTTCTGCGACTTCTTCCACCACAGTATTGACAATAACAACATCCCCAACAGGCCGGTCACCAGGTCCAGTAGGAGACTTTTCAATCCTGCGTACAACATCCTGTAAAGAAACAATACATTGTTAATGGAAATGTTACAAAGGCAAGTATTGATTCTTACTCAGATTCAATAAACAGGCCTGAACAATAGAAAATGTGTTTTATAAATATGGTTGTGGCATTTGATCTTTATTGAAAGACCTAACCTGACTTCCATACTTATGAGTATAAAGTTCCCCCATTCCTTTATAGAAGTTTAACATACAGTTTTTATTGAATCTATCCTAATATTCTAAACTAACAATCTACTCCTGCTGTCTAGTTACACAAACGGAAATCGTTTACATAGTGTGTAATTTAAAATCTGTGATATGTTCTAGTATGCATTTAGATGATATAATATTATAATTGATGTTTAATCTGTGTTTACATCCGCAAGCTAATTACCATTTTGAACTAGATAACAATTACATACAAGTTCAGTCAAAATAGCTAAAAATATAAGTAAACATGGTTACTGTCACTCTGAGACAATTTGAGGAGATAGACATGTACATAATGCCACCTCAAACGTTTACAATATAGAAATTTACGTTAGTTATTATGAAGGTGAAGGTTTAGTTAACTTGAGTTAGCAACGTGAACGGCTTACTGGTTGTTTCGCACGAATTGCGCGAAATGAAAATTTTTAAACGTAATAATTTTTTAATTGTAGATTCGCACAGCTTTTCCACTTCGGTTAATTTCGCACTCAAATTATATGAATGTGTGCGAATCGACATTTAAAAACGTTTCGCACAATTTGTGCGAACAAATTCGTGCTAAACGACCAATAAGCCATGTGAACATAAGAATAATATCAATATTTATAAATGTAAAATGTTGTATATTTCGTACTTAATTAAAACATTCTCTAAATATGAGTGAAGCTCATGAAATATGATGTAAATATAGAGGCATTTTAAATATCATAAGTGTTCATCAACTTACGTTTTTGAACATGTATTTTTGGAAATATTGTTCCATCGTGTTTGCGCCCTCATACTATGTTACTGTCTGTATTAAAAATTAGTATACTTTGTTTGTTTTTCTTGAAGTTGGTTATTATTCATATATCTGTATTATTTATTTCTTCTATAGATACATATTATTTAGAAAGTTTGCATTGCATTTAAATGAACTATGTATTACAATAAATATTCTTTTAAGTAGTATATATCTGCAGTAACTTTAATAAACAACTTGGATTTAATTTTACTGTTGACTACCATTATCATAATATCATTTTTGTATTAAATTATTGTATATTCATGTCATATTAGTCGCAGAAATATCTTTATTTTCTTTACTAGCTGTGCCTTGCAGCTTCACCAGCACTAAATGGTATTTTAATATGGTTGCAGCTACACCTGTGAGTCAGTTATATATCTCAATAAATAAACCATTTAAGAATTTTTTTTGATTTGCTGAGGATTGTCCGATATTTTGTCGTTTAAATAAACAAGCTTTAAATTATTAGCATTCACAGAATGATGCAAACAATTTTTGAGTTGTGATAACTAATTACACATTTATTTTGTATACAGATAGCACAGGTGTTTTTTAATTATGTGTTTACATCAAACATAAATTTATTCTTACCATGCCTTTCAAGACCTTTCCGAAAACAACATGCCTGCCGTCGAGCCATGAGGTCTTATTGGTAGTGATGAAGAATTGGGAGCCATTGGTATCCTTGCCGGCATTAGCCATTGAGAGCCAACCAGCACCGTAGTGGCGGAGCTTGAAGTTCTCGTCTTCGAAACGTTCACCATAGATACTGCGTCCTATTTAGAAAAAACAAGTATGGCACATTAATAGAATAGAACGAACCCCCAAGCCCCAGTGCAATAAAGCCGTAAGTAAAATTACGTCGATTATTTTTTATTGCAGATTGGAATAGTGTAAATAAAGATACACAAGCTCAATTATTTCCGTTGTGATTTGACAAAGAATAAAGGCTATATACCCAAAAATCATTGTTGCGTCACGACTGTCATGAGTTTGATATTTTCAATCATAAAAGTCTATTTTACTTTACATTTATAAAAAACACAATCTTACGTACTGTCTTTGTTTCACTAAATGAAACAAAAGTTTATAAAAATACTTCCTATGATAAATGTATCAGGACAAACATTATTTTTGCTCTCCTCTAAAGTTAGAATATTCTTACGCCTTATGCACTGGGCGTGTGATAATATGACAGATAGGTGGTCGTCTACATATTTATTACCTACTTCTCCAATGCCATTGCTACAACAGTCGCCAGTCATTGTAACCCTATTAAATCAGCAATTGATCAAGCTATCCGCATTGTGACATTGCCTACGAGGATGTGCTCGTTTTATTTGAGTATGTAGGTAAATAACCTTCTGTATTTCGAAGGATCATTTTATAAAGTTCATTGCCGATAAAAATAAACAAGCGCGTGCATCGAACTAGGTAGGAATTGATGTCACTGTGTTCGAATGCCAGACCATGTACTTTTTGCGATTTCACATTAAATATCGTAGTGGCTTTTTAAATACATACGTACGTAGACTCGCGGTAATATTATATATTGTCGAACTAGGTCACAGAACTACATAACAAATACACAGTGCGCGAGTAGAGTTTAACGATTACATTTCTAGATTCTCTGCTGTTGGGATTTCTAAAGGAAAAGTTCAGATCTCGCCATTCAACATGGTCTTATCGTGGTCTCACAATCGGCCGTAAATATAAGCAAAATGATGGCATGAATCAAAGAGTAACCACACATAATGATATGTTTGGTTCAAACGTTAGTAGGTACTTACTAATATGCTATTATTTCTTATTATAAATGCAATATAATAGTTTCAATTGCCCATATTACAGCAGACACCTGTTATTTTAAAAGTCATTACTGATAATAATGAAGGAATTACAGTGGTACAAAATAATGACCCATCTGCAAAACTCTTATTTGAATAAAGACCTTCATGATATAGCCTTGGAATTGTTGCAGAAAAAATAAAAACTTAATAATCAAAATTTGATTAAATGGCAATATAAAGAAGCAATATTTCTAAAACCAATATTAAAAACATTTATCGGAAGCTATGTTCAAATTACAACAGTTTACTGTTAAACCCTCTATTGATGTAGCAAGATATAAACTATAATACCATATAACAGTGCTAACGACACTTGGATATGTTGAAAATATTAGACCCAAATCATATCATATCAATATGCTCCCTAAGCAAGTAGTATCTTGAGATACAGCACTGAGGTGAAGTAGGTTGTTAACAGTTATCATAACACAAGTCTAGATCTGAGTCATAATATACTGCAATCAAATTATAAACAAAGGAAGTATCAGAATTGTAGAAAGTTCCCATTACTGGTTATAACTGGCAATCAACATGGCAATAAAAAATAATTGCTGCCTTATCAATTCAATTTCCTCTTATACTTTTTATTTACTTACCACCAGTACCATCGCCTTTAGTGAAGTCACCACCCTGGATCATAAAATTGTCAATGACTCTGTGGAATTTGCTGCCCTTGTAACCCTCACCAGCTGGCTTCTGAGCTAATTGGTAGAAGTTCTCCACAGTCTTAGGGACAGTCTTGCCAAAGAGCCCAATCTCAATGGTGCCAATTTCTTCACCACCCATCGTAATATCAAATTTGACCTATTAACACAAAATTATATAAGATTTACTCATAATGATAATAGAGAAATATATATGTATCAATGTGATGAATGAGAAAAAACATTCAATGACAATACAAGTTTGCCACACAAAGGGTTTTAAATTGGCACTTTATATGCTACCATGTGTATATGGGCCAATATATTTATAGTATAGTAATTATCTTTGCTATAAACTAGAAATTGTTGTGGAATGTTTCTAATGCATATAAAATAATACAGGGAATCAAATACTAATCAACTGTAAATAATATATGTGCATGCAAAATTTTTATCTTTACACCTTGATTTTAATTTTCAACAATGTCATCCATGTGTACAATAAAACCTGATTTTGTTATGGTGCTGAAATGTTTAGCAAATATCCCATGATAACATTTTATAATTCCCATGACAAAGAAGTAGTACTAGTATACTTTGTGAAATTGCAATTATATATACTTCACCCTCAATAAATAAACACAACATAAAAACTTTCTTCAATAGGATGAAAAACATCTAGCAAAATACTTAAAAAATAGAATGTAACTATAAGGTAATAAAAAGAACTTGGCGTCATTACAAAGGTCACCGACCGATCATCCGTGATGAGCTTTATATGATACCGTTATACTACACAACGTGGCCGATTCAATTACATTACAATGGACTATAACTGCAATCCTCACCTTGTGGGTTACTTTAGGTCCCTTCGGTGCCTCATCGGACCGAGCCGTGGAGATTAATAACAGGAGACCAAGAGCAGCAGCGAAGGCGCCCATGATTAAAACAAATTTTATTCGTTTTCTTATAATTTTTACGAATTAATCCCAACTGTATGTGAGGGAGTTGTTTTGCCGGTGTAGATCGTGTCCTTCTTCTTCGCCGGCAACGGACAAATTCAACTACGAATGATCCAATCGTCGATTGCCTGCTCGCGATAACACTTGTCAAACATAGCTTGTCAAATTAAAACCACGTCATGCCAATTCGAGTCGGCTGTCATGTTGAGCACAGATAATATTTACATAGAATTTCAAAACACATAGGAAAGATTAGACAGGATTCTTCGCAAATTATTTTACCCTTTATCGATAAAAAAAAACCCAGAGAGACATAGTCTAAGCATTTCATGATATCTGAAATATCTTAAATTGTTTGTACTATGCGATATGTATTTTCAAATAATGAATCAAAAATTGATTCTCAAAGTACTTAACTATATTTTTCTTATGTAAGTGCTTTAAGTATAAAATCTATCTTAGGTAAATCGCAACCTTTTATAAACCAATTCTCCAAATAGGAGTGCCTCTGAAAAAAAAACATACTTACATTATTTATACTTACTTTAAAAATAATAATATAATAATAATAATAATATAATATAATATTCTACCACATACACACAACACCATCTAGCCCAAACTAAGCAGAGCTTGTACTATGGGTACTAGACAATGGATAAACATACATATATACTTTTTTTTTTTTTTTGTAAATACATACATATTATACATAGAAACACCCAGACCAAGACAAACATCCATGTTCATGCACACAAATATTTGTCTTGTGCGGGAATCGAACCCGCGACCTCAGGCGTGGCAGTCGGTTACACTAACCACTACGCCATCGAGGCCGACTTTAAAAATGAATATGATAAATAAATTAGTGCGTATCGTTTCTATTATTATAAATGCGTAAGTATGTTTGTTGGTTCGTCTCACTTTTACGTCGCAAAGGAGCGACAGATTAGCAATTATTACTTATTACATTTATTACAGGTTATGGATCTTATGTACCAACGAGTATGTATCTAACATGTTACTTTTCATGCTGAAACAATTCCAAGGCGATAGTAATTTCCCTTTTATTTTTTACATTTTCACAAGTTTTGACTAAATTTAACCACATCACAAATAAATTGCATGGGTTGAAAGTTCGAACATTCAATACCACGCTTTCGCAATATCGTATCAATCATCTTTCTTCAGAATAATAAAATTATTGTCAATTGCGTACTCAGTGTACTCACATGTGAATGCCACGGTAATGTGTACCGTTATCTACCATTAGAACTCATACGTTAGCCCTAAACATGGTCTATCTGGGTGCCAAAGTTTATACATAGTTGGCAATGGGCTCACCAGTATCGCCTGTTGTTGCCGTCATATATATGGAGAACTTCGAGGCTCGAGCTTTGCAGACTACCACCATCACCCCCAGGATTTATAAGAGGTATGTAAACGATACTTTTACAATATTACCAACAGAAAATGTAAATGCATTCCTAAAACATCTTAATTCCATCAATAAAGACGTACAATTTACTGTGGAATTAGAGGCAAATAATTCATTAGCTTTCTTAGATGTACTTCTCATCAGAAATCCTAATCAAACCTTTAGCCACACTATGTATAGGAAAAAGATCGATACAAATAGGTACTTAAATGGTGAATCTCACTTAGGAATGTCTTTGATTTAGAGAGTCCACGGGATCTGTTACAAGAAACACCTGGACGCTGAGCTTCAACATGTCAAGCAAATACTGCAAGACAACAAGCTCCAACAGCCGCGCCGCGCCTTCACAGATCCCGAGAAAAGTCAGCCACAGTCGAGCGCCAGCCTGCCATACTACCATATGTAAGGGGTGTCACTGACAAGATTGGCTACATCTCAAGCGAGCTTCAAGAAACATAGTTTAAGCCACCAACGAAGATAAGTCAATTCTTACCATCCGTCAAGTGCCAATTACCTTTACAAAATGCAGGGGTCTATAACATAGATTGTGACTGCGGACTCTCATACATTGGTCAGGCAGGGGACCAACCATTACTTACGATTTGACAAACCACAGATACTAGCAAAAGAACACCGATTCCTACCAAGGATGCTTCGCGAGGCTATTGAAATTAAAAATCATCCTAATTTCAATAGAGAAGATGGTTGGAATGTATGTACCACCAACTTGGGATCCAGTAATTCAAATAGTCAAACCCAAGAAGAAGCAAAACACAGCTAGACTTCATGATACTTTGAGCTCATTCTGCGTAAATAGAAACACAAAAGATTAATTATGTTCGGGTACTTTAAAATAACTACACTTGAGAACATTGAGACAACTACCGTCTATCATGTTAGTCTCCCCGTGAACGTGGCTGCTGTACACCAACCGAAACGTCGCCGTCGGGCTAAGTGTAAACTTAATTATAAGTAGTTTTAATTAATTTAAATAGCTTATATTCAGTAAAGTTCAATAATAGTAGTGTTAGAGTTTCAAAATTATGTAATTAAAGTGTTTTAAAATAAACAATGTGACAAAATCCGTATAAAGTAGCTTGATGGCCATGTATAACATTCGCATAAACATAAGACAATATTATTTATAAATATTCATCGAACAAACTCACGCAATTATAATAACAATCAGGAAAATTACTCTGAGGATGACTACATAATAATACCTATTATTGGTGTTTTTTATTTCATTACTGTACTTACAGTTTTTTTATATTTTCCACGTTATTAATTTTTGTTTCGTTTATCTTTTCTTCAACGGAACATCTCATATCCCATTGCTTTGTTGATTTTAAGAAATGCAATGATTTTTGTTCGTCATTTTCCATGTGCTCTGCATAGCTGTTCACCATAAGCTTTTGTAGCATCTTATCACTGAAACATGTTCTAACCAAGCGACTGAAATAATGTAATATAATATATTAGAGAAAATATTATTTTTAAGATTTTATAAATATAGCACTATATACGATTTTACATTTACCGTCCTGTCTCTTTATTGGGTATATGATCCTCCTTAGGATTTATATAATCTGAAACTGAAAATTAGTATTTTATTAAAGATGTTTTCAAATTAAAATATTATTATAGCATTATAGCATAGTATTATTAAAATATATATATATATATAGTATATATTCAAAATAAGTAAAAATACAGAGGGAGTTGGTAAGATAGCAGTAGTAATTCAAGGGAGGAAAAGACAAGGAAGAAGACACATGATTGACATGATACACAAAAAATAAGTATTTAGATACTTATCTGAAGTTTTAGTTTACTGAAATACGCACCATTTTATTAGCTTTCGTGCTGCAATCATAATTGGTCGAATTTCCATTATTTGTGATACTAGTAATAATAAATATATAACCGTGATGATAAACTGCGACATCCACTTAAAGAGGTTTATAATAGACGGAACACTAAACCGTGACGTAATAGTACGAGATCCGGCTGCAAAATTGCTACATGAATCGAGTATGTAATAAAAATCTAATTTTTATGTATTATTAATTATAAATACCTAGGGGAAAATATTTTTGCCAAGGTGCCAATCAAAATGTGAGCGCTAGTATTTTTAATTAAAATAATATTAATTGACTTTGCCCAAAAAAATACATTCACGTATTTATAAAATAAACTATAATCCACTGCACAGTAATATAATATGTACGGAACTTGAAAAATTATGGTTGCAATTGCGCACTCGGCCGCAACCTATTCGCTGCCTGGTGTAAACAGGTAATACTTTGTTACATTACGTACATCTTATATTGAAGCTAATTTTCTTTTTGTCCATGCCAAAATATCTCTGCTTATGTAAAAGTGGCCGCAAGGGGTAGGGGTTTCTAAGTGAAAGAGAGTTATCGCGATTCATCTGCCGTCAGACGAGGATGGCGATATGGCTAATGCCAGCTGTACGTGATTTTAAAGCCAGTGCGCATGCGTCAGAAGCAGGTGTTCTCAACTAAGTAGAAACATTTTCATTCTAACCGTGTTTTGGAGCTCGTAATACACAACCCTGTTTTTCTAACTTTACTTAAAATTCTGTTTGTTAAAATAAATCTTGATAATAAAAAATAAAGCGGCCGAGTGCGCAACTGCAACCATAACATTTCAAGCCATGTACATATGTATTACTGTGCAGTGGATTATAGTTTATTTTATAAATACGTGAATGTAATTTTTTGGAAAAGTCTATTAATATTATTTTAATTACAATACTAGCGGCCACATTTTGATTGGCACCTTGGTAAAAATATATTCCCCATTTATAATTACCTATACATAAAAATTAGATTTTTATTGCATACTCGATTCATGTAGCAATCTTGCAGCCAGATCTTAGACTATAAGGATGTAACTTGATGATACCTATACATAAACTAATGTAAAAATGCAATTCTCACCTATTTTGTTTCTAAAATCATGATTAGCGGGTATTTTCTTTTGAACACATTTTGCCTGAATGCTCCCTTTCTTTTCCGATTCATTACCGCCCTAAATATACAATAAAAGAGGTAATTATAAAATGCAAGCCTACTACATAAAACGAAAATAAAGCAATTATCTTACATAAAATTATTATAACGAATACTTATCGCCGATTGTTAAAGGAAGTAAGAAATGACAAGTAACATGCGACTTTTTTACACGGAAAATATTTAAGAATTTCACAAGCACAAACATCATCAGGTACATCTACACTTAATAAAAAAAAACATACTTTTAATCAATTACTCGTCATAGTCTAGCAATCAAAAGACACTGCGATTGCCAATGAAATCGGTATTTATATAAAGATGATATTCAATTGAAGCTAAAATATTTAATTATTGCATTTTCCTTATTTCTTAATTGCAATAACATATATGTATAGTTGGACACAGGTGCTGCCCAGATCGCCACTGCCACATTTTTCAGAAGTGTTACGGGCAAGGTAAATTCAGAAAATTTTGATTCAAAGTGCGGTGACCAATTCTAACCTGACGAGAGCCGACCAAGCCCGAGAATAGTGAGACAACGAGGTGGACAGATGCCTCCCCTAAGCTTTCAAGTCTTTCGGCTGATATGATGATAATGAGGAGAAGTTTCCTTTCTAGCGTAGGCTTGATGACTAATTTTTAGTCTGTCTGAGGTAACATTTGGACTACTATAATAAAAATATGACGTAAATATTGCAACATTTTACGTTAAGAACGAAAATTTTTCTGTTTCTCCTTACATACTAGTTATAGCATATTAAAAAAGGTGCTAAGTTCTGCACTACGTCTAGGTGTCGCACCTTCTTGTACTTTGTTGAACTTTTTTAATTCTTAGTAGCCTATTAATTGCACTCGTCTGTTAGCTTAATACAGCTTACTTTAGATGGTTTCATGAGTCTTCTATTCGCACGCCATTTATCTATCGCTGTTTGCTGTCGCTTTTTTAAATGAACATATTTTGTATACCATCTTACGTGAGATATTACTTCTTCCTCTCTTACATCTGTGAAGAGGTCCAAACAATGTAAGTACGAATTTAACTGTTGCAATAAAATATAACAGAACCTGATATAATACCTAGAATTTTCGGTATGAGTTCACACAAAAAAAAATCAAATTTTTCTGAAGATAGATTGAACTCTTCTTCGGCGTCAAAATGTTTTTGCCAAATGTTGACAAAAATATTGTGGTGATATTCGTTCCATCCACCGTACCGATTTCTGCTGTTCTTCATGAATTCTTGAAATTCTTGCGCTTCCTAGAATAAACATATGCCAAATTAATCATATTCTTACAGGACGATCACATATACATGTAAATTAGGAATACTTACTATACACTTGAATGGTGAGGTCATTATTGTTTTCACAGGGCTTGGCACAATTTCTGTGTATTTTGCAGTTTGCACCCTTGGCTTTCTTTTCAGGTAACTTATTGCAAGAGGGTCGTTCAACTAAAGTTTAAATACAATGAAGAGGCGTGACGACGTCTTAAAGTATATACCAGTTAAAAATTATAAGATAGAGTAAGTTTTATATTAATACCAGATTTTGCCTGCGGCTTCGCTCACATAAATGTTGGTTAAGTTAGTAACAGTACTTTTTTCTGCATGAAAGGTACCTAACATATGACCTTTTCTCTACTCTTGACAACGTGTATGCAAAATTTCATGATGATCGGTCTAGTAGTTAGGTGTGAAAGTGTAACAAATAAACAAACTCACATTCGCATTTAAATTATTAGTGAAGAAGTTTGGATCCCGCATATGTATACGAATTAAATTAGCTCACGAACTGCATATTTCCTTTATAACATACAGGCGTTACACTATATAATAAATGTATTAGCATAGCTCTCCTAATTACATTTACCGTTGGAATGTCTAAATATATATTTACGTAATGAGGTATTTTGCTTGAGTACCTAAGTGGTCTATAGGACATACCTTCTTTAAGTTATATTTTTAAATATACGTTCACTACACATATAAAAGGGAGCATCTGTCCTTCCGTCTGTAGGTATTCTAATATTTAGAATGACTAACGTGTAGTAAAATAGACCTGTAGGCTAATTCACGTAATTTCTTGACGCGCCGATCAAGTTGCGGTGCAGTTGCAATGAAGTTTACGTCTTAATGCAAAATGGTATTCTTGTAATTGTTTAGCAGCGCGTGAACTGCACGTAAGCTATGCGTAAACTGCGCGTGTGCTACGCGTCAACTGTACGTCAGTCGTATGTAATAATTTTGACATGGCTTTCAGATTTTTGGACCATTACATCAGTTAAATTTACCCACGGTGTGGCCACATGAGGGAAATTAATTTACTCACTAAGTAATCGCATGGAATCGCACGTTTAACGTTTCACGTTGATCGGACTAAACTGTCATTTGAGACGTCAAATGAATAGGTGAATACCGATCAAGTTGCGATCTGAATCACGCACATAAAACGCGCAGCAGTAGAATACTCTAAAGCGCTCGCGTGACACGAACTTGACGCGAGCGTATCTGATAGCGGTTGTCAAAATTACGTGAATACGAAAAGGGCTATTTTGATCGAAACTTAACTGCAACTGCACTGCAACTGAACATATTTAATTACGTGAATTAGCCTACTGAGTATTAACGGTATTAGATAATATGAGAGTAGAGAAGCAGAGTATTGCTTATTTGCTTTAACAGTGAGCGTTAACCAAACAAAAGTGATACATTACACTGATTACACAGACTTAGTATTTGCAATATATATTTTTTATTTGCTTTAAAACATCCACAAAATATGTCCGTGACGTAATATATCTTTACTTTTATAATTTAGCCATAGTGACACGCTAAATAAATAAAATGCAACGTTTTAAGGCGATGTTTGGGTACATTAACAACCAGCAGAGTTATTATAAAAATAATTAAATTAATGTTCTTTAAATATATATATAGTTTACGAGTGAATGTAAAATAATGAAAACGCAAATAAATAGTAATTGAAAGTAATAATAATGAACTTAATGTACCAGAAATTGTATTGTCTTGTAAAAATAGGTAACAGCCCGATAATAAGTAGGTACCTACCTTTTGATTTAATTGCCGTTCAGCAGATTTCAGAGCATTTATCTCTGTATGCAAATATGTCTTAAATGATTTTATATTGTTTTCCAGTTCATGCGTGTTTTTCTTTATTTCATCAATATCTGAAATATAAAATAATAACTTATGTCAATACTTCTAAACAGTTATAGGTTTAATAATGTATGCATGCTGTCTCAGAGCCATCAGATTTAGGTGCAGTCAGCAGTATAAGTTAATACACACTTGTAAAAAAGCGGGGAATTATTAACCGTGCGAGTAAATATGCCCCGTGAACATGGCTGCTGTAAAGCAACCGCAACGTCGCTCGGGACAAAGTATAAACTTAAATATAAATACTTTTAATTAAATTAAATTAAATAGCATAGTAAAATTCAATAATAGTAGTGTTAGAGTTTTCAATTTATTATGTAATAAAAGTGTTTAAAGTAAAATAAACAACGCGACAAAATCCGTATAAAGTGTTTAATTTCAATATGGATGACTGATAATGAGTTACTTTAATACTAGACCGAGCGGCGTTAAATGATGTATGCGAAACATATATTTAACTGGCGATAATCATGAATTATTAAAAATTCGTAAAATGAGCTACTAGTAGTGGGAAACGGTTAATCCAGGTTAATCTAAGCCGCCCCCCGGCTGATGTCGGCGGCGGGAGCGCTTAGCTCTCTGCTGCCGAATATCGGGGGGCCGAGTGTCGTCTGCCGCCGCCTCTATTTGGGGGTGGTGCGGTCGATGGCCCTCTACGGATCGCCCATTTGGGCCGACGCCCTCGATCGTCGAAACGTCGCCCTCCTGAGGAGACCTCAGAGGGCGATGGCGATCAGGGTGTCGCGGGCGTACCGCATCGTCTCCTATGAGGCGGCGTGCGTTTTGGCGGCATCGCCCTGGGATTTGGAGGCGGAGGTCCAAGCGTCGGTGTATCACTGGCGCGCGGACCTCCGGCTCCATGGTGAGGAGCCCACTCACGGGGCGGTGGAGACGCGAGGGTCCCAGGCTCGATTGGTCCTTGAGGCGAAATGGGAGGAGAGACTGGCCCAGCCCCGTTACGGGGTAAGGACTGTCGAGGCTGTCCGTCCGGTGCTAAGGCAGTGGACGGACAGACGGCGCGGACCGCTCACCTACCGGCTTACTCAGGTGCTCTCCGGACACGGCTGTTTCGGAGAGCGCCTGTGCAAGATAGCCGGTAGGGAGCCGACAACCAGGTGTCACCACTGCGAGGAGTGCGACCGGGACACGGCGCAGCACACGCTGGAGGAGTGTCCGGCGTGGGCCGAGGAGCGCTGTGCCCTGGTCGCCGTGATTGGCCCCGACCTCTCGTTGCCGACCGTCGTATCCATGATGGTTGGAGACGACAGGTGCTGGGGCGCAATGAGGTCCTTCTGCGAGGCTGTCATCTCGCAGAAGGAGGTGGCGGAGCGGGGACGCGAGGAAGATCCTTACGCCCCGGACGTCCGCCGCTGGAGGAGGGGGCGCAGGAGACGCGCTTATGTCGCTGTCCTGCCCCCCCATCTAAGGGTTCTGGGTGGCAAGGCCTCAGGGGACCCTGCCACCCGTCAGTTAAGAACCCATAGAGGGCGCGCGGTGTTCCCGCGCGCCTTCTTACGTCGAAAGGGGAGAGCAGTGAATTGCTCTCCCCCAGGGACGAGAGGAGGTCGAGTCCGATTGACCCGGCCGGCACCCACACGGGGGGGCCTGCTATGGATGAATCTTTTTAGACTCCCAACTGCCCCCCCCATGGGGTGAGAGAGGGAACACCCCAGGTTTTTTAGTGGGTATACCAGCGCTCGGCTGGTGAGTCCCACACGCCCCACCGGTGCCGTCCCCTAGCCGGCGGGTAGGGCATCAAGCATTTTGTTTGGGTATCAAAAAAAAAAAACGGTTAATCTAAGCTGGCAACTAAAATTTCAAGTGACCGAATTAAATATTGAATTGGGCGAAAATAATAATAAGTGAGTGAATATATAACCGATTTGAGTTAATACATGAAGTGCTTCAAAAAATACCGTTTTGGGATGTGTTTGTGAGCTGCGGTAATAATATCGTTAAATGCTGAACTACTATTCGCGTATATCGCGTAGGCGCGTAGTGTCAAGGCGGCGGGCGCGGGCTGAGGAGCAGGAGGCTGCGAGCCAGCTATATGCGCAGCTTCGGCATGCTGGCCAGCTTCGTCGGCCAGCCTCAGCTGCGGCGGTGAGCGAAAGCCGTCTGCGACGATTAGCACGCATGGGACCGCCGGAGACTCGCAGTGGTGGAGTCGTGACAAAATCTATATTGCTTTTTAGCATTTATATAAGTACAAGTCTATGACTTTTTGAGGCCGTTCGCACCGTATTGTAAAGCTTAATGTGCTGTCGGCTGTATGCACCATACAGTTATTTTATAAGTTAGTTTTAGGTTTTATTTTGAGTCTTTGGCGCATTTTTCAACATGATATATGAAACACCTCGATTAGGATATAACGCAGCACTCTTAGAATGAAGTATATGCTAGATGATGAATATAATGCGAGCTGCAAAATTGTTACTGAAATGGAAATTTGTTCGCTTAAGAATTATTATATGTATCGTTCTGAATAACTTGTACCTCAAATTATAACGTCAGTCTCTATCTTTCAAAATTATAAAAGGAAAAGTTATTTGGTCATAATCACACTTGAAATAATAGACAATTATGATAGTTGTTGTAACCACAGTTTGAAATACAGAATAATAATAACGTATGTTGTTGACTGTACATTTTAGCAATATGCAAATAACGGCATATGAATTAATCGGCACGCACGGGATAAATATTGCAGATATAAGTAAGTAGGTACTGTAAACCCTTTATGCTATATTACGTAGGTCTGCCCGATTTGGGACATTAGTCTTGAATTATATGAAAAAAATAAACAGAACAATTTACTCACCAATAGACTTTATTACTTCTTTGGAGGCAGTGCTGGCTTTGATATCTTCGAATAATTGTTTTAATTCATTATAAGAGTTCCTTGTGTAATTCAAGAATTTTTTGAACTCCATAGTCGATGAAAAATTTGTTGCTCCTATTTCATTGTCCGATTGAGAGCCTGTGGGTAAACTTTTATTAATATTTTGAAGAAGAACGCTTTCCTCTATTTTTAATCTTCTTAATTTAGCCGTGAGACTTGTTATTGGAGTCTTAACACTTTTATTATTAGAATTTGAAGAAATATTGCTATATATAGTAGATATATTATCCATATTCTATTTACAGCGATTTACTGATAAACAAATTAAAACAAACTACACACTATCAGAATGCACTTTATTGATCAAACTTTTATTATTATTTTTAAAGTTACCGCGTCACCACAGACATGATGTATGATGTTGCTATTAGACTAAAATAATAATTACGCCTGATAATCATAGACTATGGATAATTCACAGGTCTAAAGTTACTTCATTTTTATGCTTTTAAGGCCTTCGACAGCGTTCATACTCTATCTACGCTTAGCACTGAGACTTATTAATAGTATTTTTCCATAGTATTCACATAGGTAGCTATGTGAATAATCATTATACTTTAGTTATAAAAGCTAATTTTAATGTTGTAGATGTATGCACATGTATTATTCCCATGCGCATATATCCTTAGTATTAGATACAAGTAACTACCAACCTTGCATACATAGAAAGTCATGATAATGTTTTTAGACTCATTTGGGTTGCTATCTCGTAAATAAAAGTAATTTTAAACCTACGATTTGAAATTGACACTTGCACTGACACTTCAATTTGATGTCAGATTATATTCTGGCAAAAAAGAAGAAAAGGAATGGAAAGTGAATATTTAGCACATTATTCAGTAAATAAATAAAAATGTTTACTCGTTCCAGATATTTTTTTACAAAAGCTCTTCCTTTGCGAGTTTGTATTTAAATTTAAACATTTATTTGGAATATTATATGAGAATTAGTAAAGGGTACATAACCTTATCTTGTATCTATTGATTTCAGAGTGTTTTTAACTTGGAATATCAGAACAATGCCAGAGTTTTGTACAGTATAACAGCCACAAGGAGTCGCTCAACAACTCCGCTAAATACTATTGTTATGTTTGTTCCACAACAAGAGGTATGTACGAATGTAATATCTCTATAGTTTGTGTAATCGCTTCGCAAATGTAACGATCAAATACACCAATTTCTTAAATGACTACTCGTATTAGAATATTCTTGTCGTTAATATATTGTAATGGTATGTCAATTTAAATTTAATTTCTTATTACATTATTTAAATTCATAAATGACTTTACAGGCATGGATTGTGGAGCGTATGGGTAAATTTCATAGAATATTAGAGCCTGGTCTAAATCTACTGTGGCCTATTGTGGACAAGATCAAATATGTGCAGAGTTTGAAAGAAATAGCAATAGATGTTCCTAAACAAAGTGCCATCACATCTGACAATGTCACATTAAGCATTGATGGAGTGCTTTATCTTCGAATTATTGATCCATATTTAGGTAAGTTTATAACAATAAATTTTAGTTTTTTTATGTTATATAAGCCGAGTTCTGAATTTCTACTGAGTCCAATTTAAACAACACTTAATAATTCACTGTCCTATGTCTTAATTCACCATTTTAATAAGCCTGTGTAGTTACCTAGACTTAAGCTATCACCATGTTATTGTATCATAATTATTGGTTCAGTGGTTATATAAATGTATAGACAATTGTCAGCCTGGTCAAATGCTGTGTATTTCTGAAGAAAGTATAATATGGATTAGTAAGCTTTAACTTTTTTACAAGTTCTTTTGTGTTTTCTTTAAATACTTATTGTTAGTAACAATATATTATGTAGATATTTGTAACATAGATTAGTCTTTGCAGTTATTATTTTCACAAATGTTATCTGTACTGTATAAAAATAAAAATCATAATTTTTAAAACAAACATTTTTTAAGCTGGATTTTTAGTTCACATTTGATATAGTTACCAAACTTTACTATAATAATAATATTAAACTTAAAACATCCCTTTCATCAGTTAGTACTTGTTCTTTTTAAGAGCTAACTATTTTTCGTGGGATTAAATGCACAAATGTTGTCTTGGCTGAGACTAGACTTGACATTTTCTATGGGTGACTTAATGAGCCAGTCATAAAGGTTAAAGGCCATTTTTATGTCTATCTGCATTTAATCACATGCATAATGCCTATGCATCTTCTTCCAAAATATCTTTATCTACAAATAAATTGTGCGTTGGTGTTATTTAGGCATGAAGTGTTAGTGACAACAGACTCCGATTCAAACAATAGCCCTGCGGCAATGGATAGAGGTAGAGGTGGTGGATAGAGGTAGGTGCTCGCTTTGCACTGCTCTGGGTTAACAGTGTAATTCGGCAGCTCCCTGGGTGACGAAGCAGCTCTATACAGAGAGGCCCTGCTTCCCCAATCAGGGGAGGGCACTAGAACACGGCTGTCTCTACATCATCTATAATGTGGTCAAAAGCACAGAAATATATTCCATAACCATAAAATAAAATCATGGAGTATGACTTTTGCAATGTGGAATGTATGCACCTTCCTTCATTGTGAAACCAACCCGGCTCCTCCTCGAAAAACCGCCCTCGTTGCCCGGGGGCTCCGACGCTATGGTGTGGATATCGCTGCTCTCAGTGAGACACACCTGGCTGACGAAGGGGATAGTGGGGAGTGCAAGGGCGGATATACTTTCTTTTGGAAAGGTATTCCGTCTTCCGAGACCAGGAGGTCCGGTGTTGGTTACGCCATCAAAAACCACATAGCATCCAAATTGGAGGAGTGTACTGTGCACATCTCGGACCGTGTCACCTTGCGTTGCGCCTACACCTTGACAATGAAAATTACCTCAATATCATCAGCGTATATGCACCAACGATGGACAAGGGTGACGAAATCAAGAACAAGTTTTCAAGCTTCGAGTCCAACTGAACGCCAAGGTCTCGGTGACATGTAACGTTATTTAGAACATTATCAAAAACAATAATTAAATTTGGTAACATGTTTCTTTTTGTTAAATGTAATGCTATGGCATTTAGAGAAGCTTTTAAGTTATGCGCGATGCCAATACCATCTGCTCCTCGGATCACCGGCTTGTCATCACAAAACTGAGCCTCCGCCTGCATCCTACTCGTAGATCACAAGGAGTGAAGCCCGAACGTCTAGACATAGGCAAACTACAAAGTCTAGATATACGTAATACCTACGCCCAGGCAGTTCGTGATGAAGTCCATAAGATAAACGTTGAGAATGATGATACTGTAGCTAACTGGCAAATGCTCTCGTCCTATCTAGTCACCGCCGCCTCGCAGACACTGGATATCAAACTCAGTAGATGCGTGAATTGGTTCGATGACAATGATAACATTTTGACCAAAGTCATCCAGAAGCATCGTTCTCTCTTGCATCAGCATAGAGACGTTCACCAGGCGGAGGTAGGTATATAACTTTAACAAAAAGGAACCTAGTTAAATTGAAATTAAACACTTTATACGGATTTTGTCGCGTTGTTTATTTTACTTTATAACACTGTTATTACATAATTTTGAAAAACTCTAACTCTACTATTATTGAACTTTACTACTATTTAAGCTATATATTTTTAATTAAAACTTAACCTAGTTAAAGTTTTAGAGTTAAAGTTTTCTTTTTTTTAAAGACATATCCCGCACTAGGAATAATTCCTGTGTCGCGTGGGACTTCACAAACACACAAGTCACAGACACGCTTACCACTAGACAAAATCTTATGAATCTAAGCACAAAACTTAAATAATTTCATACAAACTGCCACCCTCAACAACAGACAACGCCATATGGAACTCCGTTCATTAAAAAGAGACAAACGCGCGAGTGCCTCTCCGACTTGGTAGGTACCTATCTACTCTTCGTCGCTATGGCTGGGTAGCAAAATGGCAACCGATTTAAACATTTTCAAACAAGGAAAACTCTATTTCATTACCAAATTGTTTAATGGTAAGGGCAACATATAACACGGTTCCATATTTGCACATATATACTTTTCACAATCAATAGGATAAATATGTAGATAAGTAAATTATATCACAATATTTAAAAAAAATATGTTGTTAAACCCAACGAAAGTTTTATTTTATTTGACAGCCTCGATGGCGTAGTGGTTAGTGTAACCGACTGCCATGGTTAGCTACGTACGTATACGGTACGCTAGACTATAGAAATGTGTTTCAAACATAGACGTCTAGGGATGGGAACTAACGACAAAAATGTTGTCATTATACAAAGAGCCTGTATGATATTTTTCTTATGAATAATAAGGGGAAAAAAGTATCACAAGGTAATATGTTAAACAAACTTTATTTCGTATGACACTATGCTTATTTTATGCTGAATGATGCATTATACCTGATAAATATGTGTCGCATAAATGCGACATAAGCGGTAAAAAGGTTAATAGGGATGCTGACTACTGGTCACTTCCGACACAGAGATTCAAACTTGTGGCATCCGGCGCAGCAATTGATTACATTAAGAATATATAATCATTATTTATCAGAGGCATGGAATATAACATGATCCTCATTTAAGCCTACACTACCTACTAAACACACATCTAGGGACTACACTCTTTTCTTTACAAGTCAACACAAAAAAGAATCTGTTGATGAGACCCTTTTTTGCAACCATTATTTCACAATTTACTACTTCGTGATGCAGATGGTCCAAATGCACGGCCAACAAACAGTTATGGATTTTTCTGTCATGAAATTATCACTAGCAGCCTGTAGTTAGGCAGTTGGTGGTGTTGGAGACCCCATTTTTATTTATTTTTTTACCTGTGGAAATGCTCTTTATGCATACTGACTCGCCGCAAGGCGAGGCGAAAGGGTTATGTGGGGCTCTCTCGAGACTTCGGGCCTACCGACTAAAACCACCACGGTGTGCCAGCTCACTGCTTTGTATGGTGGGTGGGACGCTGGAATTGAAACTATATCAGCAACCCACCCAGCAGTGCCCAATGAAGAGATGTTGTGTCTGCGGGCGACGATTTCTGGACGACGCCCTGGCACAACAGAGGGCGTTGCTCCGACTGAACGGCTGGCGGGTGGTGGATCTCCGTTCTCCCACCCGCGGCCGTCACTACGGCGGCATAAGGCGCGCATATGCGCTCCTTCGCCGCTCGGTTCGCCGGCGGCGGCTCGGATCCACAAGGATACCTTTTCTCACGGATCCGCTCCGCTGCTTCCGTCTGCGAGGATGTCAAGGATGCGACTGCTACCCACTTCCTCTCGCTGTCGACCATGGCTTTGATCACAGCTAGCAGCAAGAGGCCTTCTCCCACAACGTCTTGGAGTTCACGGCGCTGCATCGCCAAAGCAGGACATTGCTCGAGCGTGTGCTGCGCCGTTTCCTCCTCACACTCGCAGTGATGGCAGATGGGACTCAGTTCCCTCCTAGCGACCTTGTGCAGGTACTAGCCAAAGCGATCTGTTGGAGACCCACTGCCTTAGAAAGCACGTAAACTTGATTATGTTGCGCCTGATATCTCTGTGTCGAAATGCCATCCCGTTGGATTATTAGAGTTAGTGAACTAAAACGCCGGCAACGCATTTGTAACTCCTCTGGTATTGCAGGTGTTTACGGACGGCGGTAATCGCTTACCATCAGGCGATCCATCTGTTCGTCTGCCGTCAAAGACATAAAAAAAAATAATTCAAAAACCTCCGACTCAAAATTCATTTTATAACCATATGCAAGGAGTTGTGAAAAAAATGTAATTCGCCATTTCGTGGTGGCGGCCATCTTGGATTTGAATTTTATCATAGTGTATAGTATTCTACTAGTCAAGCACTTTCATTTAATACTCATATTGAGGGAGTTATGAAAAAATCTGTTCTCCGCCATTTTGTGGCGGCAGCCATCTTGGACCAATTTTCATCAAACATAACTAAGAACACTCCCGACTAATTCACCTTTCAACAAAAAAGCAACATTAAAATCGGTTCATCCGTTCGGGAGCTACGATGGCACAGACAGACACACACACACGCATGCACGCACGCACGTACGCACGCACGCACGCACACACGCACACACACATACACACGAGCGCGCGCGCGCGCGCGCGCTCACGTCAAACTTATAACACCACGTCCTTTTGGCGTCGGGGGTTAAAAAAGAAAGTGAATACAGAATGAAATCACTGAAATTCACTCCAGATGCTAACAACAATAGCTTTTGGTAACCTCAAGATTTTATTGGCATCAGATTTTAGTGTCGTTTTTTACTGCACTATACCACTTTCTGTTTTCATTTTCTAGCATCGTATGGTGTGGAAGATCCCGAATTTGCCATCACACAGCTAGCTCAGACTACCATGCGTTCCGAACTTGGCCAAATATCACTAGATAAAGTATTCAGGGAGAGGGAATCTTTGAATGTGTCTATTGTACATGCTATCAATAAAGCAAGTGAAGCTTGGGGCATCACGTGTCTTCGTTATGAAATTCGTAAGTATGCAATACCTAAAGCCAAAAATACTTAACAAGCTTGTTTGCATTCCTAGCGTTTCACTATCTACATCATAACTATCCTATACACCTTAATGATAAGCAAAATATTACAGGTGATATAAAACTGCCAACACGTGTGCACGAAGCTATGCAGATGCAGGTAGAAGCTGAGCGAAGGAAACGCGCTGCCATTCTGGAGTCTGAAGGTGTGCGGGCAGCAGACATCAACGTCGCAGAGGGCAAGCGTCAAGCTAGAATTTTAGCATCAGGTAGACTCTTATTAATTACCTGATTTTGGCAATAAATTGCTATATATTTGAACATGGGACGTCATAGGTCATCGAAGTACAGATACCAAAACAACGACTTCAAATAGGACTGTTTTATTTCGGTCATTTAACGTATCTTCGGTTTGTAGATTTATTTAAATTAAATTGTGATTTTATTTATAGAGGCTGAAAAACAAGAGCAGATAAACAAAGCTTCTGGTGAGGCGCAGGCGATGCTCGCCGTCGCTGAGGCGCGCGCTCGGGGACTCAGGCTCATTGGTGGCGCACTGGGCGAAAAAGTGAGTCGAATGCGGAATAAACACTCATACTTACCATTATTTTGACTTGTATACTAAATTATGACTTACAATTTTGTGATTACAGGAAAGCAAATATGCTGCGTCGTTGACACTAGCCGAGCAATACGTCTCCGCGTTCAATAAGCTAGCGAGGACAAATAACACTCTAATATTGCCAGCCAATGCGGGCGATGTATCGAATTTAGTTGCTCAGGTACCTTATTCACATCAACCATATTCGTTAAAACTTACTTGCTCATCGAAATGTTGTAAAATATAGGTATTTAAAACCAATTCAAAGTAATCAAATAGAAAATGAAATTCTAAACAAAACAGAGTTTAATACCCCACATGTCTGTATAGATCTGGACGTATGGTAACCCTATACTTCGGACCATATTGACTTCACACTTTTATCTTATTCATATCAATTGGACACAGCTGCAGTTTGGTATTCGTAAGTTTGGTAATAACCTTAGTAAAAGAAATTGCTCCTGTTTGTAATAAATCAGCTTATTTGAGCCCCATATCGCCCTTGTACAAGTTTCGTTATAGGAATGAATGCAGAGAGTATTTTTAGAGTTCGAAAAAGCAGGCAGCTTTGTCAGTCTGTTATACAACTTTCAACTCAAGAACCGTAAAAGCTAGAGACTCGCGGTCAACGCCATTCAACTCAGCATAGTCGATATACCCGCGAAATGACCATGACCAAGGCCATGTGGTATCACGTGACCGCTGCATATTTCTTAAACGATTTTTTCGAACTCGAAGATTTACGGCAATTCATTGCCGTTTCTCACTTGTTAGTAGTAAGGCTTTTTCTAGTGACCGATTGTGTGTGTTAATCCCATTCGCCACCCCCAGCATTACCCCCTCCGGTGGCGAATGCGACATTTTCCAATTAAAATGTCCTATTCGCCACCGGGGATGGCAACTAAGATGAGTTTAATCCCAGTCGCCACCCCCAGCATTCCTTCCTCTGGTGGCGAAAGGGATATTTTCAATAGAAAGAATCCCATTCGCCGGATGGCAAATGGGATGTTGCTTACGAAAAATCTCAGTTGCCACCCTGAAATATAAGGCAAGTACTTGTATTTGGAATGACGATTTATCTTTACTAGCGGTCGTCTGGTGGTCAAAATTCGACCAAAATTCCTAAGCTTGCTACTTTTTCTTTTTTCTTTATTACATATAAATAAGATATAGGTAACCATAGTTACAAAGAAATGCATAGATGTATGCGCGTAGTGTTTTTTCATTATTTTAATGTATTTCTCATGCATATTTAATAAAAATATTACGATTCGCCCCTCCTTCTCCATATAAACTTTAACTGTGTCAAATTTCATACTTCAAAAGTACAAAGTTTTTGCTTCACGTATTAATATATAGATTAAAAAAATCATTAATTAATTGTTTTAGTAGATACGTACCTACACCTACTCAAAATTAATTTTCATAATATATACCTTATAATAACTAATCTGATTTGAAACATCACGTTAATAAAACATCTTTTATTTCTCCCTAAAACTAACAAACATATGGGCGAAAAGCCTTTTTTAAATATTATGATAAAGTAGCTATTCCGACTCCCAGCAGTTACTGGGCATTTCTACGTAGCAATGTCCCGACTGATGCCAGTTCGCCATCCCCAGTGGCGACTGGGACTTTTTCCAAAACAGAAATCCCATTCGCCACAGGGGGAGGCAACGCTGCTTCACCTCTGGTGGCGATTGTGCTGCGTATTTTCTTTTTTTTTAATACAATAAGTAATGTATTTATATTTTCAGGCTATGTCAATATATTCGACCGTGACAGCACACACTCAACAAGCAAATAAAAGTCACGTTCAAGGGTCAGACATCGAGTACGACGATCCTCTAGTCAAACTGAATGCGTTAACCGAGAAGGGCACTACGATGGCGGGACAACCATTCCCTCACGTAGATGACAGTTTAGCTGAATATTTCTCAGACGACGAGGAAAGAGCAAAGGCTTTACAATCTCAAAAAGAGAAGAAAGAACAACAGTTACATAAACTAGAAAAGGATTCATAGGATTGTTATTAGTACCTGTCGTTAAAACTATTAAGAATTATCTCTACATTTCGAATGTAGCTACGAAACTTTGTTGTGTATTTTGGTGCATTAGTTGATAGTTCTGAATGAAAGCAGAAACTTGCAATGAGAAGCATTTATTTTCAGATATTGTACAATAAAGTCAGTCAGTTCCAAGTGTTATAAAAAAAGTGAAGGATTGTACAGATATTCAATATTTTTAAAACCAAAATCACATCTCATTAATTGGTCATATAAGTTATTTATTGAAAATAACTCTGGAGGAAATAAAAATAAATCGTTTAAATATCATAAAATATACTTCTTTTAATTTAACAATATATTAGTCTAAAATAAATCCCTTTTAGTCCATCTAGTTCATCAGCCCATCCATATCCAGTTCAGTCCTCTACAGTTTTTTGGATTGTTGTTGTATCCTTACGTCACTAAATTCTAGCATGTCATATATAACTGTATAAAATATATTCACATATTTTATATACAACAATACATATTATGGTTCTTATGGTAAACACTTCAAGATAGATACCGATTTCACACTGTGTATATTATAATAGGTGCCAACACCATAACATTACGTTTCATACGAAACATTCACAACTGTTTTTTTAAAACATACATTACTCACGCTTACATCCCTAATAGTCCGGGAGGTACTGTTGCATTTTAAGTAGTGTTTTTACGCCGATCGCTTTCCATCATTTTCCATAGATGTCGAATGACTAATAAGTGTACCAAGCGTCAGCTGGCACACCCGCGGTGGGTGTGGGATTGGGAGGCTGCGAAAGAGGAAACAAACAAATAAAAAATTAAGTAATAGTACGCCGGCTGAAACTTTTTTCATAAATAGCCATCATCATACTGAGCTGAAAAATAATCGTCAGCTGCATCAAGGAGGGGGGACTATGCGTCAGCTCCTCGCATGAACTTGTAAAAAAGCACGTAAAATAAAGTTATAGTACGCCGGATGAAATTTTACTAAAGTTTATTTTATTAAAGTACGAAAACAACAATTAGCTGCGTGTGTAGCAGTGGAAAGACCGTCAGCTGACGCAATAAAGATACAGATCATTCGAGCAGTGCACAGTATTTTTCAGGGTTCAGTTGACAAAATTCCCATGCCCGCACCCTGCTGACAGATAGTTATCGCAAACGTAACTATTTAACTATCATATTTTCGAATTTCTACCAACATAGTGACAATAGAATGATCATCTTTAGAAGTAGACAAAATGTGAAAACATTTTAAATTTTTGACTTATTTTATATTGAACAAAATGCATAATATGAAATAATATAGAGTGTAAAATGGAAATAAACTAAAATAAAGGTAATATAAAAATAAAGAAAAAGAAATTGAGAACTTTACTGAACTTATTCGTTATCGATGGTATCGCTATCATAATCGTTCTCTGATGAATCGTAATCAGAACTGTTCTCTGTGAAAGTATTCACTATCTGTAAATGAACGAGCTCAAAAATTAGCATCTTGTTCGAATTCTTGAGCTCGATCCTCTTCACCGTCATCTGCATGTTAATCATCAAAATTAGCGTACCGAAAATAAATACATATACACGCTCAAAGAAAGTGTCACTGACAAAAATTCCAAACCGCCAATATTTTCGCTTGTATCAGTTACACTGGTGACTAATGGAGGACCTTGATCCCCTCAAACCATTTGAAGACATATTTCTCTTCTTTTTCTTTCCATCCCTAGTCAGTGGGAGATAATTGAGAAGGATCTTGAAGATGAGCATGGCTCCAAAGGTGCACTATGTACGAAGTGCTCAGTATATGCTGGCGAGGCTTGGATTTACTTGGTAGAAAAAATGCCCCGTCGATACGATTTTTCACTTGAGTAGGTATATCGTTATTCTCCTTAATTTGATAATTTTTAATTAACGTAGCAACTCGTGTAGCATTGATAACCCTTTGAATCCGCACAGGCGACAAACAAATTCTTCAATCGTTGTGAAGAGCTCGTATAATTCTCAATTTTGGATTTGTGTAATATTACCCAATGCTTGCATATATGCCTGCGATTTATGCAGCAATTGTTAAGGCTTATTTTTCCTTTACTGTAAAATGCGGTAATTTTTGGACTTGTGTCTGTTCGTTCGAAGAGTACAACCGAAACTGATTATGTACGACAAAGATACACGCACACGCAGATGCTGCTTTGAAATTTTAGGAAAAGGGTTTGGTAGCGCGAAGGTGGTGTTATGGGCCTAAGCAAGGCCAGAATCTATCCTGACATATGTGCTTAAAAGAAAACAGCATAGTAGCAATGCTCCAATATTTTAAATCTTTACTGCGTCAGCTGACGGTCTTTCCACCGCTACACACGCAGCTGATTGTTGTTTTCGTACTTTTAATTATTTTAATAATCACTTAGTTAAATTTCATCTAGCGTACTTTGACTTTATTTTACGTACTTTTTTACAAGTTCATGCGAGCAGCTGACGCATAATCCTCCCTCCACGATGCAGCTGACGATTTATGTCCGGCTCAGTATGCTGTCAACTATTTATGTAAAAAGTTTCAGCCGGCGTACTATTATTTTTTTTACCTCTTTCGCAGCCTTTCACTCACACCCACCGCTACTTGGGCAGCTGACGGTCGGTTTACTTATTAGTCATATAAGATCAACTATCGATGTTAACACTAGCCGGCTTACTATGACTTTTCTATTTGCAACGCTACCACCCGGACCATAAAGCGGCCGGTCGTCCCTGGTGTAGATATGTATTACATCCAGTTTACCATCTACGATTTATAGTTTAATATCCCATATAACAGAGAGCGAGCCTACCGCGGTCTACCGGGCATAGTTTCAAACTTAAGTATTCATTATGGCTACTTCTAGACAGAAAATACCAATAATACATTATACGATCGGGGAATCGAACCCTTAATCTGATGCACAGAAATAGCTTTCACTACTGTTGCGCCACCGAGGTAGTCTTAACATTAAGTAACTCAATTTCATTAATATTTGAGAGGCAGGGCACAGCATGTTGAACATTCAACACCATCCGAGATAACGATTTTGATAGAAAAGCCAAATAACATTATGCTCTAGTATAACATATAACATGGAATTCTATTTATCAGGTTTTAGGAAAGGTTATAGTTATCTTGCCGATTTTTAATGTTTTAATTACGTCCATCCCGTTCCACTCCATCTGTGATATTATAATAATAGCTAGATTATCTTCAGACAGACAGACTATCTTCAATGATTACACGACGATTCTATGGCCGATTGCCTTAAAGCTTTCAAGGAATAAAAGTTTATTAGACTTTTATGCAGTCATTGAACTCCGGCCGAAATTATTTGCAGTATAATTTCGGCCGTACAATAACCTGTTGAAGTCCTAACCAAACTGGTTTCTCGATTGCGGTTGTGGGACAACACGAGCACAATCAGGTACAGCTAATTATTTATACAGTTCTGGCTATAATTTTGTTGATAAGAACCTTATGCTATACCGTAACCTGGGGTGTCATTGGCAGCGTGCGCTCAGGCCGCTTCGCGGGGGTTTTGAGGGGAGGGGTGTGCGCTTGCCGGCCAGTGCGCGCCTTAGTCTCGTCGAGGGAGTTCGTGTCGCTTGCAATCATGCCTCGCAAGCACGTTCGCGCGTTGGGCGCACGCAGTTATCGCAATTATAGTGACGATGTATTGAAAAATGCACTACAGGACATTAAAAATGGCATGTCACAAGCCAATGCAAGCAAGAAATGGAAAATACCTCGTGGAACACTCCAAAATAGATTGAATGAGACGCACAATAAGCCAGTTGGTGGTTCTCTTGCTTTGAATCCCGAAGAAGAGACTTTGATTGCGGACACTTTACGTCAAGTTGCAACATGGGGATACCCTATCGAGCCTCGTGATTTAAGTATTATTATTCAGAAATATCTTGATAAACAGGGTAGAACTGTCCGAAAATTCAAAAATAACGCACCTGGGCCAGATTATATGTCAAATTTCATGCGTCGGAACAATTTAAGCATCAGAACAGCATCCAATATCAAGAGAACAAGGGCTTCTGTTGGCCGACTACAGATATCCGAGTTTTTCGAGAACATTAAACCCCACCTCATCAATGCTACTAATTCTTCTGTATATAATTACGACGAAACCAATATAACTGATGATCATGGGAGCCGAAAAGTGTTGGTACCTCGAGGAACAAAGAGAGTTGAACGAGTTCAGGAACACTCGTACAGCAATCAGCATAATGGTTTGTGGGAATGCTCATGGCGACCTTCTTCCGCCAATGGTTGTTTACAAAGCTTTGAATTTGTATGATAACTGGACTTCTGGAGGACCTGAGGGAGCCATCTATAACACTAGCCCCAGTGGCTGGTTTGATATGAATTTGTTTGAGAAGTGGTTTTTTGATTGTTTGCTTCCCCACATAAAAAAAAGGATTCCCAAAGTCCGACCATTGTAATTGGAGATAATTTAGCGTCGCACTTTTCACCGGCTGTAATAAAAGCAGCTTTAGAAAATGGCATATACATGACTCCCTTGCCTCCCAATTCCACACACTTAATGCAACCTCTAGACGTATCTTTTTTTGCACCTATGAAAAAGAAATGGCGTGAAATTCTTGATACCTGGCGCAAAGAATCGCGAATTAATGGCACCATTCCCAAAGAACAATTTCCTGGTCTTCTTATTAGGAGAAAAGTCTCGGCAGAATTTAATTTCAGGATTTAGAGCAACTGGCATGCACCCGTTCTCGCCTGAAGAAGTTTTAAAAAAAATTCCCGATGTGAATGATGTCATTGATGATAGTGTCGTCTACTCGTACTTCAACTCCTACTTCGACATATGCTCGCGCTTTGGATTCCTCCCTCATTGACATGTTACAAAAAAATAGGGATGTGGCAAAAGAACGAAGTAGGAAGCGTGGTAAGAAAGTTAGACCAGGTCAAGTGATGCAATTCTCCAAACAAGAGTTGTCGCAGTCGAGCGAACCTCAGCCAGGACCTTCTCAGCCAAAAAAGAAGAAAAGCAAGGATGTGGACGATGATTTATGCGGCATTTGTAAAACAAAATGGAGCACCTACAAGGAATAGGGAAAGGAATAGATTGGCTGCAGTGCATCCTTTGCCATAAATGGGTGTGTGGTATCTGTTATGAAGACAGTCAAGACCCACATTTTGCATGTGCTGCATGTGAAGATGATGACTGATTTATTTTAAGATTGACGTGTAATTTTAATTACTATTGTTTCGCAATAATAAGGGCTTATTTCTTCTTAATTTTGTTTTATTTTGTAATCCTGTAACTTGAACAGTTTATGCACAGTAGGGCTGTAAACGTTCACAAGTAGTCATCTGCCAATGTCACTCCAAACCCGGGGTAACATTGGCAGGGTCATTTTATTTTTATTATTATTTTTTTTTTTTTATATTACAATTTTTTTATTATTTGTAATAAATAATAGGATTTAAAATTACACGATGATGCCACAAAATACTGCAATATCGCAATGTTTCAAAAAAAAAAATATGTAAATCTTTAAAAACCTGCCAATGTCACCCCACTTTACGGTATAATTTAGACACTAATGAATATTAACTAATTTTACTAGTTAATATATCGTTTGTAAAAAATGTACAAACGACTACTAACTAGTATAATTAGGTAATTACATTTAATTGCTAGTACACACGGCTATACATCAAGTTAGACACCCTTTATACGCATAACTACGCTACATACAAAATAGAGAATTGTCGGAAAAGGACAGTGCATAGTGATGTCGATGTAATGGTAAGAATAGAGCGTAACAAAAATATAACGCACTCTCTCGCACGATTCGCAGCGTTCAACTTCTAATAGTTCAAAGTCCAAACAGTCTAGGTTCATGCGTCGCTGTGTGTACAATGGTATATAAGTTTTACATATAAATTAGGTAAATCTAATTTGAATTCACGCACTACTATACTGTATACAAACTTATCAGAGTGATCTTATTCACAGCACAGAATGCTTTTACATACGTAGATTTACGCCCGTATGTTTGAAGCAGCGAAGGGTTAGGAACTGCTATGTTGAACTCACATTGCGCGAGCTATATGTTAGATCTAGCGACACATTGATAAACTTAGTGGCGCTACTGGGAATGTCATAACTCATAACAAAAGAAACGGGTTTTGTTTTGTGCCAACTCTTGCAACAGAACTAATGAGGCTGATCAATGCTCTATAACAATGTTATCTATTTAAACAGTTATATTATTATTATACATTTCTATCGTAAGAACACATTGACATTTGTTTGCATATTAATAATTACAGTAATCTCTTAATCTATAAAGAGCATGGGTGCCCAGTATACTCTCTTTATCTACAGTCAATTATGTAACTTATGCACTTTGTAATAAATATTAATTTTAGATAATTCTTCACAGAGCCAGAACTTGTTTTTGGTTTTAATCAGTAACTCAATCTAAGATTGCTGATAAAATATCCAGATTGAGAATATTACTGTTAACTATATTTGAAACAGGTTTTTCTTATTTATAACTTACGTCGCAAGACCTGCCAGGATTATTGTAATTTAAGATATTTTGACATATTTTTCCCTCTGATTAAAGTAGCTGACTGTGCCTTCTTCAGGTTGGTTGGTCATTTGTGCCGGCATTTTGTGTAGGCTGAGATACGACGCTGATTGTTCCGTACCGTCAAATTTTCGTAAATGTATCTGTAAAATATAATAATATTACAACTTGTGATAGCTACAATATTGTTATTATAAAAATAGAATTTTTTAAAGGCCCGCACTCACAGGTCAACTATCTCAGTATCATATAAGACTTTAAATAAAAACATATGATAAAGGGACACAAAAGCAGTTAGGTATGGAACAAATATTTATTAATCACCCAATTGTTGTACCACTTGGATCGAACCATCATTAGATGAACACCTATCAGACCAATGATTAAACATTCTAAAATATTTGCTTCATTTATGAATATATATCTTTACACATGCAAATGCAATACTCTTTGTGAGTAGTACTTTAAATTACTGATTGTAAAATAACAATGTAAAAATATCCTGACACTATACTTGATGACAATACAGTTCATTTGCCATATGTTTAACAGACTATGTACACATTTATTAGCATATTATATGTTGATATTATGCGTCAACAGTCTGTCTTGTACAATATAGAAGACAGCATGCATTGTATTGTGAAACAACAGCTAAGTAATAATTACATACTACAAGGCTGTCAAATTATATAAAACTTTGCAAGCATGTACCTGTCAATTATTTTTGTAATTTGTAAAATGTTCTTGAGTAATTTTGTGATTAGTAATCTATGGCTTCATATATTCGTAAATTTTAAATGCTCGGAAGACTCTTAAACTGTATGAAAATATGATGGTAGGTTTTAAGTACACATTGTAATATCTGTGGCTGGAACTATTAAAATAAACTTACTAATAAATGCAAGTTAACTTCATCACTTCTGCTTAAATAAGGAAAGTTGCCACCACTCTTCAAGTGTGCTAATTTCGCATGGGGATATGACTTGTATAGACTTTCACGAACATGTGAGCTCAATGCACTTTCATCCCACACATCCATCACTGTAATTGGTATGTTGATCAGTAATTCTGGTGATACATAACATGGTGTGCAATTCAATGTCAACCTTGATGCCAGTTCTGATTGTGTGAGAGATTCCAGCTAAAATACAATTTAATACATATATACACATTTTTATATTACTGGTTGATATTTAAGTCCTTGCTGTAAAATGACAGATTTCAGATTTTTTATGGTGTTATCTTATCTTATCTTATGTATGGAGGCCAGTCAGCACAGACCGGCGACACTTCGACCCATTAGGATCTTTTGTGTCGACCCCAAGATTTAGCCCTTAGCTATCTCCCTATGAATTTACTGCATCAGTCGTAGCGTACACTTCAGAGGGAGAAGCCTGAAGTCCTCAGGGTTTGGATATGCCAATCCCATCAGACCCATCCTCAATCCAGCCAACGCGTCGCATTCACATAGTAGGTGCGATATGGACCCGTCCTGTTCACCACAGGCTCTGCAGATCGAATTGTAAGCCAATCACAATCTGCACAGGAAGTCGTTGGTGCCAAAATGGCCAGTGAACGCTCCTGTGAGCAGGCGTATTTGGCTCTTGTTATACCCGCAGAACTTCCGGGTGAAGCCTATGGCTCTGTTTGCAATGAATTTCTTGGAGTGTTCCAGACCCCTCAGGGCCTTCCACTCTAGCCTGTGTTTGTCATTGCCATGTGCATTCAAAGCTGCCTTGACGGTGCTCTCAGAGAGTCCCACGAATGGCTCGGGGCCCACAAACAGTTGCTCCGAGCCCTTTCTGGCTAATTCATCAGCCTCCTCATTGCCCTGCACCCCTGCATGCCCCGGAACCCACACCAGTCTGACTGTGTTCTTCCTGCCAAGTTTGTTTAAGGCCTTAACACAGTTCAGGACCAGTCTGGAGTCTACCCTACACGAGTCCAGAGCCTTGAGAGCAACTTGACTGTCACTGAGAATATACACAGTCCTGTCAGTGACATTACTGTTGATATTCTCCTGAGCACATGCAATTATAGCATAGGTTTCCGCTTGGAAGATCGTTGCATATTTGCCCATGCTTTGGCTGCTTGCTTGCAGTCGTTGGTATAGATACCAGCGCCCGATCCTGTTTCCATTTTGGAACCATCAGTGTACCAGATGAGACAACCCTTGTCAGGGGATTGTAGACCTTGTCTCCATTCGTCCGTCGTGGGGACCTTTATTTTAAAATTCTTTTTGAATATGTGCAATGGTTGCATTTTGTCGCATCCCATGCTCATAATCCTTTTGAGATACTTTGAAATCTCCAATTTTGTGTGCCGTGTTACCGGCATGTTGACGCTCCACAGCCCATGCACAGATAGTCTGTGTAGCGCCTTATGGTGTTATATTATTTATGTTGTCAGGTCTACAAAAACAATGTTAACTAAAGAAGTTAATTACATATAGAAACTAATACATTTCATACAAAAATGGATTGCAGAAATGAATTATTTTTTTAAAATACAAGGCGGTCTCTATGCTCCTATCCTATCACCTATATAGCTGAAGATGTTTATATTATTGTATTCTTATTTTAAAAAGATGATTAAAGAGATACTTGGCATAAACAACATACAATGAATAAAAATATTTATCTGGTGGCAGGTCAATGGATTCTTAAAAATAATCATAATAACATAAACATAAAATAAATAGGATAAAGTTATGAGTAAAATATACTTACTTTTTCAACCATAAAGTCTATAGATTCAGCCATTCTTTTGTCTACTTTGTCAGTAGTGAAATTGCCCATTAACATTCTTTTCAATACTAGAGATGGTAAAAGCCAAAAGAGAGCTGAAGAGTCATGATATTCAAACACTGATGTGTCTGTAAATGTGTTGCAAAGTATAAGAGATGCTACACGAGGACAATTACTTGTTAATTCTGAAAATTTCTGTGCTATGAATCCACCTAAAAAAAGTTTGTTGTTTTTACTGTTTTAACAATTAACAATCACAAATTGCTTAACTTAAAAAAATATATTGATAGACATCCTTATTATCTACTGAATTAGATTTGTTAATACCAAGAAAATAAAATTGGAGTAAATGCCTAGTAATATTTCATAAATAATGTTTTATCAGATAAAATATGTTTTGATGTTGATTACTACTTAAAAAAATACTTACCCAATGACGCGCCAAATATATGAACTTTATCGAGTTCGAGGTAATCTATAAGTCGTTTAAAACCATCACACCATTCTTTCATATTCCAGTATGGTGGAGGCTCAGCTGCTATCACTCTGACTCCCCTTGCAGCAAGGCCCATCACTTGTTTGTAGAATATATCTGCAGTCCCAGATACTGGTGGTAAACATATCAAGGGACAGTTTACTGATTTTGGACCACTATCAAATATTCTCCAAGCCTGAAAATCATAGCTTTCTTATTTAAAAATCAGTGTATTTGTATTCTTAAAACAATAATGATTTCTAAATCATTGATAAAGAAACGGGTCATATACATGTTAATATTCAAGTAACTTGTACATATAGGACTTAATAAAAATTGATAAAGTTTGTTTACCTTGGATCCGTCCGAGTCGACCACTATTTTCCTTAGTGGAATACTGCTTCTAAAACTTAAATATTCATTAGACTGTGATAATTCGCTTATACAACTCATTTTAATAATGATTAAATGGTCGTAATGTGTAGACGTTCCATAAATTAAATTGATAATTTCAATGAATACACGTATTAGATGTGCTTCCCATCGTAGTTTTTCTTGATAGAATAAATGACGTTTCGCCTAAATGTCATACTTTCTGTCATTATTTATTTTTTACACTTGTAACACGTCAAATACAGCGAACAGCAATGTTGTGTTGCAACTTGCATCAACGTCAATGGTACATCAGCATGATTTTCAACATCATCCAGCATACTAAATACCTATAGATAATATGCTGAAAAACGAGTAGTTCCATGCGAGTTTAATAACACTTGGGATCGACCGCAGCGATTTTCATTATAAACAAACACAAACTTGTCTCATTATAAAAGAAAACGAAATAATTACAGAGCCCTTTCGAAATGTATTTGAAAATATGTAATTCCTCTTGACCCGTGTTTTTAGCGTATAGTCAGTTATTCACTGAGGTTCAGCAGAGCTAATATATTTTACAATTCTTCCCATAAATAGACTAGAAGCCCAAAACGCTATAGTTAGGTTATTTTAAATCCAACTTACCTTTGTTTGATTTTCAACTAATTAATCTGCTATTATTACAAATTAAAGCAGATTAAACACAAGTTACTGAATTACAAAACTTCATTTCTTTTCTTTAGTTTTATTAAGGAATAAATCAATCTTCGAAACAACTTTAGCATTTATAAATATTTAATAAGATTGTTCCTTTCTTTTAATGTAAATAATGAATATCAGCTATTTAGATTGCCTTTTCGCCGACGTTTTAGTTAACAATCGAGCAAAACCACGTTTAAAAATAAAATATAGTAATATTCAGCACTGGTCATAAACTATTTTTGATTGGGTATCAACTCCGTATAGGTACCTAATAGATTTAGTTCAATGCGTAACATTAGCATAAACTTATAAGGTAACACTACATAATATTTGATAAGTTGAACCAAGGATCGGTTCAGCAAACTGGACTCGATTCGACGCGACGGAGCGCGCACTTTTTAGATAGCAGTACAAAATAGAATTTGTAAAAATAATCATTCAATCATTATCCTAGCCATTATATTCATATTTATTTCATTTTGGTAGCTTTCTATTCTAAGTTTTTCCTACGAACAACCGTTTCCACACATGGAATTAAAATGCAAATATGGATTTATAGATGTACAAAAAAAGTAAGCAAGTACCTAAGTATATAAATATTTCCATGCACTGCATAAAAAATGCTCGATCATTGTGTCTATTACATACGTTAACCTAATTCTGCTAAAACATATCAATCAAAGGTCTGAAAGGTCTTGTCATCTTATGGTCTAGGAGAGCCTACTACTATTATAGCAGAGCTTAAAAATACTGCCCAGAATATTGTTTTTACGTCCGTGGAAAATTTTCACGTACGTTCGTTTTTAGTTCGCTGTCGCATTTCAGCATATCGCTAGAGCTAATATGGCGAAATCGGTAGAGTCGACCCTGACCAATTTATACGTAAGAATTGATTAAATGCTGTGCGGCATCATATTTATGCGCAGGGAGTAGAATTATTGCTATGTATCTTAGTGCAAATAGCGTTATTAAGAATAGGATTGGATTTAGGGGCACAAAAACAATAAGGAATCTCATCCAAACACATTCTGTTTATTATTTAATACGTAATTAACATTCTCGTCGTGAATTTGCCCTACGATAATTTTCCAAAATTGCTTACTCTAACTTAAATCTAACTAACGAATAACTTTTGGACGATTTTAGCAGGATTTTCGAAAATATTAAGTTCTGACCGAGAAATAAGATTAGGTTATCTATCAACGTATTAGACGTTATGAAATATAACAAGTTACATGCAGCTTGAAGAGGAATTTAGAAGCCAAAGTCGCAGGTAGTCTATCTCTTAAAATACAAATCATACAAGTATTACATTACAAATCTATATAAATTTAACTTAGTGCACACTAACCATTATAATTCATTTTTGCTTAATATACATTACAAATAATTTCGTTCATGAATCACTAAACATTCTTATTAATGTACTGTATCATTTTTTAGTATTATTATATGATTTGAGCATACTCCTGAATCATTGAATCTTTATAGTATCTCTGTACACATTGATTTTATTAAATATCAACTAAAGTAAGAGTGAAGTAGTAGGTAGTTATTATAGAACATAAATTTTAAACGATTATGAATCACTTGTCTAAGTTATTAAACTTAAATACCACTTCAAATAAATAAGAAGTATTGCCGTTTGAGAAATTAAAATGCTAGGATTATTGTGTTACTACATTTTAATGATTCACATAATCGGAAAAATAATTAAACTAAACAAGACAAACTAATAATCAGGCAATAAAGTTTTACAATCACAGAATTATTATTACACATTAATATAAACAAAACTAATGATAAATTGGCTATTTTCGAAAGATTCTAACATTTACATAATGGTCACATGCTTTAAATATGCCACAGATATTATAATAAAAATAAGAATGACTCATTCACTGCTATTACAATAAAATTAATATTAACTATCCAGTTCAGGCAAGCAGTACGGACAACTGAAAATAACAAACGTAATTAACAAATCAAATGCAATAAAATAGTCTGAAATAATTACAATTGAAATTGTTTACAGTTAATATATGTTTTTCAAAAATAGTTCATTAATATTCTACTGTTATACATACACAATACTTTTATAATCATTATTATTCTTGTTAAAATATAGATGCACAGGACTTTTGATATAATTTCCAATATATTCGTACAATTTATCGTTAGTATTTATATATATATAAAGTAGGCATTTTTGTATATCGGCGTATTAATTACGACTATAAATTATAAAAGTTGATGGAAATCATATCACACTCCTTGCTTGTCCAATAAATAATACTTGTATTAAGAAATATTTGAGGACCGCCAGTAAGTCTACGTATTTTAACACAAAACTGGTCTCGAAGCAAATATCAAGATTAAAACATTCCAATCGATTTAATAACAATTAAAATGACTTTACCAATCATTATTGAAAAACGTCGATGTATTATAATTTACATGTTATAACTTTAGACAAGATGTTATGATTTTAAATAACTTCCTATTTGGTTAGTGGCTGGTTGCAGACCATAGAGACTGAGTTTATTAATTTACTCATACGTGTTTATACACCCTTGCATAACAAGAAAGCTTGCAGCAGCAAGGTCCATGTTAAAAATTACAAAAGGAAATATGCTTTGTATTTATATTTTATGATCCCAATAATGGATAGAGCTAATGGTTTATCATTACGAAGATCATAATAACGTATTTCAAACCATGAAAAAAAAGCTTTACAGCGCACGACCCAAAGGAGCTCTTTAAGAAGCTGTGGCAACCTTCCTAACCACAGGAGCGCATGTCCAATATTATGAAAGCGATACTTCCAAAGCCCACATGATGCTCAATTTAGTACAGAAAACAGACAAGATAAATAGTTTGAAATAAGTGATAAATTTAAATTAATAAATGAATTCTTAGACTTAGTTATTGAAAACTGCAAGCAACATGTAATATAGGTTGTGTAATGTATACTGTATAATGGCGGAAGTAAGCCGTAGCACGCATGGGCAGTCAGTCGTTAAATCAAGTCACAACTCATGACTGTGCAATATAAAGCCTAGCTCTGATACGTAACTGTATTATAATTGAAATTATGCCAAATATCAAAGTAAATACAACGACGCAATTCAATATCGATCAGTATAAATACAATAAAAATGAACTTTTAAAATAAAGCAGTGGCAATATTGAAGGAAGAAAAACTGCCCGGATATATGTACGAAGAAAAGTTAAAAGAATTAGATGCGGCTGCGAGTCTACATAAAGCTTTATATACTGGTTGCCGTTTTCTATTGACGCCACTGAGAATACTACGTCGTTTACATGAGCGCTTTTCCGCGTATCGGTGTAACAAAGAACGGCGTAACCTGAAGTTGGTAAAATACCGAGGGCCCAAAATATTGATCCTGAGCAGTAATAATTACTATATAGGCATTATCGGTAGTAATATTATGTTGATGTGTTGGGGGGCCCGCGATAAGGTAGTACGGGGTTCCATCCATGGGCCGTGGTGTGTTAATACGCCAGTGTTGACATTACCGGTGCTGGTACGCGGTCGCGTGTGGTGTGGTGGTCCGTACGCTGCGGGAGATCGCGGGAGATCGCGGGCGAGGCGCGGATCAGAGGGCGCGAGTCGGCGCGGCCTCACGACTCGCCGTTGCCGCTGTCGTCGCCGTCTCCGTCGCCTCCATCCACCTCTTCGTCGGAGTCTGTGTCGAGGTCATCGTAATCGTCGTCGTAGAAGTCTGTCATATCCAACTGCGGAAAATTAAAACAATGTCATATCAACAGTACTACAAGTAGGTGAATTTGGACTTCGAAGGAACCTTGAAAGTTGCGGGCTTGACCTTCCTTATATAAACTATTGGTTAGTTACCCATGACTTCATTTGTTATTTTTAATAACCTTTTCTTCTATATGTATTGTCCATCTGCATACCTCGTAAGAAAAAACCAAACTATCTAGTATCCAAAGTATCTAGTTTGAACACTGAAGAAGACTCAGAATTCAAACTACACTATACTATGTATAATCTGCATACGAAAAGTGAGAGGCAATAGGTGTTATCTAACTAAAAGTGCGGTATCCTAAACTTACAAATGTTATCTTATTAGCTGCTACGTCGCGGTCGCGTATTACTTTGCAGAAGAAAAACAGCTCAGCTTAGCATTTTGATTTAGTAGTTATAAAACATTAAGAGTTCTGTGTACCTAATTTTGCTTGATTTGTTAAAATTTTAGTTATTTTAGTATAACACTAGGTAAATATATATATAAACGATTTTGCCCGCGGTTTCACCCGCGTAAGTCCCGTTCCCGTGGGCAGATAAAAAGTAGCCTATGTGTGAATCCAGGTCTCCAGCTATCTACACACCAAGTTTCATCGCAATCGGTTGAGTAGATTTAACGTGAAAGAGTAATAAACATCTATACATCCATATATCCTCACAAACTTTCACATTTATAATTAATTAATTTAATTTAAAAGTAACATTTTAATGATTATATGTATTATTATTACGATTTATTAATCTAATTGGGGTATTTGAGGTTGTGCGTTATATCTGTGACATGTGTATATATATATATATATATATCCTCTATATAAATGCAGTATATTATATTTCAGAATTTGACTGCAGTTAACATTTTGAAAACAATAATTAGCTTATATAATACATCCGGGTTGCGTCACAAGATTCTGCTTAGTTCTTTACTAAGTTACCTACATATTGTATTGCATCTTAAACAAGTACGAGTGATTTATAACATGCGAAGTTATCGTTCGGCTAAAACTATTATGTGACGGATGACGTCACAAATCGTTAAAATTTAATGACTCGACCTAAGTGTATGACTGATAACAAATAATAGCTACTTCTCATTATGATATAACATTTTACGTAGAATTATTACGTATTCTGTGATAGAATCTTTGTTTTCTTAACTTGAACGAATAATCGAAACGTGTGGCGCTATAATTTCCTCTATTTAAATATAAATATTAAATTAACTATTTTATCTAGACAACTTTTTTTTAATTTGAGTTTAAAATAAATGTAAGTGTTACAGATATCCTACACTTGCAGGATACAAGCGTGATGTTATAAAAATAGAAACAAACTATTTATATGAATACTGAAACCGTATTATACACAAATAAAATGGTTGTAACATTGGACAAAACAATGAAGAAAAATTTTCTAGGCGATTTAAAATTTATAATTCGACACAAACGTCTAATATAAACAGCGGATTGAAACGCTAAAAGTAGACTATTGAAGCGTAAACACGAATATTTTTGTTGACGATTTGTATCCGTGTTCTAAAAAGAAAACAATCGATAAAGATATTTAATTTAAGTTTGGACTACTTTTTGTCAAGAGTAGACAACATTTATATGTTTTTGATGTCCAATAATTCGGAAGACCGAACGAATAAATTCTCAAAACGATTATTAGTTGAATCGATCTCTTATTTGAACTTGAACTTTAACTTAAACCTATGTACCTATAAAGTATTGATTACTTCAATATTCTCTAAGGATAAGTCCACTCAAGGTTAGTTTTTGAGAAGCCCTTTTAACATGTGCATATATTATAGGTTACCAACCTGTGGCTCCTGCGTCGTGGACTTCACCTGTGTTTTGATACAATAATCTTCTAACGTAAGAGGTACTACTATGCCTTCCTTTTCTGCTTCCATACGCGCCACTTGGGCTTGTTTTCTGAAAATGTACGTAATATACGGTTATTTACTGTTAACATATTCAAACAATAGCAATGCAAATGGAATGTCTTCAAGTAATATTATTTTACTCTTTGCAATACAGGCAGGTGTGGAATGGGTCTTAATAATTGGGTCGTTATCGTCCTGTCGACCCGATAGTCTACGATTTCCTAATTTTAATGAAGACAATGATAACAGAGGTCATCCGTATACAAAGTTTTGTAATCCACACTAAAGTAGGGAATTGTACGGTTGCAATACCATAAAGTGAAATTGCTACAGTAAACAATTACAAGTGAACGGCGACCAAATCTAAAAAGAGTGTCCGTATATTTCGTATAGGAAATAAAATAAACATTTGAGAAGTGGTTTGCTTGACGATAACATATTTAAAAGCGACTTCATTGAAATTATTCATATTTTATTTTTGTTGACATGAATAATTGATTATGAGGTGAGTCTAGACTTCACTATGTTAGTGCCCTGCGATTTTCCTTACTCTATATTGAAAATTTTGAGCTATATGACCTCTCTCATTGACTAAAATAAAAAGTTTTTATAAAGCGTATTCGTTTTGATAATCATTTCAAATATCAGATCTTTTTTCTAGCGTCTAAATAGTTGATTTAAATGGATTTCTATTAAATTAAATTGCTAAAAATTACATACATACATACATAAATTCACGCCTGTTTCCCAAAGGGGTAGGCAGAGACTACGGATTTCCATTTGCTACGATCCTGTCACACTTCTCTGGTTTCATTCACTTTCATAACATTCCTCATACACGCTCACCGTTTTAAGGTGCTCTTAACCTGGCCTTTATCCAGAACGTCTCCGATCTGATCAGGAAACGTTCGCCTAGGTCTTCCCCTTGCGACTGTTCCATTCAGACTAGCCTTATAAACTTTCTTAGTCAGTCTGTTCTCGTCCATTCTTTCTACATGCCCAAACCACAAAAAATTAATAACATCTTAAACGCTTTATCAATTAAATAAAGACTATTCCACATTTTAAGAAACGAATGTAAAACACGACCGAAATACCTTGTTACTTTCACCGAAATACGGTCGAAGTATTGTCAAAGTAACAATTGAACATTTAAAATTGGGATGTGTATGTCTCTACCTGGCAACAGGCAAATAGAATGAGTCATGCGTGTCCGTTTTTTACTTAAGTTAGAGTGTAGAATACTTCATATATTAACCTTACAGAAAAATACTGAAAAGATGGAAAGTATTTAAAAAAATAATTAGAGGCCATGTTGGCATTCATCATCGGTTTAAAGAACTTAATTTCTCAGTAAGTCAATCGTCACTTACATGAGAACATTAATTATCGTCATCATCATCATATTTTAGCAGCATTTGATTTATTTCAGAAACCTCTAAGTAATTAAACAAAAAATATCTCGACACTATTTAGTTTAAAAGCGTGGGTCTATTCTCCGCTACATGACAAGCGACCTGAGGGTCTAGATATCGTGACATTTCATTGCTCTCGAGGCACTTCACCACGTTAGATCGCCGTTGTCTTTTCAATTATTTTGATTAAATACATTTCTGTTATGAGTTTTTTTTAGAAAATGTGATGATATGCCACATAATTATGTATCAATCGTTGTTGCTATCGTTGTTAGCGTCGAAAACCATTCATAAAACCTCAAGTAAAAGGCCCAAGAACGGTTAGAACGTTACAAAGTGACACGATTGACAGAGTCATACTGCAGTCAAACACGATAGTTGTTAAGTGTGCTTCACAGATGTCGGTAGTAGTCAGCCACTGACCTGATAATATTTTCGTATTCCTTATCTTTGCCTTTGGAATCGCGCCAGCGACGATACATAACGCTCGCGTCAACGTTCGCCGGGCTGAAGGTGTTGGGCTCGTTAAGTAGCGAGATGACTGACAGTAGCACTGTACGGACTGACTGCGTGGGATTCCAGCGCTCACACGGCAGTTCACCAGATTGAGGGTCGTCGACAGGCGGATGTAAGATGGATATGCACAGGTCACCATTCTGAAATGAAACACAAAGTTTTAAATTAATTTTAGTTATATTTTTGTCGTCGTGACCTTCGATCGTTTATGGCATCGTTGTTTCAAATTAGTAAATTGATTAGGTACCTATTATTTGCACAATGACACTGAGGTTTCTTAGCAATTTTTTATGTAATACGCACTAATAAAGTTCTATTAAAACAAATTGTATGACTAAAAGACGTTTTCTCAGTAGGTATGTGGGCTGTGAGGCCAATTGCCTAAACAGCAAATTATATTATTTTTGCTTTAAATGCAATTAAAGCAAAATTAATATTATTTTGCTGTAACAACTGGTACACTCGCATATAGCTAATAGGTTGGGATACTGAGTTCTAAACTATGTTATAGAAAACTAGTCAAGCTGCTTTTATGATCACGAGCTATAATCGCTCATATGGATTTATCTAACATAAATAAAATTAAACGTTATGTTATTTAAACACTAGAACATCCACATTATAATATTATTATATGCATATATATCAATAAGAGTACAGAGACAGGATACCAGTTGACTGGTTACCGACATCAACAAGTTTCCATTAATTGAGTCTCCAAGTTGCGTGGGACGTTTTTCCATTAAGCCCTAGATAGACTTGGAATTGCGCCTACAAGTACCACTAGCTTCAAAAGTTCTCTTAAACTTAAATAATATCGATATAAATATTTTAACAAGAAAAAACCCAAGACCATTACACAGACTTAATAAAATTTGCTTAACCTCCATATTGGACTAGGTCAAGTTAGTAATCTAATAATTCTAACTCAGTTAAGATCCGGTTTCCTTTTAAACTAGCAGCTCTTCCTAACTCTCCATTTTATTAAATTGGCTGTCCGTGGTAAATAAAATAAATTTGCAGTGACCTACATGCAAAATATTATTGTTTTAGGATGACATCAAAGCAGATATGAGTTTGTTGAAGAGATCTTTCTAGAAACGTCTATGCATCGGTATGTGTCGTGATTATGTTGCCCGTAATAATAATTACAAACATCATTTGATACAGGCATAAATCAACGGTTGGTAGATGTGCTGTGCTATCTGCTAACGCTATATCAGCCTCGATCACAAATTGAAGTTTGCACAATAAGCAACGAAGGCCAGAGTTATTAAATCTTGATACGATTTAATGCTTCACGGTTAGGAAGACAGATTTCGTTTTCGTTGCGTTAGAGTGCGCGTAACACGAGAGTTACATAAAATCCATTGTTGGCTCGCCTCCCTCGACGGCAGATTACCAACCTTCATAACAATGCTTACGTGTTCGCAACATGCGGTTAAGGAAATTGGGATATCGAGCAGAACAATATTTGTATTAAAAATATTAGGTAGTTATTTATCGGTTCATTAGATCGATTCTTGTACTCGCTAACGGGCAAATGTAGTAACTCGGTAACTAAGGCAAAACATATTTCGAGGCAACGTTTGCAGATAGAGAAGCCAATAAGAAACTCTTGTTACTATAGATTACTTCCGTTGATAAAAGTATAAGTAAGTTCTGGCTTGGGGATAGTTCATGTGTTGCAGGGAACTTAACAAATACTGAATCAACGGACATACAGTGCAGTCAAGCTCTGAATAACGATCGCTTCAATTTTTGTCGCATTTGTGCATATTGGTGGCAAAATAACTACTGGCGCGTCATCAGTGCTGTAAAAATACTAATGACTTTGCATTTAGCAGTCATTAGTATTTTTTGGTTGTGTGTTACGGTAAAATTGAAATCTGTGACAAAATACAGGTATTTAATCGTGATGTTTGTAGTCAGATTGCAATAATATTTATATGAAATTTGCGGAATCCAAATAACAGTTGTGACAGGTGTCGCTTTAAATGGCGGACTAATGAACAAATCGACATACCTACATGACTTAAATATTTCTAAATTAGTAATTTGTCCATCCATATACCAGTTTTGAACGGATGCGAATATTTCTAAACAGATCAAGCAATATCAAATAATGTCAAATGAATATCAATATATATTTTATCACATACGATTAATTAAGAATGGAAAACTCCGATAATGTTTATACATTATTGGAGATTTCGTTACAGAAACAATGTAAATGTAAAAATAAAAGTAATTACTATTGTGGATATCAATTGACCTGTACAGTCGCGATCTTGTATTCTTTCACTCCTCCGATTCGAACAAGCGTAAGTTTATATAAGTATGTTATTTTGACGGTATTTGTAATTTTATTGACGGACCTTATCCAGATACCTACTCAAATGTACCTATTTTGACAAATATGATAAGTACCAAAGAAAAGCAACGTTAGAATATCCTAAACAAACGAGCATATACAAAAAATATTCGAAGTTCGTAGCGAATGGAAGTATTCGTATCTACCAGGAAGCAGACGTAAGTCTATATATTTGCATCGAAACTAAAAGTGTATTTGATACCTTAAAAAATACCGGAAGGTCGCATGCAAGTGAATTGATCTAGTATCTAACATTGAATAGACTGCCCGAATACTTCCTGTTGCCATTTATTTTGTACCTGTAAACGAACTGGCTCGAGGGTCGGGCGAAAAAATGATCAAACTGTATACATTGTTGATAATTATTTAGATTACATAGGGTGGACGGATTCGGAATACAGTGACGACCGAGCAGAACGACCGATACGAGAAGTTAACCAAACCACAGACCAATAAAACACTTTACTTCATAAATCAACCTAACTTACCTAACCACCTTCATACGCATAGGTAGGTGACAATTTATAAAAAGTTCATTTCCCGGGGAACACGTAGACATTGGCCCAGGTTATAATGGACATGGCAGCAGACGATATGTGCAGTCTGTACTTTAAAATCATTTTGATATCATTTTTTATCTAAGAATATCATTATCTTTTTTGTGTGTTTAATGAGAGTTGCTCTGTGAAAGTATTGAGCCAAATCTGGTTAGACTGAAACGTTGAGTCCAGTACAAATGGGCAGATTGATGCGTTTGATGCCTTGCTAAACTGTAAATACGCGTGTACTCCTTTGTCCTATAATAATCACGATAATTATAAAGACGCATATTGACAATTTAGAACGTCGCAGTTTTCACCACTGTGTAGTAAATGTGCCAAGAGTTTATAATCAGTCATATCGCTTGATACGTTTGTAGGAACGTGTTACTAACGTCTGATTATGGAATCAACGGTTAGCTTGCCTTGCTACCTGGAAATGCCGCCGTAACCGATGTGTATCGTTAATCATATAAAGTTCCTATTATGAATCAATATTAATTATCACCTGTCGTAGTAAAAACATCTCATCGCATTGTTACAAACCAATGTGTTCAAAGAAATCGTCAGTGAAACAAATAAATATTAATACAATCGTAAGGTCAATTGATCTGTCATTAAACAATTATAATATATATGTGGATTTCTCATCAGTTCGTAATGTCGACAAGGTCCGTATGTAATACGCATCGTATCTAGCCGTGTCTTTCTAAGGAGATAGCGGAAGGAGGTAAGCGATACGGAACGGACGAGAGGCTTACCTCCACAATTTGCCCTTGACGCTCTCAGTACAGCAAATCGACGACCCACCCCATTTACATTGTAATCTACGCAACGACTCGTGAAGGCTGTTTTATAGGTCTTATCGAATAAACTTTAATATTGTATGAACATCGAATTGTAATAGATATCCATAACGATATAATTATAACAGACAATACACTAAACGGTGCCCCGAATCGTTCAATTCCACTAATGGCCTACTCCGGTATAAGCATGACCCAGATTTTGTGAACTATCGTGATAACAATATTATATTAGATATATCTACATATAAAGTATTTAATTGTAAAATGGATAACTTATTGCTTGAGATGAGTTTCGGGCGATTTGTTGATAAATCAGCCGTCAAGGGTCAATGAGAGCATGGTGATATAATGATTAGCAAAGCGAGAATGTGACGTACGAGTTAAGTTTGTTGTTAGTGAGTTTAACTTATTATCCATTCACGTGACTTCTATCAGTTGTAATAGGGACACAAGCAGCATAAACAGATCGTCAAATGAAATCGATTCGGATTATCATGCAAGTTGTACTGGTTAGGCTGCGGCTTGCGGGCTTTACCAACTTGTACACACTGATATGGGTCAGTTATTCAAGTGTCTGACCATTTTATAGATAAATTGAGTTTAACGTTTGAAATAAAATAACTCGTTAAGACTTGTTTAGTAAGCGAGGCACAATAGCACAGTGAAAGTGTTTCGCTCTAACGGTCCTTTCTGACGCATTCTAAACGGGTCCGCTGTACCTGAGCCACTGCGTACAAGGATTATAATTTATAATACTTATAGCTTTGGTTTTTATTTACGTTTCAGCATCGAATATACTGGAATATTTTAGTTTGAAATTCATGACATTTTTAACATAACATATCGTTGGATGTAGATAGATAGATAATCAGAATTGTAAATAAGTAGGACCTGGTACGAATACATACACTTATTTTACTGATTCTAGACTGTATGATACAATGATCATACAAAGGTTGAATAAATGGTTAGTTCCTAGATATTTCTACGTAGGGTACAGGATAGTATTTTTTTGTGTAGGAAAGTCACGATGATAGAGCATAAAGGCGCGGATATTACCTACGTTGATGGCGAGGAGCGTCGCCCTCGGCTAAAAATATGCCACCGATTCACAGCGCGCTTCCTCACAAAGAAAATGCGTGTGTTCTGACCTCTAAATCGGGAAACACTTCAAAACAAACAATGTTTATTTACAATGCATTCGCAGATATATCTAGAAACACTCCTATTCTTCGAACTCATTTTATTCGAACCATGTCAAGGTACATGGTCAAGTCTAAGCTAACAGAGCGGAAAACCAATCGTGTCTGTACGTCGAAGGAATAACGAAAACCAGATAGCAAATTAGTCAATTATTTTGTTGGTCTTGAATTAATCTTTTCCTGTTTCTGACCGTATTGTCTGCAAATTGCAAGTTATTATAATTTTGAGTACCAGATCTAAGACGTATAAAATATAATCACAGTCCTAAACAAAAGAGCTAAACACAGGTATATCTTTATACAATACGAGAATTACATATGTATGGACGTAACCAAATGATTCTATTTTTAATTCACGCGTTTCACAATTACGTCAATTCAGAACATTTTCTGTTTTACAATTCTAAAGAAAATGTATTTAGCATTGACTTTCTGATAACTTAGTTGAGTGTGTAAAGATGAAGTGGCCAGTCTAGGTAGTGAGGCGAGGACCTTGGCGACTCTATCGCGGGTGGGTTGCAGGCCCGGTGACGCACGCGACTGTCCACGGAAGCGCCCCCGCCTTATTATGAACGCACCTCCTCCTCCCTGATTTATAAAGAAATGCCCCTGTCATATTCATTCCAGTTATGTATTACCGCAGACACTTAAGAGGTTACGATTACTTGCATTTTTTACCTATATACATTCCTGCCAAGTCAAATTACGTATTTAATCATCATTTCAGATCACGTTAAGGCGTCACCTTCAGAAATAAGTCTTCCGCAATCGCAGACATTGTTGCAAAAACGTACAGTTTCCTACAAGTCAATTGAAGACAATAAGTATTGAGAGTTTTATGTATCGTGAGACGTTGAATAGGGCGCGTGTGGATAGCTAGGCGACCACGTGTCTGGTATAAAAAAAGTTGCGATTGAGATGTTGGCACCAGACTCTTTGGTTGGGATGAGATCGCGTCTCAGGGGGCGTGCGTTATTTAAAGAATCGCGTGTGAATGTAGCACAAGTTCAAAGCGGCCACCGCGACGCAGGTCGACGGGATCGGGAATAAGGTTAATTACCCCAAGGCCGGGGAGTGCCAACATTGCCGGAGATCATCCTCAAGGGGAGGGACTGTTCTACGGGGAAAAAAAAACGAATTAATGCTCCTTGACATTATGCCAAGTAGACTTGTTTATAAATCTTTTTTATAGCACTAGTTCATCACGCCCTACGATTCCGTTGTACAGCTAAACATCGTCATCAGAATCTCATAATGACGCCATGTACATGTTTGTAAAGGTGCTGGATAAAAATAATATTTATTTTAAATTAAAAACATTTGTATTTGCAGATCATTGTCTGAAATTGTTTTCGTTCAAGAATTAAACGCCATTACTTCATGCAAAAGGCTGGCATGCAATAGACATTTTGCATGCATGGTAAAATAAAGAAAACAATATACCGTTTCTGGTACATGATTTTAAAATGAAATTGTGGTTGATTCGGTAGAATCAGAGTTATAACCTAGCAAGTTTCCACAATAATGCATTGCGAAAACTGCCGTGCGCGAAGGTAAGCCAAAGGAAATGTTTAAAGGACATAATGGATTTGCCTGAAACGCGTGTTTAGCGATAAAATTGTTCCTGATCACGGGAAGCACATACGGTTTTCGTGAGCAAGCATAAAATATGTACGATATAAACGAAGCCAACGTCATAAGCTAGTTGACTACAAAGTGATTCACAGGCGTTTAAATTAAATATGTTGGTTGGTTACCATCGGCGGTGGCTTCATGCACAAGGTCGTTCAACTTGTTATTACATCCTGTTTGATGTAGATCTTTTTGTAGACTGTACATGTAACGGCTTTATAGGAAAATCTGCACATACATCCTTAGATTTTACTACGATTATGGTACGGATAAAAAATATTTTATCCGTTTCCACGTCATTCCTATAAATATTTACTAAATTAAGCTTTGCTCATTCAAGACATATCTGTCGTGTTTGTTTAGCTTATGAGAACAACGCAACGAGAAAGTAGAGTGCGGAACTGGTTTACTAAAACTTTACTGTCATTACAATGTTTCTGTGTTACTGTTACTCTTTAATTGACACACATTTATGTTAATATTGTACTAATTACGTAGCGCATTAACTTTTATAGTCCATGATGACAATTCTGTTGTTGCGAATACTATTTACTATATTTTATGTATTTTTAATAGAAGAAACTGATGGAGAATAGATGCTTTATAGAACTGAGGAAAATATAAATATAAGAAAATATGAATATTTCAACGTCATTTTTATTTTATTCTATTCTACGCCAACAAACAACAAAAGAATGCACTAGTATGGCCGAACAAAACACTAAAGTAATGTACCTGTAAGAAAGAGACGAAGTGAGAATGAAATTAGTGTTGTACAAAACGGATCGATAGCAGATAGCAGTGTGTTAAACAGTAATCTAATTTGAAGGGCCTACAAGAAATATTTGGGTAGATGGGACGGTTAAATGCGTCACAGACTGAATCAGCCAATCGGACTGATGACCCCGCGGCTTCGCTACTCTACAAGCTACATTATTTTGTACCGTCGACTCACAGTTGACTCTTCTAAAAGCTAACGGTAACGCTCAGACGACGCTAAAACTGTACAACCGGCTGTGAGCTGACTTTTAAGAAATAAACAGTGTTGCAACGCACTATATACAGCTATTGCAATATGCAAGTTTTGTTTATTAAACTCGAACAATACGACGATTAAATACCTATGTTATATAAAATGCGTAGTATTAATTAAATGAAACATTTATGGTCGTAGGATACCTCCTGTTACGCGTTATCGTACGCCATGGGCCATGTTTCACAAAAGCCACAGGATCGTGCCGGAAACAGATTGCATGCTGCGTCCCAGTTATACCAATATTGAACTACCGCAATTCGAATAGCTTGCCACCGTCGCGTAGGAGTTAAAAGACAAAGATTTTAATAAAATACTATGACAGTGATTTAAAAAGATAATGCTAAATAATATAAGTAGGTCAAAGTATGATACAGTGTGAAACGTTTCGCAGTCCGGGGTCAAAAACGTCGAGAGTGTCGCAAGCCGTAGCTACATCTAGTACCTACACTAGCTAAAGGTAGTCTACACGATCTGCGCATATGACTTCGTAATGAAATGATAAATTAGTTAAATAAATAGCTCATATTTTTAATTGCGTCCGAAGCTTATTTTCCTAGCTATTGTGATTGCCATATTAGGTATTTAATATGATCTTACGTATCCCTGAAAACTATTTTCAGATCAACTATATAGCCAGAGGATATGAGTCTAAGGTAACTTATATGATGGAAAAGTTTCAAGCAAAACATTGATGTTTGTTCTGTTTTGTGAAGATTGTTAGTAATATGATACAGAGAATTTCTTAAAAGCGATAAAACAGGAATCATGTAGTTTTCTCGAAAAACAGTTCTTCTAGGAATAGTGAGGATGCATTCCTAGAAGAACTGATTTTTGAGATGATGATACGCAATACTAAAATGAGTTTCGGTTATTAGTTTTGCCTACTGGGTAACTTATAGGTGAGGTAAGCAGTGCGCTCATTACTTCAACGAAATAGTTACCTCTTATTTTAATGGTAATCAAAATCATACCCTGTCTGTGAATGAAGTACTTTTAAAGAAGTTAAGTCAAGCTAGAATTAGTTAAACTATATGTCGACCGAAAGAAATTGCTTGACCATTTTCATTTGCTTTTTGTTATGTCTCATTACTGGATAAGAGTCAGACTTCCAAATCAATCTGATCATTTTCAAATTATATTCAAGATATATAAATATTAAAATAAGTGATACTGAATTGAAATTTTAGGTATATATCTCATACAGATATGCACCCCTTTTAGTGACGTCTTTTGTTTTGCGGAAATACTCCTGCTTTGTTAATATGTATTTTTATATAAACGGTTACTTGAGATACTTCATGTTGGCTCGTATCACTGCGGGAAAATAGGTTGCTGTGTAATATTTAAAGTCTTGCATCAACAATTGCCTTTGTTCAATGTTTTTCCCATAAGTATTCGAGACTATTAGAACGATTGTTTGTCGTTATGCAGACAATTCACACTTTAGTCGTAAATAGTTTTACTTGGATCACATTTATCGTATTATTCGACATTTTGGTTAGTTAAATGACTTGAGCGGCCAATTTAAGCTTGATTGCTGATTTTGTGGTCACATATCCGATTTTATCAGGTTTAAAACTTTTTTTAACAGTACCTTAGAAGTAGAATCGTAATGTTGTTTGTTTGGAAGTATAATAATAATAAAGATCCTTTAATAAATTATGTCAAATAACATACAATTACTTAATAGTTAAGACGTTAATAAAATAGAGTGTTTGTTTATTATTTTTATCCTTATACAGTAAAACTAAAAGAAGAGATTTATGCGTTACATTATACTCTAATTAAAAATATGAAATGTCTAAATTATTCAATATAATACAATAAATACAGAAAAAGTTCTACTTCCTAATATACATATACGATTTTACTAAAGATAAATCTATCTACCACAGGTAAATCTATCTTTTTCAAACCATGATTTCTTTTGCAATTATAAAGTAGATTGATACTGTGATACATATTTAATCATTAGTTGACCCAAACATAGAACCTTGCGAGACGCCCATGGTGAGTGTAAAATCTCTTTTTAACTTATTGCATCTTTACAATGGTCATTGATTTAGTAACAAACAAAGTATGCATTAATTAACTGATACCGGATCCCTTAATGGTCATCTCAATATTCAGGGTACAATTAAGTGATGAACATAATCAAAGGCCTCTCAAAAATTCATACACAGGTAATGATTTATGTGTGTATGAATTTGTAATTAAATAATGTGTATTTCTGGAACATTATAGAGGAGTAGAGTATAGACACCTAAATAAATATAAATAGTGCTTCTCTATAAGCAATAATAAAATTTTTAGTAAATAAAGGTTTAAATATAAAACAATTTGCTTACCTCATACACATTTGGATGCCATACTTTTGTTAGAAATCTAATGGAAGGTGGTGAATATGGATAATCTGGTGGAAATTTCATATGTGCCTGTAACAAAGAAACATTGTCATAAAATAGCTGATTCATTAGGATATGTTTGAGGTGTTGTTTGTGTACAATCAGGATATGATTATGCTGATAACCACAACCACCGCACACATGAAATATCTTATGTTTTCTAAATTATATAGGATACAAGATATATATATAGATACCTAACTAAATTGTTAATTAATATGTCTAATTTTAAAAACTAGATATCATTAGTTTTCTTAGCCTATTGGATTCTTCCATCTAACATTCTCATGCAGTTTTAATTATTTATTTAATATATTCATCAGAAGTAGAACAGCCGGCGAACTACCTTGTTGGTAAGTTAAGATAAGTAACTCATTTGCATAAGTGATTAGTAAAATAGCAGCCTGTAGCATTTATTATATTTTAAACTTTGATCTAAACTCTATAACTTTCTAACACCAACTTAAATTTTATACTATGCAGAAACAGAGCTCATGGCATTGGAAGAAATAATTATGTTTTAACACATTTTTTTCTAATCAGAATAATATATACTTGTTGAGTGTTTGGTGTAAAATAGACAATACTATGAAATGTTTCTATAGTACCATAATCACAAAGAAAGATATGCAGGCTTGAACAAATAATTGAAAATTTAGACCATTTGCCTTGACCCTATTAAATTATATACTAAAAGCAAAAACCTCAGATACCAATAAACATTATTGTTATTCTTTGTTTTCACATGCAATACCAGTTTATATCTAAAACTTCATTAATTTATTTTATAGTAGAATTTATTTAGAGTATATTTAGAATCTTTGAAATTGAATCTAATGCATGTTATAGATTTACCGAGTAAAAAGAAAAATAATTGTTGTATTTGCCCAATTTTTATGCGAAGGTAAAGTATTTAATAATGATAATGTACCGGACAGGCATAATTTCCTCTTTATGTTAGCCTTGATATTACTAAAATAGTAAGCTAAAAATAAAAATCTTTATGAATACAAAACATACAGGCATGTTGAATTTAGAAAGTTAAATATGAACTAATTACCAACATAACTGCAGATTATCTAATGTGTGTGCCAATCTAAGTGTGAAAATTATATATTCCACATGCAATTTCCTTACATGTTGTGCTATGTATACATTCAACAATATAAATCATAGCAATTTAATAAAAAAATTAATTTCACAAACAAAGGTTTTATTTGTCAATGTAATTTAATAAATGCTTTGTTCAGCTTGAAAGTTGTTTATACGTATATGACAGTTATACACTTATATTACTTAAAGTGTTATATACTACCTAATACTTGTTATTGAGCATTGCATTTACAATTTTAAAACTCATTGACACTTAGTTAAATGAAATATGAAGTAATGCACAATAGAATTCTTTAGAGTAAAGTAATTTCAGCATAGCAACAAATTCTTTTATCATTTCTTTTTTAAATAACAATAATAAGTATGTAACAATGTTATTTTAAAAATTATATGTTGTATATAATATAGCTTCAGCACAAGACTGTGTATTTGATTCTTCTAATTTATTGTAGAGTAATAATTATTTAAAGTTTATTTGAATGACACCTATAATTATTTTGCTTGTTAAACACCAAAAAATATGAGAATTAAGTGCCACACTGCACAAACTTCTGCTTCTTAAAGAACCGGAGTTGGTTCAAAGTTTTAGTGACTACACTTACTTTTGTTTTGTATATTCTTCTCCCATTTAAGGCAAGTCTTAATACCAGATTAATGTATTCATTGTTGGAAGAACACTTGTACTTTGTATTATTTTACACAATAGCTATAATGATACTACTTTTACTGAATATGATCTTGTACCATGTGGTATTTTCTCAAAAACATTTATACACATGCAAATAGGATATTTTATTATTATTATATGGAGTATTTAACTACAAATATAAACAGAAAATAAATACAATGTGTATTTACTTTCAACCCAAGTATCATGACAATAATGTCTTATTTAGCAGTCAAACAGTAATTTTGAATAAATTTCTCAGAAAAATGTAAATAATATATTGCATAAGGTGAGTGAACTGAAAACTTTGCTTCTAGTGACTGCAGTTTGGTAACAATAAAGTAATAAAAGCCCAGTAATTAATTTTGATAAGTATTTTAAATGCATAAAACAGAATAACAGTATTAGATTTGTATGTTTGAGATTGAATATTCATATTATTTAAAGTACATACATATTTTAAAGCAAACATACTAAAATTAGCTATGTGTACAGTATAATCACATGTATACAGGGTGTCCGGTAATTAATGGATAACCTAAGAAAAATATGAAAAAAAAACTATCCTAACTACTACCTGAGATATGTTTTTTTTTTAATTACCATGTATAACTTTCTTGAATACTACGACCATAAATGAATGAAATCCATCGGTTTTTTGTTGTTTTATTATTAAACACTAATTATGCTAATAGATAGACAATCAAAAGTATGCTATGCTATAATAGCTTGCACTTTTAATATATATATATTTTTTTCATTTTTCTGAATGGCCTTCAGTTCTACTATAAGACATTTCAAGGTTATCCATTAATTACCTGACACCCTGGACACGCTGTATATGCATTCATGTTAATAATGTTTATATTATTTATTTGTAAGAAGATCTACTATGACAATCTAAGAATATTGAAGAGTACAACAAAATAAATATGAGTAAAGAACATGACCATTTTCTTCACAATTTTATAAAATATTATGTCAATATCAATTATCGAATTATCATCATGTCTAAATTCTACTACCCACACAAAAATATTGTCTTACAGAAAAACAGTAATTTAACTAATTGTGAAGAAAATATGTGGCATGCTACTGAGTCACAGAGTAACTTTATATTATTGAATGTTGTATGATAAATTGTGCTATCAGGTCATTGTTAATGCAGATGCATATCTAACATACTAGAACTCACCTTGAAATATCCACCTTGGTAAAGCGTATCTGGAGGGCCGAAGATTGCAACTTCCCACTCAAATAAATTGTCCTCTCCTAAAAGTTTCACTCTGAACCCTTCAACGGGTTCCTCCTGCAAACTCTTATATTCTAAGGCCAAAGCCCTCAGTGCTGAACTGGTCGGAACGGTGTTAGACATTGTCAAGAACTAATTTGCCTAAAATCACTATCTAAAAGAGATTCTAACATAACACTGCGGAACTCCCCTCGCGGTCCACGTATTCTCGAGGCATTTCAACTTGAGTCACAATAACAACGAACGAGGAATTTTGGTAAACATAGCGCTAGCGTAGCTTACAGATTTATGATTCACTCACTTCATACGCCAATACTGATAATACTTCTTCAGTAATATACGTTGAAAATAAGGTGAAAGACTAGTCCAAACTACACGATGAATAGTACGACAATGAGAAAGCAACGTCCAAATAATCGCGGTCCCAAGGAAAACGGCTGCGTGGTACAGCTGCTGCCTCAGCCTGAGTTGCCCGAGCGAATATTGTAGAACAGCTGTTATTTTATTTCCGTGCTTGATTGCGCAGTGATGTGACGCACGCGGCCATTTATCGACGTTTGAAACTAGTGCTGCCATCTTTACATTTTGTTTCACTTACTGAGTATTATTTTTAGCTTGTCATTTTCATAGCTTTTCATTTAAATTCTAGATGGCAGCATCTGTAATAATCGAGTGCGAAATTAAACTGCTCTCGTGTCTTGTAAATACTATATTACGTAATGTTTTTGTGACGTTACACTAGATGGCAGTTCATGTATTTTTATTTCAATCTGACTTATATCCTATTTTGTAGTTTAGCATAAATGCGCGGACAATTAATATTTAAAATTGGGTACTGTTCCTCCAGGTTGCTTTCCATGTTTGGGTCCTACACAAAAATACATGTCTTTACGAATGATAAGAGCCGCCATCAAAGATTTTGATCACTGCGGTGCCTGGTTGTTTTTAGCGTTCAGCTGTACATGATATCATCCGTAAAAACACGCATTGTGTGGAGCCTTCTTTGGTGTTACCGAATACATTACGCATTATTTTAGAATATAATTTTTGAAATGTATGCGCCTTTGTGCATTCCTTCGGGATTATACAGGCATCGGCAGATTTGTATGTAAATTGTAAACATTGCACTTATTTGATGAAGTTGGTTTTGATATCCCAGATGCCTTAGTTTTGATATTCCATGTTCTTTGGAGATATACTGTCGTGTCGTGTCATGCGTGTTCTATACATAATATATTAGTGTGCAAGATGTAGGTATGAAAGTTCTTGCCGGAAATTACACGAATAGCGCAGTGGTTTAGTTTCAACGGCCACGTCGCCTAATACTTTGAAAGTTTGATCCTAGGACTTATATACTTAGGTGTTTATTTAGTCTGTTGTTTCAATGTTTAGCCGTTAAAAACTTAATAAACTGTGGTAGGTATAGCCAGCGACATAAGTCCAGAAACATACGTGAGTGTAAAGGATAATTAATTTAATTATAATTATTTACAATAGAATAATACCTAGTACTTACTTAAGTAAATTTTCATAAAATACTGTTTCAAATTTGTTTAATGTTCAGCAACTTGTGTACAAATGGTTAAGTATAATTATTTGACTCGGTTGCCATGAGTTCACGACATTAAGCTCAGGCTACGTTTATAACATAATTAGGTACCTAAGTACTGCTTGATGCTTATACGTACACAGCCAAAACTTGTATAATGTTCAGTGTATTACTATATACTACTGACAGATTTCGTTAAGATATTGTTATTTATGAGATTCACATGATCATAGATACTTATACAGTGTGAGTTTTCATAAAGTGCACATATGAAAATGAGTGAAACTAGACATCATTTTATCGCTAGGACAAATAATAAAAAGAAATGATTAATTAAAAAATTAGGTCTCGTCTAATCCTTTGCCATAAATTACTAAACATACACTTGGGCTGCAAGTGCCACTTATTTTTCTGTAAAGGTACGAAAGGTGTAAGTAATAAATAAAAAATATCAAGTAGAAATCAGCACGTTTATTTAGTTTCATCAACCTACAATAAAACTTTTAATGTAGCAAGTTTTCAAAATGACTACCACGTTGTTGTAAACACATAGTACTTCGCAGCAAAATCTGTTGCGTTGCTCGTCTTATAATTGTTGGATCTTCCTTTATGGCACTGGCGCAGTTTAAAATCTTCTCCTGCAGTTCTGCCTCACTATTGATGGGAAAGTTATAAATTCTCTGCTTCATTGTCCCCCACAGAAAGTAATCAAGGGGTGTCAGATCGGGTGAACGCACAGGCCACCCGACAGGCCCTTGCCTACCAATCCATCGATTGGGATAGCTTTAATTTAAATAATTGCAAACTATTCTTGCATAATGTGCAGGGCATCCGTCCGTTTGCAAAAACATTCTACGTTGTGTTTGTAGGAGTACATCTTCCAAAAGGAATGGGAGATCATCCCTTAAAAGTTGGAGAAATCTGTCTGCAGTTAATATTCTTGGGAATATTAATGGACCAATCAACATATCATCAATAAGAGCTGCCCAAACATTGATCGAAAACTTCACTTGAAAAGTGGAAGCTCTATTTAGCTTCGGGTTTTCTCCTTTAGGACTCCAAAAATGTAAATTTCTCCATTCCCACGGTAGCTAACTGTTTAGGATGGTGGTACTTAAACGGTGAATCTCACCACCATCCTAAACAGTTAGCTACCGTGGGAATGTCTTTGTTTCAGAGAGCCCACGGGATCTGTGACAAGAAACACCTGGACGCCGAGCTTCAACATGTCAAGCAAGTACTGCAAGACAACAAGCTCCAACAGCCGCGCCGCCGTCACAGATCCCGAGAAAAGCCAGCCACAGTCGAGCGCCAGCCTGCCATACTACCATATGTAAGGGGTGTCACTGACAAGATTGGCTACATCTTGAAGCGAGCTTCAATCAACACATACTTCAAGCCGCCAACGTAGATAAGTCAATTTTTACCATCCGTCAAGTGCCAATTACCTTTACAAGATGCAGGGGTCTATAAAATAGATTGTGACTGCGGGCTCTCATATATTGGGCAAACCAAGAGAAGCATAGGCACCCGCTTCAAAGAACATATAGCTGATGTTAAACACCAACGCTCGTTGAAGTCTGCTGTGTGTGAACATGTGCAACAGGGGACCAACCACTACCTACGATTTGACAAACCACGTATACTCGCAAAAGAACACCGATTCCTACCAAGGATGCTTCGCGAGGCTATTGAAATTAAAAATCATCCTAATTTCAATAGAGAGGATGGTTGGAATGTACCACCAGCTTGGGATCCAGTCATTCAAATAGTCAAACCCAAGAAGAAGCAAAACACAGCTAGACTTCATGATACTTTGAGCTCATTCTGCGTAAATAGAAACACAAAAGATTAATTATGTTTGGGTACTTTAAAATAACTACACTTGAGAACATTGAGACAACTACCGTCTATCATCTTAGTCTCCCCGTGAACGTGGCTGCTGTACACCAACCGAAACGTCGCCGTCGGGCTAAGTGTAAACTTAATTATAAGTAGTTTTAATTAATTTAAATAGCTTATATTCAGTAAAGTTCAATAATAGTAGTGTTAGAGTTTTCAAAATTATGTAATAACAGTGTTTAAAGTAAAATAAACAACGCGATAAAATCCGTATAAAGTGTTTAATTTCAATGTAAACTTAAATATAAATCTAAGGAAATATTAGGTATTATTCTATTGTAAATAATTATAATTAAATTAATTATCCTTTACACATTTTCATATGTGCACTTTATTAAGACTTTTTTTTACGTGAGGGAATGCATTGACGCATACCCCTCCGCGGGGGCGGGCGGAGGGATTATGTCGGACTCGCCGGGGTAAAAGAAAGATGGAATAAGAATAATGTACCTCCCGGAATACCAACTAAACCTACCACGGTGTTCCTCGACAAAACCACTATCGATGGAGCCGCGCGAATCACTTTCGCATGCAGTCGCGACCCCGCCAAGTTTTCGGCCCGCCGTATGAAACGGCAGGCCACTACGCGAAGAGACCTACCCAAAGGCACTCACTCATTATAAAACCTTACCTCCCCGCCCTCCCCTAAGGGAGAACTACGGGTCTCCCCCTTTGGACCAGGGTACTGCGGGGTCAGGAAGCCCACTGCGCCTCGAAAAGCGTGTTCTATCGACCGCTGACTAGAGTGCGCGGTGCCTGACATTGGTGTTGGACTCGCAGGGGTATGTGGTTGGCCGCTGAGGACGACATGTTCGTTTGCTCGGCAAGCACGTTGCGTTCGAGCGTCGGACTCAGGCGCGGCCAGTGCGAACCAGTCGGTCGCATGAGGCACGGAGTTGCCTTTAGCGAAGTGGCAGTGTGGTTTCACTGCCGCAACGCATCTCGGACGCTTGCCTGCTCAGCAAGTAAGAGTCATATCTGGAGTGACTTGGGCCACACCCGACTTGTAGGCATATTTGGGTAGGCGTACGGATGTATGTCGGGAAGTGAGCGTGCCTTACACAGGTCCGGTACCATACTGGAGATATGGAAGGCGGCTTCTCCGTCGACTTCAGCGAGGTTTTCGTTAGCAACTTCCTGAGCAGCTTTATTGCTTCGATACCTATCTGGAGAATAGGTAGTGACACTTGGGCACGAGGTAGCTCGCTTACGAGAACCGGATCTCTGAGGTTAGGGTGGAGAGTCGAGATTTGGGGACAAGACCTGTCTATAACTGGTCCCGGAAGGTGATCTCGGGCACTGAAAGGTACAGCGGCTCCCCTAATATAACCTAACGGTTGGTGTAGGGGAACACTTTATCATAAACTGGGATAGTCGTAGAAAAGGGGGATGTCCCTCCCCTGGATCCTATCTTCAGGACCAGAGTAGATAAGGTTTCGGGGGGAGAACTACGGGTCTCCCCCTTTGGACCAGGGTACTGCGGGTCAGAAAGCCCACAGCGCCTCGAAAGGCGCGTTCTATCGACCGCTGACTAGAGTTCGCGGTGCCTGACATTGGAGTTGGACTCGCAGGGGTATGTGGTTGGCCGCTGAGGACGACATGTTCGTTTGCTCGGCAAGCACGTGGCGTTCGAGCGTCGGACTCAGGCGCGGCCAGTGCGAACCAGTCGGTCGCATGAGGCACGGAGTTGCCTTTAGCGAAGTGGCAGTGTGGTTTCACTGCCGCAACGCATCTCGGGCGCTTGCCTGCTCAGCAAGTAAGATTCATATCTGGAGTGACTTGGGGCACACCCGACTTGTAGGCCTATTTGGGTAGGCGTACGGATGTATGTCGGGAAGTGAGCGTGCCTTACACAGGTCCGGTACCATACTGGAGATGCTTCTCTGAGAGGCGGCTTCTCCGTCGACTTCAGCTAGGTTTTCGTTAGCAACTTCCTGAGCGGCTTTATTGCTTCGGTACCTATCTGGAGAATAGGTAGTGTCACTTGGGCACGAGGTAGCTCGCTTAAGAGGACCGGATCTCTGAGGTTAGGGTGGATAGTTGGGATATGGGGACAAGACCTGTCTATAACTCGTCCCGGAAGGTGCTCTCGGGCATTGGAAGGTACAGCGACTCCACATATTATAGCCTAAACGGTTGGTGTAGGGGGAACGCTATATCATAAACTGGGGTAGTCGTAGAGAGAGGGATGTCCCCCCCTAGAGGGAGACGGACTCGAAACAGAGGCGCGCGTGAGGACACGCACGCCGCCTCTCGGACCTGGTGCTGAACGGATGGCGGGCAGGCCCACAAAGCCCACCACCCCCAGGTCAAACCTCAGGGTGGCTGGAGGTCGTCTCGCGCCCTCCGGCGCCCGGCTCTGCGGATGGGGAGAGGGTTTAAACGCTCCCTCTCCCGCTCCGTCGCCTTCTTGATAGAAATCACTGCCTCACAGAAGGAGGCGACGGCGTTGCACGACCTCTCACTCCGGACCATAGGCTGAACTACGGCCGGGAGCGAGAGAGCAACCGATCCGACTGCCGCGATCAACTCACGGCGCTGCGATGCCCAGGCGGGGCAAACCGCCAAAGTGTGCAGCGCCGCCGTGATGAAAACTCACACTGTATTTTATTAGATATCATTTTCAACCCATCGTTAAGCTATTCTCATAATTAACGAATGTTGTGCTTCTTCTATACCTACCGACGTAATTTATTGGAAACATATCTTTACAATAAAACGCTACTTCATCCTATGAATAAAGTGACCGTCTGTGGCTATGGTATATTTTTACATACGCCCAAAAGGTACATATATATAAACTTTAGCCTGTTTCCCGAAAAGCAAAGGCAGGTCTACGGATTTCGGATCGCTAGAATCCTGGCATACCTCTCTTGCTTCATTCAGTCTCATTATATTGTTCATAAACATATATATACATCGTTTACTCTTAAACTTACCGTAAACGTTCGTATAGATCAGCCGCTTCGAACTTTCAACATTTACAATGAAAAGATTTATAGGTAGGTATGTACCATAGCTCAAATTGATAGAACATCATGCAAAGTCATGTATTTAGTGCGTTGATATGGGTAGAATCATGGTTAGTAACTTAAACAACCCATTTTTATAAAAGCGTAGGTGGCAAAAAGGTGTCAAAAAATTGTACTATTTATTAATCAAACGTTACAGCAACGGTATAAGTCTAAGATTAAATATACCTACTTATTTAAGAGCCGGTTGCATTCAGCCGAGACAATCGCTCCGTGGGCGCATGATTCAAAGACAAGTCGCCCACCCACTGCCATGTATAGGCAAAGCCAACGGGGCCTTGCGCAACCCACGTCTGAGTCTGATTTTAATGCCTATAGCTGAACATTTTCGGTATCGATAATTCGGTAATCATCGTTTTGGCAAACATTATTTTGTTTTGACAATTTTCGTCGTCGAATATGATTTCGAACATCTGTGTGTTTATTAACACCACCTACCTACTTAATGTAGTTGCGAATTGGAGGAAATTTATCTATGTGTTTTCTAAGGCAGTGAAAGAGAGGTTTGTCATGCCACTTTTGCAATGATATCATTTGGTTTATGATATGACTGAATAGGTATCTAGTATCTAACATTTCCCGCCGGGCGTCACGGCGGATAGGAATACTTCTAACAGCTACAAAAAAAAACAACTTATATGGAAACAGGAAAATCTTATACCTGCTCAACAGTTAGAAAATAAAAACAGAACACCTTCATAATACATCAGTTTGTGGACACAGAATTGTGACAGAGATATAATATGTAGGTATGTACTAACAAAAAAATGTGATAAGTACCTATGTATTTACAAAATTGTTAATTAGTTTAAGTGTTTGTGAGTAGTATTTAGATGCAGTTGTTTGTACTATTCATTTCGATAAAATGCTTCAGCCATTTGTGAATAAATTATACGATGAGAGAATTTCACTGTACTTATTATAAAGATCGCCAGCAATTTCCACACTTCGTCGGCTTGTTGTGAAAAATTATAGATGACTAAAATAGTAATTGTGCATAAATCGATAAAGTTCACATGAAAAATATCTATAATACTAAAAGCATACGAGAACACAAGCTAATAGCACCAGTAATAAAGCTATCTTGGCAGTAGAACCAACAAGTATTTAATCTTTACAATATATAAAAAACGTAGGTGGCTTAGAGACATGAATATTAAAATAAGTAAATTATCCCTAAAACATAAGCTAAAGAAACTGCTACTTGCTGAAATCACAGATAGCTGTTACGTTTAGATCCTCAAGATGCTGTAATGTGAGTAATGGTATCTATTGCAATATGTTTTTTATTTTATTATTTTAAAATTAAGCAAAGTGTATGTAGTTTAAATTATAAATGATAGTGTTCTTGCCAACAAACTGTTAAGCATTTAAATCAATAAAACATTTAAATCCCACCAAACTGGTGGGATTTAAATGTTTAAATTCATATGTTTTGGACTCAATAAATATTTTATTATTATTATTATTCCATTTATTTCAATATATTCTCGTAATTATATTTTACATTATATATAAAAAATATAATATATAAAATAGGACCACGGAAACCCACCGATATCGGGTACAGGGACCAAGCTATCGGTGGTTAGGGCTGCAGAGAAAGGAACCTCCGCACTATGCGCGCCGTGTCGAGCAATACTGCCTTCTGAATCGAGGACTTGACCCAACCATTCAACGCGAGCCTCTTGAGATGGTGGTCGAGGCTCTTGTCAAATAACCCGATTATTATTATTATGTTTCTCTTATCACAGGTACTTTCTAACATATTATATTAGAAAATACCTGGCCCTTTGGGAGGCTTACACGGAGACATGGGTCCAACGTGAAGAGGCCCTTCGAGAGTTTTAATCAAAGGTGTGATGTAATATATGTGCTATGGGTATGGGTGTTTGGTGGACCGGTATATTGCTAACTATGGATGAAAAACGGCGTCTGCCCTGAATACTCTAATAGCATCAATGCATGGGCAGACGGTGATTCGCCAACTCACTAGATGGGCTCCTGATAAGCCACTATAGGCATACAAGCCAGCAGCAGAGGACAACACCGGTGCGAGTGGCTAGGGGTGTTGAGCGGTGCGGCGCCGGTTTCACCATCACGGGTCTCGTGACAACGGAGACCCGGAGCGGGTTTCCCCGTAGTTATGCCCTTGAAAATGACACTTCCACCCCCAAGCATAGCTCTAGCGGCCCCCCTCTGACCGGCCGACCAAGGTAAGCCAGAATTGAGAGTCCTACGGGCGCTCTTGAAGTTCCACCCCAGCCAACCAGTAACGGCAAGCCGGGGACGAGGCCCTAACCAACTTTCTGAGGCATTCAGGACCGCAGTGTCGCCACTCACATTCAGCTCGCCACAAGCTGACCTGCGGTTTGTACGCTTTAATATAACCTGGTGATAAATTTTTTGTTTATATCACAAGGCGAAGGTGATAGTTTTAAAGCTAGTGTAGGTACTGTGCCCTCCGATATCGCGTTAGTCTCATGATGAGATAACGACTGTCCCAGAGGGGTTTATTATTATTATTATTATTTGTAATACTTAATTCTGATGAATATTTGCTTTTATGCCTGTATTTTTTTATATTTATTGTGCAAAGCGTCTTATTGTTTTTAAATGGTTTGAAAATAAATGGATTTATATCAAAAATATACTAAAAACTGAAAATAAAATATTTGTCTCTAAAAATACACAGACATTACTTAGTGTTGCCAGTTGTTATTATTATTATTATTATGATATGGACGTCATCATTAGAAGCTTTAAACTTCGCGGTTTTACCGATAGATTTCGCTAGTAGTACCTACTGCCACGAAGACTTCTAGTCTGACTACGTAGTAACTTCATCCAATCATTGCAATTTACGTCAAAAAAATTAAGAACCTATTTTGGGCAACTTAATTATTAGGATGTGAAGACAGTACAGCCAATTTAAAGAGTTAAAGGATTTTAAATCAAATGATTTTCAACGACAGATCTTTTCATTATATGACAGGCTCATTGGTTGCTTCGCCATGCTGATATTATCCCTGAGCCCGCCCTAAGGAAAATCTCGTGTCGTAAGATATAAATAAGAATTTGTTGTGGTTATAATTTGAGAGAGTAGGCTCATCGCTAGTGAATCATAGATATTCTAAGTTTATATTTCACGCCGCCGTTGCGCAACTGAGCCTGCTTTCCTACGAAAGTTCTGACGATAATAATTTATATGAAACTAGCGGACCTGACAAACGTTGTTTTGTACACACGAAAAAATAAAACAAAAAAAGCCAAATCTAAACCATTCTCTAATCCACTTGAAAACACACAAAAAAATTTTTTTTTTAGGATGAATATTTTTTTGCCGTTTAGGAGGAGTTTAATTACAAACACACGCACAGAAGATTTATATATATAAAGATAGCTTTAAATACACCAGAAAACAGTTTTGTATGTTTGTGCGTCCGTCGGTTGTATAGACTAAATATTGAAATAATAGGTTCGTCAATACAATTTTGAAGTAATAAGTGGTCATAATACTTGTTGATCTTTGCTATGTATGTATCATTGTTCAAATATTTTCGATTTAGTCGGTTGGCGTAAGCGTAAGGACAAAAAGTTGACGTTTCAGATCGGTAGAACATTATTGCCATTCTGTCAAAAATTCTCATTACGGAGTTTGAAATTGTGTCTAATAAGCTTGCTTTCCCATATGGACTGTGACTGCGAGTACGACTGGGACCTTAGCGTTAATATTCTCAATAGTATTTACCTGTTAATTATTGAAATACCAGACATCTTTGAAAACGAATAGCGTCTAGTAGATCGCGGGCCGCTGTCACTCAAGATTTTCACTTGTCTTTTTAGTTTAATTCGATCCAACTGAATACTTTTTATTCCCGGAGCGACTGCCATCAGACTTCGATCAGCCAAATGATACCGATATTATAAGATTAAGAAACGAGATCTTAGCATCTTTGGAGGTAGGTACTGACTTCGGTAAGTTAGCACCTTCTATATTCCCTGTAGCTAACTATCTAATGCCATATAAGTCTAGATACACGGGAGCGACTTCTATACATAAGCCATGGAGGCTATGTGGCTTTTTTGTAATCAGTAACATAATTATAATGGTATGTGACCGATAACAAAAAGGCCTATGTATAGCCTCCATACATATCCCTAAGGTTGATCAATCTGGAGGATCGCTCTGCCTCTGCGACTACGATATCGACATGGGACTTAAATGTATCTGGAAAAATATAACACCCACTCCTATAAAGGGTTAGACAGAGTTGCTAGCTCTTGACCTGTAAGTCTTCGAATGTACAAACATTTATTTTCTTTGCTACTATTAATGGATTTCTGTCCACGGACGATTTTATGTGTCTTTGAATAACCATGTCATGGTTTTACCTACTGACTACAGCGTGAGGTTTTCACAAAAGGCATGAACATTCGAAATGTCGGTAATGCGCAGAATAGTTATCCTTTTGCGATACAAACATTCACAGGCTATGATAACCTTTAACCTCTGTCAACCTTCGATTAAAGAGAGGAAAAAGATTAGGTGTATGTTTACAGTTAACATAGTTTTAATTTAATTCATGCGTATTTATAAATATCTAAGAAGTAAACTATAACATGACTGCGTGTAATTGAAAAAGACATGACACATTTTCACGGAATGGGTATCTAGACTTTGTTATTCACAATACTTTGAGAGTTAAATGGAGAATCGCTGTAACTCTAAACCTTGTAAAGTATTTTTAGCACATAACCATTATACAAAGAACACGGGTTGTTGATTTTTGAAATACATAATATATGAGTTACGCTTACAGCTGATCACAAAAGCTCTCGGATTTGATTCTCAGGGTCAGGTAGAGTTAGTTAGACGTGTATTATCCGCCCTACCTCTAAAATTGGGCCTTTGTGCATTTGTGACCTACGCGAAGAGTTGTACGGTTACTCATACCATCTCATCTGCATTCAGAAATATTGTAGGCCGCCGATATTGCACAATACTTTCTTCATCGTTCCTAGATTGTTCAGAGATTCGCCCGTTGGCAAGCAAAAGCGTGAGCAAGCGTTTGCAGTGTAGTAGCACGTGAGCCGGTTCCTCTGTCGCATTGAAGCCTCTACATAGGACGCAGTTAAAAAAACACTGACTGAATTAACTATAACACATTTCTTCTTACTTGTCTTATTAAGTAAAAAAATATAGCGTACTGTTAGCTAGAGACAATACATAGAGAACAATATATATGTATTGTCTTTCTTTTTATGTTGTCCTTATTTATTAGAGAATGCGTATAGTCTAGATAAAATTAACTATAGTACATTTCTTCTTAAGTGTCTTATTGAGTAAAAAAGTATAGCATACTGGTAGTTAGAGATAATAGCTACATAGAAAACCATATCTATGTATTGTCTTTTATTTTGTTGACTCTATTTATTAGAGACCGAATATAGTCCAAATGCAGTAACTGTATGGTTTATAAAAGCTGTTTGTTCGTAAATAAAATAATTACGAAAATATGGTATACCTAAGTATAAAAGACATCTTGCCCCCTTTTATGTGAGAGCTATAAATATAGGTAAAATAAACATTTGTTTATTATTTAGAGTAAATACTGGCGCATACTACGTATGTATCTATTATAATACAAAGTAATAAACATTAATTCAAACAACACAGTTCCAGTAAATCATGTTTATTACTTAGTTTTGAAACTATTGGATTTTCTTAAACGTAGTAGGTGCCGAGTATTGTAAAATCTGATTGCATTGCAAAAAACCAGGTCATCGGAGTGCAGTAAGCACGGATCGAAACCCTGCATGGATGGCAAGACCGGCCCGGCTCCATGTTGTAAAACCAGCGGACTGTACTTCACCAAAATCGTATGCAAATATCTGTGTCACATGGCCACATGGATATGTATCTGTTGAGTATACTTGTTGAATACGTAATGTATATTGGAGAACCTTTAAGATTTATTTAGTTTTAGATAATTTGTTAAGATATAATGTCATCGACTTATCAACTAATACTTATATTAATAATAAAGACTGTGAAGATACTTGAATCTTTGTTATTAAATCACGCTTAATTAAATTGTAAAAAGGGTATGGATAAAACTAAGTAAGTATAGAGATTTAGTTATATCCTGGATTTTGAATACGAAAGAAGACTTTTATACAGTTAAATTAATGCTCTTTTGTGCGGTTTATGCAAACGAGCCGTGTGCTCAAGTTACTAAGTGGTATAATTTTGGATCAGGATCCTCTATACCTTCCGCAGGTATTTCTCTTCTTTCGCCCAATCTTTAATTTAATTTCTAGCTTTGCCAATGCGTAGGTAATACCTACCTAGTAAGACATAACAGGTGTACCGTAAGGCTTGTTAATCCTGACAGGACTAAGGCTACGTCTACGGTTTACACAGCCAAGCCACTGTTAGTTGTTATAACACTAGCTAAGCCCCCTTATCATTAGTTTTGTGTGCTTGCAAATAGTATTTATATAGACCTCACTCACCCAAACTTCTTTTCTACTTTTCGGTCGTCATCAAACACACCGATTCGAAGGGCTTATCAGCAATAAGATATATAAAACGACCCAGTTTTAACTAGCGAGCATGCCTACGTTGTTTTGCTTTTAAGATGATAACTTCAGACAAACAGCGAACACACAAAGAACACACAGGCTCGAAATTATTATTTGTGGATCACACAAATTGTAGTCCAGTTTGGGATCGAACCCACAACAGTCGGCACCGTAGTAGCTAAGCCACCCGTGCACATAACCTACATATTACATTTTTGCTGTCCTTACCCCGTATACCTATAACTCGTGGCTTTGCTAAAATTAAACAGGTCTGGTGACTGAGATCTGAGTCTAATACTTTTTAAAGCAATTCGCTCATTGTTGTAGGTTATAAGTATGTATGTATAGCTGTTGACAAATTGATGACCAATCTTGTTTTTCAGTTTACTTCATCGAGTGCTTTGACTCGCACCTAGCATTATCCATGAGCTATAATTATAATGTTTACTCATAAGTCGTCTGTACGGTTTTTAACTAGAAAGTCAAAAAACATTATATATATATACAATTTTCTTGTAAAGTGTAGTTATTTGCCTTGAACTGTATATCCCGGCTTTATAAATAGGTATGAATATCGTCATTACCCTATATCCAAACTTATTATATCTATTCTTTCTGTATTTCTACCTTCAATCGAATGATTATATATATGTAGGTATGTAATAAAACATAAAATAGCAATATAATAAACATTCCCCTGTATCACACGTTAGATATCGATCACCTTTGATAAAGATCTCCGTGTTCTTTATATAATTTATATACTATCAAGGAAACTATAGGTCTATTATAATATAACTTTACTGTAAGCATGACAGTGTAAAACTGTATTTTCTAAATAAAATAAATAAATATTATCTAGATTTGTAAAAATTTAAATTAGCTATAAAACAAACAATCAATTTTGTACTGTACGGGCATCGAACGGCTATAACGGTGCGCATTGTCAGTGTAATGACTAGTTAATCCTCACTCAATTGTTGTAAATAAAAACATTATTTTTTCATTATTAATAACACTAAACATAACAACACTAATTTAAAAATTACGCACCCTTCTGCACAGTTCTAGATGCAATTAATGTTATTATTTGCCAGTTAACAAAGTGCACTTGTTCATTAATTTATATACATATGTAGGTATATGGTGAAAATGTGTATATAAATATTTTGAATCTCTTGTTCAAGGCCCCATTTTTCGAGGGCAATGAGAATGTCAATATGTCTGTAGTATTTAGGTTAATCAATATGTTATTTTCACCTCACACTGTACGACACTTTGTGTTCGCCTTCATAGGATTATAGGCAGTGGTAGACTGAAGCCGTGTAAGGTCGCTGTAGATTCGCAGATATTCACAATCACGGATGTCTGCTGTTACAAACCTATCAGTATTATTATAATAGTGAGTGTACATTTAAGATTTTCACATTGTATTTTTGTGTTATACTAATCATTACTACGCTAGTGTTGGATATACGATAGATAGTATCAATCATACATTTATATATTAGAAACACACCTTTCAGCAGTGATTACAGTTCCTATGTCATTTTAAATAAGTAGTCAAACACTGCTGCTGGTGACTAAGGTTTGTGATTAAGTAAGCAATGGGCTTAGCAGCTTTTACACCATTTTTGGTATGAGTCCAACACTGAGATGTAAGCGCTTACGTGTCGCAAAGGTCTGGTGGGCGCGAACGCGGCGTCGGCGTCAAGGTGTGAGTGTGAGGGGCGCCTGCGCCGGCGGCGACGCGAGGCAGACACAATCCGCGAGTCAGTTGCGAGGAGCGCGCGCGCACTCTGCGACACACGATACGAACGACTCTCGCGACCACTATTTACTTTGTACATGGCAATTGTTTGACAGATATTTATATTGTGTGATTAGTTTTTAGTTTCGAACATATTTAAACGTGCTATTATAAGAATCTCCTATATAAATTATAGTTATAATTTGTATGTAAATTATTGTGGGGCCAAAATGACGATAAAAAATAAAAAGACTAAACAATCAAAATCATCCGAAGTGACATCGTCTACAAGTGCATCGACTAGTGTTCAGAAGACCAGCTCTACCACCTCGGTGCAAAGCAGTAACACTTTGCAGAAGGTCAGCTCCGGTAAGAAGGTTCGCTATATCGAGGTAAAGGTCGAGGAAGATGACCCGCTAATGATAACCGACGTAACCGACCATTCTTCGATAGCCGGCTCTACCGTATCGGAGCATTACAACAGCCACCCGCACTATATTATCACTGAAGCTCCTTCAATGTCTGATTTGTCGCAAGTACGCTCGATTGAGCATAACGTTAGCGATATGGCGCAGTCAAATTCGGGTGAATTTGTGTCTAGTTCGATGCTGCAAGAGTCTTCATCGACCCATCAGCAGAGTTCCAAATCTGAAACATTCCAAACATCATCCACTTCTGTTCAGCATTCTGGTTCCAGCCACAGCCAAACATTTGACAGAACCACCGATTCCTCTGTTGCCAATCAAACGTTGGATACGGCTTTTATTGACAGCTCCACGGGTAACGTCTCTAATACTAATACTTTCACGCGGCGTTCCCCAACTGCCAATACTTCTTCATCTTTCCTTCAAAATGAGCGCCAGAATTTGGTCAGTCAAGCATCCAATTCAACTAACTCAGAATCTACGAATGTCGCTCAATCTTCTACTTATCAACAAAATAAACAAAAGCAAAAAATATTGAAAGGTGGCAAATTAGTGTACAGGGATGCTCCTGAACCATCGAAGAGAAATCAAACCGTGCGATCCGATCCTAAAAATGTTTATGGAGGTGAGGGCAGTTTGGACAAAAAAGGAAACGTGAAAGAGTTTAGTACCACTTCGCAAACCAGTGAGACCAAGAGCAGCAATGTTACAAAATCATCTTCATCATCATATGTTGTTGAAATTGTTGACGGCAAAGAACGCATTATAGACAGCTCAAAAAGAGAGTGGGGTGATGCCCAAGAGCATGCTTCAAAGGAAGATTATGTTAGCACGAGTGGAACTGGTATGAAGCCGCAATCTTCGCATAATATCCAAAATTATGACATGAAAGCTAAATATGATACAGGGAAAGATGGTAAGAAACCTACAAGTGAATTAACTGTTGCTGAAGATTCAAAATTCATTAAAGATGGAAAACAAACGACTACACATTCTAGTGTCATCTCAGAGAAAGATAATCTGGCTAAACACCAACAATATATAACAAATCGTGAGAATATGACATCAGACCAGCTATCGTCATTAACAAGAGATGACCAGCATCAAAGACATATTACAGATCGTGATCATACGTCAACTGACCGCCAGTCTTCTGTAACAAGAGATGATCGTAGCTATATCACAAATCGTGACCAGGCGATATCCGATCAGCATTCCTCTGCAACAAGAGATGATCGAAAATACATAACCAGTCACGACCAAACTACATCTGATCGGCAATCATCTGTGACAAGAGACGATCGACAATACGTTTCCAATCTTGAACAAACAACATCTGATCGTCAGTCTTCTGTAACAAGAGATGATCGTAGCTATATCACAAATCGTGACCAGGCGATATCCGATCAGCATTCCTCTATAGCAAGAGATGATCGACAGTACGTTACCAGTCATGACAAAACAACATCTGACCGTCAGTCGTCTGTAACAAAGGATGATCGTCAATATATTACTAACCGCGACCAAACAACTTCCGATCAACAGTCTTCCGTAATAAGAGATGATAAACAAAATATCACAAATCGTGAAAAAGTTACATCTGATTACCAATCTGACTCACGACAAACTAGTCACCAATCGAAGACTGTTTCCGAAGATTATACCACCAATAAAACCAGCAAAGATATTGTACAGCGTACAACAGTTAACAGAGACGACAAGAGGCGTAACATCAATCAAACAGATTCATCAAATTTTTATGGCTATGATGCTACGATCCAAGATGAACTCAAAAAAGTTGGTAATATTTTACAAGTGCCCAATACTGAAAATATTAACTTTTCTACTAAAATCTTGAAGAGCAATACGAGCAGCGCTCAACAAGCTTCTACATCCTCTTATGTAGTTGAAATTGTTGATGGCAAAGAGACGATTGTTAATACGGCTAACAGAGAATGGGGAGACAACAAAGAACATTCCACATACGAAAAAAGTCATAATGTTAGTGGCACAGGTATCAAACCACAACATGAATATTCACGACATTTGCTCGATAAAGAATCTCATTACGATACTGGTAAAGATGGAGTGCCAAAAAGTTCTCTGCAAGTATCAGAGGAGTCAGCTCTATATAAGGATGGAAAAAGAATTGCATCTACAGCTAATACATACGTTGGAGACTTTACAAAGAAGAAAGCAATAACTGATTATGTGCCTGACGTTCATAATAAAGGCATTACCGAAACACCGGATCAAAGTGGTGGTACCACGACTACGACCCATGGCACTTCGACTACTGATATTAAAGATATTAGAGATGTAAAGGATGTAAAAGATACAACCGAATTCATAACGACTGAGAAACAAAATATAACCAAGGAAACTACATCTGCTACAACATCACAAACTAAAGATACTTTGACTACGTACGAAAGAAGCACCGGGACATGGAATGGAAAGTTTGTGTACGAGAATGATGATGACAGGCCAAAAAAACCAAAACAAATGTCGCCATTTGGGCGGCCTGAACAGCCCCGACATCATCTAAAACGACAAGACACACAAGAAAATATTATACTATCGTCGAGAGACATTAAAGACTTTACGTCCATTAGTGACTTGCGGAAACTTATTGAGAATTCACAAACTAGGAAAGATGTGAGAGTGAGCAACAAAAACATTGTGATAAATAGAAATATTGATGACAAAATTCTAAAAGAAATCATCGAAACTGTGAAAAAGTATCCATTCAAAAGAATTGAAAAAGTAACACTTGGAACTAAATTTAACGAAGATGTGAAAGACTTGTATGAAGGCATTGATACAGAGGAGACTACTGTAATGTCCACCACAACAGGTGAAACAACTAGAAAGGCATTCGAAGTTGAGAAAAAGAAGAGTCAAATTGAAGTCACTCGTTATATCACTGAAAATGGCATTACGACGAAAATAACTACTTATGAAGATGCTAAAGAAGACGATAAGATCAGAACGGACGTCTTCGTCGACAAGAGCAAGTTAGACTTCAAAAACTTGGTAAGATATTAATGTTTTCTTCTTTAATTATATATTAAGTAACACCTTTATGTATTGTTTGGATTTAGTAAAACTGAAATTAATATAATCTAATTTTTAGCTTATTTATTATTTATCAGCAAACAAAAATCATACTGTTGGTACGATCGAGATAAATGTATTATCCATTTCAGCGCGATGTCCAAACGACCGAAGACGTTATTCGAGAATACGACGTGGTGGATCGTGCTATCACGGACACCACGAGGGAAGACACGACCGTCAGCACCGTCTACGATGAGAAAATCATCGACGATAGGAAAACAATGCGGGACGATAGAACCACGGTTGAGGAGACCGTCATCATCGAAGACCATGAGACCAGACCTAGGGGTGGACCCAAGAAACCGGAGAAGGTTGTCATCAAGGAGCAGTGTATCTGTGAAATGTGTACTTGTGGGTGAGTTATTATGATTTTTTTTATAGTATAGTTTTAATCATAATAATTTACTGATTTTATCACACCTTTTTTCACGATATGATTTTACTTGATAAAATGTTGGTCAAGCATATAAGGTTGATCGATTGTAAACTAGTAGGGCATCCTTTTGTAGCACCAGTGACTGTCGTTTTGTGATTGCATAGTTAAATTGATGAATGTAAATGGCTTTAGCTTTGTATGCGAGAATGTGAGGGACGGATTAATGTTGTTGATTTACGTACAGTACGGTATATTTTTCTAACAACCTACTGCACCTAATTTTAGTATTACCTTGGTAGTGTCGTTTATAATGTTTGATATTAAACCATAAAAAATTGTCCGTCGTGGATAGGCAGCCGACAATTCATAACATATTATGTACTTAAGTATTGAAATCAATTACTTTTTAGAGCTTCTGTTTAAAATAATATTATATCATATAACTTACACTATATACTTTAAGTATATATGAATACGTATTATAGTTATGCAATATATACTCTATATTTAAGAGGTAGGTACATAAAGATATTTTCATAATATTTATCGTGTTTGTTTCGAAGAACATGCATTAATTCGGCGACGATAATCCTGCTTTATATTATTGTATACATGATAATGTTGTCAGGTGCGGCACTGATATCGAGATAAATTTTGTAAGTTTTTACTGATAATGGCTGCCTGATATGTAGGGCATATAAAGACAGCGCAAGCAGCGGTATTTAAACATATAAGATGTGACGTAGATATCACGAACAGTGGTGCATTATAATTTCAAATAATATTTTTAAGTCGATCATACCATTTTTAAACTACGGATTCGGACTGAATGATTTGGCTCTCTTTTTTTAACTGAATTTGAACTAATAGTAACACGACAAGATTCTTGTCATACCAAACTTACTAATTAAATGTCAAATCATGTTACGCTTCACAGGTTATTTAGAAATTCTAAAAGCCGTGACGTTGAATTATGTACTTTATAAAAGCATGACGTAATATTATATTTGGATGGTTTTCGCATGTCTCCGTGCTATTTGACGCTGTGTTCGTCATTTTATGTAGATGTGTGTGTGATCTACAATGACCATGAAAATCATATGTGAAGTCATCATCACCTATGTTTTTGTTACGTTGAAATTCAATGAATAAGTAACCGGTTGTTTCTAACTGCTGTTGAGTATTTTTCTACTGTTTTGTATAACTATATAAATATATTCTATCGTACATGTCTTCCTATTATTTTTTTTATTAATATACATATTTATTATATTAACAAAAATATAGTTCACTATTTTGTCTTTATATGACAAGGAAGTCTTTGTCGGCGGTTGTTATTTATTAAGAAAACATTCCTTCGATTCGCCATTGGCCTTTTTATACTTAGTCAAGTTTGTAACACCAAACCATAATACAGTTAAATTTCATTTTATAACTAGTTGGTTTGTAAATATGGTGCTCGAGAATCAACACCGTATTGAGTCATAATATAGGATAAAACCATGCTCCATCGCACTGTTACTCATACCATAGATGATGTTTTAATTATACAGTAGGTTGAGAACATATTCGGGGAATTTCGTTATAGCATTCACAGCACAATGATCTGTGACAAGCGACGATCGGCCTAATGAGGTGTTACGCAATACCTTCTAAGTATATCTAACCGAATGTCTCGGGCATGTTAAAGATACAACAAACAACCTTATACGTATACCACATGTGTCGCCTTTAGCTGTTATTGAAAAGTGTACTGAATTATTGATCGTCGTTCGAGTAGAATACATTATGTTTCTGTGAGAACAATAGTGACATATGGAATACCTGCAAGTCTTTTCAATGTCACTCAAAAATTTGTATCTTAATTAATTTGTAGAACTAGTTACTTTTATGTAATCATTTCGTGGTATATACAATGAACGTTTGAATTATAAATAGATATGTATCGTATCAAAAGGTCGTTGTTCTGAACTTCTGACATATGTTTGACCCAACCTATTCTAAATACTTGATGAATTACCCACAGTAAGACAGTATACGTATAATAATACTCTTATTCATTGTTTGTGTCTTTAAAACATTCAATCATTTCGTCGTACTTATATCTGGCAAAGTGCCTAGTCGAAGTAAACACGTATTCTTTGTATCTGTTTGTTTATCCTCAATGTCATGGTCACATTACTCGATGAACTCCAATGAATCAAATCATTTCTCAACTTAGCGAGAAATAAATATGATTAGGTTTAAAATATGTATGCGTCATGTTTGGTATCGGTTTAGCAACAACCTTTTATTGCTTACCGCCTTGCTTCATACACAGTGTGGGCTGCATTCAAATAATGCAATTAGTACCGGCCTAAATCCAAAACTTGTTAGATGTTATACATACTTACAAATCTAGTTATCTTAAGGTTGGCATCTTGTATCATTAGGAAATCATTAGACGTTACCGTTTGTTTCGTTGATTGTTACTTCGGGAGCTCGTTTAGAAAGCTTACCATTAAGATAAAATTACATTGCTCAGAAGTCACTACTTGCACGAACATGACTTAGCTACTAGCTAATGTTGTCACAATAATATGCATAAAAAGAAATGGCATAGCTAGAAATGTATTCATTATATTACACATATTCATCTTTTATTAAGACATTCTGTAATGTATGTATTTAGTTTATACATAACTGAATCTAATTATTATATCAGTTACATTTGCAGTCACCCATGTCACTGCTAACCTGCACTGTAGACGTTAATTGAAGACAATTACATTTAATTGGCGCCCCAAATTGCTCTATCAAACTAAAAATACGCGGCAATATCGAAACAGATAATAAAGTTTGTGAATATAAAGTGATAGGTACGTACTTCGGTATTAACTTAAAATCGTAAATACCTATTTAAAATAGAGTTTTATTAGTTTTTTTTTATAGATATCAATAATGAAACACAACAAATTTGATTAAAAATAGATCTAGCGTCATACTCATAACAGTATTAAGACCTATTTGAGACGAACATAAAGTTAACGGTAGGTACATGAAGAAGTCTGTGGGCGTAAAAGGAATACCTACAATGTATCTGTGGTACAGCGCCCACACAAATCGTTAATTTAAATTAAATGCAACGAAGGAAAGACTTGCTGATAGTTCTACGAGGAGAAAGGTGAAACAACTTATTCAGGTTTATTATTATTCAGGTTTGATTCATTACGATAATTACGTCAAACGTGATCTTAAATCTTAATAAACATGGTAAACTTAATAAACTTACTGCACTTAAGGCAAAGCTGTTTATGTAGTCGCTCTGCATTGCCAGTGTAGGGTTTGGATTTCCAAACCACCAGAAAATTGTGTGATCCATAAATAAATTTTGTGATTCTTGGTATTCTTTAGAGAATCACAACAAGCGTGTGATAGTAGCATATCAACTTTATTAGCTATGCTCTATAATAGAATTTGGAATCCGATGGCTATGATAGTCGAAACTTGTAAAATCCCTGGTGCTGTAGGAATAATGAATAGAAAGAGATATTTTGTAAAAAAATTGTGTTGCTATTTTAAAACAATATTTTTAATACAATCACAGCCGGTTTATAGAAAATTATACTAATAAAAAACATGACCAAACGAGTGATACGTCATTGTAAGCGTACCTATTCCAAATTAGGAAATCTTATTGACTAACGCCAGATAAAATTCTGATATACATATGTAGGTAGGTCCCTTATATACTACGAGGCAAATTATTTTGCAGCAGAGACTTAACCATATTATTTTGTTAACTCACGGCGCACCACGACATTTAATCGTTGGTATGTCTTTTCAAACATTTTGAATGCCTCATTACCGTTACATAGGGGCTTACGGACGATCAAACCAGTCGAGATGCGTTATGAGGTACAAAAGTTATGGTAGGATCTCTGTTGGTATGCTGCTGCACTAAATACAAGATAATTTCGTTTGGACTCCCTCAATGGTATATAAGTAGTAGAAGCGATAGTGAGCTGACTGTTTTGGGTTCAAATGTTATTGGGTTTATCTATCAAGACATTTTTAGTAGCAGCACAGAATCTAGAACTATAACTGGAAGACTGCAAAAGGCTCGCTCTCTATAAATTGACGTACGATACACCTCAGCAAATTCGCTCAAGCATATAGATCTAGGCGTTTGTTTTTGTGTACATGTGTTCGTTTTGTGTTGGCTTTAAACCTACAAAGCATAGAATTTTATTTTCCTATCACGTATTCCTCTAAAGCGTCTGATCAAAAACGATAACGTCACTTTAGGGGCTTGATATAGATGTCTTAAGTGCAGGATATTAGCGGGCACTATATTAATAGCTTTTTTCGCAGTTCGAGTAAGGTCTATCTTCTGATTCATAAAACGTATCGTTTCTGCGACCTAACAACGTTATGACGAGATGCGATGAATAAATACAGTGTATTCATACTGTGTATTCTGAACATGACTGTTGAAACGCAGACATTAGGTTGGATGGCTCATACATGAATCGCAGCTGTGCCATTTCTCATGGGATGGTGCAATAATGCATTCATTATAACTAATTCATTGTGAAGATCTTAATTGACAACGAAGGCACGGTACACAATCTTTGTTTGTCTAAAGAAATACTGAATAGGTTAATTAGAAAACATGTCTTATATGTTTTAATTAGCCTACAGCCTATTTAGGTTTCAATAGCCTAGTAGGCTGTAGGTTAATTAAAACATACACATATAAGATGTGATAGCCGAGTGGGAGAACGTTGGACTGCCATGCAGAGGTCTCGATACCAAAACACGCGCCTGTAATTAATCGTAATTATAGTTCGCTTTAACTGCGAAGGAAAACATTATGAGGAATTCTGCATGACTAAAAGTTTACTATAATTTTTTGACTATGGCCTAACCCTTCGCCTTCTCACACTGAGAAAAACCCGAGCGCACCAGAGGGATACTTTTTATATAGATATTATTTATTATCTTATTATCTGCACGGGTTGCGATGTGGTTTAAGTTGTTGGCTGCCATTATGCCAACTGCTATGAGTTCGGTCCTCACACGGGACATAAATTTGTGTGATTCACAAATAGTTATTGCCCGTCTGAGTCTTCTTTGTGTCCGTTGTTTGAATGTTTGAAATGCCCTCCATAGCACATGGATTTTCATAGCAATAGTTGTCTATATAAAAATCTATCAAGCCTTAAAAATAGCCGATTAACCTGCACATGACTTGTTCTATTAAGATTGATTGTCGAGCAAGTGCACCGCGTGTAGGTCACGACTACTCGAGCGCATCCACTTCCTAGCTTACGTGTACATACAGCAACTACTGAACAACTGATTCAACTACACGGGAACAATCACTTTGATCATCCATCGGGCTAGAACAATGTTAATACTTTGAAGGCATGCTAGAATTTGTTGAAAATTAAATGCTACTTGCTAAAATCGGCCATTCCAGCCACACTTCGCCACGTTGCGCTTTAGCTAGATATTTTTAATAGCCTGTTCCTGTACGGACTTCTGGATAAAAAGTATATAAAGACATTCTTGTATAGAAAGGCAACTATGTGTAAAAGTTTCAACTCAATGCATCGATTGCGTTTTGAGTTTTGCGAACACAAACATACGGCAGCTGAATTTGTATATTTATACTCACAGGTCTAACGTCGTCTTGCCTATGCGCTGGCTTGCAACCCATTCGAAACGCCACCTATTAGTTCCCATTGGGAATCTAGACCATCTAGGGACTCAAACACACGCAAGAATTTCATCAAAATCGGTCTAGCCGTTTAGGAGGAGTTTAGTGACATACACACAAAAAGAAGAATTATTTACCTATATATAAAGATAACCAAGAACATGCAGCTATATGATTGGTTACGTGTTAAACGTTACCTACTAGCTATTTCATTTCACTTGATTGATTTGTTTAAGGTTGCGCAATCGGCTAGAATATATAAAATAAAATGCAATGTATGAACGGAAATCAGTGGCGAGCTAGTAACCTATTAATTGATTACAATTTTGAAATGCTTGGACAGCACATATCTGTGTGTTGTCCACTATAGCATTACATCACGCTATGCCGTGTGTTAGTCGCAATGACCGAACACGAAGGACACTTTTTAAATTAAAGCCAAACAAATTTATTGCGTCGAGCAGAGCCATGTGAATATCATTTCTAATTTTACACATTTAAGGTATATTTTCGTTTGTAGGTGAGGCATAAATGAACTTTATTGGATAAATCTAACTAACTGCAAAACGTTTTCCTATTTCACGTTAACGAACGGCATCGTGTCGTACCGCGCCAGGCACGTCTATCTAACGTTCTATCTACATATCTTCATATTATAAGACAGATGAGCCGGTTAATTAACTTCCATTTATTTCAATCAGACGACTACATTAAAGTTGATAGCGAAGTCATCAAATCAAATTGTGTCTCGTTCTTGTTTCTATCATTTGATTGTAGGTGAAGTCACAAACTAGTGTAATATTGGAAATATTTTTAGACGTACTCAAAATATTTATGTATTATCGCAAAATTTTGTTATAGATTAGATAATTGATGATTAACTGCTTTAGATAGAGCATTATTTACTACTAATAGGTATGTCTTATCAGTTATCGGATTCTCCAATTCGTATACTCAGTTCAACTATTGCTAATTTCTTTTGTCGAGTATGTGGTGCTGAGTTTGCTGTTCTCGCATAGGTTATTCAGCAAGGAAAAGCCGACGCTTTACCAACTCTCAACAGAGACAATTCTCTTAGAAACTTCACAACTACTTAGACGCATAGGTCTATGATGATGATAGTCAGTCAAGGTAAATCTAAACCCATTAAAGAACAAAAATCATTGACAAGTACAATATATCGTAGAGCTAGTTTCTAAAGTAAAGATCCAATATTAGTAGACATTGCTGACATATATTTCATTCATCATTATTTTAGACAAAATGATGCACGTAGGTATATGATTAAATTAACATTTCTTTCTTTACAAAGTCATATGTACATATATTAGACTGTCTGGATAATACACGTATTATAAAGGCGACACCTGTCTTATACAATGTAACGAAAGGCGCTTTCCCTTCTCATTATTAAATAACTTATCGACATTCGCATCTCGATGGTTTGATATCATTATAATTTCTCATACTAGCTAGATTATCTTTATAAACATTTGCGATTACTCTGACTCCAATTAGACGAGTCATTAATTATATTATAATTAGCTAGATACGCGACTTGTATCGACTTGGCTGCTTAGTTGAAACAGTGGTAGACTTCGAGAGTTGGTGTTCGATTCCAATAAGCAGAGCAGTGTTTTATTTTGGTTTTCTAGGCATTCTTAAAAGCTACACACGTTTTGGATACAGGTGTAAACTTATGTAACACTTTTGGTAATGACTGTCATACACTTATCTATGTTTAAGATAGTCGGTACAGTGAGGCTCCAAAATCAAATCTACGTGTCAAGCCAAATGAAAAGCCTAAAGAGGCTTAAAATGTTTCACATTAGACTTAATACAAAGAGTACAAGAAGCTATATACAATAAATTATTATCTTTATGTCTGGGCAGTCAGTCTACATTTTTTATTTAAGCCTGTAACTGGAGGCTGAATGAAATCGGAACAAGTTACGCGATAAGGCTCATGGGAAAGCGGTTTAGTTTCACCTTACCTATTTTATAAACTATCGACTGTTTACGGTTGTTAAATACAAACACTTTATTATAAATTTAACGCCTTAGAACGAACACGAGCGATAAATTGTGCCCCATGCGCCGCGTGGCTCAAAGTCAAAGTGAGACACATTTTTTTGGACAGCTGGTTTGTGTTTTGTGTTTGTAAAAACATCTTGATGTCGATTCAATGTCAGCATATTTTCGAGTGACTCATTTATGAATGAATTCTTATACGTATAAATGAAACTGGCTTGTATCTTCCTGAAGGGATAGGCAACGCTGTATAAGGTAAGTCGTTATAGGTCCTTAAAAAATACCCAACATTTATAAATTAATTTTTTTGCGATATTGAGTTTCCTATATCTAAGATATGAACTGTAAATTTTTATAATCAATATTTGATATGATTATAAAATACTTTTAAATTGTTATCGTGAACTGTAGTAATCTGTGACGAATAATGTAATATTTTCATTATGTAATGTATGTTATTCTAATCGGTTTTGTTTACGTTTTCCGGCCTACTTTATTATACCTGCCTTTACGACTGCCGTAGTTCGACACTATTAGGTACAAAGTATATGTTATCTAGTCATTCACATCCATTAAGTGTAAGTGTCAATGGCGGCGTCACGAAAAATAAACTCAATAAATTATATTACTTATACATAACATAATTATTTGCCTATAGACTAATACCTATAGTCTAAGTCTGGATTTCGATGTATTTTATAATAAAGTAACATGAACATTTTACTACGCGGAAATAAATGCAAAGACAATACACGTTCCGTAACTTCATCGTTCGTTTATTTTATTTTAATTAATAATTTATTTTTTTATTGATTGTATAAACATTTACACGCAAATTTGAAATGATCAAAATAAGCTACATTTTTATTTGCACTTTCATTTTGTGCTCTCCTACTGTCAATAAATAACTTTACTTCAATTTATTTTTTATGCACTCAAAAATGCATGTACATTTGCTATCTAAATTCGAACGATTAACCTAGATTAGTAGCTACTGACGTAACTGTGTATGACAAATACTTTACAGTGCAGTTAATATGAATATTTTAATTGCTAAGTAATGATTACGTAGGCCTCTATTATTAGTTGCGCCAGCCATGGCCTTCTCTTGACCTTTGTGTCGATACACAAGTGCATTAATCACAAGCATTGCATTCGTATTATAATCTATTAAATACAGCTTAATTTGTACTCGGTACGGATGTTATAGACCTAAGTAACCGTAACCAAAATTACCGGTTTTAGTAAAAAGAAGTATATAACCGATTCCAAAATTACCGCTATTTTAAAGAGGAGAGCCCTAGAAGGATAGAAGGGAGGCATCGCGGTCGATGGAAATAAAATCAGCAACCTCCGATATGCAGATGACACCACATTGTTTGCATCCTCCGAGCACGAACTCGCAGAGCTGTTCGACAGAGTAGAGCGTGAATGCTAGATGGTAGCACTCTCGGTAAATAGATTAAAGACCAAAGTTATGGTTATTGACCGAGTCGGACAGATCGCACGCACGGGTGAACTGAAAGACCTGGAATTCGTGAGCGAATTTGTGTACCTGGGATCAAAGATCAGTGATCAGTTAGGCTGCGAGAGGGAAATTCGGTGACGTGCGCAGATGGGCAAAGCCACAATGAGCAGGATGTCGAGGATCTGGAAAGACAGAAATATCTCCAACACAACAAAAATGAGACTTGTGAGAACTCTAGTATTCTCGATATTCCTTTACGGCTCCGAATCATGGTCAGTTCGCGCAGTGGATCGGAAAAAGATCGAGGCTTTTGAGATGTGGTGTTGGAGGAGAATGTTGCGCATACTGTGGACAGCAAGACGCACTAATAAGTCCATTCTCGACCAACTGAAGATAAGAACCAGGCTCTCCACAATATGCCACCAACGAGTCCTGGATTACTTTGGCCATGTCACCCGAAGGCAACCAGATAGCCTTGACAAACTGGTTGTAGTAGGGAAATTCGATGGTAAAAGACCACGTGGGCGATTACCTACCCGCTGGTCTAATCAGATCAAGATAATAACGGGACTTACAGTTGCCACTGCCTTTAGAAAAGCCGAAGATTGGGTGGTGTGGAAACAGCTGGTTTTCAGTAATGAAGAAAACGTCGAAGAAGAAGAAATGGAAACTAATACTAGTCATGGTATATTTTTTATAAATCATTACATGACTTTATTATGATGTGTATGTTTCCCAGAAGGTTTAAACAATACTGCGGACTATCAGATAGAGAGATACTGTTTGAGAAAATTGTTACATTACAGATTTAGCATCTCGACTATTTCTAGCAGACGTTTATCATAACATACCCACATGTCGTCAGCTATATACAGGTTCTTTGAATAGCGGCAAGCCTTTGCAGTTGACTGCGTAAATTTTAGACTCCGTGCTGCTAGTAAATTTATAGCAGAACCTTAATAGCAGTTGAATATTTTCAAGAATAGAATACAAAACCTCTCGATGATAATGAAAACTCTCACGCAGACTCCGCTAAACAGTCAATTCATTGTAGTTATTTGCGTGACATATTTTTTTAATCAGTTCTGTAATTTTCATGTAACTAAATCTTAACTGAAACGATCGGATGACCGAATTTATTTGATACCCATAACAAAGACTGATAAAATGTACTAAATGTGTAGTTATGCAGAAAACTTAATTAGTTAGGAATAATTATTATATACTGTATTTGTTTCAAGAACCATGTAAGTTTCTTGGCAAGAATTAAACTAGAGTAAATTCAAAATATGTTAGAAGTACCTACTACTTTACAGTAACCATTTGACATAGTGCTGTAGACAATAGAACGACAAACTGTCACATCAACACGCACAGTGAATGCTAGATATGTATCGTGGTCACCGTTACACTAACAAAAATACACACAAACACCCAGGAACTCGGCATAGAATAGCAGATTGTATGGCTCATAAAAATGCAGTTCTCTAGTCTCATGGGAATGGAAATGTAGTTGTAGTTATTTAAAATTAGAATCATTTTGTTTTATTAGTTTATTTTATATGGCAATAGACTTGCACTGGCCAAGTCTATCGAGTTTATGAGTGCAAAAAAAAAAGAATCTGTTAATGAGTGACGAATTAAATAAAAAGTACAGGCCTCTGTCTGTGTCTGCTGACATTTTCGAAATTCATGGATATCTAAAACAGTCGATATAAGATGTTAGTAGCCTATAAATAGTAACCACTAAAAATGTTTGTCTTGATCAAGTCGCTCTCTGTAGTGTTAGTTGTAGGTATTTGGATAAACTATGTAAAAGCCGGCTCCAATTAGCTTTGCAAGAAGGCTGGAACAAGGAAACATATTAAAATACCATTAATATCTAATCCACAAGATAGCAAAAATGGTTTGCCTTGATTTGAAGACATGAGGCATAATTCAATAAAACGGTTTTTTAATAGCAGTGGAAAATAATTTGCATTAATTAAAAACGAGATATAGAATTTAAATTTTAATGAAACATGCGCAGTTGTTTCTGTAAAATAAACGAGCAATTAATTTTTATAACATGTAGAGTTATAATAATAATAATAATAATAATCTACCACATACAGATATTATTTAGTTGATGCATATTATTCATAATTTTTATTGTTATTGCGTACTGAGGCAGCTATTCTTTTATTTCGATGTGGATGTCTTCCACGAAGAGCTCGATATATAGAGAGATCTATCTTCGGATGCAAAACAAAGAGCCGACCATGTCGGGATCGAACAATTACGTCATTTTGTTCGTCGGTAAGCGAGTGCACGACTGACACTGATGTCAGTTACTGCTAAGATAAGCTGACAATACAGCATGTTTTCACATTCCGCTATAATGTAATTTATCTAAATACAACTCACGATAAGGTGCTTGCTATACTAATTATGTATTAAAATAAATGTGAGCGAATTTTAAACATAGTCATGCTAAGAATTGATGCAGAAATATGTAGGTACTCTATGTAACATTATATCAGCTCTCTGCATTAAACGGTCCCATTGCTGGGGACGGGTCTCTTCTCAGTGTCAGAAGGATTTGGCCATAGTACACCATGCTGACGCAATATTTACAAAATCACCGTAAAAATGACAATTTTAAGTATTGTAATTGCTTCCTTTAGACACCGATATTATGTCGTGTCTTATATGTTGTAGAGTTTGAACTTAAGCTTAGGTTAATGGTAAATACATATTATGTATTTATGTAAACATGCAGTCATCGTCAATATTGGTAATAAAGTGAAGCAAATTATAGCTATGATTCATTTTCATTTATTGTTTAAGCTAACATACATTTTACGTACATGAACTAAGGTACATAAATGTGAATTATGGAACTGTTAAAATATAAAATTATTTGTTTTCTGACTGCTATAAAATTGGTGATTGATACCTTTAAGTTAACGATAATTTATAATAGTAGCCTGCAGTGTTCACACTACAGTGTTCAGTTTAAAATATAACCTCTGACACTGCATTGTATGCAGTTAAACGTAGGTAGTTCATTCGACTTTCGTCGAAAATCTAGGGCTTGTACTACAACCTCTAGATAGAATTCATCTATAAGATAAAATAAAATAACCTCCAGATATAATTTATCTCGCCATCTCTCTTCTTTAACCTAAAATGAGTGAGACAGATTGCGATTTATATTTCGGATAATTTTTACTTGTTAGTGGTAGCAGTGGCCGTAACAGTTTCAATATTATACTACCTACCATATTAGAATAGTCTACAAACTTAGTCATGAAAACAACCTTCACGTATCATACAACGTTCCGTGCCTTATTGATTTTAGTTGCTGACTTTTGAATAATGAAAATAGTATAGGTGGTAAGACACGGGAACAACGCCGGTGCAGCGGTATTGTAAATAGGCCGATTAAGTCCGTATAACACAGCTCACTTAAACTGATGTACATCGATAGGTATTTAATGATATAAATCTTATATAATATGTCTAATAATTAATCTAAATTACTACTAAGGTTTCGTTTCTGTATGTAGAACTTTAAAACTAGAGATCAATACATAAAGAAATTAATAAGCAAGAGAATAAAAAGTTAAGAACAAAAATACCGCTATATTTATTTTAAGCAGTCTTTTTGAAAACTATATATCGCCAACGTCTTATATAATCTGCATAATAACTTTCAAGGATAACGTGATTAAAGCATTAAAATAGAACTTAAAAAATCAAGATCTTGATTTACCATCTGATTATAAACCTATTGACTACTGGTTTGCGTATAGTGTGTATTGCGAATCATCATAACGAATTAGGAATGCGTTCTTCTTACCGTGATTAAATGCATCTTTCAATTAATTTGACAAATATGGATTTAATTGAGCCATCGGCGATTTACTGCTCCACTAGTCATCAGTCATGAACGTCATGGTAGAAAGCGATTCAACACTTCGATAGTTGAGTGCATACATAGATTGTCGTAGATTCGGGCGGTGTGCGCCGGCGCAGCGTACTCGACTGTGACACGTGAGGCTTACGTACCCAGCCACCGTGACTGAGAGAGTTTTGTTATGGCTTGCAACACGTTATTATTAACTACTATGGACCAAAGGGCTTTGTACTGATGTACTTAGTTCTAATAGAGTCGGTCTGCGTATGCGAGCTAAATTAAAATGCTGTCACGCACGAAAAGGAGTGTTGCTAGCAGAATTTACGATGACTATAAGACGATTCATATTTCGTTTGGGAAAATAAAATATAATAGTAATATTCCAGGTATTTTCCGTACCTATAGTGACGTAGTGCTTTTAACGTGAACCTTTACGTTATCCTTATTCCATCATAATAATTATTAGGTTTACAATAATAGGATTTGCCCACGGTGATTCTTATAGGGTAATTTCGTCGCCTAAAATCTAAAACTCATTTAAATGTAATTACCTGAACATAAATATATCAGAAGCCTCTTAAATCTATTAGTAATGGTAATTTTAAAATGACAGAAGAATATAACGATATAACCTTAACACGTAATCACTATTTAAGTGCAGGCGTGCGAGTGAGATATCCCTACTAAATTGCTTTTTCGTTTTGTAATCAATTTTGATGCTGTTGCAAAGCCAATTTAGGCAACTATCCTATTGCTTGCTTCCCTATTGATACTGTAAATATTGTCATTTTCATAACTATTATTTGTGATATTAAAAAATCGCTGCTACAAATAAATAATCACCATGTGCTAAGTACATATTTACATAAACTAGTATGAAAACAACATAATAAGAACACATGATTGACTACGTATTACACACGTCCTGTTATTTCAATTTCCGTTCTACTCGTAGGCAGCTATCATGGCTGTATGTCCTCTAATTGTCACGTTATTATTGATCACGTTGCTGCCAATAGTCTGATGTCATTTGTGGTTAAGCATGAGTATGAGCACACTATACGGACAAGTAGCACAGAGGGTCGCGTGTTCAGACTCATTTGGAACGGGACCAATTGTAATTGGAAGAAGTTTCACTTCTTTGAAACTTTAATAAATGTTTATTTATAAGTTAATGTTACAAGGTCAATAAAAGGCTTGTTATGCTTTAAGGAAAACTTTTGGAATGATGCCAAGGTTTTAATTCTGATTAATTGCAGTAGGTAGGTAATTCGAAATAAAGACTAAATGTTCCAGGATTCGGTTTTGACTTTTTTTGTTTAATCCTTAAAGAATGTAACGTCAATATAAAGGTAAAATAAAGCTGTTTTATACGGATAAGAATATATTACTTGCGTTGAAATTGAATATAGAATGGAGCAAGTATTACGCACTCTAACAGACAGACAGTTCAATCTGTCTAATGATGATAGCATGTTATATATTAAAATACTGCGGTGCCGTTACAATATTAATGACACATTATCCATAATCAGAGAGACAAAGCTCATTACATGTCGCACGTGACTCGATTGGCGCCCGAACGATAAGTATTATAGTTCCTAAGTATTCGTGACACGTCTAGACCACAAGATGGACTGACAAGCAGGATAGCCATATCAGGTATCTGCCTGCAAACAAACGTTACAACTTCAAAGGAAGTCTTTTGTAGATAATTACATGTTTCCAAGTAAAATATGTATTACTTACATAATAATATGCCAATAATTACAGTGAAGGGGTCGCTGTGTGGTTTAGAAAGAAATAAATATCGTTCTCCATTGCTTTGGCTAAAACTACCGACCGTGGCACGGGTTTTGGTTCGTAAATTATTCTAATGTATTTTAAATTGTTTCTTTTTTGCTGTATAACCTTCAGTTACCTTCACAATGTCTGAGATGAAGATCAATTATGTTGTTATATTTAGTGTACGGTGTGAGGCCATTCGCGTAAGAAGTTGATACTGGATACCCAAAACCTGTTTTTTCATATCTGTATAGAATTTAAATGAGACGAATGGCTTTTGCACAAACGAATTGTTTTTCCATTTCGTTATATCTATGTTTATACTGCATGCCTTTCTTATATCCTCACGTAGTTAGATATCGAATACTTCTTAAATATTTTCAACCATTTTATCTATGTTATTTATTATATGCACAGGGTATATTGTTTTGAATTTAGATGCGAATTTATAATCTGTACGTGTGCTTGTTTTGTGACGAAATATATTGGCATCATGAATACACAAACTGGTTTCAAGTGTGTGCTCAAGTATTGTATGCAAATGTTTGGAGAATATTAAGAAAGACGCGCCGCGCCTCACATGATGTGACGGCTTTAAATTTGGTACATACTGCTAGTCTATAAAGCTGTGTGGTCTATGACAATATAAAAAAATATACAACACGACTACGTTACGGTTGGTAATGTAAGTCGTGACCATTTGTCGTTACTTTTTATAACATTACTGCTTTACACTTACACATTTTTGCAATGATGTCATTTTTCGACTGTCACCTTGGCTTAAGATAAACTTATTGACAGTGTACTCGGCACTGTTCATGATTGCATTTCCTCTATAAAACAGCTGGAAATTTAAACTACAGTTTCATGATCTACCTGTCGTCTAGTGAGATAGGGGTTGAGTGATAGCGTTTCATCAAGCTAATAGAGAATAACAAGTAAAGTGCCCAGTCGTGTATTAGGCGCCCACACGTCACTAGATGTTCAATTGAAAAATGTTTCTCGACGCTAAATTGACCTCCGTACGTCCTACATCTTCGTCTCGGAATAGGATGAACTGTCTTCAAACGCAACCACAATGCTTGTCTCCCCAAATTTGGTTGCGGTTGTTCATCAAGAATTTATAGCTTGGCGACTACAGTTCTTAGAAACTGGAATCAATTCATTTATATGTTTTGCGAAGCTTAAATAAACAATTTGTTTTGCCTTGTTCAATCACAAGAATCATCTGTTGACGTTTATCTTGATAATTAATTTGCTTTCTTCGTGTGATATGTGGCATTTCTCATGTGTTTAGTTATAGCGTGAGAGTGATGTAAAGCGGGTATTGTGTAGAAAATCGACACGCCAATTAGAAAGATACGTGACGTGTAAAGTGGTGCAGGCTGCGACCTCAGGCGGGCGTATTCGCGGCGATGATCTCACCGGCTCGGGCCCACGTCCTCGCCTCGCTCAAACTCGTTTGTTGTTTACTCGAGTCGATGTAACAATTTAACGTTTTCGAACACAGGACGTTCTGTATCAAGTGAGACACGGTTTACGTCATACTCAGACTCGACAACTTATCATCTATTTTAACACAAAAATAATGTAGCATCGGCTGATCGTCATTAAATAGGATTGAGCATCGTTTCACTAGAAGCGTCGGCTGTTAGGTACAACCCGTTTATTAGCAGCGCATTTTCTCTATGTTAGCCAATACGTTGATCTTCAAACGTTGAATGAAACCCGTTTCACGAGCCGTTTCTAAATGTTAAATGCTATGAGTTTAGATGAGGTAATAATATAGCTTTTTTGTGAAGTCTAGGAAGTCAGCAAGGTAACCAAGTAATGGATGGTTTCAAGAGCAAAATCATTTTGCAGGAAACAAATTGGTTTTTAAATCATAACGCTCTATTGTAACCATAAACGTAATTTAAGTTTGTCGAGGACGAATTAGAATTGAAGTTGTGCAAATATAAACGATCATATTTCAAAAAGAGATCATGACTTCAGTTTATTCTGTGTTGTGTAATTTCGAGAATTACATTGCGTGATAGTTCGGTTGGACAGAACACACAGGTAGGCCATATGGTCGACGACCTTGCCTAGCACTGGCGGCGGTGACTGGCAAACTGTTCCTGCACCTACACGCTCATTATTTCCGATTCCTCACACACTATATATATATATATATATACAAAATATCACTTCATATTTTTTAAACTATATCTGCGTAGGTACGCTCCAAAAAGAGCAATGCTTTGTGTGTTCAATCCAAGATTAGGTATCTTATCTACTAAGTTTTAAAATACCAATGACCTTTTTAAAACAATTTTGGAATAAGATAGCCTAATGTTATGATTTTTCTTATGAACGCAGGTGAATATATTTATCTTTTAACTTATGAACTCTCTCTAACATTCCTTAAGGTATACATAATTGGTTGAATATAACAGACGAAAAAGCAGTAGGTACTTACTTTTGATTATACAATTGTGTTTATTCAGGTTTATATTACAATGGTGAAGTTTGGGGCTTATAACTCTTCGCTATAAGACCGGTAACCATTTATAGCTACATTGTAAATTGAAATACTTACTTGTTTGGCGTCGAGCCGTTTTTGGGAAGCTTCATAAGGCAACTTTCCAACTCCTGCGCATTGGGGTCGAGTTTTTTCGACTGCCACCATAAACGTACAGCAATACTGCTTGAATTTCTGACTAAAAACTTGAAACTTGCAATAAAAATAGTTTCACAGAATTTGAGTTATGATCACAAATTTTTGCGACTCGTTTGGAGATTTGATGTGATGCTGAAAAGTAATGACTCCCAAAATAAGTAACACTTTGGTGAGCCATGATAACTTTATTTTCTTTAGTATCGCTGCAAAGATAACTCAGAATATAATATAACAGTAAATACTATCTAGCTAATAAACATTTTTAAGCAAATAGATAAAACTATTTGACTCTCCTTTATAACCTGAATATTGGAGGACATAAAAACAAAGAGATTTGCAAATTGGGCTTTCTGTTAAATTATTTAAGAAATAATTTAAAGTAGATGTCAGTATACTTACTTAATATTGGATGTTGATTCAGAATTCGCTACCGGTTAGTTTACAGATACTCGCTAATATGTTCAGACATCAGAGGAGTTAGCATCTTTCAAAGCATTTATATCCGTTCCGGCTTGAAAAGTTCTTATTTCGCCATTTCAAACGTAGCAATTTACTTAACATAGCTCATTACATTATAACAGTTATGTCACATTATATTTTGTGAAGAAGGTTCCTTTTAAAATGTATGTATGTGTGACGTTTACACATCCACTGGTGTTTCATAAGACTTTTTTATATCTACTATATAAATATAGAATTAATAATATAAATGTAAAACTTGTACAGATGTTTGGACATTCGGATATCCGTTACTAAGTCTCTCATAAACCGTTGAACGTTGATTTAAATGAAACTTTGCATAAAGAGAGTTTTAATCCCGGCATGGTATGCTATCTATGCGAGCGAGGCCGCGGGAGGAAACCAGTTATTTATAAAATATAATAGCTCAAAATAAGTAAATATAATGTCATACATATGAACGTGCTTTAGGTATTTACCATGTATTTTAAATCCCGTGTCGATTTATGCATATGATGCAACGCTAAAATTTAAAGTAAATGTTCTTCATAGAACTTGTTTATTTAATTAATAATTACTTATGTATCGTTTTCGTAGATGGACGGTAGAGCGAAACTATGTATGCGCATGTGTTCTGTAGCATAATATATACTACTATATACATGCGAGTCACTTTAGTATTATAAATATATTATAAAATATATCGCAAGGTTTCTGCTGTGAATATGTCTATTTGGAAATTTTGCTTTAATTATAGTTTTAATTGAATGACCTTACGCGTTGACCCGACTGTGTTGAGTTTGGCGGCTTCGATGGCGTAGTGGTTAGTGTGAGGTCGCGGGTTCGATTCCCGCATAAGTCAAACATTTGTGTGCATGGATGTTTGTATTGGTCTGGGTGTTCCTAGTATGTGTATGTATTTACAAAAAAAGTATATATATATGTATGTTTATACATTGTCTAGTACCCATAGTATAAGCTCTGCTTAGTTTGGGCTAGATGGTGTTGTGTGTATGTGATAGAATATATTATTATTATTGTCTACGATTATTTATATACAGGCGACATGTGACTTATGGAATCCAACACAGCTTATCTCTGTGATAAAGAAGATTTCGCGTCAGGCAGATAAGCAGTTTCTACGATATAAATAATTAAACATAGAATTCATATGAATAACGACTACTAATAGGTATTGGTGAACTGGTGATACACCGAAAAAACTATTCAAGTATTCTGGGCTGACGATACACAGATAGTATAAACAAACAAATCATTCCAAAATGAATCAGTAACTGCCTTCAACTGTATTCTTCCTCGAATAAATAGATTAAAAAGAAAGATGATATCTATGTATCTCTGGCTTACAGTACTAATTATTTGCTAATTAAATAAGGCAAATCGGACAAAATGCACTATAGATATACAGAGAAAGCACTGTCGTAGTTCGTCCTTATTATGTTTTTGTGTAATTTCTCATCTCTAAAGCTCGAACAACATGTATTTCCAAACAACCCGTTAGTCAGATCTGAACTTAAAGCAAGCTTATTTGCTCTAAGTATATTGTTGCGCGTTCGAATGGTTGAGTAATCGTCCCGATATAGCAAGCGCCGTCGAGGCACCAAGTCCGTCATCTGATGTGCTCTCACTGTAATTGTGAGTCAGGGATTGAACATATGTGCATTTGCAACTTAAATAGCAAATTAGCAGGCGACAGAAGTGGCCATTTGATTCAAAGCAACTAGATACTGTTGGCATTCCGGTACATTATGTACAGTTCAATGTACCTACTGTTTTGTACTTCTTACTTGGGTGGGGTAGGTTCTTATCGGGTTTGATGTATGATGCTACATCTTGTGACTCTTGCGAGTGATATACCTTGACACATGCGAGTATTATCACTACTCACAAAGAATAGTAGTCAAGTTAAATAGTTGGTTTAGTGGGGAAAATGGTATTATACACACGATATAACTATTAATTCCGCTTTAGCATTCTCTTTATATAGCTTGAAATGTACTTTTAATTATTACCGTATAAGTATTTTTTATAGACAATGTCCATTGAATTCGTCATGCCATTGACCTTACTAGCCTAGCAAACGTCTATCATTAGAAAAAACGTGAATAGATTTTCAAGATATTTTTGCTAGAGACGCTAGCCATTTCTTTCGTTGTAAGTACATAACAACGAATAGATTTCGCCTTTAGAATACTAATATGTTGATAATATCTACTAGTTTGATGATGCACAAGCAGGCAGTAGGTAGGCGTACGTCAGCTGTTTGGCAAGAAACGCTATGTTAAAGCTTTCACTTTAGTCCTGGATTATGCAATTTTATTTTATAGGTATTAAAGTTCGATAGCTATTAGTAACAGGTTATTCTCTGCATTTCCAGTCAAGATGCGTAAGCAATTAATGCTGCATGAGGAAAATAGAATAATCAAGGAATAGGAAAGACAAAGACCGTGTACCCATTGCTGCCACTTAGTTAAATGCATTTAGATAAGTTATCTGCTTAAGACCATCCCCAATATCCAAATACATATAAAGTAGGAGTAAATCACCAATAAATATATAAATGCAAAAAATATTCAGAACGATACTTCAACGAATCACCATAAATAGCGTCAACAACTTGTTTACTTAAGGAGTGGTGAAGTCATACCTATATATTTTATGCACTTATGTCAGGGTCTGTTTCTCCGTAACTCTCATTGCCGCTGATTAATGAAATCTCATTCATTGAAGCTTACCACAACCACGTGACCTCAATAATTTTGAGGACAAAAATAAATTATTATGAATTGTCAACAGATTATTCTTTTCTTAAAATAACTTGCGAATCAATTATTGATATTTTGCAATATGAATCAGCTCGTTGAAGGTAACTGGTACTGGTACTTTATACCTACACAGCACAGCATGACGTAATGAAATGTTTCCTGATTACTTCACTCGGCTTTTGATTAGTTGGTGATTATTGAATATTATTTACATCCCTATTAACTTAAGCAAAAAAAACCATAAGTTAAGCATACCTAATACCTAGTTATTGCCTGTTCCGTATACTTTTCTTCTACGTTAAGTTGCTTAAAAATACTTTCTAAGTTCTTAAGTGTCTAGCAGTTTTTAACAGCAAGGTTAATTATTTAAAACAAGATAACATATACCAATACGTCCGTGAGACCAGAGCAATCTAATACACTTATATTGCGCCATCTAAGTTATTAAGGGGGATAACTTGTGGCCGTCTAAAGGGCTCTTTAACACATTACTTGCTATTATTGACATGTTTTCTAATAACACCACCCGAACCGCACAAGCGAGTTCACGATACAAACTTATACTACGGAACCAACAATAAACAATACAAATAATATCACAAGATTTATAAGTTATAACTATAAATAATGGCATGGGAATTAATTAGTCACACTAGATCCCCTATTTCAATAGCTACGAGCGATAATCTGACGTGAAAGTGTGAAAACTAAGCTCGGTGATAAGCATTGTCAAATCAGCACACATAGCAGCTTAGCAACCGCATATTAAAGTGTAAAAGCCATTGTTATCTTTCTAATAACTATGCCTACACGTAATTGTTACTTTGAATTCAGTAGTCGTTTAGTTTCGCGATAAAACAACATGATGTGACTGTAATTTGTGCATTTAGTGATTCGTTAGCATGATGGTTTTAAGGTGAATCTAGCGAATATCATTTTAATTATAGACGTAAACTACAGCGTTTTAATATGGCCACATTTCTGAACATTAAGTTGTCATTTGACATAAGTACAAGGCTCACAGTTTTAGAAAAAGTAATAACACGCTCACTCGTATTAAAATAGTACACCATAGCTTTTTATCTAATGTGTGAAGCACTCCTTATAGTGTGGACACTTTTCCGTGCGATCTTAGTACGATGTGGGGATATCTATAATTTAAATGTTTTACTGATATGATTGATTACGTGTGGCGTGTTCGGTAATTTAAGATTTGATATACACATTAAAATGAATGTTGTTTATAAATGTTGTGAAATAGGTAACGATTAGTGAAGCTATTATGATTCTGTTAATCTTTTAATGTGAATGCCGTTAGCTTGCATTTCTGTCGCCGATTCTACTAAACAAAAATAGATATCTACAACTGCAACGTCCGCAACGTCGGTTAGATTTTAAGTCGAAACCTAAGCTAGCAAACTGCGAAATTCTACTATAATCAGATTATTATTATTAAACAAACGGGCAAAAATACAGATAAAAATTCTGAAAACGTTTGCGTTGTGGTTAATAAAAATAAGATTTCAAAAATATTTGTTATATACCCAACCTCGATATAATTTTAAAGCCATTGTTTTTAATAGGTGATAGGTACCTTACCCGCTATGTATTCTAAGTACCTACCTGTAGTCTTGCTCCGATGATGTGCAGTTTTCCTAGTTGCTGTGTAGCTTTATTTTATTCGCTGTGTAACTTTCTGTTGGCAAACATAAAATTAATATACATCATGGTGCTAAAATGACATGAATGTACATAAAATGAAGACTAAGGTACTTGTTAGATGTATTATTTGACTATTTCTTTAAGTACCTAATGTCTCTATAATGGTGTCGCATTTAACAAAACAAACACTTTTAACTTTTAGCAAGACAAACTATGCACACATTGAATCTAACAAAACTCAACTGGAGACATTGATAACGGTGACAACGATATAGGTACTTAATCCAAAATATTTTTTTCTTTTAACTGTGATTTAAGTGCTTCATTACATATTTGTATATATATTGATTGACTAACCATTAATCAATCAAATGTACAAAAATACCATAGGTCTTGATTTCATTCAATACATAAACCTATAGATACCTATTTACTGCTGAGGACTAGCGTGTTCTATGTATCGTGACCACACTGTGTTTCGAATGTAGGTGAAATAAACAACCCTACAGTAATCCATACGTGATTGATTTTCGTGTTGTAATTTGTACTGTTGTATGATACACTTCGTGACCTTTTTAAGACAGAATATTGATCGAAGTCAACGTAAAAGGGATTAGGACGTGTTTGGTCCCCATCGCTAGGCGACAACAAAACTAGATCAAGCCTATTAAATAAAGATCGGCTATATCTTCAATTCCACCCACTTTTTTTAGGTCGTAGAAGTACCTATTTCTGAATAGGAAGTTATTTCATGTCAAGCAAATTTTCTGTACTTAATCACAGTTTTTACTTGATGACAGTATACGACGATTATTGAGAAAATAATGACTCCTTATTTACTGAATATTATGGAAGCATAATATGTATCTTTTTACCGTCCAGACTGTAAAAAAATATATATTATGCTTCGATTTTTTACCGTCTGAAGGGTCGGCGTCAGTATTTATTTGCGTGGTTTTCCTTGCAAGTAGAAAAGGGGTCACGCTTCACGAGCCGACTCATTGAGGCATTGGCTCATTTCTATATCTGGATACCCTCTTGCGAGTTGCACCCACCTACACTCCGTATGCACTCAGCAACGCCTGCTTCGAATGAATATATCGTTCCTTTGATTATCACTCGTTTAAAGATGCTGCTTCATACAAAGAACTGTCTTATTGGTCACCGGTGACGTCAACATTTAAAAGAGCGAGATGAAAGATCAGCGAAATGAATTAAGTGCGTATGAAGTGTTGATTCAGATGCTGTGGACTGACGAAAGATTTACTGATTGAAGACCGGCATAAGTTGGCTAAGTTGCTATAGCTGTTTGGATGAACAAAGTACGTTTTAGTTTCACGAATATAAGCGACAAGTCTTTTTTGTTAATTACTATTAATTTTTTTTGAATAACCATATGTTAGTATCAACCTATCTAGTTTTACGAAGCATTATTAAGGATATTCGTACTAAGTTAACTAATTTAAATAGCAAAACTTTACCTTTACAGAACAATATCAATTTAAAAATGCTCTACTGATTAACTTGAGTTAATAATATTTAAATATGATTACTGGCAGCAAACATTTTCGAAATAGCTCAATTTTAAAATCATTTTCTCTCAGTTTTATTGGCTATTCTAAGCTACCTCTATACCATTACGTTATGAAAAAAAGATTCGATGACACTTTAAATTACCTACTGTCTGTACGTTTTTATTAGGTATTGTTATTGATTTGTTTTTTTTGTGATTACTTATCTATAAGTAACTCTACATCGGTGGTTTGAGTGAATAAATGCACTTATAAGCTTAGCTTTAATATAGCTGAAAACAAGTCTCATTGAACCTTGTCTTCAAATAAAAGCAGCCTAAAGTTGTTTGCCTAGATTACGATGCACGAAAGGTTGTTGCGTGGCAACGATAACTCGGTCGCAGCTACCTAATCCCTTTTATGAATAATACATTGTGGATAATAATCCTTAGGTATACCTACCATAGAAAAATACTTGAACCACAAACTCGTATTACAATTATCAAAAATGCTTTACATGTTCATTATTTTTTTGTATTAGTCATCGTAGACAATAACCAAGTCTATAAAATCAATATCTAGGTCACTTAGATTAGTACCGAAGAGAGGTTTATATTCAGACGACTAATTGTTGAAAATACTATACGTACCTACTTGTTGATATGAGAAGCCATTTCAGTTTCATGGGGCGGCACCGTACGGCAGTTCTCGGGCGAGCTTGTCGCAGACCGCCGGATACAACGCCGCTGAAACTATATACCGCTGTCCTAGTTTTGTGAATCCATGAATTTACTTGCTTAGTGAAAGAAAGTAAACGAAATTTCACTGTATTGTAAATTAAGTGATACTTGACAACATGCAGTGTTTGAATGAATGAAAATTAGCTTTCAATTCTAAAGTCGAAGTAATCTGATTCGATAAAGCCTTGATTATCGTGTTTACATTTCTTTTAGTGTGCTATACAGCACTTTGTATTTAAAATATTATGTCATTTATAATGTATGTCGATGTTATATGGTCACCATATGTAATAGCTATGTGACTATATAGTTAGACTTGCGGGAAATGTTAATACATAATGATTACAAGAGGTACAGCTGTGTAGTGCACAAAGCACCATTGCTTAGTGACTCTTAAGTAGTACGTAAAGGAGGCAGGCGAGTGGGCGCGATGGACGCGTGTGATGGCCAATTCACTGACACTTCCTCCTCTACCGCTGCCTCGAAGATTTCCTTTGTCTCTGCATCCGTATCGTGTCAAAAGGTGTGATTTCATAATTGCTTTTTAGAATCATACAAGCAAGTTTTACCTACTATAGATGTTATTACGTTAAGCAATCAAGAAATAACTGTATGTATTTATCAATAATTTCACTATGTTTTGTAGTATAATATAATATAATATTTTTATTTTTAGGCGTCACCGTTGCCCACACAACGATGTCCCGGAGCCATTGTTCGATGTGGAGCACACGACGAGCGTGGTCTCCGCGTACAAACGCGACTACGACGAAAAACACGTGAGCCGCACTACCGCTGTCCACCACGAGGATCATCTTCGTCTTGAAGGTGATTTCCAGGAGCCAGAACGTCCTCAGTGGCAACCAGCTGAGCGACCTAAACAAAAAAAACCAGAAGATAATCTTAAGCCTGAAGGAGAATTTGAGAGGCGGAAGCCTGAAGAATGGCGTCCTGGCGAAAGGGCTCCCGTAAGAAAACCTAAAGATAACTTGAGACCGGAGGGTGATTTTGAAAAACGTCGCCCAGAGGAATGGCGGCCAGGAGACAGAGCTCCAGTTCGCCGTCCTGATGATAACCTAAGGCCTGAAGGTGACTTTACCACACCAGAGAAAGAACAATGGAGACCTGCTGAGCGACAAAAGCCCAAAAAACCTGAAGACAACTTACGTCCTGAGGGAGATTTTGAAAGGCGAAAACCTGATGAATGGCAACCTGGTGACCGGGCACCTGTCCGGCGTCCTGAAGATAACCTATATCCTGAAGGTGACTTTGAAAAGCGAAGGTCTGAAGAATGGCGTCCAGGTGACAGAGCTCCTGTACGTCGCCCCGACGATAACTTGAGACCTGAAGGTGAATTTACAACTCCGGAAAAAGAACCCTGGAGGCCTGCTGAGAGACAAAAGCCTAAAAAACCTGATGACAATTTACGTCCTGAAGGCGATTTTGAACAGCGCAAGCCGGAAGAATGGCAGCCTGGAGACAGAGCGCCAGTCCGCCGACCTGTGGACAATCTGCGTCCCGAAGGAGATTTCGAGAAACGCAAACCAGAAGAGTGGAAGCCTGGAGACAGAGCTTCTGTGAAACGCCCAGAAGATAATCTCAGACCTGAAGGTGACTTCGAAAAACGACGCCCAGAGGAGTGGCGGCCGGGTGATAGAGCTCCTACACGGCGTCCAGAAGACAATTTAAGACCTGAAGGTGAGTTTACTACTCCTGAAAAGGAACAGTGGAGACCCGCCGAACGACAAAAGCCTAAGAAACCTGATGACAATTTGAAACCTGAGGGTGAATTCACAACACCAGAAAAAGAACACTGGCAACCAGCCGAGCGTCCGAAACAAAAGAAACCTCAGGACAACTTAAAACCAGAAGGTGAATTTGAAAGCAGAAAGCCTGAGAAATGGCAGCCTGGAGAACGGGAACCAGTACGACGTCCTGAAGATAATCTCAAGCCCGAGGGTGAGTTTACTTCACCTAAAAAGGAGGAGTGGAGACCCGCAGAGAAGGCAATAGTGAAGAAGCCTGAAGATAATTTACGCCCTGAGGGTGAATTTACAACAAGAAGAACTATAACAGGAGATTACAAGGTCGTGACTGGTGAAAGAGCTGAAATAATCCGTCGTACTGATAATATCATTACCGAAGGAGAATTCACTGGTAAGTTTATGATGCATATATGTTTACTGTTTATAAAAACCTTGATAACATATTGAATATACTCTAAACTACATAGCTCTGTAGATTGATTGATAGTGGTTTAAATGGTTGCTTTGCTACTTGTTTGCCACACACCAATGCGCCACGATAACTTCATACGGTATAAAAAAATTATGATGAACAAAAACTTGTAACGATTCAGGGTGTTTTTTGCGTCCGTTGTTTGATTGCTTGTATAATCGCCTGCGATATAGTAATTATTCATAGCGTAGAAGTCTGAGGGATTTTATACTACCTATACAAATGTGATTACGATATCTGTTAAATTTGTTTGATCTCTCATAATTTATTTCATAAAATTGATTTTTCAGATACCACAACGTCACGTACGGAGTATACTGTAAAACCAGTTGAGAGGCCACAACCAGTTCGCCGCAATACTTGGACTAAAATTGAAGGAGATATGTTTACAGACACAACATCTAAATCCGAATATATTGATTATACTGATACTGTAGAGAGAACCACAATGGTTACGCGGAGAACGGATAATTTAATTAGGGAAGGTGAAATTGAATTTGTAACTTCAAATCAGAAAGATTTTACTGAAAAGATAACCCCTGTTGAACGGCCAAAAAGACGTCGCACATGGACTAAAGAGGATTTCGAAAAGTTTTATTCTACAGAAGAGTTAGAAAAGATTACTACATCCCAAGAAGAGTACAGAACATATGAAGAAATCACTGAACGACCTAAACAAAAAAAACCGATTGATAACTTGAAGCCAGAAGGAGATTTTGAGACCCCCGAGAAAGAAAAATGGCGTCCAGCAGAAAGACCAACTCAAAAGAAACCGAAAGATAATCTTAAACCTGAGGGTGACTTTGAACAGCCAAAACACGAAGAGTGGCGTCCTGCTGAAAGGCAAACAGCTAAAAAACCTAAAGATAACTTGAAACCAGAAGGTGAGTTTGAGACTCCAAAACAAGATAAATGGCAACCAGCTGAGCGAGTAACGCAAAAGAAACCACAAGATAACCTCAAGCCTGAAGGTGAATTTGAGCAACCAAAACATGATGAATGGCGGCCTGCTGAAAGGCAGACACCTAAAAAACCAAAAGATAATTTAAGACCGGAAGGTGAGTTTGAAACTCCAAAACAGGATAAATGGCAACCAGCTGAGCGAGTAACGCAAAAGAAACCACAAGATAACCTCAAGCCTGAAGGTGAATTTGAACAACCGAAACATGATGAATGGCGTCCTGCTGAAAGACAAACTCCTAAAAGGCCAAAAGATAACTTGAAACCCGAAGGTGAGTTTGAAACTCCTGATAAAGAAAAGTGGCGCCCAGCTGAGCGTCCAGTTCAAAAGAAACCACAAGATAACCTAAAGCCCGAAGGTGAATTTGAACAACCTAAGCACGATGAATGGCGTCCTGCAGAGAGACAAAAGCCTAGTAAACCTAAAGATAATTTGAAACCTGAAGGCGACTTTGAACAGCCAAAACATGAGGAGTGGCGTCCAGCTGAGAGACCGGTACAAAAGAAACCTCAGGATAATCTGAGACCCGAGGGTGAATTCGAACAACCTAAACAAGATGAATGGCGTCCAGCCGAGAGACCCGTACAAAAGAAACCACAGGATAATCTTAGACCTGAGGGTGAATTTGAACAGCCTAAACAAGATGAATGGCGTCCTGCTGAGAGGCAAAAGCCTAGTAAACCTAGAGACAATTTGAAACCTGAAGGCGACTTTCAACAACCAAAACATGAGGAGTGGCGTCCAGCAGAAAGACCCGTGCAAAAGAAACCTCAAGATAATCTAAGACCCGAGGGTGAATTTGAGCAACCTAAACAAGATGAGTGGCGTCCTGCTGAAAGACAAAAGCCTAGTAAACCTAAAGACAATTTAAAACCTGAAGGTGACTTTGAACAACCAAAACATGAAGAGTGGCGTCCAGCTGAAAGACCAGTACAAAAGAAACCTCAGGATAATCTGAGACCCGAGGGTGAATTTGAGCAACCTAAACAAGATGAATGGCGTCCAGCTGAGAGACAAAAGCCTAGTAAACCTAAAGACAATTTGAAACCAGAAGGCGACTTTGAACAACCAAAACACGAGGAGTGGCGTCCAGCTGAAAGACCAGTACAAAAGAAACCTCAGGATAATCTGAGACCCGAGGGTGAATTTGAGCAACCTAAGCAAGATGAATGGCGGCCTGCTGAAAGACAGACACCTAAAAAACCAAAAGATAATTTGAGACCGGAAGGAGCGTTTGAAACTCCAAAACAGGATAAATGGCAACCAGCTGAGCGAGTAACGCAAAAGAAACCACAAGATAATCTTAAGCCCGAAGGTGAATTTGAACAACCGAAACATGATGAATGGCGGCCTGCTGAAAGACAGACACCTAAAAAACCAAAAGATAATTTGAGGCCAGAAGGGGAATTTGAGACTCCAAAACAGGATAAATGGCAACCAGCTGAGCGAGTAACGCAAAAGAAACCACAAGATAACCTTAAGCCCGAAGGTGAATTTGAACAACCGAAACATGATGAATGGCGGCCTGCTGAAAGGCAGACACCTAAAAGACCAAAAGATAATTTAAGGCCCGAAGGGGAATTCGAAACTCCAAAACAGGATAAATGGCAACCAGCTGAGCGAGTAACGCAAAAGAAACCACAAGATAACCTCAAGCCTGAAGGTGAATTTGAACAACCGAAACATGATGAATGGAGGCCTGCTGAAAGACAGACACCTAAAAAACCAAAAGATAATTTGAGACCAGAAGGGGAGTTTGAGACTCCAAAACAGGATAAATGGCAACCAGCTGAGCGAGTAATCCAAAAGAAACCTCAAGATAATCTAAGACCTGAAGGCGAATTTGAACAACCTAAGCACGATGAATGGCGTCCGGCTGAGCGACCAACTCAGAAGAAGCCGAAGGATAACTTAAAACCAGAAGGTGATTTTGAACAGCCCAAACATGATGAATGGCGCCCTGCTGAAAGGCAGACACCTAAAAGACCAAAAGATAATTTAAGACCAGAAGGGGAGTTTGAAACGCCAAAGCAGGACAAATGGCAACCAGCTGAGCGAGTAACGCAAAAGAAACCACAAGATAACCTTAAGCCCGAAGGTGAATTTGAACAACCGAAACATGATGAATGGCGGCCTGCTGAAAGGCAGACACCTAAAAAACCAAAAGATAATTTGAGACCAGAAGGGGAGTTTGAGACTCCAAAACAGGATAAATGGCAACCAGCTGAGCGAGTAACCCAAAAGAAACCTCAAGATAATCTAAGACCTGAAGGCGAATTTGAACAACCTAAGCACGATGAATGGCGTCCGGCTGAGCGACCAACTCAGAAGAAGCCGAAGGATAACTTAAAACCAGAAGGTGATTTTGAACAGCCCAAACATGATGAATGGCGCCCTGCTGAAAGGCAGACACCTAAAAGACCAAAAGATAATTTAAGACCAGAAGGGGAGTTTGAAACGCCAAAGCAGGACAAATGGCAACCAGCTGAGCGAGTAACGCAAAAGAAACCTCAAGATAATCTAAGACCTGAGGGCGAATTTGAACAGCCTAAGCATGATGAATGGCGTCCAGCTGAGCGACCAACTCAGAAGAAGCCTAAGGATAACTTAAAACCAGAAGGTGATTTCGAACAGCCCAAACACGATGAATGGCGCCCTGCTGAAAGACAAACACCCAAAAAGCCAAAGGATAATTTAAGACCAGAAGGGGAGTTTGAAACACCAAAGCAGGATAAATGGCAACCAGCTGAGCGAGTAACGCAAAAGAAACCTCAAGATAATCTAAGACCTGAGGGCGAATTTGAACAGCCCAAACACGATGAATGGCGCCCTGCTGAAAGACAAACACCCAAAAAGCCAAAGGATAATCTGAAACCTGAAGGTGAATTTGAAACTCCTAAACCAGAGAAATGGAGGCCCGCTGAGCGACCAACCCAAAAGAAACCACAAGATAACCTGAGACCCGAAGGAAAATTTGAACAACCGGAACCAGAAAGATGGCGGCCTGCGGAAAGGCAGACTCCAAAGAAACCTCAGGATAATTTGAGACCCGAAGGTGAATTTGAAACGCCTAAACACGAAAAATGGCAGCCAGCTGAACGTCCTATTCAAAAGAAGCCAAAAGATAACTTAAAACCGGAAGGAGAATTTGAAAAACCGAAGCATGATGAGTGGCGTCCGGCTGAACGTCCAACTCAAAAGAAACCAAAAGATAATTTAAAACCAGAAGGAGAATTTGAGAAACCGAAACACGATGATTGGCGACCTGCTGAAAGACCTGAAGTAAAGAAACCAAAAGATAACCTGAAGCCAGAAGGGGAATTTGAAAAACCGAAACAAGACAAATGGCAACCAGCTGAACGCCAAACACCGAAAAAGCCACAAGATAACCTAAAACCAGAAGGCAAATTTGAACGTCCTGAAAAACCAAAACATGTTGTAGGTGAAAGGCCTGTACAGAAGAAGCCCGAGGATAATCTGAAACCAGAAGGTGATATGGAAGTAATAAGAAGAACTGATTATACAGCGACCCGTGGTGATCGTGTAGATGTTGTTAAACATGAAGATCATCTCAAAATGGAAGGAGTTATTGATACTCGTCGTTCAAGGGACGATTATAAGCGTATTGAAAAGACAGAAAAGATTGTTATACAAAGGCATGAAGATAATTTGAGGACTGAGGGTGAGTTTATAGATTTAGAAGTACGAAACGACTACAGTGCTACAAAAGGTGAACGAGCATCTGTTGTTAAACCACAAGATAATCTAAAGCCCGATGGCAAATTTTATAAGCCGGAAAATATACCATCTCAACCAGCCGAGAAACGTAAACCCTTCAAGCAAGTCGATAACATTACTATTGACAGAGATCTTGATGTACGACAAAGACAGAAAATAGAACGTCTTGATATAATTAGACGAGAAGACAACCTAAAAATCGAAGGTGAATTTATAGATATGAAACAAAAAACAGATTACACAAAAGTTACAGGCGAAAGAGCTGCTATTGTGAAACATGAAGACAATTTAAGAATGGAGGGCACTATGGAAAATACACGATCATCTGATACCTATCGTGTTGTGAAAGGCCAGAGAGTAAAATTGACTCGTAGAGAAGATAATCTAAAGATTGAGGGAGTATTTGAAGATCACACCCGTAGGGACGACTACAAAGTAACTAAAGGTGATAGATTGGCTATCATATATCCTCAAGATAATTTAAAACCAGAAGGGGACTTCGAAAAACGACCTATGGTTGAACCGAAAACCGGTGAAAAACGCACACCTATTAAGCAAACAGATAATTTAAGGCCTGAGGGTGACTTTGATAGACCTTCAAAACCACAATGGGAGTCTGCAGATCGCCCTGATTCGATTAAGCGTCAAGATAACTTAAGGCCTGAAGGTGATTTTGCTAGTCGCCCTAAAACGCAATGGCAGCCGGGAGAGACTCCTGAGCAAGTTCGTCCTAAAGATAATTTGAAGCCCGAAGGTGATTTTGATAGACCTACAAGACCAAAGTGGGCTACAGGGGATAGGCCTGATCAAGTAAGACCGAAAGACAATTTACATCCTGAGGGTGATTTTGCTGATAGGCAGAAGAAACAATGGCAACCTGCTGACAGGCCTGATCAAGTAAGACCGAAAGACAATTTACGTCCTGAAGGTGATTTCACTGATAGACCAAAGAAACAATGGCAACCTGGCGAAAGACCTGATCAAGTAAGGCCGAGAGATAATCTACGTCCTGAAGGTGATTTCACTGATAGGCCAAAGAATCAATGGCAGCCTGGAGATAGACCTGATCAAGTAAGACCGAGAGATAATCTACGTCCTGAAGGTGATTTCACTGATAGGCCAAAGAATCAATGGCAGCCTGGAGATAGGCCTGACCAGGTAAGACCAAAAGATAATTTACGTCCTGAAGGTGATTTTAATGATAGGCCAAAGAATCAGTGGCAGCCTGGAGATAGGCCTGATCAGGTAAGACCAAAAGATAATTTACATCCTGAGGGTGATTTCGTTGATAGGCCAAAGACACGTTGGCAGCCAGGAGACACTCCGAGTCAAATTCGTCCCAAAGATAACTTGAGGCCTGAGGGTACAATGGATTCACGTACTCCAACTAAATGGGCTCCAGGGGAAACCCCAGAACAGGTTCGTCCAAAGGACAATTTAAAACCAGAAGGTGAATTTGAACGACCTTCTCGGCCAAAATGGACATCCTCCGAAAGACCGGAACAAGTTAGACCTAAAGATAACCTCCATCTTGAAGGTGATTTTACTGATAGACCAAAAACACAATGGCAACCCGGCGAAACACCCAGTCAAATCCGTCCTAAAGACAACTTGCATCCTGAGGGAGATATGTTCTCACGGACACCAACTAGATGGGCTCCAGGTGACACGCCATCTCAAGTCCGTCCTAAAGACAATTTAAGACCAGAGGGAGATTTCGAACGACCGGACCCACAAAAATGGAGTCCAGCCGAAAAATCTGGACCCATTAAACCAAGAGACAATCTTTATACAAATGGCGATATTACTAAACATGATACTTCTAAGACACAATTGGATGAAACGACAAGAAGAACAGTAGAATCTAAAACAGTTAGGGGACGTGACGACCATGACACTAAGTCTCAAATTACATCACGACATGATACTCAAATTCATCACGATGATAGATCACACACTTCCCACAGTGAGACCCATGTGAAACATTCCCATAGTACCAGTGATCATACTACATCGAAAAATATTCAATCTGGTACTCGCGTTAAACATATAACATCGCATGATGTAGTCGATCGCAGCGATGTACAAAAGAATATAGAACGAGTCCCATCACAAGATAGTGTAACTGACCGTAATAAGACAGTCGGTGTCACTGATCGCTCCATATCCAGGAGCAGCACGGACAGGACGGTAGTCAATAAGAGTGACACGAAAAATATGAAAACTGTTACATCGACAACAACAAAAACAATAAAACAAATAACAGAGAAGAAGCTTAGAGGTGGTAAGTGGGTCACAGTCACAAGAAACGTGGAAGTGGATGTAGTGGGTGGTGACACTGGCAGATTTACACCCCAACGGTCATCTCCGAATAGAGATACCGATGATCGTTTACCACGTAACCAACAGCTTGGTGGTGATTCAACCCAGAGAATAATATCGTCAGATCATGTAACATCATCAATGAATACTGCTAATACGTCCCAGGGATCTAAAGGTATTATTATTGACCACCAGAACTCCAGATCTACTCAGCAATTTACTGACAATAGCAAGAGAACACATTCATCCGAACAATCTGTTACATCTACCACTTCTAACCAGAGTTTGAGTTCTAATCAGCGTCATACAATTGTTTCTGAAAGCCATACACAACGCAGCACAGGAGGCACAACCGTTTTACGGAATCAATCTGGCCAAAATATCGTTGGTTCAACCCAACATATAATTTCAGATGATCGTCATACGAGTAGACAATCTGGTCAAAATATCACGGGTTCCACCCAGCATATTATTTCGGACGGTCATCATACGGTTAGACAAGGTGGTAGCGACACAACGCAGAGAATTCTGTCTTCAGATCAGGCCGATAGACCATCAAGTCAAGGACATATAACAGAGAGTCACCTTCAAAAAAATGTTAACTCATCTACCCAAGTACATAAAGGAAGTCACGTTGAACAACAGACTTCACGTTCAGTACATTCGACAAACAGGAGCCAATTGAGTGATAATGTAACAAAGACTAGTATCGAGTTCCAGCGAGCTATGCATGGCGGTGGTGATAATAGTTCGACCACTGTGGTTGACAACACTTCACGTAGTGGACATCATAAGCGAACATCTGACTTAGTATCCGACTCCACCTCTTCAAATTCAATTTTGCACCGTCGCGGCGTGCAGTCTAATACAGAAGCCCATCATTCAATTAGTTCAACAGCGGCTGCACAAAGAAAGAGCATCAGCAACCTTTCCGAACGAGGTGAATACATTAGCAATGCTACTCACAGCACGGACAGAAAGAGCATTTCCTCAATGCATCGGTCTACCAGAGACAATATGGCTGTTATATCTCAACATGATAGTACCGATTTGCGACGTAATCAAACAAGAAGAGATGGACAGTCTACAATGACCGTCGAACGTCAACCACGCGTTGTAAGAGATAATCTCAGAGTTGGTGGTGACTTTTACGGGCAATCTGAGGCTCGTTATGGCAACTTTTCACGTTCTGAACATTCGCAGAGGGCTGAACGCTCTGAACGAAACGAAAGAGTGGAGCGCGTAGAGCGGGTCACGCGTCACGGCAATACTTCGCATTTCGTTTTGGGCGACGGCAATACAAGCTACAAGCGTGAATTTACTTCGCACGTCCATGGAACGTGTCCTGCAACATTGATTGAATCAGGACGTGCTCCTTTTAAACATACACGTGATTCTCGTGAACATAAATTCTATGCTACGAAAATAACTCAACAGCAATAAATTATTCAAAAGAATTTTTGGCCTAACAGGCTAACATGATACATATATTATTCCATTCCTTATTTTATAAAGCTTTTAAAATATAATTCTATTAATTTTATTTACATAATATTGTACGCAAGCTAACTGCTAGTCTTAATAAGATTAACATGACCTATATAATGATGCATAATGTAATAAATTGTTAACAAATTTATCCTATATTTTGTCAAACATTGCCATGTTAATAAATATACTTTTATATTATAAAGGGCTGTTTTATTATAATAATTTCCTACATATTACAAATAAATGGTACCGAAGACAATTAGCAAAAATAGGATAAAGTCTATTGTTGAGATATGCTATAATCCCAAACGATGGACTACTAGGTTCTATCTTTGGTCAATGAAAGAGTAACTTGGACAACAACTCAACAAACCATCATTAGCCTACACCTAGTGGTCGCAGCTAATGGAAATTTTGCTACACTTTCTTTTGCTAGTAATTTATTTACTTCTACATTTACAAGCTTCTTATTAACGTGATAATGAAGCAGAGGTTAGTTGCCTCATTCAATGCTAAAAATTTTAATGTTTTTGAATAATAAGGACTAAGATCCAGAGCTGTCTATTCACTTTTGCTAATCATTATTGGCAAAGGTGAATAGTTAATTTGTGATATTATTTATTTGTATTTTATTTGCTGTCTCACAAACAATAGTTTATAAGAGATTACTGAAAAGCAGCCTTATAATAACTTAGTCTAGTATCATAATTTCTTACAGGTGGGCTTCCACATGTGCTATTGATTTAGTTATGACTAGTTATATATATATATATACTAGATGTGCCCGCGGATTCACCCGCGTTTTATATTGCAGCGCCGCCCCCATGGGTCGTAGCGTGATGTTATATAGCCTATAACCTTCCTCGATAAATAAGCTATCCAACAAAAAAAGAATTTTTCAATTCGAACCAGTGGTTCCTGAAATTAGCGCCTACAACCAAATAAACAAACCTCTTCAGCTTTATAATATTAATATAGATATATAATTATATATACCTATAGTATGAGTAATCAATGACTCCACTTACAAACTAGCGAGTATTATATACATCGTATAAAATCAGCTTTGTGATGATAACTGACGAATAAACATCTGTTAGTATTGTACCTACTATCGCGGTATTACAGTGCTAACCCACCTATAATTCTATGCCTGTGTGCTAGACTGGCTGCATTGTGGTACGATAAAAAATCTTATGAAATCAATGATATTACATCAAACGTACGTAATTAAAGTCTGTTTTTTAATCTCGTAGACTAAATTGACATTACGAGTGTTGTCAGTTTATTGCAATTCTTAAATAGTGATGTGGCACAACCGAAACGTAGCGTTAATAAAATCAAGTATCGTTTTTTTATAATTAGTTATCCTGAAATAATGTGTAGGTACTTATTTAAAACGTAATAATACAAAATTAATAATGTAATGCCACCTACTTCTATGATAAACCTATCAGTAATGTTGTCGGTTATATGGCCCAGATGACACATTTCATCTTCAATTTTAATAACATGGCCTACACAGTCTTTTCACCGCTGCGGGGTCACTTGACGAAGCACTTCTTCAAAAAGGCTTCGTACTTCATTCATTTTGAATGTTTTATTATTTTTAGCGACATGCCCCTTTACTTGGGCCCAGACCAACTCAATAGGGTTTAGCTCGCAGTGGTAAGGGGGCAGTCGCAAAATAGTGACACCCTGTTTAGCAGCCATCTCTTCGACGACATATCTTTCATGGGCTTTTTTGTGCTTTCGGGCAATTTCATTTAATTCAGGCTTTAACATTGTCTCGTCATATGAAATATTTTTTGATTTTAGCCAATCTTGAATTTGCCCTTTTCGCCAACTAGAAGTAGGTAATGATTCCAGTTTCCTAGTGTGATATGGAGCATTATCTATTAAAAGTACTGCGTTATCTTTTAATTTCGGAAAAATATTTTTTAACCCGTTAGTATATATCAGATATAGTCAGTATAGTTTCGTATATATCAGAAGTCATCTCCTTGTGGTAATCATCTAGCCCCTTTTTCGCTTCGAATATTAATAGACCATCATCCACGAAACCCTCTTCGCTTCCAACATCGGACACTACAAGTCATCTCCTCTTGCCTGAAAGCCTTTTTAACCCAGTGGTTAACCCTTCTAAGAAAGCCTGATGTGATGATTTCACACTGGTGTCCACCCAGTGCTTATTCTCAGTATGGCCTAAAATGATTATTAGTATGTGTGTGAATAAAATAATAAAAAACATAAATACCTAATAATATAATAAAAACGACAGTCTCGAGAAACAAGTAAAATTAAATGCTTATATTAGTACCAACCTTCATTAATCCACGTTTCATCTTGATAATATATTGAGCGACCTTCCCTACGATACTGTTTTATTTTTTGCAAATAACGATGCCGCCATAAAGTTATGTCATCTCGGTCAATTAATACACTGCGGCGTTTTCTGGTCATGAACTTAAATCGAAGGTGTTTTAAAATTTTATGTAACGTACTTCTTATTCTTATTTGAATGAAAATAAAATTCGTCTAATAAAGATAAAAAGTTACGATTCAACAAACCGGTATCGTAGGTACAACACTACACAAAAGAGCTGCCAACATTATTTGTAAATTTGACATTTGCATGTGTCAATTTAGTCTACGAGATTAAAAAACAGACTTTTAGGTATCTATACTCCATATGGTTAGGTATTTAACTAAACTAAACAATCTTGGTGTGACTTTTTACACTAACACTTATTAAACAAATAAACTACTGCTTACTAACTAACTACTATTAACTACTATTAAATTATAACTACTATTAAATTATAACTACTATTAATTATTATTACTTAACTACTATTAAATTAACGGTTTAATTGATTTAATAATCGTTATTGTTGTATTTACATTAATCTTTAGCAGCATTTTATTTTAAACAAATTTTTTAGATATAGTGATAAAAAAGACACATCAGGATTGTTTACCTTTAGCTAGTATAGTATTATATTATCTGTGCCTAGGTACATGCTTTATAAAAGTTGCTTATTTTATTAGTTTTATTACGTAATAATTGAGTGGTTACCTCGCCACTTCTGCCGCGCTGAGTGTTATGGGTTCAATCCCTACACGGGACATCGCAGTTGTACCACGGGAGCGGCGTTGACGAGGTTCAATTAATGACATAATAGTTAAAGGAGATTCCTATGTTTTTAAATAAGTATAAATCTGACTCCGTGTGTTAGCAACTTTTCATAGGTTTTTTATTTAAATGGGATCCTGATGAACTAATGAGTTCATGAGGATCCTCTGGGGGATCGGGCTAAGGTCCTGGTGAACAACATCCAATAATTTGTGTGATCCACAAATAGTTGTTCCGAGTCTGTTATTGTCTTCGACCGCCTAAAAACCTATTGTCTTACCGCAGGTATGCCGCTGCGACTCAACAGGCTAATCAATATTTTTCTATTTTCTATAATTATTAATAAATCCGGCTTGGTACGGATAAGTGATTGGTAGGCCAGAGCGGAAAATTCTTCTCGTCCCTACGAAGGAAGGTAGGTAGCTAGTAGGGATTCGAAGAACAGACCAAAATAAGCTACATTACAAGATTTGTACCTATACATTATACAAATTATATGGCTTTTATACGAATGACATAAGGTATGAGAGTTCATAAGCATGTATTTTCTTTTTCTTAACCCAAACACACAATCCTATTCATTTGCTCAGTAAATGTACTGTGAGAAGGTTTGGCGGTCTCTCCAGGTACAATTTTTTCTATATCAAGTTATTTTGTACATTATACCCCATTTGGTTAGGTATTTAACTAAAGGCACAGGTAATATAATACTATACTAGTACAGATACTCAATCCCATACAAAAATCTTGGATACGCCTAAATCTGGCTATTCTACTTGCTATTTTGGTACTGCTGCCATCTACCCATAACAAGTACACAAGTTCCGAATCCTATTTGATACTAGCTCATAAGAGATGGCGTTGTGACAGTAAAATAGGTACTTGACTGTTTACCACGGATAGAACATATTTAAACGAGCCGATGCAAAATGTGCGCAACCTTAAAAATAAAAGTTATCTACCTATAGTGTTGTGTGCTGAAATGCGTACGATCACACTTTAGTGATTCTCATTTACTCGGTCGAATTTGCGTTGTGAATATATCGTGTTGCTGTCAAAATTTGACCTTGTATATATTTAATTCATATAATTTTAATAAATGCGTTTTAAAAATTATTAATAAAGCAATATATTTCATTATGTATGCAATTGCGATTGATGTTCGGGTACTTTGAAAATTGCTCATTGGCGTATAGAATTATACTTTGGCAGTTAGTTATATCTATATTTCACTATAATTGTAAATATAAAATAATATAAAATAATGCACTCAGATATTTAAAATCAACTGTACAATGCCTAATATTTAGTCTCTGTTTAAATTTACTGAGTTATGACTATTTATAAAATACATCACAGAGATTATTAAGAATTTAACTATCGTAAAATAAATATAATAAACCAGCAGTTTTTTTATAAGGACTCATACGGTTACGCTTATGCCGTATAACAGACTCAACACAACAAATCTGTTGATCATAATTTATTTTCTGTGTGAGAATCGAACCCATAACACTCCGCACTTCGATAAGTACCCGGTTTAAGCGATTAAATCACTACGCCATGCGCTATACTTAAAATCAAATCACACGCACGCGAGAGTATCGCCTAGCGGCGGCGCGGCGTTCGGTTTATGCCGGTCAGCTTCGTGAATTTTCGTGTATAATATCGTGTATGAGCGCTGCCGGTAGCCGCGGCGTCGAGTAGCGCGCCTGGCTGCCGCGTCAATTTTCAATAGAGAGTCGAAGCTTGATTATCAACTGAAGTTTTGTAATGAAATATTAATTATCTGGTCCTGCATAATACTTTAACAGAAGTTATAGCTAATAATATAATTATTGATATACCTCCTATAAAATACAATGTACCTTTTAATAGTTTAAAAAGCAACTGTGTTTGTAGGTATGCTTTTAGTCATGGCTCGTAATCTTTTAACTATGTCATAATTATTGACATTGTATTCTTTTGCTTTTATATCCATATTAATTATTGATTTCTCTACAAGTTTAAAGTCAAGTAACAAACAATAGATACCTAAGTACCTACTTAATGAATATTGTGGTACTAATGTAAATAAAGATCACAATAATATACCATGATAAATGGGATGTTACTAATCCTAAAACACTATTCATGCTTTGGTACGATTTATTCAAATATTCCTGTATAAATAATAATTATAAGGATATATGGTGCCGACGACGTCCAAGAAATATTTATCTCGTGTAATATTACTATTACAACCGAATATTTATTACAATGTCAACTTAAAAAATGATGAGTGTGATGTGATGAGTGAGTGATGTGAGTAAAATAGTAAATGATAATAATCGAAACGAAATGTGATGTCATAATATTGTCACGTGACGTCGACAACAGGAAGAAGCAAATCGCATCCAATTTTTAAAAATATTGCTCGTAATTTATATTTTTCGAAGTAAAACAAATAGTAAACATCGTTTCATACTTGGCCTTGTAGCGCGGGGGTGAGCGGGTCTTCCCTGCGCACCACCGCGCCCGCACCAGCGCGTGCGATAAGTGCGATCCTGTCCCAAAAGATTTCGTTTTGTTGTTGTAGGAGAGATTGTATAAACTAAGACATTATCTGACTCTCAGACTAATAAGAACTACTTCATATAATGCTAGTTAACGGGTCTTACTCGCAATAAAGTATTTAAAAGGTAATCGTCGTTTCGATCGACCTGAATGGATCGTAGTCACGGGTTGATTAAAAAAAACGTTTATTTCGAACTACCTTCCTTTACGATAGTTAGCACGATTAACTTGATCGTCACGTATTTCATCAAGGGACATGAAATTCACAAGCACAACTAGGGTTGTCAACCGTACTTTATAGCAAAGTATTGTACGTTATTTCGGGTAAACGTAATTTATACTTTAGTAGGAAAATAAAGAACGTGAAAATACTTTATTTCACCTATGTCAACTTTTACAGGTTTTATTTAATTTTTAACTTAAAGCAACGCTATGAAGATTCCCTAAATTGAATAAAATCAATTGTTTATCTACTTTATTATAGATATATTTAGTAAAAATCCGGTTACGACTTTCCTTGATAATAAATATTTGTTAGATTTAACTAGCATCAACAAAAAACAGTATCCAAAAGACAGGTTAAATAATTTTCAGAACATGTACTTTTTTACCTAAGATAGTAAACATACTCTATTTGTTCAAAATAAAGTTGGCAACCCTAATCACGATTGTGCCTAACTAGCTTTCAGGCCTTTTGAAACAGATTAAGTCAAGTTGCGTCTAGTAACCAAATAATGCCAGAAATCGCGTAAGAACCAAATTAACAAAGCGGTATAAACAAATAACAGGCTTTAATTTTATAGAATAATTATTATGTTATGTTACTTAATATTTACCTAACTATTTTTAGTAAAATGTTGCTATGATTTATTAAACCTCCATTTCTATTGGCATGTCTATCGTAAGTTTGTAATTCAATTCAGAATAAGTAGGTAGCACAGAGATAATGATAATAAAACGCCGACGACTGCGTTATACTCATTTATACTGCCGGACAAGTAAACGAAATTTGACAATAGAAGTTACGAGAACCGACCAGGTGTTTGAAATAATGCTATGTAGTACAACAAATTTACAACAAAACGTTTTGTTTAATACAATAACATTTGTTAAGCATACATATTTTTCATGTTATAAGTAATTTCTTATTATTTAGTATCAGTAATAAACAAAATATATTGAAGTAAACCAAAAGAAGGGTATGAAATAAAAACAATGTGTTGTGTAGACTTGTAAAAACACATAAAAGAGCCATCTATCGCCTTATATGTAAAATAAAATGGTAGATCGACTTAGGTAGTCGATCTATGTGTGATGTAAAAATACTGGTTTAATGATATCTTTAAATCATAAAATAAATGCGTTTACCTTGATGTCCGTTAATTAAATATATAAAATGTTTATTTATAATAACATTTTATGGTTAATTTCTTTTCAATAAAGCATTTTAATTATACCTCATATTAACATTGGAACTTATATTGCCATCTATGGTCTATTTTTGGAACTGTTTACTTTTTGTTCTTATTGGTACCCCATGGCGGCGGTTATCACTTACCACCGTGTGAACCGTATGCCCATTGCCTCTATACCATAAAAAACTAATAATGTTTCGATTTTCAGAAGGCATATCTTGTAGATAATGATGTCCTTTTAACGAAGTTCTCATCATTAGGCTTTACTACACCACTACTAAATCTGATGGTGAATTATATAAGAGACCGAAAACAATATGTCAAATTGGGTCATTATAGAACTCAAGAATACTATACGCGTTCGGGAATAAGCCAGGGTAGTATGTAAGGCCCTACTTTATTCTTAATTATGATAAACGACCTCCCTAGTGTTATTTCTAATACTGAATGTTTGATGTTTGCTGACGATTTAGAGCTCTCCCGCTCTGTCGCCAACGTTACAGATTGTGTAGCTCTCCAGAGCGAATATCAATGCGGTTGCGTGGAGTATAAGCAATAAACTGTCGTTCAATGCTACTAAATGTAAGCTAATAACGTTTTCTAGATCTCGTTCTGCAATCACAACTACTTACGATTCGTAAGTTACGAAGGTACAAGGCTCGAGTATGTCACAAGTATACGGGATTTAGGGTTAACTATGGACAACAAGTTGAGTTTTCTCGAACATATTAAGCAGATAATGTAAAGAGGCGAACGAGTCTCTTTCTTGGCTTTATAATGAGAACATCCTATCAGTTCAGTAGCATACCTACATGTCACAAACCTATTTATAATGCCTATGTGAGTAGCAAGTTAGAATATAATGCAATTATATGGAGTCCCAAAGAGCGGTTGTATACCCTGATGATTGAGGGAATACAGCGTAGATTTTCCCGGTACTTGTATAAACGTAAAAATATGTATTGAAAATATTTGAAACAAAATTTTGTAGAATATATTATAGTAGATGGTTGAAAACTCTTTGGTTCAATCTTGATTTAAATCCTCCTTATAACATATTTATGTCCCTGTTTACATGCAACTTATGTATTTCTATAAATATGTTTATATAACAGTTGATCAATAATATTGATAATCTATCTAATTTTAGTTCTAGGTTAAATTGGTATTGGTAGTAGGTACCACTTGGGAATAGTTTTTATTTTTAGTTGTACTATCTAACGATTGAGCTATGGGGAAAAATATCCATGTGGTACAACCAGTTGTACCAGTGGTAGTACCACGGGGAATACATGCTTTGACTTTGTAATGAGCATTACAAACATTTTAAAGAAAATTAAAAAACACACGTTACATTTAAGTTTTATTTCAAAATGTATACATAACAGATATTATAAATCGTTAAGGGTCATTTAAAATATGTTATTGCATTTTGTTGGATACTCTAGTAGGTACTTACCTAAACTATAACTGGATAAGTTGCCCTAATCAGACTACAACGATGGAAAAGAACGTTGACGAATTTTGCAGGTATAAACGTACCTCCGATAAAATAGCTAAGACTCGTACTTTATATCTACAACTCATTAATAAAATACAGAATCCTTATTAAAATATCGTTCCTACCGATATATAAATTAAAATCTTATGAAACAAATTTTATATAAGACAATACAGTAAAATTAGTTTTAAATGACCAAAAATACTGAAACTTATAAACAAACTCAAAATAATATAAATTAAAGTTAGGTACAAACTAATGTATTTTAGTGCAAACAGTTTAAAATACTTAAAAATTATACAATATTAACTAATTGTCAGGTGAATTTAGTTCTTGAGCATTATTTAACTGTTTTACCCGTCTTATTCTTTTGTATCTGGCCAAATCTCCATCATAGTTTCGGGGAAGCGGACCAAATGCGTCATTTTCCTGGTAGTTTGCTGACTTCATTTCCTCTTCCATCAATGAAGTTGAACTGTCTACTTTAGTTTGTGTGGCATCGCTAGAAGTATCATCTGCAGTACGTCTATTTCTCCCTCCACTGTTGTACATAAGGTTGTCATCCACGCCTTCCACACCCGATAATACACTATCTGAATCCGATCCTAGACTCATTGTATCACTTTCATTTTCATTTGCCGATTTTGAGGTATCAACGTTTAAATTCTTTGATTGGATAGAATTTTCAGATTTGTCAGCTATATCTTCTTCGACCCCTTTATTGCCGTTTGCGAAATTAGATGTACGATCATAAAAACCTTCATCATCAAACTCATTGCCTTCATCATTGTCTTCATCCTCATTCTCCGCTTTATAGGGGAAGTAAGCCACTTTGGCATCAGGTAAAAGGCCAGCCGACCTTTTTTTGACTATTTGATCATAGTTTTTTCGTTTTACTCTGACTAAAGGCCCTGAGTATGGTCCGGAGTCGTCATAGGCGTTAGAATTAGGAAAAGATTCTTCCAGATTTTTAACAGATTCCGATAATTCGGGTTGCTTTTCATAATATGCTTCTCGTTTGTAATTTTTATCTTCACGTGGTTGACTTTCATCATCCGTAGATAAATTTTCATCTTGGGAACAAAAATATCCTTGGTCATTTGAATAGTCCTGCCCTGGCAATTTATTCTCTTCTAGAGAGTCTTCTTCTTCTAAATCTTTCATATTAGCTTCTCTTTTGTTTTCAATTTTAGATGTTACTTGTACATTGGAAACTATATCAGCTTGATTTTTAGGATCTATGTTCAGGGAAAAGGTATTTAAGTTATTATCAGTTTTTTTTTGAAGACCTTCGTCACTTTGACTTGGCATTTCTAACTTATTACCTACAGAAGCTAAACTTGATTCTGAAGTTTTTTGAGTAGGTTCAGAATTATCAGTTTGAAAGTCTTGTTTACTGATTTCTGTAGTCTCAGTGCTTGCAGATGAAGCAGATTCAGTATTTATATCCAAAGATGAGCTACCACCTTGAATTTTACTTAAATCTGATTGACAGTTTTCAATGTAATTATTTTCTTCAACCGCTCCGGCTTTCTTTGTTATTTCTCTTTTGTTAATATATCCGTTCTCACTGGGTTCAGTATCGTCAATAATTTTCTTCAAAAGTTCTCTTTTTTCTTCGGATAAGGAATTTAAAAGCTGATCTAGTTCATTAGTAGATAATTTCTTAATGTGTCGTTTGATAGCTGATTCTTCATCTTCACTGTCAGCTTTATCATTACTTTCCTTGGTCGCTGGTATGTTTGGTATATCAGAACTCTCTGGCTGATTTTCTTCTTTGACATCTCGCCTATCTCTCAAATTATAACGTGCTCCATCATGAGTTTTTTCATCCATCAAGTCCCTATTTTCAGCTTGCATTGTGTTATGGAATTGTTTGAAATATCGTAGTTGTTCCGAATCTGAACCATCGTTGGCATTGTACTCATTTTTATTAATATGGCTTACTTGATCTGTGTTTTTTTCAAATATCATATCGCCTTCTTCGTTTGCAGTCGTTTCATATTCTAAAGTTCGTTTGTTGACTTGATTCTCATCTTGATTTGGAATACGATTAGACTTGCTAACATCACGATTGATCAAATTCTGTTGTACATCTTGCTGTTCCTCATTCGGGTCGTTGTACCTATTTGACTGACGACGTTGTGGATAAGGTTTCACATTCTGGGTAAGTTGTTCGTTAAAATTTACTGAGTCGCCTTGGTTTTCATCACGAAGGTCTCGGTTTCTGCTACCTTCAGCATCCGAGAGCTGTAAACAATTAAGAAAATAATTTATAATGTACTAGAGTAGTGATCACCATATTTGTAAGTAAGTAACCAAAGCTTGTTTTGTTTTCACAATTGAATTTCCTTTTTTTATTCAGTTTTATTCTTTGATGAAAACTTAGTTGATAGAAGATTTTCGTAAGTAATATTAAGCTTTCAATTGAGTCATATACAGTGTGAGTCTTTATAAAGTGCACATATTAAAAAGGGTGAAAATATAAACAATTTTATCGACGAAAAAAATGTTAAAAAAATCTAAAGAAATTTTTAAATTTTTTATGGGCTTTTTATTTTTTTTACTCTTGTCTTGGTACCCCATGTAAACAAACTGTTACTACTTTTAAACTAAATGTGATATTAAAACAAAACAAAATTAATAATGATCTCTAATAATAGACCAAGCTAATAAAGCCATAATTTATTGAAAAATAAACCTCATAAATTAGTTATCAATGATTTTTTGAAGAAAATTTACCATTTGTCTACCAATATTTGCAATAAATGTAAAATTTATCAAAAAAATGTCCCCTTTACCCTACTTTTTTCTTATTTTATGTTATTCTATATCGTATTAGCTAGTTTTTGGTAAAAATCCCATGGTTGTAGCTAAAACACAACATTTGCTATCAGAGGCTAAAAAAGAGGCTCACCGGGTGTGTTATTAATTCGAAAGGATAAATTACTTTCTTATGAAGGCTATGTGATTCATAAAACAAAGAAGCGTAGGTTAGGTTAATCAAAATCATTTATTATTTCACATGAAACTTAAAACTAATGCATTAATTGCTCAAAATGTCCGCCACGCTGTTGTAAACACAAAAACATACATTAATTGCAAAAATTTTCTTCAAAAAATCATTAATAACTAATTTATGAGGTTTATTTTTCAAAAAATTATGGCTTTATTAGCTCGGCCTATTATTCGAGATTATTATTAATTTTGTTTTGTTTTAATATCACATTTAGTTTAAAAGTAGTAACACTTTGTTTGCATGGGGTACCAAGACGAGAGTAAAAAAAATTAAAAGTACATAATTTTTTTTTAGATTTTTTTAAACATTTTTTCCGTCGTTAAAATTGTTTATATTTTCACCCTTTTTAATATGTGCACTTTATAAAGACTCACACTGTATTAAGGGCAAGTATTCAAACGAATCGACGAGAACGCGAAACTGCACTGTTTTAGTCTAGGTTATGTAAAAAGATAAATTTTTTTATTATTTTTTTTTTTTTTTTTTTTTTTTTTTTACGTGGGGCAATGCAATGACGCATATCCCTCCGCGGGGGCGGGCGGAGGGATTATGTCGGACTCGCCGGGGTAAAAGAAAGATGGAAATAATAGTAAAGTACCTCCCGGAATACCGACTAAACCTACCACGGTGTTCCTCGACAAAACCACTATCGACGGGGCCGCGCGAATCGCTTTCGCATGCGGTCGCGACCCCGCCGAGGTTACGGCCCGCCGTATGAAACGGCAGGCCACTACACAAGAGACCTACCCAAAGGGCTCACTTCATGAAAATTCCCTACTGTCTCCCCCATAGGGGGGAGACGGACTCGAAACAAAGGCGCGCGTGGGAACACGCACGCCGCCTCTCGGACCTGGTGCTGAACGGATGGCGGGCAGGCCCACGAAGCCCGCCACCCCCAGGTCAAACCTCAGGGTGGCTGGAGGTCGTCTCGCGCCCTCCGGCGCCCGGCTCTGCGGTTGGGGAGAGGGTTTAAACGCTCCCTCTCCCGCTCCGCCGCCTCCTTGATGGAAATTACTTCCTCACAAAAGGAGGCGACGGCGTTCCACGACCTCTCACTCCGGACCATCGACTGAACTACGGCCGGGAGCGAGAGGGCAACCGATCCGACTGCCGCGATCAATTCACGGCGCTGCGATGCCCAGGCGGGGCAAACCGCCAAAGTGTGCAGCGCCGTGTCCTCTACAACGTCGCGGCAGTCGCCGCAGTGGTGACAACCGGGCGTCTCTTGCCGGCGTATACGACACAGGAACCGGCCAAAACAACCGTGGCCAGTCAGAACCTGTGTCAGCCGGAAGGTGAGGGCGCCATACCGCCTCTCCAGCCACTCCTCAAAAACGGGACTTACCGCCACGATCGTGGCGTGCCCGATGTAAAAAGACCATTGATGTAACTCTTCATTAAAACATGTAGCTAACATGTAACGCTATAGAAGTCTTACATATATCTAAACCAAAACTTGCGATATTTTTTTCATAATTAGCATTAAGTTTTACTAAAGAGTACCTATTCAATAAATAAAACACGTCACTGGCTTAAAATAAAGAATGCTGGTATAGAAAAAGTATAAGTAACCTCTCCTGCATTGGTATTAATAATATTCTAGTAATAAAGGAAGAGAGTAGAGAAAAGCAAAAAAAAATTAAACGTGTGATGTTTCTAGAAGTTACAGGTACAAGTAACCGTGAAATATTAGATAAGTCATCAACTTGATATTCGCGAATATTATGATTGTATTATGATTAAAATTGTATATAGGTAATTACGTACTGAGTCGAGTTTCGCACGTGATGTATGATCGTCAGCAGGATTCCGTTGCAAGAATCTACTTTCTGTTAAATCTAATAAATGTCGACTTCGTGGCACTTCTTCTTCTTGACCAGCAGGTTCCTGATAAAAGAACATTTTTTTATAATTCAAATGATCATATACCTTTCAAAAATATAAAGCGAAATCAGTGCTTTATCCTGGAGCATCCTACATAACACACGACAGAAGTTCCTTCTTGGGATTTTATATAATATTTATTTATTTATTTAATTATATGGTGAATCAACAGCTGTAATTTACAAGTAAACAAACAAGATAATAACATTGAGCCACTTACAGATTCACACGAATAGAAATTATGTAAGTAAAAGCTAAGACAAAAATAGACATATACTAACAAAATAAGAATGAGAGTGCGGAAATGGTAACCAGAATTTATATACCTAAAGCCTAAATTAATTACAAAAAAAATCTTTACTTAAAAGTGTTCTTGCATTTCTTATGCTTGTACAAAAAATGTCAATATCATGCTTGTCACTGACGTCGTTAAAAGCGCGACAAGCTCGCCACAAAAATGAACTTTGTCTATAATTACTATTTGCTGCTGGAATACTAAGAGGTGTGTGTTTCCTTAAAGATTTTGTAGGGATGTTAAGTGACAACTTTTCAAGAAGTTCAGGGCAATCAACTTTATTACTTGCTATGGATAAAATATAAGTAATATCGGCTATATCACGACGTTTATATAGGGGAAGAAAATGAAAATCTTATATCGAATATCTAGGTACTTTAATCTCTAAAATTTAGTTTAGTCCTGTCACTTTTAGCGATTTCAGAATACGAAATGTCGTTTAATCTAATCTTAGGTAGTGGTTTGTCCCCTGTTGCACATGTTCACACACAGCAGACTTCAACGAGCGTAGGTGTTTTACATCAGCTATGTGTTATTTTATGCGGGTGCCGCCTATGTTTCTCTTGGTTTGACCAATCTATTTTATAGACCCCTGCATCTTGTAAAGGTAGTTGGCACTTGACGGATGGTAAAAATTGACTTATCTTCGTTGACGGCTTGAATTATGTGTTGATTGAAGCTCGCTTCAAGATTTAGCCAATCTTGTCAGTGACCGTATATTATAGTAAGTAGTTTAATTTCAATGAGTAACAAGTCACTTAATCTCGTAGAATATTTCGAATCACAGTCCTATCAACAAGCAACGGAATGTAGAATGATGCTAAACCACTTTTAGGTTGGCTAATTCGGGATCGTTGAATGTTCTTAAAGCCCGTCTCTACGTCGCAACGACTCTATAGTCGAATGGCTAGTATTCGGGCTCGAATACTAGCCATTCGACTACGGTACGGGACGCGATACCAGTACTCTACCGGCCCGGTCACGACCTTGCCGCTGTGAGCGGCAGCTTAGCGCGGAGCTGCGAACGGTAAGATCAAATGTATAAAAATGTTTGAAGCACGCTACGAGACGCCGCGCCGCTCATAGCGGAAACGCGCGCGGTTTTCTCCGAGCGAATCGCTACAGCAGCGCACGGTGCCGGGAGCGGCGGGAACAAAAGTAGCTACAAGTGAATGAGTGCGTCGCCACAACACAGAGCGCCACGGACAGCGGTGTAGAAGGGACGAACTCAGCGGCGAAGCAAATTACAAAATATATTAGACGATTTTGTGGCGGTAATGAATACTGAGGCGTTTATTACTGAAATTTTAAATTGATCGCTTATGGGGATATCAAAACATCCTCAACATAAATATAAAAACATGATTAAAAGGTTTTGGGAAGAATTTCGCTTTATTTTTTATTCAGTTGGTGCACTCCTTCCCTCATATTAAGAATATCTTGTTTTAAAAATATATTGCTTTCAAAACAGAGAAACGATAAGTTAGATAACGCTATTAAAATACGTCCACCTCAGCCGCTGCCACTAACCGCTACTGAGGGTACGTGGCGTGTAGGCATGAAACATTTCATAAGTAGCATGTTAAAAATCATATGAAATGATTTTTCATACATAGTGCATTCTACTTTCGTTCATAATGGCTGCTCAAATCGTATCATATCAATTCACGTTGTCACGGGAACCGAAATCACAGACACAGCTAGCGAGAATGAAATCACGCGAAGCCGCGAAGTAGCGTATTTAGATCCAGGCGTGCCAAAAGAGATAGCTATATTTTGTTGATTCATCGATAAATTGTGCATCGCCGATTTGCCGGCCGCGCGGCCGGCTCGCGTTGTTGTGACTTATTTATAATTCACTGGTGAACTTTGAACTCAAGAAATGCTCTTTAAATTAAGCGACGTAAAGTATGAGGGAAAATTCATTGTCAAAAGATAAAATCACACTAATACGTGTGGCACCTAAATACGATCTCTGTTCTAATCACATAACAAAATCGCACTATTCATTCATTTTCATATATGATTTTAGTAGCAAAAAGCAGCGTTTGTGAATTTGTAATTTTGCAACACTGGCATTAAAATCGTTAACTGTGAAATTTCACAGGTGAAATCACTGTGACAAAAATAATCATTTCATCAAATGAAAATGAATTAAAAGTAACAATAATTTCCATGCCTAGTGGCGTGCACAACGCTCCGATTACCGACGCCGCGCCGCTCGCCGCTAAGTTCGAAGTCGTGACTACACCGTACGAGTTCGGCCTCGCGGCTATGTTGCATACGTTAAATCAGTAGGAAACACTTTTTATGCTATATATCATGTTCTCTTAGATAACTCTTATTCAATCTTTCTGAATTATGTGCTTCGACATTGAACTCTGAATCTTACTAAAATCTCTCGATCTTGTTGAATGTTTGGACCAACTTGATCCTACTTTTCTATACCTAGATTTGTATAGAAATAAATATCTTGTTACCACCATATTCGTGTTCTCTTCAGAATACTCTTTTCAAAAAGGCAGTAAATTCTTTTTGATAACAGAACTCTCGCAATTCTTGTAGCTTTACACACATTCAAAAATTAACACACAAAGGAACATTTATTTTCGTTGGAAACCTACAACACCCAGACTCGTAATGACTATTTATGGAACATACAAGCTTTAATCCCGAGTGGTGATCGAACGCAACAGTCGACGCAGTGGCAGTAGCGAGACGACCACTTAAACTACGGCAATTCCAATTCGTATTCTTTTTAATAAACTTCTTTCCGAATGTATTGTACGAACTAATAATATGGCGAGTAGGTTACCTGGTTTAAAAGAACGGATCTAAATTAACAATTGCAGACCAGTGTCAAAATTATTGTTTATAAACCGGCAATTAGGTACCTACACTTAGCTATAATAGTTATCCTCACTAGTGGAGCTAAGTCTAATAACTTTCACCTCAACCTACGGCTAAGTCAAATTTTATTTTATACTTATCCATGACAGTAAACTTTTCTTTTTGCTTTACATTTAGCTCTACTACGTATTATTTATCTTATCTACCTCTTATTTAAAATGAACTTATATCATTATTTCTATGTTCCGAGTATACGCAGCGCTTTTCCCATTAGTTCACATGTCTTTTTTGGTCGGTCGGTCGAGTTAAGGCTTGAACGCGAAATAAACAAAGTCACATTTGCATTTATTATACTAGTCTTACGACTTACTTGATCGCTCAAACGCGTATCCTCGTCGTCTGCTGAGTAAGTGTCTGCTGCAGAGTCATTGTCTTCTTCTTCGTCCGTTTCCTCAACATCACTATAAAATATTTTAATTGAAAAATATATGCGCACCCAAAATTGTAGTACCTAAGTAGATACTTGATTTTAGATACGTGTTGCAAAGACGATTTTTAGATAAATCACGACAAAAAGAGCAACCTGGTGCTTGCTAAACTATTTAATAACTACCCTTATTGGGTATTCTAGATTTAAAGCCTATATTTATAAGAATTACATAAGTAACGAGTTCAATGCGTTTTTCTGGCGTTTGTGACGCGCTCGATGATCTCGATAAGTGATGAGAAATATTAATCCTCTTTCTAATATCCAATGGATAAAAATAAGATAACAATATTTACCTATCAGTGTTGTACTCCGCTTGCTGTGGTCTGCTGATAACATGTATTATTAGAGATCCAAATAATAGCAATACGAACCAAGAATTCATATTTGCAATTTATTTAAAAATTGCTTGAAAAATCTGATAGTTGACAATTGGGCGCAAAATTTGAATTTGATAAGTTTTAATTTTATTAGTAGCCAGCAATGTCATCAATGACAATAACGAGGGTGTTTGAAAATACGATAAACCTTTTTGTATTTTATATCCGATTGCCGCGTATAATACAAAACCTACAAAAAAACATATTATATAAAAATATTGACAACATTTACCAATATTTGAAGGTAAGCTGCATCATGAATAATCTAGAAAATAAAATAAAAATGTAGGTTTGATATGCTTATACATTTCAAATAGGTGTGAAAACAATATTAAGGATGACTTAGAATAATCAATAAAAACAATAAACAAAAACATTTTGTCTGTACATCAGTTCGCATCATCTCCGAAGTACATACTTGATTGATTGTGATGCCTTAATTATAGCATACTTTGTGCCTCAGTAAAGCAAAACCGCTGTATCTTTAAAATCGGATAATCCTATCAGAGTTATGGCAATTTAAAATGTATAAGGTTTATCTTGCTCGTATTTAAGCAGGTACCAGCCAGCACTTCCTTTGCCGATATGGTAAAGAAAGGAACCAGTAACTTTGTTCGTCCTTGCACTTTGAGCTCGGTAGTCATTTATCCTAATGATAATTCGAAAACCAGCGAGGATACAAAGACCATGGTCCAGAAAATAATTAGCCCTGAAGCTATGAAACTGCAAGTTCGAGGAGTTCGCAAGATCAGAAATGGCGGTGTTGTTATCAGTACTGAGACCAAAAGAGATATCGAGAAGCTCAAGCAGACTGTCCAACTTGCTGAATCAGGACTTAAGGTTGACGAGCCTTACAAGCGCAAGCCTCATATTATCATAATAGGAGTTCCGACATCAATGGCCGAAAATGAGGTTTATAAATGTATTTATGAACAGAATCTAGCCGAAAAATTACGTGATATGACAAGAAATACATTTATGACCTCAATAAAACTTAGCCACAAATCTGGCAAGAAAAATGCTGAGACCTGCAACTACGTTATTAAAGTATCAGCCAAAATACGTAAAGCGCTCATTACCCAGAATCGATTATTTATTAACTGGACCTCCTGTCCGGTCAGGGACTTTACGATAGTGACCTGTGATGCTACAAGTGCCAGCAGTACGGACACGCAGCCAAGACGTGTAAAACAGCGACCTCTACGTGCGGACATTGTGGCGAAGACGGTCACTCCATCCAAGACTGCACAAGAAAAGCGGAGTCACCAAAATGTGCTTGCGCTTCAAAAAGCCAAGCAACCACAAGACGGGAGACGCCGATTGCCCAGCTAGACAGGCAGCTGAATATAGGTATATTAATTCTGTTGATTATGAAGGCGCCTAAGAGCGTCGCATATTAGCTTGTATATATTAGATTTACCCCTTATATATTATAATAGTTTATGGATATTGATTTATTTACAGAAATATATAATGTTTCTGCCTCAGACGAAAAAGCGTGTACAGTGGAGGACTGCAGACAATATCTTTCCGTTTATCGGGACTCACTAACCGTACTTACCCAAAATATACGCAGTATTTATAAGAATATGGATAGCTTTAATATTTTTCAACATAGACTAAACATTATATGTGATGTAATTGTTCTTACCGAGTGTTGGTTATCTAACCGCAGCGAAACTCTCCCGGTAATTGCCGGATACAATACATACCACAGCGCGTTAAACCATAATCAGAATGATGGTGTGGTGGTATATACTAAGGAAGCATTACAATTTTCAATCGAAGAGCTACCTTTACAAGACTGTAATTGTTTAATTATCAAAATTGGCACGAACACAGCTATTATTGCTATGTATAGATCTTCTTCAGTAAGAAATTTAGACGCCTTTCACAATTTCCTAAATCAGACTCTGCAAACGCTTAGCGCGTTTAAAAATACTATTCTAACAGGTGACATAAACATAGATATCGGATCTGAGCATCACGATACAGGAACACAATATTACCTTAATCTGTGCTCATACCATGGGCTTCTCCCCGCGCACACATTACCTACGCATCAGAGCGGTTCCTGTCTCGATCATATGATGATCAAATCCAGCTTATCATCTACCACGCTTGTTACTAACTCTACTTTTACTGACCATCACGCCGTCGTACTTGCTATAAATTTAACGCTACCTGGGCAAAATCAACCTACAACAAAGACTAATTTAAATATAAACAAACTCGAGTATGATTTACGTAATATTAATTTTAGCCCAGTTTACAATAGTGCTGATGCTAATGTATCTTTATCGTATTTAATACAGAATGTCCAACATGCAATATTACAAAACACATCAACGATTGTCTTAAAAAAGAAGTATTGCAATATTAAACCTTGGATTACCTCTGGTCTAGTTCGAAGTATAAGACATAGAGACAAATTTCATCAGAGCGCTCGACGATCTCCAGATAATTTAACGCTTCAAACAACATACAAGAGGTACAGAAACATATGTAATAATAATAATCTTTTGAAGAAATTAAAAATTAACTACGATAAATATATATCGCATAGAGCAGGTAATAATAGTAAAGAAATTTGGAAACATACACATATTAAAAACGTCACATACCTCAAAACACCGTGACTCAAACTCGAGTTTATTGGATGCTAATACTTATAATATAATAATTATTTTGTGGACGTAGGTAAAAAGCTTGCCGAACGGACTCTGCAACGAACTACTTAGTAGCCATTCTACACCTCTTAAAAAAGCAAGTAACAATCCTAGTCTAAAATCTTTTGTTATGCTGGACACTGATGAAGGCGAAATAGAGCGAATCATCTTAGGTATGCGTAAACAATTGCACTATCGGCTGGGATAACATAAGTAATAAGATTCTTAAGCGATTTAAGCACATTCTGGTACCTCCACTATCGTATATTTTTCGCCTCTGCCTTTTTGAAGGTATCTTTCCGACATGCCTGAAAAAGGCGGTAGTTATACCTGTTTTTAAATCTGGAAGCAAAGACCTAGTCACCACCTATAGACCTATATCGATTCTCCCTTCAATATCAAAAATATTAGAAAAAATTATAAACAGTAGATTAGTTAATTACCTAGAACATAATAATTTTCTTTCACCTGCGCAATATGGTTTTAAAAATAAATTATCAACAGCTGACGCGGTGCATAATTTAACTAATTTTATCACTGGTGAACTCGGCAAAGGTAATCAGACCCTAGGGATATTCCTTGACCTTGCCAAGGCATTTGACACCATCTCAATGTCTTCACTGCTAAACAAATTGGAGGCACTTGGTATAAGGGATACGCAACTGAGAATTTTTGCAGACTATTTAAGCAATCGGCACCAATGTGTTAAAATAGGAAATGTCGCCATGATGTAAAAATACCAGGATATGGAATTCCCCAGGGAAGTATCCTAGCTCCTACGCTCTTCCTGGTATATATTAAGAGCGTATACGCCTCGCGCGGCGGATCGAGTTTAGGTATTTGTAGAACCGCGGCAACCCGCGCACCGCCAGTTTGAAACCCAGGTGCATCATGACGATGTCGCGTGGAATAATGATCTTGATCCTTTTTGCCATTCATGAAAAGTCTTTATCTACGTATACGTCGATTATGACAATATTCAAATTAATTATTTTCAATGCAAATGCATATAAATATATTAAATGAAGCTAGTTATTACTTGTTTAGTAGGAGGATGTTTCTCAGAATAACAAATTTTTTTTATAATTTACCTTGCGCAGTTTTTATTATCTGATACTTCTGATAGAATTAATTTGTAATTTTCATCTAATTAATTGTCACTTTTTTAAATATACATATACTGTGTCATTATGTAAAAGGCATGAAAACCTACGAATAACACTAAATACAAAACCAAAAGAGGAAGAAATAATTCACGTTAAAAAAATATTTATTCACTTTTTTACAATTTAGTTATAGAATTTATATTTTACTGATTCTACATTTACATTTATTGCCACGTTCGCAAGAGGTAGTAGAACCATGAGAAAGAACGGGCAATAAAATAAAACTCACGGATCCTCTTTTTAATCGCCAAAATTAACAACATTTCTGATTTTATTATACATATATCAGTTAACATTGAAAGGAGCTACAAAACACCTTTTATTTACTTTACTATGATTATACTCAAGCAATTAATCTTTTTTGATAAGAAGTGTTATTAGCCTCTAAAAGTAAATATAGTGAAACAGGAGCATCCACTTACAATGCAAGCAACTCATGATGCAAGCAACATGCGATCACGCCCAGAAACATTATGGAATTTGATGTTGTAGATAGAAAAGGATGATTGCAAGTCCATAAAACCGAGATCGACCAGTCTTTTTTATCAAATAGTATTTCTTTTGCCACTCCATTCCACTCCATCCCTTTTATCTGTACCGGGCCTCACTTACAATATTGATAAGCCGGCTTGTAAATACAATTAGATTGGCGGTATTTTGCCCTCACCGTTAAGTACTGCGCCGAGTGTTATGGGTTCGATCCTCACCCAAGACAACACTTTGTGTGATCCACAAATTGTTGTTTCGAGTCTGGGTGTACTTTGTGTCCGTTAATTGAATGTCTGTAAAGTCCCCCGCGACAACATGAATAAACACTGTCAATAAACTATGTCTATTAGAGGCATTGACCGCGCCTTTCTGGGATCTACAATCTCAGGTAAGAGACATTTATTGTAAAAATTTATCAATTTTGCTTCCATATCAGAATATGGAAGCAAAATTGATAAAAATCTCCAAAATTCATCGTCTTTGTAAATTTTTGCTATTTTCATTTCAAAGGCTTTGCCTGTCCATACTGCAAAGAGGCAAATATGTTTTTGGGTAATATGTAATTGCCCCTGAATTTGATAAAACCAATCGTGTGATTTATTCACGGAACCATCTTGGTTCCAAAATTTTATATTTTCTGTGCAATTGCTTCATCTGCATTTATTCCAAATGCAGAACTGGGACACTTTATTTCTACAATGCCCTTTTCATACAGACCATCCGAGGCTCCCAAAAAAAACATCTCTTGATCGACAAAAAGACCACATTGCTGAATTTTTATTTTTTGTTCTTTTTCTAATTGTTTCAGTGCTATTTTTTATTTTATAATACAATACCAAATATTTACAACTAAAATCGCGAAGTGGAACGCATATAAAGAAAAGCATATCAAAATTTATCAAAAATTACTTGTTTTGTAGAATCGCATCTGTACAATTTAGTGCCTTTGAGTTTGCTAAATTAGAGAGTATTTTTCTGTAATAAAATAATTTGATGTAAGACATATCACATAACACTATTACTTAGAAAAGATTGACTCCAACAAATAAAATTTCCTTTTTTTAGCCTCTCTTGCCAGTTTCAAATTATTCGCCAAAGTACTCATTTTTCTTTTAGTAAACCCATACGTTTTGGCTTTGTTCTTTTTACCCATATTCTTTGTAATCTGTAAATAACACATAATTACGTTTTATTTCACGCGGTTTCACCCACGTTTGCAGTTACTGCGCCCGCCCTGTGGGTCATAGAGTAATGTTTTATAGCCTATAACCTACCGCAACAAATACAAAACCACTGTACTCATAAACAGTGCAAAACAATTTTTTGAAATCGTACTGATAGTTCCAGAGATTATCGCATTCAACCAAACAAACAAACTCTTCAGCGATATAATATTACTATCTGATTTTTACAACAAGGTATTTTAGTTAATGAGAGACATTAGTTCGTGGATACTGCTTATCGTGTATCCACGAACTCATGTCTCTCTGTCTCTGAGTAGAACTGATAAATATACTTATGTTTACTTAGATTCCTTAACCCATACAAACTATTCATCTCTACATCAGTCCTCTTTTACACAAAGATTACTAGAAATATACTTGATGAATATGACACATACGTCGAACGTTTTCTATACAATTCTAGCGGATATCCGGTGTGAGCTACTACGCTATAAAAAGAAAAAGAATTTTTTTTTGTTTTAATACAATCTTCTCATTACAGCCTTTGTAATGAACCCGGATTGGAGAATACGTCGGTTGGATGGTATCAAAGTCTATAACAGACATACATATGTAGGAACATTTTTTGGGTTTATTATATATCGTTCAAGGTGCGATATATAGATAGTAGGTACATTACAAATCCCGTCCGGCCCGTGTTTGATCGCGCCACAATACTAATCGCTAGACTCTAGACCAACACGTCAGTCAAATACATCATATAATAATAATAATACAGGGTGTCCAAGAACCTGGCGTCCAACTGGATTCCCACGATGCCCCAAGTTCTAACAGTACTCAGAAAAATATTTTAAAAAATCCACCCCATGTACTTACAGAATTATACTGATTTCAAAAAAAAAGGGGAAATGAGCACCCTGTGACATACTTTTGAATGCTGTGACTGCTAATGCTGATAATTTCGATATTTCTTGGAGGTTTTGTAATCTAGGGTATTGCTGTGTCTAAATAGAATGTAAAAATAAAGTACTTATTGTACCATTTTAAAATAAAATATTATTTTAACTAAAGGTGATATGGAAAACTATTGAATTTCGCAACTTTGACCGACTGTAGTGTAAAAAAAATGTACCAAAATAGTATGGCAAGTGACGTCAAATTTTGACGCGTTTATTCCTCTTTTTAAAAAGGTATAATACTTACACATTAATTTGAAAAAAAAAATTTTGATAATATTTTTACTCAACAACCCAATTTTTACGAAGTGCCTACCTACTAACGGTAACTGTCGGACCCTTTCTTATCTTAGAAACTGTTATGTTACTACTATTATTTACTTCGGTTCCAAGAGTGAGCAAGAAGGAAATACACACAGGTAGATGGGTTCCCAGTAGAATAAAAGCAAAGAATGTTAGTTTAAAGATATTTTATTACAATAAATGTTCAAAATGTTGACCACCCGCGGCAATACAAGCTCTCACTCTCCTTAAAAAGGACCGCTTTATGTTTCGCGAGTAACTTTTTTGACGTATCACCTGCACTGCTTGTGTTATCTTCTCACGAAGGTCAGCGATGTCATTAATGGGCTTCGCATAAACGAGCTCCTTCATAGTTCCCCAGAAAAAAAAATCCAGCGGATTTAAGTCAGGTGAGCGGGCTGGCCACGGGATTGTTCCTGATCGCCCAATCCACCTGTTCGGGTATTGCTCGTCCAAAAACTCTAACGGATACGCGAAAATGTGCTGGACAGCCGTCGTGTTGGAACCACATATCTGGTGGGGTCTCTTCTAGTAAGTTTGGCAAATCATTTTGAAGAAAATTTAAATATGATTCGCCAGTCAAATTCTCGGGCATCTCAAATGGACCAATAATATTCCCACAGAGAATACCGGTCCACATGTTCACTTTGAACCGGTACTGGGATCTATCTTCTCGCATCAAGTGCGGATTTTCCACATGCCACTCGTGCAAGTTGTGTAGGTTCATGTAGCCATCCTTCTTAAATGTAGATTCATCTGACCACAAAATTTTGTCGATAAAGTTTTCGTCTTCTCGATGTTTTTGCAGGATTGTTTCACAAAACGCGACTCGGCTCGGATAGTCTCGAGGTAAAAGACTTTGCACTCGCTGTACGTGGTACGGATGATATTCTTCTTTTTGGAGAATACTGTGTGCTGTGCTCTTCGGTATCCCCGTATCAGCTTCTATTCCTCGCACAGAGATGCTTGGATTTGCCGACACCGCCTCTAAAACTTCATCGCGTATGAAGTCATTTACGGGTCGTCCTTCACCAGCTACTTGATTGGGGAACCGCCCGTCACATAGTGATCTGTGCACATTAATGAAAACTCGATGGTCGGGATATCGCGTAGCCCTCGGATACCTTTCTCTGTAAAGTCTCGCTGCAGCTCGTCCATTACCTCTACATTCTCCATAAATGTAGTGCATATTTGCGTATTCTTGCGGAGTGTAGGTCGCCATGGTAGCACACACAAAACACAAACTGTCCAAACACAGGCAAAGGTCGTCGTAAAGAGTTCGTTTCAAAGTCCAGAGCACAAAGAGTAATCGAGTCCAATAAACAAAGCTTTAAATCGTAGTACGTGATCAATGGTAACAATAAGAGAGAGGTGCGTAGTAACGGCAGGAGGCAGTGACGCGTACTGACCGTACTGTTATCCTAAATAGCACGATCCCAGATAGCGTCACTATCTATCTCACTCGCACCTCTAACCTTTTTCTCCCTCACTCTTACCTGAATAATGGGGTACCATAAAGAAGAACCAGCAAATCGCAAAGATAGTTTCTGTCTTGCTCCCTCCTGTTGTAATAACGAATCACTATGGTGAGATGCATGCACATACCGTCCCTTACGGTCTAACCTGTTTTTTGAGAGGCCTGTTGTTATTTTTATGAGCATACAACAGTAATTCTTTAGAGGTTAGATTCAATTCGTCGTAAATTTTTCTTTCTAAGAATTCTGTAAGACATCGTAAAAATTGGGTTGTTGAGTAAAAATATTATCAAATTTTTTTTTTTCAAATTAATGTGTAAGTATTATACCTTTTTAAAAAGAGGAATAAACGCGTCAAAATTTGACGTCACTTGCCATACTATTTTGGTACATTTTTTTTACACTACAGTCGGTCAAAGTTGCGAAATTCAATAGTTTTCCATATCACCTTTAGTTAAAATAATATTTTATTTTAAAATGGTACAATAAGTACTTTATTTTTACATTCTATTTAGACACAGCAATACCCTAGATTACAAAACCTCCAAGAAATATCGAAATTATCAGCATTAGCAGTCACAGCATTCAAAAGTATGTCACAGGGTGCTCATTTCCCCTTTTTTTTTGAAATCAGTATAATTCTGTAAGTACATGGGGTGGATTTTTTAAAATATTTTTCTGAGTACTGTTAGAACTTGGGGCATCGTGGGAATCCAGTTGGACGCCAGGTTCTTGGACACCCTGTATATTCTATCACATGTACACACATCACCATCTAGCCCAAATGGACAATGGATAAACATACATAAATACTTTACTTTTTTGTAAATACATACATATTATACATAGAAACACCCAGGCCAAAACAAACATCCGTGTTCATGCACACAAATGTTAGACTTGTATGGGAATCGAACCCGCGACCTCAGGTGTGGCAGTCGGTTACACTAACCACTACGCCATCGAGGCCGACAATGTGTAAATCAAGACACATCAACTTTTCATATTTATAAAAAATAAGTAGTGAAAATCTTACGGATCAAGAAGGCTCAGCCGCGCTATTAAGGTACTAAAATTCTATTTTTACGTAATATGGCGGGCGCGGTGACAAGCTTTACATCCACCCCCCGAGAGCGCCTAGCGCGGTATGGCCATAGATTATGGCCGAGATGGCATCGCGTTTCGAAATTTATAGGTCGTTTTAAAAAAATCATATCAATTACAAATAAAACGTTTAGATTCCAATTGTTTTTATATGAAGTAATATGAATCTTAACGTTCCTAAATATGTATGTATCTATTTTATAATCACAGTAGTTTTTTAGAAATAAGAGCGGTTTTGTGCGCCAATATTATGCTAAGAGCTCTGTTTTGACCTACTGTTTTCTTAAAAATAATGAATGAATGTACACATTTTTTTTAATACATTGTCCTGTACAACTTGTGGTTGTATAGTTCACATTTACGGAATTATAGAACGATTAGTTTTTATTGCTCTAGCGAGCAATTAACTCGCCCTATACTACAGATTTTACGAAAATGCTCAATTTAAATTCATCCGTTTTAAAATATTTATTATGAAAGCTCATATATTTCTCTTTAACATTCCATTAATAAACAATGGAACTTTCAGATATTTAATTTTTTTTTTATTCATTGTTATTTATTTGTAACATAATAGGACAATGAAAAACCCGCGAAATCGGCTCCGTCGGAATAAACGCTCTTAACAACCTATGTAATCTTACCTTAAAACATGGAAAGATTAATCTTTTAACATTAAATGCTGACAAGACTAAATACATTAATTTTTCCATGCGCAAAAATCAGTACACTGTGACTAACAATTATATATACGCACACCATTGTCCTCTCTCCTACCACATTTTGTCAGTGCCCTTGTGTAATTGTCCTACTATCCAGGAAACCAATAACGTAAAATATCTAGGCATCATAATCGATGACATCCTCTCTTTTAGAAAACATAGATAGTTTGGTAAGTAGAGTTCGTAAATTAATGTATGTATTTAAAAAAACTGCGAGCTATAGCCGATTTAAAATTAATCATTCAAGTGTATTTATCTTTATGTCAATCTATCATCCAATATTGCATAACCTCACAGGGTGGAGCACTAAAAACAATATTACTGCCCCTAGAAAGAGCTCAAAGAGCAATTCTAAAAGTAGCCACAACCCGACCTTTCTGTTTTCCCACAATTATGTTATATAAATCGTGCAAGGTGATGACTGTTCGCCAAATTTTCATATATCACACAGTACTAAAACAGCACACATTGCTTACATATCACGAAGATGTTACTAACAAAAGACGAAAAGATATAGTCTGCGCCTCACAATCAGTTTCAAAATTCATTTTTCAAATAGATTTTTTTCTTTCCTAGGTCCATTTTTATATAATAAATTAAATAGAGAGTTAAGTATTTATAAATTAAATTATGTTAACTGTAAGAACATATATAATTATTTACATATTTTGTCGTACGAGCAAACTGAGCAGTTACTTCAAGTAAGCAAATAAAAATTTTGCTGATCTATCTTAACGCATCATTATTATTGACCCACTTATTACCGGTACTGCTAGTTGCTTATGCAGGTTATTAAAATGTTATTATTGAATTGTAGTTATGTAAATTTATATTGCTAAAATAGTTTGTAAGCACTTCTTCGCCCGAATTTATACTAAACGGCATATTGCGGCTAAAGAATAAAATCATATTATGTATCTAATAAATATGTTTTATTCTTAAAACTCATTTAGCTATGAATAAATAATTTTAATATCGTCTTTTCAACCTGTCAAGCGTCGAGTCTCTTACTTAGCATTTTAGTAAAACGCTCAAATTGTCGCTTGCGTTTACTAGAACAGACTTGAGTCTCGGCTTGAGGGCTTGTAAGTTGCTGCGTTGCTGTTGGCTTGAGCTTTTTTACAACATTATTTGACGGAAGTAAGCGGTGTCATCGATAGATAGTTATTCGGCTATTGATTGATTGAATTAGTTGTTTCGTTCATATATGTGTTACTTCACTCGTCGTTGTTCATGAGGAAGCTTTTATTATGGCCTGTCGCAATTTTCGGCCACGGTAAAATCTGTATTATGTATATAATATAATGCGTAAGGAGGTAGCTTACTAACTCCTCTAACCTTATAAGATTAGGAGTATACTATTAATCTCATAAGATTAGTATTACAAGACGTGACAAAGAAAGGGAGAGTGAGAGTGTTCTCTCACTGTCCATTTCTTTGACAGAAGGAGCGACGGGAGATTTTATCCATGAATTATTAGGCGATTAATTTAACCCATACTGGCTTCTGTATTTATCATTGTACCTACATTGCATGAAGTACTAACTAAGCCGATTTTATGAGATATAAATGAGATTGTGCCTTCTGACTTATTTATAAGAACTCTTACGGTAGTAGTATCATAAGTACTTGTTTTTCGTTGTACTATTAATTTGTTGTTAAATATACTTAGTATCAGGATGTTATGAAAAAAGAAAGCACATACTTACAACAACTTTATTTTAAATGAGACCGTTTCATCTCTATCACACTTATGTACATTTGGTTTAAATAAAACAAACCTTTGAAACATTTTACCGCAAAATCTTCATTAAGTTTGTGCATATTTGAGAAAAAACATATATATCCTATAATTAAATGTCGTATGAATCCATAGATTTAAGAATTGCAGAAATATTCGATCACACAAATTGGTATCTCGTTGCCTTCGAGAGCATCGAAGGCTTTCTCATAACTGCACATACAATTATCCTATCACTATTTATAACTTAAGTCCAAAATGCAAAAGGTAAAAAAATCCAACAGGTTTAAAAACTATGAGTACTTTTCTAATGCGATGCGGCAGCAGCTGTTCGCATCGCATCGTCACGTCACGCACAGTCGCGACCGAAACATTCACAATTTAGCCTTTGTACTTTTCCAATCGATTCAACTAAACAACACATGAACGTAACAACTCATATTAGATAAGACAATCGCGCTCGATAAATCCCAACACAGAACATATTGCACCTGACTCAGACTCTAAATCAAACCCGACCAATATTCGTAAACTTCTGCATTTGGCAGCTAGCTTATATGTATAACATGTACATAATGTATCTAAATTTAGAAAACACTATTTAAACTTTATTAAGACCAAAGAAACTTATTTTTACGTCAGATTAGGCTTCATAATGAATTATGTTGTGCATTTTTCTTTATCACAATTATCGTACATTAACTATTTATATAGTACAAGTATATCATCTGTCATACAGTACATACCTATATGGCGGAATTTTAAATTAAACTTTAAATCCATATAACAACACGAACAGTCATAGATTGCGTACGAGCACGCAACATAAAGATATACAACACATATGTCGCTATAGATATGACTTCTAAGAACGAACAGTCGCGGGACTCAACACTCTCCCACTTCGGCTCGTCCAGTAACAAATCGCTGTTTCCAAATTGCCTCATAAAATTGTAATGGAATGACATCTGTACACAATATATCCGTTAAATTGTATGAAAACTGTAATCTTCCTGAACATAATTTGATGACTAGACTCTTAAAACGTAATATAATGAGCATTTACAAAACAGAAAAACACAAATGTCTACTTGTATGCCAATGCACTCGTAATAGTAACCGCACGGTACATTATATTAATTTCTATGTCATAATTTTATTAAAAAACGAATATATAATAATAAATTCACGTAACATTATAAAGAGAGAAAACAAACACAAAATTAATATTACGAGTGCATTGTAAGTTTAACAACTAAATATATCAAAACTTAATAACTATTTAAAGTTTAACTTCAGATAGTTACCGTCCTATAAACACAGAACAATGATATGATCTAGCATCGAGTAACTTTCGGAAACATTCTAGATATCGCAAACAAAATGTTGTGTGGTAGTCTCAGGCAAATCTTAGTACGAATTATATTATTTACATAACAACCCCGCTTCATACTTCCACATGGCCGCCAGCGATACTCAAGACACATACCAATTTAAAAGTAAAAAAAAAGAATCGAACTTACATAATCGATGTATATAAGTCGGCTAGCCTCGCAACCACACGCACGCACATAACATAGATATGTTTGCGACAAAAGCTTAGTAAAAAGCTCAATAAGAGCGTCTCTGATATTTACAAGGGCCTAGACTGTTACTACTAAATAACTATATTCAGAAAGGAATTGGGACACAATGTAAACATGCTACATAACGTAGGAAATGTTTGCCGATGTTTGCGAACGTCAAATGTAAAGGGTTCGTTCACGAGTCGGATAAACGTTCAAAATTCAGACCGCGCTTGAGCAATTACTGAATGACATATATCAAAATATCTAAGATAATTTTACATGGTGCTTTTAAGTAGAAATATTAAAATCACGTTAAGTATACGTTAGCCGACGCCGACGCAACCAAAGACTGGTAGTTATACTAGTATGCAACATTAGCGATTTAAATGCAATTTCATCGAAGTGAACACTTTTAGTTTTATGTACAAAAAATCACCGTCAAGATTTCGACATAGAACAGTAAGAATAAAAAACATCCTCATTAAATCCGAATCAATTTCCCTAATGATATTCGAGTAAATATTCACAATACTAATTAAAATAATCAACTCGGCCTGTACAGGAATCGTCTATAAATCGATTACGATTAAAAATTCTAAGGCTACGGTACCGACCCCCTCGAATTAGAAACATGAGTAAAACGCTTAAAACCACAATGAACACTCGGCTCCCTCCCGGCGACGGGCGACGGGCGACGGCCGGGGCGTGGCAGGGGCGGCGGCGCCGCGGAATGTGAGACAGCTCGCGACGGGCGCGCTGTACTACAAGCGGTCCAGCCGGAACTCGTGCTCCACGGCCGAGTCGGGCACCAGCGCCGTGGGGTCCTCCAGCAGCGACAGCTCGTCCAGGTCCAGGCCGGCGCGCAGCTGCGCCTCCTCGCCGCCGAACATGCCGGCGTCCAGCTCGCCGTAGTCCGTCAGCACGATGTCGGGTATGCTGGCGGGCGTGGCGGGCGTGGGCGGCGCGGAGGGCGAGGCGAGCGGCTGCAGCGCGAAGCCGCCGCCCGCCACCGGGTCGCGCCCGCGGCCCCCGCGGCCCCCGCCCGCATTACCTGCGCCGCTCAGCCCGCTGCCGCCGCGGCCCTGCGACGACTGCAACACGACCGTATCGCTCACCACTCTAACCATGTCATGAGGTGTTCCACATAAACATACATCCGATACAATAATGTTTTGAACGTACTAAAAAGCACTGCTATTGTGATCTTAAAGTGACTAACATTTTCAAAGAGACGTGAATGACAGAAATGACGGTGGTCTCTATCCCTTGATAGTCACCAAAACTATCCCTTTTTGGTAGGAATAATGAAATACTAATATTCCCCTCAGAAGTATCACTTGCAGACTTCGCTGCAAATGTCCACACGCTTACTGGCAATCTAAACAGTTATTCGTCATAATAGTAAAGTAAAAGAAAATGTACGTGGGTGACACTGAAAGTTTTTAGAATAGGTTAATTAGAAAAGCAGCCGTTGAAAATTTAATTAAATTTCGAATTAGTATCTCTTTAGGAATCTGGAGATGTGGGATGTATGAATTCATGTCTTTGTTTTTACAAATTGGCGGCTATTTAAAAAGTGTCTGTCGTGCATCGAAATGGATTAGACTAGAGAAAATTTTTGCTCATTGATTTATTACAACTTTAATTGCGGTTTTACTCAACAACAATAATAAGGTAAACTTCGATTGGCATTTTATTACGTAGCCCCATCTCGGACCGCTGTTTATTACTAGTTTGATGAGTTTAAACTTAGTCGCAGCACATGCAACTACGGCGACTACTGAAGATAACGTGAGTGCTGTGCGGCTAATGATAGAAACTGATAGAAGGGTGACATATCAACAGATTCGGGCAGCTTTAGGCATTGGTATGAGTCAAGTACAGAAAGTCTTACATGAACATGTACACCTAAATGTTCATGTATGACTTTTTAACGCCTGCGTCAGAACGCTTTGTACCAGGTGGATACCTCATAATTTGGCGGAAGATAAAAAACGCCGTCATTTGGAATGGTTCCGCTCAATGCTTGAAAAGTATGCCGTAAGTGATGCTGTATATAACATCGTCACAAGTAGCTGTAGTAAGCTGGATATATTGTTAGGCACCCGAAACCAAAAGACAATCTGCGCAATGGATGTTTCCATTCGAAGGTTTGCCGACAAAAGTAAAGAAGGGGAAAAGTCAAGAGAAAATGATTATATTATATTGCGTCAATCTTTAGAAAGACGAGACATTTTGCAACAATCATCGAAGAAGATAAAAGGACTGTTACTGCAGATTGGCATGTCAGTCATTTACGTAGTTTACCAGTTATCTTGGAAAATGTTACACAGCAGCGCCCATGAAGCAGGATCTTCCTTCACCACGACAACGCTCCAGCTCACTCCGCCAGACAGACTATTGAATATTTATCTATTGAAGGTGGTGGAGTTGGTGAGTGATGAGCGCCTTGTGACTTTTACATATTTTCAAAAATAAAAGATATACTAAGAGGAATTTGTTTTAGGAACCCTGAAAATGCAGTGGTTGCGTTTTATAAAAGGCGTGGAAGAGATCACTAACGGCGCGATTCCATTGGGCAACTCTTGCATGCAAGTATGACGTTACATTTGCGTAGAAGTTGCTTGCATTGGATACATGTTTCCGAGAGCGGGCAAATTGCATGCAGGTTTCACTTGCATACAAGTACAGAAGTTCAACAATTGAGTAGACCACAATGGGTGGAATACGTGCTCATCAATAAAAATGATTATTTTCCGTGCGCCCACCTAACAGACATTATGTTTCAATAATTTGTATAGCGAAACGAGAAACGAACGGTTGCGCGTTCAATTTGCAGGTCACTTGAATTAAAATATGTACAAGTTCAAACTACCCCATACAAGTTGTAACTTGTATGCAGGTTTATACAAGTTGTATGCAACTTGCAACATGCATACAAGTAACTTGTCTAATGGAATCGCGCCTTAAAGAAGAGTGGGCTCACATCTTCAGTTAATGGTTCCATCTCGTGCGACGGTGCTTAGAAAGGAACGGAGACTACTTTGAAAAGCAATAAAAATATTAATAGGCTTCTATATCATTCAGTTTTTTATTTTCTATAAACTTTCAGTGTGACGTCCATTGTAAATAATTAATAATCCAATTACTTATCTTATCACCAAATACTTAACCATTCTGATAGTACAAAGCCTGTAAGTGTGGTATGAAATATTGTCACCATGTTTACATGTAAATAAATATCTACGGGTGCGGGCAGCGAGCGGTCATTGACACGCTAGGCGACCATAATAATTCGGCGTGCAAATCAACGCAAAGAAACTAGCTGATGATTTTGAGAGGCTTTAATGTTTTTAATTTTAATCGATAAATCTTTATTTCATCGCATATTGTTTATTTTCCAATGATAATTCTGTTTTTGTGAATACTAAAAGTAACGTTGAATATGATGTTCAAAGATATATAGCAGAATAACCCCAAACCCACTGAAGATCTTTAACTATTTGCAATATTCATAGAAGTAATATGCATGTCAAACTAACCTGGGGATATGACATTGATGAGTTCGTCGTCTGCGGAGAGTGCGGCGACCCGTGGTTGAGATACGTCGTGTTATAACTCTGCACTGGTTGATCCAGCTGGCGAAGCAGAAACACATCGATCAATAACACACTCTATATATAAAACATGCGGTGTGGCAAGCGAGAGAAAACAACGAGAAAACGCAGCAAATTCTGAAAATAAAAAAACAGATGACGTCACTAGTCTACCGCAATATAAGATGTATTGTAACATTTGATATAAAAATCTAGTCGAAAAACTGAAGCGTTACAGCCACTTAACAACATTTGAAAATAAAACATTGATTTTATTACTGAATAAGGACTTTATCAAAAACAATAACTATTTAAAACTATATGTACTTACTAATATGATCATAGAAATAATGCTTTATGAATGTAACGTAATATATATTTGGTTTGTGTCGAAATTATGAGCCATGATATAATATCACAAGAAAATGTTTAGCACTATTGACATTCAGATAATATTTCAAAAGCATTATATTTATGAATGTATATAACTGGATAAATGTGCAATAATCATGCTCATAACAATTTTAAACCTGCCGTACGACATCGTACAATGACAAAAATGTTGTATGCACAGCAAGTTTAACTAGTTCAATCATAAAATGTCTCAAAAATAATATCAATCATCATAATCTACTAAGATATTTTAAATAATTTTGTCTACTACACTAACCAGTACTCTGTTGCAGGTAAATGCAAAATTATTAATTTGCAGAGCATGCCTTCATATGAATACATTGTTTATTTAAATGTAACGTCAACAATAGAAGCCTGAACAGTACTATATATGTATTTTAAAATGAAATATGTATTATAATACATTGAATCCTAATAAATATTGTAATTAAAGGCACAAGACAAAATCATAGTACTATTTCAAACTGAGTAAAGGATATGAATGTGTACTGCAAGGCTTTTGCAATATGTATCTTATAATTACAATGTAGTTTGCTCAAGCACAACAACATTCAACAGCCACGTTTACAATTCATTTCCTTCGTGAAAGTATGTCGCGATTGTAAAATTAAATGTGAAAACTCAGCACTTATTGTAAAGGCAAAAATCTGAAATAAGTACGTGCGCTAATTTAATATTTGTGGAAATAAGTGTAACGACACGAAATATTAGCTAAATATTGAATCAGCGTGAGGTGTACGATTTGACAGCTTTATTTATGGCAACCCTTGTAAACCATAGATAGAATGGAAATAAAAAGTAAAATATCACCGGATTTTTACCGGGCCTCGCGATTAGTAAATATTATTTTGTAGTTTATCATCCATAACAAGTGTCAAGTCGTGTACCAAATATAAATAATAAGGGCACTATATAAGTATAAGATGCGTGTGTGAGGGGTGTGAGGGGTGTGTGTCGTACATTTTCCGCGACTTGGACGTGGGCGGTCCAGCCTGACTCCACGAGGCTCTGCACCAGCTGCGCCCAGTCCTTGGCCAACATCCACCAATGTTACACATATTTACGTACACGCTATCACTTATATCGAGTTACTGTCTGTCAAATAGTTTCTTTACTGTGCTGAGCTGCCGAATATACTTCCTATTTTTATAACTTTCATTGTATACCTGGTACAAACTATACCATTTAAGGATTGTAGATAAAAATAAGTGCTAGAACTCCCATGCTTAAAATTTGGTATGTTCATAATATAATTAACGTTGCGTCGCGTGATCCTTGCCATTAAAAGTAATAAAATAGAATAATTGATATTTTGTTTTTCTATAAAACGAAGACCATAAATTGAACCAGAACACATGGCAGTCTTTCTTATACTATATCATAGATTATATGGGGTATTGATAATATATTACAACCAATGCTGCCCTAATTCATCTATGGCCTAAGTTAGAAATATTACGTTACGAGTTTATGTATCTTTCTCACATTTAGCCAGACATGTGTAAGTTCTAAGATATTACGCAACGTTGGGTGCGGTCAGTCTATAGATGGGTGACCGCTTAGTGGTATTTCATCTGAGCGTCTCCGTGCTTCGGAGGGCACGTAAAAAGTCGGTCCCGGCTGTTGTCAAATTGACAACAGTCGTTAAGCCATGTCAGAGGCCTATGGGCGGCTTGAACAACTCTTGACAAAAGGTTGGCAACTAACCACAAGAAAAAAAAAAAATTATAATAAGCTGTTAATTGGTACTTGGCTTATGTATAGGATTATATCTAATATTCTTTCATCCGCATTTTAAATTACAAACGAAAACGTTGGCGCATCCATAGCTCTGCATTAATAAATTATATTATATTCTTCGAATTACTCAAAAAATAAATATTAATTAGAAATTACGTATTGACAGACAGTAACGTTGCACTTATTACGACAGCAACAGTTTAGAGTATATCAGACTAGTTTTGATGACGGAATAATTATTATTATTCATCATATATCTTAGAGTAACCAGTCTCATATCTCGTGACTATATAACAGTTCGGTATACAAATATTGTATATAAGTATATCCTCTATTAGTGCTGACTTTATTTCGATGACTGATGAAGTGCATCTTTATCTTATTGTGCGTATTAAATACTTTATCTCTCTCCAACATGTGCCAATATTAGGGTCTAGTCTCAATTATCAATGTTATATATTAATTTTCCAACTACATTTATTACATAGTTTACGACAACGTATATTTATATAGTTTGTGTTTTTAATATTACTTGTTTGTTTGTTACTTACAATTCCTTGCTGTTCCATTGAGGCAAAAGTATAAATAGATTACTGTTATTTAACATATTTGCACAAGTTTTGCTAGCAATGAGGTATCAGACCGGTTTTGTATTTCGACATTACATGTTAGGCATATTAATTAATTTAATCCCACAGTTACGATCCGCTAGTATAATTATATATGCATTACGCAAATCATTTGAAATTGTTTTGCACCGCAAGGATTATATTTATTATTAGTTCTTGTATTATAGTAATTTGGTTGCTCTGACGTAATAATTATTTATTTTGGATTTATTTCCACTTCACGTCATGGCTTTAAGGACAATAGTTGCGTCATGTCACAGATTTACCATATTTTGACCGCACTACCGTAGCTATACAAAAGCTAGAGTATCGACGTTTATATGCTATTATAGTAATAAGGAGTTCATATAATTACTATTAAGGTTATTTATGGTCAAAGTAAACTGCTTATCGCGGTTCAACTGTCTCATATTAATTTTATATCCATTCATTGACACCAAAGGCACATACATAACTAACGTATCTACTATTCTTGTAGATATCCTTGAGTGCTACATGTTGTAGGTATGTCATAATAATATACGGAATTATATCGACTTTATTTAAAATTTATATTAACATAGGTTTTTTTGAAGTTGTGTGTGTTGTTTTAAGTTTGAACTTACCATTGTGATCTGCTCGAAAGGTTGTAATAGCGCTTGATGTAAATTGTTATAATCTGTCTGTGGTGACTCGACTGGACTGCCTGGACTGTGCACCATCTGTAATTTAGATAGGAAAGTATAACGAATATTAAAAAAAATATATACATTGAGGAATTTTGATAATATAATATATTATATATTTTAATTGAAAATTTTCGTTATACTATAATAAAGCTTAACTCCTCATAATAATTATAATAAGCTGTTCTGTCATTAGAGTAAATAAGTTGATCCCGTTAAAACTTCATTTTTGCATAATGTATGGTCCCTTTCAGGTTTACAAAAGAAACAAAAAAACCACACATTATGCACAATATAATAATTCACTATCTTTTCAAAAACATCATAAGTGATCTTAGGATCATGTAGGATCGAGTTATTTTATGAAAAGTATAATTAGAAAAAAAGTTATATGCTAATTCTTATAGTTCGTTTCAAATACGAAGTCCCATTTGACAGATGATCGTTGAACAGCGATAGTGAAGAGACTGTTTCAATCGACAAATCACGAAATTGAATACCGATTAACTTTCCAAACAAACTGTAATCGTTGGTTCAGAATCGAAACAAAAAAGGAGTCCATCTAAGTTTGACATATCGAAAGAATAGTCATATCAAAGTTACTTAAAACGTGTTTAATTGTAAAAAGATATCTGGACTTATCCTTGATTAATTTCAAGTATCACATACTTACTCTCTTACTTAGTATAAGGGTGAAATAAATGTGGTATAACAGATTTTGATTTTCAAGACGACTAAGAATCTTTAAATACTATTGGATATTTAAACCATACGTCCAATATAGCATCTTCAAATCCATTTTTTGATAAAGAAAATATATTAAGGGTTTGCAGAATGGGATTTAAGGTACGTTGCAACGTACTTAATAATAATTAATACCAAATACAAATTTACAAAAGTATTTCTCGGCAATTGTTTCTACCTCGAATTAGGTCGATTTTATCAGATTCATATTGTCACGTCACTATGACTGAAAGTAAAAAAAATGCCTTAGTGCGTAACCATGGGATTGTAGTAAAATGTTATTTCATTTTGATGTTTAAATTATTTAAGACTTAATTTCTATTGATATAATAGAAATTATTCGTTGATTATGTTTGTGAAACAATTACATAATGTTTTGTATAGATTCTAATTATTTTTAAATAGTCCTTAGTACCATAAGTAATCATAGTTTATTTCAGCAATTTCTATGCAATGTGCAGAGTTACTTGCTATGAAGTGTCAAAAGCGACTTCGTATTTGAAACAGACTATAAGTACGTCGAATACATAGTTCATACCGTCGGTGAGGGCATATTAATGTTCGACGTTGAGGAATATTGCGAGGGCGGACTGCAGTGCGTCTGGTAGCTGGGCGACATCCAGCCGTGGTCCAGCGGCGACATGTTCTGTAACCAGTCACAACGTACTCACTCAGTCACTTGTGAGAGTAACCTGCACGATGGGTATTGCGAAAACAGTGTGATGGCCAAATAATATTTAGTACAATAAGCTTAAGTTCTTTCGTGCGCCGGTGGCAGTATATAGTCACTAGTTTGACACTTCAGGTCTTCTTTTATTTCATAATAAGTATGATTTTATTTAAGACTATATTGTAGGTTTTATATGATTGACATAAAGTACCCAGTGCCAGGTAACTCGAGTTACCTAAATCAATAAACTATAACTTTGATTGAACTGGCAGTATTATATTTTGTTTTGTTATATTTTTTAAAAACAATTAACTCACTCGGACCTGTTAATTAAGAAATAACTAAACTATTAAAGCTATTCTGTTAAAGCCAAAATGTTTATAAATTATTAAATTTAAAAAAATTACAAATTAATTAATTGAATAAAAAGGGCGTCTACAAAATGTCTATATTAAAATAAATAAATAAAAAAGGAAATTAATTGGAGATTCTATTTCCTTTAGAGATTAGTACGACCGCTTTTTCTAAGTAAATAAGAATAATACAAAAATAATTTATAATAATATCAACATTCTAGTATAAAATAAAGTTGAGGCAGAGTTCCATCTAAATCCATGTCATTGTTATTTTAGTAGCTGGTTGACATTTAAATGTAAAATTATATTATTTATAGTGTCTTAAAATAAAAAAGACCATTGACCGCCACCTTATCTATTCGCAAATAAATTATCTTTATGACGCATCACACTGCTTTTAGCTGGAAGCATAATTATGCAAACATGCAATTGGACTCAAATTATTATATAAAAGCTAAAATAAAATCAATGTATAAGGCGAACCATAATGTAGTATGTAAATGGCAACCAAATCTTAACGGCTGATGTGGTCTATACTTTAAAATGATTATTTTAGTCCACGAAACCAGTTGACGGTTATTTAAAGAACTGACCACTTCTAATTTTAAAATATTGCAAAAATTTAAATATTTACATGTTATAAATCATGCCAATAATAAATAAAGATCCCAATTTTGCAATTAATAATAAGCTATTAAATAACATAAATTTTAAGTTTTACAAAGATTGCATATAATTTTTTATGATTTGTAAATTGCGCGGTTTGACGTCCAATAAATTAAAAACATGTAATAAATATATAATGGATCATTTCGTGCATTTAGAATTAGCCCAACCCCAGAAAGCTTAGACTTCATTAACGCGGAGTGATTTCGTTCTATAACCACTAAGTCATCATCACTTATCGATTGATTAATTAACCTTTTCTCGATCATTTAGTGCAATAATTGATTATGAGCACCTTATTAGTAACGTAATCGTGCGATTTCGCGATAAAATATTATACTTCAACTGGAATTTAAACTTTATTTAGATGTTAGGATAGAACCGATTGTAATTATCATGAAATATGTTTCACATTATCCCTAATTAAAAAGAAATCTTAACAAAATTTATTAAATTAACTAAGTTATATCATTATTTAAAATTTTAATTTAATTAGTGATTCTAAAAAGAAAACGGTTTATGGTGTACCAAAATATTGTAATATAATATACGATGGCCCTGTTTTAACTTTAGAGTAATTATGTAAGCAGCAGCAGTCAACAGGCTTCAAACATACTTCTCGTCTATAGCTATATAAGCTATAGCTTCACATAAGCACATTGCAAGATTTTAAATAAGCGTGTGTGGTGAACACAGAATCTATAAAAAGTATGTGCACACAAATACTTCAGGTGTGCCACGAGTTATTTATATCAATCTGTTGTTAAAACAATAATAATAGCAATAGCCAGCCTTGGACTTAATTTGCAAGAAGTATTATAATATTGTAAATATATTTAAAAATTTATATTAGTAGCCATCTGTCTGCTCAATACATAACTACACTTTAGCTATACTATTTGATTGTTATTTATGAATTAACCATAGAGCTAGAATGATTTTATTTGAAATAATTCAAATACCTATATCATGTTACACCTGTGTTATATTATGTCATGCATAATAAGTGAGTTCAGCAAAATTATATACCAAATAATTTACATAACATTTGAGTCGCCACTCTTATACAAATTCTGCATCATCTCAGCAGAATTTATGCTTTATATACACAAACGAATCACACACAACTGTACGACGATTGTAATTTTAAAGCAATCGGCTAAAGTGTTAGCCAGCGATGACTTCAAGGCATTTGTGTCTCCTGCCTAAATAATACTTGAGGGTTGCAGTTAGCATGCAGTACGCGCGTGTACAAAAACGTACCTTTAGTAAAAAAAAGGTTTACCAGCTATTTATAAATACCAACAAACTTTAGTTTGAAAAGTGAAAGATAAATAGGTTATTAAAATTTTATAACGCAATAACATTCCGGCTGAGATGAACCATAATGCAAAAGTTAGTAGCCACGACCTCTAAATTAATATAATATTAGTTTAAGTCCCCTTGATCCGTTACTCATTGTCTAAATCACAAAGTGGGCGCTTAATCACCATCGTAAAATCCAGTTTTATGAATAACTTAAATAAAGCAAAGATATATAAAATTAACTTTTAAGTGTCCTCTATACTAACTGTTTCAATAAATAAATGTATAATCGCTGGAATATACAATAATAAAAGGATACTTTGGAAATGGGAAATAATAGTGAGGTGCCGAAATAATAAAGCAATATAATTGCTTAGAAAATGTAATTACTTAGTGTTGTTGGTAGTGGTTAGCTTAAATAAGTTCGTAACGATACATGCATTGACCGAAGCACCAATGTGATGTGTGAAGTAGAAGAATATAGATCCAATGTCAAAGACAGACGTAATGATGTAATGTAGGATATCAGCATTGAGACTCAGCTCTGTTACAGATAAGTAGTTAAAAATATTGGCACCAACAACAGACAGCGTCAAAGCATTCAAGCGACCGCCTGTTAAAAGTATGAGCGGGAATAAAATTTAAGAGGAGGTTAAAAAAGAAAACGAACCTTATTATGATGAAGATAATTATTTGTGTTTGGTACAGATAAGTGATTCTGAAATAAACAAAAAATGATTTGTGTAGAAAGCAAATAAAACACAAACATAACAAAAACAACAAAAATGTTAAAATACCTATTGGAAATAAGTGCACACTGGTAACGGACATGTTATCGTTTCCAAAGCCAGTGTTAGGTCTAATGTACAGTTTACGTTTAGTAGCTAATAGTTCGTGAATTATCATTCACCAAACAATAAGTTCATTAATTATCCAATAGCCATCTACATGATGCATCACTACATCCATTCAGGTAAGAGAACTACGCCATGTTTGATACACAATACTTGATGGTTAGACTGACACATAAATTCTTGCATAATAATGTCCGATAAACCTTAATCGGCAATGTTTTTTAATTAGGTTTACATATTATATCTTTACCACTGGGGACTCTTTCAAATTATGTTGTTCGTGACAAACAAGTACCTATACTAATAATTGTAGATAACGTACACAGCTTTTTTCCAGGTACCGAAATATCGATACCGCGTCGTGCGAGTAGCGTCAAAGAAAAACGATATCGAGGTCGATCTCGGCGAAAGACGAGCGAGGGGGAGAGGGGGGAGAAGGTGAGGGTCGGTGGTCGCAGGGTGGTCACGTGGTGGTGTGGTGGCACAGACCTGTGCGTCGTAGAGCGGCGGCTGGTGGTCGTGGAGCATGTTGTGCGGCAGCGGCACCGTGGCGCCCACGGGCGAGCCCGAGGCCGGCGACAGGCCGCCCGTGGCCGGCGACGCGCTGCCGCCGCCCGGCGACACCGCGCCCGGCGACGTCGGCGACTGCGGGCCGACAAACGCTCACTCCACTCACCGCACACACCGTACACACGTACACACTACTACACTACTGCACTACTACACTACTACACTACCGGTCCCACCTCTACACGTCCCGTGACTTCGACAACATTGACACTGATGACCTATGTCCCGCTACCGGTGACTGCGACACGAACACTTATCAACACAAACGACGTTCAATTGCCACGTTTAAGCCGTCTACTTTTATTTGTTCCGACGGCACGTGTCAGCCTAGTCCAACTGAGTGAGTCGGCATGAAAATATGTATATTCGATATCGGTATTAAAGAATATCAGAAAGCTAGAAAAATCCGTCATATTACCCGAGGCGCGTCTTCTTGATGTAGCTCAGACTGAATCGTGCTGACACGGTCCGATAAAACTTTGCAGGAAGCGTGCTGTAACCTGATGCACGCACATTATATTTGAGAGATATTGTGGGAGGCTCGAGGGCCTAATAGAATGTAACGTATCAGCCTACAAGGTATAGAAGTAGAAGCGAGAGTGTAAGAGGGTGAATGTGTGTGGTGCGTACATATCTCGGCTGGTGGTAGTCGGGCGAGGTCCGGTGCGGCAGGTACTGCGGCGAGGGGAAGTGCACGGAGGTGAGATCGGGCAGCGAGCCGCCCGGCATCTGCAGCTCGCCGCACGCCAGCCCGCCACCGCCGCCGCCGCCGCCCCCGCCGCCGCCGCCGCCTCCGCCGCCGCCTCCGCCGTCGCCCCCGCTCTTGTACACACTGTACAAACAACAAGTTGCCACCGACAGGTTAGGCTGAATGCTCACATCTAAATTAATGGGGAAAACACAAGGAAAATATGTTCCAACCGGTTGTATAGAGCATCTAAACATTTTATTCAATGTTTTACTTTAATGAGATTACCTGCTTGTTAGGCTATTATAGCTAACAGAACAAGATATATTCTTAAAAAAACATCATGCATTATTCTAGAAGTGCTTCATATCTATCCCACGCAGTTAAAACGTAACGTCGTAACATTAAACATGTCACAAATACAAAATTGAATGAATCATAGTCTATAGTAAATGTCGCGTAACGTTATATTCAATTTATTCTACGTGTATTAACATAGAGTAATAATACAAAGACGTGATTTAAGTATGTATCGAGGTGTTACTATAAGATCTATAAATGTGAATGTTCTAAGTATAATTTAAAAGTATGCAATTTCAATATATTGTTTAAAAGTTTTCCTGAATCATATTCAGAGAAACTTACGTTAATAATTATATAGGTAATTTGCTATCAGAAATAACAGACTTTTATGAATTAAATGGGTAATTCGACAATTAACAATATACATATACATAAATATATGTAGGTACATATTAATATGAAGTGTGAATAGATGAGTATACTCACTTGTTATTGTTAGGTATTCTGGGTATTTCACATGACGATCTCGGACGATTTGCGGGATTCATCGGCGCTAACACGTCTAAATGTATGTCACCTGAAATTAAATCGAAAATGAATTAAATATACCTACAATTTACCTTACATCTGACATGACATTTATTACGCACGAGGCACTTACGCTTTACCGCAAGTAACCGCAAGCTGCAATCCACTGACATGATTGATTCAAACGTTTTGTAGGACTTGTCATGGTTGAGATTATGGCTAGTAGCCTACATGTGGATAGGCTAAGTTTTTGAAATGACAACGTCACAGCCTTTACTATCCTTTACTAACATTAGTGGACCGTAGAATTCGTGCTCAAATGGTTATGTAGGTAAGATGACATTTCCAAATCTAAATTATGTTACAGTCAAAATTTATCTAGGAGGATAGGATACAAAGTGCTTTTAAGAAAAAATTTCGAATAATCGATCTTACTCTTTATTTCAAACAACCTTTAAACCCCAACGCAACCCTTTGGAAAACTCTTTTTAGAAGATATATAGGTTACTTGTATATGATATTTTAAGTATTTAGATTCTGCAGCTTCGAGCTGTGCGTGGATACCACAGTCAATAAGTTTATTTTTATAGCTAAAGATAACATTAATTAAACAGGAAAATTAATAAATAATTCCTTCTTATTCATTGTAATATTTATTAAAAACGATGGCTAGCTGAGTGAAAGTACCAGCAATCTCCATTCAATTACGTCGCCAAAATAAAACGCAGCAAACCGCATAAAAACAACTTACGAGTATCCATTTCAACTGGCTATGGTCGAATCAATCAGATTTTCATTTATTTATGCCTACGACACTGGTTGACTTTGCATGTATAGCATTGAATGTAGGATTGGTTTCAAGAGATTCTGGCATTAAGTTGTTCAAAAAGGGCATACAAAATATGCTGTATGGTTATCAACTGGAAGTGTTAAATCCTGACTGTGATAAGCCTAGCTACAATAAATGCTGACCATCAGATAAACGTATGCTAATACTAAATCAGTACTATACATAAACTGACCCTGTACTGAGAACGGGCTTCTTCTTCAGTAAGTGAATGTTTAGGCAATAGTCCACCACGCTGACTAACTGCGGGTTCGCAGGCGGATGAACATAATAGATTTTCAATCATGTCTAGCATTCCAAGACTTTTCATTTTTACAGAGACTACTCCAACATTAGTATAATTCCTGTGTCGCGGGGGACTTTACAAACATTCATCAACAACATAGAACACAAAGAACAACCAGACTCAGAACCACAATTTGCAGATCACACAAATTTTTGTCCCGTGTGGGATTCGAACCTACAACACTCGGCATAAAGGCAAGGCAAAGCGACCACTTAAACCACTATGGCATCCGTGCAGTCGCTTAACGGTCGGTTAGATGTATCTACATATAGTTTTGCCGCTAGTCTAGTCGGTTAGATGTATCTACGTATAGTTTTACCTCTAGTCTAGTCGGTTAGATGTATCTACGTATAGTTTTACCTCTAGTCTAGTCAGTTAGATGTATCTACGTATAGTTTTACCTCTAGTCTAGTCGGTTAGATGCATCTATGTATAGTTTTACCTATAGTTAGTTGGTTAGATGTATCTACATCTACATATAGTTTTGCCGCTAGTCTAGTCGGTTAGATGTATCTACGTATAGTTTTACCTCTAGTCTAGTCGGTTAGATGTATCTACGTATAGTTTTACCTCTAGTCTAGTCGGTTAGATGCATCTATGTATAGTTTTACCTATAGTTAGTTGGTTAGATGTATCTACATCTACATATAGTTTTGCCGCTAGTCTAGTCGGTTAGATGTATCTACGTATAGTTTTACCTCTAGTCTAGTCAGTTAGATGTATCTACGTATAGTTTTACCTCTAGTCTAGTCAGTTAGATGTATCTACGTATAGTTTTACCTCTAGTCTAGTCGGTTAGATGCATCTATGTATAGTTTTACCTATAGTTAGTTGGTTAGATGTATCTACATCTACATATAGTTTTGCCGCTAGTCTAGTCGGTTAGATGTATCTACGTATAGTTTTACCTCTAGTCCAGTCGGTTAGATGTATCTACGTATAGTTTTACCTCTAGTCTAGTCAGTTAGATGCATCTATGTATAGTTTTACCTATAGTTAGTTGGTTAGATGTATCTACATCTACATATAGTTTTGCCGCTAGTCTAGTCGGTTAGATGTATCTACGTATAGTTTTACCTCTAGTCTAGTCAGTTAGATGTATCTACGTATAGTTTTACCTCTAGTCTAGTCGGTTAGATGTATCTATGTAGAGTTTTACCTCTAGTCTAATCAGTTAGATGCATCTGTGTATAGTTTTAACTATAGTCTAGTTGGTTAGATGTGTCTACATATAGTTTTGCCGCTAGTTTAGTAAAGTCGGTTAAATGTATCTACGTATAGTTTTATCTATAGTCTAGTCACTAGACTAGGCTATAGATAAAACTATACGCAGATACATCTAACCGACTACGGTTAGATATATCTACGTATAGTTTACCTCTAGTCTAGTATAATTGGTTAGATGTATGTATCTACGTATAGTTTTACATATAGTCTAGTCGGTTAGATGTGTCTACTTATAGTTTTATATCTAGTGTAGTCGGTTAGATGTATCTACGTATAGTTTTACCTCTCCGGTGGTGGTTTTGATGCGGGTGTAGGTGCGGGTGCGCGTGCGAGTGCAGCGGGCGGTGCGGCGACAGCGGCTGCGCTACTGCGGGCTGCTCCACGCCGCACGACTGGTGCAACGCAGAGTCAGAGTTCGTGCGCCGCCAGTTGCTGTCGGGCGGTGGACTACAAACAGCAAAACACCACGTCATACATTTAAATGAGTTTAGCGGCCAGCCTCGACTCCCTTCGGGTATATAATACAGCCTATGTCCACCTGGAATAATGGATCTTTCAAATTCTAACTTTCGAACTAATATTATAAATGCGAATGTGAGATTGTTTGTTTGTTACACACACTGTTACGGCTTATCTACTCGACCGATTATCATGAAATTTTGCATACACGTTTTCAGGACTACGATACCTATATCGTACTCCTAAAAAGGTGTATGCAAAATTTCAACAACTATTTTTCTGGGTTAAAGGTACGCTCTGTCCTAGACAAAGGGTTACTTTCATCCAGAAAAATGTTTTTTGCCGTGGGATAGAAATTTATTGACAATATCTAAATTAACGCGAACTAAGCCGCGGACAAAGTAGTAGTGAAATAATTTCCAAATAGGTGCATTGGTAGATCTCTACCTATATGTTCTAGATACACACAAAGTCACAAATATCGCGCTTTCTTTTAATAATATTAGTATAGATTTTCCTTTTTACATTTCAATCTATCGTCAAATTATACCCAAAACCAAACTAAAGTGTCAGTAAAAAATAAATATGTTTAATTTGGTCCTCTCAAAATACCTGTTCAGTCTTAAAGGACACTGAGAATACAGTCAGGGAAACTAATTATAATTATGGAAAGTCGAGTAAGTATATACCAGGCAAAGTAGGCAATTGATTCTAGAAAGATGTTCTTTTTGATGCGAGTGAACAACACAGCCTTCACTGACAGGCAATAATTTAGAACGAGTTTCTAAGTAATACTTAATATGCAAGTATAGTTTATTGCCGGGTAATGAACTTATGCACGAGATCTCACTCACTAGTCAAAACAAAAATCAAGCAATCACTTAGTGTTGCACGATCGGCCGATTGATTTTCGGTTTGATAGCGCGTAAAAGTATCGCCTTGATCTACAGGGTACCTACAAGGGTAACGAATGCAATGTACGCGTGACCAAACTATCTTCATGCTGTATTTACTTTATAGGGCATCAGGGCTTTTGATAAGATATTAGTCGATCGTTTCGGAACAGAATCAAACAGGTTCCTAAGAGATAACCACAGGGTACCGCACGGAATTGAATTGTACCCGCATACTATTAATGTTTATTTTATCTGCGGACATACTCGTTCAAAATTGCGTAGCGTTTTCCAATTCAAATCTCGCGTCTGTATTATTAAATTTGACACCGATCTTGAGATATGACCTTAACATAGTATTAAAAGGTCGTAAGTCACAACTATGAAGTATAATTTTATTCTAATTAAGTATTTTATTACGGTTTACTTACTTAAAATATTAAACGTTTACAAGTTCCCAACAGTAGTTAGAGCAGCTTTATAATGCATTTTTGTTGGATCTATTTAGAGAGATAGAATTTTCATATCTTAAAATCTCAGTCGACTGAATTAATTTTATTCACACAACTTCTATAATTTATACACAGATATTTAACACGTAGAAAGGTGGATCAGACTGGTTTTATTGCTATTTTTAACATTGTTCGATAAAATACGCGCAAAGAATTTCATAAGTTCTGGTTTCTTGCAATGCACATTCAATGCAATGTCCTTGTACTTATAGGCCCTTGTTTCCTCTACGTTTGTTGACACCATGTATAACACAATTATTTATTAAATATGAATGAGGCTTCTTAGAATGCGGGACAATGAAGTTTGAATTAATGTTTTCAAATGACTCACGGATATATTTTACCTCGTCATGGGTTCATGTTTTTCATATAAGTAATCAATAATTGACATATTTGTCGCATTAAATTGAAGTAAATGGTAGAGGCGTGTACTAAGCGTGTTGTGATTGCGTCTTTTATATAATAATAATTTAGCATGACTACCACGATTAGAGTGACGTCAACAATATAGTTGTCACTGATTTAATTATATATCTTATAATATCTTAACCTCGACTTGCTCGTAGTGCAGGTAGAAATGAATGCGTATTTTAGTGAATGGAAGGGCGTTATGTAAATACAACTAAATCCTTCCTAATTTTTTTATTTGCTGTGACGCAGGTTTGTTTGGTCTCTATGACGATTATACGTACGTCATTCGCAAATTGTATAATCAGTTGGCATGGTAGCACCGCTGTTAAAGTCCGATGGCCGTAAGGCTGTATGGCGGCCCGTCGACAAATTCCGTATCGGCTGTACCGGCGCCAGCGCTTAAACCGGTGGGTATAGCCCGTACTGGCTTTGTCCTTTTATATGTTAAGTTAGTTCTATGTTAAAATTTATCTAGTTTTTAGTATTTTTCTATAAGAAATGTAACCACCAAAAATAGTAGATTAGGTATAAGTTTTATATTTTGTTTGTAAGTTTCTAATCTACTTAATAAATAAATCCTTGCATCACTACATATTATTAAACATAGTTCGTCTGTCTGTTCGCGATAAACTCAGAAACTACTGAACGGATTTTCATGCTGTTTTCACAAATAGACATAGTGTTTCATGGGGAAGGCTTAGGTGTATAATTTATTAAGGCTTTGTACTACCCGTGCGAATCCGGGGCGGATCGCTGGTATATTATAAATTCGGAAGCAACTGTGTCTGTCTGTTATATCTTCACAGCTAAACCGCTCAACCGATTTGGATGAATTTTGGCACATAGATGGTTTACCGGAATATATAGACCGCATTAAAAAAATCCTTGACAACTTTAGTTAGTAAAAGATGGATGAGCGACTTGTGCACCTTACATAAAATCATAAATTGTTCAATGGATGGTAACCTTTTCAAAATTTATACATTAAAATACCAACGCGATCTGTGCATATTCCACAATTGTTTAGTGTTCCTACAAGCAACAACAATGTATCTCAGAATAACCCACTGTAAAGAATGTGTAAAAACTATAATTCTATCTGCTCTCAAACAGATATTTTTCACGTTAAATTCGGCACATTTAAATCTTTTCTATTGAACTATAACAAACCGTGACTTTTAGTGTACCCAATCTTGTATATCTTTTGTTTTTATTTTTAAATTTATCATGTATCATTTTTTTTTGTATTCTTGTTTTAGTTATTTAAAAGTTTAAGTTAATGTAAACTTACACGTATGTACTGTATATTGCAAATGATGTGTACAAATGTAACTGGATGTCAGATTTACTCATTGTGTACTATTAAGACTGTAATTTGAAATATGCTAATCTGTTATCTGTTTTGTTACCTACTGAATAAAATAAAAATAAAAGAAATTAAATATAAGTATACCCAAATTCGTAGTCAAAATAAGAAAGCAGAAATCAGAACGACAAAAAACGATTATTTTCCAGTTTTTGCAACATTATTTACAATTATTAACACTGTTTACTAATTCCTGGGACACTAAATATGGTTTTTGCGTTTTTGGAACTTAACGTTATCACAAATTGAAATGACGACCAAAATTCTGTGAAGTCATCATCACAACTTAGACTCTCTAATATACATTTAGAAAGTAATTAATAAAAAACTGGTCAGGTGGCTGTAACAGACTGACGAGCAGACAAAGTCCCACCATTATGGATTTCTATTTACATTTATATGACTACTTAAAAAGGTCAAGATATTAGATAACTTTTATTTCCAGTTCTGAATTTGTAGATGACCTAGGAGAATATGGAATATTCTTGTTTATTTACTAACGAGAAAATATTCGATTACATTATTATGTTCAAGTTATTCCTATAAACAATCATACATGTATTAATTAAATAAGAGATCAAGATTTTTGGTATGTCTCAATAGTGTCGACATTTCTTCAAAACATTAAAGGCGTCACCACATTGAAAGGTGCGATACTACTAAGCTACATATATATATTTAACGAAGAAGTGTTCTCAGAGATTTTACTATCACTGAAAGTAATACTAAAGAATGTATTGTGACTTGGATATCACCCAACGAAAATAACCAGAGAGTGTAAATTACCGCGTAAATTATTGTCCGTAAACCTAATTTACGCGGTTGTTTTGTTTAAGCTGGGTGTTTTCCAAGTCACAAAACATTCTTTAAAAGGAACGAATGTCATGATGACCAATTCGCTACTTGCTAATAGCCTAGTAAAGTCAGTGGTGAGTTCAGGAAACATTCTGTTCAAACTTTACCAAGCGAGATTATCCAGACAATTTTCCACTTAAACTTTACCTACCGAAATTTTCGGATTTATTTACGTAATATGTTTTTGGCAGATAAGTACCTACAATTCAAAGCCGAATTAGACCACTAATACTTTTTCAGTATTGATAAATAATTTGGTAGGTAAATATGACTTATACTAGAACTGTTAATGTCTTTCTCAAATACGGCAAGAATTTGACGCGGACAAATAGATATTAGTGTCATAATTTACACGAGAGCCTTATCAAATATTTAAATTGTCTCGCCATTACTACATTGATTTTTTTATATTTAATAATTTTCGATATAATTGCGGTTCCTTTTTTACATTTCCAAAACGAAGTATTATTTTATATCTCAAGGTTGACATTTTGTTTGTTTTTAGGTCTATTGATACAAGTTCAAACATTACCTACGCAAAGTTGAAGACAGTCTAATAAAATTTTAAGTTGCATATTACACATATAAAAATATTTACGTACAAGTATTGACGGAAATAAAATTGAATAACCCGTATTGGGATACTGATGGTTGATAAATGATAACAAGTAATAAAAATACAAACAATATATATTTTTATTCATTTTAACACAATCTGGGTGATATCCATAAATTTTCAAGCATCATTTTTCGTATTACATGGCCCTTCGTATAAAAGGAGTAATGAAGCTTTTTTTATAGTTGAAGATAAGAAAAATATTACACATCCTCCTCCATTATATCTATCTCCACCAGAGCGGATACTTAAAAGATAAATCTATTAAATAGACAACACCGGCAACCTGGCCGTTCCAGTGGTCGCAAGCGCAACTAACGATCGATCTTAAAGCACGGTATTCTTTTGTTCGGTCAAGAAAAAGGTTATTGGATTCTTGTCAGCAAACTTAAATATTTAATTCAAATTTTCTAGCTTCTTCGGAGAAATACAGACTAGTTTTATTTAAAACCTGTTTGTTTTTCTTTTTTCAGAAAATTTTATACAACGCGATATTATTACGGTAACCGAATCAAGTGCTATTAAAACAGTACTTCTTGTATTTGTTAATATCATTATTCAGCAAGAAAGTAATTAACTATGACGTCACCCTAAATATATGTATGTACGTGTATTTTAAATATTAGTTCGGATATTCAAATCGCGCCGTGCTAAATAAATAAAATTAAAATATAAATTGTCTAACATTTCGCCCAAGGCGTTATCACTTACTAAGTTGGTTTACAAACTGGACATTCTAAAATATGCAGCATACAAAATTAAAAACCTGTTTAATAACTGTATGGGATGACCTTATTATAATAACAAATCTAGAATTTATAACAACTAGGTGTTACACGCGATTTCATTTACTTTTTTAAATAGCCTGTCCTTCTCTAGGTGCGTACCAAATTATATCTCAATTGGTTCTGCTGTTTAACCGTGAAAACGTAACAAACATAGAGTTGCGTTAGCATTTTAGTTTATAAGTATGTGTTTTAAAAGTTATTAAAAATGGGTACCTCAAATATACAGTACTGCCGTAGGGGCTTGTGTCATGTTTCCGGTCGGCAGGACGTCGCATCGGGCCCACTGATGACGAGGCGCGGCCTCGCTGGCCCGGCGATCGCGATGGTGATGTACCACCACTGCGACCGCCACCCATCACATACTGGTTTGTCAATGGTACATCTTCCGGCTATGGACAAATAAACTATATAAACAAAATAAAATCTTGATCAATTATTTCACACATATACTGGGACATTATATAAAAACAATGGATAATACATAAATAAGAACTACTTTTCTATATAGAGAGAACTGTGATAAAAACTCTAACTATAGCATATTAATGTGAATACGTGGTCATAAATGAGCTAATAAAGTTCATGGCACAATATTAAGATGTTAAATATTGATGAGACACATTACAACACTAATTTATGTTTAAATCTAACATCTCATTCTAGTAGCATTATCATTTCGAAAGGCATGGCAGTCACAATTCTACATGTAAATAGTGCAGCTACATTATTAACTTGTTAACACTGATAAACATGCTGCAGTACATTTTCACTAAGGAATACTTAGATCTTACAGTGTGTAACAGAAAGAAGTGGTCATGTAGAATATGAATAAATGAATGAAATCACACTTAAATAAAGTATATTCAATATTTAAAACATGTTATAATAATTAAAGTGGACTACAAATTAAAATTACTGACATAATTTAGATACAAGTAAAAACTATAAGGCTGTCAAGTGATCCAAATTTAAAAAATGTTCATACAGCATAAATAAAAAGTAATATACAGATGATAAATAATATTTCATGTTATTATAAGCATTTAGATATTTTCATACTAGGTGAGATTTACCAAATTTTGAAAATGGAAAGTTTAAATGTGTTAGTGTATTAATAATGTGCATGTTCCAACCATAAAATTAACCACAACCTTATGTACACACTGTAAAACTTATAAACATAGGCTAAAATAATAGTTTAATAAAATGCAGAAATGGGTTTGTTCTTTATTTAAAAAGAATATCTATGATAATTTAAAAGGCATTATAATTTATGAACATGCCGACTATGTCTGCTTCTAATGTGTGAGTGAACAGATGACGGAGTTAGCTTTAGTGAACAAGTAAAATTATTAGAACACATGTTATAATGTAAATAAAAGTTTGACACAGTTTTCTGGTTAACAAGAATTACAATGCATACAGTATGTTTATTATGACACCCATTAGAATCTATTTAGCAATATTTAAGTAAGTTTTGTAAGGTGATAATACAATTAGCATCCTTCTCATTGACACAATCATAGAATTATTAATATTATTACACTATACACAATGACTGACATTACTACTTATTTTAATAATATTTAGTAGAATACATTTTATTTCTTTTTATTGCAGACATAAATATAGACATCTAAGGACAAAGAGTACATGGACATCATTTTTAAAACAATAAAAATATAATAACAGCCAGCTACAACTGCACCACTACCAAAAAATAAACAGGTAAGTACCTATAGCAAATTCTACTATAGATCACAATCAATCACAACCTTGTAGGTAAATATGAACTGCTAAGCATTTTTATATAAGCTAATACAATAACAATGTTATAAGAGGAAAAATGTTCACAATGATTTGTTTCAGAATTTCCCACTAGAGTTCTTACTACCTGCAAGATTTACTATTAGCTGGTAGATTTACACTAAAAGGGATTTTAATGGTCTGATTCCAAAATAAAGGAACCTTAATTGTTTCCAGCTCTTTGACGGTGGCCTGTGGTGCAGCCACATTTGGCAGGGAACCACTGCGGAATGTGCCCAAGCCTTGCTGTGCGGGCCGGAGTGTAGCCTCAACATTATCACTAGGCTCAGGGGGTGGTTTGTCTCTTGCTACCTTACTTGAATTGACCTGTAATCACGGTGCCTGAACATCTCTGGGATGTACTCACAGTAAACACAATGTTTTTGTGTGAATATGAAGAAAAACATTGTTGTTTCAAACTTCATTTTTTGTTTTGAAAGCAAATGTTCATTTTTATACACATAAAATAAATTCTGTTAATCACACAAAACATACAAGCATGTCTACATTTACAATATGTCTGACTTTATATGTAATAAAATGATCTTGACTAACAAGTAACTATTGTTATTAATTATGATTAAGGAATAAGAGATTATATTTCCTTAGTTTCATTAGGAGATGTAACACTCATAATATTCTAACTAGCTATTGTGTAGGATACCAAATAGACTTACAATTCATTTTGACAATGACGATTGTGGACTATACACACAGAACAGAGAGTAATATTTTGTTATTGAAGATATTAAGAAACTGCACACTTAGAAGTTAGGCGCAATAAGTGTATTGTAATGATTATTGTTTACGTCGGCGGGCACATTTGACGGCCAGGAAGCGACTGCCTGAGTAAATAGGCGACATACCTTTTGGGTTGCGTCGGAAACTTCGCGCATAATTTTTTCAAATGCAGCTGTTTCCTCTGCCTGCTTTTGATGATGGAGGGCAATTTTTTCACTAAATTTTCTTGGATTCGCCATGATGGCTAGTAAACATTTATTTTTCTCGTTTTTACATCACAATTTCTAGCGTTCGAAGATCCAAAACGCGCTTGTCTGTCAGGCACACAGATATGTTGCCATTTTGGAAAAACATAGTGATGTACAAAATTAAACTAAACAAGGATGCTTATGTTTTACAATTTAGTAGACTTTTAAAGAGAAATCAGTCCGTGAATGAATAAATTTTTACAACATTTAGTTATGATATTGAATAATACTGGTGATGACTGCACGGATGGTGTAGTAGTTTAAGTGGTCGCCTCGCCATGCGGCACTGCCATTACAGCGAGTGTTGTGGGTTCTGATCATACACGGATGAAAACTTTATATGATCCACAAATGGTTGTTCCGAGTTTAGGTGTTCTTTGTGTCCGTTGTTTGAAAGTTTGTAAAGTGCCCCGCGATCCCGGAGTTATTCTTATAGAGGGAGTGGTCCATTAAAAAATACCCAATAAAACTTACTTTACTTATTATTATGTATAATATATGTATCTACTTTAGGCTGAAAATATTTCAAAACAGGTGCTACACGTGAGGTGGATTATTTAGATGGTTTTGTTAGGTTAGAGCAGGACTGCGCCTCTAGGCATTTTAAATTCAGAGGCAGTTGTTTGGTTGTGAAATATAATATAGCAATCCCGCATCCTGTCATATGTCTTTTAGCACATATTTGAGATACTGGCCACTGCCACCATTTAATAATAATCTCCAGGGAGTAAGCTCACAGAAAGTCTAAAAAAAAGAAACTTCAGATAAGCAAATGAATAGTATTTTAATTATTAACATAATGGCAATATGCATATTTTATATGAGTGTTTCAGAAGTACAAAAAATAATTGCGAACTTAAACAATAGCAATGCTGTTGGTTATGATGGTATTTCAACAATGATTTTTAAAAGATGTGCTACAGATATTGCACCAAGTATTACTCACTTAATAAATCTTTCATTTGAACAAGGAACCATCCCGAATTATTAAAAAAATCGATTATAAAACCTATTCTAAAAAATGAGGAAGGATGAACATATGCAACTATAGACCTATTACATTAATTCCAATATCGGCAAAAAAATTTGAGAAGGCCATGCACCTTCGTCCATCGTCATTTATAAATAAATTTAATATAATTAAGCCTGAACAGAACGGCTTTCAAAAAGGAAAATCAACTACATTAGCAGCATATACCCTAGTACATAATATCTTAACGAATATAGACAAGAACTTACACACAATAGTCGTATTTTTTGACATGACAAGGGCATTTGACTTTGTATCGCACAAAATCTTGTTGCAGAAATTAGAACAATATGGAATCCGAGGACTTGTTTTATCATGGTTAGAATCATATCTTACGGATCGACTGCAAAGAGTGGACATATCACACGTAGATAATAATCTAACATTAACTACTAGTAGCTCACCGTACAGAGTAAACAGCTTTGGGGTACCCCAGGTAGTATTCTTGGGTCATTGTTATTTCTACTATACAGTGTGACCCGCGTTAAAGTGCAACCTCGAAAATGGGTGAAATTAGATCGAAAACTATCGACGAAAATGGGTCTAAAAAACTTCTAAAAAAAAACTAATTTTTTTATACGCCACTGAACATTTGTTTCCCGAATTTTGACCTCTATGTACAAATAAATTTATTCCTCCCAAACGAGCTGGCCGATTTTGATGAAATAAACGACAAATCAATGCCAAGTATTTAGCGATGAGAATAAAACAAAAAAAAACAACAAAAAATGGCTTTAAATACTTGATTTTTTTAAATACTTGTGAAAAAGTCAGTATTTTTCACTGTTTTTTTCAATCAACTCAAATTTCTATGAAATAAACCCCTACATCTTGATTTGTTTTATAATTTATTATTATTCTTGACTGTATTAGCTCACACACAAGACGATATGATGTGTCCGATGTCGGAGAGCTTCCGATGAACTTCCTGGAAGTTCCTTGCCGACGGTGCAAGTCAAGAATAATAATAAATTATAAAACAAATCAAGATGTAGGGGTTTATTTCATAGAAATTTGAGTTGATTGAAAAAAACAGTGAACAAAAGTGACTTTTTTCACAAGTATTTAAAAAAATCAAGTATTTAAAGCCATTTTTTGTTGTTTTTTTTTGTTTTATTCTCATCGCTAAATACTTGGCATTGATTTGTCGTTTATTTCATCAAAATCGGCCAGCTAGTTTGGGAGGAATAAATTTATTTGTACATAGAGGTCAAAATTCGGGAAACAAATGTTCAGTGGCGTATAAAAAAATTAGTTTTTTTTTTAGAAGTTTTTTAGACCCATTTTCGTCGATAGTTTTCGATCTAATTTCACCCATTTTCGGGGTTGCACTTTAACGCGGGTCACACTGTATATTAATTACCTACCTGATATAACTAAACATAAATGTACCTATTTTATTTGCAGACGACATTGCCATTATTTTAACATTCAATAATTTTACTGATATTAATGATGAAGTAAATAGGACGACCATTTTGTGACACAATGGCTAGAATCAAATAACTTGACAGTTAACTTGCAGAAAACTAATTTTATCAAATTCCAAAGTAAACGATCTGCATGTACTGAAAACAGAATGATTTCGAGCAAAATTAATATTAATGAAAAAGATGACGTAACTTTCTTAGGAATAACATTAGACAAACATATTGACTGGAAATCACATATTAGTGCCACTTGTAATAAAATTAACAAATTTGTATATGTTTTGAGCAGACTTAGGAAAACCTTAACAATACAGACTACTCTGTTAGCTTACCATGGCTATGTAAGCTCAATCCTAAGATATGGCCTTATGCTGTGGGGAAATTTCCCTGAAGCTAATAGATGTTTGTTTGTCCAAAAGAGATGTGTAAGAGCCATTGTCGGTATTGCTCCAGACGAATCATGCAAACCAAATTTTAAAACATTGGGCATACTTCCTCTGACCTGTATGTATATTCTTGAGATTTCTGTTTTTGTTAAAACCTACCCATACCTTTTCACCAAGGCCATGGATAAGTATCCGAGAAACACTAGGCATCCTAATAGGTTAGTTCTAGAGTCCATTCCGAGAACTACAATGTACAAAAATAATTGTTACCGTGTGTGCATCTATATATTATAATAAAGTTCCAGAATGTTTTAAAGACTTACCTCTTTAACGTTTTAACAAAACACCTTAAGGCATGACTAATAGAAAAGTCATATTATTCTCTTAAGGAGTTTTTACATTAAATAATTTAATATTTTAAATAACAATATCACTAATTTAATTTAATTATCTTAACTATACAATAATTAGAATTATTTTAAAATGTAAAACATTTCGCATGCCACATTGTGACTAAATGGAAGAGCTAAATGTATTAATTATACCACAACATCCATATAAATGTACTCCGTTTTCTGTGAAATAAAAAATAAAAAACATTGTCCATTTTTTTTAATAAAGTAGTGTGATAATATAGCTTATCCTCAATACCAAGTAAATATTTATATCTTTTGCAATTTGAACAAGAAACTACTGATGCGATCTCAAAATACAAAATTAGCTTTCGACGAATAATATGACCAGCGAAGTTGGAACGTGTTTTATGTTCTGACACTGACGTTTAACTTGACATTTTGATTGAAGTCATTGAAGTTGACATTTATATGTTGACCGACGACTTCGAGTTGGGTCATTTTTCAATTGTATTTCAATACTAGGAAATGAATGCAAAGGAATACGATTTTGTTCAATTTAAGCATTCCTTAGAATTAATTTAATATCAGTCACATACAAGTTGTTGTGTTGAAAAGAACTATGGAAGAAAAATACATTCTTACTTTAGATATAGGCACTAGTACTATTCGATCTTTTATTTATAATTCTAAAGCCGAAACTGTCGGAAAAGCCGTTGATCAGGTATATAAAATATTTAAAAACATTTAGAAATATTACAGTAATTTTGCAGCTATTGTAACATATTTGTTTTAAGATTTTAATATGTTTTAAATGTTTTTGGCTAAGGTTTCAGTTTAATTCGTGCAGTTACAAAAATGTATCGTAAGAACAGTGTATTTTGTACAGTATAAATTAATATACAGGTAGTGCTCCATTATCCACATCCCGGATTTGTTGAAATAGATCCAGATGAACTATGGACCTCTGTAGTCAGTGTTGTACACAAGTCATTGAAAGGTGAGTTTTTATAAACTTATTTTTAGATATACTTATTTTATTGTTAGGTAATAAAATATTATTTTGAACCTGTTTTTAATTTTTTTATATAAGTAGTTGATCAAAAATTTTGGTTTGTCCTGTTGGTCCATAGAAGTGTATAATTAACTAGATATGATATATTTACTAAAATAATATTGAAGTCCATTGAGCTATGTACAAGTATTACAACACTTGATTATTGGCCTAGTTCCTAATAAAAGCTAGAACAAGATGATAACATATCAATAATTAATGCAACATTCACTGATAAGGAAACAAACAACAGCTCTCAGCTTAATAGATAAGCAAAAGTTATTTGTTATTTAAATATCAATAGTACTGTACATTTAATATTTATTATTTGCCACATATTATTTTTGACTAAAGATTAATATGACAATAATCTAAAAAAATATATGCCCTTATCACATATATAGCTTTTGTCTCTTCTTCCCTTGAAATCTATAAATCTATGTACTAAATCCTCAGATTCTAAGAAGAGGCCTGTGCTTTGCTGTAAGGCATTTCTAACAAGTATAAGTTGTGCCATCACTTTTAAAGCTATTTTGAGGACAAGTTATCTAATTCAATACAAACAGCAGTAATCTTTATGAATCCGCCCATAAAGATTTATATAAGGATTTCTTTGTAATTAATTGGTTTATAATACATGCATAATATTTCTCTCCTAGCACCTGAAGAGAAATATTCTACACATACAATACTATATTGTATTATAATACAATATAGTATTGTATTATAATACAATATAGTATTGTATTATAATACAATATAGTATTGTATTGTTTAAATTGCATACATCATTTTTGAGATGAAATGAATAGCACTAACATAATATCACAATTATTATTGTAGCAACAACTACTGCAGTTTTTTACTAATATAACATTATGAAACAAAAGTTATAATTACTTAAATTTGATTAAATATATAACATTTTTACAGATGCCGGTTTGTCAGCTTCAGAAATAACTGCCATGGGTATTTCTACACAACGGGGTACATTTTTGAACTGGTCACGCAAAACTGGCAGACCGTTCCACAAGTTTATCACTTGGAAAGATTTAAGAGCTGACAAACTAGTTAAACAATGGAATGCTTCATATACTTGGAAGGTATGTACTTATTAATTTGTCAATAATTATCACTATTTTATATAAAATTACTTCTAAAAGATTCACAGGTCTAATTAGGTGTGTGTTTTATGGGTTAACAGTAGTAAAAAAGGAAACAATATATTACAGTATTTATTTAATATATTAAAGTTTAAATTATAATACAAATACCTAATTATTATTTTAATGTAATGAATAGTAGCAATGTATGTGGATTGGGAATTGACAAGGTATAGAAATATATTTGCATGTTGTTGTATTGTGTTGACATTATTGTAATATTATTCAGAAAATAGGAAATGCCAAACAGTTCAATAATTTTAAATAGTTCATGTTACACACTAATTGTATAATATTAGCATCAAGAAGAATAACAAAAGACAAAGAAAATCATAGCTTAACATACATTTTATTAAATCAATAATTAATTAATATTTATAATTAATTTTATTTAAATAATTTTATTAGAATTTATGACGTATAGTATAGTTATATAATGAAGTTATTTAATATATAATTACATACAAATAGAATTTAAATAGTTACAATACTGGATTAAGCAGATAGTGTAGCTCCATTGCATTCCATATTAGCCCAATATCCCAAAATTCCAAATACAAAACCTGTACACAAATGATTGTGTGATTCAGATATTTGAAATTTGTATAGTCACAGCAATCCTAGATACATGGTATACTTGGTAGAGTGCTAGTTGATTTAATGATAAACTTAACCGTGCTAATCATTGACATATTATTTTTAGGCCTGCTGCACAATTTATAGTGATTAAATTAATTTAGTATTCCTGTGTAAAATATGTATATAAATATATATTTGTATGTGGAGCACCTCTAATCGTTGTATTGTTTTCAGCTATTCAAAGCTAGTGCCTATGTGCTATATCTCGTTCTAAGAAGCAAAAGATTTAAAGCAGGAAGTGTATTCAAATTTATGAACACACAGGTATGTTTATGTAAATTTATTTCACCTCTTGACTTCCTTAAATATATGAATCATATTGGTTAGTCTGTTTTGGTATCTCTATATGTTTTATTCACTATTGATCAAGGTCCTGATGAAGCTACTTTATAATAATATCAAACAAAATTTTATGAACTTACACAAACTCGGATTGCAACTGAAAGTTACAATATATATTATTTATGGTAAAACTCAAACAAACATCCAGATATGTTTACTCTGTATATTTTCTTATACAAGAAAAAGGTCTCGACTTCTGCCTTCTGAAAATTGTGGTAGCGCCCATATTCCAGACGTCGCTTTATTTTGTGCCTGAAATAAATTTGTTAAAACAGAGGTTTGTTAAAGTCTATTTAGATGTCCAGTAAGCGTCCTGTATATTTAAGTATGCTAAACATACTAAGACCCTACGGTTACGTATAACTTAATAGCAATAAGGGCATGACAGTACAGGACTGGCGACTAAAATGTTCGATCTTACACTTAGTGGTAACTAGACCATACCGGCTAATACTGCCGGCGACATGGTCTGTTATCGAATGCAAGTCGCGTGTTTACACGCAATGTTGCACATAGCTATTTGCTCCTGTTATATAGAATAGATATAAATCGTTGTACCTAATAACATTGCTACGACGTAAGTATATTTTCAGACATTATGCATTGGTATTTTCGGGCTCGGAAAGGTTTGGCAAGGACTTGTATGTCATGTATAAATTCAGAATCGTATTATTTTATTATAATAGGTAGGTATTAACTAATCTCACAAGAAGCTAATAACGTCGCGTCGTTTTAAAATTGCATCTGAATGTTAAATCGCCAAATAAAGATCATGTAGATAATGAACGCTTACAAAACGTTTAAGAAAAATGATTTTACAGAACCTTTATTGTACCTACTTACTGAACGTAGGTACAATACTTTGTAAATAATTTTCATGGATAAGACCGTCAGTCTCATTTATTATTTCAGACTGGATGATGTATAAGGTTTACATTGCCCGTTTTGCTTTTACCAAAACTTTCCTGATTCTATTTCGTCGTCCATGCCATTTTTCAGTGAAAACAATTGGGAGGCACACAGAGAACTTAGACTACCTATATTTATTTTTAAAAAGCTCGTCTAATTTGATATGATCCGCCTTTGAACTGCCCCATTCTTTATACTACGGAACGAATTGTATGGATCGGGCGGCGCGGCGCGGCGTAGAGGAAACGTACACTTACTTCTGTATTCAATAATATCTTATTTAGTGGCCTACGGGCTACGCTTAAGTTGACGTTTGGTTTATTATTAAGTATTTCTTGCTCGAGTACTGTCCCGCATCGTTCAAGGCACAATCTTTGTTGTCCCTTTTGATTGCAGTGACATTAGGATTTATTGAGTAGATAAATAAATAATGTATGTTGTTGCATTTCGTTTCGTTAGGTCTTAAAATCACAGGATATGATTAAATTGCAATATCAAGTCAAGTGCTTTTTTGTGTTCTGTCTGGGAATTTTGTGTTTTTATACTTACCAACCAATCCGAATATCAAAACTGTTTAACGGGTTATAATCATTGGTTTCACGAGTTGATAGGCAGAGGTGCATTACACCATTTCGCCAGTTATAATTTCAGGTCTCACATTATTACTAGGCCTGCTTGCCTTGCCGCTCAACGAATATAATATCTGCAGGCTCAGTGGCGCTATCGAGTATTCCTTGATAGAAAAATAAAACACTGCCCAACTCGGCATCGAAATCGAGATTACAACAGTCGCATTCACGCTTTTTAAAGAATTACCGTAAACCAGTGTTGGGTTAATGGTAATTATTTATTGACATTGAATAAACCTGTATGATATGATCTTTGAACTATATCGTGTCATTAGGTATCTACATTTCAATCATAATATTATTATAGTTTTTTTGAGAGACCTATGATGTATGTATATCTTTTTATTAAACATACTCCCCTGTATAAGTTATACATGTCACGGTTACTTATATGTTGCCTTATTAGGAATAAATAAAAATCAGCGATAGCCTAATGAGAGACAGTTGGACTGCCACGCGGAGGCCTCTAATCCGATTTCCGAAATATAAGTATATATAGGATATTCATTAGTCATTATCTGCCTACCCCTCTGGGAAACAGGCGTGAATCTATGTATGTATGTATTCATTAGTTAATTATCGCTTGCTTTGCCGGGGAATGGAAACATCTTGACCAAACTTGCATATCTAAAAGTTATCCATAATGTTCTCTAATACGTATATGTGAAGTCTGACAACTCGCATTGTGGTGGTCTATGGCCTAACCTTTCTCACACTGAGAAGGAGCCCGTGCCCAGCAGTGCGATAGTTTATAGGTCTTATATTATTATATTATACTGTGCGATGTGACTTAATAACATTTTTGTTATTTTATGATAGCGTTGTCCTTGTCAAAAGCGTCACATCGATTTCCGTACGCGTTACAATCCTCAGATTAGTTAAATTCATTTTAATAAGGGCCGGTTTTTCAATCGTCAGATAACTTTTATCTGAAGAATAAATATGGCATGACATATTTTCTATACAAAAGCTGTCAAAAAGTCATACATATTCCCCAGATAAAACTTATCTGACGATTGAAAAATCGAACCTAAGAATAATTACATCTGACCTGCCCGTACCTATATCCTTAATTTTTTGTAATCAAAATTGTTTTACACTGAAGTATTTGCGTGTACTTTCTGTTAGATTGGAACTCATAGTACATCGAGTGTTAGACTAAGGTCTTCCCATCTATTTTTATTTTTGTCCATATCAAACTCAAAGATACTTTGTTTACTGATTCTGACTTATAGTAGGTACTTAGTGTTATACTAAGGTATTTCTTTGCTTTTTATTTTTGTGCATATCGAACTCTTAAGAATCTGCATCGTGCCTTGGTAGTTAGCGAAGTCTGCACTTTCTCAATGTGTCAAATGTATTGTGGCAAAAAGGTTTATTGTGTACATCCTCTTTTAGTGTGACAATAGTCAATGGTCTCTAATATATTTGTTTGGCATGGCGAGATCACGGGTAGGTGTACCAATTTTTGCTACCTAGGTACATATACTTATACGTGTCCTTGACTCAACATCAAAGGTTGTGACTGATTAAAACTTTATTTACATAAACATGCATAGGTAAACATTTTTATGTACTGTTTCGAAACAAAGAAAAACAGAAACATATTCATAACTAATTGGTTTGTATCTCTTAAACTCAATATGTACCTACGAAAAGGTTGGATTCGTAAATAAGAAAATATTACGTAGTTAGGTAGGTACATTAATTTAGAAAACATTCAAGGTGCTAATCAAAACCGGTTGATGTGCAACCTTTTTTGTTAAGGTAGTGTAATTATGAACACGCTACGAAAACTTGCATTTATATTTTGATAAGATCGAGGAAAATGATTTTATGTGTTAATAGCACATTATGTGCTAAACAATATGCAGATCTTACAGTCTGCAGTTATTGCTGTTGCGTTTCTAGCAACAAGGTGCAATATTACCGCCATCTTGCATTTCTTGCGATACCAATTTTAAGGTATAAAAATCTCTGGTATCCTTGAAGAAAGTCTAGGAACCACACCCACAGCAAAAAATAGGATTTCAGGCAAATTTTCTGCGATTTTCTGGAGACTGATCGTATTTATAGTCGGGCTTTTCTAGTTCGAAGAATCCGTGGGTTGATTTATGGAGAATATGAAATGAAAAGGATTTTCGTATCATTTTCTAATAATATGAACTATAAATCAGCAAGTATCTTTTATTTTGTCCATTCTGCCCACCTTATTATGTACCGAAGGGATTTTTTAGCGACACTAAGGCTATGAAGGTAGAAGTTATAAAATTCCAATTTATACGTATACATTGCGTGCAAAGCCACCCTAGCTAGCTAATAATACTGATACCGACTGTAAAGAATGCTAAAAGAGCGTGCATTCTTGCCTTATAGGTCTAAACCAGAGGTTCCCAGAGCTTTTTTCTCATAGACCACTTTCAAAATTTTGCTGGTTTCGGTGGACTTCAGCAAAAAAATTTATCCGCCAAGTAAAATCGGTATATTCTGACCAAAGTTAAATTGAATTATAATATTTTTTTTTAGAAAGTCCTGGTTCTTCAGCGAGTGGTATTCCTCAAAATATCCGTCGATCGACGTTTAAACAAGTAACAGTCGCTAAGCTTCTTAAAATATTATCTGCCTACATTGATTTAAGCCAATATTTTAGTTCTTCACTATCGAAGGCAAATAAATTTTCGTGGATCGCTTACGCATTGTGAACCCCATTATTTTGTCACACCTGCGTAGACCCCCGTCGAGTCTCCCGTGAACCCCTGGGGATCCACCTGGACCACTTTGGGAACTAAGGGTCTAAACTAAGATTTATTATGGTACACACGAGCTGGCGCCCGCCGCGGCTGATATCTAATGATTCCACGGATGGAATAGTGGTTTAATTGCACGTCTTACCACTACCATTTTGGGTGCAATTCCTATATAATGTTTCAAAATTAATTAGGTCATACTTAACAGAGAGAAAACAAATTACGGAGATATGTAGACTGAACATCAAAACAAAGACAGAAGAAACTTATGTCTCAAATGAGCGCTATGTAACCTATGGAGTGCCCCAAGGTAGCGTACTAGGACCGCTTCTCTTTATTATATATATTAATGACTTACCAGGTGCTACTATTCAACCCATGACATTATTTGCTGACGATAGTACTGTGACCATAGCGTATAAGGATATTGACTATTATAAATCTGACATAACAAATTCTTTGACATCAATAATTTCATGGCTTAATAATAATAATTTAAAAATCAATATAATTAAAACAAACATAATGCATTTCAGACAAAAGTCACAAAATCAATCAAATTTCAATATTATACTCGTGTATTTTATACATACTCAACTTATCAATATTATACTAGTTTATTTTTTTTTTCAACATTGAAATAAATGAAGTAACCAGTACTCGATTTCTCGGCTTAATTATTGACCAAAAGTTAAACTGGAAAGAACATATTGATAAGTTGAGTAATAAAATCAGCTCACTATCCTACGCTATATACAAACTTGCACAAACTGTGAACACCGATGCAATACTTACTGCATATTATGGCCTAATTGAATCTGTACTTAGATATGGATTAATATTTTGGGGGAATTCAACAAATAAAGATATAGCATTTAAAATTCAGAAACGCTGCATACGTTCTATGTTTATAATACAAAGTATAGAGAGTTGTAAACCATTGTTTATCAAGCACCGGATTCTAACACTACCGTCATTATACATTTTTGAAGTAGCTATGTTTGTGAGAAGTAATCCGCATTTATTTCCTAAGCTGTCTGACACAGTCAATCGAAACAGGCGACAATTCTCTATTTTGTATGTAGCGTAGTTATGCGTATATAGGGTGTCTAACTTGATGTGTAGCCGTGTGTACGACTAATAGTTAATCCGAGACACTTTGTTTCAATGTTTGTAATTTCTTCAAATACAGGAGCGCGCGTTATCTTTTTAAGAAATATAAGGAAAGGCTTAGCTGCCTACTGCTGTTATTTTATTTAATGAAATCACTTATCTATTTTCGTAAAGATGTTTATCAATATTTTTATGACTATATTGGATTAATGTACGTAATATGTTAATTTGTCATATAGGAAATACATCCACCTCATAAACACGATATTTATAATCGTGTAGGTAGTAGTATTACGCATCAAGATATTTCCGCATCAACAAAAAAAATTACGTTAATATATTATTTAGACTAAATTAAAATAGCTAAGTTTTTTTATACTACCGGGGTGGCATACAAACGGCTTGCCTGATAGGCCCAATTTCCATATTCAAAAAACGACTCGTTTTATCTACTACGACAGTTAACTTTCTGTCACATTATAATCTATAATAAATATGCTAAGATTTAACTGGCCGTAGCTAAAACTACTCGTTTTTTTAATATAGGAACTGGAACTAAGTGGTTATCGCATACTACGGGCATTTATTAGTTAGTTAGTACATCTCTTCCTTCTAAACCCATTTCATACCTCTTGCATTATTCCCATTATTTGTTCAGTATCTCCTATTATCTTTCTTCTTTTAAAAGACAACTCCCGCACTAGGTACTAATCGTTCTTGTATCACGGGGGACTTAACAAACATGCAAAAAACGGACACAAAGAATATCCAGACTCGGAACAACCATTTGTAGATCACTTAGATTTGATTCGAAGCCATAACACTCGGCGCAGTAGCAGTGGCGAGACGACCACTACGCCATGCATCCCTTTACCACAATAATCACCAACCGTTAACCTATATAATATTAATACGTAAAGCAAAAACTTTGTACCTCATTTTACGAAAATTGCGCGATAAAAAATAAAATGTATGAAATTTGGCACAGTTAAAGTTTATATGGAGAAGGAGGGGCGAATATTATATATATTTTTATAAAATATGCATTAGAAATTCATTAAATTAATGAAAAATCACTACCTACACGTACACATCTATGCATTTGACACACGCTGTCAAATCACGTTCGTAGTATTTCGGCATTGTTCGTCTGACGTCGTACAATTCTTTGTAACTATGGTTACCTATACCTTATTTATATGCAATGAAGAAAAAAGAAAACAAAGTAGCAAGCTTAGGAATTTTGGTCGATTTTTGATCACTAGGCGACCGCTAGTAATTATTATTGGTCGAGTACTGAGTAACATCTTAGTCTTGTTTTTTAACAAGGCATTATAATGTCATTACGTTTATACTTATTCTATTATTAACAAGATTTTAACATCAGTTTAAATGGCTATAAATAACTGGAACTATTACATACAAAACTGTAATGTTTAATAGGTTTAAATATATGTATAGCATGATGCACAAATGACGTGACTTCCACACACTAGTATACGTAGGCTAGTTTTTTAACCTCATAACATAAATTAGTTTGAAGTTTCTGTGCGATGTTGTCCAGGGAAGCGGTTAAGCGAAGTCCATTATAATTATCTATTTGTAAATGAGATATTAAAATAAGTGAATATACGTTTTCACTGGATCACTTATTTAAACACACATAGTTTAAACATTAGGTACTTTTATTTAGATACTATCAATAAACACAATTCTTAAAAACTAACTTATACCTAAAATATTATAAAACAGAAATAAAAAAGAAAAAGAAAACTAAAACCCTCTAATAGGCGTCATACAATTCCTCCGCATCACAGTCGACTGCTAGTGCCCAGAAGACTGGCAGCATTGCCACGTTGAAACATAATTGAAATAGAAAACCTTTTTATCTGGCGGCCGGTGTGCCGCTGCGACTCTGTAAATTAAAATTTAATTTACACATTTTAAAATTCTTTAAGAATTCTATTTAGGTGATGCTTCGATGAATACACTTACACGAAGGTTATAAGGCACAAGCTGTGCCGAGCGGTGTTCAAAATTTAAATAATGACACGTGATCAGAACAATTACCTACGATTCACACGAACTACAATTAGTATAATAATTATTGTTGACAAGGTGACTTTTGACAAGTGGCTTGTCAAAAGTCACCTTGTCAACAATAATTATTATTTAATATTAGGTTGTGTTTGATTATTAACCTCTGAGTCTTCTTCAAAGAACACTATATGGGTCTGTGTTAGTGACAGGCATAGCTTTGGAACCACTGGACCGATTGATTTGTAACGTGGTGTACAGACATCTTGGGGTCATCCCTCGGTCGAGTTTGAATATGGGCCCTGTAGGTCAAAAGATCCCCGAGATATAGGGGTCACAAGGTCAAAATATATCCACCAACAGAGTGATTTGGAAGTCCAAGGGAGGCTTTTGCCCAGCAGGAGAACATACAAAAAGCTGAAAAACAAAAATATATGTCCCATGAAGACGAAGAGGTTGAATCCTGGGCTTACACCCATCTCGTTTGATTACTACGTGATTGCTTTTTTTGCAGACCTGTTTGCGATTATACTGGGCGCTTCAAAATGTACCTGCGCTCAAGAACGCCATACAAGATAATGATGCTCTTTTCGGGACCTTGGATTCGTGGCTATTATATAAATTGACAGGTAATGTAATGACATATTGTAAATATATATTTTTGTAATAATTGGTTATGGTTGTTATATACTTATATTGCATATGCAAATAAGATGGACTCTTAAATTTATTTTACAGATTGTGTAATGTGTAGGTAAATATATCTGTTTTTTTAATTTATAACTAGCGATCCACCTCCGCTTTGCGTAGGTAGTACCTTAACAAATTATACATCTAAACTTTCCTTATAAATCACACTGTCTATTGGTAAAAATCGCACGAAAATCCCTTTAGTAGTTTTTGAGTTTATCGCGAACAGACAGACAGACGCGACTGGGGACTTTGTTTTATTATATGTAGAGCATTAGCTCTGCATCTCTTTTTGACTGAACGTACTTTATTTACCTTCTTTACATTATTTAGTAACTCAATGACGCACTTAATGCTTTTTAAAGGTTTTTGGTTTAAACTATCGCACGTTGCAAATATTTTTATATTAAATAATTATATTTACTCAGATGTTGTGCTTAACCAGATTATTATATAATAATATACTTACCGTCAATATAAGTCGATATATATATATGTGTTGTAAAAAGGCACAACGTCACAAAGCTTTGTTATAACCGCAACGTATGCGTTTCATGATATTGGAAGTCGGCCAATGGCATTTAATTTGTAGCAGTATAATCATGAATATGACCGAATTTGTACATGTTATTTATAGTAAAAGTTTTAGTTTCCTTAAACTATGAAAAAAAGATCCTTGCATAGATTGGGTGCTAACTGAAACGTCCAATTTCATACATTTAGGTCTCCCCTTAGAGGTATCTACTTAAATATCACTGTACGGTAAACTATACAAGTTAGGTGAAAAATGAGATTTGTAACAAAATGTATATTTTTATACTATACACTACTAACGTGGCAAGCAATCTCACGATCCGCCGATGATAAGCGGTTGCCTCTCATTACCAAAACTGCAAAAAGGTTTAATTGTATTGACAAAAATGTCTGCCTCCCTGCTTTTAATATGTTTATATATATATGTATTCTGTCTTAACGTAAAAATCAATGCTGCTTTACAGATTTTTCATGATTGGTTTACATTTAACGGTCTCAATGTAAATCCTAGCAAAACAAATGTCATGCTGTTCCGGTCTACGGCAAAAAAGAAAGACAATATATGTTGTGTTACTAACGGCGAGAGTGTCAGCTCAGTACATTCGGCTAGATTCCTCGGTGTTCACGTTGATGAACATCTTAACTGGAAACAAGAACTTACTATTCTGGAAGGGTCCATTAGCTCGGCTTGTTATGTTTTGAGAAGTCTGCGTAACGTAGTCGGTGTTTCACATCTTCGGCAAGTCTATTTTGCTCTAATAGAGTCCAAACTTAGATATAGTATTATGTTCTGGGGAGGGAGCTATGACTATAATATCCAAAGGGCGTTCATACTACAAAAAAGGGCAATTAGAACTATAGTTTGTATTAGACAAGATGTATCTTGCAGAAAATACTTTCAAGATTTAGAGATACTGACTGTACCGAGTTTGTATATTCTGGTATTGCTCACCAATTTTGCAAAACACATATCTGAATATGAAACGCAAAGATAGAGTAACAAGGGAGAATACGAGAAGGAAAGACTTTCAGTCTAAAACTGTTCCTCATCTGAATATTGTTAAGCATAGTACTTCTCATAGATCGATCAAGTTGTTTAATAAATTACCTATCGAACTAAAAACATTATTGTACAAGTCCGAGTTTCAAAAGAAACTAAAAACATTTCTTTTGAAGGGGTGTTACTATTCAGTTGATGATTTATAAATAATGTGTCATTGACATCTTTATTATTTTTTTTTCTTACTGATTTAATAATGTAATATAATATATCCATAATATGAGTAAGTGACTGTTTATCTTAAATAATTTAATGATTTGAATTTATAATGCCATTCTGTAGTTTTTATAATTTTTATGTAATAATTTTCAAACACGATGTAAAAATTGTTATTGAATAAATGAATATGAATATGGATACATCGCCTTCTTCAAGAGTTCGGAAGCCCAATTGATTGCACACATACGATAGTTAGGCTACGACATTCTACATGGCAAAGGTATTTACAGTCGCCCGACTGTAAATACCTTATTACCTTATTATACTACAGTTCGAGAAATCTATACTAATATTATAAAGCTGAAGAGTTTGTTTGGTTGAACGCGCTAATCTCAGGAACTACTGGTTCGAATAGAAAAATTCTTGTAGTGTTGAATAGCCTATTTATCGAGGAAGGCTATAGGCTATATAACATCACGTTACGACCAACGGGGGCAGCGCAGTAACCATAAACGTGTACTTACTTAAAATACGTTCGCAGTGTCCTTGACTTTGGATAGTAGGTATCGCGTTGGACCCAAATGTATTCAAATATTATTCGATTTAAATTATGTGAATCACTATTCAATATTTTGTTCCCAACCATATAATTTCTTTCTTTCATATTTTGAGGCAAGTCTAGGTATAATTTATGTGAAGGAAATTCCAAAAAATGTAAAAAGCTAAACTATATAATAGACTTGGCACAACTATTAGAGGTTTACACAAATTTACGTTCCGTGTAAGATTCGAAACAACAACACCGGGCGTAGCGGCTGTGGCAAGACCACTTATTGTCAGTTTTAATATCCAAAAAACTAGCTTACAGATAGAAAATTTTTGAAACATATTTTATAAAAATTTGTCGATATGTTTACTGTTCGTGGCTTAAACGACATGTTTTTTATATTGATACCCAGCCTTTAAACCAGTCTATCAGCGCAGTGAAACTGTTTTTATTATACATTTATAAGCGCAATACATATGTATGTATTGTGCGTATATCGCCTCATGTATACACGTAAAAGTCGATATTTTGTGCGCTATTATGGCAAATAACAATCAATAATTCCACAGGTGGTAAGATTCACATGACCGATGTGTCGTCGGCGTCGGCGACTGGTTTCTACGACCCGTTCACGATGCAGTGGGCGGGATGGGGTATCACTATGCTGAAGATTCCCAGGGCCGCGTTGCCCGAGGTCGTGGACACTGCGGGCGATCATTTCACAAGTACGCTGCCCACGATATGGGGACACCCGATAAGGATAGTTAGTTGTGTGAGTATTATTTTTTACTTAATAACCTCGTTGTATGTATTGCAGCAATTTTTATTGAATGCTTATTTGATTCGGATTCTTCTTAGCTATGTTTGTGAAAAATCTGAGTGTCATTTAAAAAACTATGCGTATGTTGCAGTACGTGCAGAGAGGTCTTTGGTATATTTTAACAGAACGTTTAAATAGGAGGCTTTAATTTATCTTATATATAAAATTCTCGTGTCACAATGTTCGTTCCCGTACTCCTCCGAAACGGCTTGACCGATTCTCATGAAATTTTGTGAGCATATTGAGTAGGTCTGAGAATCGGCCAACATCTATATTTCATACCCCTTAGTGATAAGGGTTGTCCACCCCTAAAAAATTTTTAAATCTTTTGGTCAAAACATTTTTTTATGGCAAAACGTTTGCCGGGACAGCTAGTTGTTATTTAAGATTCATCTTGAAATAATTGATAGGTATGTTGGTTTCCATTTCTTCGAAAATATAATATAAGAAAAAGAGGTACAAGCAAAGCTACGCAGTATCATTATAGTGTTAATTTATTATTACGTTTTTATTTTGCTAATTTAATATCGTTTGCAAAGCCTTATTGGTATGTATGCATTATTTAAATATACTAATATAAATATTATTATAAATATAAATAATTAAAATTTACCCAGTTCGAAAAAAATATATAAGTACAGAAGTAAATAGTTAAATGTTTTGAGAAACATAATTAGCTACCTATTATATTTTCAAGGTAATAAATATCCATTGTGTTCGACAGAGATATTTTTTGTTACCATTGCCTACTTTAATGATTGACTGCCTGCCGGGTATCAATATACAGGGTTACAGGTAACTCGACGTGTTCCCGGCAATAATAGATAGAGGAGCTAAAATGCAATAAATTTAACCGAAGAAATTAATTTAATTTATTTTTATTTAATTTTACGAATCACTTAACTCGAGCAACGTTAAAATTATCAATTAGGTTAAAAACATCATTACTTCCGCCAAACATATGGGGGGCTCCCTTATCTATAATTGCCGGGAATACGTCGAATTACCAGTAACCCTGTATAAAAACATGTCGTTTTAGCTACGGACAGTAAACATTTTAACAAGTTTTTATAATTAAACTACTATATACGGATTTTATCGCGTTGTTTATTTACCACTGTATTACAAAATTTTGAAAATATTACACTACTACTACTATTGATTTTATTTGACTAATTTATAAGCTAATAAAATTATTTAAACTATGAAATCTATTTATTTTTGGTTTACACTTTCCCCGACGTTTCGGTTGCTTTTCAGCAGCCATGGTCACGGGGAGACTAAGATGGTAGTTGTCTCAATGTTCCAGTGTAGTTATTTCAAAGTACCTGAACATAATTTAATTATTGGTGTTTCTATTTACGCAGAATGAGCTCAAAGTATCATGAAGTCTAGCTGTGGTTTGTTTCTTCTTGGGTTTGACTATTTGAAGTACTGGATCCCAAGCTACTACACTGGAACATTGAGACAACTACCATCTTAGTCTCCCCGTGACCATGGCTGCTGAAAAGCAACCGAAACGTCGGGGAAAGTGTAAACCAAAAATAAATAGATTTCATAGTTTAAATAATTTTATTAGCTTATAAATTAGTCAAATAAAATCAATAGTAGTAGTAGTGTAATATTTTCAAAATTTTGTAATACAGTGGTAAATAAACAACGCGATAAAATCCGTATATAGTAGTTTAATTTCAATGAATAACATTCGCGTAAACAGAAGACAATATTATGTAAGTTTTTATAAAATAGAGTGTCATAAATTTACTATACGTAATTCGTTTTGTAAATATTGATACGGGACATAAGTGGTCGCCTTGCCACAGCCGCTATACCCAGTGTTGTTGTTTCGAATTCTACACCTGACAAAAAGATTCAAGTAAGAAATAAAAAGCAAGACGAGTATGACTTTAAAAATCAAAACGTGTCCAAGTTATCTGCATTTATGCATTGTATGTAAATATTGAATCGAAAATTTTCGATGCGTAATTTGAATAGTAAAAGGACTACAAATGACATTATATTTTATCTATGATACACTTTTATCTTAGGCTACAGAGTGTATTAAAAACACTTTGAATATGAAACTCAGATAAATAAGAACCTCAAAATATCCCACTTACGATGTTGCCGATCGGAACTTGCGACTAGGCATACACTCTCCTAAGAGATTATAAGTAACTGACACATATGATTGTGTCAATAACATCAACACAAAAATTTATTAACAGACGGTCAAACGCATGCATTTGAAGCCAATCACAGTGTTCTGCTCTAATTGGCTGCTTCAATTACCAAAAACCAATTAAATCACTGCACGTAACTTCGAGACTTCGTCGATTTAACCTTTCGGAAACTGGGATATATTGCGGCTAGTGAGGTATTTCTGTATACCTATTCTCAACATTCTGACCTACTCAAATACTTAAAACTAAAGCCACACTTCCTGCCGGACTGCGTTTTCGCTCACGCTGCTGTAACCTACGAGCCAGTATGTTTATTAACAGTATATTAGCGATTCGCCCCTGCTTCGCATGGGTAGTAAAATCCTTAACAAATTATACACTTAAATCTTCCTCATAAATCACTTTGTCTATTGGTAAAACCGTATGAAAATCCGTTCAGTAGTTTTTGAGTTTTACGCGGCGGGGGAAATTGTTTTATAATATGTAGTGATAATTATGATTAGCTTGTGTCCTTTCTTAGGGTTATTTCTATACCAAATGACTCGTAACAGACAGTCAGAGATACTTTCTCATTTATAACGTTACTGGCTGTTATCGGCGTCATTGTTCGCATTTCATTGAGCTTGCTATCTTCGTGCCAATAGCCGTTCGTTGCCACATTGACCTGAGCAAGCCGCATGTAGAGGCGACCACGTGTCGATGCCAAAACGTTATTCTTTATTTTCAAACTTCGTTTTGTGATTGTGATTTACTGAAAAACCTATGACGCTGACGCTCTTGTCCAACGTACTTTTCTTGTATCTTACTTACTTTAACTTTTGGTAGAATCGAGGGTGTTTTTTCACAATCTTTATTTTACAACTAGCTGTAACACGCGATTTCGCCCGCGCGGAATTTATAAAAAAAAATCTAATATAAAAGTAACCTAAGTTACTGCTAATAACATTAGCTATCTGCCAGTGAAAGTCCCGTCAAATCGGTCCAGCCGTTTCAGAGATTAGCTGGTACAAACAGACGGATAGACAAAAATGTTAGAAGTTGATTTTTATATACTCTGTATGTACTTTCATATGCATTTATTAAAAAGCTGTTATTATGGCTTTACAAACGGACCCTTTTATTTATTTGTATACTTAGATGGATTTACGCCTAGTGATGCATTCTATCCAAGGTTTAGGATGGCGCGAGATTACAATAAACATTTATTTATTTTTCCTTACTTCAAAGACTGCCAGATTCCGTAGCTTATTTCCACGTTGTCAATTCTGTAAAAGAGGAGTCGTTGCGTTGAAATCCCCTCCCGCTATAAAAGTTAGGAGAGTTAAAAGAGATCTCGAAAGAGGCACAACCTAATATCTCGACCGACAGTAGTCTGCCATCGGCCAGACAATATAGTTTTTAATTATGTCTGGTATTCCAGCAATTGACACATGTCGTTTTACAAACTCTGCTCATTGCAGAAATATAATGGAACATTATTTGGCTGTGATCTTTTGTGACGTCAAGGTATTTGCCCAGTCGGACTGTCATAAGTTTTGTAGAAATAGACACCATTCCTTTTTTTATTCCTTACCTCTATATAGTACCTACCTAATAGTTTCAGGCCGTGGCTTCACCCGCGGCTTTAAAAGTAGTTTATGTCCCTCCTTAGATACAATCTACATCCTTTTCAATTTAAATCAAGATCCGTTCAGTCATTTAGTCGGGAAAAGATAACTAACAAACAAAGTTTCTTTCGCATTTATAATATTAGTACAGTATTCGGGCACAGTATTTTTTTCTGAAGGAAAGGTATGCTGTCCTTTTCTGTACCTCTGACAACGTGTAGGCGAAATATCATGATGATCGGCCGAGTAGTTATGGCGTGAGAGCTTAACAAACAAACAAACTCACATTTGTATTTATAATATTAATAAGGAATAGTTACTACCCGAGGCTGTAACCGCGTTAATCCCTCGAGACACATACCTACCTGGTTAAAAGTAGTCTATTTCCATCCTTGGAATTTACCTCCTTTTCGGATTTCATTAAAATGTGTTCAGCCGTTTAGTCGTGGAAAGATAACAAACATTCGCTTTTATAATATTAGTATGGATAGCATTTTATTGTAAGATGCTTTTTTTATAATGTTGATTTAATAGTTTATAAATCAGTTGGCAACTAATGCTTCCAGACTGCTACTTTGTTATAATGTTAATCTATTTTATTCTCACTGTTATTTATATCAAACGTGTCTCAAAGAAATTTGTTGGCACTAAGTGTGAGTTTGTTTATTTGTTGGGCATTGTAAATACAATATTGTATGTTTGTGATGCAACCTGAAAGTCATGTTCTATTTCTAAACGGTATATTGTTGTATATACTCCAACGGAACATAATCAGATATAAACCGAAAGTAGCAATATTTATTGGAAAACGGTACGTACAGATTTTGTCGCTGCTTACTTTGATGATGATATAAAAAATTGTCTTTATCAATTGAGATTAAACTACCTTTTACGGATTTTATATAATCCGTATAAAGTTGTTTAATTTCAATGTATAACATTCGCGTAAACGCAAGACAATATTTCTTTATCAATATAAACCGCGGTAAAAATTGCGTAATTTTTACATTGTAATGTTTGTATGCGGCTTTTATCTATACTAATGAAGAGTTTGTTTGGTTGAACGCGCTAATCTCAGGAACTACTGGTTTGGGGGTGGTGGGCTTTGTGGGCCTGCCCGCCATCCATTCAGCACCAGATCCGAGAGGCGGCGTGCGTGTTCTCACGCGCGCCTCTGTGTCGAGTCCGTCTCCCCCCTAGGGGGGAGACAGTAGGGAATTTTTGAGGGAGTCCTTTGGGTAGGTCTCTGGCCTGCCGTTTCATACGGCGGGCCGAAACCTCGGCGGGGTCGCGACCGCATGCGAAAGCGATTCGCGCGGCCCCGCCGATAGTGGTTTTGTTGAGGAACACCGTGGTAGGTTTAGTCGGTATTCCGGGAGGTACATTATTTCTTTTCCATCTTCTTTTACCCCGGCGAGTCCGACATAATCCCTCCGCCCGCCCCCGCGGAGGGATTATGTCGGGGATATGCGTCATTGCATTCCCCCACGTAAAAAAAAAAAAAAAAAAAAAAAAGGAACTACTGGTTCGATTTGAAAATTCTTTTTGTTTTGGATAGCTTATTTATTGAGGAAGGCTATAGCCTATGTAACATCACGCTACGACCCACGGGGCAGCGCAGTAACCATAAACGCGTACTCCTAAATCACCCCCATATATGTGCCGCGATCTGTTGTAGTTTTCTAGTAATTAATTTAAATTTAGTTATGGGTACCTTAAGACGTAGAGGTACTTGAATCATTCCTTTGTATGTCCCTCGATTTCTTCTAGGTGTCTAGTTTTTAATTTAAATCTCTCATGTCAATTTCAATGTGTTTTATTCGCGTAAACGTAAAAAACTAACCCGAGACCCCTTCGAGAGGCTAATCAATGACGTATCAATATCTAGTGATGATTGGCTGTTACTTATCCAGTCAGCCAATCCTAGAAGTTGACATGTGTTTGACCGTCTGCTAATTATTCTGTTAAGCTGCTTTTCAGTGTTTATCATTTGTGAGTTAGTTTAGGTTTAAAATAAATAATAAATTGCATAGAACTGATAGTGTAACCGCGAGAGCAAGCGCGACTAGATGTGAGATCTTAAGTTCGATGCCCGGGTCATACAGTTATTGCTATTTCGGTCATTAAATTAAAACAAGCACACGGCGCCGGCGTCTGGAATTGTGCCCAGTATAACAGTAGACACGCACTCTATTTAATTATTTAAGACTGTCTTTTGCTAGCGCCTTCACTCCGGCACAGTCCTTTATTTTTAGATGAAAGGTAGCCTGTGTCCTTTTCTGTAGCCACGACAACGTGTATGTGAAATTTCATGGTCAAGTAGAAATATTTATAATATTACTAGATTTTAAAACGTAAATGAAGGTTAGGTCAGATTAGCAACAGCACTTTTTCTTTACCCTATGACGTTTCCTGTACCCCTGACAACGTGTATATGAAATTTCGAGATGTTTGGCGTAGAAGAAAATATATGAAAGCGTAAGAAACGATCAAAGTCACATACGCATTTACAATATAAGTTAGAATTTAGAACATGGGGGCTTGAAATATGGATAAAATCACTCAATTTATCTTTATATAGGCAGATAGATGTACGCGGGTTGCTATGCAAGTATATGGCATTTATTTAATAAAATATTCGAGATTTTTATATCTTAGACAATTACAGCTCATTATAATTATCTTACTTATATACTTAGTGTATATAATAAAACTTTAATTACACACAAATTAGTCACTGATTTTAATTAGTATATGATTAACATATATAAATATATATGTATCTCAAATACAACAATAGGGCTGCACAAAATAAAATCATTGACCGGTCAAAAACAGGAACTTTGATAAACATTATATTTTTAAATTAAAATACAGAATATTACAATTATTAAAAACATTGAAGTTGGTTAATCAGTCTTTATAAAATTGTCTTACGATTACGCGAATGTTATACATTGAAATAAACTTCTTTATATGGATTTTACCGGGTAGTTTCTTTTTATCACTATTGTTATACGATTATTAATCTTTTTGTAATAAAAAGGTAAAATCTTTATAAGTAGGTACATATGAATTATAGTTATTAAAGAAGCGAAATTTGGCATGTATTTGTGAGAAACGACTAATTTATTTTTAATGAGTTATGTAGGTATCTATTATACAATGACTTAGTTTTATTATTTCTTTGTTAATTGTTTCGCTGTATATGTGTTGTCATAAATATGTATGACAGTTGATGTTCGAACCGGATGTCAGATACTAAATATCCCATGCAGAAACTGATTTTCAACCGTATCTTTTTTGACTAAATCTTAGACCTGCTATTGTCAGAAGATATCTACATAGTATAATATGTATAATTAGGTGTACGTACTCACAACTTCGTTCCTGAAATTACACTTTATGATACTTGCGTTAAAACATAGTTAACGCAAATTTCATTTTAACCAAATGGATCATAACCTCTGCTTTACATCGGACTGCATATAATGTAGAGGTCGAGCTGATCTTAAGAATGATTCAACTGGTTGAAATGAAAAATGCCTTTAAATTTAAGTAAGAGAGGTCGCCTTAATTAAAATAGATTTTATTAAAATCTGTGAAGCCTTTCTTCAGTTTTTAGTAAACAGACATAAAAAGAGGGACACAAATAAAAAAATATAATAACTCCCAATTTAGCTTTTTTTAAATATCGTAGAAAATTATGATCCATTTAAAGTACAGACATTGAATGACTTCACTTATATTTTAGTATAGATATACATATAGATACATGGCAAAACATTTCATTTTATTTATCACACATTGTCTTTGTGTTATTTTGTTTCTGAACAATAGAAATAATTAAATTGCAGTCTCAGTAATATAGCTGTGGCGGGATATAATGCGGTTTGTAATAATACAGTTTCACGGTCATCTTTATTTATATCTTATGATTAAGATTATGGTCTTTAGTATTGGATTAAATTCCAATATCCTCGTGGTAAACAGTTATTAAGACCTGAATACCATTAGTCTAGAATCATTTTTATAAAGTAAAGATACTGCCTAGATGGTTCTGCGATGTAATTGTGTACGCATAGGTAATATTGCATGCATGCATATTTTTATTGACATTGCAAATAAGATAAATTTATTATTTAAAATATACGGTTCGTCTGATGGTAAGATACCGTAGCCTATGACGACTTATAATACCTCAGACCAGAACAACCTCAGAACTTATGCCGGTTTTATTTTAGAGGGTGGTAATTCCTTGGTTATGAATGAGCCATATAGACTCCATGAGCCATGTAGACTGTCGTTTCCATAGATATTTATGACAGCCGAGACTGACTGCTCGAACCAGAGGCCAGTGACATTATGCTTATATATGGTCACTCATATAAGATCTGAGCGCTACTTAACATCCTTGACAATGGATTATGATCTGTGAATGTACTAAGTATGTCGTTTTGTCCTCAGATGGCTGATCAAACGGCTTCAATGTGGGGTTCGTGTTGTTTCGACATCGGTGACGTGAAACTGACTATGGGTACTGGAACGTTCTTTAACATCAATACGGGCACGGAACCTCATGCGAGCGTGTCGGGTCTTTATCCCATCGTGGGCTGGAGGCTTGGCAACGAATTAGTGTACTCTGCGGAAGGCGCGAACAACGATACCGCTTCGATCATCAAGTGGGCGCAGAATTTAGGTGAGTCTCAATTCATTTTAATTTGTAAGAGCAGTGATAACCTGGATGGAGACCGTTGGAATGCCTCGCAGAAGTCTCGAGTTCGATTCCATCCCAGACGGCATCTGTGACTTTTCGAAGCTATTATCGTTCGCTTTAATACTGAAGGAAAATTATATGTCTGAGAATTCTCTATAATGTTCTCGAGGATATGTGAAGTCTGACAATCCGCACTGTGGCAGCGTGGTGGACTATGGCCTTACCTTTCTCACATTGAAAAGAGGCCCATGCCCAGCAGTGAGATAGTTTAAACACGGCTCATATTATTTATTTATTTCGAGCAATAATAAAACATCGGCGTCGATGGCGCAGTGATAGTGTAGCTTGAGGAATCGAGTTCGATTAGCGTATTTAACAAAGTGTTATTGGGATTTTTTGTATCGAAATTCTAAGTAGCAGCACGGAGTCTGGAACTGTGCCCGATTAACAGCAATGGGTTCACCTGCAATTACTTGGGACCTAAAACCATAGCTAGTGTATACACTTCTGCCTACCTCCGGAGATATAAGAGTAGGATTATGTTTATGTATAAAACATCGTAATAAATTTTATATTTTATTATACATTACAAGGTTTCTTGACGTAACAATTTGCTATTTCGTTGTTATTTAACGCGATTATGGTTGATGATACTATAATATACATATGTATATATTATGTGTCAAAAAGGTTAACCGCGCTAACTTAATAAAAGATATACCTAAGTGTTTTGGTTATAGGTATATCATTTATAATAGGAAAATACACCTAACCTTTGTCAAAGCTCAGCATTATAACTCATGCAGAAAATTATAATCTGTTTTGGTGTCTGGTGAATTTATAGCACGATTAGTATTTTCAAAATTCAATCGAACCTAAATGACTTTTAGTCTACAGCTCAGGCATTTGTATATTTACATCCGTTTAACTTAGGAATTTTATATTATTTAATGAGGCCGCTTATAGGCTATATAACATAACAATACAGCCCATGGAAGCGTACTAATTTCCATAAACTTCCAATTTTAACGCAGATGTAACCGCATTAAAATTGTCATTATTGGTCATAGCTAGCGAGTGTATTATAATTAAGTGCTTCCATGATTAATAGACATATATAGACATAGAAACATTGGCGTATACAGTGGGGGTGGGTAGAACAGGGCGCCAGATGGGCCGTCTCCACCCTGAATTCTCTGGCCCATCCCAGAAGGTGTTAGGTTTCAACTCAAAATTTAAAGCTTGTATGTTGGCTATCGCTGTTTAGGGGGCGGCCCTTCCCTAGAAACAACTAAAACAAAAGAAAATACCTAGCGCCAAATTACAACGTTCAACTAAACAGTTTGATCGATGTAACTACTATACCGACCAAATACGGTATTAGATGCGAAAACTGTTGCGATTTGTGATCAAGGCCATATAGATAAAAACACACACTTCCTTAAAAGCTTATAAAGACTTCCTGTACCCCTTGATTGTGGTTGATAGATTACGAAAATCTAACATTTAGCATGGTTCCCTTTGATAAATGTTAAAATTCACAGATATATCCTGAAAAGGAATGCAGAGTTACATACAGGTTTTGCACTTGATACGACTCTGGTATATTTCTCTTTGTTTTTTAACTTTTATTATGTTGCTTATGCACGCTCAAACGCTTTAAGTTAATCTTATCCTGACCTAATTACCTACTAGAATTTTTCCAAATTCACCTAGGTCTTTCCCTTCTGGTTAATTCGCTTTTGACTTATACTTATTTTCTTCGTCAGTTTTTTGCGGCAATTCTTTCAACATGCCTAAACCATCTTAGTACGCTATAGTCAATTTTACTTTGTTCTGAGATTAAATTTAGTGATAAATAAGTATTTCAAGTCTTCTTTGCTTTATGTTCTCAGATTAAATTTAGTGATAAATAAATATCTATTTAAATTCACGACAGTATTGCATACAAATTTGAGGAAACATGTTTAATAATAGAATAGATCATTTAGCTATTAAACGACCTATTCTCTTTTGGGCGCTAGTTAATTTATTCAAGTCTGTATAAAGACACGGCTGTGTACGAATTAGAATTAATTAATTTCCTCATGAGTTAAAACTCAACCTTGAGTAGGCATATTATGTTGTATTTTTTTTTAGTAAAAACTATCAACCTAACCTCATTTCGCATTCATAAATATAGATGTAGGTATGGCTTTATCTATGCCCTTATTGATTTTATTTTTTTGGTGCTGTCCTTAAGTATGCGCCTATCTGAACTCACACGTCTGGAAGGCTATTATGTTTTATGCATTAGTATCTTAGTATAATAACATACCTATGTATAAGTTTAAGCATTGTCTGGTCTGTCCAAGCGCCACTTACAGTAAATAAATAAAAATGTTATTTTGCAATATTATCCTTTTAAATAGGTATAATATGATACTTATGTTTTACCCCATTTGTGGTAAGTTAAGAAAACGCGTTTTCATTTGTAGAAAACTTTCATGGCAGTTATAGCTAAGTAGTAACTCAATATTGTTTCTATTTCGTATGGAACACATAACGCAGAAATCGCAGTGTAATTTGGTTCCAGAACGATCTACTAGTTATTAATTTGTATGAAGTATATATTATGAATAATCTCTTCCGTAATGCAAAAATACATGTTATAGAATTTATCTTCTAAACTAAAGTCATTATAAATACATACAGTGTAACAATTATACGGATATTGCATTCAATCAGATCAGATTAGTATTTATTTATATATTTAGTATGTATCTATACACAAATTATCGAATTTATTCTACAGCTTAATCAGGATATCTTGAACACCTACTTTGTCACGGGTTGGGAGGCTGCCATCTCAGACCAAAAACTAATTTAAAAAAATCTTGTAGACGTATAAGTAATTGTTATGTATATGACATGTGTGTATTTTGCAGGTTTATTCGACAATCCCGAGGACACGGCATCCATTGCGACTTCAGTGCCAGATACGGATGGGGTTTATTTCATACCGGCGTTCAGTGGATTAGGGGTAAGTGTTTTTCATAGAAAGATTTATTTATTTATTTAAGGACTTACTAATATTATAAACGCGAAAGTTTGTATGTATGGTTGTTTGTTACTCTTTCACGCGAAAACTACTGGATCGATTGCGATGAAACTTTGTATGTAGATAGCTAGAGACTTGGATTCACACATAGGCATACTTTTTATCCCGATATTCCCACGGAAACGGGACTTACGCGGGTGATACCGCGGGGAAAACTAGTGATACATACAGAAATCCATTACATAGTGCTGCCTTAATTAGAGGCTGCCGCGACATGTATTAACAAAACATAAAATACTTCTCGTACAATCTATATCATAATCATAACGTATGTTATAAAACTAATAAATGATGGAAAAGTGAAAAACTGGTATGAGCACAATCAACAAACGTGCAAACAAATAATGCTGGTAAAATAAGAGAACTAATGTCGAATTAAAAGAAATTGATGCACAATGTTTACAAATAAATAATATTAAATAGGAAATTAAGTTTAAAACATTGATTATAAATTATTATAACATTGTATATGTCGAAATAGGTAGTAAATTATTATTAAATAAATATGACGGCGCTTCGATGTTTTGAGAGTGTCAAGAAACGTCAAGAACGACAGCTGACATTTAACAAGCGCGTTTGACGTTTCCCCACTCTGACGCAGCTCTGAGCTCTTTTGCACGCGGTGGTCGAACGGGACATAATCCGTTTGCATCGCGCTCAAGCAAGACGTGTTCAGTGAAGTGTCGTAGTGTTTTAGTTGATTAGAAAGTGCTGATTGTAATACTATTAATATTTGGTTAAAATAATAATCGTACGTCGTTAATTATTTGTAACACGTGGTTTTAATTCTCCTCGCCCGACTACCCACGATAGTTTAGAAATAAATATGGACCCTGAATTGACCAATGATACCCATGTGCCGTTATCAGAAGTGGGATGTGAAGGGCTTGCTCCAAAGGAGAATAGCTGCGCAAAAACTCCAGCACCGGCATTGGAATCAAGCTTGCCTCAACAGATGGAGTTGTTCTTATCCCGATTGATGGCTATATCACAGCCGCAACCTTCGAGCAACGTATCTACACAGCTGATTAAATTCGATCCTGATGACAAAGAAGCGGATATCGAAGGTTGGTGCAACGTGACTGAAATCGTAGTAAACAACCGTAAGTTAGAAGGCGCAGAACTACTTTTGTTACTCACACGTGCGCTCAAAGGCCGAGCTGCTACCTGCTTAACACGACTGCAGGCTTCGCAGCTGACATGGCCTCAAATAAAAGAAGTATTGCTTGCGAAGTTTGCCAAGCCTATGATGCCACAGGATTACTTTGATGAAATTCTACGTTTTCAAGTTGGCGTTAAAGAGACCGCGAGTGAAGCAGCCGTGCGCCTTTGGAACATCATCGAACGCATTCCGCGGATGGAGATGTCTGAAGATGTTACAACGGGATTTGTATCTTCAGTTTTATGTCAAAAAGATGCCGCGATTCGCCGTGAGTTGCACTCCCATAACTTGACCACTAGATCTCAACTTCTCCGCGTCCTCAACTGCATTTCACTGAAACGAAGGCACGAGGGTAGTGATAACCATGACACGGATGTAAAAAGGACCCGATTCAACGAATCACGCTTCATGGGAACTTGTCATCGCTGCGGTACTTCGGGTCATAAAGCGATAGACTGCCGCAAGCAAAAAGAAGAGCCTACTATTTCAGAGAAGAAGCACGACCAAACATCCAGAGCCGCTGATAAGTCAAGACCAACCACCTGCTACGTGTGTGGGCGACCAGGACACTTGGCGTCTGCCTGCCCAGATCGAGCGGGTGGCAGCGGAGCAGCGACGATCAAAGAAGTCCATGTGTGTGAACGCAAAGCATCAAGGAGCACCTTGACTACATCATCCGGTGAGCCAGTTTCCTTTCTTTTTGATAGTGGTTCTGCTTGTTCGTTAGTAACTAACAGCTACGCCGAGAAGTTCCCTGGAGCTGCGCAGAATGATTTAGTTTATTTGACGGGCATAGGCAGGGGGGATATAGAATGTGTTTCCCAGGTTATTAGCCCCATCAATGTTCAAGGCCTCTCGCTCTCAGTGTTGTTTCATATAGTACCTGATGGGACTATCACCGAACCAGTCATAATAGGTAGGGATATACTAGAAAATAACGTACACGTGCACTTGTATAACAATGAAGTTACCTTTTCTCAGCGTAAAGTTGTTAATTTATCTGACAAGTCCAGTAATGACTTTGATTTTAAAAATATTGATACAGACTTACGAGGTGACGACAAGCTAGCATTGATTAAAATCTTAAAAAAATATAGTGAGTTTTTCGCCGATGGTATACCAACGCGACGGGTTAAAACAGGCGTTCTCCGCATAGACCTTATTAACCCAAATAAGACCGTACAAAGGCATCCCTATAGATTAGCACCTGCGGAAAAAGAAATAGTCAACGCGAAAATAGAATCCCTATTAAAAGCGGGCGTTATTCGGGAAAGCAGTTCTCCTTTTGCTAGCCCCATTTTGCTGGTAAAGAAGAAAGATAACACTGATAGAATGTGCGTAGACTATAGGGAGCTCAACGCTAACACGCGTCCCGAGCACTACCCGCTGCCTCGTATTGACGAACAAATCGACCGTCTTCATGGCGCGCACTATTTTTCGACCTTAGACATGACATCCGGTTACCACCAGATAGTCGTAGACCCCGATAGTATAGCTAAAACGGCATTTGTGACACCGGATGGCCAATTCGAATATTTGACGATGCCGTTCGGCTTACGAAATGCCGCTTCTGTATATCAGCGGTGTATAAATACAGCCCTAGGTCCCTTAAAGGACAAGGTAGCGCAGGCCTACATGGATGACGTCATGTGCTATTCGAGTGACGTCATCGCAGGATTAGAACGCCTAGACCTAACTTTGAAAGCCCTCACTGACGTGGGTTTCTCTTTGAACTTTAAAAAGTGTAAATTCATGAAAAAGGAAATAGAATACCTCGGTTACGTCATAAAAGCAGGAGTAGTTACACCGAACCCTAGAAAGATACAGGCTTTAGTTCACGCCCCGACTCCAAAAACAGCTACACACGTTAGGCAATTTTTAGGCCTAGCTTCTTATTTCAGACGGTTCATACCAAATTTCACCCGTATAGTAGGACCTCTTTACCCGCTAACAAAATTGAAAGGGCCTATAAAATGGACAGATGCTCACAAGGAAATCCATAAAAAAAATTGTTGACATTCTGACGTCAGAACCGGTATTAACAATATTCGATCAAGACTCGCCTATCGAACTTCACACTGACGCGAGTTCAGAGGGCTACGGGGCCATACTAATCCAGAGGAAACATAGTGTCCCTCACGTGATATCTTACTTTAGCCGTCGAACGTCTGACACAGAATCACGATATCATTCTTATGAATTAGAAACCCTGGCAGTCGTTCGTGCGGTTGAGAACTTCCGGCATTACTTATATGGTCAGCACTTTACTGTCTTCACCGACTGTAACTCTTTGAAAGCGTCCAAATCGAAAACTGACTTGACACCGCGCGTACACAGGTGGTGGGCATTCCTACAAGCGTACGATTTCGATATCGTTCACAAGCAGGGCACTAGCATGAGCCATGCTGACTATCTATCTAGAAACCCCGTCTTGGAGCCCACACCTGGTTCGCAGGGACTGAATAATTTAACTGTAGATACGAACAAGAAAGTTCATTTTGTAGAGCTACATCAGGGTTGGCTAGCTGTAGAGCAAAAGCGCGATAGCGAAATTTGTGACCTTATCAACAAACATCAAAACAACGAGTTGCCCGAAGCGATTGCGCACACTTATGATGTGCGGAAAGGCGTACTGTACAGGAAAATCGAACGCCATAAAATCAGCTCCTGGTTACCAGTTGTACCAAGATCGCTGACATGGACACTCATTAATCACATTCATACGGAAATTATGCATCTCGGTGCAGATAAAACGCTTGATAAGATATATGAACAGTACTGGTTCCCACAAATGAGCAAGCAGGTGCGTAAATTTGTAGATTCATGCATAGTATGCAAAGCTTCAAAGGGATGTTCAGGAGCACAGCAGGTTCGGTTACATCCAATACCTAAAGTATCTACACCGTGGCACACGGTACATATAGACATCACGGGTAAACTTAGTGGCAAAAGTGATAGGAAAGAACATGCATCCGTTATCATAGATTCGTTCACGAAATATGTTCTCCTAGATTACACACCTTCTCTTGATGCTGCTAGTGCGATTCAATCTCTCAAAAAGGCAATTCACTTATTCGGTGCACCGAAGCGCATAATATCAGACCAAGGTAGGTGTTATATTAGTGCAGATTTTAAACGGCTTTGTAGCGACCATAGTATAGAGCTTCACCTTATCGCTACTGGCTCCAGTAGAGCCAACGGTCAAGTGGAGCGCGTAATGCGCACTCTAAAATGTCTACTCACGATAGTAGAGAATGACCCAAACAAAACGTGGCGCGACGAACTCCCCGAGGTTCAGCTCGCCTTGAATAGCACTAGATCTAGAGTAACAGGCTACTCCCCAACGGAACTGATGTTCGGCATACGAGCAAAGTCATTAGGAATGTCAACCTTATCCTTGCACACCGAACCTGAACCCCGTTTAGACTTGGACACTATTAGACATAATGCTTCCGAGAATATTAAAAAGGCTGCTTCGTCAGAAGTAGAACGCTTCAACCGAGGTAGAGCAATGGTGAAACCATTTAGCGTAGGCGACTTTGTCTTTATCAAGGGTAGTGAGCGTAACCAAACCAAACTACAGCGAAAGTTCAAGGGTCCTTTTACGATCGATAAGGTATTAGATCACGATAGATACGAGCTGAGAGACATTGATGGGCCTAACCGAACCTATAAGTACGCCCATGAAAACTTGCGAGCAGTACCCAGGGGTTACGAGGGATTGATTGAAGTAGCTACCTCGTTAGTAAATGAGGCAGAGGAGGCCGAGACGGCGGAAGGCCATAGTCATGAGAGTGGAACGGTAACATCGGATGATGATAGTGATACAGAATCGATATCTAGTTCACACACATTGACTGCAAGCTCGGGCACCCTCTCTGCCTCCGAACATGATGAGTAATAAATGGTGAGTTTATAACAATTGTGTAAATTATGTGCTTTCATCGAGCATTAATGTAAGATCCAGCGAGGATAGGCAGTTGGGAGTAGTGTGGTTGATCAACGGGGCTGGCCCAAAACGGGTCGATGCCCCTGATTAGACTACGCTTTCCTAGATGGTATGCAGTGTAGTTGACCGATTGGGCTGGCCTTAACCGGGTCGACGCCTACGGTCAGGCTACAACTTCTTTGATACGAGCTGGGTGGCAGGAGATTGGTCCGAGACTGGCCTATGCGGGTCGACGTTCCGGACCAATTGATTGCAGCAGCTGCGTGTGGTTGTTGTGACTGGTGGAAGGGACGCTGACAGGTTGTCCGGTCCACCGGACCATGTGAGTTGGTGGGTGGTCGAAGGGACGCCAGAAGTCAGTTGTCCGCCCAGTGTGTTTAATGTTGATGTGAAGCGTGAAGATCGAGATCTTTTTAAACAGGTGGTGTAAATGGTCAGGGATGGGCGAGCGTGCCCAAATGTGAACTACAGATTTCTGTTTGGTCTTTGCAGATATCTCGAGGCGTGAGCAGTCACACGAGGACGTGCGAATGTCAGTCCGGCCGTGACGGCGCTTCGATGTTTTGAGAGTGTCAAGAAACGTCAAGAACGACAGCTGACATTTAACAAGCGCGTTTGACGTTTCCCCACTCTGACGCAGCTCTGAGCTCTTTTGCACGCGGTGGTCGAACGGGACATAATCCGTTTGCATCGCGCTCAAGCAAGACGTGTTCAGTGAAGTGTCGTAGTGTTTTAGTTGATTAGAAAGTGCTGATTGTAATACTATTAATATTTGGTTAAAATAATAATCGTACGTCGTTAATTATTTGTAACACGTGGTTTTAATTCTCCTCGCCCGACTACCCACGATAGTTTAGAAATAAATATGGACCCTGAATTGACCAATGATACCCATGTGCCGTTAAATATAAAATAAATAATTATTATAATTAAATTAAACTAGATAAGTAACAAAAATAAATAAAAATAAATCAAATAAATTTTCAGCCTCAATGGCGTAGTGGTTAGTGTAACGATTCGATTCCCGCACAAGTAAAACATTTGCGTGCATGGACATAGATGTTTGATTTGGTCTGGGTGTTTATATGTATAATATGTAGGTATTTACAAAAAAAAGTATATATGTATGTTTATCCATGTGTTGTGTGTATGTGGTAGAATATTATTATTTAATAAATTATCTAGTTTCATTAAGATGAGGAAAGATGATACTTATTACTTAGAAACTTTTTTTACGCATTTTTTGTCTATAATAACTTAATAAGGAAACAAGCAACTATTAATAACAAACATAACGTTACTACCAGAACGAGTATATTTTTAATATGAACCGGTTTTACCCGTTTTTACAAGGTCCATATAAATATTATTTTGGACATCAATCTAATTATAGTGTATATAACATAGTACTCTAAATGCTTTGCCTGTTTAATAGGATATCACGCGATCTTAGAGCTTGATTTTTTTGTTGTTTAAATATACGACTCTACTGTTAACAACATTTGCAATCAGGTGTATTGCACATAAGTTTAGATTCTACCGGTTATGAAATAAAAACAGATGCACGTAAAATTTAAACATTTTATAACAAGACTGAAAATACGCGCACGACGCGACTTTCCTTCATCAGGGGAGTTTGGTATTCTCCACCTGTTCCTATTGCAATACTTAGGATAGGATAGGTAATCCGTGGCGTGGTGCATTGTAATTATTTAATTACAATGCATTTAATTCTAATTTTATTCTGTAAAACATACTTTGTGGTGACGAGTCGTGTAAGATTATAAAACCGTGTGGAAAATACGTCGGCATAATTATAGTTAGTTGATCTAGTCGATCTAGAAGTTGTTGTGGCCAGATTGTTATATTGTGTAATCTAAGGTAGTATAATGCCATTCCAGTGGGCCACTTCGTGGACTAGCAATGCATATGTATATACTGATAGTCAACAGCAGTCGGCTGTTGATAACTACAGCAGTAGTCGCTTTGTGTCAAAAATGTGTGAAGACTGCTAATACTACGACAGCATCTAATCGTTCCTACACTGAAACCTGGCTTGTAATTAGTACTACGAAAGTTTATATACAGGACTTAAAATATTATTTTTTATTTTCAATTTTTCTTAACGGCCTTCAGTTCTACTATAAGACATTTCAAGGTTATCCATTAATTACCGGACACCCTGTATAAAGTAGCGATAAGCTAGTAGAGAGACCGTTAGACTGCCATGCAGAGGCTAAAGTTCCAATTATCGCTTGGTTCAATGGTGAAATTCACCATCGTAACGATACCTGCATGTCTAAAAGTTGTCCATAAAATATGTGAAGTCTGCCAACCCGCCTTGGTGGTAGATTATAGCCTTACTCTACTGATTAAGAGTCCCGTGCATTTAGACTTCTCTAAAACTATTTAAATTATCCTATGATCATGACTTATCTTCTTTATATATATAATTCTTCTGTACGTGTGTTGACAGTGAACTCCTCCTAAACGGCTGGACCGATTTGAATGATTTTTTTTGTGCGTGTTCACGTGGATTCGTGGATGGTTAAGATTTGGTTTTCTTTTTTTTTTGTTTTCGCCTGTACAGTACAACGTCTGTCGGGACAGCTAGTTGGTAATAAAACGCTTGTAAAAGCAAACATAATGACTAATTTATCACACATACGATTTCAGTTTCTGGCGTACTTATTTTTTAACAATTGATTACCACAACCAATTGTTGGATATGTGATTTTTTGTTTACTTCAATCACGAAAACAGGTTTCTGTTAATGTAGGTAAACAAGTTCGGTTAAAAAGTAACTTTACCTTCTTATACAATTGTAACGGGTTGGCAAACTTATTTGGGTTAATTACACGCTACATAACCATGTGATAAATAGAGCATAACATGCGCGTATTACATAATATAACGCCTGTAATCCTCAAAGGGTGAGGCTGAAGTGTGTCATATGTATATTTTGAAATCTAGTAACCTTAATTAGGCTATTGGTTTATTTGGTTATATTTCACGTATTCTCAAATATTTAAACCATATATGTGCTCCCTGCATTCAGATCGTACGAAAGTTACCACACTGAAAAGGGTGAGGTCGAACATTACGCTGACTACGCTGTTTAGTCGCCCATAGTAGTGCTGAAACGTCATTTTCTATCTTAAATTCATCACAAAAAGATAATAATGAATATTACGTCAGATGAAAACTTAACGAACTGGCAAGGTGACTATATTTAGACGTAGGTTTAACCTACTCTATGATATGATCTATAATATATTTTATTTCAGTAGATTCTTTTATCACATTATACATTCTATAACCGTCATGCCGATTATAAATGACCGCGAACAATGCATTTTCTATTGTGACTGTTGCATGGCAGTCAATGTGTTAAAGGTTCCTTCGTAAGTATAAATAAGTAAAGTAGAATCTTTCCTACCTGTGTCACAACTTTGTTACAATGTTTGGGCACAGAGATTCATCTAGGAACCAGCGGATGATTTCTTTTCAAAAATACAATATTAATCTGTATTATTAAAGTCTTCAATGTCTTTTTATGCATTATTAAGCGCATATATTTTACACCTTTGCCCTTTAGTGTCAAGCTCAGTATATTGTTTAATTAACTTCCATAAAAAGACAATGAAGCCATTTTCTTGTTTATTTTTGACGAGAATAATACAATAATACAAGGAAATAAACACGCATTTTCATTTATTATGATATCAAGAGGGCGTCTGTCTTAATAAGTAATAAAACGTAAACATTTTTCCTCGTACTAATGTAATAGGATATTTATCTGCTTAATTGGTTTGATTGCTACGAAGATAAATATAAAAATGTGCCATTTTTAGAACTATATTGCGTATTAATAACACTTTTTGGTATAATATATTTGAGAATTCCGATGTCTTGCATGTCATTATGATCTGCTGAAATTGATTCCAGGGTCGGATAAAGCATTATTGGATTTTTCTGTTAGGAAGTTCTGAATAGTACTGAGTCTCAAAATATGCATCGTAGAAGGCTATACGCTAAATCCTATTATGAGACCAAAGCACTGACTTACTGCTTCGCGATTATAGGCATGAGGCGTATTTCTGGGAATATATTGATGTAGTGATATTGTTATCAGGTAGACAAACTGGAAACCATGACGGCATTTTACCGGGATTATTAATAATTTAAATTACTGATACTGATATGCAAACCAAATAAACTGTGTCGTGGTTTGTCTATCTGTCAATAAACAATACAAAGGATAAAAAGCTTCATGGTCTATTATTTTGTGTTTTTAATTATCATCTAGCCTTTGCTCGTGAATTGTTAGGCGTGAAATTTGGAAGTATGTACTTATCTACATATACAAAATATTGTCTTCTGTTTACTCGAATGTTATTCATTGAAATTAAACTACTATATACGGATTTTATCGCGTATCTATTACATCATTTTGAAAACTGTTATAGTTTTCAAAATTATGTAATAGATACAGTGTTAAATAAACAACGCGATAAAATCCGTATATACTCGTAGTAGTTTAATTTCAATTATCTACATATATTATTCTTCCTAAACGCTAAGCTGTTTCAAATACGAAATCCCTTTTGAGACTTCATAGCACGTAACTGCACATTTCATATAAATTGCTAAAATAAACAATGCTTACTTATGGTACTAAAGACGATTTAAAAATAATTAGAATCTCTGCAAAACATGGTGTAATTGTTTCACAAACATAATAAACTAATAATTTTTATTAATATTAGTCTTAAATAATTTCAACATCAAAATAAAATAACATTTTACTACAATAACATGGTTACGCATTAGGGTAATTATTTTACTTTCAGTCATAGTGACGATGCGACAATATGAAACGGATAAAATCGTATTAATTCGAGGTAAAAACAATTGTCCGATAACTGCTTTTGTAAATTTGTATTTTGTATTAATTATAATTATTATTACGTTGCAACGTATCTTAAATTCCATTCTGCAAACCCTTAATATATTTTCTTTATTAAAAATGGATTTGAAGATGCTATATTGGACGTATGGTTTAAATATCTCGTAGTTTTTAAAGAGTAGTCATCTTGAAAATTAAAATCTGTTATACCACATTTATTTCACCCTTATACTAAGTATGGAGTAAGTATGTGATACTAGGAATTAATCAAGGATAAGTCCAGTTTTTTTACAATTAATCACTTTATCTATAACTTTGAAGTAACTATTCTTTAGATATGTCAAACTTAGATGGACTCCTTTATTGCTTTTCTGTTTTTATCATTTTTCTTTCACTCTTTATAGTTTGAACCCTCGATTATAGTTTGTTTGGAAAGTTAATCGGTAATCGATTTCGTGATATGTCGATTGAAACGGTCTCTTCACTATCGCTGTTCAACAATCATCTGTCAAATGGGACTACGTATTTGAAACACACTATAGAAGTCGTGTAGACTTCTAGGTTGCGTATTAAGACCTCCAGCAATAGTGCTGGAGGTACGCAACCTAGAAGTCTATATGCCTAGAAGTCATATATGTAAAACTGTGAATACCGCATACAATTTCGTGCAGTAGCTTTTGCGTGATACGGGTACAAAAATACGGACATACGCAAATATTCAAAAAACTAAGCTTCCATAGGTTTTATAGGGTCACATAAATTTTTCTTTAATGTTTTCTGTTACTATTTTATATTATACGTATATACTTTACAATTGTAATACACGACTACACCTTTCTGTTACACGCTGTATAAATAACTTTTTTATTTTCAGCCTCCATACAACGACGGTACGGCCGCTTCAGGGTTCGTGGGTATGAAGCCTTCTACCACGAAGGCGCACCTCGTGCGAGCCGTGTTGGAGTCGCTCGCGTTTCGTACCGCGCAGCTGTATGCGTGCGTGTGTTCTGAGACCAATTACACCTTTAATACTATTAGGTAATTTACTAATTTGTGTGGTAGATGGCGATAGTGAGTCTTGCAATGATGTGCGACCTTAAATATCTTGCGAAATGTGGGTGTAGTATCCCACGGGGGTTATATTTAAGTGTATATGTACATATGTATATATGTATGTACATAATGTATGATGTGTATGATTGTACAGTAACTTGCGCTAGGAAGACATTTGTATGGTGCATCGTTTATATAAAAATAGCCATCAATGTTACTCTCTCAATGTTTATGTCAGATTATTTTGAGTTACTTAAAAACACTTCATTTTGAAATCATTGAAGATAAACATTAAGTTCCTTAAACAGACATCGTGGTATGATAAGCCGCTTTTCAAGTATTAAATAAAAATCACATAATTTTTCGTTACTTTAAGTCAGCTTTTGTCGCTCTAGCGTTGCGAAATAATCCTTGTATCTTAAAGACTACAAACTTACAAAGATAGGTCACTACAATGCCATCTTCACTTTTGCAACCTAAACAGTTATCTAGCCACCACAAAGATTTTAAAATAAGTATTATCCTTACAGGCTAGATGGCGGTGTATCAAATAACGACTTCATCGCGCAACTAGTCGCTGATCTCACCGGGCTGCGAGTTGAGCGTCCCGTACATGTCGAGATGTCTTCACAAGGCTGTGCACATATTGTCGGATATCAACTAGGTAAGGATAAATTGAAACTTAATAGTTCCAACTTGTTTCGCTGGATGGCGTTAGTTGCAACTTTATAGGCGCTGAAAAATAAACATTGCCGCGCTTTTCTTGCTTGATAGTAAGTAATTAAATTATAGTAAGCGTATGTAGTACTATTCTTACAGTAGCTTGTAGTGGCGTGAAGTAGATCTTTCAGAAAACAAGTATCAGTACTGTTAGCGTATATAATACCGCTGTTGAGAGCACAGCCCAAATTACTATTAACGGCTTAATATAATTATATATTAAGCCGTGATATTCCGTGTGATGGAAGTATTTCCTCAATCGGTCTGCTCAATTTTAGACAAGGACATTGCCTATCAAAAATTTGTAGAGCGATGTTGTTTTACCTCTTCTATTCATTGAGTAGTTAACTCGTTAAGAAAAAGGGTTATTATAATTAATTAGTCTTTCACAGATTCCCGTGTCTTATTCTTAATTCTCTACCCTTCCAGGTATTTGGAAATCAAAAGCAGAACTGAAAACTTTACGTAAAATCGACTGCGTATTCAATCCCCGTCCGCAAATGAAAAAAGCCTACGAAGTAATATTCGCTCGGTGGCAGGACGCGGTCAAACGAATGTGTGGCTGGTACAATGCAGAATCGTCGTCACAAACCACTAGTATATCAGATTCTAGCAGTAGTACAATGACTCCACAGAACAGTTTTAAGGTATCTGGTGGCCGTAGAAAGAATGGTAGTATATCTAAATAACGGTGGCTTTTCTACTTGCTAGCAATGTTCGCCGCGTGTTTACCTCTGTGCAGATGATACTGGTCTTGCCAAGACTCTAGAGTGTTCAGTTGTTGGTATATTTGTAGATTGTTGAACTGGTTGAGTGAGCTCTGGGAGCGTGTATTGTATATAGTATACTCTTGCGGTGATAGATGAACATGTTAATGTTTTGCTGAATTGGCAATATTCTCCTTAATTGAACCAGGCTGTGTGTAACCGTATTATGCGCGTAAATCTCCTTAGATATAAATTTGGTAATATTAGATATTGATTGATTTAAAAACGAGAAAGACAATGTATGTATGACTGTTATACAAATGGTGGCACTTCACATGGTGTATAGGCAATGTGAATTAATTGGTAACACACCAATAACGTAAATAGAATTATTAATCGGTGGGGAAGGAGACGGCAATGACCTATGTACAACCCTAGAATTTTGAGTGGCTCAGACCAGCCAATTTTGGGGTAGGCACGAGACGATTTTGGTGGTGGGTATTAGATAATTTTGTGGTGGACACCAGACAATTTTGGGATGAGCACTAGACAATTTTGTGGTGGGCATTAGATAATTTTGTGGTGGACACCATAAAGTTTTGTGGTGGGCATCAGATAATTTTGTGGTTGGTACCAGACAATTTTGGGGTTGGCCATATAGACCATAATGCATATGTGTATATAGACGTGCGACTGTTGCTCGAGGAGGTTGCTCTGGTTAGTATATATAATGTTTATATGTACTAACCGGAGTCCCTATTTTCATATGTTTTAACATATATGATTCAATAGCTTGCATACGAACGTGCCTATATCCTTTGACTGACTAATATAAAAATAACACTTATACCCAATTGTGAAATTGTGTTATTGATAAGGCAACGAGTGCCTATTTTTTTAATTCAAATGCCTCCAATTAGTAATTCTTTTATAGCATTCAAACAATGGACACAAAAACACTGAGACCTAAAACAATTTTGCAGTGGCGAGGCGACAACATAAACCAATATGTCACCTGTGCAGCATTCTGAATGATGCTGTTTTGAATTAAAGTAATGGGTGCCTTTACCTACTTTTGCGTTGGTTTTTACCCGACTACGGCGAAGCCAAAAGGAAGGGTAATGATTTTGGCAGTCTGGGTATGTATGTTTGTATGTTCCACCGTAGCGCCAAAACTACTGAACCGATTTTAATGAATGAGGTGTCAATACATTCGTAATAATGGCCCGGGTGACATAGGCTATATAAATTCGTCCTTTTTAGATCCCTTTTTTTACGCAGTCGGGTTATAGATTTAAACTTTTTTTATTTTATCTCTTTCGTCTTTGTCCATCTTCCTATTATAGAATATTTTGCCAATTCAACAACACACACGTCCATATAGACTTTATAACCATAACAGTTTTAACGAGGTGTGAATTTGATGACTAGTAGTACTGAGTACAGTCATGGAACGCAACGCAGAAACTATGAAGTGAAGCATATGTAATTAGTGCCTATTAATGTATATAATATAATAAGATTTATTATACATAGCTTAGATAAGTAACATGAATTATTATACCGATGAGATATTATTCAACAAAATATACGCTTAGATTTGTCTTAGTCTGTGCGGGGGAATGAATGTAGCTAGCGTGCAATATCTTTGCTCAAACTGTAGTACTAAATAGTAAAATATGATTTGTATTAATAAAATCTGAATATCATTATTCTTATGGATTTTGCAATTGCAAATCCAACATAAAATGCAAAATATTTCTTGAAAACTAAGCAAGTACACTTCGACCAAAAAGGCCATTGTTTTTTAAGTTTAAGCAGTTTTATCAAAGACAGTAAGTAGTTGCTAATAGAAATCAATATGGTCGTAGGTAGTATGTAAAGTCAACCTCAATAGGATGTATACGCAACACAGTTTCATTTAAATCTCTACATCCAATATCCCAAAACATTGTATACATCTATAGTGGCAAAACATTATATTTACTGTAATTTGTAATTTCTAAGTAAACATCTGTTGTCAAACTATGTAAACATGAAATTTTCATAAGTTCGCAGATCCCTAAAAATCCAAACCGTTTTATATAATTATTGTTTAATAACGCATTAAATATAATAGATTTACTTATACAATATTTTGAAACATTGGATGTAGAAATTTTAATGAAATTTTGTTTCCTATATATCTTTTTGAGGGTGATTGTACCTACGTGATGTTCGCAAAAATGAACGGTAGGCAAATTAAAGTACATTTTATGACAATGCAAATTTTATTAAATCACAACGTCACTACGCTTAATTCTACATAAATTTATTCAGAACAAATAAGATTTATTTGTAATATCTTATTCAATAATTATTATGAACGTCATTTGAAAATATAATTTATGAACAAAAATGTTATTATCGGATATATATCAAATTACAATGATATGATAAGCGATAGATTTGAATTTGTAAAAAGACAAAATAATCTTGGGATTTAGTATACCTGTTATAGTTGTAGGCGTACTTTAGTATAGTCAACAGTAAACTATCGAATTGCCTTATAAAAGCTATTCTTATTATAAAATAATATAGTAAATTTGTTAATTTATCCTTTCACGCAACAACGGACAGACGTGGTTTTTGCAGATATTTCATGGACCGGATTAATTTACTAACTACCACAGAAAAGTTATAAATAAGTCAACATCTTAAATATACAGAATGTTTTATCAATCAAAGTTGATAGTTCATAAAATTATGAACTATCAATAATAAACAACCACTTTCTAATTGGTAGTTATGTCTCGACAACTATACACCTACACAAGTTCATCTGTACAATATTATAGTGGCATATGCTTTTTATTCTCATAAAATGCATAATTCCTGTGGGATCCATCCTTAGATTCAAGAAACTTAGCCACAGGTAAAAGTCCGCAACATATAATTCATTAGTGTAGAGTCAAATTGTATATGGAGGACCAAACCTATATATTTAGCCATTGTTAGAATGAAGTCAGGTGTAAACATGAATTCTGTATTAGGAGCGAAGGGATAAAGTATATCTTTACATCTACAACGTAGATTAATTTGAGAGCAAAGCAACTGCCCTATATATTAATAAATAAGGCGGTATTTTACAGTGTGATCAAACTCATTTTCTATTAATATTTAACACATTAATAATTGGTGATTTTAGCTGGTGACTTAAACAAATTACAAAATTATACCTACATATAGTTTCTGCAGTAGAAAAGGGAATAATTTTTTTTTAGTTTTGATCTGTTCTGTTATTGGTTGAGTAAAAGTTCAAGAAAATCCATTACCTTCCTTTAACCTTAGTCAATACTGACAGAGAACATGATATTAAAACACGGTAAGTGTTCTAATATCAAGTTATGTTCATATTGTAGTTAAAAATAAATGTTATCTTTAGTCATCAAGTAGCTACTATGCAAAGAAAGAACGTGTATATTCGATAGTTTACGAAGAGCAAACGACTTTTCGCTCCATTCTAGTACTTATTTATGGCGGTTGTTTTCTATATCTGCGAATAGTTTGAGCTCAAACTAAGACTGGCATGGCACTATATATCTGTAATTATATGTAAACCTATATTTGTGATATCCGTTAATAACTGTAGTTTATAACTCTGCAAAATAATTCAAAAATATTTTGTTACCCTACCGTAATTTGATTGAAATATAATTTCATTTGTAAGGTTGTATTATTTGTTCAAACCTTAATTTTTGTATTCGTGGATGAATTAATGCCGCTGTTGTATAAAGTTATTTTATATTCGAAATGTACAATTAACTGTGGGGATCATAATAATTCATATGGAATATAAAAATTCTAAAAACGATGTCTGTACTAAACTAAGAACTAAGACTAGTGATATATCGTGGCTATTGAAAGGTTGCAGATTGCAATCCTATTTGTTATAGTATTATTGTCACGACGACGATTGTTTTAAAATAATTACGTAATAAAGGGTTCAATTAGAGCTGAGTTAAGCCCATAAGCAAAGTAGACGATTACCGCCCTGGAACGCTAAAGGGCGTAATTTGTTTGTTTTCCCGCGCCCCCTTTATGACAGCCCTGAAGACAATCTGTTTCAGCTTAGTCCATAATTAACACGTTTTATGCCATATACCAGTAGGTCTACCATAAAAATATATCATGAAAGGGTTTAGGACAATGAAAATGTTACGTACTGAAATTTAGGACAAATTTCGGAATGTGTTATACGGTATGAACAGTCGCCCGAAACTTCGGCATTTCATGGTAGGCTACAGATATTATAGAAAATGTTTCGTTCGCGGTCATTTATGACCGGCATGGCATTCAGTGTTAATAAACTCTGACAAACGAAATGCTACTGGCTTTTTTAACAATGCAATTATTATGTTAAAATATCTTGAGCCCTTAAAATTTTATAAATGTTGTATCTTGTACACACGGCTACACATCAAGTTAGACACCCTATATACGCATAACTACGCTACATACAAAATAGAGAATTATCGGAAAGAGACAGTGCATAGTGGCGTCGGTGTAATAGTAAGGAGCGTAACAAAAATATAACGCACTCTCTCGCATGATTCGCAGCGTTCAACTTCTAATAGTTCAAAGTCCAAACAGTCTAGGTTGATGCGTCGCTGTGTGTACTTCCTTTAGTAAATATCGCGAGGCGAAATATCATTAAATGAAGTTGTGTGGTTATATTTGCTCATGTTAAGGCATTTGTCCCTTTAGTTATTAAGTATATAATATCAACCCCAGACTATAAGGAAAATGTAGGAAGACAATATAAATATTGTTTGTATAATTAATATAAGATTATTATTGTTATTTCGGTTTGAGGTTGCCAACGTTATTGTTCTTAAGTATCCTTTTATTGTATTGTATGTTTGTTGTACAACCTTTTTGTATCCGTTTTACCCTTCCATGACATGTTTATTGATTTTATATTAATTATTATATTATAATTTTAATGGAAATGTTTATATAAAATCTTTTTGTGTTAAAATTTTATACACGTACTCTTTATGTTTATATAATTAATTAAGTGAAACTTAAAAGCATTGCACTAATTAGGGATTAAACTACTTTCTACAGATAAAGCACGCTTAAAAGTGAATCGTGATAAATTCAGATAAGCTGTTGCAAATACAATAAACTGCATTAAGTTAAAAAGTAATAATTTCATCGTTTAAGTTAAAAAGTAATATAACACCTATTTTTGACTGCATGTCTTCAAAACGCTTATTATAACATCGAAACTGAAAACTGTGGCAGCTACAATTATATTATTCTGTTTCACATAACATTGTAAAATGAATATTATGAAAATAAATTCATACACGCTGAATTATATGACATGTTTTATTTAACTTTCTTGCGTTGCTGTTATTTGAGTTTGCTATTATTATATAAAGTTGGAGATAAAATCTTCAGCTTAATCAATCAAGATTAATAATTAATATACATGTAGGTCACAGCATAACAGTCAGATAATTACACCCATGCACTCGCACTCTTAAACAGATACACTATAATAATAAAATTAATTTAATTCATAAACAATTATTACACTACTCAAAATCGTACCTTAGGAAGATACACAGTAGGTATTTTTTAAATATATTTCAGTTTTCAGATTACAGCCAATTCAGATGAATTGCCTGTAATCTAAAAGATTATTAGATTACCTATATAGTAGACGTGAGTTACCATCAACTGATACAATATATATATCTATACGTGTGTGATCAATTGAGCATTGAATAGTACCTATGCATAGCAAGAATTGACTCTACAAATGTCATGAAATGTCCTCAAAACATCTTGATTACCACGTCAAATATTGCATTCGCCGCCGCCACCACGAAATTAACATTGTTACTAACGAGCTCCAATACGTAAACGACGACGTTTACCGTGTACGAGTTCAATGATAAATATGATTATAGATACAATATAACCCAAAACCAGAATGCCGAAAGTTATCCGTTGATGTTCTAATTTTATATTCGCGAAGGTACGAGGCTCTGTTCGGATCGCAGGCATAGAATGGGGTACACGGAGCATATCGCTCGTCCATTTTTGGTAAATGATTGGCAGGCCAGCTTCTCCCAGACGCTGCATGAATCTCTGCATCTCCTCGTAGAATTGAAAACCTACGAACAAAATAATATTACGAATATGTATAAATAGCGTACCTACATCATGTTAGATTTATAGTTCTCTATCAGCTTTTTAAAGATATCTACTTTGTCGTGATCCATGAATATATTGTTAATTTATGACAGGCTGTCATCGCTTATATGCAACTGTGACCATACAAATGTACTCTGTGCTGTGACCCACGACATGTGCAGTTACTGTTGATTAAATTTTACTAATTCAATCAATATAGTATCAAGATTATATTTTTAGTAGTAGCTTAAAAGTGCTTTGCCAGCAAATCACTTTAAAAGTGTCAAAAATCAAATAAGTTTTGAATACTCATTAATTCTCGTCAATTCTTGACGTTTATGAGATAAAATGTAGGATGACAATAAATTTGAGTAGGTACCTGAGCGAGTGATGTATGACAAGTAATAAGTGTAAAAACATTCGTCAACGACGTTGATCAGAGGTTTATCGTGCTCGTCTGTGTAGTGGGCTAGGATTTCTAATATAAAGTCTTGTTTTCTACCAATTAATGCTGTAGACGGATGTTGCAGAAGTATATCTGTGAATATAAATTTGCTTATCAGTAACAATTTATATCTAATCAATACATAAATAAAATGTATCTAGGTATCCTACTATTTATCATATCCCTTAGGTCGTAACGCCTCTTTTGCGAAACTACGCAAAGCTGTAACAACGCACCCGGCCGAAATCGTGCGATTTCTCCGCATTCATTAAAACTACGATATCTCTAAAACTACGCATCGTAGCTCGACAAACCCTATGTCATTGAAATTGTTATGAAATAAGCTATCTGATTATCTATAGTTTAGTACAGTTTTATTGTGAAATCTGTTATTGATTCGAAGTTGAAAGTAGGGTGAGCTACTTTTTCCCAGTTTTTCGTAAAAAGTCGTCATATTAATAAAATAAAAGCATTTTTATCGAAAGTTATTATATTATTTACATAACACTGCAGAAATTAATCTAAGTCTATATACATATGTTACAATATTTATCAATAACATAATATAAATGTATGCAATAACTGTATACTAGGTGTATAAATGCTGTTTTAATATCCATATTACAAAACTGCAGATAACGCTATTAATTTATTTTACTGCTTCTGCTCTTTCAACTTGCTAATTAGTTATTGGGATTAAATAATGATAAATAATAATATAATGACCATCAAAAATACTAATTGTACAGCAAACAGTAGTCAGTTGACAGTAGGTAGTAGTAGTCGTATCGTATATATAGTATCGTGTAGTGCGCCATGCGAAAGTGATTCGTGCGGCCCCGTCGACAGTGGTTTTTGTCGAGGAACACCGTGGTGGGTTTAGTCGATATTCCAGGAGGTACTAATGTACTACTTCTTATTCCATCTTTCACATTTACCCCGGCGAGTCCGACATAACCCCTCTGCCCGCCTCCGCGGAGGGGTAGGCGACAATGCATTACCCAACGTAAAAAAAGAAATGTTAGGTTCCTTCTTAAACCCACCTAAAAGTAGGAGACCCGCGAAGCGGGGCTCCGTCGACTTAGTTTGATCTCTTTAAATATATTTTGCTGTGCAATTAGTATTTTATTGGAACAAAGGCAAAAAATTGAGGAACAGTTAAATACTACCCTTAGTTATTCATCAATTTCAATGATGTTTTATTAATGTTACCTTTTTAATATTGGAATACTAGTAGATACCCATCGCCTTTTGGTTTTTAGCCACAGTCAAGATATAGTAACGCAGTCAATAGTTTGGGCATACCAAAGGCCTTGTGAAAATAGGTAAGCGCCTAATTACATACGTAAAAAATATTTTGTACGTAGTATAAATTGAAAACATAAATACTTTATGAATGAAAATAATAATATAAATTGTCTTACCAAGCGTATAATTTTCTGAAACCACAAGAGATCTTTCCAGAAAATAAGCTTGTCCATCGTTTTCGGGATTATATAGCTGTCCTAATATCTTTGTCATCGAAGGATTGAGATACAAAGTATACTCAGAGTTGTAGAGTGCATCCAACGTTTTAATGGTATCGAATCGTATAAGTGTAGTGAACATGTGGTTGATGTGGCCCTGCAATTGAATTTATGTTACCTAATTATTATTGATATTATAGGCGAGAATTTACCCTTAAGGTAGCTTAGCAAGTCTTCAACCGGATAAAATCCATTGAGCAGTCTAAAGTCATTAAAGTAAAAAGTAAATAAATATTATATTATTAATATAGATGGGTACAGGAATGATCTGCGAAACGAAAATTGCATTTAAATTTGTAATACGTTACAGCTATTTAGATAAAAGTCCGTTGCCATTAGGTATATAACTAAGCTTAAGTTGTAGTTTTACAAAAAAACATATATAACAAATTGGTTTCACTATTGTGAAGTGAGGCCGATAAAAACACATGCTGTTAAACCACATATTACCCTTAAGATAATATGTAATGCATATTACACGTTTTCTATAAATAATAGTTTAAAAAACTAAAAACTACGCTATTTTTAAAAAGCAACCTAATAAGTAGAAAATAATTTAATAATTTTTATGTAAAAAATCGTAGGGTGGGGGTTATCAAAATATCTTTTTCATCAAACCCATCTAGATATATCATGGATAGGTCTTCAAAAATGATATTGAGGTTTCTAATATATTTTTTTTCTAAATTGAATAGTTTGCGCGAGAAACTTCCAAAGTGGTAAAATGTGTGAGTGTGTCCCCGCCCTGTAACTTCTAAAGTTAGAGAATGATAAAACTAAAAAAAATATATGATGTACATTACCATGTAAACTTCCACCAAAAATTGGTTTCAACGAGATCTAGTAAGTAGTTTTTTTTAATACGTCATCAATCGTAAACTGCAATTTACCTTTCATTCAATCAACTCAAATATAAAAATAAAAATAAAACATTTGATTTCATAAACATAAACCTAATGCATAAACCGTGAAACATTATTTTCTAATAATAAATCTGTACAAAATACACTATTATTAAAACATCGATCCAAGTTACAACGAACTACAAGAACTTTTATATAATGTTGCTGCTTGCTGCTACGGAACCCTTCATAGGCGAGTCCGACTCGCACTTGGCCGCTTTTACGTAAATTGCGCGGACGCAGGAGTATGAAATTTGGCACAGTTAAAGTTTATATGGCGAAGGAGTGGCGAATCCTAATATTTATATAAAATATGCATTAGAAATTCATTAAATTATTGAAAATACACTACACGCACACAACCACGCATTTGACACACGCAGTCGAATCGCGTTTGTAGTATTTCGGCATTGTTCGGCTAATGTAGTACTGTCCTTCGTAACTATGGTTACATATATCAATATATAATTACATTTACACTAGCTGTCCTGACAGACGTTGCCCTGTACAGGCGAAAAAAAAACCAAATCTAAACCATCCTCGAATCCACTTGAATACACACAAGAACATTCATTCAAATCGGTCCAGCCGTTTAGGAGTTCACTGTCAACACATGTACAGAAGAATTATATATATAAAGACATATCAGCAACAAGTGTCTTATCTATGATCAGCAATATCTTACAGGCAACCTTTGGGTGGATTGGAATGATATATAATATTTATTTTATAATATATTTACGTATTTATATGCAATAAAGAAAAAAGAATAGCAAGCTTAGGAATATCGTAATTTAAAGAGTTATAGTTAAGTAAATAATAATTTGTTCGAAAAAGGTAGCTAAATAAACCTGTATAGCCTTGGCGAAATCTAAATGAAATGTGATTATAAGAGTTCCTATTCTAGACAATAAAACCTTGATAACTATCAAACTTAAAATTTAAATCAATTATGTTCTAATTTCGATCATTAGGTGACCGCAGTTAATATAGATGGGCACAAGAATGATCTGCGGCACAAAGTTAGCATTTAATTCTGTAAGTTCCAAACAACAATTATATAACATTAAGGTTTATAGCTATAACGTAGGTATATTATAGGTTATATAATGGCAAAGGACTTGTACTTAAATAGCTAATAGGTAGGACCTAAGGTTATAGTTCTACAAAAAATAAAGCGAGTCTATTGTAAAGTGAGGCCAATTTAAACACATGCTGTTAACCTACATCTTGCCATTAAGATAATATGTGATGCTGCTGCTGTTTTTACACAGCTTTATTTAATTACATAGGTCTGGCGAAACAGTTAATACCTGTTAGAACATCGCAGTGCACCCGGTACAGTAATTACACTTTCAGTAACTATAATATCAGCCCTGTATTAAACTATTGCGTACGGGCCTCTTCTCAGTGTGAGAAGGGTTAGGCCATAGTCCACCACGCTGGGCCAGTGCGGATTGGCAGACTTCACATATTTTCGAGAACATTATGGAGAACTCTCAGACATGCAGGTTTCCTTCATGTTTTCCTTCATCGTTAAAGCAAGCGATAATTAACTATTTAATACGCACATAACTTTAAAAATTCAGAGATGCGTGCCTTGGGATCGAACTCGAGACTTCTGCATGGGAGTCTAACGGTTGCCCACTAGTTTCCTACGTACAATACTCGCTTGTTGGGTTTTATGCTAGAACCTTATAATAATTTACGAATAAATAAATAAACTTCATAAAATAAACGTGGTTGATATTAAAATATTTTTCATACCTGAAATATTGCTCCAAACAAAATGGAACTACACAGACAAGTACCTCTTAATATGTACAATTTTCCTTTTCTCTTTAATGAAAATCCAAATATTAACGATGTAAAAGCGTCCTTTATATAAAAATGAAAAGCATCCATTTTTTTAGCGAGCATTTTACTTTTGATTGTCATTATTGCCCAGGTTAATATACCAATAGCGATAATTAATGAAAATATCACAAGCCACAGGTCCGGTCGATAGGTTGTTACGGCGTAAAACTCTAACGGTATTACATCGGGCCGTTTAACCACAGCACAAAGGGAACTTATTGCGACAAAATGTAAAAAATAGATGTAATCTTCAGAGTACATCGTCATAAATCGTGAATTAAACGATATGTCCAATTCCTTACGGACGACACACCCGAGGCTGCCAGTAATATTGGTGTCTGTTGTATAGCCGTACTTGTAGCAGTTGCTATTGTTTGGAAAAAGCAACTTGTATTTAAAATGCTCTACGATATCATGCATTACCAAAGCATCTACTCCACAATAACCTTCTGAAAGATTCAGGTTAACTTTCGTATAATAGTGCAAGTTGTTGCAGTCAGTGATAGATGTTGGAAATCTATAGAAAATATTAGCCTTGAGTGGATAGCCTTCTGTTAATAAGTCTCCGCTACGCCATATAGTACGGTAAATATCGTTGGTGGTAATGTCAATTAATTTTATAGTTCTATCGTATAATATTTTATCTGTTCTTCTTTTACCGCTATAAATAGCCACTTTCTCTTTGCAGGAAAAAGGAAATGTAACAACTACACGCATGATTTCGTAACGATGCCATAGTTTATTCATGAACATTTCCAGCGATAAAAAGTCTGTAGCATTTAGGTCACCATCTATACATTTGAATCTTTCATCACCTGTTATACTTATGTATACTAAAGAGCGATGAGATTTAAGCACTCTTCTGACTGAAGGTGAAGCCAGTATGTTCCGACTGACATGTTTCGTCATTATTATAACATTTGGATTTTCAATTGTCCTACGTTTGTGTAACACTGTATTTGAATAAGTATTAAATCCTCCAATTAGTATCAGGGAATGATTGTAGAATATGTGTTTAAGTACACACGTCTTTAAATCTACATCGGAATTTTCGTCCAAGTCCAGAAGCGTCGTTTGTACATTTGGTTTAAGAAGTAAAATTGACGAGCAATTCATTGTACGATACGGAGCAAGTTTATTTCCATTTGTAATTAAAATAAATGCGGTAAATACAAAAATCAGAAGAAAATGCATTATAAATAAAAAACTGTTTCTTGAATTGTATAGATTTAACGTGAAGCTATACTGAATTCTAAGACCTCTTTAGCATTTTGACTGTTATATATATTATCTATCTCAATCAATATGAAATGTTTGCCTTGTCAGTTTGTAGGCAAGGTTTGTATTCACACCATGATAAGCAAATAAATCAAAAAGCAAAGTTATCTTAAATCAATCGATCAAAGCTCAAAGTAAATATTGAATAATCCATTCGTGAACGTTTCTTCAAATTCAATTGGTTTATTTTAAGGTCAAAATCATTTTTATTTGCTTTCTTGACTAGTTTAATGGATGTATAAAATAATTAAACGTAAACCTCTGAGCGTAAAGCAAGTATTGTACTTAATTTAAATATAATCAAGTTCAATGATATCTCATTGAAGTTAATTATATTCAACGTCTCTGAAATCCTAAAGCAGGAAAAACATAATATATAGGTATATATATATTTTTTTAAGGTCATTCTCGCAACAATATCGGTTGCGTCATATATCGTGTTTTGGAGTAGGAGTTGTCACTGCTAGAATAGCGTTACCTGTACTAAGGGCATACAGAATCTGTATACGAAATTTCATGAAAATTGGTTAAGTAGTTAAGGCGTGAAAGCGTAACACACAAACTCACATTTGCATCTATAATAATAATAAGGAAGTAAGGATAATATTTAATGTAATGTGGTGTTGTTTGTTGGTATTTAGGTTACTAGTTTATCAGATGGTCGAATCATGACTTTGAAAACATAACAATCAAAATAAACATGTCCGTTTACTATCAAATATCTACACATATAATTAATTGTAACGGGTTGAGTTTTTACATGAAATATTTTTCTGACGATCGATTGGTAACCGTGGTAAACATTGTTATAAGTCGACATATGTACATTGTGTCCATATGTATGTCCGTTTATCTGTGTTACTCGCATCTCATCATCTCATCTCAAGAACTTTGAAGCCTTGGATATCCTTGGAGGATTTGCGTAGTATTACATTTCGAAATAGGATGCAACTCCAATCAAGACAAGACCAACATTATACTCAAAATCATCTACAGACGTTACCGCAACTTTTGTACGAATTTACTTAAAAAGTTAAAAAGGCAATATTAGCGATCCCAATTAGCTGACTCTATCAAAGATCCTAAACAACTTTGGCTAAAATAAATGAAATTACTCAATTCTAATAGCCTAAATCCTCATACATCTGTCTCTTACACATTACGCCTAACCCTCTAGACCCTTAATTCCCAAAGTGGTCCAGGTGGACCCCAGGGGTCCACGGGAGACTCGACGGTGGTCTACGTTGGCGTGACAAAAAAATGGGGGTTCACAATTCGTAAGTGGGGGTCCACGAAAATTTATTTGCTTTCGATAGTGAAGAACTAAAATGTTGGCTTGATTTCACCTATCAATGTAGGTAGATAATATTTTAAGAAGCTCAGCGACTGTTACTTGTTTAAACGTCGATCGACAAATATTTTGAGGAATACCACTCACTGAAGGTCGGCATTTTGGTCCGTATATACCGATTTTACTTGGCGGATAAAATTTCTAGCTGCAGAGGGTCCACTGGAATAAGCTAAACTTTGAAATTGGTTTATGCGAAAAAAAGGCTGGTAATCTCTGCTCTAGACGCATTAAATCGTGTGAATTAGTTTTTTGTTAGTATTGGCACAGCTTTGGCTGAAGACATAATATTTTGTAGTTCTAATACACCCATAAATAATGTTGTTACACAATCTAATGTCTCTTCATTCGCGTGACTTCAGACTGACCTACAGGTAATGGACAGCATACTCATAAATCTTGACTCTTTGAGCTCACCCGGTTGGGATGGTATACCCACCAGGTTTTTGAAAATGGCTAGGGATTTTGTTGTCCCATTAATAAGCCAGCTAGCTAATCTATGTTTCGAAATAAGCAAATTTCCAGCTACTTTTAAACGATCAATAGTTACCCATGTTCATAAGGATGTGAAAGATATCAATAACTACAGACCAATTTCTTGTCTTACCTAGAATTTCCACAATTTTAGAAAAATATAAACAATAATTTCATGGAATATTTAAATAAACTCGAAATATTATCAAACTCCCAATACGGATTCAGAAAGGGTATGTCCACGCAAGACGCTGTTACATAATATAATATATAATAACCATTTTATTTCGCGTGGCATAGACGCATAGATAAATACCTTAAGGAGTAACATACATACAATTTGTGTTAGTATTTACATAACTTATTAACTATGTTAGTACTGCTTCACGATAGTCCAGGGATCGTTAGGGGGACAGGCTTGTTTTGAGAATGTCATATATTTTGTTTTCTCCGTATTTAACGTTAAGACGTTATCACAAAGCCAGTCAGTGACAGCATTAAGGCCAATTTGAGCGTGAGCGAAAGCCTCCTTCCATGTGGGTGCATTAAATATTAAAGCAGTATCATCCGCAAAGGCAACAATAGATCCATTAGTCATTGGTTAGTTACAGAGTTCATTTATATATAATAGGAAGAGGGTAAGACCTAGAATGCTGTCCTGCGGAACACCGTATTGAACATGGAGGTCCTCGCTCACGCTGTCCGCAATTTTTGTGCTTTGGGTTCTATTGATCAAGTAGTCCCTAAACAATTCCAATTGAGCTCCTCTCACACCAGTACGCTCCTGTTTATTTATTAGTATTGGAATAGAGACCGTGTCAAAAGCCTTAGATAGATACAGAAATATTGCTATACATTTCATGTTCCTGTCGAGGTTTTTTAAGACATAGTCTGTGAGAGCATGAACAGCATCTCCAGTGGATTTTCCAGAGCGAAAACCGTACTGAGAAGAAGACAAAAGCTTATTTACCTCTAGATATTTTATAAGTCGATTATTCATTATCTTTTCCAAAACCTTGGACATTGCAGGCAAGATGGAAATCGGTCGGTAATTAGTGACACGGTTTCTTGGTCCCCCTTTATGAACTGGGATTATTAAAGCTTTTTTAAAAGCAGATGGAAATGTGCCATTGTTAAGAGCCAAGTTACATATGTGTGAGAAGCGGCACAATAACTTCATTATGAAAACGTAGAATTTTTGCGCTAATATTGTCACATCCTGTGGCATCACTTTTTAGAGATGTGACGAGCCCATCCACCTCGCATTCATCGGTAGGCAAAAATACGAGGGAATTGAGTATAATATGAGAAGCTTGTTTGCAGTTAGGAATGGTACTAGTATAGCCCTTTTTTATTATATCTTCTGCCAGAGTCTTGCTAATATTTACAAAAAAGTCGTTGACATCATTTACTGCTGTTAATGTATTAGAGTAATTTTACAGCAATTCAATAGGGGTAGTTTTCGGTTTTCGCCTATTGGTTATAGTATTAATTGATTTCCATAATAATTTAGGACTATGCTTGGACCTATTAAGTTGGTTAGTTTCATAGTTACGCCTTATTTTCTTAAGTAAAGTGTTGCAAAAATTGCAGTAGCGTTTATAAGTAATTAGTCTTGTTATTAGGATATTTCTTAGTTTTTTTGTGTAAATTATCCCTATTTCGCATGAATTTAAGGAGACCAGGGTTAATCCACGGCTTTATTATTGTTTTACTTTTTGAACCGGTGATCTCCTTCGAATTCGACTGAATGGCCTTAGTAAAAGAAGATATTAAAAAGTTTGTAGCAAAATTAGCATCGCTTGATTTAAAAATTTGACTTAGATCTAAATTGCGTAGACTCAATGCGAGGCCCTCGTGATCTATAGTACTTGAAGATTTATTTACGTAATGATTAATGTTTGTTTTAGTCTTAAGAAATAGTAGGACTGTTTCGTGATCAGTTAATGACGTATTTGCAATTAATATGTGAGATTGAACCTTGGTTTTCAGTAGGACATGATCGAGGCAGCTGTTTATTCGCGTTGGGAGTACATGGGCCGGGAGCAAACCATGGTACGCTGGCTTTCTGGCTTAAAAAGTCGCCTAGAGAATGCGACATCTTCTCTGACCAGCTGCCAAGCACGTTTAGATGAATTAACCACAACTATAGCCTCAAATAACTGTCGGATAAAAACCCTAGAGAGCCGTGACAAAGAAGTACATTTGCTTGAAATCAGAGTTTTAGAGCTTCAACAAGAGGTCAACGCTCAATCTCAGCAGCAGCTGCGCAACGAGTTAGAGCTGGCAGGGGTTCCAGAATGTAACAACGAGAACCTTTACCACATTGCGTAAGCGAAAGTAGGTGTCAATATAACTGATTGTGACATTGACTTGGTGGCTAGAGTGGGACCCCGTGTCAAGCGTGCTGAAAACGATCCAAAACTTTCGAGTATAGTAATGCGACTACTTCGCCGCCATACACGAGACCAGCTGTTGAGAGCAGCAAAGTCTAGAAAGAATATATGTAGCGCGGACCTAGATGTGCCTGGTATATCCACCAAAATATACTACAACTAACGCTTAACTAAGGAGAACAGACTGCTTTTTCGAGCGGCGCGGGCAAAATGCAAAGAAAATGATTACGCCTACTGTTGGGTTACTCATGGCAACATATTTGTTAAACAACGGGAAGGAAAAGCTGCGCTACCCGTGCGTACGTTTGATGACCTATCTCGAATTTTCAACTGTTTCACCGAAAACCACGATAGCACAAACTAAATCTACATTTAGAGTTTACCTAAACCATAAATTTCTCCTGTTTAAAATTATGTATTCTCTTATTATACTGTTTTATAGCATGTTTATTAACACGTCACACCATACACTTAACTTACTCTTACACAAATAATTATGTTACACTTCACATCATACACAACATTATACATTAAATTATATGAAACTGTGTTCATGGGGTACCACGCAAATTTTGTACTACTGTATTATATCGATAGTAATGTTAACTAGTAAATGTTAACCTATAATTGTTAGTCCTATGATAATAAAATATTACATTTGTAATCTAGTGCATGTGTTGTTGGGCAGTTATCTTAATCCATCAGTCAAATCACGAGAAACATATTTATTCTCTATATTATGAACAGCATGGATGTCGCTGATGTACTGGATTGTATAAGCATAAGCTGCCACACAATACAAGCGCCTGAATATTTTCATACAGCAATGAGCACAGAATATAATTTTAAAATTTCATCATACCACACACGAAAAAAACTAAATCAAAACAGCGGTGTCATAATATACGTTAAAGAGACGCTAAGTGCATGTGTAACGGAGCCGAATATCGACGATGCGAACTGCCTACAGCTGGTTCTGTCAAACGCAATCACCATTCTCGGTATATACCGACTGCCTTCTTTCTCTAATACTAATAATTTCCTATGCTCGCTTGATCATATACTGACAGACCTCTCATGTAAAAACAAAACACTGTTTATGGCAGGCGATATTAATATTGATCTACTTTCATCATGAAGCAATCAAGACCTAGAATACGTATGCCTCACTGCTGAACATGGAGTTTTCCCCGCCATAACAAAGCCGACAAGGGATGCTGTATGTCTGGATCACATTTTTGTAAGCAATGTCCAAAACGCGTTAGGCATTGTTTGTTCGTCGAGCATCACTGACCAAGATTTGACAATACTAGGGCTGGTTCTTGGGAAAACGAGGAAAGCATTACGGGACAGGACTTATATAAGACGGGACGTGGAAGCCATAAAAAGGGATATTATGGCTGAGGACTGGACCGTGTTAGAAAAATACACAGATATAAACCAAACTGTATATCTTTTTACCGACCGACTTACGAAAATAATAGGCAATCACACAAAAATGGTCCGCAAAAGCCACTCTAAATATAACATAATACCATGGATTACCCCAGGGCTAATACGATGTATGAAACATAGAGACAGCCTGCATATTAAAGTACAGAAATTTCCTCATAATACACCTTTGAAAATAACCTACACTCGGTACAGGAACTTCTGCAATGATCTCTTGCGAAAACTCAAAACAGAATACGAGAATAGTGAGATTTCTAATAGTACAAAAGACCCAAAGAAACTCTGACAAACGATAAAAACTGGTTGCCACCTCACAAAAACGAACAAGGAGCCGAAGGAACTTCTTAAACTGCCTGGTAGTTTAGTGCCAAAAACTCGCTAGACATCTGCAACTCGTACTTCTCTACTGTGGGAGAGAAATTGGCGGATAAGATGCTTAATAAATTACGAGTGAGCCAGGAGAATCTAGCTACAAACATTCATAAAAAACAAATAAAGAACTCCTTCTTCTTATATCCAACAGATGAGCGTGAAGTCGAATCTTTGATATTATCCCTACAAAACAATAAAGCACCAGGTCTTGATGGTGTAACTAATACTCTTCTAAAAGACATAAAGAATGCGATTGTACCACCACTATCTGCAATATCTAACACCTTCCTTATAAATGGGTGTACCATTTATAAGGAAGGTATTAAAGCGTCCACTGAAAACTACCGACCCATTTCGGTCTTAACAACATTCTTAAAACTCCTAAAAAAGATTATTAACAAAAGACTGGTCAAATATATAGAAACGAACAATCTTATATCACCAAGACAATTGGGCTTTAGAAGAGGCAAGTCAACAGAGGAAGCTGTCACACTCCTTACATCTATTGTATCCTCTCACCTGGATAATAATAAGGCTAGCATAGGAGTTTTCCTAGACTTGGCTAAGGCCTTCGATACCGTGTCAACACCAATATTACTTAAAAAGCTGGAAATCTATTTTGGTATACCCTTAACTGGTTCAAGACTTATTTGTCAAACAGGAGTCAGTGTGTGAGAATTGGTAGCCACAAAAGTGACCAACGAGCCATCAATTTTGGTGTCCCGCAGGGCAGTATTCTTGGTCCGACCTTGTTTATCATGTATATCAACGATATACAAGACAGTGTTAATGCTGAAGTTATATGTTATGCGGACAACACTGCTATCGTATTTCATGGTATTAAACTGGGGGAAAGCCATATCAAACGCCGAGATTGGAATGAAACAAGTACTCGTTTGGTTACAAAGTAATCTACTCACTTTAAATGCTAAGAAGAGAAAATATATTTGTTTTCAGAAAACTGCTGCATCAGCCCCAACAATCAGTTGTACCATTCGACTTCACGAGTGCTCAGACCAGAACCAGGTTTGTAATTATGAGACACTAATAAAAGCTGAGACTACAAAATACCTTAGAGTGCTGTTGGATCAAAATTTAAATTTTAAAGCGCACATAAACTTATTATCAGCTAGAGTTCGTAAGACTACAAATATTTTAAAATTATTGCGCTCTTCGGCACCTATTAACATTATGAAAATTGTATACTTGGCACTGACCCAGTATGTTATCACATATTGCATCACCTGTTGGGGCAGTGCTCTAAAAACAACAATGCTCTAATTGGAAAGGGCACAGCGTTTAGTAATCAAAACTATCTATAGAAAACCTTTTCGATACCCAACAACAGCGTTATACCAGGAAAGCCTACTGTTAAACGTACGCCAATTATTCATTCTGAAAACAGTTGTCGGTGCCCACAAGAAAGTAATTCGATCTACAGAATATCGGAACCATCTGAAACGTCGCGTGTACAGACTACCAGTCCCGTCAGTCAACACAAGCTTTGCCAAATGCTTTAGCCCTTTTAAGGACGTATTTATTTACAATAAAATTGTTAACGCATGCAAGATTAAGCAGTGTTCAGTGAAAGAGATGCAGTTAAAAGTCACTAAATGGCTCACTTCTTTGACATATGACTCCACCGAAAAACTTATGGAATGCCTATCATAAACACATCATACACACACACACATACACACACACACACCCACACTCACTCACTCACTCACGAACAACACACACACACACACACACAACCATATATTTTTGTCTTATATGACCGAGCTAAAATTGTTAAAAATGGAAGGAAATCGTACCTGGCATCCACAGTACAGTCGCTGATAAATTCGTTATGTAATGATTAATGGCAATAAACTGTTTTTATTTTTATTTTTATTATAAATGACCTTTGTAATATTGGGTGCAATGGCGGGCGGATCTTTTCCTACGCGGATGACACCGCAGTTTTTTTTTGGAGGATCATGGCCTGCTGTACAGGCGGCCGCTGTACAAGGTCTGGCTATAATAGCTGGCTGGCTTAATACGAATTTGTTAACCTTTAATGTTTCTAAAACTAATTTTATTTGTTTCTCTCCAACACTGGGGTTATAGCCGGATGCTAGTTTCGTTGTAGTCGAGTCGTAGTAGATACGTGATTCATGGGTGTGACGGTTCATGAGAAGTCAGAGAGTCAGAAAATTAATTTGGATTTTTAAAAGCCTACGTCTAGTAACATCAGCGCTGCTACTAAATACAATTTACATTGTCCTGGCACAGTCGGTCATAACATATTGTATACCGATATGGAGTGGAGTCACGAAAACTACATTTTTAGGGTTTGAAAGAACCCAGGGGTTTATTATTAAAATAATGTATTTTAAATATTTTAGGTACTCTACCGTTAACCTTTACAAGATAAGTCCGTATCCGTAAGAAAGTCCATGTTTTACATATCAGTGTATGCCTGCATAAGACACTGTCCTACAATCCACAGTAGGTCAGGTTAAACGTCGTAAACATAAGGTGGTCTATTTCCCAAGAGTTCATACTGCCTTTGCCAGACGTCAATATACTACACAATCAACGTATATATATAATAAAATACAATAATTTATTTTAAATTACAATAATTCAATATTAAATATCTATCCTATGCAACTCCATCAATACAAAAAATCATCACAAGGTGGTTAAAAACTCTGACACTGATACAGACACACACACACACACACACACACACATAAACACACATACACACGCACACACACACACACACCACACACACACACAAATACACACGCACTAACACATAACACACACAAAACATAATCACAAACAACACGTAATAGTGCTTAGAGCTGTCAAACTACCTTAGTTATTGTATTCCTTTTTGTTTTCATATTTTCACTTATTCTTTTTATGTTCTTTTTCTCTCAAAAATTGTAACCTGGGAAGAAGCGAGGTAGCCTCAACACAAGTATTTTTATAACCTACTGGGGCAGCCTCATTATATTGTAACCAAAACTATGAGATCCAATAAAAACATTTTTATTTTATTTTATTTATTTTCATAACAAATACTGCACATATTTTAATATAATTTGAAACACTAATCATTTTTAATTGTTTTCCAGATCAAAACCTAATGAATGTTTCATCATAAACGTTTTGAGGATTTAAAATATATAATATGTAGTTTGAGTTCATCAATTATTTCAAAAATTCTTTATATTTTTACACTTATTTGGAACAAGGACTATGGGAGCAGGATTTATAAATAAATATTGCCTTTATCTAATGTGCAACATTTTATGTAATTACCAGGATGCGTATAAGATGGCTAAATATAATCATGCTACGATCCAAAGGAGTGGCACAGTAAGCGTAAATATCGTTTGCAGCGGGTAAAGGGCGGATGCAAAGCTATATTAAAATAATACGCAGTCACATAAAGTCGCCGGGATTCTGTGCTTTAAATTTCTGTTTAATGCCAAGAACCACGCCAGCATAGGCTCTTTCGGTAGCATAGAAGTTATTTAAAAAAGGTTGAATCGACATACCTACACAAGGAACATTCAAACTCGTATCACGAAATATGGGTTTTGGACTGTTGGAACTATCGGAATTCGTAGATCTTATTGGACCCACCAATGGAGCCATATAAACTTGAGAATCCTATTGGACCCATCAATGGAACTATTTAGTGGAACCAACAGTCCAAAACCTTAATACGTATGCATTTGCGTAGTCTTACGCTTAGTAGGGGGTAGGGGAAGGTAGAGGTGTTTTCGAAATGGAGTTCTCTTAAGCGTACTTCAATCAATATAACCAGATTTAATAGAAATCAAAGCGTTAGCGTAGCATACTCGGCTCTGTCTTATGCCTCTAAATTAAAAAACTAGGTAAGTACTTTATTTCTATGCGATGGTAAAATAAGGTCTGTAACTGGTCAAGGTTATGTTACAATATCGCCCACGTTACTTGTCGCTATTGCCAATAAAATAAAATAATTTACATCAAACGCAATATTGAAAAAAAATTAACCTGTGGTAGAAATAATTTTGCTGTGCTTTAGCACTGCTGCATTATTCTGTCTCCTTCATATTCCGTATTAATAAAAGTTACCAAGTTCAATTTAATTTTAACTGCATGGATTGCATAGTGGTTTAGGTGGTCGCCCCACAACTGCCACTGCGCCAAGTTTTGTGGGTTCGATGCCCACACGGGAGAAAACCTTGTGTGTTCCACAAAAGTTGTTCCGCGTCTGGATGGTCTTTGTGTCCGTTGTTTGAATGTTTGTAAAGTCTCCCGTGACACGGGAATTATTCATAGTGCAGGAGTTGTCGATTTTGTTAAAAAAAGGAGAATCAAAGAAAAATACTAGTAATAAAAAAAAAATTTACAATGGATATTTTTTATTAGCTATATTTTTATAAATTACATAATGATAGTGCGTCGATGAATACTGACTAAATTTACACAAAATTTATATAAGTATTTGCTTACATTTGCAGTTTTACCACATACTTATAATAATTAAATAAGACGTCAATTGGTACTAGGTTCTTAAATACAATTAATTTAGCTAGCCATTAATTATACAATGAGATAGTATAACATTAGTATTATAATTGCTTAGAAGTTCCTAACAAAGTAAAAACCTAAACACTTAGTCGTCATCATCTACTTGTTTTAGCTTAGAGTAAACAGGGAAAACCACACATGCATACCTACCACTTATCTAAAAATACTATAAAGCTGAACTTTGTATCTTTCTCGTTTTATTTTAATCTTTATTTTCAATAAGGGTTTTTATCCACAAGGGTACGCCAACCTCATCGTACTTTATCATACACAACACAACATTATCTCAATATTTATTATTTACTATATGATCTCAATATTTATTATTTATTATACTCTACATTTATATTATCTCCTAATTATTACAACTAAGTTGAACTGCATGTGATAGAATCGACCTATGAACTAATAAAGCCAACCCACCCCACCCGTCCTGTCTATCCACTCTGTATATATTATATCCACTAACATTTATGTCAATTTCATCATTGAGCCACGTCTCGCTGACAATAGCGATATGAATATTTTCACGTAATAACATTTCAGAAAAGGATACAAGCTTAGTTCGCAGACTCTGTGCGTTCCACTGAACTATATTCATCGTTATTATTTTTTGTAAATTATCCATTATATGAATAATTTATATATTCCCAAATTTCTTCGCTAAATATGATATTAACCAAAAAGTTCTTCAATTCTTCCCCTATCATTTTCAAAATAGACAACAGTTTCTCTTCTAGTTTATATTCAAACTTATAAATCTCTCTAATTTTCCTCCAAATATTCGTCCATCCAATTTTATACATAAACTGTGCATTTTCTTTCTTACTTTCTTTCTACAGCTCATTCATATCTTCCTCCATACTCTGCTGCTCTGACTACTGCTCTGGCTGACTACTCCATAGAATCCCCTTTTCCTATCTGTCCTGACTGATTTATTCTTTTTTTATGTTTCTGCTTTCGCTTTGATTTATGCATTATGTTGGGCTAACAATTTCCTCCAATTCTCCGTCTTCTTCCTCTATATTACTTATTTGTGGGTGTATTATAGATTTAGAAACAACACTACTATACATTTCTTTTCCAACAGCAGGTGCGGTCGGCAGGTAAGTTCGGACATTTCCTGCGTCATCATATTTAAGTTATCTATTTGTTTCTTATCATTATAAACCTGTAAGGCCCTTCTATATGTAACGTGTTCGTCACTCATAATATTTCTAATGCTTTTTCTTTTAAGAAAACTAGGCATCTTTTATCCAAGATAAAGTGATTGCCTTTACAGTTTAGGCATTTAAGGTCTGTAACGGTAATGTTTCCATGATTACCTACGCATTTTGGACACAGAATCTTTCTGATTGGACAATATTTAATAATATGACCAAATTACCAACAACCATTGGGTTACCGGGAATACATAGGACTCAACAGTAAATCGTCAGTCGTACACATAAATATAATGAGGTAATATTTTACTATTGAAACTCACTCTTATTGTTTCATTCATCCAAACTAAAAACTCAGACGTTTTAATATTTTCACTGCTTAAATTTATTTCAATATCTGACTTTAAAATATTCATAAGTTCAGCTTCAGATAACTTAAGATTCATACCTTTCACAATTCCATAACAAATTGTCTGTTTATGTAGTAATTGACACCAACTTAGTAGCATCTTCTTTGGTTTGGAATTGAATTAACGCCTTATATAAATCTTTTATATAAAATGTTCAGGATGTCTTTTTAGTTATTCGATTGAAGCAACTTGGCTTAGGTAATAATTCTAATGAGGTAACACATACTTCATATATCGCAAGTTCTATGTTAGCGTTCTCTTTCCGATTTACCGTCATTCCATTTGTTTCGTCAACTGACTCACTCTTTATTAACCGTTTGGACCTCCTTCTAGTAACAGTAATAAAGTCATCTTCACTATATTCATCTTCTCGTTCTTTTCTCTTCTCTGCTGACCGCAGTTCTCCATCTCCAGAAATTCCTTTACTGCTTGTCTCATTTTCGAATTCATTTAGTTGACGTTAACATCTAACCAACACCTCTGAATCACTCAAATCTTCTCCACTCGAATCTTCATTCATTTTAACAGAAAAATAAAATGGGTACTTGTGATAAAAAGGCACTGACTACGATTGCAATCACGCATGCGCTCAAGCCGTTGTCTCGCGACACACTGTTTGTATCTTTGTATGCGTTAATCTCGGAAACAGTACCGATCCTTTCTGAAAGTATTGTTGGATATACCGTGCGAAAAAGTACCTTCATGCAGTATCAAATTGCTATTGAAAACATCTCTACACTAGCAAGAATTGGAAGATAGACGTTTACCATTGTATGGTTATAGAGCCCGGTGCCTCTTAATATTTCCAATTTATAGATTATAATAAGTCATGAATGTAATACGTTCATTTGCGTGCTCCAACACGGGAACGACGTCTTCCTTTTACAATTTCTACTAGAAACACAATAAGGGATACTACATAACCCGTAATAAGTATGCCGAATGGTATACGTTGGTTTTGCAGGTTTATTTTTGCGAAGGGTCGAGGCTCTTTGTGAATTTTGGGCAAAGTATGCGGCACACCCAGCATGTCACACATCCACTTGTGATAAATCTTTGGCAAACCAGCTTCACCGACACGCTGCATGAATCTCTGCATCTCCTCGTAGAATGGAAAACCTAGAAATATGAACAAAATCACTTCAAACCACGTAAAAAGTTTATAAACTTTGACAATACTGTTTTGTATGTGTGAAATATTTAATCGATTCAGTGGCAGTGGCACATCGGCACAATCGGGTTTCAATTAAGGCATGAAATCATTTATTTCTTAAAAAGAAATACATACGGCAATAGCTTAGCTAGCAATCTATATAAACTAGATAAATTACAGAATGCAGCCATGCGCTTTATAGGCAGTTTTGTAAAGTGTACTCCAGTATCCACATGATGGAGAGTGAACTTTGTATACAGCCTTTACATATCAGTCGGCTATATCTCGCAGGAAAGGAAGAAGGAATCACTCCATATATATCTGGGCCCAGTTGTTATCATAATCAAAGTAGCCTTATTTGAAAGAGAATATAATATCAAGTCGTCATCAAAAATTTTGTGATATTTCGCTTCCCAGAAATTAAGTTATATAAAATAAAGTAAAAGTGAGGTTATATGACATTAATCGTTTGCAAAATGTTATATATGTTTATTCGGAGGTACTTTATCGAAGGTTTATCTATTTATTTACCAGTGGCGGTCTATGGGGGAGGCCCATGTTCAGCAGTGGATGTCTGTGGCTGACGGATAGATAGAAGTAGGCACCTCAGAAAACAAACATCAATATTGCTTTGATTTTTATGTACCAATAAATAAAAAAAAACGTCCTTGTTTGTAACACGCAGATGCGCACCACTAAAAGACAAAGCAAAGATCCACTAGATTACTTAGATTGCGGCATTACCCTCTATAAGTATGCAACTGCACGCATTTTTCACTTGCTATACCTACATACTTGCTATACCTATACCTATGCATGCCATTGACGTTTAACTGATAAAATCACTTCATCCTCCAAAACTCTTCTGCCAATAGAGTTATTGCGACCTATCGCAATGGTACAGTTCACACAGCGATCCATGTCGTCAATATCCAATACGTAATCAGTTGTCTAATATGAAGTGCCAGGTAATTCTAAGTCACAAGATCCGTCGAACAGTCCTTTAGCAAGCCAAAGCCGTGGGGTAAAGCAAACAAAATAACAAAACAAGAAAAATACGTGCGCACTCCTAGGGTACAAACCACAGAGTACATTTCATATAAATAATAAATATACTTCTCTATGGTACATTTGGAACAAACCGAACGAGTGTTGAACTTGATTTTGACATTAGCCGTCAAACTTGTCAGTCGATGACCACAGATAATTAATAACCAATAAACGATTTTCAGTCGATTGAGTTTTTATTATCATCATTCGATTATAGAACACATTTTGAGATTATACCGATTTAATAATACTCGATGGTATATAATTAGAGATGCATATTAATCGATTATTGGTTAACTTAATTTAATATAAGTTTCTCGCTTTCTATGAAGAAATAATCAAACGTATTTTGGTAGTAAGTACCTAAAAATATAACGAATTTTTTGGTATCAATTACAATGTGATAACTGGTGGGCCCAGGGGTTCTCACCCTCCTTTTTGTCTAAAATCAATATCTATTACTAATAACCCTACCCTAGTTCTGAATGATTTAAATTCACTGATTTCTCGCAGATACTGGAGACGCAAACAAATCCCAATTCTACTGCAAATTTATTCCAAATGTCAACACATTAAAGTAAGCTCAAGTCAATAGTTGGTTATGTATACATTAGATTATTGGATGAATAGATACGATTTAAGTAATATAATCAAACATCAAATTAATCAGGCTAAAAGACAATATGCCATAACCCATCTCAAACATACGTGTTCTGTTTATCTAGACAATCAATACCCAACACATTACAAAGTGCTTACCGACGGATCTAAGGATGAAGTATTAAATTCACATCATAGGTACTTGGGAAATCCATTCTACAATCCCCGAATTATTACATTCATAAAATTAAAAATTAACAACAATATTTCTATTATGTATCTAGAATTAATAGCGATCTTTGAGGCTTTGTCATACATCGAGTCAATTAGTTATCTTAACGGACTCGAAAAGTTCCCTGCAACACGTGGCTCGTTGCACCTCTTTATTAAGAGGCACACCGATCGCATGCATATTTAATTTAAAGACCGACCTAAAAGAAGTGACACACCAATGGATTCCTTCACAGATTGGTCTGGCAAGGAATGAGAGAGTGGATGGACTAGCAAAATAAACTTCTTGTGATGGCGTATCTATGAGTGTACTGCCTTTCTACACAGATTGTATGCATTTAGTTAGAGTACACTGCCACGAACTATGGAAAGTGAATTTCGACAAGATATCGGTGGAAAAAGGTATTTGGTACAGGACACTATAAAATTTAACCTTGGCAGTCTCCGTAGTTTGATCAAATTAGTATTAATAGATATATGTTGCATTTCGACTTCGATCAGGACATATCCCACTTAATAAATTCGCTTATTTAATGAAAAAAGTAGCATCTCCACTCTGTTCTGAGTGTGGTGTAGTGGAAGATGCTCTGCATATTATGGTGGAATGTGTCCGGAACAAGGACGTCAGATCTGTAATTTTGTTTGCAATTATAGATTAAAAGGATATTGGATATACGATGTAACAGTATTTTAGCATATCCGCTGTCCGAGGCAGCTAAATAATAATTAATCTATAAACTTGTTGGCATGCGACGACGTTCATAGTAATCATTCATTATTGTATCGTATTATTATTATAATATAGTAGTTGTATAGTAATGTTGAAGAAAGTTCCAATGGAGCGGCATAGTCATATCTGACTAAGCTACACAAAACAAAAAAAAACAATTTATAACCCAGAATGTAAATATTGTTAGAGTATGTGGGTATACGTGAAATGTTTGATTTACTTTGTTGATGATTTGATACTTATATTATCGCACAGTATTTTTTGTTGTTTTGACATGTGCCATTTTAATAATTTTAATCAATCAATTATGTTTGGCATTCCAACAATTGCCAGGTTAATATTTACCAGTGGTTACATTACTAGCTTATACGCAAGCAGACTCTGCCGGTTATTAGTTATAGATGTCTAGTTTTACAAATTTACTCTCCTGTCTGCTGTACTTATTAATGAAATACAGTTCTCATACAATAAACTATGCTTGTCTGAAATATTATTATTGTAAATTGTGTTCTAATTGAAATTATATAAAATTACATTTCATGCTAAACCGGATCCTATTTTTGCCGAATACGGAATCTGAATTACGCGCCTAATCCTAAAAAATCCTAAATCTATATTTGAAATAGTACGCAGAACTTCAGTATAATGGACAAATGACATATAATGGAAAAAAACAAATACGGATAATAGTATAAAGATCTTTAGATACCTGATCGAGTTATATATGACAGGTAGTAAGTGTAAAAACATTGGTCGACGATATTGATCAAAGGAATGTTGTCTTTATCCGTGTATTGACTGAGGATTTCTAAAATAGCATCATTTTTCCTTCCTAGTAAGGTTGTTCGAGGGTGTTCTAGAAGCCAATCTGAAAAGATTACCATCCGATAGAATATTATCATATAATAAAATACCAACGTACCAAACAAGCACACGGCCCGCCTAATATTTAGCGGGTACTGCCTGATGGTAGATGTTTGTTGCAGGATTTACAGACGTCACGTTTTGGTAAGCGATAACAGCAGCATGGCAAGTTGTTAACGCCAAATCGTAAATAGCTCTCTGATAGTAAACAATTCCTAGCTCGTTGGAAACATTATTGCAAGACGGTGTAAAAAGAAATCATTTTTCATTCAAAACATACATACTACTAAGGCTAGAATTATGATGAAGATGATCTTACCAAGTTTATAATTATCAGAAATCGGACGAGAGCGCATTAGAAAAGCATGTTGTGGCTTGTTCTCAGGATTACGTAATTGTTTCATGATCTGTTTCATTGATGTAGTAGTGTACAAAGTTTTATCAGAATGGTAGAGTCCATCCAGCGTTTTAATGGTTTCATATCGTAGAAGCGTAGTGAACACATGATTTACGTGGCCCTGCAATGAATTTTATGTTAATTTTTTGTCTACGGTGTCGCCCTAATAGAGTACTTGCTGAGAAATTCTGTAATATCTGTTAGAGTTTTTTGCAGTAACAAACATTATAAGTAATAGACGATTGTTATCATTACTGTCGATAAGATATTGAGATGATGCTTACATCATCATCATGTATCATCATCTAAGAACTTCACCATAAACTGTGCATATTTACAATAGCCGGCTATTGTGAATGTATTACATTAATTAATTAATGTATTACCGTTCTATTACATGATGGGAGCCATATTTAAAATTAGTTAGTACTATAAATAAAAAACTATTAAACTATTAAATCTCCTAAAACAGAAGTATAGTAATCCGGCAAGTATTAAAGATTATTCAAAGATTCTTGTATTACACAAGTGCTTTTTGAAATTTCTAATCTATTCGCTATACACCATTACTTATGTCTCAGTATGCATTACAAACATGAAGCACACAATTACAAAGAATCTTACAATGTATGGTTTCTATTTTTAAAATATGCGCGGGCATGCATTGAATATCTAATAAAAGTTTTATCTTATTCAGTCGAGGTGAGTAAAATAATGATTACGTTGCATACAAAATATACACTTATTTACACTTAAATAGACGATATTACTCACCTGATATATTGCTGCAAACAAAATTGAACTACACAGACAAATGCCTCTCAATAAATACAATTTTTCTTTTTTCTTTATTGAAAATCCAAACATTATCGAAGCAAAAGCGTCCTCGATATAAAAGTAAAATATTGCCGGCTTATTATCAGTAATTTTATATTTGATTTTTGCTACTGCCCATTTTAATATTGCGATTGCAACAATAAGTGATGTGATCAGGAGCCATAGCTCTCCACTATAGACAGAAACAGGGTAAAGCCAGATTGGTATAGCATCAGCCCGTCGCACCAAAGCACAAAGCGAACCTGTTGTGACGTAATGTAAGAAATAAACGTAGTCTTTAGAATACATTGTCATGAAGCGTGAATTAAAAGATATGTCCAACTTTTTACGGATGACGCACCCGAGACTACCACTTACATTATTAGCTGACGCATAACCATACATGTAGCAATCATCGTCCTTTGGAAAATGTAAATTGAATTTAAAATGTTCGACAATATCGTGCATCACAAGAGCATCTAATCCACAATATCCTTTTGTGAGATTCAGGTTAATTTTCGTGTAATAGTGTAGTTTTCCACATTCTGTCACAGATGTTGGAAATCTCTGGAAAATATTAGCCTTGAGTGGATAGTATTCTGTCAATAAATGCCCACTTTGAGCTATATCCTTATAAATGTTTTCTGTTAGGTCAATTATTTGTATTGTTCTGTCGTATAACAACTGACTCGTTCTTCTCTTGCCACTATAAATAGCTATTTTGTCTTTGCACATATAAGGAAATATGACACCGACACGACTAATTTTAAAACGGTGCCATAGTTGATTCATGAACGTCTCCAGCGACACAAAGTCAGTTGTATTCATGAAACCATCTGTACATTTGAATCTTTCGTTGTCCATTACACTTATATACACTAGAGAGCGATGAGGTTTAAGCACTCTCTTAACTGAAGGTAAATCCAGCATGATCGCCGTGATATTTTTTGTTATTATCAAAATATTTGGATGTTCAGTTATCCTATTTATATGTAACAAAGGATTTATGTAAGTATGAGATCCACCAATGAGTACTAAGGATTGTTTAGAGTGTAGGTTTTTGAGTATACACGTTTTAAAATCTACATCAGTACTTTCATCCAAATCCACAACCGTTGATTGTAGATCATAATGAAAATACAATTCTGTACAGTATGTTGCTTCATATGGTGCGAGTTGGTATCCTTTTGTTATTAGAACGACTGTAAGAAGAAATATTAAAATTAATTTCATTTTAATATACGAAATAAATAAAACGCACTTGCTCCAATAGGTGATGGCTGTGAAGCTCAGTTTCTTTTCTAAGTCCTTTTGGGAATTTGTTACTTGTTTATAATGCTTAAACTTATCGACAGCCATAAAATGTTTGCCTTGTCATTCTGTAAGATAAGGTCTTGTGTCTCGTTCGGAGCGCGGCAAGCAATCAAATTAAGTGAAAAGATAAAAATCCAAAGCACTTTTAAGATTATGTAGAAATATTAGAATTATTCTATACCGTCGAATAAATTATTCAATGCGTTTAAAACCTGTTTAAATCACATTATCTCCAATTCATCATATCTATGTATATTTTAACTATTCATACAATAGAAACTTATAACTATACTATGTTTTGACAATGCTACCGCAATAGTTTTGGCAAATATTTGAGTATCACATTAGAGCTTGTGGTTTGTTTACTATATAACTTCAATTCACACATTATTATATTGTATCAGAAGCACATATAAAAGAACTTTGCTCAGTAATTTTATATCATTCTTTTTAAGGCCATGATAATGGCAAAGTATTGGATAGCTTTAATATTTTTGTTATTTTTGGCAATTTCATACGGCCGACTGGACGGTCTTCGATTACGTCCAGAAATATTAAAAACCATTGTACAAATTCATGGCGGAAATGATTATATGGATTACAGTCCCTTACATTCGTACGTCTTTAAGGAAGTGGCTGATATTCCTGAAATAGTAGTATCTAACAGAATAGAAGATCTTTTTTTAAGAAATGTACATTAATGATGGAAAGTGCGTAGCAGGAAGATATTATGAAGCTAGCATGATTGAGCAAGCAATTGAAGAAATTCGAGAACTATAATGGATGAGACATCGCCGAAAATGTTTATTGGCGAAATGTAGAGAAAGGTCTAGTAGACTAACAAGAAGGAAACAAATTATTGCATCGACAGGAAATAAGAACAATTTCGGTAAAAGTTATTAACAAATAAAATTCGTTGTTTTTGGAATAATATTCTTTTATATACTATGTAGATCGATGATACTAATATTATTTTAATGCATTTACATTATATAAAAATATGCAATAACTTTTTATGAAATAAGTATATGTATTGTAATATGAGATAATAATTATAAAATGATTTACGTTATGTAATAAAATGTTTATAGGAATGAAATCGCGTTTTATTTTCACACTTATAAATGTGACGCGAATCAAAAATAATCTTCTTTGTGTCCGTTGTATGAATTACATTGACACAGAAATTATATCCAGAGCGAGAGTAGTCTTTTAGAAAAATAGCTCTAATAATGATTTGGAAAATCTGAATATTTTCTTGATCTTTAACTTTATATTTTAAGCTTACTAATAAATCTATAGTTTTGTGGCATTATTTTTTCTTGCCAGTAAATGGGTACCGGCAAGAAAAATTATGCTACAAAAAATCTTATATTATATATCTTATACATATATTGTATGTAAATTGTAGTCGATACGTAAGCATGTATCTATATGGAGATTAAATAAATCCCACATACGTATTATAAAAAACAATATTATCGTTTGAGTCTTTTGTGCAGGTTTTCGGAATAAAGAATTTAATTTGTTTCTATTTTAAATGTGCTTTTAGATTGCCTAGGGGGCGCAGTGGTAACGCAACTGATATGCAGATTATTTTTTTATGAAGATATTACAATAAACGGTACGGGGAGTAATATTGTGCCTGATATACGGTTATAGGCTCTTGCTTTACTACAAAATATCTAAATACTTAGCTGGCAAAATCTGGATGTTCTAGAAATACATTAAAAGTATAAATTTATATCTCTCTGGTGTTATATAAATAACCTACCAATTCGGTGACGTAGGCGTGGAACTACATTATATATATATATATATGTTTATGTGATATTATGCTAGGAATAAAATATATTATGTTTCGCCTTTATTATTATGCATAGATGAAATTGAAACGAAACGTCCATATTCATATAAGGACATTTTGTTTCAATTACAATTAAAAAGGTCAAGAAAAGGGATATGTGGTGAATTGGAACAAGCTGATTAATTGGGATGCAAATGTTCATATATTTAGAATATCTGTGTGGTTGCACTTAGGGCCAATTTTCATAATCTATACTAATATTATAGGTAAAGCTGATGAGTTTGTTTGGTTGAACGCGCTCAGGATCTCTCTACTGGTTCGAATTGAAAAAATATTTTAGTGTTGGATAGCGAGGTATGTTATAGGCTATATAACATGACACTACGACCCAAGGGGGCGGCGTATAAACGCGGGTGAAACCGCGGGCGTAGCTAGTAAAACATATAATATAATATCGATAGCTCCGATCTAGACTAATAAAAAACATCAAACTGCAATGTAACTGTAAGTTATGTTCATATTTGACGTTTATTTTAATTTAGAGAATTCCATTTGTGATATTTATGACACAGGCTAGATAGGAACAGTATTGTGAACAGTTTCTATTACGAAAATGGGATCTGTAACTAAAATGTAAATAAAGCAATATTTTCCAGTACAAAAATATATTTATTTCATAAAAACACAATAAAATAAAATTATTAACAAAATAAGTTTGAAAATTCCAAATAATCATCAAATATTTACATGAGAAATGAACATTTATGATGAATTTGGATAACCATTATGACATAACAAAAAGCAATTTGATTATTATACATTCTTAAATACAAATTATCAACCGACCCATGTGGGGAGGAACTTGATCCTGCGGCCGTCGAGACCAACCAGACCGTCGTCAAATTGGAGTCCATCACGATTGGCTAGCAGGTCGTGGCTGGGGTTATCTCCACGCAGGGCTGACCTCTTTGCCAATTTGTGTTCTGGCTGGCTAGTTGTTCCTTTGGTTTCAGATTCAGAAAGCGTCGTAGACTCGATGACTGCCACCACAACTGGAATCTCCTTAATCTCTAGTTCCTCAACCAGGAGTACCTCGTCGCCTTGCTCTGTAGTAGTTTCAGATTTATCCGCTGGTGTAGTTGCAGGGGCTGTGAAAGCACAAGCCACAAGCGCTAGAGCGAGAACAACAGTCAGTTTTGAAGCCATGATATTAAGAGTTAAATACTTTTTCACTTTAAAATACACTTATTGCAAGATTTTCACGTTACGTCGCTCAGTTTTTGACAGTTAATGATGTTGTTTTGAGCTGAACTTAGATTTTATACCTTTAATAAAATGGTGCTAATGATTTTTTTCCAGAATTGGAATTATTTACGCGTACGGTGGCTGCTAATGGGGTGAGTAAATATTTTCAAGAACATAATGACCATGAGTGCGTATTGTTATGCATTCTATTGAAAATCGATGAGGAATCCGATGTTTGCTTATTTTATTTGTATACAGAAAAACGCAAGATACAAATATATTACAAATACTTATATCCTTCCGTTTATTGATGAGTAAGGTTAGTTTAGTTATTACATAACTGTTTACTTGATGTGTAATTTGATCTGTAACATCTGCCAAGTATGAATCAGTAATTTATGTCTACGTGATTTTCAATAACATCATGGTGTTAGCATTCATTTGCACAGAAGATATATTTAGATAATATATTAAACGTCAATGACTGTAGATCAGCCAAAGGCTCGTCTGGTAGCAAGACGTAACCACTGCTCAAGGTAATACATGTGTTCCTTTTGTATTTTAAGAGCAATGTTCTGGAACCACAGTGAAAGCACTGCCTGCCGTCAACGGCTATACTTTACCCTCAATACTAGTTATTTTCCAATAACTTAGCTAATTCTCATCTGCTCCTAAATCCAGTTATTGTAATATAACTTGTGATAACTACGGACAAGTGTTTGTAACGGTATTAACAATACTGTCACCCACTATCCAGGAGAGAGTTCTACTTAATGTATAAGGACTTAATAATCATGCGTAGAAAATGACATAAATTTAAAAATTAATTTTATATGCATTTAGTAGAATGTGTAGTTACAATATTATATGTTTACAAAGTTAATAATATTATTCTTTTTAATAGTTTTAATGTGATTTGTTTCTAGCTTGAGTGATCAAAAAGTTACCAGAGTTTATATCTGAATTAACGGTTTGATAAGCCTTTGGCCAAACGGCTGACTTGGTAAATTATTGCCGCAATTCGATCATACTTACGCTTACAAATACCACATACAACACACATACGCAACAGCGTCGTCGAAGCGAAATTTCTTCACCAATTGGACAAAAGCGCTTATCGGTCTTCTCCTTTCTCTCCTAAAATATGATCTATCAATGTGGCATATACAAATTGTTATTACATTACTCTTTAGTAACTTGCAATCATTATCGACTCGGTTAAGGTAAATAGTGGGTACGCACAATATACAGATATTGCTGTGTGCTCAAGGTATTTTAATAGTTATATTGAAGGAATTTTGTTATGCTTGCAAAACTTCCTACTGTACTTGATAAAAATGTTAACTGATTTGTAAATAGCCGTAGACGTTATTTTGACACCTTCATACTGTTGTGTGTTTACTAAAAAAACACTATATACTTGGTTCTATTACAGTACCCATTATTATAGTCTATTATTCGTGGTTTGTGTAAAGAACGAGTAAAAATAATTCTAGCTGCTTTTGCATTAAACCTATTTGCGTATGCAGATTGAGTGTCTCTGAGGTCTCAGGTTCATCTGCGTGATTATATTCTCTAAAATTTTAAGCAACAGAGTCTAATGTCGGTACTATTATTAGGTATACTTCATCTGTAATTACTGAATATTGTACCAGAGCATAACAACTTGCATTTCAACCAATCATTCATTCATCATCTTTTTGCATTTAACTGCTGAATGTTGGCGTCTTTCAATATGCCTACCTTAGTTTGATCAAGTAACGGTCTTCATTCTAGAATTTGTTTGTGCCGGTCCATAGGTCATTTGGTATCTATAGTTTTGCTATTCTACTGTGTTTGTTCTTTGAGGTACGTCAGTCGAACTTAATTCTATATTTTATGTCGGTAATTCGATTATTTCAAGTTTGTCGAATAGAACAAAACTCTAAAGTCACAGTTCTCTCAGTAACCTGTGCATGTGGTGTTAACCTCTAATTAATTGTTACACTAACTAATGTTTCCATTGATTTTATTTTATGTTGCCTATGTATAAGTGTAAACAGTTGTTGGTTAACCAAATAAATAAATAATAAAGTCATCAGACCTACACCTTCATTTAGCGAAGTTAAGATTTTAGATTAAACAATGTATAGTGAGGACACGAGTCAGGTCAATAAGTCCAGTGAAAGCAAAGATAATAGAAATAATTTAAACAAACGGTCAGCAGCTTTTAACATTTTTATTTTTATTTTCAAAATATCTACAGGTTCAATCAAAGTTTGGCACCTTTATCAGATATTCACAAGAATGGCAAAATATTAAGATACATTTATTGACCCAAACTATTTTATATATTACTTTACAGTATATAGATGTTATTCCAAGCTGGCATGACAATAGAGTTTTCATTTATGAGAATGACTAATTTCGCGAAATACGTTGAAACATGATATAAATGTTGACATCTTGACAAACCCCAAGTGTGGATTTTTATACCGCTAACTCAATCTACAAAGTTATCGTATCGACTAACAAATGTATGGTAACTTATAAAGCGCCCCTGGCGGAGACTATTCTAACTAAAACTAGTGAGTGTGAAATTGTTTGCACTACTACAATAGCGGTGTCGCTGAAAGAGACGTCGAAATTATCGTGTCGGGCATCCGAACCCTGAGGACTTCAGGCTTCTCCCTCTGAAGTGTACGCTACGACAGATGCAGTACATTCATAGGGAGATAGCTAAGGGATAAATCTTGGGGTCGACACAAAAGATCCCAATGGGTCGAAGTGTCGCCGGTCTGTGCTGACTGGCGGGGGCCACACGATCTTATTTTATCTTATGTATGGGGATACATAAGATAAAATAAGATCGTGTCGGGCACGGTAATGATAGCTTCGACAAACGTTTTTCAAGATTTTGCGAGTGTGAGCTAAAATTTGACATTTACAATCGTCTCGAAACGGTAACGTAGTCGTGCAGTAAACTCATTTGGTGTTGGGTTGGTGAGACGTAGTTGACATTGAATAAGATATTAATAACTGTGTAATTTTGTGTTTATTTTTTGGTGAAAATAACGGCTCGTAGCTTTTCCTGGTGGAAACTGATGATGGCCACTAATTACCAAGATGAAATAAATTTCTTTAGAAAAAAGAGAGCTGATTTTCGTGCCTCATTTAACCCGGTTGAAGACCTCAGTAACATTGAATTTAGAAATAGATATTGCTTATCAAAGGAAGCCTTCCTGTTTCTGTGTATAGGAAATATTCAATTAGAAGAATTAACAAATTTACAACCAACTAATCGTAGGCGTTGCCTTTGCAAAGATAGAGTATTGCATTACAAGCCTCTAAAATACGCACAAATTATTCAGGTCACAATTATTCAGGCACAATAGTGTGCTCTATAATATTGCATTAGGTTATAGTGTACCTGAACCGGATGATTTAGATAAGAATGGTTCATAATATTAAGATAAATCTATATTTCAAATGGACAGTATGAACATTAAGGATTTACTAAAACAAATCTCCTTTAATTTTAGATCTAAGTGAACATCATAAAGCTACATAGGTCATGTCCAGCATATGGAAGAGCAACAAGCAACCACCGAGTTGATTCGAGGAAGAGCACTCCATGATCAAATAGCTAGACCTAGTCACTGGTTCTTTTTTATATTTTGATCTTGATTGGTATAATCATTACATTCGCTATTCTTACTGTTATATTCTTATGTCATATTCTCATTTGGCAGTATGAATTACTTACCTACATGAATATGATTTGATATGTTTGTTTTTATAAAGAATCTATATAATAACTGTGCCAATGTGGCTTTGTAAATAACACTACTAACAACATATTCAAATTTATTTATTTAATTAAAGAAGTCAGGCGCAATAACATAAAAAAAATGTTTCTCTTTTATTGAAATAACAACATCTGCAACATCGGTTACATAGAAATCATTATTATTTTCTTTATCTAAAATCAAAGTCAAAAACCATGTACTCATTTAGGTCACAAAGTAACACTTATGAACGTCAACATATATGTATAGGTAGTTAGTGAGTTTACTAATTTACTGAAGCTACATTTACGTAGTTTCAGGCAAACGATCGATATAAGAATATAAGTGTGTGAAAGCCACACATTTATATTCTTATATGTCTGTGACACTTTATTGAAGTTGCTCTTCCACGTCCACGACGTTGGGATCCTGCTGATGTATCGGCTTCCGGTTGTGGTATGTGCGTATTGTTTGAATATAGAGTATGGCGACTCTGATGTGATGGTCCAGGCATATTCCATATATCGCATTCAGCTAAAAAAGAAAGTAATTAAAATTCACACCTGAATATTATGAAGGTGAAGCACACACATTTATATTCTTATATGTCACGTATCAAAGTGATTAAACCTATTACAGCAATTTATCATTCACAATTTGAAATACTTGTCAGCTCCTTAATTGGGCTTACAATGTTATAAATTATAAAATTAATATTTTTATAATCAGTATATGTACTAAACTCAATAACAGGACTGCTTTCTGCTTCAAGAACCTGAGGACTTCTAGCAGGCATAGGCGATGTTGGTGACAAAGTTAGAGTATTATCGTCGTTTTGCCTCTGGAAATAATTAACTATCATCAGTTAAATTCATTATTTAAGTAGGTATTTTTATTTATCGTACTCGATGAGGTAGATACCTTCCTACACTTTTCCGTATTTTTCATTGCCCCGGTGGGATCACTATGTAATACATTTGACAAGTTTCCCAATCTTGAATTGCTTGATTTCTGCCTTTTGCATTATTCGACGGCTTATGTATGTCACCATGTCTGTAAAATTAAAATGTATGACATTCGCGTAAACGAAGTATAATATTATGTAAAATAACTATAGTTTATAATTAAAATTTATATATAATTTACAATTAATCTGCTTTAAACACGATAAATTCTAAGGTAGTTTAATTCTTATATCGTTACTTCGTTATAAAGTGATTATTTTTATATGTAAACATGCATAACTGTATATTTATTTACTTACTGCTCCATAAACTTTACCAGAATTTCAATTTGGAATGACGTGGTCTACATTGCGCACATTATAATATTATAATTTCAATAAATTCAAAAAATCACAAGAAACCGCTAAGCTTTTGAAGGCGAACGTCAAAATTTAAAGTAATTCTGAAATGTCGGTAAATTTTTAACCCAAATCGGTATATGAAAAAAGAAAATATTCAATCTTTGTTTAATATAAATAGAAATGGAAGAACTGTATGGTACAACTGAATATTATAATATAACTTCCTTACATTATAATATTATATTCATGAAAAATTATATAATTTGGTATTTCGATAAAGCAGATATTGGTAGAAATACAGAAAATAATTTGGGCTGAGATCACCGTTTAAAGGATTTTTTGTATCGAAACATGACGCGACGCATAGAGCATTCAGCATCTCTTTTACTCGCTGCTCCATAAAACGAAGTAGAGGTACGCGTAAGGTAATGTAGGCAACTTAAAAAAAATTACCTAACTTTCGGCTGACTTTCGGCAAAGTGAGATTACGCGATGCGAATTTCTAAATTTCGATAGAATTATCTCACACTCTGACTATTTCGAAGTACTTTCGATTGATAGTTAGCACGATTGACTTGATCATTACATACTACGTCAAATGACACGAAATTTACACTCGGGCTTCCGGATTACTTTGGATGACATGACGACAGCCACTTTTGTTACTTCTCTTCTCTTACATGTTTGCGTATAAGAGAAAATTAAAGACATTAATATTGCTCGCTGTTATAACGTATCATAATACAGGGATGTACATACACTACATACATATTATTATAATCGTTCCGTTGGCCTTACAAACGTAAACAACTTAGACATTAGCCCCTACACCTAACTGTACCTATCACTATAGCATATTGCTATGTGCTAAATGCTTGTGATAGGAATATATAATAGGTCTCACGTCGGAAGCACAATGCTTGAGATTCGAAACCATGACTTCTCGATCGCAATTTCGATGTTTTTCCGTTGTGTTACCGATTGTACTATATATATATGATTTCTTGTTTAAGAACTTTATTCTCGTAGAAATTACAATAATTCACTTATTGAGAAATTATATTTACAATAAATGAACGTACAGAAAGATAGACTTAATAAAAGATTTATACAAACAAAAAGAGTGCATACGTATAATTTTATGGTAAACGCATCACTATGAATACCTATGATTTTCCCGTGTCATCTTTATTGAGGAGCTACCGCGAATTTTTATTGTCCTCAACGCATTTAAAACTCTGGCTCATCGTGTCTTTCGTCAAATTTAATAGTACTACATAATACTAACTAATTAATATTTTTATCATAAACTATAATAATTAATTCTTATTAAAATGTTATACCTACTGTAATCAAGAAGTAAGTATTTTAATAATTTATTTAACAATTTATCGGCTATTGTCCATCCGCCTGGGAATCTATTTAATTAGCGTATTTTATAACTTATTTTAACTGTTCAACACCTACTAAATTTTAATGTTAATTAATAGAATATGTAATCGTAGATTTGAATGGTCTGAACATACTTACAAATACCTGCTGATTTTTTATTGACTCAATATCACCTCTTTTTTTTTTTAACTGAGGGAAATGCGCCTGATGCATACCCTCTCGCCACAAGGGGAGGCGAGAGGGTTATGTCCGGCTCTCCCATACTTCGGGCCTACGGATGGGCCGCCGCTGGTAAAATTACTACCTTAGCGACCCACCCAGCAGTCTACAGACCGATTCAATGGCTGGCGGACGGAAGATCCCCGTTCTCCCGCCCGCGGCCTTCATTATGGCGGCATTAGGCGCGCGTAAGCGCGCCTGCGCCGTCCGGTTCGCCGGCGACGGCTCGGTTCCGCAAGGATACTTTCTTCACGGATCCGCTCCGCCGCCTCCTTCTGCGAGATGACGTCCTTGCAGAAGGAGGCGGCGGAGCGGATCCGTCCTCCTCACAATCGTAGTGGTGGCAGATGGGACTCGGTTTCCTCCTAGCAACCGTGTGCAGGTATTTGCCAAAGCAACCATGCCCTGACAACACCTGCACTAGCCAGCAGGAAAGGGTCCCATGCTGCCGCCCTGCCCACCGCTCCAATACCGGCTGGAGGGCCCCAACGGTTCTGAAACCGGCCAAAGGCACCTCCAGCCGCGCCTTTCACTTTAAAATCATGCCCTGATGGGCTCGATTGCGCGCGTACTCAATCACTGTCGGGAGGGGACGAAAACCCGTCTCCTCTAGCACCGCCTCACTCATTGCAAACACTTCGGCGAGCACTTCAGCCTCCAAACCCACGGGGGTGTTCCGGCCAACGCACAAGCTGCGTCGGCCGACACCGTGCGGTATCCGCGTATTACCCTGACCGCTATGACTCTCTGCGGCCTCCGCAAGAGAGTCCTGCACTGAGCGGTCAGGGAGTCCGCCCACACCGGTGCGCCGTAAAACGCCATCGACCGGATAACCCCCGTGTAGAGTCGCCGGCAACCAGCACTGGGCCCGCCCAAATTGGGCAATAGCCGCCCAAGGGCGGACGTAGTGCCAAGAAGCTTCGGGGCGAGCTGTCTGAAATGCTCGTCGAAGTGCCACCTTCCGTCCAGCACCAAGCCCAGATATTTCATGTGGGCCTGGATGGAAACGCGCGTCGAGCCCACCATTATCGAGGCGCCGCGGGGTGGACTGCGACGAGGCCCATGAAAGACCAGGGCCTCCGTCTTGTTAATAGCCACCCGTAAACCCAGCGCCTCGATACGCCCGACCACCTGGGAAACCCCCAAGGTAGCCAAACTGGCCGCCTCCTCGAAGGTACCCTCACGGGCTGTGACGAGGGTGTCGTCAGCGTAACTGATGACGCTCAGCCCGGGGGGTAGGGCAGCACGTAGGACCCAGTCGTACCCCATGTCCCACAGGAGCGGACCAAGAACCGATCCCTGCGGGACACCGCACGACATGGGCCGCCGCCAAACCTCGCCTCGAACCTCGAACCGAGGAGGACACTCCTGCCTCTCATCTGAGAGACTATCTAGTCTGCCACCAGCCGCTCCAGGTAAAAAGGTACCCCGTGATATCGGAGCGCCCCCTGGACACAGCTGTATGGCAGACTATTAAACGCGTTGGTGATGTCCACCGCCGTCGGCGACCGCCTCCTCGGCCGCGGCCTTCAGGCGCATAATGGCCCCGACCGTCGAACGTCCTTCCCGGAATCCGAACTGAGCGTCCGACAGGTCGGGACCGACCATGCTCAGGTGCCGGACGATGCGGGTGGCGAGAATTTTCTCAAACATCTTCCCCGCCTCGTCCAGCAGCACTATGGGCCTGTACGCCGCGGCCGACTCTAGAGGCCGTCCCGGCTTGGCCAGCAGTACCAACTTCCCCTCCTTCACTCAACATCACCTCACTCAACATCGCGTCGGCTGCTATGAGGACGGTGTGGAGGCCACTGCTCTTAGACCACATGAGTACTTACTATCAGGCGGAGTGTAGTCATTATGACGAGCAATATAAAAAAAAAAGAAAAAAATTAACATCATTACTTTGGCGACTAATATTTAAAACGACGAGAATTCATTTTTATAGGTGGTCTAACTAATATTGCTTACTGCTTTAATACATTTTAATCTTATCTACTAATATAATGTGTGTATGTGATAGGCGGTTTTATAATGTTATGCAATATTATTATTATTACTCAACATAAAAACAAAACAAATAAAAGACAGTAATACAAATATGGCTTCGGTGTAGGTATCTCATGACTGTGTGCTAACTTGATATGTTGCCCTTTAGTTTTATCAGTTATCAGCTACGTTTGGCGTCTCGTTAGCATGTCGCAAGCCAAGGATCATAATGAGAGGATCACATACATCTGTTTTCAGAACCTCTGTTGTGTTCAACGTGCGTCAGTACTGTTCTATAAATAATAATGCGCATTATCTGAGCGTGCTCTTACAATAAAGCATAATAATTTAAGTAAGCAATAGTTTCGCATATAAGGCGTGTTGGGATCTGCAAGAGCACAGTTTCATCAGTGAAATATAGAGCAAAATAGGATCTTTTGGTAATGCATTTCACGTTCTTTATCGTCGCCTCGTTGGCGCTGCTAGCGTTCTGCGTGTGCGCACCCGTCGAGCAGGATGTGATCCAACACATACCAGCAAAGGAAGAACCAACACCATCAGCTACCGGAAAAGACGGTGCGGAATCTGGTGCTTCGGGAAAGGCTGTTGGTGCTATTGAGCACCCGAGAGCTCGCCGTGCTATCGACGGACAAGAGAGTGACCTACTTCCCTCAAGTAATGATGTCGACGTATCCCCCTTCGGTGAGATCTCGCAGCTTGAAGGTCGCGGACGAATCAAGGTGCTCCCCGCATTCCTCGGCTGAATAAGCATCGAACATGTTATCTCCACGCTGACTGTTACCAACTCTTTGCTCGTTTGGACTTGTTTACGTATATCTAAGCACATAGTTTAAGATCATGTACATGTTGTAATATAAGACATTAAATAAGCTTTTTAAAACACATGAAAATGTACATTTATAAGTTTGTACATTTTTCATTTAGTTTATAAGTAATAAAGACTATTTAAGGTTATATTCTATTTCATTTTATATTTCTATATGAAAAGCATGTTTGGCAATAATGATCAGTAGTCGCACAGTTGGTGGTAATTATCGCCAACCATTTAGCTATTTATATGTTTATGATCTTAATATAAAAACACCTTTGTATATACCATTATGTAACGTGACCAAACTAATTGACACAATCACTATTTTTGTATTACATGGAATTTGTATTTCTTTAAATTATTACGCTGATGGTGTAAGGTATTGGAGATAGCCACTAGCCCAGTTCGGTATGTGAGGGTGTTTAATATCTGCGCAGACAGAACAAATATTCAATCACACGTATTTCGAGTTAGTTACACAGTTGATTCGAGTATAAGTTTATCGAAAAACTGGTAAAATATCGTCTGTGTTTTAAGGTTTGTAAAGTCAATGTTCATATCTAGTGGAAACATGCTCAGAACAGTTTGTTTTAGTCAATGTTCTCATAGAAAATGCCTTTGTAAAGGGTAATTCAGGTGCAATAACTGCATGAATTACAAAATCTCATACAGTTTGACACATATTGCAAGTAGCAGCCAGATGAATTAATGTCAATTCAAAAAAGTAAAAAAATATCTTTCTCCTGCTCTGAAGTAAAAGCTAGTATCTCTAAGCAATTTATTCAGTAAGTGTATATTTGCTAGTATACTGCAACTTACGTAAAAGTTATAATGTCCCGGGCAAGAGAATTGTCTCGTTATTCACCTTCGTCATCTTTTTGATAAGTGTCGTGTAAGTGTGTGTTGTATGTCTCTTAACTCGTTACGCGCCATATGCACCGCATAGGTGGTGCATAAGCGCCAAGAGCACACTTTATCTTTTTAACGTGGTTCTTACGAACGTTACATCGTAAGAACCATAGAGCATGAAACTTACACGCCACGTCGCTTCTTCGGCGTGTGTCATTGACAAAGATAGACGTGCTCATACACAATATTTAATAACCTACTTAGTGCACATTATCGTTAACAATGAACTCTTTTATGTGAAGTGATATAATATTATAAAATGGAAAGTAGTCCGGGTAATAAGAGCGGGCTAGTGCGCCCCACCGCCTCGCCTTCCTCTAACTCTAGCATCATATCAGATATCGCGTCTACATCTGAGATCCAAGAATGGATGTCAGCATGAGCAGCAATTAAATGAAGTTTATTCCATTACCGTATAGTAAACTCAATTCGGATCAGATAATAAAAATTTCAAACCTGTGTCGAAAAATCGGGCATAGCTCCTCGTTAATGGCAGTCCTGTGCCAATCGCTAAAACAGAAAGCGCTTCAAGATTCCTGTACAGTAGATACCCTAAAAGAAAAGTGCGATCTAACAGAAAATATTTCGGAGCTCAAGCAGACCATCCTGGATAGCTGTACTACTGAAAAAGATTCTTATGCGGACATGATTAAGAAGGGATCCAATAGTTTCGTTCGGCCAAATTATTTAAGCTGTTTGGCAATATATCCTCGTGACATATTAAAGACGAGCGATGAAACAAAATCTCTTATACAGAAAATGATTAGTCCAGAGGAAATGAAGCTGCAAGTACGTGGGGAACCCCACGTACTTGCAGTGTTTCTAGTGAAATGGAGGAGTTATTGTCAGCACAGAATCCAAACAAGACGCAGAAAAATTAAAGCAATTCAACTCTCTTTGTCCGGTCTTACAGTTGACGAACCACTAAGCTTAGCGGATACCACGGAATGTGGAAGTTGGTCTACCCGCTTCTCTGTCCGAAACTGAAGTATTAAGCTGCCTATTTGAAAAAAAACAATATAGCCGAGAAGTTTCCATCAATGGATCTAAAATCAATTTTGACTTTAACGAAATTAAGCCACAAGTCGGGCAGGAATGTCCCTACCTGCAACTACATTATTGAGGTTCCGGCTAACGTAATAAAACCCTTAGTCAAACAAGCTAGACTTTTTATACATTGGACGTCCTGCCCCGTAAGAGATTTTACACTAGTAACAAGTTGTTACAAATGCCATCAGTATGGTTGCGCAGCGAAATTTTGCAGAGAGATTACCCCTACGGGTGGACATTGTGTCGAAGCTAGACATTCGATGACCGAATGTACGAAGAAGGAAGATAAATGTCCTACATGCTCTCATTTTAAAAAGTATAGCAACCACCAAACGAGTAAAACTGATTGTCCAGCCAGGAAACAAGCGGAATATAGGTACATAAACTCAGTAGAGTACGAGTGTAACTAGATCGTCTTTTATTTATATTTCAATTACTTACACTAGTTAGCATAGAATCCCATTATTAGACATATAATTGTTTATTTTATAAACATTATATATTTCAGCTAATATTTAAATGCAAAATTATAAAAATAAGTATTATTATTTTCATTATAATAATAACTTATTATAGAACATATATTATTTATTATAGTTATTTGTTAAATATTGTTAACAATGCTCGTCCTATTAAACTACTATTATAGTTTACATATCGTCTGTGATACAGGTATAACCTAGTATTATTATTATTCGTGAATTCATTCCAGACTTTGTAGGGCGAACACTATTTGATTGACATTTAATCATATTGTCTTTATTGCAAAATTAATATGTAACGGTTCGTGTCAATATTAGGACAGGAATAAGGAAAGGCACGCTAAAGCCACTATTTGTTCAGCTATATTTTGACACAATACAGGGCGAGTCTGTTACTGTCTGTCATACTTTGGCTGAATCGAAGCACAATGATCCCGCAGACGTACTTTAAACTTAAACAAAAAACTAACGAGGCAAACCATGAGATTGAAAGAAAGAAATAAAAAAAGAATAACCAAAAGAATAAAAATGGAGGTGTAACCCTCCTTTTTTATTTTTCTTTCACTTTTCACTCTCAACTTTGCTTTAACAATATATTTCTGATGTTGACTAGATAAATCATTTTTAAACATGAACACCAAAATATCTTTAACTATTATAGTTAGGATAATTTTACATTTTACATTTTGTTGTGTAAAAATTTAGGTAGCGCAGCGTGCACGAGGTCTTGGTTTGAGTTTCAGGACCAACAAGCCTATTGCATGTATCTGTTAAGAAATTCTCAATAGCAGCTCGGGGAAATGAAACTGGCGGGTTTGACTCGAAAAGCACGTGGTTCTGCGCCTGATCTCACGGATTGCCGTTTCATAGGACAGGTCAGGTCACCATGTTCGAAATTCGGTCTGGCGGACCTTATTATTTTGACGCTATTAGCTTATTAGCCAAATGTATAGAGTCACAGCCTCAAGCTTGAAAATATATAATAATGACATAACAAAATTATACATCAAATAAAATTAATTATGTATACCGCAATAACGATATTTTCTCTTTGTTAGCTATATAACCATTTAGTTTACTTTGAATGATTACTTGGGATACAGCAGACTTCTAAATGCAAGCTGAAACCCAGATTAACTGAATCTGAAAATATACCCACGCACAGTGGCGTAGCATGGCTGTCAGCCGCCCGGGGTGATTTTTTTTGCCGTCCTCTTATTTAGATATTTCAATTTATAAGACTCCAATTTCAGTAATTCTTAAAACTTTTCGGCAAGAGCAGTCATCCATATTGTGTGTTGTACAGTTTTAATATTTTCCAGATATTATTATTAATTATTGTGAAATTCTGCCGCCCCCTAAAAGTGCCGCCCGGTGCGGGCCGCCCCTGCCCACAAATAATGAGAAAACATTCCGAACTCCACAGATGGTGTAGTAGTTTAAGTGATAGCCTCGCCAGCGCTGTGGATTCGATCCCCATAAGGAACAAAAGAACCAAACGGTCCATTTGATGGTAAGCGGTTACTAGAAGTATCATTCGTGTATTGCCACTTCAAAAAGAGATCGTGCTGCCAGGGGACAAAAATGACTAGTCCTCTACCTAACTCACTGCAGGTGGTTCGTTTGATCGTTGTTTCGATCTTGTGTTACTGGTTTGAATAATCATGACTAAGCATGTTTACATAAGTTAAATAAAAATAAATATAACCTTAAATAGTATTTATTTACTTAATAATGAATCTCTATTTAAAAAACACGTATATCCAAACGCTTATTCAATACCTTATATTAAAACATGCACATGATCTTCAACAAGAATCTTAATAAAGGAAATCAGTTTCGATGAAATAATTAGTGCCATGGGTCAACGTAGTATCTTGATATTCGAGAAGCGCTCAGCCGAGGAAGGCAGGGAGTACTCGGATGCGTCCACGACCTTCAATTTGAGAGGTCTCACCGAAGGGAGATACGTCGACATCATCGCTTGAAGGAAGCAGGTCACTCTCTTGTCCGTCGATGGCACGGCGAGCCCTCGGATGTTCAATAGCACCAGCAGCTTTTCCCGAAGCACTAGATGCCGCACCGTCTTTTCCGGTAGCTGATGGTATTGGGTCTGCTTTTGGTGGGCTTCCGCACAGACAAACTGCTAGCAGCGCCAACGACGCGACGATAAATAATGTGGAATGCATTTCCAAAAGATCCTATCTTGTTCTATATTTCACTAATGAAACTGTGCTCTTGCAGATTTCAACTTGCCTTATATGTGAAACCACTGCTTACATAAATGATTAATGTTTATTGTAACAGCACACTTAGATAATGCGCATGACTTTAAGATTAATACTAAAATGCGTTTAACATATATATCTATCTCATTTCTCTTGTGATCTGCTAATGAACCTTAGGTCAGGAATGTGTTAAGAAGATTGAAATGCGAAAAACTTATTCCCATCGATACATTTTCTAAATTCCAAATACGGAGTATGTATTTAAAATTTAGAAAACGTAGCACAAAAATAAATCTTACTACACGTACCCCTGTCGTATAAAAATTGGTTTTATATTTATACAATGAAGGGGCATACAAGTTATCGAAGACTTGGTTATGATGCCTATGGTCTTTTTCCACATCAAAAATATCAATCGAGCTTTGCCGAGCTAGTAAAGGGATCGTTATAGTGCTGGCGCACGGAATGACGAGGACAGGACTGGTTTTCCTGCTGATAAGATAGCGCGTTAAGGAGATTTGGACTCTACTTTTAAACTGTACTCAATGTGGGAATAAAACAATTTCATTACATGAGGTGATGGCACAGCCCCAGTCGGGCTATTCCAGGTTTTTGCGGTAAAGTTATACTTCTCATGAAACTAAAATCATGTTCGTTTAGTTATCTTGTGGAAAACTGCCGAACATTTAAAGTACATAAATTTTGCTTGAATATTTATCTTTATGATATTTGAGAGTATACGGACTTTAAGTAATTTGTTAGCATGAACAAGGATCATAATGAGAGGATCACATGTACCTGTTTTCAGAAGTTCTGTTCTGGTAAACGTGCGTCAGCGCTCTACAAATAATAATGCGCATTATCTAAGTGTGCTTTTACAATAAATCATAATATTTAATGTAAGCAATTGTTTCGCATATAAGGCATGTCCAGATCTGCAGAGGTACAGTTTCAATAGTGAAATATAGAACGACTTACTTTTCAAAATGCGTTGCACATTCTTAATCATTGCCTCATTGGCGTTGCTAGCCGTTTGCTTGTGCGAAAGCCCAGCAAAAGGCAAACCAGCATCACCAGTTTCTGAATCAGCATCTGGAGCAGCAGACAAGGCTGCTGTTCAGCATCCGAGGGCTCGTCGCGCTATTGCTGAACAAGAGAGTGACCTGCTTCCCTCCAGCGATGATGTCGACGTATCTCCCTTCGGTGAGACCTCGCAACTCGAAGGTCGTGGTCGCATCAGGGTGCTCCCAGCTTTCCTCGGTTGATCGCACATTGAACACGTCGACCCTACGCTGACCCTCGCCACCTCCTCGGACTTGTTATCGTATGTCTTCATATAGATTAAGGCAATGCTCATGTTTAATTTGAAGGCATTAAATAAGCTTCTTGTGTATACATTTTTATGTATAGAATTTTGTTCATTTCCAATTGAAAATATGCAATAAAGAATAAGTAATGATAATGATTTGTTTTGTTTTATTGGAATATGGTAGGTACTATTCTTATAAGTTTCCACTTTGTTTAATTCCAAGTTTTATTTATAACTAGCTTTAGCTCGCGACTTCGTCCGCGTGGAATAGTTACTTTGGGAAGCATTTTTAATATTTTAAGTAACTTTATTTTGCTAATAATTTGCACATAAATGCTGTGGTTTACTTCAAAAGCTTATTGTATATATTTTTATAAACTACGTTTTTGTTTTTCCATCCTTTGCCACAACATAAATATTTTGCGGGTTTGATACTCGTGAGCACGCCACATAGAGATGCCTATGGAAAACAGTTTTGTTTATTACTATCGTAATTGCTGCTTTTAAGGAAATCTGCACTATTTTAAACAGAAATGGCAAATCGGTCGGCATTATCGGAATACGGGGAATTAGAACATTTTCTCCTTTTGCCATTCTAGTCATAATTATAGCTTTTATAATATTGCATCCTAGATGAGTAATTTGTTGCCGTGTACCATTACATAGCCTTGGTGTGTCAAGATTTCTTATTAACAGAACTGGAATACCAACTTTTAGCCTTAACTTATGGTAAGGCACTCCTAATAATTCTAAAGAGTTAATAAACTCTATAGGGTACGATGTCACTTGTTCAGTGTCCATAATATTGTCTACTGAGAGGTACACGACAACATCTCCCTCAACATCTGACATAATGTGTTCGATTATCTGGCCTACTGTCTCATTTGTCGGCGGTAAAATTAACCTGTCACACAACCATTCTCGATTGCCCATACTTATTTGAAGATCTGGATAGACATTATTATTTGTGTTATGGACAATTTGATAGAATTCACGTCTTAGAGTAACGACATGATTACAAAATCATGCCGTTACTTTCTGTTAGCATATAATCTTCTCCGACTTTTAGAACAGCAGCCGCATATTGCCCTGCGTGAGAATCGTTGTGTAGTTGTAGTCGCATATATGTAGGCAAACAAAACTGTTTTACGTGTACCCATAATACAGAGGCCTTCAAACAGGCATTTATTTCATCTGCCAGTGTACCCTTAATAATAACCGGCAAGGTCTGTCTAAAGTCACCAGACTTTCAGCCCTCGCATGATACCCTGGTAGCTTATGATATCTTTCATAGTGCTTCGATTGCTCTTTTATGGGACATCGTACAATAATCCCAAACCAACAGCTTACACTGCTGCAACATTTTTCCGCGCTCACCGCTTTTGCTAATGTTACAGACTCCCACACTACGTCACGCTGCGCCACCGCCGCCGCGCCAGCTCATCGTTCATTGTGTATGGCGCTTGGCGTGTCCCGCGCTCATGCGAAGTGTGTATATTAAGACAGCAGTTTTACTCATTATAAATTTTGCCGTACACGCTGTACATGGGGATGAAATAAAATACGTATATTTATACGTATTTTATTTCATCCCCATGTACAGCGAAATTTCAAAATCGCTGGAACAATGTGTACTTATTGCCTTCTTATAAAGTGCCTTAAAGTCTCATGGTTTTCTCTGCGATAATAACGAATTCCTATACAACCTTTCATCCCTTATTTCCACACCTTCATACCCTTTTTTACAACAAAAGGTAGCCTATGTCCTTTCCCAAGCATGAATATCCAAATAAGTGACTGATGGTGAGAACAAGTCACCTAAATGATATCCATTGTGGCCTTGTGGCTTGTAGGTATTACAAGGCCGTGAGATGTTAAGTGTTTATTGCGCAAATTAACAGAAATAAATGAACGAAATTACTAACATACTTGACTGTAGGTATTATTTCTACTACATCAATCAACCGTTTAAAAATATTTCTATTCCTTTTGAACTTTTGCGTTGTGCCTTTCAATGTCTAATTTGAACTGTGTATTCAAACTAGACTCTATTCTACCTTTTCCAAACATTTGGAACTTTAAACAAGAATCCATATGTTTTCCGACGAATTGTGTTTAGAAGCAGCTTTGTAACAATTATTTAAATCCGAATATCCAATAAAGGCCCAAACATTATTTTTATCTTGTTTTGAAAATAATTTACACGGAAAACAATATAGTTTATTTGTGTGTACATAGTCCGCTAGCCAGCTATAAATATCATAATACTTTTTATTAAAAGAACATGTCGTATTACCTTTCTATTGTTTTAGATCAAATTTACAGGGTGTTAATTCTTCACTCGCGCAAGTCCTGGACTGGTTCACGGCGAATAATTTACTACTCAATTCAAAAAAAACAAAATGTATTAAGTTTACATTGCCTAATATAAAGAGTCCTAGCATAAACGTTAATTTAAATAATGAAACAGTAACATTTGTACAATCCACAGTTTTCTTAGGCATTACTTTAGATGATAAAGTTCAGTGGGGCGCTCAAATATCGTGTCTTGCAGGGAGACTTAGTTCAGCAGCATTCGCGGTTAGGAAAGTAAGACAGCTTACTGATATAGATACTGCGAGACTAGTATATTTTAGTTATTTTCACAGCGTTATGTCCTATGGCATACTATTGTGGGGTAAGGCAGCTGATATTGAAACAATTTTCATTCTTCAAAAGCGTGCAGTACGTAGCATTTATAATTTAGGCCCACGAGTTTCCCTGAAAGAGCGTTTTAAAGAAATTGGTATACTTACTGTTGCGTCGCAATATATATTTACGAATATTATGTTTATAAAACATAATATTCACTTATATAATAAGAATAGTGATATTCACAACTTAAACACTAGAAATAAGCATAAGTTGGTAGGTCCGTATCATCGTTTACATAAAGTTCACAATTCATTTGCGGGACTCAGTATACGCTTTTTTAATAAACTACCGATTGATATTATAAATTTACCTTTACTAAAATTTAAAAGTGCTGTTAAAAGTCAGCTTATCCGGAAGGGCTATTATTCAATCAATGATTACTTAAATGATAAAAACTCATGGAACTAGTTGCTTGTTTCATACAGGATTCAAACAATGTATGTATTATATAAGTCAATTTAGTTATGTGAAGGTACTTCGTGTTTATTTGGTGGTGTTAAAGTATCTTTCTTTTCTTTTAAACAAACTTTATAAGTAATAATGTAAATTTTGTTTTAACTACATTTAGTCACGAACTACCTTTTCATGTCACAAAGTGTAAGTGTATGCGTCCTCATGCCATACTATTGTCTATTACAAATGGCTACGTACTGATAAATATGATTTCAAATCTCAAATGCTTTTTACATAATATTACCAACTTTTCTTTATTTTAGAATTTAGTTTTATATGGACAGTGACATATGGCATAATGACTGCAACACCTGGTACATAAATGAGTTGTAAAATACTGAAATTATAAGTTGATGGCGATTTAAAAGAGTGGCCTTGAGTTTCTTGCAGGTATCTTCTCATAGGCTCAACCTTTTGCCTGAACCTTGCAACTAACATAAATGTAAATTCAGTAAATATAATAAACTCACTAACCCATTTGACGTTCATAAGTGTTACTTTGTGACCTAAGTGAATAAATTATTTTTGACTTTGACTTTGACTTTGATCTAAATCGCGAACACAGCGTCCAAGAGAAATTATTTTATTTTTGTCATCAAAAGACAACGTCGAGAAAACACCAGTTTTTAATTTATTTAAACACACATTACCAACACAGATCTCACAGGTATAATTTTCCATAATTTACAGTAATTCCGGTAATTTCACTAATTATTTAGTTATCAATTACAAAGCGCTCAAAATCCCCTCGACAGCTCTATGAAATAATTAATAATGGCGTACGATGCTATATTGTTAAAATAATAGGCCTCTAATAAACAACAATTATGATGTTTTTGACAACTATTTAAGCTAGTTGGATTATGTGTAGGCAGTGCTTTCAATCGGCAAGCACACACGTGCATTTTACACACACAAGCAAAATATTTGTCTCGTAGACAGCGTAATCGATTGACGTTTAAATGTACCGCCAATAAGCACGAAATATTTCTGCTTCCAGACACCTCTCTATTATATATTCTATTTGTTTAGTAGTTTGCTCAAGGACCAATAGATGGCAGTAGCACAAGCTATTTGTTTAGTAGTTCGCTCACGGACCAATAGATGGCAGTAGCACAAGCTCTTATTGTATCTGATAATTTTATAGTGTATTTATTATTATTCAGCTTGTAGTATTTAATAAATAGATTTCGATTATATAGATTTACATAGGCTAGCGGACTAGGGTATGCAGTGCTTATTTGCTTGTATGAAGCGCACGCGCCTGTTCCCAAGGTCTAGTCTATCTCTGTTCCAAATTCCATTAAAATCGGTTTTGGTTTAGGCGCCATAATGACGAATTCCCATACAAAGTTTCATCCCTTATTTCAACTCCTTCATGCCCTTTTTTACAACAAATGGTAACTTATGTCTTTTCCCAAGGTCTAGTCTATTTCGGTACCAAATTTCATCAAAATCGGTTTAATGGTTTAGGCATGAAAGCGTAACAGACAGACAGACAGAGTTACTTTCGCATTTATAATACTAGTAGGGATTAGTGAGTATTATTTAATTTCCAGCAATTTTAAAATTACCGTAGTACTGTAATTAACAATATAAACTTCTTAAAAGACGGTTAATAAATTATCACACTAGCGTTATTGTGTATTAGAAGTTTAAGTTTAGCTAGAACTTACTTATATTTCGTGTTACTATTCACATATCGCTAATCTTATTAATAAAATTAACATAAACATATTAATTGAAACAGAGACTATAAAGCATACAAGAGATAATGCAAAATAGTAAAATCCTATATTTACGTGCACCATGTTGTTTACTTTAATTTATTTGGAATTGCTATATGTAGCATTATCTTTAAATTTTGTAGAAACACGCAGTGGCTTAGATTACAAAAGTTCAAATATTGAAGCTAATAAGCTTATGGATAATTTAATAGAAGAAACGGATAATAAGTATAAAAGGAAAGCTATTGAAAACAGTGTTGATCCAAGTGAGACAAATAAAGAAATGTTTCAAACAGCTGAAAGCAGCAATTTAGTGTATCGCCCACTATTTGTTTATAGGAAAATCCAACACAGTAGAAGAAGGATTACTATGTTTAATTCCTTCGCAGGATAGTTCATAAGGTACGTATGCATATATGATGTATAATATAGATCATAAGATGGAATATAATTATAATTATGTCGTTTTATACACTAATTTGTGAAAGCATATCTTCGTTAAATCGACAGTTTAAATCCTGGTGAATGAACTTCATTGGCAGTAGTTATTTCAAAGCTGTGTGGCTACTATGACAGTTTTACATTAACTTTTCAACAAGCTATGTATCTTATAAAATTTGGTAGCTAAGAGAAACCCTAAAAATGAATCCCAGCTCTTACAGAACTTGCCAGACTAAATTCATATTTAAATACATATACGCTCGTAAGAGATGCAATTACACTAGCAGGTGTCGAATCGTTTTAATAATATATTGTATGTATTAAGTGTGCTGAAAGTTATTTTGGAATCTTGTTACGTTACCTAACTATTCTAAGAGTATTGTTAGTTACATGGATAAAGTAAAGTCATAAAATTATACTTCGTAGCTTAAGTGGTTGTTAATTTAGCTAACTGATCGTTAAAGTAATTGCGATAAAAGCTTGCGTCGAAAGAAAATATCAGTTTCAAATACATTTTAAGCAGAGCAGCTACAACATCTTTTAAAATGTTTTTGTGTAGAATTTGGGCAGTGATTATATTCCTTTTTGTATGTAATCTTGTACAAACTTTTGGAATATGTATTAGCCAAATAGTATTGTAAAGATTAATTTAATCATATGTTGCAGGTGCCTGAATCGTATGCTGGGATTTCGCCCGTACATGATATGAAGGAGAAAGTTATGAAATCGAAATCTTTTGGCGAAAGATTCTTATTGTCATCCCCTCACAACGTTTTGAAACATTTAGACAACTCTATATTAAAAGCAACTAAAAATGTAACTCAAAATCCGGATATGGATGAAAATCTTTACCAGATATCCAAAGATATGGTGTCTGCAATATTATCTAAATTGGAAATTCAAGATAAAATAACAAGAGTAACAAAAGAGGCTTTAGAAGCCCCCGGCAGAAATAAAGGTATAACAGCTATAGAGACGAGGCGCATTTTGGATTACATTTCAAGAACTTTATCTGGCCATATATTGAGTATAACACGAGCTTCTACTGAACCAGAGCTTCATAGACTCGTATATGGATTAGCACAAATTGCAGCAGAAGTTTCCATTGTGTCAGCCTTGAAAGATACAACTTATTCTTCGGCGCTATCTAAAAAGCAATCGGTTGATTTGGCTTTACGCAGAAAAAGATCCATCGCGTCCGCATCGGATAATAATGGTCTGGTTACACCAGCGCCTCATATCTCAACTTCTACTGTTTATGATATACTACTTAACAAATCTTTTTCTAATCCTTTTAAAGCTGAAAATAATACGTTACCTCCTAAAAAAGAAAACCGTATTTTACCATTCTCGGTTATATCTCGAAATGAAAAGAAATCTATTCACGTGCTTAGCGGACAACAAATTGCACCAGTTTCAATTAAAGGCTTTCTGAATCAAACAGTTTTGGATTTGGAAAATAGGGATCTTGAAAATAATGAAACAGATGCAATTGTTTTGGATAAATCGATCAATGCAACGCATTACATTAGACCAGATTTACCAACACTAGACACGCAAGAGCTAACTGCGCCGGGACTTATAGATGATTGGATTGACGCAAAGGATAATATTTATAAGCCATCATTAAATGCTGATATTGCTGCTGATATAGAAATTGATCAGCCTGACTTCGAAGAAGACCCAGCAAACGAAAAAAGAGCTAAACAAAAGCTGGAAAGACTAGAAGTGAAAGCTAAAAAAGCTATACTGTATGCAGGCGATGTGGCATATTTGACTGCTGCTAGCGTAGTAGCTCTGCGACGTGCTTTAACGGCTTCTATCGAAGTTCAAATGTCTGTTAGGTATGCCAAAAATGGAATGTCCAACCACCAGGATTTGATGATGAATTTAGCAAAGACTGCTGCTCAACAAGCAGGCAAGGAAGCAAAAAGTGCAACCTCTAAATCTTTAGCTTGTGAACGAGTGATCAAATTGGCACTGAAATACACGGCGCAATCACATGGGGCCAATCTTAACCATGTAGCTAATAGAATTGTAATGGATACTCTATCTTTGGCAACACTGGCAAAATCTATGGCCTTTGTTTCATCCGATATAGCAATTAACTCATTGTATCAAGCTACGGACTTGAAACCTCCATCGTAATCAATAAGTACATCGTTATGTTATTTTGTGTGTTATCATATTGCCTTAGAGCCGATCACAATAGCAGTTACATGGTTCTAATAATTGTACACTTTTCATTGAAATAAAATGTGATTATTTGTGTCAAATTATCATTTATTTACGAATTCAATAATAGTATGTCTTAACTTAATACGATATCTAAAATTTTAAATGACAAAAACCTAGAATATAACTACATATTACCAGGTATTTTATACGTGTTTAGTAGTGTGGATGCCAGTAGGTGTAGGCCGGCACTCTGTAAAAATTATACATTTTAAATATTACAGACTGTACTAACTGTTACAGACTAGTTATTGTAAAAATGGCACATGGACCATAGTTGCAGTCATGGCTTTATAGCAGAGCGTAGCTCTTTCAATAATAGTTTGGAAATATCTGTTTGACGGGGATTAATAGACAAATGGTTGCTATCAAATAAGCCAGGCGATTACCAATCTTGTCATCGCTACTAAACATTATGTAATTAATATTCGAAATTTTATGAAATTACGTTTGACTGCTTAATTTTTTAAGAAGTTACTCTTAAGTTTAATTTACTTATATATTTCACTCAAATAAGAACAACGAAGCCTATTTATCTACGTTTGTGGCTATTAATTTAGTGGAACTCTAGTAACCAAGTAAATATACACATACATATGTATAATATAAAAATTATTACCTGTGTACGTTATAATAGTATACTGGATATGATTGGTGATAGTAAGTGTGCCACCAAGTGCTAGGGTCGGTTTTAAGATCTGAATTGTCTGGCTTCTCTGGTTTAGGTGGAAGACCTGAGGCGTTTGGTGGAGCATCTCCTACAGGGACAGGAGGTTTAGCGTCTTCAACCGGAATCGCAAGGCATACGCCAAGAATCAGGAACAGCACAAAGAATTTCACGAACTGAAAATAAACAATTTCTTTCATAACATATTCTGTAAACAATTTTATAAATAGTCATTGTTAAAAATTGAAAATAAGAGCGCACCCAAATACCCTTGGGTTGTATTCCTGCGGAGAGTAAATTTTTTAGAACTCTTTAAATGGGTCTTTGCTCTTAGTAAGGAGAGCAATCCTAATTATTCTTCATCTGGTAGTGCAGAAGATTTTTCGGAATTCAGCATTAGTGACCCTCCTAATATATAATTCGCGCGATTGATATCCCAAAGGACTTTGTCGTGCATTACCGACTATTATTTATTGCTTATAGGGACTATTATTTATAGGGGTACTATTTTTTACTTTAGTAGTAACACAAATAAACATATAGGATTATAGACCAGTGGCTGTACTGTCTACTCCAGCAAAGATTTTTGAATCCGCTATTCATAGCAGTATATTTGGACAGGTCAGCCCATAACTTTTGGATGCCCTAAGCTGTGCTAGCTTAGGCCGGTAAGGAGCACCACAAGTAATTTGCTCAATCACATGGATGATGTGGTTCCAGTAGTAGATGACGGCGGTTAAGCCGATGCCACTTACTTCGATTTCAAAAAGGCTTTTGACCTGGTCAATAACGACGTGCTCCTTGAGAAATGAGCAGGCGTCGGTTTCACCCCTCAGTTGCTAAAGTTTTTTGCCAGCTACATGACAGATAGGCAGCAGTATGTTGAATACGAGGGAAATGTATCGAATCCATATTTTACGAGACCCGGGGCAGGTCAGGGTAGCCCCTGGAGTTCATAATAATGATAAACCATATATCCAGGGTATCCAAGAAGCTAAATGCTTATTATTTACAGACGACCTTAAACTGTCCCTCGCTATTAAGAATGAAGAGGACTGTAAAAGGTTGCAAAAGGATATAAACTAAGTGATGACCTGGAGTAAAGATAACCTTTTACAGTTTAACATTTCTAAGTGTGTGACAATTAGTTTTACTCGATCTAATAAACCCATCCTTTATAAGTATGAGCTCAACGGTATACCGATGGTTAGGGTAACAGAAGTTAGGGATTTGGGTGTTTGTCTTAACACAGAGCTAAAGTTTCATCAACATGTTCTCAAATGCTGTAAAAAGGCATATAGAAACCTAGGTTTTACTTAAGAACAGTGCATGATTTTACAAACTTGAAAACGATTAAAGCCTTGTATAACGCACTGATTAGAAGCCAATATTTGTACATGGGGTACGACGGTGTATATCCGTTTTACCCATTAATGTACCCCGCTTTATCAGTTTTGGGTATGGTAGGGTATAATGTGCTAAGGGTTAGGAGGGAACTAGCATTGACCGCATATATATTTAAAATATTTAGAGGAAGGATATATAACGTAGATATTCTGAAACAAGTGAATATGTGTGTCCCTTGATGGGTATGTAGGGCGCCGACGCCGGCCCTGGCTGCTGACGGTGCCGCGCGGCCGCACCAACCTACTGGGTGAGGCACCGCTGACGCGCGCACTGTGCATTTTCAACCTTATAGCTGAAGAAACTGACCTATTTTGTATTGCACTAAGTGAATTTACAAGAGTAGCATTATTTGTGATATGTTATTAACTTAAATAAACTTATTATACTAAGTATTAAGTGACACTATCGCATTAGGTATAAACCTGTAAAGATATGTGTAATTTTCGATAAATAAATAAATATATTTCAAAACATCTTGTTACTTTCATAACTTTTTATCATCAGTTAATTCAGTCCTCTTATAATTTTGCTCGCAATTATATAATATCGAAAATGGAACAAGTAATAATAAATTCTAAACGCGTACGAGAACCTAAGAACTCTATTATGGTGTCAATACGAATCAATTAATTGTCAAGTAAATTTACGCTGTATCTGTGTCTAAATTATAACAACATCATGCATTTTTCAAACTGTTTAAAAACTTAAACCGTCTTATAGAAGTTAGTATAGGTTAAGATTTGTGAAGAAGCGATGGATAATTTCACGCACTTAATAACTATAGAATGCTAGAGTAGTGTAAAAGTGAAGATTTAAATAGTAACTAGCCATGATCCTTTTTTTACACGGAGGTGTGTCTTTGAATAGGTATTCGTCGTACGATGACTGATGCTTTATTTGGAATCTTGCGTATTTGTATTAAATGCAGTGATAATGAACGCTAAATGCCTTTGGTAGATAATTATATAAGATCCTGTTAAATCTTTATATGGGTATGTTAGTACTATCGTATATCCTAACTAATATTATAAATTAGAATGTGAGTTTATGTTTGTTTGTTACCCTTTCACGCCTTAACTACCCGACCAATCAACATAAAATTTCGCATACACATTGTCAGAGGTACAGACTAGAATATAGGGTGCCCTTCATCCAGAAAAACTACTGTTACTAATCAAACTAACCTAACAGATAGCGAGCGAGCGAGCGAAACCGAGGGCAATATTATCTAGTATTCTATACAGTACTATATCTTGTGACTTTCGTAGTTACTATGGCTATTGAGGTTTATAAAATGTAGTGTGTTAAGTGCTTAGCAAATAATAAGGTGATAATTGCATCGTGATATACCTAAAAAAGTATTGTAAAAATTTAGTCTAACAATATATTTTAAATAAATTACTGTATATAAGCCTATAACCAAATTAAATATTGACTATAACACTTAATATTGTCCTACGTTTACGCGAATGTTATACTTTGAAATTAAACAACTTTATACGGATTTTATCGCGTTGTTTATTTTTTATAAAACACTAATATTACATAATTTTGAAACTACTATTGTTAAACATTTTTACTAGTTACTGTTTACTTCTATTTAAGCTATTTAAATTATAAAACTATTTAGATTTAATTTTACACTTATAAGACTTATAGCACGGCATAATAGAGTAACTATTATAATTTTGTATAAACCAATCTCATTATAATCTAATTATACAAAGTATATTTGGATAGCTATATGATATTTTGGTATAAAACACGACATCTGGATCAAAGAATTAAACGAACTACATAGATTTTCTTCTTTCATTAACTACATTATTAGATAGTTTAGGCGTCAAGTTTACATTATTGTTGGTGGTCTAGAAATTAATAAATATTAGTACTTATAAATAGGAATAATTAAGACTTGAAGAGTTTTACAAAATACGAATTAAACTTACCATGTTGAATAAAGTTCTTCGAATTTGCAACTTGGAGGATGGTTTGACGATTTTTGGTTTCTGTTGATCCTTGTATTGAGATCAGAATATATATCCTTTAAATTAGTTGGAGGGACAAGGACAGATCATATCGCACGGTCTTCCTCTAACGTTTCTGGTCACCTCTGCATGTCATCAATGGATGTTATGGGCACTAAATGTAGTCATAAATTGTGTTGACACTTCAAACTTATCAAATTATTTACTTTATTTACTTTTTTTAATGAAGGTCGTATATGCATTGTTACTGTTCAATTATGTAAATAACCTTAGTAACACGGATCTGAACCAGGATCTTATTGGCTCTTATTTTATATGAGTATTGACATCGGCTCCATACAAAAAGTTAGAAATTTATAAGAAGTAGGAATTTTGGGGTAGATTTCTGTTAACAATTTTAGTATCGAATTACCAGGCTACACTAAGGACTCTTTAATGACTTAAGTATGACCTCGTACGAAAGTACAGAGCTATGTGATCTCGAGACAAATTTAAATAGTCATCATTCAAATACAATCAACACACTACTCAATACTATTTTGAAACTGCGATTATGTTTCATTATAGGTATTATTTTTAACATAGATACACTCCAAAATTATATTCTGAACTTTATAAAAGTTTATAAGCAAGTAACGTACGACAGTTTTGTAGTTTATGAGAGGCAGGGTTCATGGGTACCTAGGCTTGGACCAGTATGACTGGGTACGTGAGTCTGTACTTAAAAACTCCACATAACATTGTGTTGTATTTTTACGATTGGTGTGGAACGCGCGCTTGACATGTACCTATGAGCCCATAGATTATTGGCAGTATCGCTTCGGTTGCGTATGTTTGATGCTTTATCAAGCATACGGCCTACTTTAATTCAGCAAAAAGTATTCGTACAGGTATCTATTAATCTACTGTTAAATTATGTAGTTGTGTTTCTACAGAATATACCACGGGGAGTGCTCTGAAGAGTTATTCCACCTTATCCCACCCTCCCCTTTCCTATCCAGAACAACGCGTGCTGGGCTCAGATGCCATCCTTACTCGATGGAGTCGACTAGAGTGCGTACCAACAAGTTTGGGTCCTCATACCTCTGCCGAACGATCAAGGCATGGAATTCTCTGCCAAGGCACGTGTTTCCTTCTTCCTTCAATCCTGGGTCCTTTAAGCGGGGCGTGAAAAAGCACCTTCTCAGGCCGTCAAAGTAGAGACCTCAACATCGCCTCGGCTGCTATGAGGATAATGTGGAGGCCACTGCTCTCAGACCACACGACTACTTACCATCAGGCGGAGTGTGGTCACTTTGACGAGCAAAATAAAAAATAAATAAAAAGAAAGTCTACATTTTACATTTAAAAACCAACCTAGTAGACCAAAATATAAGGCTTGTAATATGGAAGTGTTCAAATTTTTTAATGTTTAGATGAATGTATATTAAAAGTCTATGTGCACTGCAGGATTAATTATAGGTATACATAGTACAAGTAGGTATATAGAAATTGCTACGGACCCTCTGTAAAATTAGAGACATCGAGCTCGAGCAAATAAAATTCGTAGTATAAATTTCTCAAGCAAAACTCTCATTCTGTTCGCAAATCTTGTAATATTGTCTTATGTTTACGTGAATGTTATACATTGAAATTAAACTTCTTTTTGATATTTCGACAAAATCCGTATAAAGAAGTTTAATATCAACTCAAATCTTGTGTTCAATGTGAGGTAAATGTTATATGTTTCGTTTTATAATGCTTCTGTTCGATATTTTTGTAATAATGGCATTTTATTTTATAAATCTCCTTTGACATTATCTTCTTAACAGTCCTCGCACTGGCTTATTTAACACGAGATACGTGACAGAAGTTTTAATTCTCTTCAGACTTAAAGTATGGTTAATATTACGGTCGTTGTAGGTACAATCAGCAAGGTAGGAAAGAAGAAGATTATACAATAAGCTTGTAATGAGGCTTGCATTAAAAATTATAGGTTTCTAAAATTTATTTTATCAAATCTTTAATTTTTTATTTTATTTGTGCTGTGTGTGTTAAGTGCGATAAGTAATAAATAATGCACAACGATAAAACATATTTATCTACATAACAGAGTTTAAAATTTCCTTATCTCGTGAGGAATAAATCACATACAAAAAATAATTATTGTAACAATAAATCAGTTTTTAGCTTTATTGCAAAAGGTAAATGATGTATTGATATCACACAATAAATCTAGTGATAAAAATATTTAATATTTTTATATGTTAAGGTGACTATAATGGTCCATAGGTTGCCATTTATTATTTTTATTTACGATTTTGTAGCTTAACTTTTCGATAAGTGAAACATTAGTCTAAAACAAATTATTTTTGCTTTGTTACCAATTTAAGTAACCTGACCTAATTAGGTAAAATGCTTATTTATAACTTGTACGATTATAATTGCGAAAGTAAATTTGTTATGTTATGTGCACATAGCGAAACCGCTGGATTTATCATTGATGAATTTTGGTATGACTATAGAAATATTGTTACTTATTAATCGCGGATATTTATGTACAGCAAGACATAGTGCAGCCACATTTCAAATGCCTAGCGAAAGAAAATGTATTCAGTTATTCACAAATACAAATTATCGGTTTCGTTTGGTTTCTGTTACTGAATATTAAAACGCCTAACATTCAGGTAGCCTTTGGAGACACGTTGATACTTCTCAAAATCCAAGACGATTTAATCGTCTGTTACCTCGTAATTACCATAAGCTGGTTGGGAATACTAAACCTAAATAATATGTGTTTAATATCGCCTAAATGGACTATAATGTTAATTTGCACCAAATTTTATGAATTATTATAGGATCTTATTCGGGGAACATGTATGCACGATGTACGTACCCAGCTCATACCCTACTCAATGTATTTTATTTAATTTCCTAATAGTCGTATTGCATAAATCGATTGAATTTAAGGATTATTTTCGTTATTTTATATTGAGTCAAGATCTCTTAGTAACCAAACTAATATTATGAGACTAAAATAATTCTTTTGACGAAAGATTATTGCGTGACATCACATCACCCCGACCACAAAAAGTCAACAGAACGCAGGAGTTAGTTTACTTTAATCAGAATATGACCTATTCTCGTAATAAAATCTCTTCAAAATAGTGTTCCAATCTATTTTAGCGTCATTAATATCCCAAAAACTATTCTCCTAAATTTAAATTACTGTCATATGCAAACATAAATAGCATTTACGTATTTTATTATAGAAGTATTTTTTAACACTTTTGATTGGGAGAATTAGCCGCAGGTTCGGCTCATTAGCAGCAAGGTTTTGGCGCGGTCGGGTAACGGCTGGGCTTAAAAGGCTGGAGAAATATCGCGTACTATCGCTTTATGAAACGAATGGTGCTAGAGCATCTTAGAGATCCTCGTGTCCGGCTAAAATTCTGCATCATATGATCTCCTAGTGTTTTGAAGAATAGTCCAGTATCATATTATGCAGCATTTTTGTACGTTTATCTTATACTTGGTTAAGGAGGCTAAAACCAAGTATTAACTATTTTTGGCCAATGAACCAAAACTCGAAAAGACATCGACAATTAAGCATATGTAGCAGGTAATACTGTGTTATAAGCATTGTTGTATTTTTTTTTAAATACACTACATTTTAACAATTATACCTACATATACTTGAATTCAAAACTATAAATAAGAAAAACACTCGAAGTGATATGAAAAATAAACCTTGCATTGTAAAGTTAATAAATTATGTTACAATATTCAATTAGGTAAGATTATAAAATGTGTAATACATATGTATTTTAAAACCATTCGTAGGTAACCTTGTTTACGGACACTTCTTTTAATACTTTTGTAAAATATGGATGATATAATGTGAATGATGTATGATAGAAAATTACTCATAGATAATTTTAGAATTGGTTAATAAAGTTAATTATAACTTAATGTGAAATAACATTTAGGTAATTATCGTTAAAACTATTCTTAATTATTATATCAGTGTTATTATAGGCATCTACGCAATATGGAAAATAAAAAGATAATTGTATAATAAGTTGTATAAAATTGTGGACGTGCACTGTATTTTGCTTGTATTTATGGCACGGCATAAGGTGCTAAAGAACCGCTTCCCAGCAACTATACGTCGGCATAGCTCTAAATACTAAAAACATACTTACGTTTCCTATTTTATGTACAAATTCAATATTTTCGTGAATATTATACATCTATTGTTTTTTTTCTTAACTTGCTTCTACAAAGTATTGACGAAATACCTAAAAATATGAACTATCACTTACTATAATTAGAAAATGCGAAGTAAATGTAGATCTCGAAAATATTGAATCACTAAATCAAACACAAAAAATAAGCCACCCACCCAAAGTGTATAGATTTCTTTCGCTGCATACGTCTAAATAGGGAACGACTTAAAATATTTGGCAGTTAGCAGTGTAGTATTTTTATTCAATAAAACACACAAATGGTAACCTTTGTATTCTGTTCATCTCAAAGAATCACACAGTATAAAGAAATTTATATCCTCTATTTAAAAACAACATGTATGTTTCCAAATGCAGGGATCGGATACTGACAAAATACTATATTAATTTTATTTTTTATTTTAGATATATGAATGATATAAAAGTAGTGTTTATATTATATCTATTTTTACTCCACAATCGCATCAGGTCTTAAACCTGTTAAGATTGTATGGAATGTGTTTATAAATACATAAATAAATAATTTTATTTTAAACACATTACGTTACTTTTTGATAATATAACCACATCAATATTATATGCTGAGTATATTAACAAACTGAATAAGAAACCTCGCATTCAAAAGAGTTATTAAATCGATTGTAAGCCCTGATTTTCTAACTACCTCTGGATATATACCCTTTTGAATAAGCAGACTTTACCTTAGAACAGTGAATTTAAAATGATGACAAACCATTAGGCCTATAAATACTAATTTCAAATTACCTTTCTAAAACTGCTATTTAATCGCCATATTATACCGTGATATGTATTATGACATTGTATGTCATTATATACATAAGTAGCAGTGATAGCTCTGTGGGGAGACCAACAGACTGCAATGCAGAGGATCTCGGGTTCGAAACCACGTCGCGCACCTCTGACTTTCGGAAGTTATATGACTTTTCGAAATTATGTGCGTATTGATTGACAATTATCGCCTGCTCCGTGCCTCGGAGAGCACGTTAAGCCGTCGGTCTCGGCTGCCATGAACATCTATGGCAGTCGTTATTGGGAAGTCAGTGCCCTCTAATATCCTGACACTGGTCTAGCCTTAGGGTATCGTTAGCCTTCGGGTTGCGGCGGTCTGGTGGCGGCCGCTCCGTTTAAAAACTGATATCCAGTCAAATCCGGTTAGACTAGAAAAAGCCGACCCCAAGTGACTTGGGAATAATAATGGCTAGGGAGAAGAAGATTGTATGACTACAGCTGTACAATCATGTCTGTTTAATCATTTCGATTATCCATTGGGGATATCCAAGTAAATTCATAAATTAGTACTTTCATCTGCCGTCAAGCTCTAGTATAAATACAACATAGTGTTAAGTCTTTAATACAATAAGATCTCCGTGTATTGTTTGAAACATTTAGCACTCTACCAGTGTCGAGTGGAAATACCGAATGCATTTGTTTAGGCACTCGATCTTATTGGTTTTCTTGTGCGGTATTGATTGATACTAAAATTAATATAATGGGTTTTACTCAAACCTTAATAAATTACAAATTGAGATAACACGCTAATTAAACATCATGTATTTTAGGATATTTGTGTCATTTTTTGATAATTTGACGATGTTTTAGTGATTCCATTTAGGTAAGAATGGCACTTAATCTCAGTTTTTTTTTTTCAATCTTTCGTAAGCTTAGGTTTAATATCATATTGGATTTTATTAATAGGATCATCTTCGCTCTAAACTTAATTAATAACTATAAAAGTCAATCAATCGTATTTTAGCATCACGCGAAATGAATAAAATGAAAAAAATAATGTTAGTCTGCAAATGCACAGAGGTGAATGAATGCAATTGACTTATCAGAAGGTAACATTGACACTATAAACTTTATCTTATAATTTTTATTGCCTGGTATTACATAACTAGATTTTGTCAGTTTACATCCCTCGGGAACACTACTGTTTCTGGATGAGAGGTACCTTGTACCATGTCCTTTTCTGTACCCCTGATAAACTGGAAAACTCGAAATTACATAATGATCGGTCGAGTAGTGAAGGCGTGAAAGTAACAAACAGTCAAACAAATAAACAGACTCACATTTGCATTTATAATATTATAGTTAGGAAGTTAGGATAATTATGTCATAGAATAGTTATGACTCGATTATGGAAAATCTACTTTTTTGTCATTGTGAACAATGTGTGCTGTGACTGTTTCTTGATATTTGACTTCGCCACGTCTAAAGATTGCGTAAGGTTTAAATTCAGTGACTTTTGACTTCAATGAAGAGAATTAACAAAAAGCTTGTTCCTTCCATACTTTTTGAGTCATGCTACTTGGTTTTTATAGCTATAAGAGTAAGCTAGCTATAAGAATCATGTTAATGTGTTCCACTATATTAATCTGTCATAAAGACAGAACGTAGGATTTATTTCAAAAACAGAGTCCAAGTGACGCATTACTTAGTTAATAAGATAGGATAAGATAGTTAATAAGTTATATAAATACTAACACAAATTGTATGTATGTTAGTCTGTAGGGTATCTATTATTAATATATTTCGAAATCGATGGGACGGTTTGGTCGGGAGAATACATACATACATAGATTCACGCCTGTTTCTCAGAGGGGTAGCCAGATGCTACGGATTTCTATTTGATACGATCCTGACACACTTCTCTGGCTTTATTCACTTTCATCACATTCCTCATAAACGTTCGCCGGTTTTAGGGTGCTCTTAACCTGGCCTTTATCCCGAACGTCTCCGGTATGATCAAGAAACGTTTGCCTAGGTCTGCCCCTCGCGAGTAAACTTATATACTATATACTATATCCACTTTCATGCCGCATCTCTCTTTAATCACACTATTCCTTATTCTATCTTTCAGAGTCACAGCACATATATTTCTTAGCACTCTCATTTCTATAGCATTTATTCTGTTCTCATGATTCTTTTGCCATACCCAACTTTAACTTTCATGTATAAGTGTAGGTACTAATAGTTCTTAATAAATACATATATCCTTAGGGGTATCATTAGGCGCCTCCATAATCGATCGAATTTATGTACCTTTTCTCGGCCATGACTCTTGCCGGGCAATCAGCAGAGCCTGTAATGTGATAACTAGGCTTCTTAAAATGTAAGCATGTTGCGCATTTAGGTCCCTCTCGCTTCGCGCAGTCTTGTGGATATCATGAGATTCTTTATTAAAAAGCGCAAGTGCCAGGTTCAACCGAAAATCTTCTTAGTGCCACTACAAGTAAACTAATGAAGCTTGGAGTATTGCAAACGCAATATGGCTAAACGTTAATAAATGTCTCTACTTCATGATCGTTCAATTATACTTAACGCAAACGATTAGCATCCTTGTATGATACGAGCATATGAACAAAGCAGATTATAATTAAGAGAATTACACAATTAAACAAGATGATATATAGCTACAATCTTTCCTTTTTTAAAAAGACTACTCTCATACTATACTCCATTTGGTTAGGTATTTAACTAAAGGTAAACAATCTTGATGTGACTTATTACACTAACACATATTAAACAAATAAACTACTGCTTAAACTAACGGTTCAATTGATTTAGTAATCGTTATTGATCTTTAGCAGCGTTTCATTTGACTCAACTGAGTTTTAGATAAAAAGATAAATCAAGATTGTTTACCTTTAGTTAAGTACCTAACCAAATTGAGTATAGGAAAAATTCCTGTGTCGCGGGGACTTGACAAACATTCAAACAACGGTCAAATAACACCCAGACTAGATCACATAATGTTTTGTCCTATGTAGGATTCGAACCCATAACATTCGGCGTAGTGGCAGTGGCGAGGCATCCGTACACATTGTCATCAATCAGGCTTGGGTGCGTTTGGACGTGTAGTCCATAAATCGATTTCCAGGGCGACCAGTATTAATGGATAATATAAACGAGATGGGTGTAAAAACCCAGGATTCAACCTCTTCGTCCTCATATGACCTTTTTTTTTTGTAATGTCCCATTGCCGGGTAAAAGCCTCTCCCTTGGACTTTCACTCTGTTGGTGGATATCTCCTGACCTAATGACCTTGTGACCCTTATATCTCGGGGGTCTTTTGACCCTCAGGGCCAGGTGTCTGCACACTACAAGTCAATCTGTCCAGTGGTTCCGGAGCTATGCCTGTCACTAACAGACAGACACAAAGACCAACATAGTGTTTTCATTTACCTCTTCGAATAAGACTCAGAGATTAATAATGGTGTTGTTAGTTTGAATCCAACAAGTTACAAACATTTGGAAATACCTACACAAATGATTTTTCCTAGTCTGGCCGTTTTTGTGTCCGGAACACAGGAGTTTATCCTAGCCTGTGCGTTGTATTTTAATAAAAATAAAATATACGATTATCTGTTACAAACTGCTCAGCTGCAGGAGTCTGGTAGTATACATACTCTGTAGATGGATATTGCCACGCGTTGTGGGCTCGGAAAGATAAATGGTGAAATTATAGTATACTACATTTCTTGCCTACTACTTCGGGAATTAGACAAGGGTGCATTTATGTGAACCTGTGTAGTAAGCTATATCATCCAATAGATAATATGACGGTGTCAAAACTATGGATGATTGCTAGCATCGAAGCTAGCAGTTGTTTTGGTCTGAGACAGGTCTACATTCAGCCATGGACGTTTTACAGCGAGGCTAACCATTATTATAATGAAGTAAGTTATACCTAGTAGTGTATCTTCAATCAAACGCCAAAGGCCTCTCGCTCGGATTTCCAAATATCTCTTTTGGTAGATGTCTCCTGCTAGTTCCTTTCAAAGGCTTCCAGCTCGATCACTCTACAATAAATCGCATATAAAGAACGTTGTTTGTGGCCTATTACTGCGATGTGTAGGTTTACCAGGCTCCTTGTGAAGACGGTGTGCTGTTAATAGGATAGCTAGTACATGTTAACCTCTCAGTTCTTCGAATGCCAGACATAATTGAAAACCTATTGTTTAAAGGCACCGACGCGACGCTACGACTCAATAGGTTAATGGATAATGTGCGAATGATAAGTTGTAAGTATTTATAATAATAATAATAAAACTTAAATTCAAACTTGCTTAATTTACAAATTCATATTAATATACATTAATAACAAATAATCAAAACAGAAATAAAATTGGTAAAGAATTAAAAATTATAAAATATTGAAGTATATATTGAACATTAATATTAAAATTCATATACAAATTAATTTAAATATGAATTTATATACGCTACGGTACGCTACGGTTCCACTGTAAAAAAAGGCATTTTAATTATATAAAAAAGTAGAGTTATTGTTAAGAAGATTGAGAGACAGTAGCAACAGCATCCTTAAGATGATTGCCTTACAAATGAATAAAAATTATTATTGGGCAAGACTGACATGATATTGTGTATTTTATTATTATTATTGATTTATATTTAAGACTATAAGTAATTATGAATTTATTTGACATTGACTGCGTAAGGTTTAAATTTTATTTAATTTGTATTTAATAATTGTATTTTTTTATATGTATTTTATCTGAAATAATGTTATTATTATATTCTTATGTAGCTATGCGAATGACAAGCCTACGGTAACTGTTTACTAATATGCGGTATATTAGATTGTCACCTTGGCAGTATGAGAGATCTCGTGACTTAAACGGCGAATCTCACCACCATCCTAAACAGTTAGCTACCGTGGGAATGTCTTTGTTTTAGAGAGCCCACGGGATCTGTGACAAGAAACACCTGGACGCCGAGCTTCAACATGTCAAGCAAGTACTGCAAGACAACAAGCTCCAAAAGCCGCGCCGCTATCACAGATCCCGAGAAAAGCCAGCCACAGTCGAGCGCCAGCCTGCCATACTACCATATGTAAGGAGTGTCACTGACATGATTGGCTATATCTTGAAACGAGCTTCAATTAACAAATACTTCAAGCCGCCAACGAAGATAAGTAAATTTTTACCATACATCAAGTGCCAATCACCTTTACAAGATGCAGGGGTCTATAAAATAAATTGTGACTGTACTCTCATATATTGGTCAAACCAAGAGAAGCATAGGCGGGTGCCTGTCATATGCATAAAATAACACATAGCTGATGTAAAACACCAACGCTCGTTGAAGTCTGATGTGTGTGAACATGTACAACAGGGGACCAGCCATTACCTGAGATTTGACAAACCACAGATTCTCGCTAAAGAACACCTATTCCTACCAAAGATGCTTCGCGAGGCTATTGAAATCAAAAAACATCCTAATTTCAATAGAGAAGATGGTTAATGGACGAAACCCAGGAAGACGACTTGCTGTCTGTATATCACGTTTTCACGGCTAAACAGCCAAAGTGATTTAATAATTTTTTAATAACATTACTAGCAATTAGGGTTTTGTATCTTTTACTTAAGATATAATGCTTGGGTTAAGAGTTAAGGGTTCACATCGGTAGTGTAATGGGTGAGATTCCAACCCGCGATGTATCGATCGTAACGTCAACATTGGGCTACCGCCGTTTATGCTATGTTCCTTTGCTATGCAGATAAAAAAACTTCTAATAATGACCCAGAAACAAATACCAATGTTGACGCGGTAGTCTTGCAAATAAACGATCGAACTTAGTGCGGCCAAACCACTAACGCTGTCCGCTTTCGGACCATGTTCGAATGTGAGGCGCACAGTGCGCAGTATATTATTATTATTATTAAAACCCGTACGCTGCTGGTTCGATGGCTTGAAAATAATATGAGGTTTGTGGTGCGGTGCGGTGGAGTGGTGTGAAGAGCGCACAGTAGCACTCTACCGGTTCGATGGTTCGGCCGCACCGTGTTCGATCGTCTATTTGTACTTACTATAAATTGTGTATACTGTGGTCGCCAGTAACAACTGGTAATAACAATATATAAGCTACTATATATATAGATTATAGCCTCGTCAATCGTTTACCGATCTGTTAGTGAAGCAAAGTGTAAGCACAAGCAATACACATGCATATTAGCGCGCTACTTATCACCTATCTATACAAGGTTGTTAGTGTTCCGGACGACATGGAGCTAACTCTGAACGTTTATGGAAAAATCACTTCGGTGCCTGTGCGTCTGTTACTAGCTAGTAAGAGAATGTAGTAAGACATGACTGAATAAGGAGCTTGTAAGTTGTAAGCTTACAAGCCCCTTATTCGGTCATTCCCCATACTAATATTACAAGTCTCCAGTGCACGGATGGATTTGTTGTAGGTTTGATCAAAACTTCGCACAATGTGATCCACTAATTGTTATTCCGAATTTGGTTGTTCTTAGGGTCCGTTGTTAGAATGTTTGTGAAATCCTCCGTGACACAAGAATTATTCATAGAGCAGGTGTTGTCTTTTTCAATAAAAATGTAATGCGATAGTAACTCTTTTCTATTTCAACCTTTGTTGACATGTGTCAGGTCATAGACTTAGAATGTAGTGAAAATATTCTAAATCTACGAGTCAAGTTTAGTATCAGAATTGTGATTTAATAATTATCGAATTTTGACTACCTAATTACCGGACTGGACAAGTGACTTTCCATACTTAGGTATATTTGCAAATAAACAAGTCATTTCTGACGGTGCCTGATAATGTACGCAGTATTTAGGTATAAAAGAACGAACTAGGTTCTTCTATGAACCTTGTTATAAATTAGTACTGATGAGCCTCGATGACGTGCCTCGGAAAGCACGTAAAGCCGTTGGTCCTGCGCCTGATTCCCCTCCGGTCGTGTCTGATTATCCGTCCCACCGGTCATCAGGGTTAAGGAACAGAGAGTGCACTTGAGTTTGCGCACATACTTGTGCACTATAATATCTCCTGCGCAGATGGCCTGTCTCCGTTAAGATTGGCCGCCGTGACCGAAATTCGGTCTGGAGGATATTATTATTATTATATCATGTCATCAACCAAGGCATTCCTCAACAAATTAATTTAAAAAGATTTATTTATTGTGTGGTCTCGCGTGGTCAAGATCTAATGATGATGAGCGTGATCTGACGGATAAAACAACGTAAATTATTTGCCGCGTCTTGAGACTAATTATAGCTGATGTGGGCTACATGCATGCAATAATATCACGCTTGCCTTTCCTCGAGGTCTCATAAGATTATGATCGTGAAGTACCTACCTATTGTATTTTCTAACACTACAAATCTAATTATTCTAGTGCATGCATTAGTATTAGATATTAGTTAATTTTTAAAGACCTGTCCCGTTTTTAAACAGTCTTAGCATGTACTACACGAAAAGATGTGTAACAGAAACATCTTTGCTAACCAACTCGGCATTAGCTAGATTTGATTGACAGCTTAGGACACAAACAATAATTATTATTTCTTGTTTTTGAAAACTCTTTATATATTTATTCAAAATTAATTATTTATATTAGATATCTACTTACTCAATATTTCTTAATAAGCATTTATTGTTGATATACAGGGTGTCCGGTAATTAATGGATAACATGGAAATGTCTTATAGTGGAACTGATGGCCGCTCAGAAAAAAAGATGAAAAATATCTATCCTAACTACTACCTGAGATATGTTTTTTTTTAATTACCATACATATAACTTTCTTGTATACTACGACCATAAATGAATGAAACCCATAGTTTTTTGTTGTTTTATTAATAAACACTAATTATGCTAATAGATAGACAGTCAAAAGTATGCTATGCTAATATAGCTTGCACTTTTAAATATTTTTTTTTAATAATTTTATTAATTTTTTTTTCTGAACGGCCTTCAGTTCTACTATAAGACATTTCAAGGTTATCCATTAATTACCGGACACCCTGTATAATATAATTAGAAAATCTTTCCCTTCGTGCAACGCCATCTGATTGATTATCTGAAATATGTACACGTACAAATTTAAGTTTACCCAGAAACTACTCATATAGCTATAAACGATAGTATTTTCGATATTTGCCACGAGGTGGCGGCGCGAAATAATGTTTAAACATTGAAGTTGAGAACCTAGATGACGCTAGTAATTTATGGCAGAAGCAATTCTTATTGTAATATTCAGAGTTCAGAATCTCGGTGTCTTGTATGAAATAATAAAGCAACATGTATTTTAATAATTATATTTGTATAGCATTTATTTAATAACTATTTCTATCTGATGCAATAACTGTAAGTATATCAGTCGAAAGAGATTGGATCCCGCAACACAGAGTGCGGGATTCAGTGTCACATCTACTTTTGTGTAACTTGTATCTTTTTTTAAGAACTAAATTAAAATAAATATTGATTAAGATTGCAGCACTATTGCAATGTTGGCGCTATCTTAAATACATTATGATTGTCAACACTAGATGTCACTAGTTATTTATTTGTGATAGGGCATTATAGTGTCAATAATTATTATTCATAGAATTTGTGATTTATTTGTCAACTATTCTTTTTGTTTATATTTTAATTTTATTTTATGTTTCTAACCTTTTAATGTATTTATATAGGTAACGTCCTACGCATTTCCTATCACAGCTACTCAACCTCGTAACGTCTCTGCATTTAAATACAGTTGGTATTATCCATATTGGTATAAGAAACTCAGTATACGGTTTTTAACGACACTGTGTCAATAAAATAAGTAGTTAAAGATTATAATATTGAAACGTGGTATACAGAGTTGCACAACAGACAAATAGAAGAAATCATACTTATGTGATAATGTAGGTACCTATCTAAACATAATTATGTACCACATACGTCGCCTATCTTGCTTACACTTATCAGTTTCACTTTCACAGATCTTCATAGTATGTTATCAAAAGATCGAACGCCAATAGTATTGATAATACGTACCTATTTTATCAAGATCAACATCAAGAAAACGGGGACAAACGTACAAGTCGTTCATAAGATAATCAAAAAACCACACCTGTTGTTGTCATTACAAGATCGCAAAGATCAACCAGTGCCCAGTGCTTAGAATAAATAAAATATCTCCTCATAATGGCCTCATAAACCGGGTCGTAGTGCGACGATGGTCAAAGTCCATCGTTGCTCAACGATATCACATTGTATGTGCATATTTGTGTACGTCCACAGTCACAGAACGTCACGTAACCGTGACTTCTTCAATACAATGCGTTTAGTACGTGCTTATCGGTTAAATGTGAATGCAATTAAAGAGGTGTGTTGCAACTCCTCAAATTGATAATGATAGCATTGGCCTTTGTTTGGTTTGAGTAAAGATATTGTAGTACTTTTTGATTTGACTAAATCTTGCATGATTTCGGCCAGAGTTAAAATTTTAATTCCGAACATCGGTATTAGACTTTGTTTCTTATCTGTAACTATAAAAATATCTCTAACTTTATTGTCAATTTGGCAACATTTGCAATAGCAAATGTGCATTGTAGAAAGCTTAAATTAGGTAGGTAAATGTAATTTTACTGCCGACTTGGCGGTGAATTTGGTAGTTTTCTTTCAGAATTGAGCAGCTGACTGTAAAAGTAACCAACTCTGAGTTCAATGTTGAGCAGATGCACTCTAAAAGACAGTAGGTACTCTATAGAATGTTGGAAAGTCAGAATGCTTTTAAAATGAATTTTAAATATTTCGGTGTCTAACATTACGCACCTGGTCAAAATCAAATTCTAAGTTCAACGATTATCAATCTTCTTAATAACTTGAGATGTAAGTCCATCTTATCATTACAATAAGCCTTAGTCATCAAAGTTATGGTACAGTATGGTTTTCCAGAAATTGTTGTGATTACATACACAAAGAAACAGGCTCGGTAAAGAAACGGATATACGGTATAGTCATATAGTTTGAACATTTTGAACATGCCCTTTAGTTTCGCCTTGTGCAATCAATGGGTGTGTCCGTCTCGGTCTCGGTGCGTGTGCGCAATTACAAGGTGGCATTTTGCCGGCGTCCTTGTACGCGTTTGGCTTACATCTCTTCTGCTTTTTGTAGGGTCAGCAATCATGTATTAAGTAGCCGGTCATTGCCCCTCTTCTTACTAAAATGTAAAGTGAAACATTATCTTCACAGTTCTGGATTTTATCGAGTTGTAAGCTTCGCAATATTGCTATGATTGATAGTCCTCGAGTTTGTGATTGTCGCAATGCCGTTGTGTAAGATCAAAGTGACGTTATCATTAGTCATACATAAGAAATGAGAATTGCTAAAGTAGATAATTTACCTGCTTTATACTATCTGTGCCTACGATAACGACATCGTGAAAATGCGCGTATTTAAAATTAAAACAGGTATCATTTTATTTGTCAATTGATTTAAACGGAACACCAATTGTTAAGCCAGGCTTATCTCCATACATCATATTAAAACCACTTCTAAATTAGTTAAGCCACTGTGTAAATGCTTTTCCATGCACGCACAAATGCTTTTCCAAATAGTTGAAAATATGATTATAAATCTATTAAGTAGACGAATAAAACAGGCTACAAAAGACCAATTTCTTGTTACTGGCCTTTTAGTTAAAAGTTCTGATCTAATAAACGTCAAATGTTACTTTGTACATAAATACAATTTTTGTTGACGTTTGACGATTATTACGCTAGTCTGGCTTTGAGACATTAACAGCAATTTTAATCCTTTGTCTTTTAAAAGCAGTTTATATCATTAATGTGCTTTAGTTATCAGTGAGCAGCGATAGCTCAGTGGGGAGACCAACAGACTGTAATGCAGAGAGTCTCGGGTTCAAACCCACGTCGCGCACCTCTGACTTTCGGAAGTTATATGACTTTTCGAAATTATGTGCGTATTGATTGACAATTATCTCCTGCACCGTGCCTCGGAGAGCACCTTAAGCCGTCGGTCCCGACTCCCATGAACATCTATGGCAGTCGTTATTGGGGAACTCGACACAAAAGATCCCACTGGGTCGAAGTGTCGCCGGTCTGTACTGACTGGCCAACTTCGACCGACACAAGATAAGATAAGATAGCTATCAGTGGTTTATCCGTGAAAACGTAACATAAACATACTAAGTATCTTGCTCATTTATTATGTTGATACTAACTATTACCCAGAAGTTTGCTTGTATAAAGTGGTGTTAGTTCTTCTTATTTGCTTAAGATATCTTCTTATCAAATTGATTTAGGATTTAGCAGTGCAAATACAAGGAACATGTTATAGAAATTCTTTTGTATTCTTACATTATAATAAAATTGGAACAAGATACTGTCATTTATTAACATAAAACAATAAGTTTTAGAATATTTGTCTGTCTGTTAACTACTAAAATGATCTTGATGTGCTTAGGGTTCAGCTTAAAACTACATATTCATGTTTATAGAATTACTTATATTATTTTATAGAATAACTAAAGATTGCCCATAGTGTGATCTGAAGTTGCAATCAAAGGCTAGTCTATATCTTTTGTGGATGTTAGGAAGCCAAATATTTATATGGTATAACGATTTTATATAATTATGTAGGTACGCGTCAGATGCGGAAGCTAATATTGAAATAGCAATAGGAAGACATTTGTGTTTGGCGTAGATAACCGCGTTATTTTTCGTTTTTAAAGCATAGAAGTGAACACCTAATAAGCAATTCAACAATGTTTTAATGGCCAATATAGGCCTCCGTTGCATGCCAAATAAGTTATCTTTAGATTATATTATCTGTCTCATTGATCCGGTTACATAAGCTTGCGTGTATAAAGTCTCGGTTTTTATTTTCAAGTTGAGCGAACGTGTTGAGTTTTTCTTTGGGAAGTTCTTAGTAGTATTACGATGCATTACATTATGTGCCCGGTATTTGACGATAGAGATTCGTAACTTGAGTTTAAAAGGTAATAAATAGTCATGACAGTACACTATGTGAAATAAATATATTTACTTCTGTTTTCAATCATATTAAAAACCAGTGACTATTTCAATACCTACAGTCGTCTTTTTCGATTTAAATACCTACGCGTAATCCAAGGGTTGTTTCTTATAATACTTGTGTCAAATAAAATTTTTAGTATTTTATGTTGTCAGTAGTAAAAATTATTAAATTAAAAATTCCCATTCAAATGTATAGTCTACTTTATAAATAATTTATTAGATCAACTAAATTTGTTTGCAGTCCAATTTATGAACACAAATAAGCAATCGTAACCAAGTTAATTCAAACAAAGGCGAAGAAATTAGCAATTAGCTCCAAGGCTTTACAGAATAGGTAAACTCTTACATAATTCTTAAGTGTATGCATTGGTCTCATTCAGATAAAACAATTACAGTACAAATCCCGTTCATCATCCATAAAAAGTAGTGTACTTAGTCACTTTTTAATTAGGTACGCGTACGACGATGTATCTTTGCCATTGCCAAGATTTTAGAAATGACGTTTACATAAATAAACTACCTAATTAACATACCTATATCTTTCTCTTGTAATCTGGTCCAAAGTCCAAATTTCGATAGAGACAGCATTATTATGTATCATATATCTTCTGTATACACGCGGCGTATTTATAGTGGTTTGATATTTACGACACTGTATGTCTAGTTATAAAGGTACATCAATGGGTCTATTCTTAGTATGCTATGTGACGACATAGTGCATAAACGCAGTCTGTAGTGGCTTGGCAGGTTCCGAACATTCTAGAAACGAAAGCACGGTCGTTGCCCCACGCCTTTCGCATACATTTTAGCTGTTTCCATCCATTTACATATTGAGCAATGCATCAAATATTCGATGACTTTGCGGCAATTAGTTTTCAAATTCATTATCATTTCGGTCAAGGTTGCATGCCCGCTTTCCGCTCTACATTTTCTAGTACAATTACATTTTATTCTACATTTACGTTTTCATATTAGCAATGATTGTAAAATTAATGAGCATTATATAAAATGTAGTTAAAATAAATGCTTGTTAGCCTGTTAAATTCCGGTTTACTCATATTAATATGTGCAGCTTTGTGAGTTTATAACAGTATTCATAAATATATTATGAAAATAAGACAATACGTGAACATGACATTTACCAACGAAGGTTATATTAACCAGAAGTGAAGCACACCCAAATTGCGCACACTACATTTAGGTCCTACGCAATATCTAGCACTATATATCAAAACAACTTTTTATACATGTTATAACGGTTGCAATTTATTTACCTTTTGCCTGGATGACTACTTTAATTAATTCACGAGTATATTAAATGACGTCTTTAGTCGAAAAGTTGACATATAAAGTATACAAATTATGTTTATTTTTGTCGTCAGTGTTGGTAAGACGCAAATAAAAATGAGGTCGTTCTCTATTTTTTGCGAACATTTTTGTAGTTTGTACCGATACGTTGACAGCTGGGCGCGATGATCTGAATTAGCGCATTCATTTTTTATACAGAGTGTCCGGTAATTAATGGATAACCTGGAAATGTCTTTTAGTGGAACTGATGACCGTTCAGAAAAAAATATGAGAAAAATCTATCCTAACTACTACCTGAGAAATGTGTTTTTTTTAAATTACCATGTGTAACTTTCTTGTATACTACGACATAAATGAATGAAATCCATCAGTTTTTTGTTGTTTTATTATTAAACACTAATTATGCTAATAGATAGACTGTCAAAAGTATGTTATGCTAATATAGCTTGCACTTTTTAATATATAGGTATATATATATTTTTTTTTATTTATTCTTTTTATTCATTTTTTTCTTTATTTCTGAACGGCCTTCAGTTTTACTATAAGACATTTCAAGTTTATCCATTAATTACCGGACACCCTGCTGTATAAGAATATACAATAATATTTCTTTCTCAAATATCACTGTTTTGTAGACCCGCAAAATTGACGATGTGCTTCTTGCTGTCAACTGGGCACACTCACTTATTAAATCGCAGCAGTAGGTACACCGAGCGGCGGCTAGACACATTAGCTTTTTAATTATCTCTGGTATTTCACCAATTGACAGGTGCACAGGTGACTGCGTGTTTTTATGGAGAATCATCAAGCAGTAATACTGTTAAGCCAATAGGTACAGCAAGCACATTTTAAAACAGCGTTGGCACGACTCAAAGTAACCGCTGCTTTTGCAAAAGAAAACATCGCGTAACCTGTACGTCTAGATTTCCCCATAACGCCATAACGTTCTCGAAGGTTTGTGAAGGCTATCGACAAGCCTAAAACCTGCGCCCAGACAGCGACCGTTTGTAAAACAGGTCTGATTGATTATTTGTTGAAGAGTAATTAATGGACACGATTGTTCCTATATTAGACACAAACTTTTGCCAGCGACTTCGTAGGCGTGGAATTTGGAAGTAAGTACCCATTTATTTTGTTCTTTCTTTGCATATAAAAAGAAGCTGGTGACATGATAAGGTAAAAATTGCCAGCGTCTCTCTCCGACTCTTCAACTATTATTTGATGTTACAGTTAATAGGAGACGTATGTATAACCTTTTTTTATTCTTCTTCTTCTTTGCGTATCATTAGCAAACACTTTTAAATTATAGCTACGCTAGCTGCGTTGTCAGAGGCAGCCATCAGATCCTCCTGCGTGCAAGTTGTCGGGCATGCAGGGCACGATGTAAGGTGAGACATCTTTTGTTGCACCGCACGCGCAAGCAAGATCGCTACCATCTGAGAGTTTCCACCTAAACATGTTTTCTTTGCACCGAACGACCTGGGTTCGGAGTCCATTTAGCGACTTCCAGACCGATCATGGCAATTGTGGCGAGTAAAAATATCTCTACCTACACCTTTCGTGTCACCTGCTGAGAGCCATCCACATGGACATCAATTTTCTTAATATTAATAGGTACTCTTCTTCTACGCGGTTTATTATGATGAAATATGCACCATAAGTTACACCTCCAGCAATACAATTGTAAAAGCTGCATTTAATTTTGGGCAGAATATTTGCGTGATGCGCGTTCAAATTAATTGTTTTAGTTTCTATAGTTCTTATAAAGACAACTTAATTTTTTTTTATATCTCCCCTTTGTACAGATCTTTGTAAGTGAAATAAAATGCTGCTCGCATCGCATTTTAATAAATCAACCAGGATAAGTTCCAACTAAAACTATCCGGTTTTATGTATTGACAAAGTAATGCATACACAGTGTAAGTATACTTAGTTAATTAAGTGCTAGTGTATAATTGTTTTTACAACGTTATACCTGTCTGATAATTACATAGAATCATATTAATGAAAGACACGTGAATTTTTGTAGGTATTACCTTATAAATAAATGTATCTTTAAGGGCCGGTTTTTCAATCGTCAGATAACTTTTATCTAAAGAATAAATATGGCGGTTTGACATATTTTCTATACAAAAGCTGTCAAAACGTCAAACATATTCTGCAGATAAAAGTTATCTGTCAATTGAAAAATAGACCCTAAATTAAACAAATTATAACTTGAAGTAAATTTGTCTACAATAAGAACTATTAAAAATATAGTATCACTTACCTACGAAACACAGTAAAACAGTCATCACATGACACTAGACAATAGCTTTGCATATTGCCAATAAAGTTACCTCTGAACGAATAGCTTTCGTGAAGAATTTTTTGGCTATTGAGCCTCTGTATTAGTAATCTTGTAGTCATGAAGTTGCTAAAATGCATTCACGACCTTTGACTTAGAGTTGACCTTAAAGACAGACAGGAACATATAAACGAGTGCTTATTGCTTTTGCTTAAGAAGCGTAACATTATACTAAATGAAATAACAGTTAGGAATGAGGAACAAAGTTTTTATTTGGCATTGCGGTACTTCCTCTGAAGCCTGCTGTAGCCTGACTGGACAGCACTGAAGTTTACAGTCAAATAATCATGTCATATGTTACAGATGGCGAGAAGAGTTTTGCTAAAGCTTATTGGGACAACAAGGGTAACAAGGACCACCATCTCTTCAAGAATTTGTCATTGTATGCGTAAGAATGTGACTAAGCGATACAGAGTGTAGGTATAGTTTTATCTCGTTCTTGCGCATGCAATGACAATACTTTGACTGATGATGGTAACGCCCCAGTTCTATTTGTATTTTACGCTGGCAACACAACAACCCCTTTCTTTCAGATTCAAAGACGCACGAGTGAAATTAATTTTATGGCAAGTGTCCATAATCTATATCGATCTTATTTCAACACACATAAACAAAGTTAAGTACCAAATCGCATTAAAAAAGGTATAAACAAACAAACGCGATAAAATTCGTATAAATTTGATTGATTTCAGAAAATACGCCATATTATATAGGTACATAGAACAAAAGAGGCGTAAAAGATTATTTAGTGCTAGCTGTGCCTGCGGTTACACCCGCGTTTATGGTTACTGCGCCGCTCCCGTGGGTCGTAGCGTGATGTTATATAGCCTTCCTCGATAAATAGGCTATTCAACACTGAAAGAATTTTTTAATTTAAACCAGTAGTTCCTGAGATTAGCGCGTTCAAACAAACATACAAACTCTTCAGTTTATAATATTATATAGTATACTATATGTGCCCGCGGTTACACCCGCGTTAATGATTACTGCGCCACCCCTGTGGGTCTTAGCGTGACGTTATAAAGCCTATAACCTTCCTCGATAAATAAGCTATCCAAGAATAAAATAATTTTCAATTCGAACCAGTAGTTCCTGAGATTAGCGCGTTCAACCAAACGAACAAACAAACAAACTCTTCAGCTTTATAATATTAGTATAGATAACATAGTATATATAGTATAGATAATACAAGATTTATAAAAGAAAAATGAGAAACTAAACCGGAGTTAAGAGACATGAAGATTAAATTTTGTAATATAAAGAAACACGATAGACCCAAAGTTAAAGACTCTACAAAGGGTCAAGTAACACGAACAGGGCAAAAATTAATAACAGTTATTAAGAAATTATTCACCTCTACACCGTCCTCATAGCAGCTGAGGCGATGTTGAGGTTTACTCTTGAGGTGTACTTTGACGAGATAACCTGAGAAGGTGCTTATTCACGCCCCACTTAAAGGACCCAGGATTGAAGGAAGAAGGAAACACGTGCCGTGGCAGAAAATTCCATGCATTGATCGTTCGGCAGAGGTATGAGGACCCAAACTTGTTGGTACGCGCTCTAGTCGACTCCACCGTGTAAGGATGGCATCTGAGCCCAGCACGCGTTGTTCTGGATAGGAAAGGGGAGGGCGGGATAAGGTGGAATAGCTCTTCAGAGCACTCCCAGTGGTACCTATATTCTGTAGAAACATACCAATGAGACGATGTCCCTATGGAGTTGCAGAGGTTCTATTAGGTCAGCCCGCCGCTGTAACCTGTCGAGAGGATCCAGCAAATACTGCGCGGAGCCATTGTAAAGATGAGAACAGTAGTCCACGCAAGAACGCACCTGCGCCTTGTACAATAAGCACAGTTGACCAGGCGCGAAGAACTACCTCACCCTGTTCAGAACTACTAATTTTCGCGAAGCTGGCCGAGTTTTCGCGAAGTTTGCTTAATGACGCTCTCGATGTAGGTTTTGGGATTAAGGGCGCCGCAAAGCTGTATACCTGATAGAGAGGCTATTACGTATCACCAATGGATTGTTCTTCAGAGAAAGAGGGGAAGGAAAGGAGACTTTTTTTGCTAAAAACGCGCATGCCTGGGTCTTCTTGGCGTTGAACTATACCGAGTTCTTGGCACCCCATTCAGTGATGCGGTGCATAGTCTGTTCAAGTTCAACGACATGATCCTGCCTTTTCCCCTCAACCTCAGCCTGTTTGGCCGTAAGATGTCCGAGATATCGCCCATGCACAGTACTGTCGTCCACATAACAATGTATGTTGCCGAGATTCAACATATCATTGATATGCAGAAGGAAGAGCGTAGTGGATAAGACAGACCCCTAAGGCACTGCTGCATTGCCTGCATAAATTTGGAAGCGACCGTTGCAAAGGACTCGAATACGGCGCTTCTGTAGGAAACTTGCAACCCAGGTGCATATATGAGGGAGCAAGCCATAGGCCGGAAGCTTGGAAAGAAGAGACCGGTGCCAGACTCTATCGATAGTGTTGACTATGTTAATAAGGCTGATAGCTAAAGACTCATCGTGCTTGTCCATAGATCAACCGTTGATCGTTTAGCCCGAAATCCATATTAGCGATAATTGATCAACGAGTGATCCTCTAGGTAGCGGACATTCTGCAGAAAACGTCAATTTTGGACAGTCTTTCCTAAAAAATCTCTCAGAGAAACTTGTGCCTGCATTATATGCAAATAATAGAAATACCGAATCAGGGAAATTAAGCAGTAAATACAAAAACATAAAACCCTGGATTACACCGGTCTTTTGCGATGTATAAGGCACAGGGACAAACTTCATTCAAAAGCTAAACTTAAAACTGGTCTATAACAAGGCCGAATTAGAAAAGGCTGGCAAAAATAACAAATTAGTTTGGAAATTCATAATCTCCAGTACTTATTATGCAAAAAATCAGAAACCTCCGTTAGAGTTACTATTCACAGACACAAACCCTCGACAGGCGCCCAACAAAGCTAATAACTTTTTTGTTAACGTCAGCAAAAACTTAGCAGGAAAAAAATCATTCTCAGGTAATCTACTTTTGTCTCCTACCCCAAATTTTATCCACCGTCCAGGCTTAAATCCTTTGTATTGCTAGAAACTGACATAGACGAAGTTATAAATGTAATTTCTGGGCTAAAGGACACTTGTGCAGTTGGTTGGGATAATATCCCTACCAACGTAATCAAAACATTTGAGAGAAGAGAAAGAGCCCAACCTTTAACTCATATATTTCAAATATGTATTACCGAAGGAATTTTCCCTAAAGTATTAAAGAAAGCTGTTGTTATCTCGGTCCATAAGTCCGGAAACAAAAGTGATTTAAACAATTATAGACCAATTTCTATCTTACCAACATTGTCCAAAGTTTAAGAAAAGTTAATAAATAATAGATTAATTAAATACGTAGAGGTAAACAATATTCATTCGGACAGACAGTTTGGATTTAGACCACAACGATCAACCAGTCATGCGGATCAACAACTAACTGACCATATAACCTCTAACTTGAGTAATGGAATGCATACAATTGAAATCTTCTTGGACCTCGCCAAAGCATTTTACTCTGTTTCGAATTCTATATTGCTTAAAAAGCTCGAATCGGTTGGAATAAGTGGCAAACAGCTACAACTTTTTACTGACTATTTAACTGATCGATATCAATGTGTATAATTAACAATAAATAAACAATTTAACAAACCCCCGACACAAAATTCATTTGATACCCATATTGAGGGAGTTGTGAAAAAAAAAACTTCATATTGTGGTGGCGGCCATCTTGGATTTGAAATTTATCATAGTATATAGTATTCTACTAGTCAAGCCCTTTCATTTAATACCCATATTGAGGGAGTTGTGAAAAATATGTAAGTAATCCGCCATTTTGTGGCGGCGGCCATCTTGGACAGATTTTCATCAAACATAACTAAGAACACTCCCGACTAATTCACTTTTCAAACAAAAGAATCAAAATTAAAATCGGTTCATCCGTTCGGGAGCTACGATGCCACAGACACACACACACACACACACACACACACACACACACACACACACACACACACACAGACACAGACACGTCAAACTTATAACACCCCGTCGTTTTGCGTCGGGGGTTAAAAATAGGCGAAATTATCAGTAAACACATTCCAGATACTTCTGTTGGAGTTCCCCAGGCAAGTATTATTAGTTACTTTTCCTTATTTACTTAAATAATCTGTGTAATTTGTATCTTCGGATCGGGGTTACAATATCATACGCGGATGACACAGTAATACTGTTCACCGCGCAATCACGCATCGAAGCCTATCAGCGAGCTCAAGAAGGTTTCAATACTATCAGTAAATGGCTCTCAAACAATTGTTTAGCCCTAAATGCACAAAAAAACTAAATATATTCACTTTTCAATGCGGAACAAAAACATGCCATATTACATAAACAACATTATTGCCCACAATCATAATTGTCAGCAGGACTCCGCATGCACTTGCCCCACTTTAGAAGCAACCGATTGTATAAAATACGCATTACTCTTGACATTAACCTTAATTTTAGCAAACATTTTTATTTATTATGCAATAGAGTACGCAATCTAATAAATATTCTCAAGAATCTTCGTAGCGTTGAAAAATTTTAATTGCTAAAACATGCATTATGCCCATCAATCATAATTCATAACCTATTATGTAACATCATGGGGTAGAGCATCGAAAACAATATTATTTCCATTAGAACGTGCGCAAAGAGCCATCTTAAAGGTAGCCACAATCCGCCCTTTCATATTCCCTACCTATGAACTATACCAATCCACTAACATTTTAACGTTACGACAACTATTTATCCTGCACACTGTCCTTAAACAACATACGCTTCTATCTTTTTTACCTACAAACAAAAGAAGGAAAGACTTAGTTTGTGAAAGTTTCCAAACTAAGCATGCTTACATAAAGAGGTTTTATCATTTCTTAGGGCCTTTTTTGTACAATAAACTAAATAAGTTATTAGATATATAAAGCATTAATCATAATCAATGTCACATAGTTTTAACAAAGTACCTAAAAACGCGTTACGTATTCAGATACAGAGAAATTGCTAATAGTTGTAAAATAATTTCTTATTGTTTAAGCAATATTTCATTTATAATAAATTGTTTTTATTTAAAGCTATTTTAATTGTATATTTAACTATATATGTATGTTTGCAGTAGATGTATAAATGTTTAATGTAGACCCTTACTTTATTAACAATAGAATAAAATGTAATATTAGAAACAGCCTGAAACACAGGTCTCTGACGTTCAGGTAATACAACGTAAAAACAGACTTCATAAACAAGTCTCTTGTGTCCAAAATTTAAATTGTAAATGTTTTCCTTTAGATTAAATATAATTTTAATGTGAATTTTATACAATAAGTAGCCTGTAATGGGTTTTGAAAAGACGTTTATTTATTTAATCAAAATTTATTATTATTATTATTATTATTCACAACAATATGAATTTAGCTGCAGCAGTGTTTACAGAAAGCTAATAATTATAATAAAAGAGACCTATTCTATACATATATTAGGATCCTTGTGTTGTTCTTAATATAACGACAGCTGCTTTAAATGAAAATGCGAAGCGTGCAAGAAATATCTTATCTTATAAAAAAAAATCTAATAACCAAAGCCTTACACTCCAAACAATGATTGTTGATATACCTTTTGTTTGTTTATAATTGTTATAACATAAGACTTAATATTATTTTATTTAAGATTTTGTAGCGAAAGAAGACTAAATACTATAGTTTTTTTTAATCTACTTAGTTAATACTATTCGCGAACACTAATTGATAGTTGAATTTGTTATTCAAATTGTGTAACAAATAGTTACGCAAAATAAGATTTGATTGTTAAAGTAAATCCAAGCTTTTTTATGGCTGAATTTTACAAAGAAATTTGAATTGGATGTATGTACAATAAATAAATGATTAATTCTAAATAAATGATATCTTATTTATAAACCCAGAGTTTTGTTCTATTAATCATTCTATAGTATATAAGTTATCTTAACTACTTGGTCTATAAATATATGTTTTAATGCACAAACTCATTACCAGGCATGTAGTGTAATTTCCAGAAATTATAATATCATTTCCATGTTACTATCGTCATTCTCATCACTGCTATAAATATTCAATAGTGGATATATTTTGAAGAAAATACTTTACAGCCTTTTACAATTATTACTATTTTTCGTTTTTCTTAACCCTAATAATAAGTTTAAAGCACATTAAACAACATAAAAATTCATCAAAATAAATGCTGTAGAATCAAATCTAGTTTACCTATTTCGGGTAAATAAACTAGATTTGATTCTACAGCACTATACTGGCAAGAGAAAATTATCCAGCGCTGATAATTGGATAAAATTGCGTACCACTATTTATTTACTGTTTAGCATTAGTCTTTATTCGAATAAATTATTTATCAATATATATGTATAAAAATGAATCCTTGTTTCTCTTGGTCACGCCATAACTTGAGAACAACTTTACCGGTATCACTTCTCTTTTTTTTAAAGTTTTCTAGCACTTTGTAGAAGATTCTAACAAAAAGAAAAGTTAAGATAATAGTGTAGAAAATTGGATAATTTCTGGAAACTGAACCACAATTTGAACCTCGTGAGTTTGACAGTTCGTCTAAGAAAGGACAACGTCTGGGCCAGCTAGTTAATTGATAGATTATGTTGATACCACGTTATCATCGTTACCTACAAAAGTCAGGCTAACTTTACCTACTGCCGGATACAGGCGTCTCTTAGTTTGTGGGACTCTCTACGGTTGTGTGCCAATTTCGTCTAGGTGTGGCTAACAATCACAACAATGTATTCCGCCTATCTCATCGCCGGGTAACTAACAATCCTTCTGCCTGCCCTTGAGCGCCATTCGGTTACGGCTCTGCTCCACCATCATCACTACGCCTGTCTGCCTTGCTAAGTGTTCTCTCCAACTCCATTTGATTTCCATTATTCATTTACCTCCATCAGAGAGCCTTATCTATTTTTAGATTTCGAAATATATGTTATCAATTCAATGCCTATCATGTAACACTCTATAGCTCTTTGTGCTACTCTCAATCTGAACACAGGCACCTGTACTAGTCCGTCACAGCACCGTAAGTCATGTTTGGCAGAATATATCTACTCGTTATACAGACATAAAACTACGTGAGTGCACGGTAACTGCAACTTAACGCGGTATCATTTTCAGCCATTTTAATATGTTAATTCGTCAGATTACTCAATGATTGTAGCAAAGACATTCAAATATTACTAGGTTGTTTTGTGCGATGTATTAAAATCTTAGCTTATGATCATAAAGGTTTAGTATCCTAAATCAACGATCAGGCATGATGAATGAACATAAAATGATGTAAAATATATTATATACAATTAAGAATTTAATACATTAATATTATCATTATTATCTTTATATACAGGCTGTCCGGTAATTAATGGATAACCTGGAAATGTCTTATAGTGGAACTGATGGCAGTTCAGAAAAAAAGATGAATTAAAAATCTATCCTAACTACTACCTGAGATATGTGTTTTTTTTTAATTACCTTGTATAACTTTCTTTTATACTACGACCATAAATGAATGAAATCCATCGGTTTTTTGTTGTTTTATTATTAAACACTAATTATGCTAATAGATAGACAGTCAAAAGTATGCTATGCTTATATAGCTTGCACTTTTTAATATATACATATATAACTACTTTTTTTTTCTGAACGGCCTTCAGTTCTGCTATAAGACATTTTAAGGTTATCCATTAATTACCGGACAACCTGTATATAATTCTTCTATACGTCTGTTACTAAACCACTAAATGGCTATACCGACTCTGATGACTTTTTGTGGACATGACGGGACCATATAGACCCGTTGAAGAGGCACTGTGCCAATGTTCGCTAGATTATTATATTTTTTATATAATTAATCAAAATATTTTTGGTACAGTAAATGAGGTAGGGGCATGAGCAAGTGGACATTTCTGCCTACCTTTACACGGCAGTGTGCAGTAATAGTAGGTAATATACATACATACGTATGTTAGAATGTGTAGTCGCCAAACTGATGACAATATACGTAGAATTACAAAAGCGTTATTTACACATTAGGTACTGAGTTTTCGAGCACGCTTCAAAATCCAAGGTTTCCCTACTATGTGGGCAAACAAAGTTAACGCTGATACACGCCGCGATGACGCATGTTTACTTACTACTTCGCGTATTTTTTGACAGAATTAGTGACAAATTGAATAATGTTATATGTATTTATTTATATGTATTGAATTGATAATGTACAGTAGTACATTATCAATTCAAATAAACATGTATACATATTGTAGCTACTAGCTATCCCAGATTTTATTGGTGTTCTTGATTATATATATAATTATATTGTAAAACACTATATGACATAAATAATAACTGCATTGTCTTATTTTATGATATTAAAATGTTATTTATTATGACGTCCATTGAAAGTGTCTTGAAATCGATAGCTGTAAGTATATAATAAAACGTTTAATGTAATGCTTCACCCACACTCTCTGGAAGGTTTTAAGATCTAATGTTTCCATTCACGAGTCACGGATTCATCTTATATTTTGATAAATTCAATGCTCGTATCGGTTGGTCCCCTGCTTTAGAAATATATCCAGTATCCCGTTTAAAACATTCAACCAACGGACACAAAGAACAGAGGCAATCATTAATATAATTATTCAATACAATTGTATTGAATTGTATTTGTAACAATTTAATACAATACATTAAAATATACAAACATTACATGACACACTACGGGTGGAGACCTGGTGTCCTAAGATACAGGCGTAAGCTTAGTTTAGGCACCAGTGTCCCACATTCATAACTTTTGTATTGTACCCATAGACTAAGCTCATGAAATGTAATGTGGTGAGAAATAAAAACATTTTATTTTCTTTATATAATTCTTCTGTACGTGTGTTGACAGTGAACTCCTCCTAAACGGCTGGACCGATTTGAATGAATGTTTTTTTGTGTGTTCAAGTGGATTCGAGGATGGTTTAGATTTGGATTTTTTTTGTCTATACAGGGCAACCGTCTGTCGGGACAGCTACTTATCTATATATTAACACGTGAAGCAAAAACCTTGTACCCTTTTTTATGAAAATTGCGCGGATGGAGGAGTATGAAATTTGGCACAGCTTAAGTTTATATGGAGGAGTGGCGAATCCTTATATTTTTATAAAATATGCATTAGGAATACATTAAATTAATGAAAAAAACACTACACGCACACAACCATGCATTTGACACACGCAGTCGAATCGCGTTCGTAATATTTCGGCATGGTTCGGTTGATGTCGTACAATTCTTCGTAACTATAGTTACATACTTTAAGTACCTATTGGAATTTTGCGGTATATATAATAACGATCAAAATTTTAATTTAAATGAATTATGGTCGAATTTTGACCGCTTGGCGACCGCTAGTTATTATTAATGCGCACAAATGTTTGTCTCATGTCTCATGTCTTTGAGACAAACATTTGTTCGCAAATGTTTGTCTCCTTTGTGATTCTAACCCACCACATTTGGCCTGATGGTAGTGGCCACCGCTTAAACTACTGCGTAGTCTTCTGTGCAGTCGTAAGATTAAATAAGTAAATTGCATTATACGATACAGTCTATTATTTGATGCCTAGTAATTTGCAACAAAATTCGCAAATTATACAGTATGAAACCGGTTTTGTAGCGCATTTACCAATAGAATCCTTATTAATAATTTTAAATAAATATGTATTCAATATAAAATTATGACTTATTAGCAGTCATTATGTGCATATTTTACAAAATAATACATTTTAATTTAACATTTTGTAATAATTTAACATCTCAAATTAACTACTAATTAACTCCGATTATTTAAACTTGTCTAGTAATTTCTAGAACATCTTAAGACTTGACTGATCATGAAATTTCGCATACACGTTGTCAGGGGAACAGATAAGGACATTGGGTAGTTTTCATCCAAGAAAAAGTACTGTTACTAATGTAACCGAACCTAACCTACATTAATTTATGCGAGCAAAGCCGCGGGGAAAATCTAGTAATATATGTACAGTCTCGTTATAGCTTTGTAATAGTGCCCTGTTATACATGTATATTTATCTACGAAAATCGTTTATACGTCATATGAACTTAATATGTTACTCTTAACAATTATGAGCGGATTTTTCATTGACGTCATTGGCATGGCTGACCTTCATACTACAATTTAGTACATTACTGATCAGCCGTTTAATATTTTGCTAATTTTTACTTGCGTACAAAATTAATAGTAATGGTAAAATTATACGAGTAAAGTATTACTCTACCTCTGTTTACTAGTTTTACTACTAGGTTTTGCTCGCAATTTGCTCGCGGTAGATTCTGTTAATAATTTGCTAACCCTCAGGTTCTTTTTTCTGAATTAATGGTATAACTAAGTCCTTTTCTGTACCCCTGACAACGTGTATGCGATACTTCATGATGATCGGTCGAGTAGTTAAGGCGAGAAAATGTAACAAACAAACTTATATTAGGTATACAGGGTGTCCGGTAATTAATGGATAACCTTGAAATGTCTTATAATAGAACTGAAGGCCGTTCAGAAAAAATGAAAAAAGAAAAAAACAATATATAGATATATATTAAAAAGTGCAAGCTATATTAGCATAGCATACTTTTGACTATCTATCTATTAGCATAATCAGTGTTTAAGAATAAAACAAGAAAAAAACCGATGGATTTCATTCATTTATGGTCGTAGTATACAAGAAAGTTATACATGGTAATTTAAAAAAAAAACACTTGTCTCAGGTAGTAGTTAGGATAGATTTTTTTCATATTTTTTTCAGAACGGCCATCAGTTCCACTATAAGACATTTCCAGGTTATCCATTAATTACCGGACACCCTGTATATAATATTAGTTAGGAATAGGATTATGATTTTTATGGTAATAATGATGACTGGATTTCCCTTATGTGGTAAATGTTTAGTGGTAAGTGTTAATTTAACTGTTATGAAAGTTGCTGAGTGGCTTCTATAAGTTGCTATGACGCACACGACACGGACAAAGTCCACGGATGTAGCAGAAAGTGTTTACTTACCTACAACTTCAACTTGAAAACCAGTCGCATAAACGTTCTATCCATAATCATAGCACGAGTATTTAAATTGTATTTTACCTTAAAACGGCAAATCTTTTAAAACAGTGAAAATGTCAAATTCGTCTGGACAAACTATACATTTTATCAAACATAGTCAAGTCAGAATATAGTCATCATGACTTGTCACACCATGTTTATTCTCATATGCCTTTAAAAATATAAGCATCTAATGTTAAGAATGTGGTTTTGTTAAATTGTATCTGAAATAAAATAATTTATTATTGTTATTCTTTATTATTATCTGTAGAGCTTAACCTTACAAGAATAAGCCGTAGTTAGCACGATAAAAATAGCAAAGTTCAGAGACTCCTAGCTGAAAATTATGTACAAAGTTTACTCATTAATGTAGATTATCTCGCTTCAGTAAGATTTATTACAAAAAGAACTTGTAATGTATAAAGCATGGCTAAGTGCCAATGTCATAGTAAAACGGTGTTAATGACACAGCCACTGATTTTTGAAGCTGAACAATCGATGGCTGTGACTATTTTTTCTAAATTAGGTAATAATTCACTGATATTTCTATTGGTCAAACTGACCTGTCACACAACCATTCTCGATTGCTCATACTTATTTGTAGATCTGGATAGACATATTGTTTAAAGCATCTGTGTTATCGACAATTTGAGAGATTTCACGTCTTAGTGTTATCATGCTTTTACTGTCTGTAAGCATACAATCTTCTCCGACGTTAAGAAGAGCAACCGCATATTGCCCTGAGTGAGAATTGTTATGTAGTTGTATTTGCATTTTTGTAGTCAGACAAAACCTTTTACGTCTGCCTATAATACAGACGCCTTAAAATAGGCATTAATTTCATCTTTGAAATTAAACTACTATATACGGATTTTATCGCGTTGTTTATTTATCACTGTATTACAAAAATTTTTGAAAATATTACGCTACTACTACTATTGATTTTATTTTACTAATTTATAAGCTAATAAAGATTTAGTGTATTCCTAGAACATCTTAATTCCATTAATAACAACATCCAATTTACTATGGAATTAGAGGCAAATAATTCATTAGCATTCTTAGATATACTTGTCATCAGGAATCCTGATCATACTTTAAGCCACACTGTGTATAGGAAAAAGACCCATACAAATAGGTACTTGAACGGTGAATCTCACCACCATCCTAAACAGTTAGCTACCGTGGGAATGTCTTTGTTTCAGAGAGCCCACGGGATCTGTGACAAGAAACACCTGGACGCCGAGCTTCAACATGTCAAGCAAGTACTGCAAGACAACAAGCTCCAACAGCCGCGCCGCTGTCACAGATCCCGAGAAAAGCCAGCCACAGTCGAGCGCCAGCCTGCTAAACTGCCTTATGTAAGGGGTGTCACTGACAAGATTGGCTACATCTTGAAGCGAGCTTCAATCAACACATACTTCAAGCCGCCAACGAAGATAAGTCAATTTTTACCATCCGTCAAGTGCCAATTACCTTTACAAGATGCAGGGGTCTATAAAATATATTGTGAGTGCGGACTCTCATACATTGGTCAAACCAAGAGCAGCATAGGCACCCGCATAAAAGAACACATAGTTGACGTAAAACACAAACGCTCGTTGAAGTCTGCTGTGTGTGAACATGTACAACAGGGGACCAACCACTACCTGAGATTTGACAAACCACAGATTCTCGCTAAAGAACACCGATTCCTACCAAGGATGCTTCGCGAGGCTATTGAAATCAAAAAACATCCCAATTTCAATAGAAAGGATGGTTGGAATGTACCACCAGCTTGGGTTCCAGTACTTCAAATAGTCAAACCCAAGAAGAAACAAACCACAGCTAGACTTCATGATACTTTGAGCTCATTCTGGGTAAATAGAAACACCATTTATTAAATTATGTTCGGGTACTTTGAAATAACTACACTGGAACATTGAGACAACTACCATCTTAGTCTCACCGTGACCATGGCTGCTGAAAAGCAACCGAAACGTCGGGGATAGTGTAAACCAGAAATAAATAGATTTAATAATTTAAATAATTTTATTAGCTTATAGATTAGTAAAATAAAATCAATAGTAGTAGTAGGGTAATATTTTCAAAAAATTTGTAATACAGTGATAAATAAACAACGCGATAAAATTTAATTTCAATGAATAACATTCGCGTAAACAGAAGACAATATTATTAATTTCATCTGCCGGTGTACCCCTAGTAATAACCGGCAGGATCTGTATAAAGTCAAGAGTTAAAAGTACCACCATTCTTCCCATTAAAGATATCTAGAGCAACCAACCTGGTTGCTTTGATTATCTTTTACGGTACGATATCTTTTATGGTACGATATAGTACTTCGATTGCTCTTTTGTGGGACATCGTACATTCATAACAGCTTACATGGCTGGAACATTTCTCGCGCTCACCGCTTCTGCTAATGTTATAAACGCCGTGCTGTGCCGCCGCCGCCGGCGCATCGTTCATTGTGTATGGCGCGCTCGCGCGACATGTTTAATTATATTAAGAAGGAATTTTTACTAATTATACAATGTTTGCGTTAAATATGCGTACTGTAAAAATAGACAGATTTGTTTGGGCTTCCATACGAACTTTCGTCTCCTATTTCATCCCCATGCAGGTTGAAATTACTTATTTACATCTTATCAAGTGCCTAAATACAAAGTCTCAAGGTTTCATCTTCGATAATGACGAATTCCCATACAAACTTTCATCACTTATTCAACTTCTTCTTCCCTCTTTTACCACAAAAGTTAACCAATTTATTTGCCCTGTCTAGTCTATATGTGTAGTCTATCTCTGTACCAAATTTCATCAAAATCGGTTCAGTGGTTTAGGCGTGAAAGCGAAACAGACAGGCAGACAGAGTTACTTTCACATTTATGATATTAGTAGGGATAATTTAATTATTTTATGATTACAAAAACGTGTGACGCTCGTACGAATAAACGAAAATACCTATATGCAACTGGAATTACCCAAATTACTTTGCAATAATGTTTTACTTAAAATACCAGTAATTTAACTGTCCTAAATTTGGACATGTTTATTTACAGCAACATCTTTCCAATGTTTTTTTTATAAAGCACTACTATCACATACTATACACATAAATCTAATTTTAAATGCCTCTTTATTATTATAATATCTTTATATAAATGGAAAAAGACTTGCAAATAATTACAATTCGTAGAAATCATTGCTGAAAGGCAGCGTGCACTTGATCAAGTAATTATGACAAAAATACCAAGGAACCTAAAGCAGAGATAATATAGTACATACCTAAAGTTATGATGTGGAAATGGAATATTTTACCTCTGTCAACGTTTTATGTACAGATTACAGACCACAGAGTACTTACTGCCTGGCGGTCAGCGCTCGACACAAAAATTGGACTTTGAACGACCTTGTTTGAACTCGTGAGAGTTGGTAATACGTTGTAGATATTAAATTCAACCGCATTTTTCACCGTTCTTGTAGTCTTTATTAATTTTTGTCTCTCAAACACTGATTCATAAAATATCAGTAGGTACGTAAACATCTCCTACAAAAAGTTTTAGCAGCTAATTATGAGCAATCATAGTCAGGCGGACGTTGACTTGTCTAAGTTTTGGCACTTGTTTCAGTGATTCATTAAATTTTACGTATGAATTTGTATTTAGTTTGCCGTTTATCAACTGATACCAAGAGAGGCCGTTTATTTAATCTTGTTCCATATGCATTGCGATTTCTAGAAACTTCGATATCAGAACAATTATTTTTACGATCCTTGGTTGGTAAACTTGTTACATACGAAGCTTTATTAAAAAAAAAAGTAGACAGTATCTTATTTAGATTCAGCTGATACACTTAGGCCCGGTTCCTATTCTAGGTAGGTATATCAAGATTTTTTGATATAGGAATGAGCCTAGGTGTGGTGAGTTCGTATCCAGTAAAGAAGTTTTTTTTTTATACAACTCTGTTTGCATACAATCATACGGCCCACCTGATGGTAAGTGGTCACCGTAGCCTATGGACGCCTGCAACACCAGAAGCATCACTTGCGCGTTGCCGACCCTTTAGAAAAGGAAATGGGAAGGAGAAGGAGCGGGAAGGGAGAAAGAGGGTGATTGGGCCTCCGGCACTATCACTCACCGAACGAAACACAACCGTAGGAATACTGCTATTTCACGTCGATATTCTGTGAGAGGGTAGTCCTTCCCCGGTCGAGCCGGCCCATTCATGCTGAAATCAGCGAGGCTCTACTCTCATGCACAAATTGTCATTTCTTGTCTGTGAGCCTGTGGCAATAGGGGCTATAGTTTTTGTGCTCACCAATCAGCAGCACTACTGAGTAAGGTCCTGTCAATCCTGTCACAGGTGCTGTCAAAATCCGTTATTCGCGATAGTAATTCTTCGTTTCTATGATTGCTGTTGAAGTGGAACTATAAATTTTGACGTCTTCACCTTACTATCCCCTCTGCTGGCGGTGTATTCAAGCGTGATAGCACTCATTCATGTAACTGTTTGATCTTTTTCGAGAACTTTGAAAACTAAAATTTTATACGTACATATTTTTCCAAAGCTTGCTTAGACTTATTAAGTATTTTTTAAAGCTGCTCGTGTGGAGCCCGCAAGTTACGAGGCGTGTAGCTTTTAGTATTCATGCTATATACGTATTATGTAGATAATCCGGCACTATGTATGGTGTTTTAATGTTTGTGAAAAACACACTTACTTAACTCACGAGACTTTAATTATGTATTACGTAATGTAAAGGATGGTGTACAATTAAGTATTTTATTCCAAGGTCGAGTCATATAATAGCGTAAATAGAATAATAAAAATGTAACAATCAAGGCTTCAAACGAGGAAAAGCCTAGCAGTTGTTTAGAGAGATCTAGGCCGCTCTATCGGACCTGTATTTAATTGAATTGTTAGATAGAGATTTATACTTATTTCACTGACGTTTTATTTATATACTTAACCATATTTTCATTTGTTTTAAATAGGCAACTTTTGCTCTTAGAATAATTTCTGTAACGTGCGGGACTTTATAAACATTTATACAAAGAACACAAAGAACATAACTCTCTGGACTCGGAATAAAAATTTATTGATCTCACAAATTTTTGTTTGATGTGGGATTCGAACCCATAACACCAGAGTCAGGGGCAGTAGCAAGGCGACCACTAAAACCATTAGGCCATCCGTACAGTCAAACAACTCCAGTATTAATATCATATAATTTTTACATTTTCACGGTTGGCTAACGGGTTTTAATGACATTTGACATAGAAAATGCTAGAATAAGGCCATATTCGGTCGCGGCGGCGATTCTTACTGCGCGGGAGATGTGTGCGCAAACACAAGTGCACTCACCACTCCCAAAGGCGCGTCGCCCACTGGTAAGTCGAGGCACGGTCGAGGCAAGGTCGGGGCGGCGGCGTCGCGGTACGGTCGAGGCGTGGCGTTTATGTAGAGTCGAGGCGAGGGCGGAGACAGATAGGAGAAGATTTTACTTAAACTTAAGAAAAACATAATGACGGTGAAGTCACGGCGCGGTCGAGCACACCACCCCCGCCGCGCCGTCGCCGCGCCACCGCCTCGACTCCACCTCGCCTGTGATGCGACTCTAGTGTGTGAGCGCACTGCCATTTATTCCTGAAGGAAACATAGAAGCGGAGCGCCGCTTGTGCGCCCGTGCCTCGACGCCACCTCGACTGCATCTCATGTGGGCGACGGGCCTTACTATCATAATCCGATGGGACGTCAATCCGACACGAACTGAGGGAGATCAAGTGCAGGACCAATGGCTAAAAACCCAATAACTTTTTGTTGGTCTAAATATAATATATTATATATAAATTGAATACTGTTATGTAATCACTATGCACATAGCGATTTCGAAATAAAGGATTGATCCAGTACTGTCTTCTTAATTTTTTTACGCTAAATCGATGGCGCCTAAGATGTACTATTAAAAGTAGGAGCAAGAATGTTTCCCCATCGGAATCCATTTTTGAAATGAAGTGCGCCACACTGATCTAAAATGCGGTGCGGCAACCGCGCTGCTTTCACGCGACTGTTATAATGTGAAGCTATCTGCTTCTGCCGCGCTACTAACGCGCTGCTAACGCCCTAATGTGGAAGCGCACTTACACGCAAGAAACCAGTGCAAGAACAAGTACATTAACTTGCGCATGTTGCCTGTCGAAGAGCCGTACCTCATTGCTATAATAAATTAAAATGTAAGTAAATAAATAAGCAGCCAATGAAAAACTCGTTCACTTAGTTTTCTCAGGATTTATTTGTTGTCAGTTAACTTAATTGCTGTTGTGTATAACTGTCACTGTGTGTCTGTGTGTGCTACTGCTTACACAGACCTTAGTCTATGGTAATAAATAAAAGTAGCAGCTTTAAAGTTTTGGTAGTGGTCATAAATAAATGAAGAATGGCGATAATCAACTTAATTCTTAAGCTGGCGTTCGAATGCCGGCGTCTAGGCAGAACTTTTTCATTGTGCCTTAGTATGCTTATATTGACTCAATAATAATTAAAAATTAGAATAAAAATTTATATGTATTAACTCACATTAATAATAGTAGGTAGTAATAATATCAGACCTGTATATAAACTTCTCCCTGATGAGCAAGGGCCTCTTCTCAGTGTGAGAAGGGCTAGCGATATATGTGGCATAGACCACCACCTAGTGTGAGTTAGCCTTTACATATTTCTGAAAACATTATGAAGAACTCTCAGACATGCAGGTTACACGATGTTTCCTGTCACGTTTTAAACGACCAATAACTAACTAGGTATTTAATACGCATACATTTTCAAAAAGTCAGAGGTGCAAGCAAGATCGATCTCGAAAATCGAACTCGAGACATCTGCGTAGCAGTCTCCCAATAGACAATCGCTACTTATTAGGTAAAAATAAATTACTTACTCGAAACAATATACCAACATACATTACATTGACATATACATACAAGCATAAAATGTTTATAGCCCTGAAAGATTTGGCACATGTAGAATATCCATATTTCGCAAGCTATGTTTAGAATCCACGTAATAGTGAACGATTAATCTGCCATCTATCGGGCACAATTCCAAATAACGTGCTGGTACTGAGAATTACCCAGCAGACACATAATATAGCCAATAACACTTTTCTCGTACGCTCTAATGATAAGCGCAGACTTATGCTACGAGACCAACATGGTATATAATGTATGATAATGAGTATGAAATTAAAAGATATTTCAAATAATTACGACGGTAGTAAATAATAAGTATGGAGTCCAGACACAATGCTTTTTTCATTGTGCCTAGTCAAGTCAAATCAAGTCAAGTCAAAAATCATTTATTCATTTAGGTCACAAAGTAACATTTATGAACGTCGAAATATATAGGTTAGTGAGTTTGTTACTGAAGCTACATTTAGGTTAGTTGCTAGGTTCAGGCAAAGACAGTCCATATGTAAGGGATAGAATGTGTTCAACCATATGAACATTCACTTCATTCACTCAAAATCCTTATTAATATTATAAATGCGAATGAGAATTAGTTTGTTTGTTATACTTTCACGCCTTAACAAGGTAACTATTCGACCGATCATCATGAAATGCCGGATACACGTTAGTGGTAATAAATAAGAACATGAGTGAGGACATATTCATCCAGAAAACGTTCTTTTGCCGAGCTAAAGGCATTTATTGACACAATGTACGTTAATGCGAGAAAACCCGTGGGCAAAAACATTTGCATAATATTTGTATACCTTTGAACTTGAACGCATTGAAGGCAAAGACTCAAATTATGTAAGTAGCGTAGTAAGAAGATTTTGACAAATATGTTTAGATTCTTGACGTAACTGCGGAGCAAGGAAATTGTCCTTTACCGGCCACATTACTAGTTTCTTGATAAAAAGTCACTGAAAAGCTGTATCTTCTTCTTCATCAGCATGGGGCAACGTTGGGCATAAGCCTCTCCAACTCCTTTTCGAATTGGTACGTTATAAGGAATCTGCAGATTTCCCGATATCCTTTTATATGGACTTTGTGCCGGGTTATATGATCTACAATTACATTATTAACTATGTGTTCAAAATAGACTTCTAATATTGCCAAAACATCACGTCGAAACATTGACTTAATAAAGTCTATATCTCGTTCTGTTCGGTTTAAAATAATTTTCCGAAAATATTCGTACCTACCTATCATAAAGGTCATAATTTATACACACTCATGTTTTTGTCAGCGTCATGATCATTAAGCCTATGGCTGACGTAAATGACGATAAAAAGATTACTTTAATTTGTTTTCTTTCCTAATAGATTAATGGTTCCTACGAATATATTAACTAATACTTAAGTGGTAATTTCCGGCTCCTGGGCCTACTGGACATTTTAAAGAAGAAAATGAATTCGCACATTAGATAGAAAACGATAGTATTCAATATTATATATAATTTTCAATACAAGATTTTGCCCGCGGCTTCGCTCTCGTAAATGTAGGTTAGGTCAGATTAGTAACAGTATTTTTTTCTGGATGAAAGTTACTCTATGTCCTTTTCAATTCCCTTGACAACGTATATATGAATTTTATGATAATCACTCGAGTAGCTATGGCGTGAAAGCGTAATAAGGTAAAAAACAAACTCACATTCGCATTTATAATATTAAATGAGTCTGCCCACTACCTCGTCTCATACCATGACCGTGCTAGCAATGTGTCAGGCAAAAAAATATTATTTGTAAGGAAATGTATAAGACTATGCCCACTAGATCGTTCCGTCACCGACCAGCAGTTCCTATAGCAGGGTGTATCGTGTTTTGTGCGTTTGTGTTTTGTTTTGTGTTTTTCGTGTCTGATACGTTCCTAGCACGGTCATGGTATGAGACGGTGTAGTGGGCAGACTCCTTAAGTTAGGATGAGTGAGCACCTTTACGTTTGGAAAGGTGACCATATTAAAAAGTAGTAGGCCGCTAATAAGATTGAAATCTTTGAATGCGCCAAATAAATAAGCAAATTAGTGATGTGCAAAATTGTATTTGACAACACTATACCTTCATAAGTAGATACGAGCGGTACGTCCTTGAACATGTTAAGTAAAAGCCTCATATCCACTAGGCAACAATTGAAGCACAACACGTGACGCTCAACAAGATCATCAACGTTGCACAACAACGCGCGACGTTGCTAGCTGACGCGCAACATGACGCGCGGCTTTTTGTTTGTTTCCGTGCAAGTGCAGTGGAGCATCAAATGTTGTTAAGTGGAGACGTGTAATAGCCGCTGAAATCAATACTAGTTCCTCTGGCGACATGTTGTCGACGACAGATGCAAGCGAAATCATGTGTAGACAGACAACGTTGCTAAACAAAAGTTCCGCGCTGACTTTCAACATATTGAGCAACATGTTGTGCAACTTGTCGTGCGCCAAATGTTGCCTAGTGGATACGAGGCTTAATACTGCGTTGTGAACCAGTTACTTTTTCTTTTTATTTATAAGACAACTTAAATGAATTCAGTAAATATATTTTAATATCATTTACTGCAACTTAAACCAAAATTAAAGCAAATTTTATTTAGCTTATGGGTGCTAGAACTTATAATAATATCCGCTCTATATATAAATTTTCATAGTGCTGGGCGTGGGCTCTCTTCTATGTATAAGAAGTATTAGGCCATAGACCATCACGCTGGCTGGGTTGGCAAACTTCAATTATCTTTGAGAACATTATGGAGAACTGTCAGACATGCAGTTTACCTAACGATGTCATAGTTCACCGTTAAAGCAAGCGATAATTTACTACATAATAGGAATATACCTAACTATGAAAGAAGTTAAAAGTGCGTGTCTTAGTGCCTTTGCCGACAGTCCAGCGGTCTCCCAGAAGGCTATCTCTACTATAGTAGGTAGGAATTTAAACGACAAAATAAGTTGCAAGTGAGTGCAACAGCCAGTGTGTTCTTAATACGTACACATTGTTGTCCGAGTTCAAAAGTCCAGTTTATTGCTCCTACTATTGTGTTTAAGTTCGACCCGCAGAGAAAACATAGCGGTCAGGCATTTAAATTGGGTTAAGTGCTTTTCTTTGGAATATAGAGATTTATTTGACACTATTTATGCCTGCGATTTTATACGGACAAGCCCTATTATACGTAAGCACTTCAAGATTGATATATAAATGATTTATTTAAAAGCCTATTTAACAAAATGTTACCTAAATATGTTTATGTATTTTAATATGATAATAAAGATCATATAAAAATTGGTTTATCCGTTGTGAAGATAAGCGTGCACAAAAACACAGAAAAACAAAAAGCAAAAGATTGTAAGTTTGTAATAGGTATCGATTATTTTGCATAACATTATAATATTATGAGCGTTATTTAATATGCGTTTTTATCAAAAAATGTGAACTGGGTCAATCCTTTTCGTATCAGTATGTGACCAAAGAGGTTTTTACATCTAGTCAGGTAAAATCTTCATGATAAATAGTAGGTAAGATATATTATAATGTAATTAGTTAACATAAAGATAAGTACATGTCCGACTGATACCTAATCACTTTATTAATTAATGACGCATTAACTTAGCCTTAACCCCTGCAACGTTACACTCTCATAATATAGAAAGTGAGTATTTAAAGAATGCAAAGAGATTTGAGAAGATAAGGAGCGATCGATTCTATGTGATACTTTATTGGTACCCATGCTTGTTTTTATAGACGATTTCTGCACTATCTATAAATTCGGTATAATGCGGTAGACTTTATAAACATTCAAACAACGGACGCAAAGAGGCAAAAGGCTCGAGACAAAAATATTTTTTTTTATCGTTATAGGCCAAAGTGGTTGTCACGCACCTGCTGGAAAGCCCAATTACAGTCCACATACAGTGACGACGAGGAGAAGATAGATGTGTTCTAGTCGTCGTCAGTCTCAAGCCGGTTTGACCAGATGCATCTTCACACTACGTTTGAAGGACCCAATGTAATGGAAGGGAGGGAAGACATTAGCCCGAAGACTGTTCCAAATTTGTATGGTATTTTGTGTTCCGTGTAACGTTTAACTTGCCAAATGGCGAGGCTACCACTTAATCCGATACACCACCCAGCTATCAGATGTATAGACGTAAGTACTAATTACTTCATTGAATATAGGTACTAGACTCTAGTTAAACCTAATTTATAGAGTCTCCTAATATCTATCAATGTCGTTGACAGATGACAAAAAGTACCGGCTAATTAAACAGTTAGCTGGTTATTTTTTCGCTCGTCTTGTGTGTCATACGATTGACCGTTAGGAAATTGTGTGAATTTGAGTGAAGATTTTGTTAGATTGTGATGATACTAAGTGCATTTTTAGATAGTGTAATCTCAAGAATTAAAGTCATTTTCATTTAAAAAAAGTCTATCTCTATCTGGCGGTGTGGCCGTGTAAAAACTTAACAGATGCAGTTATTAACGCATTTATGATATTAGTATAACTAGCGAAGAAGCATTTAAGATCTAATCCAGTCTAGATCTAGACTAAAGACGGATTTGCACATTCTTAACCCTTTCGATGTCCCATGACAGACACAATAGAAAATCTATTGTTATATATGTGATTCATCAGTCAAGGAACCAGTTAACTATATTCAAAACATTTGTGAGAAATTTTTGAACCTGGCTCTTCGTATAAAACAGTATCATATTTGCAATTTACAACACACGAGGCCACCAAGATTTTCTGCACAAAACTAGGTATTTATTAAGTGCTCAAGCAAAATGGCAGCGAGTAGGTTCTAGAATGAAAACCGGGTCTCGGTTAACGAACCAAATAATCTTAGTAAGTGAACGGAATTGCAGTACATTTATGTGAGTATTTGTACGCAGTTCAATACAAGTATATACACAGATACAGCGCGTATAAGCCCACATGCCGTGCGTACCATCTTGCATTTTATAGCTATGTCAGCCGAGGTCAACGACTGCTATTGACGCAAAAGGACCCTAACAGACTGCAGTAAAATAAAATAAATAAAGCATTTTTTATTTATAAAGTGCAAGCGGCGCATAAAATGAAATGCGTCCTACTTTATGTATGTGACTACGTATACATTTTTCCTTGTTCGGAAATCCCTAATTGCATTTGATAAGCAATTTAAAGTTGATGTTACTGCGCTTTATAAGTGTAATCTTGATTTAATTGTTTTTTTATTTATGCCTGTGAAAAACCGGTCAAGTGTGATTAGGCTCGCGTAACAAAGGCTTCGTATCCGTACATTATTCAATTGAAAAGAGCGAATCTTGAATAGGATTACAATACACTGAGCTTCGTTTAAAGACAACCTAAGATGACCAATTTTGCTTATAATCGACATATTTTGTTGATGCCTTTAAAACTGGGCCAAGTGCTATAAGTCATATAGGCCTTCTATATTGCCAACAGTGCGTTCTCGTAATGTCATCGTCTAGTCTACTTGAGGTCAATTCTATCGCATTCTGTAATAGATAACAAGTCTAGACAAAAACAATGCTGTATCTACCTAACTAGGATACAATATTGATAAGAAATATTGCGTTTTAAATCACCCTATCAAGTAAGTACCTCTGCTATATGATAATAATACATAAATATATCCAATTTTGTATACGATTTTATTAACGTTGATGCTGCGCCGTGTTGGAACTTAAAATATTATTTAAACATTACTGATAAGTCGAATGTTTAGATTCTTAATCTAGGAACAGTTGTTAATATGCTCTATAATTTATATAGAGGGAAAACTTTATAACCTATTTTAAGCATATTACGCGCAGGGAGAATTTTGAAAAGGAGAGCAAAAAGCTAAGATTTTTTGGTTGTATTTAATGAAATAGGTACAATCAAATTTCGACTAATGAGCGACTACTAGTAACTATTCATGTTCGTGGTTTCTATGTTATATACCCACTGCGAAAAGTATTCACAGTGCGAGCGTTGTTTCTAAAACCGAATGCAACGGCGAATTTGCATTAATAATAATAATATTTAAAACTACAATCATAACAGAATAAAATTGTCTTCTTGTCCTCATTAGATACCTAATTTCAAATGACTATTTGACGGTAAAGTAGCAGCACTAGTTTCAGACGGAGGCGGAGGTAGCTGTTAGGCTAGGGAGGTAAATAAACTAGCTGATTAAAAGGAATTAAGCTCAAGGGTAATATTGTCGATGGATTATATTTCTGTGTCCATCTATCTATACTCTTCACATCTATAAGAGTCATAATACGTAATATGAAGAATCTAGTAAGACTTTCTAACTTTCACCGCGTTTGCCCTTTGCGACAAAACCTGTGGTAATGTGACGTCGTTGAGAAACGATCAAAATACACTTAGGATTTTTGAAATAACGGCTGGCTTCCATTTCAACTATTTAAAATCCGATTATTCTGTTTTGGTCCCACTCACGGCCACGTCCACGTCCTGAACTGCCTTAATCACCAAATGAACCATATTATTATAATTTGATTGCTTGACAAACTCCGTTTTTAGACGTACGATTTTTAGACCCGCCGTAATATCATAGTTCTACTTTTAAAACTGTAATTTAACCACCAAATAGACTATATAGTTTTAGTTTACGTTAACCCTTTTCTTTTTGGAAGTATGAAGCCGGCCCGATAGCGTAGTGCGAATATAATATTTGCTTAAGCCCATTTACATAGCACAAACACTTAAACCAAAATCAGTCGTTAATCATTGTAATATCTCTAAAGGATAAATCTAGACTAGACAATTCAAGTTTCAGTACCTAGCTGTTGCTTTATATAATTATACATATATACACGTGCCAAAGTGTAGAAAAATTATTGACGTTAATTGTTACCTATATGACAGTTCTTTTTTAAATATGCTATGTCTAGTGTCGGCTGTGCTCTTCAGCACAATTTTGCAGCAAAAATCTGGCTTTACACGTCTTTATAGGCTTTTAAACGGACATTATTTTTACTTTTACTGCAATAAACTGGTCAGCAATAATGCCTAGCTACATTCTAGAAATCACGTCAATATTTTGCCTATCTAGGCTATCCAAAGTTTAGTTTATGTTTGGAATGGCCGACGCATTAAAATGTTCTGAAGCTGGGTAGGCTATAATTGAAAATATTGCAGCCACATGATGCTGTAACGACATTGCCATACAACATACTTTTTAAACATTTTAAAATTAATACGCCCGCATAATAGATAATTCCAGTACCTATCAGACACAAACAATATCCAGACTCGGCTCAACTATTTGTGATTAACGTAATTTTCCTGTGTGCGAATCGAACCCACAAATCTCGGCGTAGTGACGGTGGCAAGACGACTTCTAAAGCCATTACGCCATCTGAGCAGTTAAAAACATTTTTCTATCACCATTATAAGGATTGTTATAAGGTGACTCTAGTAGACACCTCTATACAGTTACATAACAAGGGTCGCTGCAAGTAACACGAATGAACACACCGCAATGATAACGATAACTACGTAAAATATCAATTGTATAAAACGAGTAGGTCGTCTGGAGGCGTGGCACAGTCAACATTGCGCAATACATTAATAATAATAATACAAATGCTAACATGTATTATCAAAATCATCACTAATGCTGTTATGCATTATTTAGCGTGTAAATCACTTTATATGGAAACAGCTACTCATTACAAATGCGCACTATGTATTCGTTTACCTACTACAAGAAAATAAACGTGTTTTCTATGGAAATCAAACATCGTTCGGAAATGGACTTTGTTCGCAGACATAATTGAATATTAATCAAACCTATTTTACCTATACACTAACTAGCTAACCCGCGCAACTTCGTCTGCTTCATATAAGATAACAGAATTTACCCCGTTTTTGCAACATTTTTCATTGCTGCTCCACTTCAATTGGTCGTAGCGTGATGTTATATTGCCTAAAGCGTTCCTCGATAAATGGGCTATCCAACACTAAAATATTTTTTTATTCGGACTAGTAGTTCCTGAGATTAGCGCGTTAAAACAAACAAACTCTTCAGCTTTACAATATTAGTATTTGAACTAGTTGTGGATATTAAACCTGTTGTTCTAGTAACTGATAAATGGTGAATGCTGTTTGTTAAAGTGCAAGATTTGCATTTATTAAACTTGTGTGGAGTAGGTATGCAATGTTGGCAGATACATATAATTAATTGTAAACAAAATATGTGAACGTTCGATTATACCCTTGCCCAGTTCAATAGTTGCATAAATTTATGAATGCGTATTACGTCTGAGTTGTAAATTGTTGTTGTATTATTTTACCTGAATTTTTAATACAGCTCTACCTAAGCCTCGGTAGGACAGCAGTATTGAATACGACTGTATGAGGTATCGGCTTCTATGCCAGAGTTGAGAAAAGAGTTACTGAATTGCTTTCAAGAAAATCCCTGTAGCAGCACGGTGTCTAGAAATGTCCCTGACGGACGGGAAATATCTTGCCTCCTCTTACATGGCATTTAAAATCATCTGGCAAAATGACAATATAGGTGTGACACTATATACTATATCTATTTTTAATAAAATCATATTGATAGTGTCCTGACTATCACAGTATTAAGGAACTATCAATACCTATGACAAGGGTTACTTTTGCATTCGAAATAAAAGCATTCGATCTTAAAAACCAGTAACAGCTGTAATGGTTAACAATATATAATTAGTGTTTAAAAGTAGTTACATCAATCGACAATAATAAAATATATTGCTAGGTTTAAAATAAGTAGTATTTTAAACCTAGCAATATATTTTATTTTAAATAATCTAGCTTTCCAAAAGTAAGTACGTAGTCAGAATAAGAATAATTACAGACTTTTTGGCTAAATGACAGATGACAGACAGGTGAAAAAGCGTCGCGTTTATACCTACTTAAAAAGTAGAGCTATTTATTCGTATTCTGTTTTTGTTTTGACGGGACTATTATTCATGTTACAAACACATACCTACATCGCACAAAGCGTACAATTACGTGCAGCGGACAATGGAAAATGTTACAGCACGCCACTTCATACATGCGAAGTCTTTTTCCAATTATAGATTTGTCGGTTTTACTGAGAATACTGCGCGCTTAGCTTATTAGGTAGTTAAGGCATCAGTTTAATAAATTACTTTATCATACTGATGACTAAGGGCCACCAGGAACTTTATGTAATCTTCGAGATTTACGTACTACGCTGTTGTGGGATGCAAATATTGCGATCAGCCTAGTATGAAATGCTCACGCTCGGAATAAAACGGAATGTTTACACGACTAACCATTTATCCGTTAGTTATTTAATAAAAATCCTTTTTACAACATATGTTTTAAGTAATTTAGAGGCCTGTACTGTAAAATATTAGTAGCAATTATGTTTTTAATCACAGTTCCGAATTTCGCAGCAAATTTCTGTCGAGCGACTTTTAATTTATGTTGATTTAAAAACAATTCTTGAACAAATCTTCGACTAAAGACGTCATCATGTATATAATCAAAAGGATATAATATATGCTACAATATAATACGATTTACCTTCCTAATTAGTATTTTTGTTATAGGAGTATTAAATATAATTACTTAATTAGTACAGGATGCATGGACGCTTAAATTTAATCTTTTACATATATCTGGGACATAATAATTATCTGTAAATTATAATTTTTCCTTACGTTGAATTAATTTATATTGTGATATATTTAAATATATTTTTTAAATGCATTACAGGTTACACCGACGTATTATTATAATGTCAAATCCTGTTTTTTATTCCATACTATTTAAATAGATATAACATTTATGCACATGTTAACCTTGAGACATTTTTGTAAATAAAGTTTAGCGTTTACAATTTGTATAAGACACTGGCTGTCCACCTCGGTTTCACCCACGTTTATGATTATTGCTCCTCTCCCGTGGCTTCTAGCGTGATGTTAAATAGCTTATGTACTTCTGGATAAACAAGCTCTATAATGGTGAAAGAAGTTTTAAAATCGGTGCCGTAGTTTTTAAGTGTAGTTATTAGAAACAAAAACTTTTCTTTTTATAATATAAATGTAGATGTTGAACGAATTTCTTTAAATTTTATCAGATAGGTACTAGCTGACTCGCGCAACTTCATCTGCTTCACATAAGAGATTTTTTTCCGTTCTTGCAACATTTTACATTGCTGCTCCGCTCCTATTGGTCGTATCGTGATGTTATATAGCCTATAGCTGTCCTCGATAAATGGGCTATCTAAAACTAAAAGAATTTTTCAATTCGAACGAGTAGTTCCTGAGATTAGCGCGTTCAAGCAAACAAACAAACAAACTCTTCAGCTTATAATATTAGTATAGATTTACCAATAAGTACCTATACTGGGAAGAAATTGGCAGACCGATTTTAAATTTAAGGCTTGCGATAGAAAATTAAATTAGCGTCGAAGTTACAAATTATCATCCGAAAATTTTCCTAAGTACGAGTTAGGTAGGTACATGATTTGTATTTACTTTGTTTTTATCGGACAATATCAAACTATTTATACGTACACACAGCGACACATCAACCTAGACTGTATGGACTTTGAACTGTTAGAAGTTGAACGCTGCGAATCGTGCGAGAGAGAGCGTTATATTTTTGTTACGCTCTATCCTTACCATTACATCGACACCACTATGCACTGTCCCTTTCCGACAAATGTCTATTTTGTATGTAGCGTAGTTTTATGCGTATATAGGGTGTCTAACTTGATGTGTAGCCGTGTGTACACTCTACGCATTAACTACCTATTTTGTTTATTAGGAGCGTCTACGTCATTTGTGGTATTGCGTGCTAACAGCCTATAATTAATTATAAACAATGGAAATGAAAATTGTCAATATTAGTTTTTGCGCGTAACTTCAGGATCCATACTAGAGTGAAATGTCCTATGCGTTAATTCAAAATAAGAATTAATCTTATTCTATCTGTCTGCCAAATTTCTTCGAAATTTTTTAACAGTGTATCGAGTGCGTGTTTGAGTAATAAATATTCAAACATCCAAACACTATCACAAACTTTCACATTAATAATAATAATAGAAAGGTAAGGTAACGGTGACGAAAAACATCGTGAGGAAACCTGCATATCTAAGAGTTCTCATTAATGTTCTCAATGATATGTGAAATCTGCCAACCCGCACTGGGCCAGCGTGTTGGACTATGACCTAACCCTTCTGACACTGAGAAGAGGCCCGTGCCCAGCAGTGGGACAGTTTAATACAGAGCTGATATTATTGTATAAATCGTGGGGAATCAAATATCATCATCAAATAAATAAATCTTGTAGAGTTTGGTATTAGCCAGTTAAAAAGTCGTTTGATTGAGACTGAAAAAAAAGAAGGTTTAATCTAAAAGTAATATCTAGTCGCCGAATTGATACGAGATTTTCAGGCTTTAGTATGTAAATTTAAGAGTACTTCTCTGATCTGACAATAACATCATGGCTGTATATAAACTGTTCCACTGCTATAAACAGGCGTCTTCTCAGTGTGAGAAGATCTGACATAATCTGGAACATTTAAATATGAAGTGCACAGAACGTGGCACCGCTTCCACGTAGAGATGCGAAGCGCAAATTTTTTATGGTGAATTAATTAAACAGGATGAGTACCTACACTATTGATTTTAATTAATTCGCAATAATATTAGCTCAAACTAAGAACAGCTCCATACCCAGCAGTGGGACAGTTTAATACAGGTCTGGTATTATAATATATCTATTACTTATATCTAATATTATGTTTAAGCTCTGTAATATAATTGGGCAATTCTGCAATTAAACGTAGTTTATGCAGTTTAACTGACTAACATTGATAAGATCCACCCTAGAAATCGTATTGCGTGCGTAATTCAGTCTCGAACATTCGATAATAGATCCGTTGTACTAATTATTTACGATTTGCAATGCATTTGATTGTCAATTAAGTTTCCTTTGTTACACTTTTATTGGGTTACGATATTTATTTGTGATTTTACTCTGTTTATTATTTTATTTGCTGTTTATGAATTAGAACAAAGCGTCTCTGTGTGTGTATTTATTACTTCGTGTCTCTACGTTTTTGGTCATTTTATCTGCTGTGCTTTGGATATGCTTATGTCCAACTATGCATTAGATATCGCCAACACATGTACTATGAGATCCTGAGGTTGATAATTAAGTTAACAACAAATGATTAAATGCGTAAAACACAAAATGAAATTTTCTTTTATTGCCGGTTAATATTAACGGTTTAAAAAATTAATCCATTCATTGACCCATGATACTTGGATATAAATATGAAGACATTGGTATGAGTTCAAAAGGACAGCTCGAGTATCTATACGACTATTGAGTAGACAGAAATATCTGAGGTTCTGAGCAACACACTATTTCATGGCTTTGTTTTTAAAGATACAATTTGTTCATGATTTTAATGGTCCAACAGCGGTTTTTATGACATCATCATAAGAAAAACTGTGAATGGAATTAAACATGTAAGTGATGTAACAAAAAGTTTAAAACGCAAAAGGCATATACTTAACTATATATAAAATGACCACAACAAGTAAGTAATTATGTTATTTCTTATACAATCGAACACAAGAAACATGCTTTGAATACATAAATATATGTTTCATTGACGTCAGTCCGGCTGCCACGGTATAAATAAGTAATTTTTTCGATGAATCATATTTTTCCGTTCAATATTATGTACATTTGTTTGTTACTGGTCTAAAGTCTGGTATATTTTATGGCATCAACCTACCTATAACGATAAGAAAACTGCCATTTGTCAATATACTCATATTTTCCGATTTTATGACTTTGACTGACACATTGGAGATATTACAATTTTTTTTCCTAAAGAAAGAATTTCATGTTTCTCACATCCTTCAACAGACGTAACTGTATGAAATGTGTAATGTGTGTGTCTAAATATAACACTTTTTAAATTAAATAATCAGTGTCGGTACCTTGGTTATGTAGCTGAAAGCCCACTACGGCTGACTAAAATGCTCCACCCATAATAGGTATAGAAGTCTATTAGTAAATAAAGAAAATAATAAATGTTTAATCAAGCACTAGTATACCTTCAGTAAGCATTAGTTAAACATGGATTATATTTATACATAGAAATTCATAGAATAGCGTAATTCCGATAAAGGTAGCGTATCCTATATCATGCTTAACCTATTCTCTCGCTACTGATACTGATATAGACCTAGGTCATGAGCTTATGAGAACAAGACCACAAAATGAAAGTAGTGATTTCTAAAAGAATGTTACAACATTAAAATTATATGACGTGTTTGTTGTGTGTATTTTTCAGTTCCTTTACATATTATTATTGTAGATTTTCTGGCAGACACTACCGCTCAAGCATTTGACCTACATACGGATAAAGTACATGCAGATATTTTTAAAGTTATTCACGTTTATTCAATACGAAGACTGGACTTTGATCTCTTTAATGTTCAGCTGTAGCCGACGCGTATGTCAACTGTAACCGTGGGCTCCGTGTAGCTGTCACATTACGTCCGTTTTTGTTTTTTTTTACAGGTAAAGGTACGAACCTATTAATCCTTATAAGAAAAGGGGCGTGATGTAGACAAGTAGTCACATTTTATATCTTCGCATATAAAGTGTTTAAGCCTCACTGGGTGATCAAGATAGGAAATATCTTATCGTTTGTGACATCGATAAGGCCTTATCTGTTGTAATAATGCCTATGGAGGTATGGAAATTATTAAATTGATCGATACAGGCATCAACAGATTATGTTCTAGGTATATCGCATATCTTTATCTTAATATATCACGGAGATAATTACAGCAATATTCTATCACGGAAATATTGTTATGACATATCTTAAAAAACATAAAATAAGCACGTGATTTATTGTCCAGCGGTATTTATCTACTTATAAAAATATATAGGTAGATATACGAATGTATATTAAAAATAGTTTTCTTTTAAAGGTTTGCTAGCAATTTGGGTTGCAAATTACTATTATTTTTGTTAGTCGCTTTAACTAAGCTAATATGGTTGTGTTAGGAAACCATTACGGTAGTGAGTGATTGGACTCGACCCCACAAAGGCATTCTGCCGCTTTAATATTGTAATTGCTCATAATTACTATTTATGCCAAAGTCGGCACTTTGGTAAAGCATATGGATCAGTAATCAATTTCATAACTTCACATAATACTTAGTCATTTAGATGCTCAAGAACCAATGGTGATGCAACTTAGACAACCTTTACCCTTTGCCACATACCTATTTCAGCCCTATTGGGAGAAAGGTAGCACTGTAAGTGACACTACAGCATACTGTAACCCGGAAGTTACATAGCTTCAACCACAAAAGCCTTTATATAGGTACTTAAATATGATATAATTGTGGTTTTAAAACATAGTTTCTTGTATCCGTAAATATTATATTATAATGTAGTAAATATTATAAAGTCAATGCTGCTTTATTTTTATCACAGCCGGTTAACGAACCGCATGTGAACTAGAATAGAGATTATTAACAAAGAGCATGAGCCCCGTGCAAGTTTAGTAAAACCAATATATATAATATTTTGAAATAAAAGATATTCAACCAAATTTCATTTATTTTTTATATAGGTATTTTACCTTTTGCACCTCCTTTCTACGCAAACTTTAATTATTTCCCCCTCTTCCATGCGCGCTATATGCCTGTAAAGGGGACAATGTATTTTCTTCACGTATGAACATATAAATTACTCGATTTCACCTGCGGCTTTGCTCGTGTAAAAAAACATACTGTTTCTGATCTAAGCCAACCTAACCTACACCCGGTTAGGTTGGCTTAGATCAGAAACAGTATTTTTCTGTTCCAGTGACGTGAATACGAAAAATTTTATTATAGTTGGCTGAGTAGTTAAGGTTTGAAAGCGTTACAAACCATTTATAAAATTTGTTAGGATTTTAGACTCTTTCACGCGCGCCATATGTCTATAAAGGTGTACAAAGTTTTCTTTTCACGTATTAACATATTATGGATTATATCCAATCAATCACTGCTTCTAGTAATTTTGCATTTACCAAATCCGAATAATGCATAAAGAATGTCATGAAACTGTATAAAATAAGAATAACTCTGAGGTGGCACCATCGTAGCAACTGAAAATGGAAATAGGAAAAAGTGTAGGTACGTCTATGTATCTTTCATTAATATAAAGTAAGTAAAGTGAACTGTGTTTGAAATTTTATTCGCGCATAAGTGTTTCAAGTACGCAATCTACACATATGTATATACAACATCCTTGTTGTGAATTTTACCATCTTATGAATCTTGCTCCCAATGTTTTGCTTCTGCAGAACCTGCTCATCACGATTCTGCTAATAAATTTTGCCGTTATTCTCTCATGCATGTAAATATACTAGACAGGGACTATACTACAGGTACTATACTATACCATACTACCCGCATGCGTAGAATTTTTAAGCCGTATAAAATTATTTATTGTTTGTGTATACGAACGATTAAAATGATTAATTAAATCAATCCACAATCTAAAGAATACAAAAAATCGTCAGAACAAGATTTTATCGAAATTTATAACCGATCTAATTCGAATTTCGATTGGTTATTAATTTCAACCGTTACGATGTTGAAATATGTGTCAATTAATATTTTGTTTTTTTGAGTGGAATGTCGTTGCACTTGACTTGTTTCAAAGAAAAAGAAATTAAAAGAAACAGACAATAGATATTAGATAATGGTTGGTTGTTATACTGATGCAATTAAAAACACATTAGATATTGATGGCTTTAGTGATTTAATACAAGGATATTACAGCAAACAATGATCTATTTCTAACAATAGGTGTTACCGTGAACTGTAGTTGAAATAACAACACTTACTTACTAGGTACCTACAACAGAATTAGGTAACTGCTTTAAATGGAATTGCGCAATTACAAACATTTTAATGAGATGGATTAAGTAAATGATTTAGTTATACTGATAATACATTACACGCTAACCAACTAAATGAAAAACCAACTTATAACTACACATAATTAGATACGCCCGCATCAGTGTTATTTTTGTTTCGTGAAATAAATAAATACGACAGGCGAAAAAGAGAGTGGTAAGAGAGAAAACTAATTACAAATAAACTATTAAATAAATAAAATCATCCAACGCCAATAGTTAACGAAAATAGTCGATTGTTGTGCAACTATTAACTAAGTGTGTCAGTAGGAATACTTTAAAATGTTTACAGGCGTCGTTAATAGTAAATATAGGCAAGTTATTCCGAATAAAATCTATTTTGGATCTTCAGTGAGCATTGGCAGTCGCAGAAATGATCCTAGCAACAAGTTTTGCTGCATTCAAATCTCTTTTTGCACTATTTAATGCAAAAATGAGTTTCACTGTAGCAGAACTTGTTGACCTCTCGGTTTAACTGTTACTGGCATACCTGAAATTTAAGTGTATGAATTTAAAAAGTACCTTACAACAAGTCCAGCAAGTTTAATTTAAGAAGTACCTACTTAGAAATGAGTGCATAGATTTAAATATTTTACTTACTTTAACTTATGTAACAAATAAAGTAATTATTATAACAAGGACTGCGCTGTTTTCATACAATCTGAGACCTAGTAGTCTCACTTGAAAATGGAAAATACAACGAACATTTGCCAACTGGTATATACGTTCTTTAACTTATACTAATAACAAATAATATGATTAATATAGATATATACTTACTCGCTTATATTTAGTTCTATAATGTATCTCTAATTTTTTTCTTTTTAAAATAACTCCTGCAATAGGAATAAGTTTTGTGTCGCGGGGGAATTTACAAACATTCAAACAATCGAAACAATTATCAGTCTGGGTACCCTTACCCAAAATGATAATTGAATAGTAAAAAAACATATCAAAAACTATATAATCAAAACATACATTTTATATAAATGCTGTTTTTAAACTTACCGAAACAAGCTTCAGTAACTATTTATGTTGTTATATAGGTACCTGAATTTTGTTTTAATTAATGGTACCTATACCTACAGTATTTCAGTATTAATTCAATATAACCCTTTTCTTTCGGTCCGCCTCGGGTAATGATTACAGTTACACGCCTTTAGCCATCCACTGTAACCTGTCTGGCACAAATGATTCAGGTATGCAAGCCTGGCTTCTAGAGCCATTGAACTCTCTGTTGTATTTGCAGTATTAATGTCCTACAGCTCCTTCTCTAATTGCTTTGGTTTTGTATTAATTAGGACTGCGTATTTAGTGTTGAGTCTACACGAGTTGGTAGCATTTTCGAGAAGTCGTTCCTAGCCCTATTTGGAGCTAGAAACGACTTAAAATTAAGCAGTTAGCTGGCTGCTTGCACCTTTTCTTGGTGAGTATTGTTTCTGCAACGCCAAGGAGACACAGTTATTTCTATGTGACTTACACTTACTATGACTGTGTTGGTACGCTGGCTCGTCTGTCGCCTCAGGCATTCATCGCCATTTTCTGTCTATCATATACCGGATCATATAGAAGTGTGATAAATAAAACTAATTTTAATTGATATCTTGAAATAAGTAGGTGTTACATCTATTTAAGATCATACGCTAAAACCTAGTTAGAGTACCTACCTTTTAGACAGACTTAATAAATAACAATACCGAATATCTAATGCTGACGTGGAATAGGTAGGTATTCTTATCATGTCCTGGTCAAAGTACATCAGAGCAGCCGCAAAGCGTGACGTTTTCTGTCGCCTAAATGACTTTAAATACATTTCTTATCAGAAGTGGGTGTGTGCTGGCGGCGACTATAATACGAGTAAATTAGAACGGTAGATGTTCGAGACTATCGACGAATGAAGCACGGAATGAAGTTTCGTCACAACTTGTTCGTATTATATCGCCAAGGCTGTGTATAGCACAGCTTTGTTTTGACTCGCAATCATACTCCGCGACGAGGTGCAATCGATCGTACGCTTACCGTGTTTTCCCGCGAAAATACATTTTACCTATCTTTAAAAAAGATCAATAAAAATGTACTCAATCGCTGAAGTTACTTTGGCTTTCGTAGTCCTCTATCTCTTTTCGTTCCTGTTTGAAGTTGTTGCAGGATTAGTTGTTTAGCAAAAATAAGTTTAGTTACTTTCCAAAATGTGATAATTTCTTAAATTTAAGTAGGTTGTAAGTTATTTAGTCAAAGTATCAATGCAATTTTTAATTAAGAGTTTAGGTATTATTTATTTATACGATATGATAGAGTTAGTACTTTAAAATCAGTTTTAACAACAGAACTACTTTAAAAAAATATTTAGGTAAGTGTTAAATGAAATTTACTACCTCTCTAAATATAATTAATAATTAAAACATGTACTATGTATTAATTTTTCCAAATTAAGTAGTGTTAATAATTGTATAAAGTTTAAAAGTGACGCCATTTCAACGCCATCTGTTAACCGCTCGGTAAACACCTTGAACGTGAAGTCATAAATTAATATTTATGATATTTAACTTACAAATAATAATTGAAACTAGTCATTAGTTAATATCAAAAACAACAGTTAATAAATATTTTTTTAAATGTTATCGTGTGTGTGTTTTAAGTATTTATTATCTTCTTTTGATAGTCTGTCGTGGTAATGTCGGAAGTGAAAATTGTCAAAAACAGCTGTGTGATAATATGATGTCGCTGAAACGTTTAAAAATAAGTAAAATTAAATAAATTCAAAATGAAATTAACGAGACTATGTCGTCGGTTAAGTTACAAATATAACATATTATGTGCTCGTAATTTTGCAACAGTGTCTGATAAAAAGTGGCAAAGTGTTGTGGGATTAGAAGTGCATGCACAGTTGAATACAGAATCGAAACTATTTTCTGGTGCTCAGAACATTTTTGGCGGTGTAGTGAATAATTGTGTAGCTTTATTTGACGCTGCGATACCAGGCACGTTACCCGTACTGAACAGAAAATGCGTAGAACTAGGGATAATGACTGCATTAGCTTTGTCCTGTAGAGTAAATGAAGTGTCGACTTTTGACAGAAAACATTACTTTTACGCTGATTTACCAACTGGTTATCAAATAACACAGCAAAGGGCTCCACTAGCTAGCGATGGCGTTATAAATTTTCAGGTATTATTTAGCTTTATGTCAGTTAACCTCAAATAAACATTTCGCGTTTTGATTGTACTTCAAACCGGAGAATAGATTATAAAACACAATATCGCAGATATCTTATACGTGTGGATATAAACTTTGTTAATGCTACTTATCGTTTGATAAGTATTCTTTCTTACAACTATTTCAACATTTGTTTCCTCTTTTTGCAGGTATTTACACCAGGAGTACACAAAAAGCCTTACAAAAAGAGTTCAAAGATCAAGCAGATTCAATTAGAACAAGACAGTGGCAAATCCTTACATGATGCTGAACTTAAACGCAGTCTGGTTGACCTCAATCGAGCGGGGGCACCACTTATGGAACTTGTATTTGAACCAGATTTAGAGGTAAATTTATTAACTCACAATTTAATTTATTCAGATCTTTGCTTATGTTGATTTAATATATTTGTTCACTAGATAGCATTGTCATTGCATGCAAGAAAAAGAGGCAAAGCTACATTCTGTAATACACTCTGTCATTGTCCCACATGCAATGAAATTGCTGGGTGCATACAATCAAAGTGATAGAATGGGCACCTGATCTCATTGTGGGGATTCTGGTCTTGCAACAGAATTTATTTATAAGTCATAATGTTTAGCTCGGTATCCTTGTGTTACTAGTGTTCCTATTTGCAAATAAAGTTACATGTAAGCAATACCTTCAAATAACTGCAAAATATGCTTCAATTTATGTTTTCTTTGATTTAGAATATAATGATGTATTCCTGAATGTAGTAAACAATAAAGTATTGTTTATTAACAATTTAGTTTATTATATTCCATTTAGCTCACACAAGCTTATTCATGGCATGGAACTGTGCTTTAAAAATGCTTTTCAAATTAAACTACATTCAATAATAATACTTCTATATACTATCAAGTGTCCTGTATAAATTAGCATATTTTTATCTGCAAGTAATTTAAATATATTTTAAACCTTTGGGCTCATGATTTCCAGCAGGTAACAAAATAACCTACATTGGTCATTGACTTTAAAAATGCTTTGTTTGGTAGATTTTTCTTTTTATATTATAATGTCATATATTAAAATAAAGTAGAATTTAGTAGTAACATTGGAGTCAGGTTTTATTTGCATTGAGTATTATTCTTTGAATAATTATCATTACTTGACAGTTAATAACTTACATTTTAAATCTATAAAGCCATTTTATTTTAAATATTCTTTGTTTATCAATTTATTGTAATACATAGGTTAGATAATAATTTAATTAGTCAAAGAAAAAGGAGGCTGAGGCCATGCTTTTTTCATTGTGCCAGACTAAATGAAAATAATATGGTCTAGGGCTCACAGACCAAGCATTGACCATGAGACTAAAAATGATTTTGTAGTTTAAACATAGACATTATTGTTATTTATACATTCAATGAAGGCAGTTTATAAGTTGATAAATATTAAAAGTGCTAATATCATATATTAGGCAATGTATTTCTAGGCCAAAATGTAGTATTAGGAAATTACTGCATTAATTTTATACAAAGTAGACCGTTGGCCTTTGGCATCAAGTAGAAACATGTAGGTTACATTTACAAGTGAACAATCAATGAATATATAATGTATAATGCATTGTTATAAAGTTAAAGCACTAAGCTTATTTTAATTAATACTTTATATTGTCCCCACGAGAAATATATAAATACTGGATTTATTGATGTACATTACCAGTTAGGTATTCTAAAGAGTAGCTACTTATTTACTGTAATTTCTGTGAATAATACTCTCCCTCTGTATCTTTTCGTAACTTAACTTGTGACTCCAGTAGTTTCAGTAATAATGAGTCCAACCCTATTTGCAAGATCTTGGCTAAAATATTTTCGATAATTGCCTATACAGGTAACAAAACATTGTGTTTCTGTGACTAGAGTGACTTCTTTAGGTAGTGCTGTGTTATCAAAGGGACCCAGTTATCTGATCTTTGCCCCTTGCGCTGGCAACATTGAACCCTTACCTCAATATAAGCTTTTCCTCATGTATACATATATATTTAGTTATGTCAACATATTAACAAACTCGACTGCCCTGATTAAAAGACAATGTATAATAATAATGTAAATGTGCATTAATGTATATAAAACTATACATTGTTGTGTAGTTGAAACTTGACTATTTAAACCCTAATTTGAATAGTTAAACATCTGGGTTTTGGCGACAAGTACACGTTCAGGTTTTATACTGTATCTAGTTTGTAGACTTAAAACGGTTAATAAAAATGTGAATAATTTAGCATAATATGCAGTTTGACATTGACTATACTATAAACGTTTTTAATTTTCACTTTTTCAAACTTGTTTTTATTCAGTTATACAAATAAAATCTTTACTTTTTTAACAATAGTTTATATTATTAGATAATATGATTATGTAAAAATAAAATATTAGGTAGGTATATAACAGTCATGTGTATATTGTTGTTTGAAAAATTTCCTAATCCCACACTCTGAACAATTCATCCTTGTGTCACGGGCGTCTTAACAAACATTGAAACAAGAGACTTATACCCGCCATTACTATTTGTGGACACAAAAGTTTACTCCATGTTGGAATCGAACCCACAGCACTACGCCAGCGACGCCGACGAGGCGAACACTTAAACTATTGCGCTATCTAAGCACTATTTTATAAAACCTTCTGTCAACAATTGATATGTGATAATGATAAAAATACCTGCAAGCTTTTTTGTTTAGATATACCTAGTTATCTCCTTAAGATAAATATTAAATACTCATTTGTTTAGGTAACTCAGTCAACACCTAACTTTGTTTAAGACTTAATTAAATTAAAGTAATATGTATAAGTACACAGTTTTATTTTTTGTGTATCATTATCATATTTTTCCAACCACGTGTCTTGGTACACTGCGCAAGTTCTACGTCACACTTATGAATTAATAAAAAGGTGCATTGAAGTCGCTTCTGTGGGTAAAGGGAAGCTATTAGCTAGGTACCTACTGTATTAACAGTGCAATGAATCTAAATCACTAAAAACGTGCAAAACATTGCAATAATGTACGATAAGAATTTGTTTTGAATCATGTGGTAATTTCGCAAACTTCCATCGGAGGAGTATTTATTTTAAAAAATAAGTTCGCAATAGAGTTCCACTCTAGTCTTAGTGTCATAAATATCACAAATGGTATTCTCATAAATTAAAATAAACGTCAAATGTGAACCGAATTTGCAATTTCAGTTCACGTTCAACATTTATTTGACTAGATTGACTACTCTATTTTGAACATATTTTATTACAAGTATCTCTGGCTAAAGGCTCTCTGGTTGCTCATGTTCCTCTTTAGAACTAATGCATCCAAGATGTTCTATTCATGTGAATAGTGATTTATAGGTGGTTTTGTTTGTTTATTCCAGGATGGCGAAGAAGCGGCGGCGCTGGTTAAGGAACTGGTGTTGATCGTGCAAAGGCTGGGCGCATGCACTGGACGCATGGAGGAAGGGGCTCTGAGAGTCGATGCTAACGTATCTCTCAGGCGTCCTGGAGACCCGCTGTCCACAAGAACTGAGGTGAGCTTCTATCTGTATTAAAACCTATATTTACTGCAATGGAGTGTGATGTGAGGATGCGTTGCTTGTAACTCATTCGACGGACGAAATACCTTACGTCAAACTTCTAGTTCGCTCTGAAGTTGGTATACTCTGCGCAGCTTCATTTCATTCACTCCTCTTCACCTTGCACACGCGTGAAGCAAGTTATTTTTGACATCCTGAAGTTAATCGCTACTTTGAAGTAAGGTACACCAAAGTTTGTACAAAGATGCGACGCATGCGACGTTACCGCCCTGCTGACCAGAGCGGGATATGCGTTCCAGTGTGTTATTCGCATAACATTATAAATATGTAAAATTACTTCGCTCATATGTAGCGGATAATCTCCGAAAGTACTGAACCGATTCTAAACAATCTTTCACTTTTAGAAAGGTACAACATCCCTGAGTAACATTGATATGTTTTCACGACGTATTCAGTGAATTTCGCCGTGGTTTGCTTGAAAATTAGCGCTATAAACGGGAATAATCTTGCTGCCTGATATATACTTCCTAAATATAAATGTGAATTCGGAGGCATGCTGTAGTATGATCAGTGAGGTATTGACTTCTTAATCTGTAAATTGCTGGAATGCCAGACATAATTGAATAACAATCGTGTCTGACCGCGGGCGAACCACTGCAGCTACGCTAATAATAACTGATCTACAGAATAGGACCGCAATTTTCTCATAACCTTTAGCAGAAATCTGTTGTACCAAATGGAAAATTGAACAATTAAATCTTGCCGAGGTAGGACGCTGAGGCGAAGGTTACTAGGCTGTCACAATATTAGGTACTCTGGCTTTTAGGCCTTTGACTTTAATTGGTTTGGTTTAGAATGTTTACATACAATTGAAGAAGTGTAGTTAAAGATAAATGTAAAGCTAAAACGTAGTAAGTACTTAAGCCTGTGACTATGGAATATTCCACTGGAAACGTGTGACTATAATATAGCAGCTTTCAATATATCTACTTAAATCATTGTCGACTTTATATTTTATGATTCGCTTGTTTTCTTCGTAGCGCTTACGGTAACGGTCAATAGTGCGGTCCTAGTTACGATACCCATGTCTAGTCAAGTGTTATTGAATTTTCATATTAAGAGATACTTAGTAGCAGTACTGAATTGTGCTTGGTAAATAGAAGTAAAGAACGTGCCTTTATTTGTATATGTGGGCGTATGCCAGCGTCGCTCCTATCTTTATTGTACATACATATTAAGTAAACCAATATGGCGTGGGTATTAGTAGCTAAAGACTATACAAAGAGGCCCATATCTCATTATATTATCTTCGTGAATGGTTTTACAATGAGTTCATATGTTTACCAAATAAGAAAATTATTAATAAATGGATATTTAACTAAAGCTAAAATAAAATAGTTTATATTAATTTAAAGTTAACGGCAAACACATTATATGTTCAAAGTCATAATTAAATATTAATTATCTAAAACTTACGTGATTAGAATTTTATGATATAAATATATATAAAAATACTGAACCACAAAAACGATAACTAAATGTATTTTTAAATATATATTTCGACATAATTATTAATTCGTCATTTCAGTACCTATCCATTGATACAATAATTTGAATTTAATGATGTACTCGTTTCTACCTGATAAATTAAATTGTTTATTAAATATACCTTCTACATATGAGATGTAGGTAAATCTTTAATATGCCAGTGTAGCAATGTCATCAACACGTAGTTAGTAATAGAATAAAATTATAAACGGTTTTTGTTTCCGTTTGTATTGGCGTATGGGTTATTTTTCCGGGTATGGTTAGAAAACAGCGATATTCTACATAAAACACTAGAATTTTAAGTTGAAATTTAAAATCTTGGGGCCCGATAATTCTGGAGCGTGTATGAACTATGGCCCCCTCCCGGCCTATCTTAATATACGCTAATGTCATATGTGCTTTGTACACGCTAATCGTTTATAATTGTTGAACTAATTGGAATATGGTTTTCAGCGATGCACTCGTATTGAGATAAATTTTTGTTTACATTATGTGTTTGGTACATTTTAATCGGTCAACAATAAAAGAGAAATATTTTAGGATATGCAGCTGATTTAATCACATGTTTATGTGTATGTAATCGTAGACATAGATAGTTTGGAAATACATTGCGTTGGTTCAATTTAATTATTCTAGGTTGTTGTTTTGTAGGTAGTTTCTTGATTACCGTGCATTAATCATGCATATATTAACTTATGCACATACTTACGTACGCAAAATGGTAACTTTCAATGCCCTCACATCATGCCGTTATAACGCGCAATTACTAGATCGACATCGAATAAGTATAATATCTAATTTAACTTAATTTGTGCCAAGAAATATTTTTTATTTATAAAAGAAGATTGCTCCCACAATTTAACATCTATAGTAACCGAGGCTTTGGTGACGAACTGAGCCAATTCTTAACATCGTGATGTTATCGAGAATAGTCCAAATAAAAAAAGAACAGTCCACCATCGCCTGCTGCAGGCACAGGATTAATTAGAAAACTAATATTTTATTTTACTCGTTCTAGATAAAGAACATTGGGTCAGTGCGTGGCGTAGCGGGAGCGATCCGGCATGAGATCGAGCGACAACAGACTATTCTTGACAACGGCGGGCGTATTATCAACGAGACCCGCGCCTGGGATGCGACCGCAAGAGTCACCATACCTATGAGGGACAAAGAGGTCGTGCAAGACTATCGGTAATTACATCACTTTATCTAAGTACATTGTAATATATTTACACCGAATTTTGTGTATATTGCATATAATCTGCATAGAAAACACGTAAAAATGACAATGAAACATTTACGATGCGAGGGATACCTATAGCTAGATTCGACAGATAGAGATAACATATTAACTATTTATATGTATTTGTAAAACAAAAATGACCCCTTACATAATAAATAGTTCTACATATATGTTTAACTTTTGAGGCGTAGAATTATTTAATATTTAAATATGCGTTTAAATGCATCTAAATTATAGAAAAGAAAGAATTAAATATTCATTCAGTTGTAAGGTAAAACGAAACGTTTATTTATATCAGTCTTCTTTCTACAGATACATGCCGGAACCCAATCTACCTCCGCTACGCGTGAACTTGAAGACCAAAGACGATCACCACGATGTGTTAAGCGTACCTCTGATCCAGCATAAGCTTCCAGAATTACCAGAAGATTCTAGAAAGCATCTTATTCAAGAATTCCAACTACGTCCCGAAACCGCAATACAACTGGTCAACGAGCCAATCCTTCTAGAATATTTTGAAGCATTGACAACAGATAAAAAATCTTCCCCAACCAAAGTTGCCAACGTCCTTATAAATGATTTACTGACTGTACTTAATAAAAGAAAATTAGATCCAGACGATTGTCCCATTACTGTTAAACAATTAAAAGAACTGACTGATATGCTTCTCAACAAAGACATTAATTTAAATATTTATAGGCAAGTTATCGATGAATTGGTTGAATTGTCTGATAGTGATGTATCTCCATCGACACTTGTAAAAGAAAAAGCTTGGGTGCTAACAAGCAATGACGAGGAAATCACTAAAATGTGCATCGATGTCCTGGAGAATAACCCAAAACTGGTGAAACAGTATAAAGGTGGTAAAACGAAAGTTTTCAAAGCTTTTATGGGTATACTATCTAAGAACTCGAGCAATAAAATTGATATGTCTGTAGCAGCTAAGATAATGGAAGGGTTATTGAAAAAGTGATAATAAAATTATACTTAATAAGGTTTTGTTTTATTTTTCTGATAGAAACTATTATTTCTTTAGACTTGTTTGTACAAATTATACAATTAACCTATACCTATAGTGATAAACAGGCGTGTTTATAATTTGATCCTAACTAATATTATAATTGCGAATGTAAGTTTGGATTTTAGTTTGATACGCTCTCACTGCTTTACCTATCATCGTGAAATTTGGTATAGGTACATTTGTCAGGGATATAGAAAAGAACGAAGGATACCTTTCATTTAGAAAAAACCTAGTCTTTCTGAGCGAAGCACAAGGGCGGGCAAAAGCTAGTAGAAGATAAAACTCATTATTTTACACATTATATTATATTCTGTACAAATATATTGCGACCTCCAGAGGAAAAAAGGATATTATCGATTTTACTTCCACCATATGTTTTGTTGAAAATGGACACTTCCAGCTACATTTAATTGGTTGTTTCCATAACACAAATTGTAGATGCTCAATTATAACTGGAAACCTCCAACTAAATTCAGTTGGAAGTGCCCATTTTCATAATCTTGTGTTGTGGGAGCCACAACACTTTCAGGGACACCATTGTTTGGCATTACGTGTTGCTAATATAGTAAGACAATGATATGTTTATGTTATGCTGCGTTTTAAGTAAATCACATACACTTAGCGAACAGTGAACGATAAAGATACGATAGAGTTTTACAATGGCTTGCTAGTCGAGTGCTCGATCTGGATAAGCCTTTTGTGGTTTATGTTATAGACTGCCGCGAGATCCACCAACATGGTTCCTGTTTTTCTATAAGTTAAAATCTTCCCATAGTCGTTAATGGTTAATTTATTATCTATACAGGGTGTCCCAGAAGTCCAGAAGACGACGTCAAGCCGGAATCAGGTAACAGGCTAAGTTATAATAGCTATCAGAAAATATTTAAAAAAATCTAATTTACGTATAACTTACCTATTTAAAAAATTATAGACATTTAAAAAAAATCAAAGGCATCTACACTCTGTGACGGTCTTTTCACTCCTGTTACTACAGATATTTACTTTTTGATTTTTTTTATGTAAGTAATCTCGAATAAACGAAAAAAATCGAGGGCTTCTGAAATTCGAAATTAGGTAGGTACCTACTATCGACTTGAGCGACGGTTGACCATTTCAGAAAAATATTCGTTTACACATGTTGACTTTAAGTGACACCACCATTAAAAAAATTCCTTGTAAAAAAACTCAAACAAAAAGGTCGTAGTCGCCTGCTATGCGATTTTAACCTTAGGAGTGGTCAACCGTTGCTCAAGTCGATAGTACATGCATAACAAAAAAAAATTCAATCTTATACAAGTAAATTTTTACAGGATAATTAATAACTTCAATAAAATAAAAAATAATGTCTGTAAGTAAAGATAATAATAATTTAATAGGTAAAACGATATATTAACGATATTATTCTATAGAGTATTATTTTTATTAATGTTAGTAACTACCTATCTATTATGTTGAATTAACTATACTTATAATAAATAGTTAAGTACTAACATTAATAAAAATAAAATAATACTTTACAAAATAATATATTTAATCTGATGTTTTACCAATTTAATTATTATTATCTTTAAAGACAGATAGTTTCTTTGCAAAATTATCTTGTTATTGCTGCATGCCGGTAGTATTTAAAAACCAGAAGTAGCTACTATGTAAACAAGATTAGGTAGTATTATGATATTATTTAGATGAGGAAAGAAACTAGTTAATGTTCATTTTCTACCTACTCGTCAATATATATATTATATCTGAAGGTCGAGCTGTACCGGTCGACCGAATAGTTCCGGTATGGCTTAAGTTAACCGGTTCATACGATAAAAAGCTGTTTTTATTTCATTAACAAATTATTTACAGCCTAGGTTGGACAGCGGTTGTGCATATAACTGCTATGCATTAGGTCTTGTGGTCGATTCTAGGATTGGGAGAACGTTTTCCTTTCTAGAAATTCTCAGAAACAACGCAATCAGCGTTTTTATCCGGTAAACAGCGATAGGCTCGCTATGTATAACCTAAATCTATATCTGGTGTGTTTTAATAATATGCATGTATTTATCGATGCAATTAAAAACGTAAAGAAATCTAAACTGTCTCAACAATCGTGAAATCATCAATTTGAGTTTACTCTGAAACCATTGCTCAAAAATATGACTAAAGTCTAGACGCAATTTGCCAGTATGATGCACTGCGGCCTAATATACTAAAGCGCACCGCGTTACTATCTGAAAGTAGGTTTGCAGCCAAGCAGTAAGGCAGTTTAGTATCCTCCTAAAATTAGAAAGTTCAAATTGAAATTTTGTATGAATATATCTTAAAACACAGCGTAGGTACGTTATACTAAAGAGTGGAAACCAAGGTGTGGCTCTCTGTACCTATGTAAGTATATATGTATTACTAGATTCGGCCTGTAGCTTCGTTCGCGTAAATGTAAGTATGTTAAATTAGATTAGTGACATAACTTTTTTTCTGGTTGAAAGTTAATCTATGTCCTATTCTGTTCCCCTGACAATGTGTATGCGAATGGTGATGATCGGTCGAGTAGTTAAGGCGTCAAAGCGTAATAAACAAACAAATACTTTTGCACTCATCCATTGCATTACCGACGTGAACCTTAGCTGGACCGGTTAACAAGGATAGTAATTTGAAACCCAAACTGATAGTATGCTTTTTTAAATAAAAAATAAGGAAAAAGAAATAAAGAAACAAACTCACTTTTGCATTTATAATATTATATATTGATAGGATTTCAGTTATGAAGGCGGTAATATTTTTGCATTGAATTATTTTATGCGAAGAAAGGCGTAGCTGATGCCATACGATAGATAGGTATATGTACATTGACTGATTATCAAATTAAGTAGTTTGGTTTAGTGTAGTAACTGTAAAATTAAATTAGTTTTACATATATTATATTTTATAAATTTTAGGATTGAGATCGCCCTATATTTGGTTTATTGCATCATCGAGAGTTTGTTGGAGAATCACACGCATTTTATGCAGATTTATATGTAGATGGGTTGAATATAATTGTGGGTGAGTCCATTGTTGTCTATAGGACACTGCAAGATTCTGTGCGAATCTAGGCATTAATGCTTTACTGTCTTAACAAAAATACCAAAAGGTTTTGCTTGTGTGGTGCAAAAATGGTCTAGGTATATCTACACAGACGTTAGTAGGTACAACAAGACGAGTCATTATTCCGAATTGAGTTTTCATTACATTTCGGTAAATGTTGTTATAATGGGCAAAATATTTATCCGAACACAGCATTAGAACGTCAACATTTAAATTACATACTCACTTGGTATGCAGCACCGACGAAGGTTGTTTGTTTACGATGCCACACGTGCCCTGAATATACACATTGTATAGGGGTGTACTACAACGATACAATGTATGTTTTATATACTTTTAATTTCGGAATATATTATTATGTTCAATTTAGGAGACAAGCGAGCTTACCGCGTTCTTAATGGTGAGTGATCTTAATTACCTAAATATACCTGGGACACAACATCATAGATAGATATTAGGTAGGTACGCATCAAGCCATAATCGGTACTCTAGCACCATCAATCACACCTGGTCATCACTACGGTATTTATGACGCGAATATATGTCATAAGTTCCCTAACGCTGTCCAGTTGAACTGGATTTGAAGATTGACCTCTTCTTTGAAGTTGGACTTACTTAATTAGATAATTTATCCCAGGTATATAAAATATACTTGTCGACAACTTTGAGAGTCCCTAATTTAAACAGAAGTAGGGACGTCCTGGAAATGGACATGGACGTTATTTATTAAGAAACCCTATAGAGCAAGCACTGTGCTGAGTGCTGTTCCAATGTGTCAGCGATAATCATGATATCATCGGCAAAACAAAGTTATAGTTGATATTGATGTCAAGTCCTATCTAGTACAAAAGTTTGAAAAGAACTTCCAACGCAGCAGTGAACAGTTTCGTAGATATGACATTTCCCTATCGCACCCCTCGCTGTATTTGGATAGGTTTCGAGCTTTAGTTTTGGAGTCGGACTGACATGGTGAACTTCGTCCTACGGGTAGTCAATCTGATGAGATCGCCGTTGAAGAGACTGCAGCACTGTCCCGTTTCTGTCGTATCGAAATTATTCTTATAGGTCACAAACGTCAAGCCTAGTGATCGGTTATACTTATATATCGAGGGTATAGTGCTAAAACCCAATAAGTGTGAAATTGTTACTTTCGAGATATTCATTGTTAAAGGTTTGAGAAATTGTTCACTTTAGAAACTTATATATAGTTTTTTACAATAACTCAATGTATACGCTTTTACAGAAAAATCTCATCGTAATCATTTTATTTGACTTAAAAACAATGAATATCTCGAAAGTAACAATTTCACACTTATTGGGTTTTAGCACTATACCCTCGATATTTTTGTATATTAGTTGTTTTTAAATAAAGCTATGAATTATTAGTTTTATACTATTTATAGTTGTTTTAGACAGAGAGTTTCCGTATCTATACTATAAAAAATATTAAGTATGCAGGAAATATGCCTTATAAATCACTTTTCGGTAGTAAAATTGTGCATTTGAATTGATCCTGAGTCTTTATTATGACGACGTGCATATATTTCCTGTTTATTGAAATTTAGACCAAACATGTTTAAAACTATAATCAACATCTTATCCATGCATGTTAGATTAGCAAGTATAATAAGACGAAAACGGACAACCCATTGTGCAGATATACATATAAGATCCTAAGAAACGCTTCTAGACTATAGCAGCAAGTTAAAATAAGAGCTACGCAGACGTTTGGTTAGTTGACAACCCTAATTATGTTGTTGAAAATAAATCTGTCACAATAATTAAGCCCGAAACACGTAATATTGCAAAACATAAGACTGAAGACCGTCATTGGATTCGAGCACTTCATTCAGTCCAAAGCAATCAACGACTTCGATCAATCACGATGTGGTCCGAGCTTATTACTTTGACTACACTTGCGACAATTATAACTGGAGAGGAAGGACCATCAGGCATACAAAGAACTATGAGCGAAGGAGTGCGGAGCGTTAACTTCAAATTAATATATGGTGATGAAGATATGACTGTGATTAATGAAGTAATAAACGATTTTGAGAAACAAAATGGCTTGAAGAAAAGTATTAATTTAAATGATGCAATCATGCCGCTATCTGCACAAGACGTTAAATGTATAATGTCTGTTGATCGTTACTGTTCCAAGGAGATGGGTGACATAAAAAGTAAGTGCTGATTTTAATGTGAAACTTTTTTAAACTGACTGAAGAGTGTATCTCAATAGAAGCTATAGAGGTAGTATGTACCTATTGTTAATTTTAAATGGTAAATGTCACTTGCATAATTTTTGAATGAATTTATCAGAACACCTTGCATATTAAACTACAGTACTTACTATTAAAATATTGAGTCTTTTCCTTTTCTAATATATTTATTGTATCCTTTCTTCTTCTTCAGAGGTTATGATCCAAGCTATCAAAGAAGATTGTGGGACATGTTCTACTCAAGATAAAGAAAAAGCGGGCAAAGTGATAGCTTCATTGATGACTCATGATCCTGTCGCCTGGAAGCTCTTTCTCACCAGGTACGACGGACTGCATAAACTTCAAAGGATATTTGGATAAGAGGTACCTTATGGTGGTCTAATACAACATTTATAATTAGAATAAACAAAAGTCGAATTGTTGGGCAGTTAAAATATTGTCTCAGCTAGAATTGTTTATCTCTTAGTTATATTGTGGCTAATAGATACTCACCATTACCAACAACATAAAGTATAAAATCAAATCATCTTGTGTAAGATATTTTTAATGAATTACGCAAAAACTCGCAGGGAGTATTATTATTTTTAATAATTCTCCTAAACAGATCTGCTTAATGTTGTTGTAGGTCTGCTCTACTATTAAAGAACCGGAAAGAACATAGAAAAGAAAAAGAACTTATCATAAAATATATAGGCGAACCAGAAGAAGTAATACGTTCTCCTCGAAATAGTTATATAATGTCAGGTATTAAAGTACGAGTAAAGAGATACATATCAGAATTAGTAGACTAGGATTCATCTGATGTTGTGTTGTTTGATGTTTAATAATTGTTATAAACGTTTACATGTTATTTATATTTATTAAATTATTGAGATATGAGCTTGTTTTATTTATTTCTAATTTAAGTAATTGAGTCTACTAAGTTTGAGATACAAAAGCTAATACAATAGTATATAATACAATAATATAAATACTTACTCTTCAGTAAGTAAAAAGCAGGTAAAAAGGTAAAGGTTTTGTTAATGAAACCATACAAAGTCTGTTGTCTCGGAAAAGGAGTCCATCAAGAGGATAGTATTTTAATGATCACAAATATCTTACAATAAATGTAAGATGTTTTATAATTTTATATGCAGAAGCTTATTATTATTTATCCTGAATTATGATTAATCTGGTGGTATGTTTCTACCATAGCCTATGATCGAATGGCCAATGTTCGTAGTAATATAAGTAATAAGTATTATGTTAAAATAAAGTTGTGATCTAGTCTAATAAATGTATTATCTTAATCATCGATTACACTAAAATTAAACTACTATATACGGATTTTATCGCGTTGTTTATTTAGCACTGTATTACAAACGTGACCATGGCTGCTGAAAAGCAACCGAAACGTCGGGAAAAGTGTAAACCAAAAATAAATAGATTTAATAGTTTAAATAATTTTATTAGCTTATAAATTAGTAAAATAAAATCAATAGTAGTAGTAGTGTAATATTTTCAAAATTTTGTAATACAGTGCTAAATAAACAACGCGATAAAATCCGTATATAGTAGTTTAATTTCAATGAATAACATTCGCGTAAACAGAAGACAATATTATCGATTACACTAGATTAAAAGAGAGAAGGAATTAGAGACCAAAATTAAAATTAACGCCGTATTTACATTTGGCGTTTAGTTTAATTTCAGAGAAAACCATTTGTAATATTATAATTTACCGGACCAGAACTCAAAGTAATTGCTTTTTATTGTGCCCTTAAGAGTACCGTATTTGCGCGTTATCAACTGAATGAAAGGAATATTAAAAGTCTCTAGAAATACTTAATGGTAGCAACATAATAATACTAGTGTTACATCGGCTTCCTGCAAGTGGGAGGTTAAAGAACGGGCGAGCCAGGTCCTGCTTTCAAAAGCTTAAAGTGCTAAATTTAAAAAAAATCAAAGAAATAAAAAAAAACAGCACTTAACTTGCTGATTTTATTTATTTGTAAGCGGCTTTCGTATATTTTATATCTTTTCCGTTATTAGTATTTATTTGCGTCAGTGGTCAAGTGGTGTTTACATAAATAAACTGCATTTGATTATGATTGTTCTTCTGAAGCACCCACCGAATCCTGAGAGCTATTTGTGGTATTCAGTTTATTTTCCACGGCATCCTTGTTCTTTAAGTATTTCATTTTGTAACTACCGTCCGAATTGTACCTGAAAAATATGTTATTATAACTTGTATATTTAGATAATATTGTCTTCTGTTTACGCGAATGTTATTCATTGAAATTAAACAACTACTACAATTTCCCCGACGTTTCGGTTGCTTTTGTAAACCTAAATATAAATAGATTTAACAGTTTAAATAATTTTATTAGCTAATAAATTAGTAAAATTCAATAGTAGAAGTAGTGTAATAGTTTCAAAATTTTGTAATACAGTGATAAATAAACAACGCGATAAAATCCGTATATAGTAGTTTAATTTCGTTGTATATTTAGGTTTTAAAATATTAATTATTATTGGTTGATTTAATTACAAATGTTGTTATTGTATTCTATTGCGAAACTTTTATAAATAGCACATATATATTATCCTTCTTTTGTTTATCGACTTACTTTTGTTCGAGTTTAGTCCAATCTTCTGGTCTATGATCAATGATGTAGTGCATTACTTGATCAGCTCCATCTCGTTGTCTTTCGGTACATTTAGCACAATCGTTTTCTATAGCGTCTGGTAAATTTTCTGTAAAAGGTGTATAAAAGTGGGACGAAACTAAAAAAAAATCCCTTTTCAAAACATCTTATTAAAATATATTTGTTATTATTGTATATTTAATTTTGAGACGTAAGTAGAATGAATAATGCAATGATTATATTTGATGGATGGATGGATGGAAAATTAGGGAAACATGAGTGAAATAGCTAAACAAATCTATTTATGAATTTACTTACTTCTTAACTCGTTTCCATCTGGGGTACAAGGACCTTGTTCGAGCAGACATTTAACATAGCCGGTCAACAATCGATCATTACTCAGGATTTCGTCCAAATCTATGCCATCATATTTCGTCGTGTACGTTGACGATTCTGTACTATTGCTTTGACTTATGCAATATGCGAACAAAAGTATTGACAATGCGTAGAGTTTCATAATGCCTGCAAGAAAAATATATGAATAACCGAAATTATATGACATACAACACCTCAAAATTCCATAGACTTGCTACTCGCTGCGTTATGTTTGTAATTAGCATCATTAGTCGTACCTGTGTTTTTATAAAATATATTTTATTTATTTCTATACATTTTATTTCTAAATTATCATCGGTTTAGAAAACAAATATGTCGTCTATGTTTAAAATTACTTAGTTATCTTTTTGGGTATCAATGAAAAGTAAATTTTAAATTAAGGAATAAGGCTATGAAATATTTAAGATAGTCCGGACATGTAAAAAATATCAGACAGAAATTATCTACACTAAATATGGTTCATATAATCATTAGTCTAAAGGGAAGAACGAAGAGTTTATGAAGACTAGGTTTACGAAAAGGTTAGTTTAATAGGAACCTAAAAGAGTATCTAACCCAGCCAGCGTAGTGGACTATGCCCTGAATCTTCTCTCTCTGAGAAGTAGCCTGTGCCCAGCAGTGGGACAGTATAAAACAGGGCTAATATTTTATTATAAAAGAGCACAAGTATGATGAGTGTGATAAACCTGAAGAAAACCGAATTGGTTTATCAGGCTATATATTAAATATTTAACTGATCGGATCGTATCTAAAGCCTAGTTAATGAGATTAGCAATCATATATATATTACAACACGATGTTATTCTTTACAGGCGCCATAAAACTATCTATTTCGTTTAGATTGCAATTGTGTTTTATAAGGCGCTATATAAATAATAATAATAATAAAATACTTTATTTCTTTATCAACAGGTTAAAACACAAACTTTGTAGAGGTCTTCTTTTAAGTACTTGTGACAGAAGACCCCACTCTTCCATCTTAATATATTAATAACAATATGAAAAAATGTATTTAAAAAGGGAAAACATAAAAAAACATAAAAACAGAATATTAAAAAGAGATAATATAAAAGTATGTGTGTGTGTGTGTGTGCGCGCGTGTGAATGTGTGTGTGTGTGTGTGTGTGTGTGTGTGCGCGCGCGTGTGAATGTGTGTGTGTGTGTGTGTAGCTGTTGTGTGGATGCGGTATGTAGTCTGTGTGTGAATGTAATCTTACTCATAAACTACTGCCTATTTTAAAGGTTGAAGAAGTGCTTCCGTTTCTGTGTAGGTGAGTTCCTTTAACCACAAAGTAAGGATATTTTTGCATTCATAATATGGTTTTCTGTAAATAGCATACATTTTATTGACTGGGTTATAAAGAAAGGAAGCCTGGGTGACAAATTGGTATCTAGCAAATAAAGTTCTCACTCTATTTATCATCACAGTAGCATATCTTCTACTTGTTAATACATTTTGGTCAAATTCTGTAGATTTGTGCATTTTTAATAAAGCATTCAAAACATATAGTTTTCTTACTGTTAAAAGGTCGCATAGTTTGTAAAGAGCATCTGTATAAATCTTATAATATTTTTTACTGTTACAAAATCAGATTCTTGATTTACTGAATGAGTATATAATGTGCGTTGAGGATATTTATGACCATTTAAAGCATCACAATTTAGAAAGAAAATAATGTCTATGGTAATATTTGTAATTTGGAAATTCCTAGTAATTAAATTTGTAGAACGAATAAGAAATTATTAAAAAAAAGGAAAGTAGAGAATAATTAATTAAAAATATATTTTTTGTGCATAACTGAACAATTTTCAATAGATAGAAGCAATGATTGCTGATTTTGGTGTAATTATTGGGTGTAAAGTTATTTATAACACAAAAAAATGGTGTGAATTAGACAAATAAGAAAATATAATTATTTAAGAGGTTGTAGAAAACTTACACTTACTCTTGATGCAAAGAAACGTTGTAGTCCTAAGATAAGATGAAAACTAAATCAAATCAGGAAGAGCTCGTTTTATAAATTTGCTGTAAATAACATAATGATTTCAAATAGGCAAATATAATTTTACATTGTTTGTTTGTTACTGTAATATCAAAATGACTCGCACTTATCTGAGTTATTCAAACAGCTTATTGTCACGAAGAGTGTAGCTACTTATCTGTTTATTTATTTATTTATTTATTTAATCTTACAACTAACATAACAGGCAGATACCTAATTCGATAGTGTGCTACATCAAATCTTATAACTAAACTTATAGAATACTCTATACATAATATTATATAAAACTTATTTTTTAGGTGTATAATACGTTACTATGTACAATAAAACCTTTGCCAATTCACTCCAATTACCCGTAAAGATATCATTTCTGTAATGAATTTCAAATTATATGTTCACGGTTGGTTTCCAAAGAGGTTGACCTGCGACACTCAATTTTACTCTCATTATACATATCTACTTAATATAGTCTTAATTTACGCGAATATTATACATTGAAATAAACACTTTATAAGCATTCTGTCGCGTTGTTTATTTTACTTTAAAACACTTTTATTACTTACATAATTCTAAAAACTCTAACACTACTATTATTGAATTTTGCTACTATTTAATTTAATAAAAACTATTTATATTTAAGTTTACACTTTGCCCCGACGCGACGCACGTTTCGGTTACTTTACAGCAGCCATGTTCACGAGGAGACTCAGTCTCCCCATGAACATGGCTGCTGTAAAGCAATAAAAAAGTATTTTAAAGTAAAATAAACAACGCGACAAAATCCGTATAAAGTGTTTAGTTTCAACTCATTATACTTATATGTATTTTAGTATACCTTAGAATCAAGGGACATTTTGCGAGAAGGACGTTCTGCGAAGTGGACTTTCTGCGACTGAGCCTCAACAGCAATGCCTGTTATATATCAAAATTTTACATAATTATGGCTATCTCTCAGGACAATTTGTTATCGCTCCGAGTTCTGACTTCTGGGAGTTATCCATAGAATTATGTATGGTATAATACATGCATACAAATGTTTTTGAGCTAATTCAAATTCAAATTCAAACTTTATTCATAAACAATTTTTACATTGTGTTTGAATGCATAGTTATAAAAATATTTATACAGTAACATATTATTATAATTATTCCAATTCCATGACATTAAACTTTACACATACACCATTAAACATATATGTCAAGATAATAGTCAGTGGTCTATAATTAATTATAATCCAAAACAAAGCACTTTGTAAAATAACAATGTCAATAAAAAAAATAAAAATAGTAAAAATTTTAATTAATTGCAATGAATAATTTTCTGAAAATAAAAAATATTGTAATAATTATAATTATTATTGTTGTTTCACTTCACGGTAAATACAATTTTGCATGTCATCCAGAGAATATAAACACCCTTCCAGCAGAAACGTCTTGAGCTTGATTTTAAAACTACTTTCATATAGCAAGCGCTTTAACCCAACGGGTAACTTATTAAACATTTTAATAGCGATGTAATAACTGCTATGCTTGACTATGTTCAATTTAGGTATATTTCTACACTGAAAATCTTTTCTACGCGTGTTTTCTCTTAGCTGGCGTTCATCTTCCGTTTCATATTTGTGAACGTATTTCGCAAAATTGGTTAACAAAACCAGTATGTACAGACTCGACACTGTTAAAATTACAAGCTCGACAAAATGTTGTCTGCAAGATACGTCTTGCCTTATACCTACGATCGTTCTTATCGCCCTTTTCTGCAAAGTGAACGCTCTGGAGATTTTATAATTGTAACTACCGCCCCAAAATAATATGCTATACCTTAATTTGGATTCTACCAGAGCATAGTATATTTTTAAGTACTAAATGCCAACTTCATCCCTCAGACTCCTTAGCACGTAACAAGCAGAACTGATTGCGTTTTCCAGACTGGTGAGCTTATCTTTCCAGTTTAGGAACTCATCTACATTAACTCCAAGAAATTTGGTAGTTCTTACAGTGTTCACTATTTCACCGTTTAAAATACAATTAAGATTGTCATTATTCTTGGCTGTTGAACGAATCAAAATGATGTTAGTTTCACTGGTGTTTAATTCAAGACTATTGATTGAAAACCAATTCTCAAATATATTTAAAGCCTCAATGGCTTAGCTACTCAAGCCGTCCACGCTCTCTGCTGATATAATAGCGTTAGTATCGTCAGCAAACATAATTGGTTGAAAATCTCCCATTAAAATGTTTATAAGGTAGTGTACTAAGTCATTAATAAACGTAATAAAGAATATAGGGCCGAGAATCGAACCTTGCGGAACGCCTGTTATAATTGGAGTCATTTTTGACCTAAATGTTTCCTCATAACAATATTTGCTACAAGAACCACTGCTATCAGCTACTGCATGTATTTCAACAAACATTTTTCTGTTTTGGAGATATGATTGAAATAGTTTCCGCGCATTTCCCCTTACTCCATAGTGCTCTAGTTTTTGGTAATAACGAAATGGCCCTGTACATAGAAGGATCAGATTTAACTCCTATTTTATATATCGGTATTATCTTGGCTATTTTGAATTGATAAACATATTGGTTAGTGGTTCAGCTAGTATATCAATATTCTTCTTAATTGATGATATGGGTAATGCATCATAGCCACACGAGGATTTATTTTCTATGTGGGAAAAAATTTGAAAATTTCGGTGTTTGTTAGTGGGTCCCATATAATCTGGTTTTCGACACTTGAAGTATTTTTTTCTAAAATGTTAACTGCCATTTCTGAATAACCCTGTGCTTGATTGAATTTTTGCCCAAATCCGTCTGCGATGATATTAACAATTTCTGACGGATTAGATACAGCTTTGTTACCAGATTTGAGAATTATCTTATCTTTTACAATTTGTTTTTTTATTTCTATGACGATTAATAATCTTCAATATATCTTTAGACAAATTTTTAAAACTCGTTATTTTTCTTTGGATCGCCAATCTCTTAGCCATTTTTATTACTCTTCTATACACTGCAATATGTAATTTAATAAAAACTATTTATATTTAAGTTTACACTTTGCCCCGACGCGACGCACGTTTCGGTTACTTTACAGCAGCCATGTTCACGAGGAGACTCAGTCTCCCCATGAACATGGCTGCTGTAAAGCAATAAAAAAGTATTTTAAAGTAAAATAAACAACGCGACAAAATCCGTATAAAGTGTTTAATTTCAACTCATTATACTTATATGTATTTTAGTATACCTACCCCGTGTGATATTGTAACGCAATATTTGTGCCATTATTACCTACTTCTGCCAGTTTTAATATCTCTAGATCAGTTGGATAATAATCTAGTTAGGTACCTCCAGAAAGTTACATAATAGTTTACAGATTATCTTCCAATTGTCTTATTTGTATTGTTGCCATACCTACCTATTATAGTTATATCAGACTACTAAAATAGTTTAAATAGGCATAGTATCGAAACTAGCAAATTCTTTGTTGAGGGAATTGCTGATAGAGTAAAGAGAAATCGGATGATATTCTAAGATATATAAAGAACAAGGATTATAAAAATATAAGGTTATTAACTAAATAGGCTTATTACCAGGCTTAAAAATGTGTAGCTCAGTAATATGCTAACACGCTCAGTCGCAGAATGTCCACATCGCAAAATAACCACAGGTCGCATAATGTCCCTTTATAAATAAACCTAGCAAATTATGTAATTAATGTCCTTTATTGTAGTTTTTGTGATATGTATCTGAACAATATATTAGACACTAAGGATCCCTTTATACGCGAATCTGATCCGTACTTAACGGTTTTTTATTGATACTAAGAAATTAGAATCAAGGGACATTTTGCGAGAAGGACGTTCTGCGAAGTGGACTTTCTGCGACTGAGCCTCAACAGCAATGCCTGTTATATATCAAAATTTTACATAATTATGGCTATCTCTCAGAACAATTTGTTATTGCTCCGAGTTCTGACTTCTGGGAGTTATCCATAGAATTATGTTTGGTATAATACATGCATACAAATGTTTTTGAGCTAATTCAAATTCAAATTCAAACTTTATTCATAAACAATTTTTACATTGTGTTTGAATGCATAGTTATAAAAATATTTATACAGTAACATATTATTATAATTATTCCAATTCCATGACATTAAACTTTACACATACACCATTAAACATATATGTCAAGAGAATAGTCAGTGGTCTATAATTAATTATAATCCAAAACAAAGCACTTTGTAAAATAACAATGTCAATAAAAATATAAAAATAGTAACATTTTTTATTAATTGCAATGAATAATTTTCTGAAAATAAAAAATATTGTAATAATTATAATTATTATTGTTGTTTCACTTCACGGTAAATACAATTTTGCATGTCATCCAGAGAATATAAACACCCTTCCAGCTGAAACGTCTTGAGCTTGATTTTAAAACTACTTTCATATAGCAAGCGCTTTAACCCAACGGGTAACTTATTAAACATTTTAATAGCGATGTAATAACTGCTATGCTTGACTATGTTCAATTTAGGTATATTTTTACACTGAAAATCTTTTCTACGCGTGTTTTCTCTTAGCTGGCGTTCATCTTCCGTTTCATATTTGTGAACGTATTTCGCAAAATTGGTTAACAAAACCAGTATGTACAGACTCGACACTGTTAAAATTACAAGCTCGACAAAATGTTGTCTGCAAGATACGTCTTGCCTTATACCTACGATCGTTCTTATCGCCCTTTTCTGCAAAGTGAACGCTCTGGAGATTTTATAATTGTAACTACCGCCCCAAAATAATATGCTATACCTTAATTTGGATTCTACCAGAGCATAGTATATTTTTAAGTACTAAATGCCAACTTCATCCCTCAGACTCCTTAGCACGTAACAAGCAGAACTGATTGCGTTTTCCAGACTGGTGAGCTTATCTTTCCAGTTTAGGAACTCATCTACATTAACTCCAAGAAATTTGGTAGTTCTTACAGTGTTCACTATTTCACCGTTTAAAATACAATTAAGATTATCATTATTCTTGGCTGTTGAACGAAACAAAATGATGTTAGTTTCACTGGTGTTTAATTCAAGACTATTGATTGAAAACCAATTCTCAAATATGTTTAAAGCCTCAATGGCTTAGCTACTCAAGCCGTCCACGCTCTCTGCTGATATAATAGCGTTAGTATCGTCAGCAAACATAATTGGTTGAAAATCTCCCATTAAAATGTTTATAAGGTAGTGTACTAAGTCATTAATAAACGTAATAAAGAATATAGGGCCGAGAATCGAACCTTGCGGAACGCCTGTTATAATTGGAGTCATTTTTGACCTAAATGTTTCCTCATAACAATATTTGCTACAAGAACCACTGCTATCAGCTACTGCATGTATTTCAACAAACATTTTTCTGTTTTGGAGATATGATTGAAATAGTTTCCGCGCATTTCCCCTTACTCCATAGTGCTCTAGTTTTTCAGGAGAAGTTCGTGGTTGACAGTATCGAAAGCGGCACTTAGGTCCAAAACGAGCCCTGCTACTTTCTTTATTAGGTTCATTCTGTCTGCAACATCACTGACCAATTACACGATAGCATCTTGTGGACCAACTCTGGTTCTATACCCAAATTGTCGATGATCTAATACTTTGTTCGTATTTAAGTGTTTAATCAGCCTAACTTATATTACTTTTTTTTTAAAAATTGCCATTTTTGGTAATAACGAAATGACCCTGTACATAGAAGGATCAGATTTAACTCCTATTTTATATATCGGTATTATCTTGGCTATTTTGAATTGATAAACATATTGGTTAGTGGTTCAGCTAGTATATCAATATTCTTCTTAATTGATGATATGGGTAATTCATCATAGCCACACGAGGATTTATTTTCTATGTGGGAGAAAAATTTGAAAATTTCGGTGTTTGTTAGTGGGTCCCATATAATCTGGTTTTCGACACTTGAAGTATTTTTTTCTAAAATGTTAACTGCCATTTCTGAATAACCCTGTGCTTGATTGAATTTTTGCCCAAATCCGTCTGCGATGATATTAACAATTTCTGACGGATTAGATACAGCTTTGTTACCAGATTTGAGAATTATCTTATCTTTTACAATTTGTTTTTTTATTTCTATGACGATTAATAATCTTCAATATATCTTTAGACAAATTTTTAAAACTCGTTAATTTTCTTTGGATCGCCAATCTCTTAGCCATTTTTATTACTCTTCTATACACTGCAATATGTTTTTGTCTATAATTTGTAATGCTAGAATCATTTTGGTACCCTTTGTTACTACTAGAAAACGTTTCATTAGGCTCGAAATCTTGATTTCTTTTGAAGCCCAGCGCAAATTTGTTAGAGTATACTGGGTGTAAGGAACGGCGTACCGAAAACCGATACCAGTGATTCAGTACGTGATATTGAGGCCCTTGGCGGTCGAATTTTCCGGGGAAAACTTCATAAATTTTCCGAATTTATTGACTATTGTCGAACCGCACTTCATTTTTCATAATATTTTCAGAATTAAACAATTTTCCAAAAAAACATCAATGTAGATATGAACACGAAAACTCGCACTATCAGCTGTTACGGCGGCAAATACAATGACACGGTCGCGCGTACGCTACAACATTGTAGTTACATTATTGCAGCGGCGAACGCTCGCTTAACTCGGTACTACGTCTCCCGAAGATTTCCGAAGTGATACGAAATTTGGTTAACAATAATGTGTGGATAAGTTAACTAGGTACTAAATTTAATAATTAGAAATATAGACGAGGGCAGTGTAAAATTTTATGAAATGTATTAAATAATGCATATCCAATTCAAGTACATAATTATCCAGTTTTGTTATTACGCTGTATCACTACCTACCTGCTCCAAAACCAGCTCACGCGTTTCATGAATTCTTTTACTTTATTAATTACCTACCTACCTAATGATAACCTGATTGTTTTACAGAACGTTACCAATAGATACTGTTAGCACAAATTAGCAAAAACAATACGACGTGTAGGTACACGACATTTTATACGATCAGCTTGTCTTGCTAAAGCGTTTTTATTTTAGCTTTTAAATAGACAACTCGGGTATAAATCTTGTGTCGCGGGTGACTTTAGAAACATTAAATTAACGGACACACTGTATACCCATACATGAAACCACAATTTTAGATTGTTCAAAGTGTTGTCGTGCGGGTATCGAACCCACGACAATCGGCGCAGTGTTAAAAGACGAGGCGACCGCCTGAACCACTACACCATCCGAGCAGAAAGATCATTTCCCTGTGACGCTCATAAGTTTGTGTTACCCGCGTGCTTGTGTGTGTGTACACGCTGTTTAGTATTTACGCACACTAACAAAATAAGTAGGCACACCGCCGCCGCGCCGCCACACAAATGAGTCTGGCGGCTCGCTGTAATTTTCGTTCACGCCACGCAACGTTTGTGGCGCTACCGTCGCGTGATTGTACCTTCGTCACTAGAGGAATATCAGTTGATATCGATATGGAAACAAATTTGCTCTGACCATAAAATTCTAGGATTATAAAATAAAGACTTGCGTTTATTTAAGCGATTACTAGGGCCGTATTTCTATTAGGTACCTAATGCTTAACATTTAATACAAACTTGTTAATTTAGGACTTACTTATGTCATAATAACAATAATTATTTTAATTACTTTGTAATTCGACGTCATCTAAACATTATAAGGTGTGTAAGCACAGTACATAAATTATGTACTGTGGTATAAGTAAGAAAACGATACTGATTCATTGTGAACGTTTATTCCATATAACTAAATTACGTAACTGGTTCTAGGTTTAAAGATATTTCAAATACAGTTTCACATGAAGTCTAATTTCATTGATCGTATGAAACTAATCGATTTTCACAAGTTACCTCACCTCTATTTGTTTCAATGTGCAACTTTGTAATAATTTTCAAATAAGTAGATAAATTCGTTCAGTTCGTCGGGTCTTCCATCGGAAAGGGGAAGTAATCGTGACTGTTTTATAAATAATTAGCGACTTGTGCAGTGAAATGAAAAGTGTAATTCGATCAGTACTTTTGTGTGTTGTGTTTTTGCGTATTGTGTTTTTTATGGATCGGGTGCCGAATCAGCCGTTTTCTGCGCGGGTATACGGGGAGATGTTAATGGCATATGGTGAAACAAGAGGAAGTGCTTCTCTAGCGCTACGTATTTACATTCAGCGCTATCCTTAAGCCCGTCACAGACGTAGCTATAATATATATTAATATATCGAGATATATATTATAGTATAGCAAGCTATCACACACGGGAGCTATACTATAATATATATTTTGCCCTCACTCGGTCTGCGGTCGTCCTTGCAAGCGCACGATTTTAAAGCTAAATTTCTGTACAGAATGTTCAAATATTGAAATAACACTGTAATCAATCTAGGTACCTAAATGAATTCGACATGAGCACTTCTTTTAGATCTAATTGAAAATACCTCAGAGGATGATTCCGATGCTGAATTTGATATGCATGTTGCCTTGTCAGGAACGAAAAATAGAACCATCTGGGTTGAGTCGCATATAAAACAAAAGAGAAGAGAACTCGTGGCGAATTTAATTTGTATCATGATTAAAATTTATCATCGAATAAATTTGCACAGTATTTTAAAAGTTCAACATCGGCATTTATCGAGCTTCATGAATTGATAAAAAATGATTTAATAAAATGCGATACGGTTATGTGCAAAAGCATTAGTTCTGAAGAACGTCTTGCAGTATGCTTGAGGAAAGAAGTAAAAACAATTCATATTTCAATCATTTATTATAATTGCAACACTTGTATTTTAATTAAATAACGTACGTAATTTAAGCTCGTGCGCATCGAGCACGGACGTCGGGCAGGCGTTCAAATGGAACATCCCTATCCTCAAAATATATCAAAATATATATTAATATGCCAAAATATACCGAGATATATATGTTGACATATTTTGGTGACGTCATAGAAATATATATTATAGCTGCGTGTGTGGTCACTCGAAAATTTATATAGAAAATATGCCGTAATATGCCTTGCTATGATTCATATTAATATATATTATAGCTACGTCTGTGACGGGCTTCATGCTGAACTGAATTTTGCATGATAATAAGTAATCATAGAAAGTCGACTTTACGAGTTTTTCGAGACGCTTAAAATTACACCGTGTTTAATCGAATTTGCCTCTTTTGTTTTTTTAAGTTTTGTTTATACACAGTATGGAGCGTTTTTATTAAAGTATTCAGACCCAAATTATTCCAATTATAACTCAATAGGCTTTGCCTATATCTAATTTTTTTTTACTAAGCCTCGTTTTTATTACTTAGAAAACTTTGTTTTTATTTAACTTATTACATAATAATTTCAAACTACTTATCAAGCCGGCTTGCCCGTCAGCTACACCATTCAGGTCTATGTCTAATTTTCAATAAAATGTGTCGGTATATTAGTCACAAAATTATGAATACATGATGAAAAGTCATTGCGAATAAAAGTAATTGAATCAATAAGCAGTCTAAAATTATAGCATGTCAACAAACTAATGAAATCTTTGCATTTCTTGCTATTTGTTAATAAGTCGATATTAAAATTTCCACTTAAGAATGTGTTGCTGCCATAGAGGTGTTCTAACAAAGCTTCCAATTTATTCATAAATATAATTAAATTTGTGTCATATGGATAATGATAGCAGTAACACATACAAGCACCAGTAATTTTATCCTTAAGAGGAAACACCACGGGCGAGAGAATTGAAAAATAGGTATTTGTAAAATCTATTGCTGTCGCGCAGTGCCCGCAGAGCGTGATAGAGACAACTGCACCTTAGACCGAAAATACATATAAAAGTACACAAAGTCAACGTTTCGTAGTCCCCTGATTCCTTCTCCAACACTTGACCGATTTAACTACTTATTTCATTAAAAATTGAAGAAAGGCTTTGGCCGTGTTTCTATGTTTTTCTTTTTTTATATAATTTACTCAAATTTGTTTTCTGGATGTTTAAACACAGCGGAAAATCTGACCAATTTTTGAGGCTTTTGAAGGCTCATATCTCTTTTAATAATTAATTAATGAAAAAAAGGAAAACATAGAGACATGCCAATAGAGGCTATACATGTTATTTTAAAATATTATTGTTCTACTGGCATTATCCAGGGAGGAAACAGGGGACTACATTTGTATGAAAAAACGGCCCTTGTGTTTCCTCTTAAGAGCACATATCTCAAAAGCCTATTATTCCCTATCTTTTCTCGCTAGTATAATTGTGCCTCCTCTCTGTTTGTTCCTTCTTGTATTTTATGAAATAATTTTGTAATTAGTAAAATTTAGTAAGTTCACTAATTTATCATTAAGGAAGTGCTCGCTATGCAAAGGTCCAATAGTATTTTGCAAGTTTTCTATATACAGCTCAAACTAATTTTTTTTTATTGTTTATGCCACAAACATTCTGATGAAAGACATTTAATGGTACAAAAGTTGGATTATTATTGTGGTTAGTTATGCACATAGTGCTTTTTTATTGGGGTGGGAGGCGAAAACAATGGTATCAGGTTGTGACAAGCAACACTGGTTGTCCATCATAGTGGGTGAGGTGCTGTCAGTATGGCAGAAAATATTGTCAGTTTGTGTACTTAGAGTTGTACATCTTACAGTCTTAACCAAGTCACATTGTCTGTGTTTTGATGCCATATAATAATTATTATAATTTATTTTATATGTGGCATGCAATATTGCTCTACATAGCAGTCCACTAGCAATAAATCTTTTAAAAACTATGTTACCTTCATAGTTATCATCTAAAGAAAATCTCTAAAATTTAGTTTGGTCCTGTCAAACGACATTTCGTATTCTGAAATTGTTATAAAAGTGACAGGACTAAATTAAATTTTAGAGATTTTTAGCTAAGATAAGGGAATTCTGTGACAACAGAATTGGCACCATTGTGTTATTTTTAAAATTAGAGCAAATATATTGTAACATTTTATTAAGTTTATATTAATTTAAATATTTATTTGTGTACACTTTATTAATCAGAATATTAGTGTGCTGCATTTTGTTAACAAAATTATACATTAGAGATTGGAATTTCAATACATTATTGTCATTTGTACCCCCAAGAAATATAATATAATCTCTGGTAGTAAAAGTTTTACATAAAGACTCGCATGCATTTACAACTTGGTCTATCTGCGCATATGGTCTTATTTTACAAGTAAAAGTGTAGTCATAGCCCAGTAAGTCCTGTAGTTTTTGACGTATCCCATATCCTGCTTGGTCAGCAAATATTGCCACTCTGTGTCTAGTTTCATTCAACAACTGATTCTTCTGTAAAACTTTGCATGTAGTTGACTGCTGTTCTGAAGTGTCTGTATCTTGTACTTGCTGATCTTCAAAGGTGACAATATGAGATATTAATGATGTCTGTATGAGTGCTAACTCCCCGATATTTGATTGAGATTGCTGATGAGTCTGACAGTGTTCTTTACAGCTATTGAGTAGTTTTAGTTGAAATTTCTTCCAGTGAACTACCAGTAGCGCCATCTAGTTCGTGTAAGCCACATTTCTCCTCCTGGGTCATTATGTGTACATCCTGCATTGTTGCATTTATTATTTGGTTATTATCGCTTTTGAACTGACTTTCAGTATATGCTTCCTTTGGGTTTGGGGAAGAAATAACAGGATTCTGCGAGGTGATCATAGCATTGTTTTTGCAAAGTATTCCCTTCAATGGCATTTCTGTCTGTATTTCCACCATCTGGTTCAGGTTTAGTAACGCGGTCCACTGCATCCGCATTCTCATCTATACTAGGTGTTGGAGTATCAACAAAAGAGTCTGTAAGTCGACGTTTAGCATGAGATTTCTTGATAAGTTGAATTTTGCGAAGTGATGACACGGGTCTCTTGCATATTTGTTTTAGTGCTATTATTTGTTGTGACAATTTGTTTTTTTTAATATGAATTTTCAAGTATCACATTTTCTAATTCATGTTGCGTGCTCTCTAAACTAGATTTTAGGTTGTGTATTTCATTTTTCATTTCATCACTACATAATGCTAGAACGTGGCTGGATATGTCTAGACGTTTGCCCAATAGTTCTTCGGAATATGAAGAATTTAAAGACACGCTCATCATGTCCATTTTTGTTTTAAATTTTAATCTTGTTAGAGTTTTGAATGTGATTTACTGCATCTATTCTTACGCCCTCTATCCTATATTTGTGGAATCAATATATCGGTTGCCTGTCTTTGGCGTTTGCGCAACACGACACGTCTTTTGTAGGAATAAGTACGTGAATTTTCAAACAGATGTCGTTATTTTTATACAAACATTGGATAGCAATGGTTGTTGCAGATTCCGCCTTGTGACAACAAATAGTGCTATTATCGGAATTCAGTATTTTAATATGTTGTTGATGCCATGTATCGGCGAGTGCAATAATTAATGAGGCCTCGTATTTAAAAATATTTTCAGTATTTTTGTAAAATATTGTACTCGTTACACACACAATTTCAGTACAATAATATTTGTCCAATTATATATAGAGATAACAATTACACAGGTCCACTTTGTCAATATGATCACTTTGGTGATAACTAATGCGTAGTTTATAATTATTTACCATTTTGCCCCGCGCCCGTTATAAAATCCCTTACATAGCATGACAACTACTAACAGGCTATTACCATTATGATCAATTATTTATCCGAAACTTCGGGTCGAACGGTAAAACTTGAATTGAAGAATCGTAAGATTTCTTATATTCAAAATAAATATGTACTACGTACTATCGCCTTAAATGTGGTTTACGGTAACCATTGTAACCAGTAAACCACTATATCAAGTCGGCCCGGAATTTCAACATATATATGCATGTGTTTTCATAATGCTCATCGAGCTACATAATTATTAATTTATATATTACTGGGGGGACGGCGCGTACGCAGTCCCCACTACCAAAAATAACGCATCCGAGTTATCCACATTAGGGATAATCGCAGGGGTCAACTCAACCGCAGTGCAATGGAGGAGTCTCGCCCTGGGGGAACCGCCTTCTTGATCACGGTGTCCCCTATGCCAGGTAAGTATGCGTATCGTCGTCGACTCGGGCCTAGTCATTCAACGACGGAGAATCTTAACACCGACTTCTAATTTTTCCTGTGGTGCCATCTAGCTATAAACAGCTGTACTTCGTCAACCCGTTGCGCGGCAAGCGGAATACATAATTATTTAAACCACATGATTGTAATAATGTGCTTTTATAAGAGCTCGTAGTTCTCCGATTTCAATATAGTGTTTTTTGTTATGCAGGCTATAATTAACACCAATTTTATTTTATCGCGCAATAATTACATACTAAGTACATGACCTATTTAGATTATGAAATTAATGAAATGTTGTATATTATTTTGTCTCATAAAAACAAGTAATACATGGTTTGAGGCTCTAGTAACCCCACCCATCATATATATATTAGTCTATGCCCCACCCCACACTTGGATTCCCTGTGTTGTGGGATCTAGTTTCTTTCGTTCAATTACAATAATTTGACAATAGAATGAAATGAGATGAAAGTACAAAAAATATGTTATGTAATTTGTGTATGATTAGCGAGAATTGGTGTCATCGAATATATAATTTAACAAATTTATGATTAAAGCGTGTTTTGTTATTAAGGTTGAAGTGTGATTCCTCATGTAGCATATGCATCTGTAAACTGCAAACTGTAGCCCAAGTTACCCATATACAACGCAAGCACAGGCAATGATATTCATATTGTATATTAATAAGACTTTGTACTTGTATACTATGTGCAGTGGTACAGCTGGCCAACTTAGGTGTCGGTACGTGCGGTTGAATCGTCAACGCCGTCGGCGGTCGCTGTCGGGCACCGTCGGTAGCAGTCGGCTGAAGTCGCGCCTCGCTGCCACATGCGGTTCACGTCCATTCCATAAAACATTTTACTGTTTATCTGCTGCTAGTGGCAATGGAAGAAAATTTCGATATAGATAAGTTTATTTTATTAGTAAAGAATAAAGAAAGTATTTGGAATTACAAAAGTCAAGCTTACGGAAATAAGGTACAACGGAGAGAAGATTGGTTATCAATATGTGAAGCTATGATTAACAACTTTGGAACAAAATCAAATAGTGGAAAAAGTGCTACTGGTAAGACCAACATTTCTTATGTTTATTATAAGTAATATGGCGCCCTCACATGGCGTATTGGAACAACTTATAAGCGTTTAATTTTTGAAGTCGTTCGGTATGCGAGTTGCTACTGATGAAGGATAGGGGGAAACCGCAGGGCTGCGGGACGCTGCACGTTAAAAAGAGACAAGTAACAAAGCGTTGTGTATAGCCCCATCCCGCTCACTCCCTTACCTCTTGCATCAGCTGCATATCATACACTACAATAATTATTATACAGATACACACATTGAGGGGCTATTACGTGTAGTAGCGCAATACATTATTGTTGCCGATAAAGATATGTATTATATACAACAACTATGGAATGTTAAATGAGCATTTTTGTACATAATATTAAGTAGAGATTGTTCCAAATCTAAAATAGAACAATATTTTAATAAGTAGATCTAAAAGTAGTATATTTTTCACTTTCAGCTGTAGAGTTACAAGCCAAGTGGAAGGTGTTACGCGATGGTTTTACAAGAAGTATAAAAAATTATAAAAAGAAAAGTGTTAAGGAAGGTTCTAAAGGAAAATTATATACTTATTACACACAATTACAATTTCTGAATGATTTGTATGAAGATGAAGCCGTAGTTGTAGCAAATGGCGCAGAATCTTCTAGCCGTGTGAAGGAAGAAAAAAGTAGAAAACGACAGAGGAAAAAGGCCTCCGAAACATCATCAGAGGACAATGACAGTGTATCCCAATGCGTAAAGCCTAACAGTAATGAAATTGATAAAGATTCTCGCATTAAAGTTGACATTGAGTTCGATGAGGATAAACAATTTCTGTTGTCATTAGTAAGCGATTTTAAAAAGATCCCTAGTGACCGCAAACTCGACGCTAAAGGAGACATTATAAATGTGATAAGACATTATAGGAATACACCATCGACGCAGTTTCAGACAAGAGGCAGCTACTTTTCTCACGACATCTCAGCACTCGCCACCACAGCGACAGAACGACCAAATAGTTGTGGCTCCAGTTATTTTGAATACACAGAAACTTCTAGAGATGATTCACCGACTGAAATTAAATTCATTACACACTCGTAAGAGTAGTTTGATTTAACTTGATCTTTACTTGATCAATACCATAGTTCGCGTAAGGCTTTTGAAGATTGTCATATCTTGCCTAATTTTAATAATAATGTTTTGTTTGATTTAATTAAATTATTATTAACTATTTTACTCCGCTCTGATTATCATCTCATCCTCCAAATTAAATCCTAATTGAGTTAACTCAATACAAAAATATTTAGGTACAATCAGCACAAAAAAATGCGAACTTCAACTAAAATATGTTATTAAATCGAAACCTGTTATCATTCGCGGTTTGACCTCACGTATGCAGGTCTTAAAATTGTTATTGTTGTTGACTTTTTTATACACGTCAAACCAAATAATAATTATGGAAAATCTCCTTATGGCTGGTTATTCCTAATAAATGGGTTATGGTGACCATATTATTACGACCATAATTTACAAATTATAGTTAATTAGAAAAACTAACGGGCACACATTCCACTATTACTATCCATGTTTAAATCATTGTATAGTTCATTGTAGTGGCCTGTCTGCAGTTACAGCTGCATTTAATGCTGATGTTTCTCCTTTAAAAAGATCAATGCATACTTAGAAATTCTTGTTATGTCGTAAAAGTTAGCTTTTCTATAAGTAAGAGGCTTTGATGCTATATTTACAAAAAGGACGTCCAAATATTACTTAATATAACTCACTCCAACACTCACATATGACAAGAAACCTATATTATATTGTGTAATCTAATTTATCTAATGAAGATAAAGCATATAAACTTTCATAAAAGCTAACTTAAATTACATATTTATAACAAAAGCGATAAGAAGAAGAAGTCAAGCCAATTGTACATATATATGATTTATTTCTAAATCTCATTTTGTGTGAACTGTTATTTGTTCTTAAATACTGCTTACATTTAGTTTAAACGGCCAATTGAGCTTAGTTATTGGTACTGTACCGAGATTATTTTGACTGAAAGGGCCTGATAAGCAAATACATGAATTTTTATTTTGTTTATATTTAGAAACATTCAGTTAACGGACACAAAGTATACTTAAATTGAGAAAATATTCTTGGATCATATAAAAAAGATTCTCCTGCGAAAGACGAACCTATAACAGTCAGCGCGTCCGCAGCGACGAAGCGAACGCTTGTCCTCTACGTTATCCGTGCAGTCGGTCTTTGATACTTTACAATTTGTGTTCTGTTGTAATTCATCGTGTGCCTACAACATGAATAAGATCTCTCTCATCTGTTCTATGCTTATTTTCATATCGGTAATAGGCCACCAGCATTTAAAAAAACTAGCATGCACTTGCAATAATGGAGCAATAAAAACTTAATTATAATAATGTATTAGTTTAAAAATAACAAAGCCTATGCCGTATAACAGTTAATACTTACAGGTATCGCATCCTTGTTGTATTTTTTGTACATACAAAATAAATAAATTATTATCCATTAGGTACTTAAAAATAGTTACTCCATGGCTAGGTACCGAAATAAAAATAATTTAAGACGAACTTCCTTTTGCTATTTTTTTAAAGTGGCTGTCTGACATGACTTTTTATTGCAAACTTTTTAGAGACGCCACAGGTATTTCATTGGCTCAGGTCTAGATTAGCCAATCCTTATTTCCTTTGATGTATTTTTGCAGTGAAAGAGATTTAAAAACTCGATTTTTTGTTATCGGGAAATGTTCTTATTCCTTTGCTGGTGCAGCCTGCTTTACCTTAGGTTACATACGTCAATTATAAGCTATATGTAAGCTATCAGAATTGTTACTTATCAGGCGAAAAGCAATATTTTTTACTTCTAGGCTTTTTGGACCAGGGTGGTACACACGGCTACACATCAAGTTAAACATTTTATATACGCATAATTACGCTACATACAAAATAGATAATTGTCGGAAAGGGACAGTGCATAGTGATGTCGATGTAATGATAAGGATAGAGCGTAACAAAAATATAACGTACCTACTCTATTGCACGATTCGCAGCGTTCAACTTCTAATAGTTCAAAGTCCAAACAGTCTAGGTTGATGTGTCGCTGTGTGTACGTACAACTCAATTGTGCTGTCACCAAATAACTGACAATAGTAAGCATTTCTGTTGGAATATTAGTTTGATACCACTGTACTATTACAGTGGTGGCAAATCTACAAACCTAATAGCGAAACGAAACGCAAGCATAAAAAGAAGTGCCTTCACGTTTTGTAGTTCCTGCAAGTACCTAAGCAGAAGCTAACGAAAGTTAGTATGCTCTGTATAATGTATGTATATCACAATCACATTGAAACAAGTTTGAGGTCGATATGTCACTTACCAACAGGTCCACCTATTGTCCGAAAGTCATGATTAGGTAACAATAGTATTCAAATTGACAATATTAAAATCGATTAATATTAGGTACCTAAATCGTATTTCAATAGGCAAATAAAGGTAATTGCGAAGCTATTAAATTCTAATTAACTTTTTCAACGTCAGGCTAGACATGGTGTCTGGATGAAATCGTATTTTTTTATCAATGTTATTAATAAAAAATTCGATTTCACCATATTAGAAGACTATCCGCCATATTAGGTTAGATATAAAAACTATAAGAAGTAATGTACGCGTAAGGTAATTAAGGAAGAGAAGTTTTTAGATAAATAACATGAATAGTGCAACGGTTTATGTGTTCACTTCGCCACTACGCCATACCAAGTTGTGCAAGTTTGATCTCCGCACGAGATAAAATTTGTGTGTTCCACAAGTGCCTTTGTCATATATGGATGTTCTTAGTGTCCATTGTTATACTATTTTCTACAAGAAAACTACGAAAGAATACTAACGCAGTATGAAGAAGGCATTTGAAGAGCGTTATAATAAGTGTATAAAATTAGCTGGTAATAAAATAAATATAGCTTACTTTGATCATTCACTTTGGCTTAAGGTCACGTGAGACTGAAATACACGGAGCTAGATAATTGTCATAGTTGACCTCATCTCTATAAGAGTTAACTGGCATGGGTACTATTAGTAGCCTAGAGATTTGACACCAAAACAAAGACCATCAAAAAGAAAATTTTATTTTGTGATAGTTAAGATAATGATATCCCATGGTCACGGTTTCGCGAAGATAACATGCATCAGCCCTAGCCCTTGACCAGGGTAGAGCAAGAATGTCTCTCGGTGCGCTTTGGTTAATGCTTTCACTTCACATAAATTCTACTTTGGTATTAAGTTAAATAAATAATAATTCTCAAATTTTAAACTTCAATTTGGGTTTTTGGCGCCCTCAGCCATCTCCCGCATAGAGCGACCACTCCTCTTGCTCTACCTTATGTCCGGCGCTGATTATATTTAATAAGAATATAAATATAATAAGATAGTAAGCTTATAACAAACCAGCAATAAACACGTATCATCCGTACTTTTTTAACCTGTCAGCATATACGTAGAAATTCATAAACAACACTGGTCGGCACCTACCAAACTAGATATTCTCTCTTGTCAATCTGGCCGAAGCGCTCTTACATAGGCATTCAAACCATAGATAAGACACTATATACTGATTCAAATTAAAATTCAATTTTGCGTTACGATGGTGTCTTATTAAAAGCAATGTATTGTGTTACGTCATAAAATAAAAGTAAGACATTGATTGTGTGGCGTATGTATATACGCACAGGAAACATATAGCTTTACGAGAAACCTGGAATCGAACGGAGCATCGTACAACTAGCCGCGCCGAAACCAAGTGACGCGCGAAGGCGATCGAACGGAGCATCATACGTCCAGCCGCAACGATATCAACATTCGAACTTCTTCAGTGGTTCTTCTCGTAGACCCCTACGGGGTCTCGGGGTAACCAGACCAGGCCGTGGGCCTGTCTTGGTGGTGTTCGTCGCCGTCTGCTAAAACAGGCGGGTCACTGGGGTGGGCCCGTGTGGGCCTGTTGGTCAGTCCGGGTAGTCAGAGCCGGTGGGTAGCGCAGCTAGCGAGGTCCAGCCCGCAAAGATAAGTCCCCGCGGGCGACCAACATGCCAGCAGCGCTTGGGTCGTGTCCGATGGGTCCCTCCTGCGCTTGGCGAGGTCGAGCTCCGCGGGAAGAGTTTCCCGGGGAGCGCCCGTCAGCCAGCATCAGGGAGGGGCATCACGTAGGTCCGGTGAGGGTTGCCACGGAGACGAGGTCTCGCGGCAGGGCCATCCTGTCCGGCGGTCGCCGATGGTAGGGCGCAAGCTCCCGCAGATGGCGGGCGTGCGATCCGTCGGCGCGCACGAACAGGTTGGTGCTCAGGCGTCTCACGAAGTCGTCCAAGCTCTCCATGCACAGGTCCCTGGAGATCGTCCTGTTCCGCACGAAGCGAGGGGCGTCGGTGATAGTACGGAGCGCAAGCGACTGCTGCGCACGCAACCGGCGGCGGTTCGTCTCAGAGGTGAGAGCAAACCAAGCCGGGGCAGCGTAGGTGAGTCGGCTGCGGATGTACGTCTTGTACACGCCGAGCTTTGCACGGAGCGGCAGTCGAGATGATAGCACGGGTCGCAGGAGGGCGCGCGCTGTGCGCGTTTGGACGACTACGTTGTTGACGTGGGGCTTCATGGAGAGGGTGCGGTCGATGGTCACGCCGAGGTATTTCACCGTCGCGGACCATTCGATGTTCTCTCCCATGAGCTTCAACTGCGGCAGGGCTATGCTGCCAATGGAGATCGCCTGAGTCTTCGCCACGTTGACCGTTAGTCTCCATTCCTTCAGCCAGCTGGGAAGTGCGTCTAGGGTGCGCTGCATCTTGGTCACCGCGTGGACACCGTTCATCGATGTCGCGATGTAGGCGGCGTCGTCGGCATACAGCGCGAGCTTAACGCCGTCGGTGACGGGGATGTCGTCCGTGTACCAGGAGTAGCACACGGGAGAGAGGCAACTACCCTGGGGCACACCGGCGCGGATGGGCCGCTCTGTAGACAGGGCGCTTTCAACCGCCACTTGGAAGCGTCTGTCTTGCAGGAAGGTGGCCACAATCCTAACTACTCGACGGGGAGTAGTGGATGTGGACAGCTTGTACAGCAAGCCGGTGAGCCATACGCGATCGAACGCTTTCTCCATATCAAGAAATACTGCGACGGCGCGCTCGCGTTTGTTGCGAGCAACAGCGATGTCGTGCAGTACCCTCGCGAGCTGGTGAGTCGTGGAGTGTTCGGCGCGGAAGCCGAACTGTTCGTCGCGTGGCTGAAGGTGTGGCGTTATGTGCAGCAGTAGCAGCTTCTCGAATAGCTTCGATGTCGTCGAGAGGAGCGTGATAGGGCGATAGCTTCCCGGCAGTAGGATGTTTTTCCCCGGCTTTGGGAGCATGATGACTCTGCCTAGTCGCCATGTGGAGGGAAAGTGTCCGGTACGGAGGATGCCATTGAAAAGGCGCGTCAGCGTCGCGATTGCTCGCGGAGGTAGGTGACGCAAAGCTTCGTTGGCTACACGGTCAGGACCGGAGGCTTTCCGGAGGGGCGTTCGGCGAATCATCCGCTGAACTTGGCCTGGGGTAACGACGATGGGTTCCTCTGTCGGGGCTATCGGCTGTTCGAAGTAAGACTTCAGCTTCCTCTCGACCTCTGCTACATGCTGCATGTTGAGAGCAGGATTGGGCTGGAACTGCGCTTCCAGGGAGTCGGCGAATATCTCCGCTCGGTCTTCGGCACGGTAACGTGGGGTTCCGTCACCGGCCAGTAGGGGCCTAATCGGAGAAGGTTTCCCAGAGAGTTGGCGGCACAGGCGGTGTATGCCTGACCAGTCTTCGCTAGCTTGCTCAATGGTGCGTTGCCAGGACTCCGCCGCGTTTGTTGCCAACGCAGCAGAGATCTTCGCAGCCAGAGCGTTTAGCTGGGACTTCATGGTCGGACATCGGGAGCGCTGCCATTGCCGGCGCAGTTTTCTCTTCCTCTCGATCATCGCCAGGATGAGGGCAGGGAGCTGTAAAGGCCTCCTTGCGGTCGCGGCGTCGAGCTTCGACTCTCGAAGCGCGGATTGAAGTACCGCGCTGAGATCCGTCGCAAGCTTTTCGACGTCGGCGAGTGTTTCTACAGGTAAGGAGGGCGAGTGCTCAGCCATGTAATCGGCGAAGACCCGCCAATCTTGGCGTGATCGAGGGAGTAGTTGGATCGCCTGCGGGATATCATCCAGAGTCAGACACACCGGTTGGTGGTCTGAGATGAGGTGGTCGTCCAGGACGTCTAGATGTACAGCCGCGTCGATGCCGCAGGTGACGGCTATATCTATGACGTCCGGTGTGTGGGCTGCACAGTACGGGTAGTGTGTCGGGACCTCTGGTCCTAATACCTCGTACCCGTGTCGATCTGCATCATCCAGGAGGCGGCGGCCATCTGGGCAGATGGTGTTGGAGTTCCACGCCGTGTGCTTCGCGTTGAAGTCGCCGGCGATGACCGTGGGTAGTGGCGAGTCCATCAAGGTGTGGACATCAGCCACTACGAGTCGCTGTCGCGGCGGCTTGTAGAACGCGTACACACGGGTGGGCTGGCATCCGATGCAGATCTCTACGCCGAGGGCGTACGCAGACTGCAGAGCTGGTACTGGCAGCGCTTGGTGGACGACTCTCCTCTTGACCAGAACTGCTAAGCCCCTGTAAGCAGTTCCTGACGGCGAGCGTTGGTCCTCCCGGTAGACATGGTATCCGCCAATCTTCTATTTGTCTACTGGTCTAAGGTGTGTCTCGCTGAGCAGGGCTACATCCACTTGCCGCTGAGCTAGCAGCAACTTTAGTAGCCTGGTCTTCTCTGGTGACATCCCGTCGGCGTTCCAGAAAAGCACACGCAGACTACGCAGATCCAGGACTGCATATTTCTGCCATGCATTTGAGGATCAGAGGGATCGGGTCCCTCTTCTCCTGTAGTGCCACCAGCGCTTGCTGTAGAGTGCCGATGACACTGGTGAGCCTTGGGTCCAGGTTGACCGCAGCCGGCTGAACTGCCAGTGGCGGTCGGACCGTCCGCTTCGCCTTCGTCCCCTCGAGAGGGGCAGCGACCACGGTGGCCTTCCTGGGCTCATCCTTTCTAACAGCAGCCTGCTCTGCCTGCTGTGTCTGGGGCTTCACTTTTGTCTGCCTGTTGCGTCGCCTCTTGCGCCGCATACGCTCCTGGGGCGTGTTCGCGGCTGCCATGAGCGAGCTAGGCGCATTGCCGTCTTCGACTGCGGCGGGCTTCAAGCGTACGGCTGTGGTAGTGCGCGCTACTGTGCCCGCCTTCCTATTCCGGATCTCCCGCTTAAAAACCGGGCAGGTGGCATTGTTGGCGGTGTGCGCGCCGCCACAGTTGGCGCAGGTGGGCGGCTCCTTCAGGGGGCGTGGGCAGTCCTTGGCGGCGTGGGCTTCCCCGCAACGCACACAGGAAAGCGGCCTGTGGCAGTTGTGAGAAGAATGCCGGAACTGCTGACATCGATGGCACTGTGCGGGCCCTCTTTTCCCCCGCCATGCTTCGATGATTACCCCGGGCATACATAGAAGCTCGGTCACTTCGTAGATGCCCGGTGTAAGGTTGGCGGTGCGCGCTAGCTGTGCGAAGTACAAGCAACCAGGGCGACCTTGACGAGCTCGGATGGGGCGCACGTGCTCAGGCTTGTACCCGAGCTCGGTGAGCTCCCGCTCGATCTCCTCTGGCGGCGTATTGTTCGGGAGACCACGGATGGCCACCTTGAGGCTGCGCTCGGTGGGGAGGGAGTAGGAGAACCAGGAAATTTTCTCCTTCGTCTCCAGGGAGTAGAGGTACCGCTGGATGGTGCGGTATTCCTGGTCCGACTTCGGGATGAAGCGAACTCCCTTCCCGAACGGGCGGCCATTCGGTGCATGCCCGAGAGCTTTTTTGAGCTCCCTGAAGTGCCGCGGCCAGTCCGGGAGTACTTCGACTACTAGGGGTGGGTAGCGGAGGTTGGACGGCTTCTTCCCGGGAACAGCATCGGTTGTGACTGCGGAGGTGGTGGTAGCTGTGGCAGCAGAGGTGGTGGCGGGTGAGACAACGGTTGCGGCTGTAGCGGCGGTGGCAGTGGGCGTGCCGACCGCAGCAGCATACGAGGATCCCGCAGTCTCCATCGGAGACACACTCGTCGCTGGCGGCAGGCTGAACGGCGGGGTCGTGAACAACGCACGTCGTTTCTCCTGTTGCGGCGGTGACGGGAACCGGTCCGGCGCTACCGTAGTCGGTGGGGCAGGGAAGCGCGGTGGGGGCGCCGATGTCTTCATCCTCTGTGGCAGCGGGAGTGCCGCTCGAGAGGGCACAACGGGGGGCGGCGCTTGTTGCGTGGCGGGCACCATAGCATCTGGTCGCGTTGTCGCGGGCCAGACTAGGGCGGGAACATTTAGGGGCAATGCGGGCGTTGCCGGTGAAGCCGGTCGCGACAGCGAGGGGAGGCTGAAGAATTCCTCTCCAGCTCCCGGGGTCGGCGTTGAGGCGGCTGACGATGACGGCGTTGGCTGCCTTGGCAGCGGCGGATGCGGGAGGTTGCGAGTTCGGGCGGCTTGGTCCGCGGCCACCACACGGTCTAGCGCGGACAGCGCAGCACCGCGGGAGCGGACGAACACTCGCTTTGCCACACCGGTCGATGTCGGCGGCAGCGGGCGAGTGGCCCGACGTGCGGGCGGATGGTGAGGCGAGGACGGACGCGGCATTATTTGTCAGACGTCCCCGTGGATTTGTGCGGCATCACTGTGTCAGGTGGTATCCGAGCACCAAACCGGTACCCTCCGGCACAAAGCACCCACTGAAACGGCCCGCCGGGGCTTGCCGCTGGTGGCAGACCGGAGGCCGAGGACAGCAGTGTACCCCGTGTTATCCGAAAGGACTGATTGGTGCGAGTACAAAATAAACAGCGTTGTTGTTGGGCGCGCGATGAGCCGATAACCGCTTGTGGAACTTTCCACAAACCGTTACACGCGCCGCCTCGCTTCAGTCAAGGACACGCGGCGGCGCGCAAGGAGTGCCCGGGGCGCGTGGTGGTAGGTGCGGGGCGCGGGCGCCGCGCGTGTAGCGGCCTGCGCTCAAGGTCGGGCGCTTGCACCGAGCGATGTTTTTGTTGCGGTCCGGTCGGCAGCGATCGATAACGTAGGCAGGATACGTCCTCTCGCGATCGCGCGCGGCAGCGAACTCTAACATTCGAACTGTTGACGCGCGAAGCTTCCCTCTGCTTTTTATACGTGGCACTACTTTTATACTCGCGAACAGATTTCCAAGAAATCATTCGAAAATGTTAGATTTTTGTTTACTTGTCGCTGATTGGTGAAAATGTTTATTGTACACATTAGTGTTAGCATTACTTGCATGACTAATAAATGGGATATAGGATAGGTGAAAAATTGTAAATATATTCTCAGTTGAATCAGTCTGCGTGTTTCATTATAACCCTAACGGTTACCAGCTACGGACCTGGCTTCTGCCCGCCGGCTGGTAACACGTTAAATTGGTGACCCCTGACCTCTCATCGTTCTAGTGCTGTTATAATATCGGTTCACTGAACCGACACCCAACATCTGTTGGTTTTCGGCCAAATCTAGACGTACGAACACGCTACCTTATCGTCATGGCACAAGAAAAAGCTGAAGAATTCACCGACAAGCAAGTAACGACCCCTCTCTACGGTGATGTCGTTACAATCTCACTGCCTGCACGTCTATCTCCATTCTGGCGTCAAAACCCACGACTGTGGTTCGCACAGTTTGAAGCCGCCGTCGCCGCCAGCAAGATGGGAGAAGAACAGAAATTTAATCTCGTCGTACCGTTGCTAGGCTGTAGTGACCTCGAACAAATCGGCGACATCATATTAAACCCGCCATCGACCAACAAGTACATTACGCTAAAGAACAGACTGATATCGACGTACCAAGAATCAGACCATCGTCAGCTACAGAAATTACTCAGCGGCCTAGAACTCGGCGACATGAAACCTAGCCAGTTATTACGTAAGATGCGCGATTTGAGCGGTAAATTACTAACTGACGAAGCTCTAAAAGTTATGTGGCTCAACCAATTACCCACACAAGTCCGCGCCGTACTCTCCGTGAACACCGAATCGTCGCTAGAATGTTTAGCTGTGATGGCCGACAAAATGGTTGAACATTTCGAACCCGCAACTGTTGCCGCAGTCCACACTACATCCTCTACGCCGGCACACACATCAAGCCCGTCGTGTTTACATTGCCCAACTCACCCAACTACAGAAAATCTACAGTTCGACCTATTATATAAACAAATAGAAAAACTAACGCTGGAGATCGCCGAGATTCGAACCAATCAACAACATGCGTCGTATCGCTATGGCGCCACTCGTTCGCATAGCAACAACCGATCGCGATCAAACTCGAGATACCGTGCCCGCTCGAACCGCAAACCCGGCGATCCCGACTGGCTGTGTTATTACCACCTGCGCTATGGAGATGAAGCCCGTAGATGCGAATCACCGTGCGCAACAAAGAAGCAGGAAAACTAGAAAATACATCGACTATGGCGGGCGTCGATGTTAGCAAACCAAGCTACCGCCTCTGCGTTATCGATCTTAACAACAGAGAGAAGTTTCTAGTCGACACGGGTGCCGACATATCCGTATTAGCCGCAAGAAATAAGAAACACGTGAAGCCGATTCAAAGTACCTACAAACTGTTTGCTGCGAACGGTACAGAGATACGTACCTACGGTGAGCGCACACTCGAACTCGACCTAGGTCTACGCAGAAGCTTTAAATGGACATTTACCGTGGCTGACGTGAAAACATCAATACTAGGCGCAGATTTCTTAGCGAAGCACAAATTACTTCTCGATCTACATCAAAGAAAACTCATCGACCGCATTACCGACCTTAGCGTTCACACCATCAAAATACATAGCACCGAGGAAGCCGTATACGTTATCAGCCACCATCACCCCTATCACGACATCTTGAAAGAATATCCCGACGTACTGCGACCCATGTCACTCAAAACTCCGACTAAGCACAACGTAACTCATCGCATAGAAACAATAGGCCAACCAATCTATTCAAGGCCGCGACCCCTGCCGCCCGATAAATACAAAGCTGCGAAGCTAGAATTTGAGAAGATGATGGAGATGGGAATCTGTAAACCGTCAAACAGTCCATGGGCCAGCCCGCTTCACGTCGTTAAGAAAAAGGATGGTTCGCTACGCGTGTGTGGCGACTATAGAAGATTGAACGCCGTTACAGTACCCGATCGCTACCCTATACCGAGAATTCAAGATTTTACGTACCAGCTACATGGAAAGAAAATCTTTTCTAAACTAGATCTCAAAATGGCGTACTTCTGGATACCTATTGAAAAAGAAGATGCTGCGAAGACTGCCATAATAACTCCCTTCGGCCTCTTCGAGTTCAACTGTATGACGTTCGGCTTACGCAACTCCGGCCAAACATTTCAACGTTTCATGCACGAAGTACTACGAGGGCTCGACGACAACGTATTCTGTTTCATCGATGATTTACTAGTGCACTCAGAAAACCCAGAGGATCACAAGCGTCACTTACAAAAAGTTCTCGAACGACTCGACAACTACGGCGTCACTCTAAACATTGATAAATGTGAGTTCGGCAAAGACAAGATACAGGTCCTCGGTTATGAAGTTACACCGAACGGAATCAAACCCACAGAAGAACGCATTCAAGCCATACTTACGTTTCCCAAACCAGCTACAGTGCAAGAGTTAAGAAGATTTTTAGGCATGATCAACTTCTACCGTAGCTGCCTACCCCATCAAGCCGAATACCAAAATTTACTTAACAAGTATCTACACAATAGCAAGAAAAACGACAAAACACCTATCCAATGGACACATGAAGCTGAAACAGCCTTCGAACGATGCCGACAAAGCATTCTCGAGGCTACTATATTATCGCACCCGATACCTAACGCTCCGTTATGCTTACTCACCGACGCGTCTGACACTAGCCTCGGCGCAGTCCTACAACAAAAAATAGACAACGTGTGGAAACCACTCGCCTTTTACTCAAAAACAATGAGCGAGACGCAGAGAAGATACAGTGTATACGATCGCGAACTTCTAGCAATGTATACAGCTATTAAAAACCTACGCCGACTGATAGAGGGCAACGAACTCACCATATGTACGGATCACAAACCATTGACGTACGCTCTAACAAGAACGCCGAGTAACAATGATACACCGCGTCGAGAACGACAACTGCACTTCATAAGCCAATACTGCACTAACATCAAATACATTCACGGTGATAAGAACGAAGCCGCTGACGCGTTATCACGTATCTCAGAAATCGAACTACTCAACGCAACGATGGACTACGATAAGTTATCTCAAGAACAAGAAACGGACGCCGAGCTACGTGTTTGCATGAATAACCCCAGACTGAAGTTTTCCCGCGTAAACCTACCGGGAGTCAAACGGCCTATTTGGTGCGAAACATCGACAGCGAACATTCGACCATACCTACCATTGCCTTATCGTGTCGCAGCCTTCAAAGTACAACACGAACTAAGTCACCCCGGCGTTCGTACAACAAGAAGAATAATGACAACAAAGTTTTTCTGGCCATCTATAAACAAAGACGTAGGTATATGGGCCAAGGCGTGCATCAGCTGTCAACGAGCGAAAGTTCATCGACACGTCATTAGCCCGCTCGGTGAGTTTCAACAATCATCTCGTTTTGAACACCTGCACGTGGATATAGTTGGGCCACTCCCACCATCAGATGACTATAGATACTTAGTTACTATGATTGACCGCTGCACTAACTGGCCAGAGGTAATACCTACTCGTGACGTTACCGCCGAAACGGTCGCAAAAGCCGTGTACGAGGGATGGATATCGCGGTTTGGATGTCCTCTACGACTTACTACAGACCAAGGGAGACAGTTCGAATCGTCTTTATTTCAAGCTTTAATGAAGAAAATAGGCATCACTCGAATACGTACTACTGCATTTCACCCGCAAGCTAATGGAAAAATCGAACGATGGCATCGATCTCTGAAAGCGGCACTGATGGCAAGAGCAACCGATAACAGATGGATCAATGAATTACCTACAGTATTACTAGGACTTCGCACCGCCCTACGTGAAGACTCAACCGTCAGCCCGGCCCTGGTGACATACGGATCTACGTTACGCGTCCCATCTGATTTCTTCGCGCCTACCAAGCCAAACATTGAAGATGCGGAATTTGTCCGTCAGCTGACTGAAACAATGTCGTCATTATCACCAACATCAACAAGGCAAGCGTCAAGGTCAAACACATTCATATACAAAGACCTCGGGACATGTACGCATGTGTTTGTGCGCAACGACATCGTGCGCAGACCTCTCGTACCACCATACAACGGACCATATCATGTACTTCAACGCAGTACCGACGGCAAGCACTTCACAGTGCAACTTCCGCTTCGCACCGCAGTAATTTCAATCGACAGATTGAAGCCAGCCCATCTACTCAACGAGGAAGACTCGCTAGAAAACACAACATTAACAAACAAGCCAGCCCCGGACACTTTTTTCGATTGTTGTAAAGGATCCACTTTTCATCTCATGTAACGATACGATTCAAAATACCCTCGTTATTATGACGGTTGAGTAACGTAACGCAGTACTCAAAGCGTATTTGTTGGTGTGGTTCACTTATTTCATGCGGTACCCATATCTCGAATTTTAACTTTTCCAATTTGTTTCAAGTTAATTAAAATTATTTTATCACTCACACCGCCAAGCTTGCCGCTAACTCTGACATAGTTGGCGAGGGATGCGCTTCGACAATCACCTTTAATTCTTCATTGTCAACTAGGTTCACCGGCCGTCCATGGGGTTTGTTCTGTAGGTCAAAATTTCTAAAAACGTATCGTGTGTACCGTACCGTTTCTTTTGCAGTAGCTTTCCCATACACATCATTAATCTATCTAGCTGTTTCAGCAGCGCTGGTACCACGGTGGAACTCGTATTCGTGAATAACGCGATATTTTAAGTTTTTCATTTTGGGAACAGAACGGTATCGAAGAATAATCAAATGGCGTAAAAGTAATGAATCACTAAATACGAAACACATATACACAAGCTTAAATTTGAATTTGTAATTCATAACCAAACGCCAGATATTTGAGATTGCCAGTTCGACAAAACGCCAATTTAATATGTAATTATTATAAACATAAATTAACATAAACTTTACTGCTGCACTCGTGTTTTTTATATTGTGTTCCATTCTGTCTCAAGTCCTTGTACATGTTATTTTAATACCTGTGTTAGATGACTAAAGCAGTGTATTTTTAGAACACCTTAATTGCCCCAGTGACACAGCTGAAGTATATGTGACTGTTATGCATGATCGAGTAAAGTGTTATTGGGTTTGCAGCAGTACGGGATTCCTCTATTTATATAAGACCGAAATATAAGTATATAATTAGTGAAATGTGGGAGTAGGCCGTCAGATGTGTATGTATGTATCTTGAAGTGAGAAAGCGCTGTGTTAACATTAGTGCAAGAGCAATTTCCGTGTCCTATTGCGAATAGAGGATTGACGACAAATAACGCCATATCAGACACTACATAAGGACAATATATATAATATTAACATTATATCCACCTTAACATAAACAATATCAAACAGGTTGCAAATACAAAGTTTCTAGGAGTAATGATAGACGAAGACATTAAGAGGAAACACCACGGGCGAGAGAATTGAAAATAGGTATTTGTAAAATCTATCGCTGTTGCGTAGTGCCCGCAGAGCGTGACAACAAGACAGCTGACAGCAGACAACTGCACCTTGGACCGAAAATACCTATAAAAGTACACAAAATCAACGTTTCGTAGTCCCCTGATTCCTTCTCCAACACTCGATCGTTTTAACTACATATTTCATTAAAAATTGAAGAAAGGCTTTGGCCGTGTTTCTATGTTTTTCTTTTTTTATATAATCTACTCAAATTTGTTTTCTGGATGTTTGAACACAGCGGAAAATCTGACCAATTTTTGAGGTTTTTGAAGGCTCATATTTCTTTCAATAATTAATTAATGAAAAAAAGGAAATCATAGGGACATGCTAAAAGAGGCTATACATGTTCTTTTAAAATATTATTGTTCTACTGGCATTATCCAGGGAGGAAACAGGGGACTACATTTGTATGGAAAAACGGCCCTTGTGTTTCCTCTTAAATGGATATCATTTTTAGATAATGTTACTAACAGAATCAATAAATTTGTTTATGAAGCAAATAAAAAATGTCACGAACATTGAAACTGCTGTTACATCACATCACGCCTTCGTAGAATCGCTGCTCCGATACGGATTTATAATGTGGTGTAACAATAATGACTTCAATAGAGCATTTGTTGCCCAAAAAAAGTGCATACGAGCAATAAAAGGCCTTCAGACGGACGAGTCATGTAAGCAAATATTTCAAAAGCTTGGATTGTTACCTTTACCGTCTTTATACATTTACGAAATATGCATGTTTGTATATAACAAAGAGTTGTTTAAAACAGCAGATCAGGTACATTCTAGAAATAGACGAGATCATTTTAAATTGGTCTTAAGTGACATACCGAGACTAACCAAGTACAATAAAAGCTGCCTTGCTATGTGTGTGTGTATCTATAATAAGTAAACTACCGAATCACTTTAAGCAGCTAGACTTGGGATTTTAAGAAAAGGTTGTATACTTGGCAGTTTGTCCAACTATAATGACGTAAAAAATTTTTAGATAAAAATTTGTATGCTATAATCTTGCAAAACATGCTTGTACTATACAGGGTGTCCGGTAATTAATGGATAACCTTAAAATGTCTTATAGTAGAACTGAAGGCCGTTCAGAGAAAATGAAAAAAAATAATAATAATATATATTAAAAAGTGCAAGCTATTATAGCATAGCATACTTTTGACTGTCTATCTATTAGCATAATTAGTGTTTAATAATAAAACAACAAAAAACCGACGGATTTCATTCACTTATGGTCGTAGTATACAAGAAAGTTATACATGGTAACACATATCTCAGGTAGTAGTTAGGATAGATTTTTTTCATATTTTTCTGAGCGGTTGTCAGTTCCACTATAAGACATTTCCAGTATATCCATTAATTACCGGACACCCTGTATATAATATTGTAACACCACCAAATAACATGTTTTATGCAAATAAATGATTATTATTGAAGAGTTTGTTGTTTAGCCTGAACCGTGACCTAGACAGCTCGACCAAAATACTCGTATTATCAATGATTTTGAATGTTTTATACGATATTATTTCCTTATGACCAATGTCTGTTATCCTAGACCTAGTAAATATAGATGGAATTGGCTTAGTAGTAACAGTTTCCTTCCAGTTTTTATATGGAAATCTGTAATCACTTGGTCGATTCTATATATAGAGTCCTATAATAAACGGCAATTAGCCTGATGGGTTATGTTATGTCAGACAAATTTCGTATAAATGTGGTTGAACAAAAACTTGATGCTTATACATGTAATTAGATTTGCTTACGATGATAAAATACATATGTATTTAATCTGTTTGGATTGTTTTGTCTTATTGGCTGTAGCTGGAAATTTAGCAAATCGACATTATGTAGGTATCTAATAACAAATAAAATTTGGTTACGTCTTTCCTACGGCTATATCCTCGAAGAGTTGTGACAAGTATAGTTTTAGGCTCCACATAGTATGAGGTCCCATGTAATAGGATACGAGCCCGTTGGCGCTTGCCATACACAATTCACACAAACAATTTTCAAGTCGGGCAAATCCATGCACAAACACTCTGCGCCAATTAGAATAACCAGAATTATCCACTTTTACCTACAATAGAATGAGATAGAGAAAATGTATTGTAAATGTAGAAATTAATTCAACATATTTATTTGCAAAATAGACAAATTTTTTAACATTTCTTAATTTGAAATATACCTACATTTCTCGTTACATATATACCTACAGGGTGATTTTGAAATCGTGTAATTCCTTTTAACCACGCATTCTACTGGTGATATAGAATAACCCTGACCATATTTTTATTTAATTAGATTTATTTTTTTTGAAAAATTATTATTCCGTTTTTTTCGTGAAATGGTGTCAGATAGTCATATGTTAACCAACCGAGGCAATTTTAATTTTTTAATAATTAAAATAAAAGAACATATTAATAATTAATGTCGTAAATAATAACGGGCGGTCCTTTTAATTGCCCCTTATTATTTACGACATCAGTTATTGTTATGTTATTATTTTTAAATTAGTAAAATATTAACATTGTGTCAGGTGGTTAAAATATGACTATTTGAAATCATTTCATGAAAAAAATCTGTACTCTAATTTTGCCGAAACTATTATTCTAATTAAGAAAAAATATGGTCAGGGTTATTCTATATCACCAGTAGAATGCGTGGTTAAAAGGAATTACACGATTTCAAAATCACCCTGTATATAAGTATATACATATTTTCGTTAAGCAAGGGTTTGCTAAATGAGAATTTTAAAACTCACTTAGCATTTGAAGTAATTTTTATACTTGATTCAACGACGTGTTTATTTTGATTTGACAATAAGAATAAAAGTAACGTTGAGTTTACCAAATGCTTTGGACAGTGTTAATGTAATTATCATTAGGTACCTACTTACTTCAAACGCGTTTAGCAGGTTTCTCTAAAGTCACGGATGATCAATACAAAGATTACAAACAGATAACATGTTATTAATATTAATTGTCTCATTATTATTTAATAAACGATTACATACGATAATTTTAGGATATTTAAAATGATTACGCGTTATGAGTTAGCTTAAAAGTGCGGTAATTAGGTATAATAATTTAATAATTTTAATGTATAAAAGCGTGGGGTGGGTATCAAAATATCTTAGAAAGCACCTCACGCTTTTTTACATTAAAATTATTAATTTTTTTCTACTTTTTTTAATAAAGCATGTTTATTAGATAGTTTAAACTATTATTTACTTTTTATTTTTTAAGCTACTTTTCTATATTATTGTATTGTCATCGGTCCTCGATAAGTGTGCAAAATTTCAAATCAATCAGTCGGTTTGAAAGGGGTACCAAGCTAATAAAAGCGTGTTAAAAAAGATAGCGCCCGCACTAAAATCAGTCTTGTAGGTAATATATTAAAGAAATAAATGTTCGTACCATCTCAGTTTACTCACTATTTTTTCGAAAATGTTTAATTGCGAATATTAATTCAATTGCGAAAGTGACGAGAAAAGATTGCTATGTGAAAGTACAAGAAAAAAAATAGGCTGTCTACGATTGCACGTACACTACATGTCGGTAAACATTGCTTGTTCAGTTTATTCAGCACACTTCGAAATAAAAAGCACTGCAACGCAATGAAATTTAGAACTAAGTTTTCTTATTGATGGATTCCCATTTCCATTTCCAGATTCCCATTCGACAGACGGTTACAGAAATTCATTGTTAAAAAAAATAATGTTAAGTCAATGTTAAATGTTTATTATTACTTTTATTTTTCCTATTATTTTCTTATTATCTTATTACATTACCTAAGACATTAGATTGATTGAAACGTATTATTATTGAATTAATGATGTTCTTTGAATCCTATAGATATTGGTGTAGTATAAAGTATATTAACTGCACCGATAACTAAAAATGTGATGATGCTTTAAGAAATGGCAATTCATCAACGTTTATAATATTAGTAAGTTAAATATAAATATATTATGTACATATGTCTGTTCATTTATTCCTGACCTTATATTATAGTTATGTTGTAATTTGTGCATGATAGATCTTACATAAAAAATATATTAATTACCAAACTAATAGAGAAAAACATTACTAACAAGAAAATTTACATGCAGTCCCTCATACATTTTATTATCAACTCTTGTCGCAATGCGATTAACACTTGTGATGGTATTATTTGTATATGTAAAAATATAGTTATAAAGTAAAGTTATTTATTATTTAATTAAATTACTAATTCAATCATATAAATTAACCTATTCAAATATATTGAATTATTAAAATAAATTTTAATGATTCATACATAGTCTCACGCTAAATATGTAGGACAGCTGTATTCCACCTACATTTTACCAGCTATGGTTTCAGTCCCACGAAACAGTAGGTCTACCATCTTGAGTGTGTCTTTCCGAAATTTCAATCCGAAATAAAATAACTTACAATAAAGTTTCTTAGAAATCCTTTCTATTCAAAGGGTTTACGACACTCATGATGTTACGTATCAAAATTCAGGATTTATTTTAGAATGTGTACCACAGTACGAACAGTCCTTCCATAACTTCGGCATTTACGTTTCCTGGTAGGCCTACAGGGCCGAGCCTATTAACGCCTACCGGGCACAGTTTTGGACTCCGTGCTGCTCTTCTTCTTCATCGTTCCCTCAATTCTGAGGATCGCGACCACAAATGATGTCCCTCCAATGAGAGCGGTTGAGAGCTGCGTGGACTGCTTGCTGCAAGGTGCCGCGTACTGCGTTTTTTAGGTGTTCTACCTTTGGCGCGTTTTCCTTTAACTTGACCCAATATTAAGAGTTTCTCTAGACAGTGCTTAGGTGACCGCACGATATGTCCAAAGAAACTGAGGGCCCGCTCTTCGCAGATGGTTGTAAGCCGCTTTGTGATGTTGAGCTCTTGTAAAATAGATTCATTTGTCCTCATGGTGGTCCATGGTATCTGGAGTAGTCTCCGCCAACACCACATCTCAAAAGCATCTATCTTATTGCTGTCGCGACTTTTGATGCACTATGTTTCAGCACCATACAAAAAAATGGAGAACACGAGAGCTCGAACCAGACGAATTTTAGTTTTGCGATGTATACCTCGGTTCCTCCATATCTTCTTTAGGTTGGTCATTGCACTTTTAAGTGCAGTTAGCCATGCCAGCTCGTCGGTGAATTTCATCAGTGCAGCTACCCACATTGGTGATTAACGACCCACTATAAACAAACTCGTTGACTTTTTTATACTTATCGAGCATATTTGATCTAGGAAGGAGTTGAGCTCCATCCACCACCATAATTTTGGTTTTCGTATGATTAACTTGGAGACCGAGCTTGGCACTTTCCTTTTCAATTTTCTTAAGTAAAATTGCCATTTTTCCTTCATTTGAAGCAACTATTGTCGTGTCGTCCGCATATCTCAGGTTTGTTATCTTCTGAGCACCTATTGTAACGCCGCCATGCCAATCACTTAGCGCCTTCCTCGTTATATTTTCACCGTACAGATTAAATAGCTTCGGAGACAAAATACAGCCTTGACGTGTTCAGTATGGAAAGACTTGGATATACGGTTTTCCAATTTCACGAAACTACTTCCATCAAGGTACAGATTTATTATCAGAAAAGTGAGAGGAGGAGGAACGCCCATCTCGATGAGCACATCAAACATGCATTTCCATTGAACACAGTCAAACGCTTTTGCGTAGTCAATAAAGCACATGACCAGTGGTTTGTTAAATTTGTGGCATTTCTCAATGAGCATCTGGACATTTAATATTTGTTCACGCGTTACCTTGCCAGCAACAAAGCCAGCTTGTTCACGTGGTATCTGGTGATCGGTGTAAGGTGCCAGTCTAGCGTTTATGATGCGTAACATGATTTTGCTTGCATGAGACATGAATGAGAGGGTACGATAGTTTTCGCACTTCTTAGATGATCCTTTCTTATGAAGTGGGATGACCGCAGATCGGGTCCAGTCTTCGGGCCAGTGGCCAGTTTTCCATATCTTACTGCATATTTGATGTAGAATTTTGGTCCCTTCAACACGAAGATTTTGAAGCATCGACGCGGATACGCCATCAGGACCAACAACTTTATGATTTTCAGTTTACTGATTGCGTCCTCCACTTCAGAAAGCAGTATACTGGGTTCTTCAGGGTGGCCATCCCGTTTTCTTTCTATCATTAGTCCCGATTCATCACGATAGAGGTCATAACAGTACGTCCTCCATCTTTCAAGAACATGCTCTAGTTCTGTAAGGGTGTTACCGTTACTTCCTTCAAGTGTCCAACTCTTTGCTTTGAAGGCACCTGTCAGTTATTTAACTTTCAAGAAAAGGTCTTTCGTTTGTGCCCTATTTGCATGTCTCTCAATTTCTTCACATATATTATTGATGTGCTCATTTACATCTCTACGAGTCGATCGTTGGACTTCAGCATGCAGTCGGTTGTAGCGATCACGCTGCCCGCCGTGCTGCTACTGAAGATTTATTGCCAGAAAATTCATTAATACTTTTCTCAACCCGAAAATCAAACTTTATGCATAGCATATTATATGTCGTATTCACTAACATGATCGCTTTTTTAATTAATCAGAGGATAAAGAGATATAAATAAATCCTTCTACATAATTACTAATGCACGTTTTTATTTTTACCTTTTGTAGTGGTTTATTCCACAATGGGTAAACAAAATAAAATATTTAGTGCTTTATATATCCTCGGAATCATGATTCGACATATTTGGTGTGATTGGTTCACCTTGTAACAATAGCAATTATTTTATTAATTATCTTTCGTTTCCGCGAATATTAGGTACACATTGAAATTAAACTACTTACCTATTTGTTTCGGATTTCATTGCGGTTTATATAAATGATTATAAATACTTACAAGAAAAGACAAAATTCAAAAAGACTTCATGATACTTTAAGCTTATCCTACGTAAATAGAAAATAGCAATACTTAAATAATGTTCGGGTACTTTAAAATGACTTCATACTTCAAAATTTAGACGCACACCACCTTAGTCCTCCCGTGATCATGGCTGCTAAAAAGCAGTCCAAATACTGCTTTTGCTGCTGCAGGGCAGGGGTAAATATACAAAAATTCAAAGAAAAAGTTAATAATTTAAAGAAAAGGCGATAAAATCTGTTACCTGCAAATAGTTTGATTTGTAATTGTGGATCATATTATTATGATTCATACACAACGTGCTACAAATTTGCATTTGATGATAGTAGGAGAGCAGCATGGTTCAATTAAGATACTATATATCATAACTATCATAAGAGAGAGAGATTGCCACATAGACAGGTAAAGTGATTACGAGGTAATATAAAGACACTACAAACGAATGAACCACTGTAGCTATATCTCATTTTAAATTATGAAATGGATGTGAAGCAAGTGACATCTATTCAGTTGCACGCTATCAAATGTTATCGGCAGAAGTCTGGACTAACGAAAGGTACAAAATATGAAAATAGCTATATTAACTATGCTGAGTTTGGTACTAAACAAATAAGACACATCGATGAAAAACGCGTGTAAGATAAGCTCGTAGAGCTATATATAAATAGACAAAGAGAACAGTTACCAATAGTACCATTTTCCTCTGATTGTGAAATTATTTTTTTAAATTTTATAATAATCAACGAGAATTAGTGCTACTAAAAATATAAGCAGTAATTTTTTGTGTCCTTTTTGTTGTTGACTATTGAACATAAACAAGTATGTTTAAATAGTTTTATTTACAAACTATAACCAACAGCAAGCTTTTGGACTTTAACGCATTACAGCCGGCCAGGTCCGTAGCTGTAACCGTTAGGGTTATAGATCAGCCGGCAGGCATAAGCCAGCTTCGTAGCTGATAACCGGTAGGGTTATATATTGAAACACGTAGACTGATTCAACTGAGAATATAATTCATTTTTTCTTGTTTGTTTTTCTCAGATCGCCTTCACAACTTTGCGCGGACTGTGTGTGAGCGCAGAAGGCTCCCAACCTGTTATAAAGTAAACTAGACAACGTTAACCCCCAAGGGCGGTCTACCGCGGACCTCAGCTTGGGGCGTTGTCGGCAACGTGGATCTGAGCTGATCCACGGAATTAACGTTAACCCGACGCGTATTCCGACCTCTGCGGTAAGGGCGGAACCGCGGACGACGTTGTATAGCTTCGCGAGCCATGTGTGCTTTGTCTTGAGCGAGTGTAATCCTACCATCTGGTTCATTTAATATGTGCCTAGGTCTCCTAACTTTGGATATCCTAGATGGAGTGTAGTTAATCGCCGCAACCACTAGCGGATTGGGGTATGTCTGAGCCAAGTGAAAGTAGCTACGGGAGTACTGCTTTATATATTGCCTGATGGTTGGCAGCTCTAGATCTACATGTAGCTCTTTGTTGCGCACGAACCGCGGTGCTCCCGTAGCTTTGCGCATGAATCTGTTTTATAGTGTTTGTAGCCTATGGATCCTGCTTGGCTTAACGTGTGCGAATACTGCAGTAGCGTACATCATGATGGGTCTAACACATGCTGTATACAGCCTAACCTTGTGCCTAAGTGATAATTTAGAGCGACTGTTAATGAGAGAATGGAGTCGACTTAACACAAAGGCGACCCGGTTACGAACCATCCTTAGGTGAAGTCAGAAGGAGAGTCGATCATCAAGGGTGACACCTAGATACTTGGTTTCCCTAGCCCATGGGATAGCGGAGCCAAACATCCTTATTTGTGGGGTCGCACCCGGAGGGTACCGGCGGGATGGTCTACTGTGAAACAACAGAATATATTTACAATTTTTAAGCCTTCTTATATCCCATTTATTGTTCATGCAAGTAACGCTAGCACTAATGTGTACAATAATCATTTACACCAATCAGCGACAAGTAAACAAAAATCTAACATTTACGAGGGAATTCTTGGAAATCCTTATACGTGTGTGCGTGCGGCGCGGTGGTCCTTACGCATAAAAACAGTTACGCGAAAAACAGATGCTAGTTTCGCGCGTCACCAGTTCGTGAGTTGGCATGGTGTTAAAACTTAGAAGAAAACAGTTGAATTATAACGTAATCAAATTACATAGGTTACCATGTTGGCTTACTATAAGATAACTAAGTGATATTCAATTTAGTTGTATTATACTCTGAAAGTTCCATGTGACAACCGCTAGATGACGGGGAAATCAGTTTCCGAAAATTTCACTTTATTACCAATTTTTTAATTATCGTAACAGTTTTAGCTCTTAATACATAAAACTATTATCAAACAATAAATTTGGTTTTAAAAAGAAGTTCTAAAGTTATCGCTTACCATATTTGATTACTGTTATTTATTTTCGAACGATTCGGACCTGTCACATACATAAAGCTGTTGTCAAATTTGACATTTCATCATTCCGTTTAAGGGAAAATAACGGAATCCGTTATTCTCTCTTGAATAATAGACTCAAGACCTTGTTTTATTTTTTACAATTCCATACTTGCCCTGATCTTGGTTTTCATTTTTAAGTGAATGTACAGGCTAGCGAATTTTATAGTTAAGTATACACATTCTTAACTATAAAGTTCGCTAGTCTGAAAATTCACATAATTAATCACTACATCATTATAATAGATAAACCCACGCTTCTGTATGTATTTGAAAAAGTTGCTTGAACCGAACGCCAGTTAGCGCTAGTATCGCCAATGCATTGAGTGACGTCTCTACCTTCCTATATACAAATGTACTCTGTGTGAGTCATGTGTGAGTTGGTTTCGGCGTGGCTAGACGTATGATGCTCCGTTCGATCGCCTTCGCGCGTCGCTTGGTTTCGGCGCGGCTAGACGCTAGGACGCTCTGTTCGATTCCAGGTTCCTCATAAACTTATATGTATGTTGCTCGTGCGTATATACATATGCCACAGGACAAATAAACATAACTTCAAGATAGGTGTTACAAGATAAATTAATTTTAAGTTGAATGCTTTTCATTTCCGAGTTTAATTCTTCCCGTTCGCCTGAATCTGTCAATTGATTACACTTCAATTACAATTGTGCCCGGTCACCGTGGGGCTGGTGAAGCATAAGAAGTTAATATAATACCTGCTCATTATCTTATCTTATCTTATCTTGATCCGGGGGCCAGTCATTGCAGACCGGCGACACTTCGACCCAGTGGGATTTTTTGTGTCGGCCCCGAGGTTTCTCCTTGAGCTATCTCCCTATGAATGTACTGCATCAGTCGCAGCGTACACTTCAGAGGGAGAAGCCTGAAGTCTTCAGGGTTCGGATATGCCAATCCCATCAGACCCAATACCTGCTCATTAAGAAAATAATTATATTATTTTTAATTTACATGTTTGTGGAGAAATACCCCACGACTGCGGTTGTTTTGAAGCCTTTATATCGATAATTACACGATGACGAAATCGTGTTCCCCGAATTATAGACAGAGATGCATTCAAACTAGTTTGGGTTTTATTCGAAAATGCTTTGTGTTGAGTATAAAAAGTGTTTGAGGAGTGACAATAAATTAATACAGTCTGTGCAGAGCTCTTGGACAGTACATCTCAGACGCAAAAACCTCAGGTATGTACAGAATCTTTAAATGCAATCTGCATTTCTTGCATCCACATTTAGGAAAAGGTTAAAACGGTGTTCCGTAAATATTATAAAATACAGTTTAGCGGTTCATACTATTAAAATTTAGAACATTAGATTTGAATTATTTTATATATTTTTTATTTGTCAATATAATATATAATTATTAGCATACCTATTTGTTTTCAAATGTCATTATAAAATTCGATAATAAAATATTTTATAGGAAGGTCATGTGTCTAAATATAAAAACCGGTGTAGAGCGAATAAATCTAATAGTTGCTAGGTACTTTCTGTACCCCAAAAAACTGTTTCAGCAAACAGATTAGTACGTACAATACACAAATTTAATAATAAACTGCTGCATAATTACCTTAAAACTTGCCTTAGAATTCGAAATGGATTTTTATTAATTAATAAATATTGCACTTAATAATAATGTTTTATGTCTACGCCAATGTTATACCTAAGTTAAAATTATGTTCACGTTAATTTTACACTGCAAACGGATTTCAGAGTGGCTTATTATTAAAAACACCTCTTTCGAAATTTAATCTTATCCCAATGTTCCGATTGCCTTTCGGGATACGTGGTCACTGCGAGTCATCATGACCATGGCTGCTGAAAAGCAGTTGTAGAAATCAGCCACGTTAAAAACCGCATAAAGTAGTATAATTTCAAAATAAATAATTTTTAATCTTTATAGAAAATCAATATGAGAGCCGCCATCGCAATTTGTGTGTTTTTCTTCGCTGCTCTGGCTGTGGCGCGCCCTAATGAAGATCAGTACACTGCAAAATATGACAACGTCGACCTGGAAGAGATCCTGAGCAACAAGAAACTGCTCGACGGATACATGAAGTGTATTCTCGACCATGGCAAGTGCACACCCGACGCCAAGGAACTCAAAGGTTGATTTTCTATCTTACATATAACATGTTCGGCTTTATCAGTAAGAACGCATACTGGGATAAATAGTGTTCTATGTGTTTATCCAGCATATGGTCTATCTGAATGTCTAACTTAATCCAAACTCGTTCAACGGTTTACACGTGGTTCAGTAACAAGCATTTGATAGAAAAATGTGACCCACACTTTTTTTTTAGGCAGGTAGTAGAAATACTGTATAATGTAATGAAATAGTAACTGATGCTAACTTTATTAATGGAGTATTGTAAATGTAGAGCGCTGATGATTTAAAACTTTATTGTTGCAATTTGTAAAATTCCCCACGACACAATAATTATTCCTTATGCGGCAGTTTAAACTACATTTATGTTTTAAAAAGAAAACAAAAACAAATATTATCCTATTTTAGACTCTATTGCTAAAGTTTATTGCAATGTTGTGTGTAAATAAAATTACTTCATTAATCAGATATTGTTTTAAAATAGTCCCAGAAAATGTTTAAATAATTATTTAGCTATGTATGCTATAATAACGTACACCTTCTTTACACTTATATACAGGGTGATTTTGAAATCGTGTAATTCCTTTTAACCACGCATTCTACTGGTGATATAGAATAACCCTGACCATATTTTTATTTGATTAGATTTATTTTTTTTGAAAAATTATTATTCCGTTTTTTTCGTGAAATGGTGTCAGATAGTCATATGTTAACCAACCGAGGCAATTTTAATTTTTTACTAATTAAAATAAAAAAACATATTAATAATTAATGTCGTAAATAATAACGGGCGGTCCTTTTTATTGCCCCTTATTATTTACGACATCAGTTATTGTTATGTTATTATTTTTAAATTAGTAAAATATTAAGATTGTATCAGGTGGTTAAAATATGACTATTTGAAATCATTTCATGAAAAAAATCTGTACTCTAATTTTGCCGAAACCATTATTCTAATTAAGAAAAAATATGGTCAGGGTTATTCTATATCACCAGTAGAATGCGTGGTTAAAAGGAATTACACGATTTCAAAATCACCCTGTATAAAAACTAATCTTCTAATTTCTGACCGCAAACTTAAAAAAGTAGTAGTAGTAGTTTAACCTTATTGTGAGTACATATTTGAGTCGTTTGGTGTCGAAACGCTGGGGCCATGGGGTCTAAGTGCTAGGTCTGTTTATACAGACCTAGCTAAGCGGCTCATCGACGCTTCGCGTGATCAGAGGGCTGGTATTTTCTTTGCACAAAGAATAAGTATTGCCATTCAACGTGGCAATGCTGCCAATCTTCTGGGCACGTTGCCAATTGACGACGATGTGGAGGAATATTATGACGCTTTTTGATTTTGCAGTTTTATTTTTCTCTTTAGTTTATATTTTTCTTGTAAATAATTTGTGTATATATTATGTTAATTATGTCATTGAAAAAGTAGTTGATAGATTGACTTGCAATTTTTACAAAACGTTGCTTTTCTATATAAGATATACTTTTTATCCTAAAATGCTTACGGGAACTTCAAGATAATAAGAGTAAATTAATTTCAGACTGAATTGCAACGAAACGTGACCGGTTTTAGTTACTTGTACAACGTTGTATAAATAACTAGGGAATCTCACAGATTATAATCATGTCAGTCGCATCTGAAAATAATTAAATTTAACACTGCATCAAGGTAGAATTGAGAGGTTCGCAGTTTCCTACACATTGCTCTACCGACGTAAACCAACTCCTAACACAAGAATTTTAGCTAGAACAGTTAACAAGAATACTAGTAATCTGTACTACAAACCACTAGTAATCATTCCTAAAAAATAAATATCTAATATTATGTACTCCAATTATTATAATACTTAATTTCATAATTTTATTACAGGACACATCACAGAAGCTCTTGAAAATAAGTGCGCCAAATGCAATGAAACTCAGAAAAAGGGTACGCGTCGCGTCATCGAATACTTGATCAACAACGAGGAGGCGCACTGGAACGAGCTCAAAGCCAAATACGACCCTGAACACAAATACGTCACCAAATACGAAGATGAACTGCGCAAGATCAAGGCTTAAGTTATCATTGCTGCGTTATTTGCGTGAAACACGACTTATATCGTGATATTATCATTAATAAATAACAGAGAACTCTATTATCTTGATTTTATTACAAAACTCCCATGGTAAAATGCACTATGAATTGATGATAAAATAATTAAGTACCTATATATACGTACCTCTTGAAACATTATTATTACAAGCTACGGCACTGATTGGAATAATTGCATGACATTATGAACATACAAACTTAGTCTTACGCTTATATCGCCGAAGAGATGGTGAAGGTGGTGAGGTGTATTACGGATGTGTTCCGCATTTGCCACTACATTACGTCCCACATTCCAAAATGTTCCTCATTCGCCCCTCCTTCCAAATTATTCCTTTTTTGTCCTACAGATTTGTACATATGGTTAACAAAACAAAACATGGTTAAATATTATTTTTAATCTTTTCGTTGTCGGCGTCGTGATGTCATGCAATCATATGGAGAAGATGGTTGGAATGTACCATCAGCTTGGGATCCAGTACTTCCAATAGTCAAACCCAAGAAGAAACAAACCACAGCTAGACTTCTGATACTTTGAGCTCATTCTGCGTAAATAGAAACACCCATGATTAAATTATGTTCGGGTACTTTGAAATAACTACACTGGAACATTGAGACAACTACCATCTTAGTCTCCCCGTGACCATGGCTGCTGAAAAGCAACCGAAACGTCGGGGAAAGTGTAAACCAAAAATAAATAGATTTAATAGTTTAAATAATTTTATTAGCTTATAAATTAGTAAAATAAAATCAATAGTAGTAGTAGTGTTATATTTTCAAAATTTTGTAATACAGTGATAAATAAACAACGCGATAAAATCCGTATATAGTAGTTTAATTTCAATGAATAACATTCGCGTAAACAGAAGACAATATTACATATGGCCAAAGTTTTACAGACTTTTATATATCCTAACTGATTCCGACTGCTTTTCAGGGAATATGAATAGGGTACCTAAATATACCCAAATATTTTAATAATTAAAATAAACTGAATAAAATAGAATTATTGTCAATAATATTGTAATAGTTCATATACAGGATGTCCAGTAATTAATGGATAACCTGGAAATGTCTTATAGTGGAACTGATGGCCGTTCAGAAAAAAATATGGAAAAAGGTCTATCCTAACTACTACCTGAGATATGTGTTTTTTTTAATTACCATGCATCACTTTCTTGTATACTACGACCATAAATGAATGAAATCCATCGGTTTTTTGTTGTTGTATTATTAAACACTAATTATGCTAATAGATAGACAGTCAAAAGTATGCTATGCTATAATAGCTTGCACTTTTTAATATATATATTTTTTTATTTTATTATTATTATTTTTTTATTTTTCTGAGCGGCTTTCAGTTCTAGTATAAGACATTTCAAGGTTATCCATTAATTACCGGACACCCTGTATACTGCGAAATAAATACAGGGGAAAAACGGCCTCACTACACATAACATTCGAGTAATCGTAAGACAAGTGTAAGATTTGTTTCTACATGTACCTACCTAACATTCAAGTAAATGTAAGACAATATTATAATAAACCGATCTTAATGGAATGTGTTTATGTATTAGTTGTTTGGGTTTACCCAAGTACTTACGATCTTTAGTTATCAGCATGTGTTCTAACACGATAGAGTCTAGTCAAGTTGTCCACCTAATATTTAAAACTTAGATGTTATAATGACCTTGATTATTGTTATGCAACTTAAAATGTCGCTAAGCGGCTTCTCTTACTTTTTACGAACTAACATTTTTAAAACAGTTATTATTTGAGGTCTCTGACCTAATATTATAATATGAGGCAATATTATAACTTAATTTATTTAGCAATAGGTACGTAAGTCCAAACTGCTAAGATTGTAGTTGTCAGTAACATTTAGATATATTGTACTTACACTTAGCACCAGAGATATTTATACTTTTTGTCTTTCTATAGGTAGTACATCATCATCTGAGCCGAAACACTGCTGAACATAGGCCTCCCTCAAAGTTTTGCACATAGACCGGTCTTGGGCCACCAAAGCCAACCGCTTCCCACGATCAAATCAAAATCAAAATCAAATTCATTAATTTGCTGAATAAAGGTATATTTATGTAGATGTTATACAAATGTTGCTTAATTATTACAGTTCTCTTTATTCTACCTATTCGGCATGCATAATATCACTTTGTAATTTATACAATAATGGCAATGTCTCAATAGTTAATTAACATAATAATTATATTAGATGTCAAAATGTAATTTGTCCATAATAGTAGTAGTCAATATATTATATAAATAAGTCATATAGGTATATAAATCAAGAAAACATGTCAAAATAAAATTATAATTATAATAAAATAATTAATTAATTGCCTTCCATAAAATCATTAACTTTATAATAACATTTGTTGGCCAAAACGTATGTACTTGTTTTTTAAATAAATGAATGTCTAAGTTTTTAAATTCATTTGGTAATCTGTATTTATATAAAACTCTTCCGTTACTGAGTGACTGACAGACAACGCACAGCCGAAACTACTTAACGCAAGAAGCTGAAATTTAGCATGTATGTTGCTTGGAGAGTGTAGGGGAGCACTATGAGAGGATTTTTGGAAATTCTACACCGAAGGGGGTGAAAGAGGTGAAATTTTTTTATATGGAAGTTCTACACCGTTGAAGTTAGTGACTTTAAAATTTGGATTTTAGTTGTTTACTACAAATTAATGAATACGTGTTAAGATAGAAAGCTGAAAATGGGTAAACATGCTCTTTGTTGTAAATAAAAAATAAAGGGGTGAAAAATTTGTATGGGATTTTCGGTAGTTTCCAAGTGAGGGACTTGAAAATTGATGTCCAGTCTCAATTATTTTTTATTATTTAAGTATTTTTCAAAATCCCGACTAAACTTTTCAATTTAAGGGGTTCAAATTAAATAGAGAGACATATACGCGACGGAAAACTTGATGAGGATATGTAAATTTATGAAAAAATAAATTTATATTTTTTATACTATTTTGATTTCGTTAACGCTGACGCTTAGACCACGGCTGTACGCTTCTAGGACAACAATATTGTGAAAACCCGGGTATACGACTGCTACCCACGTCGCGTGATCCCCACCATATCGTCGTACTGAGGTTACCTAAGCGGTGCGCGAAATACAATTTACATCGAAATTTCGTATCTTAATGCGTTATTTTAGTAACTTCGCATCTATCACATCTAAGTAATATTTTCGTTATTTTTAAGTTGATTTGTTTGATTAATCATGTCTTTTGGTAATTTGTTTCAATAATTTGTTGGTCTTGAATAAGTTAGTCTCAGTTGATATTTATAGTTATAGTTTATATCTTTGTGATATTTTGTTTTTTTGAAGTTGATTTGTGTGATTAATTTGTTTCTTTGAAAATTTGTTTCAATAATTTGTTGGTCTTGAATAAGTTAGACTCAGTTGATTAATTTGTTTCTTTGATAATTTATTTCAATAATTTGTTGGTCTTGAATAAGTTAGTCTCAGTTGATTTATTTGTTTCTTTGATAATTTGTTACAATAATTTGTTGGTCTTGAATAAGTTAGTCTCAGTTGATTTTTATAGTTATAGTTTATACCTTTGTAATATATTGTTTTCTTTTTAAGTTGATTTTTGTGATTAATTTGTATTAATAATTTGGTAGTCCTGAATAATTTAGTCTTAGTTAATTTCTATAGAAAAGTACACTTTTAGTTAATACTAATAAAATAAATACAGAACATTTTTTTGGTTAAAATGGTTTAAGAAATTTTGTTTATTAATGGGAAATATATTCCTCATATTGTCATATATATTGAAAAAGATGGAGCCTGTTTATTTAGGGATTTAACTTTTTTGATGTTCGGAACGTAAGACAAGGCTAGGATTATACGTGGACGCATAGTTAGCTTTGTTATTGAAGACTGGGTGGATTTTTCGATCATGTCGTATACTGCACTTGGAGACAACTATTCCACGCCAAATGAATATTACAACGACATGATGAAAACCTCAACATATGGAAGTTTGTGCGAATTAGAAGCTGCTGAGAGTATAGATATATTAATATTTTATCGAAGTTTATCGTGGTGGCAAGTTTTATGCGAGAACTGGAGTTGAAGTTCTTCCTATTAAACGTCTTCGATTTACTGTTGGGCTTTCTGGTGGTTATTTTGGTGTTTATGTTCCAGTTTCACAGGAAGAAGATGTTTTACAAGTTTCGGCAACCTATGCGCCAGGTGGCACTAGCAAAACCTACCTAATAAACTTAATTTTGGCTAAAATTAGAAGCTCAAAACATATTGCTTTAGCTGTATCCTCATCAGGGATCGCTGCCACGTTGCTGGAAGGTGGTCGAACTGCGCATGCATGTTTTAAGTTATGTCTCGACCTAACACGCGTAGAAACACCCTTATGCAGTATTTCAAAACAAAGTCACCTCGCTGAAGTATTAAAAATACAAAAATTATTATCTGGGATGAAATCACCATGGCACACAAGAGAGGAATTGAGGCTTTAAACCGATCTTTACAAGATTCGGGGCAATAAAAATTTAATGGGTGGTGTAACCGTGCTGTTGACTGGAGATTTAAGGCAAACCTTACCGGTGGTACCCAAGGGAACTCGCGGTGATTAAGTACGAGCATATCTTAAAAGATCGATTTTGTGGTCCTCCGTAAAAAGTATAACGTTGACTAAAAACATGAGAGCCTATCTGGGGAGTGATTCCTAGGCTGGTATATTTTCAACCAGTCTTCTAAAAATAGGAAATGGTGATTATCCTACCAGGGATGGTATATTTGAGATCCCTGAAGGTATGTGTACATTGGTATATACCATCTAGGAGCTAATACAAAACATTTATCCAGGTATTTCCGACATACAGGACAAGCCTATGGAATGGTTTTGCGAACGAGCTATTTTGACTCCGAACAATGAACAGGCTGCATTTATTAACGACATACTTTTAAAATTATTCGACGGAGAAGAAAAGATTTACAAATGTATAAACACACCGTGCAATGCAGACGACGCTATAAATTATCCGGTCGAGTTCTGAAATTCGCTTAAACCAGCTGGTCTTCCTTACCATAGGCTTGCACTACAAATAGGTACACCGGTAATGTTACTACGTAATCTGAAACCACCGAAATTGTGTAATGGCACCAGGTTGCAAGTCAAAGCCTGACATAAAAATTTAGTTGAGGCCATTATTTTGACTGGATGTGCCCGAGGAAAACGGTGTTCGTGCCTCATATTCCTCTAATACCCAATAACCTTCCTTTGAATATAAGCGCCTTCAATTTCCTCTGAAAGTTTGTTTTGCGATGACGATAAATAAGTCTCAAGGGCAAACTTTTAAAGTCGCTGGAGTGGATTTAAGAGAAGATTGTATCTCTCATGGACAACTTTATGTTGCTTGCATGCGTGTCAGCTCCTCCTCTAACTTATTTATACTGATAAATAATAAAAAAACAACAACAATACATTGTCTACAAGGAAATCCTATAAGGCCTATGATGAGGAGTACCTTATCATTATTTTCTTAACTTTAATTGAGACAATGTTTTTGTCTCACTGTACCTTATCTATTGATCTGTATCTACACTAATAATAAAGAGGAACGATTTGTTTGTTTTTATATGTTTGTATTATTACCGACTTCAAAAATTCTTTCACCATTAGAAAGCTATATTATCCTTAAGTAACACAGGCTATATTTAATCCCAGTTGTAATATATCCCTGAGTAACTTATGCTATATTTAATTCCAGTTGTAATAAGATTTCATCAGAAAAAAATGGTATTTGTAAAATAAGTCCGAAGAAAAAGCGCTGTCGAGTTCATTAAGAGGTGCGATATAACCAAATTCCACGCGGGCAAAGCCGCGGGCGGAAAGCTAGTCTATTATAATAATAATAATAATATTCTACCACATACACACAACATCATCTAGCCCAAACTAAGCAGAGCTTGTACTATGGGTACTAGACAATGGATAAAAATACATACAGAATGTCCGGTAATTAATAGGTAACCTGGAAAGGTCTTATAGTGGAACTGACGGCCGTTCAGAAAAAAAAATAAAAAAAAAACTATCCTAACTACTACTAGATATGTGTTTTTTTTTTAATTACCATGCATAACTTTCCTGTATACTACGACCATAAATGAATGAAATCTATCAGTTTTTTGTTGTTTTATTATTAAACACTAATTATGCTAATAGATAGACAGTCAAAAGTATGCTATGCTAATATAGCTTGCACTTTTAAATATTCTTCTTTTTTAATTTTCTTTTTTTTCTGTTTTTCTGAGCAGCCTTCAGTTCTACTATAAGACATTTCAAGGTTATCCATTAATTACCGGACACCCTGTATATGTATACTTTTTTTTGTAAATACATACATATTATACATAGAAACACCCAGACCAAGACAAACATCCATGTTCATGTACACAAATGTTTGACTTGTGCGGGAATCGAACCCGCGACCTCAGGCGTGGCAGTCGGTTACACTAACCACTACGCCATCGAGGCCGACAATATTATAAATTGCTGGTGCCATACAGTATACGCTTTTGTGTAATAGAGCTCTTTGACTTCTTTGACAATTAAGTTTATTATCTATTAGGAGCCGCAGAAATTTTGTGGTATTAACTTGTCTAATTTTTATATTATTGTAATCAATATTTAAATTTGGATTATGAAATTGTCTTTGTGAAAATTGTATTAATATTTGTTTTATTTAAATTTATCTTTAGGTTATTATTGTCTAACCATTTTATAATATTTAGCAGTGTACTGTTTATGTAATTTTCATATTCGTTAATGTTTTGGCATTTTATAGCGACTGAGCAGTCATCTGCAAACAATGTGATGGGGTGAAGTTTTACTTTAGGTAAATCTTTGATGTATATTATAAATAGCAAAGGGGCTAAAATACTACCCTGTCCCATACCATATTTCACTATTTGCATATGAGAGACGTATGTTTCTTCCTTTTTATTGCTATTACTAACATACTTGAGTTCAACAAACTACTTTCGATCTTTTAAATACGATTTTATGAGGTTGAGAACATTACCTCGTACACCATAGCTTTCAATCTTTCTGTTTTAACAGTAGAGTTTTATGTTCAACGTAATAAAAAGCTTGGGTCATATCACACATGATGGCACGTAAAGGCACGCTATTGTCTACTTTTGACATAATTACTTGCAGAAATTCATATATTGCTCTATTAATATAAAAGTTCGGACTAAAACCTTTTTGTTGTGCTGCCAAAATATTGTGTTTCTCAAAATTACTGTACAGTTGCTTATGTATATATTTTTTAAAGACTTGAAAATATTGGTAAGAGAATGATCGGTCTATAATATTCCATATTAAGCTCTTTGTTTTCTTTTTTGAAGAGGGGTTTCACTATATTGTAAGCGTTTGTTATTTAATCATCTAAAAAAATATTTTGGATAATTTAATTAATGACTAGATCTAAATCAATTATTATTTAAAAATAATATATTACCACTTATTACAACAATAGTTCGTGTTTTGACTTCCAAACGGAGATTACCTTACCGCAGTCGGCCATATTGAAAATCATTCGGATTGCTTAAGCGATAACGACCGCAGTAAAAAGTTTATAGTAGAATAAGAGGTGAAGTAAAGTATTTTTATCTAGTAGTAAAATTATTAACAGTGTGTCTTAAGGACGAATAAATATTTTGTGGTATCAAGTGTTGGTGTATTACTGAATTATCCTATAGTTCAGAAGTGGGATGATACATGAATATTACTTAGTATTCTAATCACGTCCACATAAGCCATTCATAAGGACAGACCTAACTAATATGCCGAGGCTTCATGAAAAAGTGAGAATGCGTAAAGCTTCTGATCGAGAGGCTTCCCAAACACGTCATGGAGTTACACCGTCATGCAGCCGCAGTCGCAGCCGTGCGCGGCTTATGCGCAGACGTCACAGGAGAAGCCGTTCCAGTACGCGGCGCTCGCGTCGTGTGCAGACCAGCTTGAGCCCCTCGAGCCGTGCAGGTTCGACAACCCGTACGCCGCGGAGACGTGCAGGTTCTAATAAGAGCCTTAAGCGTCGTAAGCGGCGGCGAGTCGAGAAAGAACGCGGTCCTCGCGTTCGCGTTCTCGATCTGCACACTCACGGAGGGCGAGATGGCGACGACAGCAGAGCAGCAGTAGCAAGTTGACAAAGAGGTCCCGCCACCACAGGACGAGTTGAAGACGTCGGGATTCCGTAAGTCAGTCATCATGTACTAGCAGCACAGATAGTAATTTAAATATTACAACTGATATAACTAATATTAATAAAACCCCTCAAAGCAAACCTGTAGATTATCCTAGTTTTAGTATTCATGATGTTAAGGAGTTAATCAAATCACTGCCCTCGTCAGCGTCCCAGGCTCAAAACCACTTTAGTATGTCAACAAATGCAGTACCCGAATTTGATCCTGCCAATAAGGAGCAAACTATCGATTTATGGATCATAAAAGTAGAGGAATGTACAGCTTTGTATAAATGGTCTGAAACACAACTACTCCATTATGCGTTGCCTAAATTGTCTGGAATAGCGAAGGTGTGGTACCAAGGCTTAACGTCCTTAAATTATAGTTGGTTAGAGTGGAAGGAAAAACTGACAAAGACATTCCCCACAGTTCAGAATTATGCACAACTTTTGCACAAAATGTTGGATAGGAAGGTTAAACATAATGAATCGTTAGAAACTTACTTTCATCATAAAATTAACTTGCTCAACCGATGCAATATAACTGGTAAGCGGGCCGTGGATTGTTTTATATATGGGTTAGAAGACAAGGGTATGCGACTAGGAGCTCAGGCTGCAAACTACTCTCAACCTGAAGAACTGCTATCTTATTTTAAATCTATTAAGTTAGAGGATGTAAGAGACAGAGTATTCCGACAGCCGTTTACAAGAAGGCGCCCTGATAGCAATAATGATAATTCTAAACTGAGTAGCGATATAAAATGTTTTAATTGTAATGAAGTAGGTCATCCTTCCTTTAAATGTCACAAACCCTTATTGACGTGTAATATTTGTAAGAGACTTGGACATCAGAGCGTTAATTGCAGACGGCTTCCCAGAAACGTTAATGATAGCGGTAGATCTAGTGAAATCAATAAAGCAGTATCTGAAGTTAAGTTAACCGGTGAATTAGATGATAAGTATGTCCTTCCAGTTCAAGTTAATGGCAAAACAATGTCATGTTATGTCGATCTCGGTAGCCAAAGTACCTTGATTCGAATCACTAAAAATTTAAACGCTGCTTACAGTAAAAATGATCTGCCATCATTAAAAGGTTTTGGTAATTCAATCATAGAACCTATAGGAAGAGCAGTGGTCCAAATTCAAGTACAATCAGTAACAACATCCGTAGAAGTATTAGTGGTACCAGACAAATTACTTAAACATGCCGTTTTGTTGGGACATACTTTCACCGAGCAAGCCGGCATAATTATCATCAAGACAGACGAACATTTAGTATTTCAAAAAAAGCTTGATTCTTTGAATAATTCAAAATTAGAAAATCATCAAATGTTTAGTTTAATTGTAGACTCTGACGTCAATGTTAACTCTATCAATATGATACCGGTAAAAGTAAATATCGATATCACTATAAAATTTTATGTAAAGGAATCTGTAAGGAAAATAGGTAATATTTGTTATTTTATTATGCCTGGATTATACACAATCGTACAAGGAAAGGGTAGTAAATTTAAATAGTAACGAAATTAAACTTAAGAAAGGACAATTATTGACTAGAGCTTACACTTTAAATGATGATGATTGCCTAAATATTAGAATGTTAGAAAACAGGGATAGTGACTCCATATCAAATGATCTTAAAACAGGTGATGACTTTAGTACTGAAGATAGAAAACAGTTAGAAATCTTGCTAAAAGAGTATAGGGACTGTTTTTCATTTAGTCATTCTGATTTAGGGCTTACTAATTTGACCGAAATGTCTATCACATTAAAAGATGCGACTTCTGTTGTGTATAGGCCATATAGGCTAGCTTATTCAGAAAGGAATAAAGTTAAAGAAATGGTTCAAAATATGTTGGAGTCAGGTATAATTACTGAGTCAACATCTTCTTATGCAAGCCCAATTATTTTAGTACAGAAGAAGACAGGTGATCAACGGCTTTGCGTTGACTATCGGGCCTTAAATACTAAAACTGTCAAGGAACATTACCCTTTGCCAAGAATAGAGGATCAAATAGATCAGTTAGCTGGGTATGAATATTTTATAACGCTTGATTTAGCATCGGGCTATTATCAGATACCGATTGCCGCTTCGTCGCAAGACAAAACTGCGTTCGTAACGCCGGACGGTCAGTACCAATTTACCCGCATGCCCTTTGGTTTGGCCAACGCACCGTCTGTTTTTCAGAAAACTATTAATACTATTTTGAAAGACGTCAAAGACCAGGCAATCGCATTCATGGATGATATAATTATTACAGCCTACAGTATTTCGCAAGGAATGGAGCGGTTACAAACAGTACTTAAACTTATTAAAGAAGCGGGGTTTACATTAAAACTATCGAAATGTGTATTTTTCTCGAAAATAATCGACTATCTAGGTTTCGAAGTAAGTAAAGAAGGGGTCAGACCAGGTTTAAAAAAAACTGCAGCGGTAGAAAATTTTATGTGCCCCATTAACCAGCATGAAATACGCCAGTTTATTGGATTGGCTAGTTTTTTTTAGGCGTATTGTCAAAAAAAAAATCTATAATTGCTTGACCGTTGACAAATTACTAAAAAAAGACACTAAATGGGAGTGAGGTCCCGAACAAGAAAAATCATTTCGCACCCTAAAGGCGGAGTTAGTAAAAAGGCCAATTTTAGCGCTGTATAACGTAAATGCAAAATCTCAAATTCATACGGATGCGTGCAAATCAGGGTTAGCTGGAATATTACTGCAGGATGATGAATTAGGTAGGTGGCGAGCGGTAGCGTATTACAGTAGGCAAACTACCCTAGAAGAGCAGAAGTACCATTCGTTTGAATTGGAAACTCTGGCGGTAATAGCTTTGCAACGGTTTAGAGTATACGTTTTAGGTATCAAATTTACAATTATCACCGATTGCAGCGCATTACGTACTACTTTGTCGAAGAGGGATGTAATACCTCGTACAAGTAGGTGGTGGATTCAACTTCAGGCATATGATTGTAGTATCGAGTATAGGCCGGGTAACCGGATGACCCATGTGGATGCACTCAGCAGAAATGCTATCCCTATGTCGGATGAACCTGAGCCTGTATTCGATGTTTTAGTAGTAGAAACAGAAGACTGGCTAACAACTATTCAGGGTAGTGATGAAGAGGTTCAACGGATTAAAAGTATTTTAGAAGACCCTGAAACGCCTAAAATTCATGAAACTTTCCAGAATTATCGTTTAAAGGGAGGAAAGGTTTATAGGGTTGTGGATAGTCAATTGAAATGGTTGGTCCCTAGGGGATTTAGGTGGCAGCTACTCAAGAAGTGTCATGACGAACTTGGCCATTTTGGTCTAGATAAAACTTTGGACAAATTGAAAACTCTTTACTGGTTTCCCAAAATGAACAAGTTTGCCAAAAAGTATATTCAATCGTGTCTGGAATGTAGTTATCACAAAGTACCACCAGGAAAAAGACAAGGTATGCTCCATCCGATTCCAAAAATTGATCAGCCATTTCACACTATACATATAGACCACTTGGGCCATTTGTTCGGAGTAAATTTAAAAACACTTACTTGTTGGTGCTTGTTGAAGCATACACAAAATACGTTACCTTATTTGCTGTCAAAAATACGAAAACTAAATCGACCATCAAAGTTATAAATCATTATTTTAGTTTATTCGGCATACTAAGTAGGATAATCAGTGAACTTCTTTTACAAGCAAAAGCTTTAAATACTTTGTGAACAAATTAGGTATAAAGCACGTCTTAAATGCGGTAGCAACACCGCGAGCGAATGGTCAAGTGGAACGATATAATCGTACCATATTGGCTTTGCTTGCGGTCAAAAACCACAATTGCAAGGAAAACGAGTGGGATACTCATTTAGAAGAAATTCAGCTGGGTCTTAACACAACTCTTAATAAAGGTACTGGCAAAACGCCAGCTGAAATTCTGTTCGGTACTAATACCGAACAGAATTTCAGCTGGCGTTTTGCCAACCTAAGTTGAGGGCCAAAAGTGACTGAATAATTACTTCATTGTCTTGACCAGGATGAATCGGGATGTTCACATGAAACATTAGAGAATATAAGAGAAAAGGTAAATTCCAACATAAATGACGACCAAGTAAGACAAAAGGAGAGATTTGACAAGAATAGGAAGTTTGGTAGAAAATATCGGGTAGGTGACTTAGTAAGAATTGAAAGAGAAATAGGTAGTAATAGCGAACAGTCGAGAAAGTTACTTGCTAAATTACAAGGTCCTTACAGGATTATCAAAGTTCTAGATAGAGATAGGTATGTGATTCAAGATACATGTACTGTCGGCCTCGGTGGCGTAGTGGTTAGTGTAACCGACTGCCACGCCTGAGGTCGCGGGTTCGATTCCCGCACAAGACAAATATTTGTGTGCATGAACATGGATGTTTGTCTTGGTCTGGGTGTTTCTATGTATAATATGTATGTATATACAAAAAAAAAAAGTATATATGTATGTTTATCCATTGTCTAGTACCCATAGTACAAGCTCTGCTTAGTTTGGGCTAGATAGTGTTGTGTGTATGTGGTAGAATATACACCCTTAACCCGAAAACAGAACAGAAAATATGAGGCAGTGATTGCATTAGATAAGATACATCCTTGGTTGACCTTTACTCGGGAAAGCTTAGCTGATTCCGATGAGGAAGGCTCAACGGAGGATGTGGATGTAAACGAAACTACTGAAAGTACTGATAATATGGAAATAGAGCCGTTGGAAATGTCGGGAGGTATGGATGTGGAGAGTACTGGGACAATGAGCTAATTCTAAATTGTAGCGTGGTTTAAAAACAAATATATCAACTGGTATCATGAATAGATTTTGAAATTGAGTATGGAATGATTGGACTTGGAAATGGATTTGGATATGGAAAAATCTACACACAATGGAGTCTTTTGACAATTATGAGTGTGTTAGATTTTATGGAATTATATTATACCGCGCAAAAAGGCCAAGGATTGGAGCGCTTTATTAGTTATGATTGATTTGATATGGACATAGATTAAATATGTAGTTAAAATTAAGATCAAGAATTATTGATACTTATTGTAATATTAATATATATATTATTTTGTAATAATTGATGGAACAATTGTTGTATAAGATGGCCAAACAAACAAATAATATTGTTACAAATAAAACTAGTGTTAACTTGACTTTCCTTGTGTTATTGCTATTATTTATCTTTTGCTAATGTATACTTTTAGTACCTACATTGAGATGCACTTATGGTGTTATGGTCTGTCAAGGAGTTTTGGGCTTCAGACCCGCTTGTTGTAAACTACTTTGTAATAAATACACATTTTGTAATACCATAGTTATAAAACATGAATATTTTCTTTTATAAGTTCAATAAGTTGGACATGAACAAAACATAACGAGAGGACTCTGTTATTTCAGAATGGCCGACTGTAAGCGTTTGTTATTTAATCATCTAAAAAAATATTTTGGATAATTTAATTAATGACAAGATCTAAATCAATTATTATTTAAAAATAATATATTACCACTTATTACAACAATAGTTCGTGTTTTGACTTCCAAACGGAGATTACCTTACCGCGGTCGGCCATATTGAAAATCATTCGGATTGCTTAAGCGATAACGACCGCAGTAAAAAGTTTATAGTAGAATAAGAGGTGAAGTGAAGTATTTTTATCTAGTAGTAAAATTATTAAGAGTGTGTCTTAAGGACGAATAAATTTTTTGTGGTATCAAGTGTTGGTGTATTACTGAATTATCCTATAATATGTAGATCTCTTCTTCTTCTATATGTAGATATCGTTAGTGTACAAATACTTAAATTTATTATATGACTCATATGGTTAGCAATAAGTGAATTAGGCTTTAGTTATTTTAGTTGATATGCCATCATACCTACTGTTTGTGTTTTTTAAAGAAGATATATTAGTTTCAATGTCACTTGGAATACAAGGAGCGAAAATCATGGAACTTTGGATCCTGTCTATATATATTTTGTGGCTTTGATACCGTGATTGGTTATTGGTATAACTTTATCTATAAAATAGTCATTAAAAGCACAAGCAATCTTTTGGGGACTAGTGATAACCCTATTTACATTTAATATTATTTTGGGAATCGTATTCGGACGCAGATTTAATCTAGACTGATTTATTATTTGTCGACCTGGCAATATTTGATACATTTTAGACGTTTTTATGCTATGGATATTTTATGATCGTTGTGTTAATCTAATTATGTTTTTGTACCTTCGTGAGTACAATTTATATGTAGTTTAATTTATTTGCTTTATTCGGTTGTAATCTGGATTTCCATAGAAGCTTTCGTTTATTTTTACTACAATTTTTGATCCCCATTGATATCCATTTAGCTTTCTTTGTGGATTTAATTGTAGTAATTTTGTAAGGAAAGCATAAATTATAGAATAACAAAAAATTATCCATAAACTAATTATAGGCAATGTTAGGATTTTCATCCTATATTTTTGTAACTATTAAAACTATTTATATTTACAAACGTATTAAAAAAGATAACATAATTACAAAAACACAAATAATTATAATACTAAATATTTACAAAAATGGTTTAGGCATCGTAGGCATGTTAGGATTATTTTTTACAATATATTTCATAGAATGATAGGTTTTTAAGGCATGATTTAAATTTATTTATACTCTCTAGGCAATAATTTCACTGTAAAGTATGCCAAAACTTAACTTCTCCTTGTTTCCTAACCAGGCATTCTATTATTTGTGCCGTGTGGTCTGACAGTGAAAATTCAATAATTTAATATTTTAATTTTTTTGAAATTATGTATAAAATTGTATATGCAAGTTCCATTTGCTATCCCGGTAGGCATTTTAATTTCAAGTTTTAACCCATACTGTTTTAAAATCATCTGCAATGATTACATTTTTGTTACGCTTACCACAGGTCATTTTAAAGTGAGTTTCCATTCTCTCAAAGAATAAATTAATGTTACTAATTTTAGGTACCCTATACACGCAGACTACAATAAAATTACAGTCAATCAACTCTACAGCATAAGTTTCAAATACAGCAGGTAAATTTAATAAATAAAATAAATTTTCAATTTCCCCTAGTTCTTTCCATTGGTTACCTTTTTTAATCAATATGCCCTGCAATATTCCGATGAAGTATATGTATTATCTTCATTACAAAAAAAACGAAGTTTTATTAATTTCCTTATTAATATATGGAAGATCATTTGTTTCTATAGTTTCAGAAATGAAGATCTTCATTGTCCATAATATATCGGTGAAAATGTTTCTCATACCAGTATAATTTACTCTTGAATCATATTTGGAAAACACAGTATAGTCGCAGGCCAGATTCAGATTTGATGTGCGCACTCCACTGTAACTTTGAATCAAGTGTAATGCCCAGAAACACTATGGATTCTATTGCTTCCAGTACCTCACCGTTCAATGTTATGCTAGGACCAAGAGGTTTTACATTAGGCAGTGGGAATTTAACACATTTTGTTTTTTTGGCGTTCAGTGATAAATTATTTAAAGTAAACCATTTTGTTACTTGAATCAATGCACTGTTTACTTCATCAAAATGGTCCCTATTCCTATTTACTTTAAATATTAAAGAAGTATCGTCAGCAAACAGTACAACATCACAAACATTGCTTAAGTAAAAAGGTAAATCGTTTAATATTGTCTTCTGTTTACGCAAATGTTATTCATTGAAATTAAACTACTATATACGGATTTTATCGCTTTGTTTATTTAACACTGTATTACATAATTTTGAAACTGTTACTACTACTATTGAATTTTACTAATTTATAAGCTAATAAAATTAATAAAACTATTAAAATTATTTATATTTCGGTTTACACTTTCCACAACGTTTCGGTTGCTTTTCAGCATGCATGATCACGGTGAGTCTCCCCGTGACGTAATTACATCCAGTGCATTACACTGAACATCTAATGCCTTAGTTTCCGTATGAGCGTATCATGACAGACGCAGTCGAATGCTTTTGAGAGGTCGCAAAAAACACCAATAGCATTTTGTGAGTTTTCTCACGCTCTGTATATATGTTTGAGTACGACCCTTAGTAAAGCTATATTGGTTGTCGTGAAAGAGGCTATTTAAATTAAAATGTCTAAGTAATTGCTTGAGTATGACTTTTCAAATATTTTGCTAAAAGCTGGTAGAATTGATATTGGCCTAACATAAAATTAATAGGATCAGTCAAGTCAAAAAAACTGTCATACTCCTTATTAGGAGATTTATCTTCCCTTATATTAGAGAACATACTACATGAAATTTTATTTCTAAAAAGTTTGATGTGATTATTTGACATAGGCCAATTATCTTTTGTTTAATATCGACGGGTTAAAGGCGAACTGACTCAACCGCCATTTTGAGAACTTTACAGGAGAGCGGTTTAAAGTAAAAAAATAAGGAAATTCATTACTCCTAAAGTTAAAGGTCGACTAAATCATGACCTGGAAATTATACAACATTGCAAGGAAACTATTATTTTATATGCACCGCATTATCTTAGCATTTATTTTTACTGAGTTAATTTGCGCTTAAGTCAAAATAGCACATTTTCTGTTCAAGGGATAGTGATTTAATTACTAGGAATTTTAAAAACTGACTAAGGTAAAAAGGTTTATGTATAATGATTGTAATGTACCGTTCAAGACGAAATAACTTAAATCATAAAAGATCTCACCATGCAGATAAGTAAAATAGCGCATATGACGAGGTTAATAGTAGTAGTAGTAGTTTATTGTATTTATGTCATTGTATTGTGGCTATTTGAAACAATAAATTATTATTATTATTATATTATAATGTCCGTTAATTAAATATTTACAATGTTTATTAATAATAACATTTTATGGTTAATTTCTTTCCAATAAAGCCTAAAGTAATATTAAAATCACCGCTCACTAATATGTATTTCCTACTAGTTCTGATTTTCGTAATTACATCTTCCATCACTGATTCAAACAGATTAAAGTTACCTAATGGGGGGCGATATACACAGATAATAATTATATGCCATTCAAGCTCAACACAGGACAGTTTTATGGTACGCTTTATAGACAGACAAGTGATGTCTTTAGGTTCTCTGCAAGTTATTGTGTTTGCAACAAGTATTAAAGAACCACCGTGAATGGCTTGTGTTCTTGAAAAAGTGCTATGTACCACACAATTCATACTATTTAAAAAACTTACTTCATAGCTTTTGAGTCAATGTTCTGTAATACACATAACCTGAACATTATGGGTCTCTAGAAATAAACTTAACTATAAATCTTTGCCGGATACTCCTTATAATTATGTTTTGATGAGCAACACTCAATTGATAACTTCTATCCATTGTCTCAACCTTAAGTTTAAATCAACTTTGTCATTATTTATAATAGAAGAATTGATTGAAATATAATTATTTGCATAAATTAAATTTATGGACAGGTACCTGTGTCATTTTGTATATTATATGCTAATAATTTAGCAAGTTGTCGTTTGTAATACACTCGCGTGCAACTAAATCGACTCATCTTTACAAAATGAAATCAGAGTGATTTATATAATTAATTAAATAAATTATATAGAATACATATATATTTTTTAAAAGTCTATTTTATAGGCTTTATATTAATACATTTATCATTTTAATCAGTTCAGTAATTTTTTAAATACCGTGGTATACACATGAGTGCCGACAATTGACTCACTCCTTGCGATAGCCACGAGTTGTGCGTTGCATCCTGCTATATAAACGCCAAGAAGTAATGCACACTTATCAGTCGCTTATCAACAGTTGACCTAAACACACCTCCGCAAGATACGATCGCCAATTTACGACCACTATGGATACAAGACCAGAAGAAGCCGCTCAAATCGTCCTTTCGCTGCAACAGGGCTTAAGCCAGTGAGAAGTCGCTCGTCGATTAAATTTGAGCCAATCTGCTGTATCCAGGGTATACAGAAGATTCCAAGAGACCAATTCTTACTCCAGGAGGCCAAATACCAATGGGCGCTGGCATACTTCTGAGAGCGACGGCCATTTTATCGACTTGACAAATCTCAAAAATCGCCATTTCACCTGTGTTGCTGTCCAGCAGCGACTGAGAGAGGTTCGAGGAGTAGCTGTCAGTCAATGGACGATCAGAAGACGCCTAAGAGATGCTGATGATGCTAGAGGTCCTAAATTGACCACAGCACACCGACAAGCTCGCCTTGTATTTGCTCGCGAACACATCGAATGGAGCGCTGAACAATGGCGGTCGGTTCTGTTCACGGACGAGTGCAAAATATGTCTGCATGGCAGTGATAGGAGAGCTCGAGTCTACAAGCGTCCAGGCGAGCGATTTTCGCAGTGCTCTTGCGCTGAAACAGTGTCCAATGGTGGTGGTTCGTATATGATGTGGGCCGGTATTTCACTGGAAGGAAAAACAGAGCTTGTTTTCATCCCTGGTGGAGGCCAAGGAGGCGGTCTGACTGCGAATAAATATGTGGATGACATTCTTTTGGATCATATCGTCCCTTATGAAGGCTTCATGGGAGATGGCCTCCTTCTAATGCACGACAATGCCCGGTGTCATACAGCACGAATCACTCGTCAGTTCCTGCAAGAAGTTGGTATTCAGACCATAGGCTGGCCGCCACTAAGTCCGGATCTCAATCCCATAGAACACGTATGGGACGAGTAAAAACGATGGTTTCGGGCCAGAATACCAGCGCCTGCAAGCATCATGGAGCTGAAAACAGTGCTGGTAGAGGAGTGAGAAGTGTTCTCCCAAGTCTTGATAAAGAAGCTTATCAGGTCGATGAGGAACCGCCTTCGAGATGTTATTATGTCCAGGAAAGGCAACACTAAATATTAATTAAATAAATGTCTTTATTTTTCATAACATTTCGTTTTTATTTTATGTTAATTATCGCTATAATTATTTTCAATAATTCATTTTATTTTGCATTGTCGTTCAAATCTGATTATTGCGAGAATTCCGCCATAAATTTTAAAAATTAGAGTTTAAAAGCCTATAAAAAAGGTTTTTAAAAAATATATAGGTACTCTATATGTTTTTTTTAAATCATTAAATAAATCAGTCTTATTTCATTTTGTAAAGGTGAGTCGATTTAGTTGCACGCGAGTGTATAATGAAAGATATATATTATCTTTTGTCAAAATAAAATTACTAATAAATATAAAGGCGCATCAATAGACGGCACATTATTATCTTTCAATTTATCAGCCATAATACGTGGGTAGTCGGGCGAGGAGACTAGGTTTCAATTAAACACTTTCCAATCACAATCAGCACTCGTTTAATAATTATTTGTTCACCAATAATTAATGTTCACTTTGTAGATTGTACACTTTATACAATTTATAACATTCCACCAGAACACGTGGGCGCGTGCGCACTCTCGAACCGTTCGACACTTAATGGCCGCTTGACCGCCATCCCAGCGCTCGGTGTTATGTTGCCTGTTAAAGAACGTCAGTCATTTAAAAATAATTAATTGACTGTCTCGGTGTGCCGTCAAATCAATTGATTGTCTCGGTGCGCCGTCAAATATATTAGTATCAAAACATAAAATGTCCTTATATTGACATGTCAGATTATACGTATTTAAATCTATGTCATGGATATATTTATTTTCAATATAATGAAATTTATTTGAGTAAGGTAATGCACATGTTATAATTTTACATCCTAATTTATTTGTCTCTATAGACAGCATTACCTCTGTCAGATTGATAATATCCTTTTTTGTGACTAATAAGCTATCTCTATATAGAATTATAATTGTGGGGTTAATATCTAAACTAGCTGTATTTAGTTTATGAATAAGTTTGGAGAATGTCATATTAGGGAAACAAAAGTTAATAATCTGCTGTCTTATGTGACTTTTAATTAAGCTACCAAAACCTATACCTAAGTGATCAGACAGTTTATAAGTATTACTAACAACAATATGAATCGCTTGTGTTCGAATTAAATAAATAATAATAATAAAATATATACCTTTTCAATATTACTATTTTCTACTGACAAAGCGCTACCTATCTGATCAGAGACGGGACTGCATATTCTAGATTCATGTTTGATTGATTGAGACTGACAAATATTTGGGTTTGATGTTAAGCAATTTGAACAGATACTACCGCTACTTAAAGCCAAGACTTGTTTCAAGTTCTCTTTGCCTACTAGAGCAATCTCATCATACTTCCTTATATAATCACATACTTGCTTGTCATATTTAATGTTGAGACTACTTAATTGTGTTTGTAATTCATCTATTTGTTTTTCGAGATCTTGTATGTCATACTGTAATTTACCTGTAGCTAATTGTTCACTGTAATTATCTAGATCTGACAATAACTACCTACGCTCTATGATCATTTCCTGGTTTGTTTGGGTCAATATTTGAACTTTGTTGTGTTTTTAAGCTTAGAATCTAGGTTTCTTATAGTTTATGTGGTTTTAAGTATTTCCAAATTTTTTTATGGCTATTAATATTAATTAATTTATTGCTTATTGCTTATTTTGTAAGTTGTGCCGTGCCTGTCACCTAATAAATCTGAGTAATGGATCTGGGTCGCACTACTGTTCAATGTCTGTATGTAATTTTGTAATTAAATAATTTTTATTTGAACCTCACTTAAGCTAAGGTCTAATCCTGTTATGCGACTTAAAGAACATGAATAGGTCTGATTGCGAGTGTTTAAGGAATTAATTTCTTTCTGGAGTCTATCCTGCTGATCCTGAATGTCCATGTGCTCAATGTGGAGTTTAGCGAGTTGATTTTTCAAGTAAAAGACCTTGTCATTAACAACCTTAATGTCTTCCTCACAATCAGTACGTTCCCTCAACAGTTGACTGTTTTCCTCTTGTCATTTCTTCAGTTCAGTAAGTGTGTATTTTAGTTTTTTCTCCAAGTCAGTGGTTGTTGCCTTACGGGTCATCATATTGTAAGTGCTCTTTGTAAATATTTGAAGATAGCCAACAACTTCCTCGGTTATATGAGACGTTGACACTGCCTAAACCAGCTTGATATATATCCGTTTTTACGTCCATTTGCGATTATTAGTCATATACTACGCACATTTCTTATTATTTTTATAAATGTAATCACAAATACAATAGTAATTATAGAGGAAATAGCTTAAAATTAAATACTTTTATGTTTAATAGGTACGGAGCGTAACAATATTCAAACTTATTCGGCCAATGTCGCTAACACTTTTGGTATATTGAACTAAATTATTATTAACTATTTTACTCCGCTCTGGATTAAGCTGTTATTTATTAGTACGTCAATACAAAATGTCTTTTAAAATATTTAGGGATAATCAGCACAAAATAATACGAACTTTGCTCAGATCAAATTTACATATAAAATAGTAGTGAGATCCTTTAGCGTAAAGTACCTATATATTAATTAACTATTTCAAAGTCTTACGTTTTTTTGCAGTTACTTCTAGGTAGCTATAGTAAAATTGTCATCCGATACAACAGCCAAGTTAGCAATACATGGGTACAGCGGTTTTATTATTGATTTATTTATATTCAGGAGGCAGAAGAAAAATTAAGCGAAGACGTATTGGGATGACACGATCCAGGGTGATTCGTTGAGAATAAAAATTCGCATCAAGTCACACTGTTACTCGATGCGAATATTTTTTTCAACCAGTCACGGGGTGACATGATCCAAGGTGACTCGTGGCGAATAAACCCTTTATTTTTCTATGTGCCAAAATAATAGCCGGAAGCGGTATCTTATACTTAGGCTTAGGCTTAGTAATATTATTTAATAAATTTAATTTGAGTTTGTTTGTTTGTAACGTTTTCTCGCCTTAAGAACATAAAATGTTACTTACACGTTTTATAGGTACAGAAAATGATATAACGGGTTACCTTTCATCCAGAAAAGAGGTACTGTTCCCGAGGGACAGAAATTTATTGACAGTCTACATTAACGCGAGCGAAGCCGCGGGCAAAGTCTAGTATAGTATATAAAAGAGCAGTATCTGCGAAGCTAGTCAGCTTACGTAGCTGAATAATAATTTAGTTACGTAAGCTGGCTAGCTTCGTTGACTTGTTTTGATATTAGTTAAAATGGTATGGATATTATTGAGAATTCTTCACGCTCCTATTGGATGTGTTCTAGATATGCTTTCTTCGATATGCAATTATGCAGGTAATATATGAATTTAAACTCGTAACAAATAATTATTTCTTGATTCACGCGTTTTATGGAGTGTCGTCGAGTATCGGATGACTCCGCAGCTTATACCCCTGTACCAACGATACAATATAATTTTATAAGCAGTATAATATATTCTACATTATACTATCTATAAAATTATTGTTAAGCCTTTTGTAGGCGATTGTCGGCAGTTACGGCTGCATGTATTGCCGATTTCTCTCCTTCAGTCCAACCAATGCAAACATCGTTGTCCTGCGACGATTGATCCTCTACGACTTTTTCGTCATATCTATAAAGTTAGTTTTTCTGTAAAAGAGCTAACGTTTTAGATATGACGAAGATAAGAAGTATATTATATTTACACAAATGACGCACATATATTACTTATAAATTAGGGCATTTAACACGCAAACTTACGTATGACAAGAGAACTATATTATCTATATAAAAAAAATTCTCGCGTTTTCGCTCGCATTAATCTAGACTTTATCAATAAATTTCTATGTGCTTTTCTGAACCCGCAACAACGTGAATGTGACATTTCATGATAATCGGTCAAGTAGTTAAGGCGTGAAAGCGTAACAAACAAACAAAACTTACATTTCCATTTATATTCACACCCAAATTTCACGAGTACGAAGACGCAGGCAAAAGCTAGTGGAGCAGTAAAAACCAGATTATAAATATTTATTAGTTTAAAAATAACAAAACCTATGCCATACAACGCCCAATAGAACTCATACCCTTCTTGTATTATTTGTACAAACAAAAGAAATAAAAGTAGTTACTCCACGGCTAGGTACCAGACGAACTTCTTTTGCTATTTTTTTAAGTTGTGACTTTATTGCTAACCTTTTAGAGACGCAACAGATATTCATTTGGCTCAGATCTAGAACAGCAAGTCCTTATTTCCTTTGATAGCCTTCAGCAGTGAGAGATTTTAGAACTTCTTACGGTGGCGTTGCACTGTTAGGAAGGCCAGAGATCTTGTTCCCTTGCAGTGGCAGCCTGTATTCCTTGGGGTTACTTACGTCAATTCTAAGAATTAAAGGTTTGATGAAAAGACAGGAATAGGCAAGGGAGATATATGAGTTGCCAGAATTAGTACTCATCGGGCGAAAAGCAGTTTTTTAGTTCTAGGATTATTTTACTAGAGTCGTACATACACCTCAATTGTGCTGTCACCAATAACTGAAAATAGTTGAATATTCGTCTGTTGGAATATTCGTTTGCCACCACTGTAGTAAATACTTAAAAGCGTCACTAAACGTGAGCATAAATAGAAGCGCCTTCACATTTTGTAATTCCTGCAAACAAGCAGAAGCTAACGTAAGTTAGTCTGCTTTGCATAATGTGTATCAATTAAACAAGTTTGAGGTCGATGTGTCACTTGCCAACATTGTCCGAATGTCATGATTATTGATATTAGGCACCTTTCCATCAAGGAGGCGGCGGAGCGGGAGAAGGAGCGTTAAAACCCTCTCCCCAACCGCAGAGTCGGGCGCCGGAGGGCGCGAGATGACCTCCAACCACCCTGAGGTTTGACCTGGGAGGTACATTATCTTTTCAACATCTTTATTTTACCCCGGCGAGCCCGGAATAATCCCTCCGCCCACCCCCGCGGAGTGATACGCGTCATTGCATTCCCCAAAGTAAACAAAAAAAAAAAAATGCTTGCAAACTCTCCGTGAGGTATTACGGTGTTTGACAACTGCAGGTTTTTCAATAAACCTAAAAAAATGTACTTTCCTCACGAAAGAGGTAAAATATTTAGGTCGTACAATTAGTTATGGTCAGGTCAAGCCGAGCAAGTGTAAAATTGAAGCATTAGTAAATTCCCGGATACCTATTAATGTTAGAGAAGTGAGGCAATTTCTTGGCCTAGCTGGATACTTTAGGAGGTATATTCCTGGATTCATTACGAACATCATGCATCGCAAATCTGTTACACAAAGGTGTGCAGTTCCAGTGGACTGACGAACACGAACAGGTTCGTAATGAAATAATCGAATAATCGGTTACAGATTCGTTATCATAATTGTAGACGCTTTCATTAAATATTGTTTGCTTTATCCAATATTTAGACAGGAAGCTAATGAATTAAAACGTGTATTTGAAAATGCAATATTTTTATTCGGTACTCCTAGAACTGTTGTGGCAGACCGAGGACGAATGTATGAGAGCTCGTTATTTACTAATTGGATTAGCGATTTAGGATGTAATATTCATTTTATTACACCTGAAATGCACCAGAGTAATGGACAGGCTGAGCGTTATTGTCGTACTGTTATGAACATGATCAGAATAGAAACTAATTTTAAGAAAGAGAGTTGGTCAGCCATTCTCTGGAAATTACAACTCAACCTGAACATTACAAGACAAAAGTCTACGCAATACTCACCCTTGAATTTGTTAATTGGCAGCAATGGTGTAACGCCTGTCATACGATCCGTGGTGCGCAATGGTGCAGTGGAAGCACCTAGCCCTAACCGAGAGTCACTGCGCGAATTAGCACGGCAGCGTGCTTCCGAACTGTTGGAGAGATATCGCGCGCAGCTGGACGCTCGAGTGAACGAGCGTCGCAAGCCACCAAAGCCACACCAGTTACACGACTTTGTTTCCGTGCGCAAGGTCAGTCAGTCCGCCGCCGGTGAATTGGATTCCAGTATGAGAGGGCGTTACACAATTACCAAAATATTACCATGGAGCCGTTATGAGCTAAAGTTGGTATTGGTTCTTATGGTAAGACCACCCAAGCTGCTGCAGAATACATCTTGCCTTGGCGAGGGTAGTGGACTCCGGATGTGTGTATGGCGTTCTTTGATTGTGAGTACTACATGTTTTCATTATTTTTTACACTGTATGTGTGTACACTGTTTAATTATGCTGTTGTACATCTTGAGGACACTAGTATTTTGAGTATCCTGAGGACTCTGTTAGTGCATCCCGAGGGCTCTGCACTTGGATTTTGAGTATCCCGCGGGCTCTACTCATAGTGTAGCACGCATCCCGAAGGCTCTGCGTTTCATATTTGATAACATCCTGAGGGCTCTGTGTACTTTGCATTCTAAGCACTCTGCTCTTGTGGTACGCTGAGCTCCCCGAAAAGGCAAAGGATAATTAGGTGTATGCAACGCATGTTAAGGACACTGTATTTGTTACAAACCGTATCTGTTCTGTTTTACTTAATTTAACTCGAGTGAAAAACAACCTAAGCATTTAACCTAAATGTATTGTAAATGTAGAAATTATTTCAAAATGTTTATTTGCAAAATAGTCAAATTTTTGAAATTTTTCATTTGAATTTCTCCTACATATCTCGTTACATATATGTATATATATATATTTTCGTTAAGCAAGGGTTTGCTAAAAACGAATTTTATAACTCACTTTAGCACTTGAAGTTATTTTTTTACTAGATTCAACGACTTATTTTCTTGATTTGACAATAAGAATAAAAGTAACGTTGAGTTTATCAAATGCTTTGGACAGTGTTAATGTAATTATCATATTATCACTAGGTACTTACTACAAACGCGTTTAGCAGGTTTCTCTAAAGTCACGGATGATGAATACAAAGTTTACAAACAGATAACATATTATTAATATTAATTGTTTCGTTATTATTTAATAAAGGATTATGACAATTATGATTACGCGTTATGAGTTAGCTTAAAATTGCGGTAATTAGTTACAAAAAAGATAACGCCCACACTAGATCAGTCTTGTAGGTAATATAATTAAAGAAATAAATGTTCGTACCCTCTCAGTTTTCATCACCAATTTTCCTCACATATTTAGATACAATGGCGAAAGTGACGAGAAAAGATTGCTATGTGAAAGTACAAGAAAATAGGCTGTCCTCGATTGTACGTACTCTACATGTGGGTAAAAACATTGCTTGTTCAGTTTATTCAACACACTTTTTTAAGAAATAAAATGCACTGCAACACAATAAAATTTAGAATGAGTAAAAAAAGAGACAGAAATTAAACTTACAGTTTTCTTATTGATGGATGCTCCCATCCATTTGACGGATTTAGAAATGTATTGTTAAAAAAAAGAATATCAAGTCAATGTTAAATGTTTATTATTAATTTTATTTTTCTTATTATTTTTATAATTATCTTATTACATTACCAAAGACATTAGATTGATTGAAACATATTATTATTGAATGAATTATATTAAGTTTCTTTATTATTTATTTATTTATTCGTTGGTACACCAACAGCATTACATGTTACAACTAATACATACTTCTTACAATAATGAGTCAGTTCTGACATGCATGCCTATTACAGGTATACACAGCAATCACGTTAAGATAACAATCAGTTTCTAGTTATATACTAACATATAAACAAGTTCAAGCAACAATAAAAAGAAAATAAAAAAAACAAAACACAAAAACAACAAATACAGCACAGCTTAATAAAACAAAACAACATATCATGAAGAACTATGCGTCATCGCTATATTCCTGCACCTCTAAAACGGTTTTTCTGAATTTTTCAATGACAGACTGTGAATATCTATGTTAGACCTTTTGGAAAGTTCATTGTATTCCCTACACATTCTGAGCAGGGGTGCATTGCGACCGAGATTGGTTTTGCAGAATGGTATGTAAAACATTCTGGTGTTTGGATGTCTGGGATGTTTCAAAGGAACTGAGTACACGACACGTTCAACTAAGTCACTGCATTTTGTGATTATGGTAATTTTATATAGGAGAATTAAATCTCGGAATAAACGACGTTCTCGAAGGGTTTTTATTTTAAAGTGCTGTAAGCGCTGTTTTTATTAATATTTAAGTAAATTTATTATATTACATGAAACCCGACAGACGTTAACTTGTCCTAATGTTGGCTTAAAATAACAATTGCTAGAACCCGATCGCTATGCCACCTATCGAATCCAATTGTGTATCTAAACAATCCAGGAACCTAGACAAAAATTAAAAAATTAATCATCAGTCCAGATGTTTAGGAGGAGTTCAGTGATATACACACGTACAAAAGAATGATATAGGTACATAAACAATGCTATGTTGTTTGTGAAGTAAATTTGAACTCACAATATTACACTTGGTGACCATGTCTTGAAGCACTGCGCCATCCGTATATAGATTTATAAATTCGCATCGTTATGATAATATTTATGAACATCGTCCCACGTCGCGCACCTCTGACTTTCGGAAGCTATATGACTTTTCGAAATTATGTGCGTATTGATTGACAATTATCGCCTGCTCCGTGCCTCGGAGAGTACGTTAAGCCGTCGGTCCCGGCTGCCATGAAAACATCTATGGCAGTCGTTATTGGGAAGTCAGTGCCCTATAATATCCTGACACTGGTCTAGCCTTAGGGTATCGTTAGCCTTCGGGTTGTGGAGGTCAGGTGGCAGCCGCTCCGTGTAAAAACTGATATCCAGTCAAATCCGGTTAGACTAGAAAAGCCGACCCTAAGTGACTTGGGAATAATAAAGGCTAGGGAGAAGAAGTCGTCAGATTGTTGTAAGGTCTGTTCCTATGATATGTTTCCTTGAAACTTATCATTATCCTTACTAATATTATAATAGTATTTTTTTGTTGGTTTGTTTATTATGATGTGGCAACGGGACAATGAATTTACGCGATTTTTTGCATAGACAGAAGAGTGACGTAGACTAATTTTTATCCTTAGAAAATACTCAACTCCTGTAAAAAAATATTTTTCGAGATCGTTCCCAAAGCAACTTTGACAATTTAAAGTATACGAAGTACGTATTAGATATATTTTAACGGTGAACAAAAGCATTGTAAGGGAACCTGCATGTCTCAGCGTAAGTGAGTTCCCATAATGTTCTCGAATGTGTGAAATCTACTTTACTCACACTAAGCCAGCGTGGTGTACTGTGATCAAATCCTTTTCATACTGAGATAAGGTATGTGCTAGGACATTTTATAAAAAGAGAACCTATTGCCAGATGGCAACAGCACATTTCTAGGCACTATGCAGTTCTTGAAAAACTCGATCGGAGAGATCCAATGAGGAACACTTTTACGGATAGTTAATCTTCTTTGTATAATTTGGCTCCATGCGCCTCTAGACACAGAGTTGTACCTGTAGATCGGTAAGTCCTATGATGTAACTAAAGCAGCGACCTTATGTATTAGTAATCATAAAAATAAGAACTTACAATAAGTTCCATCACACATAAGAATAAAGGGCAACGAGGAGGATGACCGGTTAGCATAATTAGCCATGAGTGAGGTGGAAACTTGAAATTGCACCGTATTTGTTTGGAAATACTATATAAATTTAAATATTTTTGTATTACATGAAAGAGATTTGATATAAAACTATGCAGAGTCCTCATATAACCTGGTTCCTTACTACAAAAATTACCTGACTTATAAAAACGATATTTACTAAACTGTGAAATATATAATATAATTGATGAAGTTCTACATGTGATGATGGAGTGTGTTAAAACATGATTGAAACTGAAAATTGATTTAAATTACTTTTGAATCCTATGCATGTCACGCGAACCGGTCGTGCTCAGCGGCTGCGTTCGCGCTGGAATGGGAGCGCCTCTTCCTCCCGCCTTGCCGCCTCATATATAAGCCGACTGCGCCGTGGTTCCAGCCCGCTTCTTTTGCCGCAGCCGTGATTAAGTTAAGTGGTCCTTGGAGCTATCCAGTCGGACCACGTAGCGAGCCTATACTTGAACCACGCCCTGTTCTATTGTTTATTATAAAGTTGTTATTACTACCAAAATTTGTGTTATTTGGAATAAAAAATCTTGTAATTGCGAAGTATATTGTTTATATTATTTCCACTACTTTACTACCCTAGTTAATCTAGTCCCTAAAACTAGATTGACTAACTATAACGTTACATGGATATTGGTGTAGTATAAAGTATATTAGCTGCACCAATATCTATAAATGCTATGATGCTTTATGAAGTGGCAATTCATCCATGTTTATAATATTAGTAAGTTAAATATAATTATATTATGTATGTATGTAACCTGACCTTATATTATAGTTATGTTGTAATTTGTGTACCAAACAAATAAAGAAAAACAATACTAACCAGACAATTTACATGCAGTCCCTCAGTCATACATTTTACAACTCTTGTCGCAATGCATTTAACATTTGTGATGGTAGTATATGTATATGTAAAAATATAGTTATTAAGTAAAGTTATTGATTATTTAATTAAATCACTAATTCAATCATATAAATTAACTTATTCAAATATATCGAATTATTAAAATACATTTTAATGACCATTCATACATAGTTTCACTCTGAATATGAGGGCACAGCTATATTTCACCTACATTTCACCAGCTATGGTTTCAGTCCCACGAAACAGTAGGTCTACAGTCTTGTGTGTATGTCTTTCCGAAATTTCGGGCCAAAATAAAATAACTTACAATAAAGTTTCTTAGAAATCCTTTCTATTTAAAGGGTTTACGACACTCAATAGGTTACGTACCAAAATTATGGATTTATTTTAGAATGTGTACCACAGTACGAAAGTTCATCCATAACTTCGGCATTTACGTTTCTTGGTAGGCCTACAGGGCCGTAATGCAGTTTTGGACTCCACGCTGCTACTGAGGATTTATTGCTAGAAAATTTATTAATACTTTTCTCAACCCGAAAATCGGACTTTATGCATAGCATATGATATTTCGTAATCCCTACCGTAATTTCTTTTTTATTTAATCAGAGGATAAAGAGATATAAATAAATCCATCTCCATAATTACTAACGCACGTGAAGGTTTTTTATTTTTACCTTTTGTAGTGGTTTATTCCACAATGGGTATTCAAAATAAAATATTTAGTGCTTTAAAGCGAGGTGATCCTCGGAATGATGCGACTTATAATCGACATATTTGGTTTGATTGGTTCACCTTGTAACAATAGCAATTATTTTATTAATTATCTTACGTTGCCGTGAATATTAGGTACACATTGAAATTAAACTACCTGTTTGTTTCGGATTTCATTGCGGTTTAAATAAATGATTATAAATACTTACAAGAAAAGACAAAACTCAAAAAGACTTCATGATACTTTAATCTTATTCTACGTAAATAGAAAATATCAATACTTAAATAATGTTCGAGTACTTTAAAATGACTTCATACTTCAAAATTTTAGACGCAAACCACCTTAGTCCTCCCGTGATCATGGCTGCTAAAAAGCAGTCGAAAAGTCAGAGCAAGTGTAAACATACATAATTTAAAAAAAAGTAATAATTTAAATAAAAGGCGATAAAATCTGTTACAAATAGTTTGATTTGTATTTGTGGACCATATGATTTATACACAACGTGCTACAAACTTGATGATAGTGGGAGAGCAGCATGGTTCAATTAAGATACTATATATCATAAGAGAGAGAGAGAGATTGCCACATGGACAGGCAAAGCGATTACGATGTAATATAAAGACACTACGAACGAATGAACCATTGTAGATATACCTCATCTTAAATTATGAAATGGGTGTGAAGCAAGTGACATCTATTCAGTGGCGCGCTATCAAATGTTACCTACAGAAGTCTGCTTCGCTCACAGCCTCCTGCTCCTCAGCCCGCAGGCCACCTCAGCCCTATGCGCCTACGTGATTCTAAATTACACTCTAGGGGTAGGGCAGACAAGACTGCCACGCAGTCTTGTCTGCCCTACCGGGATTCGGATTTACAGCGATTCGTTTCAGTCACTAAAACCTAATTAATTTAGCAAATGTTTTACGACTAACAATTTTATTATAACTGAGCATTCGGAATAATACACATTATATAATACAATACTTGGGACATATGACTTTATTTCATACAAAATTAGGAGATTCAATTATTATAGTACTGGATATTAGGACAAAATAGTTTTAGAAATAAAGATAATTATGTAAAACAAAACTTCGAATTTTTGAACATTATGGTTACTGAAGTTTATGGCAAACGTGTTATGGATAAAGATTTTCGGACAAACAAGTTTAGGAGAAGAAAGGGACTACCGAATAAAACACATCGATGAAAAACGGGTGTAAGGTAAAATCGTAGAGCTATATATAAATAGACAAAGAGAAAACAGTTACCAATAGTACCGTTTTCCTTTAATTGTGAACCGATTTTCTTTAATTTTATAATAGTCAACGAGAATTAGTGTTACTAAAATAAGCAGTTATTTTTTGTGTCCTTTTTATTGTTCAAACTATAATTAGCAGCAAGCATTTGGACAAATAAACATAACTTCAAGATAGGTGTTTCAAAATAAATTAATTTTAAGCTGAAAAGCTTTTCATTTTCGAGTTTTATTCTTTCCTTTCGCCTGAATCTGTCAATTGATTACATTTCATTTAAAATTGTGCTCCGTCAGCTTAAGAAGTTAATATAATACCTGCTCATTAAGAAAAATATTTTATTATTTTTAATTAACATGTTTGTGGAGGAACACCCCAAGACTGCGGTTGTTTTGGAGCTTTTATATCAACAATAACACAATGACGAAATCGTATTCCCCGAATTATAGACAGAGATGCATTCAAACCAGTTTGGTTTTTGATCTAAAATGCTTCGTGCTGAGTATAAAAAGTGCTTGAGGAGTGACAATGAATCAATAGTCTGTGCTGAGCTCTTGGACATCTTAGACGCAAAAACCTCAGGTACGTACAGAATCTTTAAATGCAATCTGCATTTCTTGCATCCACATTTAGGAAAAGGTAAAAACGGTGTTCCAGTATTGTAGTGTTTGAATAAATTGTCGAATAATATTATTCTAAATATTATAATATACAGTTTAACGGTTCATAATAAATTAAAATTTAGAACATTAGATTTGAATTATTTTATATATTTTTTATTTTTCGTTTACAGTACAATATATAATTATTAGCATACCTACTTGTTTTCAAATGTCATTATAAAATTCGATAATAAAATATTTTATGGTCATGTGTCTAAATATAAAAACCGGTATATAGAGCGAATAAATCTAACAGTTGCTAGGTACTTTCTGTACCCCAGAAAACTGTTTCAGCAAACAGATTAGTGAGTACGTGCAATACATGTTTGAAGGTAGCGTAAGAGGACTCTAGTTTCATTCCCGAGTCAAAATTGTTATTAAGTTTTTCTGATAAGAAATTTTCTGTCTGGTATTATGGTTGGTACGTCTACCGAGTACAGTTCCAGACAGAAAAGGTTATTGCCGTCGCAATAAACTCGGTCTCTATTACGTAGGACATAAAACCATAGGCGAAATGATGTCATACATTGTAATACTCCTTTGGTTGACCCTTCGAGGATATTCCTTTTTAGGGATATAGGCATGGGACTATATATATATTATGTGTAAATCCTTAAATTAGATTTGTCTAGTACGACATGATTGTGTTTAATACCTATATATTACAAGCTTTTACTAGCAGCATGGCTCTCGTTTCCCAGACGAAAGGTATCCTTTTCTGTATCCGTGACAATGTGTAAGCGAAATTTCATGATGGTTGGTCGAGTAGTTAAGACTTAAAAGTGTAATAAACAAATAAACAAACTTACATTTGCTTTTATACAGGGTGTCCGGTAATTAATGGATAACCTGGAAATGTCTTATAGTGGAACAGATGGCAGTTCAGAAAAAAAAATGAATAAAATCTATTACCTGAGAAATGTGCTTTTTTTAATTACCATGCATAACTTTCTTGTATACTACCACCATAAATGAATGAAATCCATCGGTTTTTTGTTTTTTTATTATTAAACACTAATTATGCTTATAGATAGACAGTCAAAAGTATGCTATGCTAATATAGCTTGAACTTTTTAATAGATATAAATATATATTTTTAAATTTTTTAATAATTTTTAATTTTTCTGGACGGCCTTCAGTTCTGCTATAAGACATTTCAAGGTTATCCATTAATTACCGGACACCCTGTATAGTAAGGATTGTATTTAGGATCTTTTGCATACTATTAATTAAATATAACATTCTTGTTTAATTAGCAAATCTCGTTCTATTCGCAAGCGTTAATCTTACGAGCTTTATAATGTTTATGAATTGCTTGGTAAATATAGTTATAAACCGTCTCTTCTTCGACTTAATTGAAACTTGCTCGCTTCTAATTATCTCTTGTAACTCTTTGTTGAAGTGCTTCTATGAAGTTTGAGTTAAACAGTCTTTACGTAGATCAGTCCGCTTGTAGTGGAACCACGCCTTAAGTCGTATCTCTTTAGGACAGAGGTTAAAATGTATATTATATTTGATATAGTTGTGACTTATATAAGTCCTTGACATATGAATCCGTTTGTCTCATGCAACTTTAGATGTTTATAATGAATTTATCTGTAGGTACTTATGAAATTTGCAGATGATATTTATATCACTAAATTATGACTTAATGTTGATGCAAAGTGTCAAGCAATAATTAGAAGTATATATTTGTATAAATGGAATAAAAATGTAACCAGATTTTTTGTTTATTTGTATGCGTATGTGGAAATTAATCTCCGCAGTGGTAGAACTAATTTGGAAGTGGTATTCAATTATAAATGTCAAAGTTACCACTTATGAATATCAAAGTTTCATATATTACTAAAATCTAAAGCGAAACATATGTTTAATAATATTGAGGAGATGCAACAATTAAGGTTCTGCAGTAATATTTAAAGAATTAATGTACATTTTTCATATTTATTTAAAAGAGGAAGAAAAGAGGTACCTCTCAAATAAGCACGAGGTGCCTTTGCATTTCTAAATTGACCTATAAATAAAACATATACTTATGGCATAAGCAAATAGTTTTATATCCCAGTTTATGTAAATCCTCCATAAAAATAAATAAAATATCAACTGTTCCGCAAAGGAATTCTTTGTTGTGTTTAGTTCGGTGCTAAAGTGGGGTTAAGTCTATTTACTTTAAAATTATTGTTTCAGAATGAAGAGCATCATTATTATGTGTCTGTTTGGTGTGGCGGCTGTGGCGTACGCCAAGCCCAATGAACAGTACACCGATAAATACGACAAGATCAATTTGGACGAAATCCTCGCGAACGACCATCTTATTATCAGTTACTTTAAATGTTTACTCGACGAGGGCCCTTGCACAGCTGAAGGCAAGGAACTGAAATGTAAGTACATTTTGGACTAATATTCAGTTTATAATTATTATGATAAACTAGCTGTCATCCACTTCAATGATTTCTGCTGCGCTCATATTGTGATGTAATATAGCTTAGGTTACTTCTAGACGAAGCAGCTTTCTAAAGGTCAAAAATCAGTTCAGTAGTTTTAAATTAATTACAAGGAAAAATACACATATTTTCTCTTTAATTATAATATTAGTATAGATATGATGTCAAAATATACATAGAATCTAAGGAAAATAAACTAATGTGTATAACCGTCTATGTGTATTTTAATAGTACCTATTATAAAGTTGTATTGTTTCTGTAAACGTTGTAATGAATGCATTCAATGTACAATCTCTTACCCATTGCCAGTTTCTGGTCAATAGACATATTAATACCCTTAACAACAAATTTTAGTCCGATACTATTCAATATTCGATGTTGCGTATAGTTAAAAAGATTCTTAGAATCTTCGGCATCATGATTAGTTTCGATGTGTTACTTCGCCATTTTTATTTCACATCACAACAAAAGTATAACTCGTCAAGGTGTTACAAATTTAAATCATATTGTCAAATTAATCAATTGTCTTTTCAGCTCACATGAAGGAAGCCATGGAACAAAATTGTGCTAAATGCACCGAACCCCAGCGCGCCGGTACTCGCCGTGTCATGGCCCACTTGATCAACGAAAAGCCCGAATTGTGGGAAAAATTGAAGGCCAAATACGACAGCACTGGGAAATACTCTGCTAAATACGAGAGCGACCTCAGAGAGCTCAAAGCTTAAAGTACAAAGAACTTAAGCCATCAAATGAACAATTAGTACCACAGAAATCCGTTCTTATACTTAGTTTGTACATTATGTTATTTTTGTATCCCTCTGTTTGATACATTTTAATATTTTGTTCTGCGTCTAGTAATTCAGTATACTATAGTTCAGTATTAGAGGTAACAAACTGTATTAAGTCATGAACTTATTGAGTTCCAGTCACTGGGAATGAAAAAATCATGATGGTATAGCTCTGCTTAATAATTCAAGGCTTGTGAATCACATAAACCTAGTGTAGACCAAATTAAAATAAATTATTACTTGTTGACGGAACGCTGACATTTTATTTCATACCCATTATATATATATTATATTTAAAATACCTTTTGTTTTTGCGAATCGAAAAGAGATTGCTGAGTGAAAATCCCTTGAGAAGAAACGTAGAGGTGTTTAGTCCATACAACGATACGAACGATGACACCAGAGCAAAAAATTAAGTAAAATATATATCTACCAGTGCTATCATGCCATGCTTCTGGGTTTTGCTTTTATCATAATTTAATTATTACAAGGACTTACATCTACCTTTCAGCATTCTAAGAACCGCTCAGTTATACCGCTATTCGCTGATATTCAAACAAGACTAGCAGAAACAATAAAATTAATAAATGCATACAAACATGTCTAAAATCATTCTGATATTGTTTTTGAAAATATATTGAAACCGGTTTCGTTTTTGAGGAGCACACAGGTTAATCCGAAATGATGATCTTGACAATTTTTCGTAGGTGTACTTAATCAGTCCAAGCTGTGGTTATATTTCCACACATTGATATTTCGTTTCGGACCAAGCGCGACAGCAATAATTCTGTTAAAATTGTTTTATTGAGAGACTGCCCGTATTTTCTTTTACATAACAATTATTCTTGCGGACGCGAAAAAATCACATTGCAAAATTATATTCTGTCTTAAAAATTATGATAGTAAGTAATAATCCTCTTCGAACCTGAGCTTCATAAAATTGGCATATTTATTACTGTGTTGTTTTTAGGGTAATTGGGGTTCAAATAAAAACTTATAATATATTTTTTATAATTATTCATTTATTTACTAAGAAAACATGGGTTTTATTAATGTTATGGGTTATTTCTGGGTATGGAATATTTCAAAACAATTATTTTTAGTGACACAAAGGTAGATTTGTCACTTAGTACATATGGTACGACATCTAGTCTAGTGACTAGTGACATCTAGTGTCTACATTTAGAGGCAAATTTGTCCCCCATGAAGCGTGGTAGGTGCCCAACACCGTCCAGCCGCACCTCAGGTTTTGGGTGTGGCACCACTGTTCTATGCTTTTTTGCTCGAAGTTCGTCTTCGTTAGTGGCTAAAAACGCAAGCTGCTCATCATCATCCCTGCTTGTACTGGGCCTGCTAGAATAATCTTGGTCAACAGTTCCACCCGCGTACTTCACCATTGCCGTGGCTATGTTTAGCCTGTACTGTAGTAGTCCAAGCCTGTCTTTGGACTCAATACCTTCCTGGTTGCAGCAATGAATGTACATAATCCAGCAGACTATAGTAAGGTCTACGAAGTGACTGAATGTTCTCACTGTCCATGTACTTGAGCGCATTGCGCTCCGATAGTAGGCGTTGAGCCTGTCACAAAGGTCATGTCATGTCATGTGTTGTTGTTTTTGGGCTACTACCAGTGCAAATGGAAAGCATTTTAACGGCTTTGGTTGGTCTTTCCATTTTAGTACACAAACTTTCTCATCGTTTCTTACTTTTTTGTCGAATTCGGCACGTTTCAGCTCCTTATCCGTCTTCAGCTTCTTCGTAACGTCTACTATTCTGTTACTCATCACAGTGCTAGTCAAGTATACATTATTTTTCTTATCATTTAAGTAATTGGTGAGCTTTAGACTAGTGAAGAATCTGTCAGTGTACAAGACGCAATTTCCTTCTATGGTACGACACAATAGTTTTACGATTTCAGCTCTAAGACCAAGATTAGCCATATCTTCTTGAGGTATTGTGTTTGAGCCCCCATATATTTTAAAGTCCAGAACCAAGCCATCTTTTGCAGCTAAAACAAAATTCTTTAGACCTAGTGGATTTGGCTTTGAAGATACGCACTGGCGGTATTTAAACCAACCCGAAGAAGGCATAATTTGTTCGTCGATGGACATGTCTAGACATTGATCTAGGTAAACAGTGACATTTTTTAAGTATGTTGCTAATGATAGGACGTATCTTCCAGAGTTTATCACCATCACTACGGACTGCAGTATTGTCTACAAAGTGTAAATGAGTACGTAGTTCAAAAAACCTGTCTCCAGTCATAACGTCCTTGATAAGAGGTACACAGAGTTCCCTACTTCAGTAAAGTCGTGCTTGAGGATATTTCAATGTTCCCATGATAATCTGAATACCAGTAAATCGTATTATTTCTATATAATTAGTACAAATAGATCGCAAATGTCGCGATTGTGCAGAATATAAGTGCGTTTTGTCCGCTATTAGTATCCAGAAAACCAGATCCAGGTATTCAAAAAATTAAAAGAGACAGTTGGTCTTTGAGCTGCTCTGGGTAAGTAGTATATCATCTTCAATACCAGGACCATGAGAAATCATTTCTTTACTTAGCCAGAATTGACGCGAGGTAATTTCTTCATCGCATACCTGGGGTTCAACAGTCTCCTCTTCAGATTCTGACGATGAGGATTCCTTGTCTTCTGGAGGAAGGTATTCGGACTCATTTTTGTCTTCAGAAAAGTCCCCATCACTAGCATTAACTAGCTCCGCAATAGCTCCATCATTCATGGTCTAACAAATAAAATAAATCACTAAATATTTTTCATACAAGTAAAATAATTATATATGTTTAGATCCTGAAGTACACGTATGTGTACTTTGATAAAAAGGCGTATTTTTCCATTAAAAACAATTATAAATAAAAACTTTTATTAGAATATTAGAAAACATAATTTTGTCTATCAAATTGCACAAAAATGTCAAAATGATATCAAGTTTTTCTATATTTACTTTGTTTTAGAAGATTCCGCGCCGGAGTCGTGTAAAAAACGGTGCACTTTTGAATTCAATCAAAATTTTCATGCACTTGTCGCTTTTGCAACGTCTCAATAGTGGCTATTTATGGGACTATTAAGTTTAACCAATATGTAAATAGTACTTTTATTTGTCATAAGATGTCACTGATAGCAATAAAGTTATTTATACTGAGGTTCACATATGTGTACTCGGGGTCTGTAGAGGAATTTCATGAGGCATACAAGTGTCCTGTATGCAATGATATTTAAACTACATACTATATATTACTTTCATCGAAATATGCGTCAACTTATGCCCATAATATTTTGTGATAAGCATTTGTGTTGATACATTGACAATAGCTTACGTGAAAAGATTTAATGAAACATTTAATGGGCAATTTTACGAATGATAGCTATCATTCGTAAAATTGCCCATTAAATGTTTTTTGCTAGGGATTTCGTTAAACCTATTTAATTTTGTGACCAATAATAATGGAAAATATCCCAATTGGAATATTTTTGAATATTAACATTGCGTGCCAAGTAACTGATGGTGAGCACAGGCAGTACTTAGTTCATCATCACTACATATTATAAAATAAATAATACCGCGTCGGTCTGTCTGTTCGCGATTAACTCAAAAACTACTAAACGGATTTTAATGCGGTTTTCTCCAATAGACTGAGTGATTCATGAGGAAGGTTTAGATGTATAATTTGTTAAGATTTTGTATTACCCGTGTGAAGCCGGAGCAAGTTGCTAGTTCAATAATAATAATTAAAGTAATATTTTCGCAGATGTCGTCTGTGAATCAAGAAAAATTTGAAATTAGCATGTGCTATAGCACATGCTACTTTCTTACTAGAGGCGCTTCGCATGTTACCATCTCTACAAAAAGGGAAACACTAGAAAGACAGTGCAATAATATAATATCTTCTTGCTAACAGCTTTTCATGTCTTTCAGTAAATTTTTGTCATTAAAGTAACACAGTACAAGGTTTCTTTAAACAATCTTGGTGGTAGTACAGGACCTCTCGTCCACCTGCCATGAAACGGAGGGACGCTCTTTGTCGTGCTGCAAGCGCTTAGCATGTGTTGAGCACTGCTGGGTGGGTAGCTGAAATAGTTATAGATCTGGCGACCCACTTACCATTCAGAGCAGCGAGTTGGCACACCGTGATAGGTTTGGTCGGTAGCACCCAGGACTTTCCATCTTTGCCATTCTATGGAAAATGAAATGGAATACCTTCAAATATAAAATAGTACCTATTTTCTTAATTAGGTTAGTTTCTCCCTCTCTCTCAAGTTTGAATGAAATTCCAAGTTTCACTTATTTTATTTGCGACATATTTGTATTTGTTAACATTCCCTAACTAGCACAGAAGTGTAGTCATAACTCACCACAGGTTGGCATGCCTTTGGGACAAATAAATGGAGTCAAACAAAGCAAATTTGCATTACATGCCGCATCAGAGACCAATACGGGCAACTACATATGTTATAGTTTCCCATATTGATCTCTGATGCATTATGTTTGAACGGATACGTGTGAAACTTGCTTTTCAAACTTGCTAAGCATATACATATGCGAGTGTCCAAAATTTTGATATTGGTGTTATTATTGTATTGATTTTATTTTGCAGTATATGACCGTAAGTATAAATCTGCACACACTATCTATCAACAGTCCTTTAAGCAGTCAAGCAGGACTTTTAAAGTCTATAAAATCATGCATGTTGTTTATAGGGCTAAATGTTGTGAGTTAATTCGTAAATAAATAATTTCAAATAATTATTTAAAGTACTTTCAGTACTTATTAGAAATTACTATATTGGTTCTATAGTTACTTGTAAAGTACCAAATACTCCTACCTAAGACTTAAAGAGGTCGGATTCTACTGAAAAAGAAAGATTTGAGTATCTGTTTTTCTCGGCGCAACAGAAGTTCCTCATAGGACCTTAAGGAGATAATGATATGTTACATCATATTGAAGGATATTGATTCCTATATTAATGATAACGCAATTAGCCCTGTTTTAGAACTTTCCTTTTTTATTGCCTCGTCGGACTAGTAGCCGTAAGAGCGATTACTGAGCGTGAGATCCTGGATTCCTTCTCTGAATCGCCAAAATAATATTAAAAGGATGCTTCCAGTAGCAGTTCGGAGTTTGGCTTTATCCTGTTAATTATTAATGTTTAAACGTAAGTGATCCATCTTATCGACCGGTCTTTTTTTCTGTAATAAAATTAAAAGTCAAAAAATTTGACTACTAAGTCACACTTGTCAAAATCTACTGGATAGTTAGTTACTAAACATTTAGGTTTGTCCATTGACATATCTAGCTGGCATGGTATTGGCGACATCATGGATATTCTGCAGTTAAAAGGCTACTTATGGAGAATGGAACGCTTGCCGCTAAAATTTACCAATTTTATGCATATCTCGCTGAGAAATCTGTTTCATTTGTCATTTTCATCCAAAGTATTTTCATTACTTCCGTTCCTCTCTCTTCTAGACTTTGCTGGAAAACCTCACATAAGCTTGAATAAAATACGCTATCTGAACCGAAATAGCTACGTCGATGGTGTCATTAAATTGGCATCTCTCAATCATTCTAATTCGCAAGATGGAATGCTTGGGAATAAGAGGGATTCAACTGAAACTCTTTGAAAGCTACTTGAGCGAGCGTACCCAGAGAGTTAAGATAGATGACTACATTAGTGACGAATACACTACTACCTACGGCTCGCCGCAAGGCTCCGTACTCGGCCCTACACTTTTTCTCATATATGTTAACGATCTGGGCGCGCTTGCACTCCCGGGAGGTAGAATAGTTTCCTTTGCAGATGACACGGCTCTCTTGTTCAGCGCAAATAACTGGGATGAGGTCTATGAGTGTGCTCAGTTAGGCTTTAACTTAGTGCAAGGATGGCTGGGAAATAATCTGCTTACTCTCAATATTAATAAAACTAAATATATCACGTTTTCCATCAAAGACCATACACCACCCAACTTCATAGATACACAGCACTCAATAATAGCACACTCATGCACTGATCCACACAACAACATGTGTCACTGTGCTCACCTAAGCAAATCGGAGAGTATAAAGTATCTGGGACTGATAATCGACGGCAGCTTACGGTTTCAGGAACATATCGCCACCTTAAATGGAAGATTACGAAAACTAATATATGTTTTTAAAACCATACGTAATGTGGTAGATGACAAACTCTTAAAATCAATCTACTTTGCACTTGCTCAATCAATACTGACATACTGTATTACGTCCTGGGGTGGTGCTCCTAAAACTACTTTAATAGATCTGGAGAGGACACAGAGGGCCATCCTCAAAGTCTCTTACAATCGACCATTCTTATATCCAACAGAACAGCTATACAAGGAATGCAATGTCTTAACAGTCCGTAAATTATTTATATTAAACACGGTTCTAAGACAACATAATTTACTAACCTATGACCCTTCGATATCTCAGGGAAAGAGGCGCTATAATCCAGTGGATAGGTCAAAAGTTTATCTGAAAACTATTTTTCAAAACGATTTTTCTGTCATTTAGGTGGATTTCTATACAACAAGTGTAATAAAGCATTAAATATATTTAAACTCACAAAATACAAATGTAAGAAGACACTTACTGCTTGGCTCCAACAATTCAATTATGAAGAAACTGAAAAAATTCTTACCAGTCAGACTTAGAATAAACACAAACACACTCACACATACACACACACACACACACACACACACACACACACACACACACACACACACACACACACGTACGCACACGCTCAAAGATACGCTCATGCAGATGTTTTGTATTGCCTTTTTATTTTATTTTTGGTTTGTAATAAATATCTTACCGTAAACTAATGTAAGCTGTACATAATAAGATGTTAAGCCTAAGGGGTGGAGACCTGGTAGCCTGAAATACAGGCCTTGAGTCTAGTTTAGGTACCAGTCTCCCCACAATATCTAATTGAAATAATTATGTAACCAACCAAATGTAAATAATGTTTATATTGTGGTGAGAAAATAAATAAATTATTATTATTATTATTATTATCTCACCTACATGTGCTTACATGTTTCATCGTTAGTTATAAACGTATCTTTGTGTTTATAGCTATCGATAAACCTTGGATACCAGAACTTGTCTTCTACTAGTACCTTGGAAAAGCTACGTAATTAATTTTTCCGCTAAAAATATGTAGCTGACTGAACGCTGTTATCTAAGTAATTTTTATTGTCAATTCAAAATAGATTCTTATTCTATTTAAAAATATGTCTACTTCTGTGGTAAAGCCGTAGCAAATGTGATTATTGAGCTTGAGGGCTCGGATTCGATTGCCGAGTCCGGCAAAGTGTTGTGGGATTTTTTTGGTAAGTAATTCTCTGTAGCACGGAGTATAGAACTGTGCTTGATTATCGATAGTCTCAAGACCTATTTTGTGAGATGTAAAAACATAGTTGGTATTACACCTGTGCCTACACTTTCATGGATAATTGGTATGAACCACGAGGCATAGGTTTTGGGCTAATTAGTCTATATGGTAGATCGGGGTCTGTCTGTATTGGCCGCATTGCATAGAACGAGGGAATAAACTTCTATATTTTTAAGTGTATTTATAGTAAAAGTATAAGCAGGGTTTGTATAATAATTTGCCAATTATGGATCCACGTATATCCATAATTAGAGAAACGTGCTTATGCAATAAGGGCTTATTGCTATCCATTGATTATATTTCCAGACACTGTACTGCTACTTTGTGATGAGCTGAAAAATCTTAGTGACACATTGCGTGACCCAGGAATCCAACCTGATACCTAATGCACAGCAGTTTAATTTTCTACCAATGCATCATCGAGGCAATTATTTTTGTGATAACAATATTTTTGACATGATTTTAATAATTATATTAATAAAATATATATATACAAAAATATATAAATTATATACAAAAATAATATAGTCGGGGCAAAGTGTAAACTTAAATAGAAATAGTTTTAATTAGAAAATATATAGCTTAAATAGTAGTAAAGTTCAATAATAGTAGTGTTAGAGTTCAAAATTATGTAATAACAGTGTTTAAAGTAAAATAAACAACGCGACAAAATCCGTACATTTAACGGTATAGTGTTTAATTTCAATATTTAATTGTTAATACATGGCGCCTGGCACCACTATGTCCGCACATCGCCTGATCGTTTTGCTTGTGTTACAGAGGCACTCGCCCTGCGCATAAGGCGCTGTTCTCTTTAAATATATTACACATGCGATGCCATACAAGCATACATAGGCTCACATTTGTACATGCCCGCACAGAGACTAGGCCTATAACACAAGACAAACACAAGATAGAAATGTGTGCAGGCCATCCAGGTCTCGGACTTTTTACGAGATCCACTGGTAGTGAGACAAAGCTTTTATATGTATATTTAGTAAGAAATTAAGTCATAAAACTTATCCTTAGCTTAATGTTAACGATAAAACAATTTAAAATATACTTGGGTAGAATGTAGGTATTTCTGATTATGCTATGGCAAATGTTTGAATTATTATGCAACAATTCTCTACTGCAGTAATAATTCGGTGTATATCACTTTTAAAAAAAGTTTTACACGCAGAAGAACAATGTATTAAAACATGTACTAAACAATACATTACTCACAAGTAAAAAATTCTCAGCAGTAAATAAAAAAATTCTGTGACCTCCTTTTGCGTACCGCCTAAGAAGTTGTTTTGATTTTCCGACCCTATTCATTTTTAAATTATCAGTTAAAAATGACCAGTGCTTCTATTATAGCCTGCAAGTCCTAAGTCATCTTTTGAATACGTGACATGGTCATGTGCTATATTTATTTCCCGAGATAAAATCTTTTGCTTTCGGACAGGATTTCTTCGAATTCTTTCCTTCACTGGTTTGATCGCCTTTTCGTACGAATACTACGTGGACGGCCAGATATTTTTCTGCCACAAACAGAGGAGGTTTCATTGTAGATAGGTATCTATCAAAAGCCCGGTACACAGATATTCTACTTATGCCAAGCGGATGGAAAGTTTTAAAATTGTATTAGTCTCCATACATACTTTGTGTAATGCTATCACAGCAATTCGATTCTCTTTATCACCCTACTCCATTATAATATCACAAAAATATTTAAGTAACACCGATTGGTGTGAAAATGAGAAAACACAATGAATATTCATTCATAGAATGACAGTTTCCAAATTCAAATGTAATATTATATATTTTTATATTGTAACTATATTTATGGCCAGACTATGTACATATATATAATAATGAATATGAATTATCAAAGCCCATGGAGAAACATTAGTCAAGAGCACTCGCTCTTGACCAATTTTATTTTATGGGTTTGGTTGCAAACGTGCCGACGGATCGCCTGATGGTAAGCGAATATCGACACCTATGGACACCCAACATCAGAGGAGACACAAGTGCGTTTCGGCCTTTTAAAAAGGAGTATGCTCTTTTCTTGAAGTTTTATAAAAAGAAGACATTGCCAAGCTAAATATCCAAGAAATAATATGTTTTAGGAAATTCAATATAATGTTGCCTTATACATATTTCACTTTAAAAAAAGGCGCACAGTCTCTATGTATGCTATATTCAAGATCATTGCAATAAGTCAACTTCATAAATACAAGCTTATCGATCTATCTTCTATAAGACAACTGTTTAATTCATATTGGAGGGTAACTTAGGTTTATTTGACGTCTGGTTCGGAGTTAAAACCCAGAATTACTAAAATATCGAGACAATCAATGAAAGCCCTAGCTTTTAAGCACGCATGTGCGATTGAGTCTCTACCATGTCGCATTGTTTGCGGTCGATGGTCTTACGTTCTATCTGCCTTATAGAGATTTTTGTTTGTTTTCTGTAGCAGCACGGAGTCTCGAAAAGTGCTTGGTAAACGGCACAAGATATCCTCGTACTATTATGTAGGACTTAAATACGTAGCAGGCGAAATAAGGCAACCACCTTTTTTGAGGACATATGGGTACGGATCCTTAGTGTGTATGATGATGAGTTTGAATTAAACTTGTGCTTGCGTCTTATATTTTATTTCGAAAAAGACTTTTTTTGCACTGGGACTCACAACACGCGACGCATTTACAGTGGCAAGGCGACCACATAAACTATGTCATCCGTAGAGTCCATTTTAATCTTAAGCAGCTAAAAAGTTTGTCTAACTTGAAAAGTTTACCCAATTAATAAGTTTTTTAAATTCAGTCTTACCTTGTTGTTGTAAGTACTTTCAGTCCTGCCCGATAGTGCCACTGAGCACCCCGAGGCCCTATGGAGTTAGCCTTAGTATCTGCTCACAACAGAAACACAGCGCAAGACTGTTTGGTTGCAACTATCTGTAAATCGGGAGGACGTACACAGTCAGGCCGGCCCAGTGCAATATCTCAGATTTAAGTGAGGATTACACTATACTCAGTTCTGCTATGCACTTCATCTCTTTTTAATACTAATGAAGTTGTGAATTCTTACTAAATAAAATATTATTTAACGCAACAAATGAGTAAACGTATCAGCTCACCTGATAATAAGCTGTAGTCTATAACCGCTTGCGATACCAGACGCCTCATTCGTGTCTTGCCGACCCAAGAGCTGTTCGTGCAGCGAGAAATCCGTTAGGACTCGGTTGGCGAATGGAACCAGAGTTACCAAGACGGCGAGACGGCAGCCGTCACTGAACTCTTCTATACCGGACGCTGTAGAGGCGTACAAAGTCGTCCGCGATATCAAGCCCTTTTCTCTTCTCACCCAAATACTCACAGGACATGGTGGGTTCTCTGAATACTTGCACAGGTTCAAGTGTAAAGAGGACCCACTATGTCTTTGTGGTTTGAGTGAGCCCGAAACCGTCTCACACATCCTGGCTGAGTGTCCCCTGTATAGAAAGCCCAGATACGATATAGAAAATACTCTGGACTGTTATATAAATGTCACGAATTTTCATACTAGCTAACTAATAAAACAACAAGGAAGCCTATACAACACAAAAAACAAAACAAACACAAACACACAGTAACATTATGTAGTGATAAGTAAGACTAAGATAGAAAATAAAACTCTGTGATAAATGACAAAAAAACTATATGTAATACAAATGTGTAAATGATTAGAAATGTAACCTAGAAATAAGAATAATTATAAGCTTGCATTTAATAAAAAACGAAAATAAGGTCCATGATCCCCCTGTTAGGGGAATAAAAAAAAAACCAAGAGCTGTTTAAGAATAATTAAAGATGAGATTGGACCGTACGGATGGCGTAGTCGTCTCGCCATCCATTACTATTGCGCCGAGTGTTGAAGGTTCGAATCTCGCATGGGGCAAAACTTTGTGTGATCCACAAATGGTTGTTCCGAGTCTGGATGTTCTTTGTGTCCGTTGTTTAAATGTTTGTAAAGTCACACGCGACACAAGAATTATACATAGTGACAGAGTTATCTTTTTTAAAAAGAAAAAGGAGATTGTGATGAAATGGGTAAAATCCAAAGTGGGTCTCCGTAACTCTTACTCACAAAATATAATAACATTGTAACTACACTTCCATTAGGAGAAGGACGGTGTCATTTCTTCAAGCGAGTTGGCTCCTTTGTACTGAAACTAAATAATTGGCGACGCGACGGCGGGTTTTCCCCGTCAGGTATATTCAATCAAAATAATGCGTTTGTGTATTAATAACAACATTAAGTTTTATCTGATTCTATTTTTTATTATATCATATTCAAGCCGCAAAAGATAATGATCATTAGTTGCACACTTAAGTTTTTTCTGTGGATTGGTCTGTGGTTTTATAACACAAAGCTACTGTGGGTATTTTTCAACCTTGTTTACTGACTGTTGCCTTAATTAATTAATATTTGAATTAATTTACGGATGCTTAAGTATTTGGAGTGGCATACATTTCTGGTATTACCTTATTATAACTAATCTAGATTTAATAATAATAATAATCATTTATTCAACTTAAATTGGTACAAAATGATACAGATACTTTGGTTACATCGTAAAGGTAATATATGAGGGATGCCTGTACAAGGGTCAACTTGTGCCACAGGCAGTGTAATATATATATATATATATATATATATATATATATATATATATATATATATATATATATATAAATTCTAAAACGATACTTATAAAACATTATTATTAGTATATAAAACTTACGAATTCCATTATAAACTAAGTGATTACTATGACTACTTAAAGAGCTATTTTATTGCGTAACACTTATTGAACAACAGTCATCAAATTTTCAGTTTGATCGTAGTTCAAGGTTTGTAAATATTGTTATAATAATAATAATAATATTCTACCACATACACACAACACCACCTAGCCCAAACAGAGCTTGTACTATGGGTACTAGACAATGGATAAACATACATATATACTTTTTTGAACTAATTGCTTAGTGTTAGCATAATTTTTGTCATAAACCGCAGTTATTTTGTTTATATTATTATAAAGAAATGGACCTAAAAATAAGAAAAACCTATTGGTAAAAATATACTGGAGTAATGTATGTATTATATTAACTGTAAGCCGTGACTACAATGGCGCTTTTAATGTTTTCACGTTCAGTGTCGGGCAAAGTGTTAATAAGATTTTTTGATAAGAAATTCTTAGCAACCTCCGTCAGATTGTGCCTGTTGGAAGACAATAGGCTTACTCTCTCATGTGCTGTACTTAATGAATTATGCGTGTAATACATCACAGCCTTCCACATTAAGTATATAAGCGTGAAATCATTCGTTACACGTGTCCTTGTCTAAACGATTATAATAAGAAAACGTCATAATTCACGCGTCAATATTGTTGACACTGAATACTTTGACATCGTCGCGTTGCCATTGTCACAGCAATTATTGAATGATGTAAAGGATTTTCCTTGTTAGCGTCTCTTAGCGTCAATAGAACTTATAAAGGAGTGAATTATGTGCATGTGTTACGAAATTAAAAGTATAAGAACTATAAACTAAAAAACGGGTCTGAAAGGACGAATTTAAAATGAATATAGCCTATGGCACCCGGGCTATTATTACGAATCTATTGACACCTTATTCATTAAAATCGGTTCAGTAGTTTAGGCGCTACGGGGTGGAACATACAAACATACAGACCCAGACTGCCAAAATAGAGCAGTCATAGAAAGATCAAAGAAGCAGATTGTATATTGTAGTACTAAAATGAATTGGTACTTCACTGCACGTATGGCGTAGTGGTTTAACTGGTCGCCTCGCCTCTGGCGCCGCGCTGAGCATTGAGGGTTCGATACCCACCCGATACAAAAAAAATTATGATCTGAAAATACTTGTTCTAAGTTTGGGTGTTCTCTGTGCCTATTGTTTGAATGTTTGTTACTTCCTCCACGTTACAAAAATAATGCCAAGTGTGGGAGTTGTCTGTTTAAAAAGAAAAGCAGAAACATTATAGCAAGCAACGATTTACTTGATAAAATCGAAAAAGACTCGTGTTCAAAGCATAAGGCTTTGCAAGCGTTAAGCTACCCCAATAGTAAGCGGTGACTGTAACCTATGTATGATGATTGCAATGTAAATAGTACCTGACCGTTGACAGTCCTGTCAAAAAAGAGCTGTTGTTATGTAAGTGCAAAAAATTAAAAGTTGTCTCTCCGTGCAAGTTCCATCAATTTTGCAAGCACCAGTACTTAAATGTTTATTAGGCAGGTAAGATCACTACTTACAGATATATGTATGCTATGGGCGCGAGCCTCTTTACTTTATCTTCCTAAGAAGTACTAGAACATTTTAAAACCAGCATATAACCATCCCGGTTACTAAGTTGTTAGTATGCATAACCCACTATTAACATTTAGATTTTATCCTTATGTTGTTTATATCATTATAACGCGTTTATGCTTTATTTTAACATATCCTTGAAAACCGTTATGGTCAGTAATTCTTTTTATATTTTTGGTTGCTACATTGGGAATGAGTCGTGTGCATTCAGTAGGTAGGTACTGCTATGTCGACCTTTAGTTTGTTAGAAGAACGAAAGCTGAAGCTATACCTTGTTATCATTAAACAATCTAATAGAAAATTGAAACTATCGATATCGTCAATTACGTTGAATAAGACACCAAAAAATTATACAGCCATTAAACAGATGTTTAACTTACAACTGTTTTGTAGTAAGACCGTTACCTTTCAAAAAGGAGGATGCTATATATTAGAATGTATATTATACAAACAAAACAAAGATGTTAGAATACTAAACTAATTATTTTAAAAATAAACCTGTTGGAACGCAGGATATATTCCACTAAGTTCGTGAAATACGTGTTTTTTTGTTATTGCTGCTAATGGCAGTTTCGCCAGCATCGTAAATGATCTTTATTCTCCAATCCTTAATGTCGATAAACCTCCATTATTCCTTGTCTACACCATAAAAGTCACCTCGGTACAAAATTTCAGCTTTCATGTCTTACGGTTTGGGCAAGCCGTTAATGAGATAGTCTATTAGTGACTCAGGACTTATCTGTCATAAATAATGATTGGATAGTGACACAAATGCATCAGTGTACTGTACACGGTCTATGTAAACGGCACGTTTAATCAAGGTTAACGACTTATGCTCGAGTTGTTTTTATTTACATAAACAATTAAACTTGATCCTGATCTTGACCGCGCTACTTATAGTGTCTATAATTGACTGGTAACAGTAAACAAGTCAGGTCTTCTACGATTCTTGGAAAGTTTTCTGTTAGATATAACACTTTGATATCTATAAACGAGCTCATGACGTCAATAACTTGGTCTATACAATATGTTGATCTACTTCGTCGCTATGTTTACCGTAATGATTATATTGCTTACTAGCTTATGCTCGTGACTTACTACGCGTGGTCTTTGGAAGTAGCTGCCTATCTATATTTTTCTTTCCTTGTATGTGGCTTATTAGTCGTTTTGCACTATTCATGCTGAGGTGTTCCACTTTTTGAAAACAATATTTTTAAATGTTGATTTGCACACATCCACGTTATTTAAGTGCGAAACGAACCGATCTGAAAAATAAGGTGTGGAAATCGACACTTAAAAGTGTATTAAAAAAGTGTCGTTTCGCACAATTCGTGTCAGCAGATTCGTGCGAAACCACCACCAAGTTGAAATATGCACCAGATTTTAAGTTAGACTTATAGCAATATAATTGTGAAAACAAAAAGAGTGTAAAATAAAATATAAATAGTTTTAATTAATCTAGGCAACTTAAATTTTAATTATATTATAATTTAAAATTTCAATATTAGTAGTATTAGTGTTTTAGAATTATGTAATAAATGTGTTTTAAAATAAACAACGCGGTTAAATACGTATAAAGTAGTCAGTTCAATGTGGAAACAAGATTATATTTTATGTAGTAGTTTTGCCGTGATGCGCGGACAAACATACAGACAGATAAACAAAACGTCTAAATAATTGTTTTACCCTCTATAGCTTTTATAAAGACGAGGGGTCGTTACATAAATTTTGTTAAATTTCGCTTATGTACAGAGTTGGACGAGTTACATTTTTTATATGTATGTATGAATCGGTACATGGATTAATGTACCACATAGCATAAAAATAAAAACATTTTTGTAAACAAACACCTTTCAAATAGGCAATATACGTTGCCGACGAATCTTTTACACATATCGATAAGCATTGGCGAGCTACAAAAGCAAGGAATAATGGATGATTATTCATTCATTATTTCTTACTTTTGAGGACTACGTACGCTTCTGAATGCGTCGTCTTCTTATTCATTAATTAAAAATATGGGTATTAAATAAATGTAAACCAGTGACATTAATTAATAGGTTGATAATAAATAAAAGATGCTTGTTACTATGTGTTGTCAAAAACTGATATCCAGTCAAATCCGGTTAGACTAGAAAAGCCGACACCAAGTGACTTGGTAATAATAAAGGCTAGGAGAAGACTATGTTGTCAAATTTTGCGCGAGTGCATATCAACGCGTTGGTAGCGCCTAGAACAAAGTGTTAAAATTCGATTCCAATTATTTTACAGCATCCTTATCCTAACTTTAACATTATAAATGCGAATGTAAGTTCGTTCGTTACGCTTTCACGCCCTAATTACTCGACTGATCATCATGAAATTTCTCATATACGTTGTCAGGAGTACAAAAAGGACATACGGTACCTTTTTAACGAGCGAGCGAAGCTGCGGGCCATAGCTAGTATAGTTATAAAGATATTACTTATACAAGTGTTATTAAATGTTATAAAAATATGTACGCCTTACCTACGTACTCATGACGTTATTGTATTATAATTACTCGTCGACAATTATATAATTATGATCAGATTAGGTACGTGGTTTTGTGGTTTTATTCACTACTCAAGGTTGCCTTCAATCGACAACGTCAAAACAAAACTCTGTTAGGTATAGTTATTAGAACTAAGTTACGAACAAACAACATTTAAGAATCAGATGTTGTTTACTAAAACACAGCTGAAGAAATCTAAAGTAATATTATAAAGCTGAAGAGGTTGTATATTTCTTTGAATAAACTAATCTATGGAACTACTTGTCAGTTTTGGTTAGAAATTATTACGTTTTACAATCTGTTTATAGATGATTTTGTGAGCAGCGATAGCTCAGTGAGGAGACCAACAGACTGCAATGCAGAGGGTCTCGGGTTCGAACCCACGTCGCGCACCTCTGACTTTCGAAAGATATATGACTTTTCGAAATTATGTGCGTATTGATTGACAATTATCGCGTGCTCCGTGCCTCGGAGAGCACGTTAAGCCGTCGGTCCCAGCTGCCATGAACATCTTTGGCAGTCGGTATTGGGGAAGTCGACACAAAAGATCCCACTGGGTCGAAGTGTCGCCGGTCTGTACTGACTGGCCCCCACACAAGATAAGATAAGATCTGTTTATAGAGGAAGATTATGAGGTATATAACATCACGCTACGAGCTTTAGGAAAATCCGCAATGTTTAGTTTTAGTATAAATTGTTTAAGATAAGCATCTCACAAACTCATCTCACAGCGATTAGATCACAACAACACAGCGATAGGCTAGTAGAAGACTGATGTCACGCAGAGGCCTCGAGTTCGTTCCCAAGCCACCAACATCTGTCTTTTCGAAGTTATGTGCTTAGTAAACAATTAATTATTACTCGTTTTACTGGAAGGAAAACTCGTCTGAAACCTGCATGTATGAGAGTTCTCTAAGATATGTGATGTCCTCTAAACCATACTGGGTGCGGTGGATTGTGGAATCCACCACGCTGACTCAGTGTGACTTGGTGTTGGTTTGGAGATAAACGATTTGTATGGGCAAATCGTTTAAAGAACTCAGAAGATATAGTCCAAAAAGCATCGTGTTGTGTTCTTGTATTACGTTTCAAAGCTCTTCATGAAGTTGGTGTATCGTCAGCAGACCTATTATTTATAGACTTTGTTTTTTCTGCAGCAAAGTGTGGAAATGACATTCCTGTTACAATCTTCCATAGTTTAGAACGTACGAAAAAGATACTGGTGTAATATTTTTTAAACTAGTGCTATAAAGATTTTTATTTAAATGCATTTTTTGTACTCCATCATCAACAATTATTATTATGAGCGATCCTGGTAACTCTTAGTATCGCAGAATGAGCAGATGTGACCAGTATTCGACAAGAATTATTACCCGCAGACTATTTAATCTATACAAATAAAAAGCTACAATAAATGAATCGTTATTATGTAGTTCAGGATTGTTACAACAGATGGAGTTGTGTGGAAGGTTGAGATGATCGCTTTGGAGTCTGTAAAGACCTTGGTCGTTTGTGGTTAGGCCAGTTGATGACTATAGATCATTGTATAATGTTCTTATTATCGATAAGCCTTTATATCGGGGTTAGCTAGTCGGTTAAGTTGATGATATCAATCTGTCAATACTGTACAGTATTAACTTTTTGCTTTACAGGTTCTTTTTGCTTTATTTAATTACTAAATTTTACACGCAGCCTTGCGTTTCTCTAGATTTTGGTAATATTCTTAAAAAAATCTCCCTTGGGAAAAGTACTTTTTCCTGGATGATAGGTACCCTATACCCTATTGCATACTCCTGACAACATGTATACGAAATTGTATGACGATCGGTCCAGTAGTTAAAGCGTGAAAGCGTACCAGACAAAAAAACTCACGTTCTCATTTATAGTTAGTTAGGATTAGAATAAAGTGAATATTATTTTTATTCGGATCGGAGACTTTCTGGATAAAGGCCAGGTTAAGAGCACCTTAAACCGGCGAGCGTGTATGAGGAATGTTATGAAAGTGAATGAAGCCAGAGAAGTGTGTCAGGATCGTAGCAAATGGAAATCCGTAGTCTCTGCCTACCCCTCTGGGAAACAGGCGTGAATTTATATATGTATGTATGTTATTTTTATTCAAACGGATAAACCAATTGCAACGCGTTTTCTGATGGTAAACCAATTGCAACGCATTTTCTGATATATTTATAATATACACACAACATTTCAGACCTGTATCCCCGAAGGGACAAAAGACGGATTATAGTTTGTATGACAGAGCTATGATACCCACATTTTGCTAGCTTAGTAATAATAGGCAACCTATTGCCAGATAATTTCTTGGCAGAAAAAACCAAACTCTTTGCCTAACCCAAGTAAGAAAACTTATGAACAGCATTGTTAAATGTTGTGACTGCTGTACGATACTTAAGTTATTTATTTCAGTGGGCAGATTATAAGGGTTAGTTATTTGCTACCTAATCATTTTGAGATCATCGGCTCACGTTATGTAGGAATAGCTTAGCAACTTTAAAATAATAAGCACTAATATTTATTTTAAATATAGGATATATTCATCTCAATTCATCAAATATGTCGGCCTTGGTGGCGTAGTGGTTAGTGTAACCGACTGCCACGCCTAAGGTCGCGGGTTCGATTCCCGCACAAGTCAAACATTTGTGTGCATGAATATGGATGTTTGTCTTGGTCTGGGTGTTTCTATGTATAATATGTATGTATTTACAAAAAAAAGGATATATGTATGTTTATCCATTGTCTAGTACCCAAAGTACAAGCTCTGCTTAGTTTGGGCTAGATGGTGTTGTGTGTATGTAGTACAATATTATTATTATTATGTTTCTCTTATCACAGGTACTTTCTAACATATAATATTAGAAAAGGGCCAGGCCCTTTGGGAGGCTAACACGGAGACATGGGTCCAACGTGAAGAGGCCCTTTGAGAGTTTTAATCAAAAGTGTCATGGGACACCTACAGCGGCACTAGCCGCAGCAGGCGTGTCTTACGCCTGGTTATTGCTACGTATGGATTCTAATATATGGGCTATATGTATGGGTGTTTGGTGAACCGGCATATTGCTAACTATGGATGAAAAACGGCGTCTGCCCTGAATACTCTTATAGCATCAATGCAATGGGCAGACGGTGACTCGCCAACTCACTAGATGAGCCCCCAGAATAGCCACTATAGGCATACAAGCCAGCAGCAGAGGGCAACACCGGTGCGAGTGGCTAGGGGTGTCGAGCGGTGCGGTGCCGGTTTCACCATCACGGGTCTCGTGACAACGGAGACCCGGAGCGGGTTTCCCCGTAGTTATGCCCTTGAAAATGACACTTCCACCCCCAAGCATATAGCTCTAGCGGCCCCCCTCTGACCGGCCGACCAAGGCAAGCCAGAGTTGAGAGTCCTACGGGCGCTCTTGAAGTTCCACCCCAGCCAACCAGTAACGGCAAGCCGGGGACGAGGCCCTAACCAACTCTCTGAGTCATTCAGGACCGCAGTGTCGCTAGTCACATTCAGCTCGCCACAAGCTGCCCTGCGGTTTGTGCGCTTTAATTTAACCTGGTGATACATTTTTTGTTTATATCACAAGGCGAAGGTGATAGTTTTAAAGCTAGTGTACTGTGCCCTCCGATATCGTGTTAGTCTCATGATGAGATAACGACTGTCCCAGAAGGGTATTATTATTATTATGTTTCTCTTATCACAGGTACTTTCTAACATATTATATTAGAAAATACCGGGCCCTTTGGGAGGCTTACACAGAGACATGGGTCCAACGTGAAGAGGCCCTTCGAGAGTTTTAATCAAAGGTGTGATGGAACACCTACAGCGGCACTAGCCGCATCAGGCGTAGGACTATTGCTACGTATGGATTCTAATATATGGGCTATGGGTATGGGTGTTTGGTGGACCGGTATATTGCTAACTATGGATGAGAAACGGCGTCTGCCCTGAATACTCTAATAGCATCAATGCAATGGGCAGACGGTGACTCGCCAACTCACTAGATGGGCCCCCTGATAAGCCACTATAGGCATACAAGCCAGCAGCAGAGGGCAACACCGGTGCGAGTGGCTAGGGGTGTCAAGCGGTGCGGAGCCGGTTTCACCATCACGGGTCTCGTGACAACGGAGACCCGGAGCGGGTTTCCCCGTAGTCATGCCCTTGAAAATGACACTTCCACCCCCAAGCATATAGCTCTAGCGGCCCCCCTCTGACCGGCCGACCAAGGCAAGCCAGAGTTGAGAGTCCTACGGGCGCTCTTGAAGTTCCACCCCAGCCAACCAGTAACGGCAAGCCGGGGACGAGGCCCTAACTAACTCTCTGAGGCATTCAGGACCGCAGTGTCGCCACTCACATTCAGCCCGCCACAAGCTGCCCTGCGGTTTGTGCGCTTTAATTTAACCTGGTGATACATTTTTTGTTTATATCACAAGGCGAAGGTGATAGTTTTAAAGCTAGTGTACTGTGCCCTCCGATATCGCGTTAGTCTCATGATGAGATAACGACTGTCCCAGAGGGGTTTATTATTATTATTATTATTATCTGTAAATTACACAAACGTTAAAAATGAGATGTATTATATGATTCAAGATTCAAAATAATTTTCGATGATAATTCTTTTATGTGTCAAGGTTCTTATTTTTATTTTGACACATAATCGAATAATTACGTGTACAGTTTATAAATGCACTTATCATTATGTTTTCAGAAGTTTTATATTAATACAATACTAATTATGTAAGTACTTGTAAGTGAGAACAATTATTTTATAAGACGAGCTGATGATTAATCATTGTAATTGTAAATTATTCAACGAATAGTTAAGGTCGTTTGTCTAATTATGTTACGAGATAACGCTATTACAAATCCTGGAGGCCTCGTAAAGTTGTGCCGCTGACTGAACAACGGCTAATAATTATGTTTATTCTGCAGACACCTTTTTTTTTTAACTTGTGGGAATTCTTTGACGCATACCTCTCCGCGGGGCGACGGAGAGGTTATGTCGGACTCACCGGGGAAAGATGGTGATTGACAAACTAACTTTTGTATAGCGAACGGCAGTATTATAATATATATAAATTATATTATAAAATAACGAACAGTTTGTTTCTCTGCCTGTCCACTATTCAAGCCTTTCTTTGGTTTTCTTTTCCTTAATAAAGTCTTCGAGACCGAATTTTAGTCATGGCCGCTAGTCTTCGTGGAAATTAACCGCTGTGCTGGAGATATTATATAGTGCAGGAGCGTGCGTAAATACAAGTGCATGGTCCGATGGACCTGCAATTCGAATCTGGAGGCGCAGAACCTGGCGCTTTGCGTGGTTACCGAGGCACGGGTGTGTGCAACACTGTTATCTTCCTAACTTCAGGGTGATATTAAAAACTTCTTGCCAGCAAAACTCAACATCTTTTTTTTATTACTTCTGACGTGGTCATCAATCAGCTTGTCTGCATCATCAGCCGCTTACCATCAGGCGGAACTAATTACTTCTGGTGGTGTATGTGCCTTAGAGCACGGCCTATATCCTCTTCAAATACAACGGATGTATCTTGCGCCATCTTCCTTCATGATTTGACTGTATTTCCCAAGCACTAGTAGAGATAAAGATCGCCTTTCATGTTTCACCTCTAAATTACACAAAAGTTAAAAATGAGGTGTATTATTATATGATTTAAGATTCAAGTTTATATCCATAAAATAGTTACACATATAGTTTGGACCCCGAATGAAAGAGAAAATTAAAGCAGTTCTAGTAAGGATTATTTATACGTAAAAAAACGATCCAGGAAGCTGTATTTAATATTTTGTAAATAGTGCAGCATGAGTCTCATTGAAATCGGCATAAGTAGACAGAAGGCCAATTCTCGTAATAAAACAAATAAAGCAGTGTTTTTAGTTTTGTTAAAAAGACAACTCGCACACAAAGAACAGCCACCTCAGAACAACTATTTGTGGTTCACACAAATTCTTGTCCCTTGCGACGATCGAACCTACAATACTCGGCGCTGCCAGTGCAACGGCGAGGTAATCACATAAACCAGTATGCTGCCCGTGCATTTCGTGCTCTACTTTAACATATTAACATCTACCGGGCATTATTCCAGACTTCGTACTACTGCTGTGAATTTTTTAACAGCAGTTTAGGTTAGATGCCTGATCCGGGAATTGATCCCGAGTCAAACACTATTGCAGCGCCATCGTCATCGAGAAAAAATCATAAAAAACATATCCAAAAATATTTACAGTAAAATTGTTTCCCAGAGGGGTAAGCAGAGACTATGGATTTCCATTTGCTACGATTCTGACACACTTCTCAGGCTTCATTCACTTTCATAACATTCCTCATACACGCTCGCCGGTTTAAGGTGCTCTTAACCTGGCCTTTATTCAGAACGTCTCCGATCTGATCAAGAAATGTTCGCATAGGTCTATATAACATAATTTAGATCCCGTTTAACCATTACATTTTGCCTCCCAAACGGCCGGGTATTTTCTAGTGATATATTAGAAATATACCTGTGATAAGATAAAACATAATTTAGATCCAGTTTTACCATTACAATAGGTATGTGGTCCAAGATTTTTAATTCTAATCTGTATATTAATACGTGAAGCAAAAACTTTGTATCCCTTTTTACGAAAATTCCGTGGACGGAGGAGTATGAAATTTAGCACAGTTAAAGTTTATAATTATGGAGAAGAAATGGCGAATCTTAATATTTTTTTGAAATATGCATCAAATATACATTAAAATAATGAAAAAACACTACACGCACACTACCATGCATTTGACATAAGCAGTCGCATCACGTTCGTAGTATTTCGGCATTGTTCCGATGATGTCGTAGAATTCTTAGTAACTATGGTTACATATGTATGTGGAGTAGGTGACTAAATAAAATGTGATTATAAGGGTATAGTTATAGACAATTAAACCTTAATAACGATCAAACTTAAAATTTAAATCAATGATGGTCGAATTTTGACCATTTGGTGATCGTTAGTATATTTAATTCAAACAAATTTGTTATTATAAAAGCAGATAATGGCAGCTTGTATCGCCATTTTATTTGATTCAGACACATAATTCTTGTTACCGGTTATAAAAATAGAGGAAAACAATAATGAATCCTAAGTAAATATAGTTTTACTTGCAAATTAAGCAATTATCGCATTCACAGTAAGACTTGAGCGTAACTCAAATTGTTTGTAGATATTTGGAATATTTCTTTTGTTTTTAAGTACATCTAAATATATAAACCTTGTTAATAAATGTTGGCTATAATTAACAGTAACAAGCTAAATAAACACAAGTAAAAAAAAGATAATTTTTATCTCGTTTTACCTGTAGAACGTTTACGCCTTATGGCCTGTACCAAACGGCAAAGTCGCAAATCATTGTCATATTATGAGTTTTTAAATGTAATAAATTTACTTGGGCTTCGTTTTCAAATTTTTTTAATACACTTTGTTCACGACTTTTATTTAGTAACGATGTAAATATAATCGACTAGCTTATGCCCGCGGCTACACTCGCGTAAAAGTAGGTTAGGTTCTGTTAGAAACAGTATTTTTAAATTAAAATATAGCCTATGCCTTCGGTGATAATATAGTTTTCTAACGGTAAAAGAATTTTTAAAATCAGTTTATAATAATGTAAAAGCAACAAAAAACAAGTCTTTCCTCTTTATAATACCTATTAGAATAAATGAATATTTTGGCATATTGGATGTAGACATTTTAATGGAATATTGTGCCGTATACATCTTTTTTAAGGGGGGATTGTACTAAGGCTGTCCATTATAATAAACACTTTAATGGTACTTTAATAGCTAATGACCTCAGAAGACCAGACATAATATTACAAAAAATATTAACTACTTTGAAGGTGTCGCGACATAAAGCGAGCGTTTCTTTTGTGCGATATTCATTTATATATTTATTAGACATTGTCCCGTGGACATGCCCTCAGTTTTGTGGCTATGTAAGCCAATTCTAGAGCAGTAGATTCTACCACATACTTTGCAAATAAAACCGCCAACTGGTGGATTGTTATTAGGCATATTAACAGAATAACATACATACATTTAGAAAACCAATAACTAAGACAGGATATACGTCATAAGACGCATACAGCAAATACACTCCTTTTGCTACGTCTGCGGCACTGAGTGTCGCACGCCGCGATTGTTGCTCCGTTGACTTAAAAACCAAAGCGTAGCAATTGCTTTATCCTAACTATTCTAACTCCTAACTAATATTATAAAAGCGAATCTGAGTTTGTTTGTTTCTTACGCTTTCACGCCTTAACTGCTTAACCGATCGTCATGAAATTTCGCATACACATTTTCAGAGGAACAGAAGAGGACATAGGATAGGGAACAACTTTCATCCAGGAAAAAGTACTGTTACTAACCTAGCCTACTTTTAAGCGAGCAAAGCCGTGGCAAAAGTCAAGTAATATTATAAATGTGAGTGTGAACTTGTTTGTTTGTTACGACCGATCGTCGTGAAATTTCGCATACACGTTGTCAGGGTTGTACTCGTAGAAAAGGATATGGGGCACTTGTCATCTAGAAACAAAGTACTGCTCCCGGGCCAAGGCGCGGGCAAAAGGTGGAACGTAATAAAACAGTACACGGCAATCAAAATGCGTTCAACGTATCTTATAATGCATAAATGAACTGAGAGCTCAAGTTTGCATAAGGTCGTGACATTGTCACGTGTTCGATTTTCTCATCTGATATAGTGTTGTTATAAGTAAATTTTTAGGAGCACCTAATAATCACAGAAAAGGGCCAGGTAGATGGCAAAGGGTCTCTGATACGTGGGTCTTTTTAATAAAAGTCAGCTAAATGTGGGTGTAATATATAAAATAGAGCTCTACCTACCCTTTCCGGGTGATATGCAGATATCATTTTATAAATGTATGTGTATCTTTCTTGATTTCTGTCAAATTTCGGTGGAAATCTAAAAGTTTCGTAAGAAGTTTATAAAAATAGTTTTTGTTTAACATATTTATTGTTTTGTTCAAGTAATTACAAAGTTGATGATTGTAATAACCAACCCACATAATGATGAGAAGATTTTTTAACTAAATATCTCAATGTTAACATTTTGTTTTTATGCGATAAAAACATTAAATAAATTACTCTTGGTTACGTTGGATTCGTGTTACCGTTTACTTAACCAAACTTGGTATCTCCTAATTACCCGTGTAAGCGTCCAGATTCGATTCCTAGGCTGGGTAGATTGTTGTGCTCCCAGGCCACTCAGAAAGTATTGCGAAAATAAGTTTTTAGAGAGACTGGGCGGTTATAATCAATTTGAAATATGATTTTTTATAAGTAAAAATAGGTACGTTCCAATTTAAAATTTTCTTCACTATGTAGGTATAATTTGAATTATTAACGCTTTAAGACTCGTGTACATTATCACCCGTATAACGATTGGATGGCTATTTAAAAGAGTAGCCGTGCGTTTCTTGTCTCTTCTTATAGGTTCAATCCGTTGCTTGAACGAAGCACGTCATCTAACTCATAAACTTTAACGTTAAAAGTATTATTTTATGATCTAAATGAATAGTAATTTTTGACTTTGACTTACCTAATAAATAAAAAATAATTTAAAATAATGAAAATATCATCATTAGAACGACAACATCTCATTAAGCATTATTTAGGTAGTTTCGTTTTCTCAAAACATTACAGGGGCTAAAGATAAAGTCTAAAAAGAGATTAACATAAAGAAGCTGCACTTTATTCATATACGTCAATGTTAAGTAAAAAATAAACAATACTTTATTGAAACAAGAACTCTGACGTCATAGGAAATTTCGGTGATTATAACCGTTTAGGAGCTTAGGTATATTGGGTATTCGGCGCTTGTTCCAATGATGGCGAATAGCGAGTTGATATAGAAAAAACGAGTTGACGAATAAACGATAAGTGGTCAAGATAATTTTTATCACGCGGCTATGAGTGAATAAATGTTATCGAATATAGTTGAATAAGCATCGCTCAACGGCAACAAGCTTTTGTCTTTTTTCCTTTTTATCTAATGCACTAGGAATATTTTTTGCAACGCAGACTTTATAAACGTTCAAATAACGGACACAAATAATAGGTACATAGACGTGTAACAACAAATTGTGGACGACACATATATATCAAACTCTGTACTAAGCCATTTATGTTATGAAATATTAAAAGTAGACGAGAGTTTTCACACGTAGTGTGAACAGTTATCAATACATACTATGCATCTTTTTTAATTACATGAATTTTAAACCTTCAGTACGTTTCTTGAGCGATATAATAGTCTATCATCAGTCTTATACTCGCCAGCAGTGAGACATACATCTGTATCGGGGCACCGGTTAATCCATTGACGTCAATATGCTAATAATAAATCAAGTAAACAGTCAGGTATACCATTTTGAATCTAATTATACTGAATATAGAGTTTAACGTAAAATCAGAACAAGTTCAACAAAATCCATTTTTAAATATTAATCTTAATACTTTTTTTCAAATTAATTGATTAAACTGGTTTAAAGCAAAACCTTTTTATTGATGAGATAAATTAATTATTAGGTTTGAATGTCTCGGTTCTTTTATTGTTAAAACCGCTAAGTATCGCTTTGCCCATTTTTTGTGGTGATTTTTTTTATTCGTATATTTCTATAAGTGTTGTTACGTGCAGAATATTTAAATAAAGCTAATTTTAGACTTTAATAACACGTGATGGTTTTGTAAATAGGATTTATAAATAGAATAGTCAGGTTTTGTTGATAGCTTAATGGGGTTCAACGTATTGAGGTACTCTTCAATATCGTTTGTTGATGCTATTGTTATGTTTATTAGGGTTCCTTCTTGTACATTTGTTATTTTGATTTACACTACAATTATAGGGTAAGTTATAACAGTGTGTCCAAATAACTGATATATCTATAGTTTTACATACTAGAGACAGAAATCTTTATCCTGACTAATATTATAAATGAAAATGAGAGTTAGTTTGTTCCGCTTTCACGCCTTAATTACTTCACTGATCATCATGAAATTTTGTATAGGTACACGTTATTAAGTAAAGGACATAGGGTACCTTTCACCCAGGAAAAATCTGTGCCCGAGGGATATAAATTTATTGACAAAATCTAAATTTAGGCAAGCAAAGCCGCGTAATCTTTGCTCAGCATTCGAACCTCATGTTTCGTCCCGAATGTAAAAATAGGCATTTGTCACAAAATTTGTTCCTCATATGTCTCGAAATTTACAAAAAAATTCATTTCTTAACGTAATTCCTATTTCGTCCCAAATGATGTTCCTTTTTGACCCTGTTTTTTTGTATAGTAGATTTTAATGTACCGTTGGCCGAAAAATATTTTAAAATACCTCCTTAATCTCTCAGTGAAACTTTGGGCTTATGATTGCATGACATCACGAGCCTGACATTGAAAAGACTTGAAATAATTTTTAAACATGTTTTGTTTTGCTAACCATATGCTCAAAAATTTAGGACGAAAATGGAATAATTAAAAAAGAGGGGCGAATGAAGAACATTTTGGAATGTGGTACGTAATGTCCCCTACATTACGTACCACATTCCGAATGCGGAACAAACCTAATCTTTCTAGATTACAACAAAGATGATTGATATGTAGTTTGGGATAAGATTTTTTTGTGTCATAATATACGCTACAAAATCCTGAAACTGTTAAGGAAAACCATGCATAGATCGGTTATTGGGTACCTACTATTGTTGGATTCACGTACATTATTACTTTCAGCACATTTTAAACTGGTGATGTCAAACGAGCCAGGTAATCACCGCTTATAGTCATGACAGTGTTCTCTATTTATTTCTTAGGCAACACAATCAAACCACTACATACCACATAGGTGGCAAGCAGTAACCATAGGCTATGTGAAGGGGATGGGCCAAAGGCGATACGAGAAAGAAGGGAGGATACGGACCGAGGAATGGCTGAGCCTCTAACGCTCTTATATAGCGAACGAAATGTAACAGCATGTGCACTGTTACTGTTACGTAGATATTTTGTGAGAAGGTAGTAAATTTTGGTCGTATCAGTCTATTCATGGAGAAATCAGCAAGGTTCTACCACTTCAAGAATTTAATTAGTTGAGTTAATCCTCAACGAATTAAATTCTTGAAGTGGTAGAGCTTTGCTATAGTATATCATATATCAAAATCGTTAGTATGCAGCTTTGAACTGATGACAAGATGCCTTCCCTAATTTTATCTATCAGCCAATGCTCGCACCGAGGTCTAAATACAATGCTTTTCTTTGTGTCTGGTTTCCGGCAAATTAGATTTATAATTCTTTCGCTAGAATCGTGATTTATCTAACCTTAAGAATATATGCATCATTTTTAGCCAGTTAGGTGGGAAGACTAACAAAAACGATCTGTGTAGGTATTTAATAACGAAGGTTGCTAGATTGCAAAATTTATCACCAAAAATAAGCTATGGCTGCAGACTGCATCGGTGGCGCAGTGACTGATGAGGTGCATGAGGTTTCGGATTCAATACCCGGATCGAACAAGAATTTTTATCAAGAAATTCTAAGTTGCAGCACGAATCCTGGAACAATGCTGGGTAGACAGCTATAGGCTCGCCTCCTATAAAGTGCGACTTAAAACCACAGCAGCTTAAAACACAGGGATTTTATTTTCACCTCCCGCTCTAGGAATAATTCCTGTGTTGCGACAGGAATTCTTAGAACAGGAGGTACAAACAAGGTGTTTACAAACAAGGTGTTTACAAACAAGGTGTTTACAAACAAGGTGTTTACAAACATTAAAATATCGCACACAAAGTACACCAAGACTCGAAACAACTATTTGTGGTCCACACAGCTTTTTGCTCATGTGGGGTTCGAACCCATAACACTCGGCGCGCCTTTAGTGGCAAGGCTAACACTTAAACCACTTCGCCATCCATGCGGTCAATGTAATACGCCTTGAAATACTGATATAAGATTAAATAATATTCTACCACATACACACAACACCATCTAGCCCAAACTAAGCAGAGCTTGTACTATGGGTACTAGACAGTGGTTAAACATACTTATATACTTTATTTTGTAAATACATTCATATTATACATAGAAATACCCAGACCAAGACAAACATCCATGTTCATGCACACAAATGTTTAACTTGTGCGGGAATCGAACCCGCGATCTCAGGTGTGGCAGTTGGTTACACTAACCACTACGCCATAGAGGGCCACGAGATATGTAAATGTAATATGTCTTTGAATACTACTCAAAATAGTTATGTGATGCGGGTAACGTGCATCACATGGCATGCATTGAGGCACTCGTGGGGGTTGTATGCTGTGTATACAGCAGTGTATATGTTATTATTATTATACAGATACATACACAATTTGTGACTATATAGTCAGTGCTAATCTTGCGCATACAGCATCAACTGCCTTTGCCGTGTACATACGTGTAGTAAATATGTCGACTTTCTTATTTATTTTCCATTCAAGATAAAAGCTTATGCGCAAGTGCAAGCGTAAAACTGATCCTAGAACTTAAGGAAAACTGTGACCTAGTTTTTATTTCTACGTATTACAAATTATCGTAGGTATGTTTTATATAAGCGCTTGGCGCATAGATACTAGATAGACGTCACAATTCTTGGAAGTTAAACTAAGGCTATGTTGCCGTAATGAATATTCTTGGTAGTTTACATTCTAAACAACATTACAAAAACATAAACACTCGGGTAAATGATAACATTTATAGGATTCTATTTATAGGCTACATATACTGAGTCGCGTATATAGTACTTAGAAGTTACCGTTCCCGTTTGTTTATAGTACAGGTTATTAGAGTAGCTACCTACTTCTCGAGACATCCATGCCATATGAACTGTTTCATTAACAGTATTGATAGATTTGACTGAACGAATAGCGTAGTGGTTTATGTGGTCGCCTCGTTGCTGCGGCTGCGCCGAGTGTTGTGGGTTCGAGCCCCGTACGGAACAAAAGTGTTGTATGGTCAAACCATTGTTCTTTGTAGCCGTTATTAAAACGATTCTAAAGTTCCCTGCGATATAGGAATTAAACCTATTCCGGGAGCTGTCTTTCCTTATGTCCTCACGTGAGATTCCCAGCGGGTTGATCCAAAGGCCCAAGGTCGTTAAATAGACTTTCGCTCGGATTGATATTGCTTGAACGAAATAATACTTATGCTCGTCAAAGTTTGTTGGTTGTTGAGATTATGGAAGTACTTACCTAAAATCTAATATATATATTAATATTGTGACTTCAGCTTAAATTTTCAGCGAAGAGTTTACTAAATTTAATTATCGGTATTATACAACTCATATGCATAAGGTGTTTTAGCAATATATTACTTACATACATATGTCCATGTAACTAATATCCCTGTAAAAATCGAATGATATTTCATTATTTTTATAATGAAAACTTAATAATATAAATTGGACGGAGCAATTCTTATTCTGTAGTAATATTAATGGCAACCCATGAACCTAAATTAGGCTACGTACTGCACGCTTTTGAAGTATGAAAGTTGATTTAACTCGATTAAACAATCGACGGCAACTGCTTTTTCCCAGGTACTAATCCTAGTCTTACTACTGTTTGATTTATGGCACTTGCGAAGTCTGAATAACTTTAAAATGTTTATGTATTGGTGATAGTGTGTGGCTAAAATAAATCAAACATTAAAAAATTGCATGTCCCCGCATCCTACATCTAATAAATTAATTATTTTATTAGATTCTTTTTAATATTTATTTACTTTATTATTATAACGACAGTAGGTACCAATTAAAGACTCCAAAAATAATTAAAACAAAAACAGCAAATAATGCAAACTTAAAATAAACAAATTAAGGTAATTTATATACTCTCTGTGCCCGTCATACTGCATGACGATGTTTTGTGTTTTCGTTCAGCGGTCTAACGTCAATGACCTTTTTTATGTCTTCCTAAGCATATTTCCATGCTTTTACATCCAGCTTCTACAACATACTGCGTGAATAATACGGCGTTCGTATTCGTTATTACTTATACATATTTTAAGCGAATCAATCAATATCAAAGCTGCTAAACTCAATTTGATTCTTTAAGATTCAAATTCAAATTTTAATCCATAATTGTTAATTCGAGAAGTTCTTAAATATAAATTTCACTGTACTCCATAACAAAGTGAGATCATAGTAAAGAATATTTATAAAGACTTTAGTCTATATAAAAAAGATTACGACGAATTGAGAACCTCCTACTTTTTGAAGTCGGTTAATAAGAGATAGGCTTCACGCACATGTCACCTTTAAATGTGTTAATTTGAGAGCAATTTTAATAATAATAATAAAAATAAATAATACAAATGTTTATTTCATTTTCTGAAATAATAACAGATTGCATTTGGAGTTTTCTTTTAACTTAAATTATACTTGAAGTAGGATAATGCCAGTAATATGATGACGGAATCGTCCAAACGCACGTAAAGATCTACAAAACAGAAGATATACCTACATCAGAAGATGTCCTGTTATGTATCTTGTCTAAAGTGGTTTGTGGGCTGTTAGATATACTAAAATTAAGTTCAGTTTACAAATTATTGCATTAATTGTTATATTTTTATCGATGTCACACATGCACTGCATTTTAGTACTAATAAAAATGTCACTTTAAACGATCCTATTGCGAGAATGTGTAAAGGTTATAATGAACATGCCAAAAGCCTTGATATTTTTTATGATACTTACGGCGAATACCTAAAACTGATAGTCCACGCTGATAATAATTTTAAGACGCCATAAGATATTTTTTTGTATTATTATTATTACCTAATTTTAACTTAATTTAATTGAACTATTGTTTCTTTTAATTGATTTCTATAACTTTAATTGTAATTTATATAAAACATTTAATTTTGAATTTTAATGTATAATTGTAATGGATTCTTTTTATTTTTTGACATTTATCTTATATAATATTTTCTCTTCTTTACCTAGCCGCCTAATTGTAAATTATTTCTTTTTTTCAATTGCTGTTCTAAACTTCAATCGGATCTCAAATTGACATGTAAATTATTTCTATTACTATTATTATTATTCGAATATGTAATTTGATATCTGTAGTTGCGCCTATTTAATAAATAAATAAATAATTTTGTCCATATGGTACAATGACTTAATTGTAGTTTAAACTAGTAGAATTTGAACTTAAAGTTGCCTTCTTTTGTATGAAATTGGGGAACACAGATTCCTCAGAACAATACTAGTCGGCTACGCTCACTTGGAAAACGGTTGTTTCTTCTTACTATCACGTCGATCGGTTGCTACCAATTAACGCAATAATCTACGTATATTTTCATACATCAAAAATGCTTTGGAGGTATCTTTTTAAAAATATTACGCCCACGAAAGCATGTGTAATTTGGAATAATTAAATTTATATGAAGAAGAAAGGCAGAAATCGAAGCTTATTTTATTTAACGAATCCCGGTAAAATACTACGTGATATTCTTTTTGATCCATTCGATTTGATTGTTCGACTGGTACAGAAAATTATTTTGCGGATTTTGAGTTTGTATGAACGATAATGTAGATTAAGCATTTTATTTATGCAACGTACGACTAGCTCAACACTTAATGTGCGGTCAGCATAACACTAATAATAATTTGTGTTTTAATTAAGTACAGTGGAATGTTTTTACGCTGTTTTGCTCAGTTTGTTCTTATTACATACGTCAATAGTAAATTCCAAGTACGTCATTTATTCATTAACTAAAAAAATAGACTACGAAGGTAGTTAGTTGATTATATTTGTTATCTGTTTTGACACGTAGTAACTGATTAAATACACGACGACATCGCGATAGTGTCTTTCTAAAATCTTAGGGCAAATTCTATCACATCCAAATAATTTCAGTTGATTAACTCTTTTGTTTTTATTATAAATATAGCTATGCTTTAAAGCAATAGGGTGGTGAGGCTTTGCCATTTATTGAGTACGCATTAAACTAAATTAAAAGTACCTAGTAGAGAGCCCAATAACATTTTGATTGATCAGGGAATAAAACTCAGGCCATGTCATGTATTTTAAAATAATACTAAGCAATGTAATATTCATTTGTTCGATCGATATTTAATACAAGGATGCTTTTCACAATTCAACGCAATAACTTTAAATCCACATACAGATAATGTTAACTCTTTGTTTTGAGTCTCTATGATAAGTTATATAATTAATTCATATATTCAAATAAAATACGTCGGCATGTGCCTTAGCTCGTAACAAAGCTGAGTAAAAAAGTTTCCAAGCCGCTAACTTCTAATAAAAACACAACAAGTTAAATTTGGTATAATTATAGTTTACTTGAAAATGTATATAGATACGTGTTCTTCTTATAAATTTAATGGTGTATAAGTGCATATCAAATTCATAATTATACCTCACGCACTCTGGTTAGTTAGGTATTTATTGTTAAGGTAGTTTTAGGGTTTTGTTCCAAAAAAACATTATGCAACTCATATGGTACGACATTGTCTCCTTCTCTCGCCGTCTGTTTGTCGTAGCTGTATAACTCAGCAACTACTACAGCTCAGTCGTCGTACACTGTTGTCGCACAAGTGTCAATCGTACTCCCATTTGTTGCACTCACATGCTACACTCGACTGCGAAATTATTAAATTAGTACTAATTTGTACGATGATATATTTGTTATTTAGTATTATTAGGTATGTGAGAAGGAGATGCTATGCACCCTGTACTGCACGATTGCGTTCTTTCATATTACGCAATTATAATGTTTATAAAAGAGGATGGTATGAGTATAGGCTGCAATTAGATTATCCAAATGTCCAGTCCATTCTTCTTTATATATACTAGCGGTCGCCAAGTGGTCGAAATTCGACGATAATTGATTTAAATGTTTAGTTTGATTGTTATTAGGATTTCATTGTCTATAACTATACCCTTATAATCACATTTCATTTAGTCACTTACTCAACATAAATAATATGTAACCATAGTTACGAAGAATTCTACGACATTAAACGAACAATGCCGAAATACTACGAACGCGATTCGTCTGCTTGTGTCAAATGCATGGTTGTTTTTCATTAATTTAATGTGTTTCTAATGCATATTTTATAAAAATACTAGGATTTGCCACTCCTTCTCCATATAAACTTTAACTGTATCAAATTTTATTTTCCTCCGTTCGCTCAATTTTCGTAAAAAGGGGTACAGAGTTTTTGCTTTACGTATATACATAGATGTCCAAAGGTTTGATTAGCAAAATCGAACGAATCAAGCGGATTTATTTACTTTATGGATTGTTTCCTACCTTGTAGTTCTATCTTCTGGCCAAAGAAATTTATTTTTAAGATATTGATGATACTTGGCTGAGTTTTAATATAAGTCTTAGGAGTGTACTAGAGTACAGTCCAAAGATTTCTATAGATTTTATAAACTTTACACCTGCACTCTGGTATCATATCCATATCGCGGCTTATTGATAAAAGCATTTCGCACTGTACGCGGCTGGACGAATTTAGCTTCATAAGCGGTATGTGGTAACGCTTATTCACATTGCTTTATAACGTTATGAATTGAATAAAATATACTTATGTATATGTTATGTGTCTAGTATAATATTGGATATAATGGCCATAGCTTGCAGTGGCGTGCGTAAAATGTCAGTAAAACGTTGCTCAGTGATAGGGTAATTCTCTGGGCAATAATTTATAAAATCTATTATATAATTAATTTGTCTAATGATCAGTGGTATCTGCGTATGAATACAGATATTTATAGGCAGATTTCACTGATCTGTGGACAAATAAATTGAAACATCACAATAAGTGTATAAGATTACAGCATCCTCACCCTCAGTTCAGATTTCTTGTGTAGAAATAGATAATCCATATTTGTTGCAGTAATATAAAGTTATATGCTTAGGGTATTATCTTCGGCGCATCAATGTTTCTGTAGTAATTAATATATTATACATAATTACTTTGTACTTTTCGAGTAAAAGGTCGGCGTGCACGTTGATTCATCGAAATATACCAAAATATATGAACATATGATAACTTTTTGTTACCAAAATAATGAGTATAAAAGTGCAACTAAACCCCAAATGCCAGTAGATTGCTAAGGATTAAATCTGTAATCAAACGTCGAAATTATCAGGTAATTTGAACATTTATTTAAGAACTTTATTTGCACAAGATAATAATAAATAAATAGATTTTCAAAATGTTACTAGTTTAGGTATTTTTGAGTAAATTCTTGGGCTAAATGTAAATAAAATAAATGACGTAATAATAGTTTAATTATTCTAAAAAAGGTAATAGTAGATGGCCACTGTTAAAAAAAATATAGAGTTTATTTGGCCGAGATTTGTTTGGTCCTGCCAAAGGACGTTTTTTTAGTCTGATAGAATTAAACGTTATTTGGTTTGACAAAAATAAAATTAGTTATTTCTCTATTTAATGCATAAATGCTAAAGTTTTATTGTTATCCTGCTATATAGTACCTAAGCGAGAAGGTGGTAAAAATTTGTACGATTTTGAATTTTTCTACCATTCAAAGTAACCATCGCACTTACTTAGTTACTTATGTTTTACAAAGTGATAGTTAAAGGATTTTTAACTTGATGATAGTAAACAAATTTATTTTTCATCAGCTTTTTATAATGTCTCACTGGGCAAAAGCCTCTCCCTTGGACATCCAAATCACTCCGTTGGTGGATATCCCCTGCCAGTCTCTATCAAATATGTTTAGGTTGTTCCGCCATCTCCGTTTAGTTCTGCCCGTTGCCGTCGACTGTCTCGTGGCACCCAATTGGTGACGATTGGTGCTCACCTCTTTGGGAGCATGCGGCAAACGTGTCCGGCCAGTCCCACTTCAGCCTGGCGGATTTCACACCTACATCAGTATATGTATGTATGCGTGTTTTGGAGCGCAGAGTTGTGTTTCGGACGAGATCCGTCCTTGCTATGCTACGCTCCATAGCCCTCTGGCAGATCTTCAATTTGGACATCTGTTTGTCAATCTAATGGACGACTTAAAATTTTAATGTTTTTCTTCATACTGTACTTAAACTGAAATCTAATCTATTATAATCTTGTGAACGTTAAATAATGAATACGCCGTTTTACTCGTAGCTCATGTACTTTTAGTTTATCTCGCGTAACTACATACATACATACATATATTGACGGCAATGGCGCAGCACGCCGAGTGCTATTAGTTCATCCACGGTTTGATTATCAAGTGTCTCCTTTATAACTATTATATTCATAACTTTGTTTATGTCAATCCATGCGAATTGATCGTAATTATCAATTTACGTTTGAGTGGACCTAGATACCACATTGAAAATGGTGAATATGTTCAATGATGCTTTTGTTCAATAAATATTTCAGTTTTTCTTTCCTCGAAGTAAGGATTACTGACCCTTTATTTCTTCTTGCTCCAAATTCAGTAAATACTTACGTAGCTTTGAGCGTGAACTAACAGTAATATAAATAAATTATGTATCAAAAAGACGAGCAGAGAGCAAGAGCCAGAAAAGCAACAACATGCTTACTTTTTTTTACGAGTTCTGGTTCTTGCTTGTTTAGTCTATGCCTTTATGTTTTTCTGCGATCTTAAGGGCCCCGTATTTAATGTTCGGATCGGGTAGAGTGTTATTGGTAGATTTTAAGAGAAATTTCTCAGTAGCAGCGCGAAGGACATAGGGATATGCCCGGTAGATGGCGATAAGCTCGCCCGCTGTTAAGTGAGACCTAAATCATTTTTGGCGAAATATGGTGTATGCATGCCTATGCCTAAACCTTACTGGCGTAACTCTAATGTATGTACTGCCGTAAATCTAATCTATGTTTGTACGTTTGTTTATAGTTTCAATATGAAATCAGCCATTGCATTCTGCGTGTGTTTCGTCGCCGCTCTGGCTCTGGCGCGGCCTGGTGGTGACCATTATAACGACCAATATGACCACATGGACCTGGACGAGGTCCTAGCCAATCATAAATTAATCACGGCTTACGTCAATTGTCTTTTGGAAACGGGCAATTGTACACCTGACGCCAAGGAATTGAAAGGTAAGGAAAGAATTAAAGTGATTTTAGTAATACTGTATATAAGAGGAAATGCGGGCTGCTTTAATTCCATACAAACGTATTCCCATATTGTCTGCCTAAATAATGACACTAGGTAAAAAAAGAATATCGATATCTACCACTGCCAAATCACTATGTTTTGCTTTTATCATATTTATTATTATTATAAGGATCACGAAGCGTAAGAAATAATAGAATCACTCGATTATACTGTTGTTTTAATCGTCCAGGAAACAAATTTAACGAAACTCATAAAATAAATAAAAGTATATAGAGAGCCAAAATCCTTTACGGATAGTTTATGGAAAATATTAAAATCGGTTTAGTTTTAGAGCAGGAAACAGGGGAAGACGTGATGATGATTTTGGAGGTATAATCAGTCCGTATATATGCAGTCGTCTTTTTTGCAGTTTAATATTACGTTCAGGCCTAGCGCGACAGCAATAGATCTATTAAATATCTCTAATATATTGCGATTAAATAATTTGATGGCCGCATTTTTACTTAAATATAATAAATACCTATATGATTTTATATATATGAAATTTAGTTCATCACTAAAAGGGAATGTCTTCGGATCATCTTTAGAAGACATACACATAACATAGGTATGGACTAAACATATGTATATGGCGAATTGCGACTGTGCAGGAAGGTCTCGGGAAGAATCTTGGGTTGGGCCAACAAAAAGTTATTGGGGTTTTCTATTAGGAAACTCAATACCAGCCCAGCTTTAGGAAGATGGCAGTATTAGACATCCCAGTAGAGCAGCGATAGCTCAGTGTGGAGACCAATAGACTGCAATGCAGAGGGTCTCGGGTTCGAACCCACGTCGCGCACCTCTGACTTTCGGAAGTTATATGACTTTTCGAAATTATGTGCATATTGATTGACAATTATCGCCTGCTCCATGCCACGGAGAGCACGTTAAGCCGTCGGTCCCGGCTGCCATGAACATCTATGGCAGTCGTTATTGGGGAAGTTGATACAAAAGATCCCATTGGGTCGAAGTGTCGGCCGGTGAAGCCGGTCTGTACTGACCCCACACAAGATAAGATAAGATAGACATCCCTGTGCCTCGGAGAGCACGTAAAGCCGTTAATCCTGCGCCTGATCTCTCTCCGGTCGTGTCGGATTACCGCCCCATCGGAGCATGAGAGTTAGGGAATAGAGAGTGTATTTGCTTTTGCGCATACACTTGTGCACTATAATATATCTTGCGCAGTTGGAGTCAGTCTCCGTTAAGACTGAGCGCCGCAATCGAAGTTCTGTCATTACTGTATGGTGAAAGTGTATCAAGTGTTTTTCCATTTAGGTTCACAGATAATACCTACTTAAAATCGTCTAAAATTGTTCAGTTATTTTTGAAATAGAATTAAGATATTTAAGATTTCGATGGTTTATTTACTATCCACTGAGTAAGTAAGAATATTTAGAATGTACAAATTGTAAATCAAGTAATGATAGCTGGTTTCTTCGAGACAATTACTAAATATCATAGTTAATATAATATTCTAATATTCTAACACATTCTAACACATACACACAACACCATCTAGCCCAAACTAAGCAGAGCATGTACTATGGGTACTAGACAATGGATAAACATACATATATACTTTTTTTTTGTAAATACATACATATCATACATAGAAACACTCAGACCAAGACAATCATCCATGTTCATGCACACAAATGTTTGACTTGTGCGGGAATCGAACCCGCGACCTCAGGTGTGGCAGTCGGTTACACTAACCACTACGCCATCGAGGACGACGAGTATAAAATATATTACAGACAGCATGTAGAAAATAATATATCGTAGTATTGTCAGAATAAATAATTAAATATGAAGTTGCCGTTTTGTATGCAGAAAATCGGTGGTGGAACGTTGTGGTTTTCATACCCATTGTTTTATTCATATTTTTTGAATGGTCAGTGCGACGTCAATGTCTTTTTTTCATTATATGTGGCTTGAATTTAGAACACCATGGTTTGTCTTAAATTAACAAAAACATCAATCATCATGTAATTACGGTGAATTGAAAGTTATTTTAATCAATGAATGCGCATATTGGTTGGAATACATACATATATACTAACTAATCGATTTAACATTAAATACAAAATTATTGTATTGTACTGTGACCAAATCGAAGTCAAGGTTTTTAAGATTTGCACGGATAATGTAGTGGTTTAAGTGGTCACCTCGCAACTGCTACTGAGCCGTGTGTTGTGAACGTTGGTTGGGGCACACGGAACACACGGCACAAAAATTGTGTGATCCACAAATATCGTTCATAGTCTAGGTATTCTTTGTTTTAATTATTTGAATATTTGTAAAATCCCTTGCGACACAGGTATTATCAATATCGGAAGTGGTCTTTTTAATTAAAATATCGTCATATTTAACTTTTTATTTATAGATAACATTCGGGACGCGATAGTGAATGACTGCGCTAAATGCACTGAGGCACAGAAACAAGGCAGTAAGAAAGTCATAAAGCATCTCATGGAGAATGAGAAGGAATATTGGACTCAACTCTTGACCAAATATGACCCCGATAAGAAGTACATCACTAGATACGAGAAGAAACAAAGCGGGACTTATTGATTTACAGTCAATTGTAACCGCAGTTGAAGATTAGATAATTCAATTGTAAATTTTGGTTTGTATCTTTTGGTTGCCTATAAGTAAAATTTGATTGAATTTGTTTATATTTTTTTTAAATATATTTGTGAAATAAAATATCTTCAATGTATTTTTCAAATCTATTGTTTTACTTTTCTGCCTGTAGTTGTGATGTTTAATGGATAAAACATTGCTTCGTCACGCTATATAACTTCGGTTAGATTCTCCTTGTATTTATTTGTGAACACTCAGCACTGTGATATTAAGATTGCAGGCTCTATTGTTATTTTGACGCTGGCATAGCATTCGCACTGAACCAAACAGTTGGATCTGTGACCATTGGACCTGTGCATAATATTCAATGAAATGTCGATCAATTGTTCTGTTTATGCGGAACATATAGCTGTATTATGTTGTGTAAGTGACTTCATCTGCGTGGACTAAAGTCTACTAAACTTCGCCTGCAACTTCATTTAAAGAATTCTATACAGAATTAGACAAACATGTCGTGGAGGTATGCGGTATGATGACCAACACAAAGATAGGCACCTCCGTCCAGGCTAGGTGATCTTATTTGGCGTGCCGCGTGCCGATGGTTCATCGAAGTTTTCGTAACACCCCTAGGGCTATCCCTAAGGTTTAGTAAAGACACGGATCTACATTAAAAAATCCTATCGATGAAATGGATCTATTGTTAATAAATCCGGTAATAACGTAATCCGGTAATAACGGTAGTGCCTGGGGTACCGCTTGATGCTGCATAGTATATACGCTTCAGTCTTTACGCTGATCGGGCGTCGTAAAGCCAACGCCGGGTGAGACTCCAAGCGATACCTGGGGAGGCTTGCTCCCAGCGATTAGCGACACGGGTGGTGACTTACATGCAGCCTCTCACGATTTCTTGTCCGGTAACCGTCGCGCATCGGCATTATCGGGAAATTATAATTAAAATTATTAAATTATTATAATAATTAAATTTAAATTCAGAATTTTACAGCACCATCTCTTGTCGTTTGTCGTAACTTTTAGGTCTTTGTAGAGTATTCATCAGCAAAACATAAACATAGTTCTTTATTTTAAAATATTTATCCTGTTATAGTGGCCAGATAATAGAACTTTAATTATGTCTGTTAGAAGACTAGACTAGATAGATAGAGACACTGAGTCTAGATTTTGTACATAGGTATATTAATATAATTATAATATATTCAATGTTAATATTGTATAGACTGTGGAAGGATACTTCTTGTTTGTGTGTGCATGTCTAGTGTGCGTGCATGCGTGTGTATGTTAGTGTATGTGTGGGTGAGAGGGTGGGTATGTATATGTATATGATATTTCTGTTTCGAGTAAGAGTATAAATAGTAGTACCTAGGCAACGTGTTTATATGTTGACGGCAAGGACACTTTCAGTACTGTCGTATGTCAACTTCAGCAGCCAACTAGTGAGTTTATTTTTATTTTGTATTTGGTCAGAGAGTATATGACATGAAGACGATTAATTTTATTATACAAACGCGCACTTAGTGCATTGAAGTGATGGCTTGCAAAAGAAGTACGACATTGTACAGGATTGCAGACGGATGCACCTTTCCGTTTACACAAGGCATTTCTGTCAAAGGGCAGCAGAGAGTGGCGGCGTATTATAGTGCGTAAGATGAAGAGTTGTCATACAGTGAGGACTTGGGACTCAGAGTAGAGTAGGGCGGTAGGGTAGTCTCTGCGTTTGAATCGCCCTCTGAGCTCGTTCGACTCGAAGAAGTAGCGACTTGCAAGCTCCCCCCCAAACAGGGATGCAGTAAATAAGGACAGAGACACAGAGGCTCTGGTAAACAAGGAACAAGGTTTCATGATCAGCTGAATGTCTAAGGTCTTTAAATATATAAATAAGTTTCCTTATTCGACCGATTTCGATAGAGCTTCAGTGCGGGGGCGCCAAATGAGATGTTCGTCAATGAGCACTCCGAGATATTAGGCGTGTGGAACCAGGGACATAGTGAGACAACTGCAAGCATTAGTATTAAATGTTAAACTATTTTGACAGGTGTGTGCCTTTACTGTGCTCGATTCCGGTGGTGGTGACTTAGTGTGAGGAAGAGTGAAGCGTATGATCTTTCCGGATGATGGTTCCGGAGATTACTCCCTAAATACACTACACACGTACTTTCAAAATTAGCGATCTCTCTCTTAAGGTGTAGATTTTAAGGCTGAGTAGATAATGTAACTGCGATAATGTAACTGCAACTTTAAATGCAGTAAACCGAGATTAAATGCAAATAAAATCTTGGTATGGTGAACCTTTCAAAATACCAAATGTTCTTTATTGCCATACAATGATGACTTGATATATCATAGGAAACAGGGTTTATTAGCATAGGCAGGTGCAGGTAACAACAATAAATTGGTAATGACTTTTTTGCTTACCACCTTATAAATTACACTACTGCTGGGCACGACCTTCTATTCAGTGTGAGAAGAGTAAGGCAGGACCAATTTCGTCCACGCTGACCCAGTGCGGGATGGCAGACTTCACATATCTTCGAGAACAGTATGGAGAGGCTCAGGCATGCAAATTTCTTCATGATGTTTTCCTTCACCGAGTTAAAATTGTTTATTAAGCAACAAAGCATTTGTTAAGCAGCAAGGGAGTCGTTGTATGTATATAATAATAATTAATCATAGGCTGCCAAGACACGTATTATCAATAATTCAATATAAAATTATACTATGCTCCTGTGGTAAAAGAGTGACGAAATAGTGAGACGTAACTATATTAATCAAATGAACATACAAATAATGGTGTAATTAACTATTTAATACGTTAATATATTCGAAAAGTTACATGTTTCGACTTCGATGTTAAGGCACGTTGGCATCGAAGTCAAAACCTCTCCGTGGTAGTACCACTGCTAATTTTTGCTTAATGCAGATATTGTTGCTTAATTTTAATAACATAACGATTAGTAATGGTATGCCACTTATTTTAGTTACTGTATATGCCAAGTTATCATCGCTAAAAGCCAAACATTTATAACTTGGTGTTTTGATGTTCGTACGTTAAACCTCCCAGATCAATTATTTGTTCAAATTTTCTCTACGGCTGACTACGGCTAATTATACACACCTCTTGTACTTTCATGGGCATGTTTTTTGGTACATGTTATAAAAGTACAGTTGTGTCTATTACCGTCTCTCAGATACATTGTCAGGGAGATGGCAACAGGCAAGAGAATTTCTTACCAGAATATAAATAAAAATAATCCGTATAACATGTTGCTCTGCCAGCGGATAACAGCCGGGACCTAATATGCGCTCTCAATAATTTGCATAATCTCAGCATTGGACCAACGACGCATTCAGACAATGGATGATTTTATTACAGATTTAGAACTATTTCAGAATTTTTATTGTATTATTTTATCAGTCACTTATTAATACTGTTCTTTGCTCAGTCACTTATTAATATCGCCTCGGTAGAGAGATGAGGTACATCGGAAATCACTTGGCTGATCTGTATATTTTCTTAATGTATTATTTTATTTACTTTCATAAAATCCGGTGACTTGGGGTGCAAACAAATTATAATGGGTGCTGACACAAATGCCAAAATCTCCTGGTTGGGTAGCTCCGTTTGGGATTCTAGAGGTGAAGATATGGCTGGGACACTGGTTAAGCTCGAATTTCACGTCATGAATGAAGGCAGCATTCCAACATTTGACACTATTAGGGGTAACAGAGAGTACACAAGTCATGTCGATGTTACGGCTTGTACTGGGCATATGATTGCTCTGTTGGAGGATTGAAGAATGGTAAATGACCTCACTTGCTCCGATCATAATGATATCATCTTTAAGACTTGGTTTACCAGAGCAAGCAGAGCAGGGGCACAGCAACCACATGAACCACCAGAATCTATGATACTAAGGAGGCTAATTGGGCTCAATTTACTACCAAACTAGACCAACTGAAAAGAAATACACAAATTATGGAAACAGAAGACGTTCATGCCATACCAAATAAAGATTTAGATATATTAGTAAATACATACACAGACTTAATACACAAAGCGTGCCCTGACGCCATACCAAAAAAGAAAAGTCATGGAAAAATTACCTCACCATGGTGGTCCGAGGAGTTGTCAGCGAAGAAGAAAGAGGTCGTAACCAAGCGAAGAAGGATCCAATGCGCCGCGCAGGTCTGGAAGCCGAAGGTCATCGAAGAGTACCTGAAAGCAAAAGACGAATATCAACACATGATCACAGAGGCTTAAGTGGTAAGCTGGAAAGATTTCTGTAGTAAAGAGGATAAGGAGAGACTGTGGAACGAGATATACAGAGTAACGGCAAAAACCAAAAAACGGGAGGAAGACCTGCTGCTGTCTAAGGATGGACAAACCCTGGGACTACAAGAGTCCACTAAATATCTAGCTGAGACCTTTTACCCGGAGGACCTCGAATAAAAGAATAATAACGACCACCGCAATATAAGACTTAGAGCGAAACAGGTAAACAGATGGAGCAATGGTGAAGAACATGACCCACAGTTTACAATGAAGGAGCTCCTAACTGCGGCTGGTAGTTTTAATCCTGAGAAAGGCCCAGGTGGTGATGGTCTGACGGCAGATATTTGTGCGCGGTCAATACTGCAGGATCCGGATTTCTTCCTAGCAATCATCAATAAATGCCTGGAGCTGCATTACTTTCCGTGTAGCTGGAAGGAAGCCACAATAGTAGTCTTGCGAAAACCAAATAAAAAGAGTTTCTCTATAACAACCCTAAATCTTATAGACCCATATGATAGGCCTTCTGCCAGTAATGGACAAAATTCTGGAAATGTCCTCATTGGCCGAATGAAGTATCTACCATCTTATTCCTAAAATGAGTACCGCTGAATGCCGCTTTCGCCTTTGTTCAGGAGTGGGGCCTCAGAAATAAGCTTAAGTTTTCGCCTAAAAACAAATGCAATGGTTCTTACTAGGAAGCTGAAGTACGACACACCACTTTTGAGGATGGCCTGTCTAAGGAAATAGAAATCTTGGGGTTCACGATAGATTGTAAGTTAACGTTTAATAGTCACGCTACCAATGTGGTCAAGAAGACTATTAACATATACAAGTAGCTTTCCTGAGCCGCCAGGATTAGCTAGGGTCTCCACACCGACGTCATCCGCATAATCTACGTGGCAGCAGTCGAGCCCGTGTTCCGTGTTTCCGTGTGCCCCCAAGCACCTGGGCGCCAGCCACAAAGAAATTGGGTGTAAGGAAACGCCTCAATGAGGTTCAGAGAGGGTTCGCACAGAAGATGTGCAAGGCATACCGCAAGGTGTCCCTGAACTCAGCACTGGTCCTGGCCGGAATACTGCCTCTCAACCTTTGAATACAGGTGGCAGCTGTCCTGTACGAAGCTAAGAGGGGGATGTCTACGCCACTGCTGAGGGACTGTGATGTCAAGCAAATGGTGGCCTTTGCCGAGTGTCCTATTCCGGCAAAACATATGGACCTTGGGTTCATAAGCATGGTAGAACAAGAAAGTATGGACGCCCACAACCACCAGGCTGTACAGATCTACACTGATGGTAGCAAATTTCAGATTTCAAGTTGGAGCAGCGCTCTCCATATGGAGAGGTGGTGCTGAGACGAAAGCCTTCAAACTACAGCTAAGTAAGTACTGTAAGGCTTTACATATGGCCAAGAATTCAGCCTGGTAGACAGTACCAGGCTGAATTCTTGGCCATATGTAAAGCCACAGGAATGATATTGAAACATCCTGAGCGAAACTTTGACATATTTAGTGACTCCCGTACTGGAGACAGTCATTAATTGGAACATTGGCAGAAGCTCGTCGCAATCTATCTCTTGCTGGCAAAACTCAAAACAAGAACGTGTCCTTGTTCTGCGTTAAAGCTCATGCTGATATTGCTGGCAACTAACGAGCGGACCATTTGGCCGAGGATGCTACAAGCACCTTAAAGCGGAAACGCGATTATGATATGTGCTCGGTTTCACATATTAGGCGACATATTCGGCTGTCCACTCTTGAGGAATGGAACAAACGATACGTGCAGGGTGAGACTGCATCTACCACTTAGATCTTTTTCCCTGACGCTCAGCATGCCTGTAAACTTGTCAGACAAATGGAGCTTACTGGTACCATTACACAAGTTACGACTGGACAAGGTGGTTTCTCCGAATACCTGCATCACTATAGGTGTAAGGATAACCCATCGTGTACTTGTGTTCCAGAAGTAGCTGAATCAGCTGTACACGCGCTACTTGAATACCCGGTTTACAAAAGGTATGAAATAGAACAGATTCTGAACCTAAAACTAACAAAGAGTAATATACCAGCCTACCCTGTAATATACCCTGTTCTTAAAATACTGCACACAAATAATTAATATTATTGTATGTAGAAATAAGTAGATATTATAACGAATATGATGTCTGTATATTTGTTAATATATTTCGCATACATATGTATAGTGTAATAGCAGTAATAGTATTGTATAAGAAGTATATAGTGTAAGTAATTCTTTGAAAATAAAGCATTTAAGTGGTATAGATATATGCTATGTGTAAAATTTGCCAGTATGTATTTTTATAGTTTTACTATCTGTGTAAAATTAGAGATAATTGTGTAAAATAAAGAAAGATAGATAAGGTCTCTAAAAAATATATCTCAGAGGAGTGGCATACAAAACCCTGTGATGGCGGGTGACGTTATATAAAAAAAAAAATTACACTGACTAGATAGGACACGACTATCTCGTTGCATTTATATAATGTAAAATAAACTCAAGGAATTATTACAATGGTTTTGCTTACAATTTTTAGGATGAATATATAATTAATTTGTAGTTTCTAGAAAATTCATTGTGTAATGTAAAGTCATCGTAAAACTTAGTTAAATGAATAGAGTAATTTTAATGTATAATTATATTTTTCTTTATCGTAATTAAGATTTTTACCTATTCGGAATCAGTAAAATCCCTGCCAGTATATATACATATTTTTGTCAACATTACACTCTCAGATATGCAGGTTTTCTCACAATTTAGATTAGATCAAGTTTCTTTTTTAGCTTAGTAAAATGTAATAAATAAAACCATATTCTTTTTTATTACAGTTTACTTAAGAAATAGTATTTAGTAATAAACATAGAAGTGCTGAGATTTTTCAAACCCTATAGTTGATTATTACCATTAAAATATGATATTTTTTTTATTTAATATCATATATACCTACTTTTATTTACAGCATTAAAATAAATGCCGCATTTTGCATTCTGCGTATTGTTCTGCGTCACTCTGGTTCTGGCGGCCTGGTGATGAGCACTACTCTAACCGCTGCTGATCATCAATTAAGCTGATGTAAAAATAAATACAAGGATCGATACTCATATGAGTATCGATCCTTGTATTTATTTTTACATCTTACATCTTATATCTTCTCATCTTGTATTTATTTTTATCTTTTATTTATATTATATATATATATATATATATATATATATATATATATATATATATTTTAATTAATATATCAGTTAATGGACGAGTCCGCGTCTTTATTGTTTTCCAAAATTAATTGTTATTATCCTATATTGACATTAGAAGTATATATAAACAAAATCCAAAAAATATAGGCTAACATGGTACGCATTAGGTAGTAAGGAGCAAAGAACATCTAGACCCGGTCCAACTACATATTTGTGGATCACACAAATGTTTGTCCCGTGTGTGCTTCGAATCCAGTACATTGGATGCGCCCAATGGCAGTAGCGAGGCGACAACTGCGCCATTTAGGCACTAAATAATAGTTCTTACAATTCTATGATGGAATTCCATGGGGTCCATAGAGAACTGTGAGACTTTACTATATACTACCGCAATAGACTTATTAATAACAATACAGGATTCAACCTCTTCGTCTTAATAAGACCTATTTCTATTCTTTTTCCATCAGCTTTTTGTAATGTCCCTCTGCTGGGCAAAAACCTCTTCCTTGGACTTCCTAATCACTCTGTTAGGGGTCTTTTGACCCACAGGGCCCATATTCAAACTCGACCTAGGGATGACCCCAAGGTACACCATGTTACAAGTCAATCGGTCCAGTGGTTCCGGAGCTATGCATGTCACTAACAAACTGTACCTAACAGACAGACACACAGATCCACATAGTGTTTTCTCTTCGAAGAAGATTCAGAAGTTAATAAGTACTAGGGTATAATAGAAAAGTTCATTGTTACCGATAATTCGTGCCGCTAAAGAGGTCCTACAACTCGATCGGAAGGGCGACGCTTTTGTAAAAAGTGTGGAAATCATGTGGGACTTATTGACTGACTAGCTGTATTTTTACGCAATTAGCCGATAAAACACAATTACAGACTTATATATTTAGTTATTCTCGTAATTATCTTCAATTCTTTTGTGCTAAGAGAAACATAACAACATAACCTAATATTTTTATTTAATACTGAAAATTTCACAAAATCAACGTATTTCTAAGTTCTTGTTAATTTTTTTTTAGTTTCATGATAGTCACTAGAATGTACCATTTAATATATAAAACAGTAGCAAGAAGTTTTACGAGAATTAAAATAACGATAAACATAATGTCCTCCAGACCGAATTTCGGTCACAGCGGCCAATCTTAGTCTTAAAAATGACAATGCCCGCACAAGGATTAATTCCTGTGTTGTCCGTTGTTTGAATGTTTGTAAAGTCCCCGACTTTACAAACATTCAAACAACGGACACAAATAACACCCAGACTCGGAATAACCATTTGCGGATCCCACAATTTTTGCCCCGTGTGGGATTCGAACCCACAACACTCAACGTGGTGACAGTGGCAAGACGACCACTTAAACCACTACGCCCATCCGTGCAGTCATCAATAATGGATTTGTGTGACTTATGTCGTAAATATACCTATAACACATTTGCAAATGACAGAGCGGACTAATTGAAGAAATGCTTAACTAAGTAGAACCAATATAGTGTTCCTGCGATTGATTTGTAGCTGGAGCAAGAATTCTTAAGTACAGGTCTGGTAGATGTCTGTGTAGAGTTTGTGTATGCGAGATAGTAGTTCTATTATCAAAAGGAAAGTATACAGAGTGTGCTCTGTCTACTTCCAAATTTTTCAGCACCTTATATCATACTACACTTGGTGCGTCCTAGTTCGGGTCGAGAGATTAGTCGATCTGATCAATTGATGTGAAGCAGCTGGATTTTAGTATCTTAAAAACAATAATATTTATGAGGATGACCATAGAATATTAACATACTAATCGGCTAGTTAGTGTTTCATAAAACATTATATATGCTCTTGCAAAACCTACAAAAGAACTAAAATATATTATTTTTTATATTAAACAAAAACCATTGTTAGTTAGCGTAATTAAAGGATGTTATATTAATTACGTATCTGATTAAGTATGTTTTCTTCAATGTTTGCGAATATATAAGTGGAAATAAATTCATTGTCTGCAGTAGATCGCCGAGCATCGTTCTCGAACATCGCATACCCTCAGGTACATATGTTGGGCAGTTTTATAACTAAAATCTTACTATTTATATATTATAATTAGATAAATTAACTATTTTAAGGGATAAATATTACTGCAAAGGATAAACGTTTTAATTTTTTGGCGCAAGTTTATCCTATCTTATCTTATCTTGTGTGGGGGCCAGTCAGTACAGACCGGCGACACTTCGACCCAGTGGGATCTTTTGTGTCGACTTCCCCAATAAGGACTGCCATAGATGTTCATGGCAGCGCGGACCGACGGCTGAACGTGCTCTCCGAGGCACGGAGCGGGCGATAATTGTCAATCAATACGCACATAATTTCGAAAAGTTATATAACTTCCGAAAGTCAGAGGTGCGCGGCGTGGGTTCGAACCCGAGACCCTCTGCATTGCAGTCTGTTGGTCTCCTCACTGAGCTATCGCTGCTCTCAAAAGTTTATCCTAAGTAATATTATAAATGCGTATGAGTTTGTATCTTTGATTGTTTGTTTCGCTTAAACGCCTTAACTACCGACCATTAGGAAATTTTGAAATTTTGCATTCACGTTGATAGGGGCATAGAAAAGGACCTTTCATCCAGAAAAAAGTCCTGCGCCGAGGGATAGAAATTTATTGCCAAAATCTACATAAACGCGAGCATAGTCACGGGCAAAATGTGGTATTACATATTTTTTGTAAATATACGTCAATAAATAAATATATTCGATAAATTAATATTATCCAGATACAATATGAAGTTTGCCATTGCATTCTGCGTTTTTGTCCTCGCCGCACTGGCTTTGGCGCGGCCTGGTGAGGAGCTCTACACCGACCGCTACGATGACGTTGACCTGGAAGAGATCCTAAGCAACAAGAAACTGTTCGAAGGCTACTTCAACTGTGTCATGGAAAAGGGCAAGTGCACGCCTGACGGAAAAGAACTAAAAGGTAAGTTCATTATGTAATATGTTGTTATATTTTTTAAGTATATTAGTTAAGTAGTAATACTACTAGGTTATCTTAACTTATTTGTTAAAACTACACATATGTATATACAGCCTCGCGCTTGTTTGGCAAAGGGTACGCACACACTTCAGATTTGTTTCTCTTAATTAATTTACTTTCTTTATATTTTTCATGTGATTTATAGTACTCTTAACTTGGCCTTTCTCCAGAATGTCTCTGATGTGAGAAAAAACTATTCGCCGAGGTATTTCCCTTACGGTTTTACTATTCACATTCTTTTCATATGATTTCTTGATTAGTATTTTGTAAATATATTGATGGTACTCAAACACGGTAACTCCTTGGCCTAGTTTATTTAAATGTAGATAGAACAAAAGAGATCTCTAAGATTAGAGAAGCTCTGGTTTACTGGATTTCATTTAATTACGAATGTAATTATTGCATATATGCAACCTTTTTACATACATTTTCCCAAATTCAAATTTATTCTTTATTGCAGAACACATTATAGAAGCTTTGGAGAATAAATGTGCCAAATGTACTGACGCCCAGAAGAAGGGTACAGAGCGCGTCATGAAACATCTGGTCAACAAGGAGGAGGCGTACTGGAACGAGCTCACCGCCAAGTATGACCCCGACCATAAGTACGCCACCAAGTACGAGCAGGAACTGCGTCAGATCAAGGCCTAAGTGAAAAACGTGAATGGTGAAGTGTTTTTTGGGTAAATGGAAATAGAAAGTTCTATATTAAAATGCATATTTTTATAAAACATGTTAGTTTTAATATCCTATTATTATATTGTTCGAATATAAATAGTGAATTATAGGATGTTTCATAGCGCTATTTTAATTTAGATACTGGTGCTTTTTTAAATGATTGCGGCTCTGGAGAAGTGACGACGATCTAGGCAACTTTCTTTGGATAAAAGCAGTGGTGTTGTCATGTCACAAAATGTAAATCAAGTCTAGACTATTGTGTGCTATCTAAGTAGATGTAAAAATACATAGAGTATGGATGAATGTGTACTATGCGCATGCTTGCTTCGTCTAACAACGTCTTCGCTTGGATATTTCCGTGACAAGCCATAACGCTTATCGTGGCAATGAATATAATTTACTGCTTGATTATTTACTTATTCTATATTAAACAATACAATTGACTGTGCAATGGCAGCTACGCTTACTACCAAAGTCAGAAACGGAAACGTGTTTATCGTAGTTACGGCTTCTATAAATCTATTGCATTTACACTAGCCAGCTACCATTAACCTAGCATAAACGATGTTACACCGTTAACGTTACGTTATAGCCTAATTTTATATTACTTTTTTAGAGATTGTTCCTTTGTCTAAGGTTTGGATAGGCCCTTTTCAAGACACATCGGTGTCATACACTAACAATTAGCAAATTATGATTTAAGATCCACGTAATAGACGACCCTATACCCGTATACCGAGGCTACCAGGGTACATACATCCAAGAATTCAGATCTTGTAATTATAAAATTTACAAAAAAAAATTATAAAATTATACACACGTTTAGTTATATTTATACTCTATATGTAATAAGGGCCGATCTATATAACTTGACGAATACAAGAATATAGTTAGCTCTGTAAATTTAGTTCCTTCTCGATTGAAGTGCATTTGCTCTCAAGAAGGCAATTGATGTGACACATGATTCTTGGTGCTCAGGATCTCTTCCAGGTTGATGTTGTCCTAGCGGTCGGCATAGTGCTCATCACCAGTGCCCTATTTATCAAACATTACAAGCTAACAAGTTACATGTTACAAGAATTGTTTTACAAGTTCTTGTAAATTCTGTTTATCAAACTAAATAGTCTACAAATTCACAATTTCTACAAGTCACAAGATGCAAGAACATTTTATTCAATTTATATGATTAAGCAAGACTATCAGTCTTGTGAAATTATTTGATAAATTTTAAGATTGTATAAACTTGTATCTCTAATTTACAAGAATGTATTTTCGCTAAATTGCAAAATGATTTTCTACCGTATTATACATGTCGGTAAGATTAAATTACGGTACAATAAATAGTCAAGTTAATGTTAAAAATAATACATTGTGTCAAATAATTTGATTTCGTGTTTAAATAACGCATTGAAGTTGAAACAGCATGGTACTGTGATCCCATCCAGTGTCAAACAATTGGCAATTGCAATTTAGTTGACAATGCCGTCTTTCTGTTCGTATTTATTAACAAGTGGCCGCCTGAGTTTTTTTTTTGGGATCCCTCCTTTTCGCATAATGTTTTTTGTCCTAATATACTTCGGCATAACGATTTTGGCACAATTTGTTTTGGCATAATAATACTTTGGCATACTTTTTTTAGGCATACATTTTATGTTGGCATAATCATGTTAAAGACTAATTTGTTTTGGCATAAATTTGATTCCCATAACGTTAGTAGGCCTAATGACTATTAGCATAACGTTAGTAGGCCTAAAGACTTTTAGCATAATAGAAGTTAACTCAGATAGAAGTTAACTGATTGAAATAGTAGTCCTTAATTATTTATTTTAGGTGTATATTTTTAGCAATTGCTTGTAATATGCTGTGCAACAAAAGTTAGTCACAGAACCGAATTGCTGCAAAACCGACTTCACGTAGTCTTGTTTGTCCTACCCCTAGAGTGTTATTTAAAATCGCGTAGGCGTGTAGGGGCGAGGCGGCCCGCGGGCTGAGGAGCAGGCGGCTGCGAGCGAGCCGCCGCGGCTGAGGCTGGCCGGCCAAGCCGGCCAACAAGCCGAAGCTGCGGTGGTGAGCGAAAGCCGTCTGCGACGATTAGCACGCGTGGGACCGCCGGAGGCCCGCAGCGCCGGAGCCGTGACAGAAACTCATTCAACACATCATCAATTTATGCTTAGGATATTATGCTTAAAAAAGTTATGGTTTAGAACTTTATGCTTAATAAATTTATGCTTTACAATATTATGCTTAATCATTATTATGGTTAGAGAAATTGTGCTTAAAAAATTATGCGTAAGCTGTTATGCGTAATTATATTATGCGAAAATATAATTATGCCAAACAACATTATGCTAAGTTATATTAGGTCTTAAAATTTTATGCTAATGGATAGGGAACCTTTTTTTTTCTAGTCTTCATTGAACTCGCACATGATTGCTAAATGTCCATATTCTCTTTATATATTTCCTGGGTTGAATGATTCTAACTTCTTCATTCTCACTGGAGTCACTTGACCACATTTTGCATTAAGTTATTGACAAGGAACAACAAAATAAACACAACTCTAACGTGATATCTATAATTTATTATTTTTCTTTACTTATTTAAGCTACGACTTTGCTCATGATCTCGTCCAGATTGATATTGTCGAAGCAGTCGGTGTAGTGCTCATCACCAGGCCGCGCCAGACCCAGAGTGAAGCAGAACAATACGCAGAATGTAATAGCGGATTTCATTTTGATGCTGTATCTAATGTTCAAAATGACACCATATATTATTAATAGAAAAATGCATATTTTAATAGATTGCCATTCATATTTTTCAATATGGTGTTGATTAATCTTTCTTTCATAAAAATATTAAGATTACTCTTAAATTTCTAATTACTTACTGTTTTTATTTATGGTAATTACATCATCTGTTGTGCCTCTTTCAATTATGCAAAAATAAACACAAGGTAATTATGAACTATTAATATTATTATTTAGTCATAAGAATCTTAAATACATCAACAAATCTGCGACAATTATTTAAAATCCATTGTTTATTAAGTACTAGCTGACCCGCGTCACTTCGTCTGCTTCACATAAGAGACTCCTTCCCGTTTTTACAACATTTTTCATTGATGCTTCGCTCCTAGTAGTCGTAGCGGAATGTTATATATATAGCATATAGCCTTCCTCGATAAATGGGCTATGGCAACACTAAAATAATCTTTCAATTCGAACCAGTAGTGCCTGAGATTAGCGCGTTCAACCGAACAAACAAATAAACTCTTCAGCTTTGTAATATTAGTATGCAACGATGAGACTTCTACGCGGAGTTCTTGAGTTTGATCCCACTACTAACTACTACTACAGGACTGACTTTTTGACATTATTATGCTTACCAATACGTAAAATAATTTATTTCTGTCAAGCCGCACTAGGTCAGCGTGGTGGACCATGGCTAAATCCTTTAACTAAAACCCTTACCCAGAAATAGAATAGTTTGCAGGGTTGCTATTATAATAATTATATAATTCAAATAAATTATTAACTAAAAAATAACCTGACACACAGACCCACATAGTGTTTTCATTAACCTCTTCGAAGAAGACTCAGAAGTGAATAAGTACTAGGGTATAATAGGAAAGTTCATTGTTACCGATAATACGTGCCGCTAAAGGGGTCCTACAACTCGATCAGAAGGGGGACCGTTTTGAAATCTGATCAATTGATGTGAAGCAGCTGGATTTTAGTATCTTAAAAACAATAATATTTATGAGGATGATCATGGAATATTAATTTTACTGCATTAACATATTAATCGGCTAGTTAGTGTTACATAAAACATTATATATGCTCTTGCAAAACCTACAAAAGAACTAAAATATATTATTTTTTATATCAAACAAAAACCATTGTTAGCGTAATTAAAGGATGTTATATTAATTACGTATCTGATTAAGTATGTTTTCTTCAATGTTTGCGAATATATAAGTGGAAATAAATTCATTGTCTGCAGTAGATCGCCGAGCATCGTTCTCGAACATCGCATACCCTCAGGTACATATGTTGGGCAGTTTTATAACTAAAATCTTACTATTTATATATTATAATTAGATAAATTAACTATTTTAAGGGATAAATATTACTGCAAAGGATAAACGTTTTAATTTTTTGGCGCAAGTTTATCCTATCTTATCTTATCTTATCTTGTGTGGGGGCCAGTCAGTACAGACCGGCGACACTTCGACCCAGTGGGATCTTTTGTGTCGACTTCCCCAATAAGGACTGCCATAGATGTTCATGGCAGCGCGGACCGACGGCTGAACGTGCTCTCCGAGGCACGGAGCGGGCGATAATTGTCAATCAATACGCACATAATTTCGAAAAGTTATATAACTTCCGAAAGTCAGAGGTGCGCGGCGTGGGTTCGAACCCGAGACCCTCTGCATTGCAGTCTGTTGGTCTCCTCACTGAGCTATCGCTGCTCTCAAAAGTTTATCCTAAGTAATATTATAAATGCGTATGAGTTTGTATCTTTGATTGTTTGTTTCGCTTAAACGCCTTAACTACCGACCATTAGGAAATTTTGAAATTTTGCATTCACGTTGATAGGGGCATAGAAAAGGACCTTTCATCCAGAAAAAAGTCCTGCGCCGAGGGATAGAAATTTATTGCCAAAATCTACATAAACGCGAGCATAGTCACGGGCAAAATGTGGTATTACATATTTTTTGTAAATATACGTCAATAAATAAATATATTCGATAAATTAATATTATCCAGATACAATATGAAGTTTGCCATTGCATTCTGCGTTTTTGTCCTTGCCGCACTGGCTTTGGCGCGGCCTGGTGAGGAGCTCTACACCGACCGCTACGATGACGTTGACCTGGAAGAGATCCTAAGCAACAAGAAACTGTTCGAAGGCTACTTCAACTGTGTCATGGAAAAGGGCAAGTGCACGCCTGACGGAAAAGAACTAAAAGGTAAGTTCATTATGTAATATGTTGTTATATTTTTTAAGTATATTAGTTAAGTAGTAATACTACTAGGTTATCTTAACTTATTTGTTAAAACTACACATATGTATATACAGCCTCGCGCTTGTTTGGCAAAGGGTACGCACACACTTCAGATTTGTTTCTCTTAATTAATTTACTTTCTTTATATTTTTCATGTGATTTATAGTACTCTTAACTTGGCCTTTCTCCAGAATGTCTTTGATGTGAGAAAAAACTATTCGCCGAGGTATTTCCCTTACGGTTTTACTATTCACATCCTTTTCATATGATTTCTTGATTAGTATTTTGTAAATATATTGATGGTACTCAAACACGGTAACTCCTTGGCCTAGTTTATTTAAATGTAGATAGAACAAAAGAGATCTCTAAGATTAGAGAAGCTCTGGTTTACTGGATTTAATTTAATTACGAATGTAATTATTGCATATATGCAACCTTTTTACAGACATTTTCCCAAATTCAAATTTATTCTTTATTGTAGAACACATTATAGAAGCTTTGGAGAATAAATGTGCCAAATGTACTGACGCCCAGAAGAAGGGTACAGAGCGCGTCATGAAACATCTGGTCAACAAGGAGGAGGCGTACTGGAACGAGCTCACCGCCAAGTATGACCCCGACCATAAGTACGCCACCAAGTACGAGCAGGAACTGCGTCAGATCAAGGCCTAAGTGAAAAACGTGAATGGTGAAGTGTTTTTTGGGTAAATGGAAATAGAAAGTTCTATATTAAAATGCATATTTTTATAAAACATGTTAGTTTTAATATCCTATTATTATATTGTTCGAATATAAATAGTGAATTATAGGATGTTTCATAGCGCTATTTTAATTTAGATACTGGTGCTTTTTTAAATGATTGCGGCTCTGGAGAAGTGACGACGACCTAGGCAACTTTCTTTGGATAAAAGCAATGGTGTTGTCATGTCACAAAATGTAAATCAAGTCTAGACTATTGTGTGCTATCTAAGTAGATGTAAAAATGCATAGAGTATGGATGAATGTGTACTATACGCATGCTTGCTTCGTCTAACAACGTCTTCGCTTGGATATTTCCGTGACAAGCCATAACGCTTATCGTGGCAATGAATATAATTTACTGCTTGATTATTTACTTATTCTATATTAAACAATACAATTGACTGTGCAATGGCAGCTACGCTTACTACCAAAGTCAGAAACGGAAACGTGTTTATCGTAGTTATGGCTTCTATAAATCTATTGCATTTACACTAGCCAGCTACCATTAACCTAGCATAAACGATGTTACACCGTTAACGTTACGTTATAGCCTAATTTTATATTACTTTTTTAGAGATTGTTCCTTTGTCTAAGGTTTGGATAGGCCCTTTTCAAGACACATCGGTGTCATACACTAACAATTAGCAAATTATGATTTAAGATCCACGTAATAGACGACCCTATACCCGTATACCGAGGCTACCAGGGTACATACATCCAAGAATTCAGATCTTGTAATTATAAAATTTACAAAAATAAATTATAAAATTATACACACGTTTAGTTATATTTATACTCTATATGTAATAAGGGCCGATCTATATAACTTGACGAATACAAGAATATAGTTAGCTCTGTAAATTTAGTTCCTTCTCGATTGAAGTGCATTTGCTCTCAAGAAGGCAATTGATGTGACACATGATTCTTGGTGCTCAGGATCTCTTCCAGGTTGATGTTGTCCTAGCGGTCGGCATAGTGCTCATCACCAGTGCCCTATTTATCAAACACTACAAGCTAACAAGTTACATGTTACAAGAATTGTTTTACAAGTTCTTGTAAATTCTGTTTATCAAACTAAATAGTCTACAAATTCACAATTTCTACAAGTCACAAGATGCAAGAACATTTTATTCAATTTATATGATTAAGCAAGACTATCAGTCTTGTGAAATTATTTGATAAATTTTAAGATTGTATAAACTTGTATCTCTAATTTACAAGAATGTATTTTCGCTAAATTGCAAAATGATTTTCTACCGTATTATACATGTCGGTAAGATTAAATTACGGTACAATAAATAGTCAAGTTAATGTTAAAAATAATACATTGTGTCAAATAATTTGATTTCGTGTTTAAATAACGCATTGAAGTTGAAACAGCATGGTACTGTGATCCCATCCAGTGTCAAACAATTGGCAATTGCAATTTAGTTGACAATGCCGTCTTTCTGTTCGTATTTATTAACAAGTGGCCGCCTGAGTTTTTTTTTGGTATCCCTCCTTTTCGCATAATGTTTTTTGTCCTAATATACTTCGGCATAACGATTTTGGCACAATTTGTTTTGGCATAATAATACTTTGGCATACTTTTTTTAGGCATACATTTTATGTTGGCATAATCATGTTAAAGACTAATTTGTTTTGGCATAAATTTGATCCCCATAACGTTAGTAGGCCTAATGACTATTAGCATAACGTTAGTAGGCCTAAAGACTTTTAGCATAATAGAAGTTAACTCAGATAGAAGTTAACTGATTGAAATAGTAGTCCTTAATTATTTATTTTAGGTGTATATTTTTAGCAATTGCTTGTAATATGCTGTGCAACAAAAGTTAGTCACAGAACCGAATTGCTGCAAAACCGACTTCACGTAGTCTTGTTTGTCCTACCCCTAGAGTGTTATTTAAAATCGCGTAGGCGTGTAGGGGCGAGGCGGCCCGCGGGCTGAGGAGCAGGCGGCTGCGAGCGAGCCGCCGCGGCTGAGGCTGGCCGGCGAAGCCGGCCAACAAGCCGAAGCTGCGGTGGTGAGCGAAAGCCGTCTGCGACGATTAGCACGCGTGGGGCCGCCGGAGGCCCGCAGCGCCGGAGCCGTGACAGAAACTCATTCAACACATCATCAATTTATGCTTTAGGATATTATGCTTAAAAAAGTTATGGTTTAGAACTTTATGCTTAATAAATTTATGCTTTACAATATTATGCTTAATCATTATTATGGTTAGAGAAATTATGCTTAAAAAATTATGCGTAAGCTGTTATGCGTAATTATATTATGCGAAAATATAATTATGCCAAACAACATTATGCTAAGTTATATTAGGTCTTAAAATTTTATGCTAATGGATAGGGAACCTTTTTTTTTCTAGTCTTCATTGAACTCGCACATGATTGCTAAATGTCCATATTCTCTTTATATATTTCCTGGGTTGAATGATTCTAACTTCTTCATTCTCACTGGAGTCACTTGACCACATTTTGCATCAAGTTATTGACAAGGAACAACAAAATAAACACAACTCTAACGTGATATCTATAATTTATTATTTTTCTTTACTTATTTAAGCTACGACTTTGCTCATGATCTCGTCCAGATTGATATTGTCGAAGCAGTCGGTGTAGTGCTCATCACCAGGCCGCGCCAGACCCAGAGTGAAGCAGAACAATACGCAGAATGTAATAGCGGATTTCATTTTGATGCTGTATCTAATGTTCAAAATGACACCATATATTATTAATAGAAAAATGCATATTTTAATAGATTGCCATTCATATTTTTCAATATGGTGTTGATTAATCTTTCTTTCATAAAAATATTAAGATTACTCTTAAATTTCTAATTACTTACTGTTTTTATTTATGGTAATTACATCATCTGTTGTGCCTCTTTCAATTACGCAAAAATAAACACAAGGTAATTATGAACTATTAATATTATTATTTAGTCATAAGAATCTTAAATACATCAACAAATCTGCGACAATTATTTAAAATCCATTGTTTATTAAGTACTAGCTGACCCGCGTCACTTCGTCTGCTTCACATAAGAGACTCCTTCCCGTTTTTACAACATTTTTCATTGATGCTTCGCTCCTAGTAGTCGTAGCGGAATGTTATATATATAGCATATAGCCTTCCTCGATAAATGGGCTATGGCAACACTAAAATAATCTTTCAATTCGAACCAGTAGTGCCTGAGATTAGCGCGTTCAACCGAACAAACAAATAAACTCTTCAGCTTTGTAATATTAGTATGCAACGATGAGACTTCTACGCGGAGTTCTTGAGTTTGATCCCACTACTAACTACTACTACAGGACTGACTTTTTGACATTATTATGCTTACCAATACGTAAAATAATTTATTTCTGTCAAGCCGCACTAGGTCAGCGTGGTGGACCATGGCTAAATCCTTTAACTAAAACCCTTACCCAGAAATAGAATAGTTTGCAGGGTTGCTATTATAATAATTATATAATTCAAATAAATTATTAACTAAAAAATAGCCTGCTAGATTCAATGTTGCACAATCGACTGCATACACCGAGGCTATCTGCACTTATATACTTATAATTGGTAGCAAAAAACTATTATATTTACGTTAAAATAATCTCTATTTTATCGTGTATTTAACTTAGTTTTGCAAGGAGTCGGAAACGACATTGATGTTTATAGCAAAAATAAAACATAATTATGTACATATATATTTTGCAGGCTGCGCTGTGATTTAAATAGACACCTTGCTTATACTCTTAGCACACTGGTCACCGCCAATGTATTAAGAGTATTACCTATGGGTTCAATTCGAACACGGGTTAAAAATATGTATCGCTCACAAATACTTATTTCACGTATATATGTCCATTGTTCTAATGTTCTCAAAATTACCTGCGGCATGCCTAACTACTTGACCGATCATCATAACATTTGGTATACAGGTTGTCAAGGGTAGATAAAAGGACAAAGGAACCTTTCATCCCGAAAATAGTAACTATATATAATTTATTGAAAAAATTTACATTAAAGCCTCGTATCCATTAAGCAACAATTGACGCACAACACGTGACACGCGACGTTGCTAGCTAACGCGCAACATGACGCGCGGCTTGTTGTTTGTTTCTGTGCAAGTGCAGTGGTGCATCAAATGTTGTCAAGTGGAGACGTGAAAAATCCGCTGAAATCAACACTAGTTTCTCTGGCGACATGTTGCCAACCACTGGTCATGCGTGGACAGACAACGTTGCTAAACAAAATTCCGCGTTGCCGTGAGTAACAATGTTGTGCAAAATGTCGCGCGTCAAATAAATCATTTATTTTCGTTACACATATATACAAAACTTACATATTTATAGAATTAAGACACCATTTACATGGTTACACATACAAAATAAATATAAACTGGCATAGCTTCATCCAGCTGGGCCCTGACAATTGCATTAATATTAATAGCACATAAATGTACACAAAGAAGACAAAAGGTTACAAAACATCAAAGCATAAGTTGAAAGCCTAGTGGATACGAGGCTTAACGTAAGTGAAGCTGCGAGCAAAATCTAGCAATAATATTAGGACTTTTTACTCAACCGTTCTAGGCTCTGTGAATTCTGGATGCAGGCCAGGTTTATAACACATTAGATTTTAGCCGCATCTTCACTCGTGTAAATGTAGGTTAGGTTGCCGGCGGGTAGTGCATCAAGCATTTTTTCCTGGGTATAAAAAAATAGGCTAGATGGTGTTTTAGGTTAGTAAAAGTAGTGGGAGGAAAGGCTGGCCCAGCCCCGCTACGGGGTGAGGACCGTCGAGGCTGTCCGTCCGGTGCTAAGGCAATGGATGGACAGACGGCGCGGACCGCTCACCTACCGGCTTACTCAGGTGCTCTCCGGACACGGCTGTTTCGGAGAGTACCTGTGCAAGATAGCCGGTAGGGAGCCGACAACCAGGTGTCACCACTGCGAGGAGTGCGACCGGGACACGGCGCAGCACACGCTGGAGGAGTGTCCAGCGTGGGCCGAGGAGCGCTGTGCCCTGGTCGCCGTGATTGGCCCCGACCTCTCGTTGCCGACCGTCGTATCCATGATGGTCGGCGACGACAGGTGCTGGGGCGCAATGAGGTCCTTCTGCGAGGCTGTCATCTCGCAGAAGGAGGCGGCGGAGCGGGGGCGTGAGGAAGATCCTTACGCCCCGGACATCCGCCGCCGGAGGAGGGGGCGCAGGAGACGCGCTTATGTCGCTCTCCTGCCCCCCACCTAAGGGTTCTGGGTGGCAAGGCCTCAGGGGACCCTGCCACCCGTGAGTAAGAACCCACAGAGGGCGCGCGCGGTGTTCCCGCGCGCCTTCTAACGTCGAAAGGGGAGAGCGGTGAAATGCTCTCCCCCGGGGACGAGAGGAGGTCGGGTCCCATTGACCCGGCCGGCACCCACACGGGGGGGCCTGCTATGGATGAATCTTTTTAGACTCCCAACAGGCCCCCCCATTGGGTGAGAGAGGGAACACCCCAGGTTTTTTTAGTGGGTATCCCAGCACTAGGCTGGTGAGTCCCACACGCCCCGCCGGTGCCGTCCCCTAGCCGGCGGGTAGTGCATCAAGCATTTTTTCCTGGGAATCAAAAAAAAAAAAAGGTTAGTAAAAGTAGGGGTGTGTGGCCAGAGAACCTCCCCGTGTGCCCGACGGCTGCTGGTCCTTTCTACATTTTAGTGGATTGGAACGGCAGTCGTTGGGCCGGTACACCCCGGGCAACACGGGTAATAATGTCCTTTCGGGGGCATTATTGTTGTTGTTGTCCTAAGGCACCCCGCTGGTGCAGAGGGCCCCAACAAGTTTTCTCCAAGCCGGCCGGTCCCGCGCGATTCTTCGAGCGTCTTCCCATTTGAGTTCTTCCCTCCTGAGCTCCTTGTCCACCGATCTCCTCCACGTGTGTACTGGCCGTCCGCGTCTTCGCCTACCCTTCGGTTGCCACTCAAAGGCGATGTCAGCAGCATTACCATCTTCCCTACGGAGAGTGTGGCCAATCCACTTCCATTTCCGCTGGGCAATTTCTTGCAAAATTGGAGTTTGATGGCATATAGACCACAACTCTTTATTCGAGATGGTTTTAGGCCAGTAGATACGTAGGATGGATCGAAGTGACTTATTCACGAAGACCTGTAGGTTACTCGTTAAGCCTTTCGTAACTCTCCAGGTTTCACAACCATAGAGAAGCACCGACTTTACGATGGACTCGAAAAGGGAGAGTTTAATGCGCCTGGTGAGAACATTGGATTGCCACACTGGTCTAAGTTGGGCATACGCTGCTTTGGCTTTTTTAATACGAGCTTCAATGTCCTCATCTGAGCCTCCTGAGCTTGTCATGGTGCTTCCGAGGTAAGTGAAATTGGTGACAGTGGTCAAAGGCTGGTCGTCTAACTTCAATGGGGTCGTGTTGTCACTAGGGAGTATCCGCATATCAACCGTTTTACGAGTGTTGACTCGAAGCCCACGCTTTAAAGCAGCATTCTTCAGTTCTTCAAGCTTGCTTTGGAGTTGAGGTAGCGACGGCGAGATCAACACTATGTCGTCAGCATAATCCAAGTCCTCAAGTGTACCATTTCCCCACTGAAGGCCGTTTGGTGTCTGTGTGACTTCCCTCATTATATCGTCGATCAAGATGACAAACAGAAGTGGTGACAGCCCTGTTTCACACCGGCTGAGATTTTTATTGGGTCACTTAGCGCATGTTCGTGAACCACTCTACAGGTACTCTGCTGATATAAAGATCTAATTATACTAACCACCCTGGAAGGAACGCCCCTGTTTAACAGACACTTCCACAGTGCGCCCCAGTTCACGGTGTCGAAGGCTTTCTCAAAGTCGACGAAGCCTAAATACACTTCGGATTGCCATTCAACACACTGTTCTATAAGGATGCGCAAAGTATTGATATGGTCGGTACAAGAGCGCCCTGGTCGGAAACCTGCCTGTTCTTCGCGCAGTGTTTTTTCTATTTCAGGTGACATGCGGTTTAGCAGGATCTTAGCTAAGACTTTAGCTGCAGAAGGCAGGATGGTAATGCCACGCCAGTTGTCGCAAGAAGATAGATTGCCTTTCTTCGGAACTTTAATTAACAATCCTTCTTTCCATTCCTGGGGGACCGATTCTGTTTCCCAAATTCGCACAAGTAGGGGGTGCAACAGCTCTGCTGTTACCACCGCATCGGCTTTCAGCAACTCTACGCTAACACTGTCTATACCTGGCGCTTTCCCAGACTTCAGTTGCTTAATTGCTTTAACAACTTCGTGTATTGTAGGTGTTGTTGTAGATATTTCAAGGGTATTGTCAGGTGGATTCGCATTGGAGTTGTCGACAGTGGTGCTGTGCGCGCTTTGGCATCTTGTTAACAGCTCGTTGAAGTGTACATGCCATCTGTGAAGTTGTTCGTCCGAAGTGCACAAGAGCTGCCCATCTTTGCTGTGGAGTGGCTTTCTGATGGTCTTGCCACGCTTCCCACTAAGAGTTTTAGTAGCATCGTAGAGTCCCCGCATGTCCTTACGACGGGCAGCTACGTTCGCTTGTTCTGCTACTTCATCTGCGGCGCGGCGAAGGTCACGTCTAGATAGACTTTTTATTTGTGCTCTGAGATCAGCGTATTGTGTATTCAAGGTATCAGTAACAGGATCGTTACTGGACACAGAAGCCATTTGAATCTTGATCTGCTGTCTTTTTTCAATTGTGGCCCATAGCTCGGACGACATCCAAGCCTTTCTTGAGTTGCTACAGTAACCCAGGGTTGTTTCTCCTGCCTTTACAAACGCTGTGCGTATACGCGTCCAGTGCTCATCCATTTGTTCATCTTCCAATTATTACTCGTGGCTAATACTCTGGCACACGCGTAGGGAACCCGAGGCAGTCTGTCTCGGGGTTATCGGCCCGCAAGGGCCGCGTTTGGGGGTCTCTCCACGTGTTCCTCTGATTAGCAGAGGAAACGTGGATTTGAGACAGGGAGGGTAGAGGAAGAAAACCTCGGTAAAAAATAACAAGTAGGGGCCCGTAAGGCCAGGGCAGGCCTAGGTAGGTAGGGTAGTAGGGTTAGGTATATATGTATATATATACATATATGTGTGTATATGTATATATATATATATATATTTAGGGTTGTTAGGTTGTTAGGGCTTTAGGTTAGGTTTGCTAGGTTAGGTTAAGTTTAGGTTTAGGAGTCCTGCCCAGGTAGGCGATTTTGGGGTGTTGGGGCGGGTGGATTGGTCCAACATGGACCCCCATCCGGCCCAACATGGGAGGATAGAGGAAGACAACCTCTTTAAAAAATCACTAGTGGTGGCCGTTAGGCCGGTTTGGGAAGCTTAGGCTTCCTGCCCAGTCGGGCGGTTTTGGGGCGGGTGGATCGGTCCAGCATGGACCCCCATCCGGCCCAACCCGTAATCCTGATTTGACAGGACCGGGGGCCTTCGGGCTGCGAGGAAGAAAACCTCTATAAAAATCACCAGTGGGGCCTGTAAGGCCCGGGCGGGAGCACATAGGAGAGGGGAAACCCAATCCTGCTCCAATAAACTCGTTACCCGTTGAGTGTCGTTGAACATGTCTAGCGGCTCAACGGGACCGAGGGGCTTGCCTTAGTTGGCCGGCCCGCGAGAAGGAAAACTCACACCACCCAACAGCGAAGTTGTAAAAACCTCTGGGCACCTGCCGTCCCCCAGCAGTATATAGGCCTTCCCCCGGAATGAGCGTCACCCGGGGGTCGATTTTAGTTCGTCTCTTCTCGTGGGAACAGTATGGAAAATTTATGTCAAAAAAACCCTGAAGATGAGAAGATGGAGAAGACGGAGGAGCGCGGAGTGCCTTTGCGCGACTCCAAAGGGCGCTTTAAGCGCCCTTTACGACCACGCACCAGCGATGCTGGAGCTGGCGCATCAACGCCTGACGGAAGCCGGAGGAGCTCCGTCAGCGTCGAGTCTGGGTCCGAGGCGGGCTCCGGTTCGGAGGCCAGTCGGCCTCAGAGCCGGTGCTCGTCGGCGGCTCGACGGGAGAGGGAGGAGGGGGGGGATAATCCTGCTTCCCTCTCCCGCAAGCTCAGGGCGACGCCCGGCGCTTCCGCGAAGCGCCGGAAGACGTCGCATTCCGTGCCAACGCGTTCGTGCTCGGACACGGAGGTTGAGGTAGTGGAGGGGATGCCCTGTCGAGAGGGCGCTGGTTCCCCGATGCCGCCTCCCTCCACTAGGAGGCTCCCAGGGCAGCCTTTATCTGCCCGTCGGGATAAGACGCAAGACGGCTGAGGTCCCGGATGCGTCCCCCTCGGCTGGGGACTCGGTTGCCGACCTCAGGCAGCGGTTCGAGGTTGGCGCCGAGACCGTCCTGAGGGTGGCGGCCCGGTCCGGCAATTTAAAGGGGGGGTTCGTCCGGGACCTTAAAGAAGCTACGAAGGAAATGAGGGAAGCCTTCTTCGACCTGTGGGGGCGGACTTCCTCCGATCTTCAGAAGCGCTGGAGGTCGGAGAATGAGAGGCTGCATAGGCAGCTGGCGGAGCTCCGGGCGGAGGTGACGGCCATGAAGGTGGCCGCTGCCACTGCCGCTCGGGCCAACGCCGCCAAGACGCCCTCAGCCGCCGCCGGGGCGCCTGCCGGGAGGCCACGGGAGGAGTTCCCACCCCTCCCGCGGCGCACAGCGCGGCCCCTCACCCCCGCGGAGGACCGGCGTCCCGCCTGGGCGGACGAACTGATGCGGGCCACGGTGGCTCAGGCGCGCAACGTAGTTGATGCGTGCCTGGCCAACTATGGCCTCACGCCCGTCCCCACCCTGGGCCCTCCGCTCGGGGGCCGCCCCCGGATGATCGGAGGCACGCCGGCTGGCCCGGCGCCCTCCGACCCACCGGTTACGCGGCAGGCATCTGCCCCCACACCATCGGCCTCCTCTTCTAAGGGGAAGGGGAAGGGCAAGGGGAGGGCGACCGCCGCTGTGGCGCCGCGGCGCCCCGCCTCCCAGCCCCAGCCCGCCCCGGTGGCCTCTACTTCGGCTGAGCAGCCGTGGACAGAGGTCGTCGGGAAGAAGAGGAGGAAGAAGAAGAAGAAGAAGGCCTCCCAGGCTCCCCCGGTGAGCAAGAAGAAGGGCCTCCGCCCAGCTGACCTGCGCCCCCCGCGCTCCACCGCCATTGTGGTGGAGCTGACAGAGGAGGGGCTCCGGCAGGGCGGCAGCTATGCGGGCGTCCTCCGGCAGGCCACTCAGGCTATGAGAGACAATCTCGCCGAGATGGGCCTCGCCGGAGGCGTCCAATTCAAGGTTGCCGCCACCGGGGCCAGAATTCTGGAGGTCCCAGGTGCCACCTCCGGCGACAAGGCGGACAGGGTAGCGGATAAACTCCGCTCCCTGTTCTCGCCTGAGGAGGTCAAGATCTCCCGCCCGGTGAAGTCCGCAGAAATGCGGATAACCGGGCTGGACGACTCGGCCTCCTTTGAGGATGTCGCCGCTGCGGTGGCACAAGCCGGAGCCTGCCCCCTGGTGCAGGTCAGGGTGGGGGAGATGCGCCGCGGCGATAGTGGCCTGTGCACGGTGGTGGTGCGCTGCCCCATCGCCGCGGCGAAAAAGGTGGCGGCCGGCCGTTTGCTGGTCGGGATGGTCTCGGCTCAGGTGAATCTCCTGGAGCCGAGGCCTAGGCGGTGCTACCGCTGCCTCGAACCGGGGCACGTGAGGCAGCAATGCACCGCCGAAACTGACCGCAGCGATCTCTGCTATCGCTGCGGTCAGCCCGGCCACAAGGCCGCCGCCTGCTCCGCCGCAAAACCTTCCTGCAGCCTCTGTTCTGCTGCAGGAAAGCCGGCGGAGCACCGGATGGGGAGCAAATCTTGCTCCCCACCGAAACGACGTAGGGCCAGAGGGGCGGTCGCCGGGACTCCGGCCGCCCCGGCCCCGTCCCAAGCAGGGAGCAGTACGGAGGCGATGGACACATAATTAATTATGGCCCATCGCCTCCTACAGGTGAATATTAACCACTCCGCCAGGGCGCAGGATATCTTGCTGCAGCACATGGCGGAGTGGTCAATAGACATCGCCGTGGTCACCGAGCCTTACTGCGTCCCCAGCCGACACAACTGGTTTGGGGACCTCGGAGGCTCGGCGGCCATTGTTTCGTCCGGACCCTCGCTCCTGGTGATGACAGACAGGGGCGAGGGTTATATATGTGTTGATTGAGAGGGAACCGTCCTGATCGGGGTGTACTTTTCTCCGAACCGGCGCCTCGCCGAGTTTGAGCAATTTTTGGGCGCGGTGGGGGCCGTTATTAACCGGTACCCATCGCGTCCGATCGTGGTGGCGGGGGACTTCAATGCCAAATCAACGGCTTGGGGATCCCCTGTCACCGACGCTCGCGGCGACGCGCTGGAGGAGTGGGCGATTGCGACCGGTCTCGTGGTCCTTAACCGGGGATCGGTCGCCACGTGCGTGCGCTGGCAGGGCGAGTCCATTGTGGACATTTCGTTCGCAAGCCCTGCCGTAGCGCGCCGCGTCCGGGACTGGCAAGTGCTGGTCGAGGCGGAGTCACTGTCGGACCACCGTTACGTGCGGTTCGACATCTCCGCCTCGCCGGCGATCCCGGACGATCGCCCGAGGAGAGTGCACACCCCGTCGTCCCCACGATGGGCGTTGAAACGTCTCAACGTAGACGTGCTGGTGGAAGCCTCCATCGTCCAGGCCTGGACCCCAATGGGCGAAGGGCCTGTGGAGGTTGAGCTAGAGGCGGAGTGGTTCCGGGGCGCGATGACGCGGATTTGCGACGCGTCGATGCCCCGGGCCAGTGCTCGACCTCCTAGGCGTCAGGTGTACTGGTGGTCTGACGACATTAGTCAGAAACGCGCCGCTTGCATTGCGGCGCGTCGCCAGTACACAAGGTACCGCCGACGCAGGCGGTACCGTGACCCGACCGTGGAGGCACGGCTGCGGGGCGATTACGTACAGCGGAAGCACGCCCTGCAGTCCGCCATCAGTGAGGCCAAAACCCAAAGATGGGAAGAGTTCCTGGGGACTCTCGAGGCAGATCCGTGGGGCCGCCCGTACAAGGCGGTCAGGGGCAAGTTGCGCCCCTGGGCCCCACCGGTCACCGAGAGTCTCCAGCCCCGGCAATTAGAGGAGGTGGTCTCCGCTCTCTTTCCTTCGAGAGCGGAGCACACGCCTCCCGAAATGGCGCCGCCCGATATTGAGGAGGGCGGTGCCGATGCCGGGGCGCCAGAGGTTACAATGGCGGAGCTCGGCGCGGCAATGGTTCGGCTCCGGGGCAAAAACACCGCCCCGGGGCCGGACGGAATTCCTGGCCGCGCCTGGGTTTTGGCCTACGACGCCCTAGGGGACCGGCTCCTCAGGCTGTTTAGCGCCTGTTTGGAGTCGGGACGGTTCCCTGCCATGTGGAAGACGGGTAAGCTGGTCCTCCTGAGAAAGGAGGGCCGCCCCGCGGACTCTCCCTCCGCGTACCGCCCCATAGTGCTGTTGGATGAGGTGGGCAAGCTCTTTGAGCGTGTAGTAGTTGCCCGCCTCTCCAGGCACCTGGTGCGGGTGGGCCCCGACTTGTCCGAACTGCAGTTCGGATTCCGAGAGGGCCGATCGACGATTGACGCGATCAGTCGCGTCAAGGCCCTCTCGGATGAGGCGGTCGCCTCGCGCGGGGTGGTGTTGGCGGTGTCCTTGGACATCGCCAACGCGTTCAACACCCTGCCGTGGGCGACTATTAGGGAGGCGCTCCGATTTCATGGAGTGCCTCCCTACCTGCGCCGAATAGTCGGGGACTACCTGCACCAGAGGAGCGTATTCTGTGTGGGGCGGAACGGAGAGACGTTCCGGAGGGAGGTGTCGTGCGGTGTTCCGCAGGGTTCCGTTCTTGGACCGATCCTGTGGAACATCGGCTACGACTGGGTTCTGCGGGGCGCCCTGCCCCCGGGCGTCGGCGTAACTTGTTACGCCGACGATACGCTGGTCACGGCCCGGGGAGAGGATTACGGGGCAGCTGCCCGTCTTGCCACGGCAGGGGTGGCCCTGGTTGTCGGTAGAATTAGGATGTTGGGACTGGAGGTGGCGCTGGAAAAGTCCGAGGCCCTGTTATTTCATGGGCCTCGGCGGGCGCCGCCACCAGATGCCCACATCATAGTTGGAGGGGTCCGCATCGGGGTGGAGCCGAGTATGAAATACTTGGGGCTCCACCTCGACGGCCGCTGGAACTTTCGCGTCCATTTTAGCCGCCTGGCCCCCCGGCTGATGTCGGCGGCGGGAGCGCTTAGCTCTCTGCTGCCGAATATCGGGGGGCCGAGTGTCGTCTGCCGCCGCCTCTATTTGGGGGTGGTGCGGTCGATGGCCCTTTACGGGTCGCCCATTTGGGCCGGCGCCCTCGATCGCCGAAACATCGCCCTCTTGAGGAAACCTCAGAGGGCGATGGCGATCAGGGTGTCGCGGGCGTACCGCACCGTCTCCTTTGAGGCGGCGTGCATCCTGGCGGCATCGCCGCCCTGGGATTTGGAGGCGGAGGTCCAAGCGTCGGTGTATCACTGGCGCGTGGACCTCCGGCTCCATGGTGAGGAACCCACTCACGGGGCGGTGGAGACGCGAAGGTCCCAGGCTCGACTGGTCCTCGAGGCCAAGTGGGAGGAAAGGCTGGCCCAGCCCCGCTACGGGGTGAGGACCGTCGAGGCTGTCCGTCCGGTGCTAAGGCAGTGGATGGACAGACGGCGCGGACCGCTCACCTACCGGCTTACTCAGGTGCTCTCCGGACACGGCTGTTTCGGAGAGTACCTGTGCAAGATAGCCGGTAGGGAGCCGACAACCAGGTGTCACCACTGCGAGGAGTGCGACCGGGACACGGCGCAGCACACGCTGGAGGAGTGTCCAGCGTGGGCCGAGGAGCGCTGTGCCCTGGTCGCCGTGATTGGCCCCGACCTCTCGTTGCCGACCGTCGTATCCATGATGGTCGGCGACGACAGGTGCTGGGGCGCAATGAGGTCCTTCTGCGAGGCTGTCATCTCGCAGAAGGAGGCGGCGGAGCGGGGGCGTGAGGAAGATCCTTACGCCCCGGACATCCGCCGCCGGAGGAGGGGGCGCAGGAGACGCGCTTATGTCGCGCTCCTGCCCCCCACCTAAGGGTTCTGGGTGGCAAGGCCTCAGGGGACCCTGCCACCCGTGAGTAAGAACCCACAGAGGGCGCGCGCGGTGTTCCCGCGCGCCTTCTAACGTCGAAAGGGGAGAGCGGTGAAATTGCTCTCCCCCGGGGACGAGAGGAGGTCGGGTCCTATTGACCCGGCCGGCACCCACACGGGGGGGCCTGCTATGGATGAATCTTTTTAGACTCCCAACAGGCCCCCCCCATTGGGTGAGAGAGGGAACACCCCAGGTTTTTTTAGTGGGTATACCAGCAGTCGGCTGGTGAGTCCCACACGCCCCGCCGGTGCCGTCCCCTAGCCGGCGGGTAGTGCATCAAGCATTTTTTCCTGGGAATCAAAAAAAAAAAAAAAAAAAAAAAGTTTAGTAAAAGTATGGTTGTGCTGCGGACGCCATACGGATTGGCACCATCCGTCCCGGCCCAGGGGGGGTCGGCGCCGTGTGGGCGCAATGCCCTGTCGCCGCGGCCAAGCTGCTGGCTGACGCCGGGCGTCTACTCGTGGGCTGGAGTTCGGCCAGGGTCCATATCCTCTCTCATGGGCCGCTCGGCCCATGAGATGTTTTAGGTGTGGGGGAGCTGGGCACGCTCGTGTTAAGTGCCCTAGCCCCGAGGACCGCAGCGACGCCTGTTATCGCTGCGGCCAGCCTGGGCACGTCATTGGAGCGTGCAAGACAACCCCGCACTGCCCGGCGTGTGCGGCAGCTGGTCGAGCAGCTGCCCATTTCCGTGGCGACAGAGGGTGCAAATCCCCGCCCATAAAACGCGTTGAGGGGGGCAGCTCATCGGCCCCGGCTGCCGCCCTATCAATTGAAGTAAGACCGCCCTCAGCGGTGGAGGAGGAGATGTCGACCTAGTCATGGACCAAGACCGTGACTATCTCCTCCTCCAGGCGAATCTCAACCACTCCGCCCGAGCGCAGGACCTTTTTCTGCAGTCTATGGCGGAGTGGTCGATCGGTGTAGCCGTAGCCGCGGAGCCATATTACGTTCCTCCCAGCCCCAATTGGGCAGGTGACTGGGACAGCTCCGTGGCAGTCGTCGTCTCCACGGCGCCTCGTTCACCCTCCCTCTCAGTAAAGGAGAGGGGTGCGGGATACGTTGCGGCCGCGTGGGGAGAGGTCACAGTCATTGGTGTGTACTTCTCCCCCAACAGGAGTCTGGCAGACTTCGAGACCTTTCTCAACAACTTGGAGGCCTCGATACGGCGGATATCATCTAGCCGCATCCTTGTGATGGGGGACTTTAACGCAAAGTCTACTGCGGGGGGGTCCCCCCACACGGATGTCCGAGGAAGGGCGGTCGAAGAGTGGGCCGATGCGGCGGGCCTCTGTTTGTTGAACAGAGGCGCCGTCAACACGTGCGTGCGACGACAGGGGGGGTCGATAGTGGACCTCTCGTTTGCTACCCCTGCCTTCACCGCACGCGTAAGGGGATGGCGTGTCCTGGAGGAGGTAGAGACCCTTTCGGACCATCGGTATATCCGTCTGGATGTCTCCCTGCTCCGGGACCCTAGCAGGGGTCATCGCCCGTCGGCGGGCAGAACTCCTCGCTTTCCGCGGTGGGCTGTTAAGAGGCTGAACCGGGACCTACTGGAAGAGGCAGCCATAGTTCAAGCTTGGCTGTCTCCTGCACCCCCGTCTGGGGAGGTAGACGCCGGGGCTGTCCGCTTTCGCGACAGCATCCAAGCTGTTTGCGACGCGGCCATGCCCCGAGTGCGACACTGGACCCCGAAGGGGGTCTACTGGTGGTCCCAGGAGCTGGCGGACCTCCATGCGGCCTGCATTCGTGCCCGGAGGTTATACACACGCTGCCGAAGCCGTCGCCACCGCGATGAGCGAGAGGAGAGCCGACTGTATGACGCGTATCGCGAAGCGAAGGTGTCTCTGCAGTCGGCAATCTGCCGCGCCAAGGAACGGGCGAAAAGTGAAATGTTGGAGGGTCTAGACCATGACCCCTGGGGGCGCCCATATCGCGCGGCGCTGAACAAGCTCCGTGCGCGGGGCCCCCCCCTTACGGAGACCCTCCAGCCCAACTTCCTCTCCGAGGTGGTCGAGGAGTTATTTCCTGACCGGGCAGAGCACGTGCCCCCGGCAATGGCCCCATCGGGAGGCCGACATCGGGAGGCGGAACTCAGTGCTACCCCGGTTACAGATGCGGAGATGGGGGCGGCTGTCTTGCGGATCCGCTCCAAGACGACCGCCCCTGGACCTGACGGTGTGCCGGCGCGAGCTCTCGCGCTGGCCCTCGATCACCTGGATGTCCGCCTCAGGGAACTTTTCGACGCGAGCCTGGTGTCGGGACGATTCCCTGAGTGCTGGAAGGAGGGGAAGTTGGTGTTGCTGGCCAAGCCGGGACGGCCTCCAGAGTCGGCCGCGGCGTACAGGCCCATAGTGCTGCTGGACGAGGCGGGGAAGATGTTTGAGAAAATTCTCGCCACCCGCATCGTCCGGCACCTGAGCACGGTCGGTCCCGACCTGTCGGACGCTCAGTTCGGATTCCGGGAAGGTCGTTCGACGGTCGGGGCCATTATGCGCCTGAGGGCCGCGGCCGAGGAGGCGGTCGCCGGCGGCGGTGTTCTGTTGGCGGTGTCTTTAGACATCGCCAACGCGTTTAATAGTCTGCCATACAGCTGTGTCCAGGGGGCGCTCCGATATCACGGGGTACCTTTTTACCTGGAGCGGCTGGTGGCAGACTATCTGAGAGGCAGGAGTATCCTCCTCGAGGTTCGAGGCGAGGTTTGGCGGCGGCCCATGTCGTGCGGTGTCCCGCAGGGATCGGTTCTTGGTCCGCTCCTGTGGGACATGGGGTACGACTGGGTCCTACGTGCTGTCCTACCCCCCGGGCTGAGCGTCATCAGTTACGCTGACGATACCCTCGTCACAGCCCGTGGGGGTAACTTCGAGGAGGCGGCCCGTTTGGCTACCGTGGGGGTTTCCCAGGTGGTCGGGCGTATCGAGGCGCTGGGTTTACGGGTGGCTATTAACAAGACGGAGGCCCTGGTCTTTCATGGGCCTCGTCGCAGTCCACCCCGCGGCGCCTCGATAATGGTGGGCTCGACGCGCGTTCCCGTCCAGGCCCACATGAAATATCTGGGCTTGGTGCTGGACGGAAGGTGGCACTTCGGCGAGCATTTCAGACAGCTCGCTCCGAAGCTTCTCGGCACTGCGTCCGCCCTTGGGTGGTTATTGCCAAATTTGGGCGGGCCCAGTGCTGGTTGCCGGCGACTCTACACGGGGGTTATCCGGTCGATGGCGCTTTACGGCGCACCGGTGTGGGCGGACTCCCTGACCGCTCAGTGCAGGACTCTCTTGCGGAGACCGCAGAGAGTCATAGCGGTCAGGGTAATACGTGGATACCGCACGGTGTCGGCCGACGCAGCTTGCGCGTTGGCCGGAACACCCCCGTGGGATTTGGAGGCTGAAGTGCTCGCCGAAGTGTTTGCAGTGAGTGAGGCGGTGCGGGAGGAGACGGGTTGTCGTCCCCTCCCGACAGCTATTGAGTGCGCGCGCAATCGAGCCCACCAGGGCATGATTTTAAAATGGAAGGCGCGGCTGGAGGCGCCCCTGGCCGGTTTCAGAACCGTTGGGGCCCTCCAGCCGGTATTGGAGCGGTGGGCAGGGCGGCAGCATGGGACCCTTTTCTTCCGGCTAGTGCAGGTGTTGTCAGGGCACGGTTGCTTTGGCAAATACCTGCACACGGTCGCTAGGAGGGAACCGAGTCCCATCTGCCACCACTGCGACTGTGAGGAGGACACGGCGCAGCACACGCTCGAGCAATGTCCTGCTTGGGCGGTGCAGCGCCGTGAACTCATTGAGGTTGTTGGTGAAAATCTCTCGCTGCCGGCCGTGATCAAAGCCATGGTCGACAGCGAGAGGAAGTGGGCAGCGGTCGCGTCCTTCTGCGAGGACGTCATCTCGCAGAAGGAGGCGGCGGAGCGGATCCGTGAAGAAAGTATCCTTGCGGATCCGAGCCGTCGCCGGCGAACCGGGCGGCGCAGGCGCGCTTACGCGCGCCTTATGCCGCCATAATGAAGGCTGCGGGCGGGAGAACGGGGATCTCCCGTCCGCCAGCCATTGAGTCGGTCCGACGCCCTATGTAGTGCCGGGGCGTCGCCGAGGAGCTGTAGACTGCTGGATGGGTCGCTGAGGTAGTAATTGTTGCCAGCGGCCCATCCACTATACAAGGCAGCGAGCGTGCACACCGTGGGGTTTTGGTCCGTAGGCCCGAAGTACGGGAGAGCCGGACATAACCCTCTCGCCTCCCCTTGTGGCGAGAGGGTATGCATCAGGCGCATTGCCCCACGTAAAAAAAAAAAAAAAAAAAAAAAAAGGTTAGTAAAAGTATTTTTTCTCGGTGAAAGGTATCCTAAGTCCTTTATTGTTTCCCTAACCACGTGTATGCGAAATTTTATGATGTTCGAGTAGTTTAGGCGTGAAAGCGAAACAAACAAAGTCACCTTCGCATATGTTATATTAGTTAGAATCAAACCAAATATGACGGAGCTGATGATAGTGAATGAAGAATAATAAACATCTATTAATTTGCCTTTATTCAGTATAATTAACAATGTCATATCTATACCGGAATCGTAGTTAGTGGAAAACTACAAATCCATAATCTCTACCTACCTCTCCGAGAAATAAATGTTACCTCGTGTATTAATTCAACCAAATTTTTTTAGGATTGACAGTGAGAGTGATCTTAATAATCTAAAGGATAAATGACTATTATTCATGATTACATGCATGCTACATTTTTACTATTTTGTGTTTTACCGTATATTAAAAGGCATTGTTCAATTTTTTTACAAAGAATTTACCTTAAATTATGGCTGCTCTAATTGTAAACATACATTTATAACATATAAACATACACACACTAAACTACTTTACACACTCGTTCATAATTACAAAAACTCACTCATTCCTTCCGCTATTCACTTAAAGTATTGTTGTTGCAAATACAGAACAAACATATTCAAGAATCGCATTAAGCAAGCACAAATATAATATTTTAAAAATTCAACAGTCTTACCTCAAATGTTATAGAAGAACTTGATGCTACCTGTAATGCTAATTGTTCTTTTATTGACGAGTCGTCACAGTGCACGCGTATGTTAAACTATGAATCCAACTCTCTGTGTATAGTATGCCTAAATATACGTAGCATATATTGTAATTTTGATATCCTACTTGCTTTTTTGTCCTCTTTGAATATTCAAAGAGGACAAAAAAGCAAGTAGGATACAGGCATATGCCTGTAGACGTTATAGTGCTTCCTGAGTGTTGGACGAAAAAAGATATAGATCCACCAAGCATATGTGAGTACAACATGTATGTCACTAAAAATATTCTCAACCAGAATGATGGCATAGTAGCGTACGTCCGTGAAGAATTAAGTGTCGCGCCCTTTGAGCCACATATAGTTGAAGGTAACTGTTTAGTGTTAGATACTGAAAGCTTCAGCATTATATGTTCTTACAGACCACCCTGTTATAGCAATCCCCGCAGATACATTGAATCACTTGATGATGTATTCAATAATATTCGTAATAAGGATATTATTTTTACCGGAGATATTAATATCAACACCTTGCCCCATAGTAATAGTGGGAGCTATGTAAATTACTATTTATGTCTTATAGCTTCACATGGCCTACATCAGGGTGTAACAGTTCCAACAAGGCTGACAAGTTGTTTAGACCACTTTATGATTAGGACAAACGCTAAATGGCAGACCTTAGTATTCCCAGAACTAACAGACCATAGCCCTATATAAAAATATATAAATATATAAAACATGTTAAAGCCAATAAAAATAACAAGTATCACACTACCACTACTTTGGACTGAAGCTCTGCCATCGAGTAACTGAGTATGATAGATTGGTCAAACTATTACAAGCTAACAGATGTTAATATAGCGACAGACACCCTAGCTAACACCATTCAGACCATCATTAGCAAGTGCTCAAACGTGACGACTAAAAGGAAAAGAAAAGCCCCACTCAAACCCTGGATCACATTAAGCGTCATCAGATCAATTAGAAAAAGGGATAGGTTACACAAAAGATCCAAAACCCATGCGAATGATGAAGATCTTCGACTAATCTATATCAAATATAGGAATACTTGCAACAAAATTATTAAATACCTAAAAAGCAGTACTATCAAACAGAACTCGAAAAAAACAGCGGAAACCTAAAGAATACATGGAATATTATAAAAGATATCTGTAACATAAAGAAAAACAAAGATACTCCGAAGGAGCTGTTGTCAATCAGCAATTCACCAACCAAATCTTTAAATGAAGTAAATACATATTTCACAACTATTGGTACTAACTTGGCCGATGCAACACTACAGAAGATTGCCAAAACGGAAGCCGAACTGGCTACGCAAGTGCACCAACATAGATCACCGCTCACCTCCATGTCATTTGCACCAACAGACCCGATAGAGGTGGACAGCATTATAGCATCCCTAAAACCAAATAGCGCACCTGGACAAGATAACATCACTAGCAAGCTAATTATATATGGAAGGAAAATTCTTGTAGAACCGATCACCCATCTTTGTAACCTCAGCTTAGGACAAGGTGTTTTTCCGATGAGATTTAAAAGAGCGATTGTCTCCCCTATACACAAATCCGGCAACAAGGAAACTATTTCGAACTACAGACCAATCTCGTTGCTTTCTTGCCTGTCGAAGGTCCTGGAAAAACTTGTTAACCGAAGGCTCGTCAACTATCTCGAAAAAAACAAGCTACTAACAGATAAGCAGTTTGGTTTTCGTAAAGGAATCTCCACAAACGATGCTGTTCTAAAGTTAACATCAACAATAACCAGACAAATTGATGCAGGGAATAAGGTTATCGGAGTATTTTTAGACCTCAAAAAGGCATTCGGTACGGTGTCAATTTCCATTCTTTTACATAAGCTTTATAACATCGGCGTTAGGGGCCATGTTCACCAATGGTTTCGAGACTATTTGACGGGCCGGGACTAGAGGGTGCGGGTTGATAACAACATGAGTGACTGTGCTGCGTGCACTTTCGGTATTCCGCAAGGAAGTGCGATTGGTCCGACTCTTTTCCTAACGTATATAAACCATCTTGCAGCATTGGACCTAGTCAATGCAGAAATCTTAATGTTCGTTGATGACACTGTTATCCTTTTCACGGTAGGACATGGGGACATGCCAAAGAAGTGACGGAAGAAGGCCTCGCTAGTGTTACTCGTTGGCTAGAGCACAATCTCCTGACACTTAACACCACTAAAACAAACTACTTATGTTTCACAAAGACTAGTGTTACTCGCCCGGATACAAAATTGAATATAAAATACATACCTTTCCCTGCAACCAGAATTATCAGCGCCGTAATAACTGTCGATGCGACTTTCTGACAAGAGCTACTTTCGTAAAATACCTAGGAGTAACAGTGGATGATAATTTACGCTGGGATCAACATATTTCTAAGTTGAGTAGTAGACTACGAAAGAGCATCTATATATTTAAACAACTAAGAGACGTTGCATCTCCCAAACTTCTAATACAAATATATAAAGCCCTCTGTGAGTGTCTTGTTATCTATTGTATTTCTTCCTGGGGTGGCGCAGCAAAAACAATAATGATCGAGCTGGAACGCGCACAACGTGCAGTTTTAAAAGTTTTGTCGTTTCTACCATTTCGACACCCAACAACTGAAGTATATAGGGTTACTGAAGACTTAACTGTTCGAAAACTATACATATTTAAAGCATTACGTAGGTACCACCGTATTTCAATCCCTCACATACCAAAAACCCTCAAAAGACGATTTCGATGTCCAGTACCACCCACCAAATCCAGCACAATGGCACTATGACTATAATGCATCCCGTATATATAATAAAATAAGTGACAGAGATACACATAAAGTGAATAACCATATGTACAGTAAGTATCTGTTAAGTTATCTTAAATCAATTGACTACGACCAAGTAGAATCTCTTGTCGCAAATCAATTTATTTAACCATGTTTTAAACAAATTCACTAGAAACAAAGTTTACAACGTACACACTCATACTCGCATAAGTACACGCACTCACAGACACACTCACGCACACTCACACACACACACAGACACACATACACACACAAGTGTGTAAGACACACAAACACACGCAAAACAACAATGACAAACCAGCCGTAAATAAAAATTTAATTTAATTATCATTATTATATCTAAAACCTTTGCAACCTTTTTGTTTTGTATACATTTTTTTCTCTCTTTTTAATCTTCTGTATCTGTAAATATAACATTATAAGTTAACATGTAATGTGGGAAGGAACTGTCTCCTAAGATAACAGGTTAATAACTTAGTTCAGGGGACAGTGCTTCTATGTAAAAGTGTTATTGATGGCTACAATAAAGATTATTATTATTATTATTAATCAACCTTATAACATTATCTTCTATTAGACATTAGTGGCACATTGGAAAAAGAACAAGGTACTTCAGAAGTTTAATGCCATATAGACATAGTTTAGGTTTAAATTAATCTTTCGATACATCACAATAAGTAGGTAACTTAGTGGATATATTAACCACAGTCAACTTGTCTTCATGGCCGAGTATTTACCATTGAATTCCCTGATTTTTGTAAGGGTAAACGCCCTAGATACTAATTTATTGTGTAGAAACAGAGTCTTTATATTATATTTGCATTATAATATTATACTCAGGAAACGCTTTAATATTTTCTTATCTCCAACGAAATAATAATATTTAAATTTTCAGATGCCGCAAACGAAGTATGTGTTACCGCGTAGATAAATAAAAAATCAAGCAATTAAACATATAAATTAGATATTTATATTATACATATTTTTTGTTGCTAAATCTATTAGTATATAAAGGCCGGCTAACTTATTTTATATGGTAGATTCTTGAGAATTAAGTCAGTTAGCAAACGTCGCAAACGCTCAGGTGAGTTGAATGTTAATATATAATATATGCCCGGAGTGATGAAAAATGTGCAAGGAAACAACAATTACATGTGGCCTAATATATTTATACAAAATTATTAATGTATATTTATTTGCTTTTTAAGGAGAACATACTTAAACTATCCTTAAAACTTAAGCTATAAATATACGTCGTTTGCAAATTGTAGGCTAACACATTTTATTTTAAAAGATCGCTCCCATGCTTTATTCCTGTTTCGTAGAAAATTTTGCAATTATTAAAAAACGGACACTAGGAACACCCAGACAGTACATGAAAATCAGTTAAGTAGAGTGGCGTACAAATGTGAAAAAAAGAGTCGGGTTTCTTTTCTAACATCAATATGGATTTTGATATTTGAAGATTTTTGCATAATATGAGCAGAAAGAAGTGATCAATAAAAGCTTTTATACAAAAATATAGTTATTTAGTGAAATATTTTATCAACTACACAATGTATAAATAACAATTATTTCTACACAGATTTAAAATGAGATCCGTCATTGCATTCTGCGTATTTTTCCTCGCTGCTGTGGCTCTGGCGCGGCCTGGTGATGACCACTACTCCGACCGTTATGACAACATCAACCTGAACGAGATCCTGAGCAACAAGAAGCTGTTTAATGGTTACTTTAACTGTGTTATGGACAAGGGCAAGTGCACGCCTGACGGCAAGCAACTCAAAGGTAAAATAATATTATGTTCACGTATTATAAGTTTGTCTTACATTTTCCCATTTAGCTATCAAGACTCATCAAATAAAGCAGAACTACAGTTTATGACCGATGTTAGTATATTTAATAGTAACTTTTGGAACAAAACTACTGAATGGTACGTGAGTACTTAATAATTCCATAGAGGCCTACCCAACTATCGTAAATATTCATGAAAGCCAAAAGTAACGGCTTCGCTAGCTCTAACTATAGACAATAAAATAGGGTGCTTTTGCAGTAATTTACAATAATTTGTTAATTTACATAATTTTCCGAAGGTATTTATTGAGTTTCATGTTTTTCAAAAATTATATACATGTGAACACATTGTTTTGTATTGTAGACGGTAGACAGTATTGTTGCCCTATGAATTAGCCAATTTTTATCTCAATATGGTCAAAACTTTGGGAGATAGGTTATTTTTTGTAGACAAGTAGAGAATTTTCAACAAAAACATAAAATGGTTCGCACATAGCGAGGAAGTGGATTGGACCCAAATGAAGAGTGTATTAAAATATTTGTTAAATAAGTATTTAGAATATCGCTAGTCAATGACCGGGCACACTGTATAATGAGTACTAAAAATTGCATTGCCGTGTAATATATACATTTATTTATATTACTCGGCAATTAAATTTTAGTACTCATTATGGAACTGTGTCATACTGTCATACTACACATATACATACACATACTTTATATTCTACATTTGTGTAACTTGTGTGAACTATAGTATGCTAAAGCTTAATTTCTTATTTTCCTGGACATTGCACGAATGGAAGATTCCAGACTTACACGAAATTAACTAATTACATTTTTTTGCATATAAATATTTATTTTATTTGTTTATAGATCACATCAAGGAAGCGATGGAGAATGAATGCGCTAAATGTACTGAAGTGCAGAAAAATAACACCAATCGTATCATCAAACACATGATCAACAATGAGGAGGCGTTCTGGAACGAACTCACCTCTAAATACGATCCCGAAAGGAAGTATGCTCCTAAGTACGAGAAGGAATTTCGCGGGACTAAGTGAATATTCAGTAGTGAAGAGATTGTATGGTAAATGTTAAATGTTATGTTATATACATTTTTGAAATAAAATTTGAAAATAAACATTTTATTTAAAACTTTGTATTGCATTTACTTACCTGAGGTCATTATCGTGGCAGTATTGTCGGTTTGGATAACCACTATATTGTCTACTAGCTTTTGCTGCGGGCTTCGCTCGTGTAAAAGTAAGTTAGGTTATGTTAGTAACAGTACATTTTTAAAATTATATACCTATATAGCCATTTTTAAAATTATATACATATACGTTAGTGATAATAAAGCTTTCTAATGGTGAAAGAATTTTAAATCGGTTGAGTAGTTTTTGAGGTAAACCCTAACAAACAAAAAAACGAAAAAGCTTCTCTTTATAATATTAGTATAGATATAAATAACCTGTGGACAACAAAACTTGTCATACTAGGATTTTAACTGCAGTCCAGTTGTACTCAATTTTAAATAGTTGATCTTGTAAAGTTGATAATCCATGACATGGTACGACATTACCGCAATAAAGCTTTATTTAGTGTGAAATAGAAAATACGATAAGTTATATTAAGTCATTAGCGTTATCAAATTTCAAATAATAATAGGTTGGTTATGAGTTCAATTGCATTCGAATACGTTGACTGCACTGTACGTACACATAATTAGTAGTTTGTTTTACATAGTGAAAAGTAGATATCTAGCCGTGTACAGTTTTATTTGGGTACCAATTTCGGTTACTGAGACCAGCATAGGACATATTAACGAGAACAATTAGTGTTTCGGTAAACGGGAGTTTACTTTATACAGGTTGATTTGAAATCGTGTTATTCCTTTTAACCACGCATTCTACTTGTGGTATAGAATAAACCTGACCATTTTTTTTCATAAGAATTTTTTTTTTTGGAAAAGTTAATATATAATTTTTTCCTGAAATGGTGTCAGATAGTCAGTCAAAAATCTTTATTTCCATAAAAATGTGCAAACAATTCTTGGACACGTCAATTCACTATTATATTAATAAAAAATAAATATAAAATAAATAGACGGAAATAAAAATTTAGCATTGAAAAAAGCCTGTTTGAGGAGCAGAGCTTTCATGAGACATTTATGTTAACCACCCGAGGCAATTTTATTTTTATACTAATTAATATAAAATAACATATCAATAATTAATGTCGTAGATAATAACGGGTGGTTCTTTTTATTGCCCTTTATTATTTCCGACATCAGTTATTTGTTAGTGTTATTATTTTTAAATTAGTTAAATATTAAGATTGTGTCGGGTGGTTAACATATGACTATCTGAAACCATTTCATGAAAAAAATCGGTACATTTATTTGTTCAAAAGCATAAATCAAATAAAAAAATATATGGTCAGGGTTATTCTGTACCACCAGTAGAATGCGTGGTTAAAAGGAATTACACGATTTCAAAATCACCCTGTATATATAGTCTGATAGGATGGTGATCTATTCCTACCGGAGAGTGATCAGGTGCAGCAACAACGGCTTAACGTGTTTTCTGACGCATGGTGGTGAAACACTGGATACATCATAATGCTGGGTTGCTACTGATAATTTTCACAGTAAAATTATTATTTATCTCGGGTCAAACCATTAAAGAGTTGTTATTTTTTAATGGCTGAACCCGAGATACACTAACCACTATACTAAGAAGATGATCCAATAGATCATGACTACAACAGATGCGCAGTTATTCACGAACTGACTTACTGACTGTACCGTAGATGGAGATTGAAATGGAGTAGATATTTTTTGGTAACACCGTCTGCAAAATATTAAAAATTCAATGGATACAATAATGAGGTACTTCTCATGTGTTTTAACTTGAAGAGAACAGAAAAACAATGGTTTTGATTTTATTTATCTCACGATACAATGGGTCTATAAGCTGTCGATTCATTATAGATTAATAATAGTAGTCGCAGTAGTAGTCAATTACCACTTTACAACGGTTGTACCCTTGTAAAGTCTCAACTGACAAAATAATTAAACAAATCTTTGAATGAGCCTGTATTTAGTTCACAAAGAAAAAGTGTTATTTACTGAGGTAAAGTTGGAATTAAAAAGTAAATGGTCATACAGACATTTCTACTTCTATATGTACATTTGTTTTTTAAATTAAATTCGAAAAAGTTGTACTTGCTGTTTTAAGTAGGTATAGAAAAGTATCGACTAGAGACTAATTTTGTCAACTGAAAATACATATTATCAAGCTTTGCTATCAAGCAATCTATGTAGTAGCACTACCATGACAAAGTCTTACCAAAATTTTGCATGAACAAAATATTAAGAATATGCCTACCATGTAGTTTCTTTGGATTTCTTTCTTACAAAGTGACATTCCTCTTTTCTTCGGACTACTTCACTGTACCGTTATTTTCTGTGTTTCATAGTGCTTAACTCACGGTCAATTCAACTGTTGATATCGCCATTGGGCACAGTAAGATTTAATAATACTATCCAGTTTTCAAATTATTATGTTGATGTATAGCAAAAGTTGCAACATTTATTAAATACGACCGCTATGCTAGCTTGAAAAAAACCAAGGCTACAAATCTAGACCATCAAGGAGGCGCTAGTATCGGTGGAGAATCCACATTCCCAAAGACGTAATGATTATGTTGGACTAATAGAAATAGGAATAAATAATTAAGTAACTATAACCACCATCGTGTTCCTACGATTGATCTGTGACCAGAGGACAAAAATGGATGCTTACAGTTTTGGTATATGTCGGCTGCCATTTCAGCTGATCTCATTAATTGTGTGCTGGAATATATTGACATTTCTCTTGAAAATGGAACTTCTAACAGTAGTGGTCCCATTTTCAAGAGAATTGTAAACAGAATTTAGTGCACCACTATTATTAAGTTTGACCTGTTTGCACGGCAACAGACTGCCAGCGCTCACGGAAATCGTTCGAGACCCTCTAATATGTATGCCTGGTGCGTCATATGTTGATAGAGTGGTGATAGAATGAAGTGATAAAGTAATACATAAACATATTTTTAATTAGTATTAAGGTAGCGCGGCGAGATTGCGTATGTGAGACACGCCACATCGTAAAAGAATGTAGTGTAAAATAAGCTTTATTCTTATTGATTGGGTATATACAGTACACAATTATTCCTTCTTCTTCATATGGGGTGGCGCAATCAAATAATGATGAGGCTATCAAAAACAATAGACTATCAAATAAAAACACAAACAACAAGAAGAGAATCAAACTTACATTCACATTTATATATCGTAACTGATATTATAAATTGCAATATGAGTTTGTTTGTTCGCTTGTTGGCATACTCATTGTCAGGGGCAGAGAAAAGAGGCACAGATTTTCATCTAGAAATAAGTTTTGTATTCGAGGGATTGAAATAAACTGACAAAATCTTGACATTAATGCAAGCGAAGCTGCGGGCGAAATCTAGTATAACATGAAATCTAGTATAACATAAATAACAATTACTGAGTGATATAATTATTATCTTATTAATAATTATATTTATCTTTCTAAGCTAATTATTGTTACATAAAAAGGAACATATTTTAACAATTTTTCTTTTACTGACTCTAGCATCCAGGAACCGAAATATATTAATATTAAAACAGAACAAAAACCCATTGTTAGTCAACGTAATTAACGTATGATTATCTGATTATGTACATTTTTCTTCCGAATTTAATTATATATAAGTGCAAATGAATTCATTGTCTGCAGTAAATCGTTGAGCATCGTACTCAAACGTCGTATACACTCAGGTACACACATATATTTTCGGCAGTTTAATAACTACCATATAACTAGTGATCTTATTTGCGTTTAGATCGTTAATAAATGCATTTTATTAAATTATTATTAGGGGATATAATTTTCTGCACTTTGTAATGTTTCTTAAATCATTCTTGGTGGCGATATACAGCTAAGTACCGACAATTTTAAAACATTTATATTTCTTATACAAATTTTATTATATGTATATTTTTGGGAATTATAGGTTCACTAAAGAAATATAAGTATATATTTATATAGTAGTTATATAGTACTCAAACATCGCATACTCTCAGGTATTTTCAGCAATTTATCAATTACGAAAAATCGAGAGATTTATTTGCATTGAATTATAGTCATATGTGGAGGATGTTACTATATTTGTAAAGGAATGAAGTATTACGGGATTAATATTATTGTATTACATATAAAAAAACTATTGTACTGTGTATTATTTCATTGATACATACACTCTTTTTGCATATTCACGGTACTTAGTGCTCCATACGTCTAAATGCCTTATTGTATAACATCAATATAAAAAAGTTTATATTATAAATATATATCTATATATTTACAACAATTTCAGATTAGTTATTCAGTCATTTTGTTTTTATCCAGATACAATATGAAACTTGCCATTGTATTCTGCTTATTTTGCTTCGCCACATTGGCTCTGGCGCGGCCTGGCGATGATCTTTACACCGACCGCTACGATGACGTTGACCTGGAAGAGATCCTGAGCAACAAGAAACTGTTCGAAGGCTACTTCAACTGTGTCATGGAAAAGGGCAAGTGCACGCCTGACGGGAAAGAACTCAAAGGTTTGTTCATTATGTAATCTATTATTACATGTTTATATTTGCTGCAGTTAAATAGTACTGCCACTAAAATAACTTAACTATTAAGTATATCTATACCGCTCAGTTAGCAATACATTCATACAAGCAAATACTACAGATTCGCCCTCGCTATGATCCTGGCATTCCATTTTTGATTCTTCCACTTTTATTACTTTTCCTTATGCAAACTTGTCAGTTTAAGGCTTTTATCAGAATATCACTGATGTGGTCAGAAATCGTTTGGCAAGCCTTTTCGCTTCCAGTTGCCCGTTCAAATTTGTCTTAAATTATTTCTTGGTTAGTCCGTTGTCATCAATTTTTTCTACAGTAAATTGGCCATTCTTATCTTAAAAAAGACAACTCCCGCACTAGGTATAATTCCTGTGTCGCTGGGGATTTTAAAAAACATTCTAACAATGGACTCAAAGAACATCCAGACTCGGGTCAACCATTTGTGGATTACACAAATTATTGTCCCGAATTGGCTTCGAACCCACAATAATGGCGACCACTTAGATCACTACACCATCTGTACAGTCAGCAGCCATTATATGTACACTGATTGATGTTCCTAAAGCATGAAGTCTCTTTGACCCCAATAATATTTAATACGTATAGACTGTCAATGCAGGGCAGGTAGCGCAAATGATTTGTCTATTTTAATATATGCTACACTAATGCTTTTAAAAATCAGAGAAGTGTTCTTTCTTATCAAACCTCTTTTAGATATTATCGCAATCTCATATTTATTCTTTATTACAGAACACATTATAGAAGCTCTGGAGAATAAATGTGCCAAATGTACCGACGCCCAGAAGAAGGGCACAGAGCGCGTCATCAAACATCTGGTCAATAAGGAGGAGGCGTACTGGAACGAGCTCACCGCCAAGTACGACCCCGACAAGAAGTTCACGACCAAGTATGAGAAGGAACTACGTGAGATCAAGGAATAAGTAAAAAAATTAAAAGGTCGAAAATGGAAAGTCAGATGAAAAATAAAATTAAGTTGTTTATTAAAAGCATAGTTTTATAAAAGATTAGTTTTATTATCCGATAATAACATTTCTCGATATAGTGGATGATGCGGTGTTTTGCAGCATAATGTTTATTTTAATATCTGTGTTTTTCTAAAAGGATGTCTCTGTGGAAAGTGGAAACTGTTCCTCAGCTGTAACTGGTTATTTACATACAAGTCAAGGTCAAACAGGTTACAGTTGCCTGGATTGTGGTACACGCTTATGCACTCACGAAAACAAGCGTGTGTTAAGCGATTTCGGATGAAGCAAGCCGAATATAAATTAAAGCGTGAAACCGATTTCATCCATGTTAATAAATGAGTGTAGTTATAAAAATGTAATATTAGGTATATACAAAATGTTGCATTATATTCCATCCTCAGTAAAAAATCAATAAAATGTTATTTTTGTTATTTAATAATGGAATAGACGAAAAAAGCATATGCTGTTTTTTCGTTTTCGTAGTGAAATTATCGATAAACACATTATGAATTGTCATGTGTAAAATTTAGATGAAACAAATTGTAAAACAACAAGTTTTGCAGTCAACCGTTCGAAGAGAATACATTATCAGTAAGGAGGTATGATTATACTTAAATGAAATAACTAAATTATAAGTTAAATCTAAGAATTAATTAGTGTTGTTACCAAAGACATTATACTATAGGTGTTGTCAACGGAAATAATGTTATATTCATAATGAAACAAAAAGTAATGATAATTACTTGTTATTGTATACTACAGATTATTCTGCCGTAGATATTTTTAATTGGATAAACTTTTGCGTGTTTATGTAAATTGTCTATGCTTTGCCTATGTATTGCTAGGGCAATTATTATTGTCGCGATGATCAAGAATTCCTATAATCTCGCTCGACTAAAGATCCGAAATATTCTCGCTATAATGGCGTGCAAGTTGGGCTCTATGCTCATAGTAACATTTCAGGTTAGACGGTTTAACAATTCATGTTGATAGCCTTAACGCTATAAATTGTCTGCCACCAATATCTAGTAGCGTTGAGTGACGATTCAGACATGTATGTTGTTGAGTTTCTTCTTATACTGTCTCCAGACAAGTTCAATTATTATTTTTCTTTATATTTATCAAGGTATCATGTACCATGTGTCAGAGTGACTTGGGATATTTTGCGATAGAATGTAAGGCTATTTGTAACAGAGTCAATGTGTATGATGAGATTCAAATAACAAAGTCCAATGACTAAGGTTCGTTTTCATGCTTGAAAATATTCTTGGCCCTAGTAATGTCAAATCTTTGTACTTAGCCTGGTCACGGCGGATTAATCCAAAGAAAAGTTGAAATAACATTGCTTATTAGGGACATATTTAACCTATCGTATGTTTATATTTTCGTTATACTTTACAACATATTGTAAAGTATTACGAAAATATAAACACAGAAAAATTAAAGGAAATTTAGTACCCAAAAAATCCATTCGTAGCCGATAAACAATCAGTTGTAAGCGTAAAGTTTAGTAAAATAAGGTTTAAAAAGGCAACACATGTAAAAACAGACATCATTAATAAGTTTTTTGAGTCCAATATTTAAATTTAAATTTAAGTTTTTATGAGAATTTTCTACAATACAGGTTTCTCTTTCACGGTTAATTTCCTAGTATGTTAGGGAATTATTGGCTCTTTGGAAGGTTTACACGGTGGCGTGGGTCCAACTTGCAGAGACCCTTCAAGAGTTGTAGGTGAGGAGAGGTTGGTGGAAGCGGCAGGTGCCCCACCTATCGAGATCATTATTGACGTTAAAGATTTACGAAACAAATTAAATGTATTACACGATCATGTTTCTTATCATCGTCGCATGGAAACTCATTAGGTTCATGTAAAATTAAAATATTATCTTTACAGTACATCTACGCAGGAAAACCTAAGACTGATTAAAAGTAAGTTCGTTACTTGCTTGTGATTGGGCTTGTCGAACATCGAGTTATCCACTTTAGTACATATGTTCGACAACATACTCCCCTGACACGAGTCAATTTAGGAAAATAAAAATATTACATTTTCAAAACATCAAATTCTTATTTATTTGATTTAAATCTTGCTAATGATTGTTTTCATGGCGATATTTAGCCTCTATAACAACACTTAGCCCCGCGCAGTTCCTTTTCGTGCTTGCTGACGTATTTATTTTCGGGGTCATACTTGGTAGTGAGCTCATTCCAGTAAGCCTCCTCGTTGTTGATCAGGTATTTGATGACCTGCTTGCTGCCTTTCTTTTGTGCTTCAGTGCATTTGAAACAGTCAGTCTCTAGTGCTTCCTTGAGGTTATCTGCAATAACCAATTTAATTAACATTTATGAAGAGTTCAGATCTTATAATTATAAAATCTATTTTTCTTTACCTATTTAAGAAGACGACTTTAAGTAGACACTCCTACATTGTTGGATACTTTACAAACATTAAAACATTACACGTAAAGTATACCAAGACACGGAACTACTTTTTGTGGATCACACAATTTTTCCCTTGGGTGGGAATTGAACTCGACCACTTAAACAATTATGCTATCCATGTAGTTCACCTATTAAAAAGCTGTACCTTTACGGAGGACACTTTCGCTTCATGTATAAAATTAGACACATGTTTATTTATACTCTATATGTAATAAAATCCGATGTATTTTTACTACGACTACGACGAACACGAGAATAAATTTAGGTCTATAAATTACTGATGATGCATGTAAAACACCAACGCTCGTTGAAGTCTGCTGTGTGTGAACATGTACAACAGGGGACCAATCATTACCTGAGATTTGACAAACCACAGATTCTCGCTAAAGAACACCGATTCCTACCAAGGATGCTTCGCGAGGCTATTGAAATCAAAAAACATCCCAATTTCAATAGAGAAGATGGTTGGAATGTACCACCAGCTTGGGATCCAGTAATTTAAATAGTCAAACCCAAGAAGAAGCAAACCACAGCTAGACTTCGTGATACTTTGAGCTCATTCTGCGGAAATAGAAACACCAATGATTAAATTATGTTCGGGTACTTTGAAATAACTACACTGGAACATAGAGACAACTACCATCTTAGTCTCCCCGTGACCATGGCTGCTGAAAAGCAACCGAAACGTCGGGGAAAGTGTAAACTTAAATACAAATAGTTTTAATAGTTTTAATAATTTAATAAGCTTGAAATTAGTAAAATTTTAACAGTAGTATAGTAGTGTAATTGTTTCTAAACTATGTAATAGAGTGTTAAATAAACAACGCGATAAAATCCGTATATAGTAGTTTAATTTTCAATGAATAACATTCGCGTAAACAGAAGACAATATTAAATAAACATCTATTAATTTGCCTTTATTCAGTATAATTAACTTTATCATATCTATGCCGGGATCGTAGTTAGTGAAAACTACAAATCCATAATCTCTACCTACCTCTCCGAGAAACAACCGTACCATATTCAGTGCATTAACATGTCAAATACCGCTAACGCCGATCACGTCTACGGACTTGTACACGTCAAACCCCGGTGACCCCATATGGGGTCGAGCACACTCTATAGTGTATTGTTTACGTTTGCATTAGTTATTTGGGCTAACGTAAACATTTCAGGACCAAGTGTGCTCGACGTCATATGGGGTCACCGGGGTTTGACGTGTACAAATCCGAAGTCTGGTTTTGACGCCGAAAGGCGTCAACGGGGTTTGGTATTAATTCAAACCAATCAATCTTGTAACACTATCTTCTATTAGACATTAGTGGCACATTGGAAGAAGAACAAGGTACTTCAGAAGCTTAATGTCATATAGACATAGTTTAGGTTTAAATTAATCTTTCGATACATCACAATAAGTAGGTAACTTAGTAGACATATTAACCACAGTCAACTTGTCTTCATGGCCGAGTATTTACCATTAAATTCCCTGATTTTTGTTAGGGTAAACGCCCTAGATACTAATTTATTGTGTAGAAACGGAGTCTTTATATTATATTTGCATAATAATATTATACTCAGGAAACGCTTTAATATTTTATTATGTCCAACGAAATAATAAAATTTAAATTTTCAGATGCCGAAAACAAAGTATGTGTTATCGCGTAGATAAATAAAAATCAAGCAATTAGACATATAAATTAGATATTTATATTATACATATTTTTTGTTGGTAAATCTATTAGTATATAAAGGTCGGCTAACTCATTTTATGTGGTAGATTCTTGAGAATTAAATCAGTTAGCAAACGTCGCAAACACTCAGGTGAGTTGAATGGTTTATTGCTAAGTAGTTGTCTCATTTTGTCAGTCTAAATATATAATATATGCCCGGAGTGATGATAAATGGCAAAGAAACAACAATGATATGTGGGCTAGTATATTTATACTAAATAATTAATGTATATTTACTTGCTTTTTAAGAAGAACATACATAAACTATCCTTAAAATATACTTCCTTTGCAAATTGTAGGCTAACACATTTTATTTTAAAAGACCGCGAGTCGCGGTATATTTCATGTCAAGACGTCAAAGCACTTCGGGCCCACAGTGCACACCTATAAAGGCTCATGATAATAATAGAAAGCAATGCCAATAATTAATTAACATAAGAAGTGATTTACAAAGAACTTGGCATTTTAAAGTTATCAAATCTTCTTATATACTTTATCATTTTATACATTATTTTAATTTATTTATGAGTAGATACAATCAATAAGGAATGTAATAAAACAGAATATATTGCAGTTTAATAGCTTATAGGCAAAAGTCGTCGATATACCTATACAAGGTTATTCTTATTATAGTGACAACCTCTTAGGGGGTGTTTATACTTGTTATTATGACAACTTTTGCACTGGGATCCAGCGGAAATTGCGAAAGAAAAATCTGCTGTTCCATTCATTTTGTCGAGGTCAAAGTCCAATTTTGCAACATTTTTACGTTAATGTATTTGCTTGCAAGTTCCATTAGATAGTTTAGTCGTTTTATTGTTTAATTTAGAAAATATTACCGACTTGTACAGAATAATAAATACTACGAAGAACTAGGATAAATAGTAATATATTTTTTTAGTATAGCCAATTTCTTGTGCACTTCTGGGCCTAATACTGGCATGCCCCTTTGCGAATATTAAAAAACGGACACTATGACCAGCCAGACTTGTGCGTGAAGATCAGTTAAGTGGATTGGTGTACAAATGTGAGAAAAAGAGTCAGTTTTCCCTTTATAATACCAATATGAATTTTGATATTTGAAGATTTTTGCATAATATGAGCAGAAAAGCGATATATAAAAGCGTTTACACAAAAATATAGCTATATAGTGAAATATTTTATCAACTACACAATGTATAAATAACAATAATTTCTACACAGATTTAAAATGAGATCCGTCCTTGCATTCTGCGTGTTTTTCCTCGCCGCTGTGGCTCTGGCGCGGCCTGGTGATGACCACTACTCCGACCGTTATGACAACATTAACCTGGACGAGATCTTGAGCAACAAGAAGCTGTTCAGTGGTTACTTCAACTGCGTAATGGACAAGGGCAAGTGCACGCCTGACGGCAAGCAACTCAAAGGTAAAATAATAATTATATTATGTAGGAACTCAGAGGTTGAGTAATATTATGTTTACGTATTATGATTTTGTCTTGTATATTCCCATTTAGCTATCAAGACTCATCAAATAAAGCAGAATTACAGTTTCTGACCGATGTTAATACTAACATCGGTCAGAAACTGTAATTCTGCTCCTTTAAATATACATTTAAAGGGAACTTTTGGAACACAAACACTTATTGGTATGCGAGTACTTACTAAATCCATAGGGCCCTACCCAACTGTCGTAAATATTCATAAAGACCAAAAGTAACGGTTTCGCTCGCTATCCTCTTACTTACAGCATGGTAGCATCAACGTTGCTTTATTTAGCTCTATATTTAAGGTTTTACAATCATGAGATCACTTTTAGTAACTATAATAAATAGTAATGATATCTGTGAATTGGTTAGACTCACATGACATGTCTTATAAATAATTTAATTATCGGCGGGCTATCTATATAATGAGTACCACAAATTGCATTGCTGAGTAATATAAATATAAGTTATTACTCGGCAATGCAATTTTTAGTACTCATTACAGAACTGTGTCATACTACACATACAATATTATACTACATGTGTGCAACATGTGTTAAGTATAGTATGCTAAAGATTAATTTATTATTTTCCTGGACATTGCTTGAATGGGAGAATTAGAGTTATACGAATTTAAATCTATAAATATTTTCGTGTATAAAAAGTTATTATTCTGTTTATAGATCACATCAAGGAAGCGATGGAGAATGACTGCGCTAAATGCACTGATGTGCAGAAAAATAACACCAATCGTATCATCAAACACATGATCAATAATGAGGAGGCGTACTGGAACGAACTCATCTCTAAATACGATCCCGAAAGGAAGTACGCTCCTAAGTACGAGAAGGAATTTCGCGGGTCTAAGTAAATATTCAGTAGTGAAGAGATTGTATGGTAAATGTTAAATGTTATGTTATATACATTTTTGAAATAAAATTTGGAAATAAACATTTAATTAAAACTTTGTATTGCATTAACATACCTCAGGTCATTATCGTGGCAGTATTGTCGGTTTGGATAACCACTATATTGTCTACTAGGTTTTGCTCCGGGCTTCGCTCGTGTAAAAGTAGGTTAGGTTATGTTAGTAACAGTGCTTTTTTTAAATTATATACATATATAGCTTATGTTAGTAAAATAATTTTAAATCGGTTGAGTAGTTTTTGAGGTAATCCCTAACCAACAAACGAAAAATCTAATCTTTTCTTCTTATAATATTAGTACAGATATAGATAACATGTGGACAACAAAACTTGTCACACTTGAATTTTAACTGCAGTCTAGTTGTACTAAATCTTAAATAGTCGAACTTGTAAAGATGGTAATCCATGAGATTACCGCAATAAAGCTTTATTTAGTGTGAAATAGAAAATATGATGAGTTGTATTAATTCATAAGCGTTATCAAATTTCAAATAAAGACAGGTTAGTAAATGCAAATGTGTCCAATTGCATTCGAATGCGTTAACAACACTATACGTACATAATAATATGCGCTGCGTCTTTGACTGCACAATAACAAGCTGTGCACAGTTTTAATATGGTATCATTCGACCGATTTCGGTTACGGAGACCAGCCTTCTATGTAGGACATATTATTGAGAATAAGTAGTGTTTGCGCAAATATAAGTTTACTTCCTTTTCCCTCACCTTCATAGTCCGATGGGCGGTAATCCCGGCGATAATTTTCATAAAATATTTAGCTATTAAATTGCCGTTTATGTCCTACTTCTAATTTCGTGGGTTCTGTACAAAATAAAATAGTTATTTTAATAAATTACATATACATGTATTATTAATAATATTGACATTTATTATTAATATACCTTCTATAAAATATTTATAAACTTATTCAGCTTAGTGTCTACCCGTGTTCGTTGTTTTAATTATATCAAGGTTGATATTTTTGGTAATTTAAGATAAAGCTTAGTGGCCTAAATACGAGCAACACACATGAAAAAAAAAACAGAAGACGGAGTTAGTATGCAGACTATGACGTTACCAAATTTCTTCATACAAAGTTACAATTTCAAATTTAAATCCTTATTATAACCAATAACTTTTCAATATCTGGAACCGGGATACAAAGCCAGGAGCTCATGATTCGCAAGCCTTGTCAAATGGCCTCTAGATCAAGAAGGCGATTAACAAAACCAACAACAGATGCGCAGTTATGTAAATATAACTGCGTCATTGACGGAGATTGAAGAAGAGTCAAAACGTTTGGTAATAAAATAAATAAATAGATACTATATAAATATATTGAGGTACTTCACTGGCGTTCGTACCTGCAAGTAAAAAGAAGAGCTATGAATCATCATAAAAAAATACACAACTCATTGCTTTTTACTGATACATATCACTAAGTCATAGTCCTTAATAAACATGCATTGCTTTCTGCTCGAGCGTTTTTTAAGTTATAACATTACTACCTGATACATTTTAAACTTTAATTACAACTGCCTTACTAACTACGCTAATTGGTTATAATATTTGTGTTTACTTGTATTTTTCTCTGTAAGTGATTATTGTAATCTTTTGAGAAAAATCAATGTCTTTGACCATAATATAATTACTTAGTGCCCAAAGAAAAATATTATATACTGAAGAGACGTTGGGATTGATAAGAAAAATGTTACAATAGTTTAATATTTTGAGTTAATAATGAAAAACGGGTACTTGTTGCTTTAATTATAGAATTAATTAAAATCTACTACTTATTTTGCCAACTGTAAATTCATACTATAATAATAATAAACAACTCTGGGACAGTCGTTATCTCATCATGAGACTAACGCGATATCGGAAGGCACAGTACACTAGCTTTTAAATTACCACCTTCGCCTTGTGATTGTAAAATAAAAATGTATCATCAGGTTAAATGAAAGCGCACAAATCGCAGTGCAGCTTGTGGCGAGCTGAATGTGAGTGGCGACACTGCGGTCCTGAATGCTTCAGACAGTCGGTTAGGGTCTCGTCCCCAGCTTGCCGTTACTGGTTAGCTAGGGTGGAACAAGAGCGCTTGAAGACTCTGGCTTGCCTTGGTCGGCCGGTCAGAGGAGAGCCGCTAGAGCTACATGCTTGGGGTGGAAGTGTCATTTTCAACGGCATAACAACGGGGAAATCCGCTCCAGGTCTCCTTTGTCACGAAACCCGTGATGGTGAAACCGGCGCCGCACCACTCGACACCCCTAGCCGCTCGCACCGGTGTTGCTCTCTGCTGCTGTCTTATATCCCTACTGTGGCTATTCAGGGGGCCCATCCAGTGAGTTGGCGAGTCACCGTCTGTCCATTCGATTGAAGCTATTAGAGTATTCAGGGCAGACGCCGTTTTATCATTCATAGTTATCAATATACTAGTCCATACCAATAGCAAATATATTAGAATCCATACATAGCAATAGTCCTACGCCTGCTGCGGCTAGTGCCGCCGCGCTGTAGCGTGCGTCATATGTTATCAACATGAGTGGTGATAGAATGAAGTGATAAAGTGATGCATAAATATATATTTTAATTTTGGAAATAAAGTTTTATTATTATTATTATTTGTTTCACTTTTACGGGTATTTCCCTAATACATTAGGTGAGATGGAACACTTACCGAGACACTAGCCACGGCAGGTGTAGGAGACTATTGCTGGAGTGTGTGTTTAATGGTTTGGTAAAATGCAAACTATAGTTAAAAACGGCGTCTGCCTGTGTCAGTACAAAGTCAGAATGGTAGATGATGACTCGCCGACTCACTGGATGGGCCCCCTAAATAGTCACCGTAGACATACATGCCTTAAATGGAGCAGGGGACAACACCGTTGTGAGCGGCTGGGGGAGGGGGTGTCGAGCGATGCGGCGCCGGTTTCCCTATCACGGGTCTCGTGAAAACGGAGACCGGAGCGGGTTTTCACGTAGTTACGCCCTTGAAAATGACACTTTTACCCCCAAACATATAACTCTAGCGGTCTCCCTCTGACCGGCTGACCAAGGCAAGCCAGAGTTGAGAGTCTTACGAGCGCTCTTGAAGTTCCACCCCAGCCAACCAGTGAAGGCAAGCCAGGGACGAGGCACTAACCGACTCTCAGAGACATTCAGGACCGCAGTGTCACCACTCACATTCAGCTCGCCACCAGCTGTCCTGCGGTCTGTGCGTTTAAAGCGCAACCGCGTTAACCAGGTGATAGATTTTTGGTTTGTAACACAAGGTTAAGGTGATATTTTGAACGCTAAAGTACTATGACCTCCGAGATCGGTTTAGTCTCATAATGAGAAAACTATTGCCCCAGAAGGGCTTATTATTATTAATTAGTAATAAAGTAGCGCGGCGGGATTGCAGTATGTGAGGCACGTCACATCGTAAAAGAATGTAGAGTAAAGTAAGCTTTATTGTTATTGATTGAGTAAATACAGTACAAAACTATTCCGTCTTCTTCATATGGGGCGGCAATACTGATGAGGATATCATAAACAACAGACAAACAAACAAAAAAACAAACAACAAGAAGAGAATCAAACTTACATTCACATTTATATAATATAGTAACTGATATTATAAATTGCAATATGAGTTTGTTTTCATAATCATAATCATAATAATCATTTATTTGTCAAACATATAGGTATTTACATATAAAGATCTTGGATACAAAATATTTAGTGCGCTATGTTTTGCCAATATTGACATACAAATTAGTAACATAAAAAATAATTAATTTGTTATAACCAAAATTACAAAAGAAAATCATAATAAAAATAATAGATAGTAAATAAAATTAAAATACTGTAGGTGGGCAGCCCTCTCGCGCGTTCGCAAACCGCGCGGCTGTAGGTAATTATTTCAAGGACAGAGCCGAGTTACAATACTGTTAGATAACATTACCATGATCATGCTAAGCTAATTATTGTTTCATATAACGGAACAAGATTTTAACACTTTTTCTTTTACTCTAGCATCCAGGAACCGAAATATATTAACATTAATACAGAACAAAAACCATTGTTAGGCAGCGTAATTAACGTAATAGTATGGTTATCTGATCATGTACATTTTTGCTACCAAATTTAATTATATATAAGTGCAAATGAATTCATTGTCTGCAGTAGATCGTTAAGCATCATACTCAAACGTCGCATACACTCAGGTACATACATATATTTTGGACGTTTAATAACTGCCATAAAACTAGTGATCTTATTTGCATTTAGTTCATAAATAAGTGCATTTTTTTAAATTATTATTAGGAGATATAATTTTCAGCACCATGTACTTTGTTTCTTAAATCATACTTAGTGGCGCTATACGGCTATACGGCTAAGTACCAATAATTTTAAAACGTTTATATTTCTTATATATATATACATATATATATATATATATATATATATATATATATATATATATATATATACAACAATTTTAGATTAGTTATTCAGCCATTTTGTTTTTATCCAGATACAATATGAAACTTGCCATTGCATTCTGCATATTTTGCTTCGCTGCATTGGCTCTGGCGCGGCCTGGCGATGATCTTTACACCGACCGCTACGATGACGTTGACCTGGAAGAGATCCTGAGCAATAAGAAACTGTTCGAAGGCTACTTCAACTGCGTCATGGAAAAGGGCAAGTGCACGCCTGACGGGAAAGAACTCAAAGGTTAGTTCATTATGTAATCTATTATTACATGTTTATATTTGCTGCAGTTAAATAGTACTGCCACTAAAATTACTTAACTATTAAGTATATCTATACCGTTCAGTTAACAATACATTCATACAAGCAAATACTACAGATTCGCCCTGGCTACGATCCTGGCATTCCACTTTTGATTCTTCCACTTTCATTACTTTCCCTTATTCAAACTTGTCAGTTTAGGGCTTTCATCAGAATATCACTGATGTGGTTAGAAATCGTTTGGCAAGGCTTTTCGCTTTCAATTATCCCGTTCAAATTTGTCTTAAATCATTTCTTGGTTAGTCCTTTGTCATCAATTTTTTCTTCAGTAAGTTGGCCATTCTTATCTTAAAAAAAAAAAGACAACTCCCGCACTAGAAATAATTCTTGTGTCGCGGAGGACTTTACAAACATTCTAACAACGGACTCAAAGAACATTCAGACTCGGATCAACCATTTGCGGATTACACAAATTATTGTCCCGACCACTAAGATCACTACACCATCCGTGCAGTCAGCAGCATTATATGTACACTGATTGATGTTCCTAAAGCACGATGTCTCTTTGACCCCAATAATATTTAATAAGTATAGACTGTCAATGCAGGTAGCGCAAATGATTTGTCCATTTTAATATATGCTACACAAATGCTTTTAAAAATCCGAGAAGTGTTTACTTATCAAACCTCATTTAGATATTTCACAAACTCATATTTATTCTTTGTTACAGAACACATTATAGAAGCTCTTGAGAATAAATGTGCCAAATGTACCGACGCCCAGAAGAAGGGCACAGAGCACGTCATCAAACATTTGGTCAACAAGGAGCAGGCATACTGGAACGAGCTCACCGCCAAGTACGACCCCGACAAGAAGTTCACGACCAAGTATGAGAAGGAACTGCGTGAGATCAAGGAATAAGTAAAAAAATTAAATGGTCAAAAATGGAAAGTCAGATGAAAAATAAAATTAAGTTGTTTATTAAAAGCATAGTTTTATAAAACATTAGTTTTATTATCCGATAATAACATTTCTCGATATAGTGGATGATGCGATGTTTTGCAGCATAATGTTTATTTTAATATCTATGTTTTTCTGAAAGTATGTCTAGCAAGTCGAATATAAATTAAAGCGTGAAACCGATTTCATCCATGTTAATAAATGAGTGTAGTTATAAAAATGTAATATTATATACAAAATGTTGCATCATATTCGATCCTCAGTAAAAATCAATAAAATGTTACTTTTGTTATTTAATAATGGGATAGACGAAGAAAGCATATGCTGTCTTTTCGTTTTCGTAGTGAAATTATCGATAAACACATGAATTGTGTAAAATTTAGATGAAACAAATTGTAAAACAAAAAGTTTTGCAGTCAACCGTTCGAAGAGAATACATTCTCAGTAAGGAGGTATGATTATACTTATATGAAATAACTAAATTATAAGTTACATACATACATACATAGATTCACTCCTGTTTCTCAGAGGGGTAGGCAGATACTACGGATTTATTTCACGCTCGTCGGTTTAAGGTGCTCTTAACCTGGCCTTTATCTAGAACGTCTCCGATCTGATCAAGAAACGTTCGCCTTGGTCTTCCCCTCGCGACTTTTCCATTCACACTAGCCTTATAAACTTTCTTAGTCAGTATTTTCTCGTCCATTCTTTCTACATGCCCAAACCAGCTTAACACACCCTTTCGTATTCGCGTCACTATATCCACTTTTATGCCGCATCTCTCTCTAATCACATCATTCCTTATTCTATCTTTCAGAGGTACACCACATATTCTATTTCTCAGCGCTCTCATTTCTACAGCATTTATTCTGCTATCAGGCTTCTTTAGCCATACCCAACTTTCACTTCCATGCATAAGTAAGTGTAGGCAATAATAGTTCTCTATGAATAGCCAAAAAAAAACTTATAAATTATAAGTTAAATCTAAGAATTAATTAGTGTTGTTACCAAAGACATTAAACTATACGTGTAGCCAACGGAAATAATGTTATATTCATAATGAAACAAAAAGTTATAATAATTACTTGTTATTGTATACTACAGATTATTCTGCCGTAGATATTTTTAATTAGATAAACTTTTGCGTGTTTATGTAAATTGTCTATCCTTTGCCTATGTATTGCTAGGGCAATTATTGTTGTTGCCAATTATTATGGTCAAGAATTCCTTTAATCTCGCTTGACTAAAGATCCGAAATATTCTCGCTATAATGGCGTGCAAGTTGGGCTCTATGCTCATAGGAACATTTCAGTTTAGACGGTTTAACAATTCATGTTGATAGCCTTAACGCTATAAATTGTCTGCCACCAATATCTAGTAGCGTTGAGCGACAATTCAGACATGTATGTTGTTGAGTTTCTTCTTATACGGTCTCCAGACAAGTTCAATTATTATTTTTCTTTATATTTATTTATCAAGGTGTTACATGTGTCAGAATGACTTGGGATATGTTGCAATAGAATGTTAGGCTATTTGTAACAGAGTCAATGTCTATGATGAGATTCAAATAACAAAGTCAAATGACTAAGAAAGGTTCGTTCTCATGCTTGAAAATATGCTTGGCCCTAGCAATGACAAATCTTTGTACTTAGCCTGGTCACGGCGGATTAATCCAAAGAATATAGAAGTAGAAGTGTCAACTGCATTGCTTATTAGGGACATATTTAACTTATCGTGTGTTTATATTTTCGTTATACTTTACAACATAGTATTACGAAAATATAAACACAGAAAAATTAAGGAAATTAGGTACCCAAAAAATCATTTTAAGCGTAAAGATTAGTAAAATAAGGTTTAAAGTGGCGTGGCACTTGGTGGCTCTTATTCGAACCGCCGGTAAATAGAGGTACACAATGTAGCGGCTCATATGCGAGCCGCTGCCATGGAGCTTAAAGGGGCGATCCACATATCGGTGACGGAAGAAGTCGGTATCAATCGGTACTTGTATCGTCTTTACGTCATTGGTTTTCATGTAGAGCTAATACGTCTTAGATCTGTAAGATATTGTTTTAGCCGGAGCAAATATATATCACTTTACGAACGTTTATACCCAAAAGTTTACAAATTTTGACAGGTACACTGTGAAACGTTGCAATAGTTCAATTAAGCATGATATATAACGTGAACTTCTTACCCTCTTACTAACGATATTCCATTAATAAATCCAGCATGTCCACGGTGCACGCCGCAAACAAATATCATCGCGCCTTATTATTATATGAAAGTAGCGATGACAACCTCTGTAATCACCACAGTTGGCATCGATTTTTTGTCGTTTGTACACAAACAGTTAACCTGTCAAGTTTTGAAATCCTATCTAGTATTATAAATGTGAATTTGACATTGTGTGTTTGTTACAAGCGTAACAAACAAACAACGTCGCTAGCGTTAATCTATATTTTGTTAATAAATTGCTATATCTCGGGAACAGTTCTTTTTTTCTGGATGAAAGAAAATATCCCCTTTTCTGTACCCCTGACAACGTGTATCCGAAATTTCATGATAATCGGTCGAGTAGTTACGGCGTGAAAACTTACACCGTAACTACTAACAATCTCGAATTTCATCCAGAAAAAAATAACTGTTCCCGAAGGATAGCAATTTATTGACAATATCTAGGTTAACGCGAGCTAAGCCGCGGGAAAATTTGATACCAGATGTAATTAAAAACCTATTGTATCTACCCTTTGGTGAGCCGCTGCGATTCAATCTATAGGTTTAAAGATATAATAGTCACTTTTCCACCCATCTTTCGTTTTATTAAATTCAAAACAAACAAAAGAAAATGATACAAGTTATTTAATTTGTTATTTTCAGATTAGCCTTGACCCGACAAAAACAAAGTAAATTCGTTCCTAGTCGTTACCTTCAAGAGAAAATAAATTAAACAAAATGTAATAATATAACAAAAATCCGTTTTATGAATATGTAAGCCGTTTTTATGTTCTTTCTAATTTAATGATATATAAATGTAGATTAACTCATTGTTAGCCGTAAATCGCTGAGCATCAAATGTTGCTACAGCACGGAAATGTTTAATAGTTTACTTTTAAATAAGTTTTTCGATGAGCAAAAAATTATAGTTATGCAACTAATATACATAGAGATTATTAAATGTATTTATGAACCTGACATACTTTTCTTATACGGCAAAAATCAGACGTTAGCATGTTTTTAGGATTTGATTTATAATTTTAATTATGTATTGCATACAATCGTAGTACGAGTAAATTTGGTGATCCCAAATTGGTTTGTATATTAAGGCAGTTGCGACAATATGTGCGTCTAATGTGTTTTTAAATACAATAGCGCTATGTTGCTAACTATGAAATCGAAGTAACTAAATTCACGTTTTGCCTTTTACGAAACCAATAATAACCGTGTAAATGCAGTACTTGGACTGCACGGATGATGTTGTGATTTAAGCGGTCGTCTCACCACAGCCACTGCGCCGAGTGCTGTAGGTTCGAATCCCACACGGGACAAAACATTGTGTGACTATGACACTTTATTTTGATGGCTGACAAATATTTGAAAATTGAATTTAGCACAAGTCTAAGTCATCATCCTCCTGTCCTCATCCCAAACTATTTGGTCAAGTCAAAGTGAAATACTTTAATATTACTTTCATACTTTACATTATGAACATGAAAATGTCACTGAATCTGGCGAGCTAGCGTATTGCCACTGTTACCAATTATTGGCAAAGGCGAGGTCATTCAATCAAACGGTATTATTATATGACCAGATATTGTCTTGAAAATACTCGTTTTTGCTATTGGTAATCTCTCTTGGATGATCTCTAAAGGGTTAGGTTTTAGTACATTTAAAATATACTTAACAAACATTATGGGAAGCAAACAAGTTGTCATACTTGGGTAAGTTTCCGGCTGCGATGATGTCTTCTGTAATTATTTTGTGAAACAACGAATATGTAGAAAAAACCAAGGTTACATAATAAACATTTTTCTTGTTACCCTATAGGCCATTGTTTATAGGTATATAACTACTAATTAACAAATTCGTGTAGTGTAAATGCCGTCTATAAAAGCCGCTAATCTTATGATTATATGAAATATACGGAATTATAGTAATTATAATGATGAAGCCCATATAGCATGTATAAAACATAATATTAGGTCTACCTGTGTATACATATTCTTATATTTTATATAAATGTAGTTATGTATAATACTTAGGCATAGAGCGCATACCTGTAATTAGGCAGCAATTCTTAGTTCCTAATTAAAGTTTGGGATCTTTTGTCTCATGTAGCGTATCGTTTTTCGCTTGGCGTTATTGAAAGTTTGCCAAAAACGCGTCGGTTTCATCCACAGAACATTATAAGTAGATAGAAATGTTAAGTTTCATAATTACTTCCAAAACCTATACTTACTTATATGTTCTGTGGTTTCATCGTATTATTTTGATTTTATTAAGTGATTGTGGCAAATATTGTGATAGTTTGATATTTATGAAAAATAGGCTCCGTATATTTTACGAGGTCCAATTGAAGGACACCACAAAACGTTAGTTGTTTCTTGCGGGGCTTCGCTTTGTATGTCTTATATGTCGTAATGCCCGTGGCTGCATATATAGGTTATTTAATCTCAGCTTTTGTCTAAGCTTTCTAGAGTCCTCGCTTGTCATATTCTGCAACTATGCAAGTCAATAATAATATAGGCCGAAACAAAAATTGCAGTTATATTGTTATACTGACTATGTTACTTGCGCTAAACGCTATCCGTAATTTTCCACTAATATTATTAGGTACTACTTTCATCTATAGAAGAAACAGACAAAATGTTATCAATATTAATTTATTTTACATAGAATGTCGAGGCAATTAAAAATATTAATAGCTTTAGAAATCATAAATCTTTATAACATGTAATCAAAATAAACCTCGATTAATTTACGAACATAGACGTTGACGTAGATCCGTCATAGACGGCAAACAATTCTCGTGTTGTGGCTGGATAGAGATAATAAGGCAAGTATGTAAAATCTATAATAGGTACAACTATGTATATTTCTTGAGAGACTATATTAAATCAAAATCAAAAATAAAATATGTTTTATCCTATAGATCACAAAGTTACACTTACTGATGCGAATTTACATTTACTTGTTGCCATGTTTAGCAATGTAAGGGCTTACAACCAATGAGAAGAATAAGCAAGAAACTCACAGCATCGAAGTGTATATATATATGCATAATTTATAATTATGATCTCAAAGGCCATATATAGGAGTAAGTTTATATGTATTTTATACAGTTACAAAAATGATTGTATTTATAGAAAGGACGAGTTCATTTGTATTGCTTATTTTGCCTGTACATGTATAATTAGATGTGTTTATTATAAAACAACAATTCCCAGTAGCATAGTAATTAATTATGGTTATTTAGAGATCATGTTATCCTTAACATCTTGTGTCGGTGTTATTAGAGAGCTAGTTGTAATATTACGATGATATATTTCCGCTGCTTGTGCAATTATTTGTTTCCTCAATGTCACTATTCAATTGCTCGTTGTGTCAATGTTGACTATAATGTGCTACAGTCCGGCAACGACAAGCCATAAGACCTATAAACCTATAATTAAGATAAAGTATGCATAAATTCCTTCCCTTCTCACACCGAGAAGAGGCCTGGGCCCAGTAGTGGGACAGTTTATATACATGGCTGATATTGTAGTTAAAACTTTATGTCTCTTTGAAGGTAATGCCTCATGGTATTAGGTTGCGCATATGTTTCGTGAACTTTCGGATTTAATTCCTTGGACAGTGCTCCATGCTTCTCCTGAGACCGCAACGGTAGCATGGAGCCTGGCAATATTACGTGACTTTGGCTTTAAAGCACTTATACCCAATAGAAAAATAATTGGATTAATATAAGATAAAATAAAACGAATATATTTTGCAAATGATTTATTTTGAATATAAAATTGGATATCGTACTATCATCTTTAACAATAGATCAACGTTCACAGTTGACGTAAAATCGTTTACCCCTTAACTTCGGGTAGTTCATTCTCGTACTTAGTGACGTACTTTTTGTCGGGGTCGTACTTGGCGTAGAGTTCGTTTCAGTGCGCCTCCTTGTGGTTGATCAAGTGTCCGATGATGCGTTCAGTGCCCTTCTTCTGGACGTCTGTACATTTGCCGCACTTATTCTCCTGCGCTTCTCTGATATGTGCTGTACTAAAGAAGATATAATTTTAACGACGAAAATCTTTGTAACGCAGTGAACTTTAAGCATCAAGAGCCCAAGTTAGTCTTTTGTGTTTTGTTCTAGCTGTAAAACTTCGTTTACTTTTACATTACGCTTTATAAATTACCCCTTACGACAAATAGCGTATGAAATAAAATCCTTTATGTTAACTTATTCGTGGGAGATTATGCGTGCAGGATTTTATTAGACATTGTTTTGTGACTTTTGCATGAAACTTGGATATACATACAGATATCCAGATAAGCTTTTAAAATATAATATATCTTAAAACTTTTAAAAATAACATTTTAAGTATGTCTTTAAAAAACTATTACCTATTGTTATGTAAAACTCCGTTAAATAGGTTATAAGCTCTTGTTGCCATTATATTAGGTGGCAATGATATAGGTACATAGTCTTTATAAAATTATGGACGGAATTTTACTAATAACGTGTCAAAATATTCATTTAATAGAAATAAGTGCCAGTTGCGTAGTCGTATGCCTCTGTTTCTGAAGGGATAAACAAAACTGTGTGACTTTTCTCCAGCTATAGTTCTGAGTCCTACGTAATAAGTAACCAGACGGGTAGACGGCAGTAGGCGAGTCCATTACCGTCGGACACAGTTTCAGAATCCGGGCTGCTACTGAGATTTACTCGGTAGAAAAATCCAATGATACTGCCCGCTGATTTAGGTCACAAAGTAACACTTATGAATGTCAACATATAAAGGTAATGGAAGGAAACCTGCATGTCTAAGAAATTTCCATAATGTTTTTGGAGATGTGTGGTTCCTCAACCCGCACTGAGCCAGTGTGGCAGACTATGGCCTAACTTATCTCAAATTAAGAAAAAGCCTTGGTCTGGACAAAAGCTTTTTCTTAATTGCTGGCAGTGTGACAGTTTACAGGGCTGAAAATATTATATTTTGCCCGACCTGGTAATTGGAATCAACTCGAGACCTCATAGACAGAATTCACAAATAGTTACAATAACTTTTTTACAAATATATGTAATTTTATATAAGATTAATTAATTGAAATTAAACTACTATATACGGATTTTATCGCGTTGTTTATTTAACACTCTATTACATAATTTAGAAACTGTTACACTACTATACTGTACTATTAAACTTTACTAATTTTAAGCTAATTAAATTATTAAAACTATCAAATCTATTTGTTTTTAAGTTTACACTTTCCCCGACGTTTCGGTTGCTTTTCAGCAGACAATATTAAGATTAATTAACTTTTAAGTTCCTTGCCATCAGGCGTGCACTTGCCCTTGTCGATTGTTGTTGTTGTCATCGTAGCGGTCGGTTTAGTGCTCATCGCCAGGCCGCGCCAGAGCCACAGCGGCGAAGAACAACACGCAGAATGCAATGGCAAATTTAATATCGTATCTGTGTAAAATAAAAATAAATATGTTTTTAATAAAAAGAATATTTTATAGATACAACGAAATATTTTATAAAAACGAATATATAGAAGAACTACATATAATTTTCCAGCAGATTTGTGACACAGTATTTGACTCGATTAATATATTAATCAAAATGTTATAAAATATTCCTTTCGTTTTAAAATTTTCTCGAAATTAATTAACACAGCCTTAAAGGCTGTCTTAATTAATTTCGAGAAAATTTTACATTTTAAATCTAGTGGATGGGGTAATTATCAAATAACGGTAAAATTAAAATACGACGTTTGTTGCTATTTTGTGACGTAACCGCTATGTTAAGGCAGGCGTCCAGGAGAAATAGTGGTAAGTCCCACTACATTCTCTCAATCAATTTCAATGCTTTTTCCGCAAATGGTCTAATTTGAATGCTATAAGCTGTTGCGTGTTAAATAAGGCACATAATCAAATATACCCTATATAACCATGTAATTATAACCATAATAAATTGAATCTCCGGGTTTATAGTACTTGAAGTGTCCAACATATACGTACCTTAGGGTTAGCGACGTCTGATTACAATACTCATCGATCTACTACAGAAAAGAGTGGATCAGCATTTATATATCATTAACTTGGGAAGCAAAGAGACATACATAATCAGATTAACATACAATAATTACATTGTATTTTTGAAGTATATTTTATTTAAATAGTAGCGTATGGGAAACGTTTATACACTAGTAAAGATTGTCACTGGCTTCGCTCGAGTTAATGTAAATTTTGTCAATAAATTTCTATTCCTCGCGAACTGTCCTTTTTCCAGGACGAAAGGTGGTTCCAACAGGATGGCGCCACTTGCAATACTGCACATAAAACAATGAATTTATTGAATGAGAAGTTCGAGGGTTTCGTTATCTCGCGAGACGGCGACTTTCACTGGCCACCGAGATCGTGTGACTTAACGCTGCTAATGATTATTTTCTGTGTGGCTATGTTAAATCTCTGGTCTATACAGACAAACCAAAGACGATTGCCAACCTGAACGCCTAAATAACTCGCGTTCTTAATAAAATTGAGTTCCATTGTTAGCAAAATTTGGTCCACTACGGCACGCCCCCTCGATGGGAGCCGCGACGGCATTTGGCCGAAATTATATTCACACACACACATAATGTCATCGAATGCATATTAAAATTAAAATAAAAACAACCATGGTGATATCAATTAAACTGTTTGTTTTATAATATTGTCTTCTGTTTACGCGAATGTTATTCATTGAAATTAAACTACTATATACGGATTTTATCGCGTTGTTTATTTAACACTCTATTACATAATTTTGAAACTGTTACACTACTATACTATACTATTAAACTTTACTAATTTTAAGCTAATTAAATTATTAAAACTATCAAATCTATTTGTTTTTAAGTTTACACTTTCCCCGACGTTTCGGTTGCTTTTCAGCAGCCATGGTCACGGGGAGACTAAGATGGTAGTTGTCTCAATGTTCCAGTATAGTTATTTCAAAGTACCCGAACATAATTTAGTTATTGGTGTTTCTATTTACGCAGAATGAGCTCAAAGTATCATGAAGTCTAGCTGTGGTTTGTTTCTTCTTGGGTTTGACTATTTGAAGTACTGGATCCCAAGCTGGTGGTACATTCCAACCATCTTCTCTATTGAAATTTGGATGTTTTTTGATCTCAATAGCCTCGCGAAGCATCCTTGGTAGGAATCGGTGTTCTTTAGCGAGAATCTGTGGTTTGTCAAATCTCAGGTAGTGGTTGGTCCCCTGTTGTACATGTTCACACACAGCAGACTTCAACGAGCGTTTGTGTTTAACGTCAGCTATGTGTTCTTTTATGCGGGTGCCTATGCTTCTCTTGGTTTGACCAATGTATGAGAGTCCGCAGTCACAATCTATTTTATAGACCCCTGCATCTTGTAAAGGTAATTGGCACTTGACGGATGGTAAAAATTGACTTATCTTCGTTGGCGGCTTGAAGTATGTGTTGATTGAAGCTCGCTTCAAGATGTAGCCAATCTTGTCAGTGACACCCCTTACATAAGGTAGTATAGCAGGCTGGCGCTCGACTGTGGCTGGCTTTTCTCGGGATCTGTGACAGCGGCGCGGCTGTTGGAGCTTGTTGTCTTGCAGTACTTGCTTGACATGTTGAAGCTCGGCGTCCAGGTGTTTCTTGTCACAGATCCCGTGGGCTCTCTGAAACAAAGACATTCCCACGGTAGCTAACTGTTTAGGATGGTGGTGAGATTCACCGTTCAAGTACCTATTTGTATGGGTCTTTTTCCTATACACAGTGTGGCTCAAAGTATGATCAGGATTCCTGATGACAAGTACATCTAAGAATGCTAATGAATTATTTGCCTCTAATTCCATAGTAAATTGGATGTTGTTATTAATGGAATTAAGATGTTTTAGGAATACACTAACATTATCTGTTGGTAATATTGTAAAAGTATCATCTACAAACCTCTTATAAATCCTGGGTGTGATGGGGGCAGTCTGTAAAGCTCGAGCCTCGAAGTCCTCCATATATATGTCGGCAACAAAAAAATAAAAACAAATAGATTTGATAGTTTTAATAATTTAATTAGCTTAAAATTAGTAAAGTTTAATAGTATAGTATAGTAGTGTAACAGTTTCAAAATTATGTAATAGACTGTTTGTTTTATTTAATTTCAAAGTTCAAGTGCTCTTAATGAAAACCCTGCATAAAATATCTGCCTATCAAGCGTATGAACATGCTTCGACAACTATTAAAACTTATCAGGAATCTTTAGATCGAAATTAGGATAATTCCACTATATTTGTGGTAGATTCGCCAAAGTGTACTGCTCCCAAAAAATTGAACCTTTGTTGCAAACAAAATTATTAGTTCCCACGCGCATACATAAATTCGATCAAAAATTTTTAAACGCAATTTTCTCTGCATACAACATAAAATGTCCTAAAATCATTTTTTTTAACATTTTTCATTCGTGAAGTACAAATCGTGCAAATTACGACTACATACATCTGGTAAAGCGTAATGCAGCTCTGATTGAGAGACTTGAGAGATAAGTTTTGTGAATTCGCATTACTACGTAACACGATGACTACTAGTGCGCTATTAAATTCTTGCTCAATTTTAGGAGGATTTGTCGAGGATATTGGGTGAAAGCACCTGTCCATTACAGATTGGAGAATATGGTGCCCTCCCCTTTCCTATCCAGAACAACGCGTGCTGGGCTCAGATGCCATCCTTACACGGTGGAGTCGACTAGAGTGCGTACCAACAAGTTTGGGTCCTCATACCTCTGCCGAACGATCAAGGCATGGAATTTTCTGCTAAGGCACGTGTTTCCTTCTTCCTTCAATCCTGGGTACTTTAAGCGGGGCGTGAAAAATGCACCTTCTCAGGCCGTCAAAGTAGAGAAGACCTCAACATCGCCTCGGCTGCTATGAGGACGGTGTGGAGGCCATTGCTCTTAGACCACACGACTGCTTACCATCAGGTGGAGTGTGGCCATATAATCAAGGAAAAAAACAAAAAAGACAATGGACATAAGACTAATAGTTGTCGGCTGGTGCAGACTTAGTCAGGACACCGATGTTTTAACAAATAAGTCGTGAAGTTATAAGTGGTCCCATAATAGAAGGTGAATGCCGAAATCTCTCAATATAAGTGGTTACGTGAACAATTCTTGCACAAAGTGAAACATAGGCATATGTAGCGATCAGTATTGTATACAAGCACAATACAACTACAACAACTTTATACTAAAAACATCTCATCAACATCTGTAAGTACACCAAAAAGTTATGACTTCCAAAGATTATCCACATCTGTTGAAACGCTGTGTATACATAAGGGATTTGCCTAAAGTGAAAACATCCAATGCTCGACGCTTTAGTCCATTTATTGAAAACTTCATATACAACAAAGTAGCCAAGTCATGTGACATTAAGCAGTGCTCGGTAAATGAAGCAAAACAAAAAATCATAAGCTGGTTGCTTTCATATCGATACCATACCGATAACAGCTGATCACCTATCATTGTAACAGGGATGGGTACAGGAAACACACACACACACACACACGAATACACATACACACACATACAAACAAACACACGTATACACACATACACACACACATATGGTATTTATTTATTCATTTAAAATATATATTTCTTATTTATTCAATATTTATATAGCTTTAAACTTAGATATTAATAATAGTTGAATACTTGTAATATTATATTTATAGATATAGATATTATAATACATATTTATATAATAAATTTCTATGTATAATATGTATGTATTTACAAAAAAAAAGTATATAATATGTATGTTTATCCATTGTCTAGTATCCATAGTACAAGCTCTGCTTAGTTTGGGCTAGATGATGTTGTGTGTATGTGGTAGAATATTATTATATTATTATATTTAATTTTTGGAAAATAGGATTTGTTAAGCTAGTATCCGATAGACCGATCCGAGCATAAATATATAATTATGATTAAAGCAAAATTTGTAAATCATAGCAGGCACCCATAGAACAGTCTTGCCTAGTGTGGGGCCGCCGGATATTAAAATATATTGTAATGGTTTTACTGTAAATCAATATTTTATATATTTTTTTAACTTCTCTGAACAATGCGATGTCTGCACAGTAATTTTCGCATTCAAGTTGTCACTTGAAGATCGTCAAGATGTCATAATCAAGTTTACAAGGGTTTTTTTTATCTATATATAGTAATTATTGTGTTGTAAAGGCCTAATCATTTATTTAGTCACAAAGGTCTTACATTGAAATAATGTAATTATCCGGCTACTGGCACGTTGATCTAGTCTAAACGTCTCTCTTCAATTTCAGATGAATCGATATCCACTTGTTTTTCTACATACGCTTAGTATTCATTATTGGCAAAAAAGATAAAGACTATTAATTATGGACACTAATTAGTAGCAAAAATCACATGAATTTAGTAATTTAATGTCAAATTATATATGTATTTATGTTATTAAAAGAATAAGGATGAATTCCATTTTTACAATATCTACAATAAAAACTTAGTCTATTGTTTGTACTTTAATATTTAATTATACGATTCATAAATTAGAAGATGAACAGTAGGTAATAATTAATTGTTATGTTTGTTGCAACTACTAATTATCGCATTTTGCTTAAATTAACTGTTTGTAAACAATTCAAGGTACATAGATAAGTTACGCATTTTGAGCAGTGCGTAGGTTATAATAATAATTCGAAGCAGTAGTCAAATTTCTCGTCACGCCCATCTTACAATAAGAACTTTCATGGTCTTGTGACTGCTGGCGCTTGAGCCATTCTTAAACCCAATGCTTTGTTATGCGACTATAGGAAGGTACCGGGCGGCATATCATTATTATCGTGGAAAATGGGCCGGCCGTTGGTATAATAATACGAATACCCATGTATCGACGCACTTTTCAACCTACACCGGAAGATCCAGACCTGGCAGTTATGATGGTGCATGGGCATCATCAGATCTTCCGGGTCTTGATCTCCAAGAAAATCCCTTTAAAATGTCTAACCTGGTTTGCGTCTACCGTCACGTAGGCCACCAACTGGCTTGCTGCCAAAAGCATTGAAAATACAAGGTACAGTTCATAATTCCGTCGGCAAGTGTAGTCTTGAATGAAAAAAAAAAAACATAATGAGAGTGTTTACATCTTGCACGTATCTATTATTTCGCGTAGCCGTGATTTTTTGCTTCACAGAGTATGATGGTATATAAAGTGCTGATCGTAGCGTTGTCTGTAGTAGATTGTTAGTCATTCGTTAACCGTGAACATCTAATAAATAGCAGGTATACTCATTTTAGTCTAAATAATAATTTTATGTAAAATATTTCTTGATGTAACAAATTCATTGTGCCGGATTGCTTAAATATAGTCCGACAAAATACAGATTTAGTCCTTAGTAGATATATTTTATGGTACGAGGTATAACTAACTTGCGGCATAGTCCAATTTTTTCATTCTGAGCATTTTTTTATGAACGTAATATATAGTATCAAAGTGATTTTTAACATCCTGAGTGGCATCGGCCCGTCGGCGGCCAGTCACAATTGTTTTTCAATCATGTCTGGCATTTCAGCAATTGATATATTGATATCAATATTTGCCGAAGTCAATATCTACTTATATATTTTTAATCTTTGTAGAAATTCAATATGAGATCCACTATCACAATCTGCGTGTTTTTCTTCGCCACTGTGGCACTGGCGCGGCCTGGTGATGATGAAAAATACTCCGACCGCTACGACAACGTTGACCTGGACGAGATCCTGGGTAACAAGAAGTTGCTCGAGGGATACATGAAGTGTATTCTCGACCAGGGCAAGTGTACACCCGACGGCAAGGAACTTAAAGGTTAATTCTAGTTGAGTTTTGTGTATTTAAAGGGTACTCGTACCTAACTACTGTTATGTTTCACCAATATAATATTTGCATAAAAGTTATTTTCAAAAATGTTTATCGCCATTCATAGCAATTATATATTATCAACTATTCACGTGCTCTTAGTTCTTTTGTATAAACTTTATATTTTAACGGTTATTTAAATTTTATAAATCATAAATAGTAATATTTAGAAAAAGTTCCTAAAGTACTAATTGAGTTTATTGATAGTCATTTAGTCATAGTCTATCAAATATCGCGATGAAAAGTACTTGATTGACTACTGTTACTCAAAGATTCAACTATTTTATGAAAAGTTCTAAGAGAAGCAAAATTAAGCCTTTTATAAAATTTCTTACATAATATTATAAATACGAATGTGAGTTTGTTTGTTTGTTTGGTACGCTTTCACGCCTTAACTACTCGATCAATCTGAAATTTTGCATATACGTTTTCAGGGGTCTGTACCCCTTACTTTTCTGTAAAAGGACATAGGGTACCTTTCATACAGGTAAAACTACTTTTACTAACCTAATCCAACCTAACCTACAATTACGCAAGCGAAGCGGCGGGCAAAATCTAATAATATGTTATATTAACACCAAGTTCAATATTTTTAATAGATCACATCAAGGAAGCTTTGGAGAACGAGTGCGGTAAATGTACCGAAACGCAGAAAAATGGCACTGAGCGCGTCATCAAACATCTGATCAACAACGAGGAGGCATACTGGAACGAACTCACCACCAAGTACGACCCCGACAAGAAGTACGTCACCAAGTACGAACAGAAACTGCGTGAAGCCAAAGCTTAAGTAATTCCCGACTGTATTTTAATGGTTCATTCCGATGTATTATATGGTCTAGTTTGTATATAAACAAAATAATAAACACATTATTTCTGAGTTACTGTTTTCTTCTAATGGTGTTTGCAGCATGTATACCTATATTCCAAGCGTCAATATTCGTCTCGTCTTGTTTCGTTCTGGTATAAGTCTCTTTTTTTATGAGTAGAATATCTCCTTATAAATAATGTAAATTCTTTGTAAATGAGTTCTACCTTAATAGTCTAGTCATATAAGTTGTAAGTTTCCGATCGAAGATACTGCATTCTAATCAGGTGTGGGCAGTGATTAGCATTAATTAACCTAAACGTTATATAAATAAGTTTTGCCTCATTAGTCTAGTCACATAAGTTGTAAATTTACAATCGAAGATACTGTATTCTAATTAGGTGTAGGCAGTGTAGTTAGCGCCAAAGAACCTAAAACTGATGGCAAATCCCTAAATCCATTATCTACAAACAAACAAAAACGACTAATTAAAATGTGTGTAAGCGAGATGCCTTAGCCGTCGAGGTTATAAGGAGCAGCCTTGTAAGGAGAATATATGTAACTTTTAATGTTTGGTTGCACGAATGACGTAGTGCTTTTAGTGGTCGCCTCGCCACTGCCGCCCCGCCGAGTGTGTTGCGTTCGATCCCCACGCAGGACAAAAATCTTCTATGTGTCCCTTGTCTGAATGTTTGTGAAATCCCACGCGACACAGTAACAACTACTAGGGCAGGAGTTGTCCTACAAAAATCTCAAGTTTTGGAGGTTTTAATGTTTGTTACTCAATCACGCGTTAACAATTTAACGGATTTAGTTAAAACCACAGATCTATAACACAGAATACTTTTTATCATACGCAATAAAGGCAAGCGCAAGAACTAGTATTTGAATAGTTCTTGTACTGAATAAATATATGTATGCATTATTATTATTATTTCCGGGTGGTTTAAAAAAAAATAAGTCGGGGTGTTAACCATAATGACGTTTTTTATATATATTAAACGTTAGACCTAATGATTTTCGATTACATAAACATTACACCTATTGTTTTATAATAAATATTTGTTACCTAAGTCATTTAAATTGTAGATATACAAACCTACGTGAAATCAATGAAGACATTGATACAGCCTCTAATTTTCTATTTAACATTGGTCACTATAAGTAATATTTGATGTTTAGATGCTTGGTCGTATAAAATTAAAGAGAATAACGGTACAACTGCCATGGCAAGCGAATTCATTCGTGCCGACGCTATATAATGACCTACAACGGCGATTCCATTAATAAAATTAAGTTAATGTACACAAAAGATGGAATCTTTTACTTTATACTAAATCTCGCTACAACTGTTGTCTCTTTGCAATGTGAAAATTTTGGTATTTTACTGTAATTTAAGCACATTTTGCAGTTATTTGTAATAAATAAAATATCACATTAGGTCACTGGTAACCGTTAAACAAATTGGGTAAGTAATAAATGATATAACAACAAAATCTCTAATATTAACAACATATAACAACGGAACCTATAATTTTATTTAATATAGCGATTAGTTAATATAATAAACGATTGATATAGTTTTAAAGAGATAAAGATAAAGATAAAGATACTTTTATTTGTTTAAACATGAGTATGCACACATAAGTATACAAGATGAAAATATAAACATAGAAAAATAACAAGTAACTAATTTTTATAAGCATAACATAAATTAAATATAACATCGTTTGACATAATATACATTAAATATAAAATCGTTTGATATACCACTCAAAAGATATAAAACTTGTTTGGTCTAATATGAATATTCAGAGTGTGAATTTTTACGAGCTGTGGCTTCTAATTTAAGCTTAAAAAAACAATAACTTTGTATTTTTTTAATAAATATTTAAAAGTATTTTTCTTTGTTCTATTCTTTGTAACTTCTATCGTAGTTATAGGTAATAGTAACCTAAGTAGATATTAAACATAATTAGTAACTGATTACCACCTGCGCTAAGATAGGTCGACGGAGCCCCGCTTTGCGGGGCTTCTAACCTAACCTATCCGAGTCGGGGTACTCTGAGTCGGGGTGTTAACCATAATGACGTTTTTTATATAATTATATATTAAACGTTTTTGATTACATAAACGTTATATCAAACAACGTTATACTAATTAAGTTTTAGAATAAATAAATGTTATATGTAAAGAAATTATATCAACAGTTGGTATATCTCACGTTGATTATATCTTGTGAACGATAATTAAATGAAATTAGAACAAATGAGTTTATACGTTATGAGACGCGCCCAAAAAAATTGATAAACTGAGCTCCTCCCATGATTTATTTGAATTTCATAAATTTTGCACCTATTTTTCGAAACTCGTATACGGCTCCATTTAATTTATTTATCCACTCATTAAAAACAAAAAAACACGTATTCGCACAAAAACCGTCCATCGTAACAAATCTTATGACATTTACCACTTAGTTATTTGAAAATATGGTTTGCAGAGCTGATGTTGACACCGAGTACGATGGTTTTTAGGAGGCTTTCAACTAAGTGGATCATAAAATACGAGTAGGTATTTCTCGAGAGACTTGATGTCAATGGTGTATGCGGCAATTTGCTCAGATTTACCATCTAAACAAATTGTTTCAAACATTTTTAATAGAAGACAAAAAGTAGTAATCGCTTTAAGTGAGCTTTCATAGCTATAATGTTTGGAGCTCGCCATGATTAAATTTTAAGCCCTCTAGTTTTCATTAATTATATTAAGCTCTGCTTCATTAATTCATTCACATTTCATTATGTTTAAATAACCTAAAAATTTACAAAACCTGCAAAGAGCTACAGGACTTGACTCAATAAACTATACTCATACTGTACTAGTGAAAATGCAATATCACTCAGCTTTTCTAAGTGTTAGAAAATCACATTCAAATAAAATAAAAACGCACATTTAACTACAACTACAAAATTTATTGTGGCAGTTTTAGCGGTCTGTAAAGTTCAAACGCCTTCGCTCCCGAATATGGATATCACTAATCAATTATGTTATATAATACCTAGAAGTATTCGACCAAGCGCGTCGCGTATTCGCAATACTCCAACTGTTTTCGAGGCACGGGGACTCCGCCAGATTTTAACTCCAGACTGCTAATGAGATTTCTCAGCAGAAATCCAATAACTTTTTGTTAAATATATCATAGGTAATGCACGATCAACCAATACTTATTAAATTCAACAATATTTTATTATTAACATGTTAGTATAGTCTGTTTCCTATTTGCATGTAACTCTTGGACGGCGATGTGGGTTATATGCTTACAAAACTAAATTAACAAATCTATAACACTCGGTTGGTTTTTGGCCCTAAGTCAAAATAAAAAATCATTTATTAATGTTGGTAGGTTACAAAGTAACACCACTAATAGGATTGACATTTAGGATTGTTGCTAGGTTCTGGCAAAATGTTGAGCCTATGATAAAATCCCTGCAAGAAACTCACGGTCACTCTTTTAAATCGTCAATTAAATTAAATTTCGGTATTTCATAAAGGAATCAACAAGGTGTTGCAGCTGGTTTACCATATATTGATTAATATCTAAATCTTAAAAAAATAACAATTATAATTAATTTAATTCTATTAAGATGAAAAAGATTAGGTTATAGTTTAATATCAATTTGGGATGATATGAGGGCTTATATACTTACACATTGTGCCCTAATGAATAAACATCAAATAATACTATATATGCTAGGTCTATCTGTATCAAGAGACTAATACATCATTACGCTCGGTAGACTAGACGAAGCATGATGCACAAATTATTGAAAAATACATCCTGAAATCAAAGTCTCTGAAGTATATAATAATAATAATAATAATATTCTACCACATACACACAACACCATCTAGCCCAAACTAAGCAGAGCTTGTACTATGGGTACTAGACAATGGATAAACATACATATATACTTTTTTTTTTGTAAATACGTACATATTATACATAGAAACACCCAGACCAAGACAAACATCCATGTTCATGCACACAAATATTTGTCTTGTGCGGGAATCGAACCCGCGACCTTAGGCGTGGCAGTCGATTACACTATCCACTACGCCATCGAGGCCGACAATGATAGTGTTCTATTCATACTTATGAATTATTTCTTGTAAGACTTTTTGCTTCACAGAGACAATAAGTATATAAGCGCAGATCACACCATAAGCTGTAGTAGAATTGTAAACATTCGTGAGCCGGCAACATCAAACAAACACCCAGGTAGATACTATTGCCTAATTTTATAGGAGCTATGGTGGAATTAACCTAGTAACTAAATTCCTTATACTATAATATGTTTTAGCAATGTAGTTATTTAGAGATAAATGCAAGTTTTATTTATATTCTGATGTTTGTTACAAAGTTTTAATTGCTACAATATCCCATGTAAATTAATTCACCTACTATATACAAAACGCGCTATTGTTTAGTTGTATTTTATATAAATGACAAAAACCCTCTATTCAGTGTCAAAATGAAGTCTGCCGTCGCATTCTGCGTGTTGTTCCTCGCCGCACTTGCTCTGGCGCGGCCTGGTGATGACCAATACACCGACCGCTTTGACAATGTCGACATAGACGAAGTCCTGAGCAGTAAGAAACTCCTTGAGGGATATGTGAAGTGTGTCTTAGAGCAGGGCAAATGCACGCCTGACGGCAAGGAACTCAAAGGTTAGTTTATTATTTAATATGTAGCTATATATTTGTAGTATAATTTTTATACGTTAGAAAGATATTACTATAATATTAGTTTAGTAATTTATTGATTTAAATGCTGCGTATGAGCTGTACAATGCTTACAATATAAGCACATTGGTTTCAAAATTAATAAAATTTACAAAAGAGACATATACATGGATTTATGCCTGTGTCCCAGAGGGGTAGGCAGAGACTACGGATTTCCATTTGCTACGATCCTGACACACTTCTCTAGCTTCATTCACTTTCATGAAAAGAGAGTATCTTATTATTTCAATACAATTGCTATGTAATCACCAAACTCCAGTTGCAATATATTACGTAACTGTCTGATAATGACTTGTTATAAAAATATTAAATAAGATGAATTTTATAAATATATCATGACTTCTCATAAAAGACAAAATATTAAAAGAAAATACAGCCATTAAAACATTTCTAGAAAATGTTTCAATAGATTACTACTGTCGCGCCTGGGCCCTTACGAAATATCACTGCACAATAGAGATATTACAGTTCGCACTAATACGTCTGAAATCATCATCTTGTGTTTAACTGTTTCCTTTCTGCATATAAACTAATAGATTATTTTTCATAGGCAATATGGTAAGGATTTTGGCTGTTATTTTATTGGTTTTAGTAACTATGTTTAATACAAACAGAGCGATAGCTCAGTGGGGAGACCAACAGACTGCAATGCAGAGAGCCTCGGGTTCGAACCCACGTCGCGCACCGCCGATTTTCGGCAGTTATATGACTTTTCGAAATTATGTGCGTATTGATTGACAATTATCGCCTGCTCTGTGCCTCGGAGAGCACGTTAAGCCGTCAGTTCCGGCTGCCATGAACATCTATGGCAGTGGTTATTGGGAAGCCAGTGCCCTATAATATCCTGACACTAGTCTAGCTTTAGGGTATCGTTAGCCTTCGGGTTGCGGAAGTCAGGTGGCAGCCGCTCCGTGTAAAAAGTGATATCCAGTCAAATCCGGTTAGACCAGAAAAGCCGACCCCAAGTGACTTGGGAATAATAAAGGCTAGGTAGAAGAAGAAGAGTAACTATGTTTAAAAACATCAGTAATACCGAGCGTATATTATAATTTTTAAAGGTTCGTAGTGCTTATAATAATTGGGTTATGAAAATGACTAAAGTATAAGCACAGAGCAGTTATTATTGTTCTTCTCAAAGAATGCCATCGGAATATATTCGCATTTTCAATTTTTTTTTATCACGGAAGACATAAACTTTCAAATGTACTCAAGGGACAATATTTTAAATGTGTTGTTTTATTTTATTCTCGTAGAACACATCAAGGACGCTTTGGAGACTGAGTGTGCAAAATGTACTGAGAAGCAGAAGGAGGGCACTAAAAAGGTAATCAAACATTTGATCAACAACGAAAATGATTACTGGAATGAGCTCACCACTAAGTACGACCCTGACAAGAAGTACGCCACTAAGTACGAGAAGGAACTGGGTGAAGTCGAGGCTTAAGTGTTTGCGTTAATTACGACATATTTAGTGAATTAGTTCAATGTAAAACAATAAAATTTAAAATAAAGTATATTTCTTTTAAGAGTTTCTTTACTTTTATTGAATAAATATAACCTTAAAATTTATATTTATTATAGCCAATATCGTTAGAACAATAGTAAGACACTGACCACCTATCAATATTCAAATTGATAATTGAAAGATATTTCCTAAATATTTTCGGTTGATGTATAGATATTTCGATTAAATCAAAGACGAGAAACTTATAGGGTTATCTTTATAGAACTTGGACTATTTGCGACCAGTGTGGCTTTTGTTCATTGTAATCTAACTAATGATGACCACTAATGGTAACTAATGGTGGCCACCGTGGTGGATTACGGCCTAACCCTTCTCAAACAGGAGAAGGCCCTTGCTCAGCAATGGCAATGCAAATGCTCAGCAATTATTATATATAATATATATATATATATATATATATATATATATATATATATATATATATATATATATATATATATATATATATATATATATATATATATATGTATATATTATTTTTACAGAAATACAGAAACGCTCGGACCAAGGCCCATATATGTATGTTGCTGGTTTTATTGTCTGGTCTCTAGCTAATGACGAGTTAATAAAATTAATATAAATAATTTGTGTCTGCCTCTAAAAACGATTTATATTGATTATTTAACATGTAATACATATGTAAAGGATATAATATAGTGAAACCAAACAAAACAAAAATGCATATTGCTTGTGAAATACTATTTAATGCTTGCTTCATAACAAGAAATTTAAAAAGAATATATCATGTATAAAGTACACGTCCTGATTTGCATAAACTTAGATAAATTATCCAAATATATCTGGCAATGCCTATTTATAAAACAATCAGCTAAAAACGTATTCAGTATATCATAAGAAATTAAGGTGAGGTACCTTCATCGAAATAGTATGTTCATGACAAAAGCAAATATTGAAAGATAAAGTATCTATTTTGGGCTGGCCGTGTCACGTTCATAATTATGCTGTTCTTTTCTAAGTATAACGAATAATAGATATAATTGCGAGTTTTTTCTGAGAGTTTTATATTTATGGAAGAGTGATATATATATATATATATATATATATATATATATATATATTAATATAATACTTTCACGGCTAGACCACTAAACAGGTTTTAATGTGAATGTAATGTAAGGAGACTTTCATCTCATTTTCATTATGTGTTTTTGTGGGATACACTTGGGTAATGCCACGGGCAGAAAATAGTAAAGTCATAATCATAAATAATGTAATCAGCTTGTCTGAGACTAAAAACTTAATTTGCATAAATGTCTCTGTATAAATATAATTTACAGAACATAATTATATTAAAACAAATGAACTTACTCCAGACAAAGCTTCCTATGTTCATTACGTACAGTAGAAGTTTATTACGCGAAATTTGTTTGTCTTTTATTTTTTTCTATTTAAATAAAATAATGTAAGTGACACCTGTTTACTACGTAACTTAATATAGCATTCTGCGATTTTTTCTTAACCAGCCTGACTCTGGCGCGTCTTTGTGAAAAGAAATTGTATGCGCTGCTGAATGGGTCGCACACAACTTTGCGTTTGAAATGAAAGATCACTGATAGTTAAAATGAGATGCGATTTGTTGATCACTTAACTACCACGAAACTTATGATAATATGTATGATACGATACGATAAATAAGTACCGCTGATTATGAAGTATGATCGCGCACTGGTTTTGATTTACACAATTTATATGAGGCGACGTAAAAGTGCTGATGTGAAGGAGGCGCGCGTGCCATGTATGATGTTATGACTCATACAGAAACTGACACAGAAACGTAGACTTACTCAATATCATAATATTAAAAAGGGCATGTTAAGTACATATGTATGTAACTAAACTATAGCCTAAAGATTACAACTATCAAAAGCCACCTGATCGTATTTGATTGGAGTGCTATACAGATGACCCTGGAAGTCACGACGGCTTCTCGAGTCTTTGACCTTAATCGAAATTTCTAGATGCATCAAACGAAAATATTGAGCAAATATCTTTCAATCATCAATATTAATGTTGCTAGGCTTACTTTTGTTCTAACAATATTGGAATTTTTTTTTAAAGACATTTCTCGCTCTATGAGTAATTTCTGTGTCGCGGGGAACTTTACAAACATTCAAACAACGAATACAAAGAACACCCACATTTTTACAAATTTACTACATTTTAAGGTTATAATCCAATGAAAGTAAACAAACTCATAAAATAAATATACTTTATTTTAAATTTCATTGTTTTACATTGAACTAGTTCACTAAACATGTCATAATTAACGCAAATATTTAAGCTTCGGCTGCACTCAGTTCCTTCTCGTACTTAGTGGCGTACTTCTTGTCAGGGTCGTATTTAGTGGTGAGCTCGTTCCAGTAATCCTTTTCGTTGTTGATCAAATGTTTGATTACCTTTTTAGTGCCCTCCTTCTGCTTCTCAGTACATTTTTCACACTCAGTCTCCAAGGCATCCTTGATGTGTTCTATAAAAATAAAAGAACATATTTCAAAGAGTGCAGCGATAGCCTAGTGCGAAACCGTTGGACTGCCACGCAGAGGTCTCGAATTCGAACCCAAGGCGCGCATCTCTGACTTTTCGAAGTTATATGCGTATTAAATAAATAATTATCGCTTGCTTTAACGGTGAAGGAAAACATCGTGAGGAAACCTGCATGTCTGAGTTTTCTCCATAATGTTCTCGATGATATGTGAAGTCTGCCAACCCGCACTAGGCTAGCGTGGTGGACTATGGCCTAACCCTTCTCACAGTGAGAAGAGGCCCGTGCCCAGCAGTGGGACATTTTAATACAGGGCTGATATTATTATTATTATATTATTATTTAAAAGAGTACACATTTATATGTCTTTCGTGATAAAAACTTAAAAAAAATGCAAGTAGGGTTTCTTTCATAGGGATATATTCCGATGTTTTTCTTTGAGTAACGACACAAGAGCAAGAAAATGTATGATATAATTTATATACCACTGCTTTGTGGTATTATATTTCAGTTAATTTCATAACTAAATTAATATAAGCTCTAAGAACCTTTAAAAATGCTAATATGCGCGAGCGTCGAGAATACTGATATAGAAAATAATAGAAAACCGACGTTTTTCTGCTGTTTTCAAACATCCACCAAACAAATATACCGAAAATAATGAATAAATGGCCGAAATTCTTGTCATATTTATTGCTTATGAGAAAATATTCAATTAGTTTATATCCAGGAAGGAAACAGTGAAACACGAGATGATGATTTCAGACGTATAATCAGTGCGAGCTGTAGTTATCTCTATGTAGAATAGAGATAACTATAGTGATATTTCGTAAGGGCACGGCGCAACGATAGTAAATCTGTTAAAACATTTTCTATAAATGTTTTGATAACTGTATTTTCATTTAATATTTTCACTTTTAAGAGAAGTCATGATATATTTATATAATTTGCCTTTTTTAATATTTTTGTTACATGTCATTAGATTGAAGGGTTATGCGTAATAGATTATTTATATATTGCAACTATAGTTTGGTGTTTACGTAGCAAATGTAGAATAAAATACGATCTTTCGTGATTGATAGGGCATTAATTTTTCTTGTAACTAATGTGTTCCTATTGTAAGCATTGTGTAGTTTATTAGCAGCAGTTTAATCGATAAATTACTAAACAAATTTTATAGTAATATCTTACTTACATACGAAAATTATACTCGAAATATATAGCTACATATTAAATAATGAACTCACCTTTGAGTTCCTTGCCGTCAGGTGTGCATTTGCCCTGGTCTAGAACACATTTTACGTATCCCTCGAGGAGTTTCTTACTGGCCAGCACTTCGTCTACGTCGACATTGTCAAAGCGGTCGGTGTAGTCGTCCTCACCAGGCCGTGCCAGAGCAAGTGCGGCAAGGAACAACACGCAGAATGCGACGGCAGACTTCATTTTGACACTGTATAGAAGATTTTTGTTGTTAATATAAAATACAACAATATAATTGCGTGTTTTTACATAGTAGACAGAATGATTAGCAATTTAGTACCAACTTTGTAACAGACATGATAATAACAAAAATTGCGCATATCACTAAATAATTATATACACTGCTAAAAATATTAATGAATAAGGAATTTAGCCACTTGGTAATTTTCACCAAAGCTACTAAGAAAATTTTGTTTTAAGTATAATCTACCTGGGTGTTTGTTTGATGTTGCCGGCTCACAAATGTTTACAGTTCTACTACAGCTTATGGTGTGATATGCGCTTATATACTTATTGTCTTTGTGAAGTAAAAAGTTTAATTACAGGAAATAATTCTTTAGTATAAATAGAAACCTGTCATTATATATCAGGGACTGTAATTTGAGGATGTATTTTTAGATCATTTGTGCATCATGCTTGTGTATTCTCTGCGAGGTTTCTTGTAAAAGAACTTGGTATGGTATTTTCCTATGTTTATGAATTATTTGCCGTTGTGTTCGGATTTAGGAATAGTTATACGAACACCTGAAATATTTTGATTTAAAAGCCGTGTTTGAATATGTGTAATGTCTCTCATGGTCTCACTTTTAGGTACATAAGCTGTACCTGTTGATAGAAATTGAACTGTTTTTATTATATTTATACTCGTCTAGTCTACCTATGGTAGATGTATTAGTATCTAGTTATAGGTAGACCTAGTACATATATTCTATTTGATTTTGATTTATTGGGACACAACGTGTAAGTGTGTGCGTCCTCATAGCACCTCAAATTAATATTGAATTATTACATTTATACTTCATCTTCTATTAAGAAGAGGTTATAATTTAATATTAATTTATTGAATTATTATTAGATAAATTATTTGTATCTCTTTCACGGGTATATTCCTAATGCTTTAAGGAAAACCCTGCCCTTTGGGAGGCTTACACGGTAATATGGGTCCAACATGCAGAGGCCCTTCGAGGGTTTTAATTTAGAGTGAGATGGGACACTTACCGAGGCCCTAGCTGCGGCAAGTGTAGGAGACTATTGCTACATATGGAACCTAATAAATCTAAGCTATAGGGATGGGTGATTGATGAGCTGGTATAATAAAAACTAAGGATAAAAAACGGCGTCTGCCTAATATCCTGTTTCAGTTTCAGTTTCAAAGTCGAAATAGCAGACGGTAACTCGCCGACTAGATGGGCCCCTTGAATAGCCACCATAGGCATACAAACCTTAAAGGTAGCAGAAGGCAACACCGGTGTAAGCGGCTACGGGTGTCGAGCGGTGCGACGCTGGTTTCACCATCACGGACCTCGTGACAACGGAAACCCGCATCGGGTTTTCCCGTAGTTATGCCCTTGAAAATGACACTTCCACCCCCAAGCATATAGCTCTAGCGGCTCCCCTTTAACCGGCCGACCAAGGCAAACCAGAGATAAAAGTCCTACGGGCACCCTTGAAGTTCCACCTCAGCCAACCAGTAACGGCAAGCCGCTACTCACATTCAGGTCGCCACAAGCTGCCCTGCGGTTTGTGTGCTTTAAGTAAACCCGGTGATACATGGTTTGTTTATATCACAAGGTAAAGGTGATATTTCAAAAGCTAAAGTACTATGTCCTCCGAGATCGCGTTAGTCTCATGATGAGATAACGACTGCCCCAGAGGGGTTTATTACTGTTGTTATTTTTTAGATTTATATAGTTATTAATGTATGGTAAACTAGCTGCAACACCTTGTTGAGATCCGTTATGAATACTGAAATTTTATTTAATTGACGCTTTAAAATAGTGACCTTGCGTTTCTTGCAGGGATTTTATCAGAGGCTCAACATTTTATCAGAACCACGCATCTATTCTAAATGTAGCTTCAGTAACTTAGTTAACTCACTAACCAAAAGATTTCGACGTACATACATCAAAATCGATTGGTTAGTGAGTTTACTAACTACTAGTGTTACTTTTTTGCGTAACTTTATGAAAGATTTTTGACTTTGACTTGGACAAAAACCAGTTACGTGCTTAGTGTAATCGAAAATCTCCTAATTTAGTTTTGTAAACATATAACCAACATCCAGTATCCACGAGTTACACACATGAATAAAGAAAAGGTAACAGACTAATCTAGCATCTCAATAATAAAATATTGAGATACGTTGATCGTGCATTAATTATGGTGTGTTTATCAAGAAGTTATAAGTTTTCCAGCTGAAAAGTGGAGTTGGGAAGTTGGAGGTGATTGACGTTACCGTGTCTCGAACACAGTTGGAGTATTGCGGTCACGCCTTGGTCGAACACTTCTAGGTAATATATTATATAATATATTAGTGATGTCTAAACAATCAAATGTGTTTAAAACTAACATGGTACCCAGGAGAAAGTAACTAGATTCTAGACTTCTAGACATACAATATTAAATTATTTAAGTAATTCAAGATTCGGGAGCAATAGCATTTGAAATGTTCATATCGTAAAAAATGCTACCATATATTGTGCAGTTGTAGTAAAGTGCGTTTTTAATTTATGTAAATAAAATCTTCCAACATTTGGGAATGCTGAGATCGATATCGTATAATCAATACAGTATATGTATAGTCTATTGAGTCCAGTCCAAATTACAATACCTACAGGTATTGTAATTTTTTAGATTATCTGCATACATCATGAAATGTGAATTAATGAAGCAGCGCTTAGTATTATTAATGAAAAGCAGAGGGTCCAAAATTAAACCTTGATGAACTCCAGTCATTATGACTGTTAAAGCTTACTCAAAGACACTACTACTATTTGACTTCTTTTAAAAATGTTTGAGGTAATTTGTTCATGTGATAAACCTGAGCAAATTGCCGCGTACAATATTGACATCGAGTTTCTCAAGCAGTATTTTGTGATTCACTTTGTCGAAAGCTTTCTGAAAATCATACACGGTGTCAACATCAGCAGTGCAAGCCATATTTTCAAATAATTAAATGTGCTCACTACCCAAGAAGGGAAACACCAATACCCCTGTCCGTAACCCCACAGCTTTCACGTATGATTCTCTGTGTGAGAATGTAAACCTAGTTCGGGGCTCACGCGGCAAATCTACAGCTACTTTTGATACTCCGATCTCTGAACTGATCCACGAAATTCGCGAGCTAAGGCAGGAAGTAAAGGCTTTAAAGCAGGCAAACAACGATTTAACTTTATTAAGGGAAGATATGAAAGACACACAAGAACAACTTGTTAGCCGTTTTACAGACTTCCAGAAAACTATTGATACCAAGGATAGAGAAAAAATTGATCTGAAGTTATCGGTATCGCAATTACAATCGACTGTCAGCACGCTAGAACATAATGCGCTGAAAAACTAAATAGAGATATGTGGAATGCCTGAGGAGAGTCACGAAAATCTCGCTCACATAATGCTAACTTTGTCGCAGAAAATAAGCGTAGATTTATAGGAATCGGATATCAGTGATATTATCAAAGCCGGATTTAAGCCCCAACTCAAAAGAAAAACGCCTTGGCATCGGCCCATTATAGTTAAGCTAACTAGAAAATCTAAAAGAGACGAAATCATCACTGCTGCGAGAACTAAGAGAAACTTAACATCCGAAAGCATTATTAATTTAACGCCTTCCAAACTATACGTCAATGAACGTATAACTAGAGAAAAAGGATGTTATTTCGAGAGGCTCGAGCAAGAGCCCAAGATGGTGCATTTCGATATTGCTGGCTGCGTAATGGGTCCATATATATAAAAAAAGAGGAAGGGCACGCCGCAATTCGCATCCAGTCCATTGAAGACCTCAACAAGAATATCACTATGCCAAAAACAGCATCTAATATTCTATAGAAGATATACTAATAATATGTTTGTTTGTCTTTCATTTGCTTGCATTATTAATCAATGTAAACATTTTGTTTTGGTGACTGATGATGAACTGATTTACTCTCTAAACTATAGAATGGCAGTCACCTTAACTTTTAAATTACCCGAAAGTATATCTATAATTATAATCCATGATGACTTCACTTGACATATTACGATGTATTGATAACGCGTGCCCGGTAAAATGCCATTTTATAAATTCTGTAGATGATTGCTATAGAATAATACTCAAATATAAAATAAAAATTTTAACGTTGAACATACGAAGTTTTAGCTGCAATTTCAACAATTTACTTGTAACTCTTAAAATAATGAACATTGATTTTGATGTGATTATTCTTACAGAATGTTGGTTACATGAAAGTTCAATATTGTATCACATGGAGGGATATAGCACTTTTCGTACAACAAAATATATAAACAAAGCAGGAGGTGTCGTAGCGTATGTAAAGAATATTTGGTCTCCACGAGTTCTCGAACCAGCCTTAGAAGAAGCAGAATGCATCGCCATAACTATCCCGCATGTTATAACTGTATTAGGAGTCTATAGATCACCTTCTTTTAAGAACCCGGACCGCTTTATTAAATCAGTATATGAAGTTATGAAATCTGTAAGCCTGAAACCTTGCACTGTGATTACAGGCGATATAAATATAAATATAATCAATCCCGACACTGCCGAATCAAGTGCTTATCTTTGTGCTATGGCTGAAATAGGATAAAGACCAGCTGTGAATGTACCTACCAGAAAAAACGCATGCCTTGATCATGTTTTTATTGGGGGGCAACTGGATATGGAAACACTCGTCTGTCCGTCGGCAATAACCGATCACGACATGGTAATCACCGGATTAAATAGCAGTTCTACTAGACCAATAATTCCACCGAGGTACAGACTGCGTCTTGACTATGACTCCATAGCAGATGAACTGAATAACGTGGACTGGTCTAGATTAAGCAATATATAAAATGTGACCGAGCAATTGGATCTCTTTCTCAACATAATGAAGCGAGTAATTGAATCTAACACAGAAACTATATTGATTAGCCGTTCAAAAACAATTATTAAGCCGTGGATGACTCAGGGACTGTTGAGATGTTCACGTATACGTGATAAGCTTCACTTAGACGCTAGAAATGATCCAGGGAACAACATCAAATCAATCGTTTATTCTCGGTATCGAAACTTCTACATCAGCCTATTGCGCAAATTAAAAAATAACTACGAAACAAATACGCTCCAGAAACATAAAAACCATCCACGTAAGCTGTGGCAGGTAATCAATGAAATAGCTCAACGAAAACGCATTACGAATTTCAAGGCATCGAAGCTACTAGCTGGAGATACTTGCCCACAAACTGCAGTTGATCATTGCAACGAGTTTTTTGCTTCAGTGGGGCAACAATACGCTGAAAAAATCCTACAATGTCTGGGTTCAACTCAATCTGCTTTGGCCAATGAAATTGACGCCTCAAATTCACCTGTTAACTCTTTCTTTTTCGAACCAACTGATAATAAAGAATTAGAAAACATTATCATGACTCTTAGGCACGATAGTGCACCGAGATTGGATGGTATTAATTGTATGATGATTAAAAAGTTAAGGATCAAATAGTGGAACCACTCAAGTCAATTATAAACCAACGCCTGTCCACATGGATCGTACCACAAGACTGGAAGACAGCTATCGTAGTTCCAATCCATAAAGGAGGCGATTCGACCTTACCAAATAATTACAGACCCATCTCGCTGCTTCCGATATTTGCAAAGATACTGGAAAGAGAGGTAAATAAGCGTCTTGAAAAATATCTCGAAGTCAACAATATTCTGACCAACACTCAATTTGGTTTTCGAAAAGGAAAATCCACTGAAGATGCTGTTGCACTTCTAAATGAAGAAATCGTTACTCATCTAGATAATGGACGTGCATGTATTGGAGTCTTCCTAGATGTTGCAAAAGCTTTCGATACCGTGTCCATTCCAATCTTACTAAGAAAACTAGAAACTGTTGGAATACGTGGTATTGCACTTGAGTGGTTCCGGAGTTACTTAACGGGTAGAAAACAGCGAGTCAGAGTTGAGTCCTGGATTAGTAACCCCAATGAAACAGATTCCGGAATACCTCAAGGTAGTGTGCTCGGTCCGACGCTATTCCTTCAGTATCTGAATGATTGAGCTTCCCTAACAATACAAAAAGCAAAAATTATCTGTTATGCAGACGATACTGCAATAATATTTCATGGCTCAATATGGAGCGAGTGTCTACGGCAATCAGAACTAGGAATGGCGTTGGTAACTGAATGGCTTGATAATAACCGTTTAACTTTAAACACAAGCAAAACAAAGTTCCTCTGTTTTCATAAAACTAGCGCTTCATCCCCGGTACTAAAGTCCCCAGTCCTAACTTTAGAATTTGTAAATGTAACCAACAGCAGTCTAATGCTGTCACCTGCTGTGACTGTAGTGAAATACAACGATCAAAATCCATAAAATATCTCGGAGTAATCATCATGATCATCAGATGTCGCCAGTATTGAGCTTCTTAAAACTGTGTACATCTCACTCTGCCAGTCCATCCTGACATACTGCCTAAGCGTTTGGGGAGGCTCAGCCACGTCATCTGATACCATTGGAGAGAGCGCAGAGGTCGATACTTAAAGTCATGCTTAAAAAACCATTAACTTTCCCAACAGTTGACCTCTACAGAGCTGCTGACTTGTTAAGCATACGACAGTTATACGTTCAAATTCGGTCATCCAGATGCATAAGTCGGTCCTAAATTCCTCTGATTATCAGGATATGTTAAGTGCAAGAGTTTTCAAGATTCCCATCATAAAATGTAAGACTACGTTTGCTTAAAGGTTTAAAAAGTTCTTGTATCCCTATTTATATAATAAAATAGTAAAAGCTTTCGATCTTAAGCACAGCACTATGCGGGAAGTCCATGTTAAAGTTAAAAATTTTATAGCCGATCTAAATTACCACGACACGGAACAACTCCTTAAATCCATTATCTAAATGTACCTACCGCTCTAGACGTTTTTCAATTCTTTATAAAATTTATCCACCCATTTACACATACATACCATATCTCACACACTATCATACATACTCACCATAACTAACTCAAACATCCACTCACTCACACCACTCTCACATCTATTTATTCATGCATATTAGTTATTTGTAATAGTTAAGTTCTAGGTATATGAAAATCCGTAATAGTTTGATGGCCACGATACAGGCTGTGCCTAGTGTGGCTGTCACAGTAAATGTTAATATATGTGTAACTTAACTGAAATAAACATTATTATTATTATTAAAAAAATATGATGTGTTAAGGTGGACAGTTTTTGAACAAATCCGTGTTTTTTGGTTTCAATGAGTGAATCAATAAATTAAATAGAGCCTCGTGAACGAGCCATATCTATGCGTTAACCGATTTTTATAGAAGATACCTGTCAATCATAAAGCAATCTTAATGTTTATAGGCAGTCGATGCTTTATAATCATATAGCCTTATTATCATAAAATATGGCAACCATAAATATCAATTTTAAGGTTATATTAATCTAAAGTAAACAAACTAATAAAATAAATAAAACTTTATTTTAAATTATTTATTTACAGTGAACTATTTCACTTAATCTATCATAATTAGCGCAAAGAACTTAATTACTTAAGCCTCGACTTCACCCAGTTCCTTCTCGTACTTGGTGGCGTACTTCTTGTCAGGGTCGTACTTAGTGGTGAGCTCGTTCCAGTAATCCTTTTCGTTGTTGATCAAATGTTTGATAACCTTTTTAGTGCCCTCCTTCTGCTTCTCAGTACATTTTGCACACTTAGTCTCCAAGGCGTCCTTGATGTGTTCTACAAGAATAAAATTAAGAACACATTTAAAAGAATATCCCTTGAGTACACAATGTATATATGCTCTGTAATAATAAAATACTTAACGTTCTAACTCCATATAAAGTACATATGGTGTTTAAAAATTAATTACTCTTTTTATCATTTTAGACTTAGCTTTCAGTTCTGCTTGCAATAGATGTGTTGATTGTGAACAATAAGAACTTTAAAGCTACTAAAATATCAACTGTACTTAAAAATTTATAAAAATTATGGCAGAATTTACAATATAAAACCTAAAAAAACCTATAAAACCATAAACCCTACCAGAATATAACACATAATAAAAACAAACCTTTAAGTTCCTTGCCGTCAGGTGTGCATTTACCCTGATCTAGGACACACTTCACATATCCCTCAAGGAGTTTCTTACTGCTCAGGACTTCGTCTATGTCGACATTGTCAAAGCGGTCGGTGTATTGGTCATCACCAGGCCGCGCCAGAGCAAGTGCGGAGAGGAACAACACGCAGAATGCGACGGCAGACTTCATTTTGACACTGTATAGATTTCTGTAGTTAATATAAAATACAAGTATATACTCATTCGTTTTTACATAGTAGATAGAATAAAGTAACATAGGATTTTGTAATAATTCAGCATAACATTTCATAGAATCAAAATTTGCACATATCACTAAATAATTATATGCACCATTAAGAAAATTATGAGGAATTTTGTGACTACATTATTTCTACCAAACTTTACAAAAAATTTAAACAATAGTACAATCTACCTGGATATTTGTTAGATGCTCACGAATCACGAATGCTCACAGTTCTACTACAGCCTACGAGGTGATCTGCACTTATATACTTTTGTCTTTGTGAAGCAAAAACTCATACTTACAGACAATAATAGTACTTACTCAAGTAGATACCCTCATTATATTTCAGGGACTTTTTTATTGGAGGATGTATGTTTTTATAAGTTCGTGTGCGACGTGGTTGTTATGTCTGCACAGCACGAGGAAGTAAAATGTTCAGTTTATCTGTATATATATGTAACTATTATATAAAATATGAAATGTTTTGTATCTTTGTATGTTTTTAAAATTAACTTACGTTATACTGTTGTCCCACCATCTTAATCTCCCCGTGAACATGGCTGCTGTAAAGCAACCGAAACGTCGGGGCAAAGTGTAAACTCAAATATAAATTGTTTTAATTAGAAAATATATAGATTAAATAGTAGTAAAATTTCAATAATAGTAGTGTTAGAGTTTTCAAAATTATGTAATACCAGTGTTTAAAGTAAAATAAACAACGCGATAAAATCCGTATAAAGTGTTTAATTTTAATGTATAACATTCGCGTAAACATAAGACAATATTATGTAACACAATATTTTTGTATGTTTGTTTGTAATGAATAGTCAAAACTCCTGGTTCGAATTAAAAATATTTTACCATAAAGCAGCAACTTTATCCAGGAGTAACATAGGCTATATAACATTGTGCTACGAGCGACAGAAGCGGTGCAGTAACCATAAATGTGAGTGAAACCGCGGGAGACAGCTAGTTTAATTAAAATAAATAAAAATGAGTTATTTTCATTAACTGAGCTTAATCTAGTTACAATATTGTTGAAGCGTTCCTTTGCGGCATAACATTGCCTGTGTTAGGAGGCCCCGCTCTGCTGTGAACAAGTAAGCATCCATTGATTATATTATGACAAATATTATTCTGTATTTATTATATATTATAGTATTGTATTAACTTATTATATTATTTTTCTTACGTTAATGGAAGCTGGGAGAACAAATTAATTAAATTAATCGCTGATTTTTATTTTGTAAATATTATTCTCGTGGTTGAAATACTTGCTGCTGAATTATTTACAAAAAAAAAAAGGTATATATGTATGTTTATCCATTGTCTAGTACCCATAATACAAGCTCTGCTTAGTTTGGGCTAGATGGTGTTGTGTGTATGTGGTAGAATATTATTATTATTATTAAATTGTTTGGATAGAATCAAATATTACATGATATAAAACAATTCACAGTCATTAAAATTATCTTATATCGACTTCGAGGTTTATTTTAATAACACTACTTTAAACTATTTTAGAACTATTAACTATTTATAGTTACACTTTTTGCCGCTGTTTTGGTTGTTTTTCAATAGGTAATCATGGTTATGAGGCGACTAAAATACAAACAATTGTTTGTTTTTAACTAACGCTTTCACGCCGTGTCACTCACATTCGCATCACAGGCGCTCATAGTCAGTTGCATTCACTGATCAATAAACGATTAGCGAGGTTAAGCAACGTTGGGTGCGGTCAGTGTATAGATGGGTAACAGCTAAGTGGTATTTCGTCAGAGCGTCTCCGTGCTTCGGAGGGCGCGTAAAAGTCGGTACCGGTTGTTGTCAAATTGACAGCAGTCGTTAAACCATATCAGAGGCTTGAACAACTCTTGACAACAGATTGGCCACTAACCACACGGAAAGAAGAAGAAGATTGATAATATTAGCAAGTATAATATAAATCTTTGTCTTTTCATTTAATGCAGATAATTTAAAAACTCAAACATGTGACTGCATCCGTCATGACACGCACATACCTGAACTTGTTCAATTTATTAACAATTATTGATGTTGATCCTACGTTATAGAAGCCGAGCTTATTACTGTCTACATGATAGAGTACGGGGGAAGTCCTAGGCTCTGTCAGTTCAATACAGTAGTAAGCAAATGGTATAATGGTTACAACTCCTTACAATTATATTAAGTAAAGTAAAATTGGCGATTAAAAAGAGTGGCCGTGAGTTTCTTTCCCGTTCTTTTCATTGGTTCTACGCCCTTGCTTAGCTGAACGTAGCAACAGGTAAATTTAAATGAATATTATAGTTTTAGTTAATGTTACCTTTATGTTCATAAGTGTTACTTTGTTACCTAATCTATATGAATTTTGTGTTCGTTTTTATAATTTCTCGTGAGAAAAATATAATAACGCTTGGCCGACCGGAGATTCGAAACCCAGACTCTTGCATAGCAGTTGCATTCACTACCGCAGTGTGACCAAGGTAGTCAATTGTTATGTGGTAATTTAATATGAGTATACAATATCTCGTGAGCGGTTTAAGGCATGCTTCTTGTTTTAATTTACATAACCGCAAGTCCTAGATCGTCACAAACGATTAACTATCCAGCGAAAGAGACATTTGTGGTATTGTATATAAGAAGGGCCCGTGGTACTAAAGAGCTCCTTATTATTGATATGGCCATTAGCCAACAGGTTCGCCGTAACCGAAAGAATTTGTCGACATGTTGGATAGATTATAAGAAGGCCTATGATTCCGTGCCACATACATGGCTTATGAGGGTGCTGGAGTTGTATAAGATTGATACAACCCTATGCACCTTCTTGTAGACATGTATGAGGCAATGGCAGACTGTTCTTCGCTATCCAGGATGTCGAGAAATTCAGGGTTATGGTGTACCGATAAAGATCGAGCGAGGTATATTCCAGGGTGATAGTCTGAGTCCGTTGTGGTTTTGTCTAGCTCTGAACCCTTTAAGCACTCTTTTGCAGAGTTCAGAGCTGGGCTATTGGTTGCGGAGAGATGGTCAGGTTATATCCCACCTCTTTTACATGGATGACTTAAAATTGTTTGCCCCCAGCAATTTGCAACTGGCAGCGTTACTTAAGGTAAACGAAACCTTTAGTAACTCTATCAGGATGGAATTTGGTGTAGATAAATGTGCAGTTATGCATGTGAAGCGAGACAAGCTGTTTATGTGCCAAGACCTTCCATAACCGTGAGGTGTGCAATCTCCTAGAATATTTTGTCCACAATAAAGTGGACGTCCATCGTGATGTGATGGCAGTGTATACTGGCCTAACCCCGCTCGCTCTGGCTAAAGAGAACTGGCGCAAACCGGTGATTCTTACAACTGAGAATCGCAAGGTTGTGTGGAAGAGCAAGGAGCTACACGGTCGGTTTTATCGGGCTCTATATGGGCCTGACGTAGATTTAATATCGTCCGTATCCTGATTACAATTCGATGATCTGTTTGGAGAAACCAAAGGTTTTGTCTGTGCAAGTATGGACGAAGTAGTGATGACGAATAACTACCGGAGATATATCCTGAAGGATGGCACGGTTGACATATGTCGGGCGTGTCACCAACCCGGAGAATCTCTCGGACATATTATCTCTGGATGTTCTCGTCTTGCTAATGGCGAGTACTTGCATAGACACAACCAAGTGGCCAGGATTATACATCAGCAACTTGCTTTAAAATACGATCTCGTGGACTTAGAAGTACCGTACTACAGGTATGTGCCCGACCCCGTTTTCGAAAATGGTCATGCAATGTTGTACTGGGATCGGTCCATCATTACTGACGAGACTGTTGTAGCCAACAAACCTGACATTGTGGTAGTGGACCGATTAGAGCACCGTGCAATGATCGTCGATATTACTATTCCTCATGACGGGAATCTTGTGAAGGCTGAAAAAGATAAACAAGTTAAATATCTGGATCTGGCGCACGAGATTTTAGACATGTGGGATGTGGATTCAGCGATCATTGTACCGATAGTCGTATCAGTCCATGGACTGATTGCCAAAAGTCTCGATCACCATCTGAAGAGGCTCGCGTTAGACGGCTGGATTAAGTCTCTGATGCAGAAGGCCGTATTGCTTGACACGGCATGCATCGTGAGGAGGTTCCTATCGCTGAAGCCCTAACCACCGGTAGCTTGGACCCAGTTCCCGATGCCGGTTGGTCTTCATAGTTTTTATATTTTTAAATGTGTTTTTTTTATAATTATATATTTAAAAATATAATCATTATTGAAAAATGAGCTAATAAAGAGAATAATAATAATTAAGATTTGATTATTTGTTTGTTTGTAAGGATTTAACTCAAAAACTACTGAAACAATATATTATATTATATATAATAAAAAATATCCTAAAACTGGTCTACGGGTTGCGGAGGTCAGGTGGCAGCCGCTCCGTGTAAAAACCGATATCCAGTCAAGAGTAAGTTAGACCAGAAAAGCCGACCCCAAGTGACTTGGGAATAATAAAGGCTAGGGAGAAGATAGACTGACTGATGCTGTCAAAAATTTAAACCTGGCCACTTTAATATGTACATGTCATATGGGAACGCATTTTGGAGTTAAACTGCTAATTTTAAAAGTTCACTCAATGCAATATTATATCACGTATCTCACATCACTGCACTGATGACGTAATGGTTTAAGTGGTCACCTCGCCACTACCACTGCACCGAGTGTGCTAGGTTCGAATCCCATACGAGATAAAATTTTATGTAATCCACAAATAGTTGTGCAGGGTCTGGGTGTTTTTTTATGTTTGAATGTTTGGAAAGTACACGACGACATTATTACTTGTGAGGGCGTCATTTGTGTCATTTTTAAAATAGAATAAGAAATAGAAAGGCATAGGCACAGGTTCATTTCAGTTTGTAAAATTAAAAAATTTAGCACTTCCCACTATAGGGGCTGGTCGAGGGTGGTACCAAACGACAGGGGAAGACTCCGGACGTTATTTAATGCTAATTTAAATACAATAACCTGAAAAATAAAACAAAAGTTAATATTGGGACTTCAAAACATTAACTGTGAAATATTAGTGTTGTATGCGTTTGCTTTGAGGAAATATAGGTGTAATTACTGTGTTTTACGCAAACTTGTTGATTTTACTGTATAATGTACTTAATGATGTGCGCAGGGGTCGTTAAGAACATTTTGTATTTTTATTATTATGGTATTGTTATTCAACGAGACAATGACGGAAGATTGTATAGTAGCCGTTTTTTTGGGAAATGTTTTTATGATTCATAATAATCATGAAACGTATACATTGTTTGGGATTATAGCTATTCAAGTACGGATTATTCATATTTAATGCTAATATTATTAGCTATCTGTCCATCTATTTGTTAAATTATACATCTAATCCGATAAGTCCATTAAAATTAAACTATGTTTTCATGAATTTTATCGCGGCTTATTTCAATTGTTTCAATTATTGTCTATATATGTAAATTCACACTTTTGGACTGCTTTTCAGCAGTCATGGTCATGGCGAGACTATGATAGAGGTTGTCTTATTAGCCAAATAGTAATTTAATTTCAATGTATATCATTCGCGTAAACGAAAGACAGTATTAAACCACATACATTTTTAATAAAACAAGAGCCATAGTCACGTGATAAATATAATCAATAATTAAAATATTTAAATAAAATAGTACCTATTATTTCTGAGCAACATTCGCGTAATGATAAACCGATCTTAATGAATTATCTTTACGTATAAGCTGTTTGGCTTTATCCATCTAATTACGATCTTTAGTAATCAGCGTAATGATCTGACGCGATAGAGTCTAGTCAAGTTGTCCACCTTATATTTAGAAATTTAATAAGATGTTATAATGACCTTGATTATTATTATGCAGCTTAAAGTGTGGCTAAGCGACTTTTCTCACGTTTTACAAACTAACATTTTTAATGAGTTATTATTTGAGGTCTCTGACCTAATATTATAGTGTGAGGCAATATTATAACTTAACTTATTTAGCAATAGGTTTACGGACCTACAAACTGCTAAGGTTGTAGTTGTCAGTAACGTACTTACACTTACTTAGTACCAGAAAGATTTATACATTTTGCTTTGTATAAGTAGTACATCATCATCTGAGCTGAAAGACGTCCACTGCTGAACATAGACCTCTCCCAAAGTTTTACACATAGACCGGTCTAGGGCCACCCGCATCCAACCACTTGCTACGATCCTTACCACCTGGTCTTTGGTCCACCCCGTGCGACCCTGTTGCGTCTTCCGGTGCATGGCCGTCTCTCCAGAACCTTTCTGATTTGTTTGTTTAGTACCTGCTATAATATTATAATGTTCGACATATTTACGAGATAATTGTTCATAGTGACGCAGTAGCAGTGATTGGTACTGTCGAACATGAGTTTCCGGGTTTGGTTCTCTGGTTAGGCAAATTTATGTTTTTCTGTCACCAAAAGAATAGTCGAACATAGTGCTATGTATTTTTCTGTCAATAAATTCTTATGAATAGCACGAAGTCTGGAAATGTACCCCTGCAATACGCTCGCCATCTATATAACGACAAGAGTACTAAAACCCATTTTTTTTTATGTTCGTCAAAATGACCACTTTCCGCCTAATGGTAAGCAGTCGTGTGCCTCCACATCGTCCTCATAGCAGTCGAGGCGATGTTGAGGTCTCTACTTTGACGGCGCTTTTTCACGCCCCGCTTCAAGGAGGATTGAATGAAGAAGGAAACACGTGCCTTAGCAGAGAATTCCATGCCTTGCCCAAACTTGTTGGTACGCACTTTAGTCGACTCCACCGTGTAAGGATGGCATCTGAGCCCAGCACGCGTTATTCTGGATAGGAAAGGGGAGGGCGGGATAAGGTGGAATTACTCTTCAGAGCACTCCCCGTGGTATATTCTGTAGAAACATGCCAATGAGGCAATGTCCCTACGGAGTTGCAGAGGTTTCAGTGAACTCGTGACCATGTGACGTGACGTGTATTAAAGTAAATACACCTCTACTAATCTCTTCAGGGATATTAGGCATTTTTCTTTTACTTAGGGGAATGCTGTGATCTATACCCCTCCGCGGGGGCGGGTAGAAGAATTATGTCAGGCTCTCCCGGGGAACAAACGAAAGTCCCGGGTCCTACCGACTAAACCTATAACGGTGTTCCTTCGCACGCTCTATGGCTGGGGCGCAGGGATGGCTCGCGCATTCATCCTAAAGAGGAAATATGGAGCCTAAGACTGTGTGTATGTTGATAGATAATGTAATGCAATTATTCCAATCAGGCGCCATGACTCGCAATAGCAATGTTTCAAGAGATGTAGCCGTATCTCTAGATTGTATTAAAATATTATAATAAAATCATAGTCCAGGTTACCATGGTAGTGTTGTAATAAAATCAAAACATAATAGAGTTCTCTTCTATTTATTAATGATATATCACAATATATGTTTAACGCAAAAACGCAAATAACGCGTGTTTTACGCAAATAACGCAGCAACGGATTACTTAAGCCTTGATCTTGCGCAGTTCATCTTCGTATTTAGTGACGTATTTGTGTTCAGGGTCGTATTTGGCTTTGAGCTCGTTCCAGTACGCATCCTCGTTGTTGATCAAGTGTTCAATGACGCGACGCGCACCTTTTTTCTGCGTTTCATTGCATTTGGCGCACTCATTTTCTAGAGCTTCTATGATGTGTGCTGTAATAAAAATATGAAATTGAGTACTATAATAATTGGAGTAGGTAATGTTAGTACTTTCTTTCTTTTAGGAAAGATTACTAGCGATTTGTAGTGCAGATTAATGGTATTCTTGTTAACCCTTTCAACTAAGCTAGAATGCTTGTGTTAGTGGGTTCACGTCGGTAAAGCAATGGGTAGGATTCGAAACCGCGACCTCTTAAGTCTAATTACACATACCTTGATGTAGTGTAACATTAACGACTGACATAATTACATATATCTGTGAGATTCCCAACTTATTTATACAACGTTTTTTTATGTAATTAAAATATTATAATAAATTCATAGTCCAGGTTACCATGGTAGTGTTGTAATAAAATCAAAACATAATAGAGTTCTTTTCTATTTATTAATGATATATTACAATATAGGTCGTGTTTTACGCAAAACACAAATAACACGTGTTTTACGCAAATAACGCAGCAACGGATTACTTAAGCCTTGATCTTGCGCAGTTCATCTTCGTATTTGGTGACGTATTTGTGTTCAGGGTCGTATTTGGCTTTGAGCTCGTTCCAGTACGCATCCTCGTTGTTGATCAAGTGTTCGATGACGCGACGCGAACCCTTTTTCTGCGTTTCATTGCATTTGGCGCACTCATTTTCTAGAGCTTCTATGATGTGTGCTGTAATAAAAATATGAAATTGAGTACTATAATAATTGGAGTAGGTAATGTTAGTACTTTCTTTCTTTTAGGAAAGATTACTAGCGATTTGTAGTGCAGATTAATAGTATTCTTGTTAACCCTTTCGGCTAAGCTAGAATGCTTGTGTTAGTGGGTTCACGTCGGTAGAGCAATGGGTAGGATTCAAAACCGCGACCTCTTAAGTCTAATTACACATACCTTGATGTAGTGTAACATTTCATAATTTTTATTCGACTGACATAATTATGTATATCTGTGAGATTCCCAACTTATTTATACAACGTTTTTTATGTATTATGTACAAGTAGCTAAACCCGGCCACGTTTCATTGTAGTTCAGTCTGATATTCATTTTAGTCGTACTTTCTTAAAGTTTCCGTGAGAACATTGCGACAAAAGTATATCTTATATAGAAAAGCAACGTTTTGTAAAATTTGCAAATCAATCTATCAACTACTTTTTTAAGTTTGCGGTCACAAATTTGCGAAAGCCTAATTTTTATATACAAAGAAGATGTAATTCTAGCTAAATAATTATTTAATCATTTTCCTGGTTCTATTTTAAAACAGTAGGTATCTGATTAACGAAGTAATTGTTTCAGCACACAAAATTGCAATAGGTTCTAAATTATGGACATAAAAGATTTTTCTTCTTAAAAAAGAATTGCAATTTGAACTGCCACTTTAGGAATAACTATTGTGTCGTGACTCGTGGGGGACTTTACAAATTGCAACAATAAGGTTTTAAATCATCAGCTCTACATTTACAATACTTCATTAATAAAGTTAGCAGCAGTTACTATTTCACTTCATTATACAGTATTTCTACTACCTGCCGAAAAAAGTGTGGGTCACATTTTTATATCAAATGTTTGTTACTGAACTACGTGTACAACGTTGAACGAATTTGGATTACGTTTGACACTTAAAAAGACCATAATTATGCTGGATCAACACATAGAACACTATTAATTCCAGTATACGTTCTTACTGATAAATCCGTATATGTTATATGTAAGATAGTAAATTAACCTTTGAGTTCCTTGCCGTCGGGTGTGCACTTGCCCTGGTCGAGAATACACTTCATGTATCCCTCGAGCAATTTCTTGTTGCTCAGGATCTCATCCAGGTCGACGTTGTCATATTTGTCAGTGTACTGATCTTCATTGGGGCGCGCCACAGCCAGGGCAGCGAAGAAAAACACACAAATTGCGATAGCGGCTCTCATTTTGATTTTCTATAAAGATTAAAAAAATATAAAATAAATAATAATTTATATTGAAATTAAACTAGTTTATTAGTAGCCATGGTTATGATTTCTCCTAGTGACCATACGAAAGGCGATCGAAATGTCGGGGTAAGTGTAAATTGATAGGTCTAATATTTAATAAATAGTCCAAATAAACTGTTTTTAGAAATAAGCCGCTATAAACTACGTTAAAAGTGTAGAATTTACGTAGACTTAAAATATTGTTATTAATTACAAAAATAATGAAATTATAAAAGCCTATTTTGGATTCTAGGACAAAAATTAAGTTTAAGATTTGTTGGCAAATGTTAATTAAAAATAAACCGAATAAAATTAATAGATGTACCAAGTATGCTACCAAGAGAGCATACATAGATAGGAGATACAATTATAAGGATCAACAATACAAGGCATTATAAGATTAGTTCCGCAATAATTATAGCTTAATGTAAAATAATACAGTACTGTACCTGGTTGTTCGTTAGATGTTCACAGATCACGAATGCTCAGCGATCTAGTATAGCCAACTCCGCGAGCTGCGCTTATATATATACCATTATGCTCAGCGTAGCAAAAACTCAGGCGCTATCATGATACGTTATAATTAAAATACTTTGATTCTATTTCTGGGATTTTCCACATGTATACTTTTTATATATTTATTAGAGCATCGCCCTTGTATCTATTCTGTAAAGTATAATCCTAAAACTAGTTTTTTATGTTTATGCTCTTATTTTTTTTGTATAAAAGCATTTCTAGGTGCAGTAATCGACCTCATCTAATCAATTCCGTAGAAATGGGGATAAACAATAAATAAATTAACCCGCAAATATAGACAATTACACTAACGACTGTAGACCAATTTGTGGGCCTGAAAGGCCCACGATTGGACAACACTCGTTCCTATCAGTGAAGATTTTTATTTGGGTTCACTTTGCTAGTATTATAATTTAGCTGGATGGATTAACCCCGCTTGTGTGTTTCACACTCTTAGAGTAGGATTCGAACCCATGGACACTTGGTTGCAAGTCCAATAGTTTATCCATTGGGCTGACATCAAGTAAGATATACTCAGCATCCTTCTGAAAGAACAGTGAAAGCTTTAAGGTCACCACACTAGAAGGATGTCTCTCCTTCTTTTACTCCAATTTGCACCAGCATGCATTTCTGACTTCTATATGTAATATGCCTATTAAACACTTATTTATTGTTCAATTTAAAGATGAAGAAAACAAATTGTTCTCGAAAATGTTTCAAGTCTGCTAAACAGCCATGGGGCAGCGTAATGAACAATGATCTTATCCTTTTTATACGAATGTGCGGCATAATTAAATGCCTGATTTTATATAACTGTCTTGAGTATGGCATGTTATAAACGTCAAAAAGAATATAATAAAAAGTGTAATACGACGTTCTGTTAGAAGATTTTGAATTAGATTGATTACTAATTATGTCTTATTAGTTTACATTATTACCCGTGGTTTCATCCCTGTGAATCGCACGATAACACATTACCGGTATAAAAATGTATCCCATATATTTATCAAAATAAAAAGCAGGGTTAGCCTAGTTGAAGTCCGTTAAACTGCCAAGCAGAGGTCTCGAATTCGATCCCAAGGCACGAACCTCTGACTGACTTGTCGAAGCTTATTAAATAATATATCGCTTTATTGTTACTTATTTCCAATCTATCATTAATTCAAGTTGGATGGCGTAGTGGTTTATTTGGTCGCCTCCCAATTGCCGCTGCGCGGGGTGTTGTGGGTTCGACCTCCACGCGGGACAAGACATTGTGTGATCCTCAAATAGCTTTTGAAGATGAAGTAAAAGTAATTCCATTAGTTTTAAGAAACCGGGTATGAGTCCGCAGGCCTTTGCCAATTATTTATAATAATTTGAATGAGGATTTCATGTGACTAACCACTCATACTCAGGTATAAGCTTGGTGGCGCAGTGAATGAGACTGCTGGATCGGACGGTAATAAAGGTTTTACCTTAAAAAGAATATGAGGTGATAAAGGTTTTACCTTTAAAAAATCTCAGTGCCTGCAACTGTGTCCACGAAACTGCATACGGACATTGTTTTTCTGGTTCGGCCATTCGTCGTTCGTCGTTCGTCGGACCATAGCTAGAGAAATATGAAATAGACTGCAGACTATGTATATAATATATATTTATGACACTTATTTTACGATATCTTATATATTATTCATTATTACTGCCATTATTTAACTTATATTACACATGCATTAAAAAGGCCCATAAATAAATATAAAATACTAATAATTACAAAACTAAACATTTCCAAAAATGGTTTAGGCATCACAGAATCCGTCAGCCTCGCTGGCAACTGTTAAGGCATTGTCATTCAACGTGGCAATGCTACCAGGTAGGAAAATGAAATGTTATTCTGGCTAATTCCACGTCACTTTAGTTAGCAGTTATTTCGATCCAATAATGCAGAGTACTTTCTCTAATAGTTAATATAGAGCGATTAGTAGGTTTTATGTGTTTTTGCACACACGTATTCATTTTATGATCTTACTTTACTGGAATATCTCTTATTTAATTATTGGATCGAAGACAAACAGCTGAATGTAACTGCTTATATCGTAATACAGCGGTTTATGCTTATCGACTGCATATTGACGATGCGTAATACTGTTTTGCGTTGCGATTTAACGGCTGGTCCCTATAATACATTTGGCAATCGCGCCTGATGTAAGCAATAATCTCCGACTGTGTTTTGAGCATTATTTGATTTTTCTATCCTATTTAAAACAGAAAACTTTCCCACTAGGCGTACTTCCTTTATCTCGGGGGACTATAGAAACATTCAAACAATGGATATAACGAACAGTCAGACCCGGAAAAACCAAAATTTATTTTGTCACGAGTGGCGATCGAACCCACAATAATAGTTAGCAAGAATAATGGCGAAGCGACCACTTAAACCTACGCCATCCGTGGAGGCAATCTGTTAATGAGATAGGAACATCTATTACTAACGCAGTATTAATCAAACATTGGGATATAATCTCTTTGTTAAATATGTAAGGGTATAAATACCAATTTCACTAGCTTACATCAATTCAGTCAATCAGTGATCACGGCAGATGCAAGGAGATCGGCATTTCGGGAAACATCTTTGAATCTTTGAAATTAAACTACTATATACGGATTTTATCGCGTTGTTTATTTATCACTGTATTACATAATTTTGAAAATATTACACTAATGACTCTTTGAATCTTAATTAATTTAGGTATGGATTGGATATAAATAGGTATATACCTTATACATACTTACCAACGCGTTCAAAGTCCAATGTCTAATTAATATTGCATGAGGTATTCAAATTCACTTTCTTTTTTCTTATTCTGTGTCCAATTGGGCACCGTTTTATTGACTTCTTTTACTCAGACATTTGCCCTGCTGCGTCTTCCGGTGCGTGGCCGCCACTCCAGAACCTTTCTGTTTTGTACGTTTGTTTAGTACCTGCTATAATATTTTAAAGTTCAACAGATTTACGAGATAATTGTTCGCGTGACGCATGTATGGTGAAGCAGTAGTAGTGATAGGGACTGTTGAACATGAGTTTTCGGAATCGATTCTCAGGTTGAGCATAGTCATGTGTTTTTCTGACATAAAATTCTTAGTAGCAGCACGAATTGGAAATGTGTCCAGTGGACGGCAATAGTCGAACATAGTGTTATGTATTTTTTTGTCAAGAAATAAAATTCTTATGAACAGCACGAAGTCTGGAAATATGCCCCTGCAATAGGCTCGCCTTCTATTACATATATTATGTTTTAAAACCCTACTTAGCGAATCGTGGATATAATTGACTTTTACTTATCTCCTCGGGGATATGAGGACTTTTTTTACTTAGGTTTACGCTGTGACCCATACCTTCCGCGGGGGTGGGCGAAGGGGTTATGTCGGGCTCTCCTTGGGAAAAGTATAAAATCCTGGATCCTACCGACTAAATGATCACGATGTTCCTTCACACGCTCTATGGCCGAGGCTCGCGCTTTCATCCTGCGGAGTGTATATAGAGCCTAAGACTATGTTTCTATGTTCATAGATAATGTAATGCAATTATTCCAATCAGGCGCCATGACTCGTAATTACAATGTTTCAAGAGATACGGCTACAGATTGTATTAAAATATTATAATAAATTCATAGTCCAGGTTACCATGGTAGTGTTGTAATAAAATCAAAACATAATAGAGTTCTTTTCTATTTATTAATGATATATTACAATATAGGTCGTGTTTTACGCAAAACACAAATAACACGTGTTTTACGCAAATAACGCAGCAACGGATTACTTAAGCCTTGATCTTGCGCAGTTCATCTTCGTATTTGGTGACGTATTTGTGTTCAGGGTCGTATTTGGCTTTGAGCTCGTTCCAGTACGCATCCTCGTTGTTGATCAAGTGTTCGATGACGCGACGCGAACCCTTTTTCTGCGTTTCATTGCATTTGGCGCACTCATTTTCTAGAGCTTCTATGATGTGTGCTGTAATAAAAATATGAAATTGAGTACTATAATAATTGGAGTAGGTAATGTTAGTACTTTCTTTCTTTTAGGAAAGATTACTAGCGATTTGTAGTGCAGATTAATAGTATTCTTGTTAACCCTTTCGGCTAAGCTAGAATGCTTGTGTTGGTGGGTTCACGTCGGTAGAGCAATGGGTAGGATTCGAAACCGCGACCTCTTAAGTCTAATTACACATACCTTGATGTAGTGTAACATTTCATAATTTTTATACGACTGACATAATTATGTATATCTGTGAGATTCCCAACTTATTTATACAACGTTTTTTTATGTATTATGTACAAGTAGCTAAACCCGGCCACGTTTTATTGTAGTTCAGTCTGATATTAATTTTAGTCGTACTTTCTTAAAGTTTCCGTGAGAACATTGCGTCAAAAGTATATCTTATATAGAAAAGCAACGTTTTGTAAAACTTGCAAATCAATCTATCAACTACTTTTTTAAGTTTGCGGTCACAAATTTGCGAAAGCTTAATTTTTATATACAAAGAAGATGTAATTCTAACATACATAGCTAAATAATTATTTAAACATTTTACTCGTTCTATTTTAAAACAGTAGGTATCTGATTAACGAAGTAATTGTTTCAGTACACAAAATTGCAATAGGTTCTAAATTATGGACATAAAAGATTTTTCTTCTTATAAAAGAATTGCAATTTGAACTGCCACTTTAGGAATAACTATTGTGTCGTGACTCGTGGGGGACTTTACAAATTGCAACAATAAGGTTTTAAATCATCAGCTCTACATTTACAATACTTCATTAATAAAGTTAGCAGCAGTTACTATTTCACTTCATTATACAGTATTTCTACTACCTGCCGAAAAAATTGTGGGTCACATTTTTATATCAAATGTTTGTTACTGAACTACGTGTACAACGTTGAACGAATTTGGATTACGTTTGACACTTAAAAAGACCATAATCATGCTGGATCAACACATAGAACACTATTAATTCCAGTATACGTTCTTACTGATAAATCCGTATACCTATGTTATATGTAAGATAGTAAATTAACCTTTGAGTTCCTTGCCGTCGGGTGTGCACTTGCCCTGGTCGAGAATACACTTCATGTATCCCTCGAGCAATTTCTTGTTGCTCAGGATCTCATCCAGGTCAACGTTGTCATATTTGTCAGTGTACTGATCTTCATTGGGGCGCGCCACAGCCAGGGCAGCGAAGAAAAACACACAAATTGCGATAGCGGCTCTCATTTTGATTTTCTATAAAGATTAAAAAAATATAAAATAAATAATAATTTATATTGAAATTAAACTAGTTTATTAGTAGCCATGGTTATGATTTCTCCTAGTGACCATACGAAAGGCGATCGAAATGTCGGGGTAAGTGTAAATTGATAGGTCTAATATTTAATAAATAGTCCAAATAAACTGTTTTTAGAAATAAGCCGCTATAAACTACGTTAAAAGCGTAGAATTTACGTAGACTTAAAATATTGTTATTAATTACAATAATAATGAAATTATAAAAGCCTATTTTGGGTTCTAGGACAAAAATTAAGTTTAAGATTTGTGGCAAATGTTAATGAAAAATAAACTGAATAAAATTAATAGATGTACCAAGTATGCTACCAAGAGAGCATACATAGATAGGAGATAAAATTATAAGGATCAACAATACAAGGCATTATAAGATTAGTTCCGCAATAATTATAGCTTAATGTAAAATAATACAGTACTGTACCTGGTTGTTCGTTAGATGTTCACAGATCACGAATGCTCAGCGATCTAGTATAGCCAACTCCGCGAGCTGCGCTTATATATATACCATTATGCTCAGCGTAGCAAAAACTCAGGCGCTATCATGATACGTTATAATTAAAATACTTTGATTCTATTTCTGGGATTTTCCACATGTATACTTTTTATATATTTATTAGTGCATCGCCCCTGTATCTATTCTGTAAAGTATAATCCTAAAACTAGTTTTTTATGTTTATGCTCTTATTTTTTTTGTATAAAAGCATTTCTAGGTCCAGTAGTCGACCACATCTAAGCAATTCCGTAGAAATTGGGATGAACAATAAATAAATTAACCCGCAAATATAGACAATTACACTAACGACTGTAGACCAATTTGTGGGCCTGAAAGGCCCACGATTGGACAACACTCGTTCCTATCAGTGAAGTTTTTTATTTGGGTTCACTTTGCTAGTATTATAATTTAGCTGGATGGATTAACCCCGCTTGTGTGTTTCACACTCTTATGTTTGATGTCGGTTATGCAAGGAGTAGGATTCGAACCCATGGTCACTTGGTTGCAAGTCCAATAGTTTATCCATTGGGCTGACATCAAGTAAGATATACTTAGCATCCTTCTGAAAGAACAGTGAAAGCTTTAAGGTCACCACACTAGAAAGATGTCTCTCCTTCTTTTACTCTAATTTGCACCAGCATGCATTTCTGACTTCTATATGTAATATGCCTATTAAACACTTATTTATTGTTCAATTTAAAAATGAAGAAAACAAATTGTTGTCGAAAATGTTTCAAGTCTGCTAAACAGCCATGGGGCAGCGTAATGAACAATGATCTTATCCTTTTTATACGAATGTGCGGCATAATTAAATGCCTGATTTTATATAACTGTCTTGAGTATGGCATGTTATAAACGTCAAAAAGAATATAATAAAAAGTGTAATACAACGTTCTGTTAGAAGATTTTGAATGAGATTGATTACTAATTATGTCTTATTAGTTTACACTATTTACCCGTGGTTTCATCCCTGTGAATCGCATGATAACACATTACCGGTATAAAAATGTATCCCACATATTTATCAAAATAAAAAGCAGGGTTAGCCTAGTGAAAGTCCGTTAAACTGCCAAGCAGAGGTCTCGAATTCGAACCCAAGGCACGAACCTCTGACTGACTTGTCGAAGCTTATTAAATAATATATCGCTTTATTGTTACTTATTTCCAATCTATCATTAATTCAAGTTGGATGGCGTAGTGGTTTATTTGGTCACCTCCCAATTGCCGCTGCGCGGGGTGTTGTGGGTTCGACCTCGACGCGGGACAAGACATTGTGTGATCCTCAAATAGGTTTTGAAGAAGAAGTAAAAGTAATTCCATTAGTTTTAAGAAAGCGGGTATGAGTCGGCAGGCCGTTGCCAATTATTTATAATAATTTGAATGAGGATTTCATGTGATTATAGGCTATAATAACCACTCATACTCAGGTATAAGCTTGGTGGCGCAGTGAATGAGACTGCTGGATCGGACGGTGATAAAGGTTTTACCTTTAAATAATCTCAGTGCCTGCAACTGTGTCCACGAAACTGCATACGTACATTGTTTTTCGGGTTTGACCATTCGTCGTTCGTCGTTCGTCGGACCATAGCTAGAGAAATATGAAATAGACTGCAGACTATGTATATAATTTATATTTATGACACATATTTTACGATATCTTATATATTATTTATTATTACTACCATTTTTTTACTTATATTACACATGCATTAAAAATGCCCATTAATAATTATAAAATACTAATAATTACAATACAAACATTTCCAAAAATGGTTTAGTCATCACATAATCCATTAGCCTCGCTGGCAACTGTTAAAGCATTGTCATTCAACGTGGCAATGTTACCAGGTAGGAAAATGAAATGTTATTCTGGCTAATTCCACGTCACTTTAGTTAGCAGTTATTTCGATCCAATAATGCAGAGTACTTTCTCTGATAGTTAATATAGAGCGATTAGTAGGTTTTATGTGTTTTTGCACACACGTATTCATGTTATGATCTTACTTTACTGGAATATCTCTTATCTAATTATTGGATCGAAGACAAACAGCTGAATGTAACTGCTTATATCGTAATACAGCGTTTTATGCTTATCGACTGCATATCGACGATGCGTAATACTGTTTTGCGTTGCGATTTAACGGCTGGTCCCTATAATACATTTGGCAATCGCGCCTGATGTAAGCAATAATCTTCGACTGTGTTTTGAGCATTATTTGATTTTTCTATCCTATTTAAAACAGAAAACCTTCCCACTAGGCGTAATTCCTTTATCTCGGGGGACTATAGAAACATTCTAACAATGGATATAACGAACAGTCAGACCCGGAAAAACCAAAATTTCTTTTGTCCCGAGTGGCGATCGAACCCACAATAATAGTTAGCAAGAATGATGGCGAAGCGACCACTTAAACCTACGCCATCCGTATAGGCAATCTGTTAATGAGATAGAAACATCTATTACTAACGCAGTATTAATCAAACATTGGGATATAATCTCTTTGTTAAATATGTAAGGGTATAAATAGCAATTTCACTAGCTTACATCAATTCAGTCAATCAGTGATCACGGCAGATGCAAGGGGGTCGGCATTTCGGGAAACATCTTTGAATCTTTGAAATTAAACTACTATATACGGATTTTATCGCGTTGTTTATTTATCACTGTATTACATAATTTTGAAAATATTACACTAATGACTCTTTGAATCTTAATTAATTTAGGTATGGATTGGATATAAATAGGTATATATCTTATACATTACTTACCAACGCGTTCAAAGTCCAATGTCTAATTAATATTGCATGAGGTATTCAAATCGCAAACGTCTACAAACGTCTTTATAGTGTTCCTAAGTTCATTTTATTTGTTTATAGTTACATAAAAGTTTATTATTTGCACAAACTATACTTCTGTTCGGTCTGACTATACTTTGTGTACGTTAATTGTATGTTTGAAAAGTCCCGTTAAATAGAATTAGGTACGCGAAGGTATTTAATAAAATTCAGGTAGAGTATTATGACTCATATATAATGCACATACATATGTATAAACCGAGGGTTGGCTCCAAGGCTCTCACTATTTCTAGCACTAGCTACACTGTAGTGTTTCAACAAACATAATTATAATCTTGAATAAATTATTCGTTGTTTTGAGCGCGCTTAGTGCTTTATAATATTACTAGCTTAAACATAATTATAATCTTGAGTAAATTATTCGTTGTTTTGAGCGCGCTTAGTGCTTTATAATATTACTAGCTTTTGTCCGAGGCTTCGCTCACGTATAAGTAGGTTAGGTTAAAATGTAGCCAATGTTACTCAGTGATAAAGTAGATTTCTAATGTCGAAAGCATTTTTAAAATAGATTGTGTAGTTTTTGAGTTAAAAAGAGTTTGTTACAAACAAACAAAAAATCATATCTTTCCTCTTTATAATACATTTATTATATAGGACTATTGATTATGGTACCTTAGTTAGTGCACAAACAATATGATAACATGATTATTGTTATTTGGGTTTATTATTTTACATCGTTAGCGCATTTTAATAAATATAATTATTCGTATTTATTCTCATTTGTCAGAACCATTTTAAATTTTTCCAGTAATGAGTTAAACATTAACCATAAATAGCTTAGCAGCTTATTTAACACTGAGACTAAGTTTGAATAATACAATTAAAGGGAATTGCTTAACTCTATATACAGTGCAGGGTGTTTCCAATTAAAGTATGAATACCTTAAAATAAATATTTAAAAGATATATTTTAGTATTAGTATAAACAGCTCGTCTTCTATAATAATAATATCAGCCATGTATATAAACTGTTTCACTGCTGGGCACTGGCGACATTTCTGTTAGAAGGGTTTGGCTATTTCATAGAGCACCAAATTAGCCCAGTACGGATTAGCAGAATTCGCAAATATGCGAGAATATTATTGGAAACTTTTTGACCGACAGGTTTCCACACTATGAGTTTGCAGCGAGGGATAACTAATTCTTTAATTCGCATATAAGTTCGAAAAATCAGAGGTGCGTGCCTTGCGATCGAAGTCGAGACCTCTTTCACTAGGCTATCGCTTCCCCTTCCCTCTTCCTATACCTTCAAGAATATAGGCGATATCTATAAACACAATAAAAAGTTTATTAAGGTGAGATTTATAGGAGCAATAGCTTTAGACAATGATAATAAATAAAATGTTACGCACGACATGATATAGATGGCGTTACCAGTGAAATGATTAAAATCAATTGCTAAATCATGAATTAAATCAACAAAGTGATAGTTAAGTTTTGTTATTTTTCTAATGATTATATCTATTTATTTATTGTTTAATCAGATATTCATTTGAATTCTCGATAATTATATTCTATTCCTGAAAAATTTAGTTTATATCGACGAGTTTAGTGTTTAGATTACAAGTACGATTTAAAACCTTTAATGTATCTGAATTAAGGAATTTCATAATATTGTCTTCTGTTTACGCGAATGTTATTCATTGAAATTAAACTACTATATACGGATTTTATCGCGTTGTTTATTTAGCACTGTATTACAAAATTTTGAAAATATTGCACTACTACTACTATTGATTTTATTTTACTTATTTATAAGCTAATAAAATTATTAAAACTATTAAATCTATTTATTTTTGGTTTACACTTTCCCCGACGTTTCGGTTGCTTTTCAGCAGCCATGGTCACGGGGATCACTTATTTCTGTGTCCAATTGGGCACCGTTTTATTGACTTCTTTTATTCAGACATTTGCCTTGCTGCGTCTTCCGGTGCGTGGCCGCCACTTCAGAACCTTTCTGTTTTGTACGTTTGTTTAGTACCTGCTATAATATTTTAAAGTTCAACAGATTTACGAGATAATTGTTCGCGTGACGCATTAATGGTGAAGCAGTAGTAGTGATAGGAACTGTTGAACGTGAGTTTTCGGAATCGATTCTCAGGTTGAGCATAGTCATGTGTTTTTCTGACATAAAATTCTTAGTAGCAGCACGAATTGGAAATGTGTCCAGTGGACGGCAATAGTCGAACATAGTGTTATGTATTTTTTTGTCAAGAAATAAAATTCTTATGAACAGCGCGAAGTCTGGAAATATGCCCCTGCAATAGGCTCGCCTTCTATTACATATATTATGTTTTAAAACCCTACTTAGCGAATCGTGGATATAATTGACTTTTACTTATCTCTTCAGGGATATGAGGACTTTTTTTTACTTAGGTTTACGCTGTGACCCATACCTTCCGCGGGGGCGGGCGGAGGGGTTATGTCGGGCTCTCCTTGGGAAAAGTAAAAAATCCTGGGTCCTACCAACTAAACCTATCACGATGTTCCTTCACACGCTCTATGGCCAAGGCTCGCGCTTTCACCCTGCGGAGTGGATATAGAGCCTAAGACTATGTTTCTATGTTCATAGATAATGTAATGCAATTATTCCAATCAGGCGCCATGACTCGTAATTACAATGTTTCAAGAGATACGGCTACAGATTGTATTCAAATATTATAATAAATTCATAGTCCAGGTTACCATGGTAGTGTTGTAATAAAATCAAAACATAATAGAGTTCTTTTCTATTTATTAATGATATATTACAATATAGGTCGTGTTTTACGCAAAACACAAATAACACGTGTTTTACGCAAATAACGCAGCAACGGATTACTTAAGCCTTGATCTTGCGCAGTTCATCTTCGTATTTGGTGACGTATTTGTGTTCAGGGTCGTATTTGGCTTTGAGCTCGTTCCAGTACGCATCCTCGTTGTTGATCAAGTGTTCGATGACGCGACGCGAACCCTTTTTCTGCGTTTCATTGCATTTGGCGCACTCATTTTCTAGAGCTTCTATGATGTGTGCTGTAATAAAAATATGAAATTGAGTACTATAATAATTGGAGTAGGTAATGTTAGTACTTTCTTTCTTTTAGGAAAGATTACTAGCGATTTGTAGTGCAGATTAATAGTATTCTTGTTAACCCTTTCGGCTAAGCTAGAATGCTTGTGTTGGTGGGTTCACGTCGGTAGAGCAATGGGTAGGATTCAAAACCGCGACCTCTTAAGTCTAATTACACATACCTTGATGTAGTGTAACATTTCATAATTTTTATACGACTGACATAATTATGTATATCTGTGAGATTCCCAACTTATTTATACAACGTTTTTTTATGTATTATGTACAAGTAGCTAAACCCGGCCACGTTTTATCGTAGTTCAGTCTGATATTAATTTTAGTCGTACTTTCTTAAAGTTTCCGTGAGAACATTGCGACAAAAGTATATCTTATATAGAAAAGCAACGTTTTGTAAAACTTGCAAATCAATCTATCAACTACTTTTTTAAGTTTGCGGTCACAAATTTGCGAAAGCTTAATTTTTATATACAAAGAAGATGTAATTCTAGCTAAATAATTATTTAAACATTTTACTCGTTCTATTTTAAAACAGTAGGTATCTGATTAACGAAGTAATTGTTTCAGCACACAAAATTGCAATAGGTTCTAAATTATGGACATAAAAGATTTTTCTTCTTAAAAAAGAATTGCAATTTGAACTGCCACTTTAGGAATAACTATTGTGTCGTGACTCGTGAGGGACTTTACAAATTGCAACAATAAGGTTTTAAATCATCAGCTCTACATTTACAATACTTCATTAATAAAGTTAGCAGCAGTTACTATTTCACTTCATTATACAGTATTTCTACTACCTGCCGAAAAAAAGTGTGGGTCACATTTTTATATCAAATGTTTGTTACTGAACTACGTGTACAACGTTGAACGAATTTGGATTACGTTTGACACTTAAAAAGACCATAATCATGCTGGATCAACACATAGAACACTATTAATTCCAGTATACGTTCTTACTGATAAATCCGTATACTTGTGTTATATATAAGAATGTAAATTAACCTTTGAGTTCCTTGCCGTCGGGTGTGCACTTGCCCTGGTCGAGAATACACTTCATGTATCCCTCGAGCAATTTCTTGTTGCTCAGGATCTCATCCAGGTCGACGTTGTCATATTTGTCAGTGTACTGATCTTCATTGGGGCGTGCCACAGCCAGGGCAGCGAAGAAAAACACACAAATTGCGATGGCGGCTCTCATTTTGATTTTCTATAAAGATTAATAAAATATAAAAATAAATAATAATTTATATTGAAATTTAACTAGTTTATCAGTAGCCATGGTTATGATTTCTCCTATTGACCATACGAAAGGCGATCGAAATGTCGGGGTAAGTGTAAATTGATAGGTCTAATATTTAATAAATAGTCCAAATAAACTGTTTTTAGAAATAAGCCGCTACAAACTATGTTAAAAGTGTAGAATTTACGTAGACTTAAAATATTGTTATTAATTACAATAATAATGAAATTATAAAAGCCTATTTTGGGTTCTAGGACAAAAATTAAGTTTAAGATTTGTGGCAAATGTTAATGAAAAATAAACTGAATAAAATTAATAGATGTACCAAGTATGCTACCAAGAGAGCATACATAGATAGGAGATAAAATTATAAGGATCAACAATACAAGGCATTATAAGATTAGTTCCGCAATAATTATAGCTTAATGTAAAATAATACAGTACTGTACCTGGTTGTTCGTTAGATGTTCACAGATCACGAATGCTCAGCGATCTAGTATAGCCAACTCCGCGAGCTGCGCTTATATATATACCATTATGCTCAGCGTAGCAAAAACTCAGGCGCTATCATGATACGTTATAATTAAAATACTTTGATTCTATTTCTGGGATTTTCCACATGTATACTTTTTATATATTTATTAGTGCATCGCCCCTGTATCTATTCTGTAAAGTATAATCCTAAAACTAGTTTTTTTATGTTTATGCTCTTATGTTTTTTGTATAAAAGCATTTCTAGGTCCAGTAGTCGACCACATCTAAGCAATTCCGTAGAAATTGGGATGAACAATAAATAAATTAACCCGCAAATATAGACAATTACACTAACGACTGTAGACCAATTTGTGGGCCTGAAAGGCCCACGATTAGACAACACTCGTTTCTATCAGTGAAGTTTTTTTATTTGGGTTCACTTTGCTAGTATTATAATTTAGCTGGATGGATTAACCCCGCTTGTGTGTTTCACACTCTTATGTTTGATGTTGGTTATGCAATGAGTAGGATTCGAATCCATGGTCACTTGGTTGCAAGTCCAATAGCTTATCCATTGGACTGACATAGAGTAAGATATACTTAGCATCCTTCTGAAAGAACAGTGAAAGCTTTAAGGTCACCACACTAGAAGGATGTCTCTCCTTCTTTTACTCCAATTTGCAACAGACTTGACTTCTATATGTAATACATATGCCTATTAAACACTTATTTATTGTTCAATTTAAAGATGAAGAAAACAAATTGTTCTCAAAAATGTTTCAAGTCTGCTAAACAGCCATGGGGCAGCGTAATGAACAATGATCTTATCCTTTTTATACGAATGTGCGGCTTAATTTAATGCCTGATTTTATATAACTGTCTTGAGTATGGCATGTTATAAACGTCAAAAAGAATATAATAAAAAGTGTAATACAACGTTCTGTTAGAAGATTTTGAATGAGATTGATTACTAATTATGTCTTATTAGTTTACATTATTACCCGTGGTTTCATCCCTGTGAATCGCACGATAACACATTACCGGTATAAAAATGTATACCATATATTTATCAAAATAAAAAGCAGGGTTAGCCTAGTGGAAGTCCGTTAAACTGTCAAGCAGAGGTCTCGAATTCGATCCCAAGGCACGAACCTCTGACTGACTTGTCAAAGCTTATTAAATAATATATCGCTTTATTGTTACTTATTTCCAATCTATCATTAATTCAAGTTGGATGGCGTAGTGGTTTATTTGGTCACCTCCCAATTGCCGCTGCGCGGGGTGTTGTGGGTTCGACCTCCACGCGGGACAAGACATTGTGTGATCCTCAAATAGGTTTTGAAGAAGAAGTAAAAGTAATTCCATTAGTTTTAAGAAACCGGGTATGAGTCGGCAGGCCTTTGCCAATTATTTATAATAATTTGAATGAGGATTTCATGTGATTATAGGCTATAATAACCACTCATACTCAGGTATAAGCTTGGTGGCGCAGTGAATGAGACTGCTGGATCGGACGGAAATAAAGGTTTTACCTTAAAAAGAATATGAGGTGATAAAGGTTTTACCTTTAAAAAATCTCAGTGCCTGCAACTGTGTCCACGAAACTGCATACGTACATTGTTTTTCGGGTTTGACCATTCGTCGTTCGTCGTTCGTCGGACCATAGCTAGAGAAATATGAAATAGACTGCAGACTATGTATATAATTTATATTTATGACACATATTTTACGATATCTTATATATTATTTATTATTACTACCATTTTTTTACTTATATTACACATGCATTAAAAATGCCCATTAATAATTATAAAATACTAATAATTACAATACAAACATTTCCAAATATGGTTTAGTCATCACAGAATCCATTAGCCTCGCTGGCAACTGTTAAAGCATTGTCATTCAACGTGGCAATGCTACCAGGTAGGAAAATGAAATGTTATTCTGGCTAATTCCACGTCACTTTAGTTAGCAGTTATTTCGATCCAATAATGCAGAGTACTTTCTCTGATAGTTAATATAGAGCGATTAGTAGGTTTTATGTGTTTTTGCACACATGTATTCATTTTATGATCTTACTTTACTGGAATATCTCTTATCTAATTATTGGATCGAAGACAAACAGCTGAATGTAACTGCTTATATCGTAATACAGCGTTTTATGCTTATCGACTGCATATCGACGATGCGTAATACTGTTTTGCGTTGCGATTTAACGGCTGGTCCCTATAATACATTTGGCAATCGCGCCTGATGTAAGCAATAATCTCCGACTATGTTTTGAGCATTATTTGATTTTTCTATCCTATTTAAAACAGAAAACTTTCCCACTAGGCGTAATTCCTTTATCTGGGGGGACTATAGAAACAATCAAACAATGGATATAACGAACAGTCAGACCCGGAAAAACCAAAATTTCTTTTGTCCCGAGTGGCGATCGAACCCACAATAATAGTTAGCAAGAATAATGGCGAAGCGACCACTTAAACCTACGCCATCCGTGGAGGCAATCTGTTAATGAGATAGAAACATCTATTACTAACGCAGTATTAATCACACATTGGGATTTAACCTCTGTTACAAATTTAAGGGTATTAATACCAATTTCATTAGCTTACATCAGTCAATCAATGATTACGGCAGATGCAAGGGGGTCGACATTTCGGGAAACATCTTTGAATCTTAATTAATTAAGGTATGGATTGGATATAAATAGGTATATACCTTATACATACTTACCAACGCGTTTAAGTCCGATGTCTAATTAATATTGCATGAGGTATTCAAATCGCAAACGTCTACAAGTAAGTTCTTTTATTTGTTTATAGTTACATAAAAGTTTATTATTTGCACAAACGTTTGGTCTGACTATACTTTGTGTACGTTAATTGTATGTTTGAAAAGTCCCGTTAAGTATAATTAGATACGCAAAGTTGTTTATTAAAATTCAGGTAGAGTATTATGACTCATATATAATGCACATATATGTATAAACCGAGTGTTGGCTCCAAGGCTCTCACTATTTCTAGTACTAGCTGCGCTGTTCGGTTTCAACAAACATAATCATGATCTTGAATAAATTATTCGTTTTTTTGAGCGCGCTTAGTGCTTTATAATATTACTAGCTTTTGCCCGAGGCTTCACTCGCGTAAAAGTAGGTAAGGTTAAAATGTAGCCTATGTACAATGATAAAGTAGCTTTCTAATGGCGAAAATTTTAAAATAGGTTGTGTAGTTTTTGATTTAAATAGAGTTCGTTACAAACAAAAAAAATCAAATTTTTCCTCTATATAATACACTAGCTGACCCGCGCAACTTCGTTTGCTTCATATAAGAGCATATACCCCGTTTTTGCAACATTTTACATTGCTACTCCACTTCTATTGGTCGTAGCCTGATGTTATATAGCCTATAGCATTCCTCGATAAATGGGCTATCCAACACTAAAATATTTTTTAATTCGGACTAGTAGTTCCTGAGATTAGCGCGTTCAACTAAACAAACAAATAAACTCTTCAGCTTTATAATATTAGTATAGATATATATATATATATATATATATGTAAGACTATTGTTATTGTACGTTAGTTAGTGCATATACAATATGATAACATGATTATTGTTATTTGGGTTAATTATTTTATATCGCTAGCGCATTTTAATAAATATCGTTATTCGTATTTATTCTCATTTGTCAGAACCATTTTAAAATTTTTCCAGTAATGAGTTAATCATTAGCCATAAATAGCTTCTTAGCTTATTTAAGTCTGTAAATAACACTGAGACTAAGTTTGCATAATACAAATAAAGGGAATTGCCTAACTCTATATGCAGTATTAAAACACATACGTAATAGGTATTAATACTCAAATCATACCTTAATATAAATATTTGAAAGATATAATTTTAGTATTAATATAAACAGCTCGTCTTCTATAATAATAATATCAGCCATGTATATAAACTGTTTCACTGCTGAGCGCTGGCGACATTTCTGTTAGAATGGTTTGGCTATTTCATAGAGCACCAAATTAGCCCAGTACGGATTAGCAGAATTCGCAAATATGCGAGAATATTATTGGAAACTTTTTGACCGACAGGTTTCCACACAATGAGTTTACAGCGAGGGATAACTAATTCTTTAATACGCATATAAGTTCGAAAAATCAGAGGTGCGTGCCTTGCGATCGAAGTCGAGACCTCTTTTACTAGGCTATCGCTTCCCCCTTCCCTCTTCCTATACCTTCAAGAATATAGGCGATATCTATAAACACTACAAAAAGTTTATTAAGGTGAGATTTATAGGAGCAATAGCTTTAGACATTGATAATAAATAAAATTTACGCACGACATGACATAGATGGCGTTACCAGTGAAATGATTAAAATCAATTGCTAAATCATGAATTAAACCAACAAAGTAATTAAGTTTTGTTATTTTTCTTATCTATTTATTTATTGTGTAATAAGTTATTCATTTAAATTGTCAATAATTATATTCTATTTCCGAAAAATTTAGTTTATATCGACGAGTTAGTGTTTAGATTACAAGTACGATTTAAAACCTTCAATGTATCTAAATTAAAAAATTTCGTTCAGAATTTATGTGTTTCTTTTGCACTCCGATCGCGTATCTCTGTATCCAATTGGACATTGTTTTTTTGACTTATTTTATTCAGACATTTGCAGTAACAGTGTGGATTATGAATATCTATCTGTTACCCGTTTTAACGTTAAACATAACAATTAAATTTCGCTAGCTGTTTATTCATGTATGTATTTACAGCCATTTACGTACATAGATACATCGACGCACGTTGTATACAAATTAGTATGAGTAGACGAGATCAAAGTCAAAGATTGAAAGGTTCTGCTAGTTCATTCATAATATATATGTATTTAATGATACTGTCTTAATGACGCAGCGATAGTGAATACGAATGTTGTTCAAGAGATCTCGGTTCTCGAATCTAATAAATCAGTTTCTATGTCGATAAATTCTCGGTAGAGACACGGAGTTTGGGACTCTGCCTGATAGATATATGGCTACAGGGAAGCCTGTTTTTACTTGGGACCTAAACTGTAGTTGTGAATACAGGTATGATACTTCTCTACCGCCTACACTTTTGGGAATATAGGCGAGACTATGTGTATAATAAGTTTAAGTATTTGAATACTATAGTAACGTACATATACCTATATTAACTAGCAGTCGCCGAGTGGTCAAAATTCGACTAAAATTCCTAAGCTTGCTACTTTGTTTTCTTTTTCTTTATTACCTTATTTATATAAATAAGGTATAGATAACCATTGTTACAAAGAATTGTACGACGTCAGACGAACAATGCCGAAATACTACGAACGCCATTCGACTGCGTGTGTCGAATGTATGGATGTGTGCGTGTTTTCCCATTAATTTAATGTATTTATAATGCATATTTTATAATAATATTAGGATTCGCCCCTCCTTCTTCATATAAACTTGAACTGTGCCAAATTTCATACTCCACCGTCCTCGCAATTTTTGTAAAAGGGGGTACAAATTTTTTGCTTCACGTAATTATATATAGATGAGTATTTGTATCAGCATTTTAAATTAATAGTTCCACACGTCAATTCACGTGGACAAAGTCCCGCATGCGTAACAAATTCCGTGTCACGTGGGGCTTTACAAACATTTAAACAATGCAAAGAAGGAACAGTCAAACTAGAATTAACCATTTGTGGACCACACAATTTTTTGGCCCGTGAGACATCGAACCCCACACTCTCAGCGCAGTGGTGATTGTGAAGTGACCGCTTCAACCACCATCATCTTGCAGTAAAAGGATATAATATTTAAAAAAATCAAGTGCTTGAAATTGTTGTTTTATTATTACAGCTAAGTTACATTACATTATTGGTTGGCTGATTCATCACTATGGGTATAATACTTAAGCCTTGACCTCGCGCAGATCCCTCTCGTACTTAGCGGTGTACTTATGGTCGGGGTCGTACTTGGCAGTGAGCTCGTTCCAGTACGCTTCCTCGTTATTGATCAGGTGTTTGATGACTTGGCGGGTACCCTTCTTCTGAGCTTCAGTGCATTTGCCGCATTCGTTCTCTAACGCTTCCTTGATGTGTGCTGAAAGAGGAATAAAGAATATATAACTACATGCCCTTCTTTTCAAGCGTATGCAGATACTATAGATTTCCTTTTGCCACTATTCTGCTACACCTACTTCTTTTGTCTCATTCACATCACTCTCGTCACGCAAGCTCGGCGGTCTAAGATATTTTTATATCTTGGATAGCAGCCAAAGATATGGATCTTTGGCTGCCATCTGGCCCATTGACATTTGTTATTTATGATTTAAGACACTTTGTTACTATACCTAACTATGGTCAAATTACTTGATTATATTTCTTTCAATTATTGTTTTATATATTTTAATTTCACTATTTTATTTATTGCATTATTTTTATATGCTTTATTTACCCTTCTAATTTCATTACAATGTGTGTACATTAAGCTAATGTATTATTCTGTTCAGGCAAGGATTCTAACAATAATAATTAATCTAGTTTATAAGAATAATCAAAACTGTGATATTCTTGTTGTAGTAAACACACATAAAGTCATGCTGTACATTCAGAAATAAAGTACCTATAACTTAGTAGGATTTATACATATATGATACCTACGTGGGTACTATATAAAGTCCTACTTAAGTATAGCAAAAAGCTCAATATAATATTTGCAAGTGGAGAATTATAATGTCGATTACAAGACAATACTTTAAGTAGACTGACCCTTGAGTTCCTTGCCGTCTGGAGTACATCTGCCCTGGTTAAGGATACACTTGATATAGGGCACGAGTAGTTTCCTGTTACTTAGGATCTCATCTAGGTTAATGTTGTCGTAGCGGTCAGTGTAGTGGTCTTCGTTAGGACGCGCCAGAGCCAGGGCAGCGATGAAAAATACGCAGAATACTATGGCGGATTTCATTTTGAAGCTGTGAACAATTACAAATTATATTTAACATTAAGTAGCAAACAGGAAATACGCTGTTTCCCTAAAATTATTATAAGTAGACCAACATGTTTTGCTAATATACTAATTGTGGAACTTTAAATTATTTTCGGGCAATTTAAGAAGATATGTATGGACTTTAGATTTTTTATTTGTTTTTAATATGTTTAATAAATTAGTAATGTATTTGTAAGTAGTGTTGTAGTATATTATAAGTATTATTAGGTTCTCACTTAGTAATAGATTTGAGTACTTTCGTGTCTGGTAGTTTGTTAAAATATGCAAAATTAATAGATTAAACGAATTTCGTATATTATATTTCTGTTGTACATCATTAACATTGTGAACTTTGCCTACATTTATTTGTTTTAATATGATAATTTTCTGTAAATTATATTTGTTTTAACATAAATATGCAAAATTATCTTTGATATCTCAGACAAGCCGATTACATCTTAATATAGAGTCATAATTGCTACCATTCATGTACGCGAAAAATCTTTATTTGATATTGATATCTTACTATTTTCTGCCCGCGGCTTTACATGCTTGTATCCCATAGGAACACATATCGAGATAAAATATAGCTTATGTTCATCCCTAGGCGATAATCTACCTCCACGGTTTGATTTGAATCACCACATTCACACTGTGCTTTGTGAGGCTCCCGGATTCCCAATTTTACCAGGTTGCAACCACAGCGGCTGACTTGAGTACAAAATCAAACCATGTCACATCTGTTGAAAGGCCCAAATTATCCCTGTAGGTGTACTATGGAGGACTTGATGAACGCAACTACTGATGCGATTGCCGTGGTTACATGTTGGGCAAGACATATTTAAAATTATTGTACCATCAACTCGAGAAGAAGAAGAAGAACCTCCATGTCAAATCTAATTTAAATATGTTTAGTGGTTTAGCTGTGCTTTAGATTAATGTAGATATCGCGATCTCACTCTAACTTAATTATAAAAATCTTTGGTAATTATCACAATTGTATTAAAAGTCTCACTTAAAATAGCTTATAAACATGACACGTTCAGCCCAAAATAATTTTAATATTTGTTGTTTATCATGAACATACTAATTCTTTTAAGGTAATTTCTTATGATTATCTGAATACTTTTTTATCTAATTGTTTTATACAATATACAATATGACATTGCCAGATATATCTGGAAATTTCATTTAGGTTTATACAAATCAGGATATGTATTTTTTAAGCGATATTTACTTTTATATATTCCATGTTATTAAAACAAGCATTAAATAGTTTTTCACAAACAATATCTGTTTATATTAATGTGTTTGGATTTACTACACGTTCCTTGAATTCTGCTTACATATCTTTATTATATGCTTAAAAGTCTATATAATTTTAGAAGCAGGCCCTTGAATAATTTATATTAATTTAATTTAACTCATCAATTTGCCGGTATGTAGCCATAATGGAAACAACAATATTTCGGGATCCGGGTTTAAGCGAGCCTTTATGTAAAATATAATATATATAATAATATTATTTATATACAGGGCTCAAGTAATCAGGTATGTAAACTGTTTCACTGCTGAGCACAGGCCTCTTCTCTTGTTCGAGAAGAGTAGGGCTAGTCCACTACGCCGGCTGGCCCAGTGCAGATTGGCAAACTTTATAAATTATTTATTATTGAACACAAATGAACAACATCATATCTTTAAGAACACTATGAAGAATAAGGCATCAGGTCAAGATATCAGGTTTCTTATCGACATTTTCGTTAAAGCAAGCACTTAACTACTTAATAAGCACATAACTTCGATAAGTCAGACGGGTGCGACTTGGGGTCGTACTCAAGAACTCTAGTAATCCCTAACCAAAAATATTATAAATTCGGCAAATAATAAAATATCACTACATACCTGGCTACTTGTACACAGAAGATAACTAATGGGTCTACTACAGTCATCGAAGCGAGCAGCACTTATATACCTTCAAACTATGAGATGTCAATACACGTACCTACAAACTCGTGTATGTTAATTATACTGTAAATATTAGTTATCTATTCTCTTGTGATGTCGTTTTCCACGTCTCGGTGATGAAAATACGATGACCACTTGAGTAGTTATATCACGTGTACTGGTAGACATTTGTGTGCTTTATGAGCCAGTGGCGTAAGTGTGAATAAAGGAAGGAAATTGATGACAAAGTCTTTCATTTTATGATTATTGCGGCTTATAAGAAAACCAAGAATCAGGAAAGGTGATAAGATGATTTCTGGAAAGAATGGACGAGAAAAGATTGTCAAAGAAAGTTGAATTAGACAGTTAAATGGAAAAACGTTGAGTAACTTTCTGTGACTAGATTAAAGTAAATCTGGAGAAAGGCTTAGTTAAGTGTATCCTAAATTTACGACCACGCACGTCAAAGTCAAAAATCATTTATTTATTTAGGTCACAAGGTAACACTTATAAACGTCAATAAGGATGAGGATGTAGAATATCATTAAAATTGTAATAAGAGAACAAGAGAGATATGTCAGGTTCTTAGTTAGTGGCAATCTGGAGTCTCTACCTACTGTGGGTTTATGTGTGTGTGTGTAGTTTAGTTGGCATGTCGTCTTAGTCATAGCGAGACATAATGAAGCAAATATGTCTAGACGCAGGCTGGCTTCCGTACGATGGACGTATTAAAACGATAGCTTTCTTAGTATTCAATGTTTAAATAATCGCCATTAACCTATTGAGTCGCGGTGGCACACTGGCGACTAAGCTTACATTAACGAATGTCTACTGCATCTTTATGTACACACTGCCTATATATCTAGTTTTATTTTATAAGCATTGTCAATGCTAAAGTAGAATGTAAATTATAACAGGGAAAAAGATAATTCATTGTGCAAGACTTGAACCTTCGACCTCGACAAGCCGTGTCGTCGCTCTGCCGACTGTGTTATGTATAGTCCTACATCCTACATCATATTATATAATAACAGTATTGTGTTGCGTTCATGTAAATATTATACATTGGCATTAAACTACTACATATGGATTTAAGCGTGTTTAATCTAAGAGAACACGATTTTAACTATTTTTAAAACTATTACTTTATCTTATTAGATACCACATTTTGCCCGTAGTGCCGCTCGCGTAAATGTCCTGGATGAAATGTACCTTAAATCTTTTGCTATTGCCCTGTCAACGTGTATGCGAAATTTCGTGATGTTCGGTCGAGTAGTTACGGCGTGATAACGTAACAAACAAACAAACTCAGATACGCATTAATTATATTAGTTAAGATATATAAGTTTGTTATCTTTAAGTCAACACCTAATAGACCCTAAATTGAGAGCAAGGTACATAACATACCATAATTAATATTAATTGTAAAATGTGCAAGATATCGAATCTTTAAGAATTGACTCAGAAGTTTAGTTACTCATTTGCTTTTTACCATGTCGTCAAAAAGACCAATTAACATGCGCAATAGATCACGCGATATGAAAGATCACGTTCAAACCGATTATGAGCTTTAAGAATTGAATCACCATCATATTATGATATGTACCTACATATGATGTACTTATTATGCTATGTACATATATGCTTACAATAATATCAATGGCAACAAAAAGTAAGTACCAATAAAGAGGAAACTAATCAATTAATTTATGGTAGTGGTATATAAACGCTCCTTTCTATTTGGGTCTCATAAAGTTAGATATATTTGTCAATTAGTTCAGTTAAATATGAATTTAAGACAGATAATGAATTCTAAGAAATTATTATAGCAGCTCAACTTCAAGTTATGCGAAGTATATTTTAGCTTAGGCTTCAAAAATTTAGTAAAGATGTACTATTGCAGTCTTATAAAACACAGGTGTAATAACAAAAAACTAAATATTGGCAAGCTTTTGTTTATTTAACTTATAAATTATATCACAAGTGTTTTATGGCATTTATCAGTTCAATTAAGCTTTGGCTTCGCGCAGATCCTTCTCGCACTTAGCGGTGTATTTCTGGTCGGGGTCGTACTTGGCGGTAAGCTCCTTCCAGTGCGCATCTTCGTGGTTGATCAGATGTTTAATGACGCGCCTAGTGCCATTCTTCTGCACTTCAGTGCATTTGCCGCAATCGTTCTCTAACGCTTCTTGAATGTGTCCTAATAGATAAATATTCATGAAAATAAATAATATTATATAATGTTTATGTGTATTTATTGTCGATCATCCCTGCAATCTTTCACGATGTCTATAGCCTAGGTTTAGCTGAAAACGCTATCCGAAAATCACTAGTAAATACCTTAATTATTATATTAGCTGATGTCAGGGTAATATAATATAATAAATACCGGTAAAATATATTGTGAAACTGGCTTGGTCATGTATCTCTTAGAAAAATTTACTCGTGACGGCATTATAGGTCTAAAAGACAAATTACTTGAATTTGAATATTGAAATTGAATTTTGTATATTGTAATTATAATTACAGAAAATGAACTGACCTCTGAGTTCCTTGCCGTCAGGTGTGCACTTGCCCTGGTCAAAAACACACTTAATGTAGGCCACGAGCAGCTTCTTATTGGCTAGGACTTCGTCTAGGTTGACGTTGTCGTAGTGGTCGGTATAGTGGTCATCGACAGTCCGCGCCAGGGCCAGAGCAGCGAGGACAAATACGCAGAAAACAATAGTGGATTTCGTTTTAAATCTGTAAATAATATGTTATAACTATTTAGCTGACACATACAACAATTCGCAGGTATTCGACACGTAATTCGACGAATTTAAATCATATACACATTATAATGTTAAGATTCCACCTTACAGAATTACAGCCCTATGTCATTTACAAGACAGAATTTCAATCGTTAGGTTACTGCGTATTACATATTTACAGGAATACCATGTGACATATTTTCCAAATGAGGAATAAAACTTGGAATACGATATAATAGATTGTTCGATAAGTTTTACCGATAGGGCCTAAGGATATTAAGTTCGGATATAGAGTTATTTGAATTATTCATATTAGAGAAATACCATTATTAAACGGACTAGATGCTTTAAAAATGGTATTTATCTAAAAATAATAGTAAATAATTATGAATTAATATTACGTTTATTTCAAAATGGATTCACTCAATGATACGTATGCTCTTTAGTTACTGGTGAAAGTGATTTTAATAATATGTCAAATAAACTGCTATTACAAAAATATATACCTGGCTGTGTATTTGATGTATACAAATCAATATTTTTATTTTATTTTACTCGTCAAAATGACCACACTCCGCCTGATGGTCTATCAAAGTGACTTCCTCTTATATATAATAAAACTAACCGCAAAAACAGTCACATACGCACGGTATGACTAATACAGCTAAGGAACAGTTCACGACCGTTTTTTTTTTTACAGAAACTCTTTGTTCAAAATTTAAGTTATAATCGTTTATCTAGTAATTATAATAACTAGTTAAAATAAACGTAACTGTACATAGACAGACCACAAAGTAAACGTCGCTGAGCCACTTTTATTGCTGCAAAGCAACAAACTTGAGCAGAGACTTCACACTGGCAATATGGTCAACTAGCAAACAACTATTTTTGGGTCAACAAAACGTTTTTGGGCATTTCTGCAAAAAAATACTCAATAGCGAGCCAAAATTTAGCAGTTCGCAGTGTTATACACCACGTGCCTCAAAAAGCCGTGTGAATTTGTCGTCCCATCGGATTATGAGAGTTTTTTTTGCGCACACACTTCTGCACTATAATATTTACAGCGCAGATGGCAAGTCCCCGTTAAGATTGGCCGACATGACGGAAATTTGGCCTGGAGAACCAGTATTAGAATATTTTAATTTTTACGCGGTATTTTACATTACATTACTGACTCAAGGATTTGATATTAGACATTAGTCGATCTCCATTTATTTGTTCGTCGGCAGCAGAGCTATTGTCTTAGGTCATTTTCAAACCTATTTGCTGCTGACAAATAGTTATGATAGTAAAGAATTGTATAACATTTGGAAATTTATCGTTCTTATTAAAAATCCTTTGGCTTCGCCCCTGTAAATGTAGGTTAGGTTAGGTTAGTAACAGCCCTTCTGCGAGGCTGTCATCTCGCAGAAGGAGGCGGCGGAGCCGGGGCGTGAGGAAGATCCTTACGCCCCGGACGTCCGCCACCGGAGGAGGGGGCGCAGGAGACGCGCTGATGTCGCTCTCTTGCCCCCCACCTAAGGGTTCTGAGTGGCAAGGCCTCAGGGGACCCTGCCACCCTTGAGTTAAGAACCCATAGAGGGCGCGTGCGGTGTTCCCACGCGCCTTCTAACGTCGAAAGGGGAGAGCAGTGAATTGCTCTCCCCTGGGGACGAGAGGTGGTCGGGTCCGTTTGACCCGGCCCACACCCACACGGGGGGGGCCTGCTATGGATGAATCTTTTCAGACTACCAACTGCCCCCCCCCATTGGGTGAGAGAGGGAACACCCCAGGTTTTTTAGTGGGTATACTAGCGCTGGGCTGGTGAGTCCCACATGCCCCGCCGATGCCGTCCCCTAGCCGGCGGGTAGTGCATCAATCATTTTTCCTGGGTATAAAAAAAAAAAATATTAGTAACAGTAGGTCGTGGAACGGCGTCGCCTGCTTCTGTGAGGAAGTGGAGCGGAAGAGGGAACGCTTAAACCCTCTCCCCAACCGCAGAGCCGGGTGCCGGAGGGCGCGAGACGACCTTCAGCCGGTTTGACCTGGGGGTATTGGGCTTTGTGGGCCTGCCCGCCACCCGATCAGCACCAGGTCTGAGATGCGGCGTGCGTGTTCCCAGGCGCGCCTCTGTTTCGAGTCCGTCGCCCTCTAGAGGGGGGACAGAATGGTTTTATCGAGATAAGTGACCATAGGGTAGGTCTTATCGTGTAGTGGCCTGCTGTTTCATACGGCGGGCCGAAACCTCGGCGGGGTCGCGACCGCATGCGAAAGTGATTCGCGCGGCTCCGTCGATAGTGATTTTTGTCGAGGAACACCGTGGTGGGTTTAGTCTGTATTCCGGGAGGTACATTATTCTTATTCCATCTTTCTCATTTACTGTGGTAAGTCCGACATAACCCCCCCGCCCGCCCCCGCGGAGGGGCAGGCGTCAAGCATTAACCACGTAAAAAAAAAATGAGATTAGTAACAGTACTTTTTTCTGAATGAAACGTAACTTATGTCCTATCTTGTACCCTCGATAACGTATATGCGAAATTTCATAATGATCAGTCGAGTAGTTAAGGCCTTAAGCGTACAAACAAACTTACATTCGCATTTAGAATATTGTACTAGCTATACCTAGCTACCCTGGAGCACAGTACTTTTTAAGATGAAAGGTACGTGTTTGAGAAATTCTATCCTATCTTGTACCCCCGATAACGTATATGCGAAATTTCATAATGATCAGTCGAGTAGTTAAGGCCTGAAAGCGTACAAACATACTTACATTCGCATTTAGAATATTGTACTAGCTATACCTAGCTACCCTGGAGCACAGTACTTTTTAAGATGAAAGGTACGTGTATGAGAAATTCTATGTATTATGATCGGTTGAGTATTTATGGCGTGAAAGCGTAAGTGTGTTAATATATACAAAACAGGATAATAAGCACTTTTATTTCGGTATTTGTGTATTAAAACTTTAAAATGAATCATTTGGGTCACATTTCTTGACGTAAATTCATAATATCATTAGTTTTATTTAAGCTACCGTGCGTCAATGTTTAAAACAAGTTATTTTGATAAATAATCTGATAGTGAGCAACGCCGTTTAGAGTTTTATTCATCTATTAATACCTACCACAGAATATCAAAATCCTCTGAGTTCTATAGTAAATCAAATCAAATTAATCAGAAAGGTAACAAGTAACGAACATTTTTTTAGTTTGTATACAAGAAAACTCTTTGAGAATTGAAATACCACAGCAGCATTCTCCTCGTATAATTTAAAAGTTGATGAACTTTACCAAAAATGTAAATAAAAAACCTGATCACTAGCCAAGTAAAGACTTCTCCTGCACTAGGAATGATTCCTGTACGCATTCTTTACAAACATTAAAACAATGGACACGAAGAACATTTAGATTCGGAACAACCATTTGTGGATCACACATTTTTTTCCCGTATGGGATTCGAATCCCCAACACTCGGCACAGTGGCAGCGGCGAGGTGACCTAAGTAAATCATTACACTATCCGTACAGTCAAATAATCTCTACATAAAAATTACAATAAACACTATACACAGTTTATCTATTAGGCGAAACACAATATTCTATAAGTTGTTGCTTTTGTGTCTGTTGTTTGAATGTTCGTAAAGGTCACGACACAGTAACGTATCCTAGAACGAGTGATCCTTTTAAAAATAGAAAAATAGTAGAAAATGCAAATTATGGCTAAGAAAGAATACTCTGATTGTTGTTTTATCTAATTTTGTCGCTCGTACTGGTACTTACTTGCTTAAGCCCGGTTCCTATATTTATGAAAGAAGTCGTTTTATCTATAGATAGGTAGTTAATTTTGACACATATTCTATGAAAAATTGTAAAAAATTTATTGTCCGTAGCTAAAACGACTAATTCTTGATATTGGAACCGAGCATTAAAAGTACAGGTGAATAATAATAAAATACAAAGTTTAGTAGCATTTTTGTTCACTTATTAACTATAATACAAAGGTTTATTGTTGAACAATAAAATTTAATGGTATTCTTCTATGGGCCACTTAAGGTGCGGTCAAACAGCCGGCGTGCGCGGGGCGTGCGCGTGTCCCGCCGTGTTGTAATGTACTGAACTATATGAAAGCGTTCACACAGCCAGCGCTAGAGCGAGCGCGGGGCGGGCGCGGGACCGGCGCAGCGCGGCGCGGTGCGGGCGCGCGTTCGGCGTGCGTATTACGCATGCGTGGTATAAAGCTTTCAACACACTGTATCGCTATAAACTAATTGAAAATAGTATGAAATGAAAATAACATACCGTGTCAATAGAAAATAATAACATTTTATTTGACATTTTTCATTAGTTACTACTATGAGATTTATACACAAATAAAGAAATATTACCTCCCTAAAATATATATTAATATGAAATGTATACTTTTATTCTGTATGAAACATAGCATGTAACATTAATGGGTGGGCATGTGTGAGGGTCGTATTATATTGTCGGTTATATAGCAGTATCATGAATTAAAAAGAAGTATTATTTTTAATGCTTCCTGTTTTTTCCCCATGATCATCATTCACAACTGTGTAAATATCAGTAAATTTACTTATTTTGTACTTTGGAATTATTGGACTACAATGTATTTATGGAACAAAGGAACAGGGATGCAAAAGTTAGGTATGTGAGTGTCCAGATAACCCACTTGAACCAATATGGCGTACAGCCATACATTTATATATATGTATTAGATATTTACACTCATAGAATAAGAGTGTCGTGCGGTTGCCTTGTTGTTGTCGAACGGCAAACCTGATATCTTGTTAAATGAAAAATCCTTGATGATTTTGAATATGACTTTCTTGATTCACGGGTTTATCTTGATAATGACTTATTAAAAAGAGAATAATTCAAACAAATAAATGTACATGTATTGTAATGCGCTGACGCGGGCGCAGTATGTTGCTGACGGGTAACTTCTGAGGTTAATAAACCGAACATATTCCCGGCCCAGACAAAATGAGATGATGAGCATAATTTAACAAACATATATATTTAAGTTAAAATTTGATTAATAAACTCTATTTTATCTATATTTCTATTTCGGCCTTCATTACATAATATTATCATTAAAGATATTATTTCAGTAATCAAATCAGGGTCGCTGTGGGTTGGTAGCTTTATATTTATTGAACGCACACGCGTGACGTCACCAAAACGCGTCGTGCCGGCGGCAGGCACGCCGCCGGCCCGCCGCGTTTTGGTGACGTCACTCCCGCCCCGCTCACGCTATGCTCGGCGTGGTTTAACGCATGCGCAGTACGACCTAGAATACTATAATATAAAGCCGCTGTCACAGTCATCGAAGTGTATACACGTCGCGCTGACCTACTCAAAATCCAGGCAAGACTTTTAGTCCACAAACTCATAATTATCACAGCGCGAGAGCCTAAGTGAGCGTGAGAAAGGACAGAATATTGTACTAGCTATACCTAGCTACCCTGGAGCACAGTACTTTTTAAGATGAAAGGTACGTGTTTGAGAAATTCTATCCTATCTTGTACCCCCGATAACGTATATGCGAAATTTCATAATGATCAGTCGAGTAGTTAAGGCCTGAAAGCGTACAAACATACTTACATTCGCATTTAGAATATTGTACTAGCTATACCTAGCTACCCTGGAGCACAGTACTTTTTAAGATGAAAGGTACGTGTATGAGAAATTCTATGTATTATGATCGGTTGAGTATTTATGGCGTGAAAGCGTAAGTGTGTTAATATATACAAAACAGGATAATAAGCACTTTTATTTCGGTATTTGTGTATTAAAACTTTAAAATGAATCATTTGGGTCACATTTCTTGACGTAAATTCATAATATCATTAGTTTTATTTAAGCTACCGTGCGTCAATGTTTAAAACAAGTTATTTTGATAAATAATCTGATAGTGAGCAACGCCGTTTAGAGTTTTATTCATCTATTAATACCTACCACAGAATATCAAAATCCTCTGAGTTCTATAGTAAATCAAATCAAATTAATCAGAAAGGTAACAAGTAACGAACATTTTTTTAGTTTGTATACAAGAAAACTCTTTGAGAATTGAAATACCACAGCAGCATTCTCCTCGTATAATTTAAAAGTTGATGAACTTTACCAAAAATGTAAATAAAAAACCTGATCACTAGCCAAGTAAAGACTTCTCCTGCACTAGGAATGATTCCTGTACGCATTCTTTACAAACATTAAAACAATGGACACGAAGAACATTTAGATTCGGAACAACCATTTGTGGATCACACATTTTTTTCCCGTATGGGATTCGAATCCCCAACACTCGGCACAGTGGCAGCGGCGAGGTGACCTAAGTAAATCATTACACTATCCGTACAGTCAAATAATCTCTACATAAAAATTACAATAAACACTATACACAGTTTATCTATTAGGCGAAACACAATATTCTATAAGTTGTTGCTTTTGTGTCTGTTGTTTGAATGTTCGTAAAGGTCACGACACAGTAACGTATCCTAGAACGAGTGATCCTTTTAAAAATAGAAAAATAGTAGAAAATGCAAATTATGGCTAAGAAAGAATACTCTGATTGTTGTTTTATCTAATTTTGTCGCTCGTACTGGTACTTACTTGCTTAAGCCCGGTTCCTATATTTATGAAAGAAGTCGTTTTATCTATAGATAGGTAGTTAATTTTGACACATATTCTATGAAAAATTGTAAAAAATTTATTGTCCGTAGCTAAAACGACTAATTCTTGATATTGGAACCGAGCATTAAAAGTACAGGTGAATAATAATAAAATACAAAGTTTAGTAGCATTTTTGTTCACTTATTAACTATAATACAAAGGTTTATTGTTGAACAATAAAATTTAATGGTATTCTTCTATGGGCCACTTAAGGTGCGGTCAAACAGCCGGCGTGCGCGGGGCGTGCGCGTGTCCCGCCGTGTTGTAATGTACTGAACTATATGAAAGCGTTCACACAGCCAGCGCTAGAGCGAGCGCGGGGCGGGCGCGGGACCGGCGCAGCGCGGCGCGGTGCGGGCGCGCGTTCGGCGTGCGTATTACGCATGCGTGGTATAAAGCTTTCAACACACTGTATCGCTATAAACTAATTGAAAATAGTATGAAATGAAAATAACATACCGTGTCAATAGAAAATAATAACATTTTATTTGACATTTTTCATTAGTTACTACTATGAGATTTATACACAAATAAAGAAATATTACCTCCCTAAAATATATATTAATATGAAATGTATACTTTTATTCTGTATGAAACATAGCATGTAACATTAATGGGTGGGCATGTGTGAGGGTCGTATTATATTGTCGGTTATATAGCAGTATCATGAATTAAAAAGAAGTATTATTTTTAATGCTTCCTGTTTTTTCCCCATGATCATCATTCACAACTGTGTAAATATCAGTAAATTTACTTATTTTGTACTTTGGAATTATTGGACTACAATGTATTTATGGAACAAAGGAACAGGGATGCAAAAGTTAGGTATGTGAGTGTCCAGATAACCCACTTGAACCAATATGGCGTACAGCCATACATTTATATATATGTATTAGATATTTACACTCATAGAATAAGAGTGTCGTGCGGTTGCCTTGTTGTTGTCGAACGGCAAACCTGATATCTTGTTAAATGAAAAATCCTTGATGATTTTGAATATGACTTTCTTGATTCACGGGTTTATCTTGATAATGACTTATTAAAAAGAGAATAATTCAAACAAATAAATGTACATGTATTGTAATGCGCTGACGCGGGCGCAGTATGTTGCTGACGGGTAACTTCTGAGGTTAATAAACCGAACATATTCCCGGCCCAGACAAAATGAGATGATGAGCATAATTTAACAAACATATATATTTAAGTTAAAATTTGATTAATAAACTCTATTTTATCTATATTTCTATTTCGGCCTTCATTACATAATATTATCATTAAAGATATTATTTCAGTAATCAAATCACGGTCGCTGTGGGTTGGTAGCTTTATATTTATTGAACGCACACGCGTGACGTCACCAAAACGCGTCGTGCCGGCGGCAGGCACGCCGCCGGCCCGCCGCGTTTTGGTGACGTCACTCCCGCCCCGCTCACGCTATGCTCGGCGTGGTTTAACGCATGCGCAGTACGACCTAGAATACTATAATATAAAGCCGCTGTCACAGTCATCGAAGTGTATACACGTCGCGCTGACCTACTCAAAATCCAGGCAAGACTTTTAGTCCACAAACTCATAATTATCACAGCGCGAGAGCCTAAGTGAGCGTGAGAAAGGACAGAATATTGTACTAGCTATACCTAGCTACCCTGGAGCACAGTACTTTTTAAGATGAAAGGTACGTGTTTGAGAAATTCTATCCTATCTTGTACCCCCGATAACGTATATGCGAAATTTCATAATGATCAGTCGAGTAGTTAAGGCCTGAAAGCGTACAAACATACTTACATTCGCATTTAGAATATTGTACTAGCTATACCTAGCTACCCTGGAGCACAGTACTTTTTAAGATGAAAGGTACGTGTATGAGAAATTCTATGTATTATGATCGGTTGAGTATTTATGGCGTGAAAGCGTAAGTGTGTTAATATATACAAAACAGGATAATAAGCACTTTTATTTCGGTATTTGTGTATTAAAACTTTAAAATGAATCATTTGGGTCACATTTCTTGACGTAAATTCATAATATCATTAGTTTTATTTAAGCTACCGTGCGTCAATGTTTAAAACAAGTTATTTTGATAAATAATCTGATAGTGAGCAACGCCGTTTAGAGTTTTATTCATCTATTAATACCTACCACAGAATATCAAAATCCTCTGAGTTCTATAGTAAATCAAATCAAATTAATCAGAAAGGTAACAAGTAACGAACATTTTTTTAGTTTGTATACAAGAAAACTCTTTGAGAATTGAAATACCACAGCAGCATTCTCCTCGTATAATTTAAAAGTTGATGAACTTTACCAAAAATGTAAATAAAAAACCTGATCACTAGCCAAGTAAAGACTTCTCCTGCACTAGGAATGATTCCTGTACGCATTCTTTACAAACATTAAAACAATGGACACGAAGAACATTTAGATTCGGAACAACCATTTGTGGATCACACATTTTTTTCCCGTATGGGATTCGAATCCCCAACACTCGGCACAGTGGCAGCGGCGAGGTGACCTAAGTAAATCATTACACTATCCGTACAGTCAAATAATCTCTACATAAAAATTACAATAAACACTATACACAGTTTATCTATTAGGCGAAACACAATATTCTATAAGTTGTTGCTTTTGTGTCTGTTGTTTGAATGTTCGTAAAGGTCACGACACAGTAACGTATCCTAGAACGAGTGATCCTTTTAAAAATAGAAAAATAGTAGAAAATGCAAATTATGGCTAAGAAAGAATACTCTGATTGTTGTTTTATCTAATTTTGTCGCTCGTACTGGTACTTACTTGCTTAAGCCCGGTTCCTATATTTATGAAAGAAGTCGTTTTATCTATAGATAGGTAGTTAATTTTGACACATATTCTATGAAAAATTGTAAAAAATTTATTGTCCGTAGCTAAAACGACTAATTCTTGATATTGGAACCGAGCATTAAAAGTACAGGTGAATAATAATAAAATACAAAGTTTAGTAGCATTTTTGTTCACTTATTAACTATAATACAAAGGTTTATTGTTGAACAATAAAATTTAATGGTATTCTTCTATGGGCCACTTAAGGTGCGGTCAAACAGCCGGCGTGCGCGGGGCGTGCGCGTGTCCCGCCGTGTTGTAATGTACTGAACTATATGAAAGCGTTCACACAGCCAGCGCTAGAGCGAGCGCGGGGCGGGCGCGGGACCGGCGCAGCGCGGCGCGGTGCGGGCGCGCGTTCGGCGTGCGTATTACGCATGCGTGGTATAAAGCTTTCAACACACTGTATCGCTATAAACTAATTGAAAATAGTATGAAATGAAAATAACATACCGTGTCAATAGAAAATAATAACATTTTATTTGACATTTTTCATTAGTTACTACTATGAGATTTATACACAAATAAAGAAATATTACCTCCCTAAAATATATATTAATATGAAATGTATACTTTTATTCTGTATGAAACATAGCATGTAACATTAATGGGTGGGCATGTGTGAGGGTCGTATTATATTGTCGGTTATATAGCAGTATCATGAATTAAAAAGAAGTATTATTTTTAATGCTTCCTGTTTTTTCCCCATGATCATCATTCACAACTGTGTAAATATCAGTAAATTTACTTATTTTGTACTTTGGAATTATTGGACTACAATGTATTTATGGAACAAAGGAACAGGGATGCAAAAGTTAGGTATGTGAGTGTCCAGATAACCCACTTGAACCAATATGGCGTACAGCCATACATTTATATATATGTATTAGATATTTACACTCATAGAATAAGAGTGTCGTGCGGTTGCCTTGTTGTTGTCGAACGGCAAACCTGATATCTTGTTAAATGAAAAATCCTTGATGATTTTGAATATGACTTTCTTGATTCACGGGTTTATCTTGATAATGACTTATTAAAAAGAGAATAATTCAAACAAATAAATGTACATGTATTGTAATGCGCTGACGCGGGCGCAGTATGTTGCTGACGGGTAACTTCTGAGGTTAATAAACCGAACATATTCCCGGCCCAGACAAAATGAGATGATGAGCATAATTTAACAAACATATATATTTAAGTTAAAATTTGATTAATAAACTCTATTTTATCTATATTTCTATTTCGGCCTTCATTACATAATATTATCATTAAAGATATTATTTCAGTAATCAAATCACGGTCGCTGTGGGTTGGTAGCTTTATATTTATTGAACGCACACGCGTGACGTCACCAAAACGCGTCGTGCCGGCGGCAGGCACGCCGCCGGCCCGCCGCGTTTTGGTGACGTCACTCCCGCCCCGCTCACGCTATGCTCGGCGTGGTTTAACGCATGCGCAGTACGACCTAGAATACTATAATATAAAGCCGCTGTCACAGTCATCGAAGTGTATACACGTCGCGCTGACCTACTCAAAATCCAGGCAAGACTTTTAGTCCACAAACTCATAATTATCACAGCGCGAGAGCCTAAGTGAGCGTGAGAAAGGACAGAATATTGTACTAGCTATACCTAGCTACCCTGGAGCACAGTACTTTTTAAGATGAAAGGTACGTGTTTGAGAAATTCTATCCTATCTTGTACCCCCGATAACGTATATGCGAAATTTCATAATGATCAGTCGAGTAGTTAAGGCCTGAAAGCGTACAAACATACTTACATTCGCATTTAGAATATTGTACTAGCTATACCTAGCTACCCTGGAGCACAGTACTTTTTAAGATGAAAGGTACGTGTATGAGAAATTCTATGTATTATGATCGGTTGAGTATTTATGGCGTGAAAGCGTAAGTGTGTTAATATATACAAAACAGGATAATAAGCACTTTTATTTCGGTATTTGTGTATTAAAACTTTAAAATGAATCATTTGGGTCACATTTCTTGACGTAAATTCATAATATCATTAGTTTTATTTAAGCTACCGTGCGTCAATGTTTAAAACAAGTTATTTTGATAAATAATCTGATAGTGAGCAACGCCGTTTAGAGTTTTATTCATCTATTAATACCTACCACAGAATATCAAAATCCTCTGAGTTCTATAGTAAATCAAATCAAATTAATCAGAAAGGTAACAAGTAACGAACATTTTTTTAGTTTGTATACAAGAAAACTCTTTGAGAATTGAAATACCACAGCAGCATTCTCCTCGTATAATTTAAAAGTTGATGAACTTTACCAAAAATGTAAATAAAAAACCTGATCACTAGCCAAGTAAAGACTTCTCCTGCACTAGGAATGATTCCTGTACGCATTCTTTACAAACATTAAAACAATGGACACGAAGAACATTTAGATTCGGAACAACCATTTGTGGATCACACATTTTTTTCCCGTATGGGATTCGAATCCCCAACACTCGGCACAGTGGCAGCGGCGAGGTGACCTAAGTAAATCATTACACTATCCGTACAGTCAAATAATCTCTACATAAAAATTACAATAAACACTATACACAGTTTATCTATTAGGCGAAACACAATATTCTATAAGTTGTTGCTTTTGTGTCTGTTGTTTGAATGTTCGTAAAGGTCACGACACAGTAACGTATCCTAGAACGAGTGATCCTTTTAAAAATAGAAAAATAGTAGAAAATGCAAATTATGGCTAAGAAAGAATACTCTGATTGTTGTTTTATCTAATTTTGTCGCTCGTACTGGTACTTACTTGCTTAAGCCCGGTTCCTATATTTATGAAAGAAGTCGTTTTATCTATAGATAGGTAGTTAATTTTGACACATATTCTATGAAAAATTGTAAAAAATTTATTGTCCGTAGCTAAAACGACTAATTCTTGATATTGGAACCGAGCATTAAAAGTACAGGTGAATAATAATAAAATACAAAGTTTAGTAGCATTTTTGTTCACTTATTAACTATAATACAAAGGTTTATTGTTGAACAATAAAATTTAATGGTATTCTTCTATGGGCCACTTAAGGTGCGGTCAAACAGCCGGCGTGCGCGGGGCGTGCGCGTGTCCCGCCGTGTTGTAATGTACTGAACTATATGAAAGCGTTCACACAGCCAGCGCTAGAGCGAGCGCGGGGCGGGCGCGGGACCGGCGCAGCGCGGCGCGGTGCGGGCGCGCGTTCGGCGTGCGTATTACGCATGCGTGGTATAAAGCTTTCAACACACTGTATCGCTATAAACTAATTGAAAATAGTATGAAATGAAAATAACATACCGTGTCAATAGAAAATAATAACATTTTATTTGACATTTTTCATTAGTTACTACTATGAGATTTATACACAAATAAAGAAATATTACCTCCCTAAAATATATATTAATATGAAATGTATACTTTTATTCTGTATGAAACATAGCATGTAACATTAATGGGTGGGCATGTGTGAGGGTCGTATTATATTGTCGGTTATATAGCAGTATCATGAATTAAAAAGAAGTATTATTTTTAATGCTTCCTGTTTTTTCCCCATGATCATCATTCACAACTGTGTAAATATCAGTAAATTTACTTATTTTGTACTTTGGAATTATTGGACTACAATGTATTTATGGAACAAAGGAACAGGGATGCAAAAGTTAGGTATGTGAGTGTCCAGATAACCCACTTGAACCAATATGGCGTACAGCCATACATTTATATATATGTATTAGATATTTACACTCATAGAATAAGAGTGTCGTGCGGTTGCCTTGTTGTTGTCGAACGGCAAACCTGATATCTTGTTAAATGAAAAATCCTTGATGATTTTGAATATGACTTTCTTGATTCACGGGTTTATCTTGATAATGACTTATTAAAAAGAGAATAATTCAAACAAATAAATGTACATGTATTGTAATGCGCTGACGCGGGCGCAGTATGTTGCTGACGGGTAACTTCTGAGGTTAATAAACCGAACATATTCCCGGCCCAGACAAAATGAGATGATGAGCATAATTTAACAAACATATATATTTAAGTTAAAATTTGATTAATAAACTCTATTTTATCTATATTTCTATTTCGGCCTTCATTACATAATATTATCATTAAAGATATTATTTCAGTAATCAAATCACGGTCGCTGTGGGTTGGTAGCTTTATATTTATTGAACGCACACGCGTGACGTCACCAAAACGCGTCGTGCCGGCGGCAGGCACGCCGCCGGCCCGCCGCGTTTTGGTGACGTCACTCCCGCCCCGCTCACGCTATGCTCGGCGTGGTTTAACGCATGCGCAGTACGACCTAGAATACTATAATATAAAGCCGCTGTCACAGTCATCGAAGTGTATACACGTCGCGCTGACCTACTCAAAATCCAGGCAAGACTTTTAGTCCACAAACTCATAATTATCACAGCGCGAGAGCCTAAGTGAGCGTGAGAAAGGACAGAATATTGTACTAGCTATACCTAGCTACCCTGGAGCACAGTACTTTTTAAGATGAAAGGTACGTGTTTGAGAAATTCTATCCTATCTTGTACCCCCGATAACGTATATGCGAAATTTCATAATGATCAGTCGAGTAGTTAAGGCCTGAAAGCGTACAAACATACTTACATTCGCATTTAGAATATTGTACTAGCTATACCTAGCTACCCTGGAGCACAGTACTTTTTAAGATGAAAGGTACGTGTATGAGAAATTCTATGTATTATGATCGGTTGAGTATTTATGGCGTGAAAGCGTAAGTGTGTTAATATATACAAAACAGGATAATAAGCACTTTTATTTCGGTATTTGTGTATTAAAACTTTAAAATGAATCATTTGGGTCACATTTCTTGACGTAAATTCATAATATCATTAGTTTTATTTAAGCTACCGTGCGTCAATGTTTAAAACAAGTTATTTTGATAAATAATCTGATAGTGAGCAACGCCGTTTAGAGTTTTATTCATCTATTAATACCTACCACAGAATATCAAAATCCTCTGAGTTCTATAGTAAATCAAATCAAATTAATCAGAAAGGTAACAAGTAACGAACATTTTTTTAGTTTGTATACAAGAAAACTCTTTGAGAATTGAAATACCACAGCAGCATTCTCCTCGTATAATTTAAAAGTTGATGAACTTTACCAAAAATGTAAATAAAAAACCTGATCACTAGCCAAGTAAAGACTTCTCCTGCACTAGGAATGATTCCTGTACGCATTCTTTACAAACATTAAAACAATGGACACGAAGAACATTTAGATTCGGAACAACCATTTGTGGATCACACATTTTTTTCCCGTATGGGATTCGAATCCCCAACACTCGGCACAGTGGCAGCGGCGAGGTGACCTAAGTAAATCATTACACTATCCGTACAGTCAAATAATCTCTACATAAAAATTACAATAAACACTATACACAGTTTATCTATTAGGCGAAACACAATATTCTATAAGTTGTTGCTTTTGTGTCTGTTGTTTGAATGTTCGTAAAGGTCACGACACAGTAACGTATCCTAGAACGAGTGATCCTTTTAAAAATAGAAAAATAGTAGAAAATGCAAATTATGGCTAAGAAAGAATACTCTGATTGTTGTTTTATCTAATTTTGTCGCTCGTACTGGTACTTACTTGCTTAAGCCCGGTTCCTATATTTATGAAAGAAGTCGTTTTATCTATAGATAGGTAGTTAATTTTGACACATATTCTATGAAAAATTGTAAAAAATTTATTGTCCGTAGCTAAAACGACTAATTCTTGATATTGGAACCGAGCATTAAAAGTACAGGTGAATAATAATAAAATACAAAGTTTAGTAGCATTTTTGTTCACTTATTAACTATAATACAAAGGTTTATTGTTGAACAATAAAATTTAATGGTATTCTTCTATGGGCCACTTAAGGTGCGGTCAAACAGCCGGCGTGCGCGGGGCGTGCGCGTGTCCCGCCGTGTTGTAATGTACTGAACTATATGAAAGCGTTCACACAGCCAGCGCTAGAGCGAGCGCGGGGCGGGCGCGGGACCGGCGCAGCGCGGCGCGGTGCGGGCGCGCGTTCGGCGTGCGTATTACGCATGCGTGGTATAAAGCTTTCAACACACTGTATCGCTATAAACTAATTGAAAATAGTATGAAATGAAAATAACATACCGTGTCAATAGAAAATAATAACATTTTATTTGACATTTTTCATTAGTTACTACTATGAGATTTATACACAAATAAAGAAATATTACCTCCCTAAAATATATATTAATATGAAATGTATACTTTTATTCTGTATGAAACATAGCATGTAACATTAATGGGTGGGCATGTGTGAGGGTCGTATTATATTGTCGGTTATATAGCAGTATCATGAATTAAAAAGAAGTATTATTTTTAATGCTTCCTGTTTTTTCCCCATGATCATCATTCACAACTGTGTAAATATCAGTAAATTTACTTATTTTGTACTTTGGAATTATTGGACTACAATGTATTTATGGAACAAAGGAACAGGGATGCAAAAGTTAGGTATGTGAGTGTCCAGATAACCCACTTGAACCAATATGGCGTACAGCCATACATTTATATATATGTATTAGATATTTACACTCATAGAATAAGAGTGTCGTGCGGTTGCCTTGTTGTTGTCGAACGGCAAACCTGATATCTTGTTAAATGAAAAATCCTTGATGATTTTGAATATGACTTTCTTGATTCACGGGTTTATCTTGATAATGACTTATTAAAAAGAGAATAATTCAAACAAATAAATGTACATGTATTGTAATGCGCTGACGCGGGCGCAGTATGTTGCTGACGGGTAACTTCTGAGGTTAATAAACCGAACATATTCCCGGCCCAGACAAAATGAGATGATGAGCATAATTTAACAAACATATATATTTAAGTTAAAATTTGATTAATAAACTCTATTTTATCTATATTTCTATTTCGGCCTTCATTACATAATATTATCATTAAAGATATTATTTCAGTAATCAAATCACGGTCGCTGTGGGTTGGTAGCTTTATATTTATTGAACGCACACGCGTGACGTCACCAAAACGCGTCGTGCCGGCGGCAGGCACGCCGCCGGCCCGCCGCGTTTTGGTGACGTCACTCCCGCCCCGCTCACGCCATGCTCGGCGTGGTTTAACGCATGCGCAGTACGACCTAGAATACTATAATATAAAGCCGCTGTCACAGTCATCGAAGTGTATACACGTCGCGCTGACCTACTCAAAATCCAGGCAAGACTTTTAGTCCACAAACTCATAATTATCACAGCGCGAGAGCCTAAGTGAGCGTGAGAAAGGACAGCGATAGAAAGCCTAGTACCTATTTTAATTATTGATGTCGAGCGATTCAGACGTGGACGCGGCTCTGCTTATGTTTGCAATAGCTAATTTTAAAAAGCGCAAATGGATATGGATTCAGGATTGAATCAATCACGTCATATGTAAGGAAAATATCATACGCTGTGTCAAGAGTTATAAACACATGAGGACACATTTTATGCCTATTTTAGGATATTTCAACATTGTTTTGAGTATATACTTAATAGAAGCGAAAATAAATAAACTTGACACAAATTGGAGACGCTATTGGTTCAAGAGAAAGGCTGGCAATTTGTCTGAGCTAAGACATTTTAATAATAATATTTACAATAAAAAAATAAGTTAATTCTAAATATAACAGCTTAATTAACGCAAAAGGCTTGACACATCTTTGTAAGAGCCTAATACAATATAGTATAGCCTCGATGATGTAGTGGTTAGTGTAACCGACTGCCTGAGGTCGCGGGTTCGATTCCCGCACAAGTCAAACATTTGTGTGTATGAACATGGATGTTTGACTTGGTCTGGTTGTTTCTATGTATAATATGTATGTATTTACAAAAAAATATAGTATATATGTATATATGTAAATATGTTTATCCATTGTCTAGTACCCATAGTACAAGCTCTGCTTAGTTTGGGCTAGATGGTGTTGTGTGTATGTGTAGAATTTTATATTATATTATAGTAGAATAATAAAATAATTACAAAATAGTACTCCAACTCGACATAGGCTTTAAACAAACAATATGCATTGAACTGTGTTCGCCTACACATAAAGCATCCTCAAGACTGTTTAGCAGTAAATAAGAAAATAGTTCTTTATATATTTTTCTGACACTGTGATATTGTATGTCAACTGTTTGCACCTTTGAATTCCAGACGCGTAACCGAAACGCTCCATCTATAGAGCGACATATTTAAATATATACGAGTAGGTATATATTATATTATATTTGACATATTTTTATATTCATTTTTTTTGACATCAATGTGACGTATTCTGAATGTCAATTTCTATAAAGAAATATATATGCTTATTTATGTAAATATGTATTCTATGGTTAGTATACTACAGAGTAGTTGTTATGGCTTTAAAATATTAGTAGGCATATCCAATTAACATTGGAAATAAATTTTATGGCATATAATAGATCTCGTAAAACATAAATAATATAAGAAGCTAAACTTATAATAACAAAGTATTTATAATCACCGAATAATAATATTGAATTAAAGAATGAAATTAATACTAAAATAGAGTTTATTAATATTTCACTCCATTCTATTAGAACACGGCAATCTCTTTACTCTACACAAAACTCAACTTCTCTTCAAACTCAATATTATTTGGCTAGCTACTGTGATGGCTAGCAAGCATATGGCGCGCCTTATGGTAACTGGTCATGGAAACTTACGATCACTTGCAATAGCCTTGTGCAATAGTGATAACACATTGCTCGTGGCTATTATATGGAAAATAAATCTCATCTTTATTTCAATTGCTCTAGAAATATCTATGTGCCGATAGTCTAGTAGAAAGTCGTCGCTGGTTGTCGTAACGGCCATCAAGACGCGTACACATTTCTATGCCTGTGACCGCGGTTTTATATATAATGTCGTTCGTATCACGCATGCGTCAGCAAAGCGAAGCTTGACACCCGCCGGCGGCAGCGCGTGCCCGCCCCGCTGCCGCCGGCTGTGTGAACGCTCTCATACAATTCGGTACATTACAACACAGGCGGGACAAGCGCACGCCCCGCTCACGCCGGCTGTTTGACCGCGCCTTTAACGTTTGGCCTCGCGCAGTTCCTTCTCGTACTTAGCGGTGTACTTCTGGTTGGGGTCATATTTTGCTGTGAGCTCCTTCCAGTACGCATCTTCGTGGTTGATCAGATGTTTGATGACGCGCCTAGAACCATCCTTCTGCACTTTAGTGCATTTGCCGCAATCGTTCTCTAACGATTCTTTGATGTTCCCTGAAACAGGATTACAGATGTTTAGCTTAACTCTCATAATTACCGCGAAAAAGGGCATTGTATTTTTCTTAATAAAAAGACTGCTTCCGTACTAGGAATGATGCCTGCGTCGCGAAGAACTTTACAAACATCAAAGACCGGACAAAAAGAATATCCAGACTTGGAACAACCATTTGTGGATCACACAAAGTTTTGTCCTGTGTGGAACTCGAACCCATAACACTCCACGCATTGGTAGTGGCGAGGCAACTAGTTAAACCATGATGCCATCCATGCAATGAGTCATTAGTAACTAGAGATCACATGCTATATTGAACTTAAAACTAATTTCGTGATAAACATCTATTAAATTCGGTTTAATTAAATCTGCTTATAAAATAAGGGATTATTTGTTTAGTTTAAAGATTAGATCATTTTACTGAATTTATCTAACAATTATGAAAATCAACATTTCAAGTATTTGTTAAATATAATGCGGTATATAGTACATGCTATTTATGTATTTTTATTTTTGCTAAAAGAATACATCATGAAAAACAATGCAGCAAAAATGTCACCATAATAAATTTCGAAAAAGAAACTGCAATTCAAACTTAAGAGTTTTAAATAATATTTAGGTATCAATAAATATTAAGGAAGACTATAATCTATACTAATATTATAATGAGATATTTTTATTTTTGTTTTTCATGAATTAACTCAAAATCGGTTTGGTAAACTAATATTAACAATAATTTCACTATTAGATATATACTTTATACTATATTAAGTACTTTATGGACTGTATTAATGTTTTACCACTGTAATCAATAAATAAATTATGTTTCTCTTATCACAGGTACTTTCTAACATATTATATTAGAAAATACCTGGCCCTTTGGGAGGCTTACACGGAGACATGGGTCCAACGTGAAGAGGCCCTTCGAGAGTTTTAATCAAAGGTGTGATGGAACACCTACAGCGGCACTAGCCGCAGCAGGCGTAGGACTATTGCTACGTATAGATTCTAATATATGGGCTATAGGTATGGGTGTTTGGTGGACCGGTATATTGCTAACTATGGATGAAAAACGGCGTCTGCCCTGAATACTCTAATAGCATCAATGCAATGGGCAGACGGTGACTCGCCAACTCACTAGATGGGCCCTCTGATAAGCCACTATAGGCATACAAGCCAGCAGCAGAGGGCAACACCGGTGCGAGTGGCTAGGGGTGTCGAGCGGTGCGGCGCCGGTTTCACCATCACGGGTCTCGTGACAACGGAGACCCGGAGCGGGTTTCCCCGTAGTTATGCCCTTGAAAATGACACTTCCACCCCCAAGCATATAGCTCTAGCGGCCCCCCTCTGACCGGCCGACCAAGGCAAGCCAGAGTTGAGAATCCTACGGACGCTCTTGAAGTTCCACCCCAGCCAACCAGTAACGGCAAGCCGAGGACGAAGCCCTAACCAACTCTCTGAGGCATTCAGGACCGCAGTGTCGCCACTCACATTCAGCCCGCCACAAGCTGCCCTGCGGTTTGTGCGCTTTAATTTAACCTGGTGATACATTTTTTGTTTATATCACAAGGCGAAGGTGATAGTTTTAAAGCTAGTGTACTGTGCCCTCCGATATCGCGTTAGTCTCATGATGAGATAACGACTGTCCCAGAGGGGTTTATTATTATTATAGAAACTACTACAACAACGGCTATATAATATCACGCTATTAACCACGGCAGAGGAGCAATCACTTCATATTATAAAACAAAGTCCCCCGCCGCGTCTGTTCGCGATAACCTCAAAAACTACTGAACGGATTTGCATGCAGTTTTCACCAATAGACAGAGTGATTCACGAGGAAGGTTTAGGTGTATAATTTGTTAAGGTTTTGTAATACCCGTGTGAAGTCAGGGACCGGATCGCGAGTAATATATAAACGTGAATTAACGTATTTATGAATATTTATAAAACACATTCAGAGCTTAAAATAAACTGACCTTTGAGTTCCTTGCCGTCAGGTGTGCACTTGCCGTGTTCGAGAATGCACTTGAGGTAGCCTTCAAGCAACTTCTTGTTTCCCAGGATCTCGTCTAGATTGAGGTTGTCGTAGCGGTCCGTGTAATGGTCATCGCCAGGCCGAGCCAAAGCCACAGCGGCGAAGAACAACACGCAGAATACCATAGCCGATTTCATTATGAATCTGCAAAGAATATTATTGTTACAAAAACTTAGCTATACACATTAAAAAATCAGCAGGTATTCGATATGTAATATAGTGAATTTAAAATGTATTCCCCTTTTATGTTACACACCTAAAAGAACTACAGTCCAGATTTATTTACCAAGTACTATTTCAAAAACTGGGTCATTAATTATTAATAGCTAAAAAGACTCTGTGACATATTTCTTGAATGAGGTATTACACCTAAAATTATTAAAGTTCGAACCAATTCTTATGCTTGATTGGCCGTAGATACCTAGCTACCTAGTCTAGTCTTAAATGATTACAATATAGATATTAATTAAAAGAAGAATTCACTCAATGACACATTAACTAAATTCTTAAGTTATTGGCCAATGGAATAAAAATGATATGTTACAACAATATATACCTGGCTGTATATTTGATGTTTTCAAATCAGATGCTTGAGATCTACTGCGTCTAACGAAGTAAATTAATCTTATATAACATAACATTTTGGTAAACCACGGAAGGTGTGACTAATCAAGCTAGAAACATTTTACGATCGTTTTGTTTACGGAAACTTTTTATTAAGTTATGATGCGTTTTGACTGTTAATTACTATTACTATTTGAAATTGACGTAACCGCATACAAACACATCGAAGATACAGGCAAAAACGTTTAGTGGCAAAAATTTGAGCAAAGCGAGCTAAGTTTATTAATAAGTTTATGAGCCACATGTTGCTAGACTGGGTACTGTGAGTGTGTAGATTCTAGCGCCGACAATGTGTTTTCCAGCTAGTATTTTCTTGGTTGTTCTTGTAACAGCGAATAATTTCACTAGCGAGCAACAGAATCGACTCAGGCTGTAGAATGCAACTGAGTGCAGCAATCGTGAAACTAGCTATGCATTCTTTGTACAACTTGTGTGATACAACCCCTAAAAATCCCTGTATAAGCTGTTTTCTTATCCGTCGCTTATCAGACGCTAATCTAAACATATCTCCGTAAATCGAAGTCGTTGTTTGAAAACATATTACACCTCACTAGGTGTAATATGTTTTCAAACAACGACTTCGATTTGCACTCCACTGAGTGCTCATGCTGATGCCCTATTGCATACAGAGCTGAATCAGCAAGAAGTCGCTCATTGCTGAATATAGGTGAGTCAGCTGTCTAAATAGCGTAGAGAAAATTTTAAGAGACTGGTGCCTTTACTCGAACGCCTGATACCAGCAGAGGCTCGTGCACTTCTTAGAGTGTCGATCGTTTTATTGTCTCGACCTCATTTAAATATCGACACCTTACAGGTGCAATCTGCAGCCGAGTTCATGGGATGACAATGGACAGTTAGATTAATTATTACAGAGAAATAAGACAATCCACGAAGCAGTATTTGAACCTGTGACCTTAACAAACCATGTCGTCGCTTTGCCAACTAAGCTGTTTATGCCGCGACGTCAGAAATTGTTTGCGTCTGTGTTTTTTGCATTTAAGACGATGCTTTGTGTCATCCATCGTATAATTATAGAATTATGTGATCCTCTTTAACATGGGAAATGCTTATAAAATAAATCTTAATACTGCTAGTTAGAGACAGGATAAAATAAGCTATAGCTCCATCGTCAAATGCGCCTTAACTTTGCTCGAGACCAACTTATTCGGAGCATGAAGCAATGCCAACCAACCCCGTTTGCTTATGACACAAGAATGTATCTATGTATATTCTAGCGATAGGAGAGGCCAAATATACTAGCGTCCTAGTGATCGGTATTCACAGTGCTACTTTATTGAAATTACTAGGATTTTCTTAGAAGAAAACTGATTGTTTTCGTTCCTAAGGTACGCCGGGCAACAAAACATCTATGACATTATAACGTCAGTGCCCGAGTGAAGTTGGTAAACATATAATGGATTGATCAGCGCTCAGTCTCGACTTAAAACTCATCGTGCACATGTGAGACGAGCTTACAGCAAAAAATCCAGCGCCTGCGAACATTGAAGAGCTTACGATGGCATTGGTAGAAGAGTCAGAAGAAAATACCAAATAATAACATTTTTGCCGTACACCATTTTCTTACATTCTAAAAATAATGTATTTCCCAGTGAAATTGTGTGAATTTTTATATTTGCTGCAATGCCATTACAATTTATTTATTCATTTTCTATTAGAAAAATAAACAAAAACACTTTTTTTTTTTTCAATTATATACATGTACACATGTACTAATGTTTTTACGTTAACATTGCTCACGACGTTATCCATATCTTTCTTATAAATTACATGAGTGAAACATGAACAAAAAAATTTAAATCAAAATATTTTCTAAAAGAACAATACATAAATGTATATGTCACCAGTTTTAGTTATAACATAAAGACAAATTCATTAAAATTATAAATCACGATTACAAATTTCATAACATGTTTTTTTTTTCTGTATAAATATAATAACATCAGCCTTGTATAGAGGCCCTGTCCCACTAAGCACGGGCTTGTTCTCAGTTTCAGAAGGGTTAAGCTATAGTTAACCACACGCTAATCAAGTGCGCGTTGGCAGACTTATTATATCATCGAAAACATTAAGGAAAACTCTCGGACATGCAGGATTCCTCACGATGTTTTCCTTCACCGTTAAAGCGAGCGATAATTAACATTTTTTTTTCATTTAGGTGAGGTACAACATGCTCTTCAAAAACTTAAGCTCACAAAACCCACGGGACCTGACGACATTCCATCTTACAATTTCAAGGATTATCGATCTGTACTGGCCTGCCCGTTATTACATATTTTCACCCTTTGTCTGAATATAGCAGTATTTCCAGAGCAATGGGACATAACCCGAGTAGTAACTGTTCCAAAAGGTGGTTCTGGACAAACGGTGGAAGGATACAGACCGGTTGCAGTGCTGTCTACCCCGGCGAAATTATTTGAGTCTACCATTCAAAAAGCAAAATTTGCACAGGTAAGCGCGCAGCTATCGGCAGTGCAGCATGGTTCCCGGCCGGGTAAAAGTACCACCAGTAATCTCCTTACATACGTAGCTGACATCTTGCCTGTAGTGGATAGTGGGGAACAGGTTGACCTTATTTCGATTTTAAAAAGCTTTCGATCTGGTTAATTGTGACGTTCTACTCGAAAAATTAGCAGCCATTGGTTTCACTCCACACCTATTGAATTTTTTTGCAAGCTATATGAGAGATAGGTGAGATATGTAGAATATGCCAATCACAGTTCTGAACCCTACTTAATACTGTCAGGAGTGAATTATGAAGCAATCTAGGTCCTCTCGAATTTATATTAATGATAAATGATTTGCCGAAGGAGGTATAATATGCTAAATGCTTCCTATTTGACCTTAAGCTTTATCTGCCCGTACGTAATTTAGACGATTGCATGAAATTACAAAATGATATTAATGGGGTAACAAAAAGGAGTCTGGACAACTTTATAGAAAGCAATAACTCGAAATGTGTGGTGATCAGTTTTAGTCGTGCTCGAACTCTGCTGCAATACGTTTACAGTATTAACAGCACCCCCTTATACCGTTTGTCTGAGGTAAAAGACCTAGGAGTGACAGTTAATACTGAACTGACATTTAAGGACCATAATATTGTTAAAATACGTAAAAAAGCGTACCGAAATTTAGGATTTGTACTGCGTAGGGCTAAACACTTTTCTGACATTAAGGCAATCATTGCGCTTTATAATGCCTTAGTAAGAAGCCAATTGGAATTCAACGGGGTCAACTGGTGTCCACATGAAACTAATTATAGTATTATGTTAGAGCGAGTGCAAAACAAATTTATAATAATAAAATAAAAATAAAATTTAATACGCACATAACTTTGAAAAGTCAGAGATCGAACTCGAGACCTCTGCGTGGCAGGTCAGTTCGGTTTCCCACTAGGTTATCGTTGCTTCTTTACTGTATGACAGTGAAAATATAGTTATGTCTGTATAGCAGTTATTGTGATTTTTGGTGATACGACGCAGAGGAGTACGGTTGCGAACGTTGGTTTGATTTAGAAAACAGCAAAAAGTGGGCACGTGCACAACACTCGTATGATTCTTGGCACAATGTATTGTCTATTTGTAAGTTCAAAGTAGTCGTATCTGTTATGGTGTATGGTTATTGAGCCAAGTCATAGAGAAGCTTAGTTTTAAGAAACATTCGTCCTGATTAAAAATTCGGTAAAAAACTAACATTTATATTAGTGTTTTCAAAATTATAACGGCAGCGGAACTGTATATTTTTATTAATATGCGTTGTACTTACTTAAAAAAGGAGGGAGTTTGAACTTATGCTTTAATAGTTGCACTGCCTAGCTTGCTGTTTCTGCTTTCTAGTTTCACTAGATTGTCTCCTTGTTTAGTATAGATGCAAACCTACTTTACTCGACTCTTCAAGACGAGTAAGGTGCTAATGGTCTTAGGGGAGAGCGCAACAGTCGTGTAGATCCCTAAGACAAGTCTGGTGGGGAATCCTTCACGTGGTTGCCACCCGTTATTGGTCTAGTACCCTCTGAAATAGACGTAACTAAAACCATCAGACTACCACTGCCTGAGATGGAGAGGTCATGGGTTCATCGTCGAACGACAGACGATGGATAGTAATGACCTCTTGCGTGTTTGTGCCGTGCGCGGGGACCCGTACGGAGCGATGAAATAATCCTGGGGGTTGAGTGGTGATGTGGTGATAGTGGTACCGCTAATCAGCAACACGCCCCTTTGGCCTGGATTTCCTCTCACACGGGAGGTTGCAGTCTAGCCAGCTGCGATCAATCGGCTGCGGTGTCTGCTCATGCGGCCGCCAGGCGAATTTCCTTGGGTGAACAGGTCTCCAGCCGGCAGTGCTCATTTCCCACCTCAGTGGTTTGGGGTGGAGCGACTTGTACTATACGTCTCAGGGACAGCTTACTCGGAGCCGCTATACCTTGCTGGTAGCCCTGGTGCCTGCACAAGGCATCCCCAACGTTGTGGACTCCGTGGCGGGTGGGGAGCTAGCAGGTGAACTCAATGATAGACCAGATGGACTCTGTCAAAACCAACACTAAAGGCTTGATCGATAAGGGCGAGCAATTAAGGACCTCTGGACCCTTAGGGGGAGGAGGGTAAGGCGGGTGTAGGAGCTGTACGTGGGAGCACCTACACACCTAATCGACATGGTCGTGATGGCCCTAGTTGCCGTCCAAACCTGAGCCAAGAGAGTAGTGCTCATCCGGGCTGTTCAAAGGCGTGGAGAAGGGGTAACTCTGGAAAGAGTACCCAATGCAGAGGCCGTGGCAGCCCCGGAGGGGGTCAGTTGCGTAAATAATACCCGAAAGGGGATCTTAGCGCAGCACCCTCGGGGAGTGGCTGTCAGCCATCTAGTCTCGGGGAGGATAGCAAGGAGCAGTTGGGCGAGATACACCCTACGGGGGAGCCAAACTCGGCTGCACACTCTGCAAGCCATACCCAGAGTAGGAAGAGGCACAGTGGGTGTGCCAATCGTAAGCGGCGTGAGTTGCAGCGGTAGATGGCACTGGCATCTGGTGCAGCCCCTTCTTAAAGGGTAAGGGAAGTGAGCGGTGAAACCGTCGCTCAGGTCGGTGACAACAAGCGGACCAAGACCCAAGGTTACTTTAAAAACCGGCAGACTAGCAAATCAGCAATTGCAGAACATATATTGGGTCGGGTACTAATCATTGGATTGAATTTCATCGTCCGGAAGTCCTCTCCACCGATCGACACTTTTATCCAAGAGTAGTGCGAGAAGCTATTGAAATAAAAAAACAGAAATGTCAATTGGGAAGATGGTTTCAAATATTCCGTGACGTGGTATCCCGTGATTAATAACTCGCAACTTCGCTCTTTTGCACAGTCAGGTAATTCACGGAATACGGACACCAACGAGGTGAAGTATCTAGGCATGGCCTTAGATAGCAAACTAACGTGGCAACGTCATGTAGACAAATCCATAGAGAAGGTTCAGCAGGTTTTCGGCATGATTCGTTCTACTTATGGGAATACCTGGGGGCTAAAGCCTAAGGTCATCAAGTGGCTATAAACGATGATGATAAGACCCATACTCACGTATGGAAGCATTGTCTGGTGGACAAGAACTAAGCTAGCTACATGCAGGAACGCGCTGTCAAATTTGCAGTGATTGGCCTGCATGGCTATAACAAGGGCGTTCCCGACTACGCCAACGGCAGCGTTAGAGCTCCTGCTGGATCTAACGCTGCTACACATTGTTGTGAAGTCAGAGGCGATAAAGGGGCTACATAGACTATTTGTGCATGGGCTGTGGAGCTTCAACATGCCAGTAACTCGACACAGAAAATTGGAGATTTCAAAGGATCTCAAAAGGATTATGAGCATGGGATGCGATAAAATGCAACCATTGCACATATTCAAAAAGAATTTTAAAATAAAGGTCTCCACGAGGGACGAATGGAGACAAGGTCTACAACCCCTTGATAAGGGTTGTCTCATCTGGTACACTGATGGTTCCAAAATGGAAACAGGATCGGGCGCTGGTATCTATGCCAACGACTGCAAGGTAAGCCAAAGCATGGGCATATATGCAATGGTCTTCCAAGCGGAAACCTATGCTATAATTGCCTGTGCTCAGGAGAATATTAACAATAATATCACTGACAGGACTGTGTATATTCTCAGTGACAGTCAAGCTGCTCTCAAGGCTCTGGACTCGTATAGGGTGAACTCCAGACTGGTCCTGAACTATGTTAAGGCCCTTAACAAACTTGGCAGGAAGAACACAGTCACATTGGTGTGGGTTCCGGGGCATGCAGGGCTGCAGGACAATGAGGAGGCTGTTGAATTAGCCAGAAAGGGCTCTGAGCAACTGTTTGTGGGCCTCGAGCTATTCGTGGGACTCTCTGTGAGCATCGTCAAGACAGCTTTGAATGCACATGGCAATGATAAACACAGGCTAGAGTGGATGGCTCTTAGGGTTCTGGACCACTCCAAGAAATTCATTGAAAACAGAGCCACAGGCTTCACCCGAAAGTTCTGCGGGTATAACAAGAGCCAAATACGCCTGCTCACAGGAGCATTCACTGGCCATTTTGGCATCAACGACTTGAGATACGCACACAATTTGATCTGCAGAGCCTGTGGTGAACTCGTCCGTCCATATTGCGCCTACTGAGTGAAAGCGACGCGTTGGCTGGATTGAGGATGGGTCTGATGGGAATGGCATATTAAAACCCTGGCTTCAGGCTTGTCCCTCTGAAGTGTACGCTGCGGCTAATGCAGTACATTCATAAGAAGATAGCTAAGGGATAAATCTTGGGGCCGACACAAAAGATCCCACTGGGTCGAAGTGTCGCCGGTCTGTACTGACTGGCTCCCACACACAAGATAAGATAAGATACTTAAAAACTGAGAAGACAGATTACAAATCATGCTAGGATCATTTGAGTTCAGATTTTTATAATATATTGTGGTAGGTATATTCGTTTTTGCCTCACGGCTGGCAACATAACTCCATGAGTATTTTTCACGACTGCGATAATTCCTTATTTATAAAACTCTTTAATCAATGTTTATAAAAATTCCTAGGCTAACTAGGCTTTTAATATGTAAAACATTCTACACCGCTATGCGAAGTGATTTTTGTGATAAAATACATTTTATTCGCAAATAGGAATTGAGTAGATTCTCTTGTTTGTGAATGTAGTTTACATGTTGCGCCAGCAATTCGGTCAGTTAGCTTTTATCTTATAAGTGCAGCCCGTCCCAATTTTGCCCGGGTCGCAACCCAATACATATATTATATATATTAATCTTTTTTCCTCTTAGTAGTATTAAACTGTAGTTCACTTATTACACTTCTTCGGCTGAAAATCACTTGGAATTCTTCTTCTATGAACTTTGCGTCCATGCGCATTTTAAACCTAATTGCTCGTTGATTATTGCTGTTATACTAATCAGTGAAATGTAAATATTTTACATGTTTGGAATTTTAGTCTTCATATATATTCGTCGTCATATATATTATCCGATAAATGCTTTACGAAAATAATAAAACACAGCGTTTTGTCGGTTTATTAATAAACTATATCACAAAGGTTTCTTGTTTAACAATAAACTTTAATGGTATTTTTCTATGGGTCACTTAAGCTTTAGCTTCACGTAAATCCTTTTCGTATTTAATGGTATATTTACTTTTCGTATTTAGCTTAGGCTTCAGAAATTTAGTAAAGACATACTATTGCAGTCTTATAAAACACAGGTATAATAACAAAAAACTAAATATTGGCAAGTTTTTGTTTATTTAACTTATAAATTATATCACAAGTGTTTTATGGCATTTATCAGCTCAATTAGGCTTTGGCTTCGCGCAGATCTTTCTCGTACTTAGCGGTGTATTTCTGGTTGGGGTCGTACTTGGCGGTGAGCTCCTTTCAGTACGCATCCTCGTGGTTGACCAGATGTTTGATGACGCGCCTAGTCCCATTCCTCTGCACTTCAGTGCATTTACCGCAATCGTTTTCTAACGCTTCTTGGATGTGTCCTGAAAGAGGAATACAGACGTTAATGTTAAAGCTCTCAACTTCCATAGAGAACTCTACTTATTGGAGATTACTTGCTATTTTAAGCTCGCAAATTATTACGTAAAATATCTCATAAAATATCTTTTGAATTTAATTTATTTAAATTTGTTTATTAAATTAGAGGCTTTTTCCGAGAGTTTATGAATTAGGTAGTTTGGCTGAATTTAGCTATTAATAACATTTATGAAAATTTAAAGCGTTTTCAGATATAATGATGTTCCCCACATGTGTGTCCCCTTTTATGTGTAAGTTTTTGCTAAAAGAGTCAATCTCGTTAGATCAAACAGTATTAGCAGGCTTATCGCTTATTTAATTTTACTGTGTTAAGTCGATACTTAACACAGTAAAATTTGACTATTGTGATTTTAAAAAATAATGTTTTATCATACAAGCTTAACACTTCTAAATAGTTATTGTCAATGACAATTTAAAAAGGACGTATATTATATTAATAGATATATATAAAACACATACAGTGCTTAAAATTGACTGACCTTTGAGTTCCTTGCCGTCGGGTGTGCACTTGCCCTGGTCGAGAATACACTTGATGTATCCCTCGAGCAGTTTTTTGTTGCTCAGGATCTCGTCCAGATTGACGTTGTCATAGCGGTCGGTGTATTGCTCATCACCAGGCCGCGCCAGAGCCACAGCGGTGAAGAACAATACGCAGAATGCAATGGCGGATCTCATTTTGATGCTGTGAAGAATATTTAAATACATAATATTGTCTTCTGTTTACGCGAATGTTATTAATTGAAATTAAACTACTATATACGGATTTTATCGCGTTGTTTATTTATCACTGTATTACAAAATTTTGAAAATATTACACTACTACTACTATTGATTTTATTTTACTAATTTATAAGCTAATAAAATTATTTAAACTATTAAATCTATTTATTTTTGGTTTACACTTTCCCCGACGTTTCGGTTGCTTTTCAGCAGCCACGGTCACGGGGAGACTAAGATGGTAGTTGTCTCAATGTTCCAGTGTAGTTATTTCAAAGTACCCGAACATAATTTAATCATGGGTGTTTCTATTTACGCAGAATGAGCTCAAAGTATCATGAAGTCTAGCTGTGGTTTGTTTCTTCTTGGGTTTGACTATTTGAAGTACTGGATCCCAAGCTGGTGGTACATTCCGACCATCTTCTCTATTGAAATTGGGATGTTTTTTGATTTCAATAGCCTCGCGAAGCATCCTTGGTAGGAATCGGTGTTCTTTAGCGAGAATCTGTGGTTTGTCAAATCTCAGGTAGTGGTTGGTCCCCTGTTGTACATGTTCACACACAGCAGACGTGTGACGTAAAACACAAACGCTCGTTGAAGTCTCACAGCAGACTTACTACATATACTTACTTACTATATAGACATAACTACACTGGAACATTGAGACAACTACCATCTTAGTCTCCCCGTGATCATGGCTGCTGAAAAGCAACCGAAACGTCGGGGAAAGTGTAAACCAAAAATAAATAGTTTTAATAGCTTAAATAATTTTATTAACTTATAAATTAGTAAAATAAAATCAATAGTAGTAGTAGTGTAATATTTTCAAAATTTTGTAATACAGTGATAAATAAACAACGCGATAAAATCCGTATGTAGTAGTTTAATTTCAATGAATATTTAGATACATTTTTTTACATCTTGAAAAGTGATTGAAAATTTTAGTTATATATCCCCAATGATGTTATTAATCCACTAAATATTATGCCAGCCGAAATTTCCAGTCAGCATTTCAATCATCGGACCACTGCGTATTGATGAATAGACCAGTGACACTGTCCGATTCAAGAATTACAATTACTTAATAATAAGGCGTCTCAATTACTGTTACTAGACCAGTTCTCACATAGATGACATAAAAGTATATTTTTACTATAGGTGTAAAGCTGGTTTAGTCTGTTTAGTAACGGTATATATTTTTTCTAAGCTTATTAAAATTCACATAAATTTTTGAAGAACGTGATATCTCAGGTAGATATCACGTTCTTCAAAAATTTATGTGAATTTCTGTTTATATGATGTTCACTAATCAAATACTCGCGAGCTACTACACCTAAAGAAGTCACTTGTCCTTATATGTATATCACTAATCTTTGAACATAGAAACATGCATGTACGTGTTGTGAGACTAATACACCTACAAACAGTTCACAAGTGTATTTTTTGTTTACAAAAATCTTACTTTTAATGAGGAATACAGAATTTTACTGATTTTAGTCACAGATACAACTTATAAAAGTTGATCACGCTTTGGTGTATCTAAAAACGTAAATGGATATTGAAACGATGTTTAGTTCTGTGCGCTAAGTTTCAATTAATTAAGACTTACAATGTGTTAGTAATGCATGATTTTCAAAATATTAAGTCCCACATGATAGAGCAGTTGTTTTGTATTTAATGTCTTTTGTATTTCGTTTCTGAATTTGCACGGTAACAGAATACTGTTGCCGAAAAAATACAAAATACATATAAGTCATAAACTACACTATTCAACTATACATATGTCTCAATGCAAATATTATAAATGTAATGACAGAAACATTGTTACACATTATGATGTTATTATTTCGTATTTTTACATGTATTCCACGTTAATAGTTATTTGGAATTTGTGCATGAAGACTAAGAATGGCAAGTACGAAATTTCTAATATCATCCAAATTTACATAAACTACCTTATGCTCAGTGCGATGTACTCGTAATTCCTGTGTCGCGGAGAACTTTACAAACAACGGACACAAAGAACACCCAGACTCGAATTGACTATTTGTGGTCCACACAATTTTATTTGTCTCGTGTTGGAAGGAACCCCTAACTCTTGGCGCAGTGGCAGTGACGAAGCGACCACAGCACTTACATCAAGACGCAGTCAAAAAAAAATTAATAAAAGGTTTAAATTTATTTATCTCTATTAATGGAAAATATCAATATTTAAGGACACACTCCGGTGGCCTTATGTAAAGATGTCATAAGCATTCGAGTTGATACTAGTTACTGCTAAGGCTGTGTAAAGTTTATTATCATTGTGTGTTCGTGCTTTGTATTAAAGCTATAGTTGACTGCCTCGTTCACTCGGTGGTATACATTTGAGTCTACATTTGCGTGTAATCAATAGGTCCTATGTTTGATTCCTATTTCGGGCAAGGTAATATCAGGTTGCCCTGATAGACAATCCTCAGTAGCAGCACAGAGTTTAAAATGAGAAGGTAGACCGCAATGTACTCGTTTCCTACTACGTTTAACCACATACCTGGCGCAATGCGGTGTAACGTAGCATGAAATAAAAAGGATTGTTCAAAATAACCATCGTATTTAATACAGTACTAGCTTTTGCCCGCGGCTTCGCTCGGCAACATTCCATTTTTCTGAATGTATTGATGTGTAGCGTTTCTAGTTAATGTTGATGTTTACATTAATAAAATAAGCTCTAGATCATAGGGTCGATAAAATTCATGAATAAAGTAATTATTATTACTATATTTTGCAATCAAGCGCAAAAAAACTGAAGAAAATAAAAGTAAGTGCCTTTTTTATTGTTATTTAATAAGACAACCGCTACACTAGGGATAATTCCTATATCGCGGGGGATAAATCTATGTTGATGTATGACAATAACCTCCTTCATACTCCTCGAGCCATACGTCTTTTCCTGAGCGAAGTCCACTAGTGCTCATTGATGACTTAAATCTCATCAAGTACCTAATAATATGAGCTCTCAGAAACTTACAGCCAGAAATCCAGTACCCGCGAACATCGACGAGCTTAAGACAGCGTTTGCGCGATTCTTTTGCACGCGATGCCGTCCCGATGTAACTCGTAATTCTATACATATAATTTAAAAAATTAAAGGATTATTTTAATCTGAAATGTAATTTGTACATTACACATACATACATTTGTGATTACGTTCCAACCAAACTTTCAAACTTATCTCTTTAAAACCCAAAATATGTATATCATTTTTATTTACACTGAATTTAACATCAATCATAGGTGTCGTCAATGAAATATCACTCGATAGCTGGACATAATATTCGTGGGCAGTAGAACAAGTACCTAGTTTTACTGTACTTATAAAAATCCTATTCTGTTTTTCTACTTTTTGAGAGCGATGCTTTTATCTCTGACGCATTATATAATACTTCTCTGCACTTTGGCTTTATCTTAACGTCTTGAAAATTTTAATCTTTTACTTTCCTAATGGTTGCGTAACGGAAAATTACCATTTAAACTATGGTTTGTTCCTACCAGAGATGTAATGATGGTAACAGAGAAGTATTTTAAAAAGTATACAGTTAAGTAAATTGTATTAACTTGATGGGTGTGAGTGATCTCTTAGTTGAAAGTTTGCGATGCTATTGTATTTTAAATTTCTTCTTCTCCCTAGCCTTTATTATTCCCAAGTCACTTAGGGTCGGCTTTTCTGGTCTAACCGGATTTGACTGAATATCAGTTTTTACACGGAGTTGCTGCCACCTGAACTCCGCAACCCGAAGGCCAACGATACCCTAAGGCTAGACCAGTATCAGGATATTATAGGGCACTGACTTCGCAATAACGACTGCCATATGTTCATGGCGGCCGGCACCGACGGCTTAACGTGCTCTCCGAGGCACGGAGCAGGCGATAATTGTCAATCAATACGCACATAATTTCGAAAAGTCATATAACTTCCTAAAGTTAGAGGTACTACTTGCGTTCGAACCCGAGACCTGCATTGCAGTCTGTCGGTTTCCCCACTGAGCTATCGCTGCTATATTTTTTTTTTTTACCTATTTGTGTATGAGAGTGATAACAAAGATTTGTTAACGGTAAAAAGGAACATTTGAAGATACGTCTTGTGAAGCAACCATAACCACCATGTAAGTAAGTAGTTATTTTAAGAGCTTTTAGTGGCAAGTGTCTTCTTTTCTCTATAAAAATATTTTCGTTATTCCAATTAAATAGTAATACAAGTTTAGTTTACAAGTTTCGTGATTTCAGTCATCCTATGTATATCAGATATAGCATAGTGACTATGCTTTACGAAAATAATCAAATACAAAGTTTTGTCGGTTTTTTGTTTATTTATAAACTATATCACAAAGGTTTCTTGTTTAAAAATAAACTTTAATGGTTTTCTTCTATGGGTCACTTAAGCTTTGGCTTCGCGCAGATCCTTCTCGTACTTAGCAGTGTATTTCTGGTCGGGGTCGTACTTGGCGGTGAGTTCCTTCCAGTACGCATCCTCGTGGTTGATCAGATGTTTGATGACGCGCCTAGTGCCATTCTTCTGCGCTTCAGTGCATTTGCCGCAGTCGTTCTCTAACGCTTCTTGGATGTGTTCTAAAAAAAGAATACAGACGTTAATGTGAAGGCTTCCAACTACCGTAAAGAAGAGCTCTTATTATTAGAGATCATTTGCTTTTTTGAGCTGGCAAATTATATCATGATAGATATTTTAAATTAAATTTGTTAATTAAATGAGGAATTATTTTTAAAGGTTATGAATGAGATATTGTCGCTGAATTTAGCTATTAATAACAAGTATGAAAATTTTAAGGGTTTCGAGATATAATGATTTTCTTCACACGTATCTCTGATGTGCAAGTTTTTGCTAAAAGAGAAGATCTCATTAAATCACACAATGCAGGCTTATTAGGCGACCTAATAAAGTAAAATTGCTCTGACGTGATTTTCAAAAATAATGTTTTATTATACAAGCTTAACACTTTTTAATAGTTATTGTCAATGAAAATTTAAAAAGGAAGTATAATATATTAATATATTATAAAATCACATATGTACAGTACTTAAAATCGGCTGACCTTTGAGTTCCTTGCCGTCGGGTGTGCACTTGCCCTGGTCGAGAATACACTTGATGTATCCCTCGAGCAGCTTCTTGTTGCTCAGGATCTCGTCCAGGTTGACGTTGTCGTAGCGGTCGGTGTATTGCTCATCACCAGGCCGCGCCAAAGCCACAGCGGCGAAGAACAATACGCAGAATGCAATGGTGGATCTCATTTTGATGCTGTAAAGAATATTTAGACATATTTTATTATTGATATATAGAATCTACAAGAAAATAACTGCATCTGGCCAAGTGATTCGAAGAATTTAAGATATACATATACCCTCAGTTATGTTATTAATGTGCTTAATATAATGCCAGCCAACATTTCTAGTCAGCATTTCAATTGTCGGGCTACTGCGTATTTATAGATAACTCATTAACACTATCCGATTCGAGAATTAAAACTGTTACTTATTAATAAGGTGTTTCAATTGCTGTTACTAGACCAGTCCTCACATTTATGATATTAAAGTATATAATTATTTACTATAGGCTGCTGGCTTAGTCTGTTAAGTAACAGTATTTTATTTTTCTCAACTGATTAGTATTCACATTAATTTCTTAAGTCCGTGATATCGCTTAGGAATTTTTTTGAAAAAGATAGGTAAATTAACCCGTATAGCCTTGGCGAATTCTAAATGAAATGTGATTAAAAGGGTAAAGTTATAGACAATAAAACCCTAATAACTATCAAACTTAAAATCTAAATCAATTATGGTCGAATTTCGACTACTAGGCAACCGCTAGTTCAAATTAATTTCTTAAGTACGTGATATCTACCTGTCTGTTTATATGATGTTCACTAATCAAATGCTCGCGAGCTACTACGTCTAACGAAGTCACTTGTCCTTATATATCACTAATCTTTGAACGTAAAACACGCATGTACGCGTTGTGTGACTAATAGAGCTACGAACAGTTCACAAGAGTATTTTTTGTTTACGGAAACTTTTTGATGGAGTTGTAGTAATGATGCGTTCAGAATTAGTAGCTGGCATATTGAAATTATTCTGAAACTTCGGCGAATTTACAGCATACTGCCGATTTTAGCCACAGGTACAACTTATGAAAGTTGCACACGCATTAGTTATATTTAAATATATAAATGGATATATAATATAATGTAGCTATGTTTGCGTGTCTATAAAATATTTGGCATACTTGTGGTTTATTCTCAGTTATTAAGTTATAGAATAGTAACAAAAACAAATAGATTTCAGATGATAAAATTAAACTGTTACCGTCTAACAAATTAGATTTCAAACATTCCTTAGCATAAAACGATTCCCGCTCTAGTAATAAATCCTGTGGATGCAGGAGACTTTAGAAACATTAAACAACGGACACAAGGAACACCCAGACTCGGAACAACCATTTGCGGATTTCACAAAGTTTTGTCCCGTGTGGGATTCAAACCCACAACACTCGGCGCAGTGGCAGTGGCACTACGCCATCAGTGCAGTCACTAAGCAGTAATTTCTCTTGTCTTGTATTGTAGTAACTACAACTGGAGCGCGCTGATTGACACTATAGCGCCATTGTTATAAGATACAAAATACTTAAAATATCTTCCGATTATATAAAAACCTTCTGAATATTATATAAAAGCTTTGGACTTAAGGAGATCCTCTGGTGACTTAAGGTCAAAGGCGGGCCCCCTAGGCGGGCCGCTTAGCAAAGGTGTCATAAGCATTCGAAATGATACTAGTAAATGCGAAGCCTGTGTAAAGTTTAGTGTCATTATGTGTTTATTTTATAATTTTCACATAAGCATTATTGACTGCCTCGTTCGCTCCGTGGTATAACTTGGAGTTTACATTTGCATGCAATCGTGAGGTCCTATGTTCGATTCTCAGATTGGGCAAGGTATTGTTTGATTGCCTATTCCCAGCTCGAGCATGGTCCTATTACGTTTTTCTGTTAGAAAATCCTCAGTAGTAGCACGGAGTTTGAAAATGAGATCGGTAGACGTACGCTCATTTCCACTTACGTAGGATTGGCATATACATCTGGCGAAATGTGATTATGTAGATTGGTGCTGATGAATGTAGATTGAAATAAAATGATGTATGTATGAATGTATTTATCTGCCTGAAGCTTCGTTCAAGAATAGTCCTTTTGTGGATAATAGATACGGTAAGTCCTTTTCTGTACTCCTGATTAAGTGTATGCAAAATTTGATGATGATTGGTCCAGTAATTAGGGTGTGAAACGGTAACAAAAAACTCATATTCGTATTCAAGATTCATCAAATTAACGGTAAAAATGGACAATTCATTGTTCATAACACTTATAACTGAAAATACTGACATTCCATAACACATGGTTTTAATTATTGTTTTTTATGTTGTTATGATTACATTAATAGAAGCTTTACATCATATTTGGTTGAAAACGTTATTAAATAATATTAGCTCTATATTATGCAAACAGTACGCACAAAAAAATTATTAGGCAAATAAAAGCATGAGTTGAGAATTAATGTTGATGCATGACAATGCCCTCCGTCATACTGCTTTTGCCACACCTCACTTCCTAAGCGAAGTTGACTATCACTTACTTAAATCTCAGCGAGCACATAAGAGACAAGCTTACAGCCAGAAAGCCAGCACCTGCGAACATTGAAGAGCTTACGACGGCGTAGGTCAAAGAGTAGAAAGAACTTCCACAATTATCCACAAAAATAGCACCAGATGCATGAAGAATTGTATAAGAGTCGTGATAAGGGGTTAGGCAGGAAATACCAAATATTAAAAAAATGCAGTTGTCTTTCATTTTAAAAATAATGTCCTAACCCAGTGAAATTGTGTAAATTTTATATTTTTTGCAATTTCATTCATAATGCCTTATTTATGAAACTTCTTAACCGAAGTTTATATCCATCGCAGCATTTTAAAGCACAATTATTAGGCTTTAAAAATGTAAAACAATATACAAGTAAAGTGATTTTTGAGTAAATTACTTTTTATGTATAAGTATCGACGTATGCCCTTATTTCCTGCTCGCGAGTGTAGTTTAGAGAAATTGCACTGGTAATGTAGATCTATTATCCTATACGAGTGGCTCACCCAGACTTTTCCTGCTGCTTTACATAATATATAGATTATATCCATCTACATTAATATACCTTCCAAAGAATGTAGCATTCATCATCATCATCGTCATCTCAGCCTAAAGACGTCCATTGCTAGTGCTGCTATAGCATTCATAGCGAAAAAATTATTGTCGGATGAGTAGTTCAACTAATTACCTCCTGCAATCAGACTTACAAACATTAACTCTTTATAATATCAGCATAGACTACAAACTATATCTCTTTTTATTTATACTGCATTTTAACGGAATTTTATATAATTTATAATTTTATAAAATATAATTTTATATAATTTTATAAAAATCACGGTCGAAGAAAATCTCCTCTTAGTCAGTAGAATAAGTATCTTTCACTTATACCTATTTGCTGTTTGAGAGTTAAACATTTTATAGCACAGTATTTATTGTGGAGATTTGCTGTACTCATAAAATATCCTATTCCTTTTTATTATTTCAAGAACGCCGTTCTTATTGGTGACATTTCTTGCTTCCTTCACTGTGATTTTATCTTAAGTTCTTGAAAAATTTTAATCGTTTTCCCAAATGGAAGAGCATAGAGAAATATTTTTTATGTATGTACACTGTATTTTACATCAATTGTGCATGTGTGTGTGCGTACGTGTGTTTAGCGAAATATCACTAGATCGCTGGACATCTCTTTGAAAACAGTATAACAAGTATCTTAAACGAATTTTTGAATTATTAAAAATAAAAATAATCTTACTATTTTCTTCCAATTTATGAGCTCCTATCTTAGAAAAAATTTTGCTTCTATACACTTTGACTATATCTTAACTTCTTGAAAATCCTAAATCTATTAATTTTCTAATGGTTGTGCAACGGAAAATTACCATTTAAACTATGGCTTGTTCCTACTTATAAGATTTTTGAGGCTTTTAACAGGGGTATAACACCATGACTTTAGTTATATGAACCAGATCTCCTATAATTAAAACTCAAATCGGTCATTTATGTAAAAATATGGCAAAATAGAAGTATTTTAAAAAGTAAAGAGTTAAGTAAGTTGTATTTATTTGATGGGTGTGAGTAATGTTTCAAAGACTGTCTTCTTATATTAATATGTATATAAACATAGAAGAAACGCATATATTGTTTTCTTTGACATAACATCTTAATTATGTTAAAAGATTTCGAGAATATATTTGTACTATTGGTGGATAAAAGTGACAGTAATCGTTTGTTTTCGATAACAAGTAATATTTGAAAATACTTACGAAGCAACCGTAATTACCATGGAAGTAGTTATTTATTAAGCTTGTATTGGCTAACCTTACGAAAATAATGAAATACAAAGATTTGTCGGTTTTTTGTTTATTTATAAACTATATCAAAGATTGTTGTTCAACAATAAACTATAATGGTATTCTTCTATGTGTCACTTAAGCTTTGGCTTCGCGCAGGTCCTTCTCGTACTTAGCGGTGTATTTCTGGTCGGGGTCGTACTTGGCAGTGAGCTCCTTCCAGTACGCATCCTCGTGGTTGATCAGATGTTTGATGACGCGCCTAGTGCCATTCTTCTGCACTTCAGTGCATTTGCCGCAGTCGTTCTCTAACGCTTCTTGGATGTGTCCTGAAAGAGAAACACAAATGTTAATATTAAGGTTAATGTTAGAACTACTCTAAAGAAGTGCTCTAATTATAAGAGATCATGTGCTATTTTGAGTTGGCAAATTATATCGTGATAGATATTTTAAAATATCTTTTGAATTAGATTTCAATATTTAAATTAGTTTATTAAATGAGTAATTTTTTGTAAAGTTTATGAATGAGGTAATTGCGCTGAATTTTGCTAATAATAGCAACTATGAAAATTTCAAGGGTTATGAAATATAATGATGATCCTCACACGTGTCGTTTATGTGTAAGTTTTTGTTAAAAGAGAAGATCTCGTTAGATTAAACCATGTTAGCAGGCTTATCGACCTAACACAGTAAATTTGCTCAAACGTGATTTTCAAAAATAATGTTTTATCATACAAGCTTAACACTTCTATATAGTTATTGTCAATGAAAATTTAAAAAAGGAGGTATATTATATATATTAATAGATATAAAACACATACAGTGCTTAAAATCGACTGACCTTTGAGTTCCTTGCCGTCGGGTGTGCACTTGCCCTGGTCGAGAATACACTTGATGTATCCCTCAAGCAGCTTCTTGTTACTCAGGATCTCGTCTAGGTCGACGTTATCGTAGCGGTCGGTGTATTGCTCATCACCAGGCCGCGCCAGAGCCACAGCGGCGAAGAACAATATGCAGAATGCAATGGCGGATCTCATTTTGATGCTGTGAAGAATATTTAGACATATTTTATTATTGATATATAGAATCTACAAGAAAATAACTGCATCTGGCCGAGTGATTCGAAGAATTTAAGATATATATCCCCAGTTATGTTATTAATGTGCTCAATATAATGCCAGCCAAAATTATAGTCAGCATTTCAATTGTCGGGCTACTCCGTATTTATAAATAAATCACTATCCGATTCAAAAATTAAAATTGATACTTATTAATAAGGTGTCTCAATTGCTGTTACTAGACCAATCCTCACATTTATGATATTAAAGTATATATTTACTATAGGCTGCTTATTCTGTTTAGTAACGGTATTTTATTTACTAAACTGATTAATATTCACATTAATTTCTTAAGTACGTGATATCGCTTAGGAAATTTTTTGAAAAAGATATGTAAATTAACCTGTATAGCCTTGGCGAAATATTTCTACCACTAGGCGACCGCTAGTTCACATTAATTTCTTAAGGACGTGATATCTACCTGTCTGTTTATATGATGTTCACGAATCAAATGCTCGCGAGCTACTACGTCTAACGAAGTCACTTGTCCTTATATATCACTAATCTTTGAACATAAAAACACGCATGTACGCGTTGTGTGACTAATAGAGCTACGAACAGTTCACAAGAGTATTTTTTGTTTACGGAAACTTTTTGATGGAGTTGTAGTACTGATGCGTTCAGAATTAGTAGCTGGAATATTGAAATTATTCTGAAACTTCGGCGAATTTACAGCATACTGCCGATTTTAGCCACAGGTACAACTTATGAAAGTTGCACACGCATTAGTTATATTTAAATATATAAATGGATATATAATATAACGTAGCTATGTTTGAGTGTCTATAAAATATTTGGCATACTTTTGGTTCATTCTCAGTTATTAAGTTATAGAATAGTAACAAAAAAATATAGATTTCACATGATAAAACTAAACTGTTACTGTCTTCCAAATTAGATTTCAAACATTCCTCAGCATAAAATAATTCCCGATCTAGGAATAAATCCTGTGGATGCAGGAGACTTTAGAAACATTAAACAACGGACACAAGGAACACCCAGACTCGGAACATTCATTTGCGGATTTCACAAAGTTTTGTCCCGTGTGGGATTCGAACCCACAACACTCGGCGCAGTGGCAGTGGCACTACGCCATCAGTGCAGTCACTAAGCAGTAATTTCTCTTTCCTTGTATTGTAGTAACTACAACTGGAGTGCGCTGATTGACACTACAGCGGCCATTGTTATAAAATACAAAATACTTAAAATATCTTCTATAAAAACTTAAATAAAAACCTTATAAGTAGTATATAAAAAGAATCAATAATCAAAATACATTTACTACCGTAACTAAAGATACGATATTTATTATGTGTTTACGTGTTTACTCGGTCGTAAAGTTTAGGTATGTACTTGAAAATGAAATGAAATCTTAACTTACACAATAACTAAATAAAAATAATTACTTGCTAGATAATATAATATGGTAAAGCTTCAAAACAGTATTTTGACAACTAATAATATATTTATATATATATAGGTATGTGTGTAAATATATAGGTATGTATGTTAATTTAGTAATAAATTATTTAAGATATTTAATCTTAAATAATTTATTACTAAATTAATACAATTGTTTTATAATTACTGAAAGATGAATTAAATATGTATTATGTCAACATTAAAATTTACACTAAGTGCACAAAAAGGTTTTCGGTGGCATTGTATGTTATAGAGGCAAGCGACGTTGTTACCTTAAGTTTTGCTTCTTTTAGTAAACATAACTTTATTAATATTTATTTATTAACGGAATGTTCCTTATAAGGGCTGAAACGTCTGGCAAACGATGTATCGATTTTTGGCTAATTAATTTATACGTATACACGGCGCTTGAGCAGAACAAGATTATCTTTAGAGTTAATAACCGCTTTATGCATCTTAAGAAATGTCTTTAACACAAATAGTTGCCGCATATTAAGTACTTCACTATATATGTAAACTTGTGTAGTGGGGTATACCTAAAAGGTTTCTTAAACATTGTTTTAAGGACAGAACGTTGCGCTCTTTCTATGGTTATCATTGTTGTTTTCACTGTATTTCCCCAGCAACCAATACAATATGTGATCAGTGATTGACTTAACGCAAAATAGACAGTACATAGAATATTTTTTGGTGCTGAGGATCGCAGTAGTCGCATAATATTAGATATTTTTCGTAGTCGTAAAAGCTTTGGGCTTAAGGAGATCCTCTGGTGACCTTAACCCCAAGGCGGGCCGTTTAGCAAAGTTGTCATAGGCATTCGAGTTGATACTAGTTAATGCTAAGCCTGTGTAAAGTTTAGTGTCATTATGTGTTTATATTATACATACATACATAGATTCACGCCTGTTTCCTAGAGGGGTAGGCAGAGACTACGGATTTCCATTTGCTACGATCCTGACTGAACTTCTCTGGCTTCATTCACTTTCATAACATTCCTCATACACGCTCGCCGGTTTAAGGTGCTCATAACCTGGCCTTGTTTATATTATAATTTTCACAAAAGCAATTGTTGACTGCCTCATTCGCTCCGTGGTATGACTTGGAGTTTACATTTGCGTGCAATCGTGAGGTCCTACGTTTGATTCTCAGATTGGGCAAGGTATTGTTTGATTGCTAGGTCCCAGATCAGGCATTGTGTTATTACGTTTTCTGTTACGAAAACATCAGTAGTACGAAGTTTAAATATGAGGCCGGTAGACGGCAATACGGTTATTGCCAGTTACGTGCTATTTACATATATACAGCTGGCGAAATGTAATATAACGTAGATTGAAATAAAATGATGTATGTGTGAATGTATTTTATCTGCCTGAGGCTTCGTTCGAAAATAGTCCTTTTCTAGATAATAAGTTGGCTATGTCCTTTTCTGTATTCCTGACAAAGTGTATGCAAAATTTGATGATGATCGGTCAAGTAATTAGGGTGTGAAACCGTAACAAACAAACTCATATTCGCATTCAAGATTCATCAAATTAAAGGTAAAACGGGCAATTCATTGTGCATAACACCTGTAAATGAAAATAATTACATTACATAACACATGATTATGATTTTAATTAATATTTTATTTGTTGTTATGATTGCATTAATAGACGCTTTAGATCATATTTGGTCGATAAAATTATTAAATAAAGTAATTATTAGCTCTATATTATGCAGTCAATACGCACAGAAAAATATACGGATAATAAAATCATGAGGCATTAGTGAAAATTCCTGTATCGCGGAGGATAAATTAATGTTGATGCATGACAATGTCCTCCGTCATACTGCTTGTGCCACACCTCACTTCCTAAGCGAAGTCGACTAGCACTTTCTCCCGACTTAAATCCTATCGAGCACATATGAGACAAAGCTTACAGCCAGAAAGCCAGCACCTGCGAACATTGTCGGGCTAACGACGGCGTAGGTGGAAGAGTAGAAAGTACTTCCTCAATTATCCATAAAAATATCACCAGATGCATGAAGAATTGTATAAGAGTAGTGATCAGGGGTAAGGGAGAAAATATCAAATACTATATATATCGATGCCTGCTCGCGAGTGTAGTTTAGAGAAGTTGCACCGATGATGTACATACTCTGATTATCTTATACGATCGCCCCGCTCCCATTTTTCATGGGCTTAACATAATATATAGCCTATATCCATCTACATTAATATACCTTCCAAAGTATAAACCATTCATCATCATCATCATCATCTCAGTCGAAAGACGTCTACTGCAAGTGCTGCTATAGGATTCATAGCGGGAAAAATTGTCAGATGAGTAGTTCAAGTAATTACTTCCTGCAATCAGACTTACAACCATTAACTTTATATAATATTAGCATAGACAACAAGCTATATCTCTTTTTATTTAAACTGGATTTTAACGGAATTTTGTATAAATTTAATTATGTTTCTTCAGCGAAAAATCACGATCGCTGAACATCTCCTCTTACTCAGTAGAATAAGTATCTTTCAAATAAGCCTATTTGCTGCTTGACAGTAAAACATTCAATTCCTTTTTTATTTTAAGAGCGCTGTTTCTATTGGTGACATATCTTGGTTCTCTACACTGTGATTTTATCTTAAGTACTTGAAAAAACTTAAATCTTTTCTTTATCCCAAATGGAAGAGCATAGGGAAATATTTTTTTATGTATGTACACTGTATTTTACATCAATTGTGCATGTGTATGTGCGTACGTGTTCAGCGAAATATCACTCGATCGCTGGACATCTGTTCGAAATCAGAAGAACAAGTATCTTAAACGCATTTGAAGCCTATTTGCTACTCGGTAGTAAAATATTGTATAACATAGTACATATTTATAAAAATTTATTGTATTTAAAATAATTTTACTATTGTGTCCTAATTCAAGAGCTTTTAAAATTTTGCTTCTTTATACTTTGACTTTGTCTTAACTTCTTGAAAATCCTAAATCTATTATTTTCCTAATGGTTGTGCAACGGAAAATTACCATTTAAACTATGGCTTATGTCTTACCACTAAGATTTTTGAAGCTTTTAATAGGGGCCATTTTACCATGGCTTTAGTTATATGAACCAGATCACCTATAATTAAAACTCAAATCAATCCTATAATTAAAAATATGACAAAAGAGAAGTATTTTAAAAAGTACAGAGTTAAGTAAGTTATATTTCTTTGATGGGTGTGAGTAATGTTTCAATGACTGTCTTCTTATATTAATATGTATATAAACATAGAAGAAACGCATATATTGTTTTCTTTGACATAAAATCTTAATTTTGATAAAATATTTCAGGAATATATTTGTACTATTGGTGGATAAAAGTGACAGTAATCGTTTGTTTTCGATAACAAGGAATATTTGAAAATACTTACGAAGCAACCGTAATTACCTCGGAAGTAGTTATTTATTAAGCTTGTATTGGCTAACCTTACGAAAATAATAAAATACAAAGATTTGTCGGTTTTTTGTTTATTTATAAACTATATCACAAAGATTTTTGTTCAACAATAAACTATAATGGTATTCTTCTATGTGTCACTTAAGCTTTGGCTTCGCGCAGGTCCTTCTCGTACTTAGCGGTGTATTTCTGGTCGGGGTCGTACTTGGCGCTGAGCTCCTTCCAGTACGCATCCTCGTGGTTGATCAGATGTTTGATGACACGCCTAGTGCCATCCTTCTGCACATCAGTGCATTTGCCGCAGTCATTCTCTAACGCTTCTTGGATGTGTCCTAAAAAAGGAATACAGACGTTAATGTTAAGGCTCTTATTATTAGAGATAATTTGCTTTTTTGAGCTGGCAAATTATATCATGATAGATATATTAAATTAAATTTGTTAAGTAAATGGAGAATTATTTTTGGAAAGGTAATGAATGAGATATAATGTAGCTGAATTTAGCTATTAATAACAACTATGAAAATTTCAAGGGTTTCGAGATATTATGATTTTCTTCACACGTGTCTCTGATGTGTTAGGTTTTGCTAAAAGAGAAGATCTCATTACATCAGACAATGCAGGCTTATTAGGCTAGATCGCGACCTAGCCTACTAAGCCTGCATTGTCTGATGCACAGTAAAATTGCACTAACGTAATTTTCAAAAATAATGTTTTATTATACAAGCTTAACACTTCTTAATAGATACTGTCAATCAAAATTTAAAAACGACGTCTATTATATTAATTTATTATATAAAACACATATGTACAGTACTTAAAATCGACTGACCTTTGAGTTCCTTGCCGTCGGGTGTGCACTTGCCCTGGTCAAGAATACACTTGATGTATCCCTCGAGCAGCTTCTTGTTGCTTAGGATCTCGTCCAGGTTGATGTTGTCGTAGCGGTCGGTGTATTGCTCATCACCAGGCCGCGCCAGTGCCACAGCGGCGAAGAACAATACGCAGAATGCAATGGTGGATCTCATTTTGATGCTGTGAAGAATATTTAGATATATTTTATTATTGATATATAGAATCTACAAGAAAATAACTGCATCTGGCCAAGTGATTTGAAGAATTTAAGATATACATATACTCTCAGTTATGTTATTAATGTGCTTAATATAATGCCAGCCAAAATTTCTAGTCAGCATTTCAATTGTCGGGCTACTGCGTATTTATAAATAACTCATTAACACTATCCGATTCGAGAATTAAAATTGTTACTTATTAATAAGGTGTTTCAATTGCTGTTACTAGACCAGTCCTCACATTTATGATATTAAAGTATATAATTATTTACTATAGGCTGCTGGCTTAGTCTGTTAAGTAACAGTATTTTATTTTTCTCAACTGATTAGTATTCACCTTAATTTCTTAAGTCCGTGATATCGCTTAGGAATTTGTATGAAAAAGATAGGTAAATTAACCCGTATAGCCTTGGCGAAATCTAAATGAAATGTGATTAAAAGGGTATAGTTATAGACAATAAAACCTTAATAACTATCAAACTTAAAATTTAAATCAATTATGGTCGAATTTCGATTACTAGGCAACCGCTAGTTCAAATTAATTTCATAAGTACGTGATATCTACCTGTCTGTTTATATGATGTTCACTAATCAAATGCTCGCGAGCTACTACGTCTAACGAAGTCACTTGTCCTTATATATCACTAATCTTTGAACATAAAAACACGCATGTACGCGTTGTGTGACTAATAGAGCTACGAACAGTTCAAAAGAGTATTTTTTGTTTACGGAAACTCTTTGGAGTCGTAGTAATGATGCGTTCAGAATTAGTAGTTGAAATATTGAAATTATTCTGAAACGTCGGCGAATTTAAAGTATATTGCCGATTTTAGCCACAGATACAACATATGAAAGTTGCACACGCATTAGTTATATTTAAATATATAAATGGATATATAATATAACGTAGCTATGTTTGAGTGTCTATAAAATATTTGGCATACTTGTGGTTCATTCACAATTATTAAGTTTATAGAATAGTAACAAAAATAAATAGATTTCACATGATACAACTAAACTGTTACCGTGTACCTACCAAATTATATTTCAAACATTCCTTATCATAAAACAATTCTCGCTCTAGGAATAAATCTTGCGGACGCAGGGGATTTTAGAAACATTCAAACAACGGACACAAGGAACACCCAGACTCGCAACAACCATTTGTGGATTTCACAAAGTTTTGTCCCGTGTGGGATTCGAACCCACAACACTCGGCGCAGTGGCAGTGGCACTACGCCATCAGTGCAGTCACTAAGTAGTAATTTCTCTTTTCTTGTATTGTAGTAACTACAACTGGAGTGCGCTGATTGACACTATAGCGGCCATTGTTATAAAATACAAAATACTTATAATATCTTAATTTTAAAAACCTTATGACTAGTATATAAAAAGAATCATTAATCAAAATATATTTACTACCGGAACTAAAGATACGATATTTATTATGTGTGTACATGTTTACTCGGTCGTAAAGTTTAGGTAGGTACTTGAAAATGAAATTAAATCTTAACTTAAACAACAACAAAATAAAAATAATTTCTTGCTACAAAATATAATGTGGCATAGCTTTAAAACAGTATTTTGACTACTAATAATATATTTATATATATAGGTATGTGCGAAAATATATAGGTATGTGTGTAAATTTATAGGTATGTATCTGAATTGTATGATAAATATCTTAAATAATATATTACTAATATAACACAAGCAAATTTTAATTTAAGAGCGTTTCTTATGTCTCTGACACTTTATGCTTTTCTGCAACTTTAGCTTTATCATAACTTCTTGAAAATCCTAAATCTATTCTTTTCAACGGAAAATTATCATTTAAACTATGGCTTCTTCCTATCAGAGATGTGATAATGGTAACATAGAAGTATTTTAAAAAGTGTACAGATAAGTAAATATTTATTTAATGGGTGTGAGTTATCTTTTTTCCTGCTCGCGAATGTAGTTTAGAGAAATTGCGCTGGTAATGTAGATCTATTATCCTATACGAGTGGCCCGCCCAGTTATTGCCTGCTACTTTACATAATATATAGATTATATACATCTACATTAATATACCTTCCAAAGAATATACCATTCATCATCATTGTCGTCATCTCAGCCTAAAGACGTCCACTGTTAGTGCTGCTATAGCAATCATAGCGAAAAAAAATTGTCGGTTGAGTAGTTCAAGTAATGACCTCCTGCAATCAGACTAACAAATATTAACTCTATATATTTTTAGCATAGACAACAAACTATATCTCTTTTTATTTATACTGGATTTTAACGGAATTTTATATAAATATAATTATGTTTCTTTAGCGAAAAATCACAATCGCTGAACATCGCCTCTTAGTCAGTAGAATAAGTATCTTTCACATAAACCTATTTGCTGCTTGACAGTGACATTGTATAACCCAGTATTTATTGGAGATTTGCTATACTCATAAAACTTATTATTCCTTTTTTATTTTAAGAGCGCTGTTCTTATTGGTTACATATCTTGCTTCTGACACTGTGATTTTATCTTAAGTTCTTGAAAAACTTAAATCAATTCTTTATCCCAAATGGAAGAGCATAGAGAAATATTTTTTGATGTATGTACACTGTATTTTACATCAGTCGTGTAAAGTGCCTTATGCTCAAGATATGTACTCGTAATTCCTGTGTCGCGGGGAACTTTACAAACAACGGACACAAGGAAAACCCAGACTCGAATTAACTATTTTTGGATTACACAATTTTTTTTGTCCCTTGTGGAGATGGAACCCCTAACACTTGGCGCAGTGGCAGTGGTAAAGTGACCACTTACATCAAGATGCAGTCAAAAAAATTAATAAAATCTCTATTAATTATAGTACAAGCTCTGCTTAGTTTGGGCTAGACGGTGTTGTGTGTATGTGGTAGAGTATTATTATTATTATTATTATTAATTAATTAAACATATATGCATATAATGTATGAAAGGGTTAAAGGACACGCTCCGGTGGCCTTAAGTAAAGATGTCATAGGCATTCGAGTTGATACTAGTTACTGATAATCCTGTGTGAAGTTTATTACCATTGTGTGTTTGTGGTTTGTATTAAAGCTATAGTTGATTGCCTCGTTCACTCCGTGGTATACGTTTGAGTCTACATTTGCGTGCAGTAGGTCCTATGTTTGGTTCCTATTTCGGGTAAGGTATTATCAGGTTGCTCTGATATACAATCCTTAGTAGCAGCACAGAGTTTAAAATGAGAACGGTAGAACGCAATGTAATTTAACCACATAGCTGGCGAAATGCAGTGTAACGTAGCATTAAATAAAAATGATTTTCAAAATAACCATCGTATTATATATAGTACTAGCTTTTGTCCGCAGCTTCGCTCGGCAACATTCCATCTTTCTAATTGTATTGATGTGTAACGATTATTTAATTTTCTAACATTAACTATGTTGATGTTTACATTAATAAAATAAGGTCCAGATCATAGGGTCGATAACATTATTAAATAAAGAATTATTATCCTTACATTATGCAATGAATACATGAAAAAAAGAAAAGAAAAATATGCATGAGGAATTTTTATTATTATTTATTAAGACAATCACTACGCTAGGGATAATTCCTATTTCACTAGAGATAAACTCATGTTGATAAATGACAATGCCCTCCGTTATACTGCTCATACCACACATCACTTTCTGAGCGAAAGCCACTAGCGCTGAGTCCCGACTTAAATCCCATAGAACACATATGAGACAAACTTACAGCCAGAAATCCTGCACCTGCGAACATCGACGAGCTTACAACGGCGTTGGTAGAAGAGTAGGCAGAACTTATTTAACTGTCCATAAATATATAATGAGATCCATAAATAATTGTATAAGAGTAGTGATTATTATATATTTAGGGAGGAAATACATCAGTCAAAATTAATCTTTCGTTTTAAACATAATGAAGTATCTCAGTGAATTTGTGTAAATTTTGACTTTTATGCCTCTTTTATATATGAACCTTCTTAATCAATGTATATAAAATTACACATTTTTTTAGTCTTCACGCTAGGCTTTAAATATGTAAAACATCGTTTTCAGCTTAGTAAAGTAATTTTAAGACAAATTACATTTTATGTGCACTTGGCACATGAGTCGATTCTCCTGCTTGCGCGTTTAATTTAGACATGTTGCCGCCGGCAATGTGATCTGTTAGCGATTATTTTATACATGCGGCCCATTCCGATGTAGCTCGGGTTGAACATAATACTTATAATGCCTACATCTATTTAAAATAATATACCTTTCAAAAAGTGAATGAATAATTTTGATCTGATTAGTAGTTCAAGCAATTACCTTTTACAACCAAACTTACAAGCTTACCTCTTTATTATCTTAGTATGCTAATTTTATAAAGAGGTAAATGTTGTAGTTTAGAGTACTGAAAGAATACAAAATATATCACTTTTATTTACACTTAATTTAACATAATTCATACGTGTCTTCAATTAAATATCACTCGATTGCTGGACATCTCTTCGTGCGCAGTAGAACAAGAACCTTAAACGCATATTAAAACTATTTGCTGCTCAATAGATTTACTACAATTTTTTTCTAATTATAAGCGTTGCTTATGTCTCTGACACTTCATGCTTTTCTGCAACTTTGACTTTATCTTAACTTCTTAAAAATGCTAAATCTATTCATTTCAACGGAAAATTACCATTTAAACTATGGCTTCTTCCTACCAGAGATGTGATAATGGTAACATAGAAGTATTTAAAAAAGTGTACATATAAGTAAATCGTTTTTATTTAAAGGGTGTGAGTTATCTTTTAATGATTGTTTTGGTAAATAGATTTGTTAACGATAAAAAGGAACGTTTGAAGATACTTGTGAAGCAACCATAACCACCATGGAAGTAATTATTGTTCCAATTTAATAGAGATAGCCAAAATATTTCACAAGCTTTGTGATTTTAGTCATCATATATCATATATAACATGTTGACTTTGCTTTACTAAAATAATAAAAAATATTATCGATTTTTTGTTTATTTATAAACTATATCACAAAGGTGTTTAACAATAAACTTTAATGGTATTCTTCTATAGGTCACTTAAGCTTTGGCTTCGCGCAGATCCTTCTCGTACTTAGCAGTGTATTTCTGGTCGGGGTCGTACTTAGCGGTTAGCTCCTTCCAGTACGCATCTTCGTGGTTGATCAAATGTTTGATGACGCGCCTAGTGCCATCCTTCTGCACATCAGTGCATTTACCGCAATCGTTTTCTAACGCTTCTTGGATGTGTGCTGAAATAGGAATACAGATATTAATGTTAAAGCTCTCAACTACCATAGAGAAGAACTCTAATTATTGAAGATTATTTGCTATTTTGAGCTCGCAAATTATATCATTAAAGATATCTTTTGAATTTAATTTATTTAAATACCTATGTTTAATAAATTAGGAGCTGTTTTGAAAAGTATATGAAAGAGGTAATTTCGCTGAATTTAGCTATTAATAACATCTATGAAAATTTCAAGGGTTTTGAGATATAATAATGTTTGTGTCTTTTATGTATAAGTTATTGCTAAAAGAGAAGATCTCGTTAAATCGAACAATGTTAGCAGCCTTATCGACTTAACACAGTAAAATTTACCTAATGTGATTTTCGAAAATAATGTTTTATCATACAAGCTTAACACTTCTAAATAGTTATTATCAGCAACGTTTTAAAAAAGACGTATATTATATTAATAGGTACATATAAAACACATACAGTGCTTAAGATGAACTGACCTTTAAGTTCCTTGCCGTCAGGTGTGCACTTGCCCTGGTCGAGAATACACTTGATGTATCCCTCGAGCAGTTTTTTGTTGCTCAGGATCTCGTCCAGGTTGATGTTATCGTAGCGGTCGGTGTATTGCTCATCACCAGGCCGCGCCAGAGCCACAGCGGCGAAGAACAATACGCAGAATGCAATGGCAGATCTCATTTTGATGCTGTGAAGAATATTTAGATATATTTTATTATTGATATATACAAGAAAATGACTGCATCTGGTCGATGATTGGAAAATTAAGTTAGGTATCCGCAATTATTTTATTAATCGACCTAATATTATGCCAGTCGAAATTGCCACTCAGCATTTCAATCGTCGGACTACTGTGTATTTATAAATAGACCAGTGAAACTATCCAATTCAAGAATTAAAATTATAACTTAATAATAAGGTGTCTTAATTGCTGTTTCTAAACCAGTCCTCTTAATTATGGTATAAAAGTATATTTTACTTTAGGCTGTAAAGCTGGCTTAGTCTGTTTAGTAACGGTATTTTATTTTCTAAACTGATTAAAATTCACATTAATTTCTTAAATATATGATATCTACCTGGCTGTTTATAAGATGTTCACTAATGAAATGCTCGCGAGCTACTAAACTTAACGAAGTTACTTGCCCTTATATATCACAAATATTTGAACATAAAAACACGCATGTACGCGTTGTGTGACTAATAGAGCTGCGAACAGTTCACAAACATGTTTTGTTTACGGAAACATTTAATTAGGAATGAACTACAGAGTAATCTCTCTTAGTTATAGATAAGTTACAAAAAAGTAAATTCCACATTATAGAACTTAAGTGATGCCGTGCTAATTAGAAATAAAATACGTATGAAATGTATAAACTGTATAGGGAAAATAGTCTGCGTCATAAAGTATATGCCTCAAGGCAAAAATTATAAATGTAGAGACACATACATTATTAGCCTAGTGGGAAATCGTTGGACTGCCACGCAAAGGCCTCGAGATCAATCCTAAGGCGAGCATCTCTGACTTTTCGAAGTTATGTGGGTATTAAATAGTTTTTATAAATTAATCTTTCGCTTTAAGAATTGCGGAACATACACACAATCCCTAAATGGGACAAAATGTCCCATTTAGGGATTGTACTCATAACACTCGGAGCAGTGTTAGTGGCTAAACGAACTCTTCAAACACTACGCCCGCCATCAGTGCAGGCAATTAATTAATTTTATCAAAAGATTTATAATTTATTTATTTATTTATAAAGAAAATTCTCTTATAATATTAATAAGCAAAGGTGTCATAGGCGTTCGAGTAAATGCTAAGCCTGTGTAAAGTTTAGTATCTAATATTGTCTTAAGTTTACGCGAATGTTATACATTGAAATTAAACACTTTATACGGATTTTGTCGCGTTGTTTATTTTACTTTAAACACTTTTATTAAGTAATTTTGAAAATTCTAACACTACTATTATTGAACTTTACAATGCTATTTAATTTAATTAAAACTATTTATATTTAAGTTTACACTTTGCCCCGACGTTTTGGTTGCTTTACATGATGGTGGTAATTTCAAGTTTACTATCATTATATGTTTGTAACTTTGTATTATAATTTTAACTAGATCACACACCCCTCCCTCCCTCCCCAGGGGAAGGGGCAAATTTAAAAGGCTGACAACGCACTTGCGACTCCTCTGGTGGTGCGGGTGTCCATGGGCGGCGGTAACCGCTTACCATCAGGCGATCCGTCTGCTTGTTTGCCTCCAATACCATAAAGAAAGCTCAATACTTGACTGCCTCATTCGCTCCATGGCATAAGGTGTTAATAGATTTTTCTGATAGAAAATCCTGAGTAGCAGCACGGAGTTAGAAAATGAGTTCCGTAGATAGCAATACACTCGTTTCCTATTACGTGGGATTAACCTACATAGCTTGTGAAATGTGGTACTAAAACAATCAAACAAAAATTTTATCTTTCGTCTTTAGAATATTAGTATATAGCTATATATAGATATCTAGTATACAGCATAGTTAACGGTAAAAACAGCAATTTCATCGGTAATGACGTCATAATGTGCGTTTACGTGTAAAATCATATTAAATAATATTGCTTTTAACATTAATAGAATAACCTGTATGATTCGTTTATCTGGTGATCTATAGCTTATTCTGTTTTAGTTTACATGATTAAAATAAAGTCATGATAATTTCTATTTTATGCAATAAATGCGCAAATATATTTTTGGTAATATTTCGATCTAACGTTTTATAATGTATGAGTTTCTCACATTCGCAATAAAACAGCGTGACTTCTCGCAAAAAGGTACAAGATGTGCTACAAATAACATCGTCCTTCTATTGAATCACGTATTTATCCAGTTACTATACACAGTCGGAAAAATACGTGAGGTCAACGTAAGCATATAATAAGAATAAAAATATGTGCCTGCTAAGCAGAATATTCTTCTTCGTGCTATATATGCTTTTTGATACAGACAGATACTTGGCTGCATAAGCGTATTCTTAGTAGAACGCTCTCAAAGAGCAGTTATTAAAGCCCTGTTAAGAAAACCTTTTAGATACCCTACACAAAAGCTATATGCTGAGTACGAGGTACTGACAGTGCGACAAATGTATATCTTACTTGCTACCAAAAGAAGACATTTAAATCGCCCACCAAAAACCCTTCCATCCACTACACGAAGAAGAAGACCTGAACCTGCTTGCCCTAAAGAATATACTAAGACCGCTTTCGCGCAGCGACACTACTCTTACTTAACCGCCCTGCTATACAACAAACTCCACACCACCTTAAATATACACTCCCGAAATACATACGAATGCAAAACACTATTAAAAGAATACTTAGCTACATAAAATACACACACATACACACTATTATTATTATTGTATAATATTGTAATACAGTATGCATAATCAAAATTGTAATCACTACGAAAGACGGATGGATGTCCCCTGCAACACAGGATTTTTCTAGCGCGTGGGCCATTAATCTAAATAAATTGTATCCATAATAACAAACCGGCTAGTACATATAACTATGTATTATGATGTACTTACAACTCTGTACTTTCTTTGGTGTCAGTAAATTTATTATTATTATATATTATTTTTTGATGACCGGTTGTTTCTTTAGTCTCATTAAAGCTATGGGCAAAACCACATGTTAGTGACGAAACGTGTGTGCATCTACGTATTAAAGCATATACACTTAATTAAAGTGACATAACAATGATGACGATAATAGTGTCTGCTCGGATGGCCCAGTAATTAGTTAGAGGTCGCCTCGTCGCTGCAATTTGTCGAGTTTTATGCATTCGATATGGAACAAATCCACAAATACTTGTGCCGTTGTGGCCATTGTTTAAATGTTAAGTTCTCCGTGATAAAGGAATCACATGAAGTGCGAATGTTGAGTTTCGAAAAAAAAAGCGAAGAAATATCTATGCGCGGTAATCTTTACTATTATTAATTTCTATTAGTTTCCCTTTGGGAACAGTATGTTTGTCTGGATGGAGGGTACTCTATGTCCTTTTCTGCACCCCTGACAACATGTATCTATACCAATTTAATGATTTTCGGTTTAACAAATAATTAAATAAACAAACAGTTATTAGTTAGGATTAGAATTTGATGTTAATGTATTTTGACTACCAAACCAATATCGATCACAGACTATTGTATAATATACATACACGCGATGTTGACGCAAGTAAAGTCATATTACCTACAATATTTCTGGCGAACGCTGGTTTTCCTTAATCATCAGTTTACATCTAATGCACGTTAATTATTATTAAAGGTTATTTAGAGTAGCTGTTTTGCTGTTATATAATCGCTGTCACCTTTGATTACATCAGCAAATGGCCTTAGACGATGTGCAAGCTGAAACAGTCACGTCGCGTCGTGTGTAGCGGTGACGATTTTAATTATAACCGACTGCGGTATTGCGATACTAGATTTTTGTGATCCAATGGTAACTGTTTTGAATCTGCGTGTTCTCTTTATGCGTTGGTTTAATGTTTATCAAAGCTTCGATTGTACCTGGTACATTAAATAGAATAAAATAAGTTAAAGATGCCACATCAGCGCTATCGCACTGCACCGAATGTGCTCCACAAATAATTGTTCCGCGTCGGGGTCTTCTTTGTGTCCGTTGTATAAATGTTTGTAAAGTCGCCCGCGACACAGTATTTATTAACACGCTTTTATTATTTGGTATGTATCTATGTATCTATGAGTCTATGTAACGGAATCTTTGAACGCGATTTTCACCCCTATCAAACCGACGAATTGAGTTGAAATTTTGCACACTTATCGAGGACCGACGACAATACAATAATTTAGAAAAAAAAAATACAAAAGAAATAGTTCAACAAACTAAAAAACACGCTTTATTAAAAAAAGTAATAAGTTAATAATTTTGATGTAAAAAAGCGTGGGGTGCTTTCTAAAATATTTTGATAACCTACCCCATGCTTTTTTACATTATAATTATTTTCTACGTTTTTTAATAAAGCGTGTTTTTAGTATTTTAACTATTTGATTTTTTTGTACTGCAAGAGCTGTTTTTCAATCCTAACTAGTAGTTTTATAAATGCGAATGTAAGTTTGTTTCTTTGTACGTTACGCTGTCATGCCTCGACCGATTATCGTAAAATTTCGCCGACACGTTATCAAGGGTACAGAAAAGGACATAGAAACACACCTTTCACCCCAAAAAAGGACTGTTCCCGAACAAAATAAAAATTGTATTGGTCGAAAAATGTAACAATTAATTATCCATTGACCCCACGATAGTGCAGGGTCAATGGATAATTAATTGAACAGAACAGGACAGAACAGAACAGGATACTGTGGATGCCATGAAGATTACAATTTAAGATTTACACTGCTCGGATAATATTATTTAGCTATTAACAGTTGATTTAGGAATCAGTAAACCGAAATAGAATACACAAATAGGTATTCCAGTATACAATAATTATTACAATTAAAAGAAAATTATTGTTTTATGTACATACATACATATTAAACTTTATATTAACCAATGGAATAAACCCGCGGATAAAAAATTATAATTTTTATTCGATTGATCAGCCTGTAGTGTTTTTGTTCCTTGTACAAACGAACGAGTAGTACTGATATTGAAGTCAGCTATAAGCCCCAGTAACTGGTAACTAATAGGTATAAATAATCCTTGGTAGAATAATAAAAACTTATTAAATGATATCGTAAAAGTCAGTATCGATTTTAAATCATGAAGAATCAACCTTTCGTATTGCGTTTAGTTTAACTTGAGTTGCTTTTATGTTATACATATCAAGTCGTCTCTTAGTACCTATTTAAACTTATTTGACATGTAGATCTGAAGTAAAAAGAACGGATAGAAAATATATGTATCTAAAATGTTAAGGTTCTTCATGTTTTGCCTTATTATTTGAGTGTGACATCCAATTCGATATAATATTATGTATTAAAGATATACAACCTTTATTTATAACTGTCAATTTATCATCAAAAGGCCACCCGGAACGTTTACATCTAATGAGTAAACCTACTTTTGACAATAAATCAATAATATAATTTATTATAGCCAATTTAATTCACACAACATGATAAATTTGTTCTAAAAATAGGCAGATTTACAAATACATTTTCTTGTTTATTATCTTAGTAATACCAGCCTTTACCTTGACGATTAATTGGCATAGCAACCAATAGGGCAGCCTAGGCCAATGACTATATAACTACCGATGAATTGACAAAAGGCTTTAGTGCCGACGATGGTCGACTTGTTTATCACGCCGAAACCGGTTAAACCTCTTTGCAAGACGTTTTTGCTTGTTGTTGCTCTTGAAGATATTTTTTGTCAGACAAAAGTAATTCCTTGGTAGCCTAGCGGTATATACTATACGACTGCTATGCATTAGGTTTAGGCTTCGATTGCCGGGTTGGACAAAACGTTATTAGGTTTTTATCAAGAAATTTTCAGTAGTAAGATGTCCGTAACGGTACGGGGTGTTAATAAAGGTGGACATTATTCCACCTTTATTAAGAAGAGTATTTAAACTATATAATTTTATATCAAAAGGAAGATCATATTAAAACACAAAATGTTTTGATTTTTTTATTTAACCATAAATTATATCATATTTTATAATAACATATACCATACTATTCTGTTAAAATCTCATTTTAAACTCGAATGCCGCTTCGCCAGTAAACCTGGTAACTAACTGTTAAAGCCATGGTTACTGTAGAAAAACAGCCTACGCACCAGTGAGTTTGGTAGTGAGATTTAACAGAATTGCACAGCAGTAGGTGGTTGTTTAAGCCTTGACTTTGCGCAATTGGTCCTCGTACTTCGTCGCATATTTGTTTTCTGGGTCGTATTTGGCGGAGAGCTCTTGCCAGTACTTCGGTTCGTGGTTGATCAAATGTCCGATTACGTGCTGAGTACCCGACTTCTGTGCCTCAGTACATTTACTGCACTCATTCTCCAGCGCATCTTTGATGTGATCTATGAATATATTTCGTATGTCTCATAAGTATACATTATGGAAATAAAAATAACTTAAATCCTAGTTAATATTATAAATGCGTAAATACGCATTTAGCCGTACAGGTATAACAAACAAACAAACTCAAATGAGTTTGTTTGTTTGTAATACCTGTACGGCTGGACTACTCGACCGACCATCATGAAATTTGGCATATACGTTGTCAGGGTTACAGAAAAGGATATAGGGTCCCCACCCTATGTAATTTTCTTTCTGACCTTTTATCTAGAACTAAGTCATTTTATAAATCCAGTAGTAAAAATATTAATACTCTCAAGAAACTGCAGGTGTTTTCTTAGTGTGACTATTAATATCAGCTCTGGTTATAAATACGAGCCTTGCCTCAGTATGGAAAGAGTGAAATTTATGATAGATGTTTTCAGTTTGAGTATATTATTTTTAATTACATACATAAAATCATTTCTATATTTGACATAAGAGGTAGGTAGGACGTGTGAGGCTTTACATAATAGAGGCCGAGCATAATGCCGTTGGGACACATTACTGCTCTATGCTGCTACTGAAATTTTCTAACAGAAAAACACATTGCTCCGCCCGGGCGACGAACACGGGACTTTATACACAGCTATCGCACACACTTCTATTATACTTATGATGAAGATTCCAAAATAATATCTACCTCTTCTCCCTAGTCTTTATTATGCCCAAGTCACTTGGGGTCGACTTTTCTGGTCTAACCGGACTAGACTGGATATCAGTTTTTACACGAAGCGGCTGCCCTCCGCAACCCGAAGGCTAACGATACCCTAAGGCTAGACCAGTGTCAGGATATTAAAGGGTACTGACTTTCCCAATAACGACTGCCATTGATGTTCATGGCAGCCGGGACCGACGCGCGACGCCTTAACGTACTCTCCGAGGCACGGAGCAGGCGATAATTGTCAATCAATACGCACATAATTTCGAAAAGTCATATAAATTCCGAAAATCAGCAGTACGCGACGTGGGTTCGAACCCGAGACCATTTGTATTGCAGTCCGTTGGTCTCCCCACTGAGCTATCTACCAAAAAAATGTTCTACATGCCAGTAACCGCCAGGGATGGAGGGACATCGCTCGACGTGCGGCAAATGACGTCAGTGCGCCGCAACCCTGTCCATCAATGATAGCCACGACCACTCTGACAAGAGTGCCCGACTAAAAAGAACTCTAAGAACTCTTCTTTCAAAAAATGGACACAAAGAACACCCCTTTAACGACCAAACAAATATTTATCTCATGTGGGATTGAACCTCCAAAACTTGGCATAGTGGCATTGGGGAGACGACCACTTAAACCACTACACCATTCTTGCAGTCACTAATACACACAAAAGAACATCTAATATTATAAGTTAATAAAATTGGACTGACCCTTGAGTTCCTTTCCCTCAGCAGTGCACTTGTCCTGCTCAAGTAAACACTTGACGTACGGCACGAGCAGTCTCTTGTTGCTTGTAATCTCTTCCACGTTGATGTTGTCGTACCGATTGGTGTAGCGGTCTTCACCGGGCCGCGCGACAGCCAGAGCGGTGAGAGAAAGTAAGCAGAATGCAATGGTGGATTTCATTTTGATGCTGTAGAATAAAAAGTTGGTTAGAACTTGTAGCTACTTATAATTAAAATGTATTATTGAAGGACTAATATTAAAAATGGGAAAATGTATGATGTTGTTTGCAGGATTAGATGGTTTTTACTCAATCACGTGTAAAAGTTTGAACGTATTAGGATGAAACTTGGTACATGAGTTATACCAATTTTTATCTTGGTGTTGGAAGCCGAGGTATCCATGCGAAAACCAAAAATTTTTTTTTCGGTCCCTGTAACATTGAAGTTCTTGATGTTCAGTTGGATATGTTTGTGACCTATTTGGCAGATTGGCGCTAGGATCGGCTTCAGATTATTATTGCATCAAGTAAGTTTCAAATCAGCTATCTACCTATAAGTAGTTTATACAAGATCCATTTAAAATTGTAGAATATATAACTCATATAGGTACGAAATAAAATCAGATAGTTCATCGTGGGAATATAATATCGTACCTATATTGCAAAGCAAGTTAGCTGCTTGATTTATTAATACAGGAAAAGATTAAAAAAGGCATGATATCATTGTTCCTTAATTTCAAACATAGATATTAAGCTTTCCGATATGCAAGATCATAGATGACGTTAAAGATACACAGTTAAAATAGCTATCATAAGATAAATTAATTTTATATCATTCCTAAAAAAATATTTATTTTATATAGTGAGTATCCCAAAAAATAAATTAACATTATTTTTTTTTATTTAATAACCATTGACAGGTTAAACTATTGTTTATATTAATATGGATGTTATTGTTAATTATATAGTTATATACCATATTTTTGTAATTCCCAAAGTGTAGTAAATTCTGTGTCGAGGGTAACTTTACAGACATTCAAACAACGGCAACAAAGAGCACCTTATCTCGGCACTACTATGTATTTAGGATTATAACGCATGGATATCAAAAACTCTTTTACAGCGATGATTTTAATGACAAATATATTTTTAAATTTTACCTGAGAGTTCGTGTGATGTCCACTGATTTGGTTTCTTAGCTATGCACTAAATCTGAACGATCTAAACTGCACTTATATATCCTTTATCATTCTGCGCCAAAACTTGATATCCTAATTAAATCACTAATCTAATTATTATCATACTACATAAATAGCATTAGTTGACACTTCTCGCTTGACCTATTCTCACGTATTTTGATAACGTTTGTGGATTGAAATTAAACTACTATATACGGATTTTATCGCGTTGTTTATTTAACACTCTATTACATAATTTAGAAACTGTTACACTACTATAATATACTATTAAACTTTACTAATTTTAAGTTAATTAAATTATTAAAACTATCAAATCTATTTGTATTTAAGTTTACACTTTCCCTGACGTTTCGGTTGCTTTTCAGCAGCCATGGTCACGGGGAGACTAAGATGGTAGTTGTCTCAATGTTCCAGTGTAGTTATTTCAAAGTACCCGAACATAATTTAGTTATTGGTGTTTCTATTTACGCACTGGATCCCAAGCTGGTGTAAAGTACCACCAGCTTGGGATCCAGTACTTCAAATAGTCAAACCCAAGAAGAAACAAACTACAACTAGACTTCATGATACTTTGAGCTCATTCTGCGTAAATAGAAACACCAATAATTAAATTATGTTGAAAAGCAACCGAAACGTCGGTGAAAGTGTAAACTTAAATACAAATAGATTTGATAGTTTTAATAATTTAATTAGCTTAAAATTAGTAAAGTTTAATAGTATAGTATAGTAGTGTAACAGTTTCTAAATTATGTAATAGAGTGTTAAATAAACAACGCGATAAAATCCGTATATAGTAGTTTAATTTCAATGAATAACATTCGCGTAAACAGAAGACAATATTATGTAAACGTTTGTGGAAAAAATTGATCCTTACCGATATATCTAAAGTATTTGTAGAAAGTCTTCTAGTGCTTAGGAAATGTGATAGCACCTGTCCCAAAAGAAATTGCTTAATGCAAAAATAAAATTTCAAATATTGTAATACATTTCAATGATATACATATACTGTGTATATTTTTTTTTGTGTACGCTAAATTCCCGTAGTTATATGAATACTAGATGTTGCCCACGGCTTCGCTCGAGTAAATATAGGTTATGTTAGTAACAGTCCTTTTTCCTGGATGAAATGTACCCTATTTCCTATTCTTTAACCTTGACAACGTTTGTACAAAATTTCACCATGATCGGTTAAGTAGTTAAATTATGAAAGCGTAACAAACAAACAAACTCACTTTCACATTTATAATATTAGTTTGGATTTGGATTAGTAGATCGCCACATAAAATCTATTTATATTATGTAGATATTTATTTCAAATTTCTCTAATACCGATTGTGAATTTTATTATAGGTTAAAGAACTGATAAAAATTACTCAGAAGAAGATGAATCTCGAGGAATTTAATAAACCATGTATAATAGGCGTTTTTAGACTTTCGCGATTTGTACTATATACTTAATATTAGATAAGCCTAGCTTTTCGGCTTATATGTACAAATGCAAATGTATAAAGCTAGTTACTTAAGCATGTTTCGTGACGGTCGTGTTTCGAACTACGTTCGGTCGAAGTGTTGAAAACAAAGATCCTTATCTATGTTCTTGAATATTTATATTGTTTATAGTTACACTACCAGGATTACTAATTAGGCATTATCAAGTTTATGCATCAGGTGTTTAGATCATCGCGAAATTGCGTTTTTATCATACAGCGATATAACGAATTGTGATATGGTTTTAGTGGCTATTTCGTGACTGTTACCGCGTCTAGTATTGTTGGTTCGATCCGCACATAGGACACATAATACTGTGTTCTAACAATAGTTGTTCTTTGTCGGAGTGTTACTTAATTCATGGCGTATATACATAGCCTCACATCTCCCCGAAGGGATAGACAGAGGTGAATTATACTCATATTTTGTTAGGATGGTTTTAGGTCCCACGTAATAGGAGTGAAAAGCTGCCATTTATAAGAAATAGTTCCAGACTCCATTCTACTACAGAGAGTTTCTTGACAGAAAAACCCGATATCATTACGCCAGACCCGGTAACTCAGCATTTGTAATACAGAAAAGGGCGATTAGAACTATGTTACGTATTGATCAAATGGAATCATGCAGAAACCACTTTAACGAGCTCAATATATAAACGGTTCTTTGCCTGTACATTTTGGTGCTCCTGACTAATATGATTAGAAACCCGGACACGTTTGAAACCAAGGAACAAAGAAACATTAGGGGGAAAAGTCGTACGAAAGATTTGACTAGCACTGTTCAGCCAAAATAAACGTCGTGCAGCACAGTTCTGCAGTCCAAGCAGTAGGCATCTTTAATAAACTGCCAGTGGAGATTAAGGGTATTTACTGCATAAATAAATTTAAAAACAAAAGCTTATAGCATTTTTTTTGAAAAAGAGTTACTGCAGCATGGAGGAGCTTCGGAGTGAAAACATGTCTAATATATAAGTTTATCTTGGATTTATCATAATTTACATTTCATATTTTCTTTTATATATCCATGCTGACATTAGATTTTTTTTTTTTTATTTTTTTTTCTTTTACGTGGTGGAATGCTATGACGCATATCCCTCCGCGGGGGCGGGCGGAGGGATTATGTCGGACTCGCCGGGGTAAAAGAAAGATGGAAATAATAGTAAAGTACCTCCCGGAATACCGACTAAACCTACCACGGTGTTCCTCGACAAAACCACTATCGACGGGGCCGCGCGAATCGCTTTTGCATGCGGTCGCGACCCCGCCGCGGTTACGGCCCGCCGTATGAAACGGCAGGCCACTACACGAAAGACCTACCCAAAATAGGCACTACGTCGCATAAAACCCTACTGTCTCCCCTAGAGGGGAGACGGACTCGACACAGAGGCGCGCGTGGGAACACGCACGCCGCCTCTCGGACCTGGTGCTGAACGGATGGCGGGCAGGCCCACAAAGCCCGCTACCCCCAGGTCAAACCTCAGGGTGGCTGCAGGTCGTCTCGCACCCTCCGGCGCCCGGCTCTGCGGTTGGGGAGAGGGTTTAAACGCTCCCTCTCCCGCTCCGCCGCCTCCTTGATGGAAATTACTTCCTCACAGAAGGAGGCGACGGCGTTCCACGACCTCTCACTCCGGACCATAGACTGAACTACGGCCGGGAGCGAGAGGGCAACCGATCCGACTGCCGCGATCAAATCACGGCGCTGCGATGCCCAGGCGGGGCAAACCGCCAAAGTGTGCAGCGCCGTGTCCTCAACAACGTCGCGGCAGTCGCCGCAGTGGTGACAACCGGGCGTCTCTTGCCGGCGTATACGACACAGGAACTGGCCAAAACAACCGTGGCCAGTTAGAACCTGTGTCAGCCGGAAGGTGAGGGCGCCATGCCGCCTCTCCAGCCACTCCTCAAAAACGGGACTTACCGCCACGATCGTGGCGTGCCCGATGCTGACATTAGATAATTTAACCGATGACAACGAATAATTGTCCTCCAATAATTAATATGTTATTTATATTGTATTATCTATTTTAAGTTAATTGTTTGTTTTTAATATTATATTGTATATGTGCACATTTAATATATAAGTTTAAAATTCTATACAAAGGTTTTTGTATTTAATAAATGACTAATGACTAATAATGACTAATCCGAGACGTCATGTCCAGCAGTGGCATACACAACAACTGCACCATCGAGGCAGTCAATCCTTGACGTATAAGTTTGTTAAATCCAACGTGAGGCAGAGATTATTCAATATCTAGCATGTGTTCTATTCTTTCTTTACAATTGCCGCTGCGAATGTATAAAACAATAAAAATAAAACTAAGTTCATTGGTCTTAGCTCTCCAAGCACGATGATTAATGTTTCTAGCCGTAAAGCGTTATAGGTATAGCGTTGAACAATAATACTACCTGTGGCCCGCGGTTTCGTCCGCGTTACCAGATTATTTTTGCTTTAGCTTTATACAGTGCTAGATAAGCGGCCTCGCTCGCGTATATGTAGGTTAGCTTAGATCAATAACTTTCTTTTTCGAGATGAAGGATGTTTTTTCTGTACCCCCGACAACGTATATGGGAAACATGATTATCGCTCGAGTAGTTAAGCCGTGAACGCGTAACAAACAAACAAACTCACATTCGCATTTATACCTATAATATTAGTTTGGATAACATTTACAATTTATTTACATTATTCATTTTAAAACTAATTAATCTAATATGTATTTACAAACATATTAACAAAGATAACACAATTATAAAAATACTAATAATTATAATTATTTATAATACTAAATATTTACAAAAAATGGATAAGTTAGAATAGCTATCGTTTACGTATTCTATTAATATACACTAATGAAACTGTTGCAAACCAACATATAGTTGGCCATGGAATAACATTATTTTCGTAAGTTGATGCCAACTAAGACAAGGTATTCTGCATTACTAGTACTTTCCGTCATATCTTCTATGTTGCCAGTCTTCTGGGGACGTTACCGATTAATAGTAACAGCCGAGGAATAATAAGAGGCTCTTTATTGAACGCGGCATCATTAAACAGCAAAATGAGTCAATGTAAATGAGCGAACAGTCAGAAGAAGAATGGAGCAACAAAACCTACATGCTAAAAGACCAGCTCGACGTTCAGAACACTCCATGCAACATCGCGTAGCTCGACTTTGATTTGCCAAATAAAATAGTAAATTTCAACACATGAGCAATGGAGTAAATTTGTGTGTAGGATTGAATGCAGAATAGCTTTTAGAGCTTTAAAAAGCAGTGAGTGTGTGCAAAAAGAGCATTGGTCAGCGGTTTCTTCCAACAAAACCCGGCATCCTTTAAATTTCCATAGAGGGTCTTTCATGGTTTGGGCAGGATAAGTTCAGATGCTCGTACAGAGTTAGTGAGGGCTGAGGGTTAACTAATGCCAGTTCGATACACTGAAGAGATCCTTCAAAAATATGTTTAGCATATCAGGTGTTCATCAAAAGCAACAAATCACTTTTATTACAAGACAATACCCGACGACGTCACAGGTCATTCCGTAGATTTCAGAGATCAAAATGCGGAAATTTTAGTAGCCAGCCCGAAGTACTAGAATAAATTCTACTGAGCATGTCTGATATGCTTAACAGGAATGTTAGACTAACTGCTAGCTCGCTGCAGAACCTCCATGAATGAATAAAATAATAATAAATGATGAAACCGTATTAGAAGCTTTTAATATGAACCTAGGAAGAACATCCTCAAGTAAAGATTTAAAAATATGATCCAGATAATCTATATCTAGTCTAGATCTAGTCGCATGTAGGCGATCATCAGGCTCAGAGGTAAAAGTACTGGTAATTCATTTAAGATTTAACTTATAATTCTTTAAAAAAATATATCAATGTGTAATCTTATTTTTTACCTAGAATTACTGTTTTTGTAATTTGTATAAAATTATCAAATATTAAATTATATATAATATAATTACATATTCTCCATGAAAATGAAAAAAATTACAAATCTGATTAAAAAAATTGTATGGTTTTCATTTAATTATGATTATAAATCAAGAAATATGCTTGGGCCACTTTTTGTACCTGTATATATTATAAGTCTTGCTGTGTTTAACTTTGTTTTGGGTTTGAGTAAAGATATTACTCCGCTTTTGTTCTTTTTTATTGCCTTAATCACCTTGCAAAGCGTTCTCTTTAGGAGTCTACATTTATAATCCTTGGTTTGTAACCTGTTGCACACGTATATACTCAGTTGACTTCATTGAGCGTTGGTGTTTTACGTCAGCTACGTATTCTTTTCATTTGAATCAAATCGTCTATGATCCTCTCAGATAAAATTTTATTGTTAGGCAGAGCTTTATAGAATTTTTCTGTTGGATATTTTCTATAGCAACAATACATCTGAAAGTATTGCATTAACAAGATTGTGAAGTGGTCTGGATGTTTTTTACTCAATAACGAGTCGACCGTATAATGGATTTGGATAAAACTTGACACATAATTAATATTTCCCTGAATTAACATACAGAATATCCTTTGTGCTAGTAGCATTCTTGTTGTATTCACGCAGGCAATGTTCAAGCAAAAACTAGTATATGAAATTTTCACACCTTCATATATAAAAGATTAAAACCAAGCAGCGATAGCCTAATGGAGACCGTTGGACTGCCACACAGAGGTCTTGAGGTCCATCCGATATGGAGAACTCTCGTTCTCCATAATGCTTTCGAAGATGTGTTAAATCTGCCAACCTGCACTGGGTAAGTGTGGTGGACCTAACCCTTCTCAGATTGAGTAGAGCCCCGTGCCCAGCAGTGAGACAGTTTATCAACTAACTAAACCGAACAAACAAATAGAATGTTTAAAATTGCCTGGTCATTTCGGAGGTTAATGCATTCAAACTTGCAATCTCTTCAGCTACATAATACATACAATACATAATACAAATACAGGGCTGACATTATTTATATATAAAACAAATTTGCATTCAAAATCTTTGTAACACCCGTCATTAGCAAATAGTAAATTCATACTTTGTTGCGCATGTTATCATAGTATCTATACGATGCGATAGATGAGCCATACGATATATAAGGTGGTGCCAACAAATGGAAGCACTTACAATCAACGTATGCACTTACACACAAAATAGAATGTACAAATTATTAATAGCCGTTAACAAAATGTTATTGTAAAATAAAATTTTGTTAATGTCTAATTAGGAATGGCGATGAGTTTTTTGCTGAATTATCATCATAGCTCATATCTCGACTACGAGGCCCGACTTTTATATTTCATAATTATTATCTTCATAATATTAACTGATACGTTATAAAAGGTTCAAGTTACCACTACCAGTCCACCGAGTATTGTGGAATCGATCCTGATACGAGTTGAAAAATTGTGTGGACCACAAATAGTTGTTTTGAGTACCTATAGGTGTTGTTTGATTTAATGTTTATAAACTCCCCCGCGACACACGAATGATCCTAGCGCGGGTATTGTATAAAAATATGTAAATTATTTATCAATGTCGAATTAATACTAAGAATTCTTATTTGAATGTCATCAAGATATTTACAATAAAATGCAATACATTATGTAAAATATTTTATTTAAAATAAACTACATTAACCGCTAAAACAGAGTCTAGTATTAAGGAAGTGTCTTCAGGCCTTGAACTTGCGTAGACGCTGCTCGTATTTGACGGAGTACTTCTTTGAAGGATCGTACTTGGCGGTGAGGTCGGTCCAGTACTGCGGCTCGTTGTTGATCAGATGTCCGATGACTCGCTCGGTGCCCTGTTTCTGTGCTTCAGTACATTTGCCACAATTATTTTCCAGTGCATCCACGATGTTACCTGTTCGACAAAAAAAAGTAATGCTTATATAGGTATCACTTAGGTATACAATGTACCCATATGCACATTGAAATAGTAGTACACACAGCGACGCATCAACCTAGACTGTTTGGACTTTGAATTATTAAAAGTTGAACGCTGCGAATCGTGCGAGAGAGTGCGTTATATTTTTGTTACTCTCTAACCTTACCATTTCGTGCACTGTCCTTTTCCGACAATACTCTATTTTTTGTGTAGCGTAGTTATGAGTATATAGGGTGTCTAACTTGATGTGTAGCCGTGTATCAAAAGCATTACATTACCATTAGTAAAATTATAATGTTACTGCTTTACAATATGGTCTATGGCCTAACCCTTTATACAAGGACAGTTTATATACAGGGCTGATATTATAATTATATTTATGATAAGTTGTGAACAGACTTACAAGTCGTATAGTGGACCCTAACAATAAAAAAAACAAATACATATATATATATATATATATATATATATATATATATATATATATATGTGTGTATATATATATATTCCTAGATTTTGCCAATAAATTTATATTTCTCGAGAACAGTACCTATTTTCTAGATGAAAGGTACCCTATGTCACATTCTGTACCCCTGAAAACATATTATATGCGAAAGTTCATGATGATTGCTTGAGTAGTTAAGGCATGAAAGCGTAACAAATAAACTCACATTCGTATTTATAATATTAGTAAGGATAATAAAAAAACTCACCTTTGAGTTCTCTGCCCTCAGGTGTACACTTTCCCTTGTCCATTACACAATTGAAATAAGTTTGGAGCACTCTCTTGTTGGCCAGGATCTGGTCTACGTCGACTTGGTCGTAGCGGTCGGTGTATTGCTTGTCGCCAGGCCGCGCCACAGCCAGGGCGGCGAAGAAAAACACGCAGAATGCAATGGCAGATTTCATTTTGATACTGTAGACAATAATATAAAGATGATAAGTATTTCATGTGAACATCACAAAATAAATATGTGGAACATTTCTACATTTTACATGTTTTTAAGAATGTGCTAGCGCATTGAGTGAATTTCGTAGCAAATTTTCATTCATAAATATAGTATTAGCTCATTCAACATAAATAGGAACACCAAAAATTTTATGGAATTAAATATAATGACCATCAAAAATACTAATTGCACACCTAAATATGCTTACTAAAATATATCGTAACGAGCACCTATACGCTTCAAATCACTGCATTCCGTCTCGGAAGGTTAGGTTATGTTAGGTTCCTTCTTAAACCCACCCAAAAATAGGAGTCCCGCGAAGCGAGGATCCGTCGACTTAGTTTGGTTTCTCTAAATATATTTTGGTGTGCAATTAATATTTTTGGTAAGTATATTTTGCTGTGCAATTAGTATTCTTTTGCTGTGCAGTTAAATAACACCCAAATTTAATTACTTTCATTTCGGTTGGTGTAAAATAAGTACAATTCAAGACAATGAGACGATCTCCATCGTGGTCTCCCCATGACAACTAAAAAGCAACCGAAACGTCGGAGATATGGTAAATTTAAATTTGAGACGTATAATAATTTAAAAGTAGTAGTATTTTAAAAATAGACTATATAGTATATTTTTATTTTGTATATAAATCCTTATATAGTAGTTTAATTTCAATACTTGTTTTATTTAGTTAAACAAATATAGCGAACTGGTAGCAAAACAAAGATATTTTCTTTCATTTTTGTCAGCTCTATTTTAAAATCTCAGATTAAAACTATTCAGAAAAATGGTCTATATAAAATTTAAAAATGAGATGTTCTTAGCTACCTGATTTTTCACGTGTTGTCAACTGATCAGGTTTTTTAGTTATGCACTAAATCGACGGGATCTGTATTTATATATCGCTAAGTCTAGAATGGCAAAACCCAGAAAACATGTTATATGAGTTAATATTATTATGATACTGCGTATACCTACAAAAAATGCCTGTTCTGAGTTAACCTACTTTCTCATATTCTGTTAAATTTCGATGCAAAAGTAAATTGTAATACGTATTTATAGAAACAGATAAATGAGAATATAAAATTTTATGCAGAATAATATTGTCTAATATTTCCGAAATATTATAATTATGTCTCTTTCATGTAGCTCATAGCCATTGCTATATGGCAAAATGTTCTTCATATTTACGTATCTCATTAGAGGTTTGCTAAGACAGCGCTATAAACGGGTTTCTGTTGTGCATATATTTTGCTATGAGGTCAATGACTGCGTTTGAATGATCGTGTGGGGCCTACAATTAGCTTTTTCTAATATTATAGTTCAACAAGTCTATCCAGATTCGACTAAGTATGAGTTTTTTTACGGAGCAACTGTTTTTTTGTAACCCGAAAGAGATTGAGCTTAGCTCTAATGACCAGAAAATATGATTGTATCATTGTGCTCATGCCAGTGGAATATTAATATTTATTTATTATGAATACATAATATAAGAATTACATTTCTCCTGCTAATTTGGAATAAAATTACGGTAATACTCTATTACTTACTTCTCATCAAATGTGTTTCCTCGTGACCATGTCTACTGAAAAGCAATCGAAATGTCGGGGAAAGTGTAAACTAAAATCTAAATAGTTTGAATAACTGACATTTCTTAAATATAAGTAAAGTTTAACAGTACCTTGTAGATTAAAACGCGATAAAATGCCTATAAACTAGATCCAAAAATAAAAACAGGAAATAACAATTAACAAGATATTGGGAAATTTAATTCCCAGAATTTTAGGACGCGATATGAGCAACAAAACATTGGCTATAAATATTCATTCAATGTATGACGTCAATAGCACTCTGATTATTTTTATGGAAATTTTCCAAAAGCTTGCAGATTTATTTGAGTTGACCATAACTAAGAATTGTGCTTTGATCGGGCAAGATGGCAAGGCACGAAATGTATTTAAAGGTATCTTTGCAAAATAATTCATATAGTGTTTTATTTACTTTCTAATTATTTGATGCAATTATTTTACGCTCGCGTAATAGTAAGTAGGTTATGTTTGTATCAGTCCCATTTTTATAGTAAAAATAGTCTATGTTACTTGGCGATAATACGGTTTTTAATGGTGAAGTATTTTTTAAATCGGTTTAGTCGTTTTTAACTTACATCGTTACAAACAAACAAAAATCAATTATTTCCTCTTTATAATATTAGTATAGATTACTACTACCTATTAAGTTTAAAGTTATTGTCTCGTGGCGTAGCTTCGCGCTTGCCTTTTCATTAATCAAAAAAGTTCCAAGTGGTTGTAAACGATCGTCAGAATTTTGAACTTCAGATTCTAGTAGTTAATTCTGAGTACATATATCGAAGTACTCGAAACTTTGACGAATATTCGAAAGCTTTTAACTTTGGTAATTATGGATTATTTCAAAACAGGATAGGTCCTGTTTTGAAATAATCCATAATTACCAAGTGGCAAAATCGCATTCATATTGACGTAGGCGTCAATATGAATGCGATTTTGCCACTTGATTCACACGACATAGGGCGTGAGACATGGCGGATGAAATAAAAAAACAAAATGCTTATTACGTCAAAGGCTACAATCGATCGGATTAGGATTCGAATTATAATCAGTGACAATCAATTGATCAACATTCAAATATACGATTGTCTAATTTCACAGCAATTGCACAGCGCTAGTTTCTACGTACACTTGGCAGTGGCATAAGTATTTTAATAATAATGTATGTAATATTTGAGCAAAAGTTTATAATATTGTGTCATACTATATAAATCATGTAAGTTATTTACTACTGTTCTGTATATATGTATATTCCGGTAACTAACTTGTCACAAAACTTAATTTAATTATTCCTATTATAAGTATTTCATTTATAAACATTGTTGTATTCCATTGCAATTATATTAAGCGACTGCTTGATACAATTAGTTTAGAAATAATATTAATTTCCTTTAGGCAATTAGGTTATAGGTCACACGTAATCGCAATCACAATCACAATTGCGATAGCAGTAAATATGTATGTATTTACAAACTTTTGCTGATACTCATCGGGGGCAATCGCTCAAATAACAAAATAAATAAATAAAACAGCGAAGAATGAGTTAAGCTCAATAAAATTATTTGACGTCGTAAGAGTGCTGTTATTTCTAATAAATTCTAATTTTACTCTGAAGACCTGATATAAGCTGCATGGTTTTTTCCTACTTGTTAATTCTAAGCCGGTATATTTGTTGTTCTTTTTCAATAATGAATAAATAATTAGCTTAACAGTAAACATAATATTAAAACAGAAAAAGCCACATTTAACCAATGACATAATAGTAAAGTTGACATTTATAGGTGATAATTTATAATCTCAATGAATAAATTATTTGTGACACCTCTTTCTAATAATGTGTCTCTATGAAATATTTAAATATTTATAATATAAATATGCTCTATAGCTCTGCTAGAAATAAATTATATTATTATTATACAGGTCCCGTTTTATCAAGTTCGCAGTTCATGGGCCTCAGCTATCCAAATATGACCATAGATAAGTATTAGCAGTTTAAGGACCATTAAACTGCCAATACTTGGCATGCCAAAAATAAAAACCTATTGTGTCTGGCTGTCGGTATACCGCTGCGACTCAATAGGTTAATTTAAATTTAGAATACAATCCCTGGGTCTGCCAAAGTATTATTGTATTTTTGCTGTTAAGAAATTAGTAGCAACATGGTGTCTGGAACAGTGCAAAGTCACGCAAGCACGCGTGACACCTAACACAATAGCTCGCAAAATGTGTTTGTAATACACCTGTGCTGACCCTTTTGGGACCACACACATCATTCTGGAACAGTACTTCCAGACTCCGTACTACTAATTCGAATGTCATGATAGGAAACCCAATAACCACCAAACCAAAAGCTCATCCACCTCATCGTATTCTCCACCGCTGTGCTACCAAGTACCAATCTGCCATAAGCGTTTGTGTTAATTATTCATATACTAGTTAATTATCGCTTTAATGGTGAAGAAAACCATCGTGAATTCTCAGACATACAGGGGTATGTCTGAGAACTCCCCATAATGTTCGCGAAGATAATTATGTGAAATCTACCAATCCGTACAGGGCCAGCGTGGTGGATTTTGCCTAACCTATCTCAGATTGGGAGCAGATCAGCAGTGGGAGAGTTAAGTAGTAGTGCTGATATATTATTATTCATATATGGCTCTCATCCATATAAATGAGATTTGTCAGGTAGGTATTTTGTACGGAGTCCACAATTATAGTTATTTAATTTTGCACCTTCGCTGCCGCTGACGTCAAGATTGTTTGGTTAATTCCAAAAGAGATATCATGTTTCTTTTTATTGAGTATTTGGTATTTTTAGCTTATTCTGCGGACTACAATTTCCACTAAGGAAGTTATTAAACAAAAATATTGTGCGTAAATTGGTTCCTCCAAGCAAGTATATTAATATTATTAACTATAGATACCTACCGCGTCAAAACATGTAAAATTGAGATGGCGGTAATAAAATATAATAATTATATAGGTACTAGTAGTACCTACATAATTATTAGGTAGTTTGAAATTGCATTTTTAGTTAGGTATTAATTATTATTTGTTATGGTTGTAATGCTACATGCTATAAATGTTTCGTGTGCCACAGCGCGCCATGGCCGTCAGGTTGATAAGAGGTTACCGCACGATCTCGTTCGAGGCTGCGAGCCTCGGGACGATGCCATGGGACCTGGCAGCGGCGCTCCTGGCGACACTCTACCGGTGGCGCCAGGAGGAGCTAGCTCGGGGCGAAGGACCAGATTTTCCCGCTATCGAGGCGGCAAGGGCCGAGCTCCGCCAGGTCTTAGTGGAAAAGTGGAAGGAGCGACTTATGCACCCCAGTGCCGGGCACGCCACGATCGTGGCGTTAAGCCCCGTGTTTGAGGAGTGGCTGAAGAGGCGGCATGGCGTCCTCACCTGGCGGCTGACACAGGTAATGACTGGCCACGGTTGTTTTGGCCAGTTCCTGTGTCGTATACGTCGGCAAGAGACGCCCGGTTGTCACCACTGTGGCGACCGCCGCGACGTTGTTGAGGACACGGCGCTGCACACTTTGGCGGATTGCCGCGCCTGGGCATCACAACGCCGTGAATTGATCGCGGCAGTCGGATTGGTTGCCCTCTCGCTCCCGGCCGTAGTTTAGTCTATGGTCTGGAGTGAGAGATCGTGGAACGCCGTCGCCTCCTTCTGTGAGGAAGTGATTTCCATCAAGGATGCGAGGGAGCGGGAGAGGGAGCGCTTAAACCCTCTTGTAAGCGACTCGCAACAATTGTATCGCACTCGGATAAATTATATAGGAAAGCATATAATACATATTGATTAAACCCCCGCTTTTATCGTTGTAACTTTACAAACATTCAAACAACAGATAAAACCCGTATTAAACCCGATAAACCGGATTATAAAAATAAATTGTGGTTCATAATTTGCTGACCCATTTGGATTTCGAACCAAACACTCGACTTAGTGCTTATTTTCTTACCACTATGCCATCCGTATAGTCAATAATCTTTAAATTATTTCATAGCTTTAAAAATATTACTAATTATCTGCTGTATTGTTGATGATTTACAAGAACGTGAATGGTCGACTTAATAACTTATCAAAACCTTGACCATCTATTAAAAGATTTAATAACCATACAATAACATGCCATCGTTCAATCGTTCTTAGTAATTATATGATTGACGTATCTAACCTAGCAAAACATAGGTGACTAATATATCTTTATTCATAGTACAAAGAATGAATAAGATTATAACAAATTTATAGCCAGAGTTCTGCAAACTTAGTAATAAATGGAAAAGTTCAATAAATTGTGATATTTACGTTAAGATAGAAAAACTGGTTCAATATTTTTATCCGACTATGGTTTGGTAGTCCCTTGACGGCTATCAATTCGTTTCTTGTTGCCTTTTTTACTGCCGCGTCCAATAAAAATATTTTATTAAGTTTAATTTATGTTTTTGTCTAACTAAATGCTTGTGATGTACGCGTAGATGTGTAGATGTACAATTTGATTAGGTTTTTGAAAAACAAAGTTTATTGTGAGATGCGATCAATTTGTTGATGAACGATATGGCTGTAATTGGTTTTAATTGCAATTATTAACGTTTATCAGATTGTTTAACAAAACAATACACATTCACGCAACTCTGTATAAAAACTATAATGTTATTGTTTTGCATAACATAAAAATAGACGGCTTCCCACAGCTGCGTGTCATTTGATATTAATATTTATCATACATATATAGCCTTATATCGGTAGCCAGCAAGCCTTTAAAATTCACATTTCATTCTTCATGTTTTTAGATCCTATGTATAATAGAGGGAGTCTATTGTCGCATACCGGGCCTAGTTCTTGTAGTAAACGTATTTCACAAGTCGCTGGCTTAAAGCTCTTGCTGGTCCGCCTCCACAGTTAGTACCACTCCAGCTACATCTGGAACGACCGCTTGTCGGTCCAGATCGGCTCTCTTAACCCCGCGATTTTCTCCCTTTTTTTAGAATAATGATCACATAATTATGATTCTTCGACAATCTATATAATCGTATGCATAGCGCACGATACATGCCGCCTTTCTCTTGATAGTATCAAGCCATCTTATCGATGCCATGTCCTGTCCATCTGGCCTAAAATAAATAATTTCGTCACACTATGCTAAAAACATATCACTATGCGGAGCAGTTTTCGCTAACCGCACATTCCGAAATCATCGTTTCTACTGGTATCACGCATTTTTAATGCTACACAACAGGGCCAATTCTCTTAATAATAACTGTATAAAAGTACCAAACTAATGTAATAAAAGTCATATGTGAACTGGAATGCAATTCATGTTCACATTTGACGGTTAATATGTACGTTTAATAAGGAAGAGTACTGTTTGTGATATTTATAACAATGAGACTAGATCGGCGCTTTATTTTAAACATTTTTTTATTACGAGATACGGCCTTCAGAGCTCGAACCAAGCGAACTTTGGTCGCCCGGGAAATACAAAAGCATTTATATTCCTACATATGTACATAGCTTCACGCCTTAAGGGCTAGGCAGAGGTGTTCAACGTTCCATTGGAGCGAACTACTGTTTGATGATCTTACGTACTGTTCTGTTGTTATGATATAAATTCCATACTACGTGCTACTATTCAAAATCCTGTGATAGTAAATCCAATATCACTTTGCCCAACCCGGGAATGGAATATAAAGCCTCATGAACATTCGTGTGCACTACGGCCAGGCCACCGAAGCTCACAAGTTTCTGCTAATCACGTTGAGAACCTTGCTAATATTCCTTGTTAATATTCGCAATTGCTGATTATATTTTGGTCAAAGAGTTTTAAATTAGCAACAATTTTATGTTTTTTGATAAACATATTACATAATTATGTACAAAGTTATGCTTAAGCGTTTGTTATTTATCAATATGCTTAAATATGGAAAGACTAACTTGTTAGCAATAATAATTAAGTTTGTAATGTCATCAACTTCACACAAGCTGCAGAATTTTATGTAAATTCGAATATTTTGTTTAACATTTTAGGTTTAATCCAATTCTTGATCAATATAGTTTTATATATAAGTCAATTTGCGTTATATTGCTTATATTAGATACAAGATGTTAATCTGCATTGTCGAGATATTTACAGGGTTATGTACAAACTATTCTGAATATAAATAAATACAAAGGACGCCCTAATCGAATCATGCAGACCACTTTTCAAAAAGTTACGTGTGCTTACTTTGGCTTCTTTAAACAAGGTGTCCGGTAATTAATGGATAACCTTGAAATGTCTTATAGTAGAACTGAAGGCCGTTTAGAAAAATTAAAAAAATTTAATAAAAATAAATTTAAAACGTGCATGTTATATAGCATAGCATACTTTTGACTGTCTATCTATTAGCATAATTAGTGTTTAATAATAAAACAACAAAAAACCGATGGATTTCATTAATTTATGGTCATAGTATACAAGAAAGTTATACACGGTAAATAAAAAAAAATACATATCTCAGGTAGTAGTTAGGATAGATTTTTTTCATATTTTTTTCTGAACTGCCATTAGTTCCACTATAAGACATTTCCAAGTTATCCATTAATTACCGGACAGGATACATATGTACATATACATATATATTGAGATTGCTATGTTTATTCGAAACCACCCACAACTTTATCCAAAGGTTAATGAAAACAATAAATATATGCAGAGAGATTTTACTAAATTAAGAATGGAAAGATGTAGAAGCACATTTCATAAAAATAATAGCCGAATGATGATTATCACAATTTACAACCATATACCTAGAGAAATAAAAGAACTTCCTTTACATAAATTTAAAAGTAGACTTAAATCATGGATTCTGGAAAATAGGTTTTATAATATTAAAGAATTTATTAGCTATAAAAGAAAAATATATAGATGTTATTGATATCTTAGGTTTTATAATGTGTAGAAATAAGTATAATAAATTTAATAATGATGTAAATTAGTAAAAGTATTATATAAAAAAAATTCGTATGTCCACTGAGGGCGAGATGTGTTTGAACCTTAAAAACTTGTAACAACTTTTTTGTATACCAGAAATTTTATTTATTCGCTTGAGACATCATCTTAAGCGAATAAATAAAATTTAATTATTTCTTCCTTAATTTTTTCTAAAAGAATTTTATATTTTCGTATTGAATGTGTCGCACATATTACTTGAAGTCAACTTGTACAACAAGCTTCGGTGAGCTACAATAGGAAGGATTACATTGTATTGCGTATTTGTTTGCGTTAGCATTATTCTTATTTATTGTATATCCTTACTTAATATTATAAACGCGAAAGTTTGTATGGATGTATGGATATTTGTTACTCTTTCACGCAAAAACTACTAGACCGATTGCGATGAAACTTGGTATGTAGATAGCTGAAGACTTTAATTCACACATAGGCTACTTTTATCCCGATATGCCCACGGTAACGGGTCTTACGCGGGTAAAACTGCAGGGAAAATCTAGTCTTATATTAATATGGATCAGTTAAATTATTTTGTATAAATAAATGCGCCTGTTACCGAAACTAGACGAGAATGCAGATTAATAACAAAGAACACCTGACCTTTTAGCTTTATATTAAGTATCTACACATTTTGTATGTTGAGGAGAGTTTATAATAATATGTTTATATAAATAAGTGTGTATCATTCTTAGATCTTTCTTAGAATCGATACTGTCTTGTTCAATCAAACATGTAATAAAAGCAAGTATTAGTAAAAATTATATCGCTATCTTGATAAAACAGAGACCTAACACAAAATTTGGAAGTTAGGCAATTTGAACTCTAGTAGAGTATTAGTTAGAGTTAAAATTACCTTACTTCCAAATTGCAAATTAAGGCTCTGTTTTATTAAAAGATTAATATGTGTATTTTTTGTCAGTGTTTAGTCATCGGCCAAGTGATAATACGACGTAATGTTTATCATGTAGATATATACTCGTTTAACATCATTGTTCTCATGAACATTACAACAAGCTACGACAGCTTAATGATTCTGCTATAGAAATAGCGATTGAGAAGTCGTGAATTTGATTTCCACCCATTATACTACAAGCATTTAGCTTAGATGATGAGATTAATAAGAATAATAGTAATTTGTAACCAATATTACTCGTTATCTTTCTTAATAAAAAAGCATAGACAACACACCTATATTTTTATATTCGCCTATCTCAATGCTTGGTTATGCTTGGTTTTAACGTACGAAAAGCAAGCCTATTGATTACCACACTGATACCGCGTTGGTACACACAGCGACACATCAACCTAGACTGTTTGGAACTTTGGACTTTGAACTATTAGAAGTTGAACACTGCGAATCGTGCGAGAGAGTGCGTTATATTTTTGTTACGCTCTATCCTTACCATTACATCGACACCACTATGCACTGTCCCTTTCCGACAATTATGTAGGTTAGTTATGCGTATATAAGGTGTCTAACTTGATGTGTAGCCGTGTGTACTAAGATTTGCGTGAGGTGTTAAATTGACTAACACTTTAACCGACCAAACGTAACCTAACGCCAGAACACCAAATATATATGTGGTTTCATTTTATTAATACGAAACCATCACATTAAACTTCAAAATAAATTTATTCGTAGCCAAATGCATTAAAATAATGTGAACGATTATGCATGAACAGTAATCGTTATTATTCTTTGACTCTATAAACTACCTGTATTTTTAAAGATTACTAGCATTGTCAGTTGTGCAATACTGGTATTCTTCTTAACAGTCCAAATAAGATAAATACTAGAGTAGGTTTTTAGATTTAAAATCTTATATCACAAGACTATTTTTAAATCAGCTGATTATTATTTTAACGTATCATTATTTGTTGGTAATGATTTTTTTTTGTCAGCTCTAGTTCCTAGTAGAGTAAAGACTAGTAGAAAGTTTAGACTATTTTCATGCGCTAGTTTAATTTGAAATAAATCTTCTTTTATTTGGTATTGTGGCAATCTTATGTGCCAAATTTATTGTCATAATAAATTTGTATTGTAGCGTCAATACTCAATAATTAAAGTGATTTTCTTATTGTACCTCGATTTTAAAACAAATATTTTTGTTAGTAATAAAAGTGATGATGACGGACAAGAAACTGGTAGTTTATTTTTTCTAATAGCTCTGCAATTCGATGTTTTTATTGCTTGAACTATGATGAGTTCATTATACTTACTGGGAGACTTATATTAAACACTGAGATAGGCAACGATTAATGATGAAGATGGTCCAGGACATGTAAGATAATATAAGCTAAAAGTTATTTTATTTATAAGCGATTTATGAAAGGCTTTATTCTCAGAGTGACAAAATAAAATATCGCACAACATGTATCTTGCCGTACCTGTATCGAACTATTTATATTCCTTTAACCAAGAATAAAAAACAAAAACTGGCACCAATTAAAATCGGCGCGAATGCAATGCAAAATGTTCCTTTATGTTGAAAACTGTGACGTTTTAATTGTTTGTAGGTACACAAGTTTTGCGTACGAAAAAACTTGTTTCTCTCAGACGCAGGAGATGGGAGCCCATGTCCTAGTAACTATATAAAATACCCAGCTTAAAAGCTTTCTATAAACATTCAGTGATCGCCAGCCAGTGATCAAGTAGTGCAACGTTCCCTTTTCAAAAAGTAAGTCTTGCATTCAAATACCGAACGTCGGTTTAAAACCGACGATCATATTTCGAAATCTGATATCTTTCCTTTTTATAAACTACATTGATGGTTGTAACAAAGAAGATATTTTGTGATAGTAAAGGTATACGGTACCCTAATAATAATGTTATAAAATTTATTCTCATAATAGTTATTCACATAGATGAAAAAAAGTACTACGCTGCATACGTATATTATTTATAACGTTTTTCCAAGAAGTGATTAGCATAAATAAAAACATAGTCTCATTCCTTGTAATAACACGACCCCATAATTAGATAAAAACTTTAAACTACGTATAAAAATCTTAACTAAAATATTACTGGCGATGGTCAGTACGGCGAAGCATCTTATTAGACTCACTTTAAATTAAATTAGTGACCGCCTACAGCGCGGCTTGTGACTATGATTCTAATACGCCTTAAAAAGAGCACTTAATTGAGACGTTTTTTCAATTTCAAATTCGTCTAATGGTCGAAATTCAACTATAATCATTTATTATTACACTAAAGCTCTTTAGTAGCTACTAAAAAATCGGTAATCTCTTGACTAGCAAAGGAGAAAATGGTACTGAACTGTTTTGACTTTACCCATACATATAAAGAATACTGTTACCAATTGTTTTTTTGCTAACACTTAAGCTTGTCAAAAACTTTAAAACAAAAAAATATAAAAGAGAAGGAAACTGTACTGAACTGTTTTGGGTTTGCCTATTTATACCTATATAGATACTTAGTTTAGCTTGATTACATCACAAAAGAAAATAAACTTGTTCATACAGTTCCAGTTTCCAGTTCTAGGGTACCTATCTGTTTAAATAATGACTCTATATCCAACCCAATAATTTAAACATTTATATTAATATGGCAGTTTTAATGTTAATATTATGTGATAGAGTTCTATGACTTTAAATATTATAAATATACCTGTTATGATAATCAGTACAATAATTATACAGCAATGGTAACTATTATTGCTTGTGTCTATAATTTCTTTTTAAGCAATCCTTAAGTTGTAAGGTTGTGACGGTAGATAGTGATACCTAATACAGAACATATCTATTCAAATTTGATTTTTGTAAAACCATTTCATTGCATAGGCTTTTCTAATGCCCTAAACAATACAATTCGAAAGGCTACTATATCTATCTAAATTCTAAGTAATGTTTCTGATATTTTGGATAGAATGATGTGTTTTAAGTTATTAAATGAGACGGACGAGAGGAAACACCTACATATGTAGCCGCATGATCCGCCACGTCGCGTCGGTGACAATAATAATAGTTGGAACATCGAAGTGCCCGTATGATATGAAAGGTTCACGAGTAGTTTTTTACGCTACGAATATTGTATAGAAACACACCTTCCAAATACAATTTATAAAGAATACTTGTTGTTACAGTAAATCAACAATGAAAACTATTTTCATCCTGTGTGTCCTCGCCGTGGCCGTCAGCGCCCGCCCCGAAGAGCATTACACCGACAGATATGATATCCTCGATCTGGATGAGATTCTAGCGAACAGAAGACTTCTTATCCCCTACGTTAAGTGTGGTCTCGAGCAGGGCAAATGCTCGCCTGAAGGCAAGGAGCTCAAGTGTAAGTATCCAATATTATTATTATGTACATATATTCATTCAAAATTAAATTGTACATTAAATCTGTTAACTCAAATCTTGTATAAAAGTCTGAATTTAATTTTAAGATTATAATAGAAGAAGATCCATTTATTTCCATATTTTATATTTTCTTCTTAGTCTCTTTTCTGAAGACCTTCAGTCAGGATTTTTGTTAATTTATACTGCTTACACTGGCACTAAACAAAACATTAACAAGGAAAAATACAGTAATATATGCAGCATTTTTATTATGTGACTAATGCCATTATTCAATTATTCTTGATTCTGAATTAGTACAGTCTGTTTTGGTATAAAACTATATATGTATTACCATAATTAAAGAGCTAAGTTATAACTAGACAAAAAAAATAATGTGTAATGTAGCTAACATCACGCCTCCTTAACTTATTCTAAACTATAAGCAGAAGATAGTTCTGCCACATTAATTTATCCATTTTAAAGTTGGAAACGTGTTTACTGTTGCAATCTTTGATCTTTGGAACAACGAGGTCATCTAAATAACTTCTGGTTAAAATTGTATTCTTTTATTGTAACTATTGTCGTTAAAAATGATTATAAACAAACGAATACCAGTTACAATTAAAACAAATTAAGGCTAGTCACGATCGCCTTTGAATCAATGAGTACTTTTCCATCTACAGCGCACATACAGGAGGCTTTGGAAAACTACTGCGCCAAGTGCACGAAGGCTCAGCAAACAGGAACTCGTCGTGTGATCGGCCATCTTATCAACCACGAGCCTGATTTCTGGAAGCAACTCTCCAACAAGTATGACAAGGATGGCAAATACGCCGCCAAGTACGAGGCTGAACTTAAAACTATTAAAGCTTAGAATTAAGCAAATAAATTGGTTTTAGAAAATAAATCATGTGATATAAGTTATACAGTCTTTCTTTTAGTTAAGTCTCACTTTTTATTATGTTTTTGATCCAATTGACGTCAGCCGAATAAACACAGTATCGAAAGTAGCCGCAATTTTGTCCTTCAGTCCAGTTTAGTCTTCAAAGTATTAGTAATGATCTATCATGAAAGTTCAGCAAGTCACCTAATCGTGACAAAACCGTTTCGTGGTTTTTTGACACCTTACTGAAACATGTCCAATCCTGGCTTAGCAGCACAAAGCTTTTTTCGATGAGGATACCTTTATAAAATATAATTATCATCATATCAGAAGCCTTCTCCAAAGCTTACCACACAATCTGGTCTTAACCAGCCTGCATCCAACTGCTTCGCGGTTAACAAGTCTTCGGCCAACCTTGTGAACGCTTATCTCTGCTACGTTTTCCGGTTCGCAGACGCTACTTCCGAAACTTTCTGCCTCAACGGCAATCAGATCTGCGAGCTATATTATGCTCTGCTTTGCCCTGCCACTTCAGCGCGGCTATTCGGGGAGCTATATCGGCATCATTGGTTTCCTACGGGTCTCCTCATATCTGATTTGGGATTAAATCAGATATGAGTAGCAGGGAAACTCTGAGCATACTATCACCATCACCCTTTAAGTGATCTTGAGCCTTGTGGTCAGGCTCATAGCTCACAAAATATCATAGCTATTATTTTTACCTACATAAATAAAATCAATTCTTAAAGATGAAATTAAATGTCAAAATCTACATTTTGAAGAGATAAAATAACCATTCACGTTAATTTGCAGTTATGGGATTTCTTTAAATGTAATAACAATATCAGGCCTGTGTGTAAACTGTCCCACTGCTGGGCATGAACCTCTTCGTAGTAGAAGAAGGGTTAGACCATAGTCTACCACTCTAGTCCAGTGCAGATCGACAGACTTCACACACCTTCGAGAACTTTATAGAGAACTCTCAGACATGCAGAATTCCTTAAGATGTTTTCCTTCACCGTTAAAGTGAGCGAATGAATACGGAACTGACAAGGATGTTAGGCTTTACTGCTAGTTTGACTGGTTTTTATTACTTCTTTATATCATTGTAGCCAGTTTACATTGACGATATAGGAATATAATATACCATATAGTATGAAATCAGAGTGCTGGAGGCTCAAGTTCTCCTTTCGTCCCCTTTCTTTACCTAAACTTCCATCTTACTTCTTTCCTCTTTCACATGAGGTGCGAAAACGCGCTTAATGCTCGAAGGTTGCTAGTGCGCTAAGGCTTTCATAACTACTTATTATATAACGACTTTTCCCCTACTTACTTATTATTTCATTATAATAAAACCGATTTGTGTCATATTGGTTTTGGTACAGTGAAGCTATTAGTTACATTAAAATTAAATGAATGACATCATCTTAATCAAACGGAAAATCTACAGAACCCTGGTCCTAGGTTGGACTGAAGCCTTTAGTAGAAAGTCAAAATCTCATTCCTTGTTAGAAAAGGCTGTGTAAGTCCCTTACATTCTCGATTGATCATCATTTAATTTCGCATACACGTTGTCAGGAGCACAAAAAAGGACATCACATAAAGAGTTCCGTTTACCCAAAAGAATAAGTACTGTTCTCGAGTGAAACCGCGGGCTGAGGTTAATTTCTAAATAAAATTACTTAATATTAACATCATTACTCTCGATATGAGTCTAAACAGATAAGATAGATAAATGTATATGCTATTATCTATATTCATATTATAAAGCTGAGCATCAATTAAGTATAGACGCAAACATCTATAGACACGCCCTCTATTGACCTGTGGGACGTACCACCATAATTAGCGAAAACTGCGTGTTATAAATCTCTGACTACCCCTTTTGAGGATATAGGCGTAAGGCTTTGTATGTATGGTATTATCTACACTATAATATTATAAAGCTGAAGAGTTTGTTTCTTTATTTGTTTGTTTGGTTGAACGTGCTTATCTCAGGAACTACTGGTTCGAATTAAAAATATTTTAGTATTGGATAGCCCATTTATCTAGGAAGGCTTATAAGTTATATAACATCACGCTTCGACTAATAGACGCGGAGCAGCAATGAAAAATGTGGCAAACACTATTTTATATAAAAAAGATTTTTTTATTTTATTTTGCTCGTCAAAATGACCACACTCCGCTGATGGTAAGCACTCGTGTGGTCTAAGAGCAGTGGCCTCCACATCGTCTTCATAGCAGCCTTCCTTGATAAATGGGCTATCCAATACTAAAATATTTTTTATTTCGATCCAGTAGTTCCTGAGATTAGCGCGTTCAAACAAACAAACTCTTCAGCCTTCTAATATTATAGCTGACCCGCGCAACTTCGTCTGCTTCATATAGAGAATTTTCCCTGTTTTTGCCTCATTTTTCATTGCTGCTCCTCTCCTATTGGTCGTAGCGTGATGTTATATAACTTATAAGCCTTCCTAGATAAATGGGCTATCCAATACTAAAATATTTTTAATTCGAACCAGTAGTTCCTGAGATTAGCGCGTTCAACCAAACAAACAAATAAAGAAACAAACTCTTCAGCTTTATAATATTATAGTGTAGATAATACCATACGTACAAAGTCTTACGCCTATATCCTCAAAAGGAGTAGTCAGAGATTTATATCACGCACTTTTCGGTAATTATGGTGGTACGTCCCACAGGTCAATAGAGGGCGGGTCTATAGATGTTTGCGTCTATACTTAATTGATGCTCAGCAGAGCTTAGGACTGACGAACATAAATGCGTCGTTCGTTTAATGCAATGACCTTCTAGCCTCATATATTGCTAGTATCGTTGATCTATATATATTATGTAAATGTAAAAGTGTGACAACCTGCGCGTGTGTGTGCCCGTGTCTCACTCGTGTGAGCGCGTGATATTGTAATAAATTAAAATTAATTTTACTCAGTCGTATCCTTATTATTTTTTTTAATGTAATTTTGTGTTGTATGATATGTGTATTATATTATCTGTGTCTGTGTGTAAAGTGGATATTATTCTGCTTTTATATATACTGTATAAATATTTTATTTTTATTTACTTTGTTTATATTATAGATGGTTTTATATCCGTGAGTCACTAAAGGACCCAGTTGAAAACCAGTGTCAGGCTTTCGTCTAACGCATGCTGATCTGATTTGATTTGGTCTCGTTTAGCTAAGTTTATTTTTGTACCTATTTATTTTTATTTTATACATGTTATTATGTGTTTGTGGTATGTGTTAAATAAATATTTTTCTTTCTTTCTTTCTTTCTTTCTATAGCCCTCTACGGGATCTTGTTTAAGACTCCGGTTACTAATGAGAACTTTTTGACAAAACTCCAGTACCCTTTCGCTCGGTGCGGAGATCGAATCGAGATCTTGATATATATGTCATGATATTTAAGAGAATACTATAACTTAACGATACTTACTCTAAGCAGAAAACGAATACTTATATAAATATTTATGATGTTATTTGTGGTCTACTTTACGACCGGACAATAATTATCACTAATTGTTAAACGGAAGTCTAATCAAAAATTCTACCGTACGATTATTTTCCTACAGCTTCTGCATGGATAGCGTAGTGGCTTAAGAGACCGCTACGCCGCTGTCAATGCGTTAAGTGTAGTGAGTTCAAATATAACTAGATGTGCCCATTTCACCCGCGTTTATAGCTACCGCGCCGCTCCCGTGAGTCGTAGCGTAATATTATATAGCCTATAGCCTTCCTCGGTAAATAGACTATCCAACACTAAAATAATTTTTCAATTCGAACCAGTAGTTCCTGAGATAAGAGCGTTCAACCAAACAAATAAACAAACAAATTTTTCAACTTTATCATATTAGTATAGATTACACGGGACAAATCTTTGTGTGATTCATAAATAGTTTTACCGAGTCTGGGTGATCTTTGGGTTCATTGTTTGTAATGTCTCCCGTGATATATGCTGTACACATATTTTTCTGAACATCTTGTTACCTACCATGTTTTATGCAAATAAATGATTTGATTTGATTTGATTTGATTTGATACAATATTTATTTCTAGTGCCGAAGGTGTCATATGTAAACAAAAAAAGAGTATTCATACGTTTCTTGGATATTAGAAATTAAACGAGATAGGTGTAAAAACCCAGGATTCAACCTCTTCTTAAATGTAAAAGTAATTAAAAGAAATGATTCATTTCACGCACTGACTACACGACCAATCATCATGAAATTTTGCATACGCGTTGCCAGGGGCACAATAAAGGACATAGGAAACATTTTATCTAGGAAAAAAAACCCTTACTAAACTAACGTAACCTACATTTAAGCGAGCGAAGCCGCAGGCAAAATCTAGTAAGCAACGAGATGGGTGTAAAAACCCAGGAATCAACCTCTTTATCTTAAATTTAAAAGTAATGAAAAGAATTTTTTTGTTTCTAGCGTACGTGAATGATTTGCCGTTCTTCGTACAGAATTTGTGCGACATTGTATTATTTGCTGATGACACATCACTTATTTTTAAAGTAGACCGTAAGACACCAAATTTACAGGGTGTTAATTCTTCACTCGCGCAAGTCCTGGACTGGTTCACGGCGAATAATTTACTGCTCAATTCAAAAAAAACAAAATGTATTAAGTTTACATTGCCTAATATAAAGAGTCCTAGCATAAACGTTAATTTAAATAATGAAACAGTAACATTTGTACAATCCACAGTTTTCTTAGGCATTACTTTAGATGATAAAGTTCAGTGGGGCGCTCAAATATCGTGTCTTGCAGGGAGACTTAGTTCAGCAGCATTCGCGGTTAGGAAAGTAAGACAGCTTACTGATATAGATACTGCGAGACTAGTATATTTTAGTTATTTTCACAGTGTTATGTCCTATGGCATACTATTGTGGGGTAAGGCAGCTGATATTGAAACAATTTTCATTCTTCAAAAGCGTGCAGTACGTAGCATTTATAATTTAGGCCCACGAGTTTCCCTGAAAGAGCGTTTTAAAGAAATTGGTATACTTACTGTTGCGTCGCAATATATATTTACGAATATTATGTTTATAAAACATAATATTCACTTATATAATAAGAATAGTGATATTCACAACTTAAACACTAGAAATAAGCATAAGTTGGTAGGTCCGTATCATCGTTTACATAAAGTTCACAATTCATTTGCGGGACTCAGTATACGCTTTTTTAATAAACTACCGATTGATATTATAAATTTACCTTTACTAAAATTTAAAAGTGCTGTTAAAAGTCAGCTTATCCGGAAGGGCTATTATTCAATCAATGATTACTTAAATGATAAAAACTCATGGAACTAGTTGCTTGTTTCATACAGGATTCAAACAATGTATGTATTATATAAGTCAATTTAGTTATGTGAAGGTACTTCGTGTTTATTTGGTGGTGTTAAAGTATCTTTCTTTTCTTTTAAACAAACTTTATAAGTAATAACCTAAATTTTGTTTTAACTACATTTAGTCACGAACTACCTTTTCCTGTCACAAAGTGTAAGTGTATGCGTCCTCATGCCATACTATTGTCTATTACAAATGGCTACGTACTGATAAATATGATTTCAAATCTCAAATGCTTTTTACATAATATTACCAACTTTTCTTTATTTTAGAATTTAGTTTTATATGGACAGTGACATATGGCATAATGACTGCAACACCTGGTACATAAATGAGTTGTAAAATACTGAAATTATAAGTTGATGGCGATTTAAAAGAGTGGCCTTGAGTTTCTTGCAGGTATCTTCTCATAGGCTCAACCTTTTGCCTGAACCTTGCAACTAACATAAATGTAAATTCAGTAAATATAATAAACTCACTAACCCATTTGACGTTCATAAGTGTTACTTTGTGACCTAAGTGAATAAATTATTTTTGACTTTGACTTTGACTTTGAAATGATCCCTATATCTCAGGGTTCTTTTGACCCACAGGGCCCATATTCAAACTCGACTGAGGTATGACCCCAACGCGTTTGCACACCAAGTTACAAGTTAATCGGTCCAGTGGTTCCGGAGTTATGCCGGTCACTAACAGACAGACACACAGACCCACATAGTGTTTTCATTAACCTCTTCGAAGAAGACTCACAGGTTAATAAATAATTTGTCTATCTACAGGATCGTGCTACACTTTACTGCCTTTAGTTGTCATTTGACTATATTCCACCTCGGTAAGCAGGCCTCTAGAACTTATTATATTGTTGTTATATATTTCATAATTAAGATCTTTACAAACAAAACGACGTACTTAGTCAGAGCCTATTTGTATACCATTCTACAGAATTACTTAAACGCAACGTTTAAGCTTTAAGTTGTTATTCGTATAATGTTTTTAACCTTTGGCTTAGTGTATGCACTTCCTTCTATATAATTATTTACTTGTATAAATTTGTCTCAACAAACACAAGCAAAAAATTTTTGGCATTGTATCCTTGATGTGTTTAGAAAGATTTTATTTGACTACAATATGAATATCTTAATCTTAAAACAGTTTAAATAGGATTATAGAAATAATTAATATCGACCACTGCACAAACGAAGACGAACTCTTCTAAAATAAAAATAAGTTTTTTTGTTGGGCCTGTGAAAGTTGACAGTCTTCCCATACCTTTGAAAACTTTATGGAGCTCGCTTAAACATACAGGTTTACTAACGATTATATGACACTATTTAATATACACATAACTTGAAAATCGTTGATGTATGTCGTGGAATATATAACTCCAGACCTCTGCGAGGGAGTCCAACAGTCTCTCACTAAGCTATCGCTGCTTATCTGAGTTAATTTTGGACATTTTTTTTTACCCTCTTCGTACTTCAATAATAATAGTAGTAGTTTAGCTTGGCTATGCCCCAGGGATTATTAATGTCAGTGCCAGCCAGCCTTATTATACCTGGAAGCATGCCGTACAGAGCCCTGGAGTAGTACCGGACTCAGTAGTAGATAGCTAAATGTTTGTTGTCATCTGAATGGGATAGCTATTAATAATTCGAATTGAAAGATGTATTAAAACGCCTCATAGCAACACTCTCATATTAATAATGTATGTTAAGAAAAAATAAATAGATGGCAAAATCTATTCGAAACTAGTTTTGTGATCAAAGTATAAATTATATAAGTACTTAAACAACTTCGTATGATATTTTTTACAAAGTCTCGACAGGTTTATAAATATGATGGCGTACACTTCACGCATTCTACTTTTTAAGTCCTCCAGAGAAGAGATAGGTAAACATCTACAATATACATATCTACATAGCATTTGGAAACGTTTACTTATCTATTATACTCAGTACTGTGAAATGGCAGCTCTATATGACGTGATCTCTTGATTGTTTATTGTGTAATCAGTAAACAATTGAAAAATTGTTTGCCAACAAGTTTTGAAGCAGATTTTTATTTGTACGATGTAGTTCCTAGAAGTTAGTAACGCGCGTTTTGTTGAACTGTTTACGTCAACAAATACAGAGTCCTCTCGATTTATTACAAACTTAGTACCGTGCAAATTAACCTTCGCTCGCAGTTAACAATATTAACGGGTTGCATATTAGCATACAATGGTTTCACCATTGTATCATTAGCTGAAAGACTGGTGTAATATTTAAAAAAAATACGTAATGCAATATTAGTTACAAAATAGTTCAGAAACTAACTAACGTGATCAAAGGATTCTTTAAATTGAAGCTGAATCTATAAATCAATATGTAGGTACTATGAACTTACACCTACCATAAGAGTGTTGTTTACTTAAAAGTTAACAACTACATGCTAGCTTTATTTTATTTATTGCATCTTACTTAGTCTTTATTTGCCGAATTACAAATTAGATCTGTTATTATAGGTATTATATGAGCCTTTCTTTTGTACCTAACTGACCGTTAACGAAATTACACGCTTTTATTTCTCTCTTTGACATCGGGTATCATTTTAGCCGCAGATGTCTTAATGGAAACTTTCTGGATATTGTTGAAAACCACAAAAAAAATAGGTGTAATGTAAACAAGCATTGCAAATTTCTATCTTGCAATGGCTTTAGAAGGGCACTCAAAGTCCTTAATAACTTTAGAACATTCCTTTAAAAATTAATATTGGGTAACGGGTAAAATCCATTACTTAATAAGCTCGCCATATTCAAGCTCGTTTAAAATATGGATTGCAGTGAACATCAAACTATTATTAATGTTAATAAGCATAAACATTAGGTGCATGGATGCACATTAACTAACACGGACGGAAGTTGACGCAATTAAATTTGGCATTGATAAACGTTTTTACATCAAGCGTTGCCTACCTACCAACACAAAAATACATCATTAATTCTCTAGACAATTTGTTGCTATACGGCACAAGATGGAATAAAATATTTTGTCATGGAGTGTTAATGAAGAGCTTTGACGTACAATCACAAAACATAATTCTCGTAAATACTTAAGGCCAATCAATCATGGCTTGTCAACTTGATGACCTTCGCAGTTCATGTATTATTCATAGCAATTGTATGAGTCAACTTATTTCTCAAAATAAACTGAGACTGTTTATAAACAACAATCACGTGTTCTAAATATGATGATTTATGTAAAGATTTTCCTCTATATGTGTGATATATCAATACTGCTAGGTAAGTATCAGTTTGGATTCTAAGCTGCTTACTTTTTAATTACTTAGATTAGTTTTACGCCAATTGCTAAAATTATTGAAGATATTTTTGGACAATATTGAATTATTGCCTATTAATAAATACCATTATAATAACAAAATAAACAACCTTCGGTAATGTGAGCCGAGCGTTGTGCCATGCACAAATAATTATTGTTTCAAGCCTAGATGTTCCTTATCTTCGTTGTGCTTGTAAAGTCCTTACGATACAGGATAAAACAAATGAAGAAGTAATCTTGTTAATATAAAAAAGGGTTTACAGGTACTTAAGTTAAATAAAAAAATATCTTATGCATACCACTAAATCACCGTTTGCCGTAGTCATTCACTGATATCTACTATCGTCAATTGATCATAAATCTAGCTACATATATAGCATTAGTTAATTGGCTATAAAGTTGTTAAACCTGACGCGTAAATTGAATTACTATTTGATGAAATACCTATGTAAACTTAAATACAGACAACAACTCATATACAAACACATTTTGACGTTGTCATTGACGTAAGTAAACATAAGTATGTACTTATCTGGTACCTACTGTCACATGCGGTATCATTTATTCTGATCGAATGATTTCTTCTTGTGTCGGATGTATATAACACCTTGTTTCTTAGCCTGATTACCTTATTTGTGATTTCCTTTCTATCCTGCTTTCGTAAATGTCCTGACGCTAGTTACCGCTAACACAAGACAGTTAAAATACAACGAACCTAATATAAATAACGAACAGAGAATTACTTACCAACATTTTAAATGCTACAGTCTATTTATCGGAACTTTTTGTTGATCTCTGTATGACTTCACTCTTAAAATAATTCGAGCTGGTTGCGAGTAGGGGCGTTTAAATTTTTTGCTTCTATTGGCCTGTTATACTTACGAGCCAGCAAACCACCCGGTGATAAGTGCTAACCGCCATCCATGGAATTTAGCTATATTAGAAGTCTACACTGCTAAGCCGCTACGTACCGTGATAGGAATAATCTTGTAAACCTCGTTTGAATAAGGGCAATTCATAGCGCTCGGGAAAGATAGCGGCAGATAATTTATTCCAGTATATGTGCATAATTGTGATAATAATCGTTGAAGACATTGAACGATTTTTATATACCGTGCTGATGAAATATTTTCCAGGTGGAAAGGATAAACCTTGCTGCAGTAGCAAGCGGTACGATGGTTAAACGTAATATTTTTTACAGAGGATTTCCTAAAAGAAAAACTGGCAATTGGACCTTAAGATAAAAGCAATCTTATTGTATAGGACCAACGAGGCTGTTATGTTACTGTAGTTTATTGAACATTCTTGCTTTTAAGATTGAATCTTTATCCAAGAAAATAATAACAGCTCAGTAAAATTGCCGACAGAATTTTAATACCATCCATCAAATTATATAGACTTGGAACATGAGATAACTCGCATATTGGTTATCGAATTGATTCGATCAACGTATTATCCGTGTAGGGTGTAAAAAAGCCGCGAAGCCTGTTTGGATAATGTTTTTTGTACAATCGCCGTGGGCTGTGACGCACGTAAGTACCAAAATAATATTGTATATAAAACTCTTGTACAGTTCAATCACTCGAGATGAAACTTCAGTATGAATTAACTTGACAACGATATTTATAGAAGATTAAATACAACCTTTTGAAATGATGGTACTAAAATTGGATACGATTATTTCGTATTCTCATGTCGCATTTGGCCGTAATTATAAGCATTAAATGTACGTATAATAACTACGACATTGTATTTCGGGTGCTCAAAAAGTTAAAAAATACAGTTTTATGATTATTATGCTTTGTGCAGAAACTTTAAGCAACTCACTATTTTTTAGCGATCTGAATCCCAGATTATTCTTCTATAAACATTTGCATAAACATAATTTGTATTAACAATCGAAGTTAAATTTAAATATAAAAGTTTTAATAATATTCTTCTTTGTCTAACCATCGCAAAAACGTTTCAAAGCTGTATTTGTAATAAAAAATAATCTGCAATAACCTTATAAAGCATCGATCAGGAATTGATACCCCACTAGTATTTACGTAGGATAATAAATATCAGTTGGGAGAAGACAGGGTGAAGGAATAATGCAATAATAATATTTTTTTATACCAGTCTGCTGAATAGCTGCAAGAATTGAGAAAGGTATGCTATGCTAGTTAGACATAGAGACAGACAGAGACAAATATATATTTAAGGTTATTGTGAATAGAACACTTGAACTGAAAGCAATGCTTTATCAGTTCGGTGACACTTAGCAGAAATATATCGCTATTGGTATACTAAACAAAACAGCGTGCTAAAATATTATGATAAATTTGCATCTAAACAGACAGATCAAATTCGTACAACTCTATCTCTAGGAAAAGATCACTATTTGCCTACCTTATCAGAAAGCAGATGCTGCATATTTGTACCACTATTTTTAACCCCCGACGCAAAAACGACGGGGTGTTATAAGTTTGACGTGTCTGTGTGTGTGTGTGTGTGTGTGTCTGTCTGTGGCATCGTAGCTCCCGAACGGATGAACCGATTTTAATTTTGTTTTTTTTTGTTTGAAAGGTGAATTAGTCGAGAGTGTTCTTAGCTACGTTTGATAAAAATCGGTCCAAGATGGCCGCCACCACAAAATGGCGATTTACATATTTTTTCACAACTCCCTCAATATGGGTATCAAATGAAAGGGCTTGACTAGTAGAATACTATACACTATGATAAATTTCAAATCCAAGATGGCCGCCACTAGAATATTACATATTTCCACAAATTATAATTGTTCAATATGGGTAACAAATGAATATTGTGTCGGGGGTTTTTTAAATTTTAAATTTATATAAGTTATAATATATAATAAATCCATACTTGATAGCACGTATGGGTTAAGTGGTGGTCTCGATATTGTTAGTTGGCCGAGTGCTGTGGGTTTGTATCTAAGATGGAAAATCGTGTGGTCCACAAATAGTTTTACAAGTCTGGATGTATTCTATGTGGTGTATATTCACGATATTGTTATTTAAATGTTTGTAACTACAGCACCAGTGTAAGATAATAATAACCAATAAAACTGATTCACAAAATTTATTTTAATTAGCACCAATCAGAACAATTATACTATCTAGTAGATTTCATATCTGAATTATATCCTTTTTAATCATCAGAAGCAAGGAATTTTTCGTAAGTCTCTTTGTACTTGTCTTCGGGATCATACTTCGCAACCAGCTGTTTGTAATAATCCTGTTCTTTTTCCTTCATGTGCTTGACCACCTTACGGGCACCTGTTCTTTGTTTTGGTGTGCATTTAGAACAACCTGTCTGCATAGCGTCCTTGATGTGAGCTAGAAAAAGTTCATAAATATATTATAACCGTGTATCTATTGTTTGCTGAACTAATGATTGCATAGAGACAATTGATAATAATCATTGTAAAATGCTTGATATTATGAATATTTTTATGAAAAAAATTTGAACATGAGGTTAAATCACGTAGAATTAGCTCTTTTTATGTTGGGAATACAATTTTAAGATAGATAGGTCTTCAAAAATGTATGTTCCTAACATAAAAAGTGGGCAATATTATAGTTTCCGAGCACAATCATACCTATTGTGTAAATAGTATACTTAATGCAAACATCAAAATATTATGACTTTTAGGGTTATATTTTATATCCTAGTTTGGAAAGATACTTATTAGCAACTGTCTGCTGATAAAAAATCATACAAAATCTACTTATTTGTGCATGCGATATCTGCCATTATATGCCCTTTAATGGCACTAAGTAGTTGTTCATGCGCTATGCAAAGATACGTGCTCAGCGTTTTTCTGAGTAATAATAACGAAACGAGGAAGTCCATAAAATAAGTAAGCGATTATAATCTTTATTCGCACGAAAAATACCCTGTCAGCTTTGTTTTGATTATATATACCAATGTTTTGAATTGTCCATTACTGATTTTACAGAAAACAGTGGACAGACAGACAGAAAAGAAAGAATTATTTAAAGTTAACCACTTTATCCGCTTAACTACTTAGTTAGAAAGTACGTTCAATTAATCCTAAAATATTATTTATCTTGGAGTTTAAACAACAATTTGAAAAGATAAACGTGCTATAGTTAAAAAATTCACCGTCTAACTAAAAGAATAAATTGTTAAAGAGCTCGTTCGCAGAATCCATTTATTTCACTGACGTATGTATATCGGCTTGCGTCATCGGTTCTGTTTGTTAAAACTGTTGTTGATACATATATTATTTGAAATATAAAATTGTATAACTTGTAACATAATGCAACTCGCAATTGGCTTGTCTTTTTTATCCTGGAAAAGTACCCATGACTAGCAAAATCAATTTATAATCATTGTAATATGCTTGATATTATTGTACATTTTATGGAAAATTTAACGTGAGGCTAAATGATGAAGAATTAGCATCCAACCTCTTGTGAAAAGCCTTATCTATAATCTTTAATAAGTATCGTAAACAAAGGATTGGCAATTTCGTTTTAAACTATAACATACAACATATGTTATGATTTTCAAAATTATTGATATCAAATGCAGCTATTAAAGGTACCTACCTAAATAATTATATGAAACTAGATATTCCCGTGGCTTTGTTCGCTTAAATGTAGGCTAGGTTTGATTAGTAATAGTGTTATTTTTTTATTAAGAAATCCTATGTCCTTTTCTTTTGCTCTGACGACATGTATGCGAAATTTCATGATGATCGGTCGAGAAGTTAAGGCGTTAAAGAGTAACAAACAAACTCACATTCGCATTTATAATATTAAGTTACGATTAGGATATACACACATCACACGTCACACGCCTATATCCCTGAAGGGGTAGGCAGAGGTGTACTACAAATTCATATTCAAACAGCATTTGTTTTCGAGTACTACTTAATAGAGAATTTCTGGATAGCAAATCCTAAAAACACTTTGTCCTAGCCGGGATTCGAATTCAAAACTTCATTACAGCATATCACAGCAACCATGCGACACCAAAGTATATGTATGAGATTTGTTAATTTAATTAGTGATCATTCGAGTATTGTAATATAATCAAGAGTTAACGCTATCAGGATAGGTATTCACAGACCTTTGGTCACAATAGAAAATAATCGTAAATTCATATCTTCGCTTACAGGTAAATGAATATAATAATAATATCAGCCCTGTTCATAAACTGTTTCACTGCTTGACATCGGCCACTTCTCAGTATTTCTCATACTATATTTCGTATTTCCCACAGATCACTACGCTGGCCCAATGCGAGTTGACTTCACACATCTTCAAGTACATTATGTAAAACTCTCCCACATGTAGGATTCCTCACGATGTTTTCATTCACCATTAAGGCAAGCGATAATTAACTATTTAATACGCACATAACTTTCAAAAGTCAAAGGAGCCATGAGTTCGATCTCGCAACATGTGTGACAGTACAACGGTTTCCTGCACCCAACAAAATTGCGTTACTGCCTACTACAAATCACGCAATGTAAAAGTGTAAAATTCTATCTAATGTTATAAATGCGAACATAAGTTTGTTTGTTACATTTTCACGCCTTAACTACTCAGCCGATCATCATGACATTTCGAATTAATGTTGCCATGGTAACAGAAAAAGAAGAAATCTAGAAAAAGTACTGTTAGTACTCTAATCTAACCTTACCTACATTTACACGCGCAAAGCCGCAGGAAATATCTAGTTTCTTATAAATCAGTAAGTAACAAATATGTCTTCGTGATTTATTGACCATTGAAACCATCAATAACAGCAATGAAGAACATTATTGATAATTATTATTCTTCCTACCTTCGTCAAGTGTTAATAAGGCTAGGAATATTTTCGAGTAATTAGACTGTAAATGAAACAAGTAACTTTCCATATACAGATTGTTATTCTTAGTACTAAGATATTGTGTATAATCGTATTTGTGACCACGAAAGATTTATGAGTTTCTAGGAAAATATGGGCGCAATCTACCGGCATGTGCGTCAGTAGAATCTAGATATTAAGTAAACAATTCCTACAAGTCTATACTATTATAAACATTGCAATAAGAGTGTGACTAAATATTGTAGGTATTTTTGAATAGTTATTTTATACTATTAGGAGGTGGACCAAGTAAAAATATTATTTTTATTGTTGTGTCTAATTGTTTTTTATTTTTGGTTCAGTATCACGTTAAAGCCACATAACGGATCATAATGCGATTTTTTTTACCAGAATTGGACATGTTGCATAATGTCACCATCATGACCCAGACGTGCTTTTATCCAATAAGTGAAGGAAAACTGAGAGTCATGTCATATCAAGAGATTGAAGGAAAAACAAAGAGATGTGGTGATTGCCTCACCTTCAAAAGCTACGCCCTTAAATCAAAGGATTGTATAACTGTAGTTTACATAGAGGATGTCGCGGGGTAGTCTACGTTAAGATAAAGAGAAAATTGTTCTTACCTTTTAGCTCCTTTCCTTCGGGCGTGCATCTCCCCTGTCCAAGCATACACTTGATGTACGGTACCAACAACTTCCTATTTTCCAGTATTTCATCGACGTTTATATTATCATATCTGTCAGTGTACGTCTCAGCAGCCGCAAAGCCCGCTAGAGCAACCACCGCGAGTAACAAGAACGAATTCATACTGAAATTATGAGGAAAATGTATTATAATCCACTTATATATCTACATTTACTATAAATATCTTCAAAAAAAAAAAATTTTGAATACTACTAAGTTTATTTAGTGCTTGAAAAGCAATAAATGAAATTTTCTGAATGTCAATCTTTTATATGACTATTATTCAATGGTTACGAAATTTTCTTAATATTCTTGCTGGTCCTTGAAAACGTTTTAAAATGACAAATGAATTTTAAAATGACAATATATTCTAAGAACTTAGATGACTTTTATTGTTATTGCAAAATAAATTGATGGCTGTTTTTATTGTGAAAATTATATAGCGGTCAAAAAGATCAGTAACTATTAAATTTTAATATAAATAGTCATTCATGGGTTGACTTGTGTGTATAAAAGGATGTGGAGGTGTGGTACTTGATTTGAAAATATTTTCTAAATTGTCTTTAGGTTAGAAATGTTATCTGACGCTAATCAACGTGGAATTACAAACAGTAATAGAGATCACAAACTACAATTTATAGGGACAATTTTTCTCTCATTATATAAGCCTTAACATCGTCTTGATGTATTTAATTTAAATATACTGTTTAATTCAGATCTTAGGTAATAATATAGTATATTTAACAATTGAAATATCTTGGAATAGCGCGAAATTTGTCATGCACAGCCTTTATAATGAAGAATTGCCTACTTAAATGATTATATCATTTAATTTATATCTAAGAAAAGTAAAAAATATAATGAAAGGCAATGCAAAAAATATTAAATTGAAATACCTGTTGTTTCTTGAGCCCAGAGTTTTCTACGAGAAATCCAGAGGCACTGATGATCGATAAAGAAAATTGATTTCATTTATACCATTGATATTACGGAAAACGAGTACCTATTGTTGTCACAATTATGTTAAGTAGTTAACCCGCGACCCTGATGTAATTGTTCCCATTATTACTTCACGTTTCAAGACACTAGCTTAATAAAAGTTATACCTATCAACGATGACTAATCTTACAATGTTTTAACTGCGTCGTTTTGATTAATTGCGCACATTATTTTAAGGTACATTGTTAAACGACCAGCTAAATGGTGAGCACATTTAACTGCTACGCAGTGCTTTGATTTAACCACACACATCTACATCTGTTTTAACATTAGTATTGGTGCTTTTGAGAAATCATCTTAATTAATTTATGATTACCTTGAAAATATATAGACTCAATATAAGAATAATGTAATATAATAATAATATTGTATCACATACACACAACACCATCTAGCCCAAACTAAGTAGAGCTTGTACTATGGGTACTAGACAATGGATAAACATACATATACAGGGTGATTTTGAAATCGTGTAATTCCTTTTAACCACGCATTCTACTGGTGATATAGAATAACCCTGACCATATTTTTTCTTAATTAGAATAATGGTTTCGGCAAAATTAGAGTACAGATTTTTTTCATGAAATGATTTCAAATAGTCATATTTTAACCACCTGACACAAGCTTAATATTTTACTAATTTAAAAATAATAACATAACAATAACTGATGTCGTAAATAATAAGGGGCAATAAAAAGGACCGTCCGTTATTATTTACGACATTAATTATTAATATGTTTTTTTATTTTAATTAGTAAAAAATTAAAATTGCCTCGGTTGGTTAACATATGACTATCTGACACCATTTCACGAAAAAAACGGAACAATAATTTTTCAAAAAAAATAATTCTAATTAAATAAAAATATGGTCAGGGTTATTCTATATCACCAGTAGAATGCGTGGTTAAAAGGAATTACACGATTTCAAAATCATCCTCTATACCTTTCTTTGTAAATACGTACATATTATACATATATAGAAACACCCAGACCAAGACAAACATCAATGTTCATGCACACAAATGTTTGACTTGTGCGGGAATCGAACCCGCGACCTCAGGCGTGGCAGTCGGTTACACTTACCATTAACACCAATACGATACCTATGTATATGGTGTGTCGTGCGAAACTAAATGGAACAGGAACTCTTTCTTACCAAACACTTGGGTACGCATAGTATAGTGGATTAAATGATTACTCCTTGTGATAATTATTTCTCTTCCAGCACGTCACAAATATTTAGAAATTATATTTTGATTTCAGGTGTTTTCTGTTACCGTTCTTTCAATGTTTGAATCGTGCACAGAGGTTTCAAATAAGGAGCTGGTTAAAAAATCATGTTCAATGGAATGCAAAACAAAAATTACATAGGAATAATAAAAATAAAACAAATATTAGCAATATGAAAAACTAGCTGCTGCATACGGTCTCGCGAAGCCTTCTATTCTATCACATAATATGTATATAAGTAACATATTTTTGCCACATATTTGAGAAATAAAGTAGCCCTTAATAGATTTTAATTTGATATATGTATATATGTATGTATACAAAATATCTTGAATAAGTCGGTAGTAATGACGTACACGTCATATGTATAATATGCAAGTAGGTTTCGGCTTGTGCACAACTGAATTTGCGTACAATTATGTGCATCACAACTAGGGAGTCAATTCGATGTAGAGACTCATGTCTCATGTGTATATGACCGCTTAGCGATGAGCCACACAGAAGCGTCATGAGACTAAGATTAGATGTTCCTATAATGCATTTTAATGCAACATTTTTGTTTCCTTGCAGAACATACAGAAAGTACAAGGCGTAAGCAAAACGTTTCGTTACCTTCTTAGCCTTTTTACGCTTTTGTGTGGCATGTGTCTTACAATCAGGGCTGTAATTATCATAATTACTATTATTTAAAAGAATGCCCGATTAATTCCTATAACATTTATCAAGAAACCTTTTGTAAATGGTAATTCTTATAACAAAGAAGTTCCCTGCAGTTCACAACAAATACTTTTTAACCCATCAATTTTATTTTCCGTCATGGCATTACACCATTCTAGTTTATAGCCATATAATGTTATTGTTTTCTATAAGTTTTATGGTTTTGCTAGTGGTCAAAGATAATTACTTTTATGTTACATTCATCTATTATTATTATAAATAATTGCGGGTAAAATTACACATTATGTAGTATTTTTTAAATATTCCCTAAGAGAAACCGTGGAGGTCTGCCATATTTTCTCCGTCTTATTCATGTTCGGTGCGCGATACCCTGGGTGGTGCATGTGTACATCTGCTTACCATCAAACTAGCCGTGAGCTGGTTTCAGCCATCTTTGTAGTTTATGGTAGGCAGTAGCATAGCTGCGTTTCCTTGGTACTGTGATACCAAGAAAACACAGCCATGTTTTTATCGCATAAGTCGTTACCTCTTATCTGTCACCAACAGCAATAGAAACAAACTTATTTCAAGGTTGAGATGACGAATTTACATTCTAATTTAGGATCCCTATGCATATCTGACCAGACTTTATTATACAGATTTGATTGTAAATAAAATTATAAGTGAGAGACCCTAACGTTGATAATTATTTGGTGACGATACGAGTGAGCCATCTCATCCGAAGATGTTAGTTACATCTTAAAGACACATCTTCAGGTGAGTAGGCTAAGGACTCGACGACGGTAAGCTAAAATCTATCTCACCCATTACTCTTTCTTTTGTATTAACTATCAGTTCTCTAGGCTTGACAAGGCAAGTAGTGTACTCGTTATGCAAGCTACAGTTACCTCTTGCCAATAGGCAGGCCGTATGCGTGTTTGCAATCACACTTTGATTGTATGAAAACAACTGCTCAGAATCTATTGCTGTGGAATTTTTATTGGGATTTTTTTCCTCACAAAATACTTAGTGAGAAAATACAAAATACCTTGTTAGTGTGTGATAAAACTAGAACTCCATTCCGCTAATTAGACATATCTGATAACATACATTTCAGCATGATTTAAACGTATCTAAAAATTAAATATATGTAGCAATATCAACGCTCAGCGCCTTCATAAAATATGAATGCAAAAAACATGAGCGCGTTGATGTCGTATACACTACGGAAGTGACTAAGTGCTATATGCAAAATTTTTAAATATAATTTTAATATTAATTTATTTTGTAAATCATAATACATTTTTACTTTTTCTAAATCACTCTAAGCTTAAAAGAAAATGATTATAGGGAGATCAGCAAATTCATTGGTCGTATTTTGACGAAAATGTGCAAAATATGGTCATGATTAGGATTGTATGTATACATATGTTTTATCAACTAAACTTTAATGTCGATAATACTTGGTATTATAATTTTACAATGATATTCATTAATTACGAATAATAGTACCTACATGATAGTATTAAGCAATAATATTGATACGTGTGTTGCTATTAAAAAAATGACTGTACGGATGGCGTATTGGTTTAAGTGGTCACCTCGTCACTGCCACTACGCCGAGTGTTGTGTATTCGAATCCCACACGGAACAAATCTTTGTGTTATCCAGAAATGGTTGTTCCGACTCTGGGTGTTCTTTGTGTCCGTTGTTTGATTGTTTGTAAGGTCCCCTGCGACACAGGATTTATTCTTAGTTCTTTTTTGTACTACTGAGGTGGAAATCAAGCATACGGCCCATCTGATGCTAAGTGGTCACCGTAGCCTATGGACGCATGCAACACCTGAGGCATCACTTACGCATTGCCGACCCTTTAGGAAAGGAAGTGGGAAGGAGAAGGAGCGGAAAGGAGGAAAGAGGGTGATGGGGCCTCCGGCACTCTCACTCACCGAACGAAACACAACAGTAGCAATACTGCTATTTCACGTCGATATTCTGTGAGAGGGTAGTCCTTCGCCGGTCGAGCCGGCTTATTTATACTGAAATCAGCAAGGCTCTACTATTTTTTCTCTTAGTGCAGGAGTTGTCTATTAAAAAAGGAATGCTTAGAATTACAAGGAAAGGCTGGTTTTTAACAATTTAATTATCTTATTGAGGGCTTTCGCACTTGAATATACCGCAAGAGGTACGTGTGGATAGCGATCTAGATGATGACATGTAGATCACTATCTATATATCGGTAAATATTGCTGAAGTGACTATAGAGTATGAACTCTATAGTCACTTCAGCAGTAACAATTGAATTTGACAATAAGTATTTGGCAGCCCGGCTTTTGACAGCAGCTTTTGATAGGAATTACATGCTACTGGCGCCGACTGGTGCACACAAAAAAGATAGCCTCGTGACAGGAACATCAGTTTTTTGTTTATGTATTCTATTTATACATTACAAATTATTATAATATTTAAAATTTGTAATAATGCATAGTATGTTATTTATATTAAGTAAGAAAATTGACAAAAGTTTGTTTGTCTAGTAGTTAGATGCTAAACATAATTGCTAATTCTTAATTTGGGCCGCAATCTGCTTACTGTATTTATAAGAAAATAACTACTTACGTGTCGTCAAATTTGTATTTATAGCAAACTAGGTTTCGTTTGCAGCTCCGATCGCGTAAATTATGTAAAATTATTATCCCCCAAGAACAATACTTTTCCTGGATGATACCAATATATAAGGTAGTATAAGGTACCATAATATGTCCTTTCGTGTACACCTAAAAACATGTGGGCGAAATTTCATGATGATCAGGTGAGTAGTTAACGTAGATGTAGAAGCGTAATAAACAAACAAACTTACAATCGCATTTATAATATTAGTTAGGATAAGGATGATATTCGGGCACGCCACGATCGTGGCGGTAAGTCCCGTTTTTGAAGAGTGGCTGGAGAGGCGGCATAGCGCCCTCACCTTTCAGCAGACACAGGTTATGACTGGCCACGGTTGTTTTGGCTAATTCCTGTGTCGCATAGGCCGGCAAGAGACGCCCGGATGTTATCACTGCGGCGACTGCCGCGATGTTGTTGTGGACACGGCGCTGCATACTTTGGCGGATTGCCCCGCCTGAGCATCGCAGCACCGTGAGTTGATCGCGGCAGTCGGCATGGTTACCCTCTCGCTCCCAGCCGTGGTTCAATCTATGGTCTGGAGCGAGAGGACGTGGAACGCCGTCGCCTCCTTCTGTGAGGAAGTCATGTCCATCAAGGAGGTGGCGGAGCGGGAGGGGGTGCGCTTAAATCCTCTTCCCAACCGCAGAACCGGGCACCGGAGGGCGCGAGATGACCTCCAGCCACCCTGAGGCTTGACCTGGGGGTGGTGGGCTGCGTGGGCTTACTCGCCACCCAATCAGCGCCAGGTCCGAGAGGCGGCGTGCGTGTTCCCACGTGCGCCTCTGAGTCGTGTTTTTTGTCCCCCACAAGGGGACAGTAGAGGAAGGGTCATGTAGTGGCCTGACACAGCGGGCCAAAACCTCGGCGGGGTCGCGATTGCATGTGAAATTATGGTAGTTATGTCGAGGAACACCGTGGTAGGTTTAGTTGGTATTACCGGGGTATCTTTCCCCCGGTGAGCCCGACATAACCTCTCCGTCGCCCCGCGGAGAGGTATGCGTCAAAGCATTACCAAGGTAAAATAAAAAAATTGAATGATATTATCATCACTTTTATTTATATGTTATAATTAGTGTCCAACGGGACCCTACAGAAACATTAAATCTAATACAGCGCTCAAAAAATTACCTTATTAGGTAACTTCACTTTACTTACAGACTTAGAACAATATTTATGAACTGTACAACAACATGCTGTCCTGTAAAGGCAAGTTTTAAATGCCATCTGGCAGAAGGGTTACAATATCTAACACATAAGCTCACGATGCTCCTTCATTCTATTCATGAGCAGAATGTTGGGCATTGTGGGTCGATGAACGTAGCTCTATTGTTCATTATAAAAACCGCATTAATTTGTTTCATTAATTAACAATTTTGAATATATTTTATTACAAGATTTGGCCTTCAGATGTGCACCGACGTGGGCAAAACTTACAGTGGTAAGTGTTTAGAATAGGCCACTAAGACATAGATTTTATTGTGAAGCCCTATCTCGTGCCACTGTTTTCAACTAGTTTAATGAGTTTAAACATGGTCGAAGCAAACTCATTGGTGATTCTCGAGAAGGACGTACTTCTACGGCGACTAGTGAAGGTAACGTGAGTGCTGTGCGGCTAATTATAGAAGCTGATAGAAAGACGACATGTCAACAGAACAGACAGCTGTAGGCATTGCTATGTGTCAAGTATAAAAAGTCTTACGTGAACATTTAGGCATCAGAAAGCTTTGTACTAGATGGACACCTCATAATTTGACAAAAGATTAAAAATGCCGTCGTTTGGATTGGTGCCGCTCAATACTTGAAAGATATGGACGGCGGTGACTCGAATGCTGTATATGATATCGTTACAGGTTATGAAAATTGGATATATTGTTACGAACCCAAAACCAAAAGACAATGTGCGCAATAAATGTTTCAATTCGAAGATTTGCCGACAAAAATATAGAAGAGCAGAAGTTAAGGGAAACTGACTTTTATTTATTTTCAAACATACAAGATAAACTTAAGAGGAATTAGTTTTGTGAACCCTGAAGATGCCGTGGCTGCATTTAAAATAGGCATAGAAGTGATCCCATAAGAAGAGTGGGCTCACTGCTTCAGTCAATGGTTCCACCGCATGCGACGCTGTTTTAGGAAGAAACGGAGACTACTTCGAAAAGCAATATAAAAATTTCAATATTTAAAGTCTTTAGAAAATAAAATCAAAACTATATAGAATCATTCTGTATTTTATTTTCTAAGCACTTTCAGTTTGACCCTCCGTATATACAAGGTATGTTGGCATAGTAAAACAAAATATTTATTTCTTTGGTTTATTATAATAAAGACAATAATAATTTCAATTAACGGTAGAAAGTCATAGAAATGTTTTCATAAACTTATCAATAGTTTAACATAAATATCACAAGAGACTTTAATTGTAAAATTGTAAACAAATAAACAATTTAATATACATTTGATGAGTAATAGCAAAGTACCTAAGATTGAGTCACAAGACGTGTAAGCAGCTAGAAGTTTCAGTACAATTCAACATTACCGCGTTGAGTCATGTTTGATATTCAAATCTACATTCAACTGGGACTTTAATATTATTAGAATACTGACACACTTAGAGGCCACGACTTCGACGAAAGGCAGCCTAGGCTGTAAAACCCTTGTTGGCCGTGACCGATTAGGGTCGTATAGATTCTCCAATAAGAATTGATTAAGCAAGTCTATAAAATCCATAATTAAATTATTTAAAAAATATCATTAGCATCCATCGCCCTTCAATGAGGCACCGAGTGGAAAATTAAATAACTTTGCCACGAAAAACTCGTGCGGCGACGACAATGGATGACCATGCTGTGAAGATGTTAGTATTGATATAGCGACACTTCTAATAGATGTCATATCAATATTAATCAATTCCCAAAGGATGAGCTATAAGTCTTATGAGTTAACCGCAAGCAAGTCAGGTGTTATTTCTAAGCGGTAATTGTACTGGTAGCCAAATAATTTATTCCGGGATTTGGATGCCATTAGCTCTTGCGCGGTCTTCGTACTTCTTCCTCCAGTCTCCCTTGGGATCGTACTTGGCGGTGAGTTCACGCCAGATATCCAGTTCATTCTTGATCAGGTGTTCAATAACCCTGTACGCTCCCTTTTCTTGAGTTTCCGTGCATTTGGCGCATCCAGTTTCGATAGCTTCTTGAAGATGCTCTGAAAAAGGGAAAGTTCGCTTAAGTAAAGGCTAGATAGGTAGCACATACGGTTTAGTTAAATGTTTCAGAAAGAATCATAGAATCCTTGCTGAAATCATTATAAGCTAATACGAGGTTGTAAATTTTGAAACATGGCATTAAATAAATAAATGTCTATATTATTTAAGTTTTAATTTCTACAATCTAGCTATATTTACTATAATCAGCGCACGTAATAAATTAAGCTCTAAGCTAGACCTGTTTAGATGGCAAGCAATTGAGTAATTGATACGTATTTAAAATATATTTTTGCATTTTGTGTACATAAAATTTTATTTACGCACGTAATATACATCAAATATTTCGTTGATTCACGTGTACAGTCTGTCCATTGCAAGTACTTCTACATGCTTCCAAAAACATAATATATAGATACGAGAACAATGAAAACAGTAATAAAACAGTTTTCCTCAAGTCATCGTTGACGGATGTTGGCAGTTCCGGCGACGTGACTTGCTTTTAAACGGAGTTTGATATCATGCTCTGCAATTTTTCCGCCGCCATTTACTCGTAACTAAATTGTTTAGTTTTAACGCGTAAGGAAAATTATCAAGAAATGTTTTTCTTATGGGAATTTTGATATACTTTAGAACCATATTAATTGTCAACTTTGAAAGAATATATATTTATTAAAATAGCCAGATAGTGGTGCCAATTCTGTTGTCACAAAATTCTCTTATCTTAGCTAAAAATCTCTAAAATTTAGATTAGTCCTGTCAAACGACATTTTGTATTCTGAAATTGCTAAAAGTGACAGGACTAAACTAAATTTTAGAGATTTTTAGCTAAGATAAGAGAATTTTGTGACAACAGATTTGGCACCAGTATCGTTTTTATATATTCTCTTTTGCTGACATAAACTACTGATCAATCTGTTAGACGGCCAATTGCGAATCTTTAGTTTAAAGCATCAGTTGAATTGTGTAAGAGTCTCTCTTAAAACAATGTTTGTCTAAGAGTTATATTATTTATTGATTGTGTTTCGCGGTTTCAATCTCAAATAACGCTCTTTTTAGCGTAAAATACATTTTATCGATATGTGCATAAAAAATATCGAACAGATGATTCCTAAGATTATTGTGTATATGTATACATAATTATATAACTCTTTAGTATTATTAACTTTTTAGTGAAATATCTTAAAAGCTTTATGTGGATATTTACTTTACAAATACAGTCTATTTACAAGTTAAAGGTTAACTCGTTTCATCAGGTGTTTGCCTTCTGCTGACATTTAGCAAGTGATTTATGCGAATTGCCCTCGTAATTTAAGATGGTGGATCTTAATAGCTGGCATGACTACGATTTATTACAACTTGGATCCGTAATAAGATAATTGTTATACAATTATTTGAGATACATACATATAGTCTCAAATCTATATACCGAAAGGGGTAAGCAGGGTTGTATTCCACTTTCTTCTCGGTGCTATGCTCTCATGTTCCACGTAAAATAAGTCGAGCCTATTTCCTTATATGCCTATCGGGCACGGGAGCACACAGACTACTTATTTCCAGTTGTATAAAATATTATGTATATCATTAATATTGTATTATTGATAGCATAACAGATTAAGCTATATAATTGGCAGACAATATTTATATAATTGGTTGCCATACATCTATACTTAATATTTTAAAGCTGAAGAGTTTGTTTGTTTTTCGTTCAACGTGCTAATCTCAGAAACTACTGGTTTGAATTGAATAATTATTTTAGTCTTGGATAGCCCATTTATCGAGGAAGACTATAAGCTATATAACATCACGCTACGGCTAATACGAACAGAGCATCAATGAAAAATGTTGCAAAAACGGGGAAAGTTCTCTTATTTGATCCAGACGATGTTGCGCGGATCAGCTAACAGTTTTTAAGTTAGGGGTTTCGACTGAACAAATCTTTTGTGGCCTCAAGCTATAATAAAACTATGACATTGACTGATGTTAAGTTATTGCACAGTAACATTTATATAAGTGATCATCTCTTATAAGTTTATAGGAGCTCAAGAGTTTGTATCTTATAGCAGGCAATTATCTATGATACCCATATAACGTTATGCTACGGCAACATATGTATTGGTACTTTTGTGTTCTTATTTCAAAACTTGCAGTTGCTTGTGATAATAGGCTTATGCCTAGTGCCAGACTTATTTTATTAAAACTCAATATGTTAAAGTTTGAATTGAATTGATCAATATTTTCCTTTAACCATTTTGACGTTTTACTTTAAATTTAGCCGAAGTTGGTACCATTACACGAAGGCTGTTATAAGGTAAATGTAACAGTTTTTAATCTTGATCTAAATTACAAACTTTACTATTACATCTGACCATGACTCATGCTCATTGAATTAAATTGAAAGTAAGTCCATGCATAATTATAACTAGGCAGCTGTTTCAGATTGTGCTCACAAGTACAAGTCTAAATGCCAAAATGTTATAGTTATTAAACTGCTGCTAATGGCGTACTGAAGATAATTTGAATGTTATTTCGCTTTGATTTTAGTACTAATACTTTTTTATTGATCGATGCTGAGCATATAATCGTTAATGTGACATAAAGATTGGTATGACATTTTAATTCTTTTTTTTTGACGTAAAAATTTGTCGCACTACAACTCAATAAATTTTTAACGTATTCAAATGTATAGCACCACGAAATGTGATTTTGACATGTCTGTATCCTTAGCAGTCATAAAAATGGTCACTGCTCGTAATATAAACAAATACTGCTCTAAGGGAAAAAGCACTGGAGTAAAGACTCCAGTGTCCGATGAAATACCCGATGTGACATTATTACTTTATAGATGTTGTGAATTTACAACGTACATCATTCTTTTAGACCGTCATTATTTCCTCTGACAAAATGTAACATACTAAATAGATTATGTAACCTGTAAATGCTTTGAAGAAATTTAGTAATCATTTGGTTGCCCAATGTAATCTGTATACCTGAAATTTATTTTAAAACGTGCAGGAAATTTGGTAATTTAGACTTAGTTACCAAACGACTAGATCAGGATGATACAGTTGAACTGAAATGTATTTGATAGATAATGAAAGTAAACCACTCACCTTTAAGTTCCTTGCCCTCGGGGCTGCACTTTCCCCTCTCCATGACACAGTTGACGTATGCGGTGAGCAGCCGCTTGTTCTCCAGGATCTCTTCTATATTGATGTTATCATACTTGTCGGTGTATTTGTCGTCGGCGAGGACTGCCATCGCAACGCAGCACAATACTATGAGGAACTTCATGGTCGTCTGAAATCAGTAGAATTGTAAGATATAGTTGTGACACGTTTTAGGTTAAGCAAAAGTCCTGCATGCATTAAAAAGTAAAAAGGTAAGAATCAATTTTGCAATATTCCCTGTGAGGTTATTCTAGTCTACCTATATGCCATTCTTTAAGTCTGCATCCAGCCCTTAGACCTAAATAACTCTTAGGTCTTAAAAGTGGTATACGAAACTTAATAAATGCTGTGAGTTGGATGGGGTTCTGAGATCTGCAGAATGATATACACAGTAACGTCTACTTAATTTTTCTTTAGTGTTCCTAATATATTAATTTTGGATTTCTTGCCAACAACAAAACCAATATTTTTACGAGGGTGTTACAGGTTGATAATAACTATTTACATGGATTTTATGGTGGTTTTGCGATAAAAGAATGGAAGAGACAGACATAGACAATATTATTTTATATAATGTATGGTTAGGGCAGTGACTTTATACTAGAATTCAAATCGAAGTTATGTAATACCTAGCGTGATACTACCAATATAAAATGTATTAGTACCTAAGTGAAATATAATGCACAAAAAAAGCTTCTCTATTTCAAATAGGTAACAAAACTAAAGTACATATATAACACTACATAATAAAAAATATTCACGAACGTAAAGAATCCCAATAAAAATAAATATCACGTTTTTGGTCCTAAATCTCAAATTTAAACTAAGGAAAAATTATAAAATTAGACTATATATTTACTAAGCTAGGAACACTTGTATGTCACCTAACGTACCGTTTTGTTCACGTAATGTTATCTCCGGTAGCCGTCAGTGAGTTATGATGTCCGTCGTAATCATATGCCACTATATATACTGGACGCCCATGTGCTTAAACCATCTAATTTGCCCCTGGTTGGTTCATTATTTTATCTGTCTTCGATGCTTAACTCGCGCACTCTATGTACAGGTTGTTCTGTTATTTGTTTGGTTTATTTAATTTCTATATTTAATTAATGCAAATAAATTAGTTTTTTTTTGTAAATGCAAATCAGTCTCTCGGCCTATTTTGGATGACCTAAATGCACAAAACAGAAGTTGAAGACATTATGTCATTTCCAAGAACTGTATAAAGTTTTGAGATAGTTGTTGGGACATGATCTCAATCTGCTCTCAAGTCAGTACGTGTGTACCGATGTATGTTTTATTGTGGTGTTTTTTTTTTTTTTTTTTTTTTTTTTACGTGGGGCAATGCAATGACGCATATCCCTCCGCGGGGGCGGGCGGAGGGATTATGTCGGACTCGCCGGGGTAAAATAAGATGTTAAAAAGATAATGTACCTCCCGGAATACCGACTAAACCTACCACGGTGTTCCTCGACAAAACCACTATCGACGGGGCCGCGCGAATCACTTTCGCATACGGTCGCGACCCCGCCGAGGTTCCGGCCCGCCGTATGAAACGGCAGGCCCCTACGCAATAAGACCTACCCAAGATAGGTACTTACTCAAAATAAATACTACTGTCTCCCCCTAAAGGGGGAGACGGACACGAAACAGAGGCGCGCGTGGGAACACGCACGCCGCCTCTCGGACCTGGTGCTGAACGGATGGCGGGCAGGCCCACAAAGCCCGCCACCCCCAGGTCAAACCTCAAGGTGGCTGGAGGTCATCGCGCGATTGTGGTGTTTGCCTTAAGTTTGATTTTTATAAATTACTAGTTTTGCTCGCGGCTTGAGTCGCATAAAAGTGGGTTAGGTTATGTTAGAAACAATACTTTAGCCTATGTTACTCAGTGATAATATAACTTTCTAATGGTGAAAGATCTTCGCCGGAGTAGTATTTGATTTAAATCGTTATAAACAAACAAAAATCAAATCTTTCCTCTTTATAATATTAGTATAGAAGTATAGATCAACATCCATTGATTCCTGACGAGAATACAAACAAGAACAAGCCAATTCTTAGACATTTATTGATTAATGCATGTGTACTAGTGTCGGTAAAGATGATTTTGTTGTTAAGTTGCTGTATATAAAGATTAGATAGACGGAAAGTTAATAGTTTGTCCAATAAGTAGAGACTGATGATAAAAAGATTGAGGCTTAAAATCTGACCACATTACTCTTGGCAAGTATTTACGCCTCAGAAAAGCTAGTGAAATACGAATAAATTGTTACTTATGCCTTTTTGATTATTATGTCTATACTATATCTGAAATCTGCTGAGTCTGTGTTAGAATTTTTCTATTTAGAGTCGACTGTTTTGTAAAATCTGAACGCAAAACTATTACCTTAACATTTTTGCCCATCTGTCTGTTTGTTTTCTCTAACATCACGTAAATATGTAAGAATAGATTATGATACGATTTGGGCAGTAGTAGCTTGAACTTCGATTTAAAATCGAAATTAATTTGTATCTGATACCTTTTGATAGAATCAGATATATAAATCATGTAATCATTCAATAAAATAAATTGCAGGCAAATGCTAGTTAGATAATAAATCATATTTTATCTTCTTACAATAAGTATGTCATAAATGTTACTGTCAATATTAATTAAAAGTAAATCATATATAATAAACATAAATAACCGCAAATAACTGTACTACATTACATCATAATCATAAAAAAAGGTAATCGATACCTCGGGGCTTAAAACACCAAAAATCGATTTTACAGGAGAGGCAAAAAACAAAAATAAAGTTATTTTCGACATAACTTTTTTGATTTTTGGCTTAAATAAACCATTCAAAGACCAAAAGTCTTAACGTTTTTTCATGCAGAACACTGTAAAATTATATTTGAAATAAATTTTAAAGTAACAAAAATAGCTTTCCTATACGCCCCGGAAAATTGCATATTTGGGGCGTTTACACCCCCAAAAATCTATGGATTTGTGATGAGTAATGGTTGTAACTGTCAATTTGCCTACTAATTCTATCAGTTAGTAGACAGTTACTTTGTTTTCTTCAGTTGATACTGAAGAAAACAAAGTAACTGCCCAGCCAATCCCGCCTGCGCTGAGAATCTCAATTATAAAAGTGTTTAAATAAGAAACATCGCTTTTCCTCAGTTATTTCATTTTTAAGCATTTTCTTTCAACACATGGATTTTCCTTTATCTGCTTTTCTGTTATAATTTCTCCTTTTCTTGTTTCGTAAAATTTGCCTTCTTGTTTCAACTTTTGACGGACTTTTCTTTTGTTACAGGCTTTATTCTTATTTTTATTAAAATGTTAGTTTCCGTATCTTTATCTTTAACTTTTGTTCGGGCACAAGCACCATTATGTTACTAGGTATGTCGTTTACTACCCTCAAATTTATTGATCAATATGAATGATTGCTCTTACGACCCAAAACAAAAAATATTTCGATGTAAAACTTTGGGCGTAAAAACATTTGTATAATCTGCGGTGTCGTTTACTACCCTCGCGTTTATAATCATTAACAGTGGTTGCTGTTACGACACAAAAACTAAAAATTACTGTTTTATTTCCTAAATAATCATAAAATGGGGCCGTAAAAACTATCTTTAGGTGAATTGGAAGACTTTAAATTTAAATACACAGATTGGTAGGGGAGAAAAAAATGAGTAGGGCTGCATTAAAAAGTCAATTTTGCCAAAATGGTGGTTACGCCCTTTGAGCCCCGAGGTATCGAATTATAAAATAATAGTTTTAAGCACTAAATACGTTTGTCAGTACTATTAATCTAATGTTTTGTTAATATATCATGTACTAATTATACATGCGGCTTCGCTTATTTTCAAATTTCTATACCTGTGAAACAGGACTTTTTCTTAATGAAATGTACTTCTCTGTATCCCTGACAATGTGTATGTAAAATTCCATGATGCTCGGTCCAGTTGTTAAGGTGTAAAGGCGCAACAAACAAACAAACAAATAACTCATTTATAATATTAGTTATATTATCATGGAAATGTTTACTTATTCGTACTAACTATCGGCATCGAACAGATCATTAATATTTAACTTATCAGATGCACGTAGAGTGCAATTATATTATTTTGCACATGGATCTGGTTACATTTTCTTTTATGTGGTGTGTTTGCTAATTATATCCATATAATTAAGGCTTCTAGTACTATGGGTATTATGGTATACGAGTGAAAGGCAATATTGCAATATGTAGTGATTCTGCATTTTAATTCGAATCAGGTATAGGATCTATCTGAATACAAATATTTTATGAACCGATTAAATGGCTTTTGCGTGAAATTAAAACTAAACAATAAACAAATATGAAATAAACATATTTTTGTATGTAGAAACACTTTATTTAAAAAAAATTATTTACTCATACGGCTTATAGTTATTTTTATTAATTTGATTATTTTTATTTTTTTTTAGTTTTGCGGTCGATAACATTTTATCTATACGTAATAATTTCAAAATCATCATGACGATGTTCTTAGCTATTGACTCTCTCTCTCTCGATGGCTTATCGACAGGGATTAATTCTTATGCCATCTTTCATGTTGCTTTTTATATTATATTATCTTTATTCAGCAAGAGAATAAACTTAATGAAAATTTCTGGCCCATATGCGATATCACTGAATATTTAAAACTCAAATAGATTAGATATTTGCTAATACTCAGTCGTAAGACATTACGCTTATAGTTGTGTAGAGTATGTCCACAAAGATTTCATAATACAAAATTTTTCTGAGACTTCATGTTTAAAGCTTACATAAATCTATCATCCTTTACGACACCTATAGACATCAAGTTTTAGCCCAGACACACAACATATCATGTACAAAGCATATATAGCTAAGCATAATCATTTAGTTCAATACTTGTGTAAGCAAATGTGGCGTACTATTAACTATAGACAATAGATAGAGACTTTTCTTCATATAGAAATAATAATATAAAACCATTTTTGGCAGCTATGTACCATATAAGACAAGTGAGAAAAATGTACTATATATCATACTTGATAAATGGATCATACTGTATATCAAAACTGTATTAAGGGGAAACACTCACAGGGTTACAACTCTATGACTGTAGCATACCCTTGAAGATACGTGCATTGTATGTACATTATATTTATAAATGACGGCACTAATGATTTAACTGTAAATAATATAGTGATTCAGATAAACATTGAAAGAGACACGCTAGTAATTATTTAAATAAATATGTTTATAATAGGAAGTGTTGCACGAGACTTTGTTACTGCTGAAAGTATAACTAGACCTCAAAGTAATAAACATACATACTTATTAAGATTAAATCTTTGACTTTAAGGTTTCAAATATGTACCTAAAATATCCGAAACCGCTGCATCTTAAAGTTAATAGAATTTTAAGTAGTATTTTTTTTTAAATGTATGTGTCGCATTGTTGAGCAAATTTTGATTTGATTATTATCAAGCATTAAGAATGCTAGCTCCACACACTTGCTTACTTAGCTCTACGCTTGCCTATTTTTATAATTTCTGGCATGCCAAAGGTTGCAAAATGTTGATTTTAGCTTTAAACTCACCTCAAGTGGTTGTATCATTTTTATACGCAATCTAAGCACATTGCAAATTATTCAAATATTGGTCGAATATCATTCTAATGTTTGGAATAGATCTTCACTCTAGTGCTATCTATCGTATTTCAAGAAATTGTTTTTGCTAGCTATAGGAAGCTTAAAAACAATAGTGCACATCAGTGCATCAATGTTTTTTAGGTACAGATAGTAGATAGATAGTCAGATAGTAGATAGTAGCAGGTACAGATGAAAGCAAAGCTTGCAACAAAAAGTTACCCAACTCCTAACACCCACCATTTGGCTTTAGTCGCAATAGACTCATAGTTTCGCAGATTCACCTTGCCTTCGCTCAAAGCAGTCATCTCATACATTTGAGAAGGAAAAGCACCTCAATTCTCTGAAATACAAATGCTGTAATTCTGAACAGTCAGCCTAAGTGGAACTAAAGTAGGAAGATTAGAATTTTACAACAGTGCGGCATTACAGATAGATAATTTAGTAAAGCCATCGGTACCGGCTGTCATTAACACATGCGACAGTCGTTATGGGATGTTTATACTCTGGTATATTCTGACATTTGAGGGCCTTCTATGAAACGTAAATGCCGCAAGACGAAAAATGTAAACTAACTTCTTGATCGTTGGAACCCTTACATAAAGTGGTGCGAGCAAAGAAAAGTCACTTTAAAAGAAAGAAATCCGTAAGAAACTTCGTGTTCTTAATTTTCCATACGCCCCGTAGTTACGGATTGTCATTTTCAAGGTCTCCCCTTGAAAATACTGCTAACCTTACAATAGTGTATATAGTCCGAACCTAATTTCAGGATAATCTCCCCAAAATCTATTCGTGTTTGACTCTCGTAGTACCTATTTTAGACTATATACTCATATAATCGGATATGAGTAGCTAGCACTTGAATCAAATAAACACAATGAGGGAAAACGACATGTTTTACAAATAAATGCATGTAAATATTTATTTGCAATTAAATAATTTACTTACATTAAGCAAATCAGAGCAAATTTATTCTAACAGTGTTGTGATTAGTTCACCTATATATATTCATTGAGCGATGAGTTTGTTGTTGTCATACTAATTGCATTTGAAATCAATATAGGTATAGTAGAAATCCTGACTGTCTCATTAGGGCCCAGTTCAAATCCTTAGACTAAAAAACTAAAATCTTGCACAGAGCTGACGTTTATGATGACAATGTTTTTACAAGGAATGTTTAATGCCTGCGTGTTATGGCATGAAGGGGATTCTCACCTAATGTATAATGCTATAAATAACTACTATCGACTTTATTGTTGTTAGTAAAAATGTAAGTATAATAAGTAATAACTCTATTTAGAATTTCTCAAATTAGCCCTGTAATTGAATAATAAACTGGCAAATTCTATCTTGATATAATAGTATTTTATTTAACACTTTGCATATATAACACCCATTCAATGATATTTTAACCTAGTCTTAATATGTAAAAATTATATACTATTTGTTGGTCACTTAAGAAAGGCTAGTAAAGAAGAAGAAGAAGTATTCAGCTATTTCTAGATTTTATATGTTCGTTATTCTTTTAAGAAAATTGTAGAACTAAATCTGCTATTTCATTGACATCGTCGATGTCTTCTGATCAGCTAGATAATGTATATATTTTTACTAAACAGATTTTATTGCGATTTTAAAAGATTGATAGCTTAGGATTGAAGTTAAAATAAGTCATTTTTCATTTTATTTCAACGTCTGTTAGTTGTATCGTGGGCGAAGTAGTTTAGGCAGATGAAGTTTTGGGCAAAGGTTATTATTTATTTGTAAACATGGTGAAGGTTGAACAGTGGCCCAAATAAATATTATTAATATAAAACATGAATAAATTTAAGTTGCCTATATATTTATATCGTATATAATGGAATTATTTCTGAGGTATTATTGTACTCAAAGTATTCATTTAATTAACATATGTTAATTTAATTTATTCATTAAAATACTTCAGATTTGATTATACATGCAATAATTAATGATTACTTTGTTAATTCACTTTCTCACCGTCATTTTTACAACAAGTTTTTAATGCATTCGTTACTGTAATTGTTGCGCTTCAGGACAAAGACCATGCATCCCCGTTTAATTTTAATTAGTCATATTTCAAAAATCAATACTTTTATATGTCCTAAAGACTATTTCTAAGCTTATGAATGTCATCGTTTATAAAGAGAGTTCATTGAAGTGTTTTTAATACCATTTATGGACAAAGGCTTAGTGCTACGTTCGATGGAGACGTAGCTGCGTAAACGAATATTCGTGCTTTTACGCTTAGCATACGCCTGCTTGCTATTAACGTACAAACTATAGAACTATGTTAAGGGAGTGGCAATTTCGCGCTCACTTCACAGCATGTGGGCTTCATGATGCCTACCGTATCACGTGTCAAACACCGAGCTACATTGAGTGGATCTTCGAAATTGGAGGGAATGTCTTTATTGTAGAAGGCCATTGTAACAAATGAGAGAAAATGCACGCTTGCAGTACGCTTTGTGGGCAAAGCTTAGTACGCCAGGCTGCACGAACTACATGGCGTATTTTGAAGCATTTTTGGAGCTAGGCCTCCGTGGATGGTAACCTTGCGCAGTATAGTAAGAAGGTGGCGATAGCTATGTGATGAACAACGGACCTAAAATAGAGTGTATGTAGAAAGGAAGTGTATGTTGAAAATTGGATCAGGTCTATCTCCAGTCATAGATTGTTTCAGCATTAATAAGTTGTCTAGTAAGCTACTCAAAATAATTAAAAATAGCTATGGATACCGTAAAGACTGATGATTGAAAGATTGATAAATCTGTTGATCAACAAAAACGCGTTGTTACCGTTGGGATCACAAAGAATGTGAATATTATGTGTAGTATTTACAATCGCTATCAATGAAAGTAAAATCGCCTAAATCACGCAGTTATCGCTCGTTCCATAAATCTGTCCATTACCTGTCCCAGCTGATATCGCCTAATCTTTTGGCACCTTAAGCTTATAATACTGAGAATTTTTTCCAGATTCGCATCGTTTTTTCATAACTTAAGTTTAGATTATTGGTCTGATGAGATGCTGCTTAGATTAGACCAATATAATAATATCGTTATGGTCCAAGATATTTCTGGTGATTTAATCAATAATATCTTGATACTATTAACTTCTTAAGTCAATTCAAAATACTGTATTGATATAATTATAATCCTAAGTCTTGATAGTATTGACAGGACTTGAGTTAAATAAAAATAAATCACTAGGTATATAACGATACTAGGAAGTAGTTCTTCTTATTATCAAGTCATTGTTAGCTTACAGAATAATCCATTCATTAAAGTATTATAGTTTTTCATTAGGACTTGTTATATTGCGTCAAGACGTTTAACTTGACGCAACTGGGAAATCCTAATGCACATGGATTCGATGAAAATATTGCATAACGAGGGTATTTAAATAAAAAATAAATAAATATCATACTAGCAGTTGCCAAGCGATTTCATAGTTACCTAAGGTTTACCAATGATTTATGCATTTATAAGAAACCCGCAGTGGTCGGTGGTAAAACAAAGCCTTACCATTCTCACACTGAGAAGAAGGCTGTGCCCAGTTGTGCGATAGCTTTTAAACAGGGCTGATATTATTATTATATTTTCTTATTAATACCATCTCCAAAAAAACTATGATACATACTGTGCAACATATCTCCAGCATACTGAATAAAATCAGATAAATTGGAACTCTTAAAGTTCCTAGCTACTAAACTGTAAAAATGGCTAAATCCATTCAATGATTGCCATCAAAAACCAGCAGTAAATTTTATAAACAAATGTTTGCGTCTAAATAAAGGATAACTGATGTCATTTTCGAAGTAACATCCAAAGTATCAGGCCAGTTCTATAATAGCATAGATATTGATTTATGTGATTGTTTTTATAATAAGTGTCTCATGTAAGTTATTCTCCTTAATAAGCGGTTTATCATAAGCCGTCGACCGCGTCGATACGACAGCTGAATGCTGTAACGTTCAATGGATGCAACAAGCATGCTGAGGCGACCTTCTAAAGCATTGAGCAACATGCTCGTCTGTTTATCACTGCGTCTACTTGCATTAGATGAGTCATTGAATCTGCCAATAACATTTAAACTTCGAATTGATCGTCTTGTTGACCCAGTGGCGTAAGTACGAATGCAAGCATAACTACCGATTGTGAAGTCTTTTCATCAAAACAATGATGACCTTTAGAAATAAAATGAGTATCTTGAGTTACTATATTATGGTAAGATTTTATTATGTAGTAATTGGTACCCAACATTTTTCATTGATATCGAAATATTACTATTGATGAAGGTTCAAATGTATGGGTATTGGTATCAATATTCTGACATTGTTGCAAAGTACTGTACTTTTCTAAAACATACTCGAGATGAGTATATTTTAGGAAACTACAGGCCTTTTCCGGACAAGCAATATTATGTACGTAGTAAAGCTAGCATTTTGTTCAAATCACCTTACTTATACCACAGATAATATCATATTATCTTATCTTGTGTGGGGGCCAGTCAGTACAGACCGGCGACACTTCGACCCAGTGGAATCTTTTGTGTCGACTTCCCCAATGTCGGTCCCGAATGCCATGAACATCTATGGCAGTTGTTGCCATAGATGTTCATGGCAGTCGGGACCGACAGCTTAACGTGCTCTCCGAGACACGGAGCAGGCGATAATTGTCCATCAATACGCACATAATTTCGAAAAGTCATATAACTTCCGAAAGTCAGAGGTGCGCGACGTGGGTTCGAACCCGAGACCCTCTGCATTGCAGTCTGTTGGTCTCCCCACTGAGCTATCGCTGCTCATATCATACTATACTAGTACTTATACGTAACATTAAAAAATTTAGTCAGTCTTAAGCTCTATAAAAGATTTACAGAATACAGTCATAGTGTAGAAACATTTCGTACCTCTTTACCGTTCCGACTGTCAGAAAGCTGGTGCCATGTAACCAAATTTTTGGCGATTTGGATAAAGTTTTAAGACTTGCCTATAAAGCTTGCTATCAGGTAATCATTATTTATTGCCATTAGCCAGAATACGTGAAAAGGATACTAATATACTGCCGATTTGCGTCATCATTCTATAATATTATCTAATGGCTAAACTATATGCATCTAAATTAGCAACTAAATAAAAAAATTATATTCATGACTACATGCAGCGTTTATAGTTTTTGTAATAGAATAAAATCTTAAAAAGGAAATGACTATACTTAGCGTGGCTGTCAGACGTCAACACAAAAACTTTATGCGCCATGCAAATGCAGTACTTATAAGAAAATAATTTGATACCTATTTTTATTCAAACTTACTAATGTAATTTTTTGTTCGGGATGTGCCGGAAATTCGTCGTTAATTATAATTAGATAAAAGTAAATGTTTTAAAATTATATTTATTTGTTTTCTTTCTAATAAATGCTAGTAGAAACCAACATCGCTGAGTTTAGAGGCTAAGTATCAACGTTAGATAAATCGGACTCATTAGATTGGCCAACATATAAAGGTTTCCATTCGCAATTTATGAATTAAGGCATGCCAAGCGACCGCAACTAAGTTTATTAATTGCTCACAACTGAATTTACAATCTGGCCTTGACTAATTATGATTCGATTGAAACGCCTACGAATTAACTAGGCTCAGGCTAGGTCATATAAAACTTGTTATGGAAAATTTTGTAAGAAACTTATACTAACTAGCGGCCGCCCAGAGGTCGAAATTCAACCATAATTGATTTAAATTTTAAGTTTGATATTTTAAAGTTTTTATTGTCTTTAACTATATCCTTGTAATCACATTTCATTTAGATTTCGCCAAGGCTACAATCTGTATACAGTTTAATTTACCTATATTTACAAACAAATTATTATATAAAAGAGTATAGTTAAGACTATATTTTTTATTGATGATATTCCTAAGCTTGCTACTTCGTTTTAATTTTTGCTTTATTACATATAAATACGTAAATAAATTATTATATAAATAGTACATATCATTCCAATCCAACCAAAAGTTGCCTGTAAGGTCTTGCTTGAAGCGATAAAGCCTTTAATTTTGTGTATCTATTTTTATTTTCAATATTCAACTTTTATTGTCATAATTTGTACAATAAATATTATTAAATTCTATTCTAATAACTTATAATTATGATACGATAAATAGAGTTTGAAATTAGAAACGAATTATAAAAAGTCGCATATAGTTTATATGGCTGAATATAGTAGGTAGCACTAACTAATTATTTTGTAACATTTCTGTGTCCCATCTAAATATAGCAATTATATACAAAAGAATCATAAAAAGTAATAATAAATAAACATAATTTTTTTAAATGATGTAAGACAATTCAGATTACTGCTTCACAATTTTCTTTTGCAATGTATGTAACCATAGTTACGAAGAATTGTACAACATCAATCGAACAATGCCGAAATACTACGAACGCGATACGACTTCGGGTATCAAATGCATGGTTGTGCGTGTAGTGTTTTTTCATTAATTTTACATGTTTCTAATGCATATTTTATTAAAATATTAGGATTTGCCATTCCTTCTCCATATAATCTTTAACTGTGCCAAATTTCATACTCCGCCGTTCGCCCTTATTCCGTAAAAAGGGGTACAAAGTTTTGCTACACGTATTAATATATTACCTTACCGTTTTCTTATCAAAATCCCGCTGTTGTATTAGAAATAAAGGCTAATGATAATCAAGGGACTTCAATAAAACATATACACCCAACAACAATCCTAAATCTTAAATATTTGAAGCAAGCGGTTTGTTGAGTGAGAACTAGAACCTTTCTGATTTCAACATGTATGAAATCAGAAAACTGCACCAAGAAAAATCGACATTGCGTCGGTAATGTACTAACAGTAAGAAAAACGACAGTATTAGTATATGCAAAAAAACTTTAATGTTCATAAATGTTACTTATGACTTACATAAATAAGTGATTCTTAACTTAGTTAAAATGAACACCTCACGATTAGTTGAAGGCAGATCGATTCAGGTCATTTTGTCTATTACTGGAATGCCAGACATAATTGTACGTGGTTTAAGTGGGTTCGATCTCCACACGGGACATAAAGGACGAAGGAATCACCCCATATATATCTGGGCCCAGTTGTTATCATAATCAAAGTAGCCTTATTTGAAAGAGAATATAATAACAAGTCGTCACCAAAAATGTTGTGATATTTCGCTTCCCTGAAATTAAGTTATATAAAATAAAGTAAAAGTGAGGTTATATGACATTAATCGTTTGCAAAATGTTATATATGTTTATACGGAGGTACTTTATAGAAGGTTTATCTATTTATTTACCAGTGGCGGTCTATGGGGGAGGCCCATGTTCAGCAGTGGACGTCTGTGGCTGATAGATAGATAGAAGTAGGCACCTCAGAAAACAAACATCAATATTGCTTTGATTTTTATGTACCTATAAATAAAAAATAAAGCGTCCTTGTTTGTAACATGCAGATGCGGACCACTAAAAGACAAAGCAAAGATACACTAGATTACTTAGATTGCGGCATTACCCTCTATAAGTATGCAACTGCACGCATTTTTTCACTTGCTATACCTACATACTTGCTATACCTATACCTATGCATGCCATTGACGTATAACTGATAAAATCGCTTCATCCTCCAAAACTCTTCTGCCAATAGAGTAATTGCGACCTATCGCAATGGTATAGTTCACACAGCGATCCATGTCGTCAATATCCAATTCCAAACCACAGAGTACATTTGGAACAAACCGAACGAGTGTTGAACTTGATTTTGACATTAGCCGTTAAACTTGTCAGTCGGTGACCACAGGTAATTAATAACCAAAAAACGATTTTCAATCGATTGAGTTTTTATTATCATTATTCGATTATATAGAACACATTTTGAGATTATACCGATTTAATAATACTCGATAGTATATAATTAGAGATGCAAATTTTTTTTTTTTTTTTTTTTTTTTTTACGTGGGGGAATGCAATGACGCATATCCCTCCGCGGGGGCGGGCGGAGGGATTATGTCGGACTCGCCGGGGTAAACTAAGATGTTAAAAAGATAATGTACCTCCCGGAATACCGACTAAACCTACCACGGTGTTCCTCGACAAAACCACTATCGACGGGGCCGCGCGAATCACTTTCGCATACGGTCGCGACCCCGCCGAGGTTCCGGCCCGCCGTATGAAACGGCAGGCCCCTACGCAATAAGACCTACCCAAGATAGGTACTCAAAATAAAATTCTACTGTCTCCCCCTAAAGGGGGAGACGGACACGAAACAGAGGCGCGCGTGGGAACACGCACGCCGCCTCTCGGACCTGGTGCTGAACGGATGGCGGGCAGGCCCACAAAGCCCGCCACCCCCAGGTCAAACCTCAGGGTGGCTGGAGGTCATCGCGCGCCCTCCGGCGCCCGGCTCTGCGGTTGGGGAGAGGGTTTAAACGCTCCCTCTCCCGCTCCGCCGCCTCCTTGATAGAAATTACTTCCTCACAGAAGGAGGCGACGGCGTTCCATGACCTCTCACTCCGGACCATAGACTGAACTACGGCCGGGAGCGAGAGGGCAACCGATCCGACTGCTGCGATCAAATCACGGCGCTGCGATGCCCAGGCGGGGCAAACCGCCAAAGTGTGCAGCGCCGTGTCCTCAACAACGTCACGGCAGTCGCCGCAGTGGTGACAACCGGGCGTCTCTTGCCGGCGTATACGACACAGGAACTGGCCAAAACAACCGTGGCCAGTTAGAACCTGTGTCAGCCGGAAGGTGAGGGCGCCATGCCGCCTCTCCAGCCACTCCTCAAAAACGGGACTTACCGCCACGATCGTGGCGTGCCCGGAGAGATGCATATTAATCGATTAATGGTTAACTTAATTTAATATAAGTTTCTCGCTTTCTATGAAGAAATAATCAAACGTATTTTGGTGGTAAGTACCTAAAAAAAAAAAAAAAAAAATATAACGAATTTTTTGGTATCAATTACAATGTGATAACTGGTGGGCCCAGGGGTTCTCACCCTCCTTTGTGTGTTTCACAAATGGTTGTTCCGAGTCTGTGTGTTCTTTGTGTCCGTTGTTTGAATATTTGTAAAGTCGTCGTGACACAGGAATTGTTCCTATTGACGGTGTTGAGTTTAAAAAAAAAAAAAAAAAAAAAAAAAGTTTATCTTTAATTCATAACTGACGTACAAGATATGAAATTAATGAAAACCGACATTGCCCCATAGATTTTGTATTGAACTACTAGTTCTTTTTTTTATTATTGCCTGTCCAAATAAATACACACCGTCTATGGTAAGCAGTTTGGTCCATAGTTTGACTGTGTACTTCAGTTATAAGAGTGAATGAAGAAAGAGATTTGCCAGGATTTCGAAGTCTCAAAACAGACGTACGATGTATACTACATATAAGCCATACTTAAACCAATTTATAAGAAAAATTCACACAACGACCCCAGTAACTATCATCCTATCGCTCTGCTACCTACCGCCTCGAAGATATTCGAAAAGGCAATGTGTAATCGCGTTTACAATTTTTGTGAGAAATATGAAATATTCAATGAATGTCAAAATGGATTTAGAAAAAACAAATCAACAATATTAGCCATTTATAAATTTATACAAGAAGCCCAAAACATTATTAACGACAAAAAATACGCGGTTGGAATTCTATTAGACATGACTAAGGCCTATGATAAAGTCCAATACAGCATACTCCTTAGAAAATTACAGGATATAGGAATTCGCGGCAAAGCTCACGAGTGGTTTCAGTCATATTTAAGAAATAGAGAACATCTAGTAGAAATAGAATACTTCAACCATTCCACGAATGACATACAACACGTTAGATCAAGTAAAAAAATAATAAATGCGTCAATTCCACAAGGTAGCGTAATTGGGTGTCTTTTGTTTCTCATTTATATCAATGATCTGCCCAAAACAATAGATGGACCGTGTGTTCTATTTGCAGACGACATCTCACTCCTAACAACCTGCCAAAATAATAATAAATTAAATGAAAAATTAACAGTAACGCTTGACAAAGCAGTAACCTGGATGGACGAACACAATCTCGAAATTAACTTCTCAATAACCAAAATAATGTCCTTCCATCCCTACCAAAAACCTCCACTAGAAATAAATTTTATTTACAATAATATAAAAATAGAAACCGTACCAGAATTTACACTACTAGGATTATCCATAGACACTAACATAAACTGGAAATCACACATTAAGAAAATGAGAGCAAAGATTTCAAAATTTACATACGCCCTTAGTGAAGTTAAAAAGACAACAGACCTGCAAACTGCCCTTGCTACATACTATGCATATGCTTATGCATGGTTTAGCTACGGCATAATACTGTGGGGCAATAGCACAGATGCACCAACTCTCTTTACACTTCAAAAAAAGCTGGTTAGAATTTTAGTGAACATCGACGATACAGATAGTTGCAAACCCCATTTTAAAGAACTCAAAATCTTAACTTTACCCTCCATATATATCTTGGAAATGTGTAAATTTGTAAGAAAAAATCTAAACATGTTTACTAAGAGAGAAGACACCCAATGTAGGTACGCACTACGCCATAGGGAAAGGCTTAAACTGCCCACCTCACGTTTAAAACAACACACAGACAGCACATATGTGATGTCTATAAAAATTTATAATAAACTGTCGGATGAAATTAAAAACGAACCTAAATTTAACCCATTTATAAATAAATTAAAAACACTACTATTAAACAAATGTTATTACAATTTAAATGATTACTTGACTGACAAATTACAATAATATAAATAATAATAATACCTGCAAAAATAATAATAAAATCACTGACATAACTGACAAATTACATTAATATTAGCAATATAAATAAAGATAAACATATAATTATTGACATAACTCGCAAATTATATTAATATAAGAAAAGTATCTTTAAAAATAGTATTAAAACTACAAACATAACCAATAAGTTGCAGACATATTATATACATCATCATCAAATTATGTAATATCAATATATAAAATTAATATTATATCCACTATACCTACAAATACACATAGAATAATTATATATAAAGGAATGTTCATTATAATAAAATGAAAAGATGTTAAAAATTGATTAAAATACAGTATATATGCATTGCTATAAGTAATACAACTGTCATGTTATATTAGAAATAATGCAAAATTAATATAATTATAATTAACATGAAACAGAATAAATCTAGAACAATGCAGCTAAAGCCCTCTTCCTCCCTTCTACATTTGCTGTGCCTGACAAGGTCCATGATGATACCATGTATTATTTTTATAACACCAAATTAACATTGTGGAATGCAAATAAAGTATTGAGTATTGAGTATTGAGTATATACATAATACCGGAATATGTTTAGTTTCGATTATTTTTCTAAATTATATTTTAAGAATTCTAGTTTACTTATATCTGTGGACATATAAAAGATTATTTATAGTAAAATTCTCTACCCCATAATACAGTACATTAATTTTTTTTTTTTTTTTTATAATATTAAATTCTTTATTGTAACAAAAAGGTATATACAATTAAAGTGTAAGCCCTGATTCCCAAACTAGCGTGAGCTGTATAATGGCAATCAGTTCCTCCCCAAAACAAATGATACAAAATTGTTACAAAAAGCATTTGGAACAAACATATTTTAGAACATACTTAAACAATAGATTTTGTTAATTGTATGTATGCGTATGAGTGTATATGTGTATGTGTGCGTGGGCGTGTGTGTGTGTGTGTGTGTGTGTGTGTGTGTGTGTGTGTGTGTGTGTGTGTGTGTGTGTGTGTGTGTGTGTGTGTGTGTGTGTGTGTGAGTGTGTGTGTGTGTGTGTGTGTGAAATATTATTTCTTCACAAGCAATAAATTTTCTACATCATCGTAGTTAAAACTCTTAAGCCATGTTTTAATAAACTTTTTAATTTGATAGTTTGATAAGTGTTTTGTTTTGTACACTAAATTAAGTTTATTATATAATCTAGGTGCAATATTACTATATTGTTGTTGTGCAAAATTACTTTTAACCCTTGGAACTGGACATTTGTCTATTCTTTTAACCGAAGTTTGTAAAAAGGGTACAGTATGCTTATGATATTTACGAATACACTGATAGACAAATAATTTTCGGACACTTAGGACATCAGCTTTTTCGTACAATAAGTGTGTAGGGTGGCGAAACGGTAAGTAAAGGAGTACTTTAAGTACAGCCCGTTTATTAATTATAATTCATAAATTACTTTTTGATTATACTCATAATCATAACTACCGAATATAAAAGTTACTACTTGTTACAAGATGGATACGATTAATTAAGATCTTCATAAGATTTCCTAATTGGGTTTTGTAGAACATTTGTTACAGAACCATCATTGCCAAACACGAATGGAGTAAAAAACAGCTGCCGTCCTTTTCATCAAATCATAATTGTAAAGTACGGCGTGCAGTAAGTAGCCAGTGGACATTCATATTTTTTCTTGAGCAAATTTTTATCACATGCAATTTAAGTATCAACTATTAGTAGTGGGTTGTTTATTAACAGCAGAGAGCGTGCCACAACTCATAGCTGCCGCAAAGACAGACTAACTTAATAAATATTAAGGTTACGGTCAAATCCTTAAAAGTATGGCAAATTTAGTTCTAAGTAAACTTCTAAATAATATTTTAAATCTAATTTTTATTGGCCGACAGTAATTTCTATCTAATCAAAGTCTAAACTAATAGGACTATCTAGGTTGGCATACTACACAAATACTTTGATATCTAGTGTAAATGTTTATGGATTTCTATTCGCGTAATTTTCCCTCAATAACAACACTAATGCTTCGATGCAAATTTTGTGGTTCTTTACACAAAGAGAAACATCTTACTAATGATTTCGTTTTAAATTATTGTTATATTGCATGATAGTATATGCTACTCGGAAATAAAGTAAAAATGAGATACATATATCCTAGTAGCTCGTGCTGCTGATTTTGCTTTATGTTTGTTGCCTTTTTACTGCCCTTGGCAGTCACTACAGTCCAACCCTTTCGCGTGTTAGCTGGTGTTGATGCAAGTGCAGGTGTGGGTGTAGCTGTAGGGGCTCGCAAGGTTGCAGGTACTTTGTAAATGTTCAAATATGTGAAGTAAAGTGTTCTTGTTATAGCGCAGAAGAGCAATCAGAGGCTGGCATTTCCATATATTTTATACAAGATGGTTATAAAAATAGATGTAATAATTTGGTGACAAATCCCCGTTACTTCCATTATTATTTTATGAGTAATTATTTTAAGAATTTTTTGATCCCTATTCGACTCCTTTTAATATCTTACAACGAGCCATCTAGAGTCACTGTGACTCGATAACTTGTAATTCAATATTAACTTTCTATTATTGCCATGCCCGCTTAGCCCAAAGGACGCATAAGAATCTGATGATGAAAGATGAGTAGTACCTATAATGTCCAGTGACAATGATATAATATTTAGTATATTTTATGCCCAGCCCGATTTTTAGCCTTAGGTACCTTTTCAACGCTTTTATTCTACAAAAAGATTATATTTAGGCTTTACGATGTTTAACAAGTTTTTCATTACCTGCAACAAATGAGCGGTATATCTTTTAGTAGCTATCCGCCGCGGTTTCCCCTATATATAGCCTATTGTACTTCTGGATAAAGTAGCTTTCCTGCGGTGAAAGAATGTTGAAAATCGATCCATTCGTTTTTGAATTTATTAATTACAAACAACAGAAACGCATATCTTTCGTCTTCATACTATCAGTACAGATGGACTCCAGATCTAAGACACAGCAATAAGAAATAAAATAAATGCATGATGCATAAATTTATTCATCGAAAATTCTCGAATTATCTTAGTACAATTTCCCACCGTCGGTGTCACAGCCAGCACTTAAAATTATACGACGTACGGGTATGTGTGACACGTATAATGGTTGGCTAACAAATATAATTTTAGTGCGGATTTACCGGATGTATAATTACACAGATTAGTTGCGTCGCATCACTCGTCACTTTAACCTACAAAAGACGCCGTGACCTATAAGTGACTGTGACGTAGTAAAATGTAATTTCAGCTTATAAATACTAACACGGTGGCAGAGATGATTTTAGGATCCATGCAATAGAAGACGAACCTATTGCAGTTTACGGGTCACTGTTACAGGCTCCGTGCTTCTACCGAGAATTTCCTGACAGAAGAACCTAAGGACACTTTGCCCAAACTGTAAATCAAACCCGAGGCCTTATTCATGCATAGCATTGGCATACACTATAATCTCTAATAGTCATTTCACTTCAGTAACCTCTAATTACGTCAACATGTTTTCATGACGAGAAGCGTGAACAACAAACGGAATAGGCTACCCAGCAATCCAGAAACGTAGAAGGAAGTGACTGTCTGACACGTCACTTCCTTTTACTTTTCTAGATTGTTGCGTAGCCGTCTACTATCTTTCTGGACAGAGCTGTGATGATGTGAGTAAGTAGCTCCTCTTACGTCGGTCATTTAAGCACATTAGTCCAAAAGCAAAAGGCATAACAAAAGCTAAGTACAGAAAACATTGCTCAACTAAAACGTATTAATGATATATAGTTCTGTATTTGGAAGCTATAATTTACATGGTTTCTGTCTGATTCAATCGCTTGTATGGAATTTATTATTTCTTATTTTGTTTAGTAACTGAAACCTTCAATCTTAATGATCACAGATACCACTGATTGATATGATCGTAAAAAAGAAGGCTACTACTTTAATTATTAAAATCCTAATTAATATTAAATTTCGATGTGAGTTTTTTTATTTCTTTGTTTGTTTGTTACACTTTCACGCCTTAACTACTTGACCTATCATCATGAAATTTCGCATACACATTGCCAGGAGAACAAAATAGGACATAGGGTGCCTGTCATCCAGAAAAAGTACTGTTACTCACTTAACCTAACTAGCATTTAAGAGAGCTAAGATGCGGGTAAAATGTGGTGGTATTATAAGTCGTAGGTACAATTGTGTTTTTTGTTTATAGTTTAATACTTTAAACAGACAGTTTGAATACATTTTAAATTATTATTGTGATGTTAAGTTGATCATGTTGACCTTGGAATTTGTTTATCAGATCGATATCCAGACTAATAGATGGACTTCTGACCATGAACTTCCATAGTTATTCATAACAACTAAGCCTGGCATTTTTAAATCTATTAAAAACAATAATTAGGGCTAGTCTAAGCAAACGAAGGGGAAAGACTAGGTATATTATATCTGGGACACGGTCTCTGAAGGGTTGCAGGCAAATATAAGCACAAACTGACACGACGAGGCCGAAGAGAAAGTCAAACGATATGTCAATCGTCATTTGATTCAAAACAAGCTCTCATTGAAACCAGTGTTGGTTATCGCCAAACTAAGTACTCCTGACAAGTCACAACGGTGCGACACGGACGCCGTGACTCAACGCGGCACTACACAATTTTACGGCACCGTGTTGTGTAATGTTTCACTTTTGAATCAAGTAGTATCAGTCTTACTAAATATGGTTTTATCTCTGCTGCTCTTATTAACCAGACGCATAAAAAAAACAATACTAGAAGAAAATCTAGATGAGTTTTCTTGTTGACCTTTCTATTATGAATCATGATGAGGGTCATTTCAAGCAGTAATATGAGGTATCACGGCACGACACGCCTACGTCTCGCGGCCTCGGCTCTTTACTGCTCCATTTCCAGTGAAAGCACGCCATACACAGAAAACGAAGGCGGAGCGGTACCGGTGGCGAAGCGGTACCAGTGACGATTATTTTTTAATTATTTCTATTAGTATGAGATATGTACACACATATTTCATATTAACACGATATATACAACAAATACCCAACTGCTACCGCTCGACCTCCGCTTCCGTGTGAACTTAACAGCCGCACGTAATGTGGCCAGGCCCTAACAGCTGCAACCAGATAGTTTATTGAAATATAATTGATTACTAATATGACTTGTTTTTACAAATAATAAAATTATATTGCGTTTGCTTATCACTGTCTTTCCAATTAAATATTTTTTCTTACTGTAATGAAAAGATCCGTAAACAATGATAACAAATACAACGTTAAAGATATCAATTATTATCAACTCAATAGGAAAATTACGATCGTGATTGTTCAACTTGAACTTGTCTATACAGAATTATTTATACGTTACAAGTTCATGGTCAGTATTGACGTCAGGAGATAGGTAAAAAAAATTATAATGTAGTGATTAGTCTAGGCCACGTCTATAATCTAACTGACACGATTTCAAATAATAGTTGCGGTTTTCCAAAACATGCGCATTGTATAATGGGCAATCTGATTTGGACAATTTGACTGTTAAATATGCATCAGCGATCTTTCTCGGCGAATGTGTTTACAAAACAAGAGGTGTTGTTTTACACCTCTTGTTTTGTAAACACACCTCTGCTTACCGCGTTGGATATAGCCATGAGACCAAGTATGTATGGCATTATATACTTGCCTTAACTAATTCAATTTCGTGTTGGAATGTCGTTTTTCTTTCTTCTTCGTTAGCACCTCAACTATCAAATATTTAAGCTAAGGTTGAAGATTAAGTATTGTCTGTGTTATATAAACTTATTTTTAAATACTCTATCTAAATTATTATCCTTTGTACTTTATAGCACAAAGGATGAAATTTATATTCAGTACCAGAAAGGTCGCAGAACTCTCAAGATGTTATCAAATTGCGGGTTCTGCGATCTTCCTAGTTGCCCAATGGTAACCAATGTGTTGCTCACTTTGGTTAAATTTACGGATCGATAGATCTGCGTTGTTGTCCTATAGATAACAGGACCTAAACGATAACCACGTAGATCGATCGACCCGTGAGGTTAGTCATATTCGCAACCGTCTTCGATAGGTGATATTTTACAAAAAGCTTCTGTCCTCTGTGCCTCAGCGAGTACGCAGTACCGTTGATCTTAGTTGTCATGAACTTGTATGATTCTCGGAGAGCTACTTCCCCAAAATATTCTATTATCTGCCAATCTTCTTTAAAGATATTGTTATCTTATCGTCCTACCTTACGTGACTGTAAGGATGGGGCAGCGTGCAAGCGGTCGTCATGCCATTTGTACTACACTGCCACTGATACTACAATGATTATTCTGTGTCTGGGTGTATTTTGTAACCGATATTATAATTATGTTTGTTAATTCACCCGCGACGGAGGGATTCCAGAGCGGAAAATGTCACAAAAAAATGTACAGCCTTTTAAGCTTAATACTATACTAGTCTTATGCCTATAGGCAAATATGTATTACACTCATATTTTACGAACGATAGTCTTTGGATGAAGACCCATAATCTATACTTGGTGAAATCGCTCAAGTCCACCAATTCTTCTGACATACATTTTTTGTAGCAGCACGCATATAGAAACCAATTAAAACATCACCTGACCCAGTAATTAAATCAGAGACTTCACTACTACTGAGGTATAAAATAACTAGGAGGATTATATTGATTACTATATAAGATAAACTTACATAATTGGACTTAATTATTCATGTTAACCGTTCTCATTTAAACAGTTAATTTACATTTAACAAACATGGCGTACCTCATTCAATTATCACCGATATAATGACTTATGCAAACTCCAACGCCATCTAGAATCCAACGATTCATTAGAAAAATAACAAGAAACGATAATCACATGCGGTCGATACAACGCCTTCTAAGTAATTTTCCACAGCCAACAGAGGTCTCTCGCATATAATTTGCAAATAAAACATAAGGGTATTGTCACACATAGCATATAGTTTGTCACAAAATATGTAGCACCCCTAGTTCAATAAAGGTGTAAATAAAATTATGTCGATTTTGTATTGCATATTCGAATAGTGCAAGTAAAGATGCATGCATATGCTCAATTATTTTCGGTATACAATATCTATATCACTGTCTTTTGTATTAAAGACGTAAGCAGAGATATTTTACACTTATCATTCGTCAACTATGGCCATAAGTCAAACGTAACTGAAGATGAGCCTTTAGCTGTCTGACGGACACGGTTATAGTATCCGTGCTGCTACTGAGAAATGAAAAATAAATAAAAAGTGAACACCTGACAGAAAGACCTCACAACATTTTGCTCAATCCGGCAATCGAACCTGAGATCTTATACACAGCAGTAGCATTTACTGCCATTGTGCCACCAAACAGAGCTAACTATACATAATAAAAACAAATAAAATGTTGATATTGATGCTGACCACGCAAAGTAATTGTTTAACTCTTCTCCCTAATTCTTCCTTATTAAACGGCTAATATTTTTACTGTTCATAAATTAAATTATAATGAATAAAATATTTTTTTCATGATCTTATCGCAATTTGAAATCTATATATATCATTGGATTAAAAACACTCAACATTGCGATCATGCCTATACGATCCATAGCTTAAAGAAGCCATCTGTAGGCGTCAGGCGCTCTTAGGTTTAATATTGTATCGACGATTAGTGATACAATGTTCGCGTCGTATGTAGATTGAATTAAGCGAGCTATTATTGTATTACGTCATAATTAGCCATTACTTAAATAATTATTAGGCACAGCTTAATAACGAACTAGTCAGAGATCAATTATTTAGAAGTGGGCGAAACGTCATATTTTTTTTTTGTAAACCATCGCTCGTACATTTTTACGTTGTGATAACATAAACCACAACAGCAACTCACTCTTGTGCCAAACAAGACCTGAGCTATAGTTTGATGATCACACATATCGCCGGTAGTAACAAACAAAATAAATCGATTAATAATTAAAATCGAGACATAAAATAAGCATCGAGTAATATGTCTGAGCCCCGATAATCGAGCGTTAGCTAAGAGTTTAAAAGAAAACTAAAAATGTATGTTGAAACAATCTGTGAAACGCGTCAAAATCACCAAAATTAAATAAATTATTTTGCGCGATTCCTGAACAAATAGATAGGCAAAAACAGATACATAGATAGGCAGAAGGATACGCAGGCAAAAATATCAAAAAGCCATTGTATTGCACTTCTATTGGCCGAACCCACTAAGTTTTTGAAAAATATCTGCATTGTTATTTATTTATTATGTGTTAAAGTTTATATATAGTATAGACAGATAGAGCACCTTAAATGGTACGCCTTATCTGGAAATCCTCTAAGCACCTACTTACAAAAATGTAGGTAGTACAGCAAAGTTTTCTTAAGCATCGCACATAGATGTTTGATTTCATTTATATTACGCAGATATGCTGTATATTAGCCTACTCATTATTAGGTAATTAATGACAAGCCTGAGTAGAATTATGTCGGTGTTTGTACATCATTTGCGAAATGTATACAAGTGCACCAGTGTATAAGGAAGTTTTACGTAACTCTTCACTTGGCGTACAGCTGATGTCTCTTAGGTGTTTGAAATCTGTTGTTATATTCGCATTATTTACCTTTCACCTGAACTCAAAAGTGAGATAACAAGAAGCCTCCACTTTCGGCAACATACTTAAAACTTAAGTGGTAAAAATCTATGTACATTCGGCAAGATAATGCGATTAAAAATTGTACCCTTTGGAATTGTTTCTTTTTATAATAATAATAATTATTATTATTTACTTATTTCACTACGTACACGAGATATTTTAAATGTGTCGGAAACTGTAATGCATTTTGTTTCTTTGTCAACAGTGTTGCCTCGTTGGCGCGGGCGCAAAAGCTGTGCATGGCGTTTCGGGTTCGATTCCTAAGGTGGACAAGATTTATTGAGTGTTTCTGTCAGCAGAATCTGGAACTACGCCTGATAGACGTCATCGGGCTAGCCCCCTACTACAAAAGACATAAAACAGGCTTGACAGCTTGTGTTGCCAAGGCTGTCCGGTTTGAAGATGAGTCATCACGCTGACTTAATCAAATGAAACTTCTATTTTCCACAAGAACACAATGTATGGTTGTTTATCTACAGTCTTTTGATGGGTACTAAGTACTTCTCCAATAAAACTGCTTCTACTTCTTCTTCTATACCTCTCAAACAAAATATTAACGACCACTTAGACAAAGGGATTTTACACTCCTAGATCAATTACGGTTTGGTCGTACACTGTGTGTCAGTAACTAGCATCTTCCCGCGTGAGGCAAATATTTCCAGACTTTGTGTTTCAACTAACTATTGTTTCAATACATCTGTATCGCTACTTTCGAGAAGGTATCTTTTCCTCTAAAAGTTACAAATTTACATCTTATCTTTCTTAACTAAAAAGATAAATCACGCACTCAACGCACTAGGAACAATTCCTATGTCGCGAGAAACGTTACAAACATTCAAACTACGGACACAAAGTGTTCCCAGGCTACTTGTGGACAAATTGCTTAGAATTAACCTATTGAGTCGCAGCGGCACACTGGTGGCTAGACCCGATAAATTATTAATTATGTCTGGTATTCTAAGACTTGTCAGAGTTATAAAATTATCCACTTGACAACACTAGCTACAAACATTAAAGATTAAATTATTACTATTTACTTAGATGTATAATACCGTTGAGTCACTCGCTTCCGATGTACTTGCTTATAATGGGAGTATAAACAAAGACAAATAATACAGGGTGTGTGCACGCGACGATTATTCAAGTTGCGCGGGCGTTTGCGTAACCGCCATCTGCAATTGTTCAATGTAAAGATCATTTTGAATTCAATTCCTGTTTTGCGTAACTAGGTTTTATGTGATGTGATATTTAGGTTGATTGATGGCGTTTATAATGTCATCGTTGACTGCATGATTGTTGCATTAAAAGCGAAATGTTCGAGCTAGTAAGAAAAACAAAAAAGGATTATAAAAATTAGAATTGGTGTATCCATATGTATGTGTAAGTACCGTGGGAGAGCTACGCTTCGGCACGAATAGGCTGGCTCGACCGGAGTGATACCACGGCCTCAAAGAAAACCGGCGCGGCGGGAAATAGCGTATGCGTTGTTTCGTCAAATGAGTGAGGGTACCGGCACTCGGAGACCCAACCGTCCCTTCTGGTGGGGGCAAATTTAAAAGGAACGCAACGCACTTGTGACTTCTCTGGTATTGCGGGTGTCCATGGGCGGCGGTAATAGCTTACCATCAGCCGATCCGTCTGCTCGTCTGCATCATATACAAAAAAAAACAAATATAGATGATCTTCATATATCACATAGATGGAAATTATGTAATAAGTACCAAGAAATGTGATTAATGACAAAGTAGACTAACGACCTGGTAAGGGTCGCGGGAAACAGTTGGATGCGGATGGCCCTAGACCGGTCTATGTGGCAAACCTTGGGAGAGGCCTGGGTTATAAGCCTACTTATATCTAGATTTGAAATCTCCATGCCATCATCATCATTCAATAGATACTCGTAATCATAGAAAATGCGACTACTGTCATGAATTTTAAGTCCCGGGTCGGTTAAAATGAGTTTTAGTCAACAAATTCTGCAAAATCTAACCAGAGGATAGCAATAGCTTCTATAATAAATTAAAAATAAGATTTTAAGTGAGACTTAAACATATATAACTGCCAATAGTAAGACATAATTCGAATTATAGTATTTTTGTTTAATTCAGTTCCTGTATTCATTTCACCTTATGCCATCATCTACCCAGTATATCAGTCTACATTAAGGCGATCAGTTCAGCCATTTCAGATTTAAACAAGTTCGCCTTTCACATATACTTTTTATCTTCGAAGATTACATTGTGTAACAGTCAGATATACGAGTATAATGAGTACTAGATACTTGACAGACTATATAACACTTTTTTACTTTACCGACAGATAAATTAATTATATATAATTGAAGTGTTCGATCAACCTGTAATTTCTTGACAGTGATATAATGTCAGTGATAATAATAATTGATCAATTTATATGTAATTGTAATTATGTTTGTTATACAAGTTTTGATCTGTTTCTGATAATAAATATTGTTATGTGTTTGCCTATCCATTTTATTTCGCAATAATGATGTTAGAAATAATGGATATGTTTTATTCAACTTGCAAGGGGACTAGAGATATAACAATTTTGCTGTCGTTTGCCAAGGGTGAAAACCGAAGTTATTCTGAATGCTTAAATAGGATCAAATTGGATTAAGGAGACCACCGACTAATTGTAATCCTGTAACTTTAAACAGCGACTAAAGGAATATAAGTTTGCCATAAGGATAGCAAGAGTAGCGACTCACCGGTTTCGCTCTGGAGTCTCGGATAAAGAAAGACTCCTAGAAAATGTCCATCCATGCAGAGCATATACTTCTGACAACCCTCTTCCTGAATCGCCGACTTAAGCAAGAGATAAGAATAATGTAGGCGCTTAGCGAGTTTCTGTCCATTTGGCCAATTAAAACAAGCGAGAGATGAGGTTCTAATTAACTCTCTAAGGCATATATGGGATAGCGGTGTTGCTACTTCATTCTGCCCTATAATATATATATATATATATATATATATATATATATATATGTAGTTGTTGTGGGTTTGGTACCCACACGGTACAAAAGATTGTGTAGTCCACAAATAGTTGTTACGTGTCCGGGTGTTCTTTGTGTCCATTGTTTGAATGTTTGTTAAGATGCTACACAGGATTTAGTCCTAAAGCGGGTGTTGTCTTTAAAAAACTATTTTCATACTTTTAGAGAAAGCGTTAGTTGCATACTGAGTAATCAGAGAAGTAAACTAACTGAATGGTCTAGATTTATATCTCCTCCTAATTTTACACCTTGTACACAACATTATTAAAGAGTTTTATGATTAAACATTTGAATAATAAAACCCTAATTAAGCAGTCCGTCATAACTTTGTAATTTCATTAAATTATTACAACATCTTAAAATCGTCATTACATGAACACACTAGAACAATTTAGCAAATAGTAGCTAATTTGCTAATCATCTTAATTGTTAACAAGTTTTTATTTGTTAGTTTAAAGGGGACAAAGACACGCCGAGTATTCTCTCACGAGTACAATTGGGCATTATAACGACTGAATTACAATTAAATGCATTTAACCAGACAGAAATATCTGTAAATTACTTGTTGCTACAATGTCTAATAGCCTTCTGTATTTGGTGTTGTATGATTTGATTTGATCCCCTTCACATCGTATTTACGAAGGAATGGGTATTATAAATGTATGTTTTCTTGACAATTTCAATATCATACTTAGTATCTTTATTTTAAATGCGGTAGAATATCGGTTTGTACGTCTTTCGCACAGGAATGGAGTAACTGATTGTTCAGTTTTTTTAAATCTAAATCAAATTCAAAACCAATCATAATTTTTGTTTAAGTGGTCCACTCGCCACTGTCCCTACACCGAGTATTGTATTTAGTGATATATATTAAGCAATTTATTCTTATTATATATTAATTAGTATTTCTTCAAAGCAGCGATAGCTCAGTGGGGAGACCAACAGACTGCATTATCGCCTGCTCCGTGCCTCGGAGAGCACGTTAAGTGTCAGTCCCGGCTGCCATGAACATCTATGGCAGTCCTTATTGGGGAACTCGACACAAAAGATCCCACTGGGTCGAAGTGTCGCCGTTCTGTTCTGACTGGCCCCCACACAAGATAAGATAGGATACGATAAGATAGTATTTCTTCAATACTTCAACATTAGTTAGATCCTGATTTATTCAATAGCCCTATTCTTAATTCTTTCTTTCTTATATACTTACTTCTTATACTTTGACTACTTATTCATCTTATAAATAGTCAAAGTAAAAAATATTCATAACTAATAGAAATATCTACAGCTGTTGATAATTTTGTTCTTGCTACAATAGTGTGTTATTGATGGTTCTTACTGTGAAAATAATAAAACTTTGGCACCATTCCTATACGTATGTTCTATAAATGTGTAGACTAAACAAATTATATGTTTACCATTAATTGATTATCCCTAACACCTGTAAATTATTCTCATTATATACCAACAACAGACAAATATATAATTCTCAGTATCGAAGGTTTCTCACACGTACTTTGTCAATATGTCTACAAAGATTGCATCTCTATTTTTATAGTTCTTAAATATACATACTTAATATCAATACTATCAATATACTTTTTTGTTTAGTTGATAGTGTTGACATACATTTTTTTAAATAATCTCTCTAAGACTTATACGTATTTTTAGAATTAAGTCAGTTATGTTCGAATATATCAACAATTTTAGTCACGACAGAGCTAGGAGGCGAAGCTATAGGTTTATATTTAAGTCTTATTGATTACATTATGAAGTCACATTCAGAAGCTGAGATAAAAATAAGATAATATTTGGATTAGGCGCACGAGATTGTCTACATGTGGAGTATCGATTTGGCGAACATTGTACTGGTAGCTGTTTTGAAGATAGATCAAAAACTGATAGATGGGTCGAAGATGCTTAGCCACGAAGGTGGTATTGCTAAACACGGAAATCAGTGTATGGATATTCCTCTCTTTGGAGCCCTACTCTTGAGCAACTTAAACACTATACTGGATACCGATGGGTTACCGTGTGTTTTTTTATTTATAAATATGTTTTATTCATAAATATAAAGGTACCTAAGGTACACATGTAATATATTATTTTATATTTTGACGTTCATAAGTGTTACTTTGTGACCTAAATTAATAAATGATTTTTGACTTTGACTTTGACTATAATTTAATAATGGAGATAATATTATAAAATTTATATAAGTACTAGCTTTTGCGCGCAGCTCCGCCCGCGTGGTACCTACATCAATAAAATGTATCTCCTTCTCCAGGTATTAAACTACCTCTGTATCAAATTTCATTGAAATCGATTTAGTGGTTTAGCCGTGAATAGGTAACAGACAGACAGACAGACTGAATTAATAATATTAGCAAGGATTTACATAGGCACCTTCGTATGACATATCTACTGTATTTAACTAGTTTTAATATTCAAAATGATCCCACGCCTTAGAATGCTTTACAGCAAATTATATATTCAAGATGCATTATGAGATATAAGAGCACAGGTTCACAAGCTGCCGCCCTTGTATCAAATTTTATCCTGTTTCGTTTAAATTGCGGTCACGTTAGTATCGGCTGTTCTGGTTCTAGCCTCTAGGTATTTCGACTGAGAAGCAAAACGACGTAAACCGTTATTAGAGGCGGATTTGTTTACACGAATAGTAAAGCACCATACACATCGTACGCATCACACGCACTTCTTTATATTTAATCCTAAATAATATTATAGATGCGAATGTAAGTTTTATTTATTACGCTTCAACGACTTAACAACTAGACCATTTTTAACGAAACTAGACCATTTTTAGCTGTCAGTGGAACAAAAAAGGCGGTACTTTTCATTTAGGAAAAAATACTGTTGCCGAGTGAGCGAAACTGCGAGCGAAAGCTATTCCTCTACAAATATCACGATAGCAATAGCTTTAGGTTTCAGCGGAATAAATTGTGTGTGATATACAGGTTGTCCGGTAATTAATGAATAACCTGGAAATGTCTTATAGTGGAACTAAAGGCCGTTTAGTAAAAAATATGGAAAAGGATCTATCCAAACTACTACCTGAAATATGTGTTTTTTTTTAATTACCATGTATAGCTTTCTTGTATACTACGACCATAAATGAATGAAATCCATCGGTTTTTTGTTGTTTTATTATTAAACACTAATTATGCTAATAGATAGACAGTCAAAAGTATGCTATGCTAATATAGCTTGCACTTTTTAATATATCTTATTTATTTAATTTTTTATTATTATTTATATTCATTTTTTCTGAACGGCCTTCAGTTCTACTATAAGTACATTTCAAGGTTATCCATTAATTACCGGACACCCTGTATAACAAAATAAATATTGATTTTAATACAGTTGTTATTTTAGTTAGCATTGTAAACAACGTGGACACAACTGGATAAATTTACCTACTATTAGCCAGTACTTAGATATAATAAGTTCTATTTAATCTCGATTAGTTTATTGAAATTAAACTATTATATACGGGTTTTATCGCGTTGTTTATTTAACACTCTATTACATAATTTAGAAACTGTTACACTACTATACTACTGTTAAACTTTACTGATTTTAAGCTAATTAAATTATTAAAACTATTCGTATTTAAGTTTACACATTCCCCGACGTATCGGTTGCTTTTCAGCAGCCATGGTCACGGAGAGACTCTGTCAATTACGCATTAATAATATATAATAATAATATCAGCCTTGTATATAAACTGGTCTTTTTCTTGATGTGAGAAAAGTTACGTCATAGTTTAACACGCTGACCCGGTGCAGATATAATAAGAATACGATATGTTTGTACTTTACTGTGATTATACCGCATAAAATGGTAAAGATATGGTATTCAAATATAGCATTGCTCCAAGAATGATTAATTCTTGAAAAAGGGACGATAAATCTTTGTCCTTAACTAGTTGTTGACGTCACTTTGTTCTACGATATTTAACATTATCCTCATAGCTCACTAAGGAATACAATACATTTCCGTGAGGAAAACTACATGAGGAACTAGAGCAGATTTTGCATGAATAATTACAACCCAGGAAGTTATTATTTTAATAGCCCAGATTTAGTCGGTACCATATGTAGCAATAGTCTCCTACATCTTACGCGGCTAGTGTCTCGGTAAGTGTCCCATCTTACTCTTAACTCAAAACTTCTGCGTGTTGGACCCATGCCTCCGTGTGAAAATACACGTGAAAGAAAAACAAATAATAATAGTGCTCTCCAGACCGAATACCGATACCTTTTTCAGCCAGGCAGAGAGAGAGAAAGATAATTAACAAATCGGTTTTATTTATTATCTTTGATATGTGATATGTGAACATGTTTTGGGTGGAAAAGCTCTTAAATATAGTATGATGTAGGACTAAGTGGTAAGGCTAAATTACACCCTCGATTCGCTAGTTATGATTTGACTGTTCGAACTAATAACCGGCTAAATAATTTCCGTCTACTGAGCACAGTTTCAGATTCCTTATTCCTCGTAATGATTTACCCGACCATAGATTCGGGTGGCTCCACAGAAAAGTATATTATGCCAATTATTTTTTGCGTGATAGCACTTTCCATCATGATGTTACTCTTCGCAGCATATATTAAAATAATATTTATACAACGAAGTATGTAGCTTTAAAACGAAGTGGAGTTGAATCACTTTTTATACTATAAATAATAAATATTATAAACCATTAGATTATAAACACAAGAAGAAAAGTATTGTATTATATTATTACACTATAGAACGTATTCTAGTAAAGTCGCATGTCAAAGAAGAAAGTAATCCTATTATAAATTACATGTGTAAAATTAAAAAAAGGATTGTGCATACCGAAAATATATGCAGACGAATTAATTCTGAAGAGGTAACCCATTTACATATTAGTTTACTCGGAATTGTATTTAATTAATTAGTTAACTTTACTTTAATGTAACAATGCAAGAAACTTCCAAAAAAAAATTACCAAGGAGGCTTTCTGTAATCTTCAATGGTTGTTGTTTGTTTTCCAAATCTAAACCTTGGATTGTTCTGCTCAGAGCACTAGGTCTGAAATTCTTCTAGCCTCATGGGTTTCTAGCCATAACATCATGTATACTGTATAAGCACGTCAAGCAGCTGAAACTACTGCTCTTCTCTTGATCTCTTGGGGCCACCAATGCCGAAGGGCATTGGTGGTCCCTGACATTCAGTTTTATCCAAAAGTTATTGAACATTGCTGCAGTCAAAAACTATGACTACGTCGGTATTAAATCTTAAGTTATACTGATCTGTTTCGTTCGTCAGTTCTATTTGGGCGTAGATGTTGTTTTGAACAGCCATCGTCAATCTAGAGAATCGTCTTTATCAGAATATGCAATGTGAATGAAGTCTCGCAGTTTGCATATAACTTCTTAATTAACATGTTTATGTTACATTTGGTGATAAAATTTAGCAAAACCTCTCACCGTTTACTGGTAATACTACTATGTCAGATTATTGGACTTGCATAATTCTTTGTCTTGACGTGGTAAGAATATCGTCAATCATTTCCAATCTTAAATCACTTAATGATCACGGATTTCTAATTAAAAGTACAGCATAAGACATAGCCATTGTTTATCATATCCCAATGGCTATTATAATGCATAATGTCGTCACAATGGTTGATTAATTCAGTAGTGAGTGCAGTATAAATGGTGTTATGGCATGGGACAGGCGTCACAGCCCAACGAAGGGTCGAACGGAGCTCACGGAGAAACTTGGTGAGTACACTATTGGCTTTTCATCATCTTATATCATCCATGGAGGAGAGATTTGATCAAATTGTATATAATTATGACGTCATAAGACTTTCTTGATATTTTGTATTTAAAACATAGATATTTCTTACTTTAAATGCCATCATAACATTACTATTTATCAAATATAAATGTGAAAGTGTACTTGATTAGTGATAATACTTTCATGCATAATAAAAAGTTACCAGTTAATAAAAGGTTACCCTAAACAAAAATAAAACACAATTTGAATTAATTGTGACGTCAAGACCCATGCGTAAAAATCGATGATTAGATAATTTGTGACATCCATAAAATTAATCTTTTTAATTAATCAGAGTTGGATTGCTGGCAGTGTAATTAATATCGTTCAAATTAAATTTAAATTAAAAAAGATATTTCGATGTCACATACATTTGAACTTATATCTTGGGATGGAGGAGAAAGGATACCTATCCTTTTAAGTATAGAATGATAACTGTGTTTGGATATCTCTTCCATAATAAAGTCAGTAACTTATATTAGTAAACGATAATTAGAAAGCAACTAGTGCTATTATGTGAAGCGTATGTTTCAAATATCTAATACCTTGATTAATTTTTTTATCGTGGTTATAAATAGACACTGCAATATCTATAAAATAAATTAAAGCAATAAATATATTGTGTTATTGCAGTACGTAATCACTCAGAGAAGTATATTTTACTGCTCATCATATTAAAGTAATGACTCGTAAAGATTATAGTCAAGGTTATTGCTGTTAATAATATTTTTAACAATGCCTTAAACTGAGATATCAATTGTTATGTCACTGCCATACTTAATAATTTTTTGTATTTTGTACTATCCGCATGAAATGTAGTAATAAATAAACCGGTGTTGCAATGATATTGACAAATAAAACAAATATTACTTCTGTAAGTCAGGCAGGAAAACATTTATAATTAATCCTATGTGACTGATTTCTAATCTGTTTTATCTGTAGAAAATATTTCAAAAGTAAAAGTTAGACTTTTTACTTTGTCTTGATTATGGAACTTTAAATTTCGATTAGGATCTCTAGAGATACCTTATCCAACATAATCATCTAGAGATACCTTATCCAACATAAACATAATCTTCGAAGCAGCAGAGTCTGAAAATGGGACCGTTAACCATTAATAAATCCGACCCCTATTCAGAGAACTTTTATTTATAAACAGTCATAGGGAAAATGTAGATATCGAACACCTCTGCTACATATAACCGAGCAAGATAAACATACTAATATAACGTTTCAATATGCATTTATTACGTTACGCATAATTATTATAGATCATAATTACATAGTATCTTGTTTACCAACGAGTATAAACAACGGAAGTACATAGTTGCCTAGAAGGTTTATATGCGCATAGTTATACAGGGTGTCCGGTAATTAATGGATAACCTGGAAATGTCTTATAGTGGAAATGATGGCCGTTTAGAAAAAAATATGAAAAAAATCTATCCGAACTATACTACCTTAGATATGTGTTTTTTTTTAATTACCGTGTATAACTTTCTTGTATACTACAACCATAAATGAATGAAATCCATCGGTTTTTTGTTGTTTTATTATTAAACACTAATTATGCTAATAGATAGACATCAAAAGTATGCTATGCTATATCAGCTTGCACTTCTTAATATATTTTTTTATTTTTTATATTTTTTTTTTCATTTTTTCTGAACGACCTTCGGTTCTACTATAAGACATTTCAAGGTTATCCATTAATTACCGGACACCTGTATATTATAATTTCTGCTCTCAATTATAGATACTTACATAAGATATTTGCTTATAATAATATTTTTGGAAATAAGCCAAATTTACCATCGGATTATATTGATGACTTAAGTAAAGCTTTAGAAACCTGATGGTCTGTTAAGATTAGTCTTTATAGTATGTTATGGTTAATTAGTTTTATTCTTTCAAGAAATCTGTTTGGCTACGTAATACCTAATGCCTAATAATAATACCTTTGCTCCTTTACAAACACACAGATATCTGACACAAAGAAAACTCAGAGTCGAAACAACTATTTCTAAAACACATACATTTTTATCCCGTGTTTAATGAACCCACAACACTCGGAGTAGCAGTGGCTAGGCGATCTCTACGTCATCACTACGGTATCACGTCATTATTATATTAGGTATATTGTTCTTTGGAATCTAATTAGATTTTTGCAAAATTCGTTTATTATAACAGAATACATAACATTTTGCAAATGTTTACAACTGAATACGTATATCGTCATAATTAATACCGTTTTATAAATGTCAATAAAGCTTTTATCGAATAATAGATTTATTCCGCATTCGCCCTTCGTGTTTCATCCCGAATGTAAAAGTACGCATTCGCCCCAAAAATTGTTCCTCATATGCCCAGAAATTTTGATAAATATTAATTTCTTAACGTAATTCCTATTTCGTCCCGAATTATGTTCCTTTTTTTACCCAGTTGTTTTTTGTATAGCAGATGTTGATGTCGTCGCCGGAAAATATTTTAAAATACCTCCTTGATCTCTGAAACTTTGGGCTTATGATTGCATGACATCACGAGCCCGACATTGAAAAGACTTAAAATAATTTTTAAAAATGTTTTGTTGTGCTAACCATATGCTTAAAAATGTAGGACGAAAAAGGCATTAATTAAAAAAGAAGGGCAAATGAGGAACATTTTGGAATGTGGGACGTAATGTAGGGGCGAATGCGGAACAAACCGAATAATATTGCTCGGTAATTTAGATTAAGGACAACAGTACTTCCTTGTGATAAACCATAATTTTAAATGACTCAATTATATTTTATTTCCGTAAAGAAAACAGATGTTCTTCCAACAATGGTCTTAAACATACAATGAGCTTGTAAACATTCTTAATATTATGAAAACAGTGCTCTTCAAGTTTTGGTATTCAAAAATGACAAACAATATTATCTCGATATAAATGCGTGTTACAGAGAAGTCAATGATCTTTAACTTCGTTGAACGTTATCGAAGAGTCGATCTTTAATGGTAGCGTAATTGGCATACTTATTCAATCTAATTAAATTATACTTGTATTTACCAACCATACGCGAGCTACAGAAAGGGCGGCAGGTAAAAACAAACTATTCCTTTATACACGGGTTACGGTCACATCCCAAATAAATAACTAATCTAGTGCCGTAGTATAAAAATTTCTCATAATTAACTAGTTTACATACGTTGCGTACAACTTGTATAGCGACTTTACATAATGTCTCTGTATATAACTAATAATATAGGAAAGTATTGCAAAACTGACTTTTCAAATCGATGCAGTTTATAACTTGCGAAATGCAAATATGTAATATTTATTTATACTGTAATGAATGAATGAAAGTATAATAACACACAACGTTCCAAGACTTACCTAATTCTTGAAGATAACAATACACCAGTAATCAGTGTAATAATACCCTAATGCGGACACAGTCGGGTCGCCAACACGAGTGGTTCTTACTTTAATATAAATACACGAATAATATTATGAAATGTTAGATCGGTACTTTGGCGGATGAGCCTGTTTTGAAGGTATACCGTATCCTGGATCTTCTGCCTGCTACAATCCCCAAGTATTGTTGTTTTAGTAACAGAATATCCAAACATTCTTATTTTTATTAGGGTTTGTTAATTCACTTGTAAAGAAGTCTACGTAATTCAAATTAGACGGAATGTTGTAGTCAACAAATTATTATCATCGAGAAACAAAGAGACAATAGGCAATCATTGCAATTAATAATAACATCAGCCGTGAACCTCTAACTTAACAATTACTTTAAACTCTATGGGCGGTTCTCAGCCATTGTCAGTATGATAATAGAGGAATGGAAAAAATATTGATCCTAGATAAAATATTCGCGTGATTTCCTCAGATTATGAACACCTGTTCTTGATAATTACTGGCTGTGGTTAAGTGGACTACAATAATGTAAAGAGATTTATTTAAAGCTGTGTGTATTACTTTATAATAATATTGATGTATTTCGTTTACAGGTAAACATGAAACTAATAATTGTAGTAGCGCTATGCGTGGTGGCCGCATCAGCTAAGCCAGCCACTTACACTGATAAATGGGACAACATCAACGTGGATGAAGTCCTCGAATCACAGCGTCTTCTCAAGGCTTATGTAGACTGCCTACTGGATAAAGGTCGCTGTACTCCAGACGGAAAGGCCCTGAAGGAAACTCTTCCTGATGCGCTCGAAAACGAGTGCTCCAAATGTACGGAGAAACAAAAAACTGGATCTGATAAAGTCATAAGGCACTTGGTGAACAAACGACCGGACTTGTGGAAGGAGTTATCGGCCAAATATGATCCCAACAACATCTACCAGGAGAGATACAAGGACAAAATCGATGCTGTCAAAGGCAAAGCTTAAATGCAATAATTTTCAATGTTATGTAGTGAACGGTTTCGGGCAGTAAATTGTGATCAGCAGCGAAGTATGTAGTACCAAAGCTTTAATTGGACTTATAGAAATAAATGTTGTATCCATTTATGCGTGTTGTTTAAATTAAATTTATTATGCAAATAAATTTTACTACAGCTAAATGACAGAATTTTCGAAAATTTTATTGGTGTAGGAATTTCTTTTTGTTTTCTTAGCACTTCCTTTGAGTTTATAGTCCAGTTTTACTTCTTATCTTATTTAGTAAACAAATATGATAAACTGTTAGCTAGCACATAGGGACCATCTCTACGTGTTGTCATTTTAATTTCTCTATTAATCTCTATTTAACAGAAAACGAATGTAGTATGAAAGTAGTAAGTGAATATTTCAAATTTTATTTAAATAATAAACATTTCTGCTCCCGGACTAATTTCTGTATTGCGAGTGACTTTACAAACAGTCAAACAACGCACACAAAGAACATTAACATGAATGGCACACATTTTTTTCCTGTCAGGGATTCGAATTCACAACATTCGGCGCTGGGACAGTGGCGAGGCGAGGCGACTACTTAGGCCAGGTTTATATATTTAGATTCAGTTTGGTTCTTAAATCAAGAAACGAGTAGTTTTACCTACAGACAGCTATAATTATAGACACATATTGTAAAAAAATATGTCAAAATCTAACTCGTCTGATATTTATGTACTGGGCTGTGTTTTCGATATGCCTATCGAAACCACAAACGAATATATCTATCATATTTGGGAAACAACCAACTCATTTGCAAATATGGGGTAGTTTAAGGCCCAGTACCTATATATCAGACGAGTAATATTAGCTACGGAAAAATTAATCACAAACGAATATCGGGGTTGTAATATCATAGGCATATAACAAACCCGATCTTGCATGGTGTAGAAATCATAGTTAAAATAAAACAATGATTCTATTATAATAGTTTTCTATATTAACAAAATATATGTTTTTTTACATAATTCATACAAGAAAATATTTCAAAGGTATTGCTTATTGTATACAAACTTATAAATGCGTTTACTACACCTACTAAACTGATCATAGCAAATTTAATATTTTCACATTGTTGCTAAAGTGATACGAGCAGACGCTCGTACTTCGTAAAATTCAGTCGCCACTCACAGCGATACGCTTTATCGCTACGAGTGGCGACTGAATAGTTAGAAATAGGTACATATTCATGCATCAGATTAGTCACAATGTTATCCCAAAAACCTAAACATATATATAATAATTATTTTCGACAAGTTTAATGCCATGGCTTAGTTCCAAGATTTGCTTAGTCTTCTACTGTACTTACAGTGCTTTCTGATTGAATTTGAATACAAATTTTAGCAAAGCAGTTGTAAATATAAATAAGCTACAAACAAAATGTGAAAAGGTAGACTGAATAATGTAGGCGTTTTTATCTAATGAAACGTAGGGTCACGAAGCATAATCATAACAGAATTTAATTGAACTATGTATTTAGAAGATCGACTAAGCTTTGAGCTATAATTAAGTTAGACGCTCAACACATACCTAATAAAATCGTTTAAAAATTAGTTATTTATGCAATTTTCTATAGATAGGTTACCACTGACGTAGTCCTTAAGAGCACAAACAAACACGCGGATACAGCGATTAGGCAAAATGAAAATTGATTGTTTGTGTAAATTATATATTAGTGAATAGTGTAAGTGATATTATATTTACTCTTCATTAAGGAACTTATCGAAAGATGCTTTAAATTTCTGTTCCTTGTCGTATTTCTGTGAGAGTTGTTGCCACGCCTCAGGGTGTCGGTCCTGTACCGCCTTGATAACCTGTTTTATCAGCTGTTTCTGTTTAGGACTGCATTTCCCACACGTCGTCTCAAGGGCTTCCGGTATTACTTCTGTAGACATAAACATAAGATTCTTATTTAGAAATAGTAGATAATTCAAATTAAACACCTTATACGCATTTTGTCACGCTGTTTATTTTACTTTAAATCACTTTTATTACATAATTTTGAAACTCTAACACTACTATTATTGAACTCTATTACAATTTAAGCTATTTAAATTAATTAAAACGTAACTATTTAAATTTATTTTAAGTTCAATAATAGTAATTATATAATAAAAGTATTTTAAAGTAAAATAAACAGCGTGACGAAATCCGTATACAGCGTTTAATTTCAATGTATAAAATACGCATAAACATAAGACAATATTAAATAATAGTTAATTATGAATTATACCAAAATATATTTCATACAACTAAGTTGACACACAACTAAGTCCTGTGTCCAGTATTAATTATTTTGTCACAATTTTACGTGTGTAACATCAGAATACCAATTCGTATTAAAATATGGTCAAAATAGTGTTCTGATCTAGACTTATAATTATAAACGTTAAATGTAATATATGTCTACATTTTAATTTAGGGGAATACCAATATGTACAACGGAATTCTATTTTGTTTTTATTTATCACATGAATCGGCTCTCCGATAATTCTCGAGCTTATTGACGTCCTGCATATAAGGATGCATCGCACTATCTGTAAATAACAAACAGCACAGGTCGCCGTCTAATAGCACACCGATTAAAGAACTGTGGCATTCCTATTCATGGCGGTTTACTTGGTTATTTGCTTGCAATCTGTAGGGTAAAATATAAGCCTAAATCAAATTCTAAATTTCATAATGTTGTTTTAGGATTTTGCATATTTTTATCTAGAGATAACTAAACATGTTAAGGTACCAATAACTAAATTATGTTCGGGTACTTTGAAATAACTACACTGGAACATTGAGACAACTACCATCTTAGTCTCCCCGTGACCATGGCTGCTGAAAAGCAACCGAAACGTCGGGGAAAGTGTAAACTTAAAAACAAATAGATTTGATAGTTTTAATAATTTAATTAGCTTAAAATTAGTAAAGTTTAATAGTATAGTATAGTAGTGTAACAGTTTCTAAGTTATGTAATAGAGTGTTAAATAAACAACGCGATAAAATCCGTATATAGTAGTTTAATTTCAATGAATAACATTCGCGTAAACAGAAGACAATATTATGTTAAGGTACTTGACGTACAATAAGAAGTGTAATCGCTGGGCGATAGACCTAGGTGAAGTACCTAGGTCTATCGCCCGGTCATTAAGAGTATTTATATTCATTATAGTATTTAGCTGGAGGGCTTAACAAAAATGCTAGTAATATGTAACACAAATTGCTAGTAATCAATTACCAAAAATAAGGTTGTATACTTCTAGTATCTGAACCTGTCTATATGTCAATTTATCAAACCGTACGCTGTATATAGAACCGTTAAAAGTAAACGAATAGATAACGTAAATACTTTGACAAATGATAATCCACTTGATAAATATAATTAACTGTTATGAATACGTAACAACAAACTCTAAATGATAATGTCACCGGATACTACGTTCCAGAAGAGTTAGAATATATTGTAAATTATTGGTTTAATAAAAAGGCAACGTTGTGTGTAGAAAAACTTCAATTTGGGTTTTTTGCAATGTCTGAAGCTACTTCTAAATGTCAGCAGTTAGATCGCCAGGTAACTATAATAACTATTATATTTGTATACACATCCTTATCACAGCCTAGCTTATATTATAAATGCGAATGAAAGTTTGTTTGTTTCACTATCACGCCTTATCTTCTCGACGGATCATCATAGAATTTCGCATACACATTATCAGCGATACAGAAAAGAACATACCTTTCTTTTAGAAAAATTCTTACTGAAAAACTGTTCTTGAGAGATAAAATTTTGCAAAATCTACATTAACGCGATTAAGTACTTTGCATGATTATTATTTATACTGGTCGATGTGATCTCTTTACGGTAACATGTCTATATAAATACATACATACTATATAGTCTCACGATTATATCTCTGAAGGGTTAAATAGACGCGTCATGCCGTACATGACGCCAGCTATTTAAGAGAAAGGGCGAGAGAATTGAAAAATAGATATTTGTAAAATCTATTGCTGTCGCGCAGTGCCCGCAGAGCGCGATAGAGACAACTGCAGCTTGGACCGAAAATACCTATTAAAAGTACACAAAATCAACGTTTCGTACTCCCGATTCCTTCTCCAAAACTTAATAGATTTAACTACCTTTTTCATTAAAAATTATAGAAAGGCTTTGACCGTGTTCCATTGTTTTAATTTTTTATATAATCTAGTCAAATTTATTTTCTGGATGTTTGAACACAGCGGCAAATCTGACCAACTTTTGAGGTTTTCGAAGACTCATGTCTCTTTTAATAATTAATTTATGAAAAAAAGGAAAACATAGGCACATGCCAATTGAAGACATACATTTTTTGGAAAAATATAATTCTCCACTGGCATTATCCAAGAAAGAAACAGGGGACCACGTTTGTATGTAAAAACAGCCCTTGTGTTTCCTCTTAAGGTCTTACGTAATAGGGAGCGAGTCAATTGCCGTCTACCAGACTCAGTTTCAAAATCTTTGCTGGCACTGTAAATTTCTTGACATAGTTAGTTACACTTTGCTTGACGTGGAAATCTTTCCCGATTGCCACTGAGGCAGTTATATACATACATATAGAAGGTCATAATAATAACGTATACCTATACAAATTTGTAAAGACGCTGTGTCTGTACATTAAAAATTATTTTGAGAGACTAACTCAGATCACCTAATAAAGGTTACTAATTACAAAGCTATGTCTATTTTCATCGTGTTTGTTTGTTTGATCGACACAATAACCACTGAATGGATTAAGATGCGACTTTAACAATTTGGTAGCGTCAATGAATCGATATCTTCATTACTAAGTTATATACTGTTTCATTTTGTTCCGTTCAGTACGCAGTACAATTCTGTTAAATCTCACTACCAATCTCACATTCGAGTTCGTTGTTATAATTCGTGTTTTGCTTAGCAAAAATATTCTAAGTCTATAGTTTTACTACAGTAACTAGATAGATAAGAAAGAAAGAAAATACGGCAATAACAGTTGATTCGAGCTGTTATTTCAGCAGAATAAAATTACTTTGACGGAAAACTATATTTCACATAGAAACAAATCACAGGCTGCCTGTGATTTGTTATAATCCTAACTGAACATTATAAATGCGAATATGAGTTTAATTATTTGTAACGCTTTCACGCCTTAATTACTCGACCTATCATCGCATACACATTGTCAATGGACCAGAAAAGGACATAGGATACCTTTTTTTCAGGGAAAAATACTGTTACTTACCTAACCTACATTTACGCGGGTGAAGCTGCGGGCAAAATCTAGTCTGGATATATTTTAAGATTAGGGAAAACAACCTTACTTTTAAAGTCTTTAGCATCAGGTGTACAAGGTCCCTGGTCGAGGAAGCACTTGGTATAACTGAGAAGTATCCTGTCATTCTCCAGCAGCGGCTGCACGTCGAAACTGTCATACTTGGAGTTGTAAAAGTCCGCTGCCACCACAGCTACCAAAGCGAAAACCAAACAGTAAGCCTTCATAATGAACTGAAACATAAAAAGAACATAATGAAACTGTTGTAGGCGTTGTAACTAGTCAGCGTACTACAGTCGTTTTCGTGAGCAATAAAAATCAGGACATAACAGCATTATTCCAAAGCTCCATTATTTGTAGGTAATTCTTGTCAGTTCTTCTTGTTGCATATGTACTTGGCAATCGTCCGCATTAATATAAATCCTCGCCTTCGATTCTAAATTTTGTCGTGTGTGTGTCTCTAAAGCAATCCACTCCATATAAATATTGGGTATTGACACTAGCGCCAAAATTTTAAAACTTCTTATTACGGGTTCATGTAATCCATTATACGATACTTAAATATTAACACATTTTAATCTTACATACTGTACAAAAATATTATTAATAAATGTGTGTTGCTATGGATCTCACATTTTTCAGAACTTCAAGTAGATTCTTAAGTACTCAACACTCTTCTTTTACCAAACAAACAACGAAGCACAATTCGAATTATCATTAAAGTTCACAATTAACTGCCTCTTCTTGAGCACTGTTCATTATTAACATGATATAATGAGCTTTATTTATAAGATCTGTTGAGTCATTGAGTGTTTAAATAACAGCGCACATTGTCTGACCTGTACTTTACTTGGCTATCTATTATTAATGATTACTTGTTTGATACTGTGCGTGTATGCAGTTGATAGGTAATTAATTTAATGGTAACGTGTTTCTGTTACCTATATTAATTGTTTTTAATGGTTAAGATAAGCAACTTGAGGATAATTTTTCAATGAATTGGCTATGCTATGGGATACAAGTTCTCACATATATTTTTTGTTTAAATTTAGTCTTGATTAGCTTATTTCGTCTTTCGGTTCACGAATGCCGGCGTCCTAACACAATGCTTTAATCATTATGTCTCGAGGTCGTTAAGCTGACAAATTTAATTGTCAAATATAAAGCTTTATAACATTTCTTTAGTAGCAGTACAACACACGCAGAAATATATTTTAGTTCCGACACTTAAAACGATAGAACTATGTAAATTAACATATAATAAAATTAATTAAAAAATATTGTGATCCCGTTTTGGTACTGGATACGCTTGAAACATTTTGACAACAGAATTTGCCATGTCTTACTCTGATTTCTAGGGATTAAAATCACTGCCTAAGATCGAGTCAGGCTTAATTTAATTAATTGCCCATGAGGCTATCATATTCAATTTTGGCTTACACTTACTGATAACTAACTGACCCGACAGACGTTGTCATGTCTTAGACCGACTATTAAATTCTTAACTAAAAGTTAAAATAGTCGTTAAGTTTTCTGAAATTATCCAATTTTAGCGCAATTTTCTTAACTTTTCTTTACGCAAGAAACTTCTAAAAAACTTAAAAAAAACTTTCTTAACAAAAGAAAGTTTTAAAAGAAACTTACAAAAAAGATTAAAGAATTCGGTAAAGTCGTTCTCAAGTTATGTGTTAATTATATGTATAAGCGTGACTAAGAAATACAGGGGTTCATTTTAATATGATAAGATGCGGCTTTTTGGGCTATCTCATTCAATGTATAGTGTGTAACAGTAAAATGCGGTAGATACTATTTAAGGCTTGTATAATTGAACCTACGATTAAGTTAAACCCCCCGACACATTCAATATCCAAATTAAATCATATAAATCTTTTCATCTTGTTTTGAGATCGTTTCAGTAGCCACTATTAAGGAAAATATAGATTAAAGGTTTAACACCGTGACTAGGTATTCTCTGAAGCCAATTTTATTTCATTACTGTGATCGTTACCGTGAACACATATTAGATTTGAACTGTGAGCAAATATAATAAAAAAGGTTTGATGTGGGCGGGCGATTATAAATGTCATCATATAACACTAAACAATTAAAACACAAAAAAAAAGTATAATTACCTAGAATTAAGTATCTACAAATAGTATTCGCAATGAAAATCACAAAAAAATAGGTAAGCAAATGATTAGTCTTATTTAAATGATGTTGTGTGGTACCTACTTTAGTAAACGAATAATAATTTTGTTTTGTCAAAAAATATAAACGCGTTATGTAAACATGAAGAATATTCTTACTTAAAATCTAATATAATACTATTAAGCGACAACCATGATGACAAAGATGTAATCTGTGAATATCTAACATGTCTGGACAAGCATTAAATTTAATAGTAAAATTACAAGTATGTTTAATAGATACCTGCTATGTTAGGTTAGGACAACTTGAAACGCAACTGCGAGGAACTGGATTCTCTAGTTGTATATAAAGCCTTGTTTGTCATTGTCCATAAGTGCACACATACATGGCAAACAACTGATTATTACTATCCTAAGACGTGTGTACAATCGTAATGTGTGCATTATCGGCTTCAGCGTCAGTAATGTGTTGAATCGACTCATGCTTACATCCTGCTGCCGGATGACCCTTGGTCTCAATGATATAACTACACTGCTGGTTCTCCAAGTATTTCCTTTTGCCTTCTTAGGATAATGTACTTATGTAAATCAGGTAAAGATGCCTATTGTCTTCCTATATTGAAATAAATGGCCGACTTAAATTTTATGACCTGAATTTATTGCTACGATCCAGGGCTAAATAAATTTAATTATAAAGCCATACATTGTCGTTTTGATGAGGTTTATATTCTTATGCTTATAAGCTGAGAACTTTCTTTTCTCAATTCTAAATTACTTAATTTAGTGAAATTTATAATGTGTGCAGCCTTTGTAAACTTATAATGTTCAAACATGTTATCGTAGAAGTAACTATCGTCAATGTATAATATTAGCTGTAGACTTAAAAAATAGTGTATAAATATTTGTATTTAGTAGGGAGCCAGGGTGATTATGTACTATGGACGACTTTTGAAGCAATAATCGCTCGTCAAATGCTATCGACTCGTTGAAAAAGTTGAGGACAAAACTAAAAACTGCTGGACGTCATACTAATATAGGTAAATGTCATTGTTGTAATCGAAAAATGCTCATACAAAATTGCTTGCACTATACGTAATAAATATGTTTTTCTAAAAATGCAATGTGAATTGTTTAGTCGAAATTGTACGTCCTTTTTTATAATTTAAAATGGAATTTTTTGAAACTAGCACACTAGCTTATAGTAGATATATCGGTGAGTAGCTCTAAATGATTTATAATAGATAAACATGACGAGTTTGTATGCAGATAGTATGTTTATGATAATTTCTTATTTTATTTATTTTTTGGTATTTACGCCGTATAATAATAATATTGCTGCGATATAGCTTATACGTATATATAAATACATAAAGACAAAACAGTTCAGAGTGCCTAATGCGAGTTTGTTTTACGTTAACGCGATCGACACATTGATGACATTCGGCGCTGCGATTGGCCCGCTCTATACTCTTAACCAATCAGAGAGCCAAACGCGGTAAACATTTCGGTCGCGTTAACGTAAAAACAACTCGCAGTAGGCACCCTGTACATTTTACTCCTCAGTTGGTACATGTGTGTATGTGAATGAAAAAAATGTTGGGAAATCTTTATTCATATATGCTTTACTCATATTTTCTACAATAATTATGGTCGAATTTCAACCACTAGTACGTTTTAAAACTCTTGCGCCACTTTACTCACGAAATTCTGTTCTTGTTGGAAGTTATTTTCCAAGGCATGAAAGCACACAACTCGGTGGTTTCCTTTTTATGGGTTATAGGTAATATATGCAGAATATAAGTTAATAGATATCTTACGAGACGGTTTGGGTAAGAACTAAACACAGAAATATTTAAACACATAGTGTTCCTACAACAAACATTAAAATATTTATAAAAAGCAAGTATATCTTCAACATTAGACAGTGCTTCATATACACAAATAATATAAAAGTCCAGTACTGGAGTTTTAACCGTAGAAAATACTTTTTGTACTAATCTATGACTGTATGTATAAAAACTATTTTAATAGTACTGTGACTGGTGACAGCACCACAGAGTAATTTATATATACTGACTGTCACTATTAAAGCTTGTTCATGAAGTACCTACTTATCTTAACAAATAAAAATTAAATTTTCTCCTAAATAAATAAATATCAGTAAATATGCCAATCGAATGCCGACAATCAACTCAAGGGGGCAAAGGAAATCGAGGAATGTTCATAGAAAGGGATCCGAACGTAGTCGCTGCAGGTTTGCCTACAAGCCAGCAAAATGAAACTGTTGGTGATGCTTTACAACATTACTTACTTAAAGATCAAGTTGATGCCCTGATAAGCGACGCTATCATCCCTGAACATAAAGAACGCCCACTTCCTGTGTTGCGTAAGTCTTTACCGTTGGATATGCGGTTTGGAGGGCCTTTTGGTCATGCAACGCAATTAATTAACCCTCCAAGTCGTACTAAATTTAAAGTACTGGTAGATGAATTTAAGGAGACTTCGTATGCGTCGTATTGGAAAAAGCCACTCGGAGAGGTGCCCGACCCGGTGCCAATGTTACCAGAAGGTTTTGATACACTTGGAACTACTTTCGGTACTCCGACTCCATATCATGGACGTCTGTATGATATTGTTATGCCCAAAGTGCCATTTCCTGATAATACTCCACCGTCTAAAGAACCGAGCGCTCAGACAGACCGCAAATATTGCGCACCATCTTTTGACCCTGATTTGACGTATGGTCATCGCACATTTGTAGATAAACGAGGCAGATATGCACGATGTTGTTTGAGCGACGATAGACAAACAATAGGATTGGGCCACGTAGCAATTATTAGTACCATACAAGCAGATTATTTAGACGCCAGTCAACCGAGACTTAGTTCTGTTTTAGCTCCTAATAACAACATAGCTGAGGTACCCGAAGGATACGCTTTCGGCGTTCTTAAACCACCTGGCAATTTACCAGAATGCTTAACATTCTGTGAAATTAATAAAGGTATTGACTTTTTCAGAAAATGCTTAACACATCTTAACACCGTACGTCGAGCGTTAACTACAAGATTTCTCCCTACATTCTTTTATAGTTTTTTTCTCGAACTGAAATATTTTGACACAGAAAAAACTGATTGGCTGCCAAAAGAAATTGTGTACAAAGAATGTGGCATTAAACTAATACGATTTGACCCAACATTGATGGAGCCTTTATTATCGATGTGGCGAGCATTCGATGGTTCCAGAATTAAATACAAAATATTCGTTCGTGTTATTAATTACAGAGAACCCTCTCCCGAAATACCTAAAATACCGGATTTCAAACCAGACTGCCTTGACTACCGAACTACATACAAAGAAATGGTTAAACCAGGACAACCACGTGATAACCGATTAATGGCTGGATTACCATCTGGTAGATACTTCGATTTAGATTTTCCCATAACACCGGAGGGATATTGTGCAGCTCAGAAATCTTGTTTTCCGCAGGAATCCGATATGAAATCTTGTATTTCACCAAGTGTTTTAACAAACCTTTTGGTCAAGCATCGGGAAATGTATGCGAAACAAACACCTGAAAATGTAAAAAGAGTTTTTGAGGCAGCTGGAGAAGAGTTTACTGAAAAGAGGTTTAATGCTATTTGGGAAGAAGCTCAAAAATTTCATTCTCAAGGATGGGTTTGTTATGAAACCTTTCGTCAGACATTAGAAAAACATCCTGATCCTATGGAATTTGACAAAGAAGACACTAAATAGTATTATTTTGTGACCTACAGTTTTAATTAGATTTTTTATGTAAAATATATTTCTAACTTTAACTAAATTTTATATTATATTAAATCGTATTAGGCGTTACTTGGCGGAAATTCTATTACAATGGATTGCCGCCAAGTAACGCGTAATTCGATTCGATTTAATATAAAATTATATAATTTTATATTGCTTTCTATGTCATATATAAAAATATTTTGTATCCATTTACTTAATTTGTAACATGTTTATATTTTAATTTTTAACTTACAAGAAATTATTATTATATTTTGTGATATATTTTTATAAATTTCATGATTTAATTTTGATTGAGATTTTAGTTAAAAATCTATTAATCATATAATAAAAAGATGTTACGTCTTCTTTTTTTAATTCTATCCTTATATATTTTCATGATATAGTATTTCGTTATAAATTTCATTGAAATAGGTTCAGTGATTTAGGCATGTAAACGACAAATCAACGAAATTTCTAGAGTCGGACGAAAACATTGCCAATCTTTGGCATTATCAGTTATTTGATGACCTTACTTATGAGCCAACTTGTACACTGCGTACTTACTGTGTTAGAACATCCGGAGATCACCTTCACACAGTTCGATTCTCGAGACGAGAAAAGTGCGATCGGACAAGAAATTATCTGTAACAGTGCGCAGACGGCTATAGGCTACAAGAATATTTAAAAGCACAAGCAGAAACACATGTTAAGTAATAACAATGTCTATTAATTAGTACCTAAATAGTATGATAATATTTTTTTGTAGATTTGGCCAATTCCATAAAGCAAAGTGGGACTTAATACATATACATTCTTCACTTGACACATATTCTATATCAATCTATATAAATAGCTATATACTATTAATCCCCCTTGCTAATGTCGTATATTAGGGTCCTCATAATTATTTCAATTGAATATTCAGTTTATCGTGTTTATTCATTTATTACCATTTCGGTTACACAGTCTTAGTATTGATCGACTTCCCTGTATCCTTTACTAGAAACTCTATCCCCAACCGCAGAACCGGGCGCCGTACGGTGCGAGATGACCTTCAGCCACCCTAAGGTTTGACCTGGGGGTGGTGGGCTTCGTGGGCCTGCCCGCCACCTGATCAGCACCAGGACCCGGGAGGTAGCGTGCGTGTTCCCACGCGCGCCTCTGTGTCGTGTCCGACTTCCCTCTAGGGACAGTAGGGATTTTAAAAGTTAGTGAATGCCTAAAGGGTAGGTCTTGTTGTGTAGTGGCCTGCCGTTTCATACGACGGGCCGAAACCTCGGCGGAGTCGCGACCGCATGTGAAAGTGATTCGCGCGGCCCCACCGATTGCGGTTTTGTCGAGGAACACCGTGGTAGATTTAATCGGTATTACCGGTAAGTCCATGATCATCATTAACATCTCTCTTTAACCCCGGTAAGTACGAAATAACCCCTCCGCCCGCCCCCGCGGAGGGGTACGAGTCAATGTATTCCCCCAGGTAAAAAAAAAGTTAAGGTTATGTTAGTAATAGTACTTTTTCTTGGATGAATTTTCACAATCGCTAGGCGAAATTTTATGATGATCGGTCAAGTAGTTAATGTGTGCAAGCTTAACAAACAAACTCACATTCACATTTATAATATTAGTCAGGATAGACAGGAAGCGAGAATTTACAAAATATTTACTGAAATTTAAAGCCCCTGGCAGCTCACTTATTTCGTTGGTTAGTGAATATTTGTGGTTATTTAATCTTTAGAAGCAAAACAAGCATTTGACCTAATTACTTTTGTCTTGATTTTTATACAAATATTTTTCGCCAGCTGATTTTCAATAGATACAGAAAAACTACAAATGTTATATATTGCAGAAGTACATGGACATGTGAAATAAAATTATTGCTAGGTTCTGGGAACGCTAACCCTCTTCCTTCGATATATTGTAGAATACTTCATAGGAACGTAACTTGGACTTCTACGCGTGTCAGATATCTAATAAAAATACCTAGTGAGATTTTAGAGACCATGGTAACTCATCCCCAGACATAATAAACAATATATCACACTAGATTATTCCCGCGGCTACGCTCGCGTTGGTGTAGGATTTGTCTACTCCGCTCCTATTGATCGTAGCGGATGTCATATAACCTATAGCCTTCCTCGATAAATGGGCTATCCAAGACTAAGATAATTTTCAGTTTGAACCAGTAGTTCCTGAGATTAGCGCGTTCAACCAACCAAACAAACAAACTCTTCAGGTTTATAATATTAGTATAGATAAATTATCGAAAATCAATTCAATTGGTAATATCGTAAGATTATGTTGCTTACTTATTACTTTTTACAACAGTTATTCATTTATTCCTTCCTTCTAATGTCCAAGACACTTTAAAAAAACTGTAGAATACACCGACTATTCCTTTGATTATTTTACAACTATAACACAACAACATCGAAGGTCCATTTAAAAAAATAAACATATTATTTAAAACACCCAAGCAAAATTACGTGCTCTGCGATCGCTTTGACTGTACCCACCATACACATCCCACATAGTGAATACTTCTACTAATATATTGTATAACAGAACTCAAGACAGTGGAACAGGACAGCCGGGTAAATATAGAGAGCATAGATTATGCTCACTTACAGACATATAAGAAGTAGGTTTGACTATATTAAAATACAATACTTATATCAATGGCATGATTACTTACAACGAAAATCCTTACAAAAAAAAGTTGACTCAATTGTCAACTTGCAGTCATTTGGTTCGAATATAAAAAGCATTAATTTTCTAAACGGTTTACTTAAATATATATATATATATATACATATATAAATATGCCGATAGAATGTCGACGATCAACCCAAGGCGGCAAAGGGAATTGGGGATATTTCATAGAAAGAGATCCAAACATTGTCGCAGCAGGACTACCTACAGCTCAACAAGATGAAGTCGTAGGAGATTCCTTGCAACATTATTTACTTAAAGATGCCACTGATGCCTTAATTAGTGACGCTATATTTCCTGAGCCCAAGAAGCCTCCTCTTCCACCATTGCGTAAACCAAGGCCGTTAGACATGCGGTATGCGGGACCTTTTTGTGACATGGCGCAAATGATTAATCCATTGTTGAAAACTAAGTTTAATATACTGGTGGATGACTTAAAGGAAACAGCATATAAGTCGTACTGGAAGGCACCACTTGGACAGGTACCTGATCCAGTACCAATGCTACCAGCAGGTTTTGATATACTTGGGACTACTTTCGGTAAGCCGACAGCTTTTCACGGACGTTTATATGATATTGTTATGCCTAAAGTACCACCTCCAGACAATACACCACCATCTAAGGAGCCGGGCGCTCAGATAGACCGCAATTATTGTGCGCCACCTTATAAACCAGATGTGACGTATGGTCATCGTACATTTGTGGATAAACGAGGTAGATATGCACGATGTTGTGTAACTGACGATAGACAGAAACTTGGATTAGGCAATATAACAGTTACTAATAGTGTACAAGCAGATTTTTTGGCAGCTACTCAATCTAAAGTCGGTTCTGTTTTAGCTCCTAACAACAACATATGTGCAGTACCGGATGGATATAGTTTCGGTATCCTCAAACCACCTGATAATATTGCAGAATGTTTATCGTTCTGTGAAATAAATGAAGGAGTAGAATTCTTTAGAAAATGCTTGCAACATCTTAATACGGTACGGCGAGCTCTGTCTACGCGATTTTTGCCTACATTTTTTTACAAGTTTTATCTGACGTTGAAATATCATGATAAAGAAAGAACTGATTGGCTGCATAAGGACATTGTTTACAAAGAATGTGGGATTAAGCTGATACGCTTTGACCCCACATTAATTGAGCCTTTATTATCGATGTGGCGAGCATTCGATGGGGCTAGGATTGAATATAAAACATTTGTTCGTGTTATTAATTACAGAGTACCATCGCCTGAAATACCTAAAATACCAGATTTTAAGCCTGACTGCCTTGATTACAGAACTACATACAAAGAAATGGTAAAGCTAGGGCAAGCGCCTGACAAACGACGTATGGCAGGGTTACCATCTGGTAGGTATATAGATTTGGATTATCCCATAATTCCGGAGAGATATTGTGCAGCCCACAAAGTTTGTCTCCCGCAGGAGTCCGATATGCAATCCTGTCTTTCGCCGAGTGCTTTAACCAACCTTTTCGTCTCTCACCGGGATATGTATAGTAAGCAAACGCCTGAAAATGTGAGAAGAGTTTTTGAGGCAGTCGGAGAAAAGTTTTCGGACAGTAGGTTTAATGCTATTTGGGAAGAAGCTCAAAAACTCCATTCGCAAGGATGGGTTTGTTACGAAACATTTCGTCGCACATTAGAGGCACATCCAAATGCTAAGGAATTTGATAAAGAAAAAACTCAAAAATAATATAGTTATAATATAATTAATAATTATATACAAGATAGTTTTTGTAGCGTTATTCATACTTTGCAAGTAGTTTAGATTTGTTTTATTTTGTAGTATTTGTTTAATTATTTATAACTAAATATAAAATATTATTTATGCTGTGTTAAAAGAAATAAATTTATTTTTTATATGTGTACTATTTTGTTATAATTATAACAACATCTTCCTAGTTATTCTTGTGCTATTAGCAAGCGGTTATATTTGCGACCGTCATATCCCGGATTCAGATTTCGCATCACGCAAAGTGCTGTTGAGGTTGTTTTACTTTGGTTTTGGTCTTATCAGTAAACGTTAATAGTCTGCCCCTCATTACGTAGGTCACGTTTTACGTTTACTTTACTTTTTAGTTGAATTCTTATATAAACAGATTGTGTTTTTTTATAACTGGCGTATTAAGTAAACAGAAATAACGTTTATCTTTATTATTTGAAAATTTCAGTAATAAAAAAACAAAAAGTGGAAGTAGAGGACCCCAGGTTTTGAACCACCGTCATTATATTTTTGTGATAAAGTGAGAAGACTCGTTGACCGCTCCGTTATCGCAACCTGCGATACTATAGACAAATTTAAGCATTAATTGTAAATGCGGACTAACAGAGACACTGTTGTTGAATATAAGGGATAGTAGTTATATATACAAGAACTCGTTTTTGTGTCGCCTTGCACACATGCGCATGACGAACTTCACCTACTACCATTACATTAAATAATGTTTCATTGTTTACGTTAAAACATCACACGTACATAGATATTCTCTTGAATCAATAAGCGAATGTGAACATTACGATGCTACTCGACTTTTGTCTTTGACTGTGTACCTACTATTCATTTTAGAAAACTATGACTCACGCAGGTTTATCTTTGAATTGATAGAGAGAGGTCTATGACATCAATATTTCGTTTTTACGTTTACTAAAAAATCACATTTTGTTTCTATTTTTAATAAATAATGCAATTGCAATATTTCATTATAAAAAACAATGTCAAAATATGATTATTGAAAATGATCTTTTATTAAATTTTCCGTAAATGTTTCAATACTATATAATAAAAAAACATATTTAGTCTTTACTATTTAGATTCATTTTACTTATAAATAATATATTACAATTATCATGACAATTGAGGTAATAGCTTAATTATTCTTTTTCACAAGGAAAAGAGGATTGAAATTTAACCTCAATTCTAACATCGTCAACCAGTACCTCCTATTTGAAACAACTTTGTTTAATATTTAGTGTAACCTCCATTGTTCTTAACACAGCTCAAGACTCACAGTCTATGCAATATGGATGTCACAATATTAGCACACAACGGTCTCGTCGGTAAGATACCTTTTGATTCGTAAGCATTCACCATTCATCTTCGCTGAGTTTGGTTACTAAGAAGCGGTTTTCCACTTCCCACCCGACTTTTTTAACTCCCTTCTTCTTCAAATCGTTTTAACCAACATCTTACAGTATTGCTCTGAAATAAAATAAAAAATCTTATGACACAATCGTACATAGCGATGCCTTAAAACCAAAATCGTAAATCAAAATACCAATTAATATAATATTTAAAAAATAACTTACTCTTAGAATTTAGTCTAGTTTCGTCGGCAATTTAAGATATATTAAGCCCATAATTATTGCGTGGAGTACTGTTCTCATCTTTGGGATGGCTCCGTGCAGTACTTGCTAGACGCTCTTGACAGGTTACAGCGGCGGGCTGTCCGTATTATCGGAGATCCAGAGGTCACGAGTTCACTGGAACCTCTGCAACTCCGTAGGGACATTGCCTCATTGGCATGTTTCTACAGAATATACCACGGGGAGTGCTCTGAAGAGTTATTACACCTTATCCCGCCCTCCCCTTTTTTACCCAGAACAAAGCGTGCTGGGCTCAAATGCCACACGGTCGAGTCGAATAGATGCGCACCAACAAGTTTGGGTCCTCATACCTCTGCCGAACGATCAAGGCATGGAATTGTCTGCCAAGGCACGTATTTCCTTCTTCCTTCAATCCTGGGACCTTTAAGCGGCGCGTGAAAAAGCACCTTCTCAGGCCGTCAAAGTAGAGACCTCAACATCGCATCAAAATATTAAAAAAATGATTGCAATAATAATAACACAAATGCTCGTAACAAAGATCACCAACCAACAACATCACATAATTGTATTCAAGTGAGAAATTATTTATTATTATTATTATATTTTTATTAAATCCACCATCATCTTTTGAACAACTACGGTTTAAATAAGTCTTAAAGTAACAAGTTATCGATGTTTCTAATTTAGGAACAAAATACAAAAAGATTATCACATCCTGGGGATCGAACCAACAAGCGTTACATTGTAGATCGCATCGGTACCAACGTAGCCACAAGATCAGTAACTTATTTGTTTGAAATGAATAGGTACTCACAATCATAATTAGAACAGGTGACAGTATAAGTGAGGCGGGTTTATGTGTACGTGTGCAATGATTTTATTGAAAAAGGTCGTAAGAAAAACTTGTTGTGATACTATCGCTTTTTAAAATTGCTACTCGACTTTTGCACCTGACCGTACATGATCAAGCTAGAGCTGAACCTTTAACAACAAAGATCTAAAATGATTTTGATGCATTTTGTTTCATCACCTTTTTTATGTCCCACTGTTGGACAAAAATCCTCTCCCTTCGACTTCCAAATTATTCTGTTGCTTAGATGTCTCCCTGCCGGTCACTTTCAAAGGCGTCCAGGTCATCCCGCTATCTCCGTTTAGGTCTGCCCCGTCGCTGTTGACTGTCTTGACTGTTTGTTGTGACAACTAACATTTTATATTTATTATTCCCTTGGTTGTGATTAAGTAAACATTTATTCAACTACTTACTAAAACTATAATCGGAATTAAATTTATAAATTACTTATAATAAACTGTCAAGAAACTAATTAAGTTATAATAACTAAGCTATAATAAAGTATTACAGACCTATATCATTAATACCAATATTTGCTAATATTATTGAAAAATATATTTATAACGAACTAAACTCATAACTAGAGTAAAACAATATATTATACAGTGAGCAAAAAAGTATCCGGTAAAATAAAACCATAAACATGGCGATTTATGATTTTTTGCACATAGTCATGAAAAACATTGATAAAAATACGCCAGTATGTGCAATATTTTGCGACATGACGCAGGTCTTCGACGAACGTTCAATTGTGTCGATATCGTCTTCCTCGTCAGTTTCCACTTTATGACAAACCGAACACTATACCAGTCGCCAAATATAACGATTTAAAGCGTTTATGTACTAACGGAACCAAAGCGTTTTCATAAGGAGTATTTAGATCTACCGTCTTTAGGACATTCTTCTTGAAACTGACGAGTAAGTCGATATCGACACAATTGATCGTTAAGATTTTACTTTAAAAATGTTTATCCAATATTCCAGTGGGATAAGAATACATAAATAATCTTGCTAGGACCATTGAATATAGTGATCTTTCATAATAATATAATTAAAATATGGTTATAAAAAAATTAATGATTAAGTTTAATTACTAATTTTAAACGACTGAAGTTACTTGGCATTTTATTAATACTTTAGAACATCAATTGTTTGAGTTTTGAGTTCTGGTGAGCAAAATTTGTTATATTTTGGTTATTTTAATTTTCTTATTAGGTTTAAAACTGTTTTGAAAAATATTTTTATTTTTTAGAGTTTCTTTATTAATTATCCAATAAAACTAGTTAGTAGATTAGTATAAATGCTGATAATTCAAAAAATGAGTTGTTTTCAGCATCGCAACAGTTATCTGCGATTTAAATAAAAAAAATAGCATCACAATTTGTTTAAATTTTGAGTTTCTGTTATATTAACATTTTTGACATTTTTAATCAATATTTTGATTAATTAATAAATACCAATAAAAATCTTTTATTTCATTTAGTTTATTACCTATTGTAGGTATTTCTTAAATATATCTTTAGTTTTTTATTCCTTTTACCCCCTTGGTCTCTTATTTAATTGACTTGCACTACCCATTGATAATCAAGATTAGTCCTTTACGACACATCTGACTTTATCATAACCAATTTTTCGTGGCTGTAAAGTACTTCAGTTCAGTTTTTGTGAGCTGTTAAGGACACCCATTTCCGTCAATAATTAAGCTTAGTTTATTTAGTTAAATTATAAGGATAAAACACGAAAAAATAGTTGATGTTTGTTTTGACATCATAAAATTAAATATAGTAGGTACTTTGTTTGACAAAGATATTAGACAAAAACATTATTTTTTGTTTTATGGCTCTACTGAAAACTCTTGTTTTGTCGTTTATGACAATTGAAATTTCCGGTATCGATATTCATCACAAAACAAATACGTCCCTTACCACTAACGATATCGCACAAAATGGCGTTGCGAATGGATCGTATGAGTCGCAATCCTAAAAATACTTACACCCCTGTTGCCCTAGGCATCGCGCCTCCGCACAGTGGGTCGAATCTGCTATATGAGGGACATAGGACATTTTTTAGAAATTCCAATTATAAAATATATCTATAGAAAAACCTCGTCATTACGATGAATTATTGATTGTTTGACCGGAAAATAATATACTTCTCATCAGTAAAATCGAAACACCTTGCAAGTTTGTTTTGTAATGGGCCTACCACACGCACAAGCTTCAACACAGTTCTGCCTGCGCAAGCCGGGTTGTACACGGAACACCGTGCGTGCGGTTGGTAAAACTGTATCACGCGCCACAGCGCGGCCTGCGCATTTTTCGACTTGCTTGAAATTTTGCCTGCGCAAGCCCGGGCTGCGCGTACTTTCCTGTGTGTGTGGTTGGGCGTTCAGTGTTCAAGCCGCAGTCGAGGCTAGTTGTCGTTCGGTGAGGTAGGTATACGTGGACGTCCGTCACTCAAAAATGGCAGATTTGCGAATGTACAATCGCGACTTCTTGACTGAATTTATAAGTCTTTATAAATCTCTGCCTGCATTATGGAAAATTAAATCGAAGGATTATTCCGACCGAAATAAAAAGAACTATGCTTACGAAAAAATAATAAATGAAATGAAAGAGGTAAGAACTTTAATATTTGATTAAAGGAGATGTTAAATTGTGTATGAGGAAAGGTTCCACAATCCTTTAAATTTCATTTTTATATTATTATTCTCTTTATTTAAATATTTTCAATACATTTTTCATTTTTAAATATACATATATCTATAAAAATACATATCATTTAAAAATATATTATTATTATTTTTATGATTATTATTATTTAATTATTATTATTTTATATAATTAATTATTTTTATATTCATAACAATTCATTATAGGCATTTTCATCCATCCGTAAATAATTCCGCCAGTCGCTTGGATCATCTCTTAAATCCGTAAGTAGATTTATATATGTGAATGAATTTTTCTCTTCAACAACCATTTTTTTGTCCACGTTGATCGTTTACGCATTGACTTTTGCATTGTCTTTTTTTTCACTAGCAAACACTTGAAAAATAGAAGCAGAAAAAATAATTCTTCACTGGGAAACATTGTTGTTTCCACGCTGATGATTTCGACAAGAATGTGGCCTACGCGTACTTTACTATGCCGTGTGGTAATGCCATCCGTGTACAGTTTTTTTTTGCGTGAAGCTTGCACAGTCAGGACTGTGGTGAAGCTTGTGCGTGTGGTAGGCCCATAAGGATTATCAGAAAAATGTGTATATTTAGGAATATATGTCAAATGTCGTTTAAAAGTGAATAATACGAGGTTATCAAAACATAATGTTAATGTTCTAAATTTAAATTAAATTTTCATAGGTGAAAAATTACTTGTGCAAAAGTCATTTTTACCCTGTATGGAGTATGAAGGAAATTGATAAAACAACACACGTAAATGAAAAATAAGCTAAGAAACGTTTATTTAATAACTTGTATTCCCTCCCTTGCTCTTGCTTCCATACGGTTCTTCATCGATCGGATGAGAGTCACGATCAAATGTTGTGACATTCCATTCCATTGCTCTTGGATAGAATTTTGCAGCTGGCTAAGTGTTTCTGGGGCAGGATCTCTTGCATGAATTCGTCTCTTTAATTCATCCCATAGATAAAGGATTCATGTCCGGGCTTCTTGCTGGCCATTCCATAATGGAGATACCGACTTCAGTAACATAATCTCGTACGACGCTCGCGGTGTGAGCCCTAGCATTGTCGTGTATGATTATGAAACCGTTGCCAATAAAATGTGCATAGGGCATCACGTGAGGCTCAAGACATTGTTCGATGTACCGATGAGTGTTTAGTTCAGGCAGACGTGGCCCAAACGCAAAGACAAGATCTGTCTTACCGTCGGCGCTGATTCCTCCCCAAACCGTCCACGAACCGCCACCATAGCTGACCTTTTCTTCATTGCAGCATTGTGCAAAGCGTTCTCCATCTCTTCTGTAGACCTTGTTCCTTCCGTCGTTACCATACAGCATAATTTTACACTCATCAGAAAAGAGGACTTTGTTCCACTGGACCAATTTAGGTGCCCAAGTGCAAAATTAAGGCGCGCTCTTCGATGATCTGCAGTTAATTTCGGCCTATTTGCTGGCTTGTGCAGTACCAGTCCAAGTTCCTTCAACCTTCTTCTAATTGTAGAGTCACTTACAGCCATCCTACGTACAACATGAAGCTGCTGCTGCAGTTGAAAATCATTAAGACGTCGATTTCGTAAAGAAGTTGTTACAATAAATCGATCATCTCGTTCAAAAGTGACCCGATTCCTGCTGGATCCTAAACAGCGCGTGAAAAAACCAGTCTCCCGATAGCGTTTATAGACTCTATGAACAGACGACAGGCTTAGATGCGATCTTTCAGCCACAACACGCTGACTAAGTCCAGAATCCAGCAATGCCACCACTTGAGCGGCTTCTGCGGGGGAAGTATCTATATGTTTTAAAAAAAACTTTTTTAGACGTCCCAAAGTCACAGTACACATACACAGTATACAAAACACAGAACAAAAAGTTTTAAGATAAGGGCTAATTTTTAGTTTTCAAAGGTGAAATGTACTCCAACTCTAAACACATTTGTCTCAAAACAGTGAATCATTTCATTGATAGTGTTACGGCTAGTGCCATCTGACGGCACTCGGCAGTCCCTTCTAATAATTTATTACAGCACCATCTATTGACATCTTACGGAACTACGTATTTGTCGGTACGAGTTGAGTGGAGAGAGCGCTGGCACATCCTCGAATCATCGCGCTGTTGCGTGCCGTTTGTGACGTTTTCTGGCAAACTCCAGAAGCGCTTTACCCGCGTATAAATAGAGCGCACGCGCACCACCGAGTCAGTTTACAATCGTAAGCGGTCAAGTGTTCATCGAAGTGAACGGAAGCGAATAATTCTACGGCGTTTGAAGCAGTTACAGTGGAAAAGTCTAGTACAGTGTTTGCTGTGTTTTAAATTTAATTGTGTGCTAGAATAAAACGTGTTTTAGTCGGTAATATTGTTTTGTAATCTTATCCATCGAACCCAGCACGTAACAAATTGGTGTCAGAAGTGACATAAGAATATGCCAGTACTACCGAAGGAGGAAGTGGAAGGGGTGCGTACCAGGAACCAGCGCCAGCAAGATGGAGAGAGGCGCTTTGGAGACGCCCCCTCGCCGACGACAGTGGGACCACGTGACTCCGCGGCTGTAGCGGAACCATCTAGTGCAGCTCACTCGCCGGTGAATCCCGACCTCGCGACCCTGATGGCAAATATGCAGGAGCAGTCACGCCACCAGGAGGAGCAGGCACGCCGCCAGGAGGAGCAGGCACACCGCCAGGAGGAGCACGCACGCCGCCTCGAGGAACAGCTGCAATGCGATAAGGAGGAGGGTATGCGCCGCCAGGAGGAGCAGGCACGCCGCCAGGAGAGCACGCGCGCCGCCTCGAGGAACTGCTGCAACGCGATAAGAAGGAGGGTATGCGCCGCCAGGAGGAGCAGCTGATGATGTTAAAAGACCTCAGCGCAACGGTTGGTAAGAAGTTGAAGAAGATAAAAGAGCAAGTCCAACGCCACGAAAGTCGCATTGCCGAGTTGGAGAAAACGATACGTGAGCTCAAGGCTGGAGATGGGATCATGCCATCTGCGGTTGTGGCGCCCTCACCACGAAGCTTTAAAGTCTCACCATTCGACGACCCATCGTCATGGTCAGCCTATAAGATCCAGTTCGAGACCGTCATAAAATCTAACGGGTGGACGCGAGAACAGGCTCTGACTGCTCTCACCTTGGGGCTTCGCGACCAGGCCTTGACCGTGTTAGAGGCGCTTGGTCAAGACGTCACACACGAGAAGCTGTTGGAGGCATTGGAAGCGAGATATGCCGACGCACACCTGGAACACGTGTTTCACGCCCAGCTCAAAGACTGATCGCAACGTGTTGGTGAAACCTTGCAGCAGTGGGCCCTGGAGGTGGAGAAGCTGATGAGAAAGGCGTACCAGTCCTCACCTGCGCTCATCGACGGAAATCTCGTTCAAGCTTTCACCGACGGGATCCGAGACCTAGAGGTTAGGGCTGCAGTGAGACTCGGACACTTCAAAAACCTGAAAGACGCCCTAGCCCACGCTCTGGAAGTGGCAGTAGTGCGACGGGAAGATCGCGCTCAACGTATCAGGGAAGTGTCGGCTTCACCCCGGTGCTATAGCTGCGGCGAAAGGGGCCACATCAGGTTGTGCTGCCCGAAGCGAAGGAGTCCACGTAGCAGAAACCAGTCACCGGTAAGAAGAACACCTGATGTGCGTATCGGACAACAACTGCAGCACTTCGTAATACAGCATCGCAGTGGTAAGTCACATAGTAATGCAGATGCTCTGTCGCGTAGACCGTATCCCGACCAGTGTAAACACTGCACCAGGCAAGAGGCCAAGCAGGAAGGACTAGTGAGGATGTTAAGGACGGTTTTTAGGTAAGATTGGTAGGAAACTCTCCAGAGAACGCAACAAGAGGACAAAGACATAAGACCCATCCTCGAATGGAAGAAAACAGGTGCTTCGAGACCTCGCTGGTGTTAAGTTGCGGCAATGAGCTCTATGACTCTATGAGTGGGAAAACTTGGTTATCCAGGATGGAGTTCTGTGCCGTAAATGGAAGAATGCTCGAGGTGACAAGTATCACCTGCTAATGGTTGTGCCAAAGGTCAAGGTACCGGAAGTTTTACAACTCTGTCATAATGGGAGTTCAGGAGGTCACATGGGAGTTAAGAGAACTCTGATTAAGATCCGGGAACAATTTTATTGGATCCATTGCCGAAAAGACGTTGATGAATGGTGCCGTAACTGCACGAGTTGTTTGGCCATAAAGGGACCACGCACTGGCAGCAGGATGAATGATGTATACCAGCGCATCACACAGACCGGTTGACAGATGTCTGAGAGGACGAAGACCCGTTACGATCGGAAGGCGAACAATAAAGGCTTCGAGGAAGGATCGCTGGTGTGGTTACATAATCCAATACGAGGCAAGGGAAAATCTCCTAAGTTGCAGGCAAAATGGGATAGACCCTATCGCATAGTCACTAAGATGAATGACGTCACCTACCGGATCCAGAAAGGACCACGAGGTACACCAAAGATCGTTCATGTGGATCGATTGGCACACTACTACGGATCCCACAATGTTCGGGACGAACATGTCTTAGAGAGGGGCAGTGTTACGGCTAGTGCCATCTGACGGCACTCGGCAGTCCTTTCTAATAATTTATTACAGCACCATCTATTGACGTCTTACGGAAATACGTATTTGTCGGTACGAGTTGAGTGGCGAGTGAGAGCGCTGGCACATTCTCGAATCAACGCGCTGTTGCGTGCCGTGTGTGACGTTTTCTGGCAAACTCCAGAAGCGCTTTACCTGCGTATAAATAGAGCGCACGCGCACCGCCGAGTCAGTTTACAATCGTAAGCGGTCAAGTGTTCATCGAAGCGAACGGAAGCGAAAAATAATACGGCGTTTGAAGCAGTTACAGTGGAAACGTCTAGTATAGTGTTTTTTTGTTTTTTAAATTTAATTGTGTGCTAGAATAAAACGTGTTTTAGTCGGTAATATTGTTTTGTAATCTTATCCGTCGAACCCAGCACGTAACAATAGGATAAACAAATGAAATTCATATTTTGAATATAAAATTTTCGCTTATGGCCATGATTGTATAGCTGGCAGTTTGGCCATATCAATGGCCAAACTGCCAGCTATACAATCATGTGATTTTTTCATGAAATGAAAACTTTTTTGTGTTAAATTAGGACAGAAACCATAAAATGAAAAAAAAATCTGATGAGAAATGTATTTTCTATTTTTGTTGTATGAAATGAAAAAAAAACAGCTTTAAATTTAGCCAAGTCCTGACAGGTCTTGCTTTAAAACTACTTTAGTCTTATTCTTTGGCTTGTTGGCTATAATTCTACACTATCAGCGCGCCCATAGTTGCTTGTTCAATAGTTATGAGGTTAGGTAAAATGAAAAAAGAAGTAAGTTAAAAGTACTTTTTATCAATAATATCATAGATAAAATAATTGTGTTACATTAAAATACTTATAAATTAAGGAATAATTATAATTTTAAAACATTATATATGTCGCAAAAAGTACATAATTTTTTTTCAATATTGTAGCAAATAAATTAATTATAAACAAAATTAAAAATAAACCAGAACCTATAAACTATTAAAAATAAATTGTTTTACATTTATTTTTATTTAAAAGTACAATAAAAAATCACTAAACTAACAAAATTAATCACTATCACTATCTTGTAAAGTATGTACATCTATAAATTCCAATTCGTGTTCAGCTGGAAGAGACACCAAAAGCTCGACTGCTCTCGGTGAGAGAACCTTTCTCGGTTGTTTGGGCATTCTTGGCCTTAGATTTTTTGGATTTTGGGTTTTGGATCAGACGACAAGAGAATATTATGTAAGATATCTAGATTTTTCGCTATTCTACTTACTTTTCTGAAATAGTTCTCTCTATATTTACGAAAGTCTTTATTTCGAGCCTCTGATGCTTTTTCCGATAGTTTCCCGATTGGTAAAAGTCCAAAATGCTTAATTATATCCGTACCATGAATTAGCAAATTATGTACGCTATTGTACATACAAAGTGGCAGTGCTTTTACAAAATTGGAAGAATTTAAAAAGGTCCACTTGCTCACCAGAAGCTACTCTCTGCAAAACTACGTTAAACCTTTCGATCAGCTCTTCATCAACAGATTTTTCCCATCTGCCACAAACATTTGAACCAAACTTCTGACAAAACTTCAGGAGGTTTTCACTTCTTTGTTTAGTTCCAGTTCATCGTTTGCTTGAGATTTCAAAAAGATTTTTGTTGTAATATTTGAACTGTTCTCGTAACACTATGAACAAATCCAAATTATTAATTAAACCTTCCATATACAAATATTATTAGGTACACTGCAAGTTGTCTTGGTATTCAAAATACGTATCTCTGAATGATTTTATTTAAATTAAATCCTTTTTATATAGGTTGCAATTACTCTTTCTTATCCCTAAGGTATATTATTAGGAAAGTGGAGTCATTAAATTTAATTACATTACGAATATAGTTATTAGCAAATATAAAAAATAATTCGTAGAGGTGAAAATTAATAATAATAATATATTCTACCACATACACACAACACCATCTAGCCCAAACTAAGCAGAGCTTGTACTATGGGTACTAGACAATCGGGCACGCCACGATCGTGGCGGTAAGTCCCGTTTTTGAGGCGTGGCTGGAGAGGTGGCATGGCGCCCTCACCTTCCGGCTGACACAGGTTCTGACTGGCCACGGTTGTTTTGGCCAGTTCCTGTGTCGTATACGCCGGCAAGAGACGCCCGGTTGTCACCACTGCGGCGACTGCCGCGACGTTGTAGAGGACACGGCGCTGCACACTTTGGTGGTTTGCCCCGCCTGGGCATCGCAGCGCCGTGAGTTGATCGCGGCAGTCGGATCGGTTGCCCTCTCGCTCCCGGCTGTAGTTCAGTCTATGGTCCGCAGTGAGAGGTCGTGGAACGCCGTCGCCTCCTTTTGTGAGGAAGTAATTTCCATCAAGGAGGCGGCGGAGCAGGAGAGGGAGCGTTTAAACCCTCTCCCCAACCGCAGAGCCGGGCGCCGGAAGGCGCGAGACGACCTCCAGCTACCCTGAGGTTTGACCTGGGGGTGGCGGGCTTTGTGGGCCTGCCCGCCATCCGTTCAGCACCAGGTCCGAGAGGCGGCGTGCGTGTTCCCACGCGCGCCTCTGTTTCGAGTCCGTCTCCCCTCTTTTTAGAGGAGGGACAGTAGGGTTTACTAGTGGCGTTAAGAAGTGCCTATTATGGGTAGGTCTCTTTGTCTAGTGGCCTGCCGTTTCACACGGCGGGCCGTAACCTCGGCGGGGTCGCGACCGCATGCGAAAGCGATTCGCGCGACCCCGTCGATAGTGGTTTTGTCGAGGAACACCGTGGTAGGTTTAGTCGGTATTCCGGGAGATACTTTACTATTATTTTCATCTTTCTTTTACCCCGGCGAGTCCGACATAATCATTCCGCCCGCCCCCGCGGAGGGATATGCGTCATAGCATTCCACCACGTAAAAAAAAAAAAAATGGGTACTAGACAATGGATAAACATACATACATATATATTTCTTTTTAATACGTAATTAATTGTACAGCAAATAAACTAATTGATGATTAGCAAATTTTTCACTGTTTAGCTAAGGAGAGACATACAATAAAATGAATTATTTAAAGCTTTTTCTGGAAAATTTTGTTTTTTCGTAGAACTAAACTCTTTTGTTTGAATTTACTTTATGTTAAGTATAATTTACAGTTTTAATTAAAGAATTATCATTTTTAAGTTTTCATAAATAAGATTTTCTTCGGTAAACTAGTGTTTTAAGGTTACTTTAACTATTTTCACGTAAAATTTATATGCAGCACATTATTTTAAAATACTTTAAATAATATTTTTATGTACATTTTCCGATAAATATATGTTATAAAATTATTATTATTCCTTAATTATAAGTATTTATTTAATGTAACACAATTATTTTATCTGTGATATTATTGATAAAGAGTACTTTTTACTTACTTCTTTTTTCATTTTACCGAACCTCATAACTATTGAACGGGCAATTATGGGCGCATGTTGATAGTGTAGAATATTAGCCAACAAGCCAAAGAATAAGATTATAGTAGTTTTAAAGCAAGACCGTCAGGACTTGGCTAAATTTTAGCTGATTTTGTTTCATTCCATACAACAAAAATAGATTTTTTCGCGGTCTAACTATCAGTTTTAGAAAAAAATGTATAATGACAATAATTCATCGTAATGACGAGATCTTTCGATAGATGTATTTATTAAAAGGAATTTCTAAAAAAAACCTTTGTCCCTCATATAGCAGTTTCGACCCACCGTGCTCCGCGCCACTTGTCGGCACGGGTAACCTGTCGCACATGCCTTTGCGCCATCGGTATTAAGAAAGAGACAAAATCTTTTTCTTAAAATTAGGGTCGTAAAGGACAATAAAAAGCAAACGACCTTTACGCCCTAATTAGGAAATATAAAGTAAAGCACAGTTTAGGGCGTAAAGGTATCTATTATCAAATAACATGTTTACGACCATTTGATTTGTTACATTAATATTATATAAGATGTCGTATAAAAAGTTCAATGTAAAAATGAGATTACGCCCACATAAATAATTAAAACATGACTTTACGCTCCTTGTTGGAAATTTGTTTTACGATACATCCCAAATAGTAAAAAAAAACGAGCTAGAGCTGTTGAAAATCCAGGTAGTGAGAGACTTCTTTTTTAAGGTAGGATTATGTAAAGTATATCAATCGATAGAGCTCGCGACGCTGATTCCGAATATACAATGTGTCCTAAAACTCAACGATAAGCGGGCACCAAAAGGTGGACCTTTTGGATACATAGTAAAAGTGATTACTATCAACACTAACAATTTGTGCAATATGGTTGTTGTTCAGAAAATGTACCTATGCATATTTTTGTAGTTAGTTTGCCTAGAATATTATACCATTTTGGAATCGTAGTTAGATGCGCCAATTTTTTTTTAATATTTGCCATAATTGTGTGTAATACTTTTTTTTCACCACGATGACTGAAAGTGACATGAAAGATAAAATCTTACATAATTTAAGAAAACAACATCATTTTGGTAGATTTTTGTGTAAAAGCTACAAGCATTCTGAAATTTTTAATTATTGTGATGGATGGTAGTGCTACTTATGTTGCCAATACAAAAAATACAGAAGTATTTGTAAAATTGTAGCAATGGTACTTAAAAATATAATAAAGGGAAGAAGAATTTTTAAGAATTCCGCTTTCCTTTTCGTAATGAAAAAAAACAAGGTGGTTTTTTTCAATTTTTTTCTCCAGTAGTCATAAGTAAGCCTTTTGGTGCCCGCTTATCGTGGAATTTTGGGACACGTTGTATATATATAATTCATTTTCAACTAAATGTCCTTTACAACAATTAATAATAATAATAATAATTGTTTATTAAGTTTAAGATGGCACAAATATAAATAACAATAGGTCTTAAAAATACTTAAAATAGGATACATTACTTTGGACGCCTGTACTACGTTATACCTGTATCACAGGCGATAATTATGTGCTATTATAGTGTAATAGGAAGAGCATTCATAACAATATATAACAAATTTAGATTGTTCTATAATAAGTTACTATTACAATGAAAATAATACTACTTATTTATATAATTTTGTTTTAAAATATTAATTGACATATACCTATATTTTTTTATAAAATAAACATGGGATTTAAAATTTTCGGTATCGATATGATAATTTAATGGCATGAATATTAAAATTATTTAATGGATTATGATTTTATATTTACATTTGACTTTTATATTTTATTATTTTTTGTTTATATACTTTTTTTTTTTTTTTTTTTACGTGGGGGAATGCAATGACGCATATCCCTCCGCGGGGGCGGGCGGAGGGATTATGTCGGACTCGCCGGGGTAAAAGAAGATGGAAAAGAAATAATGTACCTCCCGGAATACCGACTAAACCTACCACGGTGTTCCTCGACAAAACCACTATCGGCGGGACCGCGCGAATCGCTTTCGCATGCGGTCGCGACCCCGCCGAGGTTTCGGCCCGTCGTATGAAACGGCAGGCCACTACCCAAAGAGACCCACCCAAAGGACTCCGTCAAAAAAAAAAAAAAAAAAAAAAAAAAAAAAAAAAAAAAAAAAAAAAAAAAAAAAACCCTACTGTCTCCCCCATAGGGGGGAGACGGACTCGACACAGTGGCGCGCGTGGGAACACGCACGCCGCCTCTCGGACCTGGTGCTGAACGGATGGCGGGCAGGCCCACAAAGCCCGCCACCCGCAGGTCAAACCTCAAGGTGGCTGGAGGTCATCGCGCGCCCTCCAGCGCCCGGCTCTGCGGTTGGGGAGAGGGTTTAAACGCTCCTTCTCCCGCTCCGCCGCCTCCTTGATGGAAATCACTTCCTCGCAAAAGGAGGCGACGGCGTTCCACGACCTCTCACTCCGGACCATAGACCGAACCACGGCCGGGAGCGAGAGGGCAACCGATCCGACTGCCGCGGTCAACTCACGGCGCCGCGATGCCCAGGCGGGGCAAACCGCCAAAGTGTGCAGCGCCGTGTCCTCTACAACGTCGCGGCAGTCGCCGCAGTGGTGACAACCGGGCGTCTCTTGCCGGCGTATACGACACAGGAACTGGCCAAAACAACCGTGGCCAGTCAGAACCTGTGTCAGCCGGAAGGTGAGGGCGCCATGCCGCCTCTCCAGTCACTCCTGAAACACGGGACTTACCGCCACGATCGTGGCGTGCCCGGCACTGGGGTGCAAAAGTCGCTCCTTCCAATTCGCCATAAGGACCTGGCGGAGCTCGGACCTCGCCGCCTTGATAGCGGGAGGATCCGGTCCTTCGCCCCGAGCTAGCGCCTCCTGGCGCCAACGATAGAGCGACGCCAGGAGCGCCGCTTCCAGGTCCCATGGCATCGATCCGGCGAGGAGGCTCGCAGCCTCGAACGAGATCGTGCGGTATCCCCTAATCAACCTGATGGCCATGGCGCGCTGTGGTGCACGAAGCGCTGGGATATTGCGGGCCGTCAGGTTGTCTGCCCAAACTGGGGCCCCATATAGGGCCATGGACCGCACGACCCCCTCGTAGAGCCTCCGGCAGGAGGTGTTTGGCCCCCCAAGGTTGGGCAGCAGGCGCGAGAGCGCGCCTGCAGCGCCCCGAAGAATGGGGGCCAAACGACGAAAATGGGCTATAAAGTCCCATCGGCTGTCGAGCAAGAGACCTAAACACTTTAGGGTTGACTCGACGCCGATGCGGACCCCTCCTACCATAATATGGGCCCCTGGAGGTGGCCGTTTCCGAGGGCCGTGGAAACAAACGGCCTCGGACTTGGACAGGGCCACCTCGAGGCCCAATCGCCGGATACGACCAACGACTTGTGCGACCCCAGCGGTCGCCAGTATGGCCGCCGCCCGGTGCGACTTACCCCTCGCTGTGACAAGGGTGTCGTCGGCGTAACAAATGACGCCGACGCCATGAAGGAGCGCACCTCGCAGCACCCAGTCGTAACCGATGTTCCACAGGAGCGGACCCAGAACCGATCGCTGTGGAACACCGCACGACATCTCTCGCCGACTCCAACCGTCGTGACCCGGGTAGACGACTACCCTCTCTGACAGATATGCCCCGACTATGCGGCGGAGGTAGGTCGGCACTCGATGGAAAATGAGTGCCTCCCTAATACAACTCCAGGGCAAGGTATTAAAGGCATTCGCGATGTCCAAAGACACCGCGAAGACGACCTCGCCCCGGGACACCGCGTCCTCTGCCAGGCTCCTCACACGCTGGACAGCATCAATAGTGGAGCGCCCGCGGCGGAAACCATATTGGTTTTCCGCCAGATCCGGGCCCACTGAAGATAGACGCTGGACGAGGCGCTCCGCAATAATAAACTCGAAGAGTTTAGCCACCTCGTCCAGCAACATAATGGGCCGGTAGGCGGACGGAGAGTCCGCCGGGCGCCCCTCCTTCCTGATCAGGACCAGCCTCCCCACCTTCCACTGGCGCGGAAACTGGCCCTGCACAAGACAATCGCTGAGGAGCCCCCTAAGTCGGGGCGCGAGCTCCTCGAGGACCAGGGCCAAGGCAAGACCTGGAATGCCGTCGGGCCCTGGGGCGGTGTTTTTCGAGCGAAGTCTCGACACCGCCGCTCGCAACTCTACCTGGGTCACTTCAGGAACCACGTCGTCGTCAAAGTCCGCGCTGGACGCCATGGAAGGCGGAACCATCGACGGAGGAGTGTGCTCCGCCCGTGAAGGGAACAGAGCGGCCACCACCTCCTCCACCAACTGTGGCCGGAGACTCTGGGACAAGGGGGGCGCCCAGGGGCGAAGCTTGCCCCTTACCATAAGGTATGGACGCCCCCAGGGATTACGGTCCAGAGTCCCCAGCAGCTCTTGGCGGGCCAGATCCTTGGCCCGCTTGATGGCTATTTTGAGGGCCTTCTTGGCCGCTCTGTATACCTCGTACAATTCCGCCTCCCTGGCGTCAAAATCGGGAGGGCGGCGACGCCTCCTACGAAGCCGGATGTACTGGCGTCTGGCCGCCACGCAGGAGTGGCGCAGGTCGGCTATATCGTCCGACCACCAGTACACCCGGCGCCTAGCTGTAAAGTTTAAAGGCACTCTAGGCATCGCCGCATCACAAACTTGCGTTATGGCCTCCCGGAACCACTCGGCCTCCATCTCAACATTATCAGGCCTGGCTGGTGCTGGCACCCAGGCCTGAACGATGGAGGCTTCCAGGAGGACCTCCCGATTTAGCTTCTTTAAAGCCCAACGCGGACCGCCCACAATCGGGGCCCTTAGGGCTGGGGGGTCGGAGGTCTGGGCGGAGACGTCGAACCGAATATAGCGGTGGTCCGACAAAGTCTCCACCTCCTCGACGACGCGCCAGCCTTGGACACGGCGTGCTAGTGCGGGGCTGGCAAAAGAGACATCAATTACTGACCCGCCCCGCTGATGCACGCACGTGTGCACTGACCCACGATTGAGGACTAGCAGGCCGTTCTCTACGGCCCACTCCTCAAGCAATTCACCCCTCGCGTCCGTGATCGCGGAACCCCAAGCCGAGGATTTGGCATTGAGGTCCCCGACGAAGAGCACGGGCCGAGGGTGGCTTCGAGCGACGACGACGTTCAGTTCGAGGAGATACTCCTCGAAGTCGGCGAGAGGTCGGTTGGGTGAGAAGTAACCGCCCACCACAACCGCTTCTCCTACGAGTGCTGCGACGCAGCCCCGTCCCCGGAAGATGTTCTCGAAGGACGGGGTGCCGGCGGCGGCCGGCGAAATTAACGCCACCGAGCCATCGAGGTCCACTATCCAGTCAGCCCTGGGAGGGACGAAATAGGGCTCGGCTACAACGGCGACATGTATTGACCACTGCGCCATGCTCTGGAGGAGAAGGTCCTGAGCCCTGGCGCAGTGGTTTAAGTTACTCTGGAGGAGACGGAGGCGTGGAGGCATTATGTCTCCATACTAACCTCCGCCCCTCCAGTCGCGGGAGCGGCGACCCTCGATGTCGCCGACGGTGAGGCAGGCGGCCTTGGCGGTAGTTTCTTCTGGGTGGCGGCGCACCCCTTGCCACCCGCCGCACACAAAAAACAATGCGGCGTGGCCACACACGTTGCGGCCACGTGACCGGGCTGACCGCAACGGAAACAGCGGCCACTGCAGTCAACCCGTGAGGCCACATGACACCCACGTGGCCGCTGGATAAACAGCGGTAACATCGGGCGAGTCTAGGCTCCAGCGCTTTAATTTGCGCCGACACCCACCCCACCAAGATGCGTCGGCCATCGGCCAGTTTCTTGGCGGCCGCGGCGGGACAGCTAATGATGGCCGTCCCCATTCCGGAGCGGCCCTGCTTGATTTCGCCACATTTTATGTGTTCCGCAGGGCACCCTCCGGTCTTGGCGACGGCAGCGACGACCTCTTCTTTCGTTATGGAGTCATCCAGGCCCGTGATGCGCAAATCAACGCATTTTTGGGGCCTGGAGACGCGGACCTCTTCCGACTGCAGAACCTGGCGGAGACTTTCCGCCAGGCGGTCCGCCTGGTCGCCGCTTGCGACTCCCGGCACTTCAATAAGGCGGGCACCGGTCTGGGTAGTCCGGCACCTCAAGCCCGCCGTTATCCCCAGTTTGCCGGGGTCGATTGCTGTTCGCGCCTTCTTAAGAAGCTCCGCATATGTTGTCCCTCGCTCGATGGCAGCCGGCTGCAGTGTTAAAACAACTGCAGTAGAGCGAGGGGCCTGGAGCTTCTTAGCCGCCTTCTTGGCCGCCTGCCTGGCCTTCTTAGCCGCCTTCTTTCTAGTTTTGGCTGCCTTTTTCTTTTGGCCGACAACCTCCCAGTCCTCGGCTCTGCGCGCGGCAGCAGCGGGTTCTATCCTGAGAGCAGGAGGGCGTTCGGCAGCCACAGGTGCGCGCTTCACCTGCTGTCTTTCCCTGCCCTTCCGACTGGCAGGAGCTGCTGTTTCGGCTGCTGGAGCAATTGCAGGAGGCTTCGAGGACCTTACTTTAGCCGCATACGTTGACGGCGCAGGCGTCGGGGAAGGACGGGGAGGCTCTCGGATTCTGTCTGCGGCCAGAGGAGGGCGCAGCAGCCTCCATAGCAGAGAGCTTGGCGCGAAATTCGCCAAGCTCCTGTTGAACGAGAGCCACAAGGTCAGAATCGGCCTTGTTTGCGCCCAGGTCGTGCCGCTTCTCGAACTCTTCCTGGCGTTTTTTGAGCTCTGATAACTCTTTCGCCAGGCGAGCATTTTCCTCCTGCAGCTTTTGCACCTCATCATTCGCTGTGCGGCTGAAGACGGCCTGCGCAATCTCCTGAATGGCCTCGAGGGACTCTTTGAGGGCCTTCTGGCACGTGCCCTTCAATCCCTTCGACTTCCTCGAAACCAGTCGTATGGCCTCCAGTGCGTCGCTGAGCCGGGTCTTAAGGTGAGACACCGGCAGGTCTTCGGCATCCAGCTCCGCCACTGGCTGCTTCCTTCCCGCAGCGACACGCCGGGCTGCCGCAGCAATTATGCTGTCCTCGGACGTGCGCTTCTCAGCATCGGCCTTCCGCAATGCGGCAGCCAGTTCGGCCTTCGCCTTACCCAGACCCACGTATCTGCCGTGGGTGGGCGGACGACCACGTCCACGTTTAGCTGTTGGCACCTTCGCAGCCGGCACCGCGTCCTCACTGGAGCCATCCGACTCCGATTCCTGCGCTGAGCGCAAGCGCTTACGCGGAGCTTTCTCCGGTGTTGCCACCGGAGTAATCTCCACCACATCACTGTCGTGCTCCGACCGCACGAACACCTCCTCCTCTTCGGAACGCGCAGTACTGGGCGTGCGCGACCTACTGACTCTCTCCAACTGTTTTTTTAAAATTGATTTTAAAGATGCCATGACAAATCCCACGAGTACGGGAGAAATAAAAGTTGACCCGGGCAGAGATCCCGATACCCGGGCAAGCCTAATACTTCAGGGGGACGGCAGGTACCCTGAAGGGGCCGCACTAGTAACTGAACTACCCATCAGCCATGCATCTCCTCGCCGTGCGGCAGCAACTTGAGATTCGGGGTGGTTGTTATAGAGGGACACTCCCTCGCAGTCCGGGCGGTGAAGCCAAGACCCTCGCTTCCGTCAGCAGCCGCGAGACGTGATCCACGACACTGCTCAATACGGGGTTACGATATGATCTAGACGGTGACAACGGGGACAAAAGCCAGAAGAAAGGGGGGGACAACGACGGACAACAAAAGGGAACAAATTTGGACGCAGAACCAAAAAGGGGGGAACAAAACCAAAACAGGGGACAAAACAAAAGGGGGACAAAGAGAGGGAAAGAATCGTCAGAATGACGAGAAGAGACCCCGTTGTCTGTTCAGCGGCAGGGTGAGTGCACGCCGAACCCGTCAAAGGGGCTCTCCCATGTCCACTCTAAGACAGAGCGATACTGGGAGAGCCGGGCCCAAGGATAGGGCCTCCGGCTTGGGGATGGGACTCACGTCCATCCCCCCGCCTCCGGTGCCAAACGCGACAAATGGCACCGGTTGTCAGAATATTAGCCACCAGCAACAATGAAAAGCATTGTTGCTGGTGCCCAGGGTGCACCACGGGGAGGTTTTCTGACACGCACCCCCTTATATACTTATTCTGACATTTATTTTTAATTATTAATCTGAATTATCATTTTTAATTATTATCTATGACATTGTTTTTATTTTTATTACTTTTTTATTAAATTCTATAATTATATTTGCACGCCACTACATGGCAAACATGAAGGAACAAAAAAAAAATTAACAACTTGTATGCATTATTATTACTGTATGTACACGTGTTTGAGCAAATAAATAAATCTATCTAATCTATATATCTAAGCCGGAGCGAGTAATCATTTTGTTTTATATTGCAACTAGATTTTACCAGCGCCCGCAACGTTCTAAGGATGATAGCTATACTAGTAGAATTATGCAATAGTTTGGAATAAAAATAAAAGATGTTACTATTCAGACTGAAATTTAAATCACGTTGATCTGTTGCTCTTTTATTGCGATAAAGAAATACAAAAGTTTGTGATAAATTTGAGAATCCGTGGTGTTACTGTGAATTTATTTATTTAGCAATGGTCGACTCGAGAATCGAACACAAAACCTCATGAACAACTATTGCATTTATTAACGCTGTGTCACTGAGGTAGGACTATAGTTTTAATTTTCATTTATAGCGAGGTTAAAGGTTTTGAATGAGGTGTTAATTAAGGTGTTGATTTCAAAGAAGTAAAGTCATCCGAAAATCCGAATCTTTATTTTAATAGCATCGATACTCAGATATAAAATCTGTATCCAAAAAAATTAATATTCACATCCTTTAATTCGTAAGGAAATCGTGCCAGGCTTGTTGGTACTTTCCTTGGGGATCGTACATAGCTATCAACTCCTTCCAGATTTTGGGGTGCTTGTTCTTTACCTCTGTAGCTAGCTGCTTAGCCATGTGCTTTTGTTTCTCAGTACATTTCGCACACCGAGTCTTTAAAGCTTCAGGCAGTTCATCTGTAAAGTAGAAAACATAGGAATAATAAATATAATTCAGTTATTAAAAGATGAATGAAAAAGATTCAAGGTTTAATCATTCAGTCTTTCGCAGAGTTCAAGTTTAGTATACAGAAATATAAACAACTTATCGTTTATATCATTTGTCATTACTGGAAAAATGTCTACCGAAAGTACCATTTTTCTATATACGATCAACGTGATTGTAAATTTACCATCTGTAGGTATCCAATGAGAATAATAATTTTCCACATTCAAGCAATAGATGCAATATATTAGATATTACTTATCTATTAACAGATTTATTTGGAGTATTTGAAAAAACCATACGTAATCAATAAAGAAAATTATTTCAAATCTAATTAATATGCAATTGTCTACCCCAAATGGAAATAAAAGTTAGTAAACGCTGAATTGATATAAATATAGAGTAACTTTTAAGCAGATATATAATTTGAGATGAATTGGTGTAACTGGAAGGTAACGAATTAACGCAGAGAGTATGTTACATTTTTGTATATTATTTTCATGAATATTAAACGGCCTGATTGCCCAAACATGTATTCAGTGCAACTCTAGCTAACATTAGTGTAGCATTTTTAAATATCAACATAATTTAGATCATCTTCTTGATAAGCACCTGATAATAAGACTATGACGCAATAAAATTGAAATCTATCTAAAAATATATTTATCAAGGCAAGGTACATACTTTAGATTGAGATGGATTTGCGTAGTTTGTACCCTTAAAATGACGTACGGTGGATCGATACGTCATTATAATATAATATACTTCCGATTAAATAGCAATTATGTTTTATGGAACCAAAGAGATATAACTACTCTTAGCTCTACATCAAAATTATATGTTATTATATTTACCTTTAACCCGTTTAATTTGAGGAGTGCAGGGCCCTTTGTCCAGAAGGCATCTAGCGTAGGCATCCAGGAGCCGCTCGTTGTGCAGCACTTCCGAAATGTCGAAGTCATCATTAAATGCATCGTACTGGTCTTGTGCTAACACACCAAGTGCCAAGCAGAGAATAAGCAGAACAATCTTCATGATTACTATCCTCACAAATAAAGTAGGTCAACCTCGTAAGTCCACCAAGAGCTGTGTGATGTCTTCGTTCAATCCACCGCTATTTATATCAACGATCGAGTTCTTTATTTCTTAGAACATAAACCACAGTATTACAACTATGTCACCACTAATTATGCATGAGCATAAGTATTAAAACAATTATCAGTTCACTGAAGATTGTTATGCCGCATACTTAATGATTATAGCATTTAATTGAGCTGTATAACGATAATGAATCAAGTCACTTATTTTATTTATCACTTGGTTATCGATACAAATTTTATTTTTATATATAATATTTGTATTCATATTCACATGCAGGCATATCACTGAAAACGAAGCGACTACATTTCCCTAAGTATGATTTTCCATCCGTACCTACGTAATAAGAAGCGAATTTCTTACAGTTTACCGGGCTCTGTTCTAGACTATGATGAGATGTTTTTCTATCAGGCAATTTGTCACTGCAAATCATGTTGATAAAACAACTCAATAACATTTTTCTCGGCTCTGGATTCAAACTGAAACCTCGTGCACAGCAGTCATATTGACTAGCGCAGCGTCACCGAGGCTGTCTGATATAAATTAATATTAACTATACATCAATTTGATATATTTATGAGCCTGTGTAGAACTCGTTTCTAAGAAAGCTGTGACGTGCGTCAACAGCCTATACATGTATATACAGGACCGACGAGGCGCATTATGGTCAGCGTGCAAATTGTTATTGACTACCTTGGAGGCAGCGGTAGTATATGAATCCCAGGTCGGGTCAACAAAGATTTACTGGGTTTTTAGCTAGGAAATTGGCTATGTCACACCTCCATGCCTCAGCAAGCACATAAAGCCGTTAGTCCTGCGCTTGATCTTACTGCGGTCGTATTGGATTTCCGTGCTTCTTTCTTTTCTTTTCGTGTGGTTAGTAGCCAACCTGTTGTCAAGAGTTGTTCAAGCCGCCCGTAGGCCTCTGACATGGCTTAACGACTGCTGTTAATTTGGCAACAACCGGAACCGATTCTTTACCTACCCTCCGAAGCACGGAGACGCTCAGATGAAAAAATACCACTAAGCGGTCATCCATCGATAGACTGACCGCACTCAACGTTGCTTAACCTCACTAATCGTTTACCGATCAGTGAGTGCAACTGGCTATAAGCGCCTATCGGATTATGAAAGAGTAAAGGAGCAGGTAGTGCACTTGTGTTATCACACACACTAGTGCACTATATTATATCCTGCGCAGATGGCCAGTCTTCTTTAAAATTGGATGCCGTGACCGAAATTCAGTCTGGAGTTCATTATAAATTGAAAATAGTCATTAAGATCAACAAATTACAAATTTGAATTAAGAAAGTCCTTAGTTCTGTATATCACTTATGGGGCAAGCTATTGGCGGAATTCCTCCATGGGAGTCTTGTAAGCCTTTGTTTAAAACAAGAAAGCTTTTAACTTTGGCTAGTATGTACACCTTGAAATGTACCAAACTTTTTCGGCAAAATGCTCATTTATTTAAAAAAGTCAGTGATGTATATCCAAGAAATAATCCAGAAAGACTAGTCATACCCAGAGTTACAAGAACAACCTTGTACCAAAAATATTATTTTATGTGTATAAAAATCTACAATAAAATACCAAATGACATGAAAAAGTTGCCAACAAGTATATTTCTTAAGCGTTTAAGGACTGTTTTACTTATTAAAGCATTTTATACTGTCAATGATTTTATTGATAACAGTAATTGGACTAATTGATATCAAAAATATGTAGATGTTATTTTGTGATTTTATTGTTTTTATGTAGGTATGTTGTAATTTAATTGTTCTTTTTTAATTTCATTTAGTGCCCTGTTTTAATTTAATTTATTTGTGTTATTGATAATATCTGCATAATTGTATTGTTTAGGTGTAAAATAGTTGCATGTCAAATTACTGACTAAGTGTTAAAGTTTATATTTATTTATTAAGACCTACAATGTACACAACACTTAAGGCAAATAAATGATTATTATTATTATTATGTTTCTCTTATCACAGGTACTTAGAGGCTACACGGAGACATGGGTCCAAAGTGAAGATGTTCTTCGAGAGTTTTAATCAAAGGTGGGATGGAACACTTTCAGCGGCACTAGCCGCAGCAGGCATAGGACTATTGCTACGTATGGATTCTAATATATGGGCTATAGGTATGGGTGTTTGGTGGACCGGTATATTGCTAACTATGGATGAAAAACCTGAATACTCTAATAGCATCAATGCAATGGGCAGACAATGACTCGCCAACTCACTAGATGGGCCCCCTGAATAGCAACCATAGGCATACAGGCCAGCAGCAGAGGGCAACACCGGTGCGAGTGGCTAGGGATGTCGAGCAATGCGGCGCCGGTTTCACCATCACGGGTCTCGTGGCAACGGAGACCCGGAGCGGGTTTCCCCTTAGTTATGCCCTTGAAAATGACACTTTTACCCCCAAGCATATAGCTCTAGCGGTCCCCCTATGACCGGCTGACCAAGGCAAGTCAGAGTTGAGAGTCCTACGGGCGCTCTTGTAGTTCCACCCCAGCCAAGCAGTAACTCAGGCATTCAGGACCGCAGTGTCGCCACTCATCTTTATATACCTACCATGTTTAATGCAAATAAATATTATTATTATTATTTGTTTCTCTTTCACGGGTATCTCCTTAATATGCTAGGAAAATATCCGGCCCTTTGGGTGGCTTACACGGGGACATGAGTCCAACATGCAGAGGCCTTTCGAGAGTCTTAGTTTAAAGTGAGATGGAATACTTACCGAGACACTAGCCGCGGCAGGTGTAGGAGACTTTTGCTACATATGGAATCTAATTATTCTGGGCTATGGGTATGGGTGTTTGATGGGCTGGTATAATGAAAACTATGGATGGAAAAAGGCGTCTGCCCTGAATACTCTAATAGCATCAATCGGATGGGCAGACGGTGACTCGCCAACTCACTGGATGGGCCCCCTGAATAGTCGCCATAGACATAAAGGCCTAAAAAGCAGCAATGGGCAACACTGGTGTAAGCGGCTAGGGGTGTCGAGCGGTGGGGCACCGGTTTCACCATCACGGATCTCGTGAAAACAAAGACCCGGAGAGGGATTCCTCGTAGTTATGCCCTTAAAAATGACACTTCCACCCCCAAGCATATAGCTCTAGCGGCCTCCCTCTGACGACCAAAGCAAGCCAGAGATCAGAGTCTTACGGGCGCTTTTGTAGTTCCACCCCAGCCAACCAGTAACGGCAAGCCAGGGACAAGGTCCTAATCGACTCTCTGAGGCATTCATGACCGCAGTGTCGCCACTCACATTCAGCTCGCCACAAGTGCAGGGCAACTTGTTGGTTTGTGCACTTTTATTTAGCCTGGTGATACATTTTTTGTTTATATCACAAGGCGAAGGTGATAGTTTAAAAGCTAGTGTACTGTGCCCTCCGATATTACGTTATTCTCATGATGAGATAACGACTGTCTCAGAGGGGTTTATTATTATTATTCTCTTTATTACTCTTTCTTTCTAAAAATTACATTTTTAAATATAAATATAAAACTATACATATTTTAAAATATAAAAATTGCTCGGCGCTCCAATCGGTCTATCAGTACAATATCAGGCTTGTTCGCCACAATTGTCCTGTCGGTGATGATAGACCGATCCCAGTACAAAGTAACACGACTATTTTTGAAAACTAGATCGGGCACATACCTGTAATACGGCACTTCAGATTCCACAAGGTCATACTTCAAGGCAAGTTGCTGATGGATAATCCTGGCTACTTGGTTGTGTCTATGCAAATACTCTCCATTGGCAAGACGAGAACAAGCGGAGATAATATGTCTGAGATATTCTCCGGGCTGGTGACATGCCCGACATATGTCAAACGTCCCATCCTTCAGGATATACATATCTCCGGTAGTTGTTCGTCATGACAACTTCATCCATAATTGCACAGACAAAACCTTCGGTCTCAGCGAAGACATCGCCGAATCATAACCAGGACACCGATGACTGAAAATCTATGTCGGGCCCACTCAGGGCCCGGAAAAAGCGTCCATGCAGCTCTTTTCCTTTCCATACATCCCTGTCAGTTCCAAGTATAGCAGGTTTGCGTCAGTTCTCTTAAACCAGAGCAAGTGGGGTAAAGCTCGTATCCACTGCGACTACATATCGGTTCGGAGAATTATTCTCTGAGATTGCACACCTCACGGTAATTGAGGGTCTTAGCATTTAAAAAACCGCGAACCCCACACTTTCGTGAAATGTACAATCTCATTACCGAGGAACGCGGGTGGTGCATTCGGTATACAGTCAACAGTGTACGGACCTTTCTATCCAGGATATCTAATACCGTTTACGTCCATCTGATTATGCCAAAGGAGTATGCATAAGGATCAGCATGGCTCAACCGTTACAGGCGCGCATCCTGTTGCCACCTGACAAAAGACTTCTCAGTTTTTATTTTCAAGCGGCCATAGAAGCGCTCCTGCAACGCCCGCTTCATACTGAGGACTCGGTGATACTTAACGCATGTGACATACCCAGATATTTGTAGGTTCCGTTTGCAGAGAGAGATCTAAGTCTAGTGAAATCTGAGAGTTCAATGCCATCAGATTCGACAACCCTGCCTCGTTTTACATACATAACTGCACATTTGTCAACACCAAACTCCATCCTGCTGGAGTTACTGAAGGTTTCCGTTACCTTAAGTAACGCTGTCAGTTGGGGCTGGTGGAGGCAAATAGTTTTAAGTCATCCATATAAAGAAGATGGGATATAGCTTGACCATCTCTCCGCAATTGATAGCCTAGCCCTGAACACTCCAGTAAAGTACTAAGAGGGTTCAGTGCTAAACAGAACCATAAGGGACTCAAACTATCGGCCTGGAATATACCTCGCTTGATCTTGAGAGATACACCGCACCCGATCTGGTGACATCCTTGATAGCGTAAACCCGTTCTCCACTGCCTCATACATGACTTCAAGAAAGTGCAAAGAGTTGCATCAACTTTATACAACTCCAGCACCCTCAAGAGCCATGCATGTGGTACAGAGTCATAGGCCTTCTTATAATCTATCCAGCATGTCGCAAGATCTTTCCTAAGGCAGCGTGCCTATTGACTGATGGTCATGTCAATTAGGAGTAGCTCTTTAGTTGCTTTCTAGTTTGGTAACGAACGAACTGCACAAGAAACATCTTCTGGTTGTATGTTAATTGGCTCCATTTGTGGTATAGTGTCACATGCCCGCCTAACATCCCTAAACCAATCCTCCTCTTCGTGGTCGATGGGCGTCGAGTCACATAACGCATCACTCTCGGACGTGTTTTACCCTCCCTGAAACAGATAAGCTTGCCGATGAGTGCCCTGTACTCACCGATACGACGGTCAATCCTCCACTGCCACGCTGGCGTAGTATTTTTGGGTCGAGCAGCTGTCATTATGTCTGGATTTATATTACCAGCCACTCGACATGCCGCAGCAGTGGCACAGTACAAGATTGAGTGTGCATCGCTAAGACTTTCACTGTCCACTAGATAAGTAGGCAGTATGGAGTCCAAGGCACACACAAGCGCAAATTTTTTTTTTGTGCGTATGCAATCTTGGTAGCCGTGGTCTATTTTCTGAATAAACGTGTCGATAATCCCGCAACGTGCACTCCAAAGTACTCCTTAATTGTTCATTGTATTGGGTTCTTACGTGTGTAGCCCTGCTATCCACCTCTTCACTAATATCATTATCATTTGGCCTTGGTGCCTCATGAAGTCTTTGAGGCATTATATGGACAGAAGAAGTGATGGGAGGGTTACTCGACATCGGAGCATAGCCTCACAAGTGCGGCATCGTCCAGCAACTGACAACGCTGGATGGCACGCACTTAGTCCGATAGTCTTTGAGCCGAGACGTTGACGGCAGGTTCCAAGTATTGAAACAGAGGCAGCATTCAATCACGTTACGCACTAAGGTTGATTCCCCCCTCTGTTGCCACAAAATATGCCCGCATGACATTTTCGTTCATAGATTTAGTCCACTTCATGCGGCGCACATTACCACCGACAGCGGAAGCCCTGTTCGAGGCCGGTAGGTCTCGGGGTCCCAAGCAGGACGGTGGCCGGTGTCTTCTCCGCCGACGTACAGGTGTTGGCGACGACGGCGGGGAAAAATACTCGTCACTCGAAGGGCTCGACACCTCAATGCACGTCGGGGTCGCAGGTGCAGGTGCCGACGGCTGCGAGGCGGAACTGCCTTATTATTATTATTAAAAATTGTATTACAGCCACAATTCGCCAGCTGTTTAGGTCCCAAGTAATTAAGGCCTTCTCCTATCTTTCTCTCCTCCTCTCATCTACTGATTGCCGCTTTCGATTCTACTGATTCGATTCCGACAGAATCACGCTACTATATTCCCTAACATATAATCAGAGGTACATCACATCCTCATTTTACCAAACATGATTATAATTCCTGGGATTATAATTTTATGATTATAATTCCTGGGATTTTAAACAATAATCAAATTAAATAGTTATTAATGGATCACAAAACCTTTTGGCTGCATTGGTAGAGACTGTCTTAGTGGCAGCGCAGTACTGTATGTGACTGATGTACAAAAAGTCTCTGGTTCGATTCCAAGGTCGAGCAAAGACTTATTAGGTTTTCTTTGTCTAAAAATTGTCAGTTACAACACGGAATCTGGAATGATGACCGGTAAATGGCAATAAACTCGCCTATAAAAATATAACTGGCGAAACTATAGAGATGAGATGGCCATAAGTTACAAACTCCTATCTCTGTTCATGTATTAATAATCATGGCAATATTAAGACTACTATGCTGGTATATAAAAAGCCAAACATTATCAGATATTGGTCATAAAAACACAAACATTATCAGATTTTTGTATTTACCACGTACTTTGGATAATTAAGTTGTCCATGTGAAATATAACCATTTGCAATATGACAAGAAAACTGTCCCACAAGTCTTGCTGAAAATAAAATTTATGCGAGTTAACATCACATTTTTGTGAATATATATGTTACTCTTTGTGCCCCGGAAGACGGATGCATACAGACGCTGAGAACTTCCTAAAAATAGTACGACAAATAAAAAATAGCCATGTACCTATTGAACCTTATATCGTTACGCCACTGTTTAAACTTTCTTCTAATATTTATATACATATATCAAATTCGCCTTGTTGGCTGGCCTCTTCTCAGCATGAGAAGGGCTTGACCATATTCCACCACGTTGCGCCAGTGCGGTTTGGCAGACTTCAAATATCTTCGAGAATATTATGGAGAACTCTCAAAAATGATGTTTCCTCACGCTATTTTCCATTGCCATTAAAACGACCGATAATTAACTATTTAATATATGCTTAACTTCGAAAAGTCAAAGATGCGTGTCTTGGGATTGAACCTCGACGTGACAGCTCAACTGTCTCCCACTAAGCGATTGCTGCTCTAATATTTATATTTATAATAATTTTCACTTTGCCACAATAGGTTTTTCAGGTAGCACTATTGCATTCAAATTGTATTTAAATGTTATGACGACACTATATATCTACATATATAAGTACGCGCGGTACGTCCTCAGCAATGAATCAAAGTTGTTATCGAGTTGAGCACAACTGTATTTGAATCTCATTTATATGCAACTTTGCATATCTCTGGTATTAGGATTTGTATTCCTTAATTTACATTTTGCAGCACCAACATACTAAATACGTAATCACACTGATTACAAGATACCTAGATAGTTCAGTGTAATAAATGTGCATAACTATCGACTATGCTATGTGTTTGAATTGTAAAACGAATAGCAGGAGTTTCCTGTTAAGAAATTCACACAATACTATCTTGTCTTGGAGACGCGAGACGCGTAAAGCAGTTTTATGAATGCGTACGACAGATTTGACGATGTTTATTTCCCTGCATCAAAATTTCCTGACAACCATTCAGGAATCAGAGGCGCTACTTATGAGCTACTAGTACTAGTTATCTAGTTACTACACCATACGAAGATAAACTCTGAGCCAGGCAATCCAATATAAAAAAAATAATACTTTGTTTGATAAAACAAAGTATTATTTTACTGTGTCTAATGCCAGTGGAAAAACGATGTGCCAGGCTTACGATCGATACTTGCTTTATTAATTCGCAAGTTACCGTTAAATGCTATTTCCATTTGGTTTGGCTTATCTGTAGACTCTGTTTATCTTTCCAGGAAACAGTCTTGACACGTATTTAAATGTGTATAGAGTTTACGTCAACTTACAAACAATCTCATGCATTCTTAATGACAATATTGGGTTTAATAAAAAAACAAGTATCACTAATTAACTGTAATTATTAATAAATAGAGTATTTTACGTCCATTACTGTACTGCCAAACTGGTCAGTCTAATCAGCGTTGCGGCAAAGGCATCGATATAATTGATCAGTCATTATTTTACATTCATCCGCTCCGCACTTCAAAAGAGTACAAAATAAATTAGGCAGTATACAATAAATAAGTAATTTGACTGGATCACAATGTTCCGTTTAGCTTAGGCGCCAGTGACTAAGAAAGTATATAGAGCGTCCCTATTGGAGCGGTCAGGGTTGTATTTGTCGAGGAGTTCGAGGAAACGGGCCTCGCTCTTTGATCTAATGCCGAGGAGCAGCTTACGGACGATGACCTTCTGTTTAGGATTGCAGCGGCCACACGCTGTTGCCAAAGTTTCGGGAAGCACGCCTGAAATAATAGAGACGATAAATTTTAGTATTGATTTTTGTGGTGTATATTTTTGTACAAGCACACTTTTGTATAACAACATCTAAATAATTTAAATGAGAATACCACTGTATTGTTGTTATTGAGGCGGTGTGCAATGGTGATTGCGTCTATTTAAATAATTTACACATCTTTTAAACATAAAAGATACACTTCCTGCAGCCAGGCAGGCCAGTTGAATATCTGCAAGATGAGTCGTAAACTCAAGATATCAATTGCTAACAATGTTGCCGATCGATATTGTTTCATATTATACGCAAAACAATGTCAGCCCGCAGTTTCACAAGCGTGAATCCCACGGAAACACATACCATCTCCTGTGTGTAAATGATTTCTATGCGCTTTGAGGGATATATACTTTAAAATTTAGGAATTTCTATTTGATAGTAATCTTAAAATAAATAATAAAAATTCAATTAGATCGGATGGTGCATCCGCGCAGCCAATTGAATTTTTATTCAGTGATTTAAGTCATCGCCTGCCACTGCGCGAGTATTGTGGGTTTGAATTAGGGTTGTACTTTATAATAAAGTATTGTACGATATTTCGGGTAAACTTAATAGGCAAATAAAGTACGTGAAAATACATTACTTTAACTATGTCAACTTTTACGGGTTTTATTGAATTGTTTACTTAAAGCATCGTTGTAGAGATTCCCTAAATAGAGTAAATCAATTCTTTATCTATCTTAATATAGACATATTATATTGTAAAGATACGGTTAAAACGTTCCTTGAAAATAAATATATGTTAGATGTTACTAACATCAACAAAAATATGGTAACAAAACAGCAGGTTAAATAAAAAAATACTTTATATTCAAATCTTGTACTTTATTTTTTTACCTCATATAGTAAATGTACATTATTTGTTCAAAATAAAAGTGGCAACCCTAGTTTGAATACCAAAAAAAAATTGTGTCATCCACAAATGTTTGTCCCGAGATTGGATGTTCTTTGTGACCGTTGTTTGTATGTTTGTAAAAGTCCACCGCGATTCAGGAATTATTTCGGTGTTTAAAGAAAGGAAATATACTGTTGTTCTCAACATTACGACGCTGTAGAGCTATTTAGAATATACTTATCTTGTATCACTCATACGCTCTATGTTCATACAAGACCGACGTTCATACTCTACTATCGATGTAGTTATTTATCTTAAAGGAAACTTAAGAACTTTGAGATAACTAGGAAGTTATAATAGAAATCGAAAGTAGTTGTAGTAGCTACTTACGTTGTGAAATATGGTTACAAATGCAAATAACTATTCTCGTATAATCTTTTTGAATGGTTGAGCCTGTTATTGTTAATATAATTATTTGATGACAGTCTCTCTGCTTACTAATTAGAGAAAAGTAGTTCGAAACCTCTGTTTCTGAGAAATGCCGAGCTACAACACTGCAATGTTATTTCAGCCTGATTTAATCAGTATCTTCCTGTTTTCAATATATAATACAGGCAAATAAACGAATACATCATACTTAATTAGATGCAAATATATGCTTTGAGGCTGTTAATGAAGTGAAAAATGTATGTTGCACAATACCTACTTAATAAGAACTTCCTACACAGCAGGCACGATAATTAATGAGTAAGTGTCAGTATTATGCGTGTCTCATATTACATCCGCAGAAATACTTAGTATACAGAGTGTGTTTAATTATTTTAAATCACGAGATTTATTACATTTATAATTTAAATAGACTGACCCGTGCAACTTCGTCTGCTTCACATAAGAGTTTTCCCCGTATTTGTAACATTTTTCATTGATTGTCGCTCCTATTGGTCGTAGCGTGATATTATATAGCCTATAGCCTTCCTCGACAAATGCGCTATCCAACACTAAAATGATTTTCAATTCATACCAGTAGTTCCTGAGATTAGCGCGTTCAAGCAAACAAACAAACAAACTCTCCAGCTTTATAATATAAGTATAGATTTCAGCAATTAACTTCTTTGAGCCACAACAAAAACAACACTTATAGTAAGAAACATAAAAGTGAGTTTCAAAGAATAAAGGGGGTAAACGAGATAGTAATCAATATTAAAATTGAAAATATTTAAATTAATTTACTATACCAAATACTTAAATTAATTTAGGTAAGTAAATAAAATAAATATTACTAAATAAATTAATAGGTAATAAGAAAATAATATGTAGAATTTTTATTGTTTATAGGATTATAATTATTTTTATTACTATCAACCACCAATGAATAAGATTTATCGAATCGAATTGGTAATACTAAATCTCAATTGCTAGCTAATGCTTATTTATAGGTTGTAACATTTTTTTCTAGCTAAACAGTGCGGTGATTCTATGTTATACATATATCATAAAATTCAACTTATGAAATAAAACACACGTTAAGTTAATAACAAGTTTATAAACGGGAAATAAGTATGATATTCTATAGCATTAATAGATCAAATGGCTTTAAATGAAGTAAACGGAATTAAATATTTATATCAGATGTTTTCCTGCTGATAATCGTTCAAAAATGAAGCGCGTACCAATATTCAAGTGCTGCGGTAGCTGTTATAAAAATATTATTTCAATGTATGGCAAAGTACGACACGAAACAATATTAACAGTATAATTCCATGATTTTTTAATAACACGATCAATACAATTGAATCAATTGGTATAATTCCTAAAAACGTTTTAACTTTAACTTACTTAAACCTCTTTGAATAGATTTGAATTTATTTGATCCCTTCTAACATTAAGTTTGCTAAAATAAATAAGCACAGCCAGCAACATAAGTTGCTGAACATTGAACAAATTTGCAAAAGTATTTTATGATAAAACGCATAATTGATAAAACGCATAACTATGATTAAATCAAACATTTCTTATAATGTTGAAGTACAGAGGGAATCGAAATCTCGCAAGTGTGTATCGACTTATATTGCTGTCTGTACCTTGTTATAAGGTCAAAAACGTCGATTCTCATTTTTTATTCTTAACGTAACACTGCATATGTTTGAAAGAACTTATTAAAATATTTTAAATTATTTATACGTAATATTATCACACGTTCATTTTGTTTCATATTACACTTGTTTTTCTTTACACAGCATACAATTAGAATATTTTGGCTATGATTGACAGCTATGCGGAGGAATATTACGACGATTTTTAATTATCTTTGTTTAGCTAATATTTTTTTAGATATTTTGTTAGTATTATTATAGCTATTGTATTCTATTTATTTTTAAAATTCATATAAATTGTATAATGAATTAGTTAAAAGTTGTAAAATAAATTTATCCACATTTATTTCAAAATAAGCTATCTACATCTATAGCTGCTTGAATTTTGTGCGTTGTTTATTCTACTCCCAACTACATATTATCAAGTCATCCTTAACAAGTTTAGCGTACCTAGTAAACTACCTTCAAGGATACAACACACAACTATAGTGCACACAATATATAAACAACATCAGTTTCACACTAATTTTCAAGTGAAAAGTATCTATATGTAGCATACAAATTAATAGTACCGCTTAAGAGCTGGCTGCCAGTCAATTACGCAAATAGGTACTATAAAATACCATAAATCTAACTTTCTCGTTGGAATAACTTCAATTATAAATACCGTACTAGTCAATATAAACAAAAATATATTTCTTCCTATGGAAAAGTCCATTTAATGTACTATTGAAAATCTGTGTGCCACGGAGACTATTACAATAATTCAAACGATGGACATAAAGAACACACAGAGTTGGAGCAACCATATTTAGTAGACAATTTTTATCCTAATTGGTGATCAACCCGCAACACACATCACAATGGGGATGGCGAATTAACCATTAAAACCGATGCGCCATTCGTGCAGTCGATTTTATTACTACTACTTAATTCGTAAACAAGTACTGAGAGGATTATGTACGAATACCTAATAATGCAGAAGAGTACCATACATAAGTACCTACTTCATATAAACTATTTGAACCATAAATATAGTTCATAAATAATAAAAAATTATAAAAATTATAATAATAATAATAATAAGTAATAATTCCTGTGTTGCGGGGGACTTTACAAACATTCATAAAAGAACACCCAGGCCCGAAACAAAAGAACTATTCGCGTAACACACAAAGTTTTGTTCCGTGTGGTGATCGAACTCACACTGTAGGCGCAATGGCAACGGCAAGGCGACTACTTAACAACTACACTATCCGTGCAGTCCAATCTTTATACATATATAAATCTTCTGTGCGTGTGTTTGTAATTAAACTCCTCCTAAAGCGCTGTACCGATTTTGATTAAATTTTTTCTGTGTTTTCAAATGGGTTCGAGAATGGTTTCGCATTGTTTTTTTTTCTTCGTTTATACAGGGCAACGTCTGTCGGGTCCGCTAATATATTATAAAAATTACTCACGTTTAAAGTTCTTTCCGTCCCTAGTACAGGGTCCTTTGTCCATGACGCATTTGTAATAAGCCAACAGAATCCTTTCGTTCTGTATGATCGCATCAGCGTTGAAGTTCTCGTAGCGATTAGGATGCTGTGAGTAGCATGACACCACCACCGTCAGCACACATAACAATAACAGCCAACTCCTCATGGTTGTAATTGTCTAGTAACAAAGAAATACACGTTAAAAATACTTGACTTAAAGAAAATGTAAAAAGAGTACAGAGTAAGAATCAATCATTGCAATTACTGTTCTGAATTAATTACTATGTACATTATTAATGTTACCAAAATATTGAAGAAGTTGCTAATCCTGCTATTAGTTTAAATAACGTATCGATACATAGATATGGATCTGAATTTCACTTTTAACTAAAAATGCCTATGCATTTAAAATGGCTAAACTTACATTATAAATAGGAAAATAAATATTTATTTTCCTTTTTATAATGTATGTTTAGCCGCAAAAGCATTGATATAAACATACAAATTTCCCTATAGAATAATAATATTATACCAAAACGCAACAATAACTAAAACGTGATTATTTTTTTGATTAACAAGTACGCTGTTAGAATTATCCGCGAAATGTAGAATGTGAGTCATAGAATAGCTTTTAAACATATGCAAAAAATACCATTCATACAGTTAATATAAACACTGACTCAAAATATGAATAAAGAAAGTTCACGACAAAACATTGCAACAGTGCCAAGGTCAGCGTAAAAACACACTTTCTAAAAGATAGTCTAAAACTATCAAAGAGAATGGTAAATTATTTAAAAGTTATATACATAAAAATAAAGATCAAAACATACCAAACAAGCACAAGATAATTTAAGTTAATAGCATGCGCACAAACGCTAACCTTTTGATATCTGATCCCGTGATCTTTCTAACCCGTCTTTTATATTACAGGAATTATTCCGCAAGTGTCAATTAAAGCAGTAAAACAAATGACAAAGTATCACAAGAAACAGGAGTTCCGGCACTCAGGGAAACAAGTAATTAAAAAGTAACGTTTAAATTACCGCTTACTTTCACAGGGCACTTTCTAAGAAGCTTAATAGACTTTTTTACTTAATAGAAAAATACTCACGGCCGGAGAAAGTTGTGCAAGGTGTTCCTAGTTCGGTGTCCACCGGCGTTATGGCGTTTGTGGGTTCCACAGCGGGGTGCTTCTCAAACCTGTCGGAGGAAGAGGTCGACGTAACGGACCGCATACAAACACACCGAAGAAAGCAGTGCGACGGACTCGGCGCCAACGCTGATCAAATTCAATGCATGTGCATGATCTTATTACGAGTCTGTGTATGTTTTCGGATGTACATATACTCTCTTTGTTAGAGATTTTGTTGCCAAATCGTGTTAAATATATTATGTATAGTATACCTACATTTACCCCGTTAAGGTTCCTATGTACAATTGATGGACATTAAATACACATCTGGTATGTGTATTTAATGTCCACCAATTGTACATAGGATCAATATTAAATATTATTGACATACATATGTATGTATATTCAGTGCCTCTTGATGCATAGTTTTTTCACCTTTTGCAGTAACCTAACATATTATTTCAAATAACTTGACAATGGTAGGTAAACAATTCATGTTTTTGTAATTATTATTCTTGTAACTAGTCACATTGAAACTATTATTAATTATTACAGTTAAGTTATGGACTGGTAGTTAAGTTTGATATCAACTGGTATTTATGAGATTTATATCGATTCAATTACCTTATAAATGATTGTCATATTATAAGTCGTTATAGCCAACCTCTAATACAATATGATGTTATATTTAAGAACTATAAGCTCATAATATACAAACTTGATATAAAAAAGGAAAAGAATAATATCGCTTTATTATGTTTAAATAAACCGATTTTGAGACTCACCTTTGTATGTGATATTTGATAATTTTACTCTACCCTTTTTGATGAAACGACCCAAATTTCTACCTTATATTTTAATTTCTGTCAACAACGTTCCATTTTTACGATTTTTCACACAGCTGTTTCTACATAAAATCGGATAGTCTATCAACGTTTGTTAGTTGGTAAAGCTCAAAAGATATCGATGCTACCAAAGTTAAAAGGCCAATTTATTATTTTATAAGTAGCTTCCCTTACCATAAACCTCGATTTAATTTTCAAAGTTTACGATTATCCATAGGGATTTCTATGGGACCATTATTTATGACCACACTTTACATGTTATAGAAATCCGATCCTTTAGTGTAAAGCCTATTTACCTGGAGTAATGCCCTTACTTTATTACCTTTGTTAATACTTTGCTCGGGTGATAACGGTAAAATCCTTGTTGCTTTGTCCCTTACGGTATCCAAAACTGTAAAAATGTAATAAAAAATATCAAGCACGGGAAAAGGCCTCCGATATCGAATCAGGTTTTAAAATACTATTAGCATAACGTTGACCTCAGGACTCTTATGTAATATTATGCATCGCTACTCCTGAATAAATGTTATTTTAAAAACAAATAAAATAACTGACAGCGGATAGGTAAATCTTTTGAGGACATGTTTCTTCCTCTTCCGTCGCATTGTCTCTTGCGTCTTATTTAACTGTGTTCACACTAAAGTTCTTTGTATTAACTTTTGTAAATGCAGCTTATTCTAAGATTTTCTTCATCAACATTACTTCGTCTATTGGATCTTAGATGCCGTTATTCTTTTAGCATATATTTTCATCTTATATCTATATTCTTCGGAGCTTAATATGGTTTACCGGTATTTGATGAAGATGTTATCTTCAAACAGTTAGTATAGTAATAGAAAATAGTGGAGTGAAATTAGTTAATCTTGAAACAATTCAATCAAACACATCACTCTGTTCTCTCTTTCGTCGTACAATAATTTTACATAAATGAAACTATTCTTAAATATTTAAATCGCTTCTCGTTCATTTAGTTCAGGCGAATATTGGATAAAATAGTCATGTTTAGTCTACTGAGCCAGATGCTTAACAATATTTATACAGACACTCATACCGCATATATATTTCTTGTTATTCACCTCAAATTGCAACTTTTAATCTATTTACATAAAAATAATGGATAAGTACTGGCCATTTATTTTAATAGGTAGGTACTTGTTTTGATCGGAGATTACACCTCTTCATAGTAAAATAGGTACATACAACTTCGTATTTTGCCACGATCAATTATACTAAGAAAACCAAATATGGGTAGGTACAGAATAAATTAAACTGTCAAGTCTTAGAATAACAGATATAATTAAAAATCTATTGTATCGGGCCACCGGTGGACCGTTGCGACTCAATAGATTAATTAACTATATATATTGTTTTTTTAGTAAAATGTTCAAATTGCACTATAGTTAAGCACCAGACACATTCAATAGAGGCTGAAAGGTAACAAATTATTCTCACTTTCGCTATTATTAGAAGGTAGGTAGCAAGACTCGTTCATTGGACTTAATTTAAATGAGAGGTTAAAATATGGACAACAATGCTATCAACTGTTTAGCTATTCATTCGGTTATAGTGAAATTTTGAATGCTTCTTAAGTGGGTCTATAGGTCTGTTTGCCAGCTAAAAACGGTAAATTTGCTACTAGTAAGTGGTATACATTGGCACCGATAGGATGAAGTATAACAGTATGTGTTTACTTCGGCAAAAACCTGCTCCGCAGTAGCAAAAAATGGAAGAAAAATTTTTATTGCTAGCAATTATAGCGAGTAGTATACTTTTTCTGTAGTATACTTTTTCTGTACTATAACGAATTGCTACTAATCTTGCTTACTCGCACAGATAAGTCAAATGTTTGTAATAAGTTAGATAAATGCTCACGTCGTTAATATAATAGGTAGAAATTGAACGGACGACCTCCATTGAGATTATATAGGTATATGATCAATTTTGGTACAATTTCGGTACTAATGTACTTTGCTTCTATTAGCATAATGTGAGTCTAGCTTGCTACAAAGAAAATAAACAACTCACTTGCCAGTAACTATTGTTACATGTGGCATTATAATAATTAAAATAGTACATACTTATAAAATAGCCTTTTACAATTAGTAACAGTTTGAGGTTTGTATTATTAATAAATCTCTACTTAACTTTAATCAGTACATAAGCAAAAAAATTATATCACAATCTCACATTTAAAAAACGAAAATTCAAATGTCTCCTAAAATCAACTATTACCTGTCTTTCGCCGTTACACCCTACAGCGGTTCAGAACCCATTGGTCCCCTGAAATTCGCACCCTGTGCCCATTTGTCCCCTCAAATATTTGAGGTGCCCACTCGTCTTCTGATATATTATTTATTTAAAATCATTTAATTTTCCCATTCACTCTGCTATGGCTTGTTTTCCACCAGGGAACCAAAGGGCACCTGAGCAGGTGCCAAGTATATAACTTTTATTCCAGGGGACGAATACTAGGGGACCAACAGGTTCTGACCCCCTACAGCATATGAAAAAGTACCTCAATTCTTTTTTCTTGTTTAAATTTGTGCATGTACAATAGAAGTAAAATATGGAATGCCTACATAAAACACATTTCTCACAAACAAAAATTCTAGCAATTTGTTAATATGGGAAAAAGTAATTATTCACACTTTCTCCGTTTCCATTTTCTTCATGAACTTGTTGTAGTCACTTTCATACTCATCGTGGAATTTCTTCAAGACATAATCGTATTTATTCTTTTGCTCCTGATTACAATTTGCGCATTTGTTTTGCATAACCTTGACCACGCTCTCTGCAAAGTAATATAATAATTAATTGCAAAAATATACACGCGTACCATTTTTATTACGTGAATAACAATTATAAATGCATTTAAATAAGAATTATTAATTTGCTCAAGAATCAATACAAAGAATATGTGATAACTTGTGTGACACATAAGTGGTCTTAATAACTAATACTATATATTGGAAGAAGATAATATAGCTTTATTAAACATATCCTTATTCCTGTTCTTTAAATAATATCTATAATAGGTCACTAGGCTTCCAAAAAGAGAAGAAGAGTGGTGAGGCTAGTACCTAAACTAAGCAGAGGCTTGCACAATATTACATCCCAATATAAACCTCCAGCTCGCTTAAACGTATCTTATCTTATCTTGTGTGGGTGACCATCCCCTCTCGCTACGACTATCCCAGTTTATGATATAGCGTTCCCCTACACCAACCATATAGGTTATATTAGGAGAGCCGCTGTGCCTTCCAGTGCCCGAGAGCACCTTCCGGGACCAGTTATAGACAGGTCTTGTCCCCAAATCTCGACTACTCCACCCTAACCTCAGAGATCAGGTTCTCGTAAGCGAGCTACCTCGTGCCCAAGTGATACTACCTATTCTCCAGATAGGTACCGGAGCAATAAAGCCGCTCACCACCCGCAACTCAGGATATTGCTAACGAAAACCTCGCTAAAGCCGACGGAGAAGCCACCTCCCATATCTCCAGTATGGTACCGGAGCTGTGTAAGGCACGCTCACTTTCCGACGTACATCCGTACGCCTATCCAAGTAGGCCTACAAGCCGGGTGTGGCCCGAGTCACTCCAGCTATGACTCTTACTTGCTGAGCAGGCAAGCGCCCGAGATGCGTTGCGGCAGTGAAATCACACTGCCACTTCGCTAAGACAACTCCGTGACTCCGTCCTCGCGCGACCGACTGGTTCGCACTAGCCGCGTCTGAGTCCGTCAATACAGTCAATATAGACCGGCGACACTTCAACCCAGTGGGATCTATTGTGTCGACTTTCCCAATAACGACTGCCATAGATGTTCATGGCAGCCGAGATCGCCGGCTTAACATGCTCTCCGAGGCACGGAGCAGGCGATAATTGTCAATCAATACGCACATAATATCGAAAAGTCATATAATTTCCGAAAGTCAGAGGTGCGCGTCGTGGGTTCAAACCCGAGACCATCTGCATTGCAGTCTGTTGGTTTCCCCACTGAGCTATCACTGCTCTTACCTCGTTTAAACGTAACTACATATATTAAAATGCCTTAACCAATAGTAGTGATGCCGATGCCGGTTATATGGTAATATAGTAAATGCAAAAGTATTATATTATTTAAAATACTATATTTAGCCCGCGGCCTCGCTCGTATAAATGTAGGTTATGTAATTTATTTATCCCTCGGAAATAGTACATGGCATCATAACATCCTTTTCGGTGACTCTGACAAGGTGTATGCGAAATTTTATTATGGTCGGACGATAGTTATGGCGTCAAAGCGTTACAAAGAAACAAACAAACTCACTGAAATTAAACTACTATATACGGATTTTATCGCGTTGTTTATTTAGCACTGTATTACAAAATTTTGAAAATATTACACTACTACTACTATTGATTTTATTTTACTAATTTATAAGCTAATAAAATTATTTAAACTATTAAATCTATTTATTTTTGGTTTACACTTTCCCCGATCTACTGTGACAAGTATCTGTGACAAGAAACACCTGGACGCCGAGCTTCAACATGTCAAGCAAGTACTGCAAGACAACAAGCTCCAACAGCCGCGCCGCTGTCACAGATCCCGAGAAAAGCCAGCCACAGTCGAGCGCCAACCTGCTATACTGCCTTATGTAAGGGGTGTCACTGACAAGATTGGCTACATCTTGAAGCGAGCTTCAATCAACACATACTTCAAGCCGCCAATGGAGATAAGTCAATTTCTACCATCCGTCAAGTGCCAATTACCTTTACAAGATGCAGAGGTCTATAAAATAGATTGTGACTGCGGACTCTCATACATTGGTCAAACCAAGAGAAGCATAGGCACTCGCATAAAAGAACACATAGCTGACGTAAAACACAAACGCTCGTTGAAGTCTGCTGTGTGTGACATGTACAACAGGGGACCAACCACTACCTGAGATTTGACAAACCACAGATTCTCGCTAAAGAACACCGATTCCTGCCAAAGATGCTTCGCGAGGCTATTGAGATCAAAAAACATCCCAATTTCAATAGAGAAGATGGTTGGAATGTACCACCAGCTTGGGATCCAGTACTTCAAATAGTCAAACCCAAGAAGAAACAAACCACAGCTAGACTTCATGATACTTTGAGCTCATTCTGCGTAAATAGAAACACCAATAATTAAATTATGTTCAGGTACTTTGAAATAACTACACTGGAACATTGAGACAACTACCATCTTAGTCTCCCCGCATGCTATGGTAACTACGATCAAATGTACGGGTACGTTTTTCGACAAGAACGCCTCTATTAGCAGTATCATGAATTAATTGTGTTATAATTGTGTTACTATATAGTTTTCAATAGATGGCGATATTACAAAATTTTGCGGCGGTAGCCATAGATTACAATACGGTAGCGTCTACTTTAGTGTTGCAAAGTAAAAATTCAGTGGGATATTTTGTTTTAGTCTACAACAACTTAAATCAATGAAGATGATAACTTGTATAAATAATATCTAAAATCTCAGCAATAATGCCATATAAAAGTACAATAGAGCTAAACAGGTAATATCAATGCAGATTAAAATATTTAACTGAATAAGATTTAGTGGAAATATTGAGATCATCTAGCAACACTGTTTTTGACACATCATGTTTGACGATTTCTAATAATTTCTAACAAGAAAAATTTCGATTTATGCGTTTGCTCAAAGTTAATTTCTTGTTTTTCTGTGTATTTGTGATTTTTCTACAACCTAGTACGTTGAGATAAACTTAGTTCCTCTGGCCAAGCATCGAGAATACCTAAAAATGCTAAAGACTTCTATTTTGTAGTGAATTTGATCAATTTTGTCATCATGACTTATAAATCATGTTGTGTACCAGGATGTTTGGTGAAGCTTGACTACGGTAAACGGACTGTGATGATGTTGTTAAAGTCGCAGCGCATAATTATTATATGACTCACAAGAGAAAATAAAAACATACACATTATTTTTTATTTTTTTATGTTCCCCATATATTCCATTTTGTAACTTGATTAATATGCTGCCTATTTTTGTATGCATACAAATATAGGCAGCATATAAATTACAATAAAATTATAAAAAATTTAAATGAATAATCCAGGTGTCTATATACGTATATACACGTATGTATGTATAGTTGGCTTTGACGACTTCAGTTTAGTTCACGATACTGCTACTTGACGGCAGCACTTATGCAGACCTCTAGCGAGGCTCGAGCTGTTGCCTATCTATATAGTATTGTAATCTATGTCTCCCCGTGACCATGGCTGCTGAAAAGCAACCGAAACGTCGGGGAAAGTGTAAACCAAAAATAAATAGATTTAATAGTTTAAATAATTTTATTAGCTTATAAATTAGTCAAATAAAATCAATAGTAGTAGTAGTGTAATATTTTCAAAATTTTGTAATACAGTGCTAAATAAACAACGCGATAAAATCCGTATATAGTAGTTTAATTTCAATGAATAACATTCGCGTAAACAGAAGACAATATTATGTAAATAAACTCACATTCGTATTTATAATATAAGTATGGATATATAAAAAATGCATTATGTAAAATATTAATAAATCATAAATGGCTGCCTAGTTGGGGTTGTTTTATTTGCTTTAACTGGTTTGGTTACGTAATACTGAGATTAGCGGATTCTTAAGTCTTGCATATCTAAATGAGACCAACATCTAACGTGTGTCACCTGGATGACCTACATTGAGCTACCAATATCTATCATTTATGTTGCTATCAATGTTGTCAGTCTTAGGATATATTTACAGAATATTATAGAGAACTGGGCATACTTTGTGTCCATTGGTAGAGTTGTCTGTAAATTCATCCATGATATAGAAGATATGCCTAGTGCAGAAGTTGTGTTTAAATACTGACTTGTAGACATGCAGGTTTCCTCATGATGTTTTCTTTAGCCGTTAAAGCTAGCGATGATTAACTATTTTATGATAACGTTGGAATTTAAAGTGAGAGTTATTGAGTTGTAAATCATAGCAAATATTTGTCAAAATAACATGTCCATTAAATAATAAAATATTACTCGTTTTAACCCTAAAATAATATATCGTGATTGTGAGTAAGACTGTACGTCTAAAAGCATCTGCGTGATAAACTAAAACTCAATCCTTCTGCAAAACAAAATAATTAAAGAACTAGAGCTTAAACTAAACCATAGCTTATGTATTCGGACTTGAACACCAGCCTTACTTAGGAAAATACCGCTAAACATTGCTTTTAACTATCTCTTATCTAAGAAGCTCTCATACCTTAAATCAGTAAATCGCATTTCTTTACATAAAAACCAATTTTAATGGTCTCTCAGGTCATATCTCGCAAAAACATGAAACACAATTTTTATTCTTGCAACATTTGACAGTCGGCCATGACCAAACTAATTTACTAAATAATGCAATTGAAGTGATACATCATCTATAATAAACCATTTTTTAGGTTTGAGTATCTGTGGCGTGGCGGCTTTAACTTTAACAACTAAAGCCGCCACGCCTCATCTCTGAGTTCTGAATCTGAAGTTTTCTTTAGGTAATTCAAAGTAAGAGTTTGATAATTGAAAGAGTATATTACCACTTCGCATGAATATAATAATCAGTTAGCTATAAGAAAAAAGAAAGACCTGGTTTGTATGTTATAGACGATAACAAAAATATCAATTTTCATAATTTGGAATAAATAAACAAGAAGTGTATTTTAAATATACATCATCATAACAAACTGCTGCTGAACAATATGCTTTCTTAAAAAGTGCATCTATTAACAACAATAAAAAAAATACCAATGTTCTTCATTCACTGATTATTTTTGTTCGATTATATTTTTACAATGTTTTGGTTATACCTATTTCATTAAATGTGAGTTTTAATATTATAATGTAGTTAGCATCGAATAATTGTAATTATTTGCAGCTTTACAAATCACGAATGGATACTCATGATGGAAGTATACTAGCAAATCACTACTTAAAATTTCAATCATATAGCACATATTTTCTTTTATGATATGATATCTAATATGAAATTCTGCATCGCAAAAATCGTAAACCAGATTCAACCACACTTTATAGAACTTCTTCCGTCTTCTCTGAGCTGCAAATTTTGAAATTATTTGATATTATTAGGAAAATCACGCAGTACGAAGAAAACCGCGCTTAACCATTTTTCTTTGAAAAGTTTTTATTTACGATACCTATTTCATTTTTATGAAATTAATAATACCTTAAACGATGGAAGTTAATGTCAAATCTGTCCCAGCTGTTTAGAAAATCTGCCATGATGTCTCTTAACTATGTTTAAACAAGCGCTGATTAGATTTCTTTACTGTTTAGCTATTGATAAACTTACTCATAACGATAACTAACGTTTATAAGTAAGATTTCTCATGAAAAGTCGCTATATAATAGATAACTGTCTGTCAAATATTTAAAATGGGTTTATAAGTAAGACGTTATATGTTAGATAAGTGACACTTTAATTATAAGTAATAACAATATCCCAGTCGGAGTAGAGAATCCTCTACTCAGAATAGCAGTTTAATTTTTCCTAGGCTCCAGATTCCGCAGTGTGACTGTTTATAAAACTATATGTAAAAGGCACATTAAAGTTACATTGGCCGGAGTCGTGAACACGGTCAATGCAACCTGTCTAAAACGTCAAGAAAAAGTTATATGAAATGGCTAGGATGATGCCGTTAATTCACATACAAAATTGATGAGAACCTTTCTTAATGCTACAATCGTTAGTTAAAAACTAAATATATAATACTTTTATGAACTACCTCTAAACTTCTGCTTGACGCCACAAGTTGTTGCTTCCCGTAGACAATCAAATGTAGCTCGCCTCTCCGCATCATTGGCAAAGTCGACTGCGTACAACAGATCAACTTCTTCAGACGGAGCTGCTGCTGCGACAGCCACGAAGACAGATAACACCAGTAAAAGTTACATTGTTGAATGTTATAAAGACACTTAAAATACCAGTAGCTAATTTTACAACGTAATATATTCAACTGTCTCTAACTTATGAAACTCGAACGAGTAATATAATGAAACCTTCTTGGTCAAATATATGAAAGTTATTGAAATACTTAATTTAATCCTTTTATATAAATAGATTATGAGAAGATAAGCCAATATAACAAAGGAAATTATAAAAGGCGTGGGTATACTTTTTTGACAGGAAAATAATATAAAAATTTACCTACAAATAAAAATTGTATTATGCTTCCATAGACGTCCGAAGTCCTTTATGAGAGAGTACATCGCTTCCTGTACCTCACCTGGTCGCTAGATGTCGCTTACTTCTGTTTCCTAGACGCACCTACAGCGCCCTCTATCATGTCCGGTAAACAACTAAACTTCCTACCAAACACGAGCCGCCATCTTTGTCATTGTTCGGCTCATAATGGCCTAGCACCAGGAAGCAATTTCTGGGACTTCAGACGTCTAAGGAAGCATAATACAAATTTTATTTGAAGGTAAAATTTTTATATTATGCGTTCCGTTTGACGTCCGAAGTCCATTATGAGTTAACTCCTGTTGGATTATTTTTTTGGTAATATAGTAGGTATTCAATTTAAACACAACAGTGATTAAACATAATAATATGTATAATTATTGTAAACTTAAATGCACATTGACTAATGTAATGTAATGTAATTGGACTCCCTTTTCCGCATTTGAACTCCAGGTTGGTCCATTATGCGTGAGAGTCGGCTGGTTATAGAGATATCCAGCCCAACTCCGCCCAGAAGCACAGAAGTTTTCTGGGGTCTTCGCAGGCTTCGCGGAGTGACCTCGGGTTGTTGAGAATTTCCTTGCGTTGTGCTGTTACGTACAAATATTTCAGGACCACGAGGGCAGCAGATTCTTCTTCGGTCAGAAATCCCCTACAGAGTGGGCTGTCTGTTGCTCCGATGTTGTACAGATATTTGTTCAGGGGGCCGGCAGGGCTTCTCTCGACTGTCTGCAGTCCGTTGTCCGTGCCCAGCGTTCGTTGTGTTGGCTCTGAGTGCGAAGCCGCATCCATGTTCTTAGTTGTGAGAATGGTAAAGAGAGAAAAGAGGGTGGACCTTCTGGAGCCTAGTGTCATAGATATGTTAATATTGAGATCCAGGAAGCGAACTCCAGCGGCCGTTCCCTGTATGGTTTTTGAACCATCAGTTCCATCAGACCTCGTTGATTCCCGATTGATCTCTCTATTCCTCATGGAGTTGTATATGGTAGTTTTTCTGAAATAGATGTTGTTTGGAGATCTTGTCACACGGGGCGGCGAGTAGTGATTCGTGAGCTGTAGCTCGCTCTAAGATCGATGCAGGTGGACTCCTGGTGGTTCCCCACAGGCCCTGATATTTCAGTCGTATTGCGGCTATAGTCGCTTCTTGCTGTATGTAGAGGTCTAAGGCGGCCAGCCCTAGGATAACTTCGAGGGCGGCAGTCGGTGTTGTTCTCATACACCCTGTTATTGCTGAGCATGCCATTCTCTAGAATCTCTGCAGCTTGGTGATGACTGTATTGAGTTCAGTCCTGGTCCACCATACGAGAGCACCGTATGTTATTGTTGGTCTAATTACGGCGGTATATAGCCACGGTATTTTTTTTGGGGAGAGTCCCCATGTCTTTCTGATCATTCTGCTGCACTGGAAGAAATGCATATCCATAGCATGCTCGTCTAGTTTGTAGGCAAGGTGCTTGTTCCACAGCAGTTTGCTGTCTAGTATGACCCCTAGGTACTTGACTTCGTTAGTAAGTTTTAATTCGGTGTTGAATAATTTCGGTAGTCTGAGGTTGTTTGAGTTTCTCTTGCGAGTAAACAATATGAGTTCAGTTTTTGCCGGGTTGACCGATATACCATGGCTTATGCACCATTCTTTAATTATTCTGAAGGCAGATCTCATGAGGTCACATAGTGTGTCCTCGAAGCATCCGGTCGCGAGAATAGCAAGGTCATCTGCATATCCCACTGTGAAGAATCCTCTGCCGTTCAGTTTTCGTATTAAGTCATCTACCACTATGTTCCATAGGAGTGGCGAAAGTACACCACCTTGTGGGCAGCCTCTGGCCACAATTCCCCTAGTTGTTGTGTTAACTGAGAGTTTTATCGCTTTGTATTTCAGCATATTGTTTATCCACTCTGATAGCGTTAGAGTGACCCCACATGCTTCCAGTACTTCGGTTATGCTGTTAAAGTTGGTTTTGTCAAAGGCTCCTTCTATATCAATGAAGGCGCCCAGCGTTGGTTGTTTTGCAGTTAGTCCGTCTCCAATTCGCGATACAACGCTGTGAAGCGCCGATTCTATAGATTTGTCTTGGCTGTAGGCGTGTTGGTGTGGGTGTAGAGGTTTGTGTACTAGGGTATTTCCTCTTATTTCTTTATCACATAGCCTCACTAGTGTTTTGAGGAGGAACGACGTGAGACTTATTGGCCGAAAAGATTTCGCTAAAGTGTAATCGCTCCTGCCTGGTTTTGCAATGAATACCACTTTCACTTCCCTCCATTTCCGTGGTACGTATCGGTAAGCGACGCATGCTCTGAATATCTCAACAAGGTGGTCTGCCAAGAGATCGCCGCTCCATCTTAGTAGGCCGGAAAAAAATCCGTCTAGACCTGCGGATTTGAAGGGAAGGAAGCTGTTGATAACACTTTCTCTCTGTTGATTAGGTCCAGGGCTACGGTCTAGTCTTGACTACTACATGCTTGTTCAGTGTACGCTTCCCAGTTGTGAGTGTCATTAATCTGGCACCCGGGAAAGTGTGTCTCTAGCAGTAGATGCAATTGACTAAGGTGCGTATAAATCAACAATGTGATTGAATCTAATAATATGTATAATGTAAACTTAAATGTACATTGACTAAGGAACAGAACAACCTATTGCTATACAAATATTATTAATGAGGTTGAAAATATTGAGACAGAGATTTTTCTGACGTTATTACCCTATTAGAATTATTGATTTGTTCCAAGTAAAACTTTCTAAAAGAACCTTCATGTTCCCAATTTGCTTTAGCTAAGATATCATTAATATAATAATTTCTACCCAATTTAAAGATGAGACCGTTGATCTACAACTTCCAGCTGACGCATGAATACCAACATTAGCCAGAAGACGCTTCATCCAACCACCAATCATCGCTGTAGTAGCTGGCCTTGTAGGGCTTTTAGTTGCTAAAAATAAATTAGTAATATTTCCCCGAGTTCCTTGTGTCATATTTACAAGAGTGCGTAACCAATATACTGCATAGATGCTTTTATCAGGAGCGGATAAAAATGTCCAACTAGATTGTTTATATGAGGATAAGTCAGTTTTCGACCCGAAAACGGGGTGCAAGGTAATAGAATCAGTGTTATCTATGAAATTTTGCCTATCAATATGTAAAAGAGTAAGATCATGGACTCTACGACCCGAAGATAATAATAAAATAGCCGCAGTGTGTCTGGATACCTGATATAAACTATTCAAATTAATTTTGTACATTTTTAACGATCTAATCAAAATCCTTGCGTCCCAAGTCGGTAATTTAGGGGGCGCAGGTTTTGCCAAGGAAATAGCTTTCAGTATGTGTTTTACAATTGGCTTAGCTGAAATTTTAACATTAGCTGTCGTTTCGTATCGGATGCAATAACCGATTTATGAATGAGAATTGTTCGGTAAGAGAGACCATCCGTTAAAAATAAATAACTGAGGTACCTACATTTGATGGATCCGGAAAACGAAAGTTAATGCTATTTTCTTGGCAAAATGTCACCCATCTACTCCAAATAAGGGCAGAAGACTTTATAGTAGACTGTCTCCAACACGATGACAATCATTGCTTCTCCTGCTACGTCCACGTATCGGTCGGGATATCCCACCCGAAATGAGCCAAGCTTCCAGGTTTAACTTGCTGACTTGTGCTGGTGGTAGCATTGTCACTGTGTCCACCAGTGTCTTCTTCAGATCTCTGAGCTTCACGGGACGCTTCAGAGCACGGTTCTTCAGATCTGGCCTCCAAAAGGGCTTCTTCCACTTGAGTGCTACTAGGATGTACCAACCTAAGGCTGAATTTAGGTGATCTAGTACCCTGGGTATTAGGCTGGGCGGCGGAAACAGCCATGCAAGTCGGTAATGCCAGGATCTGCTGAACGTGTCGTGAAAGTAGGCGTTTGAGTCTGACAAGTCTAGCGTAACATAATTTGCTACTACATAAGCTGTCTGTGATGCGAACAGGTCTGGGTCTGGTATGCCCCACTTGCTGAACAGTCTCAATGTTTCTTCGCCTGTTAGGTGCCACTCGGCGGCGCTGCGATGTCTTGATAGGTGATCGGCTTCGGTGTTAAACAGCCCTGGTAGGTGGTGAGAGCGAAGCACAATGTTAAGGTGGTCCACCAGGTTCAGCAGCCGTTGGGTCATATCTAGCAGTTGACGTGATCGGGTTCCTCCTTCGTTTTTTATGTAGGCCACGACTGTTTTTTTGTCGCTCTGAAGAATCACTGACGAATTTTGGAGATACATTGCTTTGGCTGATATAGCGGCTACCACAGCAAACATTTCCTTCAGATTGCAATGCCATTTGGTCTGATGTTGCTCCCATCGACCTTTTATCATGTTGTTGTTCACAAGAGCCCCCCATTGAATGTCCAACGCGTCGGTGATCACGTGGTTTGTGAGCATTCTCTGGAGATGAATCACTGACTTCTAACTGATATTGTCCATATTTCTCCACCAGTTCAGTTCTGAATGTACCTCTTCTGGATACTGAAGCTGCGACCGCGGACACTTCCTGAGTTTGTTGCTGTGTCGCTGCAATAATCGGCAATGCAACCTTCCTCGGTGGATGAAGAAAGTTGCCAAGTTGAGATGACCTATTAGGCGTTGTGCCTGTTTTAGATTCCAACTGCCGGCGGCGAGTCGTACTCGCAACTCTGACGAATTTGTTGTATTTTGTCTGAGGGTAGGGACTTCGTGTTGAATTTGGTGTCCCATACCACTCCTAGAAAATCGATTGACTTCGTTGGTGTCGTTACCGATTTCTCCATATTGACCCAGAAATCCAATCTGGCCAAAAATTGTATTGCGTTTTCTACCTGAGCTGTTAGTGTATTTCTGTCCTGATGTACGATCAAATAATCGTCCAGATAAACCACTAACCGTAGTCCTTTCTTGCGAAGTATTTCTGCAGTCCAGTTTGTTACCGAGGTGAAAATCCACGGCGCAGCTGCTGGGCCGAACGGCAGACATGTCATCTGTAGCAGTTGATCTTGATAGCTGATTCGGAGGAACCTTCTGTGTTGATCTTTTACTGGTAGGTGATAATAGGCCTGACTTAAGTTCAGTTTTACCATCCAGTCTCCTTGTTGTAGAAAATTGGGCACTTGGTGATGATGGAACAGATGGAAATGCTTCGGCTTCATATACTGATTTAATGCCTTGAGATTGAATATGGTTCATTTTTTCCGTTGGATTTGGGAATTATGAATAGAGGAGAGATAAAAGACGGTGTCAGAGGGGCTGGCTCCAAGACTATTAACTAAATTAAAATTTGAATTTCGGTTGACATTAATTGTGATGTTGGGGTTTGATACTTTGTTAAAACATCTAAAGTTGTGAGAACTAATGGCGGCGTCTTGTTGAATGGTATTCTGAGACCTGTTATTAACTTCCATATTGATCTGGGTGGGTTGAAAAGAGCCCAAGTGTTTTGAAAGCGTCTCAGACAGCCGCCTGAGAACCCTGTAAAGTCATTTATTTTTATATCCCGATCTTCTACCCTCTGTTTTATATTTTCTCCCCCCCTTTTTCCTAGCTGCCGAGTTATTGGAATTATATCGCTCGGAATCTTTGTTTTCGGCCTGTTTGGATTTATGATTGTTATTTGGCCGACCTCGAAACGGCTTAGCGTTAGCAAAAGAAGTCGAAGGTTCTAGCGATTTTGAAAGTGCACTTTGTAGCAAAAATCCATAGCCTAGTGGGAGACCGTTAGATTGCCACGTAGAGACTTCCTTTTATACTATTAAACAATAAATAATTTTACTTAAAAACAATTTTAACGATCTCTCAGCTGATATCTCGCAGGAAGACGAAATACAATTTTATTCTTGCAACACTTAAAGAGTCCTCATAGAGCTGAAATTGAAGAAATATGTCGCAAATGTATTGTGTATAATATTTATTATTTTTAAGTTTAAGTAACATTAACGCACCTAATAACGATCTCTTAAAATCGGCTCCCATTACCGCCCGTTTCACAAAATCATCGTTTTAAAGTGTTGCATTAAAGTTAGGCAAGACAAGCTTTAGAGAAAATATAGGTGTATTTGTTTTGCAAATATTCATCACTTGTTTGTTTACATAAACCAACGATTAGAAGAATTCGCAGATTTCGTCGTCGGACCCCGACAATAGCGCATATTCCATAGTGTCCCGCGCCCTAGTACGTAAGAACACTTATTTCTTTGTTAGCAGAAAATATAATCGTAAGGTATTCTAATGAACCTTTTAATTCTTTTGATGCCTTCTTAATACTTTAATAAATACAAATAATGACGAGTCTTCATGAGATAAAGCTTTAATTTTCCTAAAATTCAATATTAAAATGTGGTGGTTATAGGAACAAAAATCACAATTTTATTCCTATTACCGACCCATGTCGCTGTTAGGTTTATGAAGAATATTTTAATTACCATTTTTTCATGTTATAATACATCAATTAATAAGTACTGGGCTATACTAATTTGATTAGTAGTATGTCAAGTTGTATTTGAGCTATTAGCGCCATATATTTAAGAGTATCAATAACTGTGAAAATCATCTTCGTTCTTGTGTAAATGTTTTGATTAATATAGGATGTATAATACTCAAATATTGTATTTTATAGTTAAAATGTCATTCATATTAAATATTCAAAGCAACTGCACATATATAATCATACAAATGTGCTAAAAAACAATACATTTACTTAATACAAATATATTTGTTTGGGTCTGTAATAGGTTATACAATTTTCTTTATTAGAACCTATTACCGATCTACCTGTACTTTTGCAGTTTTTAAGCATGAATGAAATGAATGCATGAACCCATATAGTTTATGTTATACCCTTATAGGTTATGGCATGTCCGTCTGTCCGTTTTCCTGACTATGCAAGTTAACAGTGAGTCAGTATTTTTTATTTATTTCCAAGTGATATACTGTAATTAAAATTATATTATCTTTTATTAAACATAAAAATTTAAAATATTAATGAATATATATATTAAAACTAAACTTCATAATTAATTATAGTAAACGTAAGTAATATACAACTAATCAACTTGACTCTACATTGATGGCTATCAATAATGGGTATTTGGGGTTCCTAGAACAGTTCTTCGATACAAGAGAGATTACAAGTACTCCTGTGAAGACCATGAGTCGGCCGAGATATAATCTTAGATTTGATTCAGAGTCAAGTCAATTTATTTTAGATCTTATGTATTTTTATAACCGAAGTAATACTTTTTTGAATTTGTTTTATTTTTAAATGATTGTTTTAGATTTTGTAGTAATCCTTTTAAGTAATAAGTTACATTTTTAAAAGTTTTATTCACATTTGACATGACTGCTAAACTTAAGGTTTTGTAGTAATTTAATTTTTGTATGTTCCCTTTTTACATAGATTGTTATATATAATTAAATTATATATTATAAAAAATTATAGTATAGTTATTATATATATTTAATTAAAGGCCGTTAAGCATGTGTAGAGCTAAGTTTTGATAATAACACCATGTATTGTGGTAGATCATTTTTATAAATAACTAAAAACTCTGTTTGTATTGTTCTGTTTATTTAGCAGTCGGTAATAGGTGCCACAAAAACGATAATAGGAACACGCCCATAGTTTGGAACGGTAAAAGGGGCATAGATCTTTTCATCAATTTATATATTTTCAAATTTTTATTTCATTTTTGCTAATTGTTTCTATATCTGACTAAAACGATCGTAATTTCAGAACATGGAAAAAAATTAAAGTTGACGCTGGTTATTAAACATGTGCTTATTTTATGCATATCTATAGGACTTGGCTTAAACTGGAGGTAATGGGTGCGTTTACGTTATCTGTGTCAACTTTAACAAATGGCGTTTTGTATTTTCGTAATTCAAAGAGTTTGGTTATTGAAAGAGTATATTACCATTTCGCTTAAATACAATAACCAGTTCACATAAGTAAATAAATTTATCGCCTGGTTTGTATGATAGAGGCGGTAATAAAAATAACACTCCACAATTTGGAATGATTAGGCATGTGTTGTATTTCTAAAGACTTCACTTATCACGGCGAGGGGTAAGTTGCACCGGGCGGCGGCCATACTGGCGACCGCTGGGGTCGCATAAGTCGTTGGTCGTAACCAGCGATTGGGCCTCGAGGTGGCACTGTCTAAATCCGAGGCCGTTTGTTTTCACGTCAAAATACGTGAGCATAAAACTTATTTTATATTTAGTGTAATTTATGTTTGGCAAATAATTAATTTATATAATAAATAAATAAATTATATTTCGTTTTAAAATTAAAAGAACAAAATCTAGGCTGCGTCTGGGAATCAAATAAATGGTGCTTTGTGTGATTTAGGTAAATTCTGTGATGAGTGTACGGACATATCACAGATGCCATACGGTCGTATAGCATTGATTGACTAATCAATTCTATAATGTGAGATCAGCCTTCTATAACAGGAAATTTGTAGCATTCTGTAATAAGACGATAAACTACAATTATAGCATCTGTTATAGCTACTTCAAGGTTCTTGGTAGGTTTCGTGATAATGCTGCGAATATAAAAGCCTTGTAATTGTTTACCTGGGATGCTTTTTGTGCATATGATGATTGCCTTTTATGCAAATTTCGGCAACGTCGTCGTCGTTTCTGCTTTAGTTTTGATTTGCGTTGCCGTATACTAATTGATTGGACTTTTGCTAGACTAGAAGCTCAATCACGACACATTTATTGTTAACCAAGATAACTATGTAAAACCCACGTTCCACTAGAAGGACAAACTAGGACAATTCTAGGCTGCGTAGTGGTACTGCATTTTATTGACAGAAATAAGCGAAACCTTTTTGACCGAGCTGGAAGTCAATTTCAAGATTACTATCGTCATGCACCTTAATCTTATATCTATATTTAAACTAGGCAATCGCATTTTTAAAACGGTTGTTTCTTTCATACTATATTTTGAATTCTCCATACCTTTATTTCTACCAACAAATAGGTCATCCCACACGGAATTGTAGTTATAGCAAGTAGACCTAGAGCCCTACCTCATGGTATATTATACTTACTTTCGAACATCTATTAAGGTTAAAAATAATCGTCTACGACTATTGACATTAAAAATTACAAAGTGCCACCTAAACTTTTTTCTTCTACTGAACCTTACCAGGAGATTAACATTGCCTTCAAGGTGACATTATTGAAAATTTTGTCATATTAGTCCATGACTATAGTTACTATTTACCATCAGATAGATATGAAGTTAGCATGCCACCAAGGCGCGAAAAATTTGCTCTGATAACCATTCTTAACCTTAACCGCGGGACGGAAAGATTGGTGTAATCGAAACTCTAATCACGTTTTAAGTACTCGATCGAACATCATGAAATTTCGCATTTGTCCTTTCATCCAGAAAAATATATTTACATATTTATTCATATAACCTAACCTAATCTACATTTACGCGAGCAAAGCTCCGGGCATAATCTAGTATAATATAAATTTCAATTACGAAAATGGATCACTGATCCTTCTAAAATCCAATTACTTTTTAAAATATATCTCCATTGTACAGACACAATTTTAATTTATTTTTATATTAAAATAATTTTTTTATTTTATTATAAATCACTTAATTAACATGGAGAAACGATTTAACAGAAATGATGAAACTTGAAAAAAATTGCCTATTATTTAAATTAATGATTACTATTATCAAAATGATCATCAAAACTTTGATGTATTGACGATTTTTTTACATTGTCACACAATCTATTTATACAAGCACAAAATTAAGTGCTTCAGTATCTTCCTTGCATTTGACCAAAAGGGATCTAACATATAACATATTAACAGTTACGGTGCCTTTAAAGTTGAATTTTATTGATTGTTATTTTATATGATAATCATAACAGTATTTCTTCAAAATCCAACAATGAAACTTCTATTGGTGTTATTTGCCTTCGTGGCCATCGCAGCAGCAGCTCCATCTAAAGAAGTTGATCTGCTGTACGCAATCGATTTCGACACAATTTTTGCTAATGATGCAGATAGGCAAGCAACATTTAATTCTGTACTGGAAAAATCACCCTGTAGCGAGAAGCAATTGTTTAAAGGTAGATCAAAACAGTAAGTCTAGAATAAATTTATGGTCGCGGAATTAAGGTACCTACAAATTTTCTTAATCTCTAGCCTTATTTTATGGACGGTAACACATCCAACCAGAGGCTCTGTCTCTCTCTCTCTCTGAGATATATAATATAGCTAATTAAATTAAATAAATTGATAAAAAATTCAAACTCCTAATCCAAATATCATACTAAATGTAGCTTTTGTTTAGCTGCAAAGACTTTATTGCTTAGCTAGGACGCCATGTTAGAGTACCTACAAATTAAACATAACTTGTACTATTTTAATTTAATTTATATGTTATACTGTTATTAAAACAAATTATATTATTGTTATATTTTATTTACTTATTTTTATAAGAAATGTCATATTCTAGTGCACTATCAAGCTCTTTTGCTCACAATTTAAAATATAGAAACCAATTAATATAAATTCTCTTTTAATACGACTAAACAATATTAAGTGAGTAGGATATCTTTACATTTTATAGTACTTTCGTTATCATAGAACAAACTAATTCCCATTTTAACCAAATAACGAAATACGAAAAACGCGATATCGGAGGGCCAAGTGCACTAGCTTTTAAACTACCACCTTTGCCTTGTGATATAAACAAAATATGTATCACCAGGCTAAATAAAAGCGCACAAACCGCAGGCAACTTGTGGCGAGCTGAATGTGAGTGGCGACACTGCGGTCGTGAATGCCTCAGAGAGTCGATTAGGACCTTGTCCCTGGCTTGCCGTTACTGGTTGGCTGGGGTGGAACTACAAGAGCGCCCGTAGGACTCTGATCTCAGGTTAGCTTTGGTCGTCAAAGGGAGGCCGTTAGAGCTATATGCTTGGGGGTGGAAGTGTCATTTTTAAGGGCATAACTACAAGGAAACCCTCTCCGGGTCTTTGTTTTCACGAGATCCATGATGGTGAAACCGGTGCCCCACCGCTCGACACCCCTAGCAGCTTACACCGGTGTTGCCCCTTGCTGCTTTTTAGGCCTTTATGTCTATGGCGACTATTCAGGGGGCCCATCTAGTGAGTTGGCGAGTCACCTTCTGCCCATCCGATTGATGCTATTAGAGTATTCAGGGCAGACGCCTTTTTCCATCCATAGTTTTCATTATACCAGCCCATCAAACACCCATACCCACAGCCCAGAATAATTAGATTCCTTAGGTAGCAAAAGTCTCCTACACCTGCCGCGGCTAGTGTCTCGGTAAGTATTCCATCTCACTTTAAACTAAAACTCTCGAAGGGCCTCTGCATGTTGGACTCATGTCCCCGTGTAAGCCTCCCAAATGGCCGGATATTTTCCTAGCGTATTAAGGAAATACCCGTGAAAGAGAAACAAATAATAATAATAATATTTATTTGCATTAAACATGGTAGGTATATAAAGATGAGTGGCGACACTGCGGTCCTGAATGCCTGAGTTACTGCTTGGTTGGGGTGGAACTACAAGAGCATCCGTAGGACTCTCAACTCTGACTTGCTTTGGTCAGCCGGTCATAGGGGGACCGCTAGAGCTATATGCTTGGGGTAGAAGTGTCATTTTCAAGGGCATAACTAAGGGGAAACCCGCTCCGGGTCTCCGTTGTCACGAGACCCGTGATGGGCCTCTGCATGTTGGACCCATGTCCCCGTGTAAGCCTCCCAAATGGCCGGATATTTTCCTAGCGTATTAAGGAAATACCCGTAAAAGAGAAACAAATAATAATAATAATATTTATTTGCATTAAACATGGTAGATATATAAAGATGTTAATAAAAGCGCTTATTTGTATAAATAGGTAGAATACCACGTGCTCTATTTATATAATGCTCGCCCTGTTACAGTCCTCAATCTTTTCTTTGAATTTCATTTTGAGGGACGCGTCAAGTGCATAAATAGATCAAGGTAAATTATTATTTAAAATAATTTATTATTAAATGATTTGTTTAAACTGCTTGTTTAAAAGCTTGCCATTTGTTCTCCTATTACTGCAAGTGATAGTAGTCTAAGAAGACCGTTTACAATCACAAGGGCCGATTGGTCCAAAAGAAAAAATAGTTATTACAATAGTATGTAACACTATTGAAAATATTTTTAATTACTTCGCAGATAGCGTGCTGAAGGTTGTTCAGAACAAATACGCAGTTTGCAATGCAGAGCAAATGAAAAAATACAATTATGTATTAAAGAAATTGCACGATGAATACAACAACAATGATGTCTACAACGAATTTATGAAGAAAAACGAAACGAAGAGTACATAATATTTTTTTTATTATTTAATTATTCATTTGATTGGGATTAAATAAATAAAACTATAAATAAATTGCAAATATTGTATTTTTATTCTGCGTATACATAAAAACATACCTACATAATTTTTTGCTAAATATTATTTTTTTAGTAAATTATTATTTAAAAGGTAAAAAATTAATTGATTTAAATTACAGTTTATTATCAATAGGTTCTTCAAATGTCCCAACAGTTACAAACATATAATAAATAAAGCGCCTTTATAAATAATAATATTCTACCACATACATACAACACTATCTAGCCCAAACTAAGCAGAGCTTGTACTATGGGTAGACAATGGAAAAACATACATATATACTTTTTTTTTTGTAAATACATATATATTATACATAGAAACACCCAGACCAAGACCAACATCCATATTCATGCACAGAAATATTTGCCTTGTGCGGGAATCAAACCCGCGACCTCAGGCGTGGCAGTCGGTTACACTAACCACTACGCCATCGAGGCCGACGAATAAACAAATAATTCTTGCTTATATATATATATATACAGGCTCGGTTCTTAAATTCAAGAGACGAGTCGTTTTAGCTAGGGACAGTTAATTTTTACACATATTCCATTAAAATTTTGTCAAAGAACTGTCCGTAGCTTAAACGACTTGGTCTTTGATATATGTAGGATCCGGGCCCTAGTGTTACTATACTTACTAGTACCCACATACAAATGTGCTACATAGAAACATGCTTATTTGCTATTTCATTTCCAAGCGGCGTTTTAACCTTCTAAAACTTACCCACACAAAAAATATTTTATAATATATGAGAGACTGGCCAGTTATAATCTATTTTGAAAATATGATTTGCGTTCCAGTTTCAAAATTTCCCTCCATATTTTTTGCTAGCGCCGGAAACATTTTCACCCTACGATTTTTACGATTTCAAGTGTCGCCTGAAACAGGACGAATCGTACGATAGACTTCAAATGGCATTCATGGACGAAGGCTTTTTCAAGGCAATGGGCAAAGTTTATCGTTGGTATAACGAATTCAAGCGCGGTCGACTAAATTTGGAGGATGAAGAAAGAAGTGGTCGCTCTTTGACGGCTGTTACAGCTTGTCTTGGATTAAAAATTTAATCCAAGACAATAGGCGAGTTATGTATCAGGAGATTCAACACTTACCGCAGAATGGATCAGGAAGCCTTCACGAGATTCTACACGTGCATCTTCGCGTGAGGAGGATAGTTTCTCGCTGGGTGCCGCACAACCTCACCGATACTTAGAAGCAAGCCTGGGTGGAATGGTGCTGTGATATGATAAACAAAGAACGAGGCGGAAAAGGCGAAATAATTGCTGATAGAATAGTCAAGTGTCAACGGATATCTTATTTACAGATATAATAATTTGTTAACATTTTTAAGGCTATGCTAATAACCTATGTAAGTCTGGAAATAACTATTGATTCTTTATTTAGGATTCGCATTATTATATTGACTTTATGCACTTACATTGCTGCCATATTAATTATTGAATAATTATAATCCGAATAAGGATTTATACATTGTCTTTATTGCATTAGCGTCTAAAAAATATATTTACTCATCAGAATTAATATAAAAAGGTTAATCTTATTTTAGACTAAAAATGCACGCATGATAATCCTCTTAGAAAAAATAATGCCAGAAAATCATAAATCAAGTATGGCAACAATATTAATAAAACTATGTATTGTTTCCTTTGGTTCGAATGAATCGAATGTTTGTCAGTACGACTGACTGACACACAGAACACATATACCCTAAAGGGACTGGACTAGATTGACATCTTATCGTGTTTGTTGTCTGTACACTGCGTTTCGTCGTTTTCTTTTGACTTGCCACAATTCCTCGTTGGACTTGGACTGTTTATGGACTCTGAAATTGCTACTTACCTCGCGTGACCAATGCTTGACAAAGGATTTCGATTATCTGCTAATTACGAAGATATTTTGATGTGACTCTCGGACTACGATTCTGCCTCTTATTTGGATTCCGTTTGTGTATGATTTATCAAGATAAGAAGCCGTTTAAACCTAACACGTATCATGTGTGTTAATTTAACCTTAATTAGAGCTAAAATAAAGTCACGCCATGTGTCTAGAAGACAATATTATCTCTACATTTTAGTTATAATATGTCCGGCTGAGCGGGCTTATATTAGAATATTGTTGTAGTGGCTTAGTTGACAGACAAACAGTTGGATGTTGCGCGCATACAATGACATTAGTCTGGTATCTTGGATGGGCCAGACATCAACAGTACATTACAACACCGGCAGTTTCTAAATTATATTGTTAGAAAAGATTAATAAAAATTATAATCTAAATAAATTGTTTCATTTTTAAATTAATGTTTAAGTACATTCATAATTTTTTTGATACAAGCCTTATTCTATATATTATTATATTATATATATAATAAGTAAAAGGCCTGTCCGATGGAAAGCTGTTACTGTAGCATCTGTAGCCTATAGATGTCAGTATCAGCAAATGCATGTCTATCTTATCTGGGATAAATAAGTCGAGGTGGAGAAGGAGGCAGAAGGAAGAGGCTTTCCTAATCTCAGGTTTGGGCATCATTTACTAAAACGCAAGACAAAAGGAATACTTGCTTTTACTTTACGTCAATATTCTGTGCGAGGTTGTAACTACACCAGTTGAGCTGGCCCATTTATATTGAAACCTGCAAGGTAGTAGAGTACTTTGGGATTCTCCCTTCAACGTTTGAACCAAATTGCTCGTGAACCTGGCGGTTCCGAACATTTTCTCCCGTAAACGTTTAGCATGTGTACAAAGGGGACATAAAATACTACGGCGTGGAATCACCTGCCGTGATTTTAACTAAATTATGAGGTATTTATGGCATGAGGTTATTCAAAAAGATCATTAAAGGTTTTCTCTGTATCGCCAACAGGCATTAAAGTCCATTGGCTATTTCACCTGATCTATGCCTGATACCTACCTAATAAACAAATTAACCAGCGTGTTTCAGTACATTATGTAGTTTGCAGTTTATTTTACTATAAAAATCATTTTACTGTAAAATCTAAAATCTGTAGTTGACGAGAATCGGGATATAACAACTAAACTTCTAATTACAATATCTTTAATTCCTGACGTTATTTAATCGTGATCTTGAAGACATAATTGTTCAGGAATGTAAACCCTATATTTTGAGATATTTTTCATGCATTGACGCAAAAAAATAATGTCAGCAAAAAAACTATAAGAGTTCGCCAATATTCTTTGAAGCATAGCGTGTTTACGACATCATTACAGGTGATGAGTCCTGTATTTACCAATACAATCTAGAAACGAAGCGTCAGTCGACGGTTTGAGTGTTTCAAAACGAATCAACGCTCACCAGAGTGATGCGATCTAGAAGCGGAGGGAAGATTTTGATCGCAAACATTTTCAATTTGACTGGTTAATTGGTATGAATTCCTTTACGGAACCAAATAAGCATCAACGCCAAATGGTATACTACAAAATGCTTAGCAGAAGTTTTCTCTGTTGTGAGCAACGACCGACCAAACACAAGGCTCCGCGGGCCACTGCTCCACCACAACGTTGCACCCGCGCACACCGCGCTCAAAACGAGGGACTTCCTAGACAGCAAGCCAGTCAACCTCCTGGGTCACCCTCCTTACAGCCCTGACCTAGCACAGTGTGATTTCTTTTTATTCCCGAAAACAAAAAATCTGTTCAAAGGCATACGTCGCCGGAAGATGCGCTGTCAGCGTTCGAGCAGGCTGTAAACGAGGTGTATGCGGCGGACTGGAAAACGACAGACGCATGAAACTTTATATACAGGCTGATGGGGATTACTTTAAAAATATTTAATAAAAAATAATTTACTTACTGAACACTTTTTTTATTTTCGTAATACTTTCTGAGGAGTGTCACACGTATATACACCATATCAGAGATTTGAGAGGCAACTTCTCCATCGGTTTTAGTGAGGTTGCTCCCAGTAGGTCTTCTTAGGCACTCGCTGATACAGAGGCTCTCTCCTATATTGCTATCCAGCTCAGTGAGGACGCGACGCTATATCATAAACTTTGATAAGTCTATTAGTAGGAATAAGTCATAACTTACATAAGACATTTATTTCTGAAAAATTACATTTGTGTTGAAAATAAACTTGCATTTAGTAAAATAAAAATAAAAACAAAAACAAGCACATTCATATTATGACATAGATAAATACAATTGAAATACGAGTATAATATAATAAGGTCAACAATAATTAAATAATTAAAGCAGAATCTCATTCATATCATGTCAAAAAAAAAAATATAAAGACCAGTCAGAACAATATTAAAAGTAAAAAGTAAACGCTAGAATACACAATATGATTAGCAATGTCAAAAGAAATATGCCATAAATGGATTTACATGTCAATATGAATTTAAAATGTCAACAAGTATGTCCTTATAATTACTATTTGAAAAGATAAAAAATAAATTATATTATAATGACAATTACTACAATATATGTTCTTTATCATTTAAAAATTCATCTATACTATTATAATAGCATTTTTTTAGTAAATATGTTTTTAATTTATTTTTAAATAGAATTGAATTTGGTATGTATATATCTTTTAGTTCTGTTGGTAATTTGTTGACCAATAAAACAGCTTGATAACGAGTGTTATGATAAACTATATTTAGTTTAGGTTGTATTATTGTAGGAAGGTCTTTTCTGCCAGTTGTTAATCTATTTTCTCTCTGTGTTGCTGTTTCAAAACTAAGAAGGTGTTTGATAAAGTTTCCCAGTAATACTAAAATGTAGAGACTTGGTGCCGTTAAGATCCTAGTTCCAAAAAGTGGGTTTTACTTGACTTGGTTTGTTGGTATCGTAGCATCGTTCTTACAGCTGTTTTTGTAAAATTAATGCCTGTATATACTATACCTAAGCTTGGATTCTACTTAAGCGTAGTATACCATCTTAAGTTAGGCTACCGTTAATTCCTCTCTGAGACTTCATAGCAAGCCGAACTAATTATACTGTTATGGCTATTTCTTGCTTCCTGTTCAAGAACGAGTCAATAATAAGTCTTAGAAATCTTACACCTTCTACTACTTACATTTTTAATAATAATAGCTACCTATTATTATTAAAAATATAATTCTAAATAAAATTAATATCATGTCCTGATACTTACAGCAAAACGAGCTTATGACATAATTATCACACACATAAGGCTGTCGTGTTAACAGCAGATTTTTTTTTAATTTGTTACCTGCGTTGCTATTTATTTAAATCTTTCTTAAAGTTGTTCGTATCCTATGGTGCTATGTGTTTTAACTAAGAATATGATCGACTGTTTGTCATTTTGGATCAATCAAGTTATCTATTTAATATAAAAAAATGAATTATTTTATTTATTGTAGAATACTAAATATATATTTAATGTAGAAAACAAACGGTGCGCAAAATATCCTTGAAAATCGTATTTTTATAGTAAGGTCAATGAGTTGAGATAAAAAACGTAAACAAACAGTCAGCAATTTTAAGATATTTTATATTCTAAATATCTATACCCTTAACTTCACTATTTAGTACTTTGATTCCAATACTTTTGTCGAAGATTTTCATTCCAAAGTAGGGTAAAACACGAAACAAATATTAGCATCTAGTGGAACGACCGGATGCCGGTACTTAGAAAGAACTGAAGACGGCCACTTTTGTTTCTTCTTCCACATCATTAAGAGTGAGAATAAAAGATAGACATAATTTTTGCTCGTTGTCGTAACGTGCCAAAGGACGAATGTTAGGAACATAATTTCCCTCGTTTCATTGACCTTACTATTGTGACAGTTGATAGTTTTGACATCTATTATTTATTATGATGACCTCGATGGCGTAGTGGTTAGTGTAACCGACTGCCACGCCTGAGGTCGCGGGTTTGATTCCCGCACAAGGCAAATATTTCTGTGCATGAATATGGATGTTTGTCTTGGTCTGGGTGTTACTCGCGACCTCAGGCGTGGCAGTCAGTTACACTAACCACTACGCCATCGAGGCCGACAATAAATAATGCCAATAATAATAATAATGGCCGACAAGAAATATGTCTATGTATAATATGTACTATACAAAAAAAAAGTATATATATATTGTTTATCTATTGTCTGATCTGATAGAATATTATATTATTACCTGTTGAAACCTAAAGTTATTACACAAAGCGCCTGTTATACTTTGTTTAGCAAACATTCACCGCGTTCACAATATTTCAAAACTTTTTGTAAGGACTACATGTTACTATAGTAAAACTCAAAATTAAAAATATATACATAGTTGTATTTATTTTGTGTCACTTATATACAGCTGCTAAAATTTTAATAGTATTTTATACATAGTAATTATTTAAGCTTTCTTCATTTTCGTAAGGAACTCGTTGTAGACAGTTTCATAGTCATCATGGAATTTCTTTAAGACATGATCATATTTTTTCTTTTGCTCTGCATTGCAATCTGCGCATTTATTTTGTAAAACTTTTACCACGCTGTCTGCAAAACAATGACATAATTTATTAGAATTGACATGAAATTTAACATATTTCATCTCCTCCGACACGGTGCAACCGATTTTTATGAAATTTTTATGTAGGTATATGTATTTGGTAGATATGAGAATAGGCCGTAAAGTATATTATGTAATATCGCTAGGTAATTAGGGTGTCCCTGTCGAATGAACGAAAACAACGTTTGCCGGTTCAGCTAGTATTTGATATGATTGTATAGCTAATGACCAATGCTCTAGAATGTTCTTCTGATACGTATCTAATGTTGATACGACATACTTGTCGTATGGGATCACGGAAATTACACTTTTTAGATGAATATCTATGCAAAATCAGTTTTTGGATTAATTTTGATGATTCGTTTATAATTATTTTTCAAAGCACTAGATAACTACTTATACACGAGGATTGTCACATGAAGTAAACATCTTTTGTAACTTAATTTGTACGCGATTCTCATGCCTTTGTGTCTAAATTTGCATATAAATAATAATAGACTAAAATATTTGTAAGATAGAGTTGCACTGACTGTGTATCATAGATCTAAGATATTAAATATGACTACAGCTGACCTTAATTATAATTTATCTACCCTTGTTCGACGTATTTTAATAACTATTAACAGTATACGGTAAACAATTATTAAGCAATGTTTATTTATTTGCCATATTTACTTAATACCTAATGTAGGTATTAATTAAATATGATGACTTCTTATAAGGTTATATAGCTGTTAAAATCGTTTTTGGACAATTCGTTCCTAAACCTAATTGAATCTAGTATTTTAAGATTGCATTAAAATTACAAATACCCTAGTTAGACATCAATGCTACATTTAAAGTTCCTTGATACATTAGGACAATATCGATACGAAACTAAGGAAGCATACTGATATAGGGTTAGGCAATGTTATTAGATTTTTGTCAGAAAATCCAGTAGTATTTATACAATTTTATACTGCAACTAGATATGCCCGCGGATTCACCCGCGTTTATGATTACTGCGCCACCTTCATTGGTCGTAGCGTGATGTTACATAGCCTATAACCTTCCTCAATAAATAAGCTATCCAACAATAAAATAATTTTTCAATTCGAACCAGTAGTTCCTGCTAAGATTAGCGCGTTCAATCAAACAAACAAACTTTTTAGCTTTATAATATTGTTTTAGAAGATAATTGGCGAAATATAGATATGAACCATAGTAAAATCATGTATACGTGTATACATTAGATTGGAAATACCCATTACACCAAGGATATGTAAAATAACCCGTAATATGGACAATGCTTCAAAGAGGAAATAAATATTTTGTGATGTATTGACCTACCAAATTATGGTGATTAATTTAAAGACGATGGCACTGAACATTTATTTGCCGTTGCACAAATTTATTTGCTGTTCTTTGAATTCGGTTATATAATAATGGCCTTAGAACGCTGATACATAATTTTAGTCTTATATCTTCAAAATAAGGGCCCAGAGATCACTTTGGTCACCGATAAGGTTAATAATAGCTACAAATTTATTGACTCTTATATAGCAGTCAAGTTTAGTAACTAAAGGAAACTCGATCAGAAACGATATTATATTTTAAGTCACGTTATTTTGTAGTAAGTTACGATTTCGATAGAACCTTTCAGACGCTTGCTACATTCGTTGTTTCTGTGTCTTGTGATTTACGCAGGGTGCGAATACAAATTTAAATAATTACATTGTGTGCGACTGTGACGTCCATGATGACGATTAGAGAGCCAATTCTCACAAAATTATTAAAAACAATTTTTTGAGAATTGACTCTGTGTCAATCTGTCTCAATCAATACAGATTTGCTGTGTCAGTGTATCGTCAAATATAAACTCAATTATCTTCACATTCTACGTTTATTTTATTTAGGAGAATACTATTAATTGTGATACTTATGACACTGAGACTAGACCAAAAAGTATATTTTGAACATATTTTTATGTCAATTGGCTCTCAGATGCGTGCCAATATTTGTAAACATATACGACAACAGGAGTGATTTGTCACTCATGGATTGCCTAATATCATATTATATAAATAAACTCCAGTGGAGAGACTGTTAGGGACTCAGTCCGTATGTTAAAAATAATGGCCAACACTTTTGAATAGTATGTGTGTAAATTTATTACCTAGCACACATGAAAATTCTTCAAAATGTTTTTGAAGCTGTATTAAATTTAACATCTCGCATTTAATCAACGTGGTCAATTTATAAACTCTTCCTTTTTTAGTAGAGGCAGTTTACATAACAAGTCAAGATTTTTACTAATTAAATATATTTCAATGATGATTATGAAGTAAAACTGAAGTATTCGTTATTTCACTTACCTCTAAATTTTTGCTTATCGCCACATGGTGTTTTTTCTAGTAGACAATCGAACGTTGCTTGTCTATCTGCCTTATTGGAAAATAAAGCGTCGAAGTCGATCGCGAACAGCAATTCAACTTCCTCAGAAGGAGCTGATGCTGCTATAACCACAAAGACAGATAACACCAGTAGAAGTTTCATTGTTGAATCTGAACTGTAAAAATTGCAGTTGGTTATTTTATTAGTTATTAATATATTACTCTGTGATGTGTATATTTAAGCCGTAGCGGTTATTACGACAGATCCTTTTTGGTTACACAAGAGAAATATACTGAAACATTCAATTTAAATCCTTTAAATAAGTGTAGATTACCTAAGCACTGAGATAACATTAATAGTTACAAAAAGACGCGAGAATAAACAGTTTAGCATAAAAGATGATAACAAATTAAATAAACATAGATTCATTCTAGTAATTTAAATAAAATTCTATAAATCAACTAAGTGATTTATAATCAGATTAAATTTTATTATTCTTACCTATAAATCGATGCTAAATTATTGACGCTTATATGATAGACAATGTTATGAATCGACTGAACTGATCATTTATATAGTCGTGCATGAGACTGAAGCACAAGAGAATTTCACAAGATGAAGGAAAATTCCAAGGCCCTGTAATAGGTCGACTGTAATTAAGTATAACACTTAGCATTTATTATAATACTAGGGTTCCTGAAGCGAGAACATACAATATTTTTAGTTTTAACAATGCGAACTAATATTTTAAATGAGAATGAGAATTTTGGGGCAAGAGTATAGATATGTGTCGAGTCCTCATGGACTTCCTCCGCCTGAGGATGTGCCGGTCTTTTGCCGGCTATACTATCACTGTGTTCCTCTCTTTGGCCATGGGTAAGGTGTCAGTCAAGCAGCAACCGCTTTCACGGCAGACTGTTATAACAGCTACAAAGCATTCGTGGTTAGAAATACTACAGTTTTTATACAATTTAGTTTTTCCAGTACTGTCATTCCTATATATATCATATAATTATATTTTGTGATGGAAAGTAACGTGATCATTTATATTGTTTTCTTTTAGATGATTAATTTTGCGATATTCGAACTGAAATGAAAATTAATAAAATGCATTTATGATTACATTGAATTATATTGATTACTTTTCAAAGCTTATGCCTGCGTCTTTTGCTCACATGGGAACTTCTTCCTGGATAAAAGGTACCCTTTTCTGTACCCCGAACAACGTGTACGCTAATTATCAAAATTATCGGATGTTTAAAAGGTACCTCATCCCTACAGTACAATCAGTACAGTCGATTTCAATGCCTAAACTTTTCACGTATCAAATATGCAAGATAATGCGCATATTCAGTTACAAGTGATTAATAGTTCTTAAATTAAATTTTACGCGTTTCCCACAAATAAACTAGTTTCTATATGCCTGTAAATATAATGCAGATATTTAGCTGTATCATGGTTGCCCCGGCCTAGGATTCTGTTCCCAAAAGATAACAGACCGTATAATCACGCACATTTTTCTGCCTTCATTGGTATTTAAAATATATATATTAATTACTTTCAAATATATATATATATATATATATATTATATTTTAGGCAATTTCATAGAATATGTATTATTATAGACTGCTGATATGCTAACAATAGATTTAAAATACCAAAAAGTAATGTATTTTGTTTCGAATTGTTTTTCTTTGTATTGGCTTTACCGTATCAATGTAATCGCTATAATGCTATATATTACCAATACAGTGTGATTGTAGTATAAACAATAAAGTAGAACAAACAAAATACAGAAAAATTTACAAATGTGAGTTCGTTGCAGTGGTACGGAATCCTCAAAGCACAAGACCAATACGCACCTGGCCAGTCTTAATTTATTCCGCAGTAAAAGAAAGAAAAATAAAGTTAACCAATATTTTATTTAATAATTTTAGGATTCAACCTAGTGCCCAAAGTACTGTGTTTAAAGTTTCAAGTTTCAGCCAAAAAATAGCAAAATATATCAGGAATCGGGGAAAAATATTATTTCCTGAATTTAAGTCAAATTACGTTTGCGCATAAAAATAATAGTTTTTATATTATTGCCATTATATTCAATATGGCGGTGGTTCTTGATCGTATAATTTTGTATGCGTTCATAAATCATATCGAAAACTATACAAAAGTACTATATAATTAATGTATATAATATATAAATATATATTATGTCAATAATAAATATGTTTTAGAGTATCATTTATTCATTTAAACTATCATACACATATAATATACTGATTTTGCAGGGTGCACTCCGGAACGAAACATTTTGTTTATGTTTGACATTAACTGTCAATGTCATATTGACTGATAATAAATATTCCAATGCTGAATTGGTGTTTCTTATTACAATTCCCTGAATTCATACGTTTTCCTTTAATTTCTACAAGAATTATCAATTCTCTGGTTAATATTATTCTAGCTAGAGTTCTTTTACTTCTGACAATTCTAGGTTATGTATAAATGTTATCTACCAACCTGTCATAGATAGTCCGTACGATAAACGTGAAACATTTTATATTTTATTTTGCGCAACGAATTTACTAGAAATTAATAAAGAATTTCGTAACTAAATGTATTTAGGGGTACATTTTCCAGGTTTCCTGAGGATGTACAAGTTATAGCCGGAGTCCTATACAAAAGTGTAACATCTCCTTTACAGATACAGTTGTGGATTTAATTTACAGATAAAATCAGCATTAACGACTACTCATATAGGATTACTGATCACTTTTTCTACTGAGATCGGGGTTCAAATACTAAAAAAAATTAAAAACAAGATATAGCCTAATCTATTTTTACCATAGAAAAATATTTCTTGTAACTTACATTATATAGCCATATAATTAAAATTTTCGTCATCTATCACATACAACATCGAAATAGTGTTTAACGCTTGAAGGACACAATTTGTTTGCCATCACTTCTGGCATTCCAGCATTTGGCAGATTAATATTAAACGCTCTTTATCGTACCCCTTTAGAATACTCTCGCTATGCGATTTGCCATATTTAAAGTTTGTTTATAAAATATGATAAATTTAATTTTAAAAATATATAGAAAAGGATGCACTACTTCTCCTATTTCTTTTTGCTTTAAGTACAAACAATTAGCATAAAATGTATATTGTATACAATGTTATTTAAATGAATCAAAATAAACTATCTCGAACTCATAGTTTTAATTGTTAAATGAGTTTTATCGATGTTTTCATGATATGCAATTAGATACTAACATATAGAACATTATCGATGAACTAACTCTCATAAGCGTTGTCACTGGTCAAATGTGATATTAAATAATGTTATACAACTTGAAAATAAGAAATCATTTTCAGAACGTCCATTCTGTGGAGTAAGTATTGTCGTAAAAAAGTAATCGATTACCGTAATTATTAAGGCTCAGATCGTTGATGCTTATATATAATTATATGTACATATTCATCCCCACAGTCATTATTGTGCCAGTTCTAAAGAAGGTATGATAAAATTACTGGCCTAAATCCACCATACTGTCACAAACAACGTATTGTGACTCAATTTTAGATACATTGTTTTTCTGCCAGAGTCCAACTCTTGCGACGAACATCCCTCGGGAACAGTACTTTTTTCTGAATAAAAGATATCCTATGTCATTTTTTATAACCCTGAAATTTCATGATGATCGGTCGAGTAGTTAAAGCGTGAAAGCTTTTTGTCAGGCTACACGGAATCTGGCAATGTACCGCGGTCGACGGCAATAGGCAATAATTGGTAGGACGATAAATCTAGTCAAACAGTTATTACATCTTCATTGTTATTACAAAGCTGCATAAATTGTGTTTAAGGAAATAAAACTATGTCAAACGCTGTTGACCGTCATGCAGAAGCTAATTACATGTTTAAATTAAGACAAGACGTAATAACAACATGCGAACTTAACAGAAATAATGATGTCTGATTAAGATATCGGTTAATTGTTATATCTAAACTCTACAATTATGTTTAGGTTATAAATATAATGCCTGCATTGGTTGCAATTCTTTATTGTGGTAAAAACGAAATAACAGACCTCTTATAATAAATAATAATCATAATATTACGCATATCTTAATATCTTATAGATTAACATACATTATTAACATATTTCGACTATAATCGAGAGGAAACCTGCATGTCTGAGAATCCTCCATAATGATTTTGAAGATATTATGTGAAGTCTGCCAACTCGCACGAGGTAGTTAGGTGTACTTGTGGTCTAACTTTTCTCACGCTGTGAAGAAACCCGTGTCCACACAGTTTAAAACGGCTTATGTTTAACTTATAACCAGATATAGTAAATATAACAGTCAAAAATAATAAATTATCACCAAAATTAAAACTGCAATATATTTAAAGAGATCAAAATATAATAAGTCACCGTCTATTTTTGGGTGGGTTTAAGAAGGAACCTAACATAACCTAACCCTTCCGAGACGGAATGCAGTGATTTGAGGCGTATGTGTGCTCGTGATATATTTTAGTAAGCATATTTTACTGCGCAATTAGTATTTTTGGTTGTCATTATATTTGATCCCGTTTAAAACAGGACTGATATTAATATGTTAATTATGTATGCAAGAATAACTGCTGATGAACATGATATGATAGAGATCATGGGACTGCAAACAATAAACAATAAATATTAGAATTTTATGATTATGAAACTACAACGTCTATTAAAACCGGTGTCATTGTTTACAATTTTAAATACTAGCGTGAGAACTTTAAATATTTAATAGAAGCTAAGTTTCGAGTGACTGTAATGTGAATTTATCAGTATAATTAACACGTGACATTATGTCGATCAGTAAACGGCTATGCTAATGTCAATGTTAGTTTAATTGCTAAAACGTCAAATAATAATAATGTCCTCCAGACCGAATTTCGGTCACGGCGGCCAATCTTAACGGAGACTGACCGTCTGCGCAAGAGATATTATAGTGCACAAACATGTGCGCAAACACAAGTGCACTCTCTGTTTCCTAACTCTCATGATCCGATGGGACGGTAATCCGACACGACCGGAGAGAGACCAGGCACTGAACTAACGGCTTTACGTGCTTCCGTGCGTAACATCGCCAACTTTTAGGAATTCCGGGCTGCTATTGAGATTTCTTAACAGAAAATCCCAATTAGTTTTTGTTGGCCTGATCCGGGATTCGAACCCGAGACCTCATGCACAGCAGTCGAATTCACTACCACTGCGCTAAGGAGGCAGTTAAAACGCCTAACAAAGTAATAATTACACGTGATACCTACGTACAGATAACTAATTTGTACAGAACTACACATTTCTGTTTATTTTTCTGATAGTTTTTGGTGATCAACCATTGGTTATATTATAATTTATAAGCCAATGAATTCGGTCTTGGGACGTATTTTGTTTTTGAAGTGCGATTTCTAGAATAATTTTTGTTAGTGTTGAATGGATAATACATACACTTTGAATATTTTCGCTATAGACCCTTGTCCACGATGGAGGTGAAATTAATTTACATAATTATATATAAACAACAACAACCCTGTAAAACAAAACTATATAAAAGATTTGAATATTACAAAGGTAGAATTAAAACAAAAGTTTAGACATTAGAAATTAAAAGTCATTAGTAATCCCTCGCTTCATAGAATCTTGTATCTAAACTCGTAACAAACAATTCACACTCAAATATTGATGTAAAGAGGGCATTGAGCATCGGGTCCAAAGGGTTAGCGTTTTTTTTATACGGTCAATAACGGGTTCCTTCGCGTTGATAGTTGATGTATTGGTACGACTAGACTAAAAAAACAAAAAGTTTTTGATGACTGTTGGTCCTGGATTCGAGTTCCGGGCCGAACCGACAAAACTTTATTGGGTTTTTCTGCTAAGTAATCACAACAGCAGCCCGATGTTAGATAGTTGGTGGTTTTAGATACCCCCGGGTCTCAGGAAGTGTGTAAAGCCGTGGATCCTGCGCCTGATCTCTCTCCGGTCGTGACGGATTGCCGTCCCATGGGACTATGAGAATTAGTATTTATTCTTTACTTTTGTCGGCAAATCTTCAAATGAAAACATCCATTGCGCAGATTTTCTTTTGGTTTTCGGATCGTAACAATATATCCAGCTTTCATCACCTGTGAGGATGTCATATACAGCCATTCGCGTTACTTATCCGACCCATAACTTTTCAAGCATTGAGCGGCACCAAACTAATGGACGGAGTTTTTGATCTTCCGTCAAATTATGAGGTATCTATTTAGTACAGAGCTTTCTGACGCCAAAATAACCATGTGAGACTTTTTGTATTTGACTCATACCAATGCCTGAAGCTGCCCGAATCTGTTGATATATCACACTTCTATTAGCTTGTATCATTAGCCGCACAGCACTTTTTCCCCCAGTTATTTTCAGTAGTCCCCGTAGAAGGACGGCCATCTCGATAATCATATGTGAGTTTGTTTCGACCACGTTTAAGCCCTTTGTAATGAATCCAATCGAAGTCTATCATTGTTATTGAGTAGGATTGCAACGAAAGCGAAAATTTTCTTCAGCCAAATTTATTTTGACCATTTCACCATTTTGTAGAAATAAATGATATATAAATTCATTACACATCTACATATTCCCAAAGAGTACCTAATTCGAAATATAAATAATTTTTTATAGGCTACTTTTCTTACTGGCCTATTCTAAAAACATTCAGTGTGACCCACGTATTATAAATAAAAATTATACTAATTGAGATACCAACTCCGGGCAATCTGTTTCGACCCTCAGGATTTAGTATAGTCATTCGGCAAGTCTTCTATAGCGTTGAATTTTAGCAGCCAGTCGCAGTAAAATATATGGTTTAGAAATGGTAAAAGGCACCGGTAATGCTTTTTGTACAATAATCTTGAAATATACTTTTCTGGAAGCAAGGTGTATGAAGTTACATTACGACTCCAAATAATCAACGCAGTGTCTAGCTTGCTTTTGACTAAAGGCAATTCTTGAATGTTGCGCGTAATAAAACCTAGTTTACGATAAAACTTTTGATCGATCGAACGATTGAATCTGAGTCAAAGAGCAATAACCTAGTCCAGCTAGGTGACTTGCGGTCTTTATATGTATCGTGCCCACGACGTAAATAACCCCCATGCTTAACACTCAAATGTAGCCCCTTTAAACAGCATGTGGATATGGCAACGTGCAAGCCTCATGCGTTATTTGTGTATTCCATAATATCTAAGGTAAAAGGCTAGCAACAGATGTAACTAGCTAGCTTTTTAAGACATAATTGAAAATACATACAATGACATCACTTTAGTTCAAAAACAAATTTTTAATTTGAAAATAGGCGATAAAGTAAATAGCATAAGAGAAACTGCTAAACGAGTCCTAATCTAGCGTAAGCGTGAGCGTTTACGTTAGCTGGATTCAATATCCAGATTAGATTAACCATTAGAGTTACAAGTAGAGTAGGTACTACTACTGTAACTCTTCAATCAGTAATGCTTTCTTTAGAATGGTAGGCAGATAAGGGTGTTATTGTACAAATTGGTCATTTTCATAGAATAAATCTTAATAAAAACCTTAAACGTACTAACTTAACATAATAAGGCATGACAGTAAGTTAATGAATTGAAATTATAGGATTTTATCGCGGTTTTTATTTCAAAACACTATTATTACATAATTTAAAATTACGTAATAATAAAGTTTTAAAATAAACAATACATGTTTTGCATTAATTTTATTACATTAACTGAGTTTTTTTTTATCCAATGTATTGAATCTTTTGTAGGTTTTTTTATGTTTAAGACCGTAAGTGTACAACAACTACACGTGTTTATCTGATTGTAAAACTATATGTCCAAGTTTGACACCTAAGAATAAACCTCTTCCGACAGATTAGACATCAAACTATGATAGATCTATGACAGTACAAATTGACCGTCTACACTTGATGTAACAAATATGTATTACGTTTCAAGATTTTGGATACATCGCTTCGAAATCGTACATTATACCATGCGTTTTTGGCACGGCCTCAGATTACAGCCCGTGACTTGTCACAAATGCATACCTGTGATGAACAACCAGGCTATATAATATTTCTATTTACTAACGCAAGTTTATATATTTTTCCTAATAGATAGTGAAATAATAATAAAAATGCAAATGATCTATTTTTAAACAATAATAATTAACCTTGACTGATACATGATAAATATTCCATATAGTTTTTCAAATCAAATCAAATCAAATCCATTTATTTGCTGAATAAAGGTATATATAGATGTTATACAAAATTTGCTTAATTATTACAGTTATCTTTATTCTACCTATTCGGCATGCATAATATCACATCAGAAAATAATTGAGATAATTTATAATTTATACAATTGTAAGGAAACTCCAGAATCAGTTCTCAAGTATTTATTTCCTTTAATATTATTGTAACATAATTATATTTTATATTAATAGTTTACATAGTTACACAATATGCATACCTGATTTAATTCAATGCAATATCCGCCACTTAATATACTTTTACTTCACAAACTTATCCGATCGCCACACAACGCACGACTGCCCGTTATAGTTCCGCGCGTTAGTTTTATACTATCAAGCATAGTGGAGCAGCCGAGAAAAATCAGTGTTGCCAACAGAAAATAACGGATACAATTAAACATATTCAAATAATGCTTCTACTTCGCTACATTTAACTAAATATTTCTATATAATAATTATATTCTACCTATAATTGCTAACAGCTCGGCCATCCTGATGTTAAAGCGAGACCCTTCGGTTTAGATTATGTTTAACAACAACAGGTCAAGCGAATCGTGCACAATATTGTGGCCATGAATCGCTTGAAGTACCGTCGTTTATATTCGTAATAAGTATAATTTAATGTATTTTATTTATGTACTTCTTAAGAAATTATTATATATCCTGTTACATAGAGACAATGCTTATTTTTATCAATGTGAATGTACACATTTATAACTTATTATTAAAGATAAATTTATTTGACTCAACATGTGTACGATCAGGTGTTACAGATAGGTATTTTTTGTCTCAACATGCTCTGTCTTGTCAGACATGCAAATGTATATGCTTAATAAGAATTTTAAAATTATGCTGGATCTAATATTATAATTAACATGTCAATTAAGCGTCTCAAATCCGTACAATAAATATAAAAATTAATTAATTAATAATTCATTTCCAATAATAGAATAGTAATAGATAAGTCAATAATTAAGAACATGCCAAATTAAATTAGATGATGATAGACGATTATTAAAACAAAGAAAACAAATTATATAAGATTATCAGATAGGAGATCATTAATATTATAGTAGCATTTATGCAATAAATAATAAATTTCTTAAATTACGTTTAAATACGTTAACATTAAGGTCCTTAAATTTATTTGGTACTTTATTGTATATTTTGGGTGCTATGCAGAAAATGCTATTATAATTGTTTTACATAATATGTATGGCATTCATACATTTATTTTAAATCACTGAAATATTATATAATTATTGAAAACAACCAGTGAGAATCACTGTTACTACTATTATGTTATCAATTCATTATTTTAGAAATATCATCACATTCTTTCTCTGAATTTACTTAACTAGAATCATGATTTCTATCGTATACCACACATGGTTTTAGTTTATCTATTGATACAATATTCTCATAGCGAGGTCGATGCGCCTTTAACATTACTTAATACATCTAAAACTGTCGAGACGCGGTTATTAATTAATTTACTTAGTTTATTTAACGGTGTTTTGATGTCGCGACTTCCCGTGTTATCCACGTTGTCGCGACACCTCCCTCCTCGGACTTTTACGATTGTGCCGAGTTTTGATGTTACGACTCCCCGTGTTATCCACGTTGTCGCAACACCTCCCTCCTCGGACTTTTATTATTATGCCGAGTTTTGATGTTACGACTCCCCGTACGTTGTCGCAACACCTACCTCCTCGGACTTTTATTATTATGCCGAGTTTTGATGTTACGACTCCCCGTGTTATCCACGTTGTCGCAACACCTCCCTCCTCGGACTTTGTGACTTACGATTAAAAGAGTGTTTGTGGATTTGCATCTCTCGCCGGCTCTTTGCCGCTTTCATTATCGCGGTTACTTATCATCAGACTCATCCATTAGTCTGAAAATTAAGGAATGATCGGCAGTTTAAATTCATTAATTAAATATTTATCACAGTTAATCTGTCAGGTATACCAGACGTAATAAAATATATCGAGTCATGCCACCAGTATGTCACAGACTCAATAGGTTAACTTTAATATTACCGCTGAAACCTGTCAGCTGTTTGTGATTTGGAGTCAGTCAACAGTGATACCATCTCCTCCCCTGATCATGAAGTTATGTCTGTATCTTATTTGGTTGATAACAATAACAAACACACATTCATGCCCATAAAACATGAATACATCTCTGTAACCCACACCTGTAGGTTTCAGTAGAAGTTAAAAACGACTACATTAAACGCTCAGTCAACAGTCATTTCTTTATGGTGACAGCCTATCTGTCACTAAAAAAGATGCAATCTATTTAACAGAAGTATAATCATTACATTATAAGGTAGGGTGTAACTTTATTCTGTGTGCATTACCATAGTCCTATGTATTAACAAAAGAACAAAAATAGGAATATTGAAGAACTTAATTTACTTCTTTAAATGCAGTTGTATATGTTATAACAATTTTATTTCATTCTTCGACACTAACAAGTTTATTAGTAGATTTTTATTGACTAAATATACATTGTTTCTACCTTATTTTTATAAAAAGCAACTTGCTAAACTATTAGCATTTAATATATTATGCAGGGACCCAGTTACCAGTAGAGTAGTGAAGGTTATAGAACATAGTAGTATTATTACTACAAATCTTAGTGATACATCTAGAAGTTTAAACTGTTAAACGAGACAAAGGACAGGCATACACAGTATTAAACTAATTCATTAAAATATTCAGGGTCTATCCGGCAAGGAGTTAGTTAGAATTAGATTTATTTTTAAACATAATATTCAAGTATGTTGCATAACTGAACATTGGTTAAAAAGTATTCAATTAAATTTTGATAATGAGTATTATTCAATTGTAAGTGCATTTTTAAGAGAATTCTATATATGGTGGCTCTCTAATATATTTATGTAATGATGTAAAACGTAAAGAACTTAAAGATATAGTAAATCTTTCTATCGTACTGATGAATTATCCTGTGTGGAACAAGAGCAACATACCATAGTTTGTGTGTACTGTCCACCACAGAGTGACTTTAGTGTATTCGAAACAGTAGTACAGGATATTTTAAATCATTTGAGTTTTAGTAATAGGAATATAGTAGTATGTGGTGATTTTAATATTAATTTCCTTGAGCAGTCAGCTCTTTCTGTGAAACTAATTAGTTCATTAGAGTCATTTAATTAAAGTATCTATTTCTGGAACCAACCAGGATTATATCACATTCTGCTATCTGCTTAGATAATGTATTTTGTGACTCAATTTCTAAATACGGCCGGGCCATATTAAGTGAACCGACATCTGACCATTGTGGTCAGATGTCGGTTCACTGTAAATACAATGCTTAAAGAGAATAAGATCACATGTAGACCAATGACCTCTAATCGCTTAAAGAAATTTAATAATAAAGTAAGTGTCAAGGTTCTCAATATGGCAGGATATCCTTTCTCAGACGAAGTATATGAGTCTTTACTTAACATTATTACTTTAGAATATAAAAATATTATTAAATGTAAGACCTTTACTACGAATAATAAGATTATGTTTTGTGATCTAAATTATATGAATTATATGATATGAAAAACATTCAATTTTGATCCTAATTTTATTCAATATGTTAAAAATTATTTAAAATGATTTGTGCCACTACCAAGTCCCTTTATCTAAAAACTAAAATACGAAATTCTAGTAATAAAATCAAAACTACTTGGAATATTAATAACAATGAAACAGGACGCAGCAAGGTGCGTGATAATACCTTTGAATAAATATTGTCTTCTGTTTACGCGAATGAAACACCAATAGCTAAATTATGTTCGGGTACTTTGAAATAACTACACTGGAACATTGAGACAACTACCATCTTAGTCTCCCCGTGACCATGGCTGCTGAAAAGCAACCGAAACGTCGGGGAAAGTTTAAACTTAAAAACAAATAGATTTGATAGCCCTAACAATCCAATCAGCCTAAAATTAGCAAAGTTTAATAGTATAGTATAGTAGTGTAACAGTTTCAAAATTATGTAATAGTGTTAAATAAACAACGCGATAAAATCCGTATATAGTAGTTTAATTTCAATGAATACCTTTAAACTTAATACAAATAATAACAATAGGAATTCTACGACGTCTATTAGAGGGTTTTAGTTTTCTTCTTTTTTATTTCTGTTTTATAATATTTTAGGTATAAGTTAGTTTTATAGAATTGTGTTTATATTATGTATATAATTAATAATTTGTATTGTGAAAAATAATAAAATAATTTCAAATAATTTGGACATAGCCGACACCTTTAATAACTACTTCGCAAAAATAACTTTAAATACAACTAGTACCCTAAGGTCTTGCCCAGCTCGAGCAGAATACTTGGTTATCGACAACGTGGAAGAGTAAGATACTATTCAGTTTTGAACGTGTACATCCATATCATATAATGAACGTATTTAAGTAACTTAATAAAAAATATCTGCTAAATTCAGGGATTCCTATCTCTGTAAAATTTGTTGAAAATATTATTGTCAATATAGCGCCACACCTAGCTGCTATAATCAACGGGGCATTTTAATGAATATGGGCATTTTTCTTAACTTAATTAAATGTAGTAAAATACTACCTTAATTTAAAATTGGATACCAAAGCGACCCCAATAATTTTAGGCCAATTTCAATCAGTAAAGTATTTGGGAAGATTATATTACAGCAATTAAAGAGCCACTTTAGTGTAAATGATTTATTTCATACCAATCACTATGGTTTCAGGATTTGTGTGAAATTGTTTTATTCGTGGATGACAAATCCCTTATTTTTAAAGTAGACTGTAAAGCACCGAATTTATGTGCTGTTAACGATTCACTCGCGCAAGTCCTAGACTGGTTTAGGACGAATAATTTACTACTAAACTTTACACTGCCAAATGTAAAGAGTCCTAACGTAAATATAAATTTAAAAACTTTAGATGATAAAGTTAAGTGAGGCGCTCAAATATCGTGTCTTGCAGGTTTCTTCTCATAGGGCCAACCCTTTGCCTGAACCTAGCAACTAACCTAAATGTAGCCTCAGTAATTTTATTGACCTTTACTCATTTTCAAGCTAACAAAACTACTAAAACTATCAAAGCCATTCAAATTTATTATAGTTTATTTATATAATGCTTATTTTTTATATAATACATTATATATTACCATAAACAAAATTCATATAAATACCAAATCATGTCTGCATTGACATAAACTTTATATTTTATCAATTACATTATTTTAAAATAGTTTAACTATGCTTAACAATCGTTCTTCAAAATTATCTGTTATTTGTAGATATACAACCTGTTTACACCAAACTCATTAGTAGATATCGTGCATGTTTTGTTCGCTTAAATATTACAATCAATATTACAAAACTGTCCTTACTCAATTAAGTTACAGTTGGTATTTCTAGAGTAAGAATCCTTACCTCGCCGTAACACAATTTGACTAGCACGGGAGCTAAAGAATTTTTATCGGATTACCGCCAATTTTATATGTTGAAGTTAAACAGAATATTTTTGTTCTTATTTATACATTAATTTGCTAATGTTCTAAGTTAATATAGTCAAATATGATTAATAGTGTAAATATGTTTAACTGTACTATATTGTATCTGTTTTAAAGATGCTGTGCACACATATTTAGAACACATATTAAAACAGAACAACATTGTAAACCTAGGCTAACTTTATCTATGAATAAAGTTTTATCTTATCTTATCTTTGTGAACTAAATGAATAAATGATATTGTCTTTGACCATGAATTCAGCTCATCCATGAAAGCTTTAATCTTTAAGATAGTATATAGTTTCATTGTGTTTTAATATTGTAGGTATCGATTGAAAATAAAAGTAATAATATATTAATAATGATACCTTCAATCTGTATGTCAGTATAGTGCATATAAACATAGCGCACCAATATGGGCAAAAGCATTAACAAGTCATTCCTCTTCCTAATACCATTTTTGATGGACATATAGCAGATTGCACCTGATAACACATCCCCAGAGAGTAGCTCAGGCTGGATATAAACAGTGCCGAGAGGAGAAATACCGCGGAGTGCCCCAGCCAAATTCAACCTCATCAACCGCAATAATGCTACATATCCATAAGTACACAGTACATTATCAAGTAAATACGTCGCTTGCCAATAGTTAGCTACCAGGGAGTGCCTTGGCCAAGCCAAACTACGACGCCGACACAACGAGTCCACCTAGCATCCAACACACTTATCTGTAAGTCTCATAATCGAGACGAAAAACAAACAAACATGAGTGTCGTAGTTGACTTCAACCCATCAGGACGGAAATATAAACAAACCAAATTGATGTTAAATCTGTTAAATTTATCACAATTACTCACTACATGGAATAAGTAACAATTATCCATATTTTCAACGTTTTCACACGATACCTTAATATTTTTTAAAGCATTTGGCGTTCGATTAATAAATAATTGTTTGATTTAAAAAATCTTAGACGAAAAGTGAGGTTATTTATCAGACGCCAAAATATCTATAATTTGGAGGAATTTAAATTAATCTGTCAGTAATAATTACTAATCCTATCCCTTAGGTTATTCTTTAACAATGTAAAATTATGTACCTAACATGCATTTTTTTTTTTACTGTATGTATCGATACGATACTATATTCTGTTTGGTCAAAAGCGGATATCAACTTTTTTAAATTCAAATAAGTAATTAATTGTTTTACAATTGATGCTACACTTGGACATCACTAAAATGTCTATAGTCATGTCAATGAATCGTTTGTATACCTTTTGATTTTGTTGTATTGAAATCGACTATATCGCAATACCCCATACAATGCGTGACAAGTCAAATGTTGAGAACCAATTCTGAACGAAAATGTATATATTTTCTTTTATTTGTTCATAAAAGTTAAACGTGGGCTGGGATAAACGAGTGCCTTTTAAAAAAAAATGACCCGTCTATCCCACTTCTGAATTGTAAGGAAACTCCAGAATCAGTTCTCAAGTATTTATTTCCTTTAATATTATTGTAACATAATTATATTTTATATTAATAGTTTACATAGTTACACAATATGCATACCTGATTTAATTCAATGCAATATCCGCCACTTAATATACTTTTACTTCACAAACTTATCCGATCGCCACACAACGCACGACTGCCCGTTATAGTTCCGCGCGTTAGTTTTATACTATCAAGCATAGTGGAGCAGCCGAGAAAAATCAGTGTTGCCAACAGAAAATAACGGATACAATTAAACATATTCAAATAATGCTTCTACTTCGCTACATTTAACTAAATATTTCTATATAATAATTATATTCTACCTATAATTGCTAACACAATAATGGCAATGTCTCAATAGTTAATCAACATAATAGTTATATTAGATGTAAAAATGTAATTGGTCCATAATAGTAGTAGTCAATATATTACATAGTTAATAAACACATAATTTTGATGACAAAGCGCGTAAGACGACTACATTTATTTGAATCACTTAGAGACACCACATTACATGAAAAATTAAAGTTAGTATACTTAGCGCTAGGACAATCCGTCATCCAATACCGCATCACAGTATGGGGAGGGGCGGCCAAAAAACATCTCATAAGCCTAGAGAGGGCTCAAAGAGCCGTGCTCAAAATTTTATCAAAAAATTCCAACAGGTATCCCACGTCAAAACTATACTCAGACACCAACATCCTTACTGTACGCCAGCTCTTTGTGCATCGAATAGTTATAAGGAAACATTTGATTGTACCCTTTTCAGATCCCAATAAGCATAGTAAAAGCCTATCATCCGCAACGCTTCTTGCAAAAGGTCATTTGGGAGGCGGCAATTTTATAGTCTAAGCTGCAAAATACATAACTACATAAATAAACACATAAATATTGCCAGTCTAAATAGTTATGAAACCAAACACAAAGTATGTGCCTGGCTGCAGCAACTTAATTACCAAATGACGGAGGACCTACTCACCTACATCGCATAATAGCTACATCTCACCTTTCACTCAACTAATATATACCTACATATGTACTTGTGTCTACACAATCACACTTATACGTCCGCACACACAATCATTCGCACGCACGCACAACATACACCTATCACACATACTGCCACATTCACTCACACTACACATCCACACAACACACCCACACTCACACACCACACTCGCTCACAATATAAATCCAATGGACGTCTACTGTACCACTAAATGATTATAAAAAATATATATATATTTAAAAATGCAGATTTACTTACTTTTAACAAATGTAATTCGCTGTACAGCAACATTCACGGCTTAATCTAAATATAAACTCTAGTGTCAATTACCACGACTGAACACTGTCAGCCAAAATACAGGCTATTGCCTACTTTGGTAAACAGTCTCAGTACCTTTTAGTGAAATACAATTTGTTTAGTTAGTATTTAATAACCATGTACCTACGGTGAATCTATTCACTTTTGTGTCAAATAAACTTTTTATTTTTATTTGTTATTTATTTTTAGTTAAGTCAAGTAGGTCGGGCACGCCACGATCGTGGCGGTAAGTCCCGTGTTTGAGGAGTGGCTGGAGAGGCGGCATGGCGCCCTCACCTTCCGGCTGACACAGGTTCTGACTGGCCACGGATGTTTTGGCCGGTTCCTGTGTCGTATACGCCGGCAAGAGACGCCCGGTTGTCACCACTGCGGCGACTGCCGCGACGTTGTAGAGGACACGGCACTGCACACTTTGGTGGTTTGCTCCGCCTGGGCATCGCAGCGCCGTGAGTTGATCGCGGCAGTCGGATCGATTGCCCTCTCGCTCCCGGCCGTAGTTCAGTCTATGGTCCGGAGTGAGAGGTCGTGGAACACCGTCGCCTCCTTCTGCGAGGAAGTCATTTCCATCAAGGAGGCGGCGAAGCGGGAGAGGGAGCGTTTAAACCCTCTCCCCAACCGCAGAGCCGAGCGCCGGAGGGCGCGAGACGACCTCCAGCCACCCTGAGGTTTGACCTGGGGGTGGCGGGCTTTGTGGGCCTGCCCGCCATCCGTTCAGCACCAGGTCCGAGAGGCGGCGTGCGTGCGTCTCCCCTCTAGAGGGGAGACAGTAGGGTTTTCATAATGTCAGAAGTGCCTATTTTGGGTAGGTCTTTTGTGTAGTGGCCGTAACCTTTGGCGGGGTCGCGACCGCATGCGAAAGCGATTCGCGCGGCCCCGTCAATAGTGGTTTTGTCGAGGAACACCGTGGTAGGTTTAGTCGGTATTCCGGGAGGTACATTATCTTTTCAACATCTTTCTTTTACCCCGGCGAGTCCGACATAATCTCTCCGCCCGCCCCCGCGGAGGGTTATGCGTTATTGCAATCCCGCAGGTAAAAAAAGGTATATAAATCAAGATAACATGACGTCTTAATAAAATTAGAATTAAAATAAAATAGTGTATTAATTGCCTTCCATAAAATCATTAACTTTATAATAACATTTGTTCGCCAAAAACTTCGGTATTTGTTTTTTAAATAAATTAATGTCTAAGTTTTTAAATTCATTTGGTAATCTATTATATATATATATATATCTTAGGTATGACAAGGTTGTACCATGGTAGGCCGTGAGCAAAGCGTCATAACTTAGAGCGGGAGCAAGTTTAAATTGAGCATATGCTGAGCTACAAATTTTTTTTGCATAGGATCTCTATGTGAGCTTTCCAATTAAGTTTATTATATATTAGGAGCCACAAAAATTTTATGGTATTAACTTGACAAATTTTTATATTATTGTAATCAATATTTAAATTTGGATTATGAAGTCTTTGTGAAAATTGTATTATATTTGTTTTATTTAAATTTATCTTTAGATTATTATTGTCTAACCATTTTATAATATTTAGCAGTGTACTGTTTACGTAATTTTCATATTCGTTAATGTTTCGACATTCTATAGCGACTGAGCAGTCATCTGCAAACAATGTGATGGTGTGAGGTGTTACTTTAGGTAAATCATTGATGTATATTATAAATAGCAAAGGGGCTAAAACACTACCCTATCCCACACCATATTTCACTGTTCGCATATGAGAGACGTATGTTGCTTCCTTTTTATTGCTATTACAAACATACTTGAGTTCAACAAACTGCTTTCGATCTGTTAAATACGATTTTATGATGTTAAGAACATTACCTCGTACACCATAGCTTTTAAGCTTTAACAGTAGAGTTTTGTGTGCAACATAATCAAAAGCTTGGGTCATATCACATATGATGGCACATATTGCCTATATGTGCCATCATGTGTGATATGACCCTATTGTCTACTCTGACATAATTACTTGCTGAAATTCATATATTGCTCTATTAATATTAAAGTTCGGTCTAAAACCTCTTTGTTGTGCTGCCAAAATATTATGTTTCTCAAAATGACTGTACAGTTACTTAAGTATATATTTTTTAAAGACTTGAAAATATTGGTAAGAGTGTGATCGGTCTATAATATTCCATAAGCTCTTTGTTTTATTTTTTGAAGAGGGATTTCTCTATAGATATCTTCAGTGCATAAGGGTAAATACAAATACTTAAATTTATGATATGACCTATGGCCATATCATATGGCCAGCAATAAGTGAATTTGTGGCTTTAATTATTTTAGTTAATATGCCATCATACCCCATACTATTTGTGTTTTTTAAATAAGATATAATCGTTTCAATGTCACTTGGAATACAAGGAGCGAAAAACATGGAACTTTGGATCCTGTCTATATATTATGTGACTTTGATACCGTGATTGGTTATTGGTATAACTTTATCTATAAAGTAGTAATTAAAAGCACAAGCGATCTTTTGGGGACTAGTGATAATCCTATTTTCACTTATTCTTATTTTGAGAATCGTATGTGTGGCAGATTTAATCTAGACTGATTTATTATTTGCCAGGTCGTCTTTGATACATTTTTAGACGTTTTTATGCCATGGATATTTTGCGATCGATGTGTTAATCTAATTATGTTTTTGTACCTTCGTGAGTACAATTTATAGTATAATTTATTTGCTTCATTCGGCTGTAATCTGGACTTCTATAGAAGCTTTCGTTTATTTTTGCTACAATTTTTGATCCCCTTTGATATCCATTTAGCTTTCTTTGCGAATTTAATTGTAGTGATATTGTAAGGAAAACATATATAAATTATAGAATAACCCAAAAGTATCCATAAACTGATTATAGGCAATATTAGGATTATTTGTACAATATATTTCATAGAATGAAAGGTATTTAAGGCATGATTTAAATTTATTTATATTCTCTACGCAATAATTGTCGGCCTCGATGGCGTAGTGGTTAGTGTAACCGACTGCCACGCCTGAGGTCGCGGGTTCGATTCCCGCACAAGTCAAACATTTGTGTGCATCAACACGGATGTTTGTCTTGGTCTGGGTGTTTCTATGTATAATAATTATATATTATATTTACAAAAAAATTAAATTAATTAATAATTTACAAAAAAAAAAGTATATATGTATGTTTATCCATTGTCTAGTACCCATAGTACAAGCTCTGCTTAGTTTGGGCCAGATGGTGTTGTGTGTACATGTGATAGTAGAATATTATTATTATTATTATATTAATAATTTCGCTGAAATTTACGCTAAAACTTAACTTTTCCTTGTTTCCTAACTGGGCATTATATTATTTGTGCCGTGTGATCTGACAGTGAAAATTCAATAGTTTTCCATGATGATGGAAAAATAATTATCAAATCCAAATCAAAATATGTACATATATATATAAAAGGTACTCAAACGAGGTCCGGGTATTTTATTAAGTCTAAAACGATATCATTTTATTTTAAAAATATATTTCAAGACGGACCGCCGACGTCTAGTCCATTGATTTTCAAAAACACACACTATTAGAATACCATACATCGGTTTCTCAGATACCTATGTGCTATATTATGTGCAGAAATGCCCAAAAACCAAATTCAAGAAAAGTCTCATTTAAAAAATATATAATTTACATATATTTTCTTACATTAATGAAACTTTAAGTGATTGATCTAATTCAGGATGTAAATATATATTACAAAATTATATGTAAAAATAGTACCACACAAAATCTGTATAAAGTATCTAATATTATAAGCGTTACAGCCACATCTACGATTTTATATTATATTCCTATAGTATATTATATTCATGTAATTCTGCTATCATAGACTCATCATGTAACTACATGCATATGTATATACATCGAAGGTCAATGGTAATGTCGTGATATCGGGCAATTTTATCTTGCGAAATTATTTTATAATGACGTTAGCCTAAACAATTTCATTTTTATATTTTTGGGTATTATAATAATTGTGGATATCCGTAGCTGAAATGTATAAAATGTGGATGCAGGCTCCCCTGTCATTGAGTCAACTGGATACATCAGTAGACATCGTATATTGGTAAGAAAACATTCTATCTATATTATTAAAGTGCGTGCGAACCAGGTCTATGTCTATACATGGGACATGTGACTGGGATCAACTTAAGGGGTGTCGGAATCCAAAACAATAGTTTTAGAATTTACTATCTACTAGCTTGATTACTGCTAGTGGAAAAAGAGCCAGCGGTCCATTTGATATACGGTGTGGTAGCGGCCAATCATGGCTTCAATATGGTTGATTTCCTTGGCATCATAGAAGTAATTCCAAGCAAGTGAATAACCAAGCTGCTGTCTTCCGAAAACCACATAGGTGACAAACAAGCACATGGTTTGCCTGATGGTGAGAAGCCACTTTAGGCTAAGGCCTATATGGGAGTAAAGAAGTAAAATATAGGAGAAGATAGATGCCGAAGGGGTACTTGGGCCTCTGACCAGCGCTGTCATTCACCGAACGAAACGCATCAATACATATACCTAAAGCTACTTCACGTTAATATGTTGCAAAAGGCTTGTAATTCGTTGAATGACTCGGTCTATTCAGGCTAAAACCAGCAAGGCTTTTCTACGCAAATCATCAAGTAAAAACCACTATTCCGTTCTTTATTTAAATTTAACAGTTGGGTAGATTGCAGTTCAACTTAAAATTTAAACTATGTTGCATGCAGTTGATACCGCTCCAAGTACATTTCGGATTTTGGAATTTGGACTTAGTGTGATACAAGTAAATGAAATTGGATGCGAACGGTAGTTCACGTAGGCAAAGCTGTGTTACTACTAGTAATTTATATATTATGCATAAAAATTTTGTAAGCGTTTTGTGTTTGTTTAAAATGATAGACTTTTTCGTTGTGAATATTGTTTATTACATAAATACTTAGGTAAATTTCATCTACACAACAATGAACGAACGTATTAATAAAGTGACGTTGCTTTTCGATCTTCTTAATTTTGAACGATCGATGGCACAGACAGCGGTCTAAAGCCTGGCTTATCAAAAACTTATTCACCAACGCGCGACATGACAAAATAAACTTATGTCAAGTATTTTGATTAGTTGTTGTTTATTCATTCCACTAATCACAGCAATTGACATGAGTTTGACCAATCAATATTTTAAAATTGAGTTTTTTAAATACCTCGTTTAAAACATTTAACAGAATGATGTCATACAACTATCGCAAGTAAGCAATACATTGCTAAGTTGGAAAACCGTTAGTGTAGTAGCTTATAGGTTCAGGTCCAGGTATATGCTAATTAACTTATAATTTTATTGCAATTAATTCATCTTTAATTGTTAACAAAGACATTTTCCGTTTAATAAAGTTGCTAAACATTCATAGTACTCCTAAGGAGTTGTAATTAAACATTTCATAAATGTTGCAAGCCCATTATAATTTGTAATTAATTACCCTTTATTATATTTGAATATTCGATTCGAATAAATATAATTGCTTCATTACTGAACTGCCATTAAGTAATTTAATGACTTGCTTAGAAATACTTACTAGACTATTAATGATCTTTATTTATTTTAAACTTTATGTATAAAACAATACATCTGAAACTCTACCAGGCAACCACAGGGTGATGCAGAGATAAAATGAAGTAGGTGCATACAGTAGAATGGAACATCCTTGTACATCATATATACATACCAATAAACATATTATATATACTAAATAAAATATATACTCATATGTCATATAGATATACATAGATACATGCGTATACATTTTTAGTAATTTGCGTAAAATCAATGTAACGGGTTTTAATATTTTCAAAAATTTATAACTACCTTCCCATAGGCTGAATCATTGTTTGAACTTATTAACTAACATAAATGTATAAAGCGTAATTTGAGTAAAGTCACTAATTACTATAGTTTGACATTCATAAATGTCACTTTGTGACCTAAATGAATAAATGATTTTGACTTGTCGTACTGGCCGTAATATAAGAGCATGATACCTTATACAATCAGAAGTATAAACAAATGTTATATTATTTTCAGAGATTAAGAGATGATCGGCCTTATTATAGCTGTGTTCGCCTTGGTGTCGCCTGTAGCGCTGGGCTATGATGAGATATACGACAAACTGGACGTGGATAAGATTCTAGCAGACGATGCCTTATTCACATCCTACATCAGCTGCATGCTTGATAAGGGTGACTGTTCTGTGGAACATTCCGCAGACTTTAGAAGTAAGTTTCGAATATTGACACTTCTTAAATACTGCGTGGATGGTGTAGTGGTTTAAATGGTCGCTACGTTATTGCTACTACACCGAGTGTTGTGGGTTTGATCCTCGCATGAGACAAAAATAATGTGTGAACATACACAACTAGTTGTTCTGAGCCTATGTGGCCGTTGTTTTATTGTCTGTAAAGATCCCCGCGACACAGGTATAGTAATATGAGCTCACGTACATAATAAAGTACAAAATTCTTCGTTAAGAAGTCGTTTATGAAAGAAAATGAAGAGTAAGAAGGCAGTGATCATAGGTATTGCCATGGGTGAAATTATATCCGCAACCTCTCCTTCACGTACCAAAACTTTATCGCTTGGGCTACTGCCGTTTGATTTTATATATATAGGTAGATATATTATATAAAATGTTGCCTCATGTCTTACTGTTTCATTTTTTGTATAAATGTAGTTTTTTTTATAAAGAGGATTTAATAGTACTAGCGGTCGCCAAGTGGTCGAAATTCAACCATAATTGATTTAAAATTTTAAGGTTGGTCGTTATTATATATACCGCGAAATTGCAATAGGTACTTAAGGTATGTAACCATAGTTACGAAGAATTATACGACATTAGCCGAACTATGCTGAAATACTACGAACGCGATTCGACTGCGTGTGTCAAATACAGAGTGCGTGCGGTGTTTTTTCAATAATTTAATTTATTTCTAATGCGTATTTTATAAAAATATTAGGATTCGCCACTTCTCCTCCATATAAACTTCAACTGTGCGAAATATCATACTCCTCCGTCCGCGCAATTTACGTACAAAGGGGTACAGAGTTTTTGCTTCACGTATTAATATATAGATAAGTAATGCAAAAATTTTGCGTAGGTTACATAACTATAGTATAGCAGTAAAGACATCTACGCATAATAGTATTCTAAATTTAACATAAATATGCATAATCTAAGCTTCATTTAAATAAATACGTTTACGATGTTCTTGACATCAGACTTTATATTATAGTGCCAGCATGTGAGGCAATAAATATTTTAAAATAATTAAGAGTTATTATGTATTTACGTCATAGCGCAGGTTTAACAAGCAGATGTAGTAAACTTATTGACCACAAGCAATATGTATATCAAATACATAAACACCTTTTGCAAATCTATAATTAATTTATGGAATAGAACATGTTTTCATAACAGGTTTTTATTTAAATTAATCAAATCTGTCCGATATATTTATTATTAAATATAATTATATCATGCATATGTCGCAGGCAATTTGTATGATACCGCGTTTTACAAACGGCTTCGCCCGACTAAACGCTCGCTGTTTTAAAATATGCCGAAGGCAAATTGACGTATCGTTCAATTGCCTATTGTCCTATGTCTGGGTGGTCACAAACAAAAAATCACATAGGCTACGGCGGGTGCAGATCTCCCGCCGTAGCCTTCTAACCTAACCTATCCAAGTCGGAGAGCTAAGAGTCGGGACTCGGAGCGTTAAGTGACAAGGCAATTTACATAATATTGTTTTCTGTTTACGCGAATGTTATTCATTGAAATTAAACTACTATATATACGGCTTTTATCGCGTTGTTTATTTATCACTGTATTACTTCACTGTATCCTTCGGCATATTTTAAAACAGCGAGCATTTTTAAACGGAAGACGCGGTTGTAAAACGCGGAATCATACAAATTGCCTGCGATACATACATATATGCTGTAGGTACATTAACTGCCGGTAAGATAAGAAAATAGTATTGCACCCCTTTTCACATTTTTCGTTAGTAGAAAGAAGCCTATTACGTTTACCAGGCTCTGACTACGTAGTGGTTTAAGTGGATACCTCGCCATCGGTGGGTTTGATCTCCACACGGGAAAATTGTGTGTTCCACAAATAGTTGTTCTTAGTCTGGGTGTACTTTGTGTCCATTGTTTACAAAAAACATTTTTGTCCATTTGAAGATGATCGAACGAAATTAACCCAGAATCCCACAATCAGTATTTTTGTCACGACTCCAATGAGAAACGACGTCATAAAACTCCGATCCAATTACGGAGTAGAACAAAGCGTGATTGATCTGTTTATCAGAAATTTTCAAAAGCAGCATGGCGTCAGTAATCTCGTCAATCATCAATCTCTCTCTAGTATGAAAAAACTAACCTATTGTAGGCGTAGGTACCGATGTGAGTCTATATGTATATGTTGTATTCTTTTCTTTACAGAATTGCTTCCCGAGGTAATAGCGACATCATGTGCGAAATGTACGCCCATTCAAAAGTCGAATGTCAGAAAAACGGTTAAAGCATTGACAGAAAAGAGACCCGATGACTTCAGCGCGTTCCGTGCCAAGTACGATCCTAAGGGAGAATATGAAAAGGATTTCACCGCTTTTGTTCTTGCAACAGACTAAATATAGTATCAAAATTCTACTTCATTTCACAGCGACCGGCGGCTTGCGTGTAACGGATCTGTTTTAAACTATGTGGAGCATTACTTTTGATTAATTATAATAAGTTGCAATTTAAAAATATTGTTTGTTTAACACAATTCAAGTTTACCCTTATTATTATTATTGGAAAGATTATTCTTTGGATCAAACCTATATTTTTATGGATCTTCTAAAAATGTGGTAGTCTTATTAAGGCATACCTTGATAGAATTTTCACGTGGTTTCAAAATTGACTCAAATAACTTTTTCCAAGAAGTAGTGCGTGAAGTAGCAGGAGATATATTCCAGAACCGAAGCAAGTAAAACCTGAAGTTTCTGCCTTCCACCCCGGGGTATAAGGATGAATCTGCGTCTATAAATTGTATTTTCTCTCTCCTTGCATCTGAGAGGTTGTTATTGAATCTACACCTTAACAGATATGAATATGAAGATAATACTAAATTCATCTTTCTTTTTCTGTCTTTTTTTGTAAATTCCTGTGATTGCACAGAACAAGACTTCAAATTACGCTTGCGTGATTAGATAACGCGTGAAGTTAGTTTCTTACTCTATGTACAATACAAACCTCAACATATTCAACAGAATAATTCTATCAATATATTAACCTAAACATATAATTATACTATACCTATAGGATTTAGGAATATGACTTTAACATAACAAACGCAAATTCTACAAAGAACTTGTTTATATCGTTGCGCACGGTCTTCCATTAATCGATTCTCTGTTAATAGCCAATTATCTTGTCTACAATTATTTCTGACACGAGTTTTAAAGCGTTCATGTCACAATCGATTACTGCTGCTATTTTTATATACATACATAATCACGCATGTATGTAAGGGGTTAGACAGAGGTTTACCATTCCCTCATTTCGCGAGAAATGTTAAGGTCTCCAATAACAAGGGGTGCGAGATTACTGGAGTCTGTGTCTTTATTATTATGAAAATTTAATATCACTTGGCCTAAATCGAAAATCAAATGCTGGACCTCATATTTGCATACATAATGCATATGCATACAGAAGCATAGTCTAGAGAACCTACGAAGGAAAATGTTTTTAGACGGAGTAATAACAAATATAATAATTTATTATGCAGAAGTATTTTATGACGTAAGCTGATTTACAGGAGATTTATATATAAAATATTCTCTAGAACTCATATACGAGTACATAACTCCTAACGTAAGTTACTATAAATATTACTAAAGCCTAACCATATACGGTTTGAGTATGCTGCGCGAGTGGCGAACGGCACGTCTTTTGTCCTAAGTATGCTATTGTTCACTTTCAACATTTAATTCTTATATTAGCGTAATATAACAACTACATATGTATGTATATGTTGTCTTTATATTTTTGAAATAAGTGAAGCATGTCACTTTTTTGCATCTGCAACTGTACATGTATGCTGCTCCATAAAGTGACAATCCTTGAAAGATGCTGCGATAGCGACCGCGAGCGTCTCGAGTTTGACTCCCAGATCAGATAAAATGCCAAGAAATTCTCAATAGCAGCAAATGCTCTGGAACTGTCTGCAGTAGACGGAATAATAGGCTCGATCCCTATGGGTGTAATATATCTCTTCCCACCCACAGAAATATAGGCGTGATACCTTGTGTATGATATCTTATCTATTTTATTTTGAATGTCCTCTCCTCTTAATATAGTATTACCAAGAATAGAACACAATGAGAGTCTCGACTGAGATTTCAACCAAAACACTGCAGCAGGTGCTTGTGCGGCGCACAGTCAGGCTCTTTTAAACTCCCTAAGAAGGCACCGCGTAGTCAACGGTGATCAAAAAACTGCAAATCCCTTTTTAAAGGTTAGCAACACGCGAGTGATAACCCTGTAGTTGAAAGTGTCAATAGGTTACCGGTAACGGTAATTGCTCACCAACAGACGGAAATGGTGACATAATGCACGTCTCTTTGTAAGTGTTTTCACCAAACGAGTTTAACTTTTTTATACCACTAATGCAAATATGATTTGTAAGCTACAACTGTAATTTAAAGTCGATCATCTCAAAAGTTGGAAGCTTCTAGAAAGTGACATCATATGCGCAATATATTATTTTGCATAAAGTTGGTGTGTGCGTATGTAATTTAATTTAGCTTACTATATATTAATCTATGACTTTCATTTGTATTACATTATGACCTAAATAAATTTTGATTATGATTTTTTGATTTTGATTATTAGACTGCACTTAAAGTGCAATGATTTAATTGGTCATCTCTTCGCGTCGAGTGTTGTGGGGATCGATCTCCACACGGGACAAATAATTGTCGAATCCGGGTGTGTCTTGGTTACAATATTTATAAAGTAACCCGTGATAATAATATTGCCGAAATAAATGCGGCAGATGTATGATAAATTGATAATAATATGTTACGTCGTAAAAACTTGTAATCATTAGTAGTCGAAGTCAGATATTGCAATAAAAAAGAATCCTATTAACGCATCGATTTTACGTTACGCCTTCGGGTATTAGTTACGCAATACTCCAAAAACAGTGCTTTCGAACTTCAAATCATACAAAAACATTTAGAAATAAATTTATCTTTTGAAGTAGGTACTAATGACGTAAATATCGTGACATATGAAGCGGAACGATTGCGTCGTCAAAGATTATGTGACGGCATTGCACAATCTATATAGTTACGTCAGAATGCAGCGAAGTCGCGGAGTGGTGGGCCGCTGGCGCAACTCGTGCAACGATCGCGGTCCGGCCCTGCCTGACACAAAAACCCACATGCAACAAATTGCCTAGTCATTTTATAAGTGTCTGATTAAATATAATTAATCTAAATTCGATTCGATTTTCGACGATCGAAATGATCAACTTTGAGTCTTTAAATAAGTTAACTTTTAAATATTCAAGAACAATAATCTCGATTGTCGTATTTATTTTAATGTTTAATTACAACATTAAGCTTGAATGTTATACCTGACAAATGTATCACTATCGAAATTATCGGTGTCGAATGTTTGAAAACATACTTAAAAAATTCAGTGTAGTTATTTTAACTTTGACATTGGAATAATTTATTTTGGATTTTCAAAATAATCGTGTTATCTATCGATCCTAAAAATACCTATTATTTTTAATGACTAGATAAACCTCTAATAACTTTGCTGTCTTTATGCCTTAAGTTATCTCTTTTCCTCCATCTTCTACCTTATAATAACAAAACATGAGCCCTCAACATCTCGAAGACTCTATTTTGTTAGACAACAAGTTTCATTAAACCTTAACTAGTATATTGAATATTAGTAAATAATGTTTCAACACAAAAATTTATCGATCACATGATTTATTAGAAAATCAGTCAACATTGTGGTATTCAATAAATAACACAACAATTTGTCATCCGATTATTATCTAAAAGCCTACTCATAAATAAAATCACAAAGATTACGACCCCGGAAAAAATATGACAACGAACAAATGTGAACAAATTTTGTTGAGGAATGGGATCGCGTACAAGTATTGCGTTTTCCAACTTAAATTATATCTGACGTTGCGGCAAAACCCATACAATTATATCTAATTCCTATAAGCTACAATTTTCTTATTTCTAAATTCCCCGCCAATATTTGGTAGAGAATTCCTTAGCTGGAACCCTGGATGAACTTGTCAAAGTTGTCACGGTGCTTGCCGCTTGGGTCATTCTTCTTCACGAGGTCATCCCACTCCTTGGGGTGCTTCGCTTGGATTGCCTTGATGACTTTCCTGATGTTAGTCTTCTGCTTCTCAGTGCACTTGGCGCAGGTTGTCTCAATAGCTTCTGGTAGGGTCTCTGAAAAAGTGAAGAAGTTATATAAAATATAAACTAATGAGAATAGTGCAATAAATCAGGCTTTCTCCTTGTACTTAAATAAGCCATGACTTGTAGTTGGACTTTACAAATATATATATGACTAATATTACAAACAAAAACTACAAATGTAGGATAAACGTCAGTCGCCATGCAAATATTTGGGAGTGGCGTTGGCACTAATAGAGTTCTAAATTAGGATCATAGCCTTGTGCGTATCTTAAAGCATGAATAGCAACGTACTTCGGGATTAGTACAACCACACCCATCTACACTATCCTTTTACTAGCGGGGTTGCTTTACATGATTAATTCGAAAACGATTAAAATTTTGAAAGGAAATGACTCAATGAATTGTAGTGAGGCAGTTACTAAAGGAAAAATCAAACGTTATGAAAAGTTCTGCATCAGCACACATGCACCTATGTACTTCGACGGTGACTCAATATGTTTTCCTTCTTGGAAGCCTTGACCTCGACCCCGTTTGTGCAAACACATTCGAGTGGCAGTACTGGGTTTATCCTGAGTTACGTAAATATGTATTTAATGCTACAACGCGCCTTATGTCAACATCCAAGTATATTAATAATGTTTGTGGACGTAACTTAATATGCCAGAAATATAGAACTATTCAATCAAATATCTATATCTACACCCGGAGGTACTTTAGACCAAACTTGTGGTCAAATAGTAAACACACAAATCCGCGAAACGCATGACTTTTTTAGAAATAAACTTGAATAAATAATGTCGTCACTTACTTCTGAAATCAGATCCTTCAGGTGTGCAGCGTCCCTTTTCGAGGAAGCAGTTAATATATGCTTTTAGAAGTCTGTCGTTGGAGATCAAGGTTTCCACGTCGAAATTATCATATTTAGGGTTGTACTTATCCGCCGCAAGCGCCGCTACGATCAAACAAGACAGCACAACCAGGACCCTCATTTTGAATTTTAAATTCTGTAAAGAACAACTCAGTTTAATTCCTCTCTTCCGATTAATCAACTTCGCTTGATCACAATGGAACAAAGAGTGTCGCTTGTACCGAATGTTAAGCGATGAAATCTATTTAACAAACTGTTTCCATGGACATTGAACATACATAAAACGTGCTTTGAATTTCAATACAATTTTATTCGTTACAAGTCCCATGAATTAGATACATAAATCTACAACATTACATTTGAAGTTCTAAGTTGAATATTAATCACAATAAATTGAATAATCGAATGGAGTGGTAACGCACGGAATTTTAAAACAATAATTTCTTTTTTAAATCTTTATAGTAACAACGCCACATAGATTATTCTCAGTATTGGGTATCACAAGTCACAAATTATTTTTGTCACTGATTATAGTACAGTTCATTCACCCACCTTTTACTCTCTATAATCAAACTAAAGAACTAGCGGTGGCAGAAAGCGACAGTGGTTTATATTGACGTCGGTATACCCACTACCTTCATTGGCACATGGGTCAATGCTTACGTAGTAAATACAAACGAATTTGAACCTTCAGTTTAGCAAATACGAACTTTTTTGAAGTGTAGTACTGTTAAAACCCTCCCTGTATTGTTAGTGAAATGTACATGTGACAACAGCTTGTGGTTATAAACAAAATACCGATATCATATATTGCTGCATGATACCGGGAAAATTAAGCAATCTCAAAGTTTACTAGTTCTGTACGAGGAAAATAGACGAAACGCACCAAAAAACATCAGGATCATGTTTTATTCAATTCATTTTGTTCGTGTTAATCTAATGCAATCGTAGCAATTCAAATCATTTTATTTTTTCTAGCTAGTACATTAAGAAATTTCGTTGTATATACATTTTTTTTTGTAATATTGTCTTACATACGTTTTAAGTTAGGTTCAGCAATAGTATAATATTTTCAAAATACGTAACAAAAGTTTTAATAAACAACGCAATCAAATCTGTATAAAGCAGTTTATTTTTTTGTGTTAAATACGAATGTATATTTTAGTAGGAGTTATGAAATGAGTTAGGGTGGGTAAACCTTTTTTTTAGGTCAAACTTGAATTTAATCCTACTTTATCCTTTGCTTACTCTGCCCCATTATATTATACTTAAACCTAAAAGGTTAATACTATTTAGTTTTAACAGATGATGTTATATTATAAAATCAAAATGATTATAATATATATATGTGCAATAATAAAAAAGTTGCCACATGATTGAGTAAGTTGTACTTTCTTTAAATATCACCAAATTGTACTTTTCGTTCGAATGTTTAAGATATGTTGTAAACAGATAAAATGCTGTAACCATGATGTAACTAAGCTAGTGATATTTCTCTACTGTTCACAGACCACTTGCGGACGATATGCCATAACCACCATGGTTATAAGAAAAACAGGTCAATCATAGTGAAACTAAGTTAAGTAATTTGCTATCAACACAAATGGTGCAACCGATGATAAGATACGGCTAACCAAAACTTAAAAACAATTTTGATTTAGATGTAAATGCAGTTATCATTTTACTTCTGGACTAATCTTAATATCTACATGGTAAATCTAAACTAAAAACAACTTATAATATCAGACCTGTATAAATTATCCCACAGCTGGGCATGGGCCTCTTCCCAGTCTGAGAATATGATAATCTTTATAATCGATAAAAATATTTTAAGAATTTTATACATATAACGTATATTTATTACATTTAAGCATAGATTTAATTTTATTGCAAATGTACGAGTATTTACCACAGAACATTATAAGTATATTTTTATGTTCTGTGGTATTATTACTAGTTATTACTAGTACTATTTTACTAATTATTCTGTATCCAAGAATATTTATATTTACTATTAAATAAAGTATTTATTATTTAGGCCCTAGTCCGCACAAAGACCCAGTGCGGTTGGTAGAGCTCACATAACTTCGCGAACAGTGTTGACACATGCAGATTGCCTTACGAATGTTTCATTTACCATTTAAGAAAGTGATAATTAACCAACATATACGGCCATTACTGCGAAAATTCAAAGATGCGTGCCTTGGGATTGAACTTAAGAGTCTCATATGTCCTACACGCTTAACTTTTTATGCTTGTATACATGACAAAGTGTGATATGCATTTACCTATAATTTAACGGTATATGATCGATGAATCAATTTGCTAAACAATCGAAGAAGTAGCCTTTGTTGGTTCAAAGACAATACTTATACAAAACAAAGAAAAACATTTGTCATCAAGTCAATATTAGAGATAATATAAGTTGGAAGTTCCGAATGTAAATGATTTAAGTTTTATATGATTTTAGTATGTTTAATGCAAATTATAGGAGTGCCTACATGCTGTTCAAGGTAAGGTACTTGATTACATAATAAATATTAGATATTGGTGTTAGTAGTGCTAATAATGCGTAATATTTACGCAGTAATGAAAATCACCTCATTACGTATTCTAAATATTTTGGGAAATCATCTACATAATTACAACCGATCCAATTTATTAATTAAAAATTATATTGAAATGTAATTACGTATATATAAAGCCTACTCAGCTTGCCTAAAGTTTGCGTATTTTTTGTTTGCCTAATAATTCTAATGAGCAATTAGCAATTCTGTAAACGTTTAGCTGAAGATACATATTTAAAGTATAATATTTATACCTGAAATGTATCCTACACCATCTGATTACGAATAAGGTAAAAGGAAATTATATTAAAAATTAAATCATCATTTAAATCATTTCCATTGCCACACTGACACTGAAATTAACCAATTACGTCGCGATCTCAAGGTACTTTTGATCGTCAAAATGGTTTGACATTTCCTTTTACAGTATGCAGGTTAAATCCCTTTTATGAATATATTTCGTCAAAATTTCAATAGTCATCTGCTATCTTTATACCAATTTTTTTACTTAAGATGCTACTAAGTAGATATACATACTAAATTATCCTGAATATCGTAACTATATCCTAACTAATGTTATAAACGCAAATGTGAGTTGTTTGTTATGCGTTCTTGCCTTAACTATTTGACCAATCATCAAGATATTTATCATATACGTTATCAGAGGTACAAAAAATCACGTAGAGTATCTCTCATGCAGAAATATACCTTGTACGGTTTCCGAAAGAACTTGCGGGCAATAATGTTAATTTTAAACGTTTCATGCCTTAACTAATTGACTGATTGTCATGAAATTTCGCATATACTTTGTCAGGGGTACAGAAAACGACATATGTATATTTAGAAAAATCATGCCCCGAGCAAATCCGCGTTCGAAAGCTAGAGTGACAATAATCCAGGTAGTGCCACACCATCAACATTAATTAAAGTGGCAGTGTTATTCTAATTATGATGAGTAAGGTCACGTTGGAGGTTGATTATATAATTTGTAGCGCTCTTTATTATATATAATGTAGTTTTAAGATATGAGCAAATGTGTCTGACTGCCTAATATTATAGCGTTCTATACTATAATTAATTATAATCTGATTTTTATATTAAATTATTGGAAATAAACTATAGCTTAATCTTATTTTTTAAATAACTGGTATTTCGGGTATTATAATGTTACATACTATATTATCTTAATACAGAAACGTGTCGATTGAAGACCTTGCAGCAACATCTTGAGGATATACCAAATCATCCTTACCTTACGTATTATAATGAGTAATCATTTTATTATAAATTTCAACAGTATTTAGCCAAATCAAAACGAAATCTAAATTATCGTTATGAACTTTATTACATCCTTTGAACTGTAAAGTACCTATTATTTCACAGTTTGAAGGAAATTATCAATTTCAGATTGTATTTTGATATTAGTTTCAAACTAGTTTTTGTTTTCAGAGGTTGTATGTTCACGAAATCTTCGACTAAATGCCAGCCAAAGCCATAATTACTGCATCTGAATATAATAGATACTTAATTTGAAAAAACACACGTCATTAAAAAAACTGCTCATACATACGAAATAATCTAAAAATCTGTTCTATGCGTTATATTGTATTGTTGTATTAGTTAAAACTGTGCATGGCTTCAACTGAATGCCAGTAATTACTGCATCAGAATATAATAGATATAAATTTGGAAAACATAAGTCATAAAAAAAAACTGCGCATACATTCGAAATAATCCAAAAAATCAATTACGACCGCAATTCAAAAGCTACATTTCAAACGTAATAAGCGGCATGCCGACTGCTGTCTACCAGACACGTTTTTAGACTGCGTACTGCTATTAAGTAATTCCCTGATTACGTAACAGGTAAACCCAACAGCAATTCATTTGACCCAAGAATTACATCAACATGATTAGTACATTGCCAAAGGATGGATAAAGCAGTCTTGTTATATTATTAATACACATGTCAATCTTATACGTAGTCTTTCAAGTCTTAGTATACCAGATGTAATTAAAAATCTATTGTTTCTGGCCACCGGTGTACCGGTGTGATTCAATAGGTTAACCATTGTTCAACGAACGTTTGTGCACACGATGCACCCGGATACAAAAGTTAATACATTACATAACGAAAACTTACTTCACAAAATTACACCTAGACGATCTAAACTATCAAGCATTGTTGATGGCTTTTTCAAAAGCTTCATAGTACTTTTCCTTGGGGTCAAGTTTGCCCATTAACTCCTCGTAGCTCTCAGGGAAGTATCGCTTGAACGCGTTGAAAGTTTTACGTGCAAGCCTTCGCTGTGATGGAGAACACCTCTTGCAAGCCGTTGCTACTACTTCCGGTAAAAGTTCTGGAATGATAAAGCAAACATTTAGGTAAAAGTTTTGGAATAAATGGTAAGTCAATATGGTTCAGATTGCTTAGTTGGCAAAGTGATAACAAGCTACATAATTTCACAAGATCAAAGCTCTGCTTTTTGAGTCTGAACATTTTTAATTTATCGAACTATCTTTATATAGTATAAAGCAAAAGCAGCTACATTCGAATTTGAATTTGTGAATATAATAGCAACAACTATTGAAAAAAGTGGATTATGAGATTTAATAATACGATAAAGTTAAATAAATATATTCTATACATATGATAAAATACCGTAGGGACGAAAACATTATGTAGCATTGTATGCACAAAACCGTGAAATTGTAATTAATGTTTAATTAGACTGTTTGTGTTGTGTAATATTATTAAAACAATCTTAACCTTAATCCACCAAGTACATTTACCTACTAATTCTTTAAATTTATTACGGATGTTTTTGTTTTGTTATGGCATATAATTTATTATTCAATGCCATCTCTTGAAAATCTAAGGATAGTAATCGCTAAAAGTATTTTGTTTATTTTACCTTTACAGCTAAAATTAATTGTGTATATCACGATACTAATATTATTTAGCAGCAGTATTACATACATGGGATCTATTTGAACCAAATAAAAACACTGAATGTATCACTAATGTGAAATGAAAAACAAGGAAAAACACCTCATTACGACTATTTATGTAGTTAACCGGTTAATAGAAAAGTGTGTCTTTTAACACAATAATCACGAAACAAAATGAAAATTTATTACAAGATGGAAAAAGTTACTGTACCTCCGTTAAATTCAACATAAATTAATAAATACATCCTACGTTAAACAATAATTTATGTATTTTCTTTGGCTATACTTGGAGGTACCAAGTATAGCCGAAGGAAATACATAAATTATAAATATTATCTCTAATATAAATTGTATTTTTGTTATTCAAAATTTAAAAATTTCAAATTTCCGATTTTCTTAATTTCTACTTATAAAATTATTTATTTTTAATATTATAATCTAGTGTTCACATAATACACATAATTACTTACGTCGAAAAACTCTTCCAATAGGTGTGCACGGTCCTTTCCATAGGAAACAATCCAAATACTTTTTTAACAATCGAGGATTTTGTAACAAATGATCTATATCATAGTAATCGTATCTTCTGTCATAATAATTCTCTTGACCACAAACCAAATCAAATAGCAAAAATACTAAAACTATTGAACATTTCAAACTGCATCTGTTGAGTACGACCATTACTGCAATAGCATTAATAGTGAGGCAATATTATTAGATAAGGAATTCGTGTTATGTCCACAGTAAATGACGTGCGCATCTCAAATGCTTGTATATAAAACCGACCTTACCGATCGACCTTCACCAAAAATAATATTTAGGAGGAAGAAATCCACAAAAACTTAAGTGTTTAATTAAATATTCGTAATAATAATCATAATTATTTTGTGTACGTATTCAAATATAATAGCAGATGTACTGATAGCCCTAAATTACGTGTCTTTTGTTCTAAAGAAAATGTTTGTAAAAACTGTTAATAGATAAACCTAAACCTGTTTAACATTTAAGATGTGTTAAATGTTAAAAAGACATTTAATTTTCAAAAGCCTATGCCATTTGACGTTTTTTTAGTTACATTATTTGCGTTTTTGCAGATTCTCTTAATAATTATTATAATTATTTAATCTCAATCAATGTATACCTATCAACTTTAATATATTGTACAAATGAAAATGTATAAAATGTAACTACTCAAATGAACTAGACATTAACGATGATATGTAGGTATGTAATATGTATTGTATTTATGTAAATTTTTGAAAATCGAATGAAAAGGTGTACATTCATCTTTTTTATATTTACACTGTAGACGCATAATTAAATAAAAATTATCCGCAATATCTACCACATTTATAATATTAATAGATATTATTTTTATATTTTGATGATGTATAAAGGCTTGTATAAAAATTTTATTTGGAAATTTTCATTATACTATAAATATGGTGGCTTTTAAGCTTTACATGGCACCAATATAATAATGAATAAAATAAAACCACGGTTAAGTTATGACAACTTAGAAGTTATATATATATAGTTATTTGCCGTGAGGCAACGTCCGGCGCGGCCTTAGAATACTATTGGCCTCCCCTTTCACGCCCGTGGGGGTCGTAAGAAGTGACCGAGGACTCTTTTTGCACAACCATCTGCTTAGCTTTGTGGTAGGCATTGCCGACTGGATAACGACCACAGTACATAAAGCGATAAACCCTCCATAGTGGGACGCTCCTGCGGACTGCATTCAGGGATCAGTCTGTATACGGGAGATTTCGGTATAATATCTTGGAGGACTGAGGAAGATATTTAATATGTTACTGACAGGGGACGTCCTCTTGATCTGCCGGCCAGGGAGACCTGTAAAAACGGTTGTCCGCTGGCCGCCCGTGGTATAGTACAGGGGCCCAATTGGGAATAACTACCCCAAGAGGCTGCCCTATCATGCACGCGCATAATCTCGGGGTCAGTCGCCGTGCCGTAACCGGAATTTGGGGTCCCGGCGGCCGATTCTGGGGGGATTTGGGAGCCCTTCCGCCCGGCGGTTCAACTGTACGTTCTCTGCCAGGGTAACGGCATACCATTTCTCCTCGCTTTCTCCTCTACATTATCATGTCGAAAGCTCTTCGCTTCTCACTACAACCTCCCTAAACCCACCATGACAGCGCTCACAAAGAAGAACAGTTTTACAGCGATGACTATGCCCCTCACCGTTCTTTTGGAGATCAGCAACAACCGGGGACTCCACTCCAATCTGAAAGCCGTCCATCATCACCTGAAGACGGTCCGGCCTGCCCTGCTGTTCTTGACAGAGACGCAGATTCGTCGTCCTAACGATTACGCCTATCTGCTTTACCCCGGCTACACTGGTATACACGAAGTGAGAATATACACGGATGGATCCAAAACAAAATCAGAAACAGGAGTCGGAGTTTTCTCCCACGACCTAAACATCAATTACTCAACAACCCTGGGAAACCTCAACACTATCTTCCAGGCAGAATGTGTTGGAATCACCCGGGATGCAACAGCGGTTACATCAAGGGGTATAAGCGATAAGTCGATACGCATTATCTCGGATAGTGCCGTGGTATTACAAGCTCTAAAAATCAACTGCTTTAACAGTGGACTCATCCTGGAGTGTCACCGTGAGCTGCAAAGAATTGCAACAAAAAATCGGGTAACGTTGCAGTGGATACGCGGCCACAGCAACTATTTTGGCAATGACGCTGCAGACCAACTGGCAAAGAGAAGATCGAGCATTAAAATGGTAGGACCCGAACCAATTGTCCCGATACCCTTCTGCCAACTCAAAACATGGTTATGTGACAGAACCACGAAACTACATAAAAAACAATTGGCAGAAACAGAGGAATGTAGATAGATAAAGGCAGCCCTTCCATCCTTTGACATACATCTGTCACGCAAACTGCTTCGTTCTTCAAGGAAAAACCTACAACATCTAGCGGGTATAATAACAGACCAGTGCTCACTCAACAAACACTTGTTGAACATCGGCATCTGTCACTGACAGCCCCCTATCCGAGGAGACACCGGCTCACGTGCTGCTACATTGCAAAAGCGTGAGCAACCAACGGGCGAAACTACTAAACAGTCCAGAAACGATGAAGGAAGTACTGCACAACACCGGTCCCCTATTGTCTTTCTGGACGGAGCTGAGGTGGTATGAATAACCGAACAACTTTTCGCGTCGGTCACTTACGCACAATCGCCCGATTGTGTGGCTAAGTGCGGATAACACACGTCCAACTAACTAACTAACTAACCGTGGCTACACGTTCGAGGAGAATTTTCTGGCCAAAGCTGGGGTCTGTGCGTACATTCGTTCAGACGTAGGTATGCTGTCGACGTCTGCGCTGTCTGGAGGACCCTTCCTTTTCCACTATGTGGGTGTTCGTAGAGACCCACGGTCTCAGTACAATTTGCGGGTGCCTATATAGATCCCACAATGAGGATGCCGAGACAACTAGGCTCTTTGAACACCTGAGCCCTGCGACTTTAGACGCGCAGGCGCAGTTTCCTTCTGTGGAGTTGGTTGTATTGAGGGACTTTAACGCACACCACGAGTCGTGGCTGGGTTCCTCCAAAACAGACCATGCAGGATGAACTGTCCATGCGTTTGCTCTCACGCATGACCTCTCACTACTAGTGACCCAGCCCACCCGGGTCCCAGAAGTTTTAGGTCAGGCGCCTTCCTTGCTTGACCTTTTGCTGGCGAGTCATCCAACTAAGTGCGCTGTATCTATCAGTGCCCCGTTGGGCAATTCAGATCACTGCTTGGTTAGATGTAGAGTGTCAAGTGCCTTCTACTAGAAAGGCGATCAAACGACGTATTTGGCACTACTCGTCAGCGGATTGGAACGGTATGCGCGACTATTTTGCGTCCGTCTCTTGGTTGCAATGCTGTTTTGAGGAGAAAGATACCTCAGCAAGTGCCGCCGCGACTGCTGACGAGATTATGTTAGCCGTGGAATACTATATCCCGGCCTCTAATATCGTCGTCAATCGTAGAGGCCGCCCTTGGTTCAATCGTGAATGCCAATGTGAGAGGAGGCGGGTAAAGCTTGTCACTGACCTCAACAGGGTGTTGGATGGCATATCCGCTTGGGGTTCATATAACCTGGTTGAGTTCAGTGCTAAGAAAACTCAGGTGTACGCGTTCAGCTCTAAAAAACCATATTCTCTCCATTTCCCACTCTTCGGAGCACCACGCTGCCACTGCAGGATAGTCTTAACATCTTAGGCATAGACATCCGCCACGATCATAACTCTAGGGATTACATCGAGAGTGTAATAACCACAACTGCACGCAAACTCTGGATTCTAAACAAGGTACGGCGTTTCTATACTCCTGAACAGCGGTATTCGCTGTACAAGGTCGAAGTCCGTAGCAGCATGGAGTACTGTTCGCACCTTTGGAGTGGTTCCGCTAAGTACTCGATGCCTTAGTTATACTGCAGCGTCATGCCGTACGTATAATCGACAGCCAGGTGGTTACGAAGGACATCGAACCGCTACAACTTCGTAGAAACATTGCGTCCCTTAACGTATTCTATCGCCTCTATCATGGCGAATGCTCCGAAGAGTTATTTGACCTCATCCCACCTTCCCCGCTTCCTTTTGAGAACCACACGTGCCGGTCTTCGTAACCACCGATGGCCGGTTAGCACAATCCCGTCTGGCACCGAAAGGTTCAGCGATTCCTTTTTATACCATATCATACAACTTTGGAACAGTCTTCAGTCCACGTGTGTTCCCGCCCTTCTATGACATTGGGTTCTTCAAACGTAGTGTGAAGAAGCTACTGGTCAGACTGGCCTGACACTGACGTTGACTAGAAGACATCTATCTTCTCTTCGTCGTCACTGTCTCTGGACTGTAATTGGGCTTACCATCAGGTCCGTTACAAACGTTTCGCCGCGTCAAGACAAAAAAAATAATATACGTAACTCTTTTATTTACTTAAATTTCTGCCTTAATGGCGCCAAAATCACGAACAGCGGGCTATTATCTCGTCGTAAACTTTATTTGTTTTTAGACTATGTTTAACAAAATGGCCGCTTTCATTTGAAATCGTTTGATTGTAAGGGACAATTTACTATTTAACTCTTAACTGTAGTCGTGGGTCCATTGGACCCATATTCAATCTTTGAATGTTTATAAAAACCGTCACAGTCACTGCAGCTTCCACATCTTCTCAGTATCTTCCTGCACTAAACCTAAGTATGCACTAAGCTCAGTATCAACATATGTTATGTATGCCCGGGTCCATTGGACCCACAACTACAGATACGTAACTTTTTTTATTTTACGTAGTAGTAGTGGCAAATGCAGCAGGAGCTTTAGACACCAAATATCAATAATTGGAAAAAGGGCCTGCACCACCTTTTATGAGAAAGAGATTAAATGATTTCCATATATACAACCAGCTCTAGTACCAGTAACGGACCTTTGAAACTGGATAAGAAAACAAGTGATGTTCGTTATGTCTACCCAATAGAATAGCAAAGGCTGTATGCTTATGCAGTAATTATAAATTGCTTATTGGTATGACTTGTTATAAGTAAATTCGCTTGCTTCGACCGATGTAAAATTCTTATGGTAGAAGGTTCTTATTTTGTTGTATGCTATGCTTTTAATAAGCACATTCGAAGGTCTAAAATAAAATATATTTTATCATGTTTACCAAGGCTTACATATTTCAATGCCGTTTTTTTTTAAGACCCTATTTCTAAGTTATTAATAAATACTGATTCATTAAGATCAATTAGTAATAGTAATATAAGTTCCTATTGTTTGTTTTTGAATGAAATTACCTTAATGAATATTTGATTTTCAAAAGTAATAACTAAATGAAAGGGATTTTGTATATTTCTACTATTGACATAAATTTAAACTAAGTGCTACTGGATCCACCACTATAGAAACGTAACAATTTTTCACCGTTACAGTTAAAGTTAAAATTTAACACTTTATGTTTGATAGAAAACATATCTTTTTCGTTAGAATAAACTGTAGCGAATTCAAATAGCGCTGAATAACTCGTTCGTACGGATTGATTGTATCTACCTATGCCCTTTTTCACATACTTTGAATACAGCTTCACCTGCTGTTAATTATTAAATTAATATTTAAGCAAATATTATCAATAGAATGTAGGCAAACAAGAGCAAAAGGTAGACTAAAGCCTGGCAACTGCCAGCGCGGGTTACACCATGTTCTTGTCTTAGGGGCTGCTAATTCATTGGCCCAGAGACATATCTTTGAACCTTAAATCGTAATATAATGTCATTATTTTGGATCGGCAAAATACAGGTGAGATATTTTTGATTCAAAGTTAAATTAGCCTGCTAATACAGTTTTTGTTGCACGTACAATTTTTATTGTTTAGATTTATTATTTCTAAGCAATTACTTACATAACTCTACTAGAACATTACCAATGGCTATTTCTAGAAATACATATATGCAATTGTATTTATAATTATACCTACTAATGGAATAATACATTTTGAATGCAATTACAAGATGATGAGCTCGGCTAGGTAATTCATAATTACGTGGGACGAACATACCCAGACAAAAGTAGTAAGTACAGTTCTTTTTAGTACTAAGTATAGAAATTTTAGTTATATATTATGTATAACACCTATGCGTATAAAGCTACAACTAAAATTTTAAGATTATTTTCATTAACTTGAGTAATTATGAAACAATTTAGTTCTAATATCTCTAGCTCATCAGTAAAACAGTCTGAATGTTAGCTTGCAATCCCACAGTAGATAGAATCTAAGCCATCCCAGAAGCCACTAAAACACACAAATAAATTACATCTTAATCTTTCCAGTCATCAGTGACATATTATGTATGTACACGTACATAATAATTATATATAATATAAAAACATTATCTATTCCTAACTTCTTTATTTATCTCTCTCTCCTTAGCAAAAGGCGTATTTATGTGTGCTTGTGTTGATTCTCAAATATTATGAATTAGACGTAACTATAATACTATTGGTCACGTTACTGACCTATAGTATTTCATTTGGGTAGTTGATAAGCAGGAGGGAGCATAGGATTCCTTTAAAGTAAATAAGTAGAAAAATTGGTGATAATCTACGGCACATTGTGACTGTGGTGATATTTCTCTTGCTTTAAACGCATATTTAACGGTGAAGTAAAATATGTATAAGGACGAAAGGTTTTACCTACGCCATCCTCTTTTCTCCCTAACCTTTATTATTCCCAAGTCACTTGGGGTCGGCTTTTCTAGACTAACCGGATTTGACTGGATATCAGTTTTAACACGGAGCGGCTACCACCTGACCTCCGCAACCCCAAGGCTAACGATATCCTAAGGCTAAACCAGTGTCAGGATATTATAGGGCACTGACTTCCCAATAGAGACTGCCATAGATGTCCATGGCAGCTGGGACCCGCGGCTTAACGTGATCTTCGAGGTACGGAGCAGGCGATAATTGTCAATCAATATGCATATCATTTCGAAAAGTCATATAACTTCCAAAAGTCAGAGGTGCGCGACGTGGGTCCGAACCCGAGACCCTCTGCATTGCAGTCTGTTCGTCTCCCCACTGAGCTATCGCTGCTGCTTTTTACCTATGCTATCAAGTCATTATAATGTTCGCGAAGGTGAAAGACAGTGAATAAAGAAAGCTTATATTATTATTTACAATGCCCGATTAAACTTAATCAAATAAATACTAATTATTCACATAATGGTTAGGTATATTAGGTATACCTAGTCTTGCCATAAATATACAAGAAAATATGTTTCTATTGCTTTAAACATTTATTACTGAAATGTGTGGTAGTTTATACATTAATATAATAACATTTAAAATATAATATTGTCTTCTGTTTACGCGAATGTTACTCATTGAAATTAAACTACTATATACGGATTTTATCGCGTTGTTTATTTATCAACGTATTACAAAATTTAGAAAATATTACACTACTACTACTATTGATTCTATTTTACTAATTTATAAGCTAAAAAAAATATTTAAACTATTAAATCTATTTATTTTTGGTTTACACTTTCCCCGACGTTTCGGTTGCTTTTCAGCAGCCATGGTCACGGGTAAATAATTTTAGCTTATAAATTAGTAAAATAAAATCAATAGTAGTAGTAGTGTAATATTTTCAAAATTTTGTAATACAGTGATTAATAAACATAGCGATAAAATCCGTATATAGTAGTTTAATTTCAATGAACATTTAAAATATATGAAGCTCATTCAAAATGATCTCCATTGGCTTTAATACAGTCCTTTAAACGTTGAGGTCAGTTATCAAGAGAAATACGCACTCTCTCCATGAGAAAGTTCTTTACTGCCAATCTTATGCATTGTTTTAGGGACTCCAAATTATAATTGCGTTTAGAGCATTCCATACTCTCTAAAACTGACCATAAATCATAATCCAGTGGACTAAAATTGGGACTAGATGACGGCCAGTCTTCAGTTCTGATGAAGTCCGGAACATTCGTTTCCAACCACGCTAGGGTGGATCAAGCTTTATGACCCATCGCTGAGTCTTGCTGAAACGACCATTCTAGGTTATGGAACATGGTGTTGTGGGCTTAACCACCTTCTCTAAAATCGTATCTTGATACACAAGTACCGATTTTTTTATGCCCATTTCACAAAAATATTGCTCTGCCATTCCTTGATAGCTAAGACCCAACCAAACCATCACTGAACTCGAATAATGTCCACGTCGTACTCTGCTGACTAATTGGGAAGTTTTTATAGAGCTTTGAGCATAAACTTGGTCATTCTGCTTTTAAAACATTGCTCAATAGTTAAAAACAAAAATTCTCTCCCTTTGCGTACCACTTAAGAAGTTGTTTTACCAGCCTATTCATTTTTAAATTATCAGTTAAATAATGACCAGTGCGTCTCTTAAAGGCTGCAAGTCCGCAGTCATCTTTTAAAATACGCGACATGATTTTAAGTGCTATTATTCATTTCCCAAAATAAAATCATTTTCTTTCGGACAGGATTTCTTCGAATTCTTTCCTTCACTGCTTTAATCGCCATTTTCGTACGAATACACGTAGTATGTAGGACGGAAAGATATTTTTCTGTCACAAACAGAGAAGGTTTCATTGTCCCTATCAATAGCCCGGTACACAAACATTCGACTAATACTAAGCAGATGGAGAGTTTCAAAAATTGCATTTGGCTCCATTCCTACTTTGTGTATCACAGCAATTCGGTTCTCTTTATCATCCCAATCCATTTTAATATCACAAAAATATTTAACACCGATTTGCGCGAAAATAAGAAAATACAATGCATATTTATATGAGAATGACAGATTCCAAATTCAAATGTAATATTATGTTTTAATCGTAGCAGTATTTATGGCCAGACTAAGTATTACAAATCTTTATGCATTTCTGACTTAGGGAATAATTTTCAATATAGTTCTTTTGGTACGACGCTTTAAATTCTTTGTACTAATTCAATGCTCGTAAGGCTGCCGTAATATTAAGTAGCATACGCCCGATATTTGCTAATTCGAGTTTCCTAACGGAAAACGTTAGTTTGCCTAACCCAAGTATCAAATAAAGGCTTTTTGATCAGTCGTATGCTTATAGATGCTTCCCAAATTTGGTGCTGGTTTAAAATGCTGGGTATCTTCCGGACAGCGGGCCGTCCTAACGTATCTATTTTTCAGGAGCTCAAAGAGCAAACAGCACTTTCTTTCTTTGGTTACGTTGCCCGGCGAAGCCTAAAAGTCTTAAAAAGCTTGTGGGTCACCTGGCCCTTCCGCGAGAAGGAGTAAAGGATAACCGCCATCCGATGGACAGATGATATCATGCAGTTAATAAAATGCCATACACAAACGGCTTTCCACCTAGCCCATCAACACAGAAGTACCCAAAGTCCATACCCGCAATGCTACTTTTAGTGGTCACAACCCTCAGCCATGACGACACAACGGAGAAGAGAAAAGAGAAGTCTAAACAAAAAACACAGTAGCATGAGATGCAAGTTTTCGTTTAGGCTTAAAGTCAACCACAAATATTTGTGTCTTTCCTACGAAAACTAAACGTATAGGTCAGGGTTCATTGCAGAGATGATATCTTATCAGGTGTAAAAGCCGCGGCGTTTTATCTTTACACTAGCATACGTAGTGATGTCTTTATTGCAGACATTGTTGACAATGTGATATTAGTACCTTTATACTCTGGTACTAGAACTTCGCAGATACTTGTGTCGGTTGATGACATGATGCATGTGCATGTGTCCTGTGGCGTAAACAAGTGTCATCATAGGAAGAAAGGAACATATAATGTAATACGAATAAACATACACCCTACTAACATAACACTGAAATCGCCATTTGTTTTAAACTCACATGAAGTAGAACACTAGTCATTCTTCTGCGAGATTTTTCAGATATCTATACAATATTTTTTGTGTGTCAGAATATTCTATGAATTATTTTGTCTGTGCGTCGCGTATAATTAATATCGGGTGACGCAGTGAGCAAGCGCATTGAGGGTTTTAGTTATTATGAAGCAAACATATGGTTGTCCAGTGTGGGCTACAGTGGACAACCATGTGTTTGCTTCATAATACAATATAACGATTTTTCTGAATCTGGATGCACATACTTTATATCCGTTAATTATTTGTTTGAAAAGTCTGCCACGATACAAGGCTTGTACAGGAGTAGTCTCTTTAGGGGAAAACTTTTGTTTTCGATCTGAATTGCCTTAACAATATCACAAAAAGTTATAACTTTTTTATGGTACAAGATCCCAGAACCATCAGACCCACGTCATTTAACACAGCAAATTTTTTACAGTAGATGTGTATGTAGGTTAGCAACGTATGGGTACTCTTTAGTTTGAGATTTGTATTTTCTCGTACTATACAGAACTTTTGCATCGATTTCGCTTAAAATAGTAACCTAAATATTACTAACTAATATTACAGATGAGTTTGTTTGGTTGTTACGCTTTCATGCTTTGACTGATCATCAAGAAATTTGGCATACACGTTGTCAGAGGTACGGAAAAGGACGGACGGTATCTTTCATCCAGAAGAAGTGCTATTCCCAAGCGAAGCCGCGGACAAAAGCAAGTATGTATATTAAACTATGCCTAAAATCTTGTAAACTCTGAGAATAAAGAAGAAATATATTGGCTCCTTTTTCGAATCTGCGCGCTTTCACTTTGCTTATATCGAATTTAAATACCTACTATAAAAATCTGGTGTCACTTAATCTACTTTGATTTGATAGCGCTGGGATCTGTCTATAAATACTCAAATAACATAAATAATAAAAACTAATTAAACATTTGTCAATCTAAAGGTTACGGCTTAAACGATGTGTAATATTATTTTTTGAGATTTTCCGTATCACAGCAATCTTATATTAAATATGTTGCTGTTTTTGTTGACTTGAAGTTTGCGGTAACCAGCAAAAAACAAACGTAGTTAATTATATACCATGTAAGCGTACATCAACATAATTATATTTTCAAGACTAAATTAGTGTTTAACAAATGGAAATGAAACTACCTACTCGATTTCAGCCGAATGGAACTCTTTAATTACCTTTGAATAAAATATGTCAGAAAGGTTTCTTTTTTGTATTCAGTTTTGTAAATGCTCCCGCGATATAAATATAATAACTTGTGCAACATTTGTTTTTATAGAAAACAATATAAAAGAGTACCGCCCGCACTACTAGTTATTTCTGTATCTGGAGGGAGTTCCCAAAATTGAACACAAACACCACCGAAAGTGTGACATAGTTTGGAATATTTTATGCATATTTTGTCTTTAATTATGATATAAAACAGATTATGTGTTTTAGCTGTGGGTACTGTGTTTTTGTACATATTCACTCTACAATGGCTTAACCAATTTGGATTAGTTGATTGTCAATGATATATCGTTATCTCAATACATTATTGACCAACACATTACAATTGTTCGCTGATATTCATTGATTCTGTTTTACTTTAATTGGTTGACAAATAAAAATATTTAAAAATGTACGATACTGGATTATTGCGTAAAATGACGTAAAAGCCAGGCTCACCGCAAAACTACAATACTTTACTCGACCCAGGATTTGGAAACGAGACCTCATGCACAGCAACCCTTCACTACCGGTGTGCTACCGAAGCAGATTTTATCGTATTGTTAAATATCAATATTAATAAATTGACTCACATATCATCTGTTCTTTACAACAAGCAGCTTAGAAGTAGGTAAGAGGTTAATAAGTTGACAGAAAACACAAAGAAATCTCAAGAGAACATTTATTGAGCAGGGGCTACAGCGGCTTCCAAACCACTGAAATATTTTCCTTGGGGATCATACTTGGCTTTGAAAGCTTCGTATTCAGTAGGCAGCTTGTTCTTCAGCGCAGTCAAGTATTTATGGTAAATGACTTTCTGTGCTGGAGTACACTTAGCACACGCTGTCTGAGTAGCTTCTGGAAGGTCCTCTGAAAAACACATAAGATGAATTTATAAATGTGAACATAAAAGTCCATATGCATAGATTATTATAAAGCGAATTGTATGATGATAAATAGAATGTACCGAAATGGATTGATAACAACATTTTGAAGACATTTGCACGTTAACCACCTGTTTCTGATACGATATTTTGATTCGTCTCAAACTCTACTTAACTATTACATAATTTTTTTGTTATATTCAATTTTATTAGAGTGTAAGTTTCCTTACACACTATTAACATTTAAGTATTTGAACATCATAAACGTAAATGCTCAGTTAATATTGGTTTGATGAAATTCAATTCTGTAAAAAGTATTTGAGAATACTAAGTTGTGATTTACTGCTTTTCTCAATTTAGAAACCAGAGATTACCTCTATACCCATATAATACACATTAGTCAAACTACAGATTTCATTTCAACAGGTCTAGTTATTTGTGAGATAGAGGTACCTAGTTGCCCCGTTGGACAACTATAGTTTGAGCATATTTATTTTAAACGTGTTCAAACCATTGCTTATAGTGTATAAGTGATAGTTCAAACTAATCAACCGATGAATCAATTTAACCTCGAGAATTTAGAAAATTTTGAACCATAGCAAGGTACAAACGTAAATAAAATCATGCATCAATCTATCAATACTAGTATTATAAAGACATAAAGATGAAAGATCTGTTTGTAATAGACTAACTCTGAAACTACTGAACCGTTCTAATTATAATTTACCATTAGAACACTACTTCATACAAAAGTAACGTAAGTTATGAGCCACGGGGACAAAGCAGTAGTCCTGAACGTAGGTGGAACTTTAGGGGACAGCTATTAATAAGAAAATAATTAATAACAAAGTAACACTGAGTTTAAACTTTGCATGCATGAATGCATTGACGCATATGACCCCTTCGCGGGGGCGGGCAGAGGGGCTATGTCGGACTCACCGGGGTAAAAGAAAGATGGCAATGATGATAATGGATCACCCGGTAATACCGACTAAACCTACCACGGTGTTCCTCGACAAAACTGCAATCAGTGGGGCCGCGCGAATCACTTTCATATGCGGTCGCGACCCCGCCGAGGTTTCGGTCCGACGTATGAAACGGCAGTCCACTAAACAAAGAGACCTACCCTTTAGGCACTTCTCACTTTTATAAATCCCTACTGTCCCCTCTCCCCCTCTTGAAGGGAGGCGGACACGACACAGAGGCGCACGTTGGGCAACGCATGCCGCCTCTCAGACCTGGTGCTGATCGGATGGTGGGCCGGCCCACGAAGCCTACCACCCTCCAGGTCAAACCTCATGGTGGCTGGAGGTCATCTCGCGCCCTCCGGCGCCCGGCTCTGCGGTTGGGGAGAGAGTTTAAATGCTCTCTCTCCCCCTCCACCACCTCCTTCATGGAAATGACTTCTTAACAGAATCGATCACTCTGGGCCATGGACTGAACCACGGCCGGGCGCGAGAGGGCAATCATACCGACTGCCGCGATCAACTCACAGCGCTGCGATGCCCAGGTGGGGCATCCCGCCAAAGTGTGCAGCGTCGTGTCGCCGCAGTGATGATTGCCGGGCGTCCTCGACAATGCTACGGAGGTAGGTCTTGATGAAATATAAGAGCCTCCCTAATACAACTCAAGGTTTTAAAGGCATTCGCGATGTCCGCGAAGACGACCTCGCCCCTGAACACCGCATCCTTCCACCAAACTCCTCACGGAGCCCGCCCACCCACGGCGGAAACCATAGTGGTTGCCCGCCAAATCCGGACCCGCTGAAGAGAAATGCTGGAAGAGGCACACCACTATGATGAATTCGAATAATTTAGCGACCTCGTCCAGCAACACAATGGGCCGGTAGGCGGACGGAGAGTCCGCCGGATGCTTTTCCTTCCTGATCAGGACCACCTTCCACTGACGTGGAAACTGGCCCTGCTCTAAGCACGTGCTGAGAAGCCCTCCTAGTCGGAGCGCGAGCTCTTCTAAGGCCAGGACCCACGCACCGCCTGGAATCGGGCCCTAGAGCAGTGTTCTTGGAGCGAAGTTTTGTCACCGCCGCTTGCAACTCTATTTGGGTCACTAAGGGAACCACGTCGTCGTGTAAGTCCGCGTTGGATGCCATGGAAGGCGGAAACATCGGTAGAGGCGTATGCTATGCCCGTGAAGGGGGAAAAGCGGCCAAAACTCTGGGCTGGATACTCTGGGCCAAGGGGCGTGCCCAGGAGCGAAGCTTGCCCCTGACCATAAGATATGGACGTCCCCAGGGATTACGGTCCAGAGTGCCCAGGAACGCAAGGCGGGCCTGGTCTTTGGCCCGATAGCAATTTTGAAACGTTTTTTGGCCACTTTGTTCTGACTCCCTAGCGACAAAATCGGGAGCGCAGCGACGCCTCCTGAACACTGAGTTTTAACAGAACCACTTAATAATAACCAAAGGGAAATAATTATTAATTAATTGAATAAATCAAAAGAATGAATACTTGATTAGTATGTACCTATACCTTTTAATTGTTTTATTATACCTCTTTTTGTGACTTTTTCCATAAAACATACAAACAACTATTATCATTTATTGCGCATTATATTTTGATAAATCAAACAACAAAATTAGTTTTTTAAATATTTGTTGTTTGGTTTGTATAATGTAGCGAATTGATTTCTAAACTGTATTATATTAATTTAAATGATGTCACTGCATAAGGTCAAACGAAGCATAAATTGTTGTGTTTAGATAAGTTCGATAAATTTCGATACATTTCTTTTTTATCTACGGAGCATTTATCGAGAAGGTTATCATAATGTCGTGCTTACATATAAACAATTTTATTATTATGATGTGAAATCTCTCTTGGATTAATTTGCTAATGAAATAAGCTGTTGACATATAACATAGACTTTAAAATTGCACTCGGCTCGACGACTCGAAAATGAAACTACCATTATGAAGTTGTTGAGTATTTTAATATTCTGTTTTCTGTTACCCATGTCCAGTTAGTACTGTCTACATAGTTAAAAATGTTTAGCCCGTGAATAAATTATGTAATGGTTCATACCTATGTATATGCACAGGATATTGGACCAAAGTCAAAAGACATAACGTCGACTAACGTTTAAGTATTAAGCCAGTGTTTTTATTTTAAAATGAATTGTATTTTGACTTAAAATCGGATCTATTCCAAGCCACGTATTGACGAAATATTATATTTAAAAACAATGATTACTGTTTCACAGACGTTCATAGCTATAAAAAATTAATAGCTCTGTATGCTTTAATACGTAGATATAGGAATTTTCCGTTTTGCAGAATTGATTACGTATACATATCTTAATAGTTAATAATAATAATTCATCTTCAGAACCTTTGTATAATTGGTCCAATTATCGTGCCCACAGTACCAAATATATTTTTAGATTCAATTAAGAGGCTTTTTTACTTCATAGTAGGTCATTTTTTACCATAGACAAAAAGATATCTAGAGATGTATTTTTTCCATCCATGTTTTATATTAATAGCCACTGGTATGATGACGTAGGGGATATACCGAAGATGTTTATCTGACTGTGATAAAAACTATCAATGGTTTAAATAGAAATATCATATGCAATACTGCCTTTTTGCAGGCTGCTTTATATTTGTCACTAACAGTACTAATATATTGTGTGTAAAGATACGAAATAAGTGTTTGATATTAGTAAAGAAGCTAGTCTGAACAAACTCTAATAAGGGACAATACATTTACCACAAAAATAATAACATATTGTGGCTTACTGACTCGACAATCAAGTCATGACAAATTAGTGTAATATTTCGAACTATTATTTGGTTGCCGATACTACCATCAGATTGTCATCTATCTTGCTTAGTAAGTGTGAACTAAACATGTAGCTAAATTATTATCTATTAGTCCACACTTAATGAGCAGGTTAGGTGATTATTTCGCTAATGAAAAGTATTAATCCAAGCACTCATAGTCAGTAGTCGTAATTCAAATTTACACTTTCGGACCAACTAGGCTAACTAGGATAAACTAACAACGTACTAGCCAATCTATGCTAAAGATCTTATTACACACGCTTCGTTATAAAACGATAATCGTTTTGATTACGACAGTATTGCGACGCCTGTAAGTAGCACATGTACTAGATACGTACTTTTGAAATCGCTGCCGACAGCGTCGCAACTGACAGTTTCCAAGAAGCATCCTGTGAGGCCCTTCAGACTGTCAGGGTCGGCGACCGCAGCATCAATGTCAAAGTCATCATTCTCTGAACTGTACAACTCGGCGTTGACAGCGGCCAGAGCCAACAAAAACGACAGCACGTAGAGACACCTCATGTTGTTCTGCAAAAAAAGATGCGTTTAACTGTTGGCGTCGTACTGTACTATTTAAGTTCATTTTATGTAATTGTAATTGACTGCACAGATTAAGTTTAAGTGGGTTGCTGGCACTACGCCAAGTGTTGTGGGTTTGAATCCCACACGGGACAAAAAAATTTGTGATCGAGAAATGGTTTTTCCGAGTCTGGGTATTTTTCGTGTCCGTTTGTTTGAATGTTTGTAAAGTGCCCGCGACGCAGGAATTATTCATAGAGCAGGGATGTCTTTAAAAAAATCGTTTAATTAACAAATACGCTTTAATATGATTTGATGTGTTTTCAATAGGAACCATTCGTTTGTAGCCAATTTAAAGCACACAAAAGCGTAGGTATAACAAAAAATACGTATAATTTATCCCTTCTTTGTAAAGCTAAATTGAGAGTAATGTATTTAGCACGATTGCAAATCGTGTGTTACCATTGCCTTAAGTTTCGGCTAAAGCAAGACGATTACGATCCTTGCTATTGTTACGATAATTAGATGTTCCATTAGCGATTCATCACTTTTGGTTATATAAATTTATACTAAATGGGTTGAAAATAGCTTCAAGCTTAAGTACGTTCGAAGCAAAAATTAAAGAGAAATATATTATCTTTTTAAATCTTATCAAATCAAATCAAATATTCTTTATTGTGAATCATAGGTAGGTATATATAAGATGTTTACAGTAATGGTAATAATCTACTATTTTCTGCCAATTAGGCATTATTATTATTATTACAATAATTTAAATTTAATTTGGCAGATCACTAAATTTGAAAACATGCAAAAATAATACATTTGAATCACTTCTACTAAAACAATACAACATATTAAATTCACTTTAGCATAACGTTAAAAATGAAAACATGCAAAATTAATAGCTGCGAATTACTAATTATAAATACAATAAATACAAATAAATTTAACAATATAATATAAATATCATGCAACTAATTACAAAATAAAATAAAATTACTAACAAAATAAATAAATATCGTGGGTCATGCGGATATATGCCGTTCATAAATCCAATATAAGGAACATTAATATAAATATTTAGGCAACCCTTCTTATATATTAAACGTGTACGGAAGAAGCCCAATAAAAAATTGTTAAGGGCTACATAGGTATTCTTCATATGACCTTAATTAAACTAAAATCAAACCAGAGGCATCCAACTTATCTTATATATTTTCGAAAATAAAAATGTTGTTAAGTTTATATAATAACATGAATGACAACACAAGATGCATACATTACTGACATTTAAAAGGTAAGATCAAAAGAGCAACTACCTTGATAATATTGCGAGGTCCGTTTTTGTAAATGTAAATGTAAATGATGTCGGAATAAAAATATCGTACCCTCAGAGATAAATAAATATACATAGAATACTGTTTAATCGCAGGCTTATTGGGTGGCTCACCGAGGTAGTGGAGTGGGTAAGCCAAGCCAAGGGGTTTTGTTTGTTGGGTCTGTCTGGGCAAATCCGAACTATAATATTATAAACGCGAATGTGAGTTTGGTTGTTTATTTGTTACTCTTCCACACCTTAACTACTTTTCCGATCATCATGAAATTTCGCATACACGTTGTATGCAATAGAGCACAGAGAAGGACATAGGGAATGTTTCATCCAGAGAAAAATAATGTTTCCAATGGATAGATAATTGACATAACCTACATTTAAGCGCGTAAAGCCGCAGGATCAAATCTAGTTTAACATAAATAATTGGTTCCTGTGACAAAGAAGCACGTATAATGCATGTCCACATGAATAAAAAATTCTTTTGTTCTATTCAGATTTGGTTTAATGATGTTCAACGCTCATTATTTTACTTAGTTGACCTATAACACACGAAAATAATTAATCATATTCGAGCAAAAACTACTGCGTAAGGAATTTTGTAATAAACCATTTTATAAGTGGTAGCACTGCCTCGCTAAATCTAGCCTGCTAAATAAGTTCAAGTTTTACATATCACGCGAATTTAATTCCGACATCTGACAGACACAGCTCACAATAAAAAACTCAATGCCGAAACCAAAGTTTGCCGTTAGATCTTACCTACTGATTACTCATGAATCATGAAGCAAAAAGCTCAGAGAATATAAATTGAAAAAATATACATCCTTATGATCCACCTTCAAAATAATTGAACAAAAAACAAAATGCGCTATGCACTATAATTTTAACCGAAAGATTCACTGGCTTAGAAAAACAAGTATAATTGCTATAGTAATACTGATTATAGGAACGAAAAGTGTTTAAGTTTTACTCACCAACTTTGTATTAAAGTTCACCGAACAAGTAAAGCCGGTTGCAATCGCTCAGTCCTTTTATACTTTTGTATTACTATTCTTAAAGTAACCAAGTTAATACCTATATGTTAGCTGGCACATCGACAGATGATAAAAATGTTCATTATACAACACTATCACGAATACAACGCGTATATGTAGAACATTATCTGTTTGTCTGTTTGACTGTGATTGTTTATTTATCTATAGTGTTTGCATATTGACTTTATGAAACTAATGTTAATGAAGTTTAATGAGATTTACTCATTACGTCTCATTAATAACACTAGTTACCTAGTTGATATTTGATAATGAAAACTAATTGTACTTGAAAAAGAAAGTTAAGATTCGAGTATAATATCTTTGTCTGCGAATCATTTTGGCTTCAATATACGAGTATATAATTCTGCTTTAACATGAATTAATGTAACTCCTTCCGTTTCCTGGGTCCAGTGGTATATCACTAAGGATTACACACATCAAACAAATGCATATGCATTTAATGATGTTGGTAATCCTGAGCTGCCGGATTCAATGCCAATGTCTATGCCTATGCCTTGGCAATGTCCGATTATTTCCCGAAAGCAATTCTCAAGAGCAATAAAAAGAATCCCCCACCTTCACATTATATCACACCACAGAAATCTCTACCACCTGGTCACACCTTGCCATGGATAATATGGAAATCCCTAAATTGATTTTACACCGGTTGGTCGGTGTAGAACGAACTTGTGTAGGTGGGGGTTCAAGGTTCAAGTTCACTCTGGCCTTGGTAGGTGTGACTGTGATGAACTGGAGCAGACAATGGCACATTTGTTGGTATGCCCTTCTTGCCCGAGCACTTGCACAATATAAGAGCTTTGTGCGGCCACTCCTAACGCAATTAGAGTGGCCGAATATTATGCAAATAATATACAGTTCACACTAGAACCATTGACACGAAGAAGAAGAATAGCAACAAAAAGCCGGTGACTGCGACTGCTACATAACACTATGTGAGCCCTATATAATATAGGTGAATTGTGACTTTAATACACCTCTGCCTATCTCCTCGAAGATATGCAAGGGTAATTCCCTACTTATGTTAAGTGAAACTACCAGCTCTTTAATAAAAAAGTGTACCTAATATAAATTAATGAGCTGAATGAGATATGCCCGGTAATATCATCAGCTAGAATTTATATTAATCTTCATGACTTTTTTGTTGGTCAACGCAAATCTTTCCACTGGTCAAAGACCTTTCCAAATAATTATATCAGCTTGTTACCAACACGATAAAGTCATATAAGCGTACCAACATAGTTTAATGATATTATTTTATGTTTATGCAAACAAATAGATGCGCTTTTGCGTCTTGTAAGTCATTTAGGTGACCTTTTATACACAGTAGAGACAGTACGTGTTTTGTGTTGCAATTTAAAAGCATTTTTTTTAGTACGGTTCTATTTTTATGTGGCTTTGTAAACATTAAAAGTAAGACACGAAGAAAAATGTGGACTGTGGATCATACCGGTTAATTTTAAATTATATCGGTCTTATGTTCCAACACTTGAAACCTTGCTTTAATATTCAGTTTTTTACTTCTTCTACTTGGTAAACAATCAATTAATTATATATTAATTTAGTTTTTGCTTTCTGATTATATTTGTTCTCTTAAATAAAGATGATAAAAAAGACAATACTTAAAAAATTGTCTATGTATTGTCTCTGAATAGCAGTAAAAGTCTCTAGTAGCCGTACAATTTGTTAAGCAAATAAAAACAACTAAATTTGCTTTTGTTTATTGGGCCCTCTAAACGGCGTTCATAATATTCAATCAATAGTTTCAAATATATGCATAGATTAATGTTATATTTTACTATAATTTAAGCCTATATCTGTTTTTAGGAACAAGGCGCGGCACCAACTTGATAAATCGTAATTCATAATACACCTTATCCACATGATCATAGAGTTGAAGTTTCAATGGCATTGATACGAATAGCTTAAGATGATCTAAGATTTTTGTCACAGAATGTTGTAAATCACTTTATTGATAGACGCATGGAAATTAAATTAGCAGTGCCTTGACTTGTCAACATTAAATTAATGTCAAATTGTAATATCATTTAGCTTTTGTTGATGTCTTTAAAAAATTGCTATCCTAGACTGTTTTCTAGATAAGAATTAAAATAGCAGCTTTGCCCGCGGCTTCATACACATAGATTATAATATACAACATATCTCAAAAACTACTAAACGGAGTTAGATGAAGGTCGCTTAGACATTAAGTTGAATTCCAAGCTAATAAACTAAAAGAACATCATGGAAATTCGTGGCATGTTTCTTGCGTGAAGCCAGATCAAACAGATAGACCGACAGATGGACAAAAAATTATAATTAGGCTATTGTTTTAGGTTTCTCATTAAACAGTCAAAATGAATTAATTTATCGGGTATATCTCTATGGGCAGACACAGTTTCCTTACAGTTTTATAAAAGTGTAGATAATTTTGTTGATTAAAGTTTAATTACCCCGATAGTATTATTACACAATAAGCAAGTAATCTTAGCAGTACATTTACTGATGTAAATCTATTATAATATTATTTTAATTTATAATAATAATATTTTTTTTAAGAAGCATCTTCCTCCCGACTCATGACTTGAATATTACTGAAATATTCAAGTCCTGCGTCGCGTGTAAATTTACAAAGATACAACTAAAGGAAACAAACACAGAACAATAGTTTGTGCAAATAATAATTGCTAAAACCGCTTGCCCATTGCGCCATCCGTGCAATCAAATTACATATGTACATACATTTAACTGCTAACATAACAGAAATGCTCATAATTAAATTGATGTCTGCCCGAATGGCATAGTGCTTTGAATACCATATACTCCGTTAAAACTTTGTTGAGTGAATTTTGAGTTTGACATTAGACTAAATGATATATGTGAACCGCAGACAATCCTTTTGGACCCAGGTATTTATGCGCCTAGTCTAAAAATTAAGTAAGCTCGAAAAGACTACTGCAACACATTACTGGTGACTTGCTTGATATGGTATAAGGAATATTATATAAAGAGAAGTCTACCTCGTGACAGCCTTGAAGTTAATCTTTATATCATATTTTAATACAAAGCAAGCTTCGTAATGTGTTCATAAAATGAACAAAACTAAAACTCAGTTTGTATTTACGAAGGTGTTCACTGAATCAAGGTTTATAACATTCCTCATTGCTGTCGACCAAACTTATAATTATGCAAACGTTTTGAAGTATAATTACATGAGTTTTATCCGTTCACAGGATACATGGCCAGAATCTGTGATATTAAATATCGCTAGCAACTGTACAATGTTATGCTTCAACGATAACTAGTAAGTAAAACGACCTGGTTGTCTACTCATACTTTCTTTGATATTCTGTGTGTTGTTCTTTATTCTAACTTGTCTTATTCAAATAAGGAAACAAATATGGCGTGCTCATAGCTATAAATAATACACATGTAGATAAATAATAATATGGTCTCTATATTTAAATAATAATATATTATAATAATAATATTCTACCACATACACACAACACCATCTAGCCCAAACTAAGCAGAGCTTGTACTATGGGTACTAGACAATGGATAAACATACATATATATTTTTATTTTTTTGTAAATACATACATATTATACATAGAAACACCCAGACCAAGACAAACATCCATGTTCATGCACACAAATATTTGTCTTGTGCGGGAATCGAACCCGCGACCTCAGGCGTGGCAGTCGGTCCACTACGCCATCGAGGCCGACAAAAATCATTCAGTTCCTTTACACAGTAACTGAATGATTTTATAATGAATTATTGTTTGTTTATGTACTGAATCAATTTACTATGTTCAGTTCGTGGGAGAAAACTTATTAACTGAGAAGTGAATGCTAAGAAGAAAATTTCTGTTAGCCACAAACAGTCGTGCCGAGTTCAGTGGGGCTTCTTTATATCTATTTTTTATTATTTGTACAGTTCAGTGTATGTTCTCTATTGCGGGCATATAGGAGTACAAGTAATAGAAGAAAGTATTTACAATGCAACATCATTTAAAAAAGTATAGACTTACGAGGTATATTTAGCTTATGTGCGACATATCACAGTAGTAATTGGAAAAACCAGGCTATCATTCAGGGATAAAAATTAAATAAAGACCGGAGGTTGTACTCACTCGTATACCTAACAATTTTTAAACCTAACACTCTCCGGTTAAGCATATACTTGGGTAAGGCCCTAAGTATTTGCTTAACTTTCGAGTATACTTATATAATACCTTACTACTTAAAAGCATTGTTTTTGTATGCGTGAGAACGAGATAAAGCTATACAACTTAACCTGCGCTGCCTTGCCCATATTTAATGACAAACAAGCACAGTACGGACATATACAGGATACATATAATAACCGAGATGTCACTCGTGGCCGACTTCCAAATAAGACACTGAAGAACCACGACGTACCAAGTCCAGTGGCTCCCCTAACATTTGGACTTCTGTGCTCTGCAACGCCTACTCACTATAAGCACACGATACAAAACTTGAACAATAAACCTGCATAGCAGGGAACTATTTTCTTGATCAGGTCCCTAGTAATTTCTGAAATACTCTCGAATGTCAAAAAAAGTCACTGTCCGTATAGATTATAATATCTCTAGTTTGTTATTATATCAATTAGTCACTTCGAACTTAATACATATCTAAACTTGAACAAAGAAAACGTTCTAGAACATTAATAAATAAAATACTCTTACCCTATATTAATTAAGCTTCTGTATCAACGCGTTGTCACTGAATCTTTAACACTAAGACTTAATGTACTATTGTTGAGTGTATTACACTCAACAATAATAAAAGTTGATTAACATTATGTTATTAGGTGCAAGGTTATCTGTTTTATATCTATCTCACTTCTACCTACAGAATTTTACGATCAAAAGTAAAATAAGTAAGGTAAGGTAACAAATATATATGTTTTAATGATATAATTTATGAACGTTAATATTCATTAGCATAACCATTTTATATTCACAATTATTTGGGAGATACCTATTAGGACGGTCATGTCTGTCTACATGTTACGTATTAATTAATATTTCATCGGTAGTGGTTCAAACAAGTTTTAATAAATCTTCATATATTATTGGTAAACGCCCGCTTTTCCTTACGTCATAGACTGTATGCTCACCTAGAAAAACCTATTTCTTAATTCGAGATACTTACGTCATGTTTTGATGGAATCAGGTATCGCTTGTCTGATATAAACACTTTGTTCCAAAAAAATGGCAATGTTATAGTCAAATTTACATTTACATCTTGACAGCAGCTTTTTTTTTATTTACTGTCTGTCTAAATATTGATATTTATCAATAATTAATAACCCATATTTATTTTAATTTCGACCTATGGTGCAAGACATACAGGAAACATTACATGCTATATACTGTCAGAAGTCATGGTTCTGAAGATAAACATAACTTAGGGATATATTGAAACAATAGAGACTATTACACTTTTTCTAAAATTGTAGAATGTCATTTCATTCTAACTAACTACCTAGAATGATGTCACTACAAGTTGGCGCATGTTGTTGGTACACCCTATACAGGGCTACAAATTTTAATATCCACAGATATTTGTTCCGAATCTAAGTGTTCTTATGTGTTTTTTGTTTCTATGTATGACTATCTTTATAACCAAAATAAATTAAAGAAAGGTAATAAAAGATCTAGACCAACTTGCAATTGCACTTTTATATTAAAATATAATTAAAATACGTTGGCGATATATTAAAGGACCTTTAAGGCGATATATTAATAAACAACATAGACTTCCAATACACTATGAACAACACATCATTATAATAATTACTAATTACTCTACTTAGAATCCAGCGACATTTGCTTCTAACTTGTCTAAATATTTTCTTTCTGGGTCGTATTTGTCTTTAAAGGCCTCGAAATGTTTCGGCATTTTCTTGAAGCCGACGATAAACCCATTCACTATGTGTTTCTGCTCAGGCGTACATTTTTCGCAACCGTGTAATACTGCAGCAGGGACATCCTCTGAAAGAAACAATACAAATGAAGTGATAAAACCTATAGCTGATAACATACAAAATTGATTAAGTAAGGCAGCGCATGAGTGCTCTCTCTGTGCATGAGCGCCAACGATTCATTCGAGATTCATTTATCTTGTATTCTTGAAGTTCAACAGCGTATTTTGATTACACGGGCTACATATAGCAGATACCAATCCAGCATATGTTCCCGAACTAGGCAAAATCACATACGGCATATGTGTTTTTTCCAGCCGCCGGCCAGAAGCACAGATCACACTTCATCTAATCAACTCACTAATCAAAAATATTCTTTAGATTACCTTAAAATCCGATCAAACTACTATTTTTGATATATTATTACGTAACAATGTGTCTTACAAATATTTGATGCTTATCATTAACTACTTACTTTTGAGCGCAGCACCAACATCACTACAAGGAGCCGTCTCTAAGAAACAAGTAACAAAGCCTTGAAACTCATTATCATCGGACAGCACCGCATCAATGTCCACGTCCTCATGGCAGCCTGCTCTAACCACCATTGCCACAACGAATAATGTGTAGATACACTTCATATTGCCGCGTGATATATTTCAGGCATCTGTAATCATAACATAATATAATTTGAGAGTATATAAATTGGCTCACTGCTGAGCACAGCCTGCTTCTGTGTGAGAAAGGTTACAGTCTGTAATCATAAATAAAACTATTTACAATATTAACGGCCACTCCTACCACTAACAAGTTAAAGTTATCCGAAAGATAAATCGCATGCTGTCTCACTCATGTAAGGTTAAAGAAGAGAGATGGCGAGACTTTTATCTTAAAGATAAATTCTATCTGGAGGTGGTAGTACAAGCCCTAAATAGGAAATTAAAAGGAAGGTTTTGTGAGTTAAAGAATTGGTATTCGTAAACTTGGGACGAAAGTCTAAAGGAAGAGTCTTCTTACCGACCAATGACGTCTAAATTTATTAAACTTTCGGCATGTATATAAATATGTATGTATGTTCTTTTGAATGCGGAAATTATATGACGATTTAACAGTGGCCGTGAATTTTTTCAGGTATCTTCTCATAGTGTCAACACTTTGCCTGAACTTAATTGCTAACTTCGATGTTATTTCAGTAAACTACCTAATCAATAAACTTCGACGTTGATAAATTATTTGTGACTAATTTTGACTAACGTATGTAAAAAAATGCCAGATTAATTATACTCATTATTATACAAAACCCGTCGGCTTGAGACGCCGGTACCACACACCCAGATTCATACGCGTTTAGGTGTCCTATTGTTCTCTCTCACTTATCCTCTATTGGTAGGATTTGTAGAAATTGAGATTTCTCCCTTAAAGCTGACCTAATCTAAACCAAATGAAATACGATTGGCGTATCGACTGAAGGGAGGGAAGGCTCGTTCCCCTCTTCTTTATAGTAAATAACTAGTTGGTTAGGTCCACATTGCTTCTGCATTGCCGAAGTAGTTCATCAGTGGCGGTCATTCATACCATTGTTTGGGCCGCTAACATGTTTTCTAGTAATCGGAATAAACAATAAATACCTATTGTAAGTGCAAAAGTTCTTTATGTTAAATACATTTTCACGGCTTCACAATGGGACAATTCTCTTTGAAATTAGATGCAAAAATTGAAAGACAGATGAGTTGAAAATATCGGTATTGAATTTGTTATTGCTTTTGCAGCTTTGATTAATTACCACTCGATCATAATTTTACGCAAAAAGTCTCAATTTCGACAGATTATATTATACCGGTTCCTTATTGCATCCAAAATTTTACTGTATGTTTAAATACGTAATAGCACACAAAATACTGTTATCTTTTAAATAAACTATAGATTCAAAATGGTCAGAAGTCAGTTAGTTCTTATGAATGAATATTAAACGATTATAATAAAAACAAAAAGCATGCATGAAGAAGTTAAAATATTGACCGATGCAAAAAAATATGCTAGGGTATGACAATCCGTAATATCTACTTAGCCCGCTGGGAAACCAGCGTAAATTTACGCATGCATGTAAATTACTCTAATTATATATGCTTATCAAAGTAAACTTGATACAACTATGGATTAAATATATTAAAAATAAACTCACTTATAGAGCACCGCTCGTTAAGGCAACTAATTCTGTACAGACTACACAAAACTGTCTGCGTTTTATAAGAAAATACCAATATAAAATGCTAGTATTTTTTTATTTAGCTGTTTTGCCGGCAAGGTTACCAATCGCATTAGATTTTTTAGATACCCTATACTAATTTTAAATTGACATACAGAAAACAAGTTCTAAAAGCTGCACAAAAATTATGATACCTTGTTTCTAGGTCATTTATAAAATAGTCATATGGATTAGATAAGCCAGAACACCTGTTGGACAATCTTTTGTAGTGTACCTATTATTTAATATTCCAAAGAGATCATCTCTATAAATGGCACATGTTGTAAGGACTCGGGCCTCGCATAAAAAACCTACTTTCATTCAAAAATATGTTATGATGGATGGTCTAGTGGCTATTATACAGCTACCGAATGTGGAATTAAACCGCATTTTAAACTCGAGCTCAGGACAGATAAAATTTGAGGTTTCTTTTTAGAATATTTTAGTAACTTCGCTAAGGTGCCCGTGTTTTATCTCTTTGCACCGATAAGGACATAAAATCATCCTGCAGCTGAACTCGCTCCAGTCACTTTGGATTTCTGTGAGATCAGACTACCTATAAGTCTGAGGATCATAATAGTTTAGACACCGTTAAGAATGGCCGCCATGACAAAAACTATGAACATATTTTATAACAGACCAATTCTTCTGAAAGTTATTATTACATTATTACAAAATTACCCGATATAATGCGAATTTGAGTAACGCAACGTAGAAGAAAGGATCAGAATCGAAGGATTGCATTTTCGCTACCCCTATTGCATGTGGATGAGCCTGTACTGTTCATTTTCCACCTTTGTGTGTCACGCCTGCCATACTTACCTAATTTATTATTTATTTATATTTATTATTATATCACTGCAATATGTTGACATTATTGCATAACTTTAACATAGTTCGTAAATACAATTAAACGGCAAAACATGCAGGTCCTTGGTAAAAAAAGTTAACACCTTATTACAAAACCAAACTTATAATATAACTGTTTAAACTCATGTTATTCAAGTACCTACATGTATTTTAGTTTTAATGTTTTCTTTAAATATCTAGTAGATAATAGCATTTTTAGATATGCCTTTATCTTTGATTACATATTCTATAATTTTATTATAATATATTCATTCAAAATGTATATCTTAAAAGTGCGCTGCAATCAAAGAAGACTCATACAGGGGCGAAAGTCAAATATTGAGGAAGAGAGACAGTTCATGGATTTAATTAATATTTTGTAAAGAGTCTATCAATTTATAGGTTTCCATGGAATTGGATATGTTTAATCATCGGCATATCATTTTATTTAGTTTGATTTGTTAATGGAGAACGCCTATAGAAAATTTGTGGCAAGAAATGCCGCCGATCAAAATGTGTTGATCTGCATCAAGAGCTATAAAATTCATTACTTATTAGTAGGCGCTCTGAATTTTTGATAAATTTATCATTATACTTTTTACCCTTTAAATTGCACATAATTTAATTAAATAAAATAATGTTATTACAAAACTAACTTATTTTATTATAAAAACTTGGTTTTAATTTATTCGGAATTTAAAGGTTTTAAAATAATTCAACTAATTCTTATTGAATTACGCCATTTGTAGAAATACAATACATAGATATACATATATATTTCCATAATATTCACCGAGATGAAAACACTACGAGAATTAAAACACAATTATAAAATAATAAATACATTTATTAAAATACATTCAGGATACCTTATGTAATAATTTTATATCTTAATTAACATTAATTAGTGTGATGTTGCATTGAAATTCAGGCATTATTACCATGACAAGTCTTAACTGTCATGGCAATAATGCCTGAATTTCTAAAATTGAAGGTACGCTTAAACTATAACCAAAATCATATTGTATTTAATATGAAGGTTAAAACTATGACCATAAGGTAAAATAGTTTTTACCTTCATATTTATGAAGACATTACAAAGCCTAGATCGATGAACCTACCTACCAAGCACCAAGTACAGCATCAAATAATAACAAAAGGTTTCCCAGTATTTACTCGAGCGCGTCCATTACCTCCTGATAAATACAGAATTGCAAACAGGAATTCCAAGACATGATGGATATGGGAATTTGCCGACCGTCAAGCAGTCAATGGGCATCGCCACTTCATTTAGTCAAGAAGAAGAATGGCGAATGGAGAGCATGTGGAGATTACCGCGCACTAAATAAAATAACAGTACCAGACAGGTACCCACTTCCAAGGCTACTTGATTTTACGTACGTGGCAAGCGGAAAAGGAATTTTCAGCAAAATAGACATAAAGAAAGCTTTTCACGTTCTGCCCGTAGCTGAACCAGAGAAAACAGCGATTATAACCCCTTTTGGACTTTTTGAATTCATCAGAATGCCATTCGGGTTACGAAACGCAGCACAGTCCTTCCAAAAATTTATGGACTCCATATCAGAGACATGGGCTACGTATTCGTGTATGTAGACGACATATTTATCGCTGATAAGAAAAATAATATTAAGGAACATTATGAACACTTAGAAGAGGTGTTTAAGCGCTTGCATGATCACGGCATAACAATAAATACAAACAAATGCGAATTTGCCAAGTCGGAAATTGATTTCCTCGGTTATCATATAACGAGCCAAGGGTTGACTCCTACTATGGAAAAAATTCAAGCCATAAACAATTACCCTAAACCACAAACGATAAATGAATTACGACGTTTTTTGGGTATGATTAACTTCTACCGAAGCAGTATTCCACATGCAGCAAAACATCAAGCACCATTAAATAAATATTTAATTAATTGTAAGAAAAATGATAAGACAGTTATACAGTGGAATACCGAAGCAAACCACGCATTTGAAAGTTGCAAGCAGGACATTCGACAATTAACTACATTAGCATGTCCGGACAGCAACGCGCAAATAGCTTTAATGACGGATGCTAGTCTCAAATGCGTAGGCGCTGTACTACAGCAGCGAAGAAACAAAAAATGGGAGCCGATAGCTTTTTCTCCAAATCACTAAGTGAAGCCCAAACAAAATACTCTACTTACGATAGAGAGCTACTAGGAATTTATATGGCTATAAAACATTTCAGAAGACTCATCGAAGGACGAGAATTTACGGTCTACACGGATCACAAACCACTAATGCATGCTTTCGATAAGAAGCCGTCATTGGATGATACCCCTAGACGAATCAGATATCTGGATTATATATCACAATTCAGTACGGATATCCAGCACATCAGCGGCCACAAGAATTTGGTAGCCGATGCTTTATCTCGAGTTATCGAAACGATATCCTTACCCTCTGCAATCGATTGGTACGAGGTAGAAAAATATCAAAAGAATGACAGCGAGTTAAAACGATTAAAAGCCAATAAATCGTTAAAAATAGAATTAATACATTTTCCAGATAAAAATATTAAGATTTATTGCGATATATCAACAGGAAAACAACGCCCTTTTATGCCCCTCAAATTCAGGAAAACTATCTTCGAAAGTTTTCATAACATTAGCCATCCTGGTAAGAATACTACGAGAAAACTGATTTCAACTAACTATATATGGGAAAATATGAATAAAGACGTAAATAAGATGACTGAGACATGTTTACAATGTCAACGAGCAAAAATACATCGTCATACAAAATCACAATTCGGAAAATTCATGCCAACAGGAAGATTTTCCCATCTTCATATTGATTTAGTTGGGCCTCTACCCACTTCTAAAAACAAACGATACATAATTACAATGATAGATCGTTGTACTTCATGGCCAGAGGCATTTCCCATAGCTGATATAACTGCAGAAACCGTAGCCAGAACGGTATATGAAGGCTGGATAACCCGATTCGGATGCCCTGAATACATTACCACAGACCAGGGACGCCAATTTAAATCTGAAATATTCAAAAATTTAGCAAACTTAATGGGAATTCATAAAATTCGAACCTCCCCATATCATCCACAGTCAAACTCTAAAGTAGAACGACTGCACAGAACATTGAAAACGGCATTGATAGCAAGAGGTAACACAATCAATTGGACAAAAGAGTTAGCTACCGTTTTACTTGGCATACGTACGAGTTTACGGCAAGACACAGGATACTCGGCAGCTGAATTAGTATACGGTTCAACAATTAGATTGCCTGGAGCATTTTTCGAGACACATAATAACTCAACATACGCAGATTTTATCAGAGAAATTAAGGACAACTTAGAACACATGATTTCTGTTCCACAAAGACAAAGTAAGAACGACAAGATATTCGTGCACCCACAGTTATCGGAATGTAAGCACGTTTTCTTACGTTGTGACCTATTACGGCCAAGTCTTACACCGCCGTACGATGGTTCTTATCTTGTCATCAGTCGAAATGATAAGATCTTCACGATCTTGATAAACGGACGACAAAAAAGTGTAGCTATCGATAGAGTTAAACCTGCATTCATGTTAAACGATAGCAAGATAAGCAAACGGACAATAGACGACCAGATAACGAAAACTTCACAAGCAGATAAGAAAACAGAAACAAGAACACGTTCTGGTAGAATCGCCCGCCCGACGGTTAGATTCCAATTATAATATATAAGCTAGAATAACACTACTTTATGCATTCACTTAGCACAGCGTCGAAACAACACATAGCATGGGATCAAACTCGAGCCACGAGAAGGAATAAATCAACATGGTGCAGAACAATGCAGTAAAACCAGAAGATTTATTAAACCTGCACTCCCAAGTGGTCGAGGAAGTACAAGGGATCCGGAGCTGGATAATATTCATGACGATAGCAGGGGTTGTCATATGTACAATCGCAACCATAGTCATAGTATTCAAATTCGTAAGCAATAAGATTGAGAAGAGGCTTACGAAAATAATTAGAGACGCAAACGTTGTTTAGAAACGTAGGCATAAAATTAATCTGTATTATTATTTTTTTGTAATCTAATTATTACTATGTGTAATTTAGTTTTTTTTTCTTCAAGGGGGGAATATCTATGGCGAAAGCCATAGTATATCATAGTATAGTATAGTACATGCAAACGTGATATATATAACTTGTTATTAGCAAAGCAAAATACTACGTGCCGTAATACATAATAGTTAATATTGTTAATTATGCAAATAAAGTAAACATCATAATTTCCCTTTCTTATATAGGTCCGTACTACGTATGTATAATAACTTAGTATATAAGCCTTAATTAAATAACAATAAACCAGTCAATATTCAATCACCACATCGTCGTTTTAATTGGTTCATAAAGCTACACGCAATATGTGTAATACATTTTACGTTTTAAAAGCCGCTAAGCACAAATGCTGTGTTAGTTTTTTTTGTTCATAATCCTTTAGTCGGAGCCATTGATGAACTTGGTGAATGCCTCTTTGTACTGGCCGTTGGGGTCTTGCTTCTTGACAAGTTCAGACCAGATTTCGGGCGTCTTAGCCTGGAAGCCCTTGACTACGGTACGGATCAACTCACGCTGTTTTACTGAGCATTTGCCGCAGTTTGTCTTCAAAGCGTCAGGGATTGTTTCTGTAAATTAGAAATAAAATTATTGTAATAAGTTATAAATCAATATCAATAAAGACCACTAGAGTTTTAATATTATTCATAGTAATAGAAGATTTTACTTTAGGAAAAGGAGATTCCTACATTTTGATTAATCAAATACCTACTAATTTTTTTGTTAATCCCTCCATCTAAGCTAATATGCATTATTATGTTAGCAGCGCATTCACGTATCTAGTGCGATAGATTAGATCTGAATTAAGGATCTCTTTATTGTAAGTCTGATGCTTTATGCATTAGTCTATCGCCGACACATTAACTATTTGTAATTCACCCAAGTTTCTTCCAAATTTACCAAAGTTAATCGGCCGGAATAATAAGTTCAACGGTCACGAAAAATCTACTGTAGGTTCATTACTAAATTCAGCGCTGGTTTGAAAATATAATTCAAGATATTTTGAAAAAAAAATATGCATTATATTTTCAAAGTATTCAATACGAAAGCTATAATTACAGTATAGTTTCCACGACCCTGACGCAATTTCTAAGATACGATGACAATCCGAGCTACATTAAAACAAATCTTCAACTTGGCTTTATTTAGGCACGACTGGTTTAGAAGATTAGTGACGTCACCACATGACCGTCTACTGGTTTAACCAAATTAATAATACATATTAATTAGGCTAAAAATAGAAATAGGTATCTAATACTTTGTATGATTCTACAGTGTTGTCCTTAAAATCACATATTTTCCAAAATGTTATCGTTTTATATCAAGGTGACAATAATAATCTTTTAATACATATCTATAAATATCACGCCTGTTTATTTAGTTGTGATTAGGCATATAGTTTTAACAAACTTAACCAAATTAATTTATCCAATGTCTTTGGCAATGATATGAATTCTTTAAGAACTGATTCGCTATCAAAAACGTCTTACAGTCTTGTTGAGATCTATTTTGAATACATAGAATCATATTTCTTACGGCCCTTTGGCCGGCTTACACGGAGAGATAAACCCAATGTGCACTCACATGATTTATTATCAGGCGTAGAACTATTGCTACATATGGATCCTGATAAAACAATACATATGATATAAAGTTTAATATACAATTTATAATAAATAAATACTACTAACTAGTTTGTATTAATTTATTATTATCACCTTATCTAACCAGGAGATTACTTTAGTACTAATTTTAATTATTATGAAAACATTCGCTGTTCTGCCGTTATAATCAAATTTGGTACCTTAAGTATTTATTATTTTGTTTTGTACCTTATAAAAACTCCGAAAACGTAGCAAAATGTAAATAATGTTGTCTAAATAACAACTTACGCTTGTTCATTGAATATAATAGGAATAACACAAGCTACACATGCAGGACACAAAAACAGAGTTTCGGACGTTAAGGAACCGAAACCACGACGCTTAACGATAGCGTAGCGATAGCCTCGATAGCGTAGTGGTTAGTGTAACCGACTGCCACGCCTGAGGTCGCGGGTTCGATTCCCGCACAAGTCAAACATTTGTGTGCATGAACATGGATGTTTGTCTTGGTCTGGGTGTTTCTATGTATAATATGTATGCATTTACAAAAAAAAAAAAAGGTATATATGTATGTTTATCCATTGTCTAGTACCCATAGTACAAGCTCTGCTTAGTTTGGGCTAGATGGTGTTGTGTGTATGTGGTAGAATATATTATTATATTATTGTCTTTTGGGAGCTGACCGCTTTACACATATTCGTAAAATCCATTTCATGATCATCCATTCCGACAGCAGACTTATAAGAGCTAAAAATCTCTACTTACTCTTGAAGTCCGATCCCTCAGGAGTGCAGGGTCCAGTACCAAGGAAGCAGTGTCCGTAAGACTTGAGCAAGCGAGGATTCTCTACCAAGGTCTGTGCGTCAAAGCTGTCATAGCGGGTGTCATAGGTAGTGTCTGGTCTGGAGTACACCACCGCGATGAGCGCGAATAAAACGATGATCGACTTCATTGTCTGAAACATAATATACACATAAACATTGACTGCTATTTATCCTTGATGGGTTAGGCAGAGGTATAGGTATTGCATCTACATATTTTCAGCTTTGCTTTTAGGTAGAGTCACCCTTAAAAACATGTATATGGTATAAAATTTCATTAAAATGAATCCAGTGTGCCAATATATTGTATGCATCTATTATATTTAAATTGCAATGAAACGATACATAAATACAACGTTTTTAATTATTAAGGCCATACAAACTTATGAAACTGCAACGTTTGCAAAGTTTTGAAACGAATGTTTACTTACAATTGACAAGTTACCGTAAATATTATGATGTTTTGCAACAATATATGTATTTTGGTATATTGGATGTAAACATTTGAATGGCACTTTGTTCCATATTCATCTTATTAATTAGTGTGTAGGTAAAAAGTGCTGAAACTATTGCCATGTACCCGCCCACTTCCAAACTAACAGCAATTTGTATGAACTGGGCATCGATATCTTACAGCTGGAAGCATAAGCACACATTTATACCGATGGATGGCAATAGAACTAAACTAATCGTTATTTTCGGTTGTATTATAACATTTATAACCCAAAATTATATTGGCAATCTGTTATGGATTACGTTTACACGTATTACACATTCGAATTAAGTAGGTATTCTTTAAATATTACTTTTCAAAAATAATATTACTACTATTGGAAGTGGAGCATGGGAATCTATATATTAATACGTGAAGCAAAAACGTTGTACCCCTTTTTACGAAAATTGTGCGAGCGGAGGACTTGTATCATTTAAAGTTTATATGGAGAATTCTTTCTCCATCGAGCGAATACTAATATTTTTATAAAATATGCATTAGAAATACATTAAATTAATGGGAAAATACTACACGCACACAAGCATGCATTTAACACACGCATTCGAATCGCGTTCGTAGTATTTCGGCATTGTTCGTCTGACGTCGTACAATTCTTCGTAACTATGGTTACATATACCATAGATAAGACTCTATCATATACCTTATTTATACGTAATAAAGAAAAAAGAAAACAAAGTAACCAGCTTAGAAATATTGTCAATGAAAGAGTATAGTTAAGTAAATAATAATTTGTTTAAATGTTAAATAAATATAGGTATAATAACGTGTATAGCTTTGGCGAAATCTAAATGAAATAGGTGTAATAAAGGTACCTATAGTTATAGACAATAAAAGCTTAATAACGATAAAGCTTAAAATTTAAATCAATTATGGTCGAATTTTGACCACTAGGCGACCGCTAGTTGCAATAAAAACGTAAGTTTAATTTGCATGTCAAATGACGTCAAATCACTCTATCAAAAATTCAAAAGTTGATCTCGAAATAAAAATAAAGCATAGTTAATAAAATAAGGGCAACCTGTTAATGCATAAATCTTTTTTCATCAATATGAAAGGTTTATACGAAAATACTTGTATCGAAAAAACGAAATAAAAAAACTTACATTTTAATATGGTTCGCTGTCCTGTCTCGACACAACTGTGCTTGTAGCACTTATGGTGTCTTTATATATTGGGGTTTAAGACGAGGAAATCTTTATAAACATGGTCAGCATTGTGGACATAAAACGCTGACGCGGATTGACGTGACGTCGACGATCAGTCGTGACTATGAAACGTGTAAACTTCCACTTTAGAGGATTTTCGCGAGACGTGATTCAAATGAACGTGTTAATTGACTAGTCTGTTAGCGGTCATTTCCTATTTATATATGTACTTACATAATTTGATTAAATAAACACCATTTACGAATTATTCGCAAATTTACTTAGCAACACAAACAGTATTTACTGCGTTTCTTATAATAGTTCACCTACTAACCTATACAGATATAGAAGAGACCCCTTTATGTCTATACCTTCTTATACCGTACGTACTGTAACTTTGGTTACAGTACGAATAATCCAACTCGCCTGAATAAGAAAGAACGAAGCTCAAGCAATCGGCATACATATGTAACTGTGTTTAGCCCGGTTTCCTGGATGTTCGCGTACCTACCATTTCCATTGCTCCGCAATCAATCATAAGGTATGGTATCAGCTTGACATCAAGTGGACTGTATGATTGATCATCCAATGAATATGGTATTGGACTTGCGACGGAGTGGCCGGGGATGGTAATTCTACCCATTGAACTATCGACGTAAACGCATTCCTTACACAAGCACAAGCTTAGCTGAGAGTTAACAAAACGACTAGATAATTATACTGGTAATCTTTAAAGGGCATAAAAAATAATTATAAATAGATGGAATAATAAAATATGAGGGAATATATTTTTTATTTAATTAAACAAATGTAATAATAAATTTCATAATGCTTGATTATCTGAGGTAATTTAGGTATAATTATTATTTTAATGTTTTAGTTTTTATTAGCTATAGAAGAGCGTAGTCACCTGTCACAGGCATTGTTTGCATATTAGGTGACTTCGATCACAAAAAAATGTAAATCTGTTTAATGAAAATAAAACAAATTATTATTATTATTACGGAAGAAGATTAACCGCCTTTATAGCGAAATAACTTCTAAAGATTCAAATCTCTTGGTAGTAGAGCACCTACTCACTGACATACCACGAGGTAGTTAGGTACCCCGTGGTATACCAGCTGGGATGGTTACTAGGGATGATCAGTGACTGACAATTGCACTGGAGTTTGTCAAAGCACTGCTATCTCACATATCTTTTGACGCTACATTGGGTAACCATAGCTCAGTCAAAAAAAGCGATAGACCTGGATGAGAGAGTAAATAGGACCAATACTAAGAGAACTTATGTTTAGCTTTTGTTCTTCAATAGGAAAACGCAATTGTGTTATCTTAATCATTAATAGAATAATCAAAAATCATAAGCAATAGAAGTACAGTGTCTTCTATTGCTCATGATTATTGATTATTCTAAATTGTTTTACGCCCCCTTCGCGCTCCTCCCCCACAAACAGGCCGTTATAGTTGAACTAAATTTGATTACGAGATGATGAATACAGATGTAAGATCAGTCCGAGCTATGGTTATCTCTTTCGCGCTTTAATATTTTCTCTAGACTTACAGTGACAGCAATAGATCTGTTAAAAACCTCTTCTTTAATGTTTTGCTGCCCATATTTATCTCTAAACAGCAATAATAATAACCATTAGTAAATTGATAGCCGTCTATAAACCAAAATAAGACATTTAACTGTCTATATACCATACGATAAAATAATCGTAAACTATTAATGTCTATACTTTTTATAATTAAAGAATTCTTCAGCTTTATTCATTTCATTCGTTATGGTATGTTAACTGAAATAAGAACAAATAAGTCTCCAATGTTTGAAGCATCCTTCAATGTCTTAAACTGTATGTGCCAAAAAGTTTAAGTACATAATTCTGGGCAACAACTTTGTGATTGTATTGTTTGCAATTTAAATTAACTTGCATGAAGGCTAGCAAAACATTCAAACTTTGCTAGCGTAAAAAGAATGGCACATGTGCCTCACTCGTAACACCTATTAAAATTTCACGACCGCAATAATTTACCAACTTTTTTCTAATTGCCGTGTTCCTGACTACTTTTATTATTAGAATAACAGAACCATAAATATGCTAATAAGTCTATATTATAAATCGATGCTGCTCTTTTTCATAACAGATTTCTATAATTATACTTTTGACTGTTAGGAAGCTTAGCACAAACACACCAATGGAAAAACCTGATAATATGGACCTTCGATAAAAACAATTAGCGCGGCATTGACGTCATACTATTCACCATAATATATAATATACAAAAAAATATTTGAATGTGGGATGTGTTTCATATATGATTTTAATAACCAACAGATAACCAATAATGGTAAACCTTCGACGTCATAAGATAAACCAGTGTGTATCTGTATGTCTCTTTCTGTATGTATGCGTGAAAAACTGATTGCGTGCTTCTAACACTTCCAAAAATTCACACCTATATCCCAGAAGAAGTAGGCAGAGTGCTACTACATCAATTTTTTTTTATACTGTAATGGGCTTGCGTTTGACCACGATCTCACCTGATCTTAAGTGAAGATGCAGTCGACGATGGAGCACGCTTGCCTAGAAGATTAGATATCTTCTAGGCAAGCGTGCTCTATCGTCGACTGCAACTTCATCATCATTCACTCGTGACTTGAAGACACTAAAATTGTACTCATTGGGAAACACTTACTTAGGACTTAGGTAGTGAGTTCCAGTCCTTTGCGGTACGTATTATAAAAGTGGAAGCAAAGCGCTTTGTGCGTAAATGTGGTACATCCACCATGTACCTGAGCCGCTGATCCGTTTGTCTGGTCGTCTGATATATCACCAGCTATGATTTTATACCCCAAACTGTAGTGGCGAGCCTATTGTTGCATACTGGGCGCAGAGCTAGACTCCGTACTACTACTACTGACTGATTCCTGACCGTAACACTTTTCCCAACTCAGATATCGAATCCAAGTCCTCACTCCATTTAGTATTATCACTTTGGACTATGGAACATCAGGCACGGTGTTTATTTTACCCTTGTTTCGAGCAACACAAATAAACAAGCTTGAAATGCTTATGTTACGATTCAAGAGTAGATAGTAAACATTACGCCGTGACTTTTGTTACAGGTGCGAGGTTACGTACTTTATTGTTTATTTACCGGTAATTGTCCTTTATTATAAAATAAGTCTGGTTCAGCCCCATTGGTGCGAAGTCTTGATAATAGTTCGTTTAATCAACTACTGGCAGTATCGTGTCGGTGTTCTTTACTAGAAAACGAATCTTCTTTGGTTGGTGCTTTTGTAAGTAATCGCAATGACAACAACGGAATTGCCGTATGCCACTTATCCACCAATAACACAACACGGCCAATTGCAAGCGATGTTATTTATTTTCATGGTAAGTCTAAAATACAGATTTCGTAGACCATCGCAAGAATTTGGGATTGCCCCATGGTATTTTCGCGACGCGTACTTTTGCTACTCGTATTTTATACAATGATATACATATCTTGTAATAGACTGACTTAGGACGGCCTTTTATAAACAGTGTAACAATTTCGGGGTAATTGTGACTCATTTATAGCAAAATTTCGGTGACTGTGTAATCTTAAAATTTCGTATAAATTAAGATTTTTATGTCCTTAAAATGATTATTTAGTATTTTAGTGTATATTAGTTTTAATCGAACATTTTTATTTATATTCGCCATTCTGTTTGATCAATTAATATATCGACATGGATATATACGACAACAATATAAAAAACCCGAATAGGTTTGTTATTTTGAGCAGAGGTTGGTCAGTGGCAGCCAGCTGATGCTGCATTTTCCGTAGCGGCAAAGACGTCACAATCCTAAATCTGTGTCCTAACCGAGTCCCGACGCTAAAGAAATTTTGGGTAAATGTCATAAGACTGAGGTTAGAGTGGACCAAATTCAAATTTATTCTCTTAAAACCAAACCATCGCCGCAGAGGGTTGTAAGACTAAGTGATAATCCTAGTGCTCTTTCCTTTCCCCTAGCCTAAACTAAGTCCCAATTCAATGTGGTTGTAACAGCACACGCCTATATTTTTTTCATAATCGTCACATTAGGAAAACCTAGTGCTATATCAAATTTAACAATCATTATAATCACAGGTACAATTCACCTAGCGTCGAAAACCAATTCTGATAGGGTAAAAACCAATTTTCCATTCGACAATTACTCTCGAGACAATACGAGAATAAGGGACTTCCTGAATGCCTAAAATATTATTGATCTTATTTTTATATCGTTTTACAAGCCAGCCTTTCTTTTCGGCTGTGTCTTCTTTTCTCCTATGATAAAATAGCTATCCCTCAGAAACCTTGCCGCATTATTTTTGCGTTCAGCCCATAAGCAACCTCTATCCAAAGTTACGTTAATCCGTTGCTCCTTAACGTAGAAAAGCCCAATAAATAAAATCTTTTATTTATAATAATATGTTAAGTAAGGATCCGGAAAATAAGATTACATAAATAAGTGTAAATAATAGATACCTAATCAGCTAAAGAAAACGTGGTTTATAGATTTTAAACCCATTTTAGCATGTACCTAATTTAACTTCAAACGCTTTTTACACTTCTTTGTTGAATTATACGTATGATAATTTTAAAAAGAAGTGTATGAATATTTCAAACCGCCGCTTAAAATGTTTACCTATGTCTACACGCTCGTACGGATTGCTATGTCAAATATTGCCTTATGGTACACATAAATACGTATTAACAAAGATTGATGAATTTGCATGATGTTTTGAGAAGTTGCAAGAAAAATGAAAGAGACAGTTCGGTGATTTTTATGGATGGGTGGAAGTCAATCGTGATGCACATATAAACATATTTATTGGGATAAAATTCATTTTTACCACTATAGGTTTTATAAAATAGTATAAAATTTGTATGTTGCAATGTTTAGTTTATTATATTTGTAATAGTTGAAGGACGGAGAAAAAAAATTCTAGGCACGATGAATCAAATCAAATTAAAATAAATTTATTCAAATTAGGTTACAAGGTAACACTTATGAATGTCAAAGTTACACGTAATTTTTTTTTCTGTGAATTTACATTTACTGCCACGTTCAGCAAAGCAAGGGTGTGTAGGGCTCATGAGAAGAACGGGCAAGAAACTCATAGCCACTCTTTTTAATCGCCAAGTGTACAATAATATTTCGTTTACAAATCATAACTGTAAGGTGCTGCAACCATTTCTCCATGAACTACTACTCAACATACTCAAGCATTTGATAAAAGTTGATGGTAGCCTCTAAAGCAGCAGTATGGTAAATAGGAGCATCCACTTACATGTACATAAATAATCAAGACAAGACGTGATTGTAGTCCGTAGTTTAATCTAATTATTTAAATGAAATGTAGTAAGTAAATTATCGAATTCCACTAAACCAGAATTCAGAATAAGACTCAAAAGAAAGCTTAACGGAACTGTCCATAATCACGAGTTGTCTTCATTGCACATTCTTCTTGATTAAAATACGACTGAATGTAGCAACAATGCAAATTCCAGCTTAAACAAGGTGTAATATTACAAAAAAAATATATACATATATTTAAAAAAACATAAGTGTTAGTATTTGTCATTTAATATCCTGTGATCTGATGCAAATATTAGTGCCATGGATGTTTGTCATTTAAATAATCATCTATATTATAATATGCTTTAGAAATTAAGCAAGTTTTAATTTTAACTTTAAATTTATTCTCTGGTAATTCTAGAATATTACTCGGGATTTTATTATAAAAACGTATACCAAGACCCATGAAGGAACCATGAACGTTATGTAGACGGTAGAATGGAACACATAATTTATATTTATTTCTAGTGTGGCGACTCCGCACAGACGAAGAAGTTCAGCCTACATTCAACAGATGGCGATACAATCGCACTTCACATGACATCATACTATTCTGCATCGCACAAGTGAAGTTTACACAGCGACTGAGTATATATACAAGCTCCCGACATCAACCGTCGGGCCGCGGCCCGCCAGGCACGATCAACCAGCCTGGTCGGAGGATCCTGCCTTTGTGTTGGAGGGACTTCACACCCTGTTTCTCCACATTGGTGACCCCGACGTGATCCACCTCCTGATGTCATCCAGCACCCGACGTGATTGAAAGCAACCTTCACGGAGCAGATCAGCAGCAGCAACCATCGCCATCGTCTTCACTTCTCTCACACAGCACTTCTCCAGATGAGCAGTAATCAAGTCGCAGCCAGCCAGCCTCTTCGGCCTCAACAGGGACCACCACACGCCTGCAGCGAACGCGCAGCCTGGTCTTCCCTACGGCCTCACCAGCGTCAAGGCTCAACCCACTGCACACACGGTCCACGCAAGCAGGGTACTTCACTCGCCGTCAACGCAGCAGCTAGCCACGACGCAGCAACTACGCAGCATCAACCCCGACTCACTGTGGGACTCACTGCAACGCAACAACCCCGACTCACTGGGGCACACGCACCGCTCACAGCACTTCGACCCCGACTCACTGGGGCACACGCACCGCTCACCGCACTTCGACCCCGACTCACTGGGGCACACGCACCGCTCATCGCACTCAGACCCGACTCACTGAGGTCTAGCGACACACAGTTCCGACTCACTGGAACTAGCGGCATACAGTTCCGACTCACTGGAACTAGCGGCATACAGTTCCGACTCACTGGAACTAGCGGCATCCTACACTGGCACTGGCAACGCTCTTCAGCAGCATCGACAGCTTCTCATCAACCTGATCGACCTTCGGTCTTGGGGGGGAATACTGTGGCGACTCCGCACAGACGAAGAAGTTCAGCCTACATTCAACAGATGGCGATACAATCGCACTTCACATGACATCATACTATTCTGCATCGCACAAGTGAAGTTTACACAGCGACTGAGTATATATACAAGCTCCCGACATCAACCGTCGGGCCGCGGCCCGCCAGGCACGATCAACCAGCCTGGTCGGAGGATCCTGCCTTTGTGTTGGAGGGACTTCACACCCTGTTTCTCCACTTCTCCACACTAGTATTGATGTTATGTATGTCACTATTTTTTATGTATAAATATATATTTTGACGGACATGCATGATATTAAAATAAATATATTGTGATGCTACAGTTAAAATACCTATATTCTTACATTTTTCTCTGAGCGAGATTCTAGTTCCTAATTGATAAATTGCACGCACAGCTCTTTTTTGCAATATAAAAATACTTTGTATATCAGCTGCTGGTGTATCAAGGTGGTGTCTACAGTGTACGTCTTGGTGATGAGCCCTGTAAGTGGACTGAGATATTCTGGAGCAAGACCAGGTTGAGACAACAATACTCTAACAAGCATGCATGAAGATTGCAGTGTATATAAATAAAGCAATAGATGTATGCTAGGATATATTGCAGATACAGCTGTAAATCTTTATTCTCTCTACCTCTCCTGGATAATAATAATAATAATAATATAATATTCTGCCACATACACACAACACTATCTAGCCCAAACTAAGCAGAGCTTGTACTATGGGTACTAGACAATGGATAAACATACATATATACTTTATTTTTTGTAAATATATACATATTATACATAGAAACACCCAGACCAAGACAAACATCCATGTTCATGCACACAAATAATTGTCTTGTGCGGGCATCGAACCCGCGACCTCAGGCGTGGCAGTCGGTTACACTAACCACTACGCCATCGAGGCCGGCATAATGGTATGTTAAGATGAATATCGGTGTACTCTGATTTCCCCTCCGGGATTCAGGCATGGTGCTACGTATCTTCGCAACTTTATCATTATATGTACAGGCAGCAGGTATATAAAATAGAAAGGTAACATTTAGGACGCTATCATTTTAGGTCTCACGTAACCTATTACGTCCCTAGAGTGATACATTATAATATTTGTCATATGGAATTCATGCATTTTTTATATTACAGATGATGTTTATGTTCATCTCTATGGTCACAATCGGTATATCCAGATTTCGGGGTAAGTTTATTGTCTTAATTATTACAATATTTTAAGAAAAGCCATTTCCAAATAAGAATCATAATTTTTATATATATATTAATATGTGAAACAAAAACTTTGCACCCCTTTTTACGAAAATTACGCGGAAATATTAGGATTCGCCCTTCCTTCTTCATATAAACTATAACTCACAGTTATAGTTAGAAGAAGGAGGGCTGAATCCTAATTTTTTTGTAAAATATGCATTAGAAATACATTAAATTAATTAAACACAGTGACACACACACAACCATGCATTTGACACGCACATGCACACACACATACATACATATAGAGAACGTGTACGACGAAGGATTTGCCAACTGGTGGCACAAATCCGAATCTTTTACGCAAATAAAACTTGACAGTGACACTTCATTTTATAAAATAATTATCTATATATTAATAAGTGAAGCAAAAATTAACCCGCCCCCTTTTAACGAAAATTACGTGGACAGAAAAGTATGAAATATAGCGCAGTTAAAGTTTATATGGAGAAGGAGTGGCAAATCCTAATATTTTTATAAAATATGAAAATTAATAAAAAAACACTATACGCACACAACCATGCATGTGTCACAAGTAGTCGAATCGCGTTCGTAGTATTTCGGCATTGTTTGGCTAATGTCGTACAATTCTTCGTAACCATGGTTACATACCTTATTTATAAGTAATAATGAATAAAGTAAAACAAAGTTGCAAGTTTAGGAATATCGTCAATGAAAGAGTATGGTTAGGTAAATAATAATTTGTCTGAAAATGATAGGTAAATTAACCTGTATAGCCTTGACGAAATCTAAATGAACGGCGATCATAAGGGTTAGTTTGGTATAGTTATAGACAATAAAAACTAGAAAACAATCAAACTTAAAATTTTAAACAATTATGGTCGAATTTCGACCGCTTGGCGACCGCTAGTTCTATCAAAATGGCAATCAAGCATTAGTCTGTTGGATAGTAAGCGGTGACGCGTTACTTATTTTTTTATTTTCTTTTTTTTATTTATTGAGCTAAACAAAAAATAACACAATATATGGTTTTCAATAATTTGTACCAAATAAATATAACATGATTGTGACACCAGTGACATTTACCATATATATTAAATATAATACATTCATGGGTTAAAAATCGGTTCATCCGTTCGGGAGCTACGATGCCACACACAGACACACACACACATACACACACACACACACACACACACACACACACACACACACACACACACACACACACACACACACACACACACACACACACACACACACGTCAAACTTATAACACCCCGTCGTTTTTGCGTGGGGGGTTAAAAATGAGAACCAATAGATATGTGCAATATTCAGTAAACATAAGTATTCAGTATTTTCTCTTTTCCTTATTTTATTTTATTTTATCAATCAAATGAGATCACAGCAAGCATAAAGCATTAAGTAACAATTTCTAAATATGCTGTATTGTGTTGCAAATAAATCGATACTGTTGAAATTATTGTTATAAGATTCAATTAGGCAATACATCGGTGTTCGTTTGCCTGCATTTGTACGACAACGAGCAGTAGCAAAAAATTTACATAGATTACGGCCAGGAGTACTTGCAATTTATAAGCACTTGCAACACCAGGCGTTTCATTTATTCCTATTCAAGTCTAAAAAATAGTGTCACCATGCTACCGGTGCAAATTAAGGTAGAGGAATGGAGGACATAATACTGGGTTCGCAGTTAACAACACGCCGTCTCCTTCAGGAGATTGTAAACTCTGCTCACTGAAGAAACACAACGCAAGTTGAATTGGGTACTATCTTCTGTGCCCAGCATAATTTAAATATTAATAAGGATAAACCATTATTATGGAATTAAACACACACTTTCCCTACACAGGAAAGTTATAAGCAGCAATCGCCAAATGAAAAGACCATTAGATTGTCACGGAGTGGTCCTGAGTTTGATTCTCCGGCAGGCATCTTTGACTTTATCCAGTATCTATATTTAATTATTGTTCGCGTTCATATAATGTAGCAAAATTTTGCTACATTATATGAACGCGATGGTGTAATAAATATTAGCCAAATTCAATAATACATAAATGTAATGCTCTGTTTGTTGAAAATCAAGAGCCTCGAAGTATGTTGTTGGAATCGACGTATAATAAGATTAACCTCGATACTTTTTCAGATGTATTGTACATAAAGCAAGACTGCTAAATTATTCTTTTAATTGGAGCATCAATTCATATACAAACTCACACAACATCATAAACAAACTAACGCCTGAAGGCTTATCTTCAGACGTGAGTTTGTGTTTCCCATACTAAACCAGGTATCCGTGCCTATGAAATTCTTACTTACCAGGCGAAATGAAGTAACAGTGTAAATAATGGCGGATTGTGTTTCCTTAGGTGAGACGACTTATTCTACTATCACCAACTAACCGGCAACATCAAACTACACTAAACTATATTTTACTCAAAACATTGCATGAGTGACCAAAAATAAACAGATTATTATCATGATCCTAATCTGCGAAACTTATTTACCGTAACTACATAAACTTGCTGTAGAATATTTAGAAATTCGATACAGAAAATAGAGTCATGTAAACTATATCAACACATAGCTTAGTTAACTACTTTGCTTCTTATTTTTTACAGTAAGAAATTAGAGTATGACCTCAGCACCCTCGTGCAGTTAATTTCTAAAAAACTAGCAGGTCTCAGTTTAGGAATCTTTGTGTCATTTAGTAGTGTCCAACCATGATAATGTATGCCTTCCAATATTTTGTTTTTACATATTATTTGTTGTGCGCATTAAATATTTATTATAATTTATAATTCAATTAAACTCAACTATTTGTTAACTAAAATTGTTCCTGTGCCTAAAAAATTTATTTCTATTAAAATTTTACTTAGAAAGTTAGTATGCTAACCCACTTTCCATTTGTAAAATGGCTGCGATACAGCAATTGTTCCTATGCGGGAATAATTCTTGTATCGCGGTCGTCTTTTGGATATCCCGAACGAAAATTACAGAAAAATTAGTAAGTATACATTGAGACTGAAGAGACTGAGACTAAATATTAGCTATTCCTTTTTCCTTAGGCAACTAGCTTTTCCTTAGCATTACTTCTTCACGGGCCAACCTAAAACCAGTAATAAAAAATGCTATCTACAGTATGTATGTATATCAAACCTCCTATAATCCACTTTTCGGCTTCTAGCTATTATTTCCGTCAACCTCATTTTCATTTCAGGAATGTGTGTTGTGATGTGAGACTGTACGTCCATAAAATATTAGAAGCAATAAATGGCAAAAATTCGAACGCGCAAATATAAGTTACATGTTGTTTCCATTTAGATTTTTAAGAGCACGTAATAAATTTTACGCTTCGGTGAAAATGACATCGTCAATATTGATACGCTTGTATATTAATAAATCGATGTGTAACCATTTATGTAAACAAATCTAATTTTATACACATGAGATCGTCACGTCGATTTTAAATTGCAATTCGCAAGGCACTGCGATATGAATTTTTCGATTTGATGTGACAATGATATTTTCTAAACGGCTACCAGGCAACTCATTGAGTGAACCCTCACTCGATGACTTGCCTGGATAAACCAGCTATTACCCAACAGCTGGTATATAATAATATTTAAAATAACAGCGTAAGTAGTTAATAAATAGAAAGGGACAACAGATCACACTCGCCCAAACTTGTGTTGTTGTACAACGATGAGCAGTCCTTCTAGGCTCCTTAAAAAGCGCTGTGCTATCAGCAGAAAACTTATAAGCTGGAAATCTGGAAAAAGCTGGAAAATAGCAAAACCTGGTTTGAAAATCTGACAACGTAGGTACTTATTTATTTTTCTATTAGGCGAACAATTAAGAGAATTCTCAGCATAGAGACTGGCATCGTGTCCGTAAGACAACAATGACACTATATTGCATCAATAAATATTTATAACTATGACAACTACATTGTAATCTCTATTTATTATTATATTTTTATAAAATATGTGTATACTGCTGTATACTTTTTATGTATTTAATGTATACTATTTCTCTTCTGTTTAAAGCTACAGTAGCTAAAGACATAGCTGATTCAATGTAGGTCCACCATAATATCACCTAACCTTTTAGATACCATAATGTGTTTGGTGTATTCCTGTAAATATTGTAGATTACAATGTAATTGCCACAATGTAATTAGTAATGATCGGAGTTACATACATCATGACATTTTAATACTTACGATCTCTTGTAATGTCTTTGCTTACGACATTAGGTATTATAGATGACTAAAATAATAATTCAAATAGACATTATGTATTACTTACGATTCAAAGAAATACTTGTATTCGAACATAATAGACATAGGGAATACGATTAAGACACGGTTTGTAGAAAAATTATGATATATTTTATCTAAAAAGTAGAGCAGCTTCTCTGAAATTACCTAGGAGTAACAGTATTTTTTGATATTGATTGGCTGACGATTCAGCGTCCCATCTAGTTATAAGCTGTAACCACTGATCATTAACATGACGGTGTTTTCTTGGTATCATAGATGCAATTTCACGCTACTACATAAGTAGCAAACAGACACGGCCACAGCCACAGTCTGTAGTAATAAGCTACCTGTAATCGTCGACAATGTGCATGTACTAAATTTTTTTTTTTTTTTTTTTTTTTAAAAGGCAACTCCCGCATAAGGACTAAATCCTGTGTCGCGGGGGACTTTACAAACATACAACTAACGGACACAATGAACACCCAGACTCGAAACAACAATTTATGAATCACACAAAGTGTTGTATCGTGTGGGGATCGAACCCACAACACGGCGCAGTGTCAAGCGGCGAGGCGGCCGTCTAAACCACTACGCCAACCGTGCAGTCACGTGTCATTATTCGCGTGTTGGCGTCTAAGGTAAAGGGGAAGGAAATTGAGGCGAAGGAAAAGGACTAAAGCTAATTTAGACCTCCAGCTTTCTTACTAAAGGAACGAAATGCAACAGTAGGAATACCTTACCTTACATCGATATTCTGTGAGAAGTACCAGAACATTCACGGTCGAGCTAGCCTTTTCGTGCTGACACTAACAAGGCTCGACGGCACTGCAATAGGTTTTCAATAGATTTTTTGTAATCTCTCCTTATCATTTTAAAAGTCAAGTTTCGCACTACTTGTGTTTCGTGGTAAGCCATGCAAACCTTCAAACAATGGATACTAATAACTCCATCAACTCAAGAAAACTGTCCCGTATAGGGATCGAAAAGCAGCGTATTATTAGTGTTTAGGCGAACATTTACACAACCACGCCATAAGTGCATTATGTATCCTCGCAGATAGCATGCAGTTAACTTGACTACATTCCTAACATCGAAGATCAGGTTTGTCTAGTAAATCAATTACGCTCACTACAACTATTACTCGACGTGCTAATAAAGTAAACAGCTCTAAATTGCCTATTTAGATTTTTGCGGTAAGACCGCGAAGAATGATTTTTATAAACCTCTAAGTGGTAATTCAATAAGTATATTATAAAACATGTGCTATGCATAAAGACTCAAGACTTATAATAGAGCAGTTAGGCAGAGGTTTATTATACGACTACATCTCGCTCGCTCTAATAGTTATAGAGTTACGTAATAGGAGACAGACCTATTTCCTTTAACGTGGCTCTGTTCCAGACTCCGAGCTGCTTCTGCGTATTTTACGACTGTAAAACCTTATAACCCTTTGCCCGGGTATCTAACTCGAGACTTTAAATACAGAAGTCATTCAGTACTATTTTCATAGTAGTACCTCGTGATGTTATACCATTGTTTCAAGTTGACGTAATTTAAGTTCATATAGAACGAGGGTTCTAAGAGAACCGTTAGGCGCTTACAGTACATCTAAATATTTTAATCACACGATCTAAATAGTCTGAGTAGACCATGGACATACGTTGTCTAATATTATCGTCAGGCTCTCAATATAAGTATACATATTTGTATGGGTTTTATTGCCAGCATTCATCACAGACATAGTCCTTAGTATAAGAAGATGTTCTTATCCTTAGTATACGTAATAAATTTGCAAACGTATGTATCTTACTATAATATAGCAACTGAGCAATGGGTCAACGACAGATTTTTTGCAATATACATGGTTATACACAGCTCTTGTAGGATTCATCTTTAGTGCCTTGGGAACGACGCCACGGCTACAAACTGGAATAACATTCTGACATTGTATTTCTTTTCTTGGAATAAGAATAGAACAGTCTTTGCTTATTACCATTACAGAAAAATGTATTTCTTGTAAATTTATTAGTGTTAGATGCATTTAGAATACTAAACAACACAAGATTCCTTGATAATCAGATAAACATATTCATATTTTTTGTTGAGTGTGAATTTTTGGACATAGCGATATGTGGTATTTCAAACGAGTTCTTAAAAATATGTTTTGTTACAGGTGGCGATAGAGGTAAGTAACATGTGTATATCAAAATAACATACTCCCGGCTTCTAAAGAACAGATACACAAAAAATTGTTTATCTGATGGTATTTTTTTACTGGCTGCCAATCGTATCACATGACATGAGTTGATTTTAATTATAAACCTTTGAGAAACCGGTTATTATTATTAATCTAGTTACGTAGGCAGTATACCCATATGATTTATATTTTATTTTAATTTTAAACCAACTGTAAATGTAAGGAGTAACATTTTAACTAAAAACCTATAATCTAACTAAGATAATTATTATATAATGATAAATAGATAACCCCGTTACCCTTGTAGACAAATTAAAAATTCTAGAAAGATTCTTGGCTCCAACTAGATTTTTGGTCTAGCAAAATATTGATTAATATTTTACATGATTCAAATACGTATGGCATACGAGTACTATGTCATCTTTAACTGTTTATTTCCCAAATTCTTGGAGACGACCAGCGAATAATGACTTTGATATACTATATTTTCAGTATAAAGGTTTCGTACTGTTACTTTCCTATATACGACGCTATATTTATAAAGTTATTATTTAGACTATATCGTTGGCCTAGTGGCCTAACCATATTCTACATGACAGCGTAGGGTACCGAATATTATGATGATTCAGCCAAGTTGTTACTGTTTTCTGTCTGACAATTATTGTCTGTAGAATTAGTAAGTAGTGAATTATCTCCAATAGGCAGTAGGGACTCTCTCTATATTTCTTTCTGTTTGCATGTAGCTAAACATAGCGAGTGGAACTCAGATTATATTTAGTGTTAGAATTTTCTCGAAGAAGAACAAATCCCGTACTATTACTAGTATACTACATATTAGTTACATAAGTCCTACGTTGCAGGCGACCTTACAAACAACACCCAGACTCGGAAGAATCATTTGAGACACATAATTTTTTGTGCTACATGAAAATCGAACCAACAGCATTCAGCGCACTGATAGTATTGAAGTAACGACTTGAATGACTACTCTATATATTTGCGTAGTCAAATTTTGACCCTTATCATCTTACTTCATAGCAACAATAGTATGATAACATCATATCTGTGTACTTTTAGTATGCATTTATCGTATTACTATTAAAAAATAAATCGGTATCTTCATAACATCATCGAGGTCTCAGTAAATGTCACTTGGCTATTTGTTCGCAGTCTGACCTCTGCCAATTGGCCTTCTCGACCAACTGTTATATTTGCAGAAGATGCACTTTACTTATTAAATAATATCTTTTTTTGCAGTTAACATTGTGGATGGCGAGCGAGGTAAATACATGATTTTTTTTATACGTTTAGTTCTACAAAAATGTTCGTGAAATATTAAGGTGAGACGTGAAGGTCGAGTAGTAAAGATTGCTCCGCCATATGCAAATTGCTAGGAAATAAAACAATATATAAAAAACGAAAGTTGGCAGATCTTCTACAATGTGTATAAAAATAAAAACACTATTGTTGCTATAGAAACCGTGCAATTTCACGTAACTAGTAAAGTTTTCTAATAAACAAATAAACAGAACAGAAATCATTCAAATACGTGCCTTAGCCATCCAAAGATTAGTTTGTAATTATCAAATATAAAATATCATTGTCAATGTCACGAAAAATTAAAGATGGAATTGTGTAATAGGTATATATTTTCTAACGTCTTATTTTAGGATACGATCCCGTACGCCGCTTGACTATCGCCCCTTTCATAGAAAGACAGAGCCTCAATTTTTGGGTGGATTTAAGAAGAAACCTATCAAATACCTACTAGGGTGCGAAACTTGAGGGGCGAACGGGTCGTAACTTTATTTTAACATCGTGATTTGGATTATATTTCTAACACAAGCATTTTTCCAGGAGCTCATCCGGAATCGCGTGATGCGCCGATGTCAATATAATACATAACTAATAAATACTAGATTTTAAGATCATATCATGCAATGAAAATTATTTCATTTATTTTTTATATTATTTAAGTCATTTCTAATAAATAACACAATATAAGTAGGAATTGTGGTACAGTTGTAGTCTATGCAACTGATGTGCGTGAGTTCTTGGATTCGATGCCCAAGTCCGATCCCTGAAACTATAGATGTTTTTTGCAACAACACGACACCTGTAACTGTGTCCAGTAAGGCTTACCTCATAGTACGTAAAACCGTGGTACACGTGTCATTTGTGGGAGATCTGACATCGAAACTAAGCCTAAACTTGTATCTTAGAGCGCTAGTACGTGTAAGTATACTTTTATATATAAGTCCGTGTACCAATTATTTATGCATGTTGTCTGCTCATGTATGTAATAACGAAAATTGTACGTATTTTATAATAAAGTTAAATGTTGTTAAAGATTTGTTGGAGCTTGTAAGACTTGTACATACATATTGTAATGGATCCTTGTGTGTTTGATTTCAAGTATAAAAACATGCCTACTAATTTGAATAATATTTTATACCATAAACGATACTGGTGACCTTTGGTGAACAAGAGCGTCAAATTTGCTGACCATTTAATGTGTTTTGAGGTACCTCTTCACTTTGCTGTTAAGAGCTACTGAAGCAACTCGTATGAATAGCTTTTTTATTTATACAGTCAAACATTGGCATCGTATAATACTATATATAGGTATGTTATAATAATATGAGTAGTTTTCTTAATTCCTTTGCAAGCAACGCCCGCAATATGAAGAAATCCTGTGTCACGAAGGACTTTATAAACATTCAAACAACGGAAAGAAAAGCCCTCAGACTCAATCATTATCATTATCATAATTATTTGTGAATCACAAACAGTTTTGTCTCGTCTGGGGATCGAAGCTAGAACACTCTGCACACAGGCAGAGGCGAGATGATCACTTAAAACACAACGGTGCAGTCAGAATTACAATACATATAAACAAAATTTTAACAAAAAAGCACGCGGCGCGGGCGGCTGACATCGACTCCAAAAATAACAATAATTTAATTATTTACAAGAATAAGCAATTACTTTTTAACTTTATAGTGCATTTTTTGTTTTAGAATATTCTTTTTCGAAGATTTTTGTTTTTTGTTAAAATGTTGTTCGTTTCTTGGATTTAGTGAATCTGAAGTTCGATGACTGCTTTTATTTTTATCTGAATATGAGTCGACCTACTAAATGCGCTGCTCATAATAATATGAGAAAACGTCGTTTAAATGAAACAAATGAGCAAACGGAGAAACGCCTCTCTAAAATAGGAAATCTACCTCCAGAGCCATTTCAAAAGAGACTTGTGAAGAGCGCAAAAATAGGCTTTCGAAAATGCGGGCTTACATGAAAAATGTTTTGGTCAGAAAATTTTGGGGTATACCGTTTAAACCATTTTTGGCCATAGTGCATCACATGATAATTTCAAATACGGTTGGGATGATATGTTTTATTCCGGAGTTCCGGTGCCTAATGGCTTCAGCGTCATATTAAAAGTTGTATTATAGAAATAATTTTGTTATTAGCTTTTTTGTGCATACCTTGTTGAGTTTAACAGTTAAATATATAAATTTATTTTTACTCATTAATTGCTATCAAAAACCAATTTGTAATTGTGTAAACTATCACACTAGAACCCCTCCTCCTTCCAAACCATCCTACACAGTTCTTTATTTTGTTCTTGCCAAAAATAAGAACATCATCAATGTAGCCGAAGTCAACCAAATACGCATTATTAAGAATAACTCGAAAACGAATCAGATCGGTCAGATCTTGATCAAAATTATTTGGGACCAAATGGAAAGCACCAACTTTCAAATAAAAAAAAGGATCATCAAAATCGGTTCACCTAGAAAAAAGTTATGAGGTAACACACATAAAAATACATGCAGTCGAATTGAGTTCCTCCACCTTTTTTTGAAGTCGGTTAATTACGTACAATAAACGTACTAAAATTAAGAGAAATAAAGTTGCAATCATATTTAAAGGTCGTAGCGGACTCTGTTGCTGATATAAATTCATACAACTTGGACGTATCCAGCTATAATGTAGGTCTGTTAGACTCATTGAGTTATGTAGGGGTTACGACGTCAACCATTTACAATCAAACAAGTACAGTTAGCTGTAGGAGCTCGGCAGTGCCACCGCCAAGTCCAGTTCAAACTATATAACCGCTTCACGCTTTGAGAAAAGATAAATAGACAGGAGTATTTCAAAATTACATGATATATATGTACATATATTTAAATACATACATATTATTTCATAAATTATATATCATAATAAAAATGCTGATAAAACAGCACTAGATGCCTGTTTCTATAAAGTAAAAGATAAACACATAATTATATAACCATATTATCTATTTTTAATCTTATAATATTTCACTGCATTTCCAAGCCATTTGATATCAGAGATTAAACTTACAGCAGAATTATTGAATATTAACTCAATATATAAAACAGAGGCGGAGTAGTTATCCTGTCTGGTTTTCTGCATCGTTAGTACAAATAATTAAAGAAAAACACGAATTTAGAATCAGATTTAAAAAGTACCAAAATCCTCGAGATTATGATACGTTTAACTTATTACGTGAAAGAGCCCGAAAAGGCACTGAAAACTGCTTCCGTGATTATATATCGAAACTCGAGAATGAAATAAAAACGAATGTAAAGTCTTTTTGGCGATACACTAAATCTAAAAGAAACTTTAGGGGTATTCCTGATCAAGTTACTTATGGTGACTGAGTTGCAGAGAACGGAAGTGGTGGGGCTGATTTGTTTGCAGAGTACTTTTCTTCTGTATACGGGGACAGTGATGCAGGTAATAATTATATAGCAACACACAAAACAGCGAGTTATACTCTTTCTCGTATTATTATAACGGAAAATGATATAAGACATGCTATTATAAAAAATTACCTTAACTTAACTAACTACCTCTAATTTTTATCTGTTTTTGCATGGACGCTCTAATTAAACATTTAATTTATAATAAATCTCTTAAAGAGGGCACATTCCCGGACTTAAGGAAAATAGGTCATATTATTCCTATTCATAAAACTGGCAGTTTGAATGATGTTACAAATTATAGACCTATTTCCATTATATCCCAATTTGCAAAAATGTTCAAGGGTCTCATTTACAATGTAGTTTACACATATCTTTGGCACCTCCTTAGTTCCCGTCAACATGGTTTCATGTCTAATAGTTCCACTTTGTCAAATATACTAGTGTACACCACTTTTATTACTGATACATTGGAAACCAGAGGACAGGTCGACGCCATATATACAGATTTTGCCAAGGCCTTTGACCGTGTGGACCACTTCATATTGTATATAAAACTTAAGCAGGCCGGAATACATGGTAGTCTTCTGCGGTGGTTCGAGAGTTATCTGCATAATCATTCTCAGCTAGTGGCGTTGGCAGGCTATGAATCTGTGCCGTTTGTGCCAGGTTCTGGAGTCCCGCACGGCTCTAAACTAGGACCTTTATTATTTCTGGTGTTTATTAATGACCTTCAGGATAGGATAAAATGTGATTGTCTGGCTTATGATCTAAAGATGTACAGTAGAATATCTACAACTACCGATTGTATTAAGCTGCAAAGTGATCTTGATACTATTCAACAATGGTGTTTGGAAAATAGAATGTCCTTAAACGTAAGAAAATGTCAGTATATCACATTTACTAATAAAATTAAATTCATTGATTTTAAATACTGTATAGATGGTGCGTACCTTGACAGGGTATCTATTATCCGTGACCTGTGAGTCATTTTCGATAATTCTTCATCTTTCCGTCATCACATAGATAATATAGTCGCATAAGCTAATAAAATGATAGGTTTTATAATTCGAGTATTAAAATCATTTCGTAAAAGTTGCAGTGTTATCTTACTGTACAATGCGATGGTCTTTAGCACTGTTGAATATTGCTCCACTATATTGTCTGCTTACTACTCAACCCATATAGATAAGGTAGAGTCCGTTCAGACTCGCTTTGTAAGGTACTTATCCATAAAAATTGCATCAGGAAAACTATTCCTGAATACACTGATAGATTGTCTTACTTCAAAATGATCAACTTAAAAGAAAGACGCGACATACATGACTTACTGGTTCTACACAAAATTGTACATGGGTCCTGAGATGTTGAACTAATAAATAATTTTAATTTTTAAACGAACAAGCATTTTGTGGGGCATCCCCGGATATTTGAGACACCTATCACTACCTTGAATACTACCTTCAATAGTCTATTTACACGTATGGCAAGATTGTATAATGCGAAATCCAACGTATCTGACAATGACATTGATATCTTCTCTATGAAATTTTTATCATTCAGACACTTCCTACTCAGTAATGCCTTATAATATTTTGTCATTTTAATTTTTATACTTTTAATTCGTTTTAATATAGTTAGACTTCGATTTGTGATTTATGTAACTAAACATTACATTACAGTCACTGTTATATTTTCACCATAAACAAGTAGTCTCTTTAATATATAATGTAAAATGTCATGCACGCCTGTGATTTGTTTAATTACTCTGACAATGTTAAATTAAGAATGTCTCAACTACAAAACATTGTAATTATACAGTTGAATAAATAAATAAATAAATATAGCAGGCAACAGAAAGAAAATTGTGTTTAATCAAAGCATTATTAATAATTGTATACTTGAGTTTGTTACTAAATAAAACTGTAGGCCTTATTATGTCATCAAATTATTAACTTAGCTTTTCAATAGTAATCTTATCACTAAAAAAAGGTGGATGCAACACTCACCTGATAGATTTGGTTTGATCTCTGCGTGAAATCGATTATTGGACGGATATTGCGTTACAACGACTATCCGAATAGAAGAATTCGCTTTTATTTCTCGCTTATTAGATACCACGTAAAAGAGAGAGAAACTATAGATGCTTACGGAAAATGTATTTACAGGAAATCCCAATAACATTTTGTTCCACCCGCGAACCGAACCCGAGATTTCATGGACAGCAGTCTCATTCACCACTAAGGCAGTCAACGTAAGCAACTGATATTTATTAACCACTAGATTTAGCCCGCGCCCTCGCCCGTGATAATCTAGATATGGTCAATAATTTTCTAACCCTCGAGAATAGTAATTTACACTGGATGAAAAGTATTGCCTATTCTATACCTGACAACGTGTATCTGAATTTTTATGATGATTGGTTGAGTAGTTAAAGTTTGAAAGCATAACAACCAAAAAAAACCCCACGTTTGCATTTGTATATATTATTAGTTAGGATAAGCAATCCACACCAATATTACAAATACGACATTAAATCTGTATATTTGTTAAGCATTTGTTTTTTGCTAAACTATAGAACAGATTTTATAAAATGTCGATTCATTGTTGGAGGTTGCTTGAATCCTCAAGACCTGACCCTGGTCACACCTTTTAAAGCTGAGCGTAGTCACCAATTATAAATCATCACTCTTTATCTCATCCAGCCACGAAACTTGGCTAATATTTTACCAGAACAAATTTTGTTGAGCTTGCGATTTCTGTGACCTCGCTGAGATCATTCTCAGTGCGAGTGTACTCCAATGTATGCGAGTATATAAGCCACTAGTACAAATGCTCCTTATATGGCCGTGAACACCACACCCACATTGGACATATAGGATGGCTTATATTAATGTAACAACGCTATTTATCATTGTACGCTAAGTAGAACACCTATACAAGGCAGCGGAATGTATGTATATGGATATATACTATAGGTATGTATGTACGTGACTTCTGAAGAATACGCTAATCGTGCGTAATTGTAAATAGCAGACCTGTATGAATTTCATACGTATGAGTAACAATGCGATCTTGTATTACACATATAAATAAGATTTCTTAGAAAGTGTGATTTCTAAGGATCAGCAATGTAGTAATATTATTCTTAGGTATCCTTATAAAATGTTTGTCCATTAGTCCTTTAAATCAACAGCTGTAATGATCAGTCTTTGTCTACCATTCTCTCAATCGTTGCGGGTTCGATCCCCACATAGAAGCTTTTGCTTGCATTAAATGATTTTTCATTATATGTGACCCACAAGCATTGTTTTTAATTCTAAATAGTCCGAGACCAGCAGACTGCAATGCAGAGGGTCTCAGGTTCGAACCCACGTCGCGCACCTCTGACTTTCGGAAGTTATATGACTTTTCGAAATTATGTGCGTATTGATTGACAATTATCGCCTGCTGCGTGCCTCGGAGAGCACGTTAAGCCGTCGGTCCCGGCTGCCATGAACATCTATGGCAGTCGTTATTGGGAAGTCAAGGCCCTATAATATCCTGACACTGGTCTAGCCTTAGGGTATCGTTAGCCTTCGGGTTGCGGAGTTCAGGTAGCAGCCGCTCCGTGTAAAAACTGATATCCAGTCAAATCCGGTTAGACCTGAAAAGTCGACCCCAAGTGACTTGGGAATAATAAGAAGAAGAGTCATTTTATTAGTAGCTTTAATGTCTGTAAAGCTTTGCTACAAAGACAATTGTCTGCCCGGATGGTGTAGTAGTTTAGTTGGTCGCCTTGCCACTATTACTGCGCCGAGTGTTGTGGGTTCGAATCCCACACGGGACAAAACTTTGTGTGATCCAAAAATAATTGTGCCGATTCTGGATGTTCTTTGTGTCCGTTGTTTGAATGTTTGTAAAGTCCCCGCGACTCAGAAATTAGACATAGAGCGGGAGTTGTCTTAAAAAAAAACAAAATATCAAATCAATCTAACCGAAAACATGAATTTAGTTTAGGGTTCGAAGTTCTCACGCGACAATTTTAGTGTAATCCACAAATAAGCGGCGACTATAGAGAGAGCAGAGGTATACATTGTGTCTGATTGGAAGCTTATAAAATTCTTTGCGACGCAGGATTTGGTAATTAGTTTTACAATATTTATAGAGATAAACACATAGAGTCTCGCTTGTATATCCTCTAAAGGGTAGTACGTAGATATGTTACAGACCTACATGTTGCCAGCTATATTGTAGGTCTCACGGAGACTGGGTTGGTGGTTATATTAGCCTAAACATACATAGTTATGCCCTCAGATGAACAAGGCAGTTTACAATAAAGTACTATAACTATCCTAGAGCAGCCGATATTATCGTAAAAATAAAAAAGCCTTGCATTAATTAATTGTTTGAGTTCACCGTTGATTGCGTGCTTGACCGTTTCATTGGCTTAAATCTTAAATACAGTCTATTTAATAGTTAGTCATACTAGACCTAGTTATAATCGTTTTTATAAGTACATGTGTAATAAACTAGAATGCGAATGTGAAATATTATTGAGAGTCAGGTGTAAAACTAAAATTAATATGAGGTTTAATTTCAAAGTATTAGTAGTCTATGTTATGTGTAATATTTGGTGATTTCTTAGTTAGCACGTGTAGAATAACCCTGGCTAATAGAATGGAATAGGGTATCTATATATAGCTCTATATATAGATACCTTATTCCATTCTATTTAATACTATAGTACTGATTTTTTTAATACTTTTACCGCGTTTGAGAAACTATGAAGACACGAAAGATTTAACAAAGGAAGAATTTTGAAATAGCAAGGCTTTTGTAGTCTGTCTTATAATATGATGATTTCTTAATTCGTACATGTAAAGCAACTCTGGCAAAGTTACATATATGTAGATATTTTTCCATTCTATTTATATTACAGTATTGTTTTTTAAAATACTTTAGCTGCTCTAGAGAGACTACGAAAACGCGAGAGACCTTACAAAATTTCAAGCAATGGACACAAACATCATAAACACTTTTGTCTCAGAATTCTTGGCAATATGATACCTACAATGGTCAAGATCATTTTTAACAACTGTGCCATAGTCGAACTCGGCCTAGTTCTCTTATCTGCTATATGATGTATTAGCTAATATAATGTCAGACGACAAAAATTTAGGTTAATTAATACTGCTTTATTGTTTTATAAATATTCTCTTATCTTCCTACTATATAATATTATATAGGTATAGTTCTTAATTAAGGTTGGATGCTCAATGAAGGCATAGATGCTGGAAATATTTTTTTGCAAACGTCATCCAAGAGTAAACTCATATACATTAAAATAAATGTAAAGTCACGGGCAACAGTTAGTATATAACAGCTCTATATATAACCTGTCCCACTATTGGGCACAGGCCTCTTTTCAGTGTGACAAGAGTTAGGCCATAGTTCACTACTCTGGAACAGAGAGAACATATCTTCGAGAATATTACGGAAAACTTTCTAACATGAAAATAACGGTGAAGGAAAACACCGTGAGGAAACCTTTTGTCAAGATGTTGCCTTTTACCGTTAAGTGAGCGATAACTATACTATTTAATATACATATTTAACTTTGAAAAGTCAGAGGTGCGTGCTTTAGGATGCAACTCGTTACCTTCGCTTGGTAGCCCGACAGTCACGCAGTAAGCTATCGCAGCTTAAAAAACAAAATAATTAATAATAATTTTATTAAAGTGATTGCGATCGCCTAACCTAGCCTTTATTATTCCCAAGTCACTTGGGTCGGCTTTTCTGGTCTCACCGGATTTGACTGGATATCAGTTTTTATACGGAGCGGCTGCAACCTGACCTCCGTAACCCGACGGCTAACGATACCCTAAGGCTAGACTAGTGTCAGGATATTATAGGGCACTGACTTCCCAATAACAACTGCCATATATGTTCATGGCAGCCGGGACCGACGGCTTAACGTGCTCTTCGAGGCACGGAGCAGACGATAATTGTCAATCAATACGCACATAGTTCCGAAAAGTCATATAACTTCCGAAAGTCAGAAGTGCGCGACGTGGGTTAGAACACGAGACCCTCTGCATTGCAGTCTGTTGGTCTCCCCACTGAGCTATCGCTGCTATATTTTTTAGCTGGAGTGATTGCCAATTATTCTAGTAATATGATTAATAGTAATTATTATAAGGACAAAAAAAGACTCTTTAAAGATAACGATGCGTCACAAGGTATGAATGCCTTGTCACGCGTGGGACAAATATTGAAACAACGTAACAAAAACAGTAAAACAGCCGAGTCTTTTCTATTATAGTACCAACATATATACCAAACTGGGAATCATATTCGCAATAAATAGCGTATATAATATATATAATATTGCCAAATGACCAATTACACTAATGTGTCATTGGTGTAGGTATACGTAAACGTAAAAAGACACATTTTTTTAATACTACGATGTATTGATAAATTATTATAGATATTAAAGAACTAAATTAAATTCATAAAAATGTTTATAATAGTTACTCTTTATCATATATAACAGTAATAATTATGTAGCTAAGGGTCGTAAATAAATAAAGTTGAAATCATTTACATCCTCAATCTTAACGGACGATATTAACCCTTATATGGCAATATTAAATTATTATAATTGAAATCAGCAATTACAGTAGATAATTATTACCTGCGTTTTTTGTGCTTGGGAATGGAAGAATATGTCCATGTAAGAAAATCAAGCCTTTCAACGATACGTCACATATCTTACATTTGCAAAACTAATACTACCACTATTTTAATTTTATGTACGACAGTGCAGCCTCGAGCAGCTTATGAAGATGATGTTACGATTCATAAATGCAACTTATGGTTACAATACATAAAATACTTACTACAATTGCCTTATCTATACCTTGTGAAAAAATAAAATGCATTTGTTTATACATATACTTAATCATTGAATACTCTTACTTCCCTTAGTAACATAAGCCATGTTTTAATAACATACCCAACTGTATTACAAAATACTACGCGTAACATAATCAAATATTATATAAAAGATGAAGAAAGAAAGTAAATTGTTGTGCAATCGTATTTTGAAGCATCAACTTTTCTATCTTATGTGTCAGCCGTTCAATAATATGTACACGTCACGACGATACAGGAAAACTGTTCTTAGGTATTTCCAATAACAAGTTACTACGCATAACCCACTGCAGGTAATATTTTTCCCGCGCTCTTTATGTAAACAAGACGTTGTATCGCGCTTTAGGAATAAATCCCTATTGTGCACGTTGGGGCGATTTCAATCAATCCCAATGACATCACGGACTAAATGTGCTCCGAGTTCACAGTGTCATTAATTGAATGCGACGACGGGACCGCTCGCCACCGCGACTGTGCCAATCTAACCTCGTTTGGAACACTCGTCTCACTATCAAGTATTATCGAACAACGTAAAATACACAGTATTTTTTTAAAATGAGTCTCTACATCAGCGGCTTCATCGTCGCTCTGATTTTGGTGAGTTTATATTTGTTTTTACACTACCAAAACAGTATAGTGTTATGTGTTCACTAATATGTAAGTCTATAATAGATCTTTATTTATTTTTTATATATAATTATCATAATATATTTCCTTCATAAACAGTGATTTGCCAGACTGCCGACGATTGACTTGATTGTTTTTTATATATTTTAACACGATGTTTCTTTTGTCTGCAGGCACTACTAGTTATCGCATGGATAGCTTACTGTATGTTTGTCAGAGAAAAACACAAATCAGAGTTCTTTCACCACAATATATCAGATCTGCAACGCAGGAACTATATACTGAACCAGGAGGAGGAGTCTACGCCCAAGACCAAGCAAGAGAAAGACATCAGTGTTGGCGTGTTCGTGCTGCCGTCACGGCACAAACAGAAGGATGAGAAGTACAATAGAAGGCCGGATTACCCGGAAAGTCCCGTGCCGATCTCACATCCTAGCACTGACAAGCTGATCGAGATACTGAACGACGGGGACACTGACGTACACTACAGAGACGGCATTTACGAGGTCGACTCCCCTGTACGGTGCGACAGTGAAGTGTAAACAAAGCAACAACCACATAAGTAGCTTACGCAATAAGGTGTGTACTGTGTAATAAAGGCCTACAAGACCACCGCACCTTGAACTATTTTTACGCATATTGCACTTAAATTATATTTTTATAAGTCATTTTTATTGTTGCAAATAAAACATAAAAATAATATTGCTTTTTTATTCGCATTTTAATTACCATAATTATTTATATTGTTTACTAAACTAAATTAAAATTAATAATAATAAAATCGATTTTGAGGACATTTTAATTAAATAATATCATTTTGATTAGATAAAGAAACATAGTAAGGGATTCGAATGTCTCATATTTTAAGCAAACACTTCTATACAGACTTATAGCATTGCAGCATATATATTTTTAATCAAATAGAATATTATTATAATTCATAAGGTATAATAATACTGTGACCAACTTATACCGCAATATGTTAATACATACTGGTTTTTACGTAATCACTTGCCGATATCGAAGAACTGGTTATTGCGTGAGACTCTTTATGCCGTCTGCCATTTTATCGACGACGCTCTTCTCTGTAGGTTTGAATACGTGCACTACGGCATCGCCGGCGTCACTCAAGGTCTTCACCATCTCACCCCACGCATTTTTCATGGAGTCCATGACGTCACGCTTCTCTCGAAAGCCATCGGCCCGCTCCGACGGAAATGCCGCCACCACCGCGACAACAAGCTGGAATATTCGAGAAATTGTGTTTGTTGATTCCAAAAGATATGCAAAGTATTTCAACGTATGCTTATCGTTACTGATACATTGTAATGTTTATGACTGCATGAACGGTGTAGTTGTTTAAGTAGTCGCATTGCCACAGCAGCGAGTATTGTGGGTTCGATTCCCACACGGAACAAAAGTTTGTGTATCTGGATCTGGGTGTTCCTTGTGTTCGTTGTTGTCGCGACACAGGATTTAATCACAGTGCGGGAGTAATCACTTACAAAATAAAATTACTTTCATTGACTGTTGTAAAAAATACACCCATAGTCATACGCCATATAGGTTTTTTTTATGCTACTAAGGTGACTTAATAAAAAACAAACTGTTTGAAGACATGATTACCCTATCCTATGGTCGCTTGTCAGACAAGAGATACCCATTGGGTCATACCAATACTGCTAATTAGGAGTTGATGCACCGCCAGGGCAATGGATCACAAGACTATAGACAGGTCCCAGCCTGTTTATTCTATATTTGTCTTTGACGAAGTACTTTTAGGCATTGTTTATAATCTATATAAACTGGACACCGTCGATTATTACGGTCAACATATATTATCAAGCAATTAAAAGTACTCCAATTGTTAACGGCGTTCCCTCGTAACTCGAAACGCAGATCTACACGAAACTTGCTTCTTCTACTTAGTGTAAGACATACAATAGCCTAAATAAATATGAGAATATAATACGTTCATATACTTACCACACAAAAGAAAAGTGTCAGCCGAAAATCCATTGTACCTTTTGAACTGCTATCAGTAGGATTGTCTGAATGACCCAATACTGTATTGATATGTATTTTGTAATCCACCAGTGTATTGTTGGCGAAGACAACAATGGTTGTGACTGGTCGACGTATCAATTCCTACTGGGCAATTGGGCACAAAGGATTAACAGGAAGGTCTGATTTGCTTTTGCACGCACGTCTGTCACAGTTCACAGTAATCAAACGAGCAAACCAAATTACAGGGGACAATAGTATGACGCACAAGGGCCGTGATAACCAACTAAAAACTTTAAGATATTATATATTTCTACATATATTGTTGAACTAAATCGGCCTTTCGCCATCAGCTTGATTTGAAATAAGACCGTTAGTTTTGTAAATTATCAGCCGTAGCTTTATTGATTGGACACATTATGTCAAGCATGTTAAAATAAAGCAGATGAAGCGAAACCGATTTATTTTGTGGGCACGAGTTGCTTATCCATCCATTAGCTCAATAGAATTGGTTTTATGAGGCCATTATACAGATTATGATATGAAGTTGCACTATATTTACTACTTTTTGTACAGTTATTATATACAGTACGTGCTAGATTAATGAATTACACTTCTGCTAATCTGATTATATAAATCCGGGGAAAAGAATTCTTCTGTTAATAAATTTTCAGTGGCAACATCAAGTATGAAACTGTGCCAGGGAGATAACAATAGGGTCGCCAATCTACGAACTGGCCTGTTACCATTATTAGCTACTGAAATGTCGGTATTAAGATAATCTATCCCTCTGGGGATATAAGCGTGAGATGATGTATTTAAGTATTTCAAATTTAGGTTAGTTTTCTTTTCTTTACTACTATAGAGGAGTGTGGAATATCAGGTAATGATACAGATGATGACGATTGATGATGATAATGCTGTAAGTAATACAGCATTGCAGCATAAACGCTGTCACAATTAATAATTAATATAGTTATAGTCTCATCAACAAGCATGGCTTTTTCGATTTGTCTACAAAGTCAAGTCGAAAATATACGTTACTCATATCACGCCAGCAAAACCTGCCGAAAAATCCTGAAAAAAATCCATTTTCCAATAACATTGTCCGGAATCAAATCCCGGACAGCATAATGAGCCTCCAGTGTAAGCTCGAAGTTGTGCCACGATACCAACAAGGTTATCAACATTATATTTATTCCAAAGAAATAAAATTTTGTAAATAAAACGAAATGTTTAAGAATTTCTGTCCACGCTGACCGCGGCCTAAATTGAGTAATGGACGTCCTCCGGAGGTGACAAGCCGATCTCACCGAACTCCACGTCGCAATAATACAATATAGTTAAACAATATATTTTACATTACTACTCACCGAGGATATTGTGAAAAGTATATCCACAGGAAATGACAATGTGCTATTATATATTAACAGTCTTTAACCTGTTTATTGTTGGAGTGCCAGACAAGACTGGAACCCTATTGTATCCGGCCGCCGGTGTGCCATTGCCACTCAATTCGTTAATAGCCATGACCAAGGTAAGATGACCACATCCTCATAAGCTAATACCACCAATAGGTGCCGTTAAATACACTCTCAAATTCTTTTTAAAGGGGTCCACAAATAATAAATTTGGTTTCGTACAATATTCAATATTATTGTTACCATTACTGTAACAGCTTTCAACTGCGTGTTTTTTATGAGTGGTAGCGGCACACCGGCGACCAGCAATAATAACTTTTCAATGATGTCTGGCTTCTAACGATTGACTGATCAATTATGCTATGCTGTGTGGTATAAATACCACCAAAGAGCACATAATAACATACGTTTGTTTTAAAAAGGATAAATTCTTTGATAATTAGTTAAAATTGCATTTCCAACTACGAAAATTTAAAAATCTATTCGAGAATGTCATGCCATATCTTTATCTATATTGAAAGGTAAGGTGCACAGTTTGTTTGTTTTTTTCACAAGAGTGGACGATGTGTTAGTATTATCACAGCTTGATGTCGCAGTCCGAAATAAATTTTATCGGAGGATCTTCTAGACAACGGATGTCCCTCGTGATAAAGCTGTACGAACAAACATTTCAGTTCGCGCACTGCCTCACAATCGCAGCGCGGGGTCTCATCAAGGGGTGCCCTTTGGTACTCTCTCAAGGATAGGGCCTATAATTTATTTTGTACATTATATTTGCTCTTGTGTGGCAAGAGCAAATAACAATCAAAAGAAATTATAATAATTTAAATCATTATTGTATGAAAAATATTTATCATGCAACAAGTATCGAAATTGGTTGCAGAATAAGGTAAGTACGTGGGAGTGTCGTATCTATCACACTCGGACAGCTGCATTTAAATAGCGATTACTTCACAGTTTGTATAGTGCATCCTTCTTCTTTTATTTAACAATTGCCTTTACTACCAGATTTCAAACACTTATACCTAATATATTTTTGAATAGATTAATAATAATGACAAATGTGGCATTAGCAAACAGTTAAAATTATTCCAATCATAATTTCATCTACAGGACTCATTCCAAATTCACTATATACATCACTAAAAGAATTAGACTTGCTTAAAAATTCATATATAAAAAACTACAGAAATCCGTTATCATCGATACTTGCTCTATAGTCCGGCAATTTCTAACGTCCACTACTCAGACACCTACAACAATACTCAATGAACCGACCCACTTGGCATAAGCCCGTGACAGGTTCACACCCACCAGCATCAAATCTGAGAATTGAAATATTTTATAACCCATAATAATAATAATAATAATTCTTTATTTGTAACAACAAGGTGAATACAAACATTGTGCAGCCCTGAATCCCAAACTAGCGTAAGCCGTATTTTGGGAGACAGTTTCCTACCAAATACAATTTAAATCAAAATAGTTACAAACTGATAAGTAGATACAATTTGTTTTTCTTTTAGTTAGGTACAATAATAATAATACGTGTTTTAATACTGTATGGTGCGCGCGTGTGTGTTTATGCATGAATATGTGAACAATGTGTATTTATGATTGTATGATTGTGCCCGCTTTCGTGTGAGTTTGCGGTTTGTGTGTGTGTGTGTATGCGTGCGTGCATGTGTGTGTCTGTGTGTGTGTGTGTGTGTGTGTGTATGTGTGAGTGTGAGTGTATGTGTGTGTATGTGTTTGATTGTGAGATGTTTGAGTCGGAGTTGCAACTCTCATTTTATTTAATAGATTATAAGCAAACTTTGTATTTTAGTGTCTGATTAATGTATGTATGAGACTAAAATATTAAAAAAATGTGAGTCAACTTATTAGTGCTCTCGCCACCGCGACAGCCACGCAGTTGTTTCTTACATTGAAAATAGAAATGTTGAAATTACACACCAAAAACGTTGAATAAATCCATACTGTGCCAATCTTGATTTCAGATCAGATTGCTGATTTGTGCAATGCGTCCTCTTTGTGGCTGAACCATATAAGCATCCGCTGATCGTAAGGAACTGGTTTCGACTTTCGAATACCACGATTTTGTATCAGGTAAAAATGTTAGTTAGTTACTACGGTCTTTCTCGGCAGGATCGATTCCGCGCGAGTGACATTCCGATACTAATTTACAAAACCAGGTGTGTCACTCGAATAATATATAAAAAATGGTTTACTGTTAAAATATTTATTTCTTCTACTGCAACTGCGTTAAAATACTTACTTTGACACAAAGTTTAGTTACGCATACGCCATAGGCCTACAGCTAATACGAAATTGACGCCATTAGTGTATCTAAATCGTATAAATGCGAACCACTACATTGTTTACAGTACATAACGCATCCTTCAAAGGGATTAAAAATATTACACTTTAATATTTGAAGTGTGGGCAAAAATTTTGATGAAGTGTCTTCATTCATGGAGCTTATTGGCTTTCAATGGGATATTCTAGTATTATCTGAGTGTTGGCTCAGTAAACTCTCGCATCTGCCAACCTTAAATGGATATATTTCTTATTTTACAAAGAATATCTATAACCAAAATGATGGTTGTGCTATTTATGTTAAGTCATCTATTATAGCTAATGTTACTGAACCACACTTTATTGATGCAAATTGCCTTGTATGCCGCATTGGTAACATCTCACTTGTTGTGGTATATCGATCCCCATCCTACAAGAATATTACCAATTTTATAGATAGCTTAGATAATGTTCTAAAGGGGCGCCTTTCACAAACTGTGATCATAATGGGTGATATAAACATAGATATCAAGCCTGGGAACATTGACAGCAATTCCGATGACTATCTATCCTGTGCAGCCTCTCACGGACTTCTGCCTGCACATTATTTTCCCACGCGTGGAGCAAACTGTCTTGATCATGTGCTTTTAAAGACTAATCTTTCCGCCACAACGCTTGTTATTGAATCATCAATTACTGATCACGAACCTGTTCTAATATTTTTGCAAAGTGATAAGAAATATTTAAATAGATATCGCACTAAATGCAAAATTAATTATGAATTGGCCATAAATGACATCAATAGTGCTAACTGGACCCCAATTTTAAATATTTCTGATCCAAATGTAGCGGCGAAAGATTTTATAGAAGGTATATCTTCTATCATTAAAAAACACACACAGATACGTACAATCCCTAGAAAACAACGATGCCTTAAACCATGGATTACACCTGGTCTTCTGCGCTGTATCAGGCATCGTGATCGCATGCATATTCAGTTAAAAAAATCAAATAACAATGAAATACTTAGAATTTCATACATGAGGTACCGTAATTACTGCAATTTCCTTTTAAGAAAACTTAAAAAAGCGTATGAAAAGGCAGAGTTTGCTAAAGCTAAATGTAACCCTAAAGCCACATGGGATGTTATTAAAAAGGTGTCCGATCTAAAAACCAATCCCACATCCCCCACTGAACTTCTAAATCTCCGTGACACTCCGAAATCCTCTCTTAATTTCATTAATGATTTTTCTCCAACATTGGTAAGAGGCTAGCATTAAATTTAAACCCTACTCTCACGACTGTATCGCCCCCAACTGGTTTATTCAACTCAAGTGGTTCTATGGTTCTTTTTGAAACTACTGAGGACGATGTCAAGACCATAATTAAAAATCTTAGATCTGACTCTGCTACAGGCTGGGATAATATTCCCACAATATAATTAAAAGCACAAGTGATGTATTGGTCCCTATTATCACTCACATTTGTAACGTCTCGATCGTATCTGGTGTCTTCCCAGATGTCTTTAAGAAGGCATTAGTTGTCCCTGTTCATAAGACCGGTTGCAGGGACGATATCAACAACTATAGACCAATCTCAATCCTAACTACCATGTCAAAAATACTCGAGCGAATCCTGAGTAAAAGCCTTATTAACTACCTCGAATCATTTAAAGTCCTAGCCAACAATCAATTTGGTTTTAGGGCAAACATGAGCACAGAGGATGCTGTTTTGGCTTTATCTCAACACGCAGTCGAGCTCCTTGACAATAAAAGGAAGAGTTTAGGCATATTTCTCGATTTGTCTAAAGCTTTTGATACCGTCTCAGTACTGCTCCTATTAAGAAAAATGGAATGCATTGGAATCCGGGGACATGTCTTAGCTATTTTTAAGGATTATTTGAGCAATCGGACCCAAATTGACAAGATTGGACAAAGTGTGAGTGATGAGCTTCCTATCTCATATGGCGTGCCTCAGGGTAGTATTCTAGGGCCCATCCTATTCCTCATTTACATAAATGACCTATGTAAACTGCCCCTTGAACATTGTAAAATTTTTACATATGCTGATGATACAGCATTGGTCATTGATGGTATGGATTGGACCCAGTGCTATCTAAACGCAGAGCTCGCGCTGTCTCGTGTGATGCAATGGCTGAACAATAATTTACTTACTCTAAACATTAATAAAACAACGTTAGTACCATTTGCTATCAGATCAAACTTACTTTCAACTCACTGTAAGTGCCTTACAATCACCAAAGCAACCAGCGTAAAATATCTGGGAGTACATATAGACCAAAACATTAACTGGCATAAACATATTGAGAATATCTCGAATAGAATACGTAAATTAATTTATATCTTTAAAAAGCTACGTAGATCTGCAGACAAGGATACTCTGATGATGGTATACTTTGCATTGTGCCAATCACTTCTAACGTATTGTATACCAATCTGGGGAGGTGCCACGGAAAATGTGTTTATCCGATTAGAGCGGGCACAGAGAGCGGTCCTCAAAGTTATGTTCTTTCGACCCCGAAGGTATTCCACACTTCAGCTTTATGTAGAATCCAAGCTATTAACAGTGCGACAGCTCTATGTCCTTCACACCGTGCTTCGGAAACACTTAAGCCGACCGCCCACATTACCCACCGGTAGACTTAAGTACAAGGTGTTCCCTATTGTGCCTCATAGAACTTCATTTGCTAACAGACAGTTTCATAATAACAGTTCAAAGTTATATAATTACCTAAACAAAACATTAAATATTTCTTTAAAAAATAAGTATCATTGCAAATCAATGGTAAAATTACATCTTCAAAAATTGGATTACCGTAATACTGAGGATTTATTACAAGGACGTTTAAGATAACGTCATACTCATATAGAATAATAACATTGTTTAGTAATGGCGCAATTAAACTAAATAATTAAATAATAACATATATAATTATTAATCACACATGTACACACACACACACACACACACACACGCACACACACACACACACAGACACACACACATTTGATACTAACCTATAATGAAATTGTTTTCTTTTCTTGTTATATATTTTTTATATTATTTTCCCTATGATTCATAAGATGATAGAGGCTTACAATGGATACATTAATACGGGGGGCGCTGACTACTGAAATACAGGTATATATACCTAGTTCAGGGGTCAGAGTTTTTAGAGAGTGCATATACTTAAGCCTCAATTTTTTGTTTTTTTTATTGTATTTTGTGTCATATAAGTTTGAACAATAAAGTTATTATTATTATTAAAATTTTCACATTTTATGGCATATAAAATATAAAATCAACATATCATGAACATTGAGATCTTTCGTACTTATTAAGTTTATTATTTATTTTATTTTAGAAAAAGACACTGCCTGCTCTAGGATTATTATTATTATTATTATTATTATGGTTTTTTATTTTTTCTCAGCTCGTGGCTGGTTTTAACTACATTTACGGGCCAAAACCAAGTAAATGTAGTGTGTGCTTAAATATTATGGTATAGATGTTGTCTGTGTTATATCGTTTTCGTCCAGTGACATGAATTTTCTAACAATCCTACATGTATTCAATATGGCTGTTTTCTGGAGAATTATGTAAACGGATTCTTTTAGATCTATTAATTTCAAGCTATGGTGTATATATTTGGGTATGATTCCGGTAGTAGAAAGAACAATAGGTACTATATATACTTTATCTTGCCTCCATATTCTTGATATTTCTTCTTTTAATTCTACATATTTGCTTATTTTCTCTCTAATGGTTTTTTGTATATTATGTGTATTAGGGACTGCAATGTCTATAATATATGTGGTTTTATTAATTTTATCTTGTAAAGTTATGTCTGGTCTATTGTAGTGAATGGTCTTGTCAGTGAGAATAGCGCGGTCGTAATACAGCTTATGTGTGGTGTTTTCTAGTACAGTTTGAGGCGTGTATTTGTAGTAGGGAGTGTTTATGTCTTGTATGAGACTATGTTTGTGTGCTAGTTTTTGGTGAATAATATTAGCTATTTGATTGTGTCTGTGTGTGTAATCTGTCTGTGTAAGAGTTGTGCATGCTCCAGTTATATGTTGAATGGTTTCAGGTTGATTGTGACACTTACGGCATTTGTCGTTTGTAACCGCAGGGTCTTTAATTATATATTTCCTGTAATTTTTGGTGTTTATTATTTGATCTTGGATAGCTATCATAAATCCTTCTGTTTCTGGAAATAAATTACCTATTTTCAACCATTTGTTTGAAGCTATCGTGTCTACGTGAGTCTGCTCTAAGTCATGAGGATGTCTTCCATGAAGTGTTTTCTTTTTCCATTCTTCAATTTTCTGTATCTGCGGGTCGCTATTGTTAGGGTTTTGTATATTTGGTGGATCGTGTAGGTTAAGTGGGGTGTAGTTGTAATCATTTTCAACTATGGCTTTATGAATTTCACTGGTGTAAGATTTTGTGATGAAGAAGTTTCTCAAGTTATAGATCTGTTTCTGCCAGAGATGGTGTATATCTATGAAACCCCTACCTCCAACCTGCCTTTTAATGGTAAGCCTTTCTATTGCGGATTTAGGATGAAGGTGATTGTGCTTTGTTAATGTGGTGCGTGTACTTCGTTCTATGTGCTCTATGTCAGTTTTTGTCCATCTGTCAAATCTATTATTTTAGAATGAATTTTATAAATCTGTAGAATTTGTAGCAACCAAGAATGAGGAATACTGTCAAATACTTTTTTGTAATCGATGTAGGTGCAGTGTAAATTTCTGATTCGTGTTGTGGCGTGTTTGAGAATAGTAGAATCTATAACAAGTTGTTCTTTACAACCCATATGGCCTTGTCTGCATCCTTTCTGCTCTTCTGCTATTATGTGATTATTTTCAATGTGAGAGTAAATTTTTCGGGTTATTGCTGAAGTAAGGATTTTGTATAATGTTGGCAGGCATGTGATGGGTCTATATTTTGAAGGTTCTACTGAGTTCTTGGCTTTCGGCAACATATAAGTTATGCCAGTGGCAAGGAAATCTGGTACGTTCTGTTTCCCTAATATTATGTCAGTTAAGTTTTTCGCTATGGATTTGTGTAATGATGTTAATTTTTTATACCAATAGTTATGAATTTTGTCTATACCCGGTGACTTCCAGTTATATAATTTAGCTGTTATTAAAGTTACGTCACTTTCTGTAACTTCCTCAAATGCCATTTCCTCTAATGCGTTCCATTTGTTAGCTTCTTCCTCTATCCATTCAGCTTTATCGTTATGTTGTACTTGTTCTTCCCATATACCTGACCAAAATTCTTCTAGTTGTGATTTTGATGGTATTTCTGTGTTATCTACTGTAGATTTATCAGTTTGTGAATTTAAGAGGCTTTTGTAAAATATTTTCTCATTTAACGTAAATATAGTGTTGTCAACCTTGCGCTGTTCGGCTTTCTTATATCTTTTGAGTCTGTGTACTTTCAATGCTAGTTTCTGTTTGAGCGTGTCTAAATATTCTTCAGGCTTTCTATTGTTAATTTCATGTTTAGTATGCATATTCCAGTTTTTAAATATTTGTTCAACTCTTTTTACTACCTTTTTTGATCTATTGTTATTAATATATTGCGTAAGTCGGCCGCAATCAGCGCGAAGTTTTACAATATCTTTTTCCAGTCTAACTTGCCATGCTGGTTTATTATGTTTTCTATTATATATATTTGTTGTGTAATCTATTATTTTATAGTTGAGTTCTTCGGATATAACTACCGCTGTACAGTATATTAAAGTGTGTAAGTCTATTAACTCTGTATTGTCGGTTACAAATTGGATTAGTATCTCACGGTCGAATAAATTAGTTAATTTGGAAAGTTTATTACTGTATCTTAATTTTGGTAATTTTGGTCGAGCTCCTGCTTCCATGCCAGAGAATCTCGTTAGTGTTGTTCTGAGCTTTTCACGTAGTTCTTGAATGTGTGTATCAATAGTAAGATCGCAGTCAACTAACATTTCGATATCATTTTCTATCGTTAAAGTAATTGTTTCAGTTTGCGTTGATGTATGTGATATTTGTGTGTGTCTATACGGTGATGGTAATGATTGAGTTTGCATTCTCAATTGATTATAAAGTGTTTGTTGAATATGAGATTGTGATGCTAAGTTTTGTGTGATGGTGTTATCATGTGTATTATTGGCTATATCTATATCCTGTAATTGTCTTTGGGTTTCTTGTTTTAACTGATCAAGTGTTTCTTGTGACAGTAGTTTATTTCTTACTATTGCTCTTCTCTGGTCGGAGACTCGCTGTTCAGTAACTTTGATGTAGGGGTATTGATTTATAAAAATTTCATGTAGGTGTTTTCTGTAGGTGGTCATATCTGTCTCTAATTTCGTTATGTAGTAGTAGGTCCGCATGATAAACATGTTTACTTCTTTGCTCCAGCTCATGCGAACTCTAGGTTTTCCAGCCTTAGTGGACGCAGGTAAAAAGGCATTGACCTCCTGCGCAACAGCTAAGGTTGGTGTAGGTGCTCCGCGTGAATTTTGATACACGGAAGACACCGGTGATGGTATATAAGAATTTGTGGATGGGCTAAAGGGTTCAATTATTGAGGGTGATGAATTTAAACTAATGTTGTCGTTGTCTATGTGGTTGGCTGTAATAAGTTCGGGAGACCCGGAGGGAGCCCGCCTATTCAACTCCTCTCCGCTGACGGTTCGCATGCTGTGACACCCAGCGTCAGCTCCAGGTGTGCCCCGGCGATCGCCCCCGGGAAGCGGTCCTAGACGTTTACTTCTTAACATCATCTCCATTGGAATGGGTTTCCAGAGCCATGTTAGCCGCGCCAGTAAACTGAATGAAATATCGCGTATCCGCCCCCCACGTGAGTCAGATGTTCGACTCGGACGTATGGTTGGATTATAGGGGGCTTATTATTATTATTATTATTATTATTATTTCACAAGATGTTGTAGCTATATGTGGTTTATAAGAGCAGGCAAACATTATATTATGATAAATTTATATAATACAGCATTTCTCCCTATAGAACAACCTATAAATATCCAAATAGTAGTCAAATATAATCTCACGCCTATATTTATGGGTTAAGCAGTGTTGTATTTTTAAAAAACACTGCTATATCTTTTTAGGGATTATCCTAAAAATAACAGCTTTTCTATCTCACGTAAAAGAGCCACTCTTTTGTCATCTGCCGGGCACATTTATAGAATCCGTGCTGCTACTCAGAATTACCTATAAGAAAACTACAGTATTATTTTCCCCGCTGAAAAACGAACCCAAGACCTCACAAAAGCACGTAAAGACAAGCACTCTTAAAACACAGGAAGTAAGGTGAATGATATAATGAGGCATTCTATTTTTAAAATTAGGTTGCATGATAATGTTTAAAGCTGTTACCTGCGACTTCGCCCGCTTGGAATTGCCTTTTTAATGAACAATTTTTTTTATAATGTAAAGGTAGCCGAAGTTACTTCTTATAACATTAGCTATCTGCCAGTAAAAGTCCCGTCGAAATCGGCCCAGCCGTTTCAGAGATAAGCCGGAACAACAACAAACAGACAGTCAAACAAAAATATTTTTTTGTTATATAAGTACCGTATATATTTTCACATGCATTTAGTAAAAAGCTGTTATTTTGACATTACAAACAGATACTTGAATTTTATTAATTTATATAGATAAATATATAAATAAGATTCTTTATTACTAACAATTCTTTATTATTTAATACTAAAATGAAACCACAAACGATAGTAAAATATATTAAATTTATATTTTATCAACATAGCCATAGCTGAATGACAAAATAAGTGTTCTACACCGAGGTAAAATTTTAATTTTTATTGCTCCATTTCATACAGGCCCTTTTGCATGATCTTTCTGTGAAAATTTTCACATTTTATGGCATATAAAATATAAAATCAACATATCATGAACATTGAGATCTTTCGTACTTATTAAGTTTATTATTTATTTTATTTTAGAAAAAGACACTGCCTGCTCTAGGATATAATCCTGTGTCGTGAGAACATTCAGACTCGGAACAACAATTTGTGGATCACACAAATTTTTGTATGGGTTTCGAACTCACAACACTCGACGTAGTTGCGGGGCGACCACTTCAATCACCAAACCATCTGTGATTCTATACCCTCCTTGTGTTATGACGGTATTATTGTTACCATTACTGTATTCCGTGATATCTATACCTATAAATATAGGTATGATAGACTGCGTCTCCTGCGCCTTTCTAATATCGTACTACATTAAAGTTCTGTACAAAATATGTTCTTATAGGATATCCTACGCAATCTTAACAATATTAATGTAAATATGAGTATTACTATAACATACTATTAAAAATTAAAATAGAGCTACTCCGGCTACATCACTTGGAATGCGAACTGCTTAGAAAATCCTTTATAGAATTGCCAGTCTTTCTGAAAAATTTTGACATTTCATTGCTGGCACGTTCTGAATTCGTCTTGAGCGAATTGCCGAATCTTGACATTGTATATTTGAAATCATCCCATACATTTGACTCCACAGGAGATATAAATGAATTTATTATCACCGCCTGCAACAAGCACAAAACAGATTATAAAACACATTGCATTATTGCGAAAGTGAGTTTGTGTGTTACACTTTCACGCCTTTACTCGACAGATCATCATGAAATTTCGCATAAACGTTGTCCGGGCATCAGAAAAGGACTTTTCTTCCAGAAGAAGTATTTTTCCTAATCTTAACTTAAATTTCTCGAGCGAAGCTTTAGGCAAAATCTAGTCATGCATAATAACAAATGCCTAAATGAAATCGATACTATCGAAATTTTCTTTCTCTACTACCTATCTTTTAATAAGTCGGTTTTATCGAACAAATTGTAGCTTCATCTTATAGCTCTTGTACACAATGCTAACAATATGCGCAGGTTATGGAGGTAGTTGAGCGATGACATGAGGCAACCGCGCTAGTAGTCTGTATAATTAACTAGTGCATATAGCCCACGATAGATTTGCTTCCTATACAAGTACGTTAAGGGTTAAGATTATCCTTGATAAACAGGGAAGTCCCTGTATTATAAACAGGTTTATCAAGGGTAATCTTAACTTAATACGAGACATCTTCTATTGTTAGGCAATGCGCCATAACGAAACATCATTTTGTGAAATCTCACGGTTATAAGATAGCTCTCTCTAAAGGTCGGGCACAGATAGACGGTGGCGGAACCTTAGTAATTATAGCCCCGTTGGTACCTTTTGGATATCAAACTCAAAAATTCCTGAAATTATTATTATTAAATCTCAAGCAAACAGTATATAAACAAAATGTGACACTTACCAGTAACAATACTATCATGTATTTCCGCCCCATCTTCAATACTGTACAAAGAAGTAAACTGCTACATCTACGTTTACCGATGTCTTATATAAACGATTCTTAGCTGATCGTATAGTAACTTGATCACGTCTGAAGCATCGTATCTGTAATGTGTTCAATAATTTCTCTTATCATCATCATTAATATACGTGCGATAATGATATTCACCACAATTTTAATAGTTGTGACAATTAACTGTCTTGTGACCGGTGAAATAAAAAGGTATTATTTTGGTATTCGCCAAGATATCGGCATATTTCATAGACATATTAAATCATACAATATGAATTTTACTGATGTACGATTATTTTACAAGCAGCGATAGCGTGAGCAATTGTTAGATTACCACGCAAAGGTCTCAAGTTCGTTCACAAGGCACCTCTGAATTTTCGAATTTATATGTATGTACATATCTGCGTTGCGTTACGTTGTGCGTATCAAGTCGTAAATCATCACCCGTTTTACGGTAAAGGAAAACATAGTGTGCAATCCAACATATCTGAGTGTTTTCCATTAACTGTCTATCAACCCGATAGCATACAGAGCTAATATTATTTTACCTTTGTTTAATACTCATATCTTTGGTTATAAGGTAGCAAAAAAACAAAAGAAAGGTCTCGCGTGCAGCTCGGCGTCGCTGTTTTGCATGCGCCTTTAGAATCATTGCACAAAAGTTAATTTTATAAATGGTGCGGGACACACGAGTTAATATTTGTCGTTTATCAATATGAATAATGAAATATGTTGTTTAACGTTATGTAAATTAAGTGTTTTCTTTTTACCTCTATATATATATGGCGATCAACAGCTTATATATCAATAATTTGGCCTAAATTACGTACGACACTGTATACCATCACAAACAGATGTGCAGACTGTGCAGGTAGATCTGGTATACCAAGAGTGCCGTTTCTTGAATAAGAACGGCTTAATTAACTTTCAGCGTGTTTTACTTAGTTAAGGATGCTTACCATAATAATACATATTCTGTAAAAAAGATAGAATTCTCAGTTCTTATTATAGGGTTGATGTGGGTTCAGTGCCCAAAGTATTGTCAGCCAATATTTTGCTGAATACGGAGCCTCAAAAATGAATGAAATACCTAAATAACCATCAGAATATTCATGGCAGAAGTTAATTACTTTCTTTCCTATACATATCATATTATTTCGTACCCAGAATCGCGAAGAAATTCCTCATTTAGTCACACTACGACTACAGAGCGAGCAAATCAAAAAAAGAATGTGGATTTTCACTGTTAAAAATACAGAAAAGTAATTAGGTTTTAGGTAAAAAAATACTTTTACCAATGTGTTTAATGGTCAGCTACTTATGTTGCTAACTGTAGCAATCATTTTGATAATAACATATCAGGCACTAGTCTTAAAAAGTTGAAAATGTTGTCAAAGTTCATGGTATTGCAGTCGTTTTTATTTTCAGTATTTTGTATTAACTTCATAAGAAATGCAATTTTCGTTACAAGAACAGATTTTCATTTCGTGATGTTCTTGAAATAAGGAATATTAATAAAAATGTATAAAGTTATGTATGTATTCAACATGGTAGGTTATATTATAATAAATAAAAAAATAGATTTGATCAAGCATTTTATAGCTAGCTAATATTGGCAACAGCTGTTATAGAACGAGATATCCTCATGCAGTTATGAAATTAATTTTCTTTCTAAATGTAATTTCGTTATGTCATTATTATAAAATGCTCAACATAATACGTAATTTGCCTGAATATTATTGTAATACAATTAATTACAAAAAATACTAATAGAGCCTTTGTCTTCATACTGCACTTACCATCTCACCGTGTAAATATTTTGTTATCCATCCAAGTCAAAGGTGTTAACAAAAAAAAACTATAACAGAGGTTGTAAATAATTTAATTTTATAGTGTATTTACTAGTGCTAGTCAAAAGAACAGTCATATCATGCATATTGGACACACATTAGTTTTTACTTGTTAGCTAATTACTAGATTTTCTACTATAGGTAAAAATTCCAGGCAGAATTCGTTCCCATACCCCGCCATTAAATTAAATTGCAAATTTAACTGCTGGTCTTAAGAAGTCTCTGTAAAGGTTTAACTTTGTGCTCAACATTCGGCTCACCAATTCCAACATTTTGCAACGTTTCACGTATATCGTAATTTTACTAACTTTATATTATTGTTTAGATACACATTATAAATCACATGTTATACTAATATTGTAACAAATGTACTTACATATTCATTTAATTAAAACTAAATTATATATATAATTAAAATCTAAATACATATTTAGACATACATATTTACAGTTTTCAACTACTCGAAAGTAAACAACTACGTTGAAAAGTAGATAGAAATTCATATAATACACTGACCTCTAATATATACTCGTAGGACTGGCTATCCCGTACAAAATCCTCCTTATTTTATTATTCCAATTGAAGCGCCGCTGCCGCCACTGAGGGTACAATAAAAGTATTTTCTCGTTTTTGACATTATATTGCAAATGTGTTAGTGATATCTCAATTAGAAGGTATTTGACCTAATTTTGATAAAAATCAGGCGGTTTTATTATGTAGGTAGTAATCGTACCGTTACTTGTGTAATATTTATATTTCTGGATTTTGGCAATCGAAGAGACAATTTATATTCACCGTATCTACAATTACTACTTTAATTGAAAGCCAAAATGTATTAAATTTTTGTCAATAGATTTAACTTTGCAGTATTTATCACTACCATAAAGTTAGCATAAATTGTTAATTTTCTTACGTTTAAGCGAATATTATACATTGAAATTTAACTATATACTTTATAAGAATTTTATCGCGTTATTATTTTTAAGTCACTATGAAAACTAACTTTATTTAACTTTAAAGTTTCAAAATTATATAATAATAGTGTTTAAAATTATAAACATCTGTCACGTATTAAGTAGGTTATTTTCAACATCAAAGTTAAATTTATTGACCAAGATATCAAGTCCCTTAAATGATTTAAATTTCAAGTACACTGAACAGCACTCTCAGCGCTAAAATAACGAAAATTAAATGGTAACATCTTTTTGGTGGCTTTAGTAGCAATCCAGCTTACTAGAACTACAGAGGTCATTGGTACAATACAAATATTATATAATTTTAAACAGTCTCACTAGTACCAATACTAGTCAAACTATTTCGTTTTATTAGTATTAGTAATGAGATATATGGATAATGAACTCTGTGAGCTTACCATTTTTTACGCAGAAGCTCACAAAGCGTACTATTTGTCGAAAAGAAGCTTATTATCTTTACCCATATATTCCAGAAAATCCTTTTCATACGTCGCTAAGTCCTTTGAAACCAATTATCATTATAATGATATATATCGTCTAAAGACCGTCGCTCGACCCCGTGGATTAGCTCTGCATTCATTGCGTCCTTTTATACCACATTTTTAAAACTTACCAATGCAGTGCTAACGTTCAACACTGTGCTTTTTATGTCATCCCATATCCCCGCTTCCACTGGAGACAGTAAGTGTAAAACAAAAGCAAAAAACCAAAAAAAAAACGTTATAATACACTGCGATGTAGTTGCATGATATTTTCCACTGAAATTAGACGTTTCCATTGAAATATCTGTTATACTTAATAAAATAATAATAATAGTATATAAACGGAGGAGGAACTTTAAGGAGAACTGTGACCTACTAATTGCTAACAAATGTTAGCACTTAGTAGGTCAAAGTTCTCCTTATTTGATAGTACATGTAAACAATTGTTTTTACGTGAAGGAATGCATTGACGCCTACCTCTCCGCAGGGCAGCGGAGAGATTATGTCGGACTCACCCGTCTCGGTCCTACCAATAAAAGCGACCACGTTAGGGACGCGCAAATAGTTCTCACTTGAGAATCGCGACCCCGCAATACATATACACAATACAATACAATATACACAGGATCAAGGATTTAACAAATTTGTAAATGTTTTTTATGAATTGAAAATCCTGATTTTTATTTTGATGATATAACTGTGATTAAATTAACTATCGTTTTGCTATTACTATAATAAAACACTATTGTTTGTGATTATTTTCCAAGATAGAGCAAATAGAAATCTCTCAATATGTATCGACTTATGTCGCTGATTGTAGCTTCATATATAACATCAAGCTAGGCTTACCTTAATAAAATGCTCTCTAAATTTAAATTGATACTTTCGCTGACATTTCAGTTGCTTTTAAGCAGCCATGGTCAAGAGCAGAATATAATAGATAGGTACGGTTTCGTTATCGTACGTACTTATTCTGTCGACGTAGCAATACTAAAATAGATACAGAACAGCATCGCCATTTACGTCATATTACTGTTGTATATAATCATTTAATCCATAATATCGCGTATGATCTTTCTCTTGGCAAGTAACTTTAAATATACTTTAAATAATATTATTTAACTTTTAAAATCTTTAACTTGTAACAATATAACTTTAAAACTTAACTTGTGGTTCTTTCTGTGTACTCCAACAACTTACATAATTATATCTTCGAGCAGTGGGACTTGTAGGACCTCTAACTGGCTCCTACAAGATACATAATAATTATAATTATTATATCTATATATATGTTTAATTTATTATAATTTATTAGTTTACTATATTCTATCTAGCACTAAACATGCCTTAAGTGATTTCATGCATGCCATGCAACTGAAAGTCCTACTAATGTATATAAGACTAGCTGACCCGGCAAAAGGTATTTTGCCATAAAAAAAATTTAGGGGTGGACAACCCTTATCACTAAGGGGTATGAAAAATAGATGTTGGCCGATTCTCAGACCTACCCAATATGCTCACAAAATTTCATGAGAATCGGTCAAGCCGTTTCGGAGGAGTACGGGAACGAACATTGTGACACGAGAATTTTATATATAAGATAATCCATCCATCCTCACAAACTTTCACATTTATAATGTGAAGGTTTGTGAGGATGGATGAATGTTTAGTACTCTTTAACACAAAAACTACTGAACTGATTGGAACTTTACAGTATTATTGTATATACGTTAAGATAACACATAGACTACAAAAAAAAAATATATAACCAAATATCTACATTAACGCGAGCGAACACGCGAGCAAAATTTAGTAATATCCTCAAGACCGAATTCCGGTCACGGCGACCAATCTTAAGAGGAAACACAAGGGCCGTTTTTCCATACAAATGTAGTCCCCTGTTTCCTCCCTGGATAATGCCAGTAGAACAATAATATTTTAAAATAACATGTATAGCCTCTATTGGCATGTCCCTATGTTTTCCTTTTTTTCTTTAATTAATTTTTAAAAGAGATATGAGCCTTCAAAAACCTCAAAAATTGGTCAGATTTTCCGCTGTGTTCAAACATCCAGAAAACAAATTCGAGTAAATTGTATAAAAAAAGAAAAACACAGAAACACGGCCAAAGCCTTTCTTCAATTTTTAATGAAATAAGTAGTTAAATCGGTCAAGCGTTGGAGAAGGAATCAGGGGACTACGAAACATTGATTTTGTGTATAGGTATTTTCAGTCCAAGGTGCAGTTGTCTCTATCACGCTCTGCGGGCACTCCGCGACAGCAATAGATTTTACAAATACCTATTTTTCAATTCTCTCGCCCGTGGTGTTTCCTCTTAACGGAAACTGGCCATCTACGCAGGCGATATTATAGAGCACAAGTGCGTGCGCAAACACAACGTGCACTCTCTGTTCCCTAACTCTCATGATCCGATGGGACAGTAATCTGACACAACCGGAAAGAAATCAGGCGCTCCTGCGCCAACGGCTTTATGTGCTTTTTGAGGCACGGGGAGGTCTAACATCGCCAATTTCCTAAACCCGGGCTGCTATTGAGATTTTGTAACAGAAAATCCCAATAACTTTTTATTTGCCGACCCGGGATTCGAATCCTCATGCACAGCAGTTGCATTCATCACTACCCCTGCGGTAGTTAAAAAAACCACAGAGGCAGTTAAAAAAACAATTTAGTAAAGATTAAATGGAAATTATTATAAATAGAAAGTGATTTCTTTTCTTTTACTGTTTAACCCGTTGAGCGTCTGATTAAAAAAGTGAAAGGAAGGCCTTGGCGGTTACGAACACCTGGTGTTCACACGACACACAAGAGATTAACACACCTATATAATATGGGCTTGGCTTATTTTGGAACCGTCAGCAGATATTGTATGTCGAGGCTACATACCTTGCCTGACGTAACTTATTTTTGTATGTATTTAACTCACGTTCTAATCTAGTCACACACTTATTGTCCTATATCCTACAGTTTGACGAAGACTAGTTAAATCATAAAAATACCTTCCGGTTAGTATCATTCGTATCGGTTCGTTTTTTAAATGACGGCTCCCGCTCTAGTAATAATTTGTGTGTCGCGGGGGACTGTACAAACTTTCAAATAACGGACAAAAAGAACACCCACACAAAGCAAAAGATGACTTTAGCCCTACTTAACAAAATTAGTTGATACGTAACTTCGACTTTAAGTTGCTAGTTGCAATCCAAGCTACCGTACCGGATCTAGACTATAAGACTACATCAAAATCCGTTTAGCCGTTTTAATACTCGTTGCACTGGTAGTCATGAATTTCTACACTCCTCGCCTGGCAGATCTTATGTCTCCTCTCCTCTATTATGTTTTAATGATAGTAAGCTTGCCTACGATTCAGGGAATTCACCCTAATGCGGGTTGTCTTTGTAAAACATAATTTAATAAAATGACGAGGTTCTGTTCTTCGCTGTTTCTTATCTCTCGTACTTTCATATCCTTACTTACAGCTGTATATATTGGTACATATGACACCAATATTTATGTTTTTCTGTATAACCTTAATAATGAATTCAACTTTTTAATCGAAAATATATTTTTGTTACTCTATAAACTGGTTGCCAACGCGTTTTAGGTACGTTTGTTTAATATGTTTAATACAAAAACCTTTTCGTCTAGTGAACAAAAAGTTTCGTTTATTCATACCTTTTTATTTAAATACGGCTGAATAGAAGCAGGTTGCTTGTTTATAGCACGGTTTGGCGTTTCATATGCTGCTTAGCCACAAACAATTGTAATGGCTCTTGTAAGGCAGGGAACATGTAGCCCGTGCCAGCTACTTGCGTTGCGTACAAACTTAAAGCAAGTTTGGCTCAATTGCACTCGGAAAAAAAGGCTTTAGTGTCAGGATCACTAAAGTAAATGTAATGTAATGTAAACTATTACGCAGGGATAACTTGTATATTACATTTTGAATTTTATAAAAATAAAAACAAAACACATAAAAGTTAGTAGAATGTATTTTTAGTTACAAGTAATCATGTCATATAACAAAGTGATATATTTATTTACTCGCCTCTACCTCTAAACCTGGTTGTGTTACAAACGTATATATACATACAAACATACATAGATTCACGCCTGTTTCCCAGGGGGGTAGGCAAAGACTACGGATTGCCATTTGCTACGATCCTGACACACTTCTCTGGCTATAAAACGTAAACGTATATATAAGTATATATTTTACCAACTACATAAATGCGAATAGATGCGACTACAAAAATGCGAATAATAAATGGACCATTCCATAAGCTTTCTGAACACGTAATTCTGAATATAATACTAGTACAAATATGCAGTTATGTATCGAAACATGTTGAACATAAAAAAAATTAAAAACCATAGGTAATGGCAATTATGAAGTTTTAAAGACGCCCATTACAGATCTCCCTGTGTTCTCAAAAAATTCTCTCATTCCAGACCCAGCAGTGTCTGCTTTTGTCTTAACCGTATTTCCAAAGCCCCTCATTGTATTTTTGAAATCCTCCCATCCATTCGATTCCACTGGAGTAAAAAATAGTTGTATAACAACGGCCTGAAAAATAAGAAACAATAACATAACATACTGTAGATTCTATATAAAAAAAGAAACTATAGAATTGGGAACAAGATTTTTGCGAGTACTTAATGTACTCATTTGATTATTGCTACCTGCATGCTTTGTCATGATTGTGACCTATCCGCATTTGACTTAGATATGTGACCTGGCTTCTCGTGCATCCCATTCTTGGCATCGGTGTCTTGATATTACCCTCGTTGCTTGTAGTTGGATCCTGCTTTTATTAGGCTTGCCCATTTAATTCTGGCCCAAAACAAGTAAACATAGAGGCTCTACCATTTTTACTATTTTAGCCACCAAGTACAACTGTTGGGGATGGAATATAGATATGTCTATGAACAAATTTTATCGCTTGCCATTCAGCGATCCACTGGCTCGTCAATGATTAGTCAGGTAATAAAAAAAGCATTTTAAGCTGGACAAATGTACGAGTGGCACACATTTAGCCAAATTTTTAGGATTATAAAGGACTAGGTTTTTATACAATCTATATAGTAAACAGGTATATGGCCCACTTTGTGGTAATCGTTAACCGTTGCCTATGGACGCTTGCAGCTCCTTCGCGTTGAAGACTCTACTAAATCGTTGACCCTTTTACAATTTGGTACATGGCTTTTGTTCAATGGACGGTGCAGTGGCCCTTTCTCTTAAAGCCGTAAGTGATTATGGGGGACTGTTATACACTCTTAATTTTAAATTTCACATGATAAAGTAAGTTCATATACATATATACGACAAGTGAAATAGTCACGTAAAAAGACAGAAAATCTTACATAGATTCTTTATATAGTTATGATATTATAAATATGGAAAAAGAGGAAATATATTTACCAGTAACACCAGCATCATGAATTTTCGTGACATCGTTCTGCTTTGAACAGAACTTTATATCCACATTAACTTTTACCAATAAATGCTTACGTGTCGAATATGGAGTAAAGTAATCACGGCCGCTAGTCTCGTATCTGGAACGTGTGTGATTTTTCTATAATTATTACCAAGCTGTTGCGGTAATTAAATCCACCACATTTCTTACAACCGTGGAAATAAATTGGTCAACCGTAAGTAGTCGTTTTGTTTAACGGATTCAGCACCTTTCTGTTATAAATGCAATCTCTGTTTGTTACGATTGTATGGCAAAACCTTTTCACCGATTGTGGTTAAATTAAACATAGACATAGCCTAAAACATAATCTTGACATAACAACTGTTTGCTGCGTTTTTCGTATCGTAGTATTATATTAATGATTTTATACCGTTATTCAAGTGATGAAAACATTTTTATGCATGCACGGTTACCGTCATAACATAAATTGTCACTAGATTCATTGTTTATTTCTTTAGTGCAAATATGATATTGTTGGTAATTCGTAAGTCATTAACATCGTGTTGAACTAAAATGATACATATGTATACTCACGATTGTTTAGCGAAGGGGTAGGCGGTGACAACGAATTCCAAATTGCTATGATCCTCGTATATCATTATTACTTCATTCACTCTTATTAAAATATATTCTTCAATATAAAAACACAACCCTTTACTACGGTAAATGAATTTAACTATTTATATTTTTTGGAATATCAATTCCGTTCTAATTTATATATATTAAATTATATACTAAGAAAATATATTTCTAAAACTACTCCCGTAGTAAAATGATTTTGTTCTAGGCTTAACATCATTACTAAAACCTATATAATATACAGGATATAGACCACATAATAACCAATAAAATAGGCCTACCTTTATGATCAAGAACTATGAGTATTTTATATTAGATGCTTCTTGTAATACCTCAAGTCAATTTCATTGAGAGTTTTGTTTATGACAACTACATAAATAGACTACTTTCAACAAAATCCAAATTATTTTAGATGTTCTCTTTATGTATTTTCACGGTTGTGTTAACGGTAATTTACCAAATAGATGTAATATCAAGCAAAACATGTACGAGATTGATGATAACTTCACATTAAAATCAACAACAACTATCAAACAAGAAAAGTAATTTATGATATCACAACCCATAACGGAGTAACCTTTTAGTTATTACATTCTATACTATTTGAACTAAATAATGGGCACAGTTTAATTGACAAGAATCTAATGATTTTACGATTACACGTCTATTGAATACAAATTAATTCTAAAGTTAATTGGCGACATAGGCTGGTAAATTGGTGATACTAGGAAGGAAATTTGGTGATACTATCAAAATTGTCGACGAAATCAGATATTTTAAGCTTAAAATAAAAAAAAAACATAATTATAGTTATAATCATGTATTGCACAGATAATTTTCGGCCAGCCACTTCGGCAAGATCATAGGCATACTTTCTAATTTGATAAACGGTAAGCCCAAAACCTAATTTTTGTATTTCTGTAATATAATTGTAAAGCCTTAACTCGAAATCACAAGACAGTGCATAAGGTCTACCCATTTTTCTTACAGATTCCTCTTCATTCTCCAGGTAACGCTTCAAGGAGCTCCATAGAACGTCTGCTTCCTTAGAAGCTTTATATATAGATTTTCCTTCATTTCTTTACTAAACTAACAGCCATTTGAAGTTGCACTGGTTATATTTTCTATATTTACCCTCTTTTTCCATCTTTATAAGTAAAAATAGGTTATTTGGTGATATCAAAAAACTTGTATAGGTAATTCGACGATAATTTTATTTTTATCTCAAATTCAAAATAAGGCACATTCTCGAATTCCTCAAAATAATACTTTTCAAACTCTATATTAGACTTTACTGGTTTATTTTCAATTCAAGCGCAAAATTTATCTCAAGTCAATCTCTCAAAAACGTACCCAATAGTTTGGTAAAATAACTAAGAAACAACGATTACAACTTAAAGAATAGAAACTTACCTTGACTGAATCCCGACTTCACTATAACTTTTATTTAATAATCGTTAGTATATTAAACGATTTTGCTAAATCTTATCAATAAAACCCCAATATTCCTTTTAACGAAATAGAGAGCTCGCATTCACTAACAAGGACGCCACTGACGCGCGGTTTTCAAAAAAGTATAATATTTACTAAACGCGCGAACGATATAGCAAAGAAATTAATTATCCTCCTAACACTCGTAGTAACTCGCTTGCGCTGTCTCTTGACATGTGCTCGCATAGGATACTGTGTGATGTTGTGCTTAAAAAATATCACCAGACCACACTTTACTATAAACAATTACTATATGCACTGGTGGTGCAAGGAACTTCAGAATATTTGCAGAAGGCGGTATTGATATAAATCTATTACTATACTATGGGAAATACGTGATTTTAGAAATATACAATACTAAAGAGAAGCCTTTCCTTTATCGAAATCAGATATACTATAATCATATGACCGTTTTTTAACTTATCTATACTAATATTATACAGCTGAAGAGTTTGTTTGTTTGTTTGGTTGAACGTGCTAATAACGGGAACTACTGGTTCGAATTGAAAAATTATTTTAGTGTTGGATAGCCTATTTACCGAGAAAGGCTATATAACATCACGTTACAACCCACGGGGCGGCGCAGTAACCATAATCGCGAGTGTCCCCGGGCACGAAATAGACGACCAAAAATATAGTATTAAAAAAATTATGGCTTCTCCTACATCAATATGATATCCTAATCTAGTTTAAATCCTCTGTACTACTACTGGCCACAAGATCAGTACATGTGTTTAATCTATTGGCTATACACTTCGTAACACACTTTCGTTCTTGCAAATTCAATACCATTGCTATCGCATATAACAGATGATTAAAACTTCCAACATTATTTATTTTTGGCGTGAGATCACTAGCAACAACTTCATGTGCCTCCATAATGCTTGCCTCCCAAGCCCCCCCTCAATGGTATTGTTGGTGGAGTTGAGCCAACCACACAAAATATTTGGAGTCCCAGGAAAATTGTTAAAAACTCTATAATAATTTTACATCTATCTACAGTCAAAATATGGGAAGCTAACAAGCCAACTCCTAGCTCGATAAGAATTCATATAAGTCTTTAAAACCATTGACTGTGATGATTTGCGTTGCTTTTTTTAATTATAAATTATAATTATAAATGCTTCTCTTTACGTTTGCCTATATGCTGGCGGTATTCATATATTTGTATAAAATTCATCTTTTAGTATTAACGCATCAAATCTGCGGGTGTACCGCAGGGTGACATTTTACCTCCACTACTATCTAGAGCAAATTAATGTTAATTTTATGCTCAACTTCTTACTAGTTGTCATGGAAATGTTGTTCCAGCCCTTTCCTTCGACCAATCATAAGTTGATGGCACAAAAATTTGCTGAACTGTTAAGTTTAAAAACCAAGCAAAAGCAAGCTTGATCAGTATCAATGTGCCTATTTGAAATTTACATTTAGAACTCGTATGAAGAGTTTTGTCTATAGATCTTTTTTATTTCACTTAAGCTTTATTAGACGCGTAATTTAAATTCGTCACACTTCCCTCAGTGTCACACTTGCCTCGGTTCATCTTATTATTGTTTATTCATCAGGATAACATGTAGACTACAAAAAAATCTATATAACCAAATATCTACATTAACGCGAAGCCGCGAATAAAAAGTAATGATCTCCAGACCGAATTCCGGTCACGGCGGCCAGTCTTAACGAAGACTGGCCATCTCCGCAGGAGATAGAGATCAAGTGCAGGACCAATAGCTTTACGGGTGTCTAATATCGCCAACATCCTAACTCCGGGCTGCTATTGTGATTTCTTGACAGAAAATTCCAATAGCTTTTTGTTGGCCCGATCCGAGATGCCGAGGGAACCCGAGACCTGGGCACGTGGCACAGCAGTCGCATTCACTAGCGCTGCGACACGGCGGCAGTTAAAAAAAACAATTTAGTAAAGCATAAATAGAAAACAATTGTGATTTCATTTATTTTACTGTTTAACCGACCTATATAATATCGGCTTGGCTTATTTTGGAACCATCAGCAGATATTGTATGTAGAGGCTACATACCTTGCCTGACGTGACTTATTTTTGTATGTATTTAACTCACGTTCTAATCTAGTCTGATACACACTTCTTGTCCTATATCCTATAGTTTGACGAAGACTAGTTAAATAATAAAATACCTTCCGTTTAGTATCATTCGTTTCGTGTCGTTTTCTAAAAGACGTCTCCGCACTAGGTATAATTTGTGTGTCGCGGGGGACTTTAGAACCCACACAACAACAAAAGGTCACAAAGAACACCCACACAAAACAAAAGTTGACTTTAGTCCTACTAAACAGAATTAGTTGATACGTAACTTCGACTTTAAGTTGCAAGTTGCAAACCAAGCTACCGCACCGGATCTAGACTATAAGACTACATCGAAATCCGTTCAGTCGTTTTAATACTCGTTGCACTGGTAGTCATGAACTTCTACACTCCTCGCCTGTGAGATCTTATGTCTCCTCTCCTCTATTATGTTTTAATGGTAGTAAGCTTGCCTACGATTCAGGGACTTTACCCTAATGCGGGTTGTCTTTGTAAACAAGTGAGAAACGGCTATGAATTGCCGTAAATCTTAGAGTTCGAAAAATGGTTCAAGTAATATGCAAAGGTCACATGATACCACGTAACCTTGAGGACAGAGGTCAAAGGTGAAAGTTCACAGTCACTTCTGGGGTATATCGACTATGCTGAGTCGAATGGCGCTGACCGCGAGTCTCTAGCTCTTACGGTTCTTGTGTTGAAAGTTGTATAACAGACAGACGAACGGACAAAGCTGTTGTATAGGAGTTTTCCCAACTCTAAAAAGACGAGGTTCTGTTCTTTGCTATTTTTTATCTCGTACTTTCATATACTTACTTACAGCCATATATATTGGTATATATGACACAAATATTCATGGTTTTCTGTATGACCTTAATAATGAATTCAACATTTTAATCGAAAAAATATTTTTGTTTTTCTATAAACTGATTGCCAACGCGTTTTAGGTACGTTTGTTTAATATGTTTATATAAAAATCTTTTCGTCAAGTGAATAAAGAGTTTCGTTTATTCATACCTTTTTTATTAAATACAGCTGAATATAAGTAGTTTGCTTGTTTCTAGCATGGTTTGGCGTCCCCGATGCTGCTTAGCCACAAATAATTGTAATGGCTCTTGTAAGGCAGGGTACATGTAGCCCGTGCCAAGTACTTGCGTTGCGTACAAGCTCAAAGCAAGTTTGGCTCAATCGCACTCGGAAAAAAAGGCTTTAGTGTCAGGATCACTAAAGTAAATGTAATGTAAACTATTATGCAGGGATAACTTGTATATTTTGTATTTTATATTATATTTTGTATTACATTTTGTATTTTATAAAAATAAAAATAAAACACATAAAAGTTAGTAGAATGTATTTTCAGTTACAAGTAAGTAATCATGTCACAAAATTAACAAAGTTATTTTTTGTTTACTCGCCTCTACCTCTAAACCTGGTTGTGTTACAAACGTAAGTATATATTTTACCGACTACATAAATGCGAACAGATGCGCATAAACAGGTAAATTACCTACCCAAGATTAATAAATGGACCATGCCATAAACTTTCCGAAACACCTAATTCTGTATATAATACTAGTACAAATATGCAGGTAAGTTTCGAAAGAAGTTGCACTTAAAAAAAATTAAAAGTCATAGTTAATGGCAACTATGAAGTTTTAAAGACGCCCTTTATAGACCTTCCTGTGTTCTCAAAAAATTCTCTCATTTCAGTCCCAGCAGTGTCCGCTTTTGTCCTAACTGTATTTCCAAAGCCTTTCATTGTATTTTTGAAATCCTCCCATCCATTTGATTCCACTGGAGAAAAAAATAGTTGTATAACAACGGCCTGAAAAATAAGAAACAATAACATAAAATACTGTAGATTTAATATATATATATATATATATATATATATATATATATATATATATATATATATATAATAAAATAAAGTATAGAGGAGGGAACAAGATTTTTGCGAGTACTTAAGGTACTCATTTGATTTGATTATCGCTACCTGACATGCTTTGTCACGATTGTGACCTATCCGTATACATTACATCTGACTTAGATATGTGACCCGGCTTCATGTGAATCCAATTCTTGGCATCGGTGTTTTGATATTAACCTTCGTTGCTTGTAGTTGGATCATGCTTTTATTAGGCTTTCCCATTTAATTCTGGCCCAAAACAGCCATTCAGCGATCCAATAGCTCGTCAATGATTAGTCAGGTAATAAACAAAACATTTTTAGCTGGATGTATGTACGAGTGGTGTGCCACACACATTTAGCCAAATTTTTAGGATTATAACGGACTAGGTTTTTTATACAATCTATATGGTAAACAGGCATATGGCCTACTTTGTGGTAATCGTTAACAATAGCCTATAGACGCTTGCAGCTCCTTCACGTTAAAGACTCTACTAAATAGTTGACCCTTTTACAATTTGGTACATGGCTCTCGATCAATGGACGGTGCAGTGGCCCTTTCTCTGAAAGCCGTAAGTGATTATATGGGACTATTATACTCTCTTAATTGTAAATTTCACATGATAAAGTGAGCTATTAACTGATATAACGATATAATTGATATAAAATTATATGAATTATATGGTATGAAACGATTCAATTTTGATCCTAATTTTATTCAAAAACATTTCAAACAAAAATATTTTCGAATAATTTTACAGAGATACCCTCTGAAAAATTATTCGAAAATATTTTTGTTAATATAGCACCACACCTAGCCGCAATATTTAACGGATGCATTAATGTGGGCATTATTCCTAACTAAATGAAATGTAGTAAAATAATACCCTTATTTAAAAATGGATGCAAATGCGACCCTAGTAATTTTAGGCCGATTTAAATATTACCTGCAATCAGTAAAATATTTGAAAAGATTATATTACAGCAATTAGAGAGCCACTTTAGTGTAAACAATTTATTTCACACAAATCAATATGGTTTCAAGAAGGATCGTTCTACGATAGACGCGGGTATTACGCCTTGAAACATATATTCAGTCAGCCTGGGAAGATTCGCAAGATGTCATTGGCGTATTCTGTGATCTCTCTAAAGTCTTTGACTGCGTTGACCATCATACGCTGCTGCGAAAACTTAGGCATTATGGCATTCGAGATACTGCATTTGACCTAGTTGATTCCTACCTAAGCAATATACTACAACACGTTGATATTAACGGAAGTAGATCTTCTGGATTACCAGTCACAATGGGCGTGCCAGAGGGCCCAATTCTAGGACCCTTTCTGTTTTCAGTGTACGTAAATGATTTGCCGTTCTTTGTACAGGATTTGTGTGACATTGTTTTATTCGCGGATGACACATCCCTTATTTTTAAAGTAGACCGAAAAGCACCAAATTTAAGTGCTGTTAACGATTCACTCGCGCAAGTGCTGGACTGGTTTACGACGAATAATTTAATTCAAACTTTAAAAAAACTAAATGTATCAAATTTACATTGGCAAATGTAAAGAAGTCCTAACGTAAATATAAATTTTAATAATGAAATTATTAGTATTTATTTTAGATCATAAAGTTCAGTGGGGTGCTCAAATATCATGTCTTGCAGGGAAACTTAGCTCAGCTGTATACGCAATTCAGAAAGTGCGACAGCTTACTGATGTAGATACTGCGAAACTAGTATATTTTAGTTATATTCACAGTGTATTACGGTATATTATTGTGGGGCAAGGCAGCTGACATTGAGACGATTTTTATTCACCAAAAACGTGCAGTACGTAGCATTTATAATTTAGGTCCAAGAGTTTCGATGACACAGCGATTTAAAAAAATAGGCATTCATACTGTTGTGTCGCAATATGTATTTGCAAACATTACGTTTATTAAACATATAAAAATAATATTCACTTATATAATAAGAATAGTGATATACATAATTTAAACACTAGAAATAGGCATAAGTTAGTAGGTCCGTATCATCGATTACATAAAGTTTACAATACATTTGCGGGACTTGGAATACGTTTTTTAATAAATTACCCATTAATATAATGAATTTACCATTACTTCAATTTAAAAGTGTCATAAAAACATAGCTAAGTCGGAAGGGTTATTATTCAGTCAACGACTACTTAAATGACAAAAACTCACGGAACTAGATGCTTATTCTACACAGGATTAAAGTTTTGTATTACTTATAAGTCAATTTAGTAATGTAGAGGTACCTCGTGATTATTTGTGATGTTTTCAAGTACATACTTATTGTGCTTCCCATTTCAATAATTATTGAAAACAAAATTAAACATATGAATGCACAACCGCATTTAGTCACGGACTGCCTTTGCATTGTCACAAAGTGTAAGTGTATGCGCCCTCATGCCATCCTATACTGTCTATTACAGATTATTATTAAATAATTCTACTAAATCCTTATTATTTCATCTCCTTTATATTATTCAGTAATTATTTATTTACAATTATTGTTATAAGTTTTAGTTTTCTATAGTCAGTAAGTAATATATGGCATAACTACAACACCTTCTTGATATCAGTTGTAAAATACTGAAATTATATTTAATTGGCGATTTAAAAGAGTGGCCATTAGTTTCTTGCAGGTTTCTTCGCATAGGCTCAACCCTTTGCCTGCACCTAGCAACTAACCTTTTTTTTTTTTTTTTTTTTTTTTTTTTTACGTGGGGGAATGCAATGACGCATATCCCTCCGCGGGGGCGGGCGGAGGGATTATGTCGGACTCGCCGGGGTAAAAGAAGATGGAAAAGAAATAATGTACCTCCCGGAATACCGACTAAACCTACCACGGTGTTCCTCAACAAAACCACTATCGGCGGGGCCGCGCGAATCGCTTTCGCATGCGGTCGCGACCCCGCCGAGGTTTCGGCACAAAATACCTACCCAAACTAGGCACTTCCGACATTATAAAAACCCTACTGTCTCCCCCCTAGAGGGGAGACGGACTCGACACAGAGGCGCGCGTGGGAACACGCACGCCGCCTCTCGGACCTGGTGCTGAACGGATAGCGGGCAGGCCCACAAAGCCCGCTACCCCCAGGTCAAACCTCAGGGTGGCTGGAGGTCATCGCGCGCCCTCCGGCGCCCGGCTCTGCGGTTGGGGAGAGGGTTTAAACGCTCCCTCTCCCGCTCCGCCGCCTCCTTGATGGAAATTACTTCCTCACAGAAGGAGGCGACGGCGTTCCACGACCTCTCACTCCGGACCATAGACTGAACTACGGCCGGGAGCGAGAGGACAACCGATCCGACTGCCGCGATCAACTCACGGCGCTGCGATGCCCAGGCGGGGCAAATCGCCAAAGTGTGCAGCGCCGTGTCCTCTATAACGTCGCGGCAGTCGCCGCAGTGGTGACAACCGGGCGTCTCTTGCCGGCGTATACGACACAGGAACTGGCCAAAACAACCGTGGCCAGTCAGTACCTGTGTCAGCCGGAAGGTGAGGGCGCCATGCCGCCTCTCCAGCCACTCCTCAAAAACGGGACTTACCGCCACGATCGTGGCGTGCCCGGCCTAGCAACTAACCTAAATGTAGCTTCAGTAACTGATTTAACTCACTAACCTATATATTTTGACGTTTATAGGTGTTACTTTGTGACCTAATTGAATAAATGATTTTGACTTTGACTTTGACTTTATACATATATACGACAAGTGACATAGTCATGTAAAAAGACAGAAAGTCTCACATAGATTCTTTATATAGTTATGATATTATAAATATTGAAAAAGAGAAAATATATTTACCAGTAACACCAACATCATGAATTTTCGCGCCATGGATCTGCTTTGAACAGAACTTTATATCCACATTAACTTTTACCAATAAATGCTTACGTGTTGAATATGGAATAAAGAAATCACAGCCGTTTGTCTCGTATCTGGAACGTGTGTAATTTTTTCTATAATTATCACCAAGCTATTATGGTAATTAAATCCACTACATTTTTTACAATCGTGGAAATAAATTGGTCAAGCGTAAGTAGTCGTTTTGCTTAACGCATTCAGCACCTTTCTGTTATAAATGCAATCTCTGTTTGTTACGATTGTATGGCAAAACCTTTTCACCGATTGTGATTAAACTAAACATAGACATAGCCTAAAACATAATCTTAACATAACAAGTGTTTGCTGCGTTTTTCGTATCGTAGTATTATATTAATGATTTTATACCGTTATTCAAGTGATGAAAACATTTTTATGCATGCACGGTTACCGTCATAACATAAATTGCCACTAGATCCATTGTTTATTTCTTTAGTGTATCATAATATTGTTAGTAATGACTTATATCAACACGATGTTAATGACTTATAAAGTCATTAACATCGTGTTGCAACAAACTCACGATTGTTTAACGAAGGGGTAGGCGGTGGCTACAGATTCCAAAGTGCTACGATCCTAGCATATCGCTCTTACTTCATTCACTCTTCTTACCATATATTCTTTAATATAAAAACACAACCCTTTACCGTAATTGAAATCCCAAAAATTATAAATTGTTTCTATGAAGCTATTACCATAATATCCAAAAACATATATATTTTTAAAACGACTCCCATAATAAAATAATTCTAAGTTTAAAATCATTATTAAAAGCTATATATAATACATGATTAAGACTACATAGTTAACAATAAAATAGGCCCACTTTTATGATCAAGTAAAATGATTATTTTATAATAGATGCTTTGTTTTGTTTATGACAACTACATAAATAGACTACTTCCAACAAAGTCCAAAATTACATAAGATGTTCTCTATAAGTATTTTCATGGTTGTGTTAAAGGCAATTTACCAAATAGATGTAATATCAAACAAAGCATGTACGAGATTGATGATAACATCACATTAAAATCAACAACAACCATCAAACAAGAAAGGTAATTTATGTTATCACAACCCATAACGGAGTCTATACCTTTTATCGCTGGACTTCTTCATATTACCCGACACGATACTGATACTATAAATAATATATATAGATTTTTATTTAGACCTCGATGGCGTAGTGGTTAGTGTAACCGACTGCCACGCCTGAGGTCGCGGGTTCGATTCCCGCACAAGACAAATATTTGTGTGCATGAACATGGATGTTTGCCTTGGTCTGGGTGTTTATATGTATAATATGTATGTATTTACAAAAAAAAAGTATATATGTATGTTTATCCATTGTCTAGTACCCATAGTACAAGCTCTGCTTAGTTTGGGCTAGATAGTGTTGTGTGTATGTGGTAGCATATATTATTATATTATTCTTATTTTCCATTAAATTGTTTTTCCATATACATATCTGAAAACTAGAATCTCTTAGTATCTTGAGTAGCAATAGGACATAAGTTTGAGCACCATAATAGTATAATTGCAGAACAGTCCATCCAAAAACTTATATTCAATTACATATATACAATTACTGTATCCACCAGTAGTACAAGGAACTTCAGAATATGGAATATTGCAGAAGACGGTATTAATATAAAATTATATCTAAAAACGTGATATTAGAAATATACAATACTAATGAAAAGTAAATTAATATAGGTCAACACGTGCCTTTCCATAGTCGAAGTCAGATATAAAGAAACTCTTATGATTGTCTTTAAATTAATAAATATATGTGGTTACTATTATATTCGCAACTACTAGGTTCGGTTAAAATCAAGTGTAAAGCGATAGTTAGGACGACCATCCCCTCTCTCTTTACTATAGTATAGATATATAAAATTATATCTATACTATTGTAAATACATGATATTAAAAATATACAATACTAAAGTAAGGACGACCAGTAATATAGAAGTAAAACAAATTATGGCCACTCGTACATCAATATGATATACTAATCTAGTTTAAATCCTCTATACTATGTACTACTGGTCACAAGATCAGTACATGTGTTTAATTTATTGGCTAACACTTCATAACACACTTTCGTTCTTGCAAATTCAATACCAACAGATGATTAAAACTTCCAACATTATTTATTTTTGGCGTAAGATCACTAGTAACAACTCCATAGTGCGTCCATAGTACTTGCCTCTCAAGCCCCAATGGTATTGTTGGTGGAGTTGAGCCAACCACACAAAATATTTTGAGTCCCAGGAAAATTGTTAATAACTCTATAATAATTGTACATCTATCTACAGTCAAAATATGGGAAGCTAACAAGCCAACTCCTAGCTTGATAAGAATTTATATATAAGCCTTTAAAACCATTGACTTTGATGATTTGCGTCGCTTATAACTCTCTCCAAGATATTTTCAATACTCATAATAAGATAAATGCTTATCCTTACGTTTGTCTATATGCTGGCGGTATTCATATATTTATATAAAATTCATCTTTTAGTATTAATGGATCAAATCTGCGGGTGTACCGCAGGGTGTCATTTTACCTCCACTACTACCTAGAGCAAATTAATGTTAATTTTATGCACAACTTCTTACTAGTCGTCATCAAAATGTTGTTCCAGCCCTTTTCTTCGACCAATCATAAGTTGCTGACACAAGAATTAGCTGAACTGTTAAGCAAAAGCAAGCTTGATCAGAATCAATATGTCTATTTGAAATTCATATTTAGAACTCGTATGAAGAGTTTAGCCTATATCTTTTTATTTAGTTATCAACATAAATACGGTCACGGACAGGCATTATTCCTAGCGCAGAAGTAGTCTTAAAAAAAAATATATATATAAAATTATAAAGCTAGACACCAAGGTGCTGATGGCTATTTTGTACCTTTATTGTGTGTTCGTTCAGTTTTAGAAAATGTTTCTATCCTAGTTATTATATAAACTTTGTTGTAATTTCTTTAAATTATGAAACTATATACAGTTCCCTTCTAATCCCACTTTTATATTACATATTTGACAAGTTTGTGTAAATAAATTGATAATAATGACTCTAAATCGAATCGTCGCGTAAATCGATATATTATCAGTTTTGATTGTTTGCGTTTATATATTAATTAGTTAAAATAAATGTATACTTACCATCATTGTTATAATTGTGTTAAATATAATTTCGAGCCATAAGTTTATGGTCATCGGAAATGCCACATTCATAGTATGTCTACAAAATAACAAAATTAAATTAATTTTAAATGAGCGCGCTATATTAAGTGATAACAAAAAAGGCAGTAAAAGGCTTAGGGCAACTTGCTTATTTATCTTTGCAGGCAAGATTTGTAAACTCTAAAAGGCCACAAGTCGTATAAAACCCCCATGGGTTATACACAATACATTTTTTTTAGTAATGAGATGTAGCCATCTACCGCTGATTACTAAAAAAATTGTATTGTAATAATATAGTAATAAGCATATGCAATTTTTTTATTTTTTTTTAATCTATATATTATATTTACCAGTGACATCGACGTTGTAAATTTTCGCCTCATTTAAAACGCACAGATACTAACAACACATATAAACATTTTCAAATCTAATAAAGAGTAACATAATCACGTTCGTGAGCACCGTAATTGAAATGCCTTAGATTTCTTTCTTTATCATGAGCAATCTATGCGATAATGAGATTTACCGTCGTTCCAATTACTGTGGCATTAATCCGGTCAGGAGCTAGTACGACCTTGTGCCCTACGTCATGTCGATTGGTTCATATGAATGACGACTCATTCATAAGTAATGGTAATAAAATACATTTTATGTAATAATCGATGATAGTACTTTAAAGATAAGAAGCATTTTTATTTGAATAGTACATATCTATCTTTATAGGCTGCTTTTGTGGTTTTCTTTACCTCAATAAGATGCATCAACACTTACGGAATTCTAAAATTCGTCAACATCAAGGACCGAAGACATACAAATTTCCATTTCAAAATAAGGAACGGGTTTTAAGATCACGATGCGGGTTCCTAAATATCGGATGAACTAATTTCACCTTTAGCCTTTGATTCATCAGGTTGTATGGTTATTGTCCATTGTTTGCAATATAATTGAAAACGAAGAATTTAGATCGAATGGCGAAGGAATGGTATATTCGTTAAAAACCTAGTTAAACAAACAAATCATAGGAACGTATGTATAACGTAGATTTTATGTTTTTTGCCGCCATTTAATTCGTTTGAGAGAAAAATTTTCGTTTTGAAATTCTGAATTTGAACATGCTATTATTAGCTTGACTTGTGTAAATGTTAACAAAATATGTAGATAATAGAATGTTGTTTTTGCAATAGTGCTTTATTAGTATTGCTAATAAATCACTATTGCAAATAAATATAATAAAACTAAATATAATTTTTACATACTGCTACATGTTTTTTGTCTATTTACCATGCGCAGAATATATATTTTTTTTATATTTTAGAATACCTATCAAGATTAAACATAATTAGAGAACTCCGAAGCGCAATGGAGAGGAATAGATAGTATAGCAAGATTACAGTGGCCAGACAACACACAAATGATGTTACTTCCCTTTATAACACAATGACCAAGTATAGTCATCGGACCTGTTTCATCGACGATGATCGATATAAGGAAAGTAAATAAGTAGCACTAAATACAGGTCTCGTGGAACACTTGTTGGCTGATCTCAAAGTCAAAATCCGTATATAGTAGTTTAATTTGAGACAACTACCATCTTAGTCTCCCCGTGACCATGGCTGCTGAAAAGCACCCGAAACGTCGGGGAAAGTGTAAACCAAAAATAAATAGATTTAATAGTTTAAATAATTTTATTAGCTTATAAATTAGTCAAATAAAATCAATAGTAGTAGTAGAGTAATATTTTCAAAATTTTGTAATACAGTGATAAATAAACAACGCGATAAAATCCGTATATAGTAGTTTAATTTCAATGAATAACATTCGCGTAAACAGAAGACAATATTATAGAAATGGCTGTCAAATTATGTCTACTAAACGAAGTATTCTCGTTGATCTAGGAGCACAAGTTTGCGCTAATGGTTTTGGCCAATCGTAAGATCCTGGTTTTGGTTAAATGGATGTTTCTATTACCAAATTTTCAGGATTAAAATCTGGTAATATGTTCGATAGATCCCTATTATTTGAGTCTTTATGATATAACTATCGAAATGAAGATGTAATACGGCTTTCTGCCTGTCCTCTTTGAGGACACACTGGTATCAAAATACTCAACAGGATATTAAAGGGTTAATGACATCGTAACGCCGCGTATTGCATATAAACTTGTTACGGTATCTAATTATGTCAATTACAAGAAATAAAAATTAATTCAGATCGGCTCAAAATTATTGTTATGTTCATGAAAGCTGATATGAAAACAATATAAATTCGAAGACAATCGAATTTTATTCATAAGAAGACTTCAAGCATGGCTGTTAAGGTAAGGTTTCATAAGTTAATAAGAATATTTTGTAACTCAGTATATTATTGGTAACTGTAATTTCAAGTTATGTATATATAAACTATTATAAAACTTTATCTATCTAAAATGCCTGTACATTGCAGATATTTACAGTTTCTAGAGGGTTTAGACCCAAAATAATAATTGTAGAATGTTTGTTTTGTTTGAGTTTCTGTCTGTGTGTTTGTTTCGGCATCGTACAAAAATAACTCAATCGAATCAGTAATATAGTAATATTATTTACGTGTATCATACTATCGCCGGCAACCCGACAGACAAAGACGCAAGCTGAATCTAGAACAAAATATAATTTCATTAAAAGATATAAAATTAAAGAATCAACTTGATACACATGACTACACATCAAGTTAGACATCCTATATATGCATAACTACGCTACATACAAAATAGAGAATTGTCGGAAAGGGACAGTGTATAGTGGTGTCGATGTAATGGTAAGGATAGAGCGTAACAAAAATATAACGCACTCTCTCGCACGATTCGCAGCGTTCAACTTCTAATTGTTCAAAGTCCAAACAGTCTAGGTTGATATGTCGCTGTGTGTACATAAAAGATAAGGGGAGAACAAGATCAGCCTCTTATACAATCGACGACATAAGTATTTGATCACTGAATATATTTTACTACTCTATGAGTAGTACATTGTCTAAGTAGAAGTAATCCTATAACTAATACTGCTACAAAAATAAAAGTTATTATAATTATAATAATTCAAAACCTCAAATATTTAGCTATATATGTCACAGATCGCTCGATGTAAATCAGTGTTCTAAAAAGGAAATCTAATTGAAACATATACCATTATAACAATTGGTCTCATTATAAGCGATCTCTTCTAGAATAAAATGAATTGAAATTGAGTGTAATTAATACGCTAAGACTTGGCTATTCATTTAAACATTTAAAATAATAAATGAAGATTTATACTTCTTTATTAATAAATAATATTTTATGAACAGGTGATTACGCTGCGCTAAGTTACATTCTGTGCAATCAAATATAACTTCAAAACATTTAATCATAACTACATTATTGTAAACTTTGCAAGTGACTGATCTATAAATTATTTTACATTCTACTATTATTTTCATTTCGATAGAATCATGTTTTCTTCGGGATGGATAAATATTTAAAAAACAAGGAATCGAGACGAGCGGTAGAAAATTTGTTAGTGTAGTGTTTTTATAGGTACTTATCTTATAAGTGTAAATCTTTATAAATACTTTTGTATATTTGTTGCTCAATAACCGAAAACTTGGCATTCAGATAAACAGGTCTTAGACTAACATCAAGTTTCATCACGCTATGCGTTCCCGTGGGAGTCACGTGGACACAAAATATGTATAATTAAAAGCAAAGGTTTATCTTTAATCAATTCTAAAAGACTAACTTTGCACGTGGCTTCGCTCGCCCAAAAGTAGGTTCGGTTATGTTTGTAACAGTACTTTATTTTGAAATAAATATAGTCTATGTTAGCCGGTAAAATCAAATATTTCCTCTTTATAACATTAATTTTTGGATGAATAGTTTTAAATATCCATGACCTTTATAGAGAACAATAATACGGCACCGAAATAAACACGTTTAGGACGAGCACTCTTTGTCAATTGATATTAATAGAGACGATGATCAGTTCGTGACACACATGATTTGAGAACAGAATCTGCCCTCATTGTATATCTTTAGTGTTTAAGTGATGGTTAATGACCAGTCCATGTGTCTTACTGTGTATCTATATGACTATCTAAGGTCCGATTCTCGTAATAAAAATGTTCAAAATAAAGTTGCGGGATAGTCTTAGTTTGATAAATATTACAAACCGTATTGTCCCAAATTAAAATAATCGTCAAATGTGAACTTAAATTGATTTTGACATTATATCGAATCTCTATATATTTTGAATATATATATTTTATTACTAGAATTAGTTCGTTTTGGCCAATTCTATTAATAGACAGACATTGCTTCATCTAGATTCCTAAAAATACGACATACGACATTTCTTTCATATTTCGTATCTCGTATATTTATTTTTAATTGCACCAACCCTGTTATTGAATAACCTATATTTTAAGCTATAATAAAAATGTTGTTTGGAACAACAACATAACTTCTAACATAAATATTAGGTTGGGCATATTATTACAATTATTAATTGCAATAATATACCACTAACCTAAAATGCTACCCGAATTCTCATAATCTTATTCACAAATGATGTATTATAATAGCATATTTAATGTACCTACTAATGCTAGATTACCCAGAATTCTACTATGTATACAAACAATTTTGAAGCACGCGTTTCACGGATCTCTAATACAAATATTTGGTAAATGCAAATACAGCAGAGATGAAGACTGCGTCATTTATATTGCATAATTTCACACAATGCTAGCAGCTGGCGCAAGCTAGATGCGCAAGCAACTCGCGTAGGCTACTTGTTCGTACTACATGCGCTAGCTATATGCGCGAGTCGATCATAAGAGTTACTTGCGTGGCGGCTTGCGTCAATCGCTTTCACGTATACAACTCAAACAAGTGCCTCTATCACAGAATACATATCGTACCTCAATTTACGCATGTTACCCATGTACATGAGTATACTAGTAATCATTTAAATTTGTCGTAGTAATTCGTCAAGCCGAATTTTTCGAATGTATTGAACGTTCGAGAAATTCTGCTAAAATGCCAACGTCAATTACAAGGTCGCTTTCTAACGCATTAATATGCTTTATAAATCAGACTTTTAACAAATTGCAAGGCTATCGATCATATTGCGAAAGTACTGCTAATATATAATTTGCAAAATAATCTATTACTCTCTAATGTCGAAGAATTTAGTTTAGATTTTAAACAAGAGTTTTGACAAGAGATATATAGTAGTAATTAAGTTCTTTTTTTGTATAAACTTACTAGCAATTTGAGTTACACATTACTAGCGGCTATAGTTGAAGATCTAAGCTAAATGCTTGTATTAAAAGTGGGTTCACGTTGATGGCTTAATGGGTGTAGCCAAAACCATAACGATCGCATAAGATTACCGCCACTTTAAGAACTTGAGTGTTCATAGGTACGTTAATTCCGTTTAGTCACAAATGAAGCTAAATATATCATTTATCAACGACCCTTACTAAAATATAATTTTATCTGTGTGCAGCTAACACAAGTCTCATATTTAGACGATAGAAGGTGAGTCCATATATCGGTGGTTTCCTTTCTACGGCCAGGTCATTATCAATCCATTAAGACTAATTGAGGTTATATATCAGACGTCAGCACAATTACGATGAGAAATATTACGATCCATTATAATATAATAGTAAGTTATCAAATGTCCTAGATCGGTTCGAGTTTTTTAAAAGTATACCGGCCGTCATTTATTTATAATCTTTTAATATCAATTTATGTCATCTCAAAACAGACAAGCTAATAAAATATACATAATGTATATTTTAATGTATGTTTTCCTGTTTGATAGTCTTTCTAGCGAACTAACCCAAGATACCTAATTGTCAGTGTATTCAAGAGATCTGACTCCTCGTACCATCAAACATAAATTCTGCAAAACTTTTATAACTGATAAACAGTATGTGTGCTATAATATCATATTGATTTTGCAGGTGAAAATTTTGAGCGTCCTCCTCTTCATCTGCCTGATAGACTCTCTGCATTCAGCTTCATACAGGCGTATGAAGCGAGATGCTGAGGAAGCTGCAGAGGCTCCAGAGAAATCTGAATCGCCTGACAAAGCGGAAAGCTCTGGATCTGAATCTGAAAGTTCAACAAAGAAGTCCTGGATCGACAACATTGGGCAGATCATTAACGTTAACAAGTCTCCCGATTGGATGGAGGCAGCCACAGCATGGTTTAACAAAGCACCAAGCATGTTTGGAAATCAAAAAAATAATTAAAGATCATAACAACATAACCATGTTAATAAAGTGATTATACATACATGCGTTTTTATTTTGTTATAGCTCAATAGATTTCATAAAAATGGTATGATTCCATACCATTTTGCTTGAATTCGAAAAGACGATATAGGCTATTTAAAACACATAAAAGTTTGTTTGTTTTAAATAGCCTATATTGACGTATGACTAATTAGTCATGGGAATTATTATACAAATTATTTCAAGTTTGTCTGGGCGTTAGGTAGTCAGGTCAGCAAAAGCGCTGCACCCATATTGATGATATTTTGTGATAAGATAATTTTAATCCTGGCGAATGTCATATTTGTAAAAACAACGTGAAATAAGCAACATGTAAGAACTAGTTTACATGTTCATAAAAATATACTTTGCCTGTGGTTTTTCTTACACATATTGCGTTATAATACTTTGCATCAATAATACTTTCAGGCGAGTATGAACTCTCGTAATAATAAACCAATTAAAATGTCCAGATGTAACAAATATTGATAATCCATAAAAGTTTAGTTCATGTAACGTTTCATTTTTATAAAATTATACCTGCAGCCTGTTATAAAGAGAACAAGTCCAGATACGATGTATATATTTAACTAGAATATCGACTTAACTTAGAAACTAAAGAAAGTATAAAAAAGGCACCAAGAATATTCAAACTCGAAACAAGTCTCGGTCATTCGTACAAATGATTATTCCCTGGAGGACACACAACACAAACGACTAATTCTTCGTGAAGTCAATGATTTCGTTTCTGATTTGTTCCAAGAACATTCTTCGAAAGATCCTTTTCAAAAATATAATTTACACTTAACGTGCTCTTATATTTGCCACATAACAGCCATAACATGCATGACTAATTTACAATGAATTATAGTCATTTAATATTTGATTAGTATTCAAAATAACCTGTCTAAAAAGCCTAGAAATATAAATGAAATAATTTATTTATCCAGGTCACATAATATCACCTGATGTGAAGTAAACTAATCACAGGATTAAGTATGGTAACAATATTAATAGGCGCTTAAATACCTCTAGCCGATACAAAATATCATAAATGTTTTTAAGCAAATGGACTGTCTTTTGATTAATAATAATGGTGATGGAGTTGATAAAGGGATAATGATGAGTTCCTACGTAACAAGTTTATTTTATTTAAGTCTTTATTTAATGACATTTTAATTTATTTATTAATGATATTTTTGATATCGGATCGCTGTTCTTTTTTTAGAACTGGAGAATATTAAACGTCGCGCTTGTTTTGAATGAGCGAACCTGCGCGTTTCGTTTTTCGGTGGCGGTACGCATAAGATGGCTCGTCCAAGGACGTAAGTTACATCCTTTACAATATACAGACGTAACAGTTAGTATTATTGTTACTGCGTTTTGCCCTGTAGGTATAAGTCATGGAGGCTCACAAATCTACTCCCCAAAGTAACTACTGCCTAGGACTTTTTAAGTATTTCGGCACTCTGGGCATGCTGCTGAAATGGAAAAGCAGTATAAGCAAGCCATAAATATATTTTAAACATCAAATGAAATAAATTCTATTCCAATTCCTCTTTATTCTTGCCCGCGGTTTCACTTGCGTTTATGGTTACTGCGCGGCCCCTGTGGGTTATAGCGTGATGTTATAACCTATATAGCCTTCCTCGATAAATAGGCTATCCAACACGAAAAGATTTTTCAATTCAAACCAGTAGTTCCTGAGATAAGCGCGTTCAACCAAACAAACAAACAAACAAACTCTTCAGCTTTATAATATTAGTATACATTTCAGGCTGCATGGATAGCGTAGTGGTTTAAGTGGCCGCTTCGTCACTGCTGTTGTGCCGACTGTTATAGCTTCGATCTTCACACGAGATAACAATTTATGTCATCCACAAATAGTTGTACTGGGTCTGGGTGTTCTTTGTCTTTGCTGTTTGTATGTTTGTAACGTCCCCCGCGATATAGGAATTCTTCCTAATATGTTCTTCATCTAATTGTGTCTTCCTAATAAAAGTTTTAATTAAGTTTTAAACCAAAATAAAGATTTTTAATTACGTATCCTTGCATGCCATAGAGTACATTAAAGGCATGCAAGTGATAAATTGAATATAATAAACATATACATAGTTACACATTTTAGAAAGGCAAGCATGTCAAGATTTTGAGCTAATATAAAAGCTAAAAGAGACCCTGTCAATTAGAAAGTCTGTTTATACAGCCAGTTTTTTTTTACCTAGTAGCCTGCCAAGTCACGGAACTCGTATTCAGAAAGGTGTTACGTAATTAAACATAAAAACGTATTGACAAAGAAGTAACATATATAGGTATTTCCCAGTCGAAGCGGATACGATAACTTAGATTATTATCTTTTATGTCAACACTTAACAACTAAAGATTACTTCACATTGAAGAAAATATTATGAGTATTTACAATATTTGCCATATTTTGATTCGCTCGAAAACAAAATAAGGCATTAAAAACAACTTCGACAGGCTACGGTAGCCCCTTACTATCAAGTGGATTATGTGCGTTGTCAGTGTCATAAAGTCAAAATCATTCAATATTTTTAACATAAAGAATAATTTATTAATTAAGATAAACATTTAGAGTGAATTGTATAATTTGGGCAGAACTAGATAGAGTCTTTTAAAAAAATTTTGTTTATTTACGCACACCATTTCACTGTTAGGTTTTCCTGGTCCTTTAACCATCGCTGTCTTTTAGAATATTTCAACAGTTCTATGGAAATGTTTAGTATGGTTGGTATGGAAATGCTGCGGATTCGATTATAACACGTAAATTTTTCGTGATTCACTAATTTTGTCGTCATTATTTCAATACTTATAAAACCATCGCGGTTTAAGCATTTACACTAGAACAGTTGCATAAAGCCTGCTGCTAAGAAAAGGTATAAAATCTGGTGATCAAACAGGCTATGTGCAATCAGTCTTTGAAAAAGTTGAAAGCAATTACAGCTGAGGAAAAATTAAGAACTAGTAGTCGTTAAAACCGACAATTCTTATGCACAGATAAGTTTTAATGAGCGTGTTCTTTTAAATACTGGTATACTTACCCATAATATAAAAACACAACACTCCTTCTGTATATCCTCAGTCAGATTCCAATAGAACAATGTATTCAATACACGTGGCTTTACTTTTGGTTACAATAAGTGGTATATACGCTGCATTTGATCAGAAAAATGAACACAGTGACTACGAATACGACAAGAACCCCTGGCGACCAATTTTGGAACCCTACAGGGATCGAGTTAAACCGTTAAAAGTAACCCCAAAATACGAAGATAAGTACCTCGTTCAAGGCGTTTTTAGTAAACCTTATATGCCACCTCATCCGGTATCCGGGCTTTACACCTTTCCATATTATGCATACAATGATATAGGCCCTTATCAGCCCATCTGGAGACCATACATGCCTTATAATGATTATAGTAATTACTTTATCAGAAAGAATGAAAAGGATAAGCCTTATGTGCCAACTTACAAATATTAAAAGTTTGGATTAGTGTTTGTTGAAATAAATTACGAAATATGTCTTTGGTTTTAAGCGAATTGTGAATAAAATTAATACAACAAAATTATTGGCCATTTAATTTTTTGTGTGTTTTCCTTGTTTATTTGTTTTTATTTTCTTTTGTTATAAAATCCAATTTAATGGTCTCATATTTTAATTAATAAAAAATACTTTACCTTTGTCCACTTTGCTTTTTAATATTCATGTAGTAAAATTTCCTGTTTTGTTTTGACCTCAGGTCAATATCTTGACAGTCATACTCGGTTAATTAATAAAAGGTATTTTTGAGCAATATATGAAGTATACTAAGAGACCAAAGAGTAATATCGATATAAAAGACATAATTAATATTATATGTATATATTATGTAAGCTTATAAATATTATTCAATACACAGACACGTTCATTATTTAACATGTGAAACAATTAACTATGTTTATGTTCCAGTAATCTAAAAATTATAACTTTATGAATTTTACCTTTATATATATATATATATATATATATATATATATATATATACCTCTATATATATACTTTTACTAATTAACAATTTTAATTAATTATTTAGTACTTCTTTTTCTCTTACAAATAACACGTGCCAAAATTATATATAGTACTAAGATGATAAGCTTTTACATAAAAGTGTATATTTTCTGGTAAACATTTACTTGCCAATCACATTATGTGGTTTCTCTACAAATTATAATGTCATCAGTAGCACTCATGACAACATACCTATCATTATGTGGTCACGCGTGGCAGAGCCAGATAATAAAATCACCAGATATTATATGATCGCAATACCAAAGCCTTGTAATGAAAATTCATTTTTAAGATCATCACAATAACTACCATTTATCACGGTACGTTTAGCTTTATTTAAGGTTACATTTTTTGTGGTATTTTATCATAATAATTATTTATATTATTATATGCGCCAGGTACATTGTGACTGTGTTTACAATGCAGATTTTGCTTATGAATAATAAGGTGCTTAATAATAAGCAATTGTTCTTCAACTGCAGCGCTTTATTCAGGAAAAAATACAAGAGATTATATTTCGTATAGATAGTACACGTGGTCTTATATTGGATAAAACGGTAAACCATAGTATTGCAAAGGGTATACCCTCTGCAATACTATAGTCAACGGTTAAATGAATAATTAGCCAAACAAGTTTTAGATTATGTCGTTATTACTGTCAGCTTTACTATGATATTCATGTAAAGTAAAATTAAACATTAACGCAAATTTTACCTTTTCTTAAATGAGTGTGATTGTGATTAGTGCTATTGGTATGAACATGCTGTTTACAATTTATCTAAAAATCAGATTTAATATAATACTTCTGTAATATAATATATTATATATCACAAGTATTCTATACTATCAGAAGAAATTAACAAGAATATTAATAACTTATAAATCAAATTTAAAACGAACAATAAATAATAGCATATTTTAAGCGTTTAACAAATTGGAAAACTTAATACTTAAAACACTTTAAATAGGGTAGCAATGTATTCAAAGAATTAAGAACAGGGACACTTCTGTGATCTTCACACTAGATACGTGATCATGCTAATTACTAGTTATATTTCTAAAAAAAAAACTCATTGATAAACAACTGCGGTTGTATGCCAATAATGAATTTTAATACCGTATTCGTTATACGGTGGGTAACTCCGCATAATAAGGAAGACGGCACAGCCTTGATAAAAAGTGGAATTATACTTAATGTGAATCCACAGCCAGCATAACATAAATCACAAACAGACTACTAAATTGCATCCAGTGAAATGTTGGTGTAATATACCTTTATGTAACATTTCTGGGATATATTTAGGTGTGAGAATACCATATAAGAAATATCAAGGGAGTAAAAGAAGTAATAAGCGATTCAGGATAGAGTGAACAACGAAATGATGTCCATAGAATCCCATCACATGCAGCAGTTACAAAAAAAACTGATTTATTAAAAGGACAAAAGTTATCAAAAATTTTACCGCGTTTAATTTTATTAACCCTAAATAAGGAGAAAGGAACGATGGCCCTGATGGGATTTATCTAAATATATAACAGTCTACGTCGTGTGCCAGGCTCCAGGAAATGGAGGAGCAATAATGTGAAGACCCATATTATAGTAAGGATTCGCCGCGGCGCCGGTACCCTCATATATGTATATTTATAAGAAACACTATAAGCTATAAGACAAAAACACGCTTAAAAGATTTTTTTAACAGGTCATTAACACAAAGAAAACCTGACATTTGTTAGGACTAGCGGTCGCCAAGTGGTCAAAATTCGCGAGACCATAATTGATTTAAATGTTAATTTTGATCGTTATTAAGGTTTTATTGTCCATAACTTTTCCCTTATAATCACATTCCATTTATATTTCACCAAGGCTGTGCAGGTTAATTTGCCTCTATATAAAACAAATTATTATTTACATAACTATACACTTTCAATGTCGATATTCCTATGCTTGCTACTTTTTCTTTTTCTTTATAACATATAAATAAGGTATGTAACCAAAGTTACGAAGAATTGTACGATGTCAGACGAACAGTACCGAAATACTACGAACGCGATTTGACTGCGTGTGTCACATGCATGGTTGTGTGCGTGTCATGTTTTTTCATTAATTTAATGTATTTCTAATGCATATTTTATAAAAAAATTAGGATTCACCACTCCTTCTCCATATAAACTTTAACTATGCCTTTCATACTCCTTCGTCAGCGCAATTTTCGTAAAAAGGGGTACAAAGTTTTTGCTTCACGTATTAATATATCGATTCATAACAATAAAAGAAGCGTTTTGGGTTTTTTAAAATAGGCATGCGTTTCAGAAGATTTTGAGACTGATAAGAATATTTATTAACTTTTACGCATTTACAGACAATATTACATATGTTATTTCATACTATTAAGTAATTTTTTTTATTATTTTTGATTTTTAATAGTCAGTAATATAATAATATGGTTAATGGCTTGCAATACCTTGTTGATTTGTAAATGAGTTGTAAAATACTGAAATTATATTTAATTGGCGATTTAAAAGAGTGACCGTGAGTTTCTTGCAGGTTTCTTCTCATAGGCTCCCCTTTGCCTGAACCTAGCAACTAACCAAAATGTAGCTTCAGTAACTTAGTAAACTCACTAACCTATATATTTTGACGTTCATAAGTGTTACTTTGTGACCTAAATGAATAAATGATTTTTGACTTAACTTGACTTCGACTATGCATGAATTATATTTGTAGGAATTTGTAAGATATTAAAATAAACTATAACTACCTAAGCACTGCCCTTTCCAAAAATCACTTACGCTATTTGAATTATTATTAAATCAATACTCACAAAAAAAAATATAGTATACTAGATAATTATATATGTAAATAAAGTAAACATCAATTTCGTGAACAATCTTTTATAGGGCAAACGCCATTAAACGGCTGACGTGGACCTACTCCTAACCGAATTACTTAGCCTATTTAGCAGCAAGGCGAGAGCAAGAGAATAATTAATAGATAATAAGGCACATATTAAAGCCCTAGTTGTTATATATAATAATAATAATAATAATAATTTATTATTAGCCAAGAGAGTACATAGCATATGACATTATAATGTGGTTACATATTAGTTAAAATACATACTAATGTGAATAGAGGCCCCAATGCTAGGAAAATCCTGTGTTATAGGGGCCACCCATTCGTCCAGGAAAGGGTTTAAAGGTATTACAATTTTCGTGGGACTATGGGACTAATTGGCTTGACAATATCAGCGGACTGAATGTATGTGTTTTTGTATGTATGTGTGTGTGTATATGTGTGTATGTGTGTGTGTGTATGTGTGTGTGTGTGTGTGTGTGTGTATGTGTGTGTGTGTTTGAAGGCGTTGTCGTTGAAATCGTTTATATAGTAGTGTATTAAATTATAGTATATATATATTTTGTGCGAGAATGGATTACATAAAACCCTTCCTTCAATATGTCCCTCGTTGAACCAGTCCTGCTGAATATCTTACTTAAAATCCTTAAAAGGTTGTTACATTAGAAAGATGCGCCACATCTATCAAATACTCACAAATTTCCTAGAATTATTATATGTGTGTACTATGTAAATCTCCTATTCTGGGTATCTACCAATTACTTTACATATTCTAAATGGTAAGTACATTCGACCGCAATTATATTTAACTTACGAACATTTCGAAGAATTGATTGTTCTGTCTATATTTATCTTTCTTTACTTACATAAAACATTCAATATATTTTTAAAAGCTTGATTGGGTTTGACGTCTGTGCCCAAAACAATGTTTTATAGATAGACTTTTTGCTATCCTCAAGTTTTGTAGGAACTATGTGTTGAACCTGCAACGTAAGCAAGCAGTAGAAGGATTTTAATAAGAGCTATTGTTACCTAACTGTAAAATTCGAAGTCACGTTTCATTAAATATTAATAAATATGAAGATTTTATTTCATATAATGTACGTAATATATACAATGTGTATTTTGCTGAGAATACATAAACATACTGAACACATTTCAATATGTTTGTATGCCTAATAGCCTCCGTTGCGTAGCGTTAATAAATGTGACTGCTCTACATGGGGTCTCGAATTCGAATCCCAGGTCGTGCCAAAAAAAGTTTTTGGGATTTTTATTAAGAAATCTTAATTCCAGCCTGGAGTTAGGAAGTTGGCGGTGTTGCACACGCCCGTGCCTCGGAAAGCTCGTAAAGCCGGTGGTCCTGCGCCTGATCTATCTCCGGTCGTGTCAAATTGCCGTTCCATCGGATCATGAGAGTTAGGGAACAGAGAGTGCACTTGTGCACTAAGATTAAGATTGGCCGCTGGATGACATTATGTACAAAGTCAGTCACTACTACTAAACAACATTTTGCAAAACAATTATATAATTGTATTATGCGTTGAAAGTGCTGAGTATATAATATTATTGCGACTGTCTAGGTGGCGTAGCGGCAGTGAATACGACACGACTACTGTGCATCATGTATCGAGTTCGCATCACGCGTCGGACTAACACAATTTATTGGGATTACCTGTTAAAAACTTCTCAATAGCAACCCGGAGAAAGATGGCAGTGTTGCACACGACCGAGCCTCAGCAAGTACATAAGGCCTTATGGACTTATGGACTTATGTCCTGCGCCTCGATCTCTATCCGGTCGTGTCGGAATACGGTCCCATCCGATATTGACAGTGAGAGAATAAAGATGCGTCTGTGTTTGTGCACACACTTGTGCACTATAAAATGTCGAGCGCAAATGGTAGTCTTCATTAAGACTGCCCGCTATGATCGAAATTTGAAGTGACACAATAATAGTCTTCTAATATAATATATGGCACTGAGAAACACAAATCCTTATCCTTACTAATATTATAAATGTGAATGTGAGTTTGTTTATTTGTTACGCCTTCACGCTTTAACTACTTGACCGATCATCACGAAATTTACGAACAGTAAAAGATATTGGGTAACTTTTATCTAGGAAAAAGTACTGTTACTGACCTAAATTACGCAAGCTTGGCCGCGGGCAAAATCTAGTACAAATACAATGTAATAGTTACATAAGTCCTTTTAAAATCTTCCTAGATTCATGGGTGTCCATAAGATTATGACAATTTATATGAAAACAAAAGTTCACCTAGTCATTAGTATGTTGTTATCATGTGTGTTAGTTTTGAATCATAGACCAATATGGATAATGTCATTTGAATTGATTAACACTGCAGTACACCAGTGGCACTCAAAGTTTAATAAATTTAGCCTAGTGGAAGACCGTTGGACTGCCACGTTGTGGATTTGAGTTCGATCCCAAGGCGCTCATCTCTGACCTTTCGAAGTTATGTGCGTTTAAAATAGTTAATTATCGTTCGCTTGAACAGTAAATGCATGTATCGTGAGGAAACTGAGTCTGAGAGTTCAGCATAATATTCGCGAAGATATGTGAAATCTGCCAATCAAGGCCAGCGTGGTGGGGTATAGCCTAACCGTTCTCACACTGAGAAGAGGCTCGTGCCTAGCAGTAGAACAGTTTAATATAAGGCTGATATTATAATAAATTGTATTCACTTGTGTATGGCAATAGATAAAGTTTTTTTTAAGTTTGTAGAACCTCGCTTATTTCAGCATGAATGGGCCGGCTCGACCGGGGAAGGACTGAGAGGGTCTCACAGAATACCCACGTGAAATAGCAGCTACTGTTGTGCGTCTTTCGGTGAGTGAGAGTGCCGGAGGCCCAATCATCCTCTTTACCCCTGCCCGCTTCTTCTCCGTCCCACTTCTTTTTTCTCTTCTTCCTTTTCTAAAGGGTCGGCAACGCGCAAGTGATGACTCTGGTGTTACGGGCGTCCGTGGGCTGCGGTAGCGATAGACGTAGACGAAATTGTTTTCCACATATTCATGCACTCACAGAAATTCGATGTAAATGATAGCCTATTAAAATAAAGAATTTCTAAAACAGTGAAAGATTGCATGATCCGTAGGTAATTCTAATGTTTTATAATTTAAAATAAACTGGCAGCAAGGTTTTATCAGTCATGTGTCTCCTTTATATATATAGAAATTTCGTTTGGCGACTTTTAATATAAAATGATATGAATTTCCTTCAGTGCGATAATTGCGTAGTAATACAACAAAAAAATATTATTTAATATAAATTTTATTTTATTTTACTGAAGGATAACTCCAATCTATACCACCATATACATGAGTATACATGAGTCTCATATACCACCAGCAGTCTGAATATTACTTGTCGAAGCTTACATAGACTTCTTACTCAGAGACATAGGCAGAAACGACTTGCCACGATCTTTCTCTTGACTAATACACATCTTCACACACACACTCGTTGGCTTAGAACTGTTTAAGCCTAGGTTTGTTCCAGATCGTGTCGGGTCTGGTCAGCGAAAACATAGACCCGTGCCTTTGTATTACGCGTTTCAAAATCGTCTTCTATTGTTTTGTGAACAATCAATCACACTTGATAGGAAACGTTCATAATCCTTTAAATTTCTGGGTTTCACCGTAAGAAGTCACAATCCGATAAAAATAAGACCGATATTATGACATTTTAAAATATGGGCTAAAAATTGCAAACCTGAAACTATATTCTTTAAGAGTAAAAGAGCTTGCTATTGCAAATGAGCCAGGTCGTTCAGAGAAGTGCCAAGGTAAGCATCGTAACACTATATCTGTGTTTAAAACCAATGAGTTCTTATTCAAAAGTTCCAGAAACTCACAAGCCTACCACTTTCCTTTCTTTCATCCTATCTTTAATAACGCAAGTGATTCCAGTAGTATTGTAGTATTGTGTATTGCAGACGAACTCAGACTATGGTAAGCACTAGTTTGTCACTTTGCTAGTATTGAAAAAACTTAGTTGTGGTAAGCCAAGTTAGGTAATAAGTGAATACATTTCATATTCCATTACAAGAATATTTTCATGGCATTATAGCACGTAGATAAATAATGTTGAGAACCTTGCAAATGTTTGCTGTACAAATTAACATAATAGGTACATACATAAAAATCATTGGGAGCCATTGGTATATAAGGTAAGGAGAGAAGAAGACTTATCGCAATTACAGTTTAGTGTGATAATCAGTTCGCGATTATGGCATCGTTGAAGGTAAGATTCAGTTTTATAATATACAGTATTTAATCAAATGCTCATCAAAGGATATATGTATATTATATAACCTATTTTACTCTTTTCTTCTTAGTCTCACCCCTGGTGGAATTATTTTAATCAAGGATGTCGAACTCTAAAATAGACTAACTAATATTCGATGAGTATTTCAAACTTGTGGTTATTGTGAACCATCAGTATCTGTCAATAGTATTACTTTTTGTAATAATAGTCATTACAATTTATAAATGAAAATAGTTCTTCAACATATAAAAAAAAGAAAAATAAGCGATTATACTACAAATAATAATATAATATATACAAATATTAGGCCTATATATAAACTGTCCTATTGCTGGGCTACATTTCAGTGCCAGAATATAATTTCATACTACAATCCATTAATGATTTCTTCTACGGAATAAAGAACAAAAGTTCACCTGACGATCATGTTTTTGAACAACAGCTATCATAGCAGCTAGATAATAATATTAACATTATTGTTTTCAGACTTTATTGATCCTCGGAGTGTTGATGGCTCTCCTAGCCTCAACCTTAGCTCAAGGGTTTGGCGGCGGTCGAGGTGGCGACTCCGGTGGCAACAATGGTGGTTTCGGTGGTAGCGGCAGGCCTGGTGGTGGCTTCGGCGGAAACCAAGGTGGCTCCGGAGGTGGTAGCCAAGGTGGTTTCGGCGGTGGTAACGCTGGAGGTTTCGGCCGTGGTAACCAAGGTTTTGGCGGCAATGGAGGCTTCGGACGATAAAATATGGATGATTTAACAAACGTATAAGAAGCAAAGTTTTGAACCGTGAAATAATGAGCAAATATTGTACTTTAAAAAAATAAACAATTAAATTTCCACTTTTGGACGCTATGTGCTGTTAATTTTTATTTTACAAGAAAAACTAACATTAATCCTAAAAGAAATCAGCTGAGGTAAAACAAATTATGAGTAGGTAAAGTATGTTTCTTTAAGCCTTGTATTCATTACCATAACCACAATTTATACAAGCGAATTTTAAATAGATATCCATAACCATATAACTAACCATAATAACATCACAGCACAATTTAAAAACTTCCAACATCGTCATTCAATAGGATCTATAAACAACAATTTATTCATAACATGCTGAGCACAACATCACTAACTAACGACAAGACTTTACATATATTATGTCTAAGCTACACAAACAGTAACATTTATTCCTTAAAATACGAATTTCTGACTGTTATACATATTCCAATATATTGGTCTATGATGACGTATTATTTGACATGACCGTCCTGTTTGATAACAAAACGATTTACATAGCAACTAAAGTAGAGAATTGATTTTAAAGCAATAATAGGTGGTTGCAGTCTTATTAGATCGGAAATATCTAATAAAAATGTGTTCCTAAATCTCTGGAGGCTCATAGTATGTACTCGGCATACTATACGCGCGTTACAATTCTGTGAAAGCGCCGGTAGAGATCTCCACTAACTAAACGTCTGCAAGGGATAGAGTCATTGACATAACACATTTTCTGCTGAGTAGGAAATCTTATAATACAATATTTTTTACAAAGTAAGTAATTCGTGAGTATGATACTCCTAGGTCCGGTATCTGTGTTCTAATGTCAACGATTCTATCCCTTGCAGACGCTTAATTAGTAGAGATCTCAACCTGCGCTTTTTAGTCCATAGTCCACGTCAACCGCTTACTTACTAATAATAATGTCCTCCAGATAGAATTTCGGTCATGGCAGCCAATCTTAACGGAGACTGGCTATCAGCGCCGGAGATATTATAGGGCACAAGCGTGTGCGCAAACACAAGTGCACTCTCTGTTCCCTAACTGATGGGACGGTAATCCGACACGACCGGAGAGAGATCAGGACCAACAGCTTTACGTGCTTTCCGAAGCACGGAGGTGTCTAACACCGCCAACTTTCTAACTTCGGACTGCTACTGAGATTTCTTAACATAAAAACCCAATCACGAACCTGAGATCTTATGCACTGCAGTCGCATTCTCTACTGCTGCGCCATGGACACAGCTTATGGAAATTATGCTTGTTAACCATATACTACTAACCCCCAAGATAAGGCGGTAGAGAAAGGGCTGTTGCGGTTGGGATGACGCCTAGTACTAGAGGTACTAAAAAAAAATTGTTATTCACAAATAGTTTCTCTGAAACTAGGTGAACTTAGTTTTTATAGGTTTGACACCTATAAAAATTAAGTGCCATGACCATGACCATGATATGTTTGGTAAGTCTGTAATAAGGTTTCATGTTAATCAGATTGTGTGCAATAACCAGCAAATTTAAACAGTTTTGTATGAGTTTGATAAACAACATAGGCCGTATGATAAATATTTAATTGATAGCAATTGTACAATCTTAATCGCTAAACGGTGGTAATTTTTTTTAGTAATAAGGAAACAACAGACAGGCCTTTATAAAAAATCTGGAAATATACTACATAGTTGCGTGTCTCTCGGCCTGTATTTTAATTTTTAATTGATCATTCTTCATATAATAATTGTTAATTTTTAAAAACAATATCCTATGTTATATATTTTGTCAGATCTGTTATGATTATTTGTAAATATATCAATATAATAATTATAAACGCGAAAATCTTTGCAGTATTAAATAAATAGATTGATATTTGCATGAAGCTTCATCATAATTATATATATTTATATTACTTTTAGTTGTTATTCGGTCACTTATAGTCAAAGCGAATGCATTATAACTGCATATACCTACCATCAATCCTACTCATATTACTATAAAAACTTTGATTTTAACCATTTTATAGGTTGTACTATGATTGCTACTAAACAATCATAGTACAACCTATAAAACGGTTAAAATCAGTGTCAATGGAGTTTGTCCAGCTAGTTGCAAACCCAAGAGGGATTCTCAATTATGAGCATGACGGTCGCCGAATATCCTCATCCTTCTGCAAACGAGATTTTCAAGGGGACTACTACTATCATGGTAGGCAACGACTTAGCTGCGTTGAGTCATGTATCTCTAAATTCAATGCTCGACTATTGCCACTAGGTTGCTACTATTAACTACGAGATGAGATGCTGGCTTATCAGCCACAAGAAGCAGAAAAGTAAAATGAAGCGTCAAAAGGATGATCAGAATCTTTCTAAACATGGAGCTCACCAAAATCATCCTAAACATACCATAACCAGCAATAATAGCCAAGTGAAGGGACCCTTAGATTCCTCAAATATTATACGAAACTCTGCATGAATTTATAGTTCGTAATAATGTTCTTGATATTGTCGTCGAGCGTCGTGACTGTGGCCTCATCGTTTTTAAACCGAGAAGAAACTCAAGCCCAGCTATGGGACAGCGTATAAATAGCTATCTACATCTATTTATATAAGTTTAATATAGTAACGAAGCAAAGATATTGCTAGGGTCAAATTTAACTATAATGACTCTACTATTTCTCTAATGTTGAGAATTTTTACCCGTTCTTTTAAGATGCAGTACTTTTCAGAAAATATATATTTTAGAAACTATACTTTAAAGAACATCTCTTGTTTTGCAAAACCTGATTTCATGCTAATCTAATCAGCCTTTTAAAACGTCCTTATATAAATCTGTCTCCTATAGAATCTGTCTAAAACAAATAGAACTAATTTCGTCGTTCTAGTATGTCCCTATCTCAATGCCTTTGAACAAAGACATTATAAGCCTTTATATATATATAGGTAAAGATGCGACAATCTTGGATTTTTGTTCAAGTTGTTGACTTAAACTTCAGTCGATATTATGTAACGTCGACTGTTTATGCCGAAACGTGTACAATAATAAAACAACGTTCACTAAAGAAATCACTAAATTAATAAAATAACGCCTATATCCCCGAAGGGGTAGTCAGAGGTCTATTACTTGGACATTTCGCTAGCTATAGTTCTAGATCTCACGTAAGAGAGGGCGAATATTTTGTCGTTTACTGAGAACAGTTCCAGAGTCTGTGACGCGACTGAGAATTTTTTGACAAACAATCCTACTTCTTGTGCGTCTTGAACTTCACACATTGAGACGTACTGCCGTCGCATGACCGAGGCAGACCGAGGAAGTTAGTTACAATTCTTAAAAAAGTTGTTACTTTGCATCTATTGTGTCATGTACTTTATTTATCAAATAAACATACTTACAATTTTCCTTTGAAACGTACACACACATATTGTAACTCATACTACATGGTATGATATTCTGGGTAACAACCACAAGTAAACATCAAATTTGACTCTGAATTAATTAACACTTCGATATCATCTATGACAGCGGCGCTCAAAGTTTTAAGAAATGAGCATGGCAATAATAGTTCGTTTATTTTTACTTCCCTTGTTTAGTTAAAGAAATATGGCGTTACTGGTAGCTAGTATCAATGCATACAGATCCGTCATAGCACATTATCTTTATTTATTTGGCATCTCTAATTATTGAACAGTGAATATAGTCTGAACGCAGTAACTGAATGATTATAATTATATTTACCAAGAATAAGATAAATAAGACAGTTAAGAAAAAAAACTATAAACGCTGTGTTCATGAATTTGTCATCAAAGGCCTTGGGTGCATCCACTATAACTAACCCTATAATTTAATGATGTGTCCCAATTTAAGGAACAAGCTTGAGAATTTTACTTATATAGTATATATACAGGGTGTCCGGTAATTAATGGATAACCTTGAAATGTCTTATAGTAGAACTGAAGGCTGTTCAGAAAAATAAAAATAAAAAATTTATAAAAAAATATATATATATATATATATATTAAAAAATGCAAGCGATATAAGCATAGCATACTTTTGAATGTCTATCTATTAGCATAATTAGTGTTTAATAATAAAACAACTAAATACCGATGGGTTTCATTCATTTATGGTCGTAGTAAACAAGAAAATTATACATGGTAATAAAAAAAAACACATATCTCAGGTAGTAGTTAGGTAGGATAGATTTTTTTCATTATTTTTTCTGAACGCCCGTCAGTTCCACTATAAGACATTTCCAGGTTATCCATTAATTACCGGACACCTGTATGTACATATCTAACTGATATAAGATGATATTTATTATCAAAAATTTCGATCCTAACATTGAGTTATAAGTACTGCGTAGGTACTAAAGGTGACATCTTAACGAAATTATTTGTATCACGCGTTAGAGTACACGCTCTAACTCTAGTAGAGATGTCTCTTATAGCACATATTAACTCAATAGATTCTAAGAAAAATTGTGTTGTTGAGAACCATACGAATTTGATATGCCAATTAACGTAAGCCTAAGAAAAAATGTGAATACATTCAGGACTGTATATAAGGTGTGGTGGACTTATCACAAGGACAGTCTAGTGTGAAATATAATTCGGAACTATGGCGTATTCAAAGGTAATAAAAAGATATTACATTTTAACATACATGACTATACTGAGTGTGCAGTGCTTTAGGTAGTCAGATTTTCACCATTCTGTCGATAGTTCAGAGTACGATTCTCAAGTGGTACAAAAATTTGTGTTATCCATAACTATTTGTAGAGTCTGGGTGTTCCTTGGGTCCATTATTTGAATATTTGTAAAGTCTCCCGTGACACAGGCCTCTTTCGTTGCCAAACTGTCCTGAGGATGCCTTGCGCTGAGGCTAAACTAAAGCTAGCTAAAGGCAATAGTCGAGGCATATTTTGTTTTCCAAGCGGATTAATGCTAAAAGGATCCCAATACACAGTTGTTTACTATCAGAAGAATCAGTTTTGTCAACCTTTTCTATGGCAATGGTTTTGACGAGCAATCTGAGGGTGCGTGATAAGTTCCTATTATTTCTTATTATTTTATTACAATAGATTTTCGCCAAGTAATTTGATTCTATATGGCATATTATTTATACATTTGTCCATAGTACATAATATAATTGATTATTTAAAGGCACAGGTATATTGTAATTAATGTGTATAAGAATAGATATCTTATCTTATCTTGTGTGGGGGGCCAGTCAGTACAGACCGGCGACACTTCGACCCAGTGTGATCTTTTGTGTCGACTTCCCCAATAACGACTGCCATAGATGTTCTTGGCAGCCAGGACCGACGGCTTAACGTGCTCTCCGAGGAATAGAATAGATAAATCAACCAATAATGTTCCACCACTAGCAATGTGTGCAAGAGTGTTGTAGAGCCTCTAAATATAAATTGCAATAAACTCACAATATTTTTTAATTACCGATTTATTATATTACTCGATGTATCTCTAAGGAGATAAAACCATCTACTACTCACAATGAAATCATATTATTGGTAAATAAAATTTATAATAGCATTATTTACTTATACAGACTATTATCCATGAAACTTTCATCAACAGAATAATTAAAACTAACAACTGACCACGAGTTAGAATACAAATAACATTAATATTTATATTTACAGACTTTGTTGATCTTCGGAGTTTTAATGGCTTTTGTGGCCATAACCTTAGCCCAAGGCTTTGGCGGTGGCTACGGCAACAGTGGTGGCTTTGGCGGTGGTAGAGGAGGCCGTGGAGGTGGTTACGGAGGTAACCAAGGCGGTTTCGGTGGTAACCAAGGCGGTTTCGGTGGTAACCAAGGCGGTTTTGGTGGTAGCCAAGGCGGTTTCGGCGGTAACCAAGGTGGATATGGCGGTAACCAAGGTGGATATGGCGGTAACCGAGGAGGTTTTGGCGGCGGTTTCGGAGGTGGCCAAGGAGGATATGGCCGATGAAAATGTGATTATCAAAACTATTATAAGAACATAAAATTGGGTTCTTGAAGGAACATCTTATATTTATACTGTGAAATATATTGTAAATACTGTACCTGAAAATATACAACTCCACTTTTATAAAGCTGTGTTATTATTTTAATTCATTAACTATTTGCTGAGGTTACATTTACTTTCATACAAACGGGCAATCACGCCTGTACCTTTTTTAGAGGTTATGTCGGGCTCACCCGGGAGAAGATGAAATGTCCCGGGTACTACCGACTAAACCCACCTGGCACACCGTGGTGGGTTTAGTCGGCAGTACCGGCAGCGGCCTTGAGTGGTGGGTGGGTCGCTGGAACTAAAACTACATCAGTGACCCACCCAGCAGTGTCCAACGCAGGCAAGGAATGCCTGCGGGCAACGACTCAGGTGATGCCCCGGCACGACAGAAAGCGTAAATTCAACCTAATGGCTGACGGACGGGAGATCCCCGTTCTCCGGCTCGCGGCCCTTACTATGGCGGCATCAGGCGCGCCTACGCCGCCCGGGCCGCCGGCGGCGGCTCGGATCCGCAAGGATACTTTCCTCACGGATCCGCTCCGCAGCCTCCTTCCGCGAGATAATGTCCTCGCAGAAGGATGCGACCACTATCCAGTTCCTCTCGCTGTCGACCATGGCTTTGATCACAGCCGGCAGCGAGAGGTCAAAACCCACAACGTCGATGAGTTCACGGCGCTGCACCGTCCAGGCAGGACAAGCCTCGAGCGTGTGCTGCGCCGTGTCCTCAATACACCCGCAGTGGTGGCAGATGGGACTCGGTTCCCTCCTTGCGACCGTGTGCAGGTACTTGCCAAAGCAACCGTGCCCTGACAACACCTGCTCTATTCGGAAGGAAAGGGTCCCAAGCTGCCGCCCTGCCCACCGCTCCAACACCGGCTGGAGGGCCCCAACGGTTCTGGATCCAGCTAAGGGCACCTCCAGCCGCGCCTTCCATTTAAGAAATACGCCCTGGTGGGCTCGGTTCCTTGTGTCAGTTAAGACCTCCGGGAGGGGACGAACACCCATCTCCTCCCGTACAGCCGAAATCACTTTATATGGTTCGGCGAGTACTTCCGCTTCCAAGTCCCACGGGGGAGTTCTAGCAAAAGCGCAGACTGCGTCGGCCGACACCATGCGGTATCCGCGTATGACCCTGACCGCTATGACTCTCTGCAGTCTCCGTAAGAGAATCCTACACTGGGCGGTCAAGGAGTTCACCCACACCGGTGCGCCATAAAGCGCCATCGACCGGACAACCCCCGTGTAGAGCCGCCGGCAATCGACGCTGGGCCCGCCCAAGTTTGGCAAGAGCCGCCCAAGAGCAGACGCAGCGCCGAGGAGCCTCGGCGAGAGACGGCTGAAATGCTCGTTGAAGCGCCATCGCCCTTTCAGTACCAGGCCCAAGACCTTATATGGGCCTGGACTGGGACACGAACCGAGCCCACCACTATCGAGGCGCCGTTGGGTGGCTTGCGACGGGGCCCTCTGAGAATTACTACCCTAGAAATTACTACTCCATATCTACATAGAAATAAACAAAACTAACTATCTTACAATATTAAAATAAATCAATCTATCTTAGCTAAATGTTAATATTGGTGCCAATTCTGTTGTCACAAAATTCTCTTATCTTTTACAGTTCCGTCTACTAATTTATTACAGCGCCATCTATTGAATACTTACGGAACTACGTAGTTCGTCGATACGAGTAGGGTAGACAGAACGCTGGCACATTATCGAATCTTCATACTGTTACATACTGGGTACGACGTATGACTGAGTTTGACGTATTCTAGAAAACGCCGGAAACGCTTTAACCGCGTATAAAGGGAAGGCCAGCGCTCGCCAGGTCCTCTCCTTCCGACCTAACCTAAGGCTGGTTCGCAAGCGAGCCGACTTTGTGTTAAGCCGGCTTCATTCTCTTATTAACATTCGCTCTAAATTATCACTAAGGCACAAGGTTAGGCTGTATACAGCATGTGTTAAACCTATCATGACGTACGTTAGTGTAGTATTCGCACACGTTAAGCCAAACAGGATCCATAGGCTACAAACACTTCAAAATAGTTTCATGCGCAAAGCTACGGGAGCACCGTGGTTTGTGCGCAACGAAGATCTACACATAGATCTAGAGCTGCCGACCATCAGGCAATTCATTAAGCAGTGCTCCCGTAGCTACTTTGACTCTGCTACGTCACACCCTATCCCGCTAGTGGTTGCGGCGATAAACAACACTCCATCTAGGATATCGAAAGTTAGGAGACCTAGGCACATATTAGATGAACCAGATGATAGAATTACACTCGCTCAAAACAAAGCATAGACATCATCCAATAACTAAGACACACATAAAAAAAAGATAAACTATAACGTTACGTTGCAAGATTTTTAATTTAAGTCTAGTTCCGTCACAAAGCCTAGGTGGACTTAAATTTCTTAGCAAGATTAAAGGAACGCCCACTTTTAAAGAAATTGTATGGCCTGGAAGACCAGGTGCTCTTAAAGAATTAAGAAACTCTACTGGATAGTTAGTCACGTCGTCTTCTTCTGTGATTTTTTCTTGCAGCCAAAGGAGGATGTTAGCATGAGGCAAACCACGTTTCTGCCACTCGACACTGTACATAAAACAAAGAGCTGCCTCAAAAACTCTTTCCTTTGTCAGAAGATGAATTAATAATTTTAATTTTAGGTGATACAGTCTTGTAATAATATCGTGTCTATCGTAAGGTTTCTGGCCTTCGAAAAGTTCTTGAGATATTTCGGTCCATTTTGGATTAGTGGTGAAAGTAATAAAAAGATCCAACCGGCCGTATTTCCTGACAAAACAAATGCATCTTGCGTTTTTTCATGCATATACCGCGGGCCTCCGGTAAAACTGGATGGCAGGATGACTAATCGTCCTAGGTTTTCTGTATTGTTCTCAATTTGTATCGCATCCCGTAAATGCACATATTCTTCAGCGCGCAATCTTCTCTGGTTAGTGCATATATACACTAAGCGCTCCGTCTCTATTTTTGCATACATGTCCACAGCAAATTAGCTAAACAATCCTCGAAATTTGTGCAAATACACGGAACGATCACGCCTCACGCCATAGGTAGGAGTAAAACTGCAGAGCAGATATCTTTTTATTAAAATTGATTGCTCTGGTATTTGGATTGATTTGGTAAAGTGAAAAACGGTACCCATCTTTACCGTGACAGTATATTAATGGGTATTGCAGGGCATCATAAGATCGATGCGTTTCGTATATACAGTGTAATCGATGGTCAAGTGCGCGCAACACGATGTCACGTCTATCGCACTTCTGATCTACTAATACTACTGCCACCTCATCTGTTGAAGAAACATTGTGCCTACCACGGTGTTCGTTAATAGGACGTCTGTCAGCGTTTACAACAATTTTATAATTGTTTATTAAATCCGAGAAAGTTGATTGTAATGCAGCTTTAAAACTGTGAATGTACGGATTAGTTTGATGCAGCATCAACTGAATTTCAGAAATAAGGTCGCTATTAAGCTAGATGTTGTAGTTTCTGACATTGGTCTGTTCATTATAATCCGACGTAAATTTATTAAGATGGCATGAAATCTAATTCTGTAATTTGATTCGCTCCAAAAGATGTTATTTGAAGTGCACTGTTGTACGAACGAATATTATATAAAAAGTGTTTCGACTGCAGATGTTCGCAGTTTAATAAAGCTTTAAGAGGCTCTGGAGGCTCTTGAAAATAATCAATGTGGACTTTGCCGCTTGAACAACACATTCCATTAGATTCTTTACTCCATTTAAGGGCACCGCAATAATTGCAACAGTCGTCCATATTACCTATTAGGGAAAAACTTGCGCAGTCTATCCTTGATGAATACATATAACTTGCATTTTCTTTAGTAATCCAAGGTAACATTTTATTATTTTCTAGACCTTCATTAATACTTTCAAAAGAAACCGAATGTCTGTTAAGTGAATGTCGAATTTGATCTGTTTCTAACATTGTTTGACGTTGTTCTGGCGTTTCTGCTTGGCGCATTTCTACTACTCTAATTCTTTCCGATAATTGATATTCACGGACAGCGTGTACCACTCACGGTTGGCAGTTAATTGTGCCTCGCGTTCGGTAAACGTCTCTGATTCACGGGACAGCGTGTGCCGCTTACGATCGGCATTCAGTCGTGCCTCGCGTTCGGTAAACGTCTCCGACCCACGGGACAGCGTGTACAACTCACGGTCGGCAGTTAATCGAGCCTCGCGTTCGGTTAACGTTCCCGATTCACGGGACCGTGTGTGCCGTTCACGATCGGCAGTCAATCGTGCCTCGCGTTCGGTAAACGTCTCCGACTCACGGGACAGCGTGTGCCACTCACGGTCGACAGTTAATCGAGCCTCGCGTTCGGTAAACGTCTCCGATTCACGGGACAGTGTTTGCCGCGCACGATCGGCAGTCAATCGTGCCTCGCGTTCAGTAAATGTCTCCGATTCACGGTACAGCGTGTGCCGCTCACGATCGGCAGTCAGTCGTGCCTCACGTTCTGGAAACGTCTCCGACTGACGTAAAAACGCATGCCGCTCGCGGTTTGCAGATAATTGCACAGCACGTTTGTCTTCCTTGAGACCTAGAAGCTACTGTACGTGCTCGCTGTGCTAGAAGTCGAGTTTCACGTTCAGTAGAGCTTTCCGACTCCCGATTAAAAGCCTGAATACAACGGCGGAAAACATTAATATCACGATTTAAAAATGACATCATTTGCACAGTGCCATCTTTCGTGATATCTATAAATCATTACGACGGGTCTAGTACTAAACACATATCACTAACAAATTAGAGATGTCGTTGTCAATTAGTAAACATTCAACATTGTTTTAGAATTAATTATTATTTATTATTATAACAAAAGTTAAGAAATTTACTATATATCCGTATTACTGGCTTTCTATACACGATCCTAATCTGTAATCACAATCTATGAACTTAAATTTAAGCAAATCTCAACCTTATTTGTAAACCATTACGGAGGATCTAGTACAGTATGATCACATCGCCTACATTAAACTTTAATTTGACTTCAAATGCTCATAACTTTTGATAGAGAAGACCGATTTTAATGAAATAAAGACTAAATGTTACTTAAAGATATTCTTTACAGTGTTCTTACTAAGTCTATCGCATTAACTTTGTACTTCAGGCGTGATGCGAGAACAAACAAACAGACAGACAGACTTTTTATAAAATGATTGAAATGTGTTTAGTTAATTATTCTGAGCCCCCCTAAATCATTTATTTAGCAAAATTCTAAAATGTACAGACACGTGATATTTACAGTTTTATTATGTGTTTAGATATAATTAGCTTTTTCATATAACCTTAATTTAATAAAACTCTATAATGGGAGGTACCATTTACTTCGTATTTCTAAGATTTTAGCAATATAAAATATAATAGAAGCAACACTCGTTATTATATTTAAAGTCTTTTTACGGGGTTTATAAGAGAGCCGAGTCCTTATATTTACACATTAAGCCAAATAAGATATCCTATAGAGGTTCGCGCGACTTTTAAATCGAATGTAGAATAGAAAAGTTACTAAGATCGAATTTAAAAATTATCTAATATAATTGTAGTAATACTACAATCATATTACATATTTTTATATTATTGAGATATTTTATAGTGAGTTCAGAAGTTTATTTAAAAGTATATTACAATCACAGTTAGCCAGAAATATATTATCTCATTCACGAACAACAGACTAGTAATTTTTAGACAAAATATTCATAATTCTTTGAAGTTCAATGGATTTAACATAGAGAATATTTTACATTAAATATTTAAAAGGACAAGCCTAGATTAATTGTCCTACATAGTTTATGTAAACTTCGCTATAATATTATAATGACATAAGTAGGTATTTACAGTATTTAATGTAAGTCACGATTTTAGGAAAAGAAAAATGAGTGTTGTTGAAAACCGCAAACATTTGACAATTAAAGAAAACTCAAAAAAAATTAACACATTGGGTAGCGAATATAAACCACGGAGAACTTATCGCAAGGACAGTCTAGTGACATATACAGTTCAAAATTATGACTTCCTCAAAGGTAATATTTCATTTTTGACGTATTAATGTTTAGCTTGTTCGTGGATTTTCTGCCTTGGTTCTGAGCTGTAACTAGCCCACAGAAATATATGCACTTTGCTGGGGATTCAAACTTTGCCAATCGCCGGCCCATTAAGTATCTCTTAGTTTAAATTCATGCAGTCCGTTACTACGATGCTACGTTAAAAAAAGAGAATCCCACAAACATTTTATCTTTTATCAGCTGTGTTTGAATTTGCTTATCAAACCCTGTGTCGGGCATCAATCTTTGTCTGTATATAGTAATTAATCTAATAGCTCCGCATGATAATACAACATTAAAATTATTCTCTATTCATACTCTCTCTCATAATAAATAAACTATGTTCGACCTTGCATATTTTCGCTACGACTATATTTAAGACAAATATGACCCGTTTGTTTACATAGATTCTACAATCTATGTAATAAAAACAATCTCACTTTTATTCCAATTACATTCTTCATGCACTCTCGAATCTTGTTTTGCCGGCTAGAAGGCAGTGTGCTATTTACTCCCTCTATTCTCTAAATACCTATAAATAATACGATATTAAAATATACAACGAAATATAGATGTCACTCTATCAAAAGCTTCAAGGCTACACAGTTGCGATACTATGTTACGGAATACATAAACATTTATTTATTACATAAATTTATATTTTGAAATATTTTATATTTTAAAATTGGTTGCAGAAATCAGTGTCTAGTGTCTGTTAATCAAGACTCTATATAACTATTTTATCAAAAATATAATTACTCAATTCCGTGCATATCAACAATACCGACGAATCGACAAGATTGACCTGTTTGCCATATGTTTTATTAAAATCTGTAGGAAAATTCCTAAAATAGATGTTGCATATTAAAACATGCAATTCTTAGCAAACCTGTAGGTATATTACCGGAAATACAACTCATTCGATGTGATAAAGTAGAATTAAAAACAAAACTAATTGAGAAGAGTATATAAAGCACGGAGATCTAGCCATAATGACAGTCTAGAGTGATAATCAGTCCGAAACTATGGCTTCATCCAAGGTAATTACTACATATCTATTACTATCATACTAACATAATTATGATGCATTATTTGTTTGTGTGTAAAAGACAATCTCAGCAACTGCTGAACAGATTTTAAAATTCCTTCCCTATGCAAAGGTACGCTATTACTCTTGCTAACGCTCTTCCTCAATGTTTCAAATTCAAAACCGCAATGTCTATGTGTTTTATTGATGACTATATTAGGACTACATCGTCACTCTCGTTGCATAAGTTAGTTTTTTTTTAAAAAGTTACTATTTCTGGATCAGAAATAATATTTCTGACTTTTCTCTTCTCAGTAGAGACACGGCATTTGGACATGTGCCCAGTAAACGGCAGTAAGTTCGCTCTCTATTACATAGAGCTTAAAAACATAGAAAATGAAATGATTCACTTTCCTGCGTACTCTTACATCTATTATTCAAAAACAATAAATTTAAAACAAAATTGATCTTGCGCAACTTATATTTTACGGTTCATTAACATTTCTGTAAAGCATGAACCGCGTTTCATCTATTGTCATCGATTACTTTAAATACGTTAATCTTATCATTTAGGCAGTTTCAATATTAGTCAGGTTGCATACCCATTAAATGGAAGCATGTTACGATGTGTTAGTTTCCTTTCCATATTCATAACATTATACTAGAACCTATCTTCCGTGTCAGTTGTCAGTTCTCTGTACTTATTATGGCCTTGCACTTTTTCTTACTGCCTAAAATGTATAACTTAACTTACATCGATTGATTAAAATCCATACGAAAAATAATATAAGTATCAAGCTTCTTGATACTTGTAATATTTTACACCACACATAAAACGCGAAAGTTAACATCATAATAAACTACATAATGAGGATTTTGTCGCGGCTCATGGTATTATTTTTTAATGAACATGTTCGAATAAGTCGTAAACATAAATATTTCAGGCTGAAATATTTCAGGATGTCCTCTTTATCCAATCGGCGCAAGCTACACGATGTACTCTTTTTGCATAAAGTACTTAATAACGACATAGATAGCAGTGATATATTAAACCGTATTCAGTTATCAATTCCTAGTAAGCCACCACGCCATCTCATAACTAGATCCTTCTGCCGACCATCTATACGAACTCATCTTGGTCTTAACCGCTCAAATGCCGTTGTTCACCGATAGTTCTTGCATGCAGTGAATATAATACGCTGAATGATAATGTAGATCAGTTGGCTATTTTTCACGATTCCCTTAAGAGTCTCAAGAAAAAAATACTGCAGTCCTTCGCATAACACCCCTTAAATTTTATTAATTATTTTGTTTCTTGTTTCATTTTTCTTTATATTTTATTTTCGTTTTGTTTAGTGTATAAAATATGTACAACTTTAGCTTCTGACATAAATGTTTAGTCAACATCTTGGTGCATAATGTACATGCCTTTATTAGTGAATGTATAAGAACTAGTTTTAAGGTACTGTAGTGTGTAATGTTGTATACATATACTGTTGGCGTGTCATAAATAAATTTAAAAAATACAGGAACCGCTACAAAATATGTGTAAAATAATCGAATAATTATTATAATTGTTGCACACTTAATTAATGTACCGATTTATATTTTCAGACATTACTTATCCTTGGAGTATTGATGGCGATCGTAGGCATAGTCTTAGCTCAAGGCTATGGTGGTACTGGTGGTAGCTTTTCCAATGGCGGCGGCAGTCGTGGTGGTGGATTAGGCTCCGGCAGCTATGGCAGTAGCGGTGGTGGATTTGGCCCTGGCGGAGGAATCAGTCCCGGCGGCGGTAGCGGCCGCGGGGTTGGAATTGGCACTGGCGGCTACGGCAATGGTGGTAGAGGAGGCAGTAACGGTGGTAGTAGGTAGAAGTATTATTTTATACTGTAGGTAGCTGAAATAAATAAAGGCTTTCGAGACATTAAATTTTATCTTCAAAACGCATGCAGCACTTGTTTTACTTTAATTTATAAAGACAACGCCCTATAGCTTAGCAAATATTCCGACAAGGGGCACAAAGAACGCCCAGGCACGGGATAACTACTTATGGATTTCACAACTTTTTGTCCAGTGTGGGGATCGAAGCCACAATCCTCGGCGCAGTGAGGTGAGCACGGCGAGGTGACCACTTAAGCAGCTATGCAGTCGTTAAGGGTTTGCCAAAAACACACTAATATACTTATATAAAATACTAACGGATTACCTTAATATGACAAAACAAATACTATAAAAAGTAAGTAGCTACCATGCACGATAAGACAACGTTATATTATAAATAGATAGATGACAATGTTGTTAAAAATTGGCATTTAGATATTAGATGTCATTATACCTAATATGTAAACAATTTAATCTTCAATATTTTAAAAATAATAGCAACGGTACGTAATTTAATTATCCTTCGTGGTACAGTTTTGTTCCGAGTGGGTATCGAAACCCTAAACGACTAGGCTATCCGTGCAGCCAAATTTACCTACAAGTCTCTCTAAGGTCGCCCACACCAGCTGGAGTCAAAGTGGCGTCGAAGCGCGGGCGCACTAGCGGCGCGCCGCTTCTATGTTTCCTTCAGGAATAAAAGGCAGTGCGCTCACACACTAGAGTCGCGTCACAGGCGAGGTGGAGTCAAGGCGGAGGCGGGGCGGCGGCACAGCGGGGGTGGTGTGCTCGACCGCACCGCGACTCCACCGCTATTTTGTCATTTTGTTTCTTTTAAGTTTAAGTAAAATCTTCTCCTATTTAAATTAATAACTTGTATGAGTGCAAGTACGTCCTCATCTTCTGACGACGACATGTTGAATAAATTGGAATGTGTGAAAGATGCATAGCCGCCCTCGCCTGGACTCTACATAAACGCCACGCCTCGACCGTGCCACGACGCCACCGCGACCGTGCCTCGACTTACCACTGGGTAATGCGCCTTACAATAAATGTTTGACAGATATACCGAAAAGATACATACATAGGTACATACACCGTCTGATACCTGAAATTATACCAACATCTAACCAACTATAATTATTGACTCCACGGAGTACGGAACGAGCCTATTGCCGTCCACAGAATTAATGCCAAACTTTGTGCTGCTATTTTATACTTTTGAATAAGTTGAGAATGTCTTAACAGAAAATCCTAATAGTATTTATTCCGATCCAGAATCGAGTCCAAAACCTCATGGTTATCGCATTCGATAGCGCTGTGCCACCGAGGCAGACTTACCGAATACTTAATGGACGTAATTTTTCAGCATAATCGCCGCTCAAAACCTGGAGCTGCCTGATATGGAAGTATTTTTTTGCTATAATAAAATAATTAAATTATCTTGTATTGTATTCCCAACAATGTGTAGGCTTTTACAAGTCCTGAAAGAGATGCTGTGTTTTAAAACCAGGCGTATTGTCCTCTAGGCAAGCTGCAGTCTTTATTTACAAAATCGACAACGCTCGCGATACCTCGCATTCCATCTAGTCTTACAAGTATCTGAAAGGTACGGCACCGCTTACCAACTGGTGAGCCATATGGTTATTTTATATTAAAGATACCTACATTAGTAGTGGAGCAATCAACATACATATTATACTAATACATGACATCCTAACTAATATTATAAAATATATGAATGTAAGTTTATTTGTTACACTTTCGGGCCTTAACATTTCTACCAATCATCATTAAATTTTAAATAGTGGTATAGAAAAGGACATAGGCTACCTTTCATGCCTAAAAAAGTACCGATTTATTGACAAAATCTACATTAGCGCGATTGATTGGAAAAATCTAGTATCAATATAGATAAGCGATTAAATTATTATAATATATGTATCAACTCAAATATTATATAAGAGTACCTAACACATAGAGAAGTTTATTACTTATTCTATTGAGCGTACCAGTTTATCAGAAAATTACCGCAATACCGTACAGAAATATTAAAAGAAATTACTTAGAAACAGATAGTAAACAAATCTAATAACTTACCTACTGCCATAGACTTATGATATAATTGCCGCATAAATTTATTATTATTTATTCTAAACTTTTTATTTTATTGTTGTATATTGCTAGTGTTATTATAACATCAATAAGAGAAATCCGTCGGTATTCTGCCCAAATTCAAAAGAATACGATAGTTTACTAAAAATATCATATCATGATCACAATTTATTTTTTTAAACACGCATCTGTAACAATTATCTTTATTTTTTTGGTTCTGCGTTAATTAACACGTTTATATCGATGGCAGTGTTAGTCAAAGTTTTTATAACATGCAATTATGGAATTTAATGACGATGGCCTAATTGTTAAAGCATTGGTTTTGCGATCGAAGGCTCATAGGTTCACATCCGACCCATTGCACTATTAACGTGAACGCATTTGTAATTCAGGATTTTTAGCTTAGCTGGAGGAGTTAACAAAAATGCTAGTAATTTGTAACGAGTACTTGTAATACGTTCATACTTTCATGAATGTAATATTTACTATATTTATTCAATTTAGTTTTCACATAAATAAATTGTATTAAATTGAATCAAAATAGGAAAGATGTAAGTTCAAATAACCTTCATTTTTTAAATGTAGAGTAATTACAGAGTAACTAAATTCGCACCGGTTTTGAGTATTTATTATGACCAAATAAACAAATTTTAAGGCAATATTTTTCTAAATAAAGATAGCAGTCACGCATTTCAGTTTTGGTTCATTTGGGTTTATTGTCGGGCCTATTGTTATTGATTGATATTATATATTTTTGCCACATAACATATTATCACATTAATATGTGTAAGAGTTGGTTAAGTAGTCGTTTAAGTAGTCGCTTCGCGAGTTCGATCCCCAGACGGGACAAAAATTGATGTGATCAACAAATAGTTGTTCCAAATTTGGGTGTTCCTTGTATCCGTTGTTTGAATGTTTGTAAAGTGCACATGATACAGGAATTATAACTAATGCTGTTGATGAAATAAATAAAGAATAAAGATAAATAACAGAAAATCTAAATATACAGGGTGATTTTGAAATCGTGTAATTCCTTTTAACCATGCATTCTACTGGTGATATAGAATAACCCTGACCATATTTTTATTTAATTAGATTTATTTTTTTTGAAAAATTATTGTTCCGTTTTTTTTGTGAAATGGTGTCAGATAGTCATATGTTAACCAACCGAGGCAATTTTAATTTTTTACTAATTAAAATAAAAAAACATATTAATAATTAATGTCGTAAATAATAACGGGCGGTCCTTTTTATTGCCCCTTATTATTTACGACATCAGTTATTGTTATGTTATTATTTTTAAATTAGTAAAATATTAAGATTGTGTCAGGTGGCTAAAATATGACTATTTGAAATCATTTCATGAAAAAAATCTGTACTCTAATTTTGCCAAAACCATTATTCTAATTAAGAAAAAATATGGTCAGGGTTATTCTATATCACCAGTAGAATGCGTGGTTAAAAGGAATTACACGATTTCAAAATCACCCTGTATTTAGGAAGATAATCAGAGATAGATATAAATACAGCGAGAACAGAATTAGAAAGCATAACTAGGTAAGCACAAAGACTTTTAGATTATACACATATTGAAAATAAATGTAAAATAACCACAATTATTTTTATTTGCCTTTTTCCCATTCCTTTTGTTATTGTGTCGTTCATATTAGTATCTTACTGCAAGCAAAACAAATAATAACAATAAAGTAAAATATCCTTTGAATACAATTAACGGTTTGACAAACTCTGCATTGTTTCGTCTCTAATTTCGTAGTCATGTCATACGTGACAATGGTGGAATCAGATGTAGAATGCACTGCCTAATAGCCGCCTAAGCAAGCCCAAACAACATATGAAAATTAAATCATTTTCAAAACCAAATATATTTAACCAAACAGAAAAATAGCTTTAAATTTGAACCTTATTACGCTTAAGTAATTGCTATTACACATACTCGAGCAAGCAATCATTTTGTAAACTGTTTGATTGCAATATACTTTATACTACAAATAACTTTTGCCCGCGGCTTCGCTCGCGTAAAACTAGGCTAGGTTATGTTAGTAACAGTACTATTCTTTTTTAATAATATATTTATTTATTTATTGATTTTGGAAGAAGGCTTACAGACTAATAACATTTTTAAATATTCATAATTTATATATGTAACAATGTTGCTAATTACAAGCCTCCACAATTAGCTATCCAATTGCATTATTTAATACACAAATATATAAAAACAAAAAACAGACACACAGAATACTAAGAAGTTTGGGTGCCGTTAAGCGCTACCATTATTAGTTTTAAAGTATATACATATTATTTAACTTTTTACGTACACACGGCTACACATCAAGTTAGACACCCTATATACGCATAACTACGCTACATACAAAATAGAGAATTGTGGGAAAGGGACAGTGCATAATGGTGTCGAAGTAATGGTAAGGTTAGAGCGTAACAAAAATATAACGCACTCTCTCGCACGATTCGCAGCGTTCAACTTCTAATAGTTCAAAGTAAAACAGTCTAGGTTGATGTGTCGCTGTGTGTACATCGGTTGCGCTACTACAATAAAGGTATATATTTAAGTTACGCGGAATTCTATAAAAACTGTTTGGACTTCTCACCATAAATGCATTACGCCTATAGTTAGTCAGTGTCAAGGGCACATGTAATATCGGTCGCTGACGTAAACCGATTAGATTAGTGCATAGGTTTATTTTTGCAATGAGCTCGGGACGGTCTATGGATCCTTTAGCAATATTCATAAGCAGGCATATATCGTTCACTTCCCGTCTATAGTCCAGGGGTAGTAAATGGTATCTTTTGCAACAGCGACTGTAGACCTCAGACTGCTGGTGTGCTCTAAACGGTGTGCTCTCTCTCTCTCTCTAAACTTTTTTAGGACACTTCTACGCGGGATTTATAAAGTTGGTATTGAGAGTTCCACACTTGAGATGCATATTCTAAGTGACTTCTAACATACGAACAATACAGAATTTTAATAGGTTTTAAGGAACGAAAGACAACTGAGTTTCTTATTATTAATCCTAAAGCCCTTGATTCCTTTTTGACTATGTCATCAATAATAATAATAATAATAATTCTTTATTCTCTCTTCACAACAACATTATTAAAATTTAGGTCTTACATTTGGTAACACTTAATTGCTAACGTTGTGACAGACCAGAGCCAGCTGCTGATTTGCGTACAAATCTGAATTACTGGTTCTCTGGGGCCCTCCCGTCGCTAGAACTCAGGGGTTATTGTACTGGTACTGGATATTTTTATTTATCGTTTAAGAGGATAAAAATAAACATATTTCCTTTTAGTAGGTTTTTACATATGGTACATTGAAAACTAAAAATAAAACTTAAAGATAATTAGTGCATTTTGCCAGAGTGTGTTATATGTGTAAAAGTAATTAAGAAATAAATAAATAAATAGATAAATAAATAAATAGATAAAGGTATTTGTACAGTGTTGTGTGTGTGCGAGAATGGAGATGCATTATGAACAAGCAAAGGGTAAGTTGAATAGAACTAACTGGTGTTGATACTAAAACTGGTAACAGAGCTCATTGCATAATTGTCAGAGTGCGTTCGGTTTCTTCATAGTTAAGGGTTTGTAGATAATTAGTGACAGTAACTTTGCATTTTTTATTGGTGAGGGAGTAAATATTTAATATACGATTTAATTTGTTATAAAGATAGGGGCCCATGAAGGAGAAGAATTTTCTTGCAAGGGATGTATTAATTTTAGGCTTTTCACATACCTGATCTTTGCGGCGTTTGTCTTTCCGAAGATTTGGGTCATATCGTATCACCGAATGTTGTTTGAGGATTGTGCACAGTATGAAGGATTTTCGAACTGTTAGGATATCCCAATATATGTACAGTTCTTCCGTTGGATGTCTGAATGGAAAGCCAGCTCCCACCTTAAGGATTGCTCGCTGAGCCCTTTCAATTTCAATAACGTGTGACTTTGCTGCTCCACCCCAAGAAGTGATGCAGTAATCAGTTAATGACTGACAAACAGCTTGGTAGATACTTTTGATGATTTGTTTATCTGCTACGTCGCGAAGCGTCTTAAAGATGTAAATTAATTTCCGCAGGCGATTTACAAGATTGTTGATGTGCGGTTTGAATATTAGAAATTGGTCAACTGTTATCCCTAGATAATTAATACAGTTGGTATTGTCAATAAGAGAACAGGAACAAGAAGAGCCATCAAGCCCGCAGTTGTGGTAGACAAGGGAGGATGAAGGGGGAGGTAAAAAGTTACGTTTGTGGCAGAACGCAATATATTTTGTTTTTTGGACATTCAGTGTCAGGGAGTTAGATTGGAGCCATTTACTAATTTTGTCCATTCCTTTCTGAGCCAGGTCAAACACCTCAATCCAGTTTTCCCCCACAAAAGAGAGAGCTGTGTCGTCAGCAAATGTGACTATTTGTCCCCCCTGGATACGTGTCAGGCAAAGATCATTGATATAGATCAGGAAGAGTGTAGGTCCAAGGATGCTTCCCTGGGGCACACCGTATTCTATAGGGAGCTCGTCACTTATTTCCTGCTCAATCTTTACCCTTTGTCGTCGGTTCGTCAAATAATTTTTAAATAATTGTAGTGGGACGCCTCTAATACCAATCTGTTCCAGTTTTCCAATTAAGAGGGGAGTCGAGACGGTGTCGAAAGCCTTTGCCAAATCCAAGAATAAAGTGATACATTTCTTCTTTCTGTCTAGATTTGAGATAATTGGTTGTAAGAGGTCGTGAACCGCATCGTTTGTGGACCTGTTACGACGGAATCCGAACTGGTTCGCAGCGAGAATGTTATTGCTCTCTAGATATGTTGATAAACGAGTGTTTAAAAGACGCTCCAGGATTTTTGACATCGTGGGCAAAATAGAAATCGGCCTGTAGTTTCCAACACAGTCCCGAGCCCTACCCTTATGAATTGGTTTAATAAGCGCCGTCTTAAAAGCTGTTGGAAAAATCCCCGTTGATAGTGAAAGATTGCATATATGGGTAATGGGTACAGCAAGTATTTGTAAGTACCTCTTGATTAATTTAGTGGAAATCAAATCCATACCTGCGACATTGGTTTCCTTTAGACTTAAAATAATACTAACAATCTCATCCTCATCGGTAGGTAATAGAGCCATGGAGTTAAGAGGCGCGGTAGAGAGATTTAATACTGTTTGTTGAATATTGGATGAGCATGGAATTTGTTTAGCTAGGTTACGCCCAATCGTTGAAAAATATTTATTGATGTCATTTATGGTACTAGCTGGATTGTGCTTGGATATAAGGCAGGAGGAGTGTTCTAGTTTGGATTTATTTGTACCACTAATTTCCCTGACAATCTCCCAAAGTCGTTTTTTGTTGTCTCTAGCATTTTTAATCTGGGCCCTTTCGTAGTTACGTTTAGCTAATTTAATAATTTTAGTGCAGAATTGCCGGTACCGTTTGTAGGTGAGTTTGATGACATCATTTGTTGGATCCCTTTTTAGTTTTTTATAGAGATTGTCTCTGTTTCTCATGCAACGTAATAAACCCTTAGTAACCCATGGTTTACTGACTCGTTTCCTATTGGGTATTTTTACCTGATTGGAATTTTTACTAATAGCGGAGTATATATATGACACCAAGTAATCCGTCGCTAAGTTAGTATCCTTACAGTTGATGATAGAATCTACGTTTAATTTATGCAATCAATATTGATGACATAGTCATAGGCTGATCATATTCAGCAGCTTATTGTCTTAGGTAATACCTAAGTCTTTAATACTGGTAACCTTTGTTATGTTTTGATTCTATAATGTGTATGCGGAATTTATTGATGACCTTTGACATGTAAATGTGATATGAAAACATTTTGCTACATTTAATTGTAGTTTGTTACGTTCACAGTATATTTGAAATCTACAGAGATCAGATTGTAGTTGTTGTGTGTCAGCAATACTGCGGACTGTTTTGTGAATTTTCATATCATCGGCATATAATAAAATGTATGAATATTGAAAACAGGATTTAATATCAGCAATGAATAATGTAAATAAATAAATATAGCCTATGTTACTCGGTGAAGCTTAGCTTATGCGAAATCTGAAAACATTACATACATTCCGTAATAAGTTTAAGCTGTTTTTAATAAACAAACAAAAATCATTGTAATAATAATTTTACGTACCTTTATAACAACTAAGTACAGCAACTTTACTTACGGGTATGGTACCCTTCATGACGAAACATATTGTATATTTTATCTGATAATAATTGTGTAGTGCATGCTTTGTTAATTTGCGCGTATGCAGCAGTAATGTTTTATTACGCATCCGGCTCTGTGACACGCTTTCTTGACATTCATGACTAATCTTGACAGATGTAACTTAATATGATCATGGCGTCAGCCTATGTAGCACGAAAAAAAATATTTGATTTGATTTGATCATGGCGTCAGCCTCTCAACTATAAGTGGCGTGGCGTTCGGCAACATATTACATTGTTCCTTTGCTTTTTTAGTTATTTTATATTTTTTATTTTAAGTGTCACTTTCACATGCTGTGTTTTGTAGTATATCATAACGGTTATACCTATTACACTATATATACATATACACTTTTATGTATGAATATAGTATAAATATATTGTTATAAGTTTATATTATTATTATTTATATCTCATTTTTTGTATGTTTTATTTTCTTATGCATTGGCGTGTATTAATAAATTATTGTTAGTAGGCCTGCGAGAGTACCAGCATTGCAGTCTATACTGCAACAATAGCTGACGCAGTTGCCTAATTTGATCTCCATGTACCGTTTTCTGTTTAATTATATTTATTATTCTTTTTTAAAATTATGTATGTATGGAGATTCCAATAAAAGATTTTTCTTTCTTTCTTTCGTCTTTATATTTTTTTATGAGAGAAAGGGAGAGGGAGAACTTTAGAGAAATTTTAAAATCGGTTAAATAGATTTTGTGTTAAACCCGTACAAACAAATATACAAAATATCTAATCTTTCATCTATATAATATTAGAAAAGATTACTTTTTTCCCCTTACCTATACAGAATGACGACCTGGCCAGCCTAAAAGAAAACTGTATAAATAATAAAACAATAGTTATAAATACCTACTACTACATATTACATAATATGTATGTACCATTCTAACTACAAATTAATCTAGAATAATTCTATTCAAGTAATCTCGCCAAAGAAAATATTTACATAGATTATTTTTAATTTCTTTTCCAACAAGCTTCCAACGCAATATGTTTTGTTTGAGAACCACACATATTTGATCAGTCAATTAACGTAAGCCTTAAAAAACTAAACAAATGTGTATATAAGGCACAAGGAACTAAAACAATCACAGTCTAGTGTGATAAACTGATCGTGAATATGGCGTCATCGAAGGTAATACTCTTGAATCCACTTTATTTCATAAATTCTGATAGCCTGTCCAAATACACATTGAGTTATAAAGTGGATGATACTTTCGGGCGTCCACGGAACATCTGTGTCATAAATGCAGATAGTTTAAAATCGATCGGTTCGGAATCGGTTCAATGCGACGCAGGAAAACGCATCGTATTACACGTAATCTTCTCTTAACTAACATAGACAATCGAAACAATTTTATTATGTACGAGTATATAGTACGAATTACTCGTGAACGTGGTATTAAATTATTAAAGCTTTTGTGAGAATTTGTGATTATACAAAACAAAATGTTGAGTAGACGCTCTTATCCGAATAGCCATTACTAACCTAAAGTTTCTAATTTATGAAAGCGACAAATATACCTACTATACAGGTAAAGCAATCAAAATTCTAGAGGATAATAAATATAAATTAGCGGTCGCCTAGTGCTCAAAATTCGACCAAAGTTCCTAAGATTGATACGTTTTCTGTTATTCTCTATTACATATAAATAAGGTATAGGTAACCATAGTTACAAAGAATTGTACGACGTCAGACGAACAATGTCGAAATACTGCGAACGTGCGAAATACTGTGCATGTAGTGTTTTCCGTTAATTTAATGTATTTCTCATGCATATTTTATAAAATAATAGGATTTGCCCCTCCTTCTCCATATAAACTTTAACTGTGCCAAATTTCATACTCCTCCGTCCGCGCAATTTTCGTAAAAAGGGGTACAAAGTTTTCGCTTCACGTATTAATATAATATAGACTTAAAATTCGCGGTTTAAATCTTTGTGTACTTTTGAGTATTTGTCGAAAGTTTTATTTGATACTACACAAACTTATCCTAACATAATATTATAAATGCGAATGTGAGTTTGTTTTCTTGATACGCTTCCACGTCTTAACTACTTGGCCTATCATCATGCCATTTTGCATACACCTCAGGAGTACAGAAAAGAGTATAGAGAACCTTCCACCCTAAAAAGTACTATTTCGAGGAAAACCGTGCGCAAAACCTAGACAATAATAATTTTATAATAATAATAACAATAATAAGAGTAAGTGGCAACACTGCGGTCCTGAATGCCTCAGAGAGTTGGTTAGGGCCTCATCCCCGGCTTGCTGTTACTGGTTGGCCGGGGTGGAACTTCAAGAGCGCCCGTAGGACTCTCAACTCTGGCTTGCCTTGGTCGGCCGGCCAGAGGGGGGCCGCTAGAGCAATATGCTTGGGGGTGAAAGTGTCATTTTCAAGGGCATAACTACGGGGAAACCCGCTCCGGGTCTCCGTTGTCACAAGAACCGTGATGGTGAAACCGGCGCCGCACCGCTCGACGCCCCTAGCCACTTGCACCGGTGTTGCCCTCTGCTGCTGGCTTGTATGCCTATAGTGGCTTATCAGGGGGCCCTAGGCATCTAGTGAGTTGGCGAGTTACCGTCTGCCCATTGCATTGATGCTATTAGAGTATTCAGGAAAACGCCGTTTTTCATCCATAGTTAGCAATATACCGGTCCACCAAACACCCATACCTATAGCCCATATATTAGAATCCATACGTAGCAATAGTCCTACGCCTGCTGCGGCTAGTGCCGCTGTAGGTGTTCCATGACACCTTTGATTAAAACTCTCGAAAGGCCTCTTCACGTTGGACCCATGTCTCCGTGTACGCCTCTCAAAGGGCCAGGTATTTTCTAATATAATATGTTAGAAAGTACCTGTGATAAGAGAAACAATAATAATATTAATATAATAAATATTTAAATATAATATAATATTTTCTCCAGACCGGCTCGGGTGTGCATCGGGCTGTAGTCTCAGTGGACAATGGCCTTACCCCGCTAGCTCTGGCTAAGGAGAACTGGCGCATACCTGTGGTACTTAGTACTGATGACCGCAGGGATGTATGGAAGGGTAAAGAGCTGGATGGATGCTTATATCGGGCCTTACACGAGCCCTGATGTTGATTTAATATCATCTGTGGCCTGGCTACGTTTCGGCGATATTTTTGCTGGAACAGAAAGTTTTGTCTTTGCAATAATGGACGAAGTTGTTATGACGAATAACTATCGGCGGCATATCCTGAAAGATGGGACGGTCGACATATGCCGGGCGTGTCACCAGCCCGGTGAATCTCTCAGGCATATTGTCTCTGGGTGTTCTCGTCTTGCCAACGGCGACTATTTGCATAGACACAACCAAGTGGCCAGGATCATAAATCAGCAACTTGCCATAAAGAACGATCTTGTGGATTCAGAGATGCCGTACTACAGGTATGTGCCCGATCCAGTTCTCGAGAATGGTCGTATTGATCGTGTCACTATGAACTGGGATTGATCTACCATCACTGACAGAACCGTCGTGGCTAACAAGCCAGATATAGTGGTGATAGATCGATTAGAACGCCTTGCAATGATCATCGATGTCACCATCCCTCATGACGAGAATCTCGTGAAAGCTGAAAGAGATAAACAAATTAAATATCTGGACTTGGCTCGCGAGGTTGTTGACATGTGGGATGTGGGCTCGGCGATCATTGTATCGATAGTCGTTTCAATAAACGGGTTAATTGCCAAGAGCCTCGACCACCATCTTAAGAGGCTCGCGTAGAATGGTTGGATCAAGTCCTCGATTCAGAAGGCAGTATTGCTCGACACGGTGTGCATAGTGTGGAGGTTCCTTTCTCTGGAGCCCTAACCACCGATAGCTTGATCCTTGCACCCGATATCGGTGGGTTTCCGTGGTCCTATTTTATATTTTTTTATATATAATGTATAATATAATTATGAGAATATATTATTTTTCTCTCACACAGAATTGCTTATTTAAACCTCACTTAAATTTGTCATTCATGTTTTCAGACATTGCTGATCCTCGGAGCAATGATGGCTCTCGTAACCACAGCTTTAGCCCAATTTGGCGGATTTGGCGGCCCTGGCGGCGGGTTCGGTAATGGTGGATTTGGTGGCCCTGGTGGCGGATTTGGTAATGGTGGATTTGGTGGCCCTGGTGGTGGATTTGGTAATGGCGGGTTTGGCGGCCCTGGCGGTGGATACGGCAATAGGTATGGCGGATATGGCGGACCTGGCGGTGGATATGGCGGTTATCCTGGAGGGTTTGGAGGCGGATACGGCGGCTTTGGGCGTTAAAAATAAAAGGCTTTCGCCTTTTATTTAGATCAAATGTGATGAATTTGTTTTAATTTCTGTACCATATTTTTATACTGTATCTTCTAAAATAAAATCTTTGAGTACATTAGGTTCCTCTTTTATAGCACCATCTAATTATTACTTGAAATTGAGGTCTTCGTAGTATACTACGTATTTTGCTTAAAAAATTACATGTCGTATTAGAGTAGCCTTTAATTGAACATGCGCAAGTCAAATCAAATAGACCCTCATTTAAAAATACCAGAGCCTTATTTTTCAACTTAACACCTACCTCTTCCCATTTGTTAAAAAATACGCATCGTTGCGTTGCTTTTTTCTTTTTGAAGAAAGTAGTTAAATATTAGAGAATTTATATTCTTTAATATGATAGTCATTATCTCGAATAAATTCTATAACAGTATGTTGTTTTTGGCCAATGAATTATAAACACTAAATACGATTCTGCCTAAATATTTTATTAAATTTAACATACCAGCAAGTAGTAGTGTTTCTCAAATATAATTCAACCCAAATGCACTTAAGCATGTTTGCGAGACACCGCACGCACAACTTCTAAGAATACGAAATTCTCGAAAGTTCTTATTATATGTTTAACTTGTAAACGGGCAATAACAACCATATTATAGAATATACATATGAATATTCATTAAATAATATACAATGTTGCATATGGCTATCCAAAGGATTATAATATTTGGAACAGCCGACGCAATCAAATATGTTTCTGAGCCGGTTGAGTTTTAGTTAAAAACATTGCAGCATCATATAGCAGAAATTGTGGAGGTTTAGAAGCCCTTTTAAGTATCGTTTATTCGTTATTCTATAGATATTCGTGGAGAAAATTCGGAATTAAGAATAATGACCTCAAGACCGAATTTCAGTCACGGCGGCCAATCTTAACGCAGACTACTAGACCTACGTAGGAGATATAAAAGTGCACAAGTATGTGCGCAAACACAAGTGCACTCTCTGTTCCCTAACTCTCATTATCTGATGGCACGGCAATCCGACGAGACCGGAGAGAGATAAGGCGCAAGAACAACAGCTTTACGTGCTTTCCGAAGTACGGAGATGTCTAATAGCGCCAACGTTCTAACTCCAGGCTGCTATTGAGGTTTCTTATCAGAAAAACCCAATAACTTTTTGTTAGCACGGCCGGAGATTTGAACCCGTGATCTTATATGACACAGCAGTCGCATTCATTACGAAACTATAATGACAACAAGAGCATTATTAAGTTTCTGCTCTTGTTGCCATTCATCATAATACTTCCTTACACGTATATACCAGAGATTATATAAGGATTGGTTGTTTATTTGTCACTTGATGTCAATAAGATTAGGTATATTATATACCTCTGCCTACCCCTTACGGGATACATACATGAAACTGTATATAAGTATTTGAGATAACCTTTATTAAAATACGATATGGAACCTATAGCAGTCATGCATCACCATTTGATTCGATCTTATCAAATCGAAACGTTATGCAATCAAAGAATCAGGCACAATCATGAATGTGTTAATTTCCGTGTCGCGTTATATTATGAGCATCGTATTTGTTGGCACAGACCAAATTGCATGGTGTATATTGTATAACTGCCTACATAATACGTATGACGGTGTATGTTTTTATGATGTATGTTACAGAGAACTTTCGATACTATTTTATTGGAATCTATTTTTGTGTTTCATATCTTAAATTAATTTCAAATAGGTACTTTAGTATTTCATGAGATAATATCAATTCACATATTCAACTGATGATCAAATTAAACTAGTCAACAAACTTCCTATTATGATTCGAAAAGTCCTTTACAGGTCAGAAAGACCCCTTAGTTAAAAGCTTAAGCTTAGTTACACGATGTCTGTACCCCAAAATGGATTGTACTATATGTTATCACATTTTAATTAGCAGTTTGGATCTAGTAAGTCCAGTTGTCGAAATTAATAAAATCTAATACAATATCTATAAATTTTAAATGAATTTTAGCTGATTATAAAATACCGTAGATTCTACAACTTATCCGGCAGGCAGTATATTTACCACCTCTGAAAATAAAATCTTCAAAACGTTGTTTTATTGTTTCGGCCAATTATCTACACTTATCTCTACTGACTTCAACGACCGTGACCACGGCATGGCTATTTTAACGTCATATTATCGAAGTGACACTTCATGGTATTCAAACAATCATAGATGGTGACAATCAGAGAATTGATGTGTGCGGCGAGTCGCGCTATTATCACGACTCATCACACATGACATTGACTGTCTGATCCTGATATAGACGCAGTGATAATCTCATCATCATGGACTAAAACGAGGATAATAGCTAATAACATATGTTATAATTACATTAGACTCGCTTGATCTGAACCGTATGACCACTCTACATGTTTACTAAAACTGATATCCTGCCAACTCCGTGTCTAATTTAGCACGGTTACAAAGATCATTTATTACGGTAGTTAAGAGAAGACATTGTCTTTATATAAGCTAACAACTGATTAACGGTTATCACCTTGGGTAACAGAGATCAGACATATATTAACCGATAGACATAAGTATGTACTGTATGAAGTGTATGTATCTTATTAAAAGTTAATAATCTTTTGCAAGATATCGAACTGAATTATCAGAAAAATTGTAATCATTATAAAAAAACGAAACATGAACAAACGTCAATTTATAGAACCTAATCCTAACTAAATTATAAATGCGAATTTGAGTTTGTTTGTTTGTAACGCTTTCACGCCTTAACTACTCGACCGATCATCATGAAATTTAATATACTCATAGTCAAGGGGACAAAAAAAACATAGAGTGCCTTTCATCTAGAAAAAACTACTGTTACTAACCAAACGTAACTCACATTTACGCGCGAGGTCCAAATCTATCAAGTATGTTTTTTGTCAATTGTTCAGTTACTTGTGCCGCTGATCATTCCGCCAACTTATTTTTAAAGCTCGTTTTCCAAAACAAAAACGTACAAAGAACCGAGGGAAAAATAACTTGAGAAGACTTTAATGACTTCAATACAAACATACATCAAGGTGGAAAATTAGTTGAAGACTACTTTGTCTTTCAATCTGGGTGACAAGGCAGTTACACCAGAATCAGATAAACTCCAAATCCGGTTCAAGCCGTTACCAGAACGAACCATTATGAGCTAGCGACAGTACATAAGTTATTTATTTTATTCATTAGATATTAGTGATAAGACATTCTGTTAAATTAGAAAAAATTAAAAAAAAACAATTAGAAAGTTGACATGGGTCATGTTTTGAAACGGTATCACAAGGCTCTAAAATATCTAATTAATTTGCATAGGCCTAAATTTAATTAATGTATGGCTGTTAGTCGCGATTTCGGTGCCTTAATTTTAAAGTGGTTTATATCCTGGTCTAATTATCAGCTATCAGCATATATATAATTAGCAGCTATCAGCAGCACATCTTAGATAAGTATGGGTAGAGGCAATGGCGGTAACATCTGCCTTTCTAAAATACAGGCTTACAATGCAAGGAATCAGAATAACATTACATATTGGCATTACAAACATATTAAAATTCTAAAGTAACAAGACTAGTGAGAGACCGTTGGAATGCCACGCAGTAGTCTCAAGTTCGATCCCAAGGTACTCTGACTTTTCAAAGTTATGTGCGCAAAAGTTATTATTTAAATATCGCTTACTTTAAAGTAAAGGAAATCTTCGTGAAAACCTGCATGGCTGAGAGTCCTCTATAATGTTTTTGAATGTATGTGAAGTATGCTCACTCGCATTAAGCCAGCATGGTGGACTATGGCCAAATCTTTCCCACACTAAGAAGATGCCCGTGCAGCAATAGGACAGTTTACATATAAACTGTGTATATGTAACTGTATATGTATACACAAAGCTGATATTATTTTCATTGTTATTATTGAGGCCGAAAAATAAAAAGGAAAAGCTTTAAATAGAAAAACAATTTCCTAAATTGTAATAGTCCTATAGGGTACAAAGTACACCTAGGTACAAAATAACTACCTACTATATATAGATCTATCCGCAGCTGTCAGAAAATAACTATCTATGAATGCATTCGCAGTAGTCAATGCAAACGATTCGATGTCAAGTTCATAGTTATAAGCGGTAAGTAGTTTAGAAAAAAATATGCATTGTTGCGCCGAAACAGTAATTTTTAGCTATAATAATTTTGTTATTCAATGAAATAATAACATAATTTAGTTTGGCGGTAATAACAACATAATAAATTCGGTGTCTTTTTCCTTGTCTACAATTTACATTATTACCAAGCATGGAAGATGTTCAAAATAATTCTGGAAACTACATCGTATAATAAAAGAAAAGTGGCTACAGTAATTCAAACACGATGCTTTGATCACTTTTCGAGTAATTTTACTCATGTTAGTTGCCTTGTACTTAGTTAACCCCATAGTGATTCTTATACCTAATTGTGGCCGATCGTAGTCTTGTATTCCTAGTCGCGCAAATTATAAGGTAATTTATTAGGCTGAAAAAGTAGAAGAATGTCATGATATTTCTATACGTCTTAGTGCAAGATGTGAAATACACGCAAAAAAAAAATAGAAACCCAGCGCGTAATCTGGTTTAGTACTAGTAAGACAAATTGGAACTCTCTTTTAGAAATTCGAGAGTAGCGTGCAATATTTATAATTATGCTTACCGTTATTTTTACTGTTATCTACTTTACAACTACTGGCCAGCTATAATATGAATTCATGACCTCTAATTTATCTTCTTTTCATGCCTATTAATAATAATAAATAATACACGCTAATATTAATATATTCCACGCCGTGCAGTCAATACAATAGAAAATCTATTGTTGGCGCTCACCGGTGACCGCGGCGACGGCCATAATATTAAATTTTGCTAAATCTTGTTTGTATACTATTACTTTTTATAGTTTGCAATGGTTCTCAAACTTTTATATCACTACGTTTCTTTCATGCAAAGCTAATACACTCGAATCAAGGAGAGATGAGCCACAAATTAGATTTATTCTGTTTTTCTTATTTAAAATATAATACCCGTAGAGTTGCTATATGGAGACAGCAACACAATAAATAACCAAAGCTGAAACAATGTATGTGCTTATCACAATTTCAGTCCCGTGTGGAGTTCAAATCTATAATTAACGATGCACTGGCAATGGCGGGGATACTACCTATACCACAGCGCGATCCGTACAGTTGTATAGCTATGACAGTCAAAACCTTTAAATTAGGCACCAAACATATGTGCATGCGATCTTCATAGGTATATTAAATATAAGTTAACAAAATAGAAAATGCTAAAGAAATGCAAAATGTTGAGAACCATCAAATTTTTAATGTACCTTAAAAATTCTATAATTTTGGATATATTTAAACCGTTTGCTTTAGATATGGAGCAGTTCGAGCTAAGGAGGCGAAACTAGAACATTCGAAATGGCAGTATGCAAGGTAAGCAAATACTTGTATAACTTATTATTATATACTGTATATTTATAAGCCTAGTTGCTCTCCCGCTGAAGGGCAAAGGCTTCCTCTTCCTCCTCCGACATTGCCCTATCCTTTTCAATTAGGCTTAGTTGCTTGGCCACTGCAGGGCAAAGGCTTCCTCTTCCTCCTTCGATATTTCCCTATCCTCTACAATCTGAATCCAAGTTTGTCTAACCAGCACCTTTTGGGCCTTTCTTATTGTAGCTGTCCCCCATTATACAGACCATATCTCTTACGGCTCCCAACATACATAGCTTGCCCGTTTCCATTTTAATTTTACATCTGCAATTTATATTTCTGAACGTAATTTTAAGTAATATGTTCCCGCCATGACAGTGCATTTTACTTATAAAGAGGGTAAATATGTGGATAAATAGAGTATATAATAAAATTATATAAGTTTATTAAGTCCCAAGAGTTATTTTCTTTGTTTAATGTACAATTTAAGAATATGACCTTCTCGCAAATTTTTTGTATCATATATTCGAAATTGATATTAGAATTGATAATAGTTTAAGTATACAAATAAAATAAAATCGTGCCTCTTAGTGGCACAGATTTGAAGAAATCTATAGTAGCTACATATTACAAACACACTTATTTATGCGTTCTAATTCAAACTTTACTCCCCGCTATTTGTACATGGGATTATTTTGGAGTATTATTTGATTCAAATTAAATATTCACACATCTTATGTTTAATTGTTTTTGTCTTCAGATCCTATTACTGACTGTTCTTCTTGCCATGTTGGTGTCCGTGGCTGTTGGAGACAAAGCAAGCTACGCAGCTCTTAACCTCCTTGGCCTTGGCTCAAATAGCCTTAATTGCCGTCCTGGCTTCAATGGGCCTAACTGCCGGAATCTTGTTGCCGGTGGCTCTAACTACAATGGTCTTGGATCCAATGGACTAAACTACAATGGCGTCGGCGTCAATAATCCTATTTACACCGGCCTTGGAGCCAATAACCCTAACTACAACGGCCTTGGCTATAACAGCCCTAACTACAGTGGCCTCGGATCTAGTGGCCCTAATTTCCGTGGCCTGGGGAATAATGGTATCGCTAAACCACCTGGTACCCTAGGTTCTGGCTTGGTCGGCAGTCCTGGTATCGTCAGTATCACAAGTTTCGGTATCCGTGGTGTTAGTGGACCAGGTACTGGTTTGAATACTCCAAGCATCAGCGGTATTAGAGGTATCAGAGGTCCAGACTTTGGTGGCCCCATAATAAGCAGCATTGGTAAACCCAGTCGCGGTATTAATGGCCCAGTCATTGGTGGTATTGCTGGTAAAGGCCTGGGAGGTATCGGTGGCCAAGGCATTCGCGTTATCAGCCCAGGCATTGCTACTTTGGGTGATTCCGGTTATGGCAGTTATGGTGCTCCTGGATATGGTGCACCTGGTATCGGCGTTTATGGTACACCAGACCTTATCGGAGGTTCCGCTTTTGACGATTTTGAAGATGTAAATGCATTCGGACTGTAAGACGATTACAATATTGTTTAAATAAATATTTATTTGGGAAATGGCTTTTTTATATCCCCTTTCCTAATTATGATTATTATAGAGATAAGGATAAAAATCAGTAGGTTGCTACTACTAAAAGATAACGTAATAATTATCATTTGAACACAAAATTTTGCCAATACTTTCCCATTTCTTTGAGAAAGTTAGATCAATTAAAAATGTTGAGAATCATTTATGAATTCAAAATAAAGTCTGAAATCCCAAATTTGGACGTTTTTTTAGCGTGTTGGTTACATTTTAATCAGTTCGTGGTTAGTGGGCCCAGATGAAACATCGTAAAATGGCAGTATCTAAAGTAAGTAAGTAAGTAACTATATAATATAAGAATCCCCTGTAGCGGTATTTATTAAAATAGCTATTTAATTATTTCAATGAATACAGCTATTAATTCTATGACTCATAAATTAAAAAAATTAACAATTCTAATTGTTTATAATATTTTTACATGATTTGATGAAAACATTCTTGTTAAATTTCTGTGCCCAAAGTCCCCTGTCTGATTATGTCCAAGCTTTAAACGCCTTTATCGTTCAGTCGTATTAGATAATGGTCTGAAAGTTACACAGTATGAGGGTTATTTAATGTGTATAAGTCTCATTTAGATTTTTGATAGAGAGGGAAATCTCAGCAGCAACACAGCGTTTAAAAAATGTGCTAGCGATACTCTGTTACGTGGCTTCTAAAACGCAAGTGACGAATTGTATGTTCAATGAACATCTGTCTAACATATGGCATAGTATTATATTAATTTATATCATAATATTTAGCTTTATTATTAACGGTCGTACTTGCACCCATCGTATCGACCACTGCACAGTGCGGTGGGCTGGAGACTTCGGATTCGGTTTCGGCGGCAAACCTGTCGGCAAACCTGGCTTTGGAGATCTAGGAGGCTTTGGCGGTGGCAAACCCGGCTTTGGAGGTCTAGGCTTTGGGAAACCGGGTAAACCTGGTCTACTTGGAGGTCTGGGTGGACTAAGCAACCTATACCAGTATTACAGCCCCGAAGACACAGGTGTACCTTATTATAATTGGCAAAATGCTCCCACCAACAATTAAAGATATATTTTATAAATAATTTGTATATAGCAATAAGCAATAATGCACATCACAAGTTTATTTATCATAATTTATTAATAAATTATTACATGAATAAGTTATTTTATTATGAACATAATAAATTATGACTTAACAAATAGTTTTACTGGTCTAATTTGAATTCCCTATAATTTAAAAGGCATTCAAATAGATTTTGGACATAGAAATTAGGCGTGAAACTTGGTGTTACATGTTATTTTAGCGCTCAAAGTATTAACAAGAAAATAAGTCATAAGTTTGGCTCTCCTTTGTTTAGCCATACTGGAGAAGCAGAACCTATATTATATCAATTAGTGATCAAAGGCTTTACAGACAACTAACGAGAATAAATATACATATTAATAATTTAAACTACAACGGGAATCCCAAAGCGATGCTTGTGTACCTGATAGATATTATCAAAGAAATTCCAAAAAGGAAATGCGAAAATTTCATAAATGCAAGCTTAGATGATACTTTGCCTAAGTTGTTTATAGACATTTCATCCGTACGGCAAGTCATTAATAGTTTAGTTGGTAAAATGCTGTCACAATTTACCTGTGGGATATAGAACATGAATTTATTTTGCGCGCATTTACAAATGACATTCATAAGAAAGCACCCAATACACTATAAATTAAATTGAAAAATTAAATTCAGTCAAGTAGAAACCTTACAACGAATGCTTTGCACTAACTAAAGCATAACCTGACTAAACAAGCCTAATTGTTGAACTTAGGCGGTGGATTAGTCATTTGATCGATAGTCGCACGAGCATTGTCGAAAAATTGGGCCATGAGTGTTAGGAATACTGTGCCAAACTGTAACGCCATCTTTGAACCTTTCACAAATGAGCTATCTTTTAGGAAAATTTCAGTTTTGGGAACTTCGTGTGGTATGTAAGGTGGTGGCACTTCTTTCTTTTCGTCTTTTTTAGGAACCGTTTCGGGAGGAATAGGCTCTAGCACTTTGGGTGGCTCTGGTGGTGATGGAGCAGCTACAGGGAGTGGAGGAACGGCAACAGCAGGAGGTGGTGGAACGACTACGACAGGTGGTGGTAGAACGGGTGGTACAGGTTCCGAAGGCTTAGCTGCTTCAGGTACATCAGGAGGTGGAACAGGTTTAACGGCATCTAAATGTTCTTTTACTGATTCTACACGAGATATATCAGTATATAGCCCCCTAGTAGATACGTGGCTATTTATAACTTTTGTTGGTTGTATTATAACCATATTTGTAGATATAGGAGGCACGACGTGAGGCTTATCTGGTAAAGGGGGAAGTTCATTTACTATTATCGGCAAAGGGACTGGTAGAGGCACTGGGGAAGAAACCTCTGGTTTTGGAGAGGGAGGTGGGGGTTTAGGAGATTCTATAGGTGCCGAGGCTACTGGCGCTTTAGGTATGATAAATAATGGACCCGTCCCAATATGTTCTATTTCCTCAATGTGCTCAAACACTGGTGCGGCTGGCCGAGGAACTCGCACTAGTGGACCTGGCACCATATCATCTATACTTCTCTTCTGAATCGCAAACTTCTTTCCAAACACACCAAAAGGCGACCATTTCTCCTGTATAAATGCTATAGGTTTCAATGGCCATGGTTTAAAGTTGATCTCGAAGCCGCGCTGGAAACTTAAGCCTTGGAATAAGGGATTGCCACTAGTTTCAAGCCACTGCACGCCGAGGATTACTAATAGTATCTGGGAATCAAAACAAAACGTTTATATTAGGAAACAATAATCACTTCACTATCGTTGCTCTAGTAGCTTGTATATACAGTTGCAAATCACGATATCAAAGTGCGGATTCCAAATCAGAGCAACAAATAATTTACTCTATTTTTTTTACAGAAGAACCGGTATGTAATTCTCTGTAGCAAGTATCAATTAAGAAATTGATAATATTTCAATTCCATGCCTCAGAAAACACGTAACGCCGTTGATCCTGCACCTGACATCTTTCCAGTCGTATCGGATGGTCGTCTTAAGGGTGAGAGTGAGGAAAGAAAGAAAGAAAGAAAAAAATATTTATTTGACACGTACCACAAACACATAATAACAAGTATAAAATAAAAATAAATAGGTACAAAGATGAACTTATCAAAACGAGAACAAAAAATAAAGTCAATAACAGTAGTGTCAAATAGGGCCCAGTTCAGCATGTGTCAGACGAAAGCCTGACGCTGGTGAGGAAATAGAGACTTTAATTGTTTGGGCGCACACCTGAGCACAATAACATGATAACATCTCCAACGTAATCGCTAACTTACGTTTACATAGACCGCCTTAACCGATATTTCCTCTGGAGGATATTTATATATTGAATCACTTAACGTCCACTCAGAAACACAGAAAATAAATCAATAATTAAATACCTTAGGAATGGTAGACATTCTGCTATGACTGCCACAATAAAAGTGGAATTAAAACCATTTTGAGTACTTTAAATTGGTTTTAAAACAATTGAATGCTCAGTGTTCTTCCATACTATAGTATCTGACCTTAACGTTGGCACGCTATGCTAGTAAACTTGTCAAGGGTTTTCATTGTATTCGTAATTAAAAGTAGCTTTTAAATCATTGTAAAATTCTTTTGCCGTCGATGAGGAAAGGTAAGATAAAATCTTAACCTCATTAATAAGTTATTCATGTTTTAAAAGAAACGATAGCATAATTAGGACCTTAACACATTACAACGGTGTGGCGCCGCGTCTCAGTTACGGCTCCGTTTTACCGTATCATACAAAGTATTGATGCAACGCTTTACTCTAGAACCTGTGAAGTTTCAGTTTTACTATAATATTTACGGACCGCACAAAACATATCTCTTCAGCTATTATTTAACGCATAAAGAGAACACAAAATAAAATAGAATTTATTTATTTTGAAATACGTTGGGTATATATATATTATTGGGTATATACGTTTACGTTGAAGTGTCTTTCAAATATACAGTGCGGCGCTGAGGCGGTACAATGCGGCCACCTGCGATATAATGTGATCGATGCCTCATATTCCTTCTTCAAAATTACCTCCATCGTGACTTATAATAGAAAAATATAGATTGAGCAAACAATTTCCATTGTATCGTATTTTTATGCGTCTTATTAACAACTAGGTTTTGCCCGCGGTTTCGCACGCATAAATGTAGGTTAGGTTAGTAACAGTACTTTTTAACGACTGAAAGGTACCGTATGTCCTTCTTTGTTCCTCTGAAAACTTGTATGCAAAATTTCAACATGATCGCTTATGTAGTTAAGGCGTGAAAGCGTAACAAATAAACTTACATTCGCTTACTATATTTAGTAAGATTTAAGCCCATATCTAGATTTCAGTGTGTTGGCAGACAGTGCTTTACAGAACGCGGCGCAGCACCGCGCCGCCCCTCAGATTCGTCGCCGGGCCGTTATGATGTGACCGGGCCTTTATTTAAATACTAAAATCGGTGTTATCTAAATCGCTGTAACTGTTATGTACTAGTTGGATTAAAAGGATCATATATATATAGAATATTTTATATCTAATTAATTTACATATAAAATATGGTTCTAGCATAGAAAAGTAAATATTCAAATGTTTGACTTCTAAGTCTAGACTTTATTAATATTTACATTTTAGATACATTTTTTAATATTTACCAGAAATATAAGAAATGGATTCCGTCAAATTTCCGCATGACACAATACATATTAGCTCGTCGTACCAATAATGTGTACATTTTCCTGTTTCCAAAATCCTACTTATATAATATTTTATTTTATTTTTGTGAAGATGTTTGGATATTCGTCACTCAATCATGCGTTACCCAGATACACAGACACGCCTTGTGGATACGCTTTGTCTTGGATAAACACTTATTCTCTTGGCATACATGCGAACAAAGTCGCGGGCAGATACTAGTGATACCTTAATAAATGTACTAGCATAAATTCACATGATTCATGCCATTCATGTATAGTTGGTGAAATTTGGTGAATATTTAATTGGAATCGGCTTCTAATTTATTTCACGGTACTTTGGTTGTATGCAATCGTTACTTGGGCTAGACACACTTTCTTTCTTTTGGCATTACATACATCATATTATATAATATACTTAAACATTTTATTTTATTGAATCTTTCAAATAAAACTGTCAATACTTTAAATACCTATGTAAAAACAAAAAGTTAACTATGGACAAAAATAACACATCGGCGCGGCAAATTTACAATAGACTGGATTTTCGTCTCGCATAAGCATCAAACCCACAACAATTGGCGCGGCATTATAGCGAGGTAACCACTTAAACCATTGCGCCATGCTTACGCTTTTCAATACATTTTTTCTGTCCGTTTCATATATTTGACATCAAATTCATAAAACAGATACTTTTTTAAATTGATACTAATACATTCTTACTTAAAACTTTTGTTAATTTAAATTACATATTGATAACAGACATTTTCTTTAAGCTATACGATATATATACTTTTCACCAGCAATATCGTAATAATAAGGAAACGGAATATTAACTATATATTATATAAATAATACCCAAAAATATAAGACCGGGTCAACAAATATTCTGTTTCAAATTTGTTCGAAGTATCAACGCGTTATTATAAAATATGATCTAATGTGGTTAGTGCTAATTCACTTTTAAGTAGCTAGCAAAATGTAATAGGCTTATCCTATCAAAATATTCTACAGGGTCTGGCACTTTGTGAGTGGTGTAAGATTGTGTATGTCTAAAAGGAGGCGTCTGACAACGTAGAATCGAGTAAAGGGACTCTTAAAACGATATGGATCCAAATTGGATTGATTTTTGTTTGCTTTTCCTTGCTTTTCTTCAGCATGTTACATGCAGTCTTGGACCACTTAACTAACACTCTTTACAACGCCATTCATTGCTTAAATTATTATAGTATAAAGCCCCTCTGAGACTGTTTGTGAATCTAAATAATAAAGAGAGAACATATCAAGTAATCAGTATCGAGCCCTTCCTAATATACTGTCTGTTTTCTGACAAAGTCGAAAAGTACCCGAAACAAATCACAAATAATGCCATTACGACATTGGCGGAAACCGGAATCAGACGTCGTTTATTTTACGACAATAAGGCCGAGTGTATACTAGGCTAACAGTTGGTTGCTTATAACTAGATTTCCGATCAATACGTGGCACATATTGATGGCTACTGCAGCAAAATAAGTACCGACATCAACCATTATATGTACCTATATCATCGTGTTATTAGAAAATTGTAAAAACAAAAGTCCAGGTAAAATCAGAAATATCAGAAGCATCTTGAAACAAATATCGCATCCCAAGCGTTTCCAGAAGAAATGCCTCCCACTGACACTTAAGTTATTGCATGACTCTGCTCTCCAAAAAATTACAGTTAGAGGTTATTCAAGAACTAGATCAAAAAGTTATTACTCCTTCGTGAAATGATGGTGTATTCCCTGTACGCAGCACGCTACTGGATCCCAGTAGCGTGCTTTTTAGTTGCAAATCATCGAAATTCTGGGTTCGATGCTCCAGCAAATTAGTTAAATGCATAGGATTTGTAAAGAACATACCATTTCTTATTATGTAACTTAAAACATAGCTGACGAAATATTTCTGAGATGCATTTCTGATTTGAAAATCTATCTATCTTTAAAATGAATTTAATGAATCAGACCTAAGGAGCAGACCATCAAACAAATTTGTAACAGCATTTTATGAATAAATTTTTTTTTTGTTGTTATATATATTTCTTTAATTGTTGTTATATAATATTGTGTTAAGATTAAAATAACTATTCTTTAACTGCTACTGCAATAATATATGAGAAATTACCATTATTCTGTTCAACAGAACAATTCAAAATCTTCATCGATTTATTTCGCTGCCTGAAATACTTGACAAAGGTGTATTACGCCCACATTTCCTCATGTATGTTTGAGTCCAACTTAGTCTAGACTTGCCTATAATTCTAATTCAGAGTGCTAATATATCACTGACCTAATTAGGTAGCTTTATACAAAAGAGAACACATTAAGAACAACATAAAAATTTAAGTTGAACAATTTAAAAACAAACTTCATATTATGAGGCTTTTTAATTTTGTAGCATTTTTTTTTAAATTTCTTTTTAATAATTTGGTTGTATATATTACGTTAATTATTTAATTTAGTGTCGTCACTTATCTTTTGTTTTCTTGTAGTTCATAAATTTAATGTAGTTAAATCATTATTTAAAAATATAATCTTTATTTATTACATCTTCGACATTATCCCTGTGTTGCAAAATACACTCTAGGCAAAAGACATCTAAAACATTGCACTATCTATGCATCAAAAAGTCAAAATAATGCCATCAAATCGAACAATTAATATTACAGCCGTGACCACAGCCTAAATTATATATTCAAGTGCTGTATTGTCCTCTTTAATAATCAAAAGGCTTGTGTCTTACACTGTGTCAGAATAACAATGTAAACAAAATACAATATAAGTTTTCTTTATAGTTAGTATGTACGCTGGGTATATATTGAAACTAGACCTAACACAACGTGAAGAAAGTGGCTGGGTTGCGGTAGTAGGGATCATGCAACTCGATCACTGATTACAACAGACACACAGACAAACAGTTACGCTAGAAGCGTGAATCGTTCACCATCTTTAAAGAAAAATGTATATGTGCTTTAAAAGTTGATGCTATACTTACCTCGTTCTGTTGTGTGTGTGAAGTTCTTGGGAATATCATCCAGTGTGCTTAATCTAAGAGAAGATATTGAAGGCTACTTTATTGAGTAGCGTAAAGAAAGAACTGTTGAGGAGTTGCAGCCAGTTTCAGGCTGCAGTGGAACATTTTGTGGTAGGTTGTGAGTGATTTTATTAATAGATTTATATTATTGGTATTAGTGAAGAAACTAACTGTGGTAGCTTTGCTAGACTGTTATGAAATTATAGTAATTAAACATTGTTTTTGTAGTTGACTAATTCAGTGGAGCAGCGGTATTGAATGTGACTGCCATGCGTGAGGTCTAGGGTACGATTTCCAATCGGGCAAGGTATTGAGATTTTGTGTAAGAAATACGATAGCAGTACTAAGTGTGGAAATGGACGCCTTTCCAGTCTTCGTTCTGCTATCGAAAACCTATTGCCGTTTAGTTCGGTTGGTAAATATATTTCGTAGGACCTAAAACGATAGCAGGCAAGATGTGGTTATAATAACTCTGCCTACCCCATAGAGTATGTAAATATGTTTCCAAATAATTCATTCTTAATAATGCTATGGATAGATTTATACTTAGTTTTATTAGATTTTTACTCATTCAAGATAGTGTTAATGAAATAATTATAACACTGTGACTACATATCTTATACTGTATACATGGTATAGAATCCCACATAACACAAACATACGTGTGATCCAAAAATAATTGTTTCGAGCGCAGTTGTTATTTGTTTCTGTTGTTTTAAAACTTCTTCTTTACAACATACGGATTCGTGGATTACACTATCTGTAAACATCAACTTAAGACATTAAATTGGCTTATATCTGCTAGGTGCTAGCTAGCTGTAAGTTTTAAGTTTAGCATAAAAAATATTCGTGCACAGATGTTGGTAAATCACGATTGTTTTTTTTTCGAATAGAGACCATGATGACTTTTATTCAAACGAGAAGAATAATGTATAACGTCTAGTGTATATTCAAACATAATTAATAGGTTTAAGTTAAACTTATAAAAACAGCAAAATTTTAAAATACCTATTTTGGTATAAAACTTAAACACTACTTCCGTTGTACAGGTCATCACTATGTCATGGATGTCTGTGCCACAAATATTAAAACAAATATTTGTATATCACATACATTTTTTGTTATCGGTGCTGAGAACTTTTTTCGGTATCTACAGTTAAAATAACATTTTTGACAACTGAACATTATTTTAGAGTTTTTAATTATACGTATTTCCTTAAAAAATATTAATATAAAAACTAGGTTTGAGGCCAGGTGTGCCAAACAAAGTGGTAGGTAGGTAGGACTGTTTTGATATCTAAGATACCTATGAATATGGAAAAATCAGCACTAAGCACGACTATTTATCTCGTTGGGGTTAGATTACACCCAGCAAACATTTTGATTACGATAACCATCGTCTGGCACTTGCCACTTAAACAACTACAATATAAGTTGACGCCGGTACATCTCATACATACCACGAAGGTGAAATAAACTTAAGCAACCAAATCGCTGTTATCATTGAATACTGGGTATTCTAGCTAATAGACCCAATGCCTTAAATAAATAAATTTATTTTAAATTATATGTGCATATATTTGAATAATAAATGCTTAAACCTAAAGGCGGCACTTCACATGGCTGTTTGTATTTGCGTATTTGATAAATTTGACAAATAATAACCATGTGTAGATAGATGGTTTATGTGGCAAAGTATTTGCCTTTCTTGTTTGACAAGTACAGCAAATACCAAACACGCGTTACCGCGTGCTTGTCGGTTTTTCGACGCACATCAAAGAGATTATCAGACGGCAAATAGGCAAATACGCAAGTGACGCAACTAAACTAAACCATCCACACAATGGCCAGCGTTGGCGGCAAGTCAAGTCAGTTTCAAATGCGCGGGCCGTCAACTTGATATCCCGGGCCGTTGTCTTGAAAATTATTTTTTCACGTAGAGATTATATTTTGATTTTTATTGTGTTCAATCTAAGATACGTGCGTTGTTCAGCTAAAGTTAAAATGAATTGGGACAATAAAACTACATTAAAATTCCTAGAACTCTATCAAATCAATTCGTGCATATGGGACCCCCAGGATGAGGGCCACAAAAATAGGCAGCGGGTTAACGATGCATGGAACAATATTAAAGAAAACTTAGAAGTGGCCTGTACTATTAAAGATTTAAAAAAAAAGAAGGAGTCGCTAATGTCTGCCTATAGGAATTATAAAACAAAAATAAAAAAATCACGGAAGTCAGGATCAAGTGCAAGTGATGGTTACCAACCTAGTTGGTTTGCTTTTCCGTTTATGGATGGGTTTTTAGGATCGGTTTACACGTGTAATGCGACTGTAAATACTGAGGTACGTATTGAATGAAATATGTTTTAGTTTGTAACATTTATTAGTATGAAGTCTTTTTCATAAGTATCGGTAGTGGTTAAAGGAGTTAGCAAAGTCGCTTCTTATGTATACTGGATTATTCGGTGATCTTCTTGGAATATTAGGGATATTACGTAGTGCAGGATTTGCAGGTGCATAATTTCTCCATGACATCTCCATCATATATGTCAAATGTACCAGGTGGACTATAAGTAGATGAAGAATGTCTACTTTTCTTAAAAAGTTGTGTAAAGCTATACCTACATGCCATAACCACTTTCATTGATGGTTCTGATTCAAGTAGTAAAAAGGCTTACATAGAACTCTAAATGTAGAAGACAGAACACCAAATACATTTTCAACTACAACTCTGGCTCATCAGCCAGAGTTGTAGTTGAAAATGTATAGTATCTTCTTATTATAAATTCTTTCTTTGGTGCCTTCTTCATGTACTCCAGGAAATGGTTTCATTAAATTATTGTGTAAGGCAAATGCTCCATCACCCAAAAACACATATGGGAGATCAACATTTCTATTTTCTAGTGGCTTTGGTGATGGCATTCTCAACAGGTTATTGCTCATTTTATGCCAAAGAAGTGAATTTTTTTAATACATCCTACATCAGCAAACATGAAACAGTAGTTACTATTAATTAAGGCTGATAGAAAAATGCTAAAAGATCTTTTATAGTTATCATATTCTGAGCCACTGTTAATTGGTGCTTACTACTTACTAAAACTACATGCTTTCCATCCATTGCACAAACGCAATATGGGAAACGCTGATGGAAGCCACTATCTATAGCTAGCCAGTATTCTTCTGCAGCCGGCAACTGTGAACAAAAAATATATTGTTCTAATTTATGATTTCAATTTGATATTTTCAGGAATTAAAAGTAATTGAAGGTGCAAACATAACTGGAGACACAGGCCAAACTACAACAACTGAAACACATGAACCCAATATATCAAACCCAAGTAACTCAACTCAGGAATATTCTTTTGGAATCTCAACACCACCAGTCAGGAGAAGACAAAATAATCCACCAGAGCTGATAGAAGCAAAACAGCATATGGAACAAGCATTTAATTTTATGAAACAGGTTTCTGAAGAACAGCATCATCTCAAAGATATTGAAGATGAATGCACTACCTTTGGGCAGCTAGTAGCAAAGAAGATGAGAAAGTTATCTGAAGAACGTAGAGATGTTATGATGGTAAAAATAAATCAGCTATTTGTAGATGAGCATATGCTGAATTCTCATTTCAGTCGCCCAAATTCAAATTCAACATTAGCCTATACACCTTCACCACCACCATCTCAAAATGTACTCTTCTCCAATATTGTACACTCAAACTACACTAGAAGAAGAATCTAACCCAGCTGAAGAATCACAACTTTACTATGAAGTTTCTCATATTGATGACAGTCTAGCACCAGTTCAAGCCAACCCAATTGAACCTTTTAGATCATATAGTAATGGGAGTACATAATACCTAACAGAATTTACGATGGTCCATCTGACACATTTATAGTTTTTATTATAATTAAACCGAAATAGTTATTTTAAATTATCATATATCTATATATTATATTATATACATCATTGCATTTGACTATGTAAAGTTATGAAAACGTCATTAATATGATCACTTAGACTCATAATTTTTTCAAAGTAGCATAGTAATTGTCCATCCACTAAACTGATTTTTATTGGGATTTTTTTTCCATGATAACTTTAAATCATTTTATATTGCATGTTACCTTTAAAATAATATGAAAAATTATTATATGATGATACTTATATATTATAGGTATTCTTTTATTGCATATAACTTATTATTTAACAGACTAACTGTAACTAATAGTTTAATTTAACAATTGACATTGAGTTTGGTTGAAGTATACCTACTTATAACAGCCTTTTATGTTAATAATAATAGAGATTGATTTTGATATAAAACATTGTTTACCTTAATTTCCTCCTTCAGAAACTGGTACAAAGCAGTGCAAACTTTAAATAATATAGTAAAATAAAAATAATTAAATAATTTGGCTTGATATTGTAAAGGTAAAATGAAGACTTCTATAACTATCTCCTGAAGCTAAGAATCTCAAAGTAACTGCCAGTCTGACTTTGGAAGGTATAGAGTCTCTCCATCTTGTGGCCTTCTTGGAGATTAATGGATCATTTTTTTTTAATAAGAATTCAAGGTCTGATATTGACATTCTGCAACAATTATTAAATTCATTAAAGGGGTCGGCAAAAATTTCTTCAAAAAAATTGTCCATTTTTCCTGTAAAAAGATTTCTTTTTAGTATAGTCACAGATAATAAAATAACTGCAGTAGTAAGTTTGATTTAAATTACATCAATATTACTGGTTGACTTTGAAAACTAATACACAATCACTATGTACATTAATGTTTTTGTAATAGGTACTGTTCAGAATGCACTATTAAAGTATGTATTCGATTCGAAATGTACACCTACAAATAATTTCAACAATTTCGAATGTATAATAATATTTGCTATGTAATTTAATTGGTTGCTATTTATTTCGTCTATTATTTATTTATTTATTTATTTATTTATTTATTTATTGCACAAAACAAATTACAATCATATTAAAAATAAAAAACAATCAAAGCTTATGTTCAGATCTAGATTGCAACTCAACACATGTGCACACATCGAAACAATTGAACATCAAGTTAACAGACAGAAAAGGTAAGTAATAGGTATTAGTAATAACCATTATTTTATCATTTGTTTGTACTGATTAATATAAAAATTACTAACCTTTTCGATTTTTGGGCATACTCAACATCCACCAGCGCCTTGCTCTCCATGGTCTTTTTACAACCTTGTATTTTTTAATACAAAGCATAATAATAGCATGCGTTTAAATAATAAAATCCTGCTGCAAGTTTGAAGACGTCTATACTGTTGGTAAATAATTGCCTCTGCTCATACAAAATGTTTGTGTATTTGTTATTTGACGCCTTATTTGGCTCCATGTGTAGTCATAGTTGCCAATATCTGTATGTTTGACTATTTGTCAAATATTCGCCCAAGTACATACAGCAAACACCCAATACCAAATACAAATAGCCATGTGGAGTGCCGCCACAGAAATCTAAATAATAAGGTAAGGTACCTTATTTAGATTTCTGTGAGTGCCGCCTTAATGCACGCTAGGCCGGTATTTGACGTTGCCGGAGGGCTATTTAGACAATCCTAATCGTAACTAATATTAAAAATGCGAATGTGAGTTACTTTGTTTCACGCCTCGACTACTCGACTGATTATCATCAAATTTCGCATACACGTTCTCAAGAGTACAGAATAGGATATAAGGCACGTTTTATCTAGAAAAAGTACTGTTCCAAAAACTAGAATTTTATTGTCAAAATCTATATCAACGCAAGCGATGCCGCGGGCAAAATCCAATATCATACATGAAAATCCTACAAGTGCGGACAACGCAATGCAAAGCCTTATTAATATCAGCACTGTTTGTAAACTCTACTAGGTACTGAGCACGGTTTCTACTTATGAAACGGTAACTAACGGTAAGGTCAGCAAAATCGTGACAAAATGTCTAGTAAATTTATCAGTGATAAGTTTTATCGAGTCGGGATAATATGAATAATGTTCTCATTATCATCTAACACAAATTTATGACAGTTCATACCTAAAATTATAAATGTTGTGTTCATTGGTATTAGAGATATAAGCCCAATGTATTATGAAACCTCTCTTACATAAAGTCCCGATTAACTTTAATGGCTATTAACATCATACCATAACTATTACATAAAATCAATACTAACGGTATTCGATAATGAAAGTATGAGTTTGAAAGTTAGTTTGGCAGTACACACACACAAATAAGTAGTTTAAACGAAATGTTAAATTATGAATGAAATAATTCTAAATTGTAGTAAGTAGCCTGGTTATACCACAGGGGTTCTACAAACAACTTTAAATCATTCTACGCATGCGCCAGAAAGAGTCAACACCATGCGTATATATTGTTGTTTCGTTCACCCGCATACAATAACGATGCTTGTGCACGAACGACTCTGACGTAAAAGCTTCTGTATACTATTTCTAAAATTAATTGCTAGAATCTATGTAGGTAATTAAATTTCTCTCAACAGTACCTATAATATTTCCACAAATAAGGAAATACTTTCCTGTCAATAATCTCAAACGGATTAAGTTTATGGCAGCTATACTAGAAAATAAAATAAGTACCTACTAACTATAATATCCGTATGTAGCCATATTGCGATAAATCTCTCTGCATCTATTATTTTATACTTAATTATTATTTAACATAAATAACAACACATTCGATTCAAGTTTTTATCTTACATCATGCCATAATACCTATAAGGTATTACCCATATTAAGTATTTTGATGAAAGTCTTGAAGGTCATAAACATTATTACTCACTGCTATGGCATGTGGCATTTACGTCGGTGTAATTTTAAGTCATCTGTCCTCAATGCTTCTAAGAATCGTACAGGGCTTTTTTTGCCACTGCTAATATGCATAAATACCGGTTAATGGGACCACCACCCAGCCATCAATCGCCAGTTTAAATACACATTACTTCGATTTATTACCTTCACATTCGAAAGCTAGGAATTTCCCATTACGATTGGAGAATCCTAGAGTAAAGTGTGAGGTAATAGATATCTTTTTACGAGCAAAATACACTGAAAGGTAATCAAACTTAATCTTGTTGTTTTGGGTGTAATCATGAGTGTAGGTATACCTATTACGATCGGATAATCCTAGAGAAAGGCATGACATAATAGGTTTCTCATTGCGTGCAAAATTCTACTAAAAGGTACTCCAACACGCAATGTAAATTTTTATTTAAGTAGAGATAGTGAGATGTTTGTCTTAACGATAGAAAAATTCCAGTAGAATGGGGGCTTAATGGACATCCTTTTACATGCTTAGATTATAGCTAGAGTTAGCGTAATATGTTATAGCTATATTATATATATATATATATATATATATATATATATATATATATATATATATATGTGTGTGTGTGATATTATGATATTCATTCTTGTACCGACGGTTCATGAAGTCTTTATTTGATTTATTTAATTAATGTTGCATTTAACGTTTAACGTAACGCTAAAATTACCTAACTAGTTTTTGTTTGCGAATCAATCAGGCGTGCGATTCCACCAGTTAACATTTGAAAAGTGCTGCCGATGCAGTGCCATTGTTACTTTTACATGTCGGTCATCGGAAAAACTAATTGAATTTCGTATTACCAGCAAACATATACTTCGGTAAACACTTCGATGACTCGTGGTCAAGCCATCGAAGAGTCTACCGAAGTATAGTCTTCTGTAAAAGGAAAATGCAAAGTAGTCTTGCCTCCTTATAATGGTTACAACTATTATGGCACCTTTGCAGGCTGTTAATCCGATAGGGAATTGAAACAAAACGATCTTGTTACTTATAACCATCATGAAAAGCTACTATTATATTTTAGTAGTATATTTTGTAACTACTTTCATGCAGCGAAACTTATGTTTATCTGTACAATACGAATGACCATTAAAATCTTTATAACATTTAAAAATATAGACATTTTATTACAAGCATAGCAGTTCTAGTCGTCATAAACATTATGTAGCTGTATAAACTCAATAGGAGCTCTATAAATAGTACTTGTAACTTTCTTTGGAAGTCTGTCGTGTGTCGAAAGTGCAGTACCTTTCAAACACAACCATATATAGAGACTGCCCTAGGCTTTAAAGAATATCTGATATTCTTGTTTAAACAATATTCTATTCTATACGTGTATATAATAAAAACAGCGACAGCCTAGTGGGACACCGTTCGACTGCCGCTCAGAGGTCTCGAGTTCGATCCCAAGGCACGCATCTCTGACTTTTCGAAGTTATGTGCGTATTAAATAGTTAATTATCGTCTGCATTAACGGTGAAGGATACCATCGTGAGGATACCTGCATGTCTGAATGTTCTCAATAATATTCTCGAAGATATGTGAACTCTGCTAACCCGCACTGTTCCAGCGTGGTAGACTAAGGCCTAATCCTTCTCACACGGAGTAGAGGCCCATGTCCAGCAGTAGGAAAATTTAATACAGTGCTGATATTATTATATATACTTGTAGGGCACAAATTTAGAACGCCCTGCATAGCTACTTCACAAACGGTTAACACGTTCGTTCTATAAACTAATTGACATTGATCTAGATAAACAAGGTATTATGCGAGTAATGTGACAAGTTCACACGCCGCGAGACAAGTCGGCCATTGTTCTATAATAAGCAGAGAGTACTTGATTCTAGCTATTTAACGGTGCATTTTAAATGGAGAGCTAGCTAGAGCTAGGCTGTCATTCACCTTCATTCTGATATTAAAAAAGCTTTAAACATGTAAATTTTTGGAAAATGCCTATTAACTAGCTAAAGAGTTAACACAGCACTTTAAAAAGCGCCTTTAAGGATAAGATTCGTCAAAGCAAAGTAAATAAGCCCAAACTAAAGTTTTGACTAGAGTACCATTACTTAAGCTTCTTGTTGATAATATAAACATTGTAAATATAATGACTTTCAACTCCCTAAATTTGCTCTTCAGCAGACCAAAGCAATAAAAATGTTACAAAAGCCACATGTAATACCGCTGGGTTTTAGGCACTTCACCAATGTATAGATGGATCTTAGCGATCTTGTATGATATGGCGGTAAGCCTTTTAGCTTTTCATATTGCCTTCTATAGTTTTAAATATACTAAGTATTTGTGAATTGATTCATTAGGATTATATAAGAAGACTAAAAAGCCGAACTAATATGGTTGTTAGATATATTTTATAAACATTATTTGAAGCGTCAGATAACACTTCATGAACACACATTTTAAAGAGAGTTTGTTCTGCACACAATACAAATAAATATATCATACTAGATGTTACGTGCTCTTTAGATTTTTCAAGTGACCTTTGTTTGAATCTCTTGCCTTCTGAAGTAGTGTGTACTGTAAATTGTTTTTAATTATTCCAGTAGCAAGAAGAACAATGTTCAATCGCTAATAGAATGTTGTTAAAATATGATACGCCGGGCAACTATGATATGTATTGCATATTAAGGTTACTTTTTTTTTTAACGTCTTGTGTTTATTATGTGCTGCGGTAAAAATTGTCACAAAGGACACATTGATTTAAACCCATTCACCCGCACGGGTCGAGAATATCGAGTATACCTAAATAAATACATAGATATATTTAAGTACTCTCGAAAACCGCATTACCCTTTTCCTAATACAGTAGTACCTACACAACAAAAGGTTAAAACTCACATTTAATAGGTATTTATTAAGAGAAAATTACCTTTCCATGTTGTATCATTAAGTTAAGAGTGGCAATTATCACGGGCTCGTTATTTTATGCGATTATGATTACTTACGTAAATGTTTTTGCCATCAGTGCTTCCATGTTAGATCATAAGCATTTTACAGCGTTGTGGTTTCACATGAGCGTCATATACACTATTCAATTATTTTTGCAGCGTAATGGAATACTATCCTAATTAATATTATTAATGCGAATGTGAGTTTGTTTATTCGTTTGTTTGTTTGTTACGCTTTCTAGCTTTAACTACTCGACCGATCATCCTGTAATTTCGTATACACGATGTCTGTTAAACGTCCATTAAATGATTAATTAGATGTTCATTAAAAAGTACTGTTACTAACATAACCTATATATACGCGAAGCCGCGGCCAAAATGGTTTTTTTCGCCATACTTACAGAGATGATATGCGACAATTCCTACAGCTTCGCTGACAAGCGTCTCGAGCTACAATAACACAAATAAGGAATTCCTCACGTATCACATGAATATTCTTATTCGTATCGCATGAATTAATTAAAATTTAGATATAAAATAAATGTAGACCAGTAAAATTAGTTTGGTATGAAAATAATGCAAGTTCCTCCATGTTCTAAAAATTTGGCATGAATGTAGATCAACACTTTGTATAACATTTTTATTCATCTAGCAGTTATGTGTAGGCGCCTTTACACAGATCCACGGACTCGCTAATTAAATGATTCAACGAAGTCAACAGACGCCAAAGTATCCACAGTTACGAAATTTTTCATGCAAATCATATGAAAGTAAAAACTAGAAACTTTCCAACGAAGCATAATAATAATAGACCGGTTCTATAACAAAATGCCAAAGCCACGTGTTTCTTAAAATTACGATGCCACAATTAACCTACTTTTAACTCACTATGAATCACTTGTGATGTATATGATTATGTAAAGCGATTATGTATTCATTATGCAAGTCGTTTGTAGAGGCTAAAAATAGGAATATTCATAAAATATTTTGATTTCAAAATCCGGTCAAGTGTAAGTCTAGCTTGCACGGTTATGATTCTAATCTTTATTGTAGCAATTATATTATCCTATTGTCTTGTTAATCCTCGAATTGTTTAAACTTATTTCTCTATATAGGTGTGTAGTACGAGATGAGCTGAACAGACAGTCACTGACTGTCTCACAATTAATAATCTGTATACTTGTACGTAGCTACTAAATGATTTTTACAGAAAATCCTCATTTTACTAAATATGGATTTAGGCGCTACGTAATGGGGGGCAAGCTTATTACCGTCTACTGGGCATAGTTGCAAACTTCGTGCTACTACTGCAAATTTGACAAAGCAACCCAGTAACATTTTGCTCGAACCGGAAATCAAATGATCACAAAAGTCGCATTCAGTATTACTGTTCCACAGAGCCTCTTCATACACATGACAAACATGGATGTTTGTCTTGGTCTGGGTATTTCTATGTATAATATGTATGTATTTACAAAAAAAAAAGTTTATATGTATGTTTATCCATTGTCTAGTACCCATAGTACAAGCTCTGCTTAGTTTGGGCTAGATGGTGTTGTGTGTATGTGATAGAATATTTATTTATTCTATAAACAGAAATATATTTTAAACTCGTACAACTAATATTATATTAATTATTTAAAAATCAGACTCGAACCATATACATATAGTATATGTAAGCAACAAACATAGGTAGATTTACAACAATAGGTACACTAATAAACAGTACATTAGTAATTTTTTTATTTTTGTTACAGCACAATGGAGCGAAGACTAATTTCATCAATATTAATACTAACAATATTGTTCGCATTTTGTGAAGCTTTCGAAAATTGGTTTCAACGTAGCACCAGGAAAAATGAGCAAAGAAGTATGGCGTCAGCTGTTATGAATTATTTGGACTATGTGTTCCCTAAAGAAGACTTTGAATCCAGGATGCTGAAATGGGTCTTCTCGATGCTTGCAACTGATGAGAATTGGGGTGTTTTTAGTAACGGCATGTGAATAAACTGCTTAACTAATATACATTGTACTAAAGTGGACAAGTAATATACGCTAAAACGTGGATCAGAGACCATACCACGATCTCTTTTTGTAGTGAGAATGAGATAACGTGTTACATAGTATATATATAGTTTTGTCCTCTTGTCGTGCATGCTATAAGCACACTGTAAGAGATGGTGGTACTGCGCAAGCCTGCACTTTCCCTATGTTATATTCAAAAGACCTCGGAAATCTTATTGCATAATTATTTTTTTGGTAAACAACGATGTCTACGACAAAATTTAATAGTTTCAAAACGCTAAATTCCTTTTTATTGTAATGCGTAATAGATTACCTTGTATACACGATCCATAATTAACACAGCGTTTATAAATCAACGATGAGCGCTAGTGCTTATTCAAATGAATACGTCACGTGTTCACCACGGAGAACGGAACGCCTATATTCAATGCTTGCTCTGACTTTTTCTTTGTCTTCACGTTGACTACCATTATTTTGTGTGTAAGCATACAAAGGCAACCACTCGATAGAGACTCTAAAACTCTAAATGGTTGCCATCCGCTGCGTGTGTGCATGTGTCGATATCTTTTTAGTTTGTGCACTTGTGTTCGGTTAGTATTATATTAGTTATTAACTACAAATTAACAATATAGGAAACGCTGAGTGATAAAGTGATAATAGTTATAGCGTAATAAAATATTTATTTTAGTATTGACTGAATTTATTTTATGATATAATTTTTTTTAAGTAATTAGACATAAGTATTTAACATTCACGTTTATTTATTTTATTCATAATATTAATTAATTTGTAAAGCTTTTTAGTATTAAATATAATAATGTTATACTTCTGAGTTTTCTTTCCTGTTATATTGAAAAATGTTCACAATTAGTGCCTATGTTGATCTACAACCTCACCACATCGATTTTAAGAACAAGTTGTTGAGAGAATTGTATTTAAAATAATTCAAAACTAACGAGACTCCGCAGGATACCTACTTTCTCAAAAGTGCTAGAGAAAATAATTAAGAATAAATTGGTATCATTTTTTAACAAAACTAAATTTTTTTCCCATATGAAATTCGGCTTCAGACCTAAGTTGTCAACAGCAGACTTCATGATACTTTGAGCTCATTCTGCGTAAATAGAAACACCAATAATTAAATTATATTCGGGAACTTTGAAATAACTACACTGGAACATTGAGACAACTACCATCTTAGTCTCCCCGTGACCATGGCTGCTGAAAAGCAACCGAAACGTCGTGGAAAGTGTAAACAAAAAATAAATAGATTTAATAGTTTAAATAATTTTATTAGCTTATAAATTAGTAAAATAAAATCAATAGTAGTAGTAGTGTAATATTTTCAAAATTTTGTAATACAGTGCTAAATAAACAACGCGATAAAATCCGTATATAGTAGTTTAATTTAAATGTAAACATTGCCAATAAAATGTGCATTTTCCCTCAAGTTAGGAATGTTAGGGTACCTAGGTCTTAAGGTTTTAATAAAAGGTTTCACCTGTGTATTTTATTTTGTCCGCTAGGAAAGGCGCTACAAGATGCTGAAGGAATTGTATTCCTATATAATATAGTTATAAAGTTATTAAACTTTTCTTTATATAAACGTAACCGCAAGTTAGATTTTTAGCATAAAACATAGAATATCTATACCTAGACCTAACTTTCGATAGATAAAATAGATATTACTAGCTAGGTCTTTTTGCGCCCTACGCGGCGCTGGATATATCATCACGCTAGCTAGTATAGTTCCATAGTTATAAGCAGAAACTTGATAATTTCATAGTAAAAAATAAACTTGTTTACCGGGGATTTCTGGCCGGCTCTCGTTACGGTAAAGTTCTGAGGTACCTAAGCGACACAGTATCGATCGACTTTGGGTGCTCAAGAAACCTCATCTTCAAGCCTCAAGAACCAAATGGAGCCAGCCAGACACCTCAAGAAACGAACAGTCAAGTAGTGTTGAGTAGGACATGAATTTGAAATGAGTTTGTAAGAGTTGCCTCTTTTTTGTATTGAGCCAGTACAATGTCCCACTTCAAATGAGGCGAGGCGTCTTGAAGCACAGCGGTACATTTGAAGTTATGAGTAATTTTGTCATCTAGTGTTGCTGTGTTGATTGTACCTTACAAAATGAGGCGAGGCACGTCTTGAAGCACAGCGGTACATTTGAAGTTATGAGTAATTTTGTCATCTAGTGTTGCTGTGTTGATTGTACCTTACAAAATGAGGCGAGGCGCGTCTTGAAGCACAGCGGTACATTTGAAGTTATGAGTATTTATATCATCTACAATCTTACAAAGTGTGATTAACGTAAAACTAACCACAAAGTATAAGAAGCGAATGTCTTAGGACAATAATGATAATATTTTCGTAACATTTTAAACAACGTGTCGAATGTAACTTGTTTGTGCAAAGTAAATAAAAGCACCTGTCATTATGATTATTCGATTAAATATGTTATTTTACTATATAGGCAATAACACAAGTTGATTTTAAAGAAAGTACGATTTATTTAAAAAAGAGTTACCTAATGTTAAATTGTATAAGTAATATTTGCGAACCTCCGAAGGCATACAAGTAGCTACTATGCATACCTAGCCATAAAAAATAATAAACAACTGTAACAAAACTCTAATAATACAAATTAAATGCTTTAAAACCATAAAATATATGTAATCAAATAAACTTTTCTAAGCATAACAAAGTCGAAGAAAATGAACAAAAGTGTTAGGTATATCGTTGTCTCACTCGGTAACGTATATGGAAAATAAAAGATGCACCATTAAAGTGAAGCATGTGACGTGTTCTCTCTCACTCACTCTACGCTCATGTCATACACGTCGAACGCGACATAAAATTTGAAGTGGTACATGAAAACATTTTGAGCCACTCTTACATTAGTACGTCTTGTACGGGACAAATGTCATGCCTCTTGTAAGTCCTACTCAACACTACAGTCAAGATGTGTATTATTTGAATGAAACCCTGAACCCTGCACCGTATGACACGTTTTCAAAGCCTCCACACCGTAACCAGTAACCGCTACAGTACAGTCCACACACCATATATAGGACGTCAGCGACTTGTCAGTTGATTTCGTAACCATCACTATAGTAACCTTAACCCCGAGTTCGCCCGTCCGGTACAATTATTATTATTGTATTTTCATTTTATTTCCTCAGCTTGTGGCTGGTTTAAACTACATTTACGGGCCTAAACCAAGTAAAATGTAATGTCTATAGTTTATGTTGGAAATGTTGTTACTGTTGTGTCGTTTTTATCAATGGACATAAATTTCCAGACTATCCTGCAAGTGTTCAAAATTGCGACTTTCTACAGACTTATGTAAAGTGTTTCTTTGAGATCAATTAGTTTTAGGCTATGGCGATGCTTAGGGATGATCCGGTGGAAGAAAGAACGATGGGTACCATATAGACTTTGTTCTGCCTCCATATTCTTGTCACTTCTTCTTTTAGTTCCGCATATTTACTTGATTTTTCACTAATTGTTTTTTGTAAATTATGCGTGTTGGGAATTGCGATATCTTTAAGATAAGTAGTTTTATTAAGTTTATCCAGTAATGTTGTCTGGTCTATTATAGTGGATGGTCTTGTCAGTGAGAATAGCACGGTCAAAATAAAGTTTATGTGTGGTATTTTCTAATACAGTTTCAGGCGTGTATTTGTAATGTATGTATTTATGTCTTGTATCAGATTATGTTTGTGTGCTAGTTTTTGGGAAATAATATTGGCTATTTGATTATGTCTATGAGTGTAAAATAACATAAACTTAATAAATAATGAGGACGACTATAGTATTATTGAAAATATCTACAGCAAGAAATAATGGCAGTTTTTTTTATAATAATATAATATTCTACCACATACACACAACACTATCTAGCCCAAACTAAGCAGAGCTTGTACTATGGGTACTAGACAATAGATAAACATACATATATCCTTTTCTTTTTTGTAAATGCATATTATACATAGAAACACCCAGACCAAGACAAACATCCATGTTCATGCACACAAATATTTGTCTTTTACGGGAATCGAACCCGCGACCTCAGGCGTGGCAGTCGGTTACACTAACCACTACGCCATCGAGGCTGACTAAAGTTAAAACACAAAAATATAAAATTCTGAATGCACCCCAGAAAGACTGGATTAATAAAAATATAATTAGCCATATAAACGTAAGAAACCACCTCTGGCACAGTTACTTGCTTGACCCTGCAAACAAACAGCTCAAACTAGAACTTGAAACAGCGAAACAAAATGTTAAAAGAGTCATCAGAAGAGACAAAAGGATATATTATTATGATGCGTTTAATAAGTGTCATAAAAAACCAAAGAAGATGTGGATGTTGATTAACACACTCGTGTAACCTTTAGTGTGGTTTCTGTAGGAGATCAGTAGATCTAAAAGGATCAGGCCACGCCGTAGGGGCGTGGTGTCCCTAGGTGTATTTAATGAAAGAAAATACCTAATAGAAGAAGGTATGACAATTACACTTTTAATATCTTTAAAATACAAATATAGGAAATACTAGTCGTTACTACAAAGCAATAGTCAGGGCGTGGTTCGTTAAAAGGCTTGCTACGTGTCCTTGTAGAAATCAGGACACTTAGCTGAGATGTGAAGCCGGGCCGGAAGAAGTCGCGGTTCAGGACGCGATCGGCTTATATATCGCTACCGCCGGGCAGGAGGGAAAGAGGGGCGCCAGCCACCACTCCAACTCGCGCGCAGCCGCGCGGTCCGCGTGACACTCGCTAAAAATAAACACACTACTAACTGCGTTCCCTCAAAACTTATTATTGATGGTAAAATAATAATAGACGGTACAGACATTTGTAAAACATTTAACAACTACTTTGCAACTATTGGTTCTATATTAGCTCTAAAACCAACCACACCAAATAATTATTTCCACATTCTATCTGAACTGCAACCATGTACCGAAAACGAAATTTTGAAGATCATTTATAACTTAGACAACAGTACAAGTTCTGGCATAGATGGCATAACTACAAAAGCTAAAATGTTTAATATATTTCCTGGCGAGCCACTTCACAAAATACATTAATAATTTTTTTACAATACAATATGATACATAGTTTACAACACAATACAACACATTCATTATGGTTTATTCCCTGACAGCCTTAAAATTGCCAAAGTGACTCAAATATATAAATCAGGCGCCAAAAGTTATTCTGGAAATTACCGGCCCATATCAGATTAACATCAATTTTTTTTTGAAAAATTGATTTATTTTCGCCTTATTCAATATTTAACTAAAATTGATTTTCTTGACAAATATCAGTACGGATTTCGTCTGCATTCAAATACACTATCAGCCACAATAGATTTAGTCACTAAAATTAAAAATAGTATCGATAATAAACAACTAGCTTTAGGAGTTTTTATAGACATGCAGAAAGGCAGCTTCTTATTACGAAAGCTAAAAGACATCGGTGTAACTTTAGAAGTTGCACCGATGGCTTACAAAGTATTAGAATCATTTCTTACTAATAGATATAAGTGGTGAAATTAGAAAATTATGAAGGTACACCTGCCAGAGTAGTTTATGGCATTCCTGAATATTATTATTTATGGCATTCTCTGTGCTCGGGCCATTATTTTTCTTAATATACATTAATAATATAGATTCTATAGGTTTAACAGGTAACATCTCACTATTCGCGGATGATACATGTCTTTTTTACTACGGTCATTCAATACACAGCGTAATCGATGAAGCCCGACATGATTTGTCTAAATTAGATAAGTGGTTAAAGCAACATCTATTAACTATTATTATTAAAAAAACTTCATATGTTATTTTTTCAGCGAAAAACTAAAATATACCTTCTTTTCCACCACTAACTATAGACAACCAACAGCAACTACGCTCAAACCAAGAAAAACATCTAGGTCTGATTTTAGACAACAGACTTACATTCAAACCGCACATTGATTACATAAGATCTACGCTAATACCATTAACTGGACCTTTGCGCAATATGGCTAAATGCATACCACCTCAAATAAAGCACACGATTTATAATAACCTAGTTAAGCCACATCTTGAATACCTTATACACAAGCTTGGGGACAAGCAGCTAAAACAAACTTACATGATTTGCAAATAATACAAAATAAATTAATTAAAGTCCTTTTCAATTACGACTACTTAATGTCTACTAATCATATTTACAAAAAAACTAAACTATTAAACTTACAAAACTTATAAACATACCATACACGCTTACTAACTAAAAAAATATTAGTGAAAACAACTCATATTAATATTATATTCAAACGATTATATTATATAAACGTGTGATTTGCACACAGATATCACACAAGAAATAGAAATAATATAGAACTACCTCGCATAAGAACATTGTATTGTTACGTGCTGGGTTCAACGGATAAGAATATAAAACAATATTACCGACTAAAACGTTTTATTCTATCACACTATACTACACTTTTCCACTGTAACTGCTTCAAAAGCCGTCGTATTTTCCGCTCCCGTTCGCTTCGATGAATACTTGACCGCTTACGATTATAAACTGACTCGGCGGTGCGCGTGCGCTCTATTTATACGCGGGTAAAACGTTTCTGGGGTTTTCTAGAAAAGCCATTCCCGATATGTAACGGTACGATGATTCGAGAATGTGCCAGCGTTCTCTCTACTCGACTCGTACCGATAACTGCGTAGTTCCGTAAGATGTCTTCCCCACAGTGCCGTCAGATGGCACTATCCGTAACACTGCCCCCTCTTAGATATGTTCGTCCCGAACATTGTTGGATCCGTAGTAGCGTGCCAATCGATCCACATAAACGATCTTTGGTGTACCTCGTGGTCCTTTCTGGATCCGGTAGGTAACGTCATTCATCTTAGTAACTATGCGATAGGGTCCATCCCATTTTGCCTGCAATTTAGGAGATTTCCCTTTGCTGCGTACCGCATTATGTAACCACACCTTTATTGTTCGCCTTCCGATCGTAACGGGTCATCATCCTCTCAGACATCTGCTGACCGGTCTGTCTGATGTGCTCGTATACATCATTCATCCTGTTGCGCAAATCATTCGCATAATCTGTTATGCTGCGTGGAGATTCAGGTGGGATGCCGGTGGTCAAGTCTGCAGGTAATCATAGTTCTCTTCCGAAGTTAGCGAAAGCAGGTGTTATTGATGTGCTTTCGTGAACGGCACTACGGTATGACAGGAGAAACGGTTGGATGTGTTGGTCCCAATCCCTTTGTTTGCTTTCTACGACTTTCGCCAGATATCTTTCCAGAGACTGGTTAAATCGTTCAACCATGCCGTCTAATTGCAGATGGTAAGCAGTCGTCCTCGTTTTGTGGGTACCCATCACACGACATGTCTCCTTAAATACTTCAGACTTGAAGTTCCGACCTTGGTCATTGTGGATCTCTAAGGGTACCCCGAAACGACAAAAGACTTCGTGGACTAGCTTGTCGGCCGCCGTAGGTGCCACTTGATTGGGAATTGCAAACACTGCCGGCCACTTTGTGAAGTAATCCATGACCACTAAGAAGTACTTGTTCCCACTTTGGCTTTCAGGAAACGGTCCGGCAACATCTAATGCTATACGTTCCCACGGGGCTCCAACATTGTAGACCTTTAATGCACCCCTGCTGCGAGTGTGTGGTCCCTTCACGGCTGCACAACTCGTGCATTTGCGGCACCATTCCTCAACGTCTTCTCGACAGTGGATCCAATAAAATCGTTCCCGGATCTTAATCATAGTTCTCTTAACTCCCATGTGACCGCCCGAACTCCCATTATGATAGAGTTGTAAAACTTCCGGTACCTTGAGCTTTGGCACGATCATTTGCAGGTGACACTTGTCATCTCGTGCATTCTCCCATTTACGGCACAGAACTCCATCCTGGATAAACAAGCTTTCTCACTGAGCCCAGTAACTCTTAGTGATAGAGCTCATTGCCGCAACTTCACTCCAGTGAGGTCTCGAAGCACCTGTTTTCTTCCATTCGAGGATTATATCTTTGTCCTCTTGTTGTGTTCTCTGCAGAGTTTCCTTCGAGTCTTCGCTAAGATCCGTCCTCAACATGCTCACTAGTCCTTCCTGCTTGGCCTCTTGCCCGGCGCAGTGCTTATACTGGTCGGGACACGGTCTACGTGACAGGACATCTGCATTACCATGTGACTTGCCACTGCGATGCTGTATTAAGAAGTCAAATTCCTGTAGTTGTTCAATCCATCTTACTACCTGTTCTTCTGGGTCTTTAAACTGTAGTAGCCATTTCAATGCAGCATGGTCAGTTCGCAGGTGAAATTTTCGGCCCAACAAATATTTGCTGAAGTGCTGCAATGTTTTTACGACAGCTAGAAGTCCACTTCACGTGACACAGTAGTTCCTTTCAGTTTTGGATAGGGTCTTGCTGAAGTACGCTATTACAACCTCATGTTCTCCTTTACGTTGAGATAACATGCTACCAATACTGGTGTTACTGGCATCTGTATCTACTACAAATTCATGTTCATTGTCGGGATAGCCTAGAATCGGTAAATTACACAGATGTTCCTTCAGCTTCTGAAATGCGACGTATCAGCTCTCATTCCAGCAGAACTTTATCTTGTTCTCGGCGAGCTTATGTAGAGGCCGGGCGATGTCAGCAAAGTTCCTTACAAACTGTCGATAGTAGGAGCACAAACCAAGAAATGCTCTGACTTGTGTCTTGTTATCCGGAACTGGCCAGTCCTTGACAGCCATGATCTTAACCGGGTCCGTTTGGATGCCTTTTTCGGAGACCACGTGTCCTAAGAAGTTCACTTGCCACCTGAAGAATGCGCATTTCTTTGGACTTAACTTATGGTTGGCTCCTCGAATCTTCGAGAGCACGCGTTCTAGGTTGCGAAGGTTATCCTCAAAGGTGCGTCCTACTATGATAATATCGTCCAAGTAGACCAGACAGGCGTCTCCAATTAATCCAGTTAGTACCCGTTCCATCAATCTCTCAAAATTGGCAGGAGCATTACACAATCCAAAGGGAATGACATTGACTTGCCACAATCCTTTGCCTGTGGAGAATGCTGTCTTCTCCTTACCTCGAGGGTGTATCTCGACCTGCCAGTAGCCACTTTTTAGGTCTAGAGTAGAAAACCACTTCATCCCCGTTAGCGTATCCAGAGTGTCGTCAATCCTTGGCAACGGGTAACTGTCTTTCTTTGTGATGTCGTTTAGCCGACGAAAGTCCACACAGAAGCGCATGCTGCCATCCTTCTTCTTTACCAAAACCACTGGTGAACACCATGGACTGGACGAAGGCTCCATCACACCTTCTTTTACCATACCCTCGATCATAGCGTCAACTTCACACTCTTGGCCACTGGTACACGTCTTGGTCGCTGGCGGATCGGTACCTCATTGCCTGTGTTTATTTTGTGTTGAACTAGGACAGTCTTGCCTATGTCAGCATTACTTGTCGAGAAGATGTCGGCAAACCGGTTTAACATCCTTGTTCATTTTTCTCTCGACAGGTTATTCCAGCAGTCCTTCAAGAGAGAAGACACGTCGTAGCTTGCCCCTTGAACTTTGGCGTTGGTAGGCTGTTCATGGCATCTACGCATCCAAACTGCTCCTTCACAGGTGCCGTACAGGTGAGTACCAGCTCCTTGTCGCTTTGGTTCAGTGCGCGTACCGATGTAACATTGGTATCCTTTGCCAGAGTGCGTGCAATCTTCCATGGAGCATCGTTGTCCAATCCTTCTATAATTACAGATCGATTTATCTGATCAGAATTCCTTGGTAGGCAAACCGGTATGATTGTTTCCGACCTCGGACGAAGTACTACTTTCTTTAGGCAGTACACTTTTCCTGATGATGCGCCCTCCATGAATACTTCTTCTGAGCCACACTTTAATACTCCTTGACTAAAGTCGATCTCACAGTGATGCTTCCGCAAGAAGTCTAAACCCAGGATGCAGCCGTCCACTATGTCAGCCATGATGACGTTGTGGCGGTAAATTTTATTACCTAGTTTCATGTCCACCTCCCTTTCACCTCGGACGGTTATGTGCTAAACCGTAGCTGTTCTAAGATGTACATATTCATGGTTCCCGTAGTAGTCCTTAAGAAACCGTCTTGCTAGTTGGAAACTGACGACAGTTCGAGAAGCTCCAGTGTCCAATGTCAACTTGCACGGCGTTCTGTTAATTTCGCCTTCGATAGTCAGGCTGTTCCCGTCACACGATTGTGAGATCGAGATCCTTGGGGCTTTCCTATCACCAGCCAGTACTCGCCCCGTAGTCCTGGCGTCTATTCGTTTTCCTGCTGTTGTTACCCGACAGGCACATCAGGTGTTCCTCCTACCGGCGACTGGTTTCTGCTGCGTAGACTCCTTCGCTTCGGGCAGCTCAACCTGATGTGGCCTCTTTCGCCGCAGATATAGCACCGGGGTGAAGTGGACACTTCCCTGATACGGTGACCGCGATCGACCCGTCGCACTGCTTCCACCTCCAGAGCGTGGGCTAGGGCATCTTTCAGGTTTTTGAAGTGTCCGAGTTTCACTGCGGCCCTAACGTCCAGGTCTTGGATCCCGTCGGTGAAAGCTTGAACGAGGTTCCCGTCGATGAGCGCAGGTGAGGACTGGTATGCCTTTCGAACCAGCTTCTCCACCTCCAGGGCCCACTGCTGCAAGGTTTCACCAACACGTTGCGATCGGTCTTTCAGCTGGGCGTGAAACACGTGTTCCAGGTGTGCATCGCCATATCTCGCTTCCAATGCCTCCAACAGCTTCTCGTACGTGACGTCTTGACCAAGCGCCTCTAACACGATCAAGGCCTGGTCGCGAAGCCCCAAGGTGAGAGCAGTCAGAGCCTGTTCTTGCGTCCACCCGTTCGATTTCATGACGGCCTCGAACTGGATCTTATAGGCTGACAATGGCGATGAGCCGTTGAATAGTGGGACTTTAAAGCCTCGTGGTGAAGGCGCCACAACCGCAGGTGTCACGATACCATGTCCAGCCTTGAGCCCACGTATCGTTTTCTCCACCCCGGCGATGCGCCTTTCGTGGCGTTGGACTTGCTCTTTCACCTCCTTCATCTCCTTGACAACCGTTGCGCTGAGGTCTTTTACCATCATCAGCTGCTCCTCCTGGCGGCACATACCCTCCTCCTTGTCGCGTTGCAGCTGTTCCTCATGGCGGCGTGCCTGCTCCTCCTGGCGGCGTGCCTGCTCCACCTGGCGGCGCATACCCTTCTTCTTATCGCGTTGCAGCTGTTCCTCGAGGCAGCACGCGTGCTCCTCCTGGTGGCATGCCTGCTCGTGCATGAACGCTATCAAAGTCGCGAGGTCGGGGTTTACCGGCAAGTGAGCTGCACTCGATGGTTTTCACATAAGACGAGTAATGGGTAACACGCATCTAACGTTTGAGGAAATATCCACACTATTTGCACAAGTAGAAGCCTTGTTAAATAGCCGTCCACTTTACCCTATGTCCTCATCTCCGAATGATCTCCTTTTCCTCACTCCAGGACACTTCCTAATCAGGCCGCCACTAACTCCACTCAGCTGAAGTGGTATGAACGGCTGAAGCAAATCCGACAGTACTTCTGGAGAAGATGGCAGAAGGAATACTTGGCTGAACTCCAACAAAGAACGAAATGGCGCACTAGTGATACTCCATTGAAAGTTGGTGACCTAGTTTTGCTGCAGGAGGAGAACCTGCCATCATTATGCAGGCGCACGGGTCGAATCACGACACTCTTTCCTGGTCCTGATGGAGTGTGCCGCGTTGCAGACGTCCAAACCACCCATGGAACCTGCCAAAAGCCTTTTACCAGCCACGGAGCATCTCATAGAAGGTTAAAAGTCGGATACTTTTAACCGGGGGGATGATGTTAACGCCCGACAGTTGTGACCTAGCGTTATTGCTACATCTGTTTATGTAGGCGTTTCCGCTATGGCGGTACTTAGAAATAATTAATTAATAATAATAATGATTAATTATCTTTATTTGTTCTCTCACACAGAAATTACAGAGTATAGTAATGTATATATAAAATTAATACATTAGTAAGTCAAATTATCTATGTGAGAGACTGGTATCTATACTAGGAGACCCTGTGTGACAGATTACCAGCCTCTCCAGGCTCTGGACAAGGATACAGTTTTATACTAATTTAATTATCAATAAATCAAAGCATATTTCTCTTATGAGTGTGTGAGTTAATATAGTATTTGCATGTATGTGAGCATGTGTGTGTGTGTGTGTGTGTGGGCGTGTGTGTGTGTGTGTGAGTGTGCGAGGTTTTAGGTGTATTCATAAGTGTAATTAGGGACCTACATGAACTAACTTTTTTGTATCATCGTAGCTCAGGGACTTGAGCCACGTTGTGAGAACTTCTTTGCATTTAAATTTTGTTAGGTGGTACATTTCAATTGCCTTATTGATTTTATTGTATAAGTATCCTCCCATAAAACCAAAGAAATTGTTGGAGAACCCTGTTATCCAATGTTTTTCAGAGAAACATACTTTATGTTTGAGACGCTTGTTTAGATTACATACTGGATTATATTTAATTGTAGTGTGTTGTTTAAGAACAGTGTTTAAAACATAAAGCTGTCTCACCGTCAACACATCAGAAAGCTCATATAAGTCTTTAGTGGGTGCAGAAAGGGCAATGAGAGACTAACCTTTAGAATTGTTCTTTGTGCTCTTTCTAATTTTATCATATTAACATGCACGACCCCATACTGTAATACAGTATGATAAGATAGACTGGCATAAAGCCATATAAACCATTCTAATGACTGATTTGTCAGCAACAATGCGAAGATTTCTAAAGATTACTGTTAACTTGCGAGTCCTAGATGATAAGAGGAAATTATTATTTTACTAAAGAAAAATTTCTACCTACTTTTTTATTTAATTCCCTTGCTATCCTACATTCAATACGAACGCAGAAACTTATTAACATTAATGTACATTATATCAAGAAAAATAGTATTAAACTCATCTTTTGTTATTAAACATCGTTTTATTGAGCGTCAAAGATCCAGTGTCTCGAGAGTAGACATCTATTAATAGTTTTAAAAGTAGATTAAAGATGTACTTATTAAACTAACTTAACTTGAACAAAACTCGACTAATCCAATATAAAATGTACTTGTAATGTTATAATTGTTTAAATTTTCTCATATTTTAAGTGAACTATGTAATGTTCTTTTGAGAAATAAACTCTTAAACCGAATCTGTCTGTGCGAGTGTTGTGCATGCTCCAGTTATATGTTGGATGGTTTCAGATTGAGTATGGCATTTACGGCATTTGTCACTAGTAGGGGAAGGATCTTTAATAATATATTTCCTGTAATATTTTGATCTTATTTATCATGACAAGAAATATGCCAACGTTTTCGTTACGCCAAATTAAACTAGGATAAAAAAAAAATATATATATATATATATATATACATTTTTTATGACCAACTTTAATTCCATTTGACTCTCCTAAAAGCCTGTGATGTTACGAATAGATATTGTACTACTGTTCTATTGCTTTACGATATTCAACAGGCGCGTACAAAAACATTACGTTATATGTACACAAATAAACAACAACTCATTCAGTAACATTACTACTTGATCGTACTGAACTTCAAACTCTGTAATAAAAGATTAAAACCAAATCACCATAGTTAAAACTACAATGATAGATTAACAATTTAGATAAAGATTTAAGCACATCATCTTTAAAAGGCTTTAGTCTTGACCATACCTGTTTACTTCGTAAGTAAAATTGAATGTTATGGGCATTTAAACAAGTTTACTTCAAAGAGACCTTATGTTCTAATGATTTGATGCACCGTTTCAGCATGAATGGGCCGGAGAGAGCCGGAGGCCCAGTTACCCCGATCCTTTTCCTATCCATTTCCTTTGTCCTTTCCCTCCTTCATTCCTTCTAAAGGGCTGGCAACGCACTTTTAACTCTTTTGGGTTTGCGGGTGTCCATGGGCGGCGGTAATCGCTTACCATCAGGCGATCAGTCAGATAGTTTGCCACACTATGAAATAAAAAAAAAAAAAACCTTCGCAAAACTTGATATACAGGCTGTCCGGTAATTAATGGATAACCTTGAAATGTCTTATAGTAAAACTGATGGCCGTTCAAACAAACAAATGAAAAATTATAATTAATAAAAAAAATAATGTGCAATAGCTAGTCTATCTATTAGCATAATTATTGTTTAATAATAAAACAACAAAAACCCGATGGAATTCATTCATTTATTGTCGTAAAGTACAAGAAAGTTAAATATGGTTATTACAAAAACCATTTCTCAGGTAGTAGTTAGGATTGACTTTTTTCATACTTTTGTCCTGAACGGCCATCAGTTCTATTATAAGGAATTTCAAGGTTATCTATTAATTACCGGACATCCTGTATATGTATTATATTAATCACTGATGACAGAGAAGCTTCTGAAGACATTTTAGAATCTACACAACACAAGCAGCACAACACCTATCCTTTTACTGAATCCTCTCCGTTTTTTGTTAGCATTGGTGCAACTTTTTACTTCTGCAATGTAACTCTTGCTAAAGACATGAACTCTGAACCTTAAACTCATAGGTATATCAAACGTAAATATACCTCATGAGTTATGACAGTATGATTTGAAAAATAAAACTATTTTAAGTTTTTAAACAATTGATATTCACAGCAAAATGTACATAAACCTAAATTGCCCGACAGACGATACGATTGTCTGACGTCTCCATGCATCTTGTTACGCGCTGCGGCATATTAGTGCTGTCACTGAGTTTTAACTGACTTGTATCACGTGACTGCCTCTGGTTGGCATTCCCCACTTGGTTATCAGGGCCATTTCTGTCAATATCCTGATGAGTTATATCAACAAAGTCTTGTGGGTTATCCCAAACTGGTGGTCTTCTGGAATAAATGAATGGACCATGCACGTAACCACACTCCACTCTACCTCCTCGTAGCCTACAACCATCGCCCAGTGGTTTTATTACATTCTTGCTTCTAGGATTACCGACATTCTTATTATAACCACAAAGTATTCTATCGTCTAAAACTCTACAAATCGATGAATCAAAATCGTATGGACAACAACGACTTCGACGATAACTTGCAGCTGGCGTTATAGGTAAGGCTTGTGACCCTTTAGGATTGGCGTTGGCGTTTCTTCGACCATTATAGAGCAACCGAGCACTAGCTTCATGAAAGCGGTTGCAGTTTTGACATTTCCTTACCGCCACCACGTAAGAAAATGCTGTGAATATCTGTAACAAATTAATTATAGAACTTATATAATATTGTCTAATAATTTACATAGCACATGATCAATATGTGTATAATATGCAACCTATGATCAATAAATCAAGGCATTTAACCTGCATATATAACCAACATGTATAGTAAGTATCCATTGTGAACAATTTCACTATTTGACCTCAAGTAATCACTAATATAAGCTACACATATACAGCTCCCGCAATACCTAATTGAAAAGATTTAGCGTGATAGTAAAAAACGTGTAATTGCTTACTGGAACATCTAAAATGAAAGAATTGTTTTAAAAGCAGGTTAATGCACTGAAGCGTTGTCGGTGTTACTAATGAGCATGGCATGGCATAGTTGCCACGATACCAGTAAGGTTAATTTGCACTATCCTGGAAACAAACTAGTGACTACCCTAGTTCGTTTTCAAGATAGTGCAAATTATTTTCGTTAAAACATTATACTTATATACAGACATATAGACAAATATAGGCTCCCTTTATTAAGAGAGCCATTTGTGTAATACAATGAATGGTATTAGATTCTTCAAAATATGGTATATAGCATTTCTATTTTTTTTAACTGTGACTTCGGAAAATACCTAGAGATGCAAAGAAAATAAAAGAATACATAGTTTAAAAGAAATATATCTAATAATAACTTACCACGATAAAATAGCACGTACAAAATGTCACCATGTCCCTTATCTGAAATCACGGCTTTTGAGTTTTAATTAACGCTGTACAGTTGACATATTTATTCATAAATTCTTTTCGTAACAATTATTGTTTGTATGATATTATAAACTTGTATTCGACTGTTCACTTGCACTTTATTACTATTTAAATAACCATTTTATTGAGCGTCTTAATATTTTGCTTTCTATTCCTAATGCATCTAAGTCTATAAGACTAATATCAAATTTATCAATATTAATATTATCCAACATAATATTATTGTCGGCTGCCAGTTGACTCCAGTGATCGTTATGTTTAATAGCACTCTTAGTCCAATGCCAGATCTGCCTTCGAACAGTTCTTTTCAGAATTCTACTTGCTTTACTTTTAGATCGTTCCTTCAGTTCTTCAGTTTGCGTCTCGTGTTCAGGTGCACGCTGACGTTTAAGTTCTCTTTTATTATAGCGTCTTATTACATTTATGATATAACTTTTCACATCAGAATCAGGCTTGATATTTTCAACATTTTCATTGTTATTGGGTTTTGCATTATTTGTTGTTGATGCAAAAACATCACCACTCATCACTTGCCATACCTTATTAGTAAACCTATTCTCTAGTGGTCGTTCAGCAGGCACGCTGGATTTGCTTGGCGTCTCTTCTTCTTTAGAATCAGATTTATCATGGTTACGGGCCAATTCAATGGCTTTGACAATTCTATCTTGATTTTTTTGTAGTTTACTATATAGTCCTTCTTTTATGGATTTCTCCTTATTATCACTAGTATTTTCTAAAATATTTTTGTCTGCAGTATTCTTGTCTTTAATATTTTTTTCTTTAAGTTTTTCTCTAATCTTTTCCTTTATAATTTTATCTTTTATAATAAGGTTATTAGTGCGTGCACTGTTTGGTCTTTCCCGAATACTTTTTTGTTCATTACTGGATTTCTCTGGAACTTTTTTCTGCAAAACTTTAGATTTGTTTTCTTGTCGGCTTTTTTCTTTAAGTTTTGGTTTTTCATTCTTTATCTTTTCAGGAATAGGATTTTTTTTCTGACGTGATTTATTTGGATAGTTAGATTTTTCAATTCTAGCTGTTTCAACGTTATAAACATTTCTTGTTAAAATTTTATGCCTATTTTGGGTTAAAGGATTAATGTCTGGACTGGACATAGGTTCTTCATCTTCATATTGCCTTTTTCTCAATAAAAACGTGTTCTCTGCTTGTTTGAAATTTCTTACAATCTGTCAACAAAACATTTTTAGTGCCATTAAACGAATTTAAGAATAATATATTCTGTAACAATATAATATAATATTCTGCAACATACACACAACACTATCTAGCCCAAACTAAGCAGAGCTTGTACTATGGGTACTAGACAATGGATAAACATACATACATATATTTTTTGTATGTATTGTAAATACATACATATTATACATAAAAACACCCAGACCAAGACAAACATCCATGTTCATGCACACAAATGTTTGACTTGTGCGGGAATCGAACCCGCGACCTCAGGCGTGGCAGTCGGTTACACTAACCACTACGCCATCGAGGCAGTGTCAATACTTCTAGCTATGTTAAGTTATAAAATAATAAGATTTGTTTCAAAGACAAATAAACAAATACCTCTCTATTTATTTGCTTTTTATCGAAACAATTTGTAACAGGCGTTTAAATATGAAATTGCTGCTTTGTATGAAGGAAACGGTAACGTTGCGCGTTGTGGTTTTCATACTAACTAATACATCAATATTTTTGAATGGCTAATTCGTATTCTATGTTTTTTTTAATGTATAGATACTTGTATTTAGGCCACTATAGTTTTAAAATTAATAAAAACATCAACCATAATTATGACGAATTGAAACAACGAAAATTGATAAACACTAAAAAATATACATTAAAATATAAAACATAACATTCTTTTTTAAATTTCTCGTATTTTTATTTTCTTATCTTATTATATTTTGTAATACGTTAGTTATACAATAAAAAAGTTATATATGAATAAAATATTTCGTTTTGTATTTTGTAGATATGCTTTGCAGTTTTTAACTACAATTTGTGTATAAATTATATTTAATAGAGAAGTCCAATAAGTTCAAGCTATTTTTATTCTATATGAACTTTAAATTTTTAAGTATTATTATTCTAATACTGCAATATTTTCAAACCAAATATTATATATATTTTTATAATAAATATATAATATCAGCCCTGTATTAAACTGTCCCCTTGCTGGGCACGGGCCTCTTCTCAGTTTGAGAAGGGTTAGGCCATAGTCCACCACGCTGGCCCAGTGCGGGTTAGCAGACTTCACATAATTATATTCGAGAACATTATAGGAAACTCTCAGATATGCATGTTTCCTCACGATGTTTTACTTCAACGTTAAAGCAAGCGATAATTAGATATTTTTAATACGCAAATAACTTCGAAAAGCCAGATATGCGCGCCTTGGGGATCGAACTCGAGACCTCTGCGTCCAACAGTCACCCACTAGGCTATATATTATATATATTTTAATAAGAATATATTTAGAACCTTGCTGGTTGCAGCATGGAGGGAATTACTGCCCCTGTCAGCGAATATCCATGTAAAATAGTTGTAACCATACTGTTGCCATGTAATTTAGTTAACCATGCATTGCGTTTGGTGATCGGAGAGACACAGTAACGCTATCTAGCTAAAAATAGCTAAATTATGTATTAAAATTATATGAATAAATTTCAGCTATCACACGGTCAGTTACATTAATTACAAATCTATAGTTTATTTTTCAAAAAGGCAACTCGCGTCCTAGGAGTAATTCCTGAGTCGCCCCCGCGACTCAGGAATTACAAACTTTCTTGAGCCGCGGGGGCCTTTACAAACTTTCAAACAACGGACTCAAAGAACATCCAGACTCGACACAACGATTTGTGAATAACACATTTTTTGTCCTATATCCCCATACAGTTCGAACACACAACACTATACGCGTATCTATCACTAAAACTGCTACGCCATTCCTGCAGTGACATTATGTTACCATTTAGATATCAAAGTATTGATATAATATCAATTAGATTTAAATCAAAGAAGAGAAAGAAAGAGAAGAGATAAATTAGACAAAACAAACAAAGTCTGATGTAAAACTTATTACGTTCATGAAACATGTCGCTCTATATTATTATAATGTAATACGACCACAAGACGGGTCACATTCTTGTGTATTGCCGGCGAATATAATATATATATATATATATATATATATATATATATATATATATATATATATATACCAAGTTTGACATGCATATGTGCACATCTTGATATGGTGAAACAGCTGGGCTTGACATCAGTTTATTTTTATCAGTAAATGTATGTTATGCTCAACTCCATAAACGAGGCAAATAAATAAAAGGGAAGGGTAAAATGGGAAATTGAGATGATATATAAGTTATGCTTGAATTTATATAAACAGTACAATAAAATTTTATATTTTGGTGATCTATTTATTTTATTATTATTATTTTATTGCCGTTTTAATATTATTGATGAAACATATCGATAAACCACGCCTTATCTAGAAGTAGCAAAGCAGTGACAAATTTACGACTATGCTGTTATGACACATCCCAAATCAGTAATCCTTTTTTAACCGACTTCAAAAAAAGGAGGAAGTTCTCAATTCGCCTGCATGTTTTTTTTTATGTGTACCTCATAACTTTTTCTAGGTGAACCGATTTTGATGATTCTTGTTTTATTTGAAAGCTGGTGCTTTCCATTTGGTCCCTTTTGATCAAGATTTGATTATTAGTTTTCGATATATCCTTAATAATACGTATTTGGTTGATTTCGGCTACATTGGTGATGTTTTGCAACAACAAAAAACAACTTTGGAGGTCCGGTGGTATTATTAACAAGAATACGCAATTGTTTTAACTTTTAGTGCATTTTTGTTTTAGAATATTCTTTTTTGAAGTCGGTTTTCTTTTTTTTTATTTAAAATATAAACTACTCGAAATGTTTTCTACCAAAGTTATGCAAGTATTGTGTATGTGATAGAATATTATATTATTATTGTTGTAATATTCTCATAATAACATATACTTCTTATATCAACTTAAAGCTATAGTGTAAAATGAAAATCTTTAAATTTAGCAGATTGTTGTTCTTTACACTAATATCCTAGCCATGCCTAGCCGTGTGAAGTATGAGATAGCTCTTAAATATTGATACAGGTGTTTTGAATTTTATTTTTATTGAAGCCTTTTGTCGCTAATATAGATATTCGCTTCTAAAGTTGTCAGAAGTGTGGTTCGACTAACTTCTGATCTACTGTTAAAATGTTCTGAAAACATACAAGGCAGCGTATAAAACACTCAGCGGAAAATATATATTAGTTGATGTATATAATAAGTTTAGGTATTTAAAATATTATATTTTTAATCGGGCCTTGTTGATTTCAACATGACTACACGACTGAGAATGATCGTAAAGTAGCAGTATTCATAGATTTACGTTTCGTCCAGCGAGTATAAATGCCAGAGATCCGATCACTCTGCCAGCCGCTCTCCTTTTCCTCTTCTAGATGAAAAGGTTGTTCTTTTAAAAGAAAAATAAATAGGATCCAGGGATTGACATGGCCTTTGACAGGATACTCTTACTCACGAAACAAAACACAACAGGTTTACCTCGATCTTCTGAGGGGCAGAGTAAGCCCAAACATGTCGAAATCAGTAAAGCTGGACTACTTAATGAGCTAAAATAAAATCATTTTATTTGTATTATATTATTAATTATAAAATATTTATGTAAGTACATAAACATCACAATTTATTTTCATAAGCAGTCACGTTATTTAATAATCATAACTATAATCATCTGGTAAGTCTAAGTGTTGTAGTTCACCCAGGAAGGCGCTAAACTTGCGTTTTGATGCAAGAAAAGATAGTTTACTTTTGGTAAGCAGAAACGAAATGCCTCTGTTTTGTTTCTGTCCAACTTCATATTGTGCTAGTAAATTATTAACTTTATTTTGATCGAGGATTTTTGGATTCAATTGCGATTTGGCCATTTCAAACTGTGAAGGATTAGCTTTCCTTAAATCATTAACCATTTTCTCTAATACTTTTATTCGTGACGGTGTTAATTTAAACTTCTTCTTTAATTGTTCAACATTATTCTGTATGATTTCTAGATCTTGTATATTTCTCTTTTTCCTTGCACTGTCATAATCACCTAAAATTTGGTGTAATCTGTTTCTATCCAGATGTTTTTCATCGAATTTACTTTTATGAGACAAACCTGGTAGAGACAACCGTCCTTGCTTGTAATCTGCAACCATTGCTTCTAGTATTTTACATTTAGATCCTTTAACAGAATAACGTCGTTTTAAATCTTTAACATCCATACCGTCAATTAAATGTACATCCTTAACATTAATTTTGGAGGAAATCCTTCCCTTTTTGTAAAGTGTAGTAATTGAGAAAGTTTTTTTCTTGGCTTCTTTCAATGTCTCCTTTTTTTCTGTTTTACTAACTTTCTTTTCCCCTGCTTTAGTTATTTTAGATGGTTTCTTTTTTTCTGTTTTACGTGGTTTCTTTTTTTCTCTTTTATATAGTTTCTTTCTTATCATCAATTTTTTGCGGACGTTTTTCAACCAGTTTCCTGTGATAAATTGATATTATGTTGCTCACATAAGCCTTTTAAAGTTGTATGTACAAATTGTATGAATATTTTACTTACTTAAGGCCATTTTATTTCTTTTTATTAGTGGTTATATAACTATACTTATTCCATAAAAATTTCCATAATAATATTAGGAAATACTTTTCATGTTAACTTCATACCATAGATCAGACAAGTAACTTTTGTAATTTAGTCCATTTGTTTTAAATGCCATTTTGTCATTTTATCCTATTATAATAATAGAATATCACATTATTTTTCAATTATCTAGCTTGACATTAAACATGTCAAACATTGGATTCATAATAGACAAATGTTATTATTGTTTTTATTTTATTACTAGCAAAATGTAAATCATTTCGATAATAACTCCTTATAAGAAACTAGTTCATAGTGCCGTAATTTATCACCTTCATTAAGTGCCATTTTATTACTTGCATGGATATATTAAGCCAAATCAGGACTATTGATTAACATACAAAGACTTATTACAAGTATGTTATTCTTTCTAAAAATATATTCACAATATTGACAAAGTATTTACTATAAGAAAAATCAGTATTACATCATATCATCATATGTCATGATTTACTTTAGACATAAGTCCTAGACGTCTCTTAAATATGACACACCATATGCCTTGCCCAGGAAGATATCACCCACTTTAAGCGTTCTGCGATTCGCAAGCAGAGTAAATTTAAAGTGTAAAAACGCAACCACGAAATTTGTTTAAATCACTCACAATAACAAACAAAATAAGTAATTTTAAACGCAAGTGTATTTGCATCTGAAGCAACTGTTTTGCTCATATTGTAGAATATTTCGAACAAATATTACTTGAGTTGCTAGTCGTATAGTCCATCGCTCATGCAGATTTATATGCCACTACCACACTCAGCGGCGCGTCACTACTTTGTAGGTTTTACATCAACCGATCAACACTGAGCAAATTCGCTTTGGCGCGTCACTACTTTGTAGGTTTTACATCAACCGATCAACACTGAGCAAATTCGCTTTAACTGTCTTCTATATCGTGCCACTTAGATTAATTTTACAAACTAAATACGCTGTTTATGTAAAAGGAATTTACCCAATGTTTATTTATAATAGCAGAAAAGAAAAAGCAAAACTGGTTGTTAAAATAAATTACCCAGTATTAGTGAGAAACATAGATATCAATGAAACCATGTTACTTCTCTCAATAAGTATATTTATAACGCGTAGGTTACGGTTACAAATAGATGAGATATAGGTGAATTTAGACAACACTTTTTGATTAATTGATAAAACATTTTACACCAATCATTATGCTTATATCATACAGGATAATTAATATTAATGTTATTAATTAACTGTGAAATACGTATTCGTTTTAAATTATCATACAAACTCATGATTCGTCGTCTTGATAGTATATATTCCAGTTTAGCTTTTGATATAATAAATGAAAGGCTCCCGTGATTGTCTAACACAGTTTTATATTTTTTCAGCATTGTTTCAAGTTCCTGCTTGTTTATTTGGGTAGGGTCAAGCTTAGCTTTAGCTGCTCTCACTTGTGAAAAAGTGGCTGCTTCCAAATCTTCAATTAAATTGTCCAGTGTTCTTTGTTTACTTTCGTTAAATTTATATTTCTTCTTTAGTTCTTTTACATTTTTCTGGATCACTGATATATCTAACTGTTTTCTTTCTTCTGCATATTTTTTTATTGATTCTTTTAGTTGTTTTTTATTAAGCTTTTTTTTCTTTGGCTTGGTGTCATCAAGGACTAGTTCTCCTTTCTTATAATCTTTAAGCATTTCAGACAGAATCAAAATGTTTGAATCTGTAACTGCATACTTTTTCTTTAAGTCTGATACTTGCATATTTTCTATTGATTTAATATCCCTAACATTTAAACTAGACACTATTACCTTACTCTTGACTGGTTTTGACACAGAATTTAATTTGCGTAACGATGTTTTACTATTTCCTTTTGTGAGATTCCTAATAATACTTCTTATCCTTTCTAAATTTATACCGAAAATATGAAGTTTAGATAATTCTATATCAGGTAACATAGCTTTTCTAGCAGCTCGTCTGGACCTTCTCTTACAGTGTTTCCAACAATTTGTTATCGGCCAACAAAGGCAGCGACACAGTGCCGCACAACATTTTTTCATTAGTCTAAAACATCTGCGCCTACAGCTCACTTTTTTCTTTTTCGTTTGATCTGCTTGAATTTTCTCATCTGGAGTAAATGGATATAGTGGAAGACAAAATATAACATAATCGATGTTATTTTAAGAGTTAAAAGTTGACATCCAAATATTCAGTATTGAAATCCTATCATATAAATTATTAGAATCCCGTTTAGTAGATTTTAAAAGTTTGCAGTTGACGAATCGCTATTTCCTACTGTTTTATATCAAAAATATTATTCATAAAATAAATGCACAACAACATACATAAAGTTAGTACTTACTTTTCCTGCGACTGTTGCACATTTGCTCGTATTTAGAAGCTCAGTCATGTTATTGTATTTTTATTATTATCAAGTTCAGCAAAAAAGTCCTTGAAGCGGATGGCGATAAGTGGATTTTCTAATGTATGACTGTGATGGGGCTTGAAGTTGGAACCATATTATGTAAGTAGTTGTTATCAAATTGCTTTATACAAATTGATCATTCTTCTAATTATATTGTACCTGTATCCTGATAATCCATAATCTATTATATGAGTCTGGTTTACCAAAATATTACAGTTAAACTTGTGCTATTTTAATAATTTATGACGGACATTTTGACATTTTGTATTTACATAAAAGATATCATAAAGGAGAAAATCACTTTCTTTACAGATCTATCATAATTCACGTGTGTAGTTAGTCCAGGGGCCACTGTCTATATTGTCACTTGTCACTTCTAAGCTAAAAATAATAAAGAGGCAAGATTTGTATATTTTTTGTAATCTATATACTCAAAAACAACCAGACCGCTTTTAATCATTCTTTTACAATTTAAAAGCTACTGTATCTAGAAATAACATGTGCTATATAAAATCAAGCTACAAGCCACGGAAGCGTAGCAGTAATCGTAAATATGTCTGAATCCGAGGCGTATTTGCAATATTTACAGTACATGAAGTTTATATCTCTATCCATCGTCTCGATTTGTCGGCTTGCATTCAAAGATGTGTGACACTACAACTAATTCCGTCCGGTTATATTTATCTATGGTGCTTTTCAGTCGATACAATGGAATTAAGAAATAGTACCTCCCTCCACCTAATTTATTATGTCTATGGTCAGTATATGTATGTTTATATAGTGTCTTATCTATGCTCAATGGCGCTTCGACAAATGTTGAATCGTTCATTACATAGTTTGTTTGATATAGAATACTACTGACCAATGCTGTTTCGATGAAAAGTAAATCAGCTAAGTGAATTTTAGTATTCTATGTAACTCGCGTATATGCTTCTTGCTGATAAGTTTGCTTTAGGCTCTCTCGGTGTAGCTGTCCTGCTAAACAACTTGCAGTAAACTTCAATGGCGGAATGGTCTCTTATGTTTGTCTCTATGCGGAAAAAGTGGCGCGTTTAATCCCCCATAAAATGATTTCTTTGAATCCTAGTATTTTTTATGTCTGGAGTTGCAGACTTCCCCATAACTTAAAGATTATCGCTAGTATGACATAATAAAGAAAAAGTATGATATTATTTTTATTCTGCTAACTGTATTTTATCAGTTTTATATTGACTTCACTTACGTAAGATACTTTGTAATCACGTAAAATCAAATGATGCATCGCATTAGTTTATTATTATTTACCTGCAATGCTATTGTTACGTTCGGTAAGATCAGTTTTGTATACCTATTTAAAATGTTAACTATATCGCTATATTACTCTACTAATTAAAACTGCACCATATGGACTCCTTATGATATAAATAAAGCGCTAATATAAAATAAAGTTTTGCTCCAACCGAGGAAATACTATACAGAAAGACGCAGCCACATATTATTATTTAATGCGCCTTCTCTTGGGGTTTCTTTCTGGGGACGCTGTGCTATGAGTGGTGTAAGACTAATCTCCGGTTCTGGCGCCCCCAGTACAAAAACTTAAAAAGTCTTCAACGGCGGACTATTCAATTTGTCCTAGTGGCGTTGCAATAGTTTAAGGTAACAGTTTAATAATAAGCAAACAAACCGAGTGCTTGTTTTCCATGTTAGTAAAATCTCATGCACTTTCTACTCAAATTTATTCATTCACACTCCCTATTTTAGGCGAATAATGAGAAAACATATTTTATTTTATTTTTTATTTTTTATTTTAACATTTTAGGAAAACTTACAGCTAAAATACACTAATAACATAATACTAATAAGGTGAAGGCCAATTAAAAGTTTTCACTGATAAAATATATAACCATGCATATAGGTATACGTAAGTAGACATATTGTGATATCACTCTTTAGTTCTAATCAAAGAACTCGGTACACAATTGCTTTTTTAATTTAGTGACACTAGTAAAAAAAATGTCAATATCAACACTCCGGCATGCCGCATTGTACATGCGACTCGCTCTGATTAAGTATGAGTTTTGTCTGTAATTAGAGTCTACTGCAGGAACATGTAGCAGGTTGAATCGTCGTAGATGTGCTGACGGGACACTTAAAGCCATTTTGCTCACCAGTTCTGACGAATCGACCGCTCCTTTCATGATATTAAATAAAAATGACAAGTCCGCTATTTTTCTTCTCTCAATTAGTGGAAGAATATGAAATTTTTTGCATCGGCTGATGTAATTAGGTAGGTAGCAACCGCAACGATATTGTATATATCTAAGAAACCTTTTTTGAATGCGCTCTATTCGATCAATGTAAATATTATATTTAGGATTCCACACTTGTGAACAGTATTCTAGGTGACTGCGAACGAAAGAACAGTAAAGTATTTTAATTGTTTTAATATTTTTAAAGTCGTTCGAGATTCGAAATATGAACCCAAGCGCTTTGGAGGCTTTACTTACAATATTGTCAATATGTGTGTCAAATAATATGAGGAGACTCTGTCCCTGTAGAGACTTTAAAACCATCAAAACATACACCTACACCTGCCAGAGAAGTTTATGGCATTCCTGAATATTATTATTTATAACATTCTCTGTGCTCGGGCCGTTATTTTTCTTAATATACATTAATAATATAGATTCTATAGGTTTAACAGGTAACATCTCACTATTCGCGGATGATATATGTCTTTTAACTACGGTCATTCAATACACAGCGTAATCGATGAAGCCCGACATGATTTGTCTAAATTAGATAAGTGGTTAAAGCAACATTTATTAACTATTAATATAAAAAATCTTCATACGTTATTTTTTCAGCGAAAAACAAACAGAAACCTTTTTTCTACCACTAACTATAGACAACCAACAGCTGCTACGCTTAAACTAAGAAAAATATCTAGGTTTGATTTTAGACAACAGACTGACATTCAAACCGCTCATTGATTACATAAGATCTAAGCTAATACCATTAGCTGGAGCTTTGCGCAATATGGCTAAATGCATACCACCTCGAATAAAGCACACGATTTAAGTTAAGCCACATCTTGAATACCTTACACAAGCTTGGGGAGGGCAAGCAACTAAAACAAACTTACATGATTTGCAAATAACACACAATAAATTAATTAAAGTCCTTTTCAATTACGACTACTTAATGCCTACTAATCAAATTTATAATAAAACTAAACTACTAAACTTACAAAACTCATATACATACCATACATGCTTATTAATTAGAAAATATTAACGAAATCAACTCATATTAATATTATATTCAAACACAAATCACACAGATATCACACAAGAAATATAAATAATATAGAACTACCTCGCATAACAACAACGTATGGTAAAATAATGTTTAGTATGAGGGAGCTCAGTTATGTAATAAGTTACCTAAAGACGTAAAAATTCTTTATCTATTAATAGTTTTAAAAGTAGATTAAAGATGTACTTATTAAACTAACTTAACTCGAACAAAACTCGACTAATCGAGTATAAAATGTTAATATGTACTTGTAATGTTATAATTGTTTAAATTTTCTCATAATTTAAGTGAACTATGTAATGTTCTTTTGAAAATTAAACTCTTTAAACCGAAAAAACCCTAAGAGACTTGGCACATACCCTATTTTGTTACGTGGGGATTAAATCCCCAATACTCAGCGCCATAACAGTGACAATGTAATCAGGTACCAGAGTCACTGCGCCTACAGTCAAAATGAATTATTGTTAAAGAAAATCACTACCCTAAGTAAATATTTATATTTCAGGTCTGTTGGATTCTTATCAAAATTATAACAAAGGTTGATTCTGCACCAAAATTATGGCAAGTCGTTTACGACCCGTTGAGAACCGGTGCTCATAGCATTGAATCCTCACGCTCTGACGGTTACCTATCAGATGACTCTTTGGTAACTAATTTGCGAAGAAACGATAGGTCCTCTGAAGAACCTGGGTTTGAGGGCTACTCTTTTGATGTAACCATATGTAAAGAAGTTAACGACAGGATATTATGTGGTTATAATAAAAATATAGGCGAGAATAAAGATGGTGAAATTGTAGATTTGGGAAACGGGTGCCGTACGCGCAGTGACAGAATTGAATGTGGATATGATGGAAGTTATCCCCATATAGAATTACTTAATTTGAGAGCAAAGCGATTGCGGACTAGAACATCATCTTCTGATATAGTTGCCTCACTTCGTACAAAACCATCAGAAGCTGTTACCATTGTACCATTAGTCCGATCAGACACTTTGGTAACGACTGACACAAATATTTCGCAAATAAATTTATCAGTACCGATTACGTCCTATTCAAATACGAACGATGCAAAGTCATCGCATCATACAAAATACGACAGTAAAATTTTAAATCCACAATCATTAGTCCGATCAGACACTGCCAATAAAAATAACACAACTGTAACAGGAATAAACGCAACAATCTTGCCAACCAAATCTTCGATCATGTCTAATATGACCCTAGAAGCAAATACCCACTCACCAAACAATAATATATCTAGTCCTGTATTAGAGACATCAACAAAACTTAGTTCCACAATTGTAACAACAAAATTACCGATGTTTATCGTGTCTGAATCAAGAACAATAAACGAATCTGTAACAGCAACAACGCCATCTTCCAATTCAACTGTTAAAATAAAATTTACTGCAAATACAACCAATGTACTAAAGACTTTATCATCAAATAAATTGGAAGAGAAACTTACTAAAGATAACATTAATAATGAAATATCGTTCGATAGCTCTAAACAATTAGCAAAAGCTTTAGGAACAAATGTTACATCAACTAGAGTTGATCGAGACACTGTTAGTACAATATTTAAAAATACTGAAACAAAAATGACGAAAACCAAAAATTTGAGAAAGAATAATGATGAAACTAAGATTAAAACTATATGTGTTGAGCAAAATGACCGCATAGTATGTTATGATTATAAAAGAAGTTAAAAGTAGAAAACAAATAAAGTTTTAATAAAATATTTATAACAATTATACTAAATGCTTGTTTAAGGCATCGAGGTCTTTGCAGAAATATATATGTATGCTGGTTCCTTACTCTCGTTATAACAGGTCCTTGTACAAGCAGTACAGCAGTAAATAAGTAAATGACTCAAAATATTCTGTTAGTGTCAAAGATAATAGATATTTATCGCTTAGTCTCGAATTTGGCTGATATGAAACTGAATGTCATGTTTTTGGTACTCTTGCTAGAGACATTGCGTCAACAAGCATATGACATCATGTAAGTAATTTTTTGCTTTAAGGAACAAAAAAAGGGAGCGCTGACGTTGTCTCACAGTGACATAATCTATCTTAATTCTATATATTGTAAGCGTGAAGAACCAGCATTACAAAATGTATAACAATATTTTTAGTTTTAATTAACACAATAAACATAATAAATAAAATTTAATTTTGTTTTCTTACGACCCAAGATTTTGCATATGTTATTTTTTAAATATTTATATTTTATTTATTGGTCTAGTAATATAACATTTACAATATATTAGCATTATTAATTTTAAAACGAATTAATCTAATGGAATTATTTAATTTGTTTCCCACTATTTTTAGAATGGTCTTTTTACAAGTTGGATGAAATGATGTCCATTACTTTTATAATTGCATATTACATTTATAATCGTCCCTCGAAATGCCCCTGTTCACGTTTATAGCAATTTGGTAGGCCAACAAACTTTAATATCTCACAATTTGCACTACATATAGAAAAAAATTTGGTAATGAAGACGTGAACGACGATGATAAAATTGTTTATAGGCAAAAACATCAACAAAACATGGGATCTCCTTTACTTATGTAACTAAATATAAAAAACCATAAACATATATTTACAATGTATTATTAAACGTGTTACTAAAACTTTGTAGGTGAAGAGTAAATTCAACAATGCATTTTTTGCACTAACTATATTGCAATTATCATACCTGTCAATAATAATTATACTTAAATTTCTGTGTATAAAACGAAGATGCAATACGGTCTTGTCGACCTGGCCCGGATCTGCGCAAATGCAAGTCATGAGTGACACCTCATAAGTCATCAATACCCTTAGGTCTTAGGTAATGTCCCTCAATAAACTTATGCTTCAAAGACATCAACACGTGCACTAACATTTATTACTATAAACACTAGTCATAACATTAGACATAGTATAATCAGTAATCACATATGATATATTGTAATACTTACAATGTATTATTTTTGTAATTACATATATTGCAACATATGATTCATAATGACTTATTTTCAAGTAGGGTGCGAGAGCTACTAGCTTATTACATATGTACCTATTTAAAGACGTAAATTATAGTATTCCAATTATTACAGAGTTAAACATATTAATATCATAATCACATATGCAACCAACTGTTCTTCTTAGCTTACTCGCCGAGTAGTATTACTGAAATCCACACAAGACATCGTAACTTAAAATACAAGTCCTGCCTCATTTGGGAGCCAGTCTTCCATAGTGTATATATTATACATTTAGGTAACCTCCCTTTTTATATTTTTGTATGGTATATTGTGGGGAGAAAATAAATGATTAGATAATAATTATTATTGTATCTGAAAGAATTAGGGAATGCCGGATCGAAGTTATAAACCTGAAGCGATTTAACTAGAGAAGTAGCTACGAAGATCGCATCTAAATAATATTGTATTATGTCCTGCGATGAGTATGGTTTTTATGACACTTTAAGCAGGCTCTGTACTGTTGGAATGGGAAGCAGTGGTTTTTGCCCCTAGCGCTGGGGACGAAGCTACTAAGTACTCATTTGTAAGGTAGCTTATATACGTTGACAATGAAATTTTATGTATACCTACTTAGTAGTACAGATATAATAATATAATATTATTATTAAATAGAATATTATTATTATTATAAAGTTTGCTTATTACTATATACAAATAATATCAAGAGCCAATCAAAATGCCTGGTTCATCCAAATCAAAGAGGTTAAATATTCCAAAGAAACAAGAAAATAGCTGGCTCAACATATCACAAAATTGTACTGAATTACTTTATTTAAACCGGTCGTAATCGCAGTAAAGCCATCAAAACCATCGTAAAGTTTTTATTAAAGATATTTTATGTACACTTACTAACATAATTATGAGAGTATAGGTACTATTAATAAAAAAAGTTAAATTGTCTTCTTCATCTGAAGAAGTCACCACCTCCGGTTTTAGGCTCCGGACCTACACTTAAACCTTACGATAATGTTCGTAACGTGACCAATATATCAATTGATGTTAAGTGGGTCGGGAATTCAAGTATGTCTTTAAACGGTCAAGACCGGCATCATACCCAAAAGTAACTTTATAAAACAAACAGTTATTGCGTAACCATGTTTACCACGCACAGCTTACAGTTGTTACACATGTCTTCGGTACCGTGGTTATAAGGTTATATCCCACAGGAAATTGACTAATACGTGATATAAATTGCCTATATCACTCGCCCATAAGTAACCTACGCAAAAAATCACATCAATTTATTGCTACATTGCTGCGTAAATAAAGAACAAACTTTCGCAAATAGCTGGATATAAAGCTAATCTAACGACCCACCCCGACATTGCCGGGGCAACCCTAATTATCTATAGCCGCATGACTAATGTAATGAATGGAATATAAGGACTAAGAGCTTTACTGTCGCTCCAATTCGTTTAGCACAAAATATAATGTCTGTCAGCCATATTAGGGCCACCTGTAAAGATGATAATAAAAATAAATATTTTGGGCGCACGCCCATCACACATACCATTAACTCAGTTTACAAACGTTTTCACGTTGGTCGCCTCGCCACTGGCACTGCACGAAGTGTTGTGGGTTCGACCCTTGCACGCGACAAAGATTGTGTAATCCACAAATAGTTGTTCCGAGTCTTGTTCTTCTTTGTACGTTGTTTGAATGTTTGTAAAGTCAACCGCGATACAGGATTTAATCCCAGTGCAGTAGCTGCCTTTAAGAGCGAAGAAACCGATTTAATAACTTCGGCATTTAATAGCCCAATTATTAAATAAGGTAACATATGGCCCAAAGGAGCAGACCAGTAAAAACAAAAGTTTAACAAAAGAAAATAAATAAACTAGAGCAAAATTTTGGGCAGTCATAAATACTTTGGCATAAAAAGAGGTGTCAAGGGACACCCGGATGGAACTAAGTTCCCTTCTACGAGAAAAAAAAAAATATATGTATATATATATAAATATTTCTATGAGAAAATAACTGGCTTGCGAAAGAGAGAGAGATAGAGAGACAGACAGAGAAACACGCGCACGCCGCACGGCTTACAACTATAGCAACTGGTTTCTCTATCTACGATAGCAACTATAGCAAAAAGTGACGTTACAACTTTTGGTCTTAATTTTTTCCGTCTAGCCCCCTTTCGCAACGCGCGATAAGGAACTTCGTTCCAAAACTTCGTTCCAATAATAACAATTAAGTTTCATAAAACTTGTCATAAATTAAATATCATTATTTGTTTCCTTGTTTCCTATGGGTGACTACGATATTGTTGACTATGACTGAAATATTAATTATAGTTAGATTTGTATATAATGTTTTTACAAAAAGCAACACACGCGCTTATAAAATCTTGCGTGCGGTTTAACCCTAAAACTAAATTGGAGTCCCTCAAACATATTAAATAAGTATGTGCTTTTCACATTTGTGCTTTTATTACATAATTTGAAGAGGTGCTAAAATGTATCCTTATACGATCTGTCTACCTTAGTATATAATGTGACCACGCAGAGGTCTCAAATTCGATCGCAAGTCACGTTTATTTGAAATTTTGAAGTTATGTAAGTTAACTTTCAAGGTAGTTTAAAGTTAGTAGTCAGTTTGTTAAAAAGTAGTAGAGCCTCACTGATTTCAGCCGGCTCGACTGGCGAAAGATTGTCTGACCCTCTCACTGTTGTGTTTCGTTTGGTGAGTGAGAGTGCCGGAGGTTCAATCACCCTCTTTCCCCCTTCCCTCTCCTTCTCCTTACCACTTCCTTTTTCTCTTCTTCCTGTTCTAAAGGGTCGGCAACGTGCAAATGATGCCTCTGGTGATGCAGGCGTCTATAGATTACGGTGACCACTTACCATCAGGTGGCCGTATGCTTGTTAGCCACTTTAGAAGCATAAAAAAAACTTTCAATATAACGGTAAAGGAAAACGTCGTGAGGATAGATATCCTTCTTGAAGAACTTCATCTGGAGATCTGAGAGTTCTTCATAATGTTGTCGAAGATATCTGAATTCTGTCAAACCGCATTGGGCCAGCAGCCTAGAATATGGCCTAACCCTTCTCACAATTTAAAGAGAATCGTGCACAGCAGTTGGACAATTTATATACAGGACTGAGGTTCTTTTATTATTATTAACGTATTAACATCCTCTCTGCTTAACTGTATGATAGTTTTATCATGACCAAGGTGGCAAATAAACATACGGCGCACCTGATGGTAATGGTATTCAGTTAGGTACCGTAGCTAAGGCTCGCCTGCTGTACCAGACGTAACACTCGAGCGTTATCGACCAGGCAAAACTATGATAAAATTAAATGCAAGATAGGAGAGGTAGGTAGGAAAGATAGAGTCTGCAGAACTCCCGAACAAAACGCAGTAACTGCATTACTACTCTTGCTCCTGGGATTTGGAGGCGGAGGTCCAAGCGTCGGTGTATCACTGGCGCGTGGACCTCCGGCTCCATGGTGAGGAACCCACTCACGGGGCGGTGGAGACGCGAAGGTCCCAGGCTCGACTGGTCCTCGAGGCCAAGTGGGAGGAAAGGCTGGCCCAGCCCCGCTACGGGGTGAGGACCGTCGAGGCTGTCCGTCCGGTGCTAAGGCAATGGATGGACAGACGGCGCGGACCGCTCACCTACCGGCTTACTCAGGTGCTCTCCGGACACGGCTGTTTCGGAGAGTACCTGTGCAAGATAGCCGGTAGGGAGCCGACAACCAGGTGTCACCACTGCGAGGAGTGCGACCGGGACACGGCGCAGCACACGCTGGAGGAGTGTCCGGCGTGGGCCGAGGAGCGCTGTGCCCTGGTCGCCGTGATTGGCCCCGACCTCTCGTTGCCGACCGTCGTATCCATGATGGTCGGCGACGACAGGTGCTGGGGTGCAATGAGGTCCTTCTGCGAGGCTGTCATCTCGCAGAAGGAGGCGGCGGAGCGGGGGCGTGAGGAAGATCCTTACGCCCCGGACATCCGCCGCCGGAGGAGGGGGCGCAGGAGACGCGCTTATGTCGCTCTCCTGCCCCCCACCTAAGGGTTCTGGGTGGCAAGGCCTCAGGGGACCCTGCCACCCGTGAGTAAGAACCCACAGAGGGCGCGCGCGGTGTTCCCGCGCGCCTTCTTACGTCGAAAGGGGAGAGCAGTGAAATGCTCTCCCGCGGGGACGAGAGGAGGTCGGGTCCGATTGACCCGGCCGGCACCCACACGGGGGGGCCTGCTATCTGGGGGGCCTGAATCTTTTTAGACTCCCAACTGCCCCCCCCCCCATTGGGTGGGAGAGGGAACACCCCAGGTTTTTTTAGTGGGTATCCCAGCACTAGGCTGGGGAGTCCCACACGCCCCGCCGGTGCCGTCCCCTAGCCGGCGGGTAGTGCATCAAGCATTTTTTCCTGGGAAAAAAAAAAAAAAAAAAAAAAAAAAAAAGAAAGGGGCGTACGTCTTGGGGTGTGTGGCCAGAGAACCTCCTAGTGTGCCTGACGCCTGCTGGTCCCTTCTACACTTTTCGTGGATGGGAACAGCAGTCGTTGGGCCGGTACACCCCGGGCAACACGGGTAATAATGTCCTTTCGGGGGCATTATTACTCGTGGCTAATACTCTGGCACACGTTAGTTTAGGTTTAGGTGTAGGCTCCTCTTCTAAGGGGAAGGGGAAGGGCAAGGGGAGGGCGACCGCCGCTGTGGCGCCGCGGCGCCCCGCCTGCCAGCCCCAACGCGCCCCGGTGGCCTCTACTTCGGCTGAGCAGCCGTGGACAGAGGTCGTCGGGAAGAAGAGGAGGAAGAAGAAGAAGAAGAAGGCCTCCCAGGCTCCCCCGGTGAGCAAGAAGAAGGGCCTCCGCCCAGCTGACCTGCGCCCCCCGCGCTCCACCGCCATTGTGGTGGAGCTGACAGAGGAGGGGCTCCGGCAGGGCGGCAGCTATGCGGGCGTCCTCCGGCAGGCCACTCAGGCTATGAGAGACAATCTCGCCGAGATGGGCCTCGCCGGAGGCGTCCAATTCAAGGTTGCCGCCACTGGGGCCAGAATTCTGGAGGTCCCAGGTGCCACCTCCGGCGACAAGGCGGACAGGGTAGCGGATAAACTCCGCTCCCTGTTCTCGCCTGAGGAGGTCAAGATCTCCCGCCCGGTGAAGTCCGCAGAAATGCGGATAACCGGGCTGGACGACTCGGCCTCCTCCGAGGATGTCGCCGCTGCGGTGGCACAAGCCGGAGCCTGCCCCCTGGTGCAGGTCAGGGTGGGGGAGATGCGCCGCGGCGATAGTGGCCTGTGCACGGTGGTGGTGCGCTGCCCCATCGCCGCGGCGAAAAAGGTGGCGGCCGGCCGTTTGCTGGTCGGGATGGTCTCGGCTCAGGTGAATCTCCTGGAGCCGAGGCCTAGGCGGTGCTACCGCTGCCTCGAACCGGGGCACGTGAGGCAGCAATGCACCGCCGAAACTGACCGCAGCGATCTCTGCTATCGCTGCGGTCAGCCCGGCCACAAGGCCGCCGCCTGCTCCGCCGCAAAACCTTCCTGCAGCCTCTGTTCTGCTGCAGGAAAGCCGGCGGAGCACCGGATGGGGAGCAAATCTTGCTCCCCACCGAAACGACGTAGGGCCAGAGGGGCGGTCGCCGGGACTCCGGCCGCCCCGGCCCCGTCCCAAGCAGGGAGCAGTACGGAGGCGATGGACACATAATTAATTATGGCCCATCGCCTCCTACAGGTGAATATTAACCACTCCGCCAGGGCGCAGGATATCTTGCTGCAGCACATGGCGGAGTGGTCAATAGACATCGCCGTGGTCGCCGAGCCTTACTGCGTCCCCAGCCGACACAACTGGTTTGGGGACCTCGGAGGCTCGGCGGCCATTGTTTCGTCCGGACCCTCGCTCCTGGTGATGACAGACAGGGGCGAGGGTTATATATGTGTTGATTGGGAGGGAACCGTCCTGATCGGGGTGTACTTTTCTCCGAACCGGCGCCTCGCCGAGTTTGAGCAATTTTTGGGCGCGGTGGGGGCCGTTATTAACCGGTACCCATCGCGTCCGATCGTGGTGGCGGGGGACTTCAATGCCAAATCAACGGCTTGGGGATCCCCTGTCACCGACGCTCGCGGCGACGCGCTGGAGGAGTGGGCGATTGCGACCGGTCTCGTGGTCCTTAACCGGGGATCGGTCGCCACGTGCGTGCGCTGGCAGGGCGAGTCCATTGTGGACATTTCGTTCGCAAGCCCTGCCGTAGCGCGCCGCGTCCGGGACTGGCAAGTGCTGGTCGAGGCGGAGTCACTGTCGGACCACCGTTACGTGCGGTTCGACATCTCCGCCTCGCCGGCGATCCCGGACGATCGCCCGAGGAGAGTGCACACCCCGTCGTCCCCACGATGGGCGTTGAAACGTCTCAACGTAGACGTGCTGGTGGAAGCCTCCATCGTCCAGGCCTGGACCCCAATGGGTGAAGGGCCTGTGGAGGTTGAGCTAGAGGCGGAGTGGTTCCGGGGCGCGATGACGCGGATTTGCGACGCGTCGATGCCCCGGGCCAGTGCTCGACCTCCTAGGCGTCAGGTGTACTGGTGGTCTGACGACATTAGTCAGAAACGCGCCGCTTGCATTGCGGCGCGTCGCCAGTACACTAGGTACCGCCGACGCAGGCGGTACCGTGACCCGACCGTGGAGGCACGGCTGCGGGGCGATTACGTACAGCGGAAGCACGCCCTGCAGTCCGCCATCAGTGAGGCCAAAACCCAAAGATGGGAAGAGTTCCTGGGGACTCTCGAGGCAGATCCGTGGGGCCGCCCGTACAAGGCGGTCAGGGGCAAGTTGCGCCCCTGGGCCCCACCGGTCACCGAGAGTCTCCAGCCCCGGCAATTAGAGGAGGTGGTCTCCGCTCTCTTTCCTTCGAGAGCGGAGCACACGCCTCCCGAAATGGCGCCGCCCGATATTGAGGAGGGCGGTGCCGATGCCGGGGCGCCAGAGGTTACAATGGCGGAGCTCGGCGCGGCAATGGTTCGGCTCCGGGGCAAAAACACCGCCCCGGGGCCGGACGGAATTCCTGGCCGCGCCTGGGTTTTGGCCTACGACGCCCTAGGGGACCGGCTCCTCAGGCTGTTTAGCGCCTGTTTGGAGTCGGGACGGTTCCCTGCCATGTGGAAGACGGGTAAGCTGGTCCTCCTAAGAAAGGAGGGCCGCCCCGCGGACTCTCCCTCCGCGTACCGCCCCATAGTGCTGTTGGATGAGGTGGGCAAGCTCTTTGAGCGTGTAGTAGTTGCCCGCCTCTCCAGGCACCTGGTGCGGGTGGGCCCCGACTTGTCCGAACTGCAGTTCGGATTCCGAGAGGGCCGATCGACGATTGACGCGATCAGTCGCGTCAAGGCCCTCTCGGATGAGGCGGTCGCCTCGCGCGGGGTGGTGTTGGCGGTGTCCTTGGACATCGCCAACGCGTTCAACACCCTGCCGTGGGCGACTATTAGGGAGGCGCTCCGATTTCATGGAGTGCCTCCCTACCTGCGCCGAATAGTCGGGGACTACCTGCACCAGAGGAGCGTATTCTGTGTGGGGCGGAACGGAGAGACGTTCCGGAGGGAGGTGTCGTGCGGTGTTCCGCAGGGTTCCGTTCTTGGACCGATCCTGTGGAACATCGGCTACGACTGGGTTCTGCGGGGCGCCCTGCCCCCGGGCGTCGGCGTAACTTGTTACGCCGACGACACGCTGGTCACGGCCCGGGGAGAGGATTACGGGGCAGCTGCCCGTCTTGCCACGGCAGGGGTGGCCCTGGTTGTCGGTAGAATTAGGATGTTGGGACTGGAGGTGGCGCTGGAAAAGTCCGAGGCCCTGTTATTTCATGGGCCTCGGCGGGCGCCGCCACCAGATGCCCACATCATAGTTGGAGGGGTCCGCATCGGGGTGGAGCCGAGTATGAAATACTTGGGGCTCCACCTCGACGGCCGCTGGAACTTTCGCGTCCATTTTAGCCGCCTGGCCCCCCGGCTGATGTCGGCGGCGGGAGCGCTTAGCTCTCTGCTGCCGAATATCGGGGGGCCGAGTGTCGTCTGCCGCCGCCTCTATTTGGGGGTGGTGCGGTCGATGGCCCTTTACGGGTCGCCCATTTGGGCCGGCGCCCTCGATCGCCGAAACATCGCCCTCTTGAGGAAACCTCAGAGGGCGATGGCGATCAGGGTGTCGCGGGCGTACCGCACCGTCTCCTTTGAGGCGGCGTGCATCCTGGCGGCATCGCCGCCCTGGGATTTGGAGGCGGAGGTCCAAGCGTCGGTGTATCACTGGCGCGTGGACCTCCGGCTCCATGGTGAGGAACCCACTCACGGGGCGGTGGAGACGCGAAGGTCCCAGGCTCGACTGGTCCTCGAGGCCAAGTGGGAGGAAAGGCTGGTCCAGCCCCGCTACGGGGTGAGGACCGTCGAGGCTGTCCGTCCGGTGCTAAGGCAATGGATGGACAGACGGCGCGGACCGCTCACCTACCGGCTTACTCAGGTGCTCTCCGGACACGGCTGTTTCGGAGAGTACCTGTGCAAGATAGCCGGTAGGGAGCCGACAACCAGGTGTCACCACTGCGAGGAGTGCGACCGGGACACGGCGCAGCACACGCTGGAGGAGTGTCCAGCGTGGGCCGAGGAGCGCTGTGCCCTGGTCGCCGTGATTGGCCCCGACCTCTCGTTGCCGACCGTCGTATCCATGATGGTCGGCGACGACAGGTGCTGGGGCGCAATGAGGTCCTTCTGCGAGGCTGTCATCTCGCAGAAGGAGGCGGCGGAGCGGGGGCGTGAGGAAGATCCTTACGCCCCGGACATCCGCCGCCGGAGGAGGGGGCGCAGGAGACGCGCTTATGTCGCTCTCCTGCCCCCCACCTAAGGGTTCTGGGTGGCAAGGCCTCAGGGGACCCTGCCACCCGTGAGTAAGAACCCATAGAGGGCGCGCGCGGTGTTCCCGCGCGCCTTCTAGCGTCGAAAGGGGAGAGCTGTGAAATGCTCTCCCCCGGGGACGAGAGGAGGTCGGGTCCCATTGACCCGGCCGGCACCCACACGGGGGGGCCTGCTATGGATGAATCTTTTTAGACTCCCAACAGGCCCCTCCCATTGGGTGGGAGAGGGAACACCCCAGGTTTTTTTAGTGGGTATCCCAGCACTAGGCTGGTGAGTCCCACACGCCCCGCCGGTGCCGTCCCCTAGCCGGCGGGTAGTGCATCAAGTATTTTTTCCTGGGCAACAAAAAAAAAAAAGGTTTAGGTGTAGGCGTCCTGCCCAGTTAGGCGGTTTTGGGGTGTTGGGGCGGGTGGATTGGTCCAACATGGACCCCATCCGGCTCAACACGCGGGGCGATGGAGGAAGATAACCTCTCTATTTTTTAGAGAGGTTGTCTTCCTCTATCACTAGTGGTGGCCGTTAGGCCGTTTTGGGAAGCTTAGGCTTCCTGCCCAGTCGGGCGGTTTTGGGGCGGGTGGATCGGTCCAGCATGGACCCCCATCCGGCCCAACCCGTAATCCTGAACTGACAGGACCGGGGGCCTTCGGGCTGCGAGGAAGAAAACCTCTATAAAAATCACCAGTGGGGCCTGTAAGGCCCGGGCGGGAGCACATAGGGGAGGGGAAACCCAACCCTGCTCCAATCAAATCGTTACCCGTTGAGTGTCGTTGATCATGTCTAGCGGCTCAACGGGACCGAGGGGCTTGCCTTAGTTGGCCGGCCCGCGAGAAGGAAAACTCACACCACCCAACAGCGAAGTTGTAAAAACCTCTGGGTACCTGCCGTCCCCCAGCAGTATGTAGGCCTTCCCCCGGAATGAGCGTCACCCGGGGGTCGAGTTTATATCGGCTCCACTCGTGGGAATTATATGGAAAATTCAACCAAACAAACACCCGATGTTGAGAAGGAGAAGATGGAGGGGCACGGAGTGCGATTACGTGACTCCAAAGGGCGCTTTAAGCGCCCTTTACGACCACGCGCCAGCAATGTTGGAGCTAGTGCGTCAACGCCTGACGGAAGCCGGAGGAGCTCCGTCAGCGTCGAGTCTGGCTCCGAGGCTTGCTCGGGTTCAGAGGCCAGTCGGCCTCAGAGCCGGTGCTCGTCGGCGGCTCGACGAGAGAGGGAGGAGGGGGGGGATAGTTCTGCATCCCTCACCCTCAGGCTTAGGGCGGCGCCTTCGAAGACTTCGCATCCCGTGCCGTCGCATTCGTGCTCGGACACGGAGGTGGAGGTGGTGGGGGGAATGCCCTGTCAAGAAAGGGCTGGTTCTCCGACGCCGCCTCCTTCCACGAGGAGGCTCCCCGGGCAGCCTTTACCTGCCCGTCGGGATGCCCCCAAGACAGCTGAGGTCCCGGATGCGTCTCCCTCGGCCGGGGACTCGGTTGCCGGCCTTCGGCAACGATTCGAGGCTGGAGCCGAGACCGTCCTGAGGGTGGCGGCCCGGTCCGGCAACTTAAAGGGGGGGTTCGTCCGGGACCTTAAAGAAGCCACTAAAGATATGAGGGAGGCCTTCTTCGATTTGTGGGGACGGACTTCCTCTGACCTTCAGAGGCGCTGGAGGTCAGAGAATGAGGGGCTGCACAGGCAGCTGGCGGAGCTCCGGGTGGAGGTGACGGCCATGAAGGCGGCCGCTGCCACTGCCGCTCGGGCCAACGCCGCCAAGACGCCCTCGGCCGCCGCCAAGGCGCCTGCCGGGAGACCACGGGAGGAGTTCCCACCCCTCCCGCGGCGCACAGCGCGGCCCCTCACTCCCGCGGAGGACCGGCGTCCCGCCTGGGTGGACGAGCTGATGCGGGTCACGGTGGCTCAGGCGCGCAGCGTTGTTGATGCATGCCTGGCCAACTATGGCCTCACGCCCGTCCCCACCCCGGGCCCTCCGCTCGGGGGCCGCCCCCGGATGGTCGGGGGCACGCCGGTTGGCCCGGCGCCCTCCAGTCCACCGGTTGCGCGGCAGACATCTGCCCCCACACCATCGGCTTCCTCTTCCAAGGGTAAGGGGAAGGGCAAGGGGAAGACGACCGCCACTGTGGCGCCGCGACGCCCCGCCTCCCAGCCCCAACCCGCCCCGGTGGCCTCTACTTCGGCTGAGCAGCCGTGGACAGAGGTCGTCGGGAGGAAGAAGGGGAAGAAGAAGAAGAAGAAGGCCTCCTCCCCGGTGAGCAAGAAGAAGGGCCTCCGCCCAGCTGACCTGCGCCCCCCACGCTCCACCGCCGTTGTGGTGGAGCTGACGGAGGAGGGGCTCCGGCAAGGCGTTAGCTACGCAGGCGTCCTCCAGCGGGCCACACAGGCCATGAAAGGCAACCTCACCGAGATGGGCCTCGCTGGAGGCGTCTTCTTTAAGGTTGCCGCCACTGGGACCAGAATCTTAGAGGTCCCAGGTGCCACCTCCGGCGACAAGGCGGACAGGGTGGCCGAAACAATTCGGTCACCCTTCACGCCTGAGGAGGTCAAGGTCTCCCGCCCGGTAAAGTCCGCGGAAATGCGGATAACCGGGCTGGACGACTCGGCCTCCTCCGAGGATGTCGCCGCTGCGGTGGCACCAGCCGGAGCCTGCCCTCAGGCGCAGGTCAGGGTGGGGGAGATGCGCCGCGGCGAGAGTGGCCTGTGCACGGTCATGGTGCGCTGCCCCATCGCCGCGGCGAAGAAGGTGGCGGCCGGCCATTTGCTGGTCGGGATGGTCTCGGCTCAGGTGAATCTCCTGGAGCCGAGGCCTAGGCGGTGCTACCGCTGCCTCGAACCGGGGCACGTGAGGCAGCAATGCACCGCCGAAACTGACCGCAGCGATCTCTGCTATCGCTGCGGTCAGCCCGGCCACAAGGCCGCCGCCTGCTCCGCCGCAAAACCTTCCTGCAGCCTCTGTTCTGCTGCAGGAAAGCCGGCGGAGCACCGGATGGGGAGCAAATCTTGCTCCCCACCGAAACGACGTAGGGCCAGAGGGGCGGTCGCCGGGACTCCGGCCGCCCCGGCCCCGTCCCAAGCAGGGAGCAGTACGGAGGCGATGGACACGTAATTAATTATGGCCCATCGCCTCCTACAGGTTATTATTAATCACTCCGCCAGGGCGCAGGATATTTTGTTGCAGCACATGGCGGAGTGGTTAATAGACATCGCCGTGGTCGCCGAGCCTTACTGCGTCCCCAGCCGACACAACTGGTTTGGGGACCTCGGGGGCTCGGCGGCCATTGTCTCGTCCGGACCCTCGCTCCTGGTGATGACAGACAGGGGCGAGGGATATGTATGTGTTGATTGGGAGGGAACCGTCCTGATCGGGGTGTACTTCTCTCCGAACCGGCGCCTCGCCGAGTTTGAGCAATTTTTGGGCGCGGTGGGGACCGTTATTAACCGGTACCCATCGCGTCCGATCGTGGTGGCGGGGGACTTCAATGCCAAATCAACGGCTTGGGGATCCCCTGTCACCGACGCTCGCGGCGACGCGCTGGAGGAGTGGGCGATTGCGACCGGTCTCGTGGTTCTTAACCGAGGATCGGTCGCCACGTGCGTGCGCTGGCAGGGCGAGTCCATTGTGGACATTTCGTTCGCAAGCCCTGCCGTAGCGCGCCGCGTCCGGGACTGGCAAGTGCTGGTCGAGGCGGAGTCACTGTCGGACCACCGTTACGTGCGGTTCGACATCTCCGCCTCGCCGGCGATCCCGGACGATCGCCCGAGGAGAGGGTACACCCCGTCATCCCCACGATGGGCGTTGAAACGTCTCGACGTAGACGTGCTGGTGGAAGCCTCCATCGTCCAGGCCTGGACCCCGATGGGTGAAGGGCCTGTGGAGGTTGAGTCGGAGGCGGAGTGGTTCCGGGGCGCGATGACGCAGATTTGCGACGCGTCGATGCCCCGGGCCAGTGCTCGACCTCCAAGGCGTCAGGTGTACTGGTGGTCTGACGACATTAGTCAGAAACGCGCCGCTTGCATTGCGGCGCGTCGCCAGTACACTAGGTACCGCCAACGCAGGCGGTACCGTGACCCGACCGTGGAGGCACGGCTGCGGGGCGAATACGTACAGCGGAAGCATGCCCTGCAGTCCGCCATCAGTGAGGCCAAAACCCAAAGATGGGAAGAGTTCCTGGGGACTCTCGAGGCAGATCCGTGGGGCCGCCCGTACAAGGCGGTCAGGGGCAAGTTGCGCCCCTGGGCCCCACCGATCACCGAGAGTCTCCAGCCCCGGCAATTAGAGGAGGTGGTCTCCGCTCTCTTTCCTTCGAGAGCGGAGCACACGCCTCCCGAAATGGCGCCGCCCGATATTGAGGAGGGCGGTGCCGATGCCGGGGCGCCAGAGGTAACAATGGCGGAGCTCGGCGCGGCAATGGTTCGGCTCCGGGGCAAAAACACCGCCCCGGGGCCGGACGGTATTCCTGGCCGCGCCTGGGTTTTGGCCTACGACGCCCTAGGGGACCGGCTCCTCAGGCTGTTTAACGCCTGTTTGGAGTCGGGACGGTTCCCTGCCATGTGGAAGACGGGTAAGCTGGTCCTCCTGAGAAAGGAGGGCCGCCCCGCGGACTCTCCCTCCGCGTACCGCCCCATAGTGCTGTTGAGTGAGGTGGGCAAGCTCTTTGAGCGTGTAGTGGTTGCCCGCCTCTCCAGGCACCTACCCTATCTTCAGGACCCGAGTAGATAGGGTTTCGGGGGGAGAACTACGGGTCTCCCCCTTTGGATCAGGGTACTGCGGGGTCAGGAAGCCCACTGCGCCTCGAAAGGCGCGTTCTATCGACCGCTGATTAGAGTGCGCGGTGCCTGACATTGGAGTTGGACTCGCAGGGGTATGTGGTTGGCCGCTGAGTACGACATGTTCGTTTGCTCGGCAAGCACGTTGCGTTCGAGCGTTGGACTCAGACGCGGCCAGTGCGAACCAGTCGGTCGCATGAGGCACGGAGTTGCCTTTAGCGAAGTGGCAGTGTGGTTTCACTGCCGCAACGCATCTCGGGAGCTTGCCTGCTCAGCAAGTAAGAGTCATAGCTGGAGTGACTCGGGCCACACCCGGCTTGTAGGCCTATTTGGGTAGGCATACGGATGTATGTCGGGAAGTGAGCGTGCCTTACACAGCTCCGGTACCATACTGGAGATATGGGAGGCGGCTTCTCCGTCGGCTTCAGCGAGGTAATCGTTAGCAACTCCTTTGAGTTGCGAGTAGTGAGCGGCTTTATTGCTCCGGTACCTATCTGGAGAATAGGTAGTGTCACTTGGGCACGAGGTAGCTCGCTTACGAGAACCGGATCTCTGAGGTTAGGGTGGAGAGTCGGGATTTGGGGACAAGACCTGTCTATAACTGGTCCCGGAAGGTGCTCTCGGGCACTGGAAGGTACAGCGGCTCCTCTAATATAACCTAACGGTTGGTGTAGGGGAACGCTATATCATAAACTGGGATAGTCGTAGAGGAAGGGGATGTCTCCAGGCACCTGGTGCGGGTGGGCCCCGACTTGTCCGAACATCAGTTCGGCTTCCGAGAGGGCCGATCGACGATTGACGCGATCAGCCGCGTCAAGGCCCTCTCGGAAGAGGCGGTCGCCTCGCGCGGGGTGGTGTTGGCGGTGTCCTTGGACATCGCCAACAAACGCCGAATAGTCGGGGACTACCTGCACCAGAGAAGCGTATTCTGTGTGGGGCGGAACGGAGAGACGTTCCGGAGGGAGGTGTCGTGCGGTGTTCCGCAGGGTTCCGTTCTTGGACCGATCCTGTGGAACATCGGCTACGACTGGGTTCTGCGGGGCGCCCTGCCCCCGGGCGTCGGCGTAACTTGTTACGCCGACGACACGCTGGTCACGGCCCGGGGAGAGGATTACGGGGCAGCTGCCCGTCTTGCCACGGCAGGGGTGGCCCTGGTTGTCGGTAGAATTAGGATGTTGGGACTGGAGGTGGCGCTGGAAAAGTCCGAGGCTCTGTTATTTCATGGGCCTCGGCGGGCGCCGCCACCAGATGCCCACATCATAGTTGGAGGGGTCCGCATCGGGGTGGAGCCGAGTATGAAATACTTGGGGCTCCACCTCGACGGCCGCTGGAACTTTCGCGTCCATTTTAGCCGCCTGGCCCCCCGGTTGATGTCGGCGGCGGGAGCGCTTAGCTCTCTGCTGCCGAATATCGGGGGGCCGAGTGTCGTCTGCCGCCGCCTCTATCTGGGGGTGGTGCGGTCGATGGCCCTTTACGGGTCGCCCATTTGGGCCGGCGCCCTCGATCGCCGAAACATCGCCCTCTTGAGGAAACCTCAGAGGGCGATGGCGATCAGGGTGTCGCGGGCGTACCGCACCGTCTCCTTTGAGGCGGCGTGCGTCCTGGCGGCATCGCCGCCCTGGGATTTGGAGGCGGAGGTCCAAGCGTCGGTGTATCACTGGCGCGTGGACCTCCGGCTCCATGGTGAGGAGGTGCTAAGGCAATGGATGGACAGACGGCGCGGACCGCTCACCTACCGGCTTACTCAGGTGCTCTCCGGACACGGCTGTTTCGGAGAGTACCTGTGCAAGATAGCCGGTAGGGAGCCGACAACCAGGTGTCACCACTGCGAGGAGTGCGACCGGGACACGGCGCAGCACACGCTGGAGGAGTGTCCGGCGTGGGCCGAGGAGCGCTGTGCCCTGGTCGCCGTGATTGGCCCCGACCTCTCGTTGCCGACCGTCGTATCCATGATGGTCGGCGACGACAGGTGCTGGGGTGCAATGAGGTCCTTCTGCGAGGCTGTCATCTCGCAGAAGGAGGCGGCGGAGCGGGGGCGTGAGGAAGATCCTTACGCCCCGGACATCCGCTGCCGGAGGAGGGGGCGCAGGAGACGCGCTTATGTCGCTCTCCTGCCCCCCACCTAAGGGTTCTGGGTGGCAAGGCCTCAGGGGACCCTGCCACCCGTGAGTAAGAACCCACAGAGGGCGCGCGCGGTGTTCCCGCGCGCCTTCTAACGTCGAAACGGGAGAGCAGTGAAATGCTCTCCCCCGGGGACGAGAGGAGGTCGGGTCCGATTGACCCGGCCGGCACCCACACGGGGGGGCCTGCTATCTGGGGGGCCTGAATCTTTTTAGACTCCCAACTGGCCCCCCCCATTGGGTGGGAGAGGGAACACCCCAGGTTTTTTTAGTGGGTATCCCAGCACTAGGCTGGTGAGTCCCACACGCCCCGCCGGTGCCGTCCCCTAGCCGGCGGGTAGTGCATCAAGCATTTTTTCCTGGGAATCAAAAAAAAAAAAAAAAAAAAAAGGGGCGTACGTCTTAAGTACAACTACATGGAGCCGTCAGGCCCACTCGACTTATAAATGTCCAGGAGTTCGAGCTAACGTCTAACCGCACGCTGCCTAATGCGGATTTCAAGCAAAGAGTTCTCACACCTTGGGATGGTAGGTGCTGTGACTCCCTCATCATCCAAAGTCGAGTTTGAGGCAAAGAGTTGTACCAAAAGATTGCCCTTCTCTTTTGCACTATGAGCCGAACTAGCATCAGACTTACGCAGTGGTGGGAGACTGACCTAGCAAAAATTCCTTGCGCAGCCTTGGCGAGCGCCCAAGAAGTACGACTCTGTGAAGGATGTCTTCCAAGGCGCTCGCCAATTCTGGCAACGTGTTCCGCCTTAGCCTTGGCAATAGCCTTCTTGCTGGATCTAGGAGCGGCATTAAATTCTCGCTTTCTCTCCTTGACATCAGGATCCCGACACTTCCTAGCCTTATTTTTTTTTTTTTTTTTTTTTTTTTATTCTACCACATGCACACAACACCATCTAGTCCAAACTAAGCAGAGCTTGTATTATGGGTACTAGACAATGGATAAACATACTTATATACGTTTTTTTTTTTTGTAAATACATACTTATTATACATAGAAACACCCAGACCAAGACAAACATCCATGTTCATGCACACAAATGTTTGACTTGTGCGGGAATCGAACCCGCGACCTCAGGCGTGGCAGTCGGTTACACTAACCACTACGCCATAGAGGCCGAGGCCAGGCTAAGTATGCTGACTGTTTCTGGTGTGCAGCATCCCAGCTGGCATTACTGAACCAGGGGCGGCTGCGGCTGCCTACAGGTATTTTGGCAGAAGGGATGAATAATTCCATGCCTTGGTGGAGCAGGATGCTAGAAATTCTCGAAGTCCATCCCAATCTGCTGACTTGTATCGCCAGACTTCACGGTAACCAGTTACCGAAGAGCGATCTGGTCGCGTAACAGGGTCTGCACTGCGGATAAGACAGTGATCCGATGATCCCAGAGGAGCATCCACCTCCACTTTGTATCCCAGTGGATGTGTAGTCAACAGAAGATCCAGCAAAGAAGATTCATGGCTCTCGTTGTCTGGGATACGGGTAGGATGTAACACCAGTTGTGAGAAGTCATAGGCCGAGGTAATATTGAAGAGAGCCTGACCCACGGAGTCGGTAGTCCGAGGTCCTCCTCTTTGTGATGAGCGTTAAAATCGCCAAGGACCACCAACTCCGAGGATGGGTACCTCTCCAATATTTGGTCAGTCCCTTCTTGAAAGTTCTCAAGTAACTGAGTTGACTCCGAATCACTGGCATGGGACCTGTAAAAGCATGCATAAACTCGGGTAAGACCCCATGGTCTACACGTAGCCATAAAATTGACAAGTCCTGATGCTCGAGGCCCCGAAGGTGGCGGCAACAGATATCGCCCCTGACGAACACGCACATCCCGGCTTTACGACGGAAAGAATGCTCCAACTCGTAACCCGGGTATTTTAAGTACGACATGTCGTCCGGGGCGCATATCTGCGTCTCCGTGAAAAAGAGCAGGGTAGGCCGTACCGTCTCGAGATGGTGGTGGACGACATCAAGGTTCGCCGTAGAAAACCTACTCTTTTTCTTACCTTTCATGGATTTTATAATTTATCAGAGAGGTGATATGGATTGATGCATGGTTTGATGTAGAGACGGTGCCCAAAGAAAGAGCAAAGTCTTTGTGTGAGGTACGGCCACGTAGTTATGCAAGAAGTCGATACGAAGCACGGAAGGGCCCCTGGTGCCCATAGCCGCCGGGACCACTCCGGTCTCCCAATCCGGCACGACGACTACGTGATAGGATTTTCGCCGGTTGGCGGGACGGCCTCCCGAGCAGGATGTACCCAGGTTCGGGTCGCCTACTAACCAGCAGATGGCCGATGGAAACCAATCCCACCGGGTCTCCCTGTACCCCGCACTGCCCCCCCCCCCCCACGCCCTTTGGACCTACCAGGCATCACATTTTGCTAGCCTCGAGCCCCACACCAACCCTGAACCACACTTAGGAAAAAGAAGAAGAGAAAAAGGAAGTGGGAAGGAGAAAGAGCGGGAAGGGGGAAAGGGTGATTGGGCCTCCGGCACTCTAACTCACCGAACGAAATACAACAGTAGGAATAGTACTATTTCACGTCGATATTCTGTGAGAGGGTAGTCCTTCCCGATTTCAGCATGAATGGGCCGGATCTGGTCGATCCGGCCCATTCATGCTGAAATCAGCGAGGCTCTGCTATACAAAAAAAATTGTAAGCTCTACTCATATAAAACTGTCAGCCTGATCGTCAGTGGCATAAGTTTGCACTTATATCTTAAGCTCCCGGGTTCGATTACCGCGTCCGGCAAAACGTTGTGAGGTTTTATTGTTAGGAAATTGGGGACTAGAAATAAACACGACTGTTAGCAACGTTCTCTATGATTATAACTTGTTTCCTATTTCCTAAGGGCCGATTTTTCAATCGTCAGATATTATCTGGAAAATATGTTTTGATAGCTTTTATATCCTTACTAATATTATAAACGCGAAAGTTTGTATGGATGTATGGATGTTTGTTACTCTTTCAAGTAAAATCCATTGAACCGATTGCGATGAAACTTGGTATGTAAATAGCTGAAGACCTGGATTCACACATAGGCTGAAACGCAGGTGAAACTGCGGGGAAAACAAGTAGAAAATATGTCAAACCAAATTTATTTCACAGACTAGCTGACCCTTTTTTTTTTTTTTTTTTTTTTTTACGTGGGGGAATGCAATGACGCATATCCCTCCGCGGGGGCGGGCGGAGGGATTATGTCGGACTCGCCGGGGTAAAAGAAGATGGAAAAGAAATAATGTACCTCCCGGAATACCGACTAAACCTACCACGGTGTTCCTCAACAAAACCACTATCGGTGGGGCCGCGCGAATCGCTTTCGCATGCGGTCGCGATCCCGCCGAGGTTTCGGCCCGCCGTATGAAACGGCAGGCCACTACACAAAATACCTACCCAAACTAGGCACTTCCGACATTATAAAAACCCTACTGTCTCCCCCCTAGAGGGGAGACGGACTCGACAGAGGCGCGCGTGGGAACACGCACGCCACCTCTCGAACCTGGTGCTGAACGGATAGCGGGCAGGCCCACAAAGCCCGCTACCCCCAGGTCAAACCTCAGGGTGGCTGGAGGTCATCGCGCGCCCTCCGGCGCCCGGCTCTGCGGTTGGGGAGAGGGTTTAAACGCTCCCTCTCCCGCTCCGCCGCCTCCTTGATGGAAATTACTTCCTCACAGAAGGAGGCGACGGCGTTCCACGACCTCTCACTCCGGACCATAGACTGAACTACGGCCGGGAGCGAGAGGACAACCGATCCGACTGCCGCGATCAACTCACGGCGCTGCGATGCCCAGGCGGGGCAAATCGCCAAAGTGTGCAGCGCCGTGTCCTCTATAATGTCGCGGCAGTCGCCGCAGTGGTGACAACCGGGCGTCTCTTGCCGGTGTATACGACACAGGAACTGGGCAAAACAACCGTGGCCAGTCAGTACCTGTGTCAGCCGGAAGGTGAGGGCGCCATGCCGCCTCTCCAGCCACTCCTCAAAAACGGGACTTACCGCCATGATCGTGGCGTGCCCAACAGACTAGCTGACCCGCGCAACTGCACCTGCGTCACATAAGAGAATTTATCCCGTTTTTGCAACATTTTTCAAACTGCTCCTATTTTCAATTTCAATTTTATTTATATATTTCTCACACAAGGTACATACAGTTGTTTTTATTACAGAAGTTTCACAAAATACCGAGGAGTAAATTTAACAATGTTATATAATGATAAAAACTTAACAATTGTTCTGTGCCTTAATGAGAGCTGGAGTCTGTACTAAGCTCGTGGCCTGTTTTACAAATCTCCAGGCCCCTTATTTCTAAATGACATAATGCGAGTGTAGCTTTTATCCAAACAACAATGGATACAATATTACTATAATAATTCAGTCTATCTCTAAGTAGTTACCGTATACAATTTTGTCTATTAAATCGTGGGTAACCAAAGATAATTTAAAACTACTGTACTATTCGCGTCTCTTTACAGATACTAAGATTTAAGCACCTACATACATATCTGTATATATGTACTCGTAATATACAGATATGTAGATGCTTAAATCTTAGTGAGAGTGGAGGTGTGTAGTGCGTGTTATTGTGTGATATGCAAGTGTGAATTAGTGTGTGGTGTGTGTGAAGTGTGTGTGTATTGCGCGTGTGCGTGTGGTGCGTGTATCTGATGTATGAGCGGTCTGCGCTGCGAGCGGACCGCTTGTATTGCGTATGCGCACGTGTGTGTGAGTGATCATGTGGTATCAGTTGTATATTGGGTGTTGCGTGATGTTAAATGGGCTATCCAACGCTAAAAGAATTTTTCAATTCGAACCAGTCGTTTCTGAGATTAGCACGTTCAACCAAACAAACAAACTCTTCAGCTTTATAATATTAGTAAATATAGATAAAAGTTATCTGACAATTGTAAATTGAACCTAAGCCAAACAAATGAATAGGGTCACTCCCTTTTACGTGGGACGTAAAAACCATAGCCACCAATTAAATCAATAGAATTTAACTATATTTACACTGATTCACAGATAGCTATTAGTTATAATCACAACTACGATGACACTCTTCGGAGTTGAAGATCATTTGTCATGTTGATATAACGTGACGTAAATGCATTAAGTACTCATTTTTTGTCCTTACAGATCAAGGTAAGAATCATTTCCGTGTTGTATAGACGATCCTTTTGGCCTATATCAACAAATATGTATATGAATACGTGCAAGAAAACTTTGTCATCCTTTTAAAACATATTGCATGCATTGTTTATATGGAGAAGACGTGATTTTTTTTACTAATATTATAAATGTGAATGTGAGTTTGTTTGTTTGTTTGTTCAGTACTTGCAGTAAAACAAGTACTATCCTTTTAACGAAAATTGGCGTAAGCGTATTAAATTCTAGCTGCCTCCGTGGCGCAGCGGTAGTGAATGCGACTGCTGTGCATGAGGTCTCGGGTTCGAATACCGGGTTGGGCCAACAAAAACTTATTGGGTTTTTCGGTTAAGAAATCTCAATACTAGCCCAGAATTAGGAAGTTGGTGGTGCCGCACACCCCTGTGCCTCGATAAAGCACGTAAAACCATTGTTCCTGGACCTGATCTCTTTCCGATCGTGTCGGATTACTGTCCCATCGAATCATGAGAATTAGGAACAAAAAGTTTAATTGTATTTGCGCACATACTCTTGCACTATAATATATCCTGCGCAGTCTTCGTTTTAAATTCGGTCTGGAGAACATTATAAACTCTAACAATAATTGCCTGTAAGACGATAATTTACGATGTGCCGTTTAATTTATAAATAATAGGCACTAGCCATGCTTCTTCTGAATCTCATCTAACCTAACCATAGTAACCAACTGTTATCAAAGTTACAGTAGTAAACTGACTGGTTATAACAGCTGACTTGGATGTGAGTTTGGTAGCGAGATTTAACAGAATTCCACAGCGGCGGGCTTTTAAAATATTGTTGATATCTACTTAATATTATATTAGTTTTTTTCTGCCAGAAAAGTAACAATAAAAACCTCCGTATAACGGCTCCTTAATCGAATAAGTTTGATAACTCACAGTTATCGAGCCCACTATTACGTAGGAACATTAACAAATATGAGATATATAGCCACTCAATAGAAAGGTCTATAAACTCACGTACGACTAATAACTGATTGATGTGATACTCATTAAGTGTTATGTTCTATTCGACATTTCTTCTCTTTTTTTAACATTAACATACCAATTATCCGAACGTGGTCGCGGTTATTTACCTGCTCATAGTCAGAGAAGCAGGGGTCGCCGCTGCCGCGTATAAATACATCCTCACTTCAACCGAACACCAACATTACTTCGACAAGTTTGCGACTATGAGGACTGTGAGTAACAATTATTTCTTCATTTAAAAATTCCCCGTTTAATCTAATACATAATTATTATGTACATGATACGTCATAAATATTTAAAAATTCATATTTATTATTAATTCTGAAAAAAACTGTTTTATAAATTAGCTCTTATATCATATTGTTCATTTTATAAATTATTTCAATCTTTTTCGGGAACCTGTAACATAGCTAGCGAAATTCAAGTTTAATATACAATTGCCTGTTCTATAGGATTATATTTAGTCATCAGCATATTCACATTACAAGTGATTTGAATTAGCACAGTTCTACATCAATGATTTTTCTTTTTTCCAGCTCCTGTTTATTGGATTACTAATGTGCGTATGCGTGGCATATGCATCGGCTCTTCCTGTGGAGGCCGAAGCCGCCGTGGAATCTGTAGCGCCGCTTGAAGGCGCTCAAGAAGCTCTGGAGCCCGCAGAATCGAATTCAGAAGAAAAAGCTAGGGTCAAGCGCCATAGACATGGCTGCGGTGGTTGCAATAGCGGCCATGGCAGCGGTTATGGTGGCGGCTTGGGCTGGGGCGGCGGCGGTGGCGGCGGCGGCGGTGGCGGTGGCGGAGGCGGAGGCGGCGGCGGATGGGGCAGAGGTAGCGGCGGCGGATGGGGCAGAGGTGGCGGCGCCGGATGGGGAGGCGGTTGGGGTGGCGGATGGGGTGGCGGCTCCGGATGGGGCGGCGGAAACGGTGGTGGACACAGATACTAATCAAATTAAAATTCCATATCAATCAAATACCGGTATTGACATCTGTGATTAAGTGTTTTCTGACAGTAAAATAAAATAATTGAAGACATTATTTTGTTGTTTACCTATTGTATTATTACATATTCTACCAATATATGAGATCTGTGAAACAAAGACAGCTACGATTTCTAAAATTATGTGGAGTTTTACTGTTTACGCGACGACATAGTGGCATTCACACGATGAAAATAACGTATAAAGGCAAGGAAAGTAGCATAATGAAAATAATTCCTTCTGTTATAAGTATTTATCTTAAATAGTATAAAATAATTTTGTTCTCTATATTGCAATATTTTTAATCAAATACATATTAGCTATGCATTTCTGCAACATAAATGTAATAAGATGGAATCGAAAGCGCAAGCTTCTACAATGGCCTTGGCAGAAGACAAATCAGTTATTTGCAGACTGACAATGCTTATTTTATTTTAAATTTGCTGTCTTCCGCTTACAACTACATACATTTATCATTACTGTTCCGCTCCCGTAGCTCGAAGCTAATTACTACAGTGCCCTTGTCAATGCTAAATTTATTAAAATCGGTTTTGTACTTTCAGAGTTTATAGATTACAAACAAATCTAGCCTCTTTACAATATTAGTATAGATAATCAAATGTTCTTTTTTTGTACATGCATATTGTTTCACGCCACATGCCCGAAGACTAATCTATTGCTATCTACGGAGCACAGTTCCAGGACACGTGCTGCTACTTAGAGTTTATTGACAGAGAACGCTCCGGAAATCGAACCTAAGACCTCGTGCAGAGCAGTCGCATTTGCTAACGCTGCGCCACCGGGGGATAAATTATAAATAAAGATATAAATTTAAAGTGTTTTAAATCTACAACCTACTTATATCATTAATGTATTGGCACAAAGGAGCAATATCATCATCTCAGCCGAAAGGCGTCCACTGCTGAACATAGGCCTTTCCCGAGGTTTTCCGCACAGACCGGTCTTGGGCCACCCGCAATCAACCGCTTCCCGCAATCCTTACCAGGTCATCGGTCTACCATGTCGAAGACTTTCCCTTGCTGCGTCTTCCGGTGCGTGACCGCCGCTACAAAACCTTTCTGCCCCAACGGCCATCGGTTCTGCGCGGTATGTGCCCTGCCCACTGCCACTTCAGCTTGGCTATCCGGAGATCTATGTTGGCAACTATAGTTTGCCTGCGGATCTCCTTATTTCTGATTCGACGCCTCAGGAAAACCCCGAGCATCTCTTTCTTTATCGCCCTCTGAGTGACCTGTGTGAGTGAGGAACAATAATTTAACATTTAAAAAAATAATAGTTTAATTAATAAAAATAACACGCTTTATTTAAAAAGTAGAAAATAATTTAATAATTTTAATGTAAAAAAGCGTGGGGTGCTGTCTAAGATATTTTGATACCCTACCCTACGCTTTTTTACATTTAAATTATTTTAGTTTTAGTTCTTTTAAACCATTTTTTTTTCAACCTATTATTTTTTATATTTTCTTTTCTAAATTATTATTTTGTCATCGGTTCTCGATAGGTATGCAAAGTTTCAAATCAATCTGTCGGTTCGAAAGGAGTGAAAATCACGTTCAAAGATTCCGTTACATCATCATCAGGCTATAATAGTCCACTGCTGGACATAGCCCTCCCCCAATGAGCGCCACAGCGCCCTGTCTTCAGCTTGCCGCATCCAGCATCTGTCTGCAGTCTTTAGAAGATCGTCACCCCCCCTGGTCGGAGAGCGTCTTACACTACGTTTGCCGAGACGCGGCCTCCAGTCAAGAACACGTTTACCCCAGCGCTTGTCGGTTCTTCGCGTGATATGGCCAGCTCAAGCTTGCTAATTCTCTGAGCTATATCGATGACTTTGGTCCTCTGTCGGATGTACTCGTTGCGAATCCTATCCTTCAGCGACTTTGAACTAGTGGACCAACCCGTGAGTGTCCATATCTCGGATTCGTAGGTCATTACAGGTAGCACGCTCGAATTGAAAACTTTTGTTTTCAAACATTGCGGTATGACGAGAAGACTCGGCGTAGTTTCCGAAACGCTACCCAGCCCAGCTGAATCATCCTCCTGGCCTCCCTCTAGAAATTGTTTTTACATAGATACATAGATAAATACCAAGCTAATAAAAGCGTGTTAAAAAGTACTACGGGCGTCCAAAACCTCTATGCATTTTAACAATGTCAATGAGTGCATGATTCATCGGCTATATTAGTTGCACAAACATAAATACAATATTATAAACATCAGTTATGAACATGAGATTAAAATGGTAACCACATTGTAATTTGCAATAATTACACTGCACAAATTATTACCTACACTTGCCACGTATATGTAATAGTACTTAACATCATACGTTAAGAGCCGATTGTTACTTTATTGTGAGATGTGTCAACAACTCATTATGATGGCTAGTCAAGAGCTAACGCTAAACTTACCTACAAAACCCCACGTGGGCAACTTATTGAATACAATTGTAAGAATCTGATATATTGAAATTAAACTACTACATACGGATTTTATCGCGTTGTTTATTTAACTCTCTATTACATAATTTAGAAACTGTTACACTATTACTATACTATTAAACTTTACTCATTTTAAGCTAATTAAATTATTAAAATTTATTGTTTTAGTAAAATAAAATAGTCAGACGGCATAAATATGCTACCGCAGCTCAGCATAAAGATGTCTCACAACAAAGCTTACATTACATTATCATAAAGTAATTTAATGGTATGCATGCATAATTAAGTTACTTGCTTAACACTCAAGACACAACAAAACGCAACGCTTTGGTGAACATAATCTAGATGAAGATATAAAGAATACCTGGCCCTACATCCTACGTGATGTCATAAAACAAAGAATGTACAATCCCAACTTAATATTATAAATGCAAGTGTGAGTTTGTTTGTCTGTTTGTTACGCTCTCACGCCTTAACTACTCGACCGATGATCATGAAATCTTGCATACACATTATCCGAGGTACAAAAAAGGACATAGCTAATAAATAAATTATTTAAATGTACCCTGGAAATAGAATAAATATTAACTGTCTGGATGAACACAAGTTCAAGTCTAGATTAGATCCCGAATATCAATAAGCAGCCCTAATAATAAGCGTTTAATACTCAATACACAATATTTTATTGTATTCCAATGTTATATAAAGATGGACTTATAAAACAAATTAGTTCGGCCTCGATGGCGTAGTGGTTAGTGTAACCGACTGCCACGCCTGAGGTCGCGGGTTCGATTCCCGCACAAGTCAAACATTTGTGTGCATGAACACGGATGTTTGTCTTGGTCTGGGTGTTTCTATGTATAATATGTATGTATTTACAAAAAGAAAGTATATATGTATGTTTATCCATTGTCTAGTAACCATAGTACAAGCTCTGCTTAGTTTGGGCTAAATGGTGTTGTGTGTACATGTGATAGAATATAACTTATGAAATTATGTATGTATGCTTATTGCGGTATACAGACGCTTAAGATTTGTATAGTCAGTAATATGTGCTGTAGTTTCTAGAACACTTTGTAAATATGAGTTCCAAATGTCAGCATTTGTAATTTCATAGCGATTTTAAAAGAGTAGCTCTAATTATTTACTATTATCCTATCATAAGCTTAACCTCTTAACTAAGCTTCAATTAAATGTAGATCCAACAAGAAGAGAACTTTAGGAATGTCACTTACTCCCATACTTTGACGTCCATAAGTGTTACTTTGTATATGTATGTATGTATTTATACATATATGTATATATATGTATGTATAAATGTATGTTTATCCATTGTTTAGTACCCATAGTACAAGCTCTGCTTAGTTTGGGCTAGATGGTGTTGTGTGTAGGTTGTAGAATATTTATTTATTTATTTATTAAATACAATATTAGTACATGAGTGTGTACAGTTATTTAGATATTTATGTAAAGAGTTTATTAGTTTAATAAACTATACTAATAAACTCCTTTGCAAAAAAAAAACGAGCGTTTTTGATTTTTTGCATTATTGGTAATACATAATTTAGTTCTAAAGAGGTTTTAATAGCTAAACTATATTACTGGCACTTAATAAAGAGTCTGGGTATGAAATTAATTAACTCCAAATTCGAAACTTTTGATTTTAAAAAGAATAATCCCTTATTGAGTTTGTTACTTTTACTTACTTTTCGCGGGTTTGCGGTAAAAGGTTATCAGGCAACTAAAACTAACTTCTCGTCTCTAGTAAAATAATATATGTTTTTCGCACAGTCCTTATTGTGACTTAAAACAAATATCTTTGTGTTTATTGTAATGACAGAATAAGAGCTAGTAAAATTACAGCGTTGCTGGAATAGGGGTGTAGCCAATGTTACGTCTCACAGCAATTAAACGTCAGTCGTTCAACCATCCAAAGAACCTGGACTCGGTACTAAGAGATAAGGTTCCGTTCAAAGAAGCCAAGGTTCTGGGAGAAAACGTTGCACACAACCACGAGACGACCACTTTTTAGTGACGGTGCTGAGGAACCGCAAATGCAATTACATAGACCTCAAAAGAAATCTTGAAGAGGTACGAGGAGCACAAGTTAGCCTATAGACTGTGAGGAGGAGGCTTTGAGCGGCTGATATACGCAGTCGAAGACCAGCGCGGGCCCCCAAAATACTTCGTGAGCACCGGATTGTTCGATTGAGGTCCGCTAGAAATTGCGAAACGCTATGCCGACGTGTGTTTTGAAGAAATCCCCCCTTATGGTAGAGGGTCCGTTATATTTTGGGCGGGCGTTACTTTCAGCTATCGTACCGAGATAGTACTCATTGAAAATAGCTCACTAAATGCGCAAAGGTACATAACTGAAATCCTTTGTCAACATGCACAACCCACACTGATTGTAATTGGTGAAGATGCCATTTACATGGACGATAATGCTCGGGTCGGTGACGTAGATTCTTATATGCAAGAGGTCGGTACTCGTCGCTTGGATTGGCCAGCGCGGAGCCCCGATCTTAACCCCATTGAGCACGTCTGGGACCTCCTAAAAAGGTGATTACGATCTGTCCAATCACCTCCACAAAACATCAGGGAACTTAAACGTGATCTCGGCTGAGTGGGAACACATTCCACAGGACACCATCAGAAGCCTGGTGGAAGGCATGCCAAAACGATTAGGTACATGCCGTAATCGCTGCAAATTAAAACTTTATACGGATTTTATAGCATTGTTTATTTTTTATAAAACACTTTCATTACATAATTTTGAAACTTTAAACTACTACTGTTAAACACTTTTACTAGTTACTGTTTACTTCAATTTAAGATAATTTAGAAACTTTTACACTACTACTACTATTCAATTTTACTAATTTTAAGCTAAATAAATTATTAAAACTATTTATATTTAAGTTTACACTTTCACCGACGTTTCGGTTGCTTTTCAGCAGCCATGGTCACGGAGAGACCTAAATTGAAGTAAACAGTAACTAGTAAAAGTGTTAACAATAGTAGTTTCAAAATTATGTAATAATAGTGTTTTATGAAAAATAAACAAAGCGATAAAATCCGCATAAAGTTTGTGTAATTTCAATGTATTACATTCGCGTAAACATAAGACAATATTATATATATTTCTTATTTATTCTTTTTCAGACGACTTCTGCGCTAGGAATAATTCCTGTGACGCAGAGAATTTTACAAACATTCAAACAACGAACACAAAGAACACTCCGACTTGGCACAATCATTTATAAATCACATAAATGTTTGTTCCGTATGGGATTTGAACCCACAATACCTGGCATCGAGGCAGTGGTGAGGCCACTTAAACAACTATGCTATACATGCAGTAAATTTATTAAAATTAGGCTAGACAGTGGTTAATTGTTATTTTTTACTGCCTCCGTGGCGCAGTGGTATTGAATGCAACTGCTGTGCATGAGGTCTCGGGTTCGAATCCCGGGTCGGGTCAACAAAAAGTTATTGGGATTTTCTGTTAAGAAATCTCTATAGCAGCCCGGAATTAGGATGATGCCGGTGTTAGTCACCCCCGTGCCTCGGAAAGCACGTAACGCCGTTGGTTCTGCGCATGATTTGTCTCCGGTCATGTCGGATTACCGTCCCATCGGATCTTGAGAAGGTCTGGAGGACATTATTATTATTATTAATTGTTATTTTTATTGTATTTAACCGTAGAATGGTAATGAAACGTGATCTCGTATTTTTTAATATTTACTACGTTTATGACGTAATGGTTGTGCATGCATGTTTAATCTTCCAGTAACAGATATTTTCCATTAACGGGTTTACTTACTAATGTGTATTATAAATGCCAATATAAGTTTGTTTGTTACGCTTTCATGCCTTAACTACTTGACGAATTATCATGCAATTTCGCATACACGTTATCAGGGGTACAGAAAATACATATAGTACCTTTCATTCAGGAAAAGACCTGTTTCCAAGAGATTAAAAATTATACATCACCTTATCTTAACATAACATTTACACCAGCGAAGCCTCGGGCTAATCTAGTCTTTTATAATGACGGGTTTTTACATAGTAAGTAAACGTACACATATGGAAGCATTGTCTGGTGGCCAAGAACTGAACTAGTAGCTAGTTTAGTTCTTGGCCACCAGACAATGCAGGACCGCGCTGTCGAAGGTGCAGCGATTGTCCTGCATAGCTATTACAGCAACTAGCAACCATTACACATATTCAAAAATAATTTTAAAATAAAGGTCCCCACGAGGGACGAATGGAGACAAGGTCTACAATCCCCTGAAAAGGGCTGTCTCATCTGGTACACTGATGGTTCCAAAATGGAAACAGGATCGGGCGCTGGTATCTATACCAACGACTGCAAGGTCAGCCAAAGCATGGGCAAATATGCAACGGTCTTCCAAGCGGCAACCTATGCTATAACTGCCTGTGCTTAGAATATCAACAGCAATGTCACTGACAGGACTGTGTATATTCTCAGTGACAGTCAAGCTGCTCTCAAGGCTCTGGACTCGTGTAGGGTGGACTCCAGACTGGTCCTGAACTGTGTTAAGGCCCTAAAAAAATTTGGCAGAAAGAACACAGTCAGACTGGTGTGGGTTCCGGGGCATGCAGGGGTTCAGGGCAATGAGGAGGCTGATGATTAGCCAGAAAGGGCTCGAAGCAGCTGTTTGTGGGCCCCGAGCCATTCGTGGGACTCTCTGAGAGCACCGTCAAGACAGCTTTGAATGCATATGGCAATGATAAGCACAGGCTAGAGTGGATGGCCCTTAGAGATCTGGAACACTCCAAGAAATTCATTGCAAACAGAGCCACAGGCTTGACCCGGAAGTTCTGCGGGTATAACAAGAGCCAAATACGCCTGCTCACAGGAGCGTTCACTGGCCATTTTGGCACCAACGACTTCCTGTGCAGTTTGAGATTGGCACACAATTCGATCTGCAGAGCCTATGGTGAACAGGACGAGTCCATATCGCACCTACTATGTGAATGTGACGCGTTGGCTGGATTGAGGATGGGTCTGATGGAATTGGCATATCCAAACCCTGAGGACTTCAGGCTTCTCCCTCTGAAGTGTACGCTACGACTGATGCAGTACATTTATAGGGAGATAGCTAAGGGATAAATCTTGGGGCCGACACAAAAGAGCCCAATGGGTCGAAGTGTCGCCGGTCTGTACTGACTGGCCCTTACACATAAGATAAGACCGTAAAATAAGATAAACGTACACATACCAGTTTGACAACACAATCACCACGAAAAACCAGTTGCGAAATATCTCATCGTGTGATCTATGACTGTCTATGACTAAGACCAAGTTCAAGCGTTAAGTAAACGTTTAACGTAAACAATATCTACGTCATGTAGTGGCAGATGAATGGCGATGTTATTGGATGTTAGATATAAAAGACTTAGACTTGACTTTGACTCAACCTTTCTCTTGAATCACTCTGTCTATTGATGGAGACGGCATTAAAATCCGTTGCGTAGTTTAAAAGATCTAAGTGTACAGACGGCAGGAAGCGATTTTGTTTTATACAATGTAGCGAAAATACAAAATAGAACCTATATCTTTTTCTTATTTATATACCATATTATTGTATCGACAGATACAGAAACACTAGTATCTTCATAAATCTTGCACGAACTGATCACTGTGTATCACTCAATATTTCTGATTATATCACAACCTTTTTTAATAACTTGGGTTTTAATATTGCACTATACTTATTTTGTTCTAAAAATGAGAGGATAGGAAATGTTGTATGGTAGATACCATACAACATTTCATATCCTCTCATTTTTTTAAAAAGATTTGTCCTTCGTTAGTACTAATTCCTGTGTCGCGGGGGCACTTTACAAACATTCAGACAACAGACACAAAGAACACCCAGACTCGGAACAACCATTTATAGATCACACAAATATTTGTCCCGTGTATCCTAAATATCGAACCCACAACACTCGCCGCAGCGGCAGTGGCGAGACGAGCACTTAAATCACTACGCCATTTCTGTAGTCAATACTGTATAATTTATACATTTACAGCCAGGTATGACTGAATGTACTAACAATTTAATAGTCGTTTTTTCAACCAAGACCTTATTTAGGTTATTTATTTATTTAAACTTTATGCATAAAACAATACATCGGCGGACTTAATGCCAAGGGCATTCTCTGCCAGTCAACCGTAGGGTGATGCAGAGATAAAATGAAATAGGTGCATACAGTAGCATGGAAAAGAGCACGTACTTTTACCTTGAAAGTGTAACGGTTTGTGGACATCCTGACTTCATGAGGGAGCGCATTCCATAGTATAACAGACTGGACGAAGAAAGTAGAAGTAATTGTTGCCCGTAAGATCAAAATGTCTTATCGGAAAAATAAGATGTCATTTAAATTATGCAATAAACTTATTTTATTTTTAATTCCAATAAAAAAACATTCATAATAAAGTTTGATATGATTACTAATTGATATGCAACACAGATTGCGTCAAACTTGTTCTAATTAAGAGTAGGTACAATTGTAGACTTTAAAATATCTAAACTAATATTATGAAGAGAAACGATTTGTATTTTTGTTTGTAATGAATAAACTCAAAAACTATTGAATCGATTTAAACTATTCTTGCTGCATTAGAAAGATACTTTTTCCAGAAGTAATCTATATAACATCATGCTACGATGTAGGTACGATGCGCGGTAGTATTTCATTATAGATCTTTAACTATGACATTGTCGTTTATTTCCTACATCTAATTACGTGATTTCTAAACAATACGCAGAGGCTATTTTAAAATTCTTTTATATTTCGAGAATAAAATAAACAAGGGAAATTTGCCAGTTTTTGCTACGTTTTTCATTAATGCGCCGCTTTTATTGGTCGTAGCGTGATGTTATGTAACTTATAGCCTTCCTCGATAAATGGGCTATCCAACACTAAAAGAATACTTTTAGTCACAGAACTTTGCTTTTTTATTTATTTATTGAACATAGAAATACATTAAATCTTATTTGACGTAATTAACAGGATGGTCCACACTCTAAATTCATTTTTTACCACAGAACATTATTTGCTTTAATATTTTAAACAAATCTGGCAGTGTTACCAAACTCTAACATTTTCGATCTTTTAATTGTTGCCTTACATAAATATACTAAAGTAACTTAATTAATTATTTACAACCTTATAAGATCATCTAATAATACCCGTAGATACAAATGTTCACCTTGTATTTATAAGTACCTACCACCGATTTACATACATGTAGTTACATACACCGAGTATTTTATTTTCGTATCTAATCTATGTCTGTATCAGTTCAAACAAAGACAAAAAACTCATTAGAAATGGCTGCAAGCTAACGAATAATTTAGTTTTTGATGGTCACATTACATCACAGAGATACCTAAGAATTACCGGTTTTATACCTACATAACATGTTTACACATAATACATAACATACAAGTTTATTTCACACAAAAAATCGAGTACCTAATGCCGGAGAGTGCATGACACATAAATTTTACCAACATTTTGTAATTATCGCGTATTCGGACACGGGGTCTAGTATCATCTACAGGACACAATCACAATTTCCGTGCCACTACTGTTAAATTATATAGGTTCATAGTCTCACGCCTATGTCCACGAACAGATTGGCAGATCTGTATCAACACACATTTTGCCAAACATAGATTCAAGTTCCATATAATAAAGCTAGCCTATCGCCGTCTACTGTAGCTGTGTACTTACCGTGTCAGCAGCTTCGGACTCCTTGTTGCTACTATTTGTTGGCAGAAAAACCCAATAACATTTTGCAAGCCAGGCATCCAAAACATAAGGCACGGCAGGCGCCTGTTCAGCCGCAGCACCTCTGATGAATACCTACATATAATTTATTTGATTCGATCGATTGGTTGATCAAGAACAACATTTACTTAGCTGGCGCAGCGACCCAAAGTGGCTCTTGGCCTCCGATATTTAAGTAAACCAACAAAAAAAATTGGAATATTATATAACTAATTGCAATAAATAATACACGGAGTATACTGCACGGATAACGGAGTGGTTTAAGTGGTCGCCTCGCCGCTACCACTGCGCTAAGTGTTGTGGGTTCGAATCCTACACGGGACAAACAATTGTGTGATCCACAAATATTTGTTCCGATTTAAACAACGGACATAGAGAACACTCAGAAGTGCTCTTTGTGTCCGTTGTTTGAATATTTGTAAACACCCCCGCGATACAGGAATTACTCCTAGAGCGGGTATTGTCTTTATAGAAAAAAGTATATTGTAGTCTATTGTAATTTTTGGCATCCTAACTAATATTATTACTATTATTTTATTTCATTTTGTTTTATTTATAAGTGCTTTGTTTATGTAAATATAATATTGTAACTAATAAATGTAAGCTATAATCTTATAATGCATACAAATAAATGCAAATGTAAGTGTATTTGTTTATTTGCTTTCACGCCTTCCCTACTCGATCGTTGCAACATGAAATTACGCATACACTTTGTCAGGGTTACACAAAAGGATTGAAATTAAACTACTATATACGGATTTTATCGCGTTGTTTATTTATCACTGTATTACAAAATTTTGAAAATATTACACTACTACTACTATTGATTTTATTTTACTAATTTATAAGCTAATAAAATTATTTAAACTATTAAATCTATTTATTTTTGGTTTACACTTTCCCCGACGTTTCGGTTGATTTTCAGCAGCCAAACCAAAAATAAATAGATTTAATAGTTTAAATAGTTTTATTAGCTTATAAATTAGTAAAATAAAATCAATAGTAGTAGTAGTGTAATATTTTCAAAATTTTGTAATACAGTGATAAATAAACAACGCGATAAAATCCGTATATAGTAGTTTAATTTCAATGAATAACATTCGCGTAAACAGAAGACTATACACAAAAGGATATCAGAGGATCTTTCATCCAGAAAAAAGTAAGGTTCGCGAGGGATATCTAGTCTAACATATACATACAAGAAAAAGCACCTATTCATTATGTATTAACATATTGAATATGTACCTACATTTTGCTACTATTTGCTATGCTGCTCAAAATCTTTAGTTACATAAAAATCTTAATTAGAAACCACATTTTCTTCTAATGCTTGTTTCTTAGTTCTAGTTTCAAAGCGTCATTGGCAAAGTGATTTGATTTGTCTCCACAAAGGATACGACACTTCAATCCCTTTAAGTGTTTTCAAACCGTGTTTTTCACAGATGGTTCTATCGGAAATGCTATTGTATTTTCTTTCCTTTATTAAACTATTCGCCCTGTGCTCTATATACTCTTTGCACATACCTACAGGCAGCCAGGGTGTGACAGACATGTTTTACAAAAAACAGAAATGTAGACTAAAGAAAGTACAGTATATTTGAGAAAATGCGCAGTTTCAATTACAACAACAATATCCATTGCACGTTGTTTTGCTACGTTATATAAGTTATATTTATAAAAACAAACTAATATAATTCGACATATACAGGGTGTCCGGTAATTAATTAAAAATGGATAACCTTGAAATGTCTTATAGTAGAACCAAAGGCCGTTCAGAAAAATCAAAAGAAAAATTAAAATAAATTAAAAAACATATATATATATATATATATATTAAAAAGTGCAAGCTATATTAGCATAGCATACTTTTGACCGTCTATCTATTAGCATAATTAGTGTTTAATAATAAAACAACAAAAAACCGATGGATTTCATTTATTTATGGTCGTAGCAAGAAAGTTATAAATGGTAATTAAAAAAAAACACATCTCAGGTAGTAGTTAGGATAGATTTTTTTCATATTTTTTCTGAACGGCCTTCAATTCTACTATAAGACATTTCCACGTTATCCATTAATTACCGGACCCCCTGTATGGAGCATGAAAGGCCAATAGTATAACATACTATCAGAACAATAAACAACGAAAGTCATAATGTTGATCTTACTTTTACAATTCAAAGGTAATTTTTCATAAAGATAATTTATTATGGACAGATATCATAACACGGAAACACCCGGAATATCGAGAGCTTGCAGAGATCGGCCTTAGTTAAACTTACGGTTCGCTTAATAGTAACCGTATAGGTACCTATGATCACTATAGTGCCAGGTATTCAACTCGGGCGTTCTTGACGTTCATGTAAGGTTTTAAAAATGAAATGAAGGAAAAGGAACGGAATGCATATGAATACGCATCTCAGAAACCCTTACTGGTCGAAAGCGGTAACAATGTTCCTATTTATAAGCCGCCGGTGTCCTGTAAACAGTTGAAGGATGATATTAACCCGTCAAGTCATATTATTCGTAGCGTCAGCAAATAACAGGTAATAGTTTACTACTCGTAAAATAACCATTCAATACATAACTACATGATATTAATATAATCTTGTAATATTTGCCCACAACATAAATTGAAGTGCATCAATATAAAGTCGTAAACGCCTACCAAAATAAGTCAAGCAATCGTATGATTGCTTATTTTAGCAATAAAATAAACATAATAAGTTTATCATATGAGATATAATAAAATAAAGTATATCAAGTATCTATTTAGTATATCTTTAGTTATTGGTCGTCTTTGGAGAAATGTCATTTTGCTTTCTTTTAGGAAAATCATAATAGCAACACAGGAACAGTAAAAATATTAAAAACAGCTTCAAAATCACAAAATGTTTCGGCGGAAGTACATCGACTCTGAAACATTACCAACGATTTATATGGATAACATGAAGTTTCCATCGATTGTGTGCATACACAATTTAACTTTAAACTTAATGATACCAAGAAATCAATACGGTATAAGAAATCGTAAGATTTTCAAAAACGTTTATATATACTAAAAACATTCAAAAGTCCGATAGTATCGATATAATCGAATGGTAAAGTGATCGCTATCTATGCTGCCACTATAGTAAGGCATTCTTACAGTTATAGCTAAATTTAACATTTCTAGTGAAGGGAAAAGCAACATTCTGTTAATTATTTATTTCGCGAATTAAATTATGCTTCGAATATTCTATCTTTATCCACAAACGGTAGGCAGCCATGTCAATAAAATAAAGGCAGGCAGTAGAGTAAAAAATTGTTAGTAGATTTCTGATAAATGCGGACCTCTACTAACAATTTCTTTACTCTTACTTTTGATTATTTTATGCATAAAAGGCTTTTTTATATTTATTTATTTATTGTGATCCTATGTTAGTTAAAAGTTAATATTAATTGTTTGCAAGAACTAAGTTCTCACAGGTGATGACCTCCTCTAAAGACATCCATTTTTTCCGGGCTACTTGTAGGTGGCTTTGGCCAGCAATATTTTTTATATCGTCTTCCCATCTTGATAGTGGTCTTTTTTTTCTTCGTGACCGTTCTTCATGACCAGCCTACTTCCATTTTAATTGCTTGATATTTTGCTATGCCACCTGAGCATCTTTGTGGATTTTGGATTTTTGATACTAAGTATGCTACGCTCTAGTCCTTGTTAGCAGGTTCTTATATTATTTCTAATGTTTGTTGTAAAATTTCACGGCACCCGTACGAGTAGTACAAGGTTGAAGACATGAGATCATGACCTTGGTAGCAAGGGAAAATGGTAGGTTGCTTTTAAAAAATTCTCGTAGCTTCCTGTATTTGTTAAAGCTTACTTAGTTGCGTAAGTTAATATATTGATGCTTATATTTCTGTGATTCATTTCCAACTGTTATTTTTGTTACAGGCAGACGCGTATTACGACCACATTTTTCCAGCTATGGTTTGACGACAACTGGCATGCCGTCTCAAGGCGTGACTGTTGCCGTCAACTGGCCACAGCGCCAGACTACTGTTACTGAGAATTGCCGGCAAATTCAATTACATTATGCCTGAATCGGGCATCGAACCGTTGGGTGAATCAAACTTAGCAGTCGCATTATATCATGATTCATATAATTAATCACTGACAATATATTGTGGAATCGTACAACCACAGAATACATTTTAGTCCTACGTAGCATAGAGCATAGGTATCGAATCATTCACAATATTTTCCGCTAGTTAACACGTACAAAGCGTAGAATGTGTAACATCAGTTATAGGATTCAATCATCTCTCAATCTCGTAAATATTACATAACAGACGGATTGCCTACAGAAAACCTATCAAAACGCCAAATTCGATATTCCATTAATGCTTAAAAAGCCACCCCTTATGAAATTGTTACAGTATCTAAAACCTAAAATACGAAAAAATATATTACTCTACTAATATAATCTAATAAATCCTTCAAGAATCTGGCACCACTTTATTGAATACTAGTTGCTGCCAGAAATTGCCTTCATGGCAATGTAAGTAATACCATCGCTTGATAAATTAATAAAATAACACTAAAACAAAAAAAAAACATTACCGAAATAAAAAGTATGCTCTATATCTGCGTGCCAAGTTTAATCTCAATTCGTTTAACCGATTATGCGTGTTTGAGCAACTAACATCCAAATACCCAAACAAAACTGTTCTGTATACTTGCTCTATACACATTACTTGAGCTATTTACATGACTATACTCAGATACATAATAAAACTGATTTACCGCGACAAGTGTAGGTACATACGCGTTGGTATATAAAGTTAAGATTTTCTCAATAATACTAAACACATAAAAAGCGTAAAGCGTAATGAAATAAAACAATTTGTAATTAACATGTATAAACAGTTAGGGTTGCCTTTATTATGGAGTTTTTTTTAAACACCATTGATCTGCCCATGGACATAATAGGCAAACAAATTATTGTTTTGCCATATATATTTTGTGCTCTGACTGCCAGCGTGGCGTAGCTCGTAGAGTTAGTAATTAGACTGCTGTGCTTGAGATCTCAATAAAATGTCAATGAGTTCCGATCATAAACGTCAAATGTGAACTGAAATACATTTTAAGTTTACCCTAGCTATGAATGCCCTTTTTTGTACCTAAGACAACCTGTATGTGAAATTTCATTATGATCGGTCGAGTAGTTAATGAGTAGTGGCATGAAAGCGTAAAAACAAAGAAACTCACATTCGCATCTATAATATTAGTTATAATTTGAAGTTTATGTTAAATTTAGAGAATACCATTTCTGATATTTACTACATGGACTAGATCAGAAATCTATTTTAGAATTATGTAAATACGTACCTTATTTACTGGAAATCTTAATAATAATCTCTTTATGTCGAATTTCAATACACTATCACATGTCCGTGTATAACACATCGTCCTATATCAATAAACCCTTATAATTTCTGTCAACTAGTCTTATTTACATATTTGAAAAGGTTTGTACCGCATTCGTCCCTCATGTTTCGTCCCAAGAGTAGAAAAGGCATTCGCCTCAAAAAAAATCTTTATATGCCCCTAAATTTAAATAAATATTAATTTCTCTCTCTTCTCTCTAATCAGGGACGAATGCGGAACAAACCGTAGAACGTTATACACTGAAGTATAGCATGGACCTACGACCATACCCTGGTTGTCTACGAACCACATTGATGCCGTATTAAATGAAATGTTCTATGCATCTAAATCTTTGCAAAGAGCCGTCAAATAAAAAGTCAATGTAGCACTTAATAACTTCTTGTTATTAATAATATATATAATGTACTATTTACCTATATAAAAGTATTATATACCTTAAAATTCAGGTATTGTTTTATAACATGGTAAAATAATGGAGTGTGAAATTGGCTGTTTTAGAGCTTTGCAACCAAAATATGGCAAAAATGATAATGTTTGTATGTTACAGCCATTTTACGTGAAGAATATCTTTTTCAATCACTCTACATAGTCCTAAGAAATTATTAAAATAAAAGAAAACTGATGCACTCTAGGCAGATTTTTTAGATGGACACGTTTAGGATCTTCTTAGGATTCAATCAAACATTAACTCATAAAATTTCTTATAACAATTTGTTTGAAATATGTTATATATTTTTATATGAAGTATTATAGCTTATACGCTATTTTGATATAATAAGTGATCGTATTTTTAAATTATGTCTTTGAGAAATACTACCACCAATGAGATAGACTATCAATTATTATAATCATTTCATTTTATAGTGTATGTTTATATTGACTACGGAACCACTAACGGTGCGGAGCCTGACACGCACTTGATCTATATTTAAGTATATATTTGATAAATTTAATTGATACATTTAGGTTAATCTATTTGGCTGTAAATTGTAAATGTAAATAAGTGCCCGGGATAAAGATAACATTTTCTAATAAAGATTATAAAAGATGTCGAATGCCAGCCCTATACGCACTTCGTATGAAGTTATGTCTGCCTCATCGATCTAGCAGGGGTATATAAATATGTACCACGACGCGGCTAATATTGTTCTGCAACTGCCGTCACAATGAACGCAGTGAGTACACCATTACCTATATTTATATACTTAACTAAGAGATAAATCTAACTTGAATGTCTAAAATTGGCGCGTTTTGCTATTAATTATTAGTTAATTTGTCTCATACACACGTTGGTCTTAGAGCTCAAATTTGCATTTATAATTACGTAGAATCGTGAGGTTCCCTTCTGGATCGGGCAGTGTTATTGTAGTATTCTACTAGACAATTCTCAGTAGCACGAAGTCTGGCAATAACGTCGAAAGCGACAATAGCTCGTGAGATCTAAAAATGTAGCTGACAGAATGTGGGTGAAATACAGATTTAACTACCCCTTTATGATGTATAGAAGTGAGTCTGTGTATATACTGAACTTGAATAAAATATCATGAATAATGCCTGCTCTCCTTAGACACCATATCGTTCCTAAAGTTTCGTGAAACATTTTATTTATCCAATTTTTATTGTAAAACTCCTGAACGCTGCTTATCGTGTTGAATTATGGAAGGCTCAGTACCGCCAAAACCGCGGTGCAATACTATAACAGCGGCTGTAATACATTCCTGAGCCAACTTAAGACAAATAAAAGAAGAAAAATGTTTAGTTCTGTTATTGCATGCACGTAACACTTAAATTCACGACTGTATATCTTCAAAGTGATAAGCAGGAGTGTACTATACACAATCATTATATAGAAGGAATATATTATAAACTGTAAAATCTTGACCTATTGTTGTCTACGAACCACATTAGTTCCGTATTACTATCGCAAATTTCCTAATAGAAACTCCGAAGCACGAACTAATAAAATAGGTAGATTGTTTATTCGTAAACATTGTCTAAACTACCCATTAAATGAATCTTTAATTAGATATTTTGATTAATTATCATTATCATAATCATTAATTTGCAAACTAAGTGTACATAAATAACGATATAATACGTAGGTACTTAACACTTCGCGAGCTTTTACAGCCAAAGCAAATTCAAGGACTCTACAAAATAAATGCACACATAAGACAGAGAGGGTTCTAAATTAATCGATATAAAGCATTGTTTGCATTCGTTATTGGCGGAAGTTAGAGTTTTCTTAAGATTAATAACATTATAGCTCGTTTATCTAATTTTCAATAGAGAATTCATCTCCATATTGGCATGAGTTAAATATAAACACGCACCTTTTCGATTGTACTACCAATTCTACTGGGTATCGATGATTGGCAAAACCCATAAAAATTACTAAATCTTGAGTCATTATTTACGCGGTTGCGTAAATATTATGTTGCATCTACTTATGTTGAATTTGCATATTATAAGTACATGCTTCAAAATTGAATCAACGTTATTAATATTCGAACTTCGAAGACATTACTAGTGAAATCTATTTGTTATGTCCATTATTTCAAAATTTCGTGAAAATGCATTTGTCATAATTTGTTGTTTGTGGTAGATTATATTGAAAATTGAAATGTTTCGCAGTAATAAATATAATATAAATTTAATAGTTGCGAATAGCTTTTACAATTATTTAGTAATCGAAATAAATCTCTTTGTGCAAACAGTATCGAAATTGGTTGCAAAATAAGGGAGTAATTCGTGTTTTTAACTTGGATGTAAGAAAAATTTAGAGTATAGTGGGGATATCTCGCTATCACCCTCGGATTTAAACAGCGGTTACGCCACAGCTTGTATCGTGCATGCTTTTCCGGTCATTTGACAATTACCTTTTTGTGAGTTAATTAATTAATTATAAGTAGATTTCAAAAATAATTTGTGTCTTGGTGTTTTGGTTCGATTATCCTATTGAAGAGGAATGTAATTGAACTTATTATTACAAGGTAACAATATCACATTTATAATATTAGAAGTGAGCAGGATTTACAAACTTAATGGGAATGCTGCCTCGGTGACACAGTGACAGTAAATACGACTGTTGTGCATGAGGTCTCGGGATCACATTCTGGGTCGAGCAAAGTGTTATTAGGTTTTTCTGTCAAGAAATTCACAGTAGCAACAAGGAGCCTGGAACATGTCTTAACACTCTGTGTCTGCCACCTCTGCCTACCCCACAAGGAAAGGCGAGACTATTTAATAATATGTATGTATCTTATTGGAACAAGACCAATTTTATTAGGACATTTTGCCATTGTTCGTCACTAAATCAAAACACGTGTGGAACAGTTTTGATTTCACAGTCGCATTCGACGTTGCTAATGTTGATTAAAAGTGCTATCTACAAATCAATCAACACCTCATACGGGCAATTACAAACGGTATGGTAATTATTAATGCGGCGATAGATCAATGGCTATAGTGGACTGATGGTCGAAAGGTTAAAGGTTCAAATGCCGCTCATTAACGTGCTGACTTAAATCTACTTCGGACACAAACATTAGGCTTAGCTGGAGATGGTAGGAATATTATCTCGCGCAAGCCCCTTTAATAGAGACCAAACGACTGGACGGATGGCGTAGTGATTAAGTGAATTCCTCGGCACTACTGCTGCGTCGAGTAATATGGGTTTGATCCACAGACATAACAAAATATTTTTTGCCACAAATAGTTGTTTCGAGTCTCAGTGTTTGTTATGTTCGCTGTTTGAATGTTTGTAAAGTCTCCAGTGACATAAAATTTATTCCTAATGCATCCTTATCTTTTAGAAAAGAATGTTTTTTTAGTCATATCGTTTATTTTAAGGTCATAATTAAATAATTAACATATATATTATTAGACACAAAAATAATTTGTGTCACAAGAATTATAAACTAAAGAGAAAAATCTTCAAAATTAAAAAGCGTCATAATATTCCTCCGCTTTGTCGTCAATTGGTAACGTGCCCACAAGACTGGCAGCATTGCCACGTTGAATGGCAATACTTATTCTTTGTGCAATGAAAATAACAGCTCTCTGGTAACGCGAAGCGTCGATGAGCCGCTTAGCTAGATCTCTATAAGCAGACCTAGCACTTGGACCCCATGGCCCCAGCGTTTCGACGCCAAACGGCTCAAATATGTACACAGTAAAATAGATTGGTTTCAACATAGATGTTGGTGTGCGTGAAATCAACGTGTGTATTACTTCGCCTATTTGTTCAGCTTTACAATAACCAGTTGTCCACGCACACACTTGCAATTTTTGGTCACTTTAATGCTGCAGGGAATATGAAGCTTATATTGAGCTTATATGATAATTCTCTCCGTGGCGCGTTAATCGAACGTTTGGTAGATACAATCTTAAAGATCAAATCCTACTGCCAACCACTCAATAATTTTGTATTTTTTCTAAAATATTTACCGTCCATATTCGGCTTGAACGTGGACAATCGTCTTATAAGCAAAGTAAAATATTAAAAGTTTTGTAAATAAATATTGGTTACCATCCAGTCGTATGAAATTGACGTATAATAAAAATGATTTTTAAAATATTTTAATTTGGTTTAAAATGTTTAACTGAAATGGACAATCCAAATGGCTTGTTTGTGTTGCCTAGTAAAAAAAACAGTGGACAAGAACCGGAACAAAGTGTTAAAAAAATCAGATTTAGAAGTATCAACGAAATCTGAAAATACGTTGATATTTTCCATTATTTACTATATTCATATTTTGAATTCGACAATAATAATTAATGTAAAAATGATATGATATTTGATAAAATATAACAAAATTTTAAAGTGTGTTGGGTAATTTATTTTCATATTCTAGCAACACTTGACTTATCTGTCAATTCTGTTTCCGTCATTACCTTTGCGTTTGTTCGCTCGACGTGATTTTGTGTCTGCTATTTTATTTAACGAACTTGATATTAAACTTCATAGAATAATGTTTTCTACTTAGTTTAGGCTACTGAAAATTAATATTGTTATTACAATATAAAATTGTTCACGCCCAGGCCAGGGTCCCATACAAGGTGGTCGGTCTCCTGTATGCTTCATATTCCCTGCAAAATTAAAGTGGTTAGAAATTGTAACTGTGTGCGTGGGCAACGGATTATTGTGAAGCAAACACTAATAAACAGGCGAATAAGTATACGCGTTGATTTCACGCACACCAACATCTGTGTTGGTGTGCCCTGCAAACCTATCTATTTTGCCAATAAGGTTTTGATATTTACGCCGTTTGAGCGCCTCCGCTGATGCAGCAGCAGCACCAGCACAACCTGCTGAGCTAGAAAGATGTGATGGCGCAAGGGTGTCGACACAATTTGCGTCCCACACCAAAGGCCCACCCATTTTCCATGGCAGTAATGACATACCATCTGATCTCTTGCCATCGTCGCGTACCAAGCCGTGAGGTTCAAGCTGAGCCGGAACGCCAGCGGTGACAAGAGCCCAACGGAGTATGTTATTCAGGTTGGCGTGTCGTGGTATACAACCAGCACTCCTGCTGCATGATAGGCCATGGTGATCAAGACTGTCGACGGCTTATCCACAAACACACCGATGCGGAGAAACACTAGGAGTACCTAAGCGCAAACCAAAAGCAATGCGGAAGCTCGTATCGTCTAACATGGTACCTATGTTAGACGACGGGAGCACCTGAAGCCAAAGGCCGACTCCAACTCTCCCACAGCCAACAAGCGGGCCAGCAAGTCTCCAAGCGTTCACAGCGTCGGTCATGCACAGGGCTTCAGAATTAACCAGTGTAGATGCCAAGATTTTCCTGGTCAATTCCTTCGTGCTATGGATCGAAGATAGGAACGCTGGTAAACTTAAATCAGTAATTTTTCGAATTCCGAGGCCGCGCAAGCGAACTGGCAAGCTCGCTTGTAGCCACGCCCGGTCGTTAATGGCCACATTTTATTTATTCATTCACAACTTTAATAAGAGTGTTCTGTATAATTTAAAAAATTTGAAATAAACAAAGAGAAATTATAAAATATGAATTTACATAAAATGGTAAAGCAATAATCTTAGTATAACGTAACTTAAAACTTTCTGATAGTTGTTTCTTGTTTAATAATTATTATTATGTGTATTTTATTGAAATTAACCTACTTTATACAGATTTTCTCGCGTTCTTTATTTTAAAACACTATTATATATTATATGTATTTTTAGTTTATTCCGAATATAGATTCATTTTACGCGGGCATTTGTTGACATATCCTTATAATCACTGAGACTGAACAGAGATCGATCACTTTAGGATGCTAGTAAAAATACACTAACAAGAACTGGTTAATCTCGATTAATGAATCATTATCGTATCTTGTATATGACAGTTAAAAAAAACCCCATTTTTGTGGCTTCATGTAAATTCTCTGTTAGTTTAGTGACAGTTTTATTGCCATACTAAGTATAATTTATTAGTACTGTCAGCAACATCTATACCTAAAGTAACATTTGTCATAATTTGAAATTAAGAAGCAATCATAGTGTAGTGTGAAGAAAACATAAGAGATGTTACTTACAATAAATACTTTTATCGTAAAATTGTAAATTTCGACTTCTTTAGCGTGTTCATAACAATAAGAAAAAAACAATTTTGTACGAAACTGTTTCTTTGTCTACCTAAAATGAAATGAATGATAATTATGGTTAACTCACTCAAAATTTAAATATTATTTAGTTCAAAATTTAATTACCGTCGGTAATGACCTATTAATATCACTTTATCGTTTACTTACAGCATAAATAATATATGTATATCAATGGTTTACAATGCAGTGTAAAAGAGTTTTCTTTTTACGTGTCTCTCTTACTAATATACTTTTGCTAATGTCAGTTCACAGTCTTCGCTCTTCTGCTGTGCGCCATCTTGGCGATGGTGAGCGGTGAGCATGTGCCGTCAGAAGACATCGCCGGCGCCGAAGCCCTAGATGACATATATCAAGGGGCGGAGTCCCAATACCGTGGCGGCGGTGGTGGCAGATATTATGGTGGTGGGCGAAGTTACGGCGGCAGACGCGGATATTATGGTGGCCATTACCACGGCTACGGACGCTAACTTTGACCCATATATGTACTCACTTATTCGACCTTTATAAATTCTAAAGGATGTGATTTGATATTAGTTTTGTTTTTATGTGTATTAAATTTCTACTCGAGGTCATTTTTGCCCTGCAGTGCATGATTTTTGTTTTATTTTGTCAGAACCTAACGCTTCTGTAGTGCTCGCTATAACCTATCAAAAATACCTATATTGTAACTGGATGAATAGTACATGAATCATATGCAAACAGATTGTTGAATAATTCAGATCTTGTTCGAGTTTGAATAAAATAATTCTAGAATATTTTCGAAAATCAGTAAGTTTTTGTTTAGCACTTATAATATCGTAATGTGTTTTATTACTATATCTGCTAATAGCTGCGTCGATTTTGAACAGATTTTATTACTAACCATAATGATACATACATATATTTCTAGACATTGGACATACACTACTTAATAAAGCAAAGCGAACAAAGTCACTTTTAACATCTAGTAGAAAATACTAATAAAATACACTTACAAAATTAGGTACCTACGTCTCATTTATTATGAGAGTGGGATTTCATAGGTATTCACAATCTGTTGAAGAATTCTATTCTAGCTAAAACTCGTTGTCACAACCTCTAAAAAATTATTATAATATATAATCTATATTACTATATGACGCATGTCAGGACAGAACTCAGAACTTTATATCCTGTTCTGATAAAATAATTATGACATGACAAAGGAGAATGAATGCAAATTGCAACATTAAAAAGTTTCGTGATTATCATTGCAAATTAGATTAAATATGAGATAACCTGGGTCTTTTTGTTCGTATATTCAAAATCTAGAATAAAGACCAGTTGTATAATTTATCCTGATTATTATCTATATTTTGCATTTAAGGTTAAATAATAGTCAGCTCTTTAAAATCAATACTATGTTTCTTGTGATGATATGCAAACTATGCACTCGGAAATGCTCGCCAGTTGCCAGGCAAAGGAGGGATATACTAAAGTGTCTTACTTGCCGTGATACTAGATTTAATTTGCAAGTATAACAAACAAGCTCCAGCCTCACCTCCTTGCAAACACCATACACCATGGATACTTGCCTAACCAGAGGTATAGCTCGCATGTTGCCGATTCTTCAAAGCTATCACTGTAGTGCCAGGCCATTACAAAAAAAGCAAAAGAAGACAAAACAGCAACTGCTTTGGGAGGAACCCTACTTACCGTAGCAACAAAACACAGTTTTTTGGCTGCAAGCTTCGGTTTAGATATTTCCGCAGTCGGGCTACTTGCTAAGCTCTCTTAGTTTAAGCAGAGCATCCTTATTTGCTTTATATAATATATACGTTTACCTACCTCTTTTGCTTTATTTACTCGCACCTCATTCTTCATAAATGTTCCTAGATTGCTCCAAAATATTTAGCAATAATGGATTTACCCAGAAGACAAATAATGGGACATGTACAGATTTATTACTTACAACCTTTAGGTCAACGGTCTAGTATATATTATTGCCCTACTTAAGAAACTTAATAAATTTTAATGAATATTACGTTAACAAATAATTAAAAGGAAAAGAATGTGATTGTTTCTTGATTCTGTGATTTACTAATAAAGTAATTATTCATAGTACCTACGTCAGAGAGCATTACTAATATTTGACCTACACCATATTCTTTCTTACCTTATGTTTTTCTATTTTATTAGATTATTGAGTTTAACTTTCTAATTTAACCGGATTTAGTAGGTACGTCACAACAACGCAGTTATCGATCAATTCAGTTATACGTCATACAATTTCTAGTTTATGAAAATTGTGTCGGCTGTCAACTTGATGTAAGTAGTATCCTATTCACTAATAACAAAATCTAACTATATCGATGTCAATCGTTAGATGTACTGTCGTAACGTACGTTCTGACGACTGATAATGACTGAAACGGGCTTACAGATTTGACAGAATACTAGTTTACGACGGCGTGACTGTTATCTGACAGTCATGACCAAAACTAATAACAATATTCTCAGATCAGATAACATTTCAGAACATTCAGAGTGATTAGAGTGTATTTAGAGTACTGAATTCACCTACCAACTATCATACGTGCTCATAACAGACAGGATCGACGGGAACGACAACCTAAAAGCTGATGTTCCCGGCTAAACAGCTAATGTTCGTAACAGCATGGACCATCGGATTCTCTTGTATCGTACAACTACATTGCTACCACTACCACTACATTTATATATACTTTCATGAACGCATTTCCCTCACGAGGAGTTAGTACTCAAGGTATAAATGGATATTTTGCTTTAAATCACCCATCTATAAACAAGATCGGTTGAGTTTAATAAGAGCAGATCGATCAACTTACAATAATCTAGTGTGTCTGCAGACATGATAACTTACTATTTTCATTACTCTTTTGTCTTAATAAAATATAATCAAACAGTAGTAACGAAGATTACAATCTCGAAACGATATAAAAGATAAGATTCTTATAATCAACATTAGTTATGATTTTATGTTTACTAATCCGAAAACCAGGTAATGGAATTGCCGTTAGGCACATTATGGACAATATACCTGTTTGATAGCTAAAGAATATCATTGACAAAATTAGGACGATTTTTTTTAGTCGAAATACAAATAATAGTGACCTTCAAGCGAATCGTATAAATATACAGACATCTCCGAAAACTTTTACTATTCATCTGGATCTTTCATCGTCACCATGAGAACTGTGAGTAGTATTTTGTACGCTCAATATATTTCCTTCACTATAAACTATTTATTAATTAATTTTATTGTAGTTTAATGTGATCAAGTAACTTGAGTGTAAAATAATAATCATGCATTACATTTACATTTCAAACATCTTTTGTACAAAACCGTGTAAGATACGCACTAATTAGAAAAATAAAACATATTTATTAATAATTACAATTTATACTTAGAATAAAATCCTAACTGGTCTATGTTTGTACATAGGGGGTATAAAAAGATGTTTGAAGTCTTATAAGAGCTATAGAAACCATAACAATTATATTTAGATTTTTTGTCTAGCTGTATGTGCGCGAATCATGCCAAAATAACTACACGAAATTAAATGCAGTTTTTACAATTATGTTGGTCTATGTCAAAAATCTCGTGCATGCTTCATATTGATACGCCGCCTAGTAGATCAGCGTCTTCTGAAATGCCTTTGCATGAGGGAAAAATATCCCCACCTCCAAATTCCACGCGTACGAAGATACGGGCAAGAGCTAGTAAAAATAATTTAGTACAGAATTACAACATGTAATTAGCGTTGAAAATAAAAAAATTCTTTGAATCAAACAAACTGCTTACATTATTGTCAACATCCTTGTTACTTTTCATGAGTCTACCTTTATAGTTTCTGATTTTAAGAAATGTTTGTGGTTATGCCTAAATTTATAACAGTCAGTATATATGTAGACAAAACAAAAATTACAGTCAGACATATTACAAATATAATATAATAGACAAATTAAAAATCTATTTCTAACATAGGTCTCGAGATCGATTTCAAGGCGTGACTCTAACTTTTCATAGTACCTATAAAATAGTTAATTATGGCTTGCTTTAACGGTGTAAGAAAATATTGTAAGATAACCTGCAAATTTGAGAGTTATCCACCTCGAAGATGACTTCACAGCCAACACGTTCTGGGCCAACGTTGTAGATTATGGTCCATCCCATCTTGCATTGCAAAGAGTCCTGTGCCTAGCAGTGGGATAGTTTATATACAGGACTGATATTATATTTTTTGATAACATCTAATCCATCCTTTGGATTGCTGAGCTCGTATTACCTAGAGGCAAAACCGTAAACTACCTTTAATAATCATGTCAATCTCAGAAATTATTAACGTGCCCTAGAATTCTCCATAACGTTCTCAAAGTTCATAAGGTCTATTGATTCATGACCTTCAAGAAAAAAATCTGCCAATACACTTCCAGGTGTAGGCAACTAAAGCGACAATTAGCATTCCTATTCAATTTCGAGATGACCGGCAGTGTCGCACCTAGACCAGTTTACACAAGTTAAAAACTCGAAATATAGAATAACAAGTAGATCCTGGACCATTATTACGAATTATTAACAATATTAAATTACAAATGCAGTTATTCACAATCGTGTCTTTCTTTAAAGAGATGAAATATATTTATTAATGATTAACTAAATTTTGCCCGCGGCTACGCTCGCAACACTAACAGATCGTATTTTTTCTGGATGCCTATGTCCTTTTCTGATCCCCTGACAACGTGTTTGCTATGGTAGGTCGAGTAGTTAAAACAAACAAACATTTGCATTTATATTATTAGTTAGGTTACACTCATAGCACATGTTTGGTTATATTAGATAAAAACAATTTAATAAGATCAGTGACAAATCTCAAGAAAAACATTGACGCATGTAAATTATCGGTGATGTCCATTTAACGGTGTCTATATCATTTTATAGTATAACGCAATGTTATGTTGTGAATAATTATGTATATTTGATGTTTGTTATAGCAATGAATATCCAAAAACATTTAAATACCTTTTTATTTTGTTTATTATAATAATATGACAATGCCGAATTAGCTGTTTTGTAGAAGTCCTCGCGCTACGAGTTGTTGCCACGGGCTCCGCGCATACTAGACACTAGTACACATTCTCTACGAAATAAATAAAAGAGCTAATATTAAACAGAGTGAAAATTGTTTCTAATAGTAATACTTTTTATTTTACTGAACAAAGCCTCTCAACATGTTGATTTTGTACATTGTGTTATACAATATCCAAGAGTTAATTAAAATTAAAGAAATCTTTTCATCGAAACAACCTCAGAGTTGGTTATAAAAAAAGGAAATAAGCAATATTTATGGGTGGGTCAAATAACCTCTCTATTTTTCTCCACCTTTACTTGAATAGTGGTTACGACACAATTTGTATCATGCATCCATCTTATGTCATTTGACCAATAATCCTTCTATTAGATTTAAAAGGCCTACCTCCTTTATTTTAAAGAGGAATTAAATATCTTTGTATTTTTACTTTGATTAATTTATATTTTTCATTACAATATTAAACAACAGCTCCTTATTTTATTATTTAATCTAAAATACATTACTACATATTATACTAAATAGATTTTATAAATCAAGTAGGTATATTATTATGACACCATTTTTACTTCCCACTAATTTGAAATATTTATTTTTTAGTTTGCCTTGTTTGCTGTCTTGTTGTGCGTCGTCATGATCGACGTTGGGCATGCTGTGCCCATCGCGGCTGCAGCTGCGGACCTAGTATCAGCTGAGTCGGCGCATCCTGGTTATGGTTACAATCAGAATTTCGGTCACGGTTACGGGCACAATCATGGTTTCGGGCAAGGATTCGGACATGGATACGGCCAGGGATACGGCCAGGGATACGGCCAGGGACACGATCTCGGATACGGCCACCATGGTCACGGCCCTAATTATGGTCACGGCTACCAGCACGGTTACCAAAGATTCGGCTACGGTAGTTATTACTAATATGTAAGATTAGAATAGTATTAAAATAATATATTTTATGTAAGCCTTTCTTGTATATATCTTAAAATAAATTATATCAAGCTTTATACTATGGTTTTTATGCTACCCATGTAACAAGTTAGTGCATGCTTGAAGAGTACTTATCGTAGCCCGTAGACGTGTACGATATCAGAACAACTCCTCGCATGTTGGTGAACCTGCAGAATCAGAATGAGAAAACACAAGAGGGACTGCTCTTCCTTCAGGAGCTTTGCGAGCCGTTCTTAATGTCCAGGTTTAAACAAGGAAACTACTAGCTAATTAGAATAATAGAAGAACAAACATATATATATAAACAGCGATATAAAAGACCAAAGGCCATGCGTAATCAAAGCTATTCGCGGCCAACAATAGATATAAACTGGCTTCAAAAAACTGAAAAGCAAGTAATATAAATTATAGTTTTTGTCTTAATCAAGCTTCATATCGAATTTACCCAATCGGTTCCAAACAAATAGCTAACAAATACTATCCAATTACTTGGCACTGACTCCACATTGACTTTAAAAGATAATAATTTTTATGTTTTGCATTTCCTTGCTTTGTAGTCGGTTTATATTATTTATTATATGATTATTTTTTACTCGAATAAAGTGACAAACAAAGATATGAGTCGTCTGGCGGTACCCAGTTACCGTAGCTTAGGGACGCTTGCAAAATCAGAGCTACTACTCGCAAGTTGCCGATATTTCCAAAAATTAGACGCTGTGGTGCTAGTTCAGTGACCATTAGGTACTGGTGACCATCAGAACCTAAACATTATCAGTACCTAAGTACACTGGTACTTTAGGTTTTCAGGCTTCGTAAGAGGCTGTGTTGGCCAATGCCAACATGGACAAACACTTCGTAAGGACGAAGCCTAAAAACCTTATCATGGACCAACCAGAGGTATACATGACATGCTTTTTGGTAATCTTCTGTACTCTATAGAAGCACTACCTCAATCGAGCTATGATCGATATTATACCAGTAAAAAGTGAAGCAGTAGGGACGACGATATTATATACGATGATAATTAAACCATAGCTGCAACTTAACAGTGTAGTATATAAGTTATATTGGATACTATAATTTTCAAAAAAAATACTCTAAATGATTAACATTGCTATTTTAACAGAATGTAGTAAAAATTGGCAATTAGTATTATACCAGTAAAAGCTATGCCTAACTTGCTATGCCAAAGTAAATTGATAGACTTTAAAAGTTATGGTAATCATAGTAATCCTACTATGATTACCATAACTTGCTATGCCAAAGTAAATTGATAGACTTTAAAAGTTATGGTAATCATAGTAATCCTACTATGATTACCATAACTTTTAAAGTCTATCAATTTACTTTGGCATAGCAAGTTAGGCATAGCTTTTACTGGTATAATACTAATTGCCAATTTTTACTACATTCTGTTAAAATAGCAATGTTAATCATTTAGAGTATTTTTTTTGAAAATTATAGTATCCAATATAACTTATATACTACACTGTTAAGTTGCAGCTATGGTTTACTCGTGGACCAACCCTAAGCTGAGAACATGTTCATTTTAAAGAATGAATGATAGGGTGAACTATTTGTATGATGGCAATGTTTATAATAATTATTAAGCATTAAAATAATGTGCTTTTTAATCGCTATACTAAGAGTAGTTATTGTAAGAAGTCCAAACATTTATTTATAATTAATATTATACGTAACAACCATTAGGTAAAATTATGACATGATATATTATGATATACAATTTTATGTGAATGAATATTGAACCAAGACACAGCTACATTTTATTTGTTACCTCTTTTTAGATGCAACAGCGAACAGCATTGAAAAGAAACCATCATATAGAACAAAGAGCAATCAATATTTTAAAGGCCATTAGGAAAAGGGTGCCTAATGGGAGTCTATATATATAGTCACTATCGCCCTCGCAAAGCTGCACAAAAATAGCAGTTACACCACCACGAAGTACATGCATTTTTAACAATTACCCCTAATACTACATGTGAAGGACTCCTATCTTATAAATTGAGTGGATTTAAATCATATAGTATAATGAAATAATCTAGTTTTTTGGATTCTGAATAACAAAATTTAGAGTTATGTACACTAATGTATTATTAAGATGCTAAATAAAAATCACATGTTAATTACAAACTAAATAACTTTAATCCATAAACAAATATCGCAATCACGATATCGTTCATTTTTTTGTATGTAGTGGTGAGTTATCAATATCCGTGTCCGTAGTAACTGTGGTGTCCACGGAGATCACGGTGACCGTGGTGCCCGTGGTGATCATGGTGACAGTGGTGCCCGTGGTGATCATGGTGGCCGTGGTGCCTGTGGTGATCATGGTGATCATAGCTGTGTCCGTGGTGATCATGGTGACCGTGGCTGCTCGACATCGTACATTATTTTGTATGTTGTGGTGTGTTATCAATATCCGTGTCCGTGATGACCGTGGTGTTCGTGGTGGTCATGGTGACCGTGGTGTCCATGGTGATCATGGTGACTATGACTATGTCCATGGTGATTATGGTGACAATGGCCATGACCGTGGTGATCGTAGTCACTTTCATGATGGTGCTGTTGACTGTAACCAGGGTTTGCAGACTCTGCCGGTTCTAGGTCTGGAACTGCCGCCGCGTCCGTCATAGCGTGACTATCCCCAATCATCGCCATCACGCCGCACACCAAAAGAGTGAATAAAGTAATCTGGAAAATAAACACATTGTGCTATGATAGTTAAATATTATACTTTTTGCCTTGGTATTGGTATCGCTCGCCTCCTTTGGTAAAGTTAGTCTCAGAATACAGTAGGTTTGTAAATTATTTACACGAATATTTTTTTCATGGGTTAGATATGTGAACTGAAATGTATTTATATAATATTTAGAGCGTGGTTCAAAGTCTGAGGTAAAGTCTGTTGGCAGCTAAACGCAGGTTGATAAATTTATAATATAGCAATACTCGTACATTCATAATCGTCGCTATTTTAATTTAATTCGATATTAATCTGTTTGATTAAATCACTTTTGGCTATTAAATATTACATATGAATAAATAAAATCAAATACCTATAACCTATTATATCCTCGAGGGAGTGAGAGCAATATACTGACACTTCTACAACTTTCGTCCCACGGAATAGGAAATACATCTATTGCAATTATTCGCAAAAGTTAGCAGATCCCGTGCTATTTCATAACTGAGAAACGCTGTAAATCTTTCCTCGACACCGAATTCAAACCAGAGCCCATAATCAGCCGAAGCGTAAACGCCATCTTGAGTCCCAGAACCAACAAAGCAGTGTAAACTAAATAAACATATTACCGACGATCGAAAGAAATTTGGCCTTTTTTTTCTTTTAAAAATACAGCTTTGCACTGGGAATAATTCCTGTGTCGCGGGGGTTTTTACAAACATTCCAACAGCGGACACTAAGAACACCCAGACTTAGAACAACCATTTGTGGATCACACATAGTTTCGCCCGTGTGGGATTCGAACCCACAACACTCGGCATAATGGCAGCGTCGAGGCGAGCACTAAAACCATTAAGCTATCCGTGCAGTTAGGAGATGTTCAACAAAAGCTACTTACAATTTTCATGTTGTCTGTATAATTTCTAGATGAACAATATTAACATGGGAGATGTCCTACTGTTTATATAGCTCGCTTGAAGGTTAATAGAAGATTTCTCTACTTAACAAAACAATTATCCTATTTTTAATAATGTTATTGGCGCTCAAAACAAGTATTATTTGCATTTTATTAATTTGTAAACTGTGTCTCCTGCTTGACCTAACACAGTCTGCTAAAGCCTAAATCTAAATGAATGTAAATTCGATTATACCTAAATCATTTGTATTTTCACGGTGAATGCCGCTTGTGACGTAACGACGCTCGCCTATTGCTTCTGCGCATTGCGGCGACGCGACGTTGTATATTAAACAAACGGTTCTGCTTGAAAGCCCTCATACACAGCTATGCGAAGTTCAATGCACCCACGTCGCTTCTCCAACGAGCCTTTTGTCAAGGAATCAACCTCATCAAGGTAGCAACGGCTAACTAAAACGAATGCATACATTCTGCTAACGATTTTTTAATAAGGTCAAAAAAGGAATGGAAACATTAAATGTATAACATTATGAATTGTAAATAATATTTTGTAATTAATACCTATTTTAATTAATCTATTTAATAAATTCATAAAATTAACTTATATCAACTCACCGATTTCATTTTTAAAGTTTCTGCAGCTACGATACATGATGTCCGTAGCATCCGCTTATACATATACTGCTATTTCAAGGATGCCTTCACCTTGCAAAGTTTTCGGTATCCGTCTACCAAAAACAACTACGTTAATTAATTTTTTTTCCTATTTTTCTGTTTATATATTTGCCTGATCATTAAGTTTATTTTCCTACTAACAAGCTTAAATAAAATGACTTATTTTATAATTTTTCTTTAAACATGTCATGCCTCATAGATATGTACATACATAGGTGCAAGAATAAAATCATTACAAGTTTTGATTTATCTTGTAAAAATAGATATATATATTTTATTATCATATGTAAATTCATCATCATTTTTAAAACCTTCTAAAACTATACAGATTACATAAAATATCATTAATAGTCACTATTCTTAATCTATACCTTTTTTTATACATCGAAAATATTTAATAGGGCGTTAAATATTTGTTCGCTTAATAAACAAGTGCCAATATAAAACCATATATTTATCATGAATTTAATATCCGTTTTAATATTTTATTTAAAAAAAAAAATACCCGTTATATTTTTAAAGTTTTTCAAGAGGCAATGTGGACAGCACAGAACCTTCCATGCAAACATACTCCCCTGTTATTTTTCTGAATTACACAAGAGCAATTACAAATTACTCAAGGGCAATGCTTTCTTGTAACTCGTTGCTTGGCAAGAACACGAATATTTATGGATAGACAATAATAAATACAATGGGTAATTCAGCATTCACAGCAGCTATTCATCTATTTGTGCGTATTTATGTGTGAGTATTGAATAGTAAATCATCGCTCGCTTTAACGCTTAAGGAAAACATCCAGAGAAAACCTGCATGTTTGAGAGTACTCCATGAAGTTCATGAAGAAATGTGCCAACCCGCAATGGGCCAACGTGATGGATTATGGCGTAACCCTTTTCAAACTGAGAAGAACGTCGTGCCCAGCAGCGAGACACTTTAATACAGAGCTAATATTATATATAATATAATACTGTGTCCAAAAAATAAGGTGACATTTGCATTTAAGCTGCGCGCGTCGAAGGACATAGAGATTTTTTAGCTTGGTGGTACTGTCAGTAACATCTATGTCAAAATATTCATTAGTGTTTGAGATACGCGTCGTTTTGTGAGCTGCTAAAAGTGAGATTGCCGTTTTTTGCAATGTCGAAATTTGTTGAGCAAAGAATTTGCATTAAATTTTGTTTGCGGAATCAATTTTCTGCTGCGGATACGTTGAGAATGGTGCAGAAAGCCTTTGGTGATGAGGCTGTCTAAAAAAAATGTTTACAAGTGGTATAGTGAGTTCCAACTTTTATTCTTGGTTTTTACACCACGATAATGCACCATCCCATACTGCACTCGTAATTCGTGATCATTTCGCCAAAAACTCAACCCATATCGTTCCGTAACCACCGTATTCACCTGATCTGGCACCGTGCGACTTCTGGCTGTTCAGCAAGCTCAAAAGACCGCTCCGGGGACACCATTTTGATACGATAGAGAAGATTCAAGCCGCAGCGAAGACGGAACTGAAGGCCATCCCGGCAAGTGACTACAATCAGTGATGCGAAAATTGGAAAATCCGTTGGCATAAGTGCATTGCATCGGGAGGGGATTACTTTGAAGGGGATGAAATTGATTTGGAAGAATAAATAAAGAATTTTCAAAATAAATACAATGTCACCTTATTTTTTGGACACAGTAGTATATCAAATTTCTGTCTGTACCGCAGACCACAAATAAATTAAGTAGGTAACTGGGAACCGAGGTATGAGAGTCTAAACTGATGGCAATTAGGAATGTATATACCTAACATATGATTTCCAAACCCGAAAAAAATAAATCAAGAAAATTAAAACAGAAAAAAACAAGAAAAGAAAAAATATTTGAAAACAAAAACCAATTATTGGTAATCCGTACGCATTCCTTGTAAACAGTGTTATTTTATATGTATTTACTTATAATAAAGGTATCTATTAATTGTTTTTCTTTCTATAGCTATTATAAAGATTTTGGTCATCAGTATCCCAGGTGAAAAACGACCAAGTCGTAAGGAATCGGTTCAAAAACAAATATTAAGAATTAAGTTAAGAAGGAAAAGTATCAAAATGGAAATCTTTAACTCACAGACAGCAGAGGCGATGCGGTACTGGTGACAGAATTTTTGTTCATACATTACACATACGTTCTGTGTTTTTGAGTGAAATCCTTACAAACACACAAACAAAAATTCAAATCTTTCATCTTTATAATATTAGTATAGATATTATTAATCACATCTATTAACTTCTAATAATAGTAGTAGTAACGGGGCCGATGGTGGTGATAACGATGGTAGCGATGATGATGACGCCGACGCCAATAGCGTGTCTCCTCAGTATCCAATATCTCAGCAGTAGACGTAGGAACATCAGTAGGGGCACTAGTGACACTACGAATACTTCGCGACAGCAGCTGCATGTTTGCAGATGTCACCAAAGCCACAATAGCGCACAACACGACGATAATCCCAAACTGCAAAAGCAAAAATAAGCTTTTAATCGCTATTTATTAAAGCCGGTCATGTTGGTGATACTCTGCAGAACTCAAGCATCAAAATCATCCATTTACGATTTTAGCAAGAACAGACAAGAGATTGAAGAGTTTGCAATGCAGCAAGATTATCAGTAGGGCTGCAAGTGTTCGCAGGCCAAGATAATCGTCTATGCTATGCTTCGGGCCGTAAGCTTATTTTTATGCCAACTAGGTATACAAAAATGCTCTACGAAATATAATTTAAAATTATTATTAAAACTCTAAGTACTCACAGTCTTCATGGTGGCAGTTGGTTGAAAACAATAATACTTGAATTTAGGTTCTCAGTATTTATAAAAGTCTAAGGTCGACCCTAAACCTTTGTAATTTATTTATTAAATAAAAACGAATTTATGTGAATCTCATTAGTACGACATTGAATATAAACGGTACTGGATATTTTTTTGTTAGTGCATATTTTGATCTACCTGTCCGCACCATTTTTTATAATTTTAGGGTAAAACTTTAATAAAAATGTGGAGAAATAATTATTTGTAATACAAATAAAAACAAAATTGACGCCGTGCCAATATTATTATGTCCAGTGATTAGATATTTCGAGGAAAATCGGAAAAAAAGATTAATATAATTGAAAACCGAACTTGAGGTTTTGCGCTGTGTTTTTGATAGAATTGTAATATTAAATATATTTTCATCTTGTCAAAGACAATACCCGCAGTAAGAGTTATTATTGTATAAAAGACAGGTGGCACAGTGGTATCTTTAATGAACGAAGTATGAGAATAATTTTATGCATTTTAATGAGCCCTTTTTCAACGCCCGGTAGGGGTGTTATTGGAGTTTCATTGAAGTATTGGGTTATTTTAGCAAAGCCTACATAAAACCCAAAGAATATTGGAACACATCCGAACATTCTGGGGTGGGTATGGCCCACCTGGCCCTCTTTGGCCTACTAGCAAGTATTATGCCACAAGTACATACACATATATTCAACAAAGGTTGAGAATCATAATAAGAAAGGCCACATAAAATGTCCCATCTTGTTCTGAATGTTAGTTAGTTACTTATTTCCAAATAGATAATACAAAAACAAACCCCGAACTTTGATCCCAAACTATGCAAGCCTGTATCTTCGGTGCCAATATAGATGAATTCCATTAAATAATAATTTAACATAAACTTTAGCACCTTATAAAGTACAACAAGCAAAAATAAACAAAAAAAATTGAAATGAAATAAAACAAAAAAGATGGAATTAAGTACCAATGTGTATGGATGAAAGTGCCTCGGAGAGCACGTTAAGCCGTCGGTCCCGGCTGCCATGAACATCTATGGCAGTCGTTATTGGGAAGTCAGTGCCCTATAATATCCTGACAATGGTCTAGCCTTAGGGTATCGTTAGCCTTCGGGTTGCGGAGGTCAGGTGGCAGCCGCTCCGTGTAAAACTGATATCCAGTCAAATCCGGTTAGACTAGAAAAGTCGACCCCAAGTGACTTGGGAATAATAAAGGCTCGGGGATAAGAAGTGTATGGATGAAAGTGTGTGTATGTGATGATGATAATGAATGCGACGATATTTTTCGGGTATAGGTGTGGTAAAGTGTGTGGAATGTGCCTTCGCGGTGGATAGAGAGTGAGTTATAGGCGTAGACTTAAAATGTACAAGACAAACAATACCAGAAGAAATGTATTACAAAAAAATAAATACAATTGTGTAACAGCAATAGCGTTGTCGTAACTGAGTTTTATAATTACAGCGATAACCAAGGGTGCCATACGGCTTCGCTTTATGTTTTGTTTAAATAAACATTAATAGGCATAAACGGCAAGGTCATAGTTAGACTAAGCGGTATGCATCAAAACGTATTTATACTAAAACTTTTATTTTTACGTGGTGTCATACATTGACGCCTACCCCTCTGCGGGGGCGGGGTGTAGGGATTATGTCGGACTCACCGGGGCAAAGGAAGATGGTAATGAAGATAATGGACATCACTCACAGTAATACTGACTTAACCTACCACGATGTTCCTCAACAAAACCGCAGTCGACGAGGCCGCGCGAATCACTTTCACATGCAGTCGCGACTCCGCCGAGGTTTCGGCCAGCCGTATGAAACAGCAGGCTACTAGACTACATTTTAAACCTACTGTCCCCTTGAGGGGGCACGGACACGCGACACAGAGGCGCGCGTGGGAACACGCACGCCGCCTCTCAGACATGGTGCTAATGAGGTGGCGGGCAGGCCTACGAAGCCTACCACCCCCAGGATAAACCTCAGGGTGGCTGCAGGTCATCTCGCGCCCTCCGACGCCCGGTTCTGCGGTTGGGGAGAGGGTTAAAGCGCTCCCTCTCCCGCTACGTCGCCTCCTTGATGGAAATTACTTCCTCACAGAAGGCGGCGACGGAGTTCCACGACCTCTCACTTCGGACCATGGACTAAACCACGGCTGGGAGAGAGAGGGATCCTAAAGCCCGTAGGGGGTTCTTCATCTACGTTCATCTAAGTTCTAGCTCAATTAAGTACGTTTAAACGGTTACCCTTATTTACCTATTGGTTTTTAATGTTGTAAAGCGAATAAATTTTAACTAAATTTGTTCTAAAATTTTCACTCAGAACACGCAACATATAGGCCACGCAAAGCAATAACCGGCACAGCGCTATACATAATTGTGTGTTCCTCTTTAAGCATTAAACTGTTAAAAACTACACGACATTTTATTTATTGACATTTTATTTATACTAGATAAATAAAATGTCGTGTAGTTTTTAATAGTTTATTTATTGACATTTTATTTATACTAGACCTTTTTCTATCTTTCAGAGTCACACTCTGAAAGATAGAAAAAGGAATAGTGTGATTAGAGAGAGATGCGGCATGAACGTGTAGTGACAATAATAAAAAAGGGTATGTTAAGCTAGTTTTTGGCATGTAGAAAGAATGGACGAAAAAATACTGACTAAGAAAGTTTATAAGGCTAGTGTGAATGGAACAGTCGTAAGAGGCAGACCTACGCGAACGTTTCTTCGAGATCGGAGACGTTCTGGACAAAGGCCAGGTTAAGAGCACCTTAAACCCGCGAGTGTGTCAGGATCGTAGCAAATGGAAATCCGTAGTCTCCGCCTACCCTTCTGGAAAATAGGCGTGAATCTATGTATGTATGTACATATGTGCACTGACGGACTCATAAACTGCATCAATGTTCAAGACGCCTTTGAAAGAAAACATTTTAACCAAGTATTCAAACTTTTTAAACAAATTTAAATTGAAACCTATATTTTGGTTCGTTAACTTTATAACAGCGTAGTATCATATCCTTAAGTGTATGCTTGTATATTGGAAGGGAACATTCAATTTTTTTGAACAAAATCGATAAATGTAACAAAAATTGGGTTTGTTTGGCTTATTGAAAAAATGGTCTTTACAATTAAAAAAGTTGACGCACAGGTTTTTTCTTTTAATAAGGTGTATTACATCCACGTGCCCTTATTATAGATTCTAATCGGTTCCGCATAGATCCGATTAGGGTTATTAAACGGACTTGCGGAATATTGTTCCATTCTTGTGAAATCGCTGTTCTCAGTGCTGCCACTGTTGTGGGCGCAGGATTTTTCACATACACAGCTTTTTTTAAACTGTCCCAAACATGCTCAATGGGATTAAGATCCGGGTTGCGTGCTGGCCAATTCATGGTACGTATCCCAACCTCTTCGCAATATTGTCGAACTTGTGCGTGAGATCGGGTATTATCTTGCATTAGAGTAAAATTTTCGCCTATTAATCCCAAGTAAGTTACCACGTGAGCTTCTAAAACCTCTGTTATATAGCGTTGTGCCGTCAAACCACCTCTTCTACCGTTTTGACGAACCATGTCGATGAACACAAGTTCCGATCATCGAAATGCCACCCCACACCATACACGAACCGCCTCCAAAAGGAACACGCTCCTCAATGCAACTTTAGCATATCTCTCCCCACGTCGACGATAGACTCTTCTGCGACCGTCTGCACCATTTAAACATGTCCTACACTCATCGGTGAAAAATATGGAGGCCCATTACTCTTCAGTCCAATTAAGATGTTCACGCGCATATCTTAAACGATCTTGTCTGTGAACTGCAGATAGCTTTGGACCATTTGCTGGTCTAAAAGCGGTGATTTCCGCTTCCTTAAGCCTTCTTCTTATTGTTCGTGCACTCACGTTTACTCCACGCACTTCATTCAGCTCTGTTTTTGATTTCATGTTTACTGACGTGAGGAAACGATTTCGTAGGGAAGTTGAAACAATAAATCGGTCGTCACGACGCGACGGGTGGTTGCTCGAGTTCTGCCGGTACCGGGTCTCCTTTTGTAAGAACCTGTCTCTACAAACATTCGGTAATCCTAGAAACCGTAGACTGGTTTAAATTTAAATTTCTAGCATTCGTTCGTTGATCCAAGCCTTCCCGCACCAATGCCACAATTTGAGCAGCTTGTTCGGACGAAATATCTACATATATTTATGGTTACGAAACTTTTATTGAGTGTAAAAGACTAATAATGAATACTATTGGTAACAATAATTTAAATCGCAAATGAAAATACAAAACGAATTAATTTCAAACTTTACTCTAATAACACGCGAATTTGAGACTATGCATAAATTTTATTTTCCCGGGTATAATTTTATCTTTTACTGCAGTTCTATTTTTAAATTCTGTTTTTTTTTATGTTTCATGGACAGTCTCGACATTTTCATTTAGTTTAATCTAAAAAGTTTGCATACTTATCAAAAATATTAAGTCGAAAGTAATCCTGAACTTTGATGCAGTTTATAAGTTCGTCAGTGTATGTATACTAAGCTTAAGTAGAATTATAATGAATTGTAAAATGTGATTTCTCTTTTTGGTAAATAGAATATATTTCTTAAAAGTTTGTTTAAATGTTTAAAATAAAATTTAATAAGAGCAATAATTATTTTAGGTTCTAAAGCTCTTGTTAAGACCTTGACATTATTTTCTTAAGTATCTTCTATGTACAGACATCAATAAGTTAAAATTGTATTATATGCATGGATCGGTAGTCACTGTTATGCCATGAAATATTATAAATGACCGCCTACCCGCGACTTCGCTCGCGTAAAGATTAAAAGTTTGTAACCTAACCTACATGGTTAGGTTACAAACTTTTTAGATGAATGTTATCCTATGTCCAATCTGTAACCCCGACAACGTGTATGCAAAATTTCATGTTAATCGGTCGAGTAGTTAATGCGTGAAAGCGTAACAAAGAAACAAACTCACATTCGCATTTATAATATTAGTAAGGAAAGGATAAGGATTCTTAATCCGTGTCAATATTATGCATTTAATTTAAACATGTCAGATATGATGGGTTGACTACACAACAGAACAAATTATACAGTTATAGTAACACTCTACTTTGCGTTAAAAATCAGCGCTGATTACTTATTAGATGTTCGCTTCGTCCATATGACAGATTGAGTTAATGCCTCTTGAGCCGAAACGAACGTTCTTTTTTTAATTTCTAAGTTAAAACCTCTAAAACTCCAAGGAGAATGGATCCCTAATATGATTTGTATTATGAATCTTTAACATCATAAGTTATACAACAGAAAGTAACATGTTAATTTATTAAAAAATAATCGCCAGTGCAATTATTACTTTATAGAAAATGTCTACACTAAAAATATTTCCATTAAGTAACATTACAGTAAATTATTTAGACGTTTATTTATTTATTTTAAGGAAACTCTACAGCCTTTTTACAAAGATACGTGAGACACTCAGAATGTTCTGCGAAAATAAAAAAGTGTTCTACAGGTAAATATTTTTTGATTAAATCTTTTTAAAGTTCTCTCCATGAGCCTCTATAAAAAATTTCATGCGTCTGAACCAGTTTTCAAAGCACTTATTCCAGTCCGCCGCAGACTCCTCGTTTACGACCTGCTCGAACGCTGACAGCGCATCTTCCGGCAATGAAAATTGTATTTCTTTAAGCTGATTTTTTATTTTCTTGAATAAGAAGAAGTCACAAGGTGCTAGGGCAGGGCTGTAAGGAGGATGATCCAGGAGTTTGACCGGCGTGTTGCCCAGGAAGTCCCTCTATTGAGCGCGGTGTATGCGGGTGCACTGTCGTGGTGGAGTAGTAGCCTGCGGATCCCTGTGTCTGGTCGCTTGTTGCTCACAACAGAGAAATTTTCTGCCAAGCATTTGGTAGCATACCATTCAGCGTTGATTCATTTTGAATTACCCAAACCGCCGACTGACGCTTCGTTTCTGGATCGTATTGATAAATCCAAGACTCATCACCTGTAATGATATCGTAAACACGCCGAGGCGATCCTGCTTCAAATTTGTTTATCATATCACTGCACCATACCACCCGGGCCTGCTTCTGAGCATCGGTGAGGTCATGCGGCACCCAGTGTGAAACTATCCTCATCACGCGAAGATGCACGTGTAGAATCTCGTGAAGGCTTCCCGATACAATATGCAATATCTGCTGAATATCCTGATACGTAACTCACCTATAGTCTAGGATTCAATTTTCACTGCTAGCACGTTTTCTTCCATAACAGCCGTCTAAGGGCGACCACTTCTTTCTTCATCCTCCAAAGTTAGTCAACCGCACTTGAATTTGTTATACCAACGATACACTTTGCCAATTGCCTTGAAAGAGCCTTCATCCATGAATGCCATTTGACGTCTATCGTATGATTCGTCCTGTTTCAGGCGACACTTGAAATCGTAAAAATCATAGTGCGAAAATGTTCCTGGCGCAGATCCATTTTCCAATGAGACAAGATTTTTTGAAGTGAACACTTCTTTAGACGCGTTGATCACTTTTTGGGTGAACAAAAATCATGGAACTCGCGTCGTCGTCGCCAAACGCTTTCCATGAGCTATATGTATACTGTGTATATATGTGTACTTTTAGGGTTTACAAAAAGCGTGAAACTTGCGTCATCGTCACCGCACGCTAGTTACTTAGTTTTCACTTCCATCGGCAGCCCCAAAGACAGCTCCGCATTTCTTTTTTATAGAACTAATATGGCAAACGGGCATACCTGATGGTAAGTGGTCACCGTAGGCTATGGACGCCTGCAAAACCAAAAGCATCACTTGCGCTTTGCCGACCCTTTAAGAAAGGAAAATGAGAAAAAAGAAGTGGGAAGGAGAAGCTCCTTCTCCTTCCCACTTCCTTTTCCTTGGGAAGGGGGAAAGAGGGTGATTGGGATGCCGGAGGGTGATTTTCTTTTATTGATTTCACTCACCGAACGAAACACAACAGTAGGAATACTGCTATTTCACGTCGATATTCTATGAGAGGGTAGTCCTTCCCCGGTCGAGCCGGCCATTTCTGCTGAAATCAGCGAGGCTCTACAACGTTTAAATAATTAACGATATTTTAAATTAGCTCGCAAAAAACGTGGAGAGCAATTTTGAAATTGGAACGTACCTATTTCTACTTATAAATAATCATATTTTCAAGAAAGATTTTAATATTTTCTGAGTGGCCTGGTACATTACAAATTTCCTTTAGACTAACTCTAAGCCAATTATAGAGTTTCACGACAGTGGAATATGTGGTAGAAAATTGTGATTTCTAAGGCTAAAGTTCACTAAGTAACGCTATGAGTTTTGTATAATAAGAGTACCTATCAGAAAGACAGTTATCAGTAACAGGAATTTACGATCAGGTCACGAGTAATTCTATTTTCAAATCTATTTTAGACAAAAAGAAGATATCAATATTGCTGCATCTTCATCATTGTTGTAAGTTCGAAAGTAGTCGCGCTACAATTGAATTGCTACCATAATTTGTGCGGTGATGAGGTACCGAGAATAGTGTAGTATTTCTAGGACATGTTTAAGGAGTATTGAACTATACAGTAGATAAGAGCTTAGGACTGTCAAAGTCACCGCGCAATACATCAAATAAGAAACACATGTCTAGCATAAAGCGTCCGTTAATAAGAGGCAAAAGTCGATAGTGCCTGCAGGTGTCTATATGATCGTCACATTTCCTCAAATACCGTAGCACTCGAATTTATTTTTTAAGATAGTGTGATCTACGTGGTCAAAAGCCTGCGTCATATCTTACCTTAGGTCTAAACAAAATATTATTATTATATAATACAAAATATTTTTACCTGCTAAATAAACGGTTGTATGATATCAGCGTTGTGAATGGAAAGATATGATTGATTACATTAACTAATCACATATTCTCTTACCCGTTGCATAAACACGCGCGTAGTCAGTTTATGCCTAAATACGTTAAGTGTATGCTTTGACTATTATTATTTTCATGTTCATTGTATGTTTGTTTTTTGAGGTGAGCCGGTTGCTAACAAGATATTGTTAATTTTTCAGGTAGTTTTTGACAATACGTGAAGTGTATGCCATCAATGTTGGCAAAGTGCTGAAAATGCAATTAAACCGCTTGCTATACAAGAAGTACCCGAGGAACCACAACCACAAAATGTGGAAGTTATTCATGTTCCCGAGTATTCAAGAGCACCAAACACACCTAGGCATTGTATATTCAATAACTGTCGAAACCCAACATGTTATAGGATCCCGGAAGTTGTAAAGAAACACACATTTTCTGAGTATAGGCTTTACATTCCCGACGGTGCAAGGGTGTGTCAAGAACACCTCCAAAATAATAACTGGGCTGAGCTACCCCAGAATTGTCTCATCACTCATGATTTTAGTGCAGTGCAGTTTGGTCACTTTTGTGACATGATGAGAAATGCTTTGCAACGCAGTTCTAGGTTGGATTTTAATACCAGAGATGTGTTATCCGATGAAGAGATGCATTTTTCGACTGGACGTAATAACGAACAATTCGATTCCATATTAGAGCAAATACCCTCACTAATCCAAGGATGCAGAAATCCCAGAACTGCTGAAAGGTATATTTTTGACAAAACTGCGAACCGGAGATTTCAATGAACTGCTTGCAACTTATTTAATATGACAAGGCAAAATCTAGAGCGGCTAATAAACAAAGCACATGATTGCCTTATCAATGAATATGTAGTCCTTCATTTAGGGATGGACCACATAACAATAAATAAGATTAAAGAAAGAAATCTTACTATACCGAGAGTAATATAACATGAGGACGATGAAAATTCGAAAGCAATTATAATATGCGACGGAACATACGTTTATATTCATAAAAGTGCTAACTTCCTGTTTCAGCGACAGTCAAATAGCGTGCACAAGTTTCAAAATCTGTTAAAGCCTTTCTTGATAGTAAGTACAGATGGATACATCATTGATGTAAAGGGACCATACGCAGCCACGAAGACAGATACAAACATCATTAGCAGCATTATGACCAACAACGAAAACCCAATTCCGAACAAGCTAATGAATCTCGAATGGTGACCATGTGCCGGTGGGTGGTGGAAGTGGTTAACGGCAGATTTAAGCGAGATTTTAAACTGCTGTGACAAATATATTTCAATAAGGCGTTGCCACAAATGTTCAACGATTTTAAAATTGCCGCCGCCATTTTGAACCACTTACATGCACTTATCCTAGACAACCAATACGCCGATATGATTGTACAAGAAATAAGATCGAAGTTAGATACGCCTAATATTTTATATTAATCATCATCATCGAAAGGAAAAGACTAAATAATAGAAGGGCTGATTTTGTAAGGCTAGAAGCTAATGATGTAGAATTCCCAAGATACACTGAAGAGCAATTTATTTTATTGACTTTAGGGACATATCAAATGAAGCTTGCAAGATTTTACTGCAGTAAGCATTTACAAAATGGAATATACACAATAGAGATTTATAGACAAAATGCACATGAAGACTTGCCTGACTAGAATAAATGAAGATTCTTGGTTCATGCGCGGTCGTATCCAACCTCGACATATTAGAGCAAGAATATATTACTGTTATATTTTAATTGATAATAATAATAATACCATTTCTCAACACTACTGTACATGCCTGACTGGACGACGTACCTTAGGTACCTGTGCTCACATTGTGTCTATCGTGTGGTACCTAGGATACGCCAGGCATGAAGGATTTTCAGCCCCTGCCTTATTCCTTAATGATGTGTTAGTAGATGATGATGTTTAGTATTCATTTTGTAATCATTTCATATTATTGTACCTAATCTAACTTATTAAGCTGCGCCTGTTGTATCTTTTATCTACTTTATAATTATTTCTAAGTTTTATCTGTGTATAATAAATGGTAATAATAATAAAAAAAAGAAAATATAATCGTATTTCATTTCATTTTGTTAAAGTCTCCTTTTATTTTGTTAATAGAAAATCTACATTAACTTGATAATATATTAGGCTGGTAATCAAATCAGACTATTAACTAAGACAGGCGCTATAACAATTCGTGTTTTATAAGATAATACCGTTCCAATGATATATCACACATCACTATTGAAGCGGGTACTAGACTCCATACGAATTCTTGCATCATCCTTTAAGGTTCATAGTAAATTTTACCATTGCTTAATTGGATTCAAAGTAAATAAATATTATATAATTCAAAGTAATTCGTGCTGCGGGGCAACAACTACCAATATTTTTTATTTTATTTTGCTCATCAAAATGACCACACTCCGCCTGATGGTAAGCAGTCTTGTGGTCTAAGAGCAGTGGCCTCCACGTCGTCGTCATGGCAGCCGAGGCGATGTTGAGGTCTCTACTTTGACGGCCTGAGAAGGTGCTTTTTCACGCCCCGCTTAAAGGACCCAGGATTGAAGGAAGAAGGAAACACGTGCCTTGATAGAGAATTCCATGCCTTGATCGTTCGGCAGAAGTATGAGGACTTAAACTTGCTGGTACGCACTCTAGTCGACTCCACCGTGTAAGGATGGCATCTGAGCCCAGCACGCGTTGTTCTGGATAGGAAAGGGGAGGGCGGGATAAGGTGGAATAACTCTTCAGAGCACTCCCCGTGGTATATTCTGTAGAAACATGCCAAAGAGGCAATATCCCTACGGAGTTGCAGAGGTTCCAGTGAACTCGTGACCTCTGAATCTCCGATGATACGGACAGCCCGCCGCTGTAACCTGTCAAGAGCGTCTAGCAAGTACTGCGCGGAGCCATCCCAAAGATGAGAACAGTACTCCACGCAAGGGCGCACTTGTGCCTTATACAATAGGCACAGCTGCCTAGGCGCGAAGAACCGCCTCACCCTGTTCAGAACTCCGAGTTTTCGTGAAGCTTGCTTATTTACGCTTTGATTAGTCAGTACTTCTTATACTTAAAAGTATAAGCAGAATGTTCATAATTTACTATTGAAACGGCCGTTTATTCCAGCTATTGCGTCATTTATCATCATATTCACATCCTGAAAAGGAATTCATTGCAACACATTTAATTGTTCCTATTTTAATCGCAAGTTTATGAAGTGAAAAGTTTCCTCGCCTTAAAAATGATCAGAGCACAATGGTATCTTGCTCGCAAAATCAATGTCACGCGGGTACTTATCTCGTTATTCCTTTTTCACTTCAGTGATGTACTCGTATACTATTCTAAGTCTATCGTTACCAAACTATTTTATAACCATTACTTCTTCTGCATTATCATAATATAAGTTTAATAGCCAGGTGGTTAGTAAAATACTTATTTTCATTTCGGAAGCTGTTTTTATTGTAAATTGGCTCAGTCACTTTTGAAGTTTTACATGCATCTCAGTTGTCACACTCAAGTTAGTTTGCTTGAGGTTTCAGGATAAAAAAAATCTGTAGGAAAGCGGTATGGTTCGTATAATAGTATATAATATAATATGGCTAATTGTAAATATCCTGCCTTGCACTTATATACCGTTGAAAACTAATGAAAATACTTGACCCACTTCAGAAATAACTAAAAGTTTGGCGCCAGATATACATAATTCGCCGCACCAGTAGAAAATCTTATAATTATTATACCTAGTAATTAATTGCGAAGAGAAGAACCCACCATGAACCCTCGGATTGCCCACCTTAACTTTTGCAAAAGAAAAAGGTTTACTATACTGAACTTCTTTGATAAGGAATAACAGCGGCGTAGAATTCGAGCTATTGGGCTATTAATCCGGGATATTTCAACTTGCTTTACGCTGATTTGAAAGCAAAATATGCGTCGACACGTGTATTGCCTTATGGCTGGGCCTCAGAACAGTTCGGCAACAAATGATAATAGAGTTCGATATTATAAACCCTTTTCTATTGCAATAGTTGGGGTAGGCAATCCGAGGATGTGAGGTTCCTCTCTACGCATTTATTTTATGACAATAGAATTCCCAATCCAATCACATAAACATAACACACCAAAAAAACACAACATAATAGAATATCAAAATTTATTTATCCGAAAACAAAGCCAATTTGATCAGTAACAGTAAGAGAAATGTTTGGTTAATCAACCCCAGTGTCCGCCACGACCGTGACCGCCGCGACCGCGACCGCCGTATCCAGGTGCGGCCTCGCCACTGTTGATACTGCGATAGTTTCTCTTGACTGATCCACTGCTCGACGGATATCCAGCGCTCACCACAGCCATGATGGCTATCAGCACCGTAAAAAAGAAAGCAATCTAGAAAAAGAAAAATACAGTAATTATCATTATATTAACTTCGACGCTCGCATGGCTCGTAGCGTTATGTAATAGCCTAAAACCTTCCTCAATAATTGGACTATCAAAAGCACAGATGTTTTTCAAATACGACTTCTAGTTTTAGAGATTACCTTGTTCCAACAAAAAATAAACAAACAAGTATTTGTGGATCATACCCTTACCATTCTCACACTAAGAAGAGGCCCGTATGTAGCAGTGTGAGTGGGACATATATTATGGATATGGATATCTATATCTAACCTACTACATTCCAAGCACCAGCAAGGTAGCCACTTAGACCACTACGTTTCCGATACAAAACACATTCAAATTGTATAAGATAAATATTCTGTTAAATAAAATGAGGCGACGGTAACCCAATGAATAAAAATTGGACTTGCGTCGAGAGGTCTTGAATTACTACACTACTGACGTGTATCCACTCCTAACGCAAGCATAATAGCTTACCTGGAGGTACTTTTAGAATTGACAAGATTTCTAGTTAAGGTATTTGTTTTCTAAACACGGTCTGATCTTACTTAAACTTCATTTACACCTAACTTTCACAATACAAATTGATGGGTGGATTACTGGTATCCTAGCTAGGCATAGCAGCCTGTTTAAGGAGGTATGTACAGTTCCGACTCCCTAGATGGGCAATTTATGATTTTATAATACTTATAAATATATAAAATGGAATCTCAAATAATAAATAAATAAAAATAAAGTATGAACTTACGATTTTCATTGTGGTTTGGTTCTCAAATGATTATGATGCATTACTTGAATTGATTATGTTTATATACTCTCCGGTAGAGGTGACCCTAAAAAAGTCGCTCAACAACTGCAGTAGGTACTGCATTATTTTGTTATCCCAAAAAGAAAACATCAGTCAAAATCATAATCATGATTTAATTATTAATTATACCTTCACACTCAACCTCTAATAATAAAAGTGGGATATATTATAAAATTATTTTGTTTCTTGTTTTTGTGTCTAAATGTAATATTATTCAGATTTAATTATTCTTTAATATACACGACGTATATACACAGTACGTAAAGGGAAAATGTTGTACCCCTTTTTAAGCATGCTGTGTGCACCGGTATGAGATTTGGCATAGTCAAAGTTTATTTGAAGGAGTTATTACATTTTAAGAAGAATGATAAGTTTTCCCATTAGTTAAATTAGAAAATAGCCAGATCTAAAATTAAACAAAAAAAAGGCCAATCCATACTGATTTGAAGTTGTATTTTAATTTTGCATTAATAGATGCAGATCATGGTATCAGATCACACGACAGATCAGCTTCAAAATCGTATCGGAGGTCGATTTTGATCAATGGATACTAGTCCCTTTTAAAGAAAACCAACCCTTTGCCTGCCTTTAAATACATACTTGTTTATAGGCATCACCTTCGCTTTGGATACACTACAAAATCCGCGCGTTGCCTCCTAAAATAAAAAGAGGAAAATCTGAAGGGAAAGAGAGAGGAAGAAGGGAGACAGAAAATCACTTTTAGGCTAAGCTTTTTAAAAATGTTTTAATTTGCAATTTACCTTTTCAATTAACGTTTTTGCGCCATATCTCAGTACATACGGGATACCACCCGATAGCCACAAGTGGCTGGACATTATAACCAGTCACAGCCGTAGATGTATCTGAGTCGCCCGCCATCGGTAGTATATATTTATAAAGTCATTTGCGACACAGAGCCTTATTTGTAATGTGAGTATGTTTCTTTATAAAACAAAAAGAAAGCAAAAAGTATACCAAGTTTGGTAACAAAATCTATCGACAAGCATCGTCCGAAAGAAGAGAAAAGTCATCGTGAACTTTGTCGCACATGCTCGCCTTGAACATGGCGTCTAAAATGCACGCATAAATTAGTACAACTGGTTAACATATTAAAATAGGGACCTGTATAAAAATGAATACCATATTTCTAAACACGATGTACTGGTTCTTCTGGATATTACAGTAAGTGTATTCTGTATCCTGTTTTTGCCTTATAGCTTACGTAGTCGGACGGCAGTATAACTGAACATGTAGACAGAGCTAATTTAATACATTCATAATTCAGCTTTGATTTTAAGTCACACTTAATAGGGACGAGGATATTGCTTTCTACCGAGAACAAGCCCGGATTGCATGCTGTTACTTCACTTTATGACAGGTAAACTAGATGACACTTTGCCCTACCTTATACACAGCAACCGTTTTAACCCATTAACTACCCGCTGCTTTAAAGAAGACTTTAAATCAAACTTACCTATAGACCTAAATTGGCTGTCGGCTGCTATTGCCTATCCTTCGTAATACTATATACGTAGTATATACATAGAACCCTGCATGTATATCCAACAGAGATGTATCACAGCCACTTTTTGCCAGGTATGTTTCAGATCACACGTAATAGATTGTGAGCCCGAGTACCTAATACCGTCTACTTGGTGCCAAGTGCGAGTTGTTTTTAAATTGACGCGATCGAAACGTTTACCGCATTTAGCTCTCTGATTGGTTAAGGGCTTAGAGCTGGCCAATCGTAGCACCGAACGTCATAAACGAGTAGGTCAGGTTAACGTAAAACAAACTCGCACTAGGCACTCTGGACATATTTAGAAGGGAGTTGCTTTACAGGAAAACTAATTGCCCCTTGCTCTACCCAGGAATCCATTGACCCTTACAATCAGAAGCAAACTTACATATGTTAGGACCTCGACGAGTCTGGCAATATAAAAAGTGCACATAAATAAGTAAACTGAACCCTAAGAACCTCTACCGACTGTGACTACCCGCGCTCACGTTTGTTATTACTTTTCGGTGCAATAAAACACCTCGTTGACATTCAATTTTAACAACAATTCATACTGTCATATTGTTTGATTAAGCGCACATTACGTCGAAACTGCTTGTTTATCTAGAAATAATCTTACTTTATTATAATAAAATAATAGGAACTTTTAACATTTAGAGTAGGTCAAAATGGAAGATCATGTTTATTTATTACTGTTTGGAAGATATCCTTATAATCATAAAATATATCAGCATCAAAACAAATTAAAAATAATACTTTACATCACAAACTAATATTTTTAAATGCTAAAAGTTAACTTAATGTAAAAATGTATGCTTTACGTTAATCCTTTTTTTTTATAAATAATAATAGTCAGCTAACAAAAACCATAACCTTTATATCATACACAGAACTGACGCTGCCGAAGGGAAATTGCTGTATGGCCGATTTCACACTACTTCTGCCAGGCATAACTCTAAGCAGAGCTGGCTCGGTAATAGTGAAAGGACAGCTTGAAGAATCGAAAAAAAGGTATTAAAACTATTTATATTTGACCGGACTAATCTTAGGGACTACTAATCTCTCATAAAAATTATTTTAAGATTTGGATAAAGGTTAAGGAAGGTTATATAACATTAAGCTACTGCCCAAACGACCGACGCATTTATAAATTAAATTGATGAATCTACCATGGGGCACAGCTAGTTAAAAATAAACTTAATTAACGTTGCTAACTAATACTCGAAACTCGTTGATAAAGAAGTTTGATTAATTAAGGAGCTGTTTTACGTACCAGTAAAACTTGCGTTTGGGATTCCGCACCAATCTTTATAGTATATTTTTAAATTGAGGATTACACGGATGGAGATGCACTTCATCCGTATTTTGTTTTAACTATCCTCAGAGCCATATTTAAGGAAGGGGAAATAAGGATTGCCGTCTCGGGCCACCGGAGATTTTACTGAAATTACTTCAAAAGCCAAATATTTTTTTCATCTGAATCAATAATTATCGGGCTTCTATTTATTATAACATCTTGCATATATTCTATTCATATATCTACATCTGAAATAAAGTTATTCCCATACGATATTTCTTCAAAATCGGTTTAGCGGCACAAAGTTAAAAACATAACAAATTGGCAGTCTTACTGCATTTATTATTAGTACGTACTGACTCAGTACTGTTTGTGACCTAACATTTGATCGACTTGACCGATTAAGGTCATATTCACACCATATTTTTTGTCGAGTCGACAGGTCATTGATGTTAGGATCATTTTTATATTGCTAAAATGTTATGGTACCTACATTACTACATTTTTTTTATACTACTTAAGTGGTAAACAAGCATTTGGCCCGCCTAGTGGAAAGCGGTCACTGTAGCATATGGGCAATTACAATTGCAGAGGTAAGACCCGCGTGTTATGCAAGGGCAAAAGATTAAAATAGCCCTCGTGCTAACAGTACACGACCTCCTTCTAAGAGAGACACAATCTAAATTTAGGAAGTCCAGAATTAGACTATCAATGCTACGTTTTCATTTAGGTTAGTTAGCTTCTCTAGAGTAGAGTTATGGTGGATAACTAATATAGGCGTGTATTTGTGTGACTTGGTCTGGATGTTTCTATGTATAATATGAATGTATTTACAAAAAAATATAGTATATATGCATATTTATCCATTATCTAGTACCCATAGTACAAGCTCTGCTTAGTTTGGGCTAGATGGTGTTATGTGTATGTGTAGAAAATAGATTAAAGATGCTAGAAACACTTTCTATGCTGATAAATGCGCATACATTTTACTACATAATTTTTTTGAACTTTTTGCTAAACACGATAGCTTCAATGCCCATAAACATATTAGGGATGTGATCGGTCAAAGACGTAAACCCATTGATACCTTGACTGATGCTTATGGGAATCTAATCTTAGATCCCGACTCTAAGAAGAAACAATGATGTGAGTACGTCTCAGAGATGTTTACAGATTTATCAAGGAATCTCTCAATAACATCTGATAACACTGGTCCCCCTATTTTGAAATCAGAAGTTCTACGCGCCTTAAGATCAGCTAAAGCAGGGAAAACACCGGGACCGGATAACATATCCATCGAAGTCCTTAAGCTGCTGGAAGAAGATCAGTTGGATGTACTGACACAGTTCTTTAACAATATCTACGAGACTGAAAACTTACCTACTGACTGGCTAAAGTCTACATACATTACAATACCTAAAAAGCAAAATGCTAAGAAATGTAAAGAGTATCGTCTGATCAGAGTAATGAGCCATGTCCTAAAAGTATTCTTGAATATCATACAAAACAGAATAAGACGGAAATGTGACGAACAACTAGGAGATAGTCAATTTGGATTTCGATCTGGCGTAGGCACTCGAGAAGCCTTATTTGACCTCAATGTTCTCGTGCAGAAATGCAGAGATATGCAAACCAATGTATTTCTATGCTTCATCGATTACGAAAAGGCCTTCGATAGGGTTAAACACTAACAGCTTTTGGATATCCTAGTGGATTTTGGTATTGACGGAAAAGACATCAGGATCACTCGTAATCTTTATGAAAACCAGGTGGCTACAGTAAGGGTGGCAAATGAAAACACAGACGAAATCGAAATCCGTCGCGGAGTTCGGCAAGACTGCATTCTTTCTCCGTTGCCTTCTAACGTCTACTTGGAAGCTGTTATATCAAAAGCCATTGAAAATGTTGCAGCTGGAATGAAAGTCAACGGCACAATTATTAACAACTTACGTTATGCAGATAACACTGTCCTTGTAGCATCCACGGAAAGTGACTTGCAGGCTATCGGAAATAAAGTTAATGAAAACATTGAGAAAGCCGGGTTGTCCATTAACATCAACAAAACAAAGTTCATAGTGGTATCCAGAAATACGGAATGTGCACCTAGTATATCGATAGCGGGGCAAAATGTTGAGCGAGTACGACAGTATCTTGGTGTTTGGGTAAATGAAAAATGGGAATCTGACCAAGAAATTGTAACCCGGATAGAACTTGCCCGAG